>CM071849.1:630000-3405000 GCA_036507275.1 Sicyos edulis
TCAGAAATAGTTAACACTCCTAGACATCAAACAGTTCTTTAATGCTTAGAAGCCTCCGAGTAAAATTTCATCGTGTTATGAATAAAAAGAACAACAATTAAGAAGGTCTTAAGTAACTCAAAGGTGATGGTTCAATCCATGGTGACCACCTACCTAGTAATTAATTTCCTACTGATTTTATTGACATCCAAATGTTGTAGATTTAGGTTGTATATCGACAAGCGCGTAAACTGGCCCAGATAGTCACGGATATAAAAATTATGTGGTTCATTAACATTTTGCAAGTTTGTTAAGGAGATAAAAGTTACGTGGTTCACTTGTTAGATAAGTCCATGGGTAGAGTAGAAGACTATTTTATTAAGGAGATCACCGCTCACTGACCGGATAACAAAATCTCCAAGTAAGTAATTGTAGGGCAACAAACTTCTAAACATTTCAATACATCGGTTAGATGAACACAACACCTAATTAATTGATTCTCCAGCTGTTTTCAAAACACTTACAGCATTATATGAAAAACAAATAATGAACAAAAGTAGTTCAAAAGCAGAAGAAAGGAACGAACTCTCACCTTAGATTGAGAAGAACAGCTAGAAGCTGCAGAGCAAACCGACAACATTTTGAATCGACTCCAAACAATAGCAGTAATGTGAGGAAAATCTTCAACAGCCTTTCTTCCTGATGAAGAAAGATCAAATTAAAGAGAGAATCCAAACTCCAAAATTCAAAAACAAAAACCTCAAAATCAGAACAAAAATGCGACAAATTCAGATCAGATCCAAGCCAAACAGTACCGATCCATGAAAGAACAAGATATTGAAATCATTAGTGGAATCAAAGCGCAGCAAAATCAAATGAAAAAAGGGAAAATGCGAGAGAACTTACATGGAGATTGTGAAAAGACGGGATTGGATCAAGGAAGTTTGAAAAGGAAAGTAGATAAACGGGATCGAATCGTGTGGTTTATTGAAGCCGTTGGCTACAAACTTCATCTTCTTCCGTTCCTCTTTGCCGCACGTTTCGCCATTGGTGGGGCGACACAAATCTTGTTCTTCATTTTTATGTGGTTTTCATTGCACCCTCAGATTTTACACTGAATTAGTGATTACTCTACTGGTCCACTAATCATTTGATTTGATTGAAATTTTAATCTTAATTTCAGTTAATTACGTGCTTATAATTAATTAAGTTCTTTTTTTAATATAAGTTGGAGGAAGGGATTCATCCATGTTTGAAGAATGGAAATAAGTTTAAGCTGAAATAGATAATCAATCGTGTCACCCAGGTTGGTGGCAAAGAAGTTTCTCCAAGCTTATAATTTGGGTATTTGGATTTTTTTTTTTCAAATATATTTGCTTTTGTCTTTTTTTTTTTTAAACCATTCTTTTTTGTTCTTAATCTTATTCAAGGATATATTTCTAATGTATTTAAGATTTTATTTCTTTTTAGTACCTATCGAAGAACAAATATCAATTTTGGAGATCAAAATTGTGATGATAATGTTGAGCTGAATAACAATCAAATAATAAAATAATTATGTTATTGATTCATTTAAGATTCTTGATCCATTTAAGATTGTGTTAATTTGAAGGTTATTTTAGCTAAGAGTTAATGTAGCATTTGATTGTAATAGGGGAGAAACAATTATAATAAGGATAAGCTGTCAAATCATTGCATCTTCTTTGGATTTTTTCCCTTTCCGATAAGATTTTGTGTGTGTTTTTTTAGTTGATTTTCTGATAAGATTTGGAAAATCCAAAATGAATGTACCTCTGGAATGTTTTTACAGAAAAAAGGAGAGAAGGTAATTTATTATTTATCATTTTTAAAAAAAGTGTCTAGCCAACAAGAACGCTCGAAGCGATCAATCTCTACACCTATGATTTTTTTGGGTGATGGAATTTTGGAGTTAGAAAAGAGGAGAGTGTGAGAAGGAAAAGGAGTGGACTGATTTTAAGATATAAAATAATTATTTGGAGATTAATGTTTTGGAAATGAGATGTTGCAAAAATATTTATTTTATATTAATTTATTTTTTGTATAATCATTATAAATTTAATATATTATATTTTATGTTATATAGTTGAAAATTTAAAAATGTTTGATGTAACATTTGATAAATTAGATAAAAAAATATATTATATTATATTATATGGTTGAAAATTTTAAAAATGTTTGATGTTTGATAAATTAGTAATTTTTGCGTATCGAAATGGTTCGAAGTCAGGAAGGTATATTTCTTTGCCAACGTAAATATACTTTGAATATTTTGACTGAAACTGGCATGCTAGGCTTGACACGCCTATGAAGCATAATCATCGACTAGCTCGTGTTAAGGATAAGTCATATACGCACTTAGAACAATATCGTTATTTAGTTGGACATCTTTTTTATTTATCTATAACTCGTCATGAATTGAGTTATTCAGTGCATACTCTTGCGCAATTCTTAAATATTCCACAAGTTCAACGTCGGTATACAGCCATAAGGGTATTGCACTATATGAAGAGTGCTTTAGGTTAAGGTATTTGTTACCGTTTAAAAGTAAGACGAGTTTGAATGCATTTTGTAATAGTGATTGAGCGACTTATCCATTAACTCGTCGCTCGTTGTCGATATATGTGGTTTTTCTTGGTTCTTCTCCTGCCCCGTGGAAAACCAAGAAGCAGACAACTATGTGTTTATTTGTCTGCTCAAGCTGAGTATCATGCAGTTGTCCTATGAAATTATTTTGTGATAGTCAATCTACTATTCATATTACAAAAAATCGTATTCATAATATTACTAAACATATTAAGATATATTGGCATTTTATTCATGATGAGTTATTATCTAGAAATTTCGTTACTCGATATCCATCGAACACCAAACCAGATAACCAATCACGCTACCGACTCATTTGATACAACTCTCAATTTTTAATTACTCAACATAACTTTTTAACCTAAATATAACCTAAATACAACCTAAATATGTCAAACAAACACCCCTAATTGTCCCAAACCAATAATTTAGGTGGTTTGTGCAATTTAAAAAAAAAAAAAAGAAAAAAGAAACAAAAAGAAGCTCTCGCCCGATTGGACGGAGGAGAAGCATGGCGCCTGGATGGTCCTTGATGTCGCCGGAGTCCAACCTGTTTCAGAGCTTCAATGGCATTCAACAGCTAGCCGAGACGCGTCGCTTCAAGGTAATCATCTTCGATTTCGGTTCTTCCTACTTCACACTCTTCTCCATTCCATCTCTAATCGAATCAAAGCTTGGATTTCGAACTTCCTTTCGTTTGCATCACTTTGAATGCCGCGTTTCTTGAATTAAAGCTTTTACCGAATCAATAGCTGTTGAAATCAAGGTAGAGAAGTCTCTAATTTCTCATAAAATTCTGTTAATCGAATCAAAGTTTGAATTTCTTTGTCCACTTCGATTGCATCACTTTTAATTGCGTTTCAAACATTTTACTGGATCGATAGTTGTTGGAGTTGAGGTCGAGAATTCTCCAATGTCTGTTGAGTTATATTCATGGAAATGAATTTTTGGCTGTAACCTAACTTATTTTTAAATTCTATGTTGGATTTATGTTTCGCGAGATCGTGATAGATATTATGGTGGCTGTGCAGGCATGGTTTTTGGATCAATTTGGAGTTCTTCATGATGGAAAACAGCCTTATCCTGGCGCTGTTTTAGCGCGTGCGTTTACGTTCATTCGATTACTGCTTTGGTGATTCGGCTTTCATTGACTGTGTTAGCTAGCTTCATTACATTAGATCCTGTGCATAATAATGCTCATAATTTCATAACTTTGATTTTGGCGCAGTGGAGAAGTTGGCAGAATGTGGTGCTAAGATGGTTATAATAAGTAATTCTTCGAGACGCTCATCAACAACCATGGACAAACTGAAGAGCCTTGGATTTGATCCCAGTCTATTCGTTGGAGCCATTACAAGCGGAGAACTTACTCATCGATACTTGCGAAGGTTGATAATCGTGATTTTTTTTTTGTCAAGCTGTTAGTCTGTGTATTTTGCATTTTGTACTCACAAGTCTAACACAAACAGAAATTCATTGCTAGTCGCAAAGTAGATTTGATGAAAGTAACTATCATAAGATGATCTAGTGATTCAGAAGGTCTTAATAACTAAGAGGGGATAAATTCAATCTATCTTGGCCGTTTACATAGGAATTAATTTCCTATCGGTTTGCTTGACATTCAAATTTTGTAGAATCAGACGGTATGACCCGTGAAAATAGTCGAGATGTGCGTAAGCTAGTTTGGATATTCACGGATATAAGAAAAAGTATTTTGCTATACACTGAGAACTACATCATGTACAGTGTACACTGCAAGATACAGTATATTTTATCTTAACATTACTGAATCTTTGAAGTAAATTAAATATTCCTCTATTCTTTTTCATAATTAGAGCAGTTTTCCTCTTATCTTGTTCATGATTGTACCACTCATAACATACAGAGTGCATGCTAGTTATCTAAAAAATGTTATTATTATTGTTTCTGGCTACACTAGGACTACTAAATGATCAAATAGAGTGCAAAAAGTTATTCTTAAGTGCAGCAGCTACCTCTATGTTTTATATTTAAAAAATGAAGTCTCTTACTCTTACATTTTTTCCTACGAGACTGATTTATGAGAGTTCATCATTTTTAGTGAACTCATTTTATGGTTTCTGCTATTAAAAGGAGGGATGATGCGTGGTTTGCTGCTCTTGGTAGATCTTGCATTCATATGACTTGGAGCTCCCGTGGAGCAATATCACTTGAGGTTCAGTCAAATATGTGAATATTTTGGTGTTTATGTTGTAGTTTAGTTCCTTTTCCTACTGTCGACCCCAATTACATATACACGCTCCATACTTGCATCTGGGTTTTTCCGTAATGAACTCCAGATTTTTCCTATCTGTAGGGACTGGGCCTCAGAGTTGTGGACAGTGTTGAAGAAGCGGAGTTTATATTGGCTCATGGTACTGAAGCTTTAGGCCATCCTTCTGGTGATTCACTTCCGATGACACTCGAGGAACTTGAGAAAATATTGGAGCAGTGTGCAGCCAAAAAGATGCCTATGGTGGTAGCTAATCCAGATTATGTGACTGTTGAGGCTAGAGATTTGCGTGTAATGCCTGGTAAGAACTGTTTATTTGATGCTTGGAAGGAGATTCATCTCTTTACCTTTTCTTTTCTTTTCTTTGGCCAATCTGTATCGCATTTGTGTCTGAAATGATAATGTTTCTCTTATCCTAAAAAAGATCGCTTGTCAATGGTAAAAATAAAACAGTGAAATTATACCATGGGAAGCAATTGGCAAAAGATTTCTAAAGACTATTAGAATCTAATGAATGTTGTAAGGTCTCTTCATTATCTCAATGCAGGATCTTCAATATATTCCTCCAAATATGTTTCTTTTGTTCACCATTTTAAAGTCGGATCCCCTTTTTTTGGATTGAATGCTCGTTTAATTTCATGGCTCTGACTCTCTGTATAATTTAAATATAATTAATTATCTATAAAGTTCATATATCATGTTTAGCCTAGATGCCATTTATTTCTTTCTCTAATAGCATTTCAGTGACTGTCACTATTCTCAAAAAAGAAAAAAGTGACTGTCACTGATCTCCATTATACGCTAATCATAAGGGTAATAGGTAACACGCCACTTTTTTACATTATTGTGTGGTTGTCCAATTCCCTTCCTAGCTACTAACCCAAGAACTAATTCCTAGCGTTTCTTTAACACTCATATATTGTTGGGTGATAAGATGTTGTGTGAGAATAATTGAGGTGCACATAAGTTGGTTCAAGCATTTATTGTTTTTTTTTTGAGATTACAATAATTGAGGGTGGGAGGATTCGAACCCATGACCTTCTAGTCATTAGGCGTACAGTAATGCCGTTGAGCAACTATTCATATTGGCAAGTCTTTTATTGTTTAATTAGCCTTTTATGTCGTAAAAACTTGCAGGTACACTTGCATCCAAATATGAAAAGCTTGGCGGTGAAGTAAAATGGATGGGCAAACCTGACAAGGTGATATTGATTATTATAATTCGTTTACCCTTGTTCTGATTGTTCGTGTTAATTCATAGTCTGATATTAGATGCAAGTACAACCACATACTTGTGTTTTTTGCATCGAACAAAATCATCTTGAGAGTTCAATTTTTTTTTTTTTTTTGGAGTTCTCTTGAGAGTTTAACTTGCTTACCCATAATTGTGTAATAACGAAAAACTTTGGCTTATGCCTCGTTTAGTAACTATCACCTATGGCTATGGGTTTCTTACTTAGCTACTTTTTACGAATGTTTTTAGAGATCGAGTCAAGTTTATAAAACTAAAAAATAATTTTTGTTAAATATGAATTACACCTTAAATTGTATTAACTCATATGGTGAGTTTAACGAACTTGAGTTAGTCTTGGGGTTAGGTTAACTAACCACGAGGGTGTGTAAATTGTGCTAGTATATAAAGCACCAAGGGTCTCCTTCTTCATTTGAGAGAAACCCTAGCCACCATTTGAAAGCTTTTGATTCATCAATGAGAATTATGAGTGAGTGATCAAGATTGATCATCTCACATTTTGAACAGTGGAGTAGGCTAGTCTGAACGACTTTACATCGGTGTATTTCCTTCTCCTCCCTCTTTACTTTTGTGTTTGATTACATCTTTATTTGTTTGAGATTGATATTGGATTAGAATGAGTAGATCTGGGATTTTGCTACAATTTTAAAATTCGAGCCAACTAATTTTAATAGATAAACTAAAAATTCAAATATTTCTATATAAAAAGATGAAAACCATGATAATTTTTTTTAAAAACAAACACAAATTTCAAAATTCACAAATAAAATACCAAATGCTTATTAAATGCCAGACATGTTTGGTTTTGGATTAGTTGAGTGGAAATGAAAGAATTGAGTAGTTTTATGGTGTTTGAATGGCCAACACGAGCAGTTGCTCAGTGGCACTGGTGTATGTCCAATGACTATTGGTCTTGGGTTCGAGTCGTCCCCCACCCCCAATTGTTGTAATCTCAAAAAAAAAAAAATGGTGTTTGAATGAGTAGTTGTAGGATTTCTAAAAAAAAAAGAATGAATAGTTGTAGGAAAATTTTATTTAAATAAGGTTGTTTGTAAGAGTAATTGCTGGAAAACCTTGTTTGACTAAGGTTGTTTGTTGGAAGAGTCGTAGAAAACCTTGTTTGGAGAAGGGGTTGTAGGAAAAAAGCTTGTTTTGAGGAGTGATTGTTGAAAAACTTTGTTTAGATAAGATTGTTCGGTGAAAAGGTTGAAGTGAGGAGTTGGGGGAAATTTTTTCTATCCTAAATAAACATGTATTTTACTTCATGTTTCTTCCCCAACTTTCCCTTTATTCATGCATGCCATAAGAGATTTTTCTTAATTAATCATTATGGAGTGACCTTATAGTTATAGTTTGGAGGGTCTTAAATAATTAAAAGCCGATGAGTTCAATTCATAATGGTCACCTACCTAGAAATTAATTTGCTACAGATTTTCCTGACAATCAAATTTTATAGGGTCAAGCTCTGTGATAATAGTTGAGGCGCACGTAAGCCACTCAGTCACTATAAGTAAAATTGTCAAGCTGCTTTCTGAGTATTTTTTTCTTGTAGTCATCATTTTCTACTATGATTCCAGATTATCTACCAATCGGCAATGTCTATGGTTGGCGTCGATGCCTCTGATTCGATTGCTGTTGGCGATTCACTCCACCATGACATCAAGGGAGCAAATGCAGCCAGAATCCAATCGGTGTTCATAACTGGTGGCATTCACGCAACCGAACTCGGACTCGGTAATTTCGACCAAACTGCTGATTTAGATTCTGTCAAAGCTCTTGCTTCAAAATACGATGCTTATCCCTCTTTTGTACTGCCTTCATTTACATGGTAGTGTTCCTTTTCTCTGTATTTATCATTGCCTGTTTCTATGCATTTCTTTTAGCAATTCAAGCAATTGGAATATTCTGCTGTTGATTCTTAATATGTTTGTTGCTGTGAAAATGAAGCCTTGAGGGGAAAGAAAAAGATGCATTTGTTTTGTATCACTTGGAAATGGGAGTCGTGAAATAATATTGCCAATGGTATTTATTTTTTGAAACTGCCAATGGTATTTTTTATTTACTTTAAAATATTGACGGGCACCGATGCTAACCGATGAAATACTTCTCTACTCATGAATAAGTAAAGAGGCAAAGAAATCTTATGAAAATCGAAATTCACTGCGTCGAATTGGACGGAGTAAAAGCATGGCGCCTGGATTATCGGTGAAAAAATTAACGTTCGTTCACCTGAAAAAATTATATAGCATAAATTTATATTCTTTTATTTTTTATAGTATAATATTAGCATAATTTAATGAATCAAAGATATTATAATTAGAAATTTTTTTATATTAATTACTTTAGCTAAAACATTTTTTTTAGAATCGTTGTCAAAACAATAGAATTATAGTACTTTTTCTAAAACCATTTCATAAGATTCTTGTGTCCTTTTTCGTATTCCAAAATTGTCATTCTTTCAATTTATTAAACTTACACACTTTTAATTAATTGAACTGATTATTTGTAATAATCTCAATTTACTTATATTCAATAAGTTGAACTTATTTGTGTTTCAATTAATTGAATGAGTTGAATGCAATAAGTTCACTTTATGTTGACATTTTGATTATTTTATAGAGATCTTTTCATTATTCAAAATTTGGCTATTCACTTTTTTTTATATGTAAAAAATTTCCTTATAAATAAATCTCGAAAAAAAAACGTTATTGTTGCATTAAGTAGGGAAATGACTTCATAGCTTCAATTAAAAAAGAACATACTTTACAACATTATTTTTTCCCAATCTCCATTCTCACACTCACCCATTAAAAAGATTTAATTTTTATGTTTCTAATTTCCATACTCAAAAGAATTGATAGAAATCATTATTAAATTTATTGGAATTGAAAAATGATATAATAATTATTAAAATCAATAGTTGTGGCATGTTTTGAATTCATAAAAATTAAAAATGTTAAATTTTGTAGTAATGAATTTAAAAAAATGTAGAAATGAATACTAATACTTTCAATCAAAATTTAATTAGTTTAGTTATACAAATATACTTAATTGATTTAGAATTATGCATATAAATATATGTTTAGATTGTCTAAATTTTTTTTTATAAAAAAATGTATGCATTTAAGAAAGTTTGATAAATAATAAAGTCAATACTTGCTATATATTTTTGTATCACAAATTTTAAATGTATGTATTATTGATTCTTTTTTTAAACTTTATTAATTTATTTCATTTATTAAAATTTAAAATTTAGTACATAACAATCATTACAATTTAAATGATTAAATTTAGTAATTAAAATTTAAAAAAATTTAAAAAACCGTCAAATAATTTCTATCAAAATCTAAAAATAAGTTAAATAAAATAAAAATATGATGTTTAATTCTAAATTTAAGGAAGGGTCTGGAATTTCTCTTCATTTCATTATTCTAACTAGTTTGACCCTCCAAACTTGTCCTTACTGTCTTAAAAATAAGAATAAATTAAATATAATATTTGAGCAAAAAACATGTGTTTTATCACGTGATTGGATATTAAAATTGAATTCAATTAAAATATTATCGCGCGCTACTCATGTTCAATTTTTCTAATATATATATATATAATTATATATGAAAAAGCGAAGAAATCTTAGAAATTGAGTGCGTGGAATTGGACGGAGAAGAAGCATGTCGCCGGAGTTCAACCTGTTTCAGAGCTTGAATGGCATTCAACAGCTAGCCGAGACGCGTCGCTTCAAGGTAATCATTCTTACTCACAACTTCATCGTCTTCGATTTCGGTTTTTTCTACTTCACGCTGTTCTTCATTCCATCCATAATCGAATCAAAGCTTGGATTTCAAACTTCCTTCCACTTGCATCGCTTGTAATGGCACGTTTCTTGAATCTGAGCTTTTACTGGATCAATAACTGTTGAAGTTGAGGTTGAGAAGTCTGCAATGTTTGATAAAAACTTTGTTACCTGAATCGAAGGTTGAATTTCAAAGTTCCTTTCATTCGCATCACTTTCTGTGGCGCGTATCCTGATTTCTCAATCGCTGTTGAAATCGAGTTGGAGGAGTCTCTAATGTTTGATAAAAACTTTGTTAATCGAATCAATGCTTGAATTTCAAAGTTCCTTTCATTTGCATCACTTTTAATGGCGCGTTTCTTCACTTAAATCTCTTAACTGGATCGATAGCGGTTGAAATCGAGTTGGAGAAATCTCTAATGTTTGATGTTAATCAAATCAAAGGTTGAATTTCTACGTCCACTTCGATTGCATCACTTTTAATGGCGTTTCAAACATTTTAGTGGATCAATAATTTTATTAATGGAAACGAATTTTTGGTTCTGCAAATGCTTGGAAATTTGTGTAATCTTCTAACTTATTTTTAGATCTTTCGATTCTCAAATTCTAAGTTGGATTTCTGTTTCGTGAGATCGTGATATATATACCGGTGGCTGTGCAGGCATGGTTTTTGGATCAATTTGGAGTTCTGCATGATGGAAAACAGCCTTATCCTGGAGCTGTTTTAGCATGTATGTTTACATTCATTCGATTATGTTGAGATATGCCATGAATGTACCAATGCCCTGCGATTAGTAGTTAGGGGTCCCGCTATATCGCATATCGCATTGCTGCTACGCGTTCCGTATGCGTATGCACATCCGCATTCTGTTTAATGCTTTCACATTCTGCAATAGGGTTTAATGAAAGTGCATTTATAAACTCGAATTAAACCATAGCCGTATTATGACATTCATTCTGTAACTCAATAATTCGCCTTTCCTTAATAAAATTGTTCTCCCTCTCTGCCCGTGGACTAGTTAACACTACGTTAGTGAACCATGTAAATTTATGTGTGTTTGTTCTTCTTCTCTTACGTTTCTCTAGTCTTCGATCGGTTATTGATTGCCGTTTTCATAACAGATTACCGCTTTGGTTGATTTGGCTTTCATTGACTGTGTAGCTAGCTTCATTACATTAGATTCTGTGCATAATAATGCTCATAATTCCATAACTTTAATTTTGGCACAGTGGAGAAGTTGGCAGAATGTGGTGCTAAGATGGTTATAATAAGTAATTCTTCGAGACGCTCATCGACAACCATAGAAAAAATGAAGAGCCTTGGATTTGATCCCAATCTATTTGTTGGAGTCATTACTAGTGGAGAACTTACTCATCACTACTTGCAAAGGTTGATAGTCATGATTTTTTAATGTATTTTTTACTCTTTAAGTCTAACACAAACGCTATTTCATTGATGGTCGCAAAATATATCTGATTACAAGTAGTTCGTTATAATGTGGTCACCTACCTAAGAATTAATTTCTTATTAGTTTCCTTAGCATCTAAATGTTGTAAGGTTAGGATGTAGTTGAAGTGTGCACAAACTGACTCGGACAATCACGAATATCAAAAAAGAAAAAGTAGTTCGTCAAACACGGAGAACAACATCATATACATTAACTCAGCAACGTGTAGTATATTTTCTCTTAACATTAGTGACTGTTTGCAGTAAAGTAAACTTGTCTCTATTCTTTTTCATCATAGAGCAGTTTTCCTCTTATCTTGCTCATGACTCAGTGCATTCTAGTTATGTAAAAGATATTATTATTGTATCTGCTACACTGGGACTATATAATAATAAAAAAGAGTGGCAAAATTATGATTACTTGCAGCAGCTACATTGCATCCATGTTTTACATTTAAAAAATTAAGTCTCTGACACTTACAATATTTTTTTTCTTCGAGATTGATTTATTTGAGGCCTTCCTTTTTAGTGAACTCATTTTTATTGTTTCTGCTATTAAAAGGAGGGATGATCCGTGGTTTGCTGCTCTTGGTAGATCTTGCATTCATATGACTTGGAGTTCCCCTGGAGCTATATCACTTGAGGTTAAGTCAAATATGTGAATATTTTCGTGTTTCTGTTGTTGTTCAGTTCCTTTTCCTACCGTTGACCCCAATTACATAAACACGATAGATACTTGCATTCGGGTTTTTCCGTAATGAGCTCCAGATTTTTCCTATCTGTAGGGTCTGGGCCTAAGAGTTGTGGACAATGTTGAAGAAGCTGAGTTTGTACTGGCTCATGGTACTGAAGCTTTGGGCCATCCTTCCGGTGATCCAGTTCCGAAGGCACTCGAGGAGCTTGAGAAAATATTGGAGCAGTGTGCAGCCAAAAAGATGCCCATGGTGGTAGCTAACCCTGATTATGAGACTGTTGAGGCTAAAGATTTCCGTGTAATGCCTGGTAAGAACTATTTATTTGGATGCTTGGGAGGCGATTCATCTCTTCACATTTTCTTTCTATTGCTGATATGAATCTATTCGATAATGTGAACATCCATTTCAAAACCAACTGGTGATGAGAGAAGTAGTCCACCTATCTTATAAATGACAAATTGTGGAATCCTAATAATAGGGGTGTTCGTCGGTCGGTCGGGGTCGTTTTTTGGAGAAAACCGACATTGATAAACGACATATCGGTTTTCTAATAATAAAAACCGAAAATAATTTTGAATCGAGAATTCCGACCGACGGTCGGTCGGTCGGGTCGGTCGGTTAATGTTTTTTTAAAAAAAATCTAAATATTTTTCATTTGGAAACCATGGATTTAGTCTTATAACTTAATTTTTTTACAAAATTCTCCGACCGACCGACCGTCGGTTAATTATTTAATTTAACCGACTCCGACCGACCTTATCAAAAAACCGACCGACCGACCTTGATTCGGTCGGTTTTGGTCGGTCGGTTCGGTTTTTGGATAAAATGTGAACACCCCTACCTAATATGTTCCCTCAAGATGATACCTCTTTTGAGGTACCAATCTTGAATTAGATTCCAATTTCATTTTATTGGACTGAAATTTCCATTTAGGCCTAATGGACCCAGATACCATATTAGATAGTGTGAACATCAATTTCAAAACTAATTGATTCTTAAAAATGTAGCCCACCTATCTAATAAATGTCTTTTGGACTCTCCACTTTTTCAATGTGCGGCAATTGTGAAATCCTACAAATATTGTAGTTGTGTCTGAAATGATAATGTTTCTCTTATCCTAAAAAAGGTCGCTTGTCAATGGTAAAAATGGAACAGTGAAATTAAAAGCCTGCTTGAGGTGGAGAAAGTATTTGATGCAGGGAAAAGGTATTCACGATAATCCAGGTCCTTAGTTTGTAGGGCTCTTTTTACAGGACTATTTACGTGTGACAGATATCAAATTTCAATGAAGGAAAAATCTACGAGCGTGACTTTTATTGGATCTTTGTTCTGATTAGGTATCACAGTTCATACCCATAGGCCATAGTTAGAATGCATTATACCATGGGAAGCAATTGGCAAAATAATTTTTAAACACCATTAGATACATACGAGGTTCCATCTTAAAACCTTATACTGGTCAAGGGAGGTTTAAGGAAACTAAGAGATGATGAATTCAATCTATGGTAGCCACCTGCCTAGAAATTAGTTCCCTACGAATTTTCTTAATATCCAAATGTTGTAAGGTCAGACAGTATGTCCCGTAACATTAGTTGAGATGCGCGTAAGTTAACACTGTGAGGTTATGAATTCAATTCATGGTGGCTACCCACTCAAGAATTTGTTTTCTACGGATTTCCTTAACGTCCAAATATTGTTGGGTCAGCGGATTGTTCTATGAAAATAATCGAAGTTGCGCATAAGCTAGTTTAATCCATCCCAATGTCCCTTCTAATTTGTATGTGGGTGATAAAGACACCAACTCTTTTACTGTTTAATTAGCCTTTTATGTCATAAAAACGTGCAGGTACACTTGCATCCAAATATGAAAAGCTTGGCGGTGAAGTGAAATGGATGGGCAAACCTGACAAGGTAATATTGATCATTATAATTCGCTTACCCTTGCTCGGATTATTCGTGTTAATTTAATTAATAAGGTCTTTGATATTAAGTGCGAGTACAACCACATACTTGTGTCTTTTGCATTGAATAAAATCATCTTGAGGGTTCAACTCCTTTTTTTTTTTTTAATTCTCTTGAGAGTTTAACTTGCTTTCCCATTATTGTGTAATAACGAAAAACTTTTGTTTAGGCCTCGTTTAATAACTATCAACTATGGGTTTCTTACTTAGTTATCTATTTTTTACAAATGTTTTTAGAATTCGAGTCAAAGTTTTGAATATCGATAAAAGTAATTTTAAAATTTGAGCCTACTAATTTTAATAAATAAACTAAAAATTTCAAATATTTGTTTGAATAAAGTTGTTTGTAGCAAGGGTGGCATCAAAAGCCTTATTTAAATAAGTTTGTTTGGAAAAAGTGTTAGAAAGAAAAAATGTTGTTTTGACTTTTAAACAAATATGGAGTATAGTTTACTCCAAGTTTCTTCCCCAACTTTCCCTTTTTTCATGCATCCCTTAAATGGAGCTTAACTTTTAATTTTCTAATAATATACCTTAATTTAATCATTATCGAGTGACTTAGTAATTAAGAGGGTCTTAAGTAATTATGAGTGATAAGTTTAATTCATAATATTCATTTATCTGGGAATTAATTTTCTATAAATTTTTTTGGCATTCAAATGTTGTAAGATCAAGTCTCATAACAATAGTTAAGGTGGACGTAAGTTAACTTAATGACTGACTTATATTAAAATTAAAATTGTGAAGCCTCTTATGAGTATTTTTTTCTTGTGGTCATCATTTTTCACTATGAGTCCAGATTATCTATCAATCGGCAATGTCTATGGTTGGGGTCGATGCCTCTGATTCGATTGCTGTTGGCGATTCACTCCACCATGACATCAAGGGAGCAAATGCAGCCGGAATCGAATCAGTGTTCATAACTTGTGGCATTCACGCAACCGAACTCGGACTCGACAATTTCGACCAAACTGCAGATTTAAATTCTGTCAAAGCTCTTGCTTCCAAATATGATGCTTATCCCTCTTTTGTACTGCCTTCATTTACCTGGTAGAGTTCCTTTTCTCTGTATCCATCATTGCCTGTTTCTGTGCCTTTCTTTTAGCAATTCAAGCTTTGGAGCATTTTGTTGTTGATTCTGTTCTATATCACTTCGGAAATGAGAGGTGTCGTGAAATAATAAGAGAATTTGTCGCAGGTAGCAAATTTTAATTAGTATCCATATTTTAATTTTTGCAACTTCGTAAAAATATTTTATATATAACAAAATTTAGTTGTCTTTATTTAGTTTTACCTAATTGAAGCCAACCATTTGTACTTTGTTATCTTGAATGTCACTAAGTAGGTTGAATGTCTTAGATTTTGCTATATTTGATTTTTTTTCTAAATTTTTTACACAATCAATGGTATTTTATGTAGGTTAAAATATTGACGGTACGAATGCCCACAAATATGTCGTGGAGCTAGCGAAACTCTAATTTTCGATTATAAAAAAAAATTAAAATATCATTTTGGTCTCTCAACTTTCAAATATACAATTTAAGGTTTCTTAGTTTCCAAAAAAAAAAAAAAAAAAAACTTAATAGGTGACAAACTTCCATCTTGAGGAAAATTATTTATTTGGTAAGTAGGTGGTCACTAAATGCAAAATCTCTTAAAACTCTAAGATACTCCTCCACAACTAAGCTAAATATTATAAAGTTAGATAGTACATTCGTAAAAATAATCAAATTATATGTAGACTGGATTGAACACTTAAGAATTTTTAAAAAAGTACACTTCCCTTTTACAAATTTTAGAAATATGTTTAAGTAATAGAATCATTAACATTGTTGAACCAATTAAAAAGAAAACTTTAAATTTAATGTTTAATTAATTTTAAGCTTCTTTTTTAATAGCAAGGTTAAATTTGAATATTTGGAAGTTTACCGACTAAAATCAAATAAACTCAAAACTATACATACCAACATGATATTTTACCTTTTTATTTATTTTCTCTTTCTCTCTCCCATTCATTACAAGTTTAGTTCAACACTAAGCTGAACGGATTTCTTAAATAATTTGGTATTATATAGTTTTCGTATAACTTGTTATAGAACTATGCTAATTAATCGAAATATTGTAACATGAGACCAAGGTGAGATTTTTTGTAAACACTAGTTTTGATATATAAAACTAATGTTTCGGAATAAAGAATACTAATGAGGTCAATAATTGGACTTTGCGTTTGACATTTTTGGTTGAGTTTGGCAGGTCGGTGTTCAATATTGAAATAAGTTTGTATCGTCCACTTTGGAACTCTTCATTGCTTAAATACCAAATCTCTTTTTGGTAGCTTAAAAATAGTGTTCTCGTGTCAGTATAATTCAATCCGATTTGATAATGATTTTATTTTTATTGAATGGATTAATGGTCAAAGATTTTATTGTTTGGTTGTAAACTAATTTAATATTATCGTCATAGGTTCGATTTCGAAAATTGGTATTTGTTCTCCTCACCCAATATGTATTAAAAAAGATAATCATTTTATTATTTTTTTAATTTTTAAAATTAAAGTCTACAACAATTTATTTTTTTAAAAAAATACAATAATTATCTTATCATATATTTTTCAAATATCTATATTTTACCTATAATTTTAGAAACCAAACAAAAATTTGGAAACAAAAAAAAAGTAACTCCCAAAAATTTATTTTTATTTTAAAATTTTGAATAGCATTTGCATCATTTCTTAAGAAAAAATGGAACATAATAAATTTGAGTAAAAATAAATTTAAATTAAAAAAAAATGATTATCTAATAGAGACTTGACAATCATGCATGTTTCTCTATGACTAAAAAGTTATGATTAAAAAAAAGTGAAAAGGTTCAAATTCTTATTTGAAAAAGAAAAACAAATAGTGTCTTTTAAGGAAGTATTTGAGTTTTACGTGATATACAATCAATTTCATTTTTCTTAAAAGTGGGTTTTAAAACAAAATATTGTATTTTTATTGGTAGGTTTCAAAAGCAGTATGGTTTAATTTTATTATTGTATATTGGGCAACAAAGTTAGTAGTTTATTGGTGGCCAATGTTTTTGGTTTCTTGTTGATTTGATTAAATTATATTAACTTTCCAAGCCAATAACATTTTGAAGGGCAACAAAGTTGAGATAATGGGATAAGATTATGATTTGATTTTTGTTTATATAATTATTTCGTAAAGTTATCTATATTTGGACTATTTTTATGGAATAATTATCTAATTCTATTATATTTTATTGCTAAGATTATCAGTAAAATCTTTTTTATAAAACCACCATAAATTCTTATGTTGCTACATCATATTTTTGGTAACCTGCTTTAACTTGAAAAAGAAGTCCAGTTTGAACTTTTGTCCGATTACAGAATGGATTGATTAGAATAAATCCATACACTTTATTAAGATTTAGTGAGGTAGATAAAATGGCCAAATCTTTCTATTTAGCCAAAAGTATTCACAAAATCACAATCGCAAAGTAATTAACTTCGATAGTATTTTTGAAAATACAACCATATTTATATAAAAAATCCTTTTTTTTGGTACATTCTGGGGGAGAGGGACCAACAAACCCTACATAAATGACATAACTACTCTAAAATAATATGAGACCAACTCAACTCGTGACGGTGGAATTGAAATGGATTAACACCAGACAATAACCAACTGCGCCATTGACCCTCGATAATTTTTTTTTTGAGGAATATAAAAAATCATTTTTAATTATTAGATTTGGGACCGCATTTTAATTTTGTTCCAACGTTACAAAATTGAATATTTGTATCACCTTGACATTTCAATCATGTTCGTTTTTAGTAATTTTGCGTTTGTTAGTTTACTATTAAATTTATGTGAAAATTAAGTGTTTCGTTTAAGAATCATTTCGTTTTTTGTTTTGAAATTAAAACATAATTTACGATGTATTCCATCTTTTCTATAATATATCTATCTTTCTTTAAAAAGTAGATGAATGTTAACAAAATTTCAAAATACAAATACAAATTTTTGGAAGCTATTTTTTATTTATTTCAAATTTAGGTTTAGTTTCTAAAAATATAGGTAAGATGTAGATATCAAGTAAAAAAAATATAATAAAGTAATTGTCAACCTAAATTTCAAAAAAAAAAAAAAGATTTATGACCTAAAATAATTAATTCTTCCATATCTTAAAAAATAATCTAATCATCATTTTAGTCAACCGTATATATATAATTTTTATGAGATTCGTCAACATTACATTAAATAACAAGCAATTTTATTATTTTAAAAATTAATAATGAGTATTATTAAAATGTCATATATAAGAATATTCAATTGTGAAGTATATAGAGTAAAGTAAAATTAAACTCTCAATTTAATGACTAAAAAAATATTTTTTTCGAAGATTATTAAATATAGGGAATTTGCTACTAATACCATTTTTTTGCCCACCTATTTTAATTATAGCACAAATTGTAAAAAAATTCATGCATAGCAGATTTTTTTACATTCTTTTTCAATTTCCAAATATACTTTTTTTCTTTTAAGTTCCTCTGCGAGCTTCAAGCTTTCTTTTCGTTCTTCTATGCAATTTCTTCTTCCTCTTCAAGCTTCGACCAATAGATTTCTATCAGTTCCACTGATAGAATGCTATCAATTCCACTGATAGACTTCTATCAGTTGAACCAAAGTGAATCTGCACTGCTAGAATTCTATCAGTGGAACTGATAGACTTCTATCAGTTGAACCCCTACGTCTTCCCTATGCTCTTCAGCAGCTCCACCTTCGTTGTCGCCGACAACACTGCAATCGGCGAATTGTCGAACATCTGAACGCCACGGACAAAGCACTCTATCGCCGCCCCAAACTCGTTATGCAGCACAGCCTCATATTGATACTTCACCAGCGACATGTAATGGAACCATACCGGTAAGGCGGAATCCGATCACGACTAAGGAATACGCCGTTGAATAGAAGAAAGTAGGCTAAAATGGGAACGGAGAAAAAGAATAGAAAGCCAGAGAAGCTGCCAACGAGATCGACAACGAATAACGTGGTTCCGACGAAGATGAGAAGTTGCGATGATTGGGAAGAAATCGTATTGGGAGAGTTTTTTTTTTACGAAGAAGGTGTGTACAGTGTTTGTGTGGGATGGAATCTTGTGGGAGAGTTTTAAGCAGGGGTCTTTTGGTAATTTTACAAACTTAGAATATTTTTTTGCTACAAATGAATAAATTTAAGAAATGCGTTGTGGAGAGAATTATTTATTTATTCTTTAATATCCATGAAAAAGCCCCTTAAATATATAAAATCCATTCTAAAAATAATAATTAATGGAACTAATTTGTTCGTTAGTATTTTCCATTATTACACAGTCGTGTGAATGTTGTTTTCTGTGTTTAATTATTAGAGGATAAAAAAAAAATAAAACCTTACAACCAAAAAGGAAGAAGAAGAAGAAGAAGAAGAACGAACAAGGGATTGCGGCAACTTTGATAAGATCAGATCCATCAGATTTTTCAATTTTGATCCAAATTGAGTTCTAGGGTTTTAACATTTGTCAAAATTCAGCTGGTAAAATACCCATTCAATTCCAAATCCAGTTCAATTTCAATGGACGACGGCGGAGCTTCGCAGCCGGACGACACCGTCATGTCGGAGGCGGCGGCGGAGGGCCAGGCGGCTCACCAGCACCAGCCGCCGCCGCCGGCCATGGGGATGGAAAATATTCCAGCGACTTTGAGCCATGGAGGTCGATTCATTCAGTACAACATATTTGGGAACATCTTCGAAGTTACGGCTAAGTATAAGCCTCCTATTATGCCTATTGGAAAAGGCGCTTACGGCATCGTCTGGTATACAAGATCTCTCTTCTCTTCTCTTCTCTTCTTTTTTGTGTTTTTTTTGTTTTGTTTTGTTTTGTCAATGCTTTTGGAGTTCTGTTTTCGTTTGATTTTCTTGATTTGGGGATTGTGTTTGATTGATCAGTTCTGCTCTCAACTCGGAGACGAACGAGCACGTTGCGGTCAAGAAGATTGCTAATGCGTTTGACAACAAGATCGATGCTAAGAGAACTCTTCGTGAGATCAAGCTGCTCCGGCACATGGATCATGAAAACGTCAGTGAGTGATTATTAGATATGCAATTGCTGTTTCCTTCACTTTTTGTAGTCTGTTATTTTATGTTCGATAACCGAGAATCGAAGCTTCGCCCCAATACATACCACTGGCGGGTCGGTCCACAAGGGGCAGCTGAGTAGATTAAGGCTACCAACTTCGAGGTATGCTTGCTCGGACATCCTTGGTTCGAGACCGTTGGGAAGCGCTTAAACTAGAAAATGCTTGAAGTGTCTAGGATCCAGGCCTTGGGGCGTGGTATCAGATTTATAGGGGAGCGAAGCTCCGATTTTCCGATTTTCAGAAAAGAAACATACCCGTGGAGGATCCAAGAGACAGCAAAGTATTTTTTAATTAAGCCCACTCCTAGGTTTCGGACCTTAGACCTAAAAAAAGTATACTTTAGAGATCCCAAGCTTTAAAGCTGCTCTTTTAAACTACCTTTTGTTATCTTTTGTTAGGTGGAAAGCTGGACGAGAAGTGAATTTTGCAGATGTTTAAGCTTTAAAAAAAAACTTGCATCATGTGCATTGGTTGACGTTATTGCCTAATTGTTTAATTTGTAGAAAGAACTATTCTTGAGGAGTCCCTGACTAAGCAATAATCTTTTTTAACTCTGGTCGAGTATCAATGCTTTCAGAGAGAGCCAATTGGTTTAATTTGGATATCATCACAATATATTGAAAGTGCATAATTATGGAACGAGATTACTCTGATTCCAGAGTTATTATTGGTGTTATCATCTCTTAAATGTTCAGAATTTACTTTAGGTCTATTTCATAATATTTGTTCTGTCGTGTTTTTCTCTTAACTGTATGTATTATTTTTGTTTAGTCTGATTGTAGTTTTTATAGTAGCACAACAATTTTGCGAAATTTATGTACCTTACTTTGAATTGAATTATTGTACAATCATATATGATCTTTTAATTCAAGGGCATTCTGTATAGCTTTTAGTTTGGTTATGCTAATGCCCCAATGAGATGAGTTGTAGTGTTTCTGAAATGTTGGTTTGATTGTATTACTGATGATGGTGATTCAGGTTGTTGCAATTAGGGATATCATACCTCCGCCTCTAAGGGAATCATTTAATGATGTTTATATAGCATATGAGCTAATGGATACCGACCTTCATCAAATAATTCGTTCAAACCAATCGTTGTCAGAGGAGCATTGTCAGGTAACATTCTGTATATGTATTGGTGGTTTTTAAAAAAAATCTTTTTAAAAATGTATACAATGTTTAGGCCAGCTTACATACAAATAAACTATTTTCACGGGTCAACCGCCTAATCCCTACAACATTTGGTTGTTATCATGGATTGAACTCATATTCTCTTAAAATTCTCCAAAGTCCTCTTTACCACTATGTAAACTCATGTTGGTTTGTACACCTTGGTGGACTATTTCTACATTTTAAATTTTATTTTGATTTCAACCATATGGTTCATTTAGAATATATACATTCTTCCAATTATTTATAGTAAATCCTCTGAAGCATTTATAAAGATAGGAGGCTGAGCTTGATCCAGGATAATCTGTTTTGCTTGGCACAGTATTGCTACCATTATTTTTCAAAATCTGAGCCAGCTTTAAAAGATCAAAACAGGCTACCCCTCGTAGGGTGGCATAGGCCCTGTTTCAGATGAGATTATCAAAAAAATGGTGGGAGGTCTATTGAAAAGATTGTATTGAGTTATGGCATGTTGGGTAAAAGTCTCTACATTTTTTTTTTCTAGTTATTTTTTTTTTCTTTATAGTTCAATAATAATTGATGATGGGGGATTCGAGCACATGACCCATTGGTCATTAGTCTATGTTGAGCTATGGTTGGCATCTCATTTTGTGTTATTCATCCTAGGATTTGTGGTTAGTCCTCGACCCTGCAATTCTTTCCTATTTTCGGTTTTCCGATCAGTGGCTATAGGTCCTTGTTTTGTGTGTGAGGCTTTATTTCGCGATTTCACTTTTTACTTTTCTGTAAAGCTTTTTAGTGCAAGGGGCCATTTACTCTTTCGTCCTCTAATCAGCTATTTGGTGAAAACTGTGGTGATGTATATTTTAGTTCCAAACTTAATTGGTGACAATTTTGTGATATCGAGTGTTCTTCTTTCCCTATTGATATTGATGGGATTTGTAAAATTTCTCTTAAAATGCTATGTACTTTCAACAAACGTGCTCAAGTGTAATTCTGTTGATGTTGGACTGAAAAAAATGAATCTTTGGAAATTTTGGCACTGGACCTTTTAATATGGGATGGACTTATAAATGAGTGGTTAGGCAGATGTCGATCTTGAAGCAGTTGAGCTAAACTCAGGAAGATATCCTTGGATAGGGGTGCTTTACCAAATCTTTGACAAGTAATGTAAACCTTAGAGGGTATGAAATTTATATTTTTGAACTAAGCAATGAAGGTACAATCTATTATCTAACACAAAGCTAACCATAATGGTAATAAGAACTAACTGAAGTTTTGGGGTTGGGTTGGATAGGATGAGACCCAATTAACTGGAATCCCTTGGACCTTCGCCCAATGAGGTGATGACACGTGCAGGCATGCACTCGAACTTGTAAATTTGGGAGATATCTTTCAAATATTTGCAAATGAATCTCTTTCAAATTCTTCCTTTATCTTTTAGAAAGGTATGGCAGAGAGCACTGTAAAGTTGAAACTTACAGAAAAGGTCCAGCTTTTCAAACGATCTTGCTATCAAAACGACCAAGATTAAAGGGTGTTTATGTGGAAAGCAAGAATGTGTCGGAACCTGAACTTAGATGATAGAGGAAGTAAAAGACTTAGGCTTGATACAAATACTGGAATCCCTTTGGTTATGATTCAAGTGCTGGATCTTGATCAATCTTTTGCTTATGAAAAAAAATTCTGTTTAGATAATTCAAATGAACAACGAGATTTAGATTTTTTTCTTTTTTTTTTTTGAGGATGGTCAGAGATGACTAGTATTAAACATGCATGGATTTTTTCGGCCTTCATACCCAATCCAATCATGCTTATAGAGTAGCATTCGATCATGTAACATCCTCTAATGAAACACTTCTAGTCTCTACATGAAATTAATCACTGTCTCTATGTATCATGCAGTACTTTCTGTACCAAATTCTTCGTGGATTGAAGTACATACATTCAGCAAATGTTCTGCACAGAGATTTAAAGCCTTCCAATCTGCTATTAAATGCCAACTGTGACCTGAAAATATGCGATTTTGGACTTGCTCGTGTTACTTCTGAAACCGACTTTATGACAGAATATGTGGTTACAAGATGGTACCGTGCACCAGAGCTGTTACTTAATTCATCTGATTACACAGCAGCTATTGATGTCTGGTCTGTTGGTTGCATTTTTATGGAACTGATGGATCGGAAGCCCTTGTTTCCTGGTCGAGATCATGTGCACCAACTACGTTTGCTTTTGGAGGTACTTTCATTTTCACTCTCGATTCTCTTCATGATTCGCTTCTTAGTTCTTGATAGTAATGCACTTGTCTAATGTTGGTGGTTGCAAACAATCTGTTACCTCATGGGAGAAAATTCACATCAGTGAAATAGTTTTTTATATATAAATTAAAAAGGAAATAAAAGAAGATTAAATCTGTATGCTTTGCCTATGTGTATGTTTGCAAGGGGGGAGAGAGATAGAATGAAGCAGGTGCTACATACTACTTTTTGCTGATTAATCATGTCAGAAAGAAACAAGCTGTTTGAGCTTCACATGCAGTTCTATGAATATTTCTCAATAACGTTCCAATCTTTTAGTATGAACATTTCTCATTTAAGGGTGTGTGGGCCGTGGGGCATGGAGAATGTGAATGATTCCCCCATAATCAAATATTCAATTTCCTCATAATCACTATGCATTCCCCGTAACCATTTTCATTCTCACCATAACCATTTTTCATTCTCTCTATACTCACTATTTTATCCTTATAATCATTCTATGTATTCCAAACACAGATAATCATTCATCTATTATCATTTCACCTCAAATATCATATAGTCATTTTCTTAACCCAAACACCGATAATCATTCTCTTCCGTGTTGCCATCATTCTTATTCTCCTAGTCTCAGACACACCCCTTAGCACCACTTGGTTTTGTTTTGGTCCATGCTGCAAACAAATAAAAGTATGCATATATGTATGTCCATCTGAATAGTACATCTTACCTATATTTTAATAAACAAAACCAAACTTTGAAAACAAAAAAAAGTAGCTTCCAAAAGCTTGTTTTTGTTTTTGAAATTTGGTTAGTATTCACCTACTTTCTTAAGAAAATATGGATACATTGTAGGAAAGATGGAGCACATGGTAGGAAATTTGAGTAGAAATAAGCTTAAATTTCATAAACCAAAAACAAAAAACCAAATGGTTATCAAACGGGGCCTAAACAAACCATTCTTATTCTCAATGGTCTTCATTTGTTTACTTTTATAGTCTGCTCTGCTCTATCATGCAGCTGATTGGGACTCCATCAGAGGCCGATCTTGGTTTTCTGAACGAGAATGCTAAACGATACATACGGCAACTTCCTCATTACCACCGGCAGTCATTTACCGAAAAATTTCCACATGTCCATCCTGCAGCCATTGATCTAGTGGAGAAAATGCTAACATTTGATCCTCGACACAGACTTACTGGTGAGTTACTATTACAATTATTTGCATTGCGGCCTCGCAAATGTTCCTGCATATGGCTTCACAAATCTGATGAAAAGAGAGGATATAATATTTTAAAAGTACAAAAGAGAAACGCATTTGTCCGCTAGGGGTGACACAATGGTTGAAGACTTGGGCTTTGAAGGTATGCTCCCTTCAATGTCCCAAGTTCAAGACTCACCTGTGACATTACTTTTGCGATGTCTCCTAGTGCCTGGTCTAGAGACGGGCATGGTTACCCTTATTTAAAAAAAAAAAAGGAAAACCATAGTTTATAGGTGAAAATAGTCTGTAGCTTCATTTAAAAAAATAAAAAAAAAGTTAAAGCAAAATAGCTATCAAAGCTTATAATTCAGGTAAACTGTGACCTGTCTCTTGATAGTGGCAGATAGGCCAATATTTGATTCTTTTAAATTGACTTGGTTTCTTAAAACGTTAGTATTAAAACAACAAAACTATAGTCTATAGGTGAAGATAGTGTTTGTAGCTTCATTTTAAAAAAAAAATAGAAAACTTAAAACAAAATAGCTATCAAAGCTTATAATCAGGTAAACTGTGACCTGTCTCTTGATAGTGGCAGATACAATATTTGATTCTTTTAATACCCTTTTTTTATAGGAAACGAGAACTTTTATTGATGAATAAATAGTTACAAAATGACGTCCAAGGTGCGATGATGTCCAATATTTGATGGCATGTCCAATATTTATTGATGAATTAATACTCAGGCTTATTGGCGTGTTATATCAACATCCATGTATGTTTTTGCAGTTGAAGATGCTCTAGCTCATCCTTATTTGACTTCATTGCATGACATTAGTGATGAGCCAGTCTGCATGACACCCTTCAACTTCGATTTCGAGCAGCATGCGCTTACCGAGGAGCAGATGAAAGAGTTGATCTACCTAGAGGCACTCGCATTTAACCCGGAGTATCATCGCCAATGATGAGCTATGCTATTTATGGAGGATTGTTTGATCTGTAAGATCCCTTTATTCTGTATGTTCATTATTAATTCCTTTGTGTATAATAACTTCATTCACAACTGAGATGAGCTTTGGAATCAAATTTGAGTATTGCTAGAATTAGGACTGGAAGAATCTTCATGAAGTTGAATCTGCATTTTCTACTTCTACCGAGTCTTATTGTTCATTAAGTTAATCAGGGTTGTCCATTGGAGTTGGAATTGGGATCACTTTTCTTTCATTCTTTTAGGATTGCTATTGAAGGCATATTAATAGAAATTTAGGAAAATTATTAAACTATTTGATTATAAATGGAGGGAGTGAGACTTTTCCAAAAAAATAAAAATAAAATTAAATCAGAGAAAGTGGGAAGGGGAGAAGTTATGCATTGATTTGGAAATTTGATTTTGATTTTTATTCAACAACGGATTGAAGGAATTCGAACTTGTAACCTACTGATTACTAGAACGTATAATGTGTTCTTTTGTTATCAAAATACCTTGAATTACTTGAATTATTTGATTCTCTTATAGTTTATTTATCTTTAGTTCAATATATTAAGGTTGGATCAATTTCATATCAAAGTAGTTGTTCTAGCCATGGGGTTGATACAAATGAATGTGAACATTTTTGAAATGTTGGAATGCAAGAAATGGGAGAGTATGGATTCCTGTGAACGTATGAATTCGAGAAAAATATTTTACAATTAAGCTTATTCGTGGATTTTAAATCTAATGCCTCAAAAAAATAATGTACTTTGAAAACTTGAAGTGTTAAATAAAATAAAAGCCAGATTATATTGAGAAAGAGAAACAGAAACAAAAAAGATGAACAGAAAGAAAATCAAGATATTGGATGGTGAAGTCATTAAAATAGAGGGTAGCGAAAAAGGAAGAAAGATCGAAAAAAAAAACGTGAAAAAAGACGGAAGAAGCGAATTATGGGAACCCGAACAAGATGAAATTGCAAGGAGAAAATTTATGATATGGCTTTTTCTTTCTTTTTTTTTTTCTTTTGGAATACTATAGAAAGAAAGCATAAAGTCAATCATTAAAAAAAAAAAAAAAAGAAAAAAGAAGATGTTTTTTGAGGACCAAATTATTATAAAATTTAAATTTTATGGCTCAAAATTAATGTTTGGTTAGTAATAACTTAAGGATATTAATGTACATCAACTTTTATTTTGAGGACCAATTTATGACTTAAAATAGATGTGTTTTGTACTTCATGTTATCTCAAATCGCCAACAACAATAACCGATATTAATGTCAACATGAGTAGTTGCTTAGCTGCACTGGGCGGTCGCTTGAAGGATGACAAAACATATGGTTTAAATGTCTTAAAACTTGATAATGTGAAGAAGCCTATGCAGTGGTTAGATTCAAAAGAAACTGCCTCAGTTATATATGTTTCATTTGGTAGTTTGACAACATTAGTTGAAGAACAAGTAAAGGAACTGACCAATTTCCTTAAAGACACCAATCTTTTCTTCTTATGGGTCCTAAGAGAATCAGAGCTCGAAAAGCTTCCTAACAACTTCGAACACGAGACATCCGAACGAGGCCTAATTGTCAACTGGTGTTGTCAACTAGAAGTTCTGTCTCATAAGGCTGTAAGTTGTTTTGTGACTCACTGCGGTTGGAACTCGACCCTGGAAGCTTTGAGCTTAGGGGTGCCTATGGTTGCGATTCTGCAGTGGGTCGACCAAACGACGAACGCAAAGTTCGTCGAAGATGTTTGGGAAGCTGGAGTTCGAGTGAAGACGAATGGCAAGGGCATTGCAACCAAGGAGGAGCTAGAAGCCTCCACTCGGAAGGTTGTTCGAGGGGAGTTTAAACTCAACGCGGTCAAGTCGAAGAACCTGGCTAAAGAAGCTGTGGATGAAGGAGGCAGTTCTGATAAAAACATTGAAGAATTTGTGAAAGCAATTGTAACATTCTAATTGCACTCTTTTTCTTCTACCATGATTGACAAATGAGAGCAAACAAAGCATCAATTACCGTTTAAGGATAGTTTTGTTGATTTCATGGTAGTTAGTACTCTCAGAACGTTAGAGCTTTCCTTGCGAACAAGTGAAAACAAGGTGATTGCAACACCTACTTACTAACAACTTTCGAGCCTAGGGTTTTACGTAGGTGTCTCTCTACAACAAAGTCGAAGAACTTCTTTACTTATTTATTCTCCTCGTAAACTTGAAGTGCATAAGAAATAATTCATTGATAAAGAATCTTCTTCCTTCTCTTATTAAATTTAGGGTTCGATTGGGGCGAATCGATCTCTTACCCAACAAATAATTTTTTATATATGCGAGTGTTCGGGTCAGCTTACAACACCCTAACTATTCTCATATCACAAACCATCTGTCCCTACATCACTTGGATGTTAAGGAGGAAATCCGTAAGAAATTACTTCTTAGGTGCGACCCTACAATATTTAGATGTCAAGAAAATGTGTAAGAAATTATTTTCTAGCTAAGTAGTCATTATGCATTGAACCCCGTAACTCTGGTTGACGACTATGCAAACCCCCACAATATAGAACCAATAAAAATGACAACTTTGTCTTTTATTACCTTGGACCACTAGTTAAATCCAACATCATTCCTTCGCAATAACAAGAACTTGTTTCCCTATATTTTTACCCGACAAAATGCCAAAGAGAGCCGTTGGACCACTCTCAAGGCCATAAGCTAAATCTTCCAAGTATACAATCTTCCCTTCTCTTATGGAAGGCAAAACAAAATCCAAATACTTAGGATATAAATGGCAGTAATCGGTTGTAATAAACCCTTCGAGACGAACGCGTTGGCCTATAGCGCGAATCAAATTACTAATACCTTGAGGCTTGTCTTTATTGAACTCAGAAATCATCCCACACAAAGCAATTCTGCCATTTCTCCTCATGTTAACAAGAACAGCATCCAAAAGCTTCCCTCCAACATTGTCAAAATAAATGTCTATTCCTTCAGGGAAACATCTGAACATAAACAAATGGAACAGTTTTACAATCTTCACCAATAAAATTCTAAAAACAAAAAAGTTGGTCAGTTTAACATTGATTGCTAACCTTTTGAGAGTAGCTTCCAAGTCTGGCTCTTCTTTGTAGTTGAAAACCTGGTTGAACCCAAGTTTGTTCTTCAAGAAATCAACCTGATCATGACTGAGAGATGAGAACTCTTTTACAAAACATTTTCCTTTAAGGAAAGTACGTAAATCTTAACCAAATTCCATAAACCAAAACAAGCATTTGAAAATTATTCTTTTGATTTACAAATTTTGGTTTGGTTTTTCAAAATATAAATAAAATGTAAACATTGAAGTAACTAACACCATAAATTGAAATAGTAGTTGTAAACTTAAATTTTAAAAATTTAAAACAAAAATTCAAATGGTTATCAAACTGAACCTATAAAGTCCATTATGATAATGATGCATATATTTTAAGTTGAAAGATGCCTAAGTATATTTATTTTATTCAAGATGAGAAGATTTAAACCCATGACCCGTTGTATGATGGACACATTTTTGCCAATTAAAATATTATTTTGGTTGGGCATTCCTTTCCTATATATCCTCACATAGATTTTTTTTTTTTTTTTTTTTGAAAATTCCTCACATAGATATTAGTATTCCTAGTATAAGTATAAGATTCCTTTTATAACATTCAACAAATTAATATAACAATAAATAACATCAAATGAACTATTGTGGATTGTCTTAATAGTCAAAAGACCATAGAGAGAAATATAGGCTACAAGTAGGGGTGTACAAAAAAATCGGTAACCCGAGCAACCCAGACTACCCAACCCAAACCGTAAGGGTTGGGTTGAGTTATGATTTTATAGTTTTTATTGGGTTGATTTGGTTAAGAATATATTATAAATATTATGGTAGATTTTTTAACATATTATATATATATATGTGTGTGTGTATGTATGTAAGATAAATTAATAAGGTAGATTTTTAGCATACTTATAATATCATCAAATTTTTTTAACATATTTATGAACCTATGAACTAAACTTTAGAGAGAAAAATGAGAGTAACATAACTCGAAAATCCAACCCAACCCAACAAAAAAAAATTGGGTTGGGTTGGGTTGCGCTTATGCATAGGATTGGACGGGTTGGCAAATTGACTAACCCGAAAAGTTGGGTTGGTCCAAAAAATTCATTCAACCCTACCTAACCTAGACCCTATACACCCCTAGCTATAGGTTCAATTTACAGTAATTACCTACATAAAAATTAATTTCTTACAGAATTTTTTCGCACCAAAATATTTTAGGGTCTGAAAAAATTGGGGTTAGTTTAGAGACCTTCTCTTGGGAGCCAGCACAGCCAACAACATAACATCCCATCAATTTGGCAAACTGGCCCACAACCTGACCAACAGCTCCAGCTGCAGCTGAGACGAACACATATTCTCCTATTTTAGGCCCACAAATCTCGAAGAAACCAACATAAGCAGTCAGGCCAGTCACACCTGCAAATTTAGCAGGAAATAACAAATTATTAAAAAACAAGTGATAGAAAATTCTTTTCAAACTACAAACATAAATATGCATATATATATTATATATCTATCTGTATATACAAAAACAGTTATCAAATATAATCTAACATGGAGTGATTTAGTAGTTATGAGAGTTTTAAGTTACTAATACGTGCTGAATTCGGTAAACACCACGAATTTTTTTAACATCCAAATGTTTTGTGATAATACTTGAGGTGAGCTTCGCCAAACTCGGACAATTATGGATATAAAAACAAAAAAGAGTTATGACAGACAAAATCTTATTTCTTATATTAAAAACAGAAAATACGAAATAACAAACAAAACGCTATCAAATGGAACTATGGAAAAAACCATCGATAAGAAACAAATAATACCAAGAATTCCCGTGTAATAAGAGAGGGGAACGTCGGTGTGATCAATTTTAAAGAGGAATTCAGATTCCGAGCTTGAAAGTAGAGAATACTCTTCCCAGCCCGTCATCCCCCACACTAAATCGCCTTTCTCAAACTTCGGATGAGCAGATTCCAAAACTTTGGCAACTCCATATCCCCTAATAGGCTGCAAAAATCAAGCCATTTTCTACGGTTTTCTTTAACATCAAAATATTGTAAAGTTAGGCAGTACTTTCTATAGTTAATAATTAATATGTACATAAGCTGGTCAGGATAGTCACGAATATACTAAGATCGAAAATGTGATTGAATCTCGTACCAAGCCGGGAGTAAAGGAAACAAAATCAACTGAAGGAGTTTCAATCTTGTGCATGCAGGCATGCATATAAGGATCACAGGCGAGGTAGAGATTTTTCAGGAGAACTCCATTGGAGCCGCAACGGATCTCCGATTTGATGGTATTGATGGAGATCACTTCGAGATCCGACTCTTTGCCGGAGCGGCCGGAAATGTAGTCCTTCAGAATCACCTGTTTGTTGATTACTTCGCCGCCGCCGTCATCAACGCTCTCCATCTTCTCTGTACTGCGATTATCAGCGGAAGATTGAACAAAAATGGCTTAGATCTATTAAGAACAAACTCTAGAATTTGAATGAAGGCCAAATCAAATTAACTATTAATAAAAGCGTCTTTTACCAAAATTAACTATCAAACTCTAGAATTTGAACAAACCGCAATGAAATTAAAGTTGCATACAAAGTAAGATATCTTCATATGGAAGGCATTTTATTAAAGAAAATTTTAGCACAGAAATGTGTGATTCTCCCAATCTAGGCCAGATACAGCAGATAGTTGGAATATAGCTGAAATTGGGAGGAGAGGATTACAAATACCGATCCCAGGGATCGATCGTAGAGTGAAAATTGATTAACACCAAACCAGATAACCAATTGAGCCATCAACTCATTTCGTATTTTTTATCTTTTTAATTCTATAATATTAGGAGGTGGAGATTCAAACTCATAACATTTCTATGATTTGGTCATTATGGTCGGGTTGGAGACGACTCATAATAGGAGGAGGAGATTCAAAATAAAAACTGATTACTTAACTCTAACTTGTATAAATAGTGGAACCAGGTCGAATCCCAAAGAAGTTATGAATTAATTTCTCAATGTTAAAAACAAATAAAAAGGGAGGTTTTGGTGTTTGAATAAAATTCTAATGAAAGCAATAAAAATAAATAAAATAAATAATTTACGAAAATTCCAATTCAAGAGTTTAGTTTAATCCAACTATAGTTTTGATCATAGGCTACAAAAATTATTTAATTTTCTTAGGTTCAAAGAATTAGTCTACCTACTTGAAAAAGCCACAATAGATAATTGGGAAAAAGTCACAATAGATAATAGATAATTGGTCTCCTATTTTATTGACTCCGACCCAGCATCAAACTCAAACCTTACTATTCAATTAATTGGGCACGATAGCGTTACATATCAACTGAATAATAGCATTAAAATTTATGAGAACGACTAAACCAAAATTAACTAACTGAGACGACTACAAAATTAATTAATCTTGTTTATTTGTTTTCCTAGAGCCTATCATGCCTATGTAATTTGGAAAAGTCACAATCACACACACATGAGCCAGCCCCTTACTACCATTTTCAATCATTCGAAACAATTACTTATCACAAAATTATGTATAGCATAGATCAATCGATAATAAATTAAGTTGTCAATTCAATTTACTAACAAACAATCGTAAAAATAAGAACAAGAAAGAAATAATCTATGAACTAAAATAAATCTATTAGGTTCAAAGCCTCACAAAATTACAATTGAAATAAAACTAACCTTGAATTAGAAACTAAAAGTTATAAAAGAAATTAAATGAAAGAAATTGAAGACGAACTAATAAAATGTTGAAATCTTTTTCTACCTCTCAACAACTAAATCTCCTGCGACTGCTGTCCTCTTAATCTCCTGCTGTTTGCTTCGTGAGTCCCCCTTCTATTTCAATTTGCATTCACAAATAATATATATATATATATATATATATATATATATATATATATATATATATATATATATATATATATATATAAAAGAAGGTAGGTTAAAATCAAGTACTAAAGTGTATTGGGCTCAAATGGGTCGAATTAAAAATTTTGTTTCCTTTTCAATTTTTGTCGCATATGCCATATTATTGTGTTTATATATATATATAAAAGAAGGTAGGTTAAAATCAAGTACTAAAGTGTATTGGGCTCAAATGGGCCTAATTGAAAATTTTGTTTCCTTTTCAATTTTTGTGGCATATGCCATATTATTGTGTTTATATATATATATATATATTCCATTTATTTTATTCTTTCTTCTTTCACATTATTAATTCAAACATTTAATGCTTTTTATGCCAAGTTCACCAAACATATAATAATTCATCATCTAAATGAAATTAAGTATTTTCACCATTAAACTTAATATTCAATTAAAATGAAAGGGAAAAAGATAAAATAAATATAATTAATCAAAGACTTATCACATTATCTATACCACTAAAATTTAGTCATTTTAGCAATTATTTTTATATCATAAAATGCGGGTGTTTCTTGCCTTAATAACCATTGATTCATCGAAAGAGTCGGTGGCGTGATAGTTTGTGGAAATTCAATTCAACATCATAATCACAAGTTTGATCCTTAGAATCGGTATCTGTAATTTTCTCCCCCAACTTTTATTAATAATAATAATAACCAATTCAAAATAGATATACTTTTTTTGAACGGATAACTTTTTGTCATTAACTCTGCTTTTATTAACGAAACAAAATTCTTTTATAATTTCTCTTTCCTACATAAATTTGATCTCTTCAAATAATTTATGAATTGTATGTCGATCAAGCTAATTACATAAACCATCAATTATGATTTCACGGATCGAATAAAAACACACACACACATTCCATGCCACTTTATTAACAAAACTTTATGTAGCCCCTAAAATTAGATACAATAAAGAAAACTCATATTAATTTACATAAATTTGACTTCTTAATTTCACATCCCACAAATTAATTAGCTTATTTCTCGTTAAAGTTTAGAGGTAAGAAAATTCTATAATAATTAATAATTTACGAGATTCAATAGATGCAATTAAATGAATCATAATCAACAGAATAGAGTATATGGATGAAACTATACTCAAATTTATTAATTATGACTTGCCTTGTTACGACCAATTGTTCGTGTATTATTATTTATTTTAAACATTTTTTATTTTATGGTTGAAGACATATATCATGTTTCTTACCAATTATGTAGGTCGGCTCATTTATCTCTTAAAAGTAAATAAATATTGATTTTTAAATATATATATATAGGAATTTGCGGTGTATAGCAACTTTTTTACCACAGTTTACAATTATAGCACATTTTTAAAAATAATTATTTTATAGCAAGTTATGTAATTTTAATTTTAATTTTTTTTTTACATTTTTTATAAAAGACTTTGATAGAATCTATCATTATCTAGTGATGGAAGTCTATCAATTTTATCAGTGATTGATTATATAAATTATTATTGATAGACTCTTGATATAATTTGATGGAAATCTATCAATTTACTTTAATTGATTCTATCACCCTTTATCGATAAAATCTATCAATATGAAATCTATCAATTTACAATTTTTGCTATATATGCAAATATTTTCATTATTGTACTATTCATGTAATATTTTATCCATTTTGTAATATACATGCAAAAGCTCCAAAATATATATATATATATTTGATAGAATTGATTTTTAAATATCTAAACAAAGCCATAACAAAGCATATCATGCTTGCTTCGTGATTCCATTTTCCATGTGCAGTCTCTCATTCTTCTTCATTAAATAAAGAAAAAGATAGGATATTATTATTTATAATTAAATGAACAATTATTTTATTAATGAATGAATTTTAATCAAATAAATGATCTTCCTTCTGCAAGCTGGCAAATTTTTATTTTTTTAATTATTAACTTGTTTATTACTATATAAAAAAAAACTTATTTATGACAAATTATTTTAATACCTGCGTGAATCATGATGTGTATTTGTTTAGCTTTTTTCATATCCAAAATCTAGGAGGGGCACATTTCATTACCCTTTTTTAGAGCTAATTTTGTAAATTAGTTTCATTTTTCGATCGTGTTCAATTAATGTAGGTGGAAAATGGAAATTGAGCATTTGACCCAGAAATGAAGTCTGTTTTCTTAAAATCTACTAATCTATGTTGAAATTTGTCAATATTATAGCAAACATTTAACTCATCAGCCATGAACACAAACAAAACATTTTTGGGTTTTTTTAATCTTAAAAAAAACAATCAACAAATATGGATAATTTTTGTTTGTTTATAGGAAAAATAAAAAATAAAATGGTTATAAAAATGAGTGTGTATACATATTTTGATATCGAATAACTTTTATTAATAGGTGGTTGAACTAAAAACAATAATATTTTACGTGTATAATAATTAAAAAAGAAAAAATGCATTTTTTCATGACAAAATGATCAAAATACCCAACGTCAATTAATTTTAAGTAGATACATTCAATCAATTTATTGACCATGTTTGATTTATTCAATAATAGATTCAAGCACTTCCTCTAATAAATAGAAAATATTTTTTTAAAATGAAATTTGAATATACTATATATGAAATATAAAAAAAAAATCATATAGATCATGAGTAGTTGTTCGGTGACACTAGTGTATGTCAATGATTAGAAGTTTTGGATTCGAGTCATCTCTCACCCCAATTATTGTAATCTAAAAAAAAAAAAAATCATACAATTATAATAAGCAATTTCACTCGAAACAAATTAAAATATTATTTGAAAATAGAAATTTAAATGTGGGAGATAATAAGAAGTGTTATAAATATAGGCAGTTTTCCCATTCAAAAAGTCGCAGACTATTCTTCTTCTTCTTCTTCTTCGCGTTGCTTTTTTGTTGGGTCGATAATGGCCGCCGCCTCATTTGCTGGTTCAGCTCAGGGCTTTGTTCATCGTCAAAATCTGACGCTCGCATTTTCCAAATCCAGCTTCAATCGCTCTCCACTTCAATTTCATGGCTCAATTCCTGCAAAATCTTACCCCCTCTCCTTTTCTTCGCAGTTGAAGATTTCTAATGACGATTCCTTCCATAGAAAGGATCGTCGTTCCTCGTTTGCGCAGATGGATGCCGTTCGCCACATCGCCGGATCTCTCGCCAAAGCTGGTGGCCTTCGATTTGCTGTGGTCATTTCTCTTTCCCGCTCTTTTTTAGGTTTTTTTTTAAAAAAATCTGATTGTTCTTCGAATTCTTCATTTCCTGCATTTTTGTTGGTGGTATTTAAATATCTAGAAGTTCTGTTCGTTTTTGTGATTACTTGAATGTTCTTGTTGATTTCGGATTTGGAAGTGGTTTTCTTTATCCTTTACCTAATATGTGATAAGGATGACAACACTACCCGAATCTCCACATTGATATGATATTGTGCATTTTGGGCCTCGACCCCCGTAGCTTTGCTTTTAGATGGCGCAGTCTCGTCTGAGAAACTTTAAAGTGTTTGTTTGATTTGATGCTTGCTATTAATTCAATGGTTATGAAAATGGGATTCACAGGTTTGGCTGCGACAGTGAGAAATTTCTCAACCATCTTCGGTGCTCTAATGGTTAAGGAGAGTGTTAAGTAACTTAGAGGTGATAGTTTCAATCCATACGGGCCAACGACAGGTTTCCTTGACATCCAAATGATAGTTGAGGTGCTCGTGGCTTGAACACTCATGGATGTAAAAAAGAAAAACAATGAGAAATTTCTCGGCTTGGCTACAATGAAACATAATTGTGAATGAAAATTTTAGATTCTAGGGATTGGATTGGAATGATTTGTGATGTAAATTAAACTTGTTATTAGTCTTTTCGCCATGAATTTAAACTGTGTTTTCCCCCTTATGATTGTTGATGGACTTGTACGATTTAACCGTGATGTCGATGTTTTTCATGTTTGCATATCCTTTTGATAGGTTTATCATTATTGATGACATCTTTTTGTTTTTATGAAGGTTGTGGGGCGGTTCAACGAAATTGTTACAAGGCCAATGCTCGAGGGAGCTTTGACTACATTCAAAAGTTATTCAGTTCAAGACGAGGATATTGATGTAAGCGTTGCATTATGTGACATGTGAAAAACGGATCTTCTAGTTCTCTTTTTTTTTTTTTTTTGCTAATGCTGCATTTACCTGTAATTAATCAAAGCAGCCAGCAGGTGTATACCCCCATTAAAAATATGGCGAGCAACCTTGTGAATAAATTTGATCTGAAACTAGATTTTTGTTTGAGGTCATGACTCATGAGTACAACAAGTAAACCAAACCATAATGGAGTCGCCTAATGGTCAATAAGGCCTTGGGAAACTAAGAGGTAATGAGTTCAATCCATGGTGGTTATCTGCTTAGGAATTAATTTTCTACGAGTTTCCTTGACATCCAAATGTTGTAGGGTCAGACCATATATCCCGTGACAATAGTCAAGGAGCGCGTAAGCTGACCCAGACAGTCACAAATAAAAAAAATAAAAAAAAAGAGTTGTAAAAAAATTTAATTACATATCATGGATTCATGGGTTTATGTTGAGATAGGGTGAAACAGACAATGAGGAGAATCTACACCTTTCATCAGATTTGCGTTTGAGAGAGAGAATTTGTATCTTACCCCTGCTTTGTTGAACTGCAGCTTTAACTTTACCTGTCATGTTGACTTTATTTTTTTTACCTCACTATCATTTCAGGTTGTCTGGGTTCCAGGGAGCTTTGATATTCCTGTAGTTGCTGAAAGGATGGGTAGATCTGGAAAGTACCATGCTGTCTTATGCATTGGTGCTGTGGTATGATTTCCTGCAACATATATCAATTCCTCTTGTATGTACTAGTCTTAGGTGCACTTATTAATACGAACCACTTCTTTTTTTAATAGATTAGAGGTGATACATCGCATTACGATGCCGTTGTGAATGCTGCTGCATCTGGAGTACTTTCTGCAGGTTTAAAGTCAGGTTGGTTTTCTTGTTTTAGTGGTTTAGGAGATTTTATATTGTTTACTCTGTTAATTATGCTTATACTAACCATTTTTTTGGTTTAATATTGCTATTTTATTTGTAAGTTCGACTGTAGGGGTTGAGCATTGAGCATAGTTGTTAAGGCTTTTGAATCCAATTGACATGCATAAGAATTTTGGGGCCATCATATATTGAGATATTTAAGATGGTCCTAGTTTCTAAATACTAAATATTGCAGTGGCGTTGGCTTAATTGGTCCAATTTTGACATCAATGTACCATGACCAAGGAATTTCAGGATACGAAAAGGAAAAAAAGAATATGGTTGTTTTAGATTCACAAGTAGATGCAGATACATATAATTTGCGCCATTAGATGACATTCCCAGAATTTTATAAAAAATGATTTCTCCAACGAACTTATATTTCTCCCTAATTGGCGCGTTAATGCTATTCTTAATCTCACCATAATCATCATGGAGTAGCCTAATGGTCAAGGTAAAGACCTAGAGAAACTAAGAGGTGATAGGTTCAACCTATGATGGTCATTTATCTAGGAATTAATTCCCTACGAATTTTCTTGACATCCAAATATTGTAGGGTCAGATATTATGCCTTACAATATTAGTCGAGGTATGTGCAAGTCGGCCCAATCACGCATATAATAAAAAAAAAATGCTATTCTCACAATTAATTTGATATGAAAGTGCAGAAGGCCTTTTATTGAAATTTGTTGACAGACTTGAATGATGAAGTGATAACTACAATGCAAGTAATCTGTGTAACCATTTTTTTAGAGAAATAACATTTATATCCGTGTTGTCATCTTAGTTAGTTCTACTCTTTCTTTATCTTTCATTTGACTCCAGATAAACTTAAGCCATTTTCTTATGTCTATTCAGGAGTTCCATGCATATTTAGCGTCTTGACCACTGACGACTTAGAACAGGTAAACCTGATCTGAACTTACTGTTGACAAGTATCCTACCTAGAGGATTGTGTTTGAAGAACCTATATTATTTCTTATCATTAATGCATTTTTTCTGGGTTTTTTCTTTGAAGGCTCTCCATCGAGCTGGTGGTAAAGTTGGAAATAAGGGTTCTGAGGGTGCCATGACAGCTGTAAGTTGTTTAAGTTAGTTTATAGCAGAACTTATTTGTGTTTCAGTTGGTGAGTTATCCTTTCGTCAATAATTCCCCATTCTTCCATTTTTTTAACTAAATATCTTAAATTTGTCTGCTTGATTTTTTTTTTTGGGGTTGTGCAGTATGTTTAAACTCTATATGTAGATTGTTGTGGCTATCTAGAATAAAAATGTATTGCTTTAATCGAGTTTTCATTACTTAATCATTTTCACTTTTGCACGTCCATAATAGTTGATCTGCGTAAACCGTGGTCAAAAGAGCTTTAGGAAATTAAGAGGTGATGGGTTCAATCCTTAATGACCACCTACCGAAAAATTAATTTCCTACGAATTTTCTTTACATCCTAATGTTGTAGGGTCAGACGGTATGTCATGTGACGTTAGTCGATGTCAGTGTTTTCAAGGCCATCGCCTTTTCTCGCCTATGTCCATCGCCTTGCACATAAGCAGGTATTGCGCCTCTAACGTAGCTAAGGCGAGCTCCTTCAATTAGGCCCTCGCCTTTCCTCGCCATTTTGCGCCTTGCATCGCCTTTGCCTCATGCCAAGGCATGCGCCTTGTTAAAGTTTTATTTATTTATCTATATCCTAACTTAATATCCACAAAAGAACCTAGAATTAGTTTATTATGAAGAAGTCCAATAACTATGCGAAGTCTTTATTAAGGATACTGAATTTGTTTAATTGCTATTTCAAATATATTTTTTTGTTTATTCGAGTTATTTGATGTAGAATCTTTGTTTTTTTATACTTTCAGATAACTTCAATTTTTTATACAAATAATAATTTAATGTTATGGTATATCTTATAATAACATAATTTTTGTAATTTATTATTCTTTTATTTTTTACTTTTTAGTATTTTTCCATATGAATTTGAAATTTTATGGGAATACACATATGTTTTATTATCAATTTATAAATGCGCCTCTTAAACTCGGGCCTCGCCTTTTTATCGCCTCTCGCTTTGAGGCGATCAAGGAGAGTATCGACTTGCATTGCGCCTTGCTCTTTGAAAACACTGTCGTTGTACATCACAGAAATCATCATGGAGTGGCCTAGGGTCAAGAGAGTTTTGAGAAACTAAGAGGTGAAGGGTCCAATCTATGGTGTTTTCTTGACATCCAAATATTATAGTATCAGGTAGAATGTCTTGTGACAATAGTCGAGGTGCACACAAACTAAACCAGACAATTACCGATATAGAAAAAAGAAGCAATGCTCATCACGGTAGATTACCAGCTATTTGTCGTTAATTTTGACCAAGGTTACTGTTCCATTTTAGTCTTTCATTATAGTCAGAAATAAATTTATATAATCTTTAAAAAGAAGAAAACATTAACCTTCTGGGAGATCATGTCAGAAAGTCTTACTTTGCTTGCTCTTCTCTGAGTCACACAGCACATTCAGAGGGTGGACAAATATATATTTGGCTGACATCATTCCAGCATGGTGGCTTTAGTTTAGACCACATGTTTGAATAAAAAAACATTAATTTTTTTCCCATGTATAGATGTAGATTTAAATTAGAATTTGAAATTTCTTTTGCCATATGGAAGAATTATAATTTAAAGTTATTTTTTCATCTTTGTAGGATTTTACATAACTTTTTTTCCTATTTAACCGCCTTTGTTAGCTTTTCAGAAGCGATGGTTTCTTTATTTTATCCATTTTGATATTTGAGTGCCCTTATCATGATAAAATGAGCAAGTTTTTCATAATTGAACTTGTAAATCATATTTCATTTATTTCCATTGCATTGAAGGATTACTGTTACAAGTTCATTTCTGCATCCATATCAACAGAGGATTTTCTTTTAGCATTTATAGCAAGGAGAACATGCCACTATGCAAGATCATACCTTTTTTATTTTCAGTGTCAATTTTTTTGGATCATTAATTTTATAATCGTCATAGTTTAGGGTGGTTTGATTATTCTGCGTAATCAATTCTTCACTCTGAAGATCACTGGCGTCCCTAAACCTTAACTATTTTTGTACGTAAAATTGGTTGTCATGTCCCTATATTAAAGTTCTTGTGTATTCATGAGACAGTATCATTTATCTTACAGATGGAGCTGGCATCGATGTTCGAATACGACCTGAAGTAGTCGAGAAAAATAAGGACTAATGATTTCCATTATCGTGCTGTGTTTTTTCGCAATCTCGTGATTTCTCTGCTGTCTTTGCCAATGGTAGAATGCTTCATTAAACTGCAAAAAAACCACATGATGTCTCAGACTGAAATAGGTAATAATAATAACTGGTGTCTGGATGGCTTTGCTTTTCTCAAGGGTTATAGATTCATGTGCTGAAACTGCTCCAGAGTAAAGATTAGTTTTCAAGATTTCAATTCTCAAATTTTCTTTGTTCAGCTTTGTCTTTTTAACTCTTTATGTGGAATAAAGATATGAGGATGTTGTTCATTTGTGGCATTATTTGTGATGCACAATGAATCAAAGATTATATTGACGAAGCCTTGTTATATTGATAGTTGCTGATTTAATGCAATTATTGGTATTCTGCATATCTTGCTTCAATCTGGCTAGTCCATTTTTGTGGGTTAGTAACTTTTGTTTTTGCTCTAAAGCATAATGTGTTCGTCAAATTCAAACATCTAATATCTTGATTGAGTATATTTTTAAATTAGTTAACCTATGCTAACATCTAGATATTGTGGGATCAAATAGTATGTCTCGTCAAATGTTTCGAGTTAAAGCGGTATATCTCGTAATAATAGTTGAGATGAGCACAAACAAACCTAAACTTAAATTGACAGTAACTGCAATTAAAAAAAAAAAAAAGTTGCAGTATTTTACTAAGAGTATGAAGCTGCATAAAATTTCAATAATTATGGATTGACCTTATTCTCTAAATTATTTGAAATTTTGATGTAGATAACATTCTCAACTAGGTTTATTTGCCAACAACTATTAGTTGTAGGAAATTACATTACTATTTTAATTTTAGCCACTTATTGAAAAAAAAAAAAAAAAATAATTGAGCGAGCTTGAATGAAATCATCCATTTTACTTATTGAATTTATTTTTACTCTTTTAAAAAAAAAAATAATTTTGACATCTTTAGAATTTTTTATTATTAATATTGATGAAAAATCTTCGACCTTTTTATCTAAATTTTCAAATTTTGCCATTTGATTCTAGAGTTTGGACAATGAAAAATTGCTTTTTTTTTTTTTTTTTGAGATAAAGATTGCATAGAAAATTTGATAATCTAGACTCCCATAATTTAAGTTGATGAAGCATTAGATTTACTCTCTTTTAGCCGTATATTCTCTTCACATAAATTTGAGTGCTTACATTCTTTTCCAGTTGATCATCCGGGAATATGAAATGGTCGCAACCTTAAGTTTCATTATTTTTTTATTTTCATATCCGAGTGTCCGGGCCAGGTTACGGTGTACGTTTCCGCTAGTCGATGAAGTTTCCTCATTATCATTAATCAACAAGAGCAGAAAACAAGAGATGATGATATATACCAATAATGTACATATCGTTCAGATTGATGAACCTTCCAACAATGGCTGCTCCAAGTCCTACATTACATAGCATCGTGTGCATTTAACATAAGATATGATGAACCATCCATTCAAAAACAGTGCACCTATCTTAAAAATAACCAGGCAGCACACAAACTGCATAGGCTACAAAGAAAAATAGGCAAACCGTAAATCTTCCCGCTATCTCGTTAAGAATTTTAATCGCATCTCACAAAGCTCTGTTTCACATTCTCTTTTATGTTCGTCGATGCAATATGACATGTGTTGCTAAGTAACCTTGAACTTGTGAAGCAAAAATGGAGGAAGATGGTGCTCCAAAACAGCCAAGAGCTCCCTGCCTTGGCTCACCTCTTCTAACGCCCCGCCTCCGAGCCTTTTAGCGGCTTCGACCAGCTGTCCTCTCAGCTTTTGAGAAAATAAGTATCCATTCACTTTTATACATTCCCTATACAGCGGTAAGTAAGCTATTGCAACCCTCAGTGTGGCTGGAATATCCCTCAAGGAAATTGGAGATTCATCCCACCTCAAAATCCGCTCAAAGTTTAAGTAATTTTCTTGACCTTGTCTCAACCCATCCAAGTAAGCCGCCTCCGACCAGCGCTCACGAAGAAATGCCCTAAGCTCAGGAGCAACAGACTCATCGCTCGACTTGGAGATACTGTCTGCAACAGCGTACGTTGCAGACGGATCGCCAAGAAAGTTGGAATGAAGGAGAAACTCCACGCCATCAAGAGAACCGTTGCTCCGCTCCCCAGCAGCCTTGAGAATTTCAATACTAAGGGCAGCAAGTACGTGTTGAGGAACGTGGGGAAGAACGTAGTTGGCGACGTTAATTTGGCTGCTAGACGTGGCTGCCGTGAGGGCCAGGCAGAGTTCCATGTCCTGACAACCTCTTTTCACAAACCACTCAACAACAGGCAAACACCCCCTTTCAGCTGCTCTCATTAGAGGACCCAAAAAAGCTATGGCGTTACCCTCTTCCACCAAGCACTCCATTGTGCCAATCTTACAGTAATGAGAAGCAAAACCCAATGCCAGGTCAACATCAACATCCAAGCTGTTCCTTTGGGCAATCTACAAATCAGAAAAGAAAAAACTTGAGTGTCAGGCAAATGAGACAAAAGCTGTAAAGGTTCTTCAATTGATGGAATAATGCGATAAATTTTGAATCAGACCACAACTTTTTATCAAACCAAAATGATGAATAACAACATAATTTATTTGTCCACTAGCACTTGGCAGTACTAAATAGCAAGATTAACTTCAATATAACTATATCTATACTGTAGTTTTTTAGTTTTATATTGCATTCATAATTCATTTTTACAAGCCATAGTATACATCAGAAACTAACTGGCCATGTGCAATCATCAAATTTTCAGCAGAAAATATCAAGTAACATAAGATAATACTGGCTAGTAAGAATAAATGAAGAAATCAATCGAGAGAAACAATTGTATGAATATTGATAAACTCAGGCAAATGTATGAAGCATTATGCGTAGGAATGAGCCAAATGCAATATTCAAAATGGAGCAAACCGTCAAGATGTATAAGTCGTGACTTGGAGTTTACATGATCTTGATTGGTTTCTTAGCTATTCTCGTCTTTGGGTTTCAAGAGTACCGAAAAATTTATTTTTCTAGATTTTAATTTGGGTTTGTACTTAGATCTAATTTAAATATTTTAATCCAGAAAAACTTTAAATTGCTATATTAGGGTCTAGCGAGCTCAATTATTATACTTTGATGTTTTGGTTCATTGCAGAAAGAAAATTATCAGCATTGTTGCAGCATTTGCTAAGAGCTTCAGATGTGCATTGATTACATGAAAGACCTGAAACTAATTTCAGAATGCTCTCAAATCTAATATTTCTCAAGAAATAAGTAGCTAACAATAATTTACTTTACCTGTAATAAAATGTGCACGAGTTCTGTGCTTCCAAAGCGGGAAGCTTCAAGGAAGCATTGGTTAACATTGTCAGCGCCACCCTCCACCAACAAACATAATAAACCTTGAATTGCTGTAGCCGATATTCCAGTTGCCCATCCGGGATCAAATGAACTAGAAAAGAGAGTGAGTGGGAAACAAGCAGCATCGAAGGCCTCTGTAAAATCTTTTCCAGTAAGTTGATTGCCAGCAAAATCTAGAAACATTTTGAAAGCAGATAACTGAAGTTGGATCTCAGCAGCTGAGCTTTGAGTCACTCGGTCCTGGTTTCCATGGCACCCAGAATGAAAACCTATGCATTTCAGAGCCCACTCAGTAAATTTTTGAACCTTAGTACCAGCTTCTGCTTTTAAGACCTCGTCCCCATTGCACTCTTGGAGACGCTCACGCAACCTGCAAGAAATGAAATGTCAAACAAAGGAAATATATATGTCCGATTTGCCATACAAAATTTAGTGGCTTGTTCTCATATTATAGACATTTTGATTAAAAAGGAATAAAAGAATAAAGAAATAATCTTAGCTACAAGCCTGCCTGCCTGATGCAATTAGATCAAACTCATCAGCAGGAGTTAAAAAAAGAGAATACAAAATAAAGCATTATGGAAGAACGAAATGATGGAAATTATGCCATTTGTAATAGATTAAAAATGTATTTTGGCAATGCCAAAATCCTCAAGAGCACCCCAATGTAACAGAACCAAGGCTTACATAGTTTAGCTATTTGCATCTAGATAATTATAAGTCGGCTAATTCAATGAACCAAATGAAAGATATCAATATTTCCTAACTTCTCATAACTAGTTGGGAGGGCTAAAAAAGGACCACGTGAACCTAATAGTTCGTGCTTGAGATTGAACGTATAAGATTAAGAGTTCTCTTAATGGTAGTCGGCTAAAAGAGCTGTTTGTCAAATTGCTAAAATATTTGGACAGGCCTTTCTTCGTACTACATTTTCTCTTACTGGTAGTTTTGTTTTCTACTAAAAAAATAATCAATATAAAGTATAAGACTTAAGAGTTCCAACAATACAATAATTCTGTCAGCCCTATACTGTGCACTTGTTAGTTATGACTGCTTTTCCATCTCAGTTTCCTACATCAAACAGTCTAATTCTTCTTTCCCTTTTTTTTCCTCCCTTTTTTGTTAGGGTGCTAGGGAATTTTCTAGATAATGTTTTTGACGGCTGTAAGCAGTTCCTTTTTATTGTCATGATTGAAAACAAACTCATGCATAACAATTAAAAAAAACTCATGCATAACAATTAAAAAAAAAACTCATGCATAACAAAAAAGAACTCATTTTTTAAATATTTTTCAATGAAAGCTTGATTTATTATCCTAAAAGTAAACAAGAAGTTATGATTCACCTTTGTGCCATGACAGTTACAGTATCACCAAGACTCATTGTTCGACTCTGGCACGCAGAGACACACGAAGCCAGAAACGAGGTCCTAAGAGCTGCTCTTGTAAAATCATAAGCTCCACTCACAATGATGTTCTTAATCAATCCAGTAATTCCATAAAGCTCTTGCTGCGTGCTCAAAAACCAAATAGAATCCAAGGTGATACACAATGCATCATTAAGCGTCTGGGGATCTGCCAACGCAATCAAACTCTCTGCAAGCTCCCAATCATGTGAGCTTACAGCACCCTGAAACAACCGACCCAACTCAAATCTGTCCTGTCTGCTAAGTTTCTTTTCATGGCTGAACTTCCCTTTCTTTCCCTGATTAGAATCTGTAACCACAAGCACGAACTCGGGGTTATGTTCACTGGATCTACAATCATGGCCTAGAACAGACTCTTTCTTCACAAGAGGCCCTTCTCTAGAAAACACAACACTACTTCCTTCCCCTTTCTCTAATGCAGGAACATATACATCACCCTTCTGAACATCAATTCCATTCTCCTCAGCTTTGATTTCCACATTCATGTGGTCTAAAATTAAAGATTCATCGGCCGCCACATTGTCCCGAATCGGAATCAAAACTTCCTTTTCCATCCGCCCGCTTGATTCAATTTTGCTCCGTACCCCTTCTTCCAAAGAGCACACCAGCAACCGAATCAATCAAAATCAAACAACAACACGCTCCTTTTTCCTCATCCACAGCTCAACAACATCCGAAATCTCTTCAACGAACTAAAAATCACAAATCCCCCAAAAAAAAACTGCAAAAAAAGAACATACACAAAAGAAACCCGAATGAACAAAAAACACCAAATCACCCGAACAAAAATAATCAAAACACAACGTCCAAATAAACAAAACAAAACTGAATAGAGATCAATCAATCAGCAGAAAAAACTCCCGAAAATCACGAAACAAGGCTATAGAGAAATCGAAAACCTCGAAACAGAGTGAAGTAAAAACGAAAATCAATAGCATCACAAAGAAAAATCGAATCGAATTGATGAAGAACAAGAAGTAGATTGAATCGAATCGAAAGCAAACCTGAGATTGAAGGCGGAGAGAGGAGAATGGAGAAATCGAAGAAACCCTGATCTTCTCTTCCCTGTAAATTTTAGGAACATGAAATCGCCATTTTTTTTTTTTTTTTTTTTCTATTTTCGGTTTTGTTTGTTTTTTTTAATAACAATTTTCGGTTTTGTTTCTATTTTCTTTGTTATTAATATTTTTTTTATTCCATTACTCAATAATGGACGGAGGCCGTAGAAGAAGTGAGTGATGAGGGTAGTAGTGATTTATTTTTGTTTAATAAAAAAAAAAAAAAAAAATTTTGAGGAGTCTTAGTCACAATATACCAACGTAGAGAGAGGAAATTATTCATAAGATTAACAAAATAATAAATCATTGGTGGGCTCCACTTATTAATAATTCTGATGTGGGCCCATTTGTACATGTGGACCTCTTATTATACATGTGGGCCCACTCTTAATGATTACTTTCTCTAAAGTCATTTCTCTAAACAATGGTTGACTGCTTCAAAAGGATTATAACTAAAGTAATTACTTATGAGTTAATTTATTGTAAAATTAGGTGAATTATCTAATATCTTATAACAATACTTGATAATGTAAGTTAATCACTCATTTAATAATTAAATATTTATAATTTTTTACATTTAAATATTATAAAATGAATGATCTCTCGATAATAATTGGAATGTATGCAAATTTTCTCAATCTATCAAATAATTATAGATAAATAAATATTATACTTTTACACTCAAATGTTGTAAAATGAATAAATATATCTCTCTATACTAATGGAATGTGGGCAAACTCTTTGGAACCTCATAAATTATATATATATATATATAACCTTTTTTTTTTATTAAATATATATATATAACTTAAATCTCAAGCTTTTAAGACAATGGGAAGTAGTGGCTCCCACCTCCCCACCTTATTTTGGTGTTTTCTTCACTTTTTTTTTGGTGGAATAAAAGCAAACCTTGAATTTCTTTTTCTTTCTAATTTTTGGTATTTTTATGTATTAACTGTAAAATAGTTCTATTTTCTCATAGCAACCAGTATAGCTACATATTTGATTGGTCCATATTTGATAAAAATGCTCCAATTTTAAAAAAATTAAATTATCATCTAAAAAATTAGTTTAAATAATAGCCCATTAAATCTAACTTGATTAACTAAAATGAGCAAGACTACAATATATATAGGACTAAATAATTAAGAGATTATAAATTCGAAACTTTGCTCTTAAATGTTGTTGAATTTTTAAAGTCTAATTAAAATATTAACATGTATTTTAAAGTCATATTCTAATTTGGTCAATTAATTTTAATAACTTTTAAAACAATTAGAATTTATTTTGTGAAATTAAAACGGTTAAAGTTAACATTATACATCTACTAAATATAAAGTGAATCAGTTCAATGTCATACTAATATATTAATAACCATGAAATTTGTAATTTTAGATCCTAAAAATAACATGATGCCTTTTTTTTTTGGATGGCCTTTGGTCAATATATATCTGACAGGGAAGTAAACTTTAAGTTTCAAATTTTAAGCATAATTCAACAAATGATAATTTAAATGAGTTGAATCTTTAACTAAAATATTTCATATTGAAAAATAAAAGCATTTTATTCCTAAACAGGACTATATTTCAAGTTAGATTTATTGTGATTGTTTGGATTATTAAAGGTCCATAAATTCAACCATTTAAAAATTTTGATACTCAATTTATGATTTGAAGTCACTTATAAATTATAACCATTTTTATAAGCAACACAGCCATTTCAATGATTCCAATGGTTGAATAAAATAAGAGAGAATAAAAGTCAAACCCAAACAAAAAAGAAACCATAATTGATTTAACTTAGAAAAAAGAAATAAATATGAAGTTTTTACTAATTCAACTACAATTTTTTTTTTTTGAACGAGCATAACCACGCCCGTCCCTAAGCCAGGCATTCGGAGACATCAAAGGAGTAATGTCACAGCCGAATCTCGAATCTAGAACCTTAAGGGAAGCATACCCTAAAAACTCAAGTCTTCAACCACTATACCATCCCCCTTAGGGGCACCAATTCAACTACAATTCAAGTGAGAGACGAGACTCGAATACATGAACTCATACTATGTATTTATGCTAGCTGACCTATCACACTTGTGGAAGAGACGAATGATGTTGAGACTATATAAATGTGCTCTAAAATGTCATAAAGTATAAAAAAAATCCAATTAATTCAACTCCAAATGTACTATTAATAATATTCTTGCCTCATTATTGATCTGTTCGAGTGATTTTCTAAACGCTAAAAACACTTTTTAAGCACTTGAAAAGTCATTCCAAACGAACCCAAAACGGTAAGTATATCAAATATCACAAGTGACTACACAAAAGCCTCTTAACTATTTGATAAAAGATACAAACAATTAGGAAAAAAGTGCACACAAAGATGAAATTTGGAACGGCTTCCATCCCCCTCTGCATTCATCCATTCAAAGGGCTCCTGTTCGCAAAATTCCAAAAATCTAATCTTACATCACAGATTGAAATTACCATCTTTTTACATACTCATCCCCTTTTCAGAAAAAATAATAATATTATTATCATTATTAATATTAAAAGATGATATCACATTCCTATTTGAGCTGCCAGGAACAGAAAAAGGAAAACAGGGAAAAATACTTTTCTAGTCTCTGGATTTGGAGTTCAGTGTCAATTTGGTTTCTAAGTGAGCCACATATGTAAACATCAATCTTTAGAACATGTCAAGACATGACCTAAATTGCTCTCTTTCAATAATACTCAATTCTAGTCATTATGTATTTTTTGAGTTTACACTTGCACTTATTTCCACTTATAAATTCTTTTACGTCAACATTATCGTATTCAACAATGCGTCATGTAACTAATGATTTTTTATGCCAGACTAAAATTGAACATTTTCTAAATGTCAAGAATAAAAGTGTTGAATTTGATTTTTGTTTGAAACAAGGGTAATCACGTCCGTCCTTAAACCACGTATTAAAAGAGTAATGTTACATGTGAGTCTCAAACCTGAAACCTTGAGAGAAGCATACCTTCAAACCCAAGTCTTCAACCACTGCGTCACCCCTTTGGTACAAAAGTGTTTAATTTTGAAAGATAGAAACTAAATAAAAGCTACACCACCAACCTAGGACTAAAAATGTATTTTTCCCAAGAAACTAACTCATAATACTAATTTTTTTCAGATAATAACAGAGCAAATTTAGGTGGTTTGTAGTTTGTACCTATCTTGCTTGGAAATTCAAGGTCTTAATGCAGAGAGCAAACACAAGGGCAAAGAAGGCTGGGAAGGCCACCAAAACTGCAGCCACAGGACCCATAAAATCATATTTGAACCCATAATAGTTTTCAATATATAATTTGACTGATGTGTCTTCTCCTCCAGTCACTTTTACAAGAGTTTCTACATCCCCATACTGGGATGCAATCAGCCCATGAACAGTCCATGCTACTGGGCAAATCCAGTAATACCATACCCACCATTTTGGGATTTTCTGAAATTTCAAAAAACAAGAGAGTTAAGATATGCATGATTGCAATTGGTTTCCCAAACACTTACAAGATTTACCAAAGCCTATAGGTTTCAGTCCCTTGAAATTAGTTATATATATATATATATATATATGACTGTTGGAATTAAGACTTTTAGGCCCGTTTAATAACCATTTGGTTTTTTGTTTTTTGTTTTTGATATGAGGAATACTTGCCTCCTTAAGGCATTGTGGCATGTCTTGGTGCCACACATTTTTTTTCTTTTTCTCTTAATATTGTTGAAACAATTTTTTTGTAGCACCAAGGGGTGCCACATGTGCCCTTAAAAAAACCAAACCAAAATTTAGAAACAAAAAAAGTAATTTCCAAAAGATTGCTTTTGTTTTTGAAAGTTGGTCAGCATTCATTTTTTTTTTTAAGGAAAGATGGATACATGGTAGGAAAAGTGGAACACATTGTAAGATATTTAAGTAAGAATAGGCTTAAAGTTGAAAAACCAAAAACAGCCTTAGCTATTCTATTTTTGTTGATGGATATTAAAGTTGAAATGATAGGGATACCTAGAGTTATACTTGCTGAGGTTGATGGAAATTTAGAGAAATTTGGCCAGCCAAGAAAGAAATTTTTTTTTAAAAAACAAATTGCTAATTCTTTGGGCTACTTGTGATAAACATTTTGTTTATTTTTTTCTTGTTTTTTTTAATATATATCTATGACTGAAGACAGCTTGAGTGCCCCTTGACTATTGCTACGTGTATAAGGGATATACCGACTTGACTCTACAACATTTGAATCTCAAGAAAACCCATAGAAATTAATTCATAAGTTGATGGTTACCATAGATTGAACTTATCACTTCTTAGTTATTTACAACCCTCTTGACTACTAGGCTACTTCGATGGTTTTTTGGTTTTCTTTCTATTATAAAATATTAAGCTGGTAAACATTATTTTAACCTATTGTTTTCTTTCTTTATCACCTAATTTTTTTAAAAAACCAAGCCACATTGGTTATCAAACCAGACCTAACAATTTGAAGTACAATGAGATCTTTTTTTCTTAGGAGGCCTAATTCCTTAAATTTCTACCAACTCACAAAGCATCGTTTCAGGTAAGTTTATTATAAGTCAATTTTAGCACTAACCATTGGGAAGAGTATGACTGCAAAATGAAAAAATGTAAGGAAACAAATTGAAAAACAATCATATCTATAAGCCTTTAAAATGAATACATTAACAAAATATACTCACGGGTCTTGGGATGAAGAAGCCAGAGAAGAGATTGAAGAGTATATAGAACAAAGTTGATAAAATGGCGGCAACTTGGTAATTTGGTGCAACAGAAACTGCCATCATACCAAAATATGTGAAGTAGAGGAAACTAAAGAACGTGACAAAGAAGAACCAGAAGAATTTTGCAGCTGTCCACTGAAAGTCAATCATTGCATATACAATGAGAGTATAATAAACGGTCTGAAAGAACACATAAGGTATTTCAATTATCACCTGCATTGAAAGGAGTTTCGTAATCACCCAATTGTTTATTCCAAGTAAAGACATATTTGATAGTGATTTCGGAATAACATCAAAAACACTATTGTCATATCCAAAAATAAATAAAAGTGCACTTCAAATTTTTTTTATTTTTTTTTTGGAAACTGGGAAATCAGAGTTTCGCTCCACTATACCTTGGGGACACATCAAAATTCAAAAGTAATTATAGTTAATCTAAACTAATTTTCAAGCGTTGCTTAAATGAATTTTAACGAACCTGAGCAAGCGCATAGGGTAATGCAGAATACATCCCTGCAGCTCTCTCTCGATAAAATACAGTTCTTTCAGTATCAACTACTGGCTGTACAGTAGAGCAGTTGTTCACTCCAATAAACATGACAGAAGAATACATTGCTCCAAGAACTATGTTTAGATCCTTGACGCCATCCCTAAGCCAAGTTTAGGATGAAAAATACCAAAGACAAGTTAAAACTATGAATAGAAAAGCATGTTCTAAAAAGTGGTTTTTAAAGGAAACACTTACAACTGGGAGCTAACTTTCCAGAAGATGGATCCCAAAATGAGAGCAGCAGCTAAAGTGAAAAAGAATCTAGCAAGGTTGTAATCAGGACTTCTCCAGTAGGTCCATGATTGCTTCCACAGGCAGGATTTGAACTGCCCCCACATGGGTTGGGAGTATTGAGTGGCAAAATAGAGGTCTGTTGATCCTGACGGTGGAGTGCTTAACTCATTTACCAATGCCATATTTCGCCTGTTTATTAGCCATTATCCATATCAGCTTAGGCATTTGATTTTCTTAAAATTTATCTTATAAACACTACTTCCACCCTTTTTGGCAATGCTTCTATGGCTTTTATGAATCCAAGCTAACCTTTTTTCATCCATACCAATGGGTAAGTTAACTTTGTTGATACCTCCATTCCCACCTAGCTTTGCAATTTCGGCACTTCTTGTTTGAAAACTTTCAATTCGAGTTTCAAGGAAGAATTTTTTATTGAGAAGAAGATCATTAAGTCTAGTGAAGCAAGTATGGAGCCATGACAAGAATGGTTTATCAAGGGTGATAGTGAAGCTCCTTTCCGTAGTGGATTCCAGAAAACGAAAGTAACTAGGAATCTGAAGTCGGTTTTCAATGAGAAGGATTTCCTATATTTTGATAGAGATAGGTGATCCCATGGTGGAGCAAGAGTCAACGGTGGAGGGTGTGGCCAGTGTTTTAAAAAGCCCTGTTAGGCGCGCGCCTAAGCACGACTAGGCCCAAGGCGCACCTCTTGCGCCTCGCCTAGGAAAGGCCAGGCACGCTTAATAAGGCGCGCGCCTTTTGGCGCCTTACGTGAAGCCCCGGGCACCCAAAAGGCACCCGCCTTAGGGGCTTTTTTATTTTCTTTATATTTTTTCATGTTTTCACCTTTATCCTTTGTGAGATCCATGTACTAGGTCATTCAAAGCGCAAGATAACTAATTCAAGACATTTCAATGCCTTAAATAACTTAATTCTTCAACTCACAAAGACAACATTCGCTTAAATGAAAGGTTAATAATTGAATCTTAGCTTATGTATGTTTTGTATATATTCTTAGTTAAACTTCATTTCTTTCCATGAAATGAAGGTTAATAGTTAAATATAATGTATGTTTTGTATATTATTCTTGGCTAAAACTTCATTTATGTCTATGGAAATGTGTATACACACATATATGTAAAAAAAATTGTGTTTTTTATATAGTGCACCTGATGTAATAAAGCCCGCGCCTTATGGTGCGCCTTGCGCCTCAGGCCCCAAAGGCCCATTGCGCCTTGGGCTTTTTAAAACACTGGGTGTGGTAGAGAGAAGAGGGATGGGCAAATGGAGAGAGAGTCATTAGCAGTTTGCTACTTCCAACTTTTCTTTTGTTATCTACTTTTTACTTAAGTTTTAAAAGCCTAGCCAAATTTTGAAAACTAAAAAAAATAATTTCTAAAAGTTTCTTGTCATTTTCGGAATTTTGCATAGAATAGTTTACTCAAGAAAGATGAAAATTATAGTAGAGATAGCGAAATTGTAAGAAAACAAACTTATTTCAGAGACAAAAACTAAAAACTAAAGGATTATCAAACTGAGTCATAGCTTGTAATATCTCTTCAAAAAATTTATAGCTAAGACTCTACAATTCACATGAATCAACTCACCGATGTAACGATGATTCCTTGAAATGTTCAGCAAAGTCCATCTTAAGTTGTACTTCAGCTGCTATCGAGCTCACCTCCAGCATCCAGGCTGCTGGATTGTACTTTTCTTTTATTTTCGGTACTCCTGGAATAGCCTATGGATGGTTTAAGTCCAAAATAAGTCATATGATTCACTGTTTTGGTAAAAATAAAAAATAATAATAAATAAAGGATTGAAACTCAAAAATTTACCTCAAAATATTCAACTAGCTTCTGAGAATTGTGACCCAGAGGTCCTAAGTAGATCACTTGTCCTCCTCTTTTCATCAACAGAAGCTGGGCCAATGGCTCATTTCAGTGTCAGAAAAAGGATACAAACAGAGGCAAGCAAGAGAAGGAGATGGTGTACCTCATCAAAGGCTTCAAATATATCAATGCTAGGTTGGTGAATTGTACATACAACCGTTCTACCAGTATCCACGGTATTTCTAACAGCTCTCATAACAATTGCAGCTGCTCTTGCATCGAGGCCTGAAGTTGGTTCATCCATAAAAATGATTGACGGGTTAGCAACAAGCTCCACTGCAATTGTTAACCTCTTTCTTTGCTCTGTGGACAACCCTGTTATTCCAGGAATCCCTACAATGGCATCACTAAGATTCTTGAGCTCCACCAGTTCCATCACTTCATCCACAAAATCCTGTGAAAATTAGTCAAAAGAAGCACTGAACTTTAGTGTTATTTGGGTTACATATTGTTCAGATTTCAAAAGAGTTAAATATAAAAATTGATGGTCACACCATCTTTTCTTTGGTGCTGACTTCTTTAGGGAGCCTTAAGAGAGCAGAGAAAATTAAGGATTCTCGAACAGTAACTTGAGGAGAGTGGATGTCATTTTGTTCACAGTAACCAGAAATTCTTGCAAAGGTTTTCTGCTTCTTGGGAAATCCTGAAATTTTGATATCACCTTCAATATAACCGCCTGTTTTCCTCCCGGCTAAAACATCCATCAAAGTTGTCTTTCCAGCCCCACTAACGCCCATTAATGCAGTGAGAACACCGGGCCTAAAAGCACCAGTTACTTCACGAAGCAGTTGAAGTCTATTTTCATTGGCCCCTTGACTCTTCATTTCCTGTTATATATAATAATGAATATTCACCTCACAGGACTGTTGGTTAAGAAAATGAGAAAATAGACATGTAAAAAACTTGTAAAGCCTCCGATCTTGTTTTTAGTCAACACTAATTGGTGACGTGAGATTTGAACTCATGGAAATTGGTACACTTATTTATGTTGGTTAAGTTATGCTTTTGTTGGGGATTTGGTTTTTAAAACTTATGTTTATTTTCTCACCATTCTTTACTTTAGTTTTCTTATTTTCTTAAGAAACAGTTAATTCTAAGAATAGTTCCAAAACCAAAAAGTAAGTATTTAAAATCTACATTATTCTAGTTTTCTAAATTTGGCTTGGATTCTGACACCATCTTAACAAGTAGAGCAAACAAAAGAAATTCATACGTGGAACTAAAAGTAGGGGTTATAAATTCAATTTTTAAAAAACAAAAACGGAGTGACCTAAAAGAAGTAAAGAAAAGTACAGGCAAAATCAACTTACAGAGGGCATGTCCACATAGTAATTTACACTATCAAAAGACATTGCAAGAGGAGCGAATGGAAGATGCGTTTCTCTCTTTGTATTTCCAATAGGGGAATTAGTGTCTCTGTCTCCACAGTGTCCACTGGGAGTAGATTGACTTCTCATTCGCAAAATAGTCATTTCTCCTGTGTAAAATCCTTTTATGAGCAAAAATGAGCTGAATGTGCATGAAAATATACAGTTTATGTGTGTGTTTCACTCCGTACGCGTATTGTTCCCATCAGAAGAAGACAAAGATCTAGTGATTGACTCTGGTTCTTCTGCATCTTGCTTACACTCCAACTCTTCTGTTGATTCTTCTGATATTGTTGCTTGTGGCCTCCCAAAAGCTATCATGTTTATTTAATAAAATCAAATATATGTCACCTCAAGTCAGAACTAAAAGATTTCAGCATCTTGAAGAGAAATGCTCCAAGTCTTACGATTAAAGTACGTAAGTGAAAGCGTGAAAAGGACATTGAAGAGAATTGTGAATCCCATAAGAGCTCCAGCTCCAATCCAAAACCAATTTTTCTCTTGGAAAATATCGGAGTTCTCAAGCACAGCCAATCCCAACGGAGTTTTACTGTCTGATGCCTGCAAAGTATACAACTTCTTCAGATCCTAGCCATACACAAACAAAATTTTATAATAGCAACCTGCTAAAGTACCCTTTGATAAGAAAATCTTGAAATCAATGCTAACATACCTGTCTGTTCATCCACCTTGGAGCTAACATTTCATTTACATTTATGGCATTGTAACCATAAGACATTGGTGAAATCCAATAGCCCCAAATCCACCACTTGGGAATGTCACCTGTTGCAGTACACAACTTCCTTTCTAATTGAAAGCATACAAAGGTTTGTGTTACTCTATTTTATCAATAGGGAGAATTACAATTTCACCTTTAGGAAGAATGAAACCACCAAGCAGGAACACAATTAAGAGAGTGAGAGACCCTCCAGTGTTGGCAATTATCAGGGTTCTGCAGCAACCAGCAATGAACCTGAACAGCCCAGAAGCAGCTTGTTGGATCAGAAACACAACCAAGAATTGCTTGAAAAACCTGCATTTTAACAGCCAATATATATTACCACAATAACCAACAGAAAAGAGTCGTTAAGATATGAGTCTGAAAAGGATTTTTTTTTTTGAGAATTCTGAAAAGGAAGATATTCATATATAGAGTTATTTATTCATTTATTTGTTTATTTTTCTTTAGCCCTTATCCTTTAAAAGAAATTCAATTTATCCCCCTTTTAACATTTTCCATTATATTTTACAAAATGTGAAATATATATCAATAACATATTAGATTCAAAATTAAAAATTCTAAGAACTTTAAAGTTTAGGATTAAATTGATACAAACTTGAGAATTTAGACTAAATTTAAAATTTCTCCAAACAAAAAAAAGGTTAAAATATATAATTTTATAATAAACCTTACATTTCAAGAAACAAATGAAATAACAAAAGGGCATACCAAAATGAACACGCCTAACAACTCAAGGAAGGCAACTTATAATAACTGTCTCCAATAAAAACATCCATATAGCAGAATTACAAAATAACTTCGAGAGTTCGAAACATAAACCGAAAAAGAAATAGAGATACATCGCTTGAAGACCTCTCCACCCCTCTCAAACTTTATTATTTCTCCCCCCAAAGATTCCACAAAATCGCACATAACTGAACTTTCCCCAAAAAATCACCCTTAACCCAAAAGTGAGGAGAAACAAAATACTCGCAGATAATTTATCTACAACTCTTGGTCTCGCCATAAGGATCCATGCACTTCGGGATTCCTTAATCATTGCTATTAGTTAAAATATCACTTTGATCCATCTAATTTGTGAATTTTTTTCTTTTATATCTCCAATAACAAATTTACGAGCTCCTCAATTATTACCACGAGACATATCCTACAATATTTCATCGTCAAAGAAACCGAAAAATCATTTCCTAGGCGATCACCATGTATATAATCCATACTATCTTAGGTCTCCAAGGCCCTTTCTCATCACTATGCCAATCCATGATGGTTTTTGTGAGTTATTCCATTATAGTTACTATATTTTTAAATGTTCAAAATTTGGTATCTAAGGCCCCGTTTGTTAATCATCTGGTTTTTTGTTTTTTGTTTTTGAAATTTAAACCTATTTTTACTCAAATGTGTTACACCTTTTTTACGATGGATCCATCTTTTCTTAAAAAAATTATATGGATGCTAACCAACTTTCAAAAACAAGCTTTTGGAAGCTACTTTATTTTGTTTTGTAATTTTGGTTTGGTTTTTACAAATATAGGTAAGATGTAGATATTTTGTAACAAAAAACATATAATAAGGAGGTTGTTGTAGTCTTAAATTTCAAAAACCAAAAATAAAAAATCAAACCTAAACTAATAAAAGCAAAATTCGTTCTAAAAAAAAAAAAAAAAAGTAAAATGAAGTCTTATTTTAGTGTTAAATTTTCCCAAAAACAAATCTGGCGAAAGCCGGTTGAGCTGAGCACAGTGTTAACTATCATGATCGAGGTGGTAGGTTTGAATCCAAACGCTCAAACATTGTTGTGGTACTAAAAAGTAGCCTATACTAAGAGAAGAATGAACTTCAAGAAGGTAGAAAAGGCTCATACCTGCTAGCTTCTGGTGCAAATCCAACGACATAATAAGTCATACACATCCAGACTGTAGATTCAAGGAGAGACAAAGGAAGACGAAGAAGAACAGAAGGGAGAGTAAAAGTCCAAGCAGGATGAAAAAGCAAATCCCTCTGCTTGAAAAACACCGGAAACCTAGCCGTCGTCAGACCGAGCTCCGCGTAGCCATTGAACATGTTGACGATCAATGCGAAGGTCAAAGCCCCGGTGTAAATGGCGCCGTCGGCTTCGTCGCGGCGGTGCATTCTGGTCCGGAGGAAGACGGTGGAGGAGATGAAGGCTGCGACGATGAGCTGAACGAGCTTGAAGATATGGAGGAATGAGTTTCGCTTGATGAGAAGCCATTCCTTGGCGGCGCAAGCTCTGAGAAGCTCCGATTTGGAAATGGCGGATTTGGAGAAAACCAGTGCGGCTTTGTGCCCTAGCGACTTGTTGAAGGGGACGGACAGCTCGTTTTGGAGATTCTCGCCTACGTGGAACCGCTTGAATCGCGTTGCGAATTCTGGCGCCGTTATGTAACGGTACGGCTCGCTTTGGTCTGACGCCCAGTATTGCATTTGGTCCTTCCTCGACGTTACCTGTCAATTCACGTAAAAAAAAATAATAGGGGTTTTTGAATGTATATTACAAAATGGATAAAATATTAGTACCATAATAAAAATATTTGCACATATAACAAAAATTGTAAATTGATAGACTTCATATTGATAGATTCTATCGATAAAGGGTGATAGTAAATTTATAGACTTCCATCAGATTCTATCAAGAGTCTATCAATAAAAACCGATAGAATCAATCACCGATGAAATTGATAGAATTTCATCACTAGAGAATGATAGATTCTATCAAAGTATTCTATAAAAAAGGTAAATAATTTTTTTTAAAATGGCAGAATTTGCTATAAAAGACTTATTTTTAAAAATGTGCTATAATTGTAAACTGTGGTAAAAAAGTTGCTATACAGTGCAAATTCCCAAAATTATATACTTTTTTTATTTTTTTATTTTTTCTTGATTATTAATTATTGTATACATAGATTCCGCTCAATTACTATTTTTATTGGTCTGTTTGAGGGTGTGTTTTTCAAAATAAGTTTTTCAATCACTCTTTAAAAAATTACATCCAAACGAGTTATTGTAATCATTCCATAAAAGAGATTTTCAAAATTAGGTTTTCAGATTAAAATTATTTTTCGTTGACATTCTATATATTTTATTTAAAAAATAAAAAATATAATTAGTCAAAACACATTGAATATTATTTATTTTTATTTAAAAATTTTCTATTTTTTTTATAAAATTTAATTAGAATTAAGGCTAAATTATAAAACATACCATTGAATTATGGATTTCGTGTCAAATATGTCCCAAAACTTTGAAAAGTTTCAAAAGTATTCTTGAACTTCAAAAAATGTCAATGTCTTATTGTTTAAGTTTTTTTTTTTTTTAAATCATCAATTTTAAAAAAGTTTCAAAAACTTTCTTAACCGAAAAAAATGTTAAAAACAATTTTTCTAATAATTATTATTATTGTTTTATAATAAAATGTTAAAGATTATTTTATTGATATTTTGAAAACTAAGGATATTTTTAAACTTTTTTAAAGTTGAGGGGTATTTTTTAAACAAAACTTTTTCTATCCAAAATTAAGTGCAAGCCTGTTTTTGAAATATTTTTCAAAGTTCATGAGTACTTTTTTAAAAATTTAAAGTTTTTTTTAAAGAAATTTTTTTAAAGTTTAAGAATATGTTTAATAAAAAATTTGCAATTTATAGATATGTTTATACTTTAGCCTAAAATTAAACATACAAAATACATTATTTTAATATTATTTGAATAATTTAGAAATTTATATAATTTTCAAAGCAGGATATTTGGAAGAGACAAATTGACAAATATTAATAAAAATGAGAGATTTTGTATAAATGAACAAAAACAATTCATATAAAATGTCTATATGAATAAAATATTTAAAAAAATCAAGATATAACGCCTCCTCCAAAATCTCCATCCAAACGAGTTTTTTTCTATAACTCCTCTGCAAAAAACTTCATCCAAACAAGCTATTGCATAAATCTCAATTTTTAATCACTCCTATAAATCCTCATTGAAACACTCCTATAAATCTCCATCCAAACGGCCCCTTTAATGTGGATATTTTGACTTAAATGCTCATTAATATTTAAAAAATCATAGCATTAGAAAGTGTGACATGTTTTTAGTTGATTTTGTGATTGTCTAAGCTTGCTTGTATGCATCTGGACTATTGTCACAAAACATGTCGTCCGACTCTATAACTTATTTAGATGTCAAAAAAGCTAAATTAATTTATGGTTATGCGGCCACCATGAAATTAAACTTGTAGTCTCTTATATCTCCGATAGGCAATAAACAAACAAAAAAAAAAGACATGAAGGATGATTCTTTCTCTACCTCTTGTAAAAAATCGGCAATTCCCTTTCTTTCTGGACACTGAAATCCACAAATTCTAAAGAATTCGAGTACATAATCCCGTGGGCCTTCATACACGATTTGACCATCCGATAAAAGTATGATGTCATTAAAAAGATCAAACGTTTCAGGAGCAGGTTGTAGTAAGGACATCACTATTGTAGCATCCATGTGGTGTACAATCTGTTGAAGACACTTCACTATTTGATATGTTGTGGAGCTATCTAGACCCGTTGATATTTCGTCCATAAATAACGTTTTTGTAGGACCTACTATAATCTCGCCTATGCATACATATTAAATATTAAAGTATTAGGACTTTTTATGGAATTTTTTTATGAGTAGAAAAAAAAAAATTACAATGTCAATATTCTTTTTTTAAAAATTTAAGCATAACAAAAATTGATTAGTCACTTCAAATTGATAACCACATAATCAATATAATTTTTTTGAGAATACATAATAGATATGAATCGATCAAGTTAAATATTTTATATTCCCGTATATATGAAAGACAATAATCATGTATTAAAGAAAATGTAATTGTAATTATGGAAAAAATCAAAGTAACCTGTGGTGACTCGTCTCTTTTGACCTCCAGATATACCGCGTTGCATCTCATCTCCAACAATAATGTCCTTACAAATGTCAAGCCCTAATATCTAAAATAATTATTTATAAAAATTAGAATACAAATATTCAAAATAAGTTTTTCCAATTAAAATATAAATTAAGAACAAAAAATATTAAGTGAGCAAAAACGTCCCCAAAACTTACTTTGAGAGTGTAATCGGTAATGAGACTGCTTTCAACTCCTTCCATAGCTGTCGCCTAAACCATCCATGCTTTTAAATTCCAATCAAGGCTTAATAATATCTTTAAAAATTTTATAATTGCAATTCCAACTAACGATTAATAATATCTTTAAAATAATCTAAACAAATATTGATAAATACTGAATTCGCTATCATAATATTGAATTGAACCAAATAATGAAATTATTAGGCGACCGATCCTTTAGGTGAAGAATTTAAATTAATGAACTCTTAGGGGCTGTTTGTTTGACATATTTAAGTAGGAGTTGGTATTAGGAGTTATCAACTTCTCCTCAAAATCTACATCCAAACGAGTTTTTATTAGCTTTTCTGCGTTTATACTTTTAAAAATAAATTTCATTTTTAATCATTCATTTAAAACTACTCAATCATTTCTAACAACTTATTTTTAATCATTTCTTTCAAATCAATCAAAATAACTCATTTTTAATCATTTATTTTTTAAATATTAAAAATAACTATTCATTTTTAAATCTACATCAAAACAAGATTTTGACTCTAATTCCTCTACACAAAAACTACACTCAAACGAGTTTTTCACACAGCTCTTAATTTTTAACTACTCAATATAACTCCTTAACTAAAAAAAGTACTTAAATATGTCAAACAAACAGCCCCTAGTATGTAAGTAGAGTTTAAAACTATTAATAGCGACACAATAATAATTATGTTCTTCCGAGGGACTTTCACCCTAATATTTTTAACCGAATTCTAATTTATTAGTCTTCAAAATAATTTATAAAAGTCAAATGTATTATCATTTAAAAAGGATAAAACTACATTAAAAAAAAACAATAATGTTATGAGCATTTCTTTTATGTAATTTACACGATAATAAAAATAACCTTCATAAAGAGATCAACTTCAGCGTCTGGGAGAATTCCAGCTTGCTTTTCCCTTTCCGCAAGTTCAGTCAATAGATCTAAAGCATTCATTACCATGTAATTAATGGTAATATTTTTAAGAATAATTATAAATTTAATTTACTAATCTTAACTTGTCTATATCACACAAAAATTACACCCAATAGTTCGGTAATTCAATTATTTCATTGTTTGGTCGTAAACCAGTTCAACACCAATATCACAGGTTCGATTCCAATAATCACTATTTGTTTTCCAATTTTTAAGTACTTGCATTTATAGGTATTAATACAATGTTATGTATTCTTAATACAATGTTATAAGGAAGAATCTGAGAATATTCCTTAATATGCCTTCAAATAAAAAAAAAATATATGTATTCCCTAATATTAATGACCATATAATCTCTTAAGTTTTGTGATTATATATCAATCGTTGGTATATTAAAAATGTTACGTACCATATCGAGTGCCAACTCCTTGACATCGAGCCGAGAAATCGAGTGTCTCTTTCACAGTCATTTCTCCGACATGAACATCATTTTGGCTAATGTATGCCGATGTCTTTTGAGGAACAAATTCACTAAGCTTGTTCCCATTGTAAGTAATTTCTCCTTTAACCTGTTCGCAATCATATATTAAAAACTTCAAAACTGATGTTTTTATTTTAAAGAGTTTATTAATTATCATGGAGAGATCCTAGGATTAAAATTAGGTGTATTCATAAATTTTTCAAAAATCAAATCAACCAACCAAATCAAAGTTGGTCGATCGGTTTTTAAACTTGGTCAATTAATTTTAATTTAAATAAAAAGTAGATGTTAATAATATATATAATAATGTATTAATAATAAATAATATCATATATATATATTGAATCATATTTATAATTATAGATACAAATATTTTTAAATTTGATTTGTTTGTAATTATTTTGTTAGAGTTACAATTTTTAAAATGTAGGAGGGAAAATGATTTTCTAAATTTTTATTTTTATTTTTCTTGAGATAAAAGAAAAGGAGATTAGTGAAAGAAATACAAACCTTCAAGTTAGGGTCCAACCTTGCCGCTAGCGCCAAAAGTAAGGTCGTTTTGCCTGATGATGGGGGACCCAGCAGCAATGTCATCCTTTCAACATTAAATCAAATTTCAATTTTTGTTAAAAAAAATAAGAAAAAATCAAATTTCAAATATTTTTTTAAGGCAAATTAGAGGAAGAGGACCACAAATACCACGTAGGATAATATTATTCTCAAATAAATGAGAGTTCGATATTGATTTTGGAGATCAAATCTATGATAGCTAGGTTTCCACTAAACAACAAAGTCATTCATTTTTTTTATTTCATTATTATAATAAAATAAATAAAGAAATTTATTGTTTTTTTAGTCTCTAAATTTTCAAATGTCCAATTTTAATCTCTCAAGTGAAGACCGTCAAATTTATTTCAATTTAATCCCTAAATTTTCAAATACTCCATTTTAATTCAAGATAATTTAGTCCTTATTAAAAAAAAATTGTTGATTTTTCATAAAAAGTTAAAATTGAACAACTTTGAAAGTATAAGGACAAAAATGGTACTTTAATTTCAAAATAATAATAATAATTAGGAGTGTACAAAAAAACCGACAACCCGAATAACTCAGATTATCTAACCCAAACGGTAAGGGTAGAGTTGGGTTGAATTATGATTTTATGGTTTTTGTTGGGTTTGGTTGGTTCTTGAATCGGCTAATTTTTTGCTCATTCAACCCAACCCAACCCAACCTAAATTAACAATATTATATATAATATGTATATATATGTAAGATAAATTAATAAAATAGATTATTCGAATACTTGTAGGACTTTTTAAAAAAGAATATGCACTAATAAATAAATAATTTGTTAAAATATAGGATCATACATTTTTTTGTAAAACATAATTGTGAACTTATAAGTTGAATCTTAGATAGAAAAAGGAAAGTAACATGACTCGAGAACTTAACCCAATCCAACCCATGAAGATCTAGGGTTGGGTTGAGTTGGATTGTGCATAGAGTTGGACAGGTTGATGAATTGATCAACCCGAAAGGTTAAATTTGTCCAAAAAATCATTCAATCATACCTAACTCAGGCCATGTACACCCGTAATAATAATAATAATAACTAGCAAGATAGATGGATATCTGGAATAGGTTATTGTCATCTTCCCTTGATATATGTACTCAAAAAAAGAAAAAAAAATACCGTGAAGGTTTAACAATGCCAGAAACGTCTTTAAGAATGTTGATTTTGATGGTCTTAGCCAAATTGATTCCAACTAAACTCAGAACCGATTCTCCAAAATTCCGAATCACATTCAGAAGACTTGGAAGAGCTCTGTTTCCGATTTGGCATTCGGCTTCAACGCTCAAGTTTTGATATCTTACTTCAACGGCTGGTAATTCAATTCCAACTCTACAAACACACAAATTTAAATCCCAAAATCATCACACAATTATATTCACACCAATCAGTATAACAAAATAATCCTGCGTCATAAGTTGGAGGTAGGAGGATTACAATACCGATACCAAGATCGAATGAAGTGAAAATAGATTAACACAAAACCAGATAACTAATCGCGTCATCGAACCTTTCAGTTTTCCATTCGATTTTAGGTTGGTCAATTCATCAACTATGTGTATTAGATTTTTCTTTTTTCAAACTCGACTTAATCTATATATTTTCGAGTTTAACGACATTAATGTGTTGCTATGACAAAAAATTCATAGGATTGAATCTTCTTTTATAGATGGTAGTTGATCTTGCTTGTTATTAATCTTACACACACACACACATATATATATATATATATTATAAATTTGGATTGAGTTATAGTTCATTGGGGGTTTCTCCATCTTATTAAAAGTTACAATATTATGTTTTAAAATGGAAAGTTCGAGTTCGTTTGAGTTGGCTTAACGAGGTTAATTTGAGAATCGATCCAATCCAAAGAAAATTATAAAATTATAATTCAATTCGGTCCTTACAATTTGGATTGAGTAGTTAAAGTTATCCATTTTCTCATTTTTTATCTCGATTACTTAATCAGTTAAAAAAAAAAAAAAAAAAAAAAAAAAAAAAAAAAAGAGGAATAGAAAAAGAAGTAGCTGCATTTTGTAGTTTCTCATTTTTTTAGCCAAATTTTAAAAAGATTTATAAAAATTATAACAAAACAAGATATGATTATCAAACAAGTCTATTTCTAAGAAAAGCGAGAAAGAAAAACAAGAATCGAAAACATTACTAAACGAGTATTTAATTACCTATCGATCCGATCTCTAAGTTTCTTCAAGAACTTCTCGTTATCTTCTTCGGCGACCTTGAAGATCCTCTCAATGAACATCTGTCGATCGTTCATGTCGAGCCTCCGGACATCGACTTGCTTGTGCAACATTTGGTTGCTTTCGATCTCGCTGGAATCAGCTAAGGATTTGATGATACTAGTTTTTAATCGTTCGTATGTTGGAAGTTTCTCAATAGCCGCCCATCGAAGAGCTTCTTCGTCTTCTTCGGAATGGCTAGGCCTTCTCGAGTTTCGACCGCTGGATAATACGTGTTCGATACTCCGACGACTTCTTCGGCTCTGACTTCCCATCTGCATCCTCACTAACTCTTCCATTTTCACACTCTCCTTTAGTTTGTAGCCTCCGAATTTGTTCAAACAACCAACTCCTTGTATTTATATAGATTCTCGTCACTACTTAGCTTTCTACTCCTTATTAAAAAAATTGATTGGTTGTAACTTTTTCTAGATGTATTTATTTTAGTTTTTAGATTTTCAAATATCAATTAAACTTTAAAATTGGTTATATTTAGACTATTGAACTTTCAAGGGTCTAATTTTAATTCTTGAACTTGAAAAATAATATAATTTTTTTTTTTTTGAAAATCGGAAATCGGAGCTTTGCTCCCCTATACTCAAGGGCACCACTAGTCCGTCCCTAGACTGTGGCACCAGGATATTTTGAAGGGTATTCTAATTTAAGAGCTTTCTAGCGGTTCGATCTCTAAAAAAAGCATGCTTTGAAGTCCTTAGCTTCAACCACTAGACTGCTCCTTGGAGACAAATCAATTGACCATGTTTAAAAACCGACCGACCAACTTTGATTTGTCTGGTGTTAATCCATTTCAATTCTACGGTCACGAGTTAAAGCTCGAAAATCGATATTAAAACAATATTGGTTTTTATAATTTTCTTTATATATATATCCCTCCTTTAATTTTAACAATTTTAAAAAAATATATATTTTACCCATTGCAAAATATTTTAACTTTTAATCAGTTAATTTGATTGTTTTCAACAAGTTTAGTTTGATTTAAGCTATCCATTTGTAGTGAGTGAAATGTTTATTCTCAATTTTTTTATATTTAAATCAATTTTTTCTTTTTTCTTTTTTTCTAATATTTTGACCTCCATAATGTCTTTTTTATTCATGAAAATAATCTTCATATTTTATTTCAATTAAAGTAAGGTTAACTGAAATTTTAGGTTCGGGACAACCCAGCTAGCATTCACAAATTTCAATTTTTCACATTTATTCATTTTTAATTTGAAATATGATCAAATAAGAGTATAATTTTAGTAATATCTTATATAATTTAACAATCATGTGATTACATGTTTGAATGTCTCTTTTTAAATGTGGATGAATAAAAAAGAACTTTAATTTGACATATTATTTAAAATATAAAAAGTGGGAGCTTTAATTTTAAATGTGGATGAATAAAAAAGAACTTTAGTTTGAGTCCATACTTATCAATTTTTTCGAAGATTCTTTAGAAAAAAATCAATTTTTTTTATAACATCGTGGTTTAACTATGGTTCAAATGTAATATTTACTACTCTACAAGTAGTGCCTTGGAATTATAGAAACATTAGGGTTAGGTTGATAAATTATTATTGAGAAAAATCTATTAAATATCATTATTGACTATGAAGCAAATACCATAAAGTTTAGGAATTACTTTCTTATTTAGGCAACTTACAAGTTACAAAATGGTAAAAACTCGACAACAATTTCCACTTGTATTTTTTGTTGACTTTTTTCCTTTCTATTTATATAACACTTACTCTAAATAGTAACTATTGAAACCAAAGCCTAACATTTTTGGACCATTTCCAAAAATTGTAACATTATTTTCAAGAGAATTAAACAAAACCTATCTTTGTACACTCAAGTATAAGTTTAAGACACCTTTTTGGGTCAAAAGTTTAATAACACATTTTGTCCTTGCGTTTATTAAAGTAATATTTTAGTTCTTAAAAACTTTAATTTATAACAACTTAATCTATGTAATTTCAATTTTATATCAAGTTATTGTTTATGCTTTTTTTACGGATATAAAAAAAGAGAGAGTTATTATTTATGCTTAAAATTTGTAATAGTATATAGTCGCACATATGTTGAGATATTTAGTAATTTCTCATATATGAAGATCAATTAACTAATTAAAAACTAATGTAAGGATAAATTACATATACTGAGTCGTTACATAATAAAAAAAATCAAGCACTTATTTGGCAAAAGATTAAACAATATGGATTAAATTATTTAAATATTTACAATACAGGACTAAATAATTACATACTAGTCAAATAGTAACGTGTTGGTTATGGTTTAAATCTAAAAAATTGTTACCAACAAGAGTAGTAGCTTAGTAGCATCAAAGTACACTTGAAGACTATGAGGCCTTAGGTTCGAGTCTCCCACCCCAATTATGTTAAAATCTCAAAAGTTGTTGATTTTATTTAAAATAAATAATAATAATAATAATTACATACTAAAGTTATAGGACTAATTACAAAATTTAAAATTCATCAACCATATATTAATAAGCCACCAAATTTTTCAGTGAATACGATGATAGTTACATTTACCATTTCCATCTCCCATTAAATCGAAAATCTCCTATAAAATTTGTCACCTCCCACATTTAATTTGTATAAATAACATTTTTTTTAAAAAAACTCTATAGTCAATATCCATTACTATATGCACGTTTTTGTAATTATTTTAACTTTTACACTTATTATGCTTTTTGTCTACGCACGTTTTTTTGTTAATTATTCTCAATCTTCCATTTATTATGCTTTTTGTCTATGCAAGTTCTTTTTTATATTTTCAACAAATACATCCACCACGTCGCCCCACTTGAGAGCTTACATAGATTGGCAAATAACAATTAATGATTTATGAGGTGTTTGGATGAATGGATTGGAGTTTGAAAAGTTGAAATAGTTCGGAGATAAAACTTGTTTCGATAGGAAAAGTTAGGAGTGGTTGAATCAGAAAACATAAGTTTAGTATAAAGATGAATAGTGGTTTGACATAATTATGAATGTGAAAATATTTGTGGAGAAGCTTATGAGCACCTTTTGAGGCTGCTTAGGCTAAACATGCAGTTGAGCCACGGCCAAACCCATCTAGCAAAAAATAGCATTTAAACTCTTATGGGCGTTAGAACGATTTCCCAAACCTTCAATTATTATTATTATTATTTTCATTTTTAAATGCTAGACTATTGATAGAGTGAAAGTCACAAAGAGAGTTGAATTTCAATAGAACTACGATCTAGTAACAAGAGATTATAAATTTGAAATCCTTACCTCCAAATATTTTGAACTAAAAAAAGAGCGATAGCCAAAAAATATAATAATAAAAAAAAGACTTGTAAGGTAACAGCAAGTTGACATTGGAGATATTTTTAAAAATATTGTTTTCTATAGGTAAATTTTCGAGCCAACTTACATACAACCATTAAAAATGAAAGTCTAATATTCAAAATTGGATATTTAAAATTAAATGAAATTATGATGGAACTCCAAAATATAAGGATAAAAATAATATACACAAAAGATGTTTCTCTTTTGGATATACTTTGAGATGACATGAGATTAAAACATTATTATTAAATATTTGATTGGATGTTAAGTTTTTTTTTTTTTTAATTTATGTGTTATTTTTTCAAGTTTTTTTTTTTTTTGAGTACATAGTGGGAGAGGAGACCATTGAAATGGATTAACATCAGACAAGATAACCAACTGTGCCACCGACCCTTGATTATTTTTTTTTTCAAGCTATTAGAATGTTCTCATAGTTTTTAGGATGTCAAGTGACAGAGAAAAATAAATTGATCTTTTTTATTATAATGATAAATCAATTAAAGATTTGAGTATTTTTTTTGTTAATAGGAAGCTGTTAAGGCATGTTTTATATTCTAGCCATGCATGAGGGATGCCCTAAATTTAAGCAATTTGGAGGTAATTTAAATTTGATTTAAATATTTGAAGTGCATTTTCTTAAGTTATTCTCATATTAAATATGAAATCGATGTTAAAATAGGTTTGCATCAGCTTCCAAAACAAAGTACCAAAATGTTATTCAATGTTCTTGCTTCAAAAACTGGAACACTAAAAACACCTAAAACTTTTCAAATATCAAGAAACAGTTTTCTATGCTATAGAAAACAGAAGATCACAACTATCTAACAATCAAACTAACCAAGCTTTTAAATATTAAAAAACTTAACTTATTTGGGGAAACTGCCAATGAGCTTGGTTGAATGGAATGTTCTTGGGGAGATAGAAGCATCAAATAAGTAAACCTAAACCCGATCGGCTATAACTTCTATGGAGCGGTAGCGACCGAGGCAAATCAGAAGGTATAAGTAGACATGAAGCTGGAATAAGCAATGACATCTACCCATTCTGGGAAAAGACTTTTCAACTTCTTGACTTCACTTGTCAACTGTTGATCCAATACAGCAACGTTGATTTTCAATTCTTCTCTATTGCTAGCCTGCATTTTACCATAGAGTTGAGCATGAGCCCTCATAAACAGGCAAATTTCAATCGATGGCTCGTTGTCTTAACATTTTTCGCTCGGGATTAAGTTGCATCACCTTGAAAGGTAAAGCTCTAGTCAAGAAGAAAATGTTTAAATGCATGAAAAATGTGGCTAGTTTTGAGTTCAAGATATGTTGGCGCGGGAGAATTCGAACTTCTGACATCAAGGTCAAAGGTTCAGCTAAGAGGATTCAAACTTCTAGTAGCTGTATATGCTTTAACGAGTTGAGCTAGGTTAGTAACATGGTAGCTAATTACATAGTGATGAACTTGCTTAGAGTGAGTTTTTTCAGATTTTTGTAGTTCTAACAAAAATTGGAGATAGGGATATTTGAACCGATTATTTCTTAGTCATGAATATGCGCTTATGTTAATTGAGTTATGTTCGAGAGTTTCTTAGAAGAGAGATCTTGTTCATGAGCATGTAGTGGTAAAAAAGAATCCTTAGTTACTATATATTGGTTATTAACAAAATATGATAAAAGAATGCAAGCGCAATCACTACAATGTGTTAAGTCGGCCTAGTGGTTAAGAGAGCCTAGGAGAAGCAAAAGATTATGAGATCAATTTATAGATTAACTACCTAAGAATTAATCTCTCACGGATTTTCTTAAGATCTAAATGTTGTAGGTCAATCGGTATGTTGATAGAATCCGGATCTATTGATTACAAACCATAACGAGAATACACAATAAGCCAAGTGATTCGAGGTACTTGGACCAGCTCCCTAACTCTTGAGAAGCCCTAACAAGCATACAATTCCAAGATGCTCCACCACTACCTATTCCTCTCTATTTATAACCATAATATGTAACTAACTCTCCAACTAATTGCACACATGCCCCTAATATATTCATAATACTTAATAAGGCCCAAACCTATCATATGTCCTACGAGAATATTCGAGATGTGTGTAAGCTGATCCGGTCACTCACAAATATAAAAAATAATAATAATAATACAATGCGTGAGCCTGTACCTCTAGCCAAAATGTCCAGTTTTCGTGGCTGGCTCCACTAAGTCTACAAATGTACGATGGTGGCCCGCCGTTGAGTGTCTCGGGTGCTGTTCCAATTTTACAAGGGTTCATGTTAAAATAATAATAATTATGGACATAAGACGCAGGACGAGGCCCCGAAACTAACCTGGAAGCTTATTGCCAGCAAATGACCAGTTTGATAAAGGCCCAGTGATGTTTAGAACTGTGACCCAAATCTCCTCCAAGGAACTAGAAGAATCAGCCATCAGAAATAAAACCAAGCTTAATATAAAAGAAATAACACGCTCAATCCACCTAGAAGATAATATGAACCAGTGTTTTAAAAAGCGCAAGGCGCACTAAGGCGCAATGGCCCTCTGGAGCCTGAGGCGCACCAAAAGGCGAGGGCTTTTTTACCTAAGGCGCACTATATAAAAAAAACACAAAATATATATATGTGTGTGTGTGTATACACAATAAAAACATTTCCATAGATATAAATGAAGTTTTAACCAAGAATCATATATAAAACATACATTACATTTAACTATTAACCTTCATTCATGAATAGAAATGAAGTTTAACAAAGAATTTATATAAAACATACATAAGATTCAACTATTAACCTTTCATTTTAAGCGTGTTGTCTTTGTGCGTTAAAAAATTAAGTTATTTAAGGCATTGAAATGTCTTGAATCAGTTATGTCGCGCTTCGAATGACTAGTACGGGGTCTCGCGGTAAGAAAACACAAAAGCCCACAAGGCGCACGCCTTTTGGCGCCTGGGGCTTCATGTAAGGCGCCAAAAGGCGCGCTCCTAATTAACCGCGCCTCGCTTTTCCCAAGCGAGGCGCTAAAGGTGCGACTTGCGCCTAGGCGCGCCTTTTAAAACACTGATATGAACAAATTTTATTGTTGCTACTTTACATACGAACACAGATTCCCAACCTTATACGATATGAGACTATTTTCAGACAAGAAAAAACGGATTTTTTGTTGTTGAAAGAAACGTATTTCCATATTGGGTTGTAATTGTAGAAGTGTAGACTGAAAGAAATGAAGAAATTTTTTTCGATTATACAAGTTCATTTTTATAAGAAAAAAATATATGATAATTTCCTATTGTAGGGTAACAAAATAATTGAGTGACATACCCTAGAGAAAGTTCCAAGAACACCCTTCTAGATCCATCATCTGAAACTATTTGTGGCTTACTGGCAACCAAATAAGGGAAATGTAAATCTTGCTTTTCAGCTGATTCTTTGGCGGGGAACTTCAAACTTCTTGTGAACAAGAACGAAACTGGAAAAAGTGCCTGCAGAGAAGGAAAAAAGCTTTAAAATTTCATACAGTTCACATAATTCCTAAGACCCAGTCTTGAAATGGAATTTGTTTCTTGAACTTCTTCAGATCTATATAAATAAACTTATGAAAACTACTTGGACCAGTAGCTTTCTTTGTTTAGTTCTTTTACTTAAAAAAAAATTATCGTTGGTTGATATAATTAAATTTACCCCAATCTATCAGCTTAGGCTTTTGGATTAATTGGTGGTTTAACATAATTTAACATGGTATCAAAGTAGGAGGTCATTAGTTCGAATCCCTGTCAAGTCTGTTTCCTCTCCAATTAAAATTAAATTCTACTTGTAGGGCATTTCTCAAATTTCAAAGCTCACTAGTGAGGGGGAGTGTTGGTTGATATAATTAAATTTACTTCAATCCATCAGCTTAGACTTTTGGATTGATTGGTGGTTTAACATAATTCAACAAGTATGAATAGGTTACTTAGTCCCTAAACTTCAAAATGCACTGAACAGGGAGATTCGGCTAAACTCATTAAGTTTTCACCCAGAAAAATGTAAACAAAAATCACTTTAATTACCAGTGAATAGATGATAAAAAAGATACGCCTAAGCTTCAGTGCATTTGACCCCTACTGGGTGCTGTATGAACTGTTATTCAGAGGCTCTGAATAAATCTAATTTCAAACATGTAAGAGATGAACTCCAGAAAAAATCAACAGATTATTCATTTCTAATGTACAGCAACATACCAGCCAGTTCTCTTGCCGAGACAGATTTGCAGTTTCAAAAGACAGATCTGAATCAGTCTGCAATTCCTTTGCCACATCAGGAGCATATTTCAAAAGAAACATTAGAGAATTAGAATCCACCACAGAGAGTTCATAACTGGAGTTCTCAAGATGATTCGGACCTGTGACAATATTACCCATTCAGATAAACTAGAAGCAACAACTTTTTGTCAATAAAACATAAAAACTCAAGGAAAAAAGCGTACTCTTAACTCTTTAAGGGTAAAAGTTATTATTATTTTTACATCCGTGACCAGCTTAAGCAACTATTCTCATGAGACAACCATCTGATTCTATAACAATTTATATTCAAGAAAATTTATAAGAAACTAATTTCTAGGTAAGGTGGTCACCGTAGGGTAGTTATAGATTAGCTAACATAAGTTTAAACTCTGAAAAGAAATGTTATCTCTGAAGTAAATAAACTTCTTGAACCTGTTATCTTCACATCAACAACATTAAAACAAAGCAGCATGGGTCTGATACGATCCGTCCTTGGCATTTTAGGAATATTAGTATTCATTAATTATTAGTTAATTGCTATTTTAAATGTATTGGGCTTGGGCCTATTATTAGTCTTTTATTAATTAGGTCAAATTAGGATTTAGGGCTATAAATAGGAGTTGTTAGGTCATTGTCAAGGAGCTATTGAATTGTCGTCTTTGTACTCTGGGCTCTCTGAGAGATTTATCGTAGTTTAATAAAATAGTGTGGTAGATTCTATCAGGGTCAAGTAGAAGGGACTAAAGAACTTGAAAACTGCGATGAGAGCAGGCTTACAAAATGGAAAATGCAGGAGTAATTTACAATTTCCAAGAGTCTTAAGACATACACACACCGTGACATAGAGTAGTGGGTAAGTAAAAGTTGAGGAAAGAAAATACACTGTATTATATTGGGAAAAAGTTCCATGTACTACGGGAGGAGTATGGGTGCTACTCTAATTCTTTCTAACTCATCAGCATAAGAATGATGTGGAGTTTAAAGAATTAATGAAAAAAATTCAATTCGAATGGACTTTCAGTCATTTCACTTCATTAAAATTCTACGAGAGCGCTTTGAAAGTGCGCCATGTATTCTGTCATGTTGTCAACTATCGTTAGTATAATACCTGAAGTAAGATAAGTTTGCTGTAGAACTGCCCTCTTTGGAGCAGCCATACTGTATGGAAAGAATTGCGACGAAACAGCCATGCCAATTACAATAAGCTGCAACAAGAATTGCAAGATGGATGACCTAGCTAACCAGTGTCCACAAACTGGTAATAGAGGGCCAACGCACAAACTAGTTACAACTCCAATAATAGCTGCCACTACAATGTCTGGAATAAAATACCCTGCAACAATATTTGACCATTATAAACTTTTTTCCATTTTCAGTAATAATTGGCATAAACGGACTAATTTTAAGAATGCGTCTTTGACATACAATGCCTAGTAGAAAAGTTCCAGATAATTAGAAATAAACTTACACGATAAGACGTCAATATTCAGAGAAGGAAAAAAAACACTATAAAGAACCTCCGTGATTGGAATCTCATATTAATAATAAAATAAGGAACATGGTGGCAAAAGTTATAGAGTTCCTTATCCTCCCAACCCCAACACACGCAGAGAAGATACAAAAAGTATTAAAAGAAACAAAAATAGAAGTTTACAGCTATAGTTAAGAGATATAACAAAGTCCAATGCTTCTTGCAAAAATTTGTCGAAGTATTCTAATATGGAGACAATAACAATATGAAGACAGGTTTATAACTTAAAAGAAAGGTGCAACTGAAGACAGACATCTAATGTGATGATCATTTACAATGTTTCTCCAGAGCCCATACAGGTTAAAATTCACGTGAAAAAGTGCCCAGTTAATAAGATATGCAGGATACTAACCATATGGAGGTGGAATGGAACCCATCATGCCCGTCTTCTCAATTAAAAATTGGGCAAGGAAACCTCCAAAATACACAGAATATGCAAGGTATGGAACCATTGGTAACACATAAAACAATATTGACCTAACAGATAAAATTTGATCAGATACTTGTTTCACCAATTTAACAATAGGAGCAAGGAAATGAGACGAATTTTCAAGGGAAAAATCTCGTGACGAATGTTCAATGGAAAAATCTCATTCAAGTGGGAAAAAAACAAATGCAAGTAATAAAACCAACAGATTCATCAGCTACATGTGGTTAAGAAATGGAAGAATGAAAACTTGTCTACCAGCCAAGAATCCAACAATAAATAAGTTTATAATTAAACTAATGGATTCAAGCTGAATCAAGCATACTCCGAGGCAGAAAGAAACATGCCTAAAAATATCTAGATTCATGACTGCACAGTCCAATCATAGGCAAAGGTGAACGGTAAAATCAATTTCCTTATTTACCAGTTCCCGTTGTTTGAATGGCATATATTGGTCTGCCGACTAAATGAACAGTAAACACTGTTACTCCCAACACATTAAACATGAACATGAATGTAAGGATTTATTATAATTCCTTCCAATATAGGCCAGGCAAAGATACGCTTGGACATTTTGAATGCAATAAAAAGTGGAGAATTGTGATACGATCCGGACCTACCTTGGAGTTTTAGGAATAGTAGTATTAGTATTTATTATTGATTAATTAATTGTTATTTCAATTGTATTGGGCTTTTGGGCCTTATTAGAGATTATTATTTAATTAGGGGTTTACTTGGAGAACAAGTAAAAAGGCTAGGGTAGAGTCATTATAAATAGGAGAGGTTAGGTCTTTATTATTCATCCATTGAATTGTCGTATTTTGGTACTCTGGCTCTTAGAGAGATCCTCTCGGGAGATTTATCTTATTTTAATAGAAAAGTGTGGTAGATTCTATCATTTTGGTATCAGAGCCATTTGCCGATCCGGGAATGGTTACTACTAAGATGGAAACAAGGATGCTTGAGTGTGAAGAAAGAACGACCGACTTGGCGAGGAAGTTACAGGAGACGAACGCAAAGATGGAATTGATGGAGGAACGATTGGGAAGAAAGATAGATTTGCAGGATTTGAAGTTCGAGAGCATAAACCGGAAGCTAGAACTATTAATGGAGTCATTCCGAGCTTACAAAGGGAAGGGTTTAATGATCGAGGCCTCGGAGGGTGGTGTGGCAGCTAGGGTTTTTACACCGTCGCCGCCACCGCCGCCGCCGCCACCTCCGACATCATTGCCGCCACCTCCGCCGTCATCGCCGCCGTCACCACCTCTGCCACCACCATCGCCGCCGCCACCTCTGCCGCCACCACCGCTACCGCCGTCGCCACCACCACCGCCGTCGTTTCCACCGCTACCGCCGTCGCCACCACCACCGCCGTCGTTTCCACCGCTGATGCCACCGACGCTGCCGTTTCCGTCAGCACCGACGCGCCACTGCCACAGGCGCTGCTGCTGCCGTCGGAAAAAAAAAAAAAAAAAAAAAAAAAAAAAAAAAAAAAAAAAATTATAGAGGATGTTTATGTGACAGACTTTTCGCCAGAAGACGGAGCTGCAGAAGATGGCATCGGAGATGGAACACCTTGAGGACAAGGTGGCTCTTGGGGGGGAAAGTATTGATACGATCCGGACCTACCTTGGAGTTTTAGGAATAGTAGTATTAGTATTTATTATTGATTAATTAATTGTTATTTCAATTGTATTGGGCTTTTGGGCCTTATTAGAGATTATTATTTAATTAGGGGTTTACTTGGAGAACAAGTAAAAAGGCTAGGGTAGAGTCATTATAAATAGGAGAGGTTAGGTCTTTATTATTCATCCATTGAATTGTCGTATTTTGGTACTCTGGCTCTTAGAGAGATCCTCTCGGGAGATTTATCTTATTTTAATAGAAAAGTGTGGTAGATTCTATCAAATTGTTTTTAATGTTTTGGAATATTCATTGGACAAGATGAAATGAGAGGCCTCTGTTTTATTGGTGAAGATGATAAAGATATAGAAAATGTAGCAAAGATTGTTGAAATGGAACTTCATAATTAGTTAAGACTTGTTTTCTAAGCATGCAATAGCATATACACGATATATATCAGATTCACTGTGTGAACATATGCTTCAAGGTATTAAACCGGAACCTTGGTGCTTCTTAAATTTATTTTGTTCATTACGAGTCCTAATATTTTGAACAATAACATATAAGCGTGATCAGACCATTTATGGGTTGTTAGATATCCAGGATGACCGAATCATACTAATCTTTTCGATAAGAGCAGAATCAGATTCATACTAATGGAAGTAGGATTCGTGTGTATTCAGACCACACCAATAATACAACCTCTATCTGACAGTGAAATGATCATAGAGGGAGGCTTTATTCAAATGATTAGGAAAACATCAGGCAGAAACCTTTTGCTTAGAAATAATGTCATTAGAATCAACAAGTCATAATTCAAAACCGTTAATGTGTAAATTACAACCTGAGAGACCTGCGGCCATAATATTTAGCTGCCATGGAATATGACAACCAGGCAGCAAGCATAGAAATGCACAAGAAGAAGGTCACGAAGCCACCACTAAGCCCTGCTAAAAGATATGCCTGCATTTAGGAAACTGCTTTGAGCTATCAAATCTTTGAAATTGAAAAAAGAACATTAATACTAATTCTTCCACTACAAGCCCGTTCGTTATGGTGATAAATGATTATCTTAGGACCATATCCTTCAACATACCATTGTCAAACTGGAAAAGAATCCAAATGTGCCCCAAAACCTTGCTTCATCAGACACTGCCTGAGATTAAAATGTCAAATTAGACCTTGACAAGATGGGGAACGTGATGTCTATATGATTGATGGTACACATACATTTTATTCCACTAAGCTTTTAAAATTGTCAACTTAGAAACCAAAACAAAACAAAACAAGCACAATGATTGAACATTGTGATAAGGTTGGGCCTAGGACTCGATTGGGCCTAGGGCTCTATTTAGCCATTACTTGGAGAATAAGTTAGTATTTTGTTATAAATAGAGTGGGTTAGGTTAGGGTTTAGACATCCAATTATTGAATGAGTTATTGAGTGATTTAGTGTAGGGTTCAAGAGATTCTCTTGAGAGGGGAGGTTCCAAGTTCCTATCAAAACTTGGCTTATCTTGTAATTTGTTATCTTTTGATATAATCTAGATCCTAGATCATATCAATTAAAGGGGTGGGTATTGATAAGGTTGGGCCTAGGGCTCTATTTAGCCATTACTTGGAGAATAAGTTAGTATTTTGTTATAAATAGAGTGGGTTAGGTTAGGGTTTAGACATCCAATTATTGAATGAGTTATTGAGTGATTTAGTGTAGGGTTCAAGAGATTCTCTTGAGAGGGGAGGTTCCAAGTTCCTATCAAAACTTGGCTTATCTTGTAATTTGTTATCTTTTGATATAATCTAGATCCTAGATCATATCAATTGGTATCAGAGCCGTTCGATTCTTGGTTGTAGAGATGGATCACGAGGTTCTTCGTTTCATTCAAGAAAAGTTGCAAAGTTTGATGGTGGACTTGAAAAAAGACCTCAGAGAAGAGGTAGCTTCTCTAAAAAAAGAAATTAGAGAAGACCTAAAGGAGAGTTTCAATGACCTAAAACGATGTTTTAGGGAGGAAATTAGGTTGGAAAAAACAATGACGGCTAGGGTTTTGACCCCGCCACCACCGCCTCCTCCGTTGCCGCATCCGCCTCCGCCACCGCCGTTGCCCCTACCTCCGCCGCCATCACCAACCCCACCTGCGGCGCTGCTGCCGCCGCCGCCACCATCGCCGCCACCACCTCTACCATCGCCGTTGCCATCTCCGCCGTCACCACCTCCGACACTGCCGCCGCCACCACCACCAGTGTTGCCGTTACCGCCATCGCCACCACCTCCGTCACCGCCGCCTCCACCATCGACGCGCTGGCATGCTGCAGCCAGGAAAAAAAAAAAAAAAAAAAACCCAACAATTTTTATTTTTCTATTTTTTGTGTATGCCCACCTTGAGGACAAGGTGCTTTAAAGGGGTGGGTATTGATAAGGTTGGGCCTAGGACTCGATTGGGCCTAGGGCTCTATTTAGCCATTACTTGGAGAATAAGTTAGTATTTTGTTATAAATAGAGTGGGTTAGGTTAGGGTTTAGACATCCAATTATTGAATGAGTTATTGAGTGATTTAGTGTAGGGTTCAAGAGATTCTCTTGAGAGGGGAGGTTCCAAGTTCCTATCAAAATTTGGCTTATCTTGTAATTTGTTATCTTTTGATATAATCTAGATCCTGGATCATATCACATTGTTGTCCAAAGCTTTTTCTTTCAACTGAAAGAAGACAAGATGGGTGTACCGTGTAGCATTGTCAAATGTCAAAGGTTCTATACTGCAATGAGCATAATGAAGTCAATGGTGTAGTGGTATTTTTAAAACCCAAAACTCACATGTGTATGCATGCAGCTTCATGTAACAAAGGGTCATCATACAGGCCTGCATACTTAAGTAGTTAAGTGCATGTATATCCTAGATATGACCCTCCTTAGCAATACATTTTCTAGATTGCCACCCTTCCCAATGAAATCACAAATGTTAAACGCATCAAGATGAAATCAAGATATTAAGAAGAGTTTTTGGAATTAAAAAAATGAATAAATTTTCTGCATTGAAGAAAATCCTATAGCATAACCTTAGTGTACACAGATGAGTTCACTAAGGCCATAAAGTCAATGACTAGTGAGATATATCTAAAACCAGTTGACACTTGTTTCACATTGTGGCACTGGCAGTACACTCCACATTTACTAAATAATCCAAAAGGTAAACTTTAATAATTATTAAAAGAATAAAAAACTCTATGGAAAATTAGATCGTATATGATCTAGTTTCTATTTGGTCCTTATATTCAAATAATGCTCACTTTTAGTTCTCGTGTGTTTTTTAATTTACTTTTATACTTACTTCCCTTTTAACTAAAATAATCACTTCAATCAATATATTGGAATTTAAAATTTTTCTAATAAGTGAATTTGTCTAGTCATCACTTACTGAAATTTCAGGGGTCAAAGTGGACCTCAAACGGACTATGAAGTAATTTCCCCAAAATTCTATTTGCTTCGCCGATTCGGATTATTAAAAAAAAAACAGCATTACATTTGTCACTTTTTTCCAATACTAATGTACGAAGGTTGCAAGCATCTCATAACTCTCACTGATGCAGGAAATTGATACGAACTATCGAAATATTTTATTAACTATGATAAATCTTTCGAGAGAATCTCTCAAAGTACATAAACAACAATTGAATGAATGAATTGCTAGAGGCCTAACATATCCTATTTATAGTAAACCTAGGATTTAACCTAATTTAGTAAATAACCCTATTCAGGCCCAAAAGCCCAATACAACTTAAATAACAAAACATAATTATATTTAATAAAGCAATAAAAAGGGATCCGTCACTTCTTGGTTCGCCTTGAGTAAACTTTCAAAGATCTCGGGTTCGTATCAATACTCCCCCCCCCCCAAAAAAGCCACCTTGTCCTCAAGGTGAAAATCCGGAAATTGGAGCTCTAGATCGGCAGCAGACTCCCAAGTAGCATCGTCAGGAGTGAATCCTTCCCATTGTATCAAAACCTGGCGCGAACCTCCATCCTGCGAGGACTCTCGTATGCCCAAAACAGCCTTGGGACAAACTAGCACGCCCAGATCATCTCCCACCAAAGCCGGTGTAGGGAAAACTAGACCAGAGGAACCAACCGCCTTTCGCAGCACCGAAACATGAAAAACCAAGTGAATCCGCACAGTCCGTAGTAAGTCCAACCGGTACGCCACTAGCCCCACTCGAGCTAACACGCGGTATGGTCCGATGAACCGTGGTGCTAACTTGGGGTGTTTAAATTTCGCCAAGGAGGACTGGCGGTAAGGTCGGAGCTTAACATACACCAAATCGTCCACATCAAACTGAACATCCCGACGCTTTGCGTTAGCACGATCTGTCGTCAATTGCTGTGATCGCAACAAATTTGCCTTAAGCTTCTCTAACATTCTATCACGTTCCATCATTAATGAATCCACTGCTGCCACCGGACTAGCCCCAAAATCATAACCCAAAATCGTCGGCGGAGAACGCCCATAAACAATTTCAAAAGGAGTCATCCCCATGGACGAATGAAATGACGTATTGAAACTGAACTCAGCCCATGCCAGCCATCGGCACCAAGCCTTCGGTTGTGTCAACACAAAGCACCGTAAGTACGATTCTAAACAACGGTTCACGACCTCAGTTTGGCCATCAGTCTGTGGGTGGTAGGTGGTACTACGACGTAGCTGAGTCCCTGAAGCCTTGAATATCTCTTCCCAGAGGAGGCTAGTGAATATCTTGTCGCAGTCTGACACGATACTCTTAGGCACTCCGTGCAAACGGACCACTTCTCTGATAAAGACATGTGACACTATGAGAGAAGTGAATGGGTGTCTAAGGGGTATAAAGTGAGCGTACTTAGAAAGTCGATCCACCACCACAAAAATAGTGTCATAACCTTCAGAACGGGGCAGTCCTTCGACAAAATCCATCGAAATGTCTTCCCAAATCCCATCGAGGAATCGGTACTTGGTTGCAAAAGGCCAGCTGGCGACAACGATAGATGTTTCGTTTGGACACAAATCGAGCACTCGGCCACAAATGCGCGGACGCGAGCCTTCATTCCAGGCCAATATACTTCTTTAGCTAGGCGTTGGTACGTCTTGAGGACCCCAAAGTGCCCCCAGATGGCGCCCCCGTGGAACTCATTTAGTAACAGAGGAATCGTAGGTGATGTCGGAGGTAGCACCAACCGTCCCTGGTATAATAGCACATCACCCATGACGGAGTAACCTGGCGGGCTCACCTCACCTGCCACCACAGCGGTATAAATAGCGAACAACTTTTCGTCTTCCCGCACTTGTTGAGTGAACACTGTTGTATTAACTCCAGCCACACAACTCAACATGCTTAATTCCCCGGCCGACGGCATACGAGATAGGGCATCTGCCGCTCTATTTTCTAAGCCTTTCTTGTATTCAATATGGAAATCATAACTTAGGAGTTTCGCTATCCATCGCTGGTACTCTCCATCAACTACACGTTGTTCTAGCAGGAACTTAAGGCTCTTCTGGTCCGTACGTACAATAAAGTGGTGTCCCAATAAGTAAGCTCGCCAACGCTGTACTGCAAACACGATAGCCACCAGCTCGCGCTCATAAACAGACTTCACGCGATGGGTAAGAGGAAGGGCCTTACTAAAATAGGCCAACGGTTGCCCCTGTTGCATCAAGACTGCACCCACGCCAATACCAGAAGCATCAGTCTCCACAACAAACAACTGATCAAAGTTTGGCAATCGTAATACTGGCACACTACTCATCGCATGCTTAAGTCTCTGAAAACAATCCTCCACTGTTGGACCCCATTCAAACTTTCCCTTTTTTAAAGGTTGAGTTAGTGGAAAAGCCATCGACCCATAATTTGCCACAAAACGGCGGTAGTAACCTGTCAACCCAAGAAATCCCCGTAAGTCTTTAATGTTTTTAGGGCTTGGCCAACGTACCATGGCCGCAATTTTCTCCGAATCGATAGCCACGCCTTCAGCAGATATAAAATGCCCCAAATACTCAATCATGCTCAGTCCAAACTGACATTTCTTGGCTATGGCAACCAGGGCATGGGTTTGTAACACTTCAAAAACTCTGACTAAGTGCTCCTTATGGTCATCGATGGTCATACTGTAGATCAAGATGTCATCAAAAAATACTAGCACAAACCGGCGTAGGAACGGTCGCAAAATCTCATTCATAACTGATTGAAATGTCGCAGGAGCATTGCGTAATCCGAAAGGCATGACTACAAATTCATAGTGGCCCTCATGAGTTCTAAAAGCTGTTTTTTGTACATCGGCCGGCTTAACACGGATTTGATGGTAACCCGCCTTAAGATCAATTTTCGAAAACACTTTGCATGCGCCCATGCAACTCATCTAACAATTCATCAACCAACGGTATCGGATACTTATCTGGCACTGTTGCTTGATTTAGGGCGCGATAGTCGACGCAGAAACGCCAACTCCCATCTTTCTTTTTATCCAATAACACTGGGCTTGAAAACGGGCTCGTGCTAGGCCGGATAATACCTGCCAACAACATTTCTCCCACTAATTTTTCAATCTCGTTCTTCTGATACTGTGGGTACCTATACGAACGTACATTTACGGATTCCTTGTCGGGCAATAGCGCAATGGCATGGTCGCAATTACGTTGCGGGGGAAGACCTGTCAATGATTCAAAAACCGGTGAGTATAAACGAAGTACAGAGTGTAGTTCTGTGGGTACCTGAGACAAGTCAGGTAGAGTTCCGAACTGTTCACGAGACGGTATCGGTGTCTCAATCATATTTAGCTCGACCAGGAGCCCCTGATCCTCGGGACGTAAAGATTTCATCATAGATTTTAATGAAACCTGGGCCTTGACGAGCCGTGGTTCGCCCTGCAATTCAACCTGCCCTGACCCCAGCTTGAATTTCATTTTAAGTGCGCGGTAGTCAAATTCAATTTTTCCCAATGTTGCTAGCCACACCACGCCCAAAATCACATCTGCACTACCCAAGGGTAAGGGCAAGAAATCATTCACTATTCTCAATTTGGCCAACTGAAGTTCCACATTCTTACAGATGCCAGCAGTTCTCACAGAGTTCCCAGTACCCAACATAATGCCATAATCATCGAATGGCTCTACCGGTAATTTCAATTTAGCAACCATGTCATCGGATATGAAGTTATGCGTAGCCCCACTATCGATTAATATTACTACTTCGTGTCCCTGTATCGAGCCTGTAACCTTAAGTGTTTTTGGAGAGCTCAGTCCTGCCATTGAGTGCAATGAAAGGGCTGCCATATTCGGTGTATCCACCATTTCCTCAACAAGTTCATCTTCGAACGCACATTCTTGGGAGTCATCGTTTTCTTCATTTTCCAGTTTTTCTATTGAATCACGTACGACAAGAATCTCCAGAGCTTGCAGCTCCTTTTTCTTACACAGGTGCCCCGGAACGAACTTCTCGTCACACCGAAAACATAGCCCCTTGACTTTACGTATGCGAATCTCACTATCTGTTAAGCGTTTATACGGGATGGTGGGGGTGGGGTTGTTCGACGGAGTTGATCGGTTGGAATAGTTTGAGGTGGGTGTGATCGTTTTTAGGTTCGTACTTCCTGCTACTCATGTATTCATAGTACCTGAACCCAGGCTTGGTTTAACCGTTGACGTTGTGCTCACTCCTCTTGCTTGATTTCGAAAAGCCAGGTCATCTTCAATCACCTGTGCCATAAATTTCTTATCCTGGATTCCAACTGCTCGAAGTTTTCTCATCTCACTTCGTATTTCTGCCTTTAGACCACTCTCTCATTTCCCTTCCAAGGCACTCGCACTGATATCGCGCATCCCCTTTGCATATTTTTCAAACAACCGGTGATACTCCTTGACTGTTCCCACCTGTTGCAGACTGATCAAATTGGCATATTTATTGTCATTGATCGTTGGTTGGAAACGATGCAATAGCAATTCTCGAAACTCCTCCCACGAGGCAATCGGAGCTCGGTCCTCTTCATACTGTAGCCATTCCAATGCCTCCCCTTCCATACACAAGGCTGCTGCATCGACCCTTTCATGTCCCGTCAACCGATTAACCCAGAAGTACCTTTCCACTCGACAGAGCCACCCGTCCGGGTCCTCATCAGTAAGACCTTTAAACACTGGCATTTCTAATTTCCGTAACCGTCTATCAACATTTGGTCCATCCCGTCCGACTGCACCTGGTCCCCCTTGGTCACCACGCTCTTGCCTATCCCTCCAATCCTCCCGCTCGTTCCAACCGTCATGCGCAATCGGCCTTTCATAGCCGGTGCGCACCTTCCTCTCCTCCGAAAAAACATTCCCCCTGCCATCAAACCGGCCATCTCCCCTTCGCTCGAATTCCGACCCCATCTAATTGTCCCCATCGGTCACGCCACGAAAATTTTCCCTCCGGTCCACCCCGGCTGACCCGAAACGGCTCGACTCGCCCCGGCCCGACCGCCCCGCCACAAGATCGCCCCTGCCTAGACCCGCGACCATGCCTCGCTCACCCCCGCCAGGGCCCGCTCCCTACTCGGCCGCACCTGCGCCCAGGCCCGCACCCCACTCACCCGCACCCACGGCCACAGCCCCCGACCAACCCAGCTCACCCGCGCCCCACTCGCCCGCACCCACGCCCACAGCCCCCGACCAAACCCTCTCACCCGCGCCCCACTCGCCCACACCCACGCCCACATCCTTCGACCAGCCCCGCTCACCCGCGCCCCACTCCCGCTCGCCCGATCCGCCCCAGCTCCCTCGGCCGCAACCCCAGGCCTGGTCTCCTTCGCGCCGACCCACACCGCCCTGGCCCGCTCCCTCCGAGCCGCAGCCGCAGCCCGTGCCCGTGCGCCCTTTCGCGCCGCAACCGCTCCCCACACGCCCGCCAGCTTCGGCCCCCAGCCCCGCCGGTCCGACCACCCCACTCAACTCCTCTGCCGCCGACGCCCGCACCCCGCTCTCCCCTTCCGGTTCTGCCGCCACCCCTTTCCCTTTATCCGCGACAATTGGTTCGGGATTCAACGGTTCCGGTTTGCGCTCTAAAAGCTTCTGTATATTGAGATTCATCTGTCCCAATTCTTGGTCCATCCGACTCCCTATAGCTGCCAACTGAGCCTCAAACTCTTTCTGTTTTTTTAGCATCTCGGCCCCGTTTTCCTCACAATCTTGCATCCTGGTCTCCATCTTAGTACTCACCATTCCCGGATCGGAAAATGGCTCTGATACCAAAATGATACGAACTATCGAAATATTTTATTAACTACGATAAATCTCTCGAGAGAATCTCTCAAAGAGCCAAAGTACATAAACGACAACTGAATGAATGAATTGCTGGAGGCCTAACATATCCTATTTATAGTAAACCTAGGATTTAACCTAATTTAGTAAATAGTCCTATTCAGGCCCAAAAGCCCAATACAACTTAAATAACAAAACAGAATTATATTTAATAAAGCAATAAAAAGGGATCCGTCACTTCTTGGTTCGCCTTAAGTAGACTTTCAAAGATCTCGGGTTCGTATCAGAAATGTTCAGCATTTTAAACACAATTTTAAGCAAATAATTCAGTGGAAGCTATTAATGGATCTCATCAAATATGCCTAGCCTAGAAACAGGCATGGTAACCCCTAGGTATAGTGGAGCAAAGTTCCAATTTCCCGGTTTCTGGAAAAAAAAAAAAAAAAAAAAAAAGCATCTTATCGAATTTTCGCCTCATATTTATTAGGTGTGATAGTCAATTATATCCAGCCACCAGGGTCAAACTTGTTTTTTATCTAAAGAGAGTGAAAAAGGAATTTCACCTCTTTTGAGGTCTGAAGAACCGAAACATCTTGGGAGAGAGGAAAGCAACTCCAAAAGGTTCTTGGAATCAAAAGACCAACTAGTGAGCAGGGGATGAACATCAAATAAGCCAAATAAGGATGTGAAAACCTGCATTTTAGTTCAAAATGTCAATGAGAAGATAAAAATTGCTTCAATGTCATTAAATCAGATTATGCCACTAGAAAAATCTTCCGGTATCTGTGTCAATCTATTTATACATAGAGATAGATAGAAGCTAACGGACAAGTAAAAAGAGAACATACTCACCAGTTCATGGAATAGTTGGTGAATAGCAATCTTAGGATGGAAAACATAATTGGAGAAACAATGGCAAGAAAGACCCCCGAGGCATGAAACAAAAACCCTGAAGATAAAAAAAGTGAACAATGCTGATTTAATTAGCACAATTATTGTATGCTTTCACCATAAACTTTAAATTTATGCAAAATAAGAAATCAAAACATTAAAGTTGACGTGTAATAGAAAGACAAAGCAGACGAACATTTGAAGAAGTTTTTTAACAAAAAATGTGAGCAGAAATTTTTACCTTTTGTCAAATCAGAAAATGTTGCCAAGCATGAAGTCATGCTAAAGTTCCTCAAGTTCAAAAGGAATGGCATTACTAGGAAGATAGCTATTGGGATTCTGTGAAGTACCAGAGCTAGACTTCTAGAATAAAATACCTAAAATTCATGGCTAGTAACAGCAATCATTAAGTCCATACTTATAAAATAACCAAAGTGTTATGATATTCGAAGCATACCATAAACCATGAGAGGTAATCAAAGAAAATAGCTCCATCGTCTTTGTCCTGATGGATAGTGATTTCAGAAGATGCTTTCTCATACAAATTTTGAAGCATCGAAGAATTTGCAAAGCCCTTTATTATGCTGAACAAATTGTCTCCCCGTGCTTGGACGCTTCCAGGTCTAAAAGACAATTGAGTCTCAGAAAAATTGAAGAACAAAATTATATGAACATCCAAATAATGTATCTGTACCAAAACAGCAGATGTAATGCATACAATAGTCTGTCCACTGTATCATATGAGGTATGGTAAAAGTAACCACCCAAAAGAAAGATGATATCTAGGCCAGGTATGTTGCCGTAATCCTGAGAAAATATCCTATAATCTGTATCTCCGGGAATAACTGGAAACACGTCCTGCATGCCAATTAGATAAACCAATAAACAATACAAAGATGAAAAATGCATCAGTGTAATAACTTTAGACTCAATGATGCGGCTTTTTTTAATGACCGAGATTCGGAGCTTCGCTACCCTAATACCCGAGCAAATGATACGGCTGTCCACCCAATAGAACAGATTATTTTTATATAAGGCCATTAAAACAGTTTTATAACTGTTAACTTGATGTACAGCTTCGAAAACAGAGGAAAATATTTGATTGAACCGTTAAAATATGAAAATAGCAACCAGTTGCCTAAACAACGTATTTTTTAAGAAGTGTAAAGATGAAAACAAACAAGTAATCCTAATTTGAAACTAAGATTCTCCTTTGCAATACAAAAACACAAAACTTAAGAACAATAGTTGATGTAGAACCTGAGCAGCACTATGTGCCATGGGGTACACTGCAGACTGAGCATAAACCCGTGAAGGCCAAGAGCCAGGTCCAGATTGACAAACTAAATCTATTAATAAGAAATAATCAAATTAGAGTCAATTATGTGGCACAGCATACAAGATACATTGAGTTATTTTCTTTTTTATCAGAAAAAGACCATGAATTCTAATCAGTTTGTAGATAAAATGTGAGTCGCATGTGCTTCATCATCAGTATTAGATAGTATGGGGTTTCTTTTTTATCAGAAAAAGACCATGAATTCTAATCAGTTTGTAGATAAAATGTGAGTCGCATGTGCTTCATCATCAGTATTAGATAGTATGGGGTTCCACCTCAAAACCAGTTGGCTACGAGGGGAGTAACCCATATCTTTTTTATATTGATGTTGGACTATCCACTTTTCCTGGGACGATTGTGAGATCCTATCAATCAGTATCAACGAGAACCATTCTTACACTTCTAAAGGTCGACACATAATTTCTGACCTAAACCTCATAATTCAAGCACCATTTCCGTTATTTTTTGTAGGTACTCTGTTTTAAAGTACAATTGCTGAAAATAATCGTTTAGTAGCCCATTGTTTCTAAAAATCTGAAACTTATACATAAACGGATAACACTTCAGGATTTATAGTACCACAAAAATAGATATGGATTATTTCTTACCTAAACCTCCAGTGCCAGAGGCTTCGACATTTACAAAAGCTCCAATTGTATTGTTCCATCTATGTTTCTCCATAAATCCATGAGCACCCTAAAACATTATACAGCATAAGTCAACTCCTCGCTGTCAGCTAGAGAACATGACAAATTTCCAAGCTTGTGTTTGTAGTTGTAACTAATTCAAATCAAAATGCTTTGAATTGGAAAACTAACAACGTAGCATCCATCATTTTGCAGCATCTAAAGCAAACTATTCTTTCTTGTATTGTGCCTCTTATCAAAAGCAAAAAATTTAATCATGAAGCCTGCCTCCAATTAAAATAATAATGGAAAGTTTCAGTTTATTGTTCAGTAAGAGCAAAAAACCAAGTGCCTACCAACATAAATAGCTCTTCTGCACCGTTGAAAAGAAAAATAACAGGACGAGGAGGAATCCATCCAGAGTCTACAATAAGTCTACCAACTTCTAGCATTGATGCTGTAACAGTGAAATATATGATCAAAGAGTGTAATAATCGATCAAAAGAATGATCAGTTCTTTGACAAAGGTTTTCCAATACCCACCAACACATGTGCCACAATCACCAGCACCCGGCGAACCAAGTGGACTATCAAAATGGCCATTTATTAGAACTGATGGGTCGGTGTCTCGTGAATCTACTGATGAAATTCTGTCATCCAACAAGAGTGAAGTCATGGTAAATCAGTAATACTATTAGAATAAGCTATCTTAGTTCTTCCCAAGTTGGAAAATGAATCACAGCATAAGAATGACTAATCCTACATCACGAACTCTTTTTTGTTCAGGAGATAAAGATTTAAGCCATTCCCAAGTCAATTATAATTGTTTTACAATTCGACTATTCTCACGGGCATGCTACCTGACTCTACAACTAATGTCAAGGAAACCCGTCCTAGATAGGCGGCTACTCTAGATTGAAATCATAACCTCTTGGATTCTCAAATCTCTCTTTGACTACTAACCTTAGCCAATTATACATTTGAAAACTAAATATCAAATATACCTCATTAAGATATTGGTGTGGTTTCGATATCCCAGTGATATGCTGTGGCCCAGAAACATCATATTAAAGGAACCATCAACGACTGTCTCCTCTATCTCGATTCTGGGAAATAAACAACTTCAGCAATACAGTAATCAAACTACAACTAACAAGAAGCACGTGTTGAGTATTGAGTTTAAAGCAATATAAACAATCAAAAAAACAAAATAGCTTCGTTAGTCGAAATGTGAAACTAGGATGACCGAAATTTATCGCTAGCGCGCTCCTTCATCATCTCCAACTGCCCTTTTATATACTGAGCAGCTTGTTTAAGACCAGGACGACCCTCCTACAAAAAGAAAAATGTATATACAGCACATTAAGCTGTTTATTCATCAAAAACTACAAAACTACAGTTGATTCTTCCCTAGCTTCGATTACTGGTTACCAAATGAAAGAAACAAAGCTAGAAAAAATCAAATCATCATCCGAAATGAAGATTCATAGTAGAACCAAGTGAAATGCAAACGAACGTTAGTTCTCACTGTCTCACAAAAACATTAAGCTGTTTATTCATCAAAAACTACAAAACTATCGTCGATTCTTCCCCAGCTCAGATTACTGGTTACCAAATGAAAGAGACAAAGCTAAAAAAGCTCAAATCATCATCCGAAATAAAGATTCATAGTAGAAACCAAGCGAAATGCAAACGAACGCTAAATCTCACATACACATTAAGCTTTTTATTCATCAAAAACTACAAAACTATCGTCGATTCTTCCTCAGCTCAGATAACTGGTTACCGAATGAAAGAAACAAAGCTATAAAAGCTCAAAATCATCATCTGAACCAAAGATTCGTAGTAGAAACAAGTGAAATGCAAACGAATGCTAATATACCTGGCGACCGTCGATCTGTTGAGACAAAATTCGGACGTGCTCAACCGCTCTGGCTTCAGAGAATCGATGAACAGGCGCATCGATTGCGAGCGGCTTGACAAACTTCATATGAACAATGGAGTGAACCAGCATGGACATGAGGCCATACATGACGGCTAAACAGAGCAAAAGCTTGAAGCCAGTCGCATCATCGGAACTGAACCGGAACGCCATGTTCACGAGCTCGACGATCTGAATCTGAATCTGAACTCTGCAAAATTGGCGCGATGATTCCAATGTGAAGAAATTGGATTAATTTTGTATAATCCAATTTCTTTGAGCCGTTCTATTTATAAACAATGATTAAGATGAAAATTATGTGCTAATCATCTGTTAAGCCGCTGGCAAACGGCGGATGGGGAAAAGACAATGACCTGAACAAAACGCCGTCGTATAAAGGTGGGTGATTCTGTGCTACGCGTGTATTCTGAAGATGGGAGTTGAATTTAATCGTGGCCGTTAAAAGTACATCATTTATTTTGGATTTTTTGTGAATGGTGAGATTGCCGGATGAAAAATGGATTCTTGAAATGGGGATGTATGCAATTAAAGTATGTTTGGTGATTAATTATGGACCGACCCACCGATTCTGCTGACTCGGTCCGGTTTAGTTTTCTACTCATCGATTTTTTTGAATTGGTGGCCGTATTTGATTTGGCCTTTCGATTTGAGTACAAAAAATATTTTTTAGGGGATGAGACAAAATGTTACTACTAATTTTAGATTTTTTTTTTTTTTGAGAAGCATATTATTACTTTTAATTGCTAATCAATAAATTTGATAAAATTAAGAACGAGAAATACAATAAATATAGGGATTTCAATATATAACAAACAAAGCGAGAGAAATTGATAAAATAACATAATTTTGAAAGAAAAAAAATCGTCCATGACAGAAAAATACAGGTTTGTGTAAAATGTTTAAAATGATCGGGCTTAAAATCAATGAACTTATTGTTTTCAACCCATATTAAAAGCAATCAATTCAGTTGATTGAAAGTAAGTAAATTCGATTTTTTTTTCCTTTTTTAGAAGAAAAAATTCAATTATTGAAAATACTTAGTTTTAACTAATTGAAAACAAAAAAGTTGAAAAGAAAAATTTAACCGATTGAAATGAGGACACTTATATAATATTTTTTTAGGCGATGGTAACAATGTTTGTCCTTAGGTAAGGCACTAGAGACATCGAATGAATAATCAACATGTGACACTTTTATAATATAAAAAAGAAAATACATAAAAATATGTTATAGATAAAATGTCTAACAAAAAAAATGTTATAATTAAAAGTGAAATATATAATTAAATAGTATCGTGATTGATCAAAATAATGCTAAGTTCTTCTTTAAATAGTGTCACTAACACATATGCCACAATCACCAGCATCCGGCAAACCAAGTGAACCATCAAAATGGTCATTGATTAGAACTGATGGATCGCTATCTCGTGAATCCATCAATGGAATTCTGTCATCCAACAAGAGTGAAGCATAAAAGCTCATCGAGACCATGGCTCTGAGGTTGGCTTGGCCCAAGCCAACACCCAATCCAAGGTTGGACAGGCTCGAGCTGAAAGAACTCGACCTTATGCACGGGCCAAACCAAAAGGCTTGATTCAAGATTGGGCAGCCCTAGGCTAAAAGACCTTACCGTTAATCGGGTAGGCCCAAGCTAAAGGGTCTGATCGTAGGATGGAGAGATTGCATGATGAAAATGGATTTTGGAATGGAGATGCTTCTAACTAAAGTTTGATTAGTAATTTAAAGTTTGTTTGGTTATTTAGTTGTAGATCGAACCGCCGGTTCTTATTATTTGGTCGAGTGTCGTTTTTTGCTCATTGATTTTTTTAATTGATGTGTATTTGATCATATCTTAGTTGCTTTCCTCGATAAGATTGAGATTCAAATTGTTTTAAATATGGGTTTTTAAGATTTAAGTAACTGTTGTGTGTGCAACTCGCGGTCAAAGTCCGATGACATATTTAGGAGGTAAAGCTCCGTAAAGTAAAAAAACTTATCGAAATCCAAGGCCCTGAGGTCGAGCAGGCTCAAGCCAAAAGGCCCAAACGAAGTTTGAGCAAGCCCAAGGTGAAAGAACCCCACCTTAAATTGGATAGGTTGAGGCAAAAAACGTTGACCCCAAGTCGGCGGGCATAGGCTAAAAGGCCCTTGCCGAGGGTTGTAGTGCGATGGAGGCCCAAATCCACCTTAAATTAGGGGTCGACCCTATCTCTCTAACCCAACCTTAAGTCGGACCTGGTTGGGTAGGCTCGACCTGACTTGGAGAGGGTTGACCTTATTTTCCGATCTAGGTTGAGTCTTCCTTCTAAACTTCTAAAAGGTGGGAGCCCAAAGTTGATAGGCCCATTGGGTCCAAGACGTGCTATCGGTGTGCCTACTTTGGCCCCTTCACATGAAAGGTAAAAGGATAGAGCCCAACATCATACTAGATTATTGACACTATAGTTCCAACCTAAATTCAAAAGCCACCTAGAAAAAGCCAATCGATAGCCTATAAACAGTATCACTCAAAGATGTAAGTTTAAGCAACCTTAGAAACTACACCCTCTTGCTTTCAAAGGCTACGTGGCTCACACCACATCGGTGACTAGAGTGTTACTTGTTTTGCATGTAATTCATCCCGAGGATATACAAATTCACAGTTAATTTTGAATACAAATTTCGACATCCACAATAATCGCTTGGAAAAATTGTAAGAGAACATGAATATTATACGAAGATGAACTTATTTTTAAAGTAAACAAATGAACCTTATTTTAGTTGATAACGACTTATAATTCTAAGAAATTATTATAGATTAATAATTTTTACTTCAACAATTTTAATTATAATATTTTATATATAGCATATTCATACGTTCTTTTTTTTCTTCATATTATAAAATTACATTTTTTTTACTATTTAATATTCCATTTTTTTTAATTTAAACTTATTTTTATTCATATTTTTTACAAGTTCCATCTTTTCGACAATATATCTAAGTTTTTTGAAGTTATTATTATTTTTCTTTCAAAATTTGGTTTAGTTTTACAAATATTAGTAAGGGGTGGAGATCCAAGTAGAAAAAACATATGGTATGATAGGAGGACCTAAACCTTTTGTTTTCAATCAATTAAATTGAATACTTTCATTTACTTATTTCCAATCAACTAAATTAATTACTTTCAATCGATTGAACTGATTAAAAATTTATTTTAAACGTGGACATTTTAATCTATTTTTCTTACAAACGATTTTTTTTCAATACTTTGTTATTCATCACTTTCTTTGGTTTTGTTTGATATACATGAAAAATCTCTATTTATTGTATGTTTTTTCTTTTTAATTTTACAACATTTATTGATTCAACTAAAAGCAATAATATTTTGTTGGGTTTTTTTTTTAAATAGGTCAAATTAAAAAAAAATGTTTACAATATTAATAAAAAATAAAAGATTTAGCAATTATAGTCATATGGATAATAACGGTACAATATTATTAATACATAATATTATATTAATAACATATAATATTGTATTAATAATAAAATAACCATATACAATGAGAATAATACCATATTTTTATCATAGCTTACTAGATTTAAGAAGATTTTGCATGTATAATAAAAAAGAGAAAAGTATTTTTATGCATAGCACAAAATTAAAATCAATTTATTTGTAGTAGAAAATTCAAATTGAGTTCTATTTGAGTTATATTAATGATAGGATTTAATCAATGACAAATTCATTCTATCACTTGAGTTTTCTATCAGTAATAAAAATCAATCATTAGTTGAGAGATACAAATCAATGTGTTATAGATAAATTATTTTTAAAATTTTGCTACAAATATAGTACAAAAGATAAAATATGTTATCGAGGGTCAATGATACAGTTGATTATCTCTCGATTTAACGTTATTTTGTTAAAATAAGTTGTTATTTTGTTCACTTAAAATTAGTAATAATATTTTGTTTCGTTAGGCTAAAGTTAGTTCGTGTTTTCAACGCAACGGGGAACAAACAGCCAACTCGCAATAACTCAGTTCAGAGAGAAATTGTGGCCGACGATCTCCGGCGATGTATCGGAAATCTATCTTCTTCCTCATTTTCTCCTTAATCCTCTTCATTTTCTGTTCAATCCTCGCCGGAACCGTCGACATCAGATCCTACTTCTTCCCTCTGCTCCAGTCTCCGGCGATTTCCCCCTCCCCCTGCGCCGGCGACCCTCCTCTCAGAGTCTTCATGTACGACCTTCCCCGTCGTTTCAACGTCGGCATTATCAATCGCCGGAGTCCGGACCAGACTCCGGTCACCGCCTCCACTTGGCCGCCATGGCCCAGACATTCGGGCTTGAAGCGGCAGCATAGTGTGGAGTACTGGATGATGGGATCGCTCATACACGACGGTAATGGAGATGGCGGCGATGTGGTTAGGGTTATGGATCCGGAGAATGCCGATGCCTTCTTTGTGCCGTTTTTCTCTTCGTTGAGTTTTAATACGCATGGACGCAATATGACCGATCCGGATACGGAGATCGATCACCAATTGCAGGTACTTTGCGCTTGATTTTACAGTTTCGAGTTTGGAATTTTGTGTCAATTCAAGTTCTAGGGATTGGGAGGGGTTTTCCGAGCCGAATTCTTATATGATCTTTGTAGGCATTGAATGATTTAATTGTTGCGTGTTTAGTAGGTTTCGAATTGATTGTGCTTCGTTTAGCAGATTCTATTGCAATTCTTGGATCGTGATGATATTCAATTTTCCATTAAAATTGAATCCGGCCCAGTTTAAACATCTTGAACTGATTGAATTTTCAGATTAGGGATAGGCATTTTAGTCTATGTGAACAAGAAGCTGCAAATCCTGTGGTTGCAAGTATTGTTAATTTCCTGCTTATTATTCATAAACTAAGTTAGTTGACTTTTCAATGAAGGGGCAGTGAACTAATGGATACCTTCCTACTGATTTTTTCAAAGAAACATCCATTTGAATTCTCACCTCAGAAAGTTATAGATTTAGTTTTACTTCTAATTGTATGTTTATGATTTTCATCTCATCAGCTAATTTGTCTTACTATTAGGATTTTCTTACTTATAGTTTTATCATTTTGGAAGCGTTGAAAAGAGAGTTTCGTGAGTTGTTGGAAACCATTTTAGTTTGTCCTAGTGGTCAAAAGAACTTCGGGAAACTAAGAGAGAATGTGTTCAATCCACAGTGATCACTTACCTAGGAAATTCTCTACGAGTTCCCTTGATAACAAGTAGGGTCATATGATTGTCCCATGAAATTAGTCGAGGTGCGCATAAATTTGTCTGGACACTCACGAATATAAAAAAGGAGAGTTGTATGAACTTTTATTTGATGTGTCATGTAGATAAGGTGACTGGTTCTTCAATAAGTCGATGGGCTTTGATCATTTGACTGATGTTTCTTCAGATCGAACTTATGAAATTCTTGAGCAAATCCAAGCATTGGCAGAGGTCAAAGGGAAGAGACCATGTCATTCCCATGACACACCCTAATGCTTTCAGATTTCTCAGAGACCAGGTGAATGCCTCCATTCTAATTGTAGTCGATTTTGGCCGCTATCCAAAAGCCATGTCAAATTTGGCCAAAGATGTGGTATCACCTTATGTGCATGTTGTGAGTTCTTTCAATGATGACGACCCTCCAGACCCATTTGAATCTCGCAAGACATTGCTCTTCTTTCAGGGAAAGACGTTCAGAAAAGATGTAAGTTAACTAAAACTTTCATGACTGATACATTCCCTCCAGGTTCCCATTATAAAATGAGGTTTCTTTTTAGGGAAATGGAGCTGTGTTTTGATGTGTAATTGTTGGTAACTGATTTTTTTTAATCTACATGTTTCAGGATGGCATTATTCGTGTCAAACTGGCAAAGATATTAGATGGTTATGACGATGTTCACTATGTACGTAGTCCTGCAACAGAGAAAAGCATAAGCACGGTATGATGTATTGGTGCAGTTAGCTTATTGTGAAATAGTTTCCATTTGACTATTTGTATTGGGAATACTTTTTGCATTCTACTCTGCTGTGTTAAACTCGGTAAACTATACCATACCTTATCCAAACCAAACATCAAAATCATGTTTCTTATCTTAACTTTTATTTAATTTATAATTTACTTTTGTATAATGTTTGCTATAATCCTTCTCTCATCTATATTGCATAAATACTCGCAAAATGTTACTACTTGGTTTCTCCTTGGGGTGGTTTTGTATGGTGAGAAAAAAAGTATAGGAGCTAAAGAAACAAGATAACTTTGTAAAACACATTCCATGATGTCCCCCCTTGCTCACTAAGACTGAAAACTTTTTGAAAAAGAAAAGTTAGTTTTCATGTGGATACATATATTTTGTTTAAGGTTTTATGGTCACGAATTAATCTCTGTAAAGTCCAGTGTTATCTCATACTTTTCTCTTTTTCTGATACTCCAGTCTTCTGAAGGCATGCGCTCGTCGAAGTTCTGTCTGCATCCTGCTGGAGATACACCATCATCTTGCCGGCTATTCGATGCTATTGTGAGCCACTGTGTTCCCGTTATCGTCAGTGATCAAATAGAGCTTCCATTTGAGGATGAAATTGACTACACTCAATTCTCATTGTTTTTCTCCTTTGAGGAAGCACTGAAACCCGGTTACATGGTCGATAAACTCAGGCAATTTCCTAAAGAGAGTTGGATTGAAATGTGGAAGCAATTAAAGAATGTCTCCCGTCACTATGAATTTCAGTACCCTCCCAAAAAGGAAGATGCTGTGAATATGTTATGGAGACAGGTGAAGCACAAGCTTCCCACTGTCGAACTCGCCATTCACCGAAACAGACGGTTGAAAATCCCGGACTGGTGGCGCAGAAGATGAACACTGGGGCCTATTTTTTCTGGTTCAGCATCTCTAAACGCTCACTTTCCTAACAATTCATAGCATATCATCATTTTTCTGCTTCCTATCATCTGCTGATTTCGATAATCGTTCTCGTCTCCAGCTTCGTCGATTGAAATTTGACATTCTCAAAGAAATTAGAAACCTTTGTCGTATGGCTCACGAGCTCAAGTCGCTTGGGAGTGTTCTAATTGTGGAGGCTTGTACAGACATGTTGAGAATTTTTTCGATTTTGGTTTTCTGCTGTTTGTAATAGGAATTCTTTGTATTTTCAGTGCTTTGGATCATGTCATTGTCGTAAGATCCAAAATGATTATAGATATTGTATTCTTGCAGTTAGTTATACAAAGTGAATTGAAATCTTCTGTTTAGGTAGAAAATGTTGATTCATATTGCCCTACTTCATTTGCTTTTAAATGTTTGGATCTAATCATGAATATACATTTATATTGGTTATTTTCCGTATTGCTTATATTTCTTTTTTCTCTTTTTTGTATAAGTTGGGAGAAGAGAGATTGCAAATACCGATTTCAAAGATCAAACTCGTGACCGTTGAGTAAAAATGGATTAACACCAAACCAGATAATCAATCATTGACCCATTCGGTTGTATTGTCTATGTTTCTAAACTTCAATTATTATATCGTTTTAATTTCAACCTTATTAAATTAGATTGGGTATCAATTCTTTTTTGCTATTCTAACTTGGTTAACTTATAAGATTATTACTCAAACTTTCATATCAGTATTTATTTTGTTTTGTTGTTCTTTCAATTTTATCTTTATCAAGTCCATATTAAAACAAAAAAAAAGTATCTAACAGGTCAAAAACCCTATAAACACAAAATTGAAAACCCAATAACCTGTTATACACAAAATTCAAAGTTCTTATTGAACACTTAAAAAGTGGCCTATTTTACACAAGATTGACAACTGAAAGAATCTACTTGCACTTTCTTAAAGACTAAATTTTGAACTTAAAAAAAAGGACTAAATTTATAGTTAAAGCTATAATGGAGAATATATGCCGTTTCTCAAATGCTTGCAAAGATTGGACCCAAGATGCCCATGAATGTTGTAATGGGCAATTTGGGAATTTTAACCAAAAAACTGTAACGATGAGATTTTTGCCTAAATTTATTCATATTTAATATGTTAAAGTAAATACGCAAAAGGGTCGGTCCCTAATCTATGCCAATATACAATTTGTTTTCAAATTTTTAGAATGATCAATTTCGTTCTTCAACGTGTTAAAATTTCTTAAGTAGGTCATTCCACAATAAAGTTGATAAAGAAATACGTGTCAAAATTCTCAAATGGTTTCAATTCGATCTTCTGAGACCAAAATGAGCAAAATGTTAATTAATTTTTTATTGAAATAAAGGTAACTACGTCCATTGCTAGACAAGGCACCGAAAAATATCTTGATGTATTAATGACTATGAGGTATGTGGTTTGATTCTCTCGATCTCTTATTGTACTAAAAAATAAATGAAAATTGTATCTACAAAGTTCTTCAAGCTGAGAAGTCACTAACGCCAATGTCTTTATCAATTCATTGAGTCCTTCACACTCTTGGTATCCATAACCTCTTTCCTGCCCTACTTTCATACTTATTCCACAAGATTGATTCTGATAAGAAAAAACAATAAATAAATAATAACAGTATTTTTTTTTAATCTGTCAAATTAGTACCTCAATTATTTTGATGGGACATACGAACTCTATAATATTTGGATATTAAAAAAATTTATAGTAAATTAATTCTTTAGTAGGTGGCTTTGAACCGTTAGATGGTTAGTTTTCAAGACAGTTGAGATAACTTCTTTTTTTTTTTTTTTAAACCCCCTTCTAAATCACTAAGTCGACCACAAATGGTTAATAATAATAATAATAATATATTAAAAAAAAGCAGAAAAAGGTATAAACGAACAAACCTAAATTAGAAGTTTGAGGAAGCAAAATCTTATCTTTACAGCAAACAATACGAGGCAAGCAATGGTACAAAGTAACGTAGATCAAAACTTTTCAAGTAAATACAAATTGGAAAATAACCAAACGACATTTGACTTCACCAAACATATTCTATACTAATTTTAAAGAAAAAACATAGTCTATACTTGCATGTCACAAGACAATGATTTCAGTTTCCAGCCAAAAATTTGCTGGAAACATAACTTCCAACAAAAACTAAGCAATTATTTTGTCCATTTAAGGCTGCTCTTTATTTCTTTTTATATCTTGTTTGGGTCAGCTAGTACGTATTTAGACTAAAGAAACAACCTATTAGTAAAATAGAGTCTCAAAATCCAAAAAATTATGGGTTCAATACACGGTAGTCACATACCTAAAAAACAATTTCTTAAGAGTTTCTTTGACATTTTAAATGTTGTAAGGTCACAGAGTGCGAGTCAAAATAATTTCTAAACCTTATTATATTTGTTGTTACTACATTCATTTAAGGCTAGTATTGAATACAGAACCCTAGGGATTGCTTGAGAATCAAGATTTGTAAAAGCTTTAATTATTTTTTGGAGAGAATGAAAAGAGGTATGGGAGAGAGGACTTGGAATAAGAGAGACCATCTTATTAATGGAGACTTGCTGTCTTAATAGTTAATAAAATGGAAGAAGAAATGGAGGAAGGAAAAGGGAAAGGAAAGGATAAAGCTGAAGAGGTAAGATGATAAATGGTGATCCTTAAAACTAAAGCTTACACAAAACGCACTATACCCACCACCCTCTGTCACATACACCCTCTATGCTTGTTGTTTAAGCAAATAACTAAAATCCACATTTCTCTCTCTTCATCTTTCTCCAACCCACTTCCAGCTTTTCATGTACTTTCAGTTCATTGACTCAAAACTTTGCAGGTTTGAGGTTCAGCCAAACACTCCAATAGTCCAAAGTTCTAACAAAAGATGGCTTCATTTCAAACTCCAATTGGAATGAGAAGTTCAACTATGCTTGAAACTTCATGGGGATATCTACTTCAGGAGTTGCAGGCATGGACATGGAATTTTGTTTGTTCTTCCTCTATTTATTTGTTTATTTGGACTTGTAATGTCAGTGGGGTATTAACTTAAGTAAACTAATGATAACAGATGATTTGGGACGAAGTGGGAGAAGATAAGTTTGACAGAGAGAAGATTCTTCTGGATTTGGAACAAGAGTGTCTAGAAGTTTACCGGAAAAAAGTCGATGGCGCAAACATGTCGAGAGCTCGACTTCATCAGGAACTTGCAGAAGCCGAGGCTGAGTTTACACATCTTCTGTTGTCCCTTGGAGAACGTTCTCTTCCTGGACGGGTACGCAATGAATCAGTTCAAATCACAGCTTGCAATGTTGAGCTATCATTTATGATCATAACATCAATCATGTTTATATGTAATATGCAATATGCAATATGGGCCAAGTTCTTACCTGATTGAATATGTTGATTGGACATGTCTGATCAGCCAGAAAAGATGGCAGGAACTTTGAAAGAGCAGATTGATTCAATAACTCCGGCTCTGAGAGAGATGCGGCTGCGAAAAGAAGTGAGGATGAAACAGTTCAGAGCCGTACAAGGACAAATCCTAAAAATTTCTGGAGAAATAGAGGGTCAATCAGAGTGTGATGATTCAACTCCTATTGTCATAGTGAATGAGAACGATCTTTCTCTGAAGAAACTTGAGGAATATCAGAATGAGTTACAAGGGCTTCACAGTGAAAAAGTGCTAATTTGAGCCATACAATTAAGATTCTACTATAAATGGAAACACAAGTACACACATGCACGGTATTATTTTCAACTTCAAAGTTGGTTTACATTCCTTTTTTTTCTTCTTTGGATAGAATGAAAGGCTTCAGAGAGTGGAGAAATATATAGACACAGTCCACAAACAGTCTGCAACGTTGGGGATGGATGCTTCCACGATCATCACCAAGATTCATCCAAGTTTGGATGACCCACTTGGAAGATCGAAGAACATCAGCGACTCCATTTTAGAAAAGCTTAAGTGCACGGTGGAGTCTCTTAGAGAAGAAAAGCAGCAACGCCTTGAAAAGGTGATGAAACTTGTACTTAACAAACAACATATATACGATACATCCCAAAAACAAAAGGTTTGACTGCTAGAGCTAAATCTGATTAGTAGCATAATTATTCAAGGATATCAAAAGCATTAGATTATCACAATCTAGTGAAGCACAACTGTAATTGTGGTATCAAACGAATAGAAGTCATCAAAGCAAAGTGAAATCAAGAGTTATAGTATACTGTATACCTTCATGTAAACTAGTGGCTTGAATCTTCAAATTCCAACTGCTCCAATCCTGTAAACAAAACACTATTTGATAAATTTTTCCAATGTTTTGTTATGCAGCTTCACGAACTTGGGAAAGCGTTGACAAACTTGTGGGATCTTATGGATTCACCTTATGGCGATCGCCGATTGTTTTCCCATGTAATTCGTCTGTTATCAGTCTCATCACCTGAAATATCAGATCCTGGGAGCCTTGCATTATATATAATCGAGCAGGTACTACAAAAGTGGGGCAAATGTAAATAGAAGGTTTAATGGATTAAGTTCTAATTATGTGAATTAAATTCTAAGGCTGAGGCTGAAGTCAAGAGACTTGATCAACTAAAAGAAAGCATGATGAAAGAGCTATTTATCAAGAAACAGAAAGAGCTGGAAGATATATGTAACAAATCACATATGGAGATACCTTCAAGATCAGAAATGGAAAAAATAATAAACCTTATGAATTCTGGTACAGTGTGAAATGGCATCAATGTTAAATAATATCATGTACTTTATGCAAATCTGTAGTAATCCAAAATTGAATTCTATGTACTGCAAAAGGGGAAATTGACCATGTCAATCTCCTAACAAGCATGGATGAACAAATATCAAGAGCAAAAGAGGAAGCATCTAGCCGGAGGACTATAATGGAGAAAGTTGAAAAATGGATGTTAGCATGTGTTGAAGAGCGCTGGTTGGAAGAATATAGCATGGTTGGTAATTTTCCTGCAAGCTGTAAAAGACAATTACTTGACTACAATATTAATCATAGATATTAATATTTAAAGACATGAGCTTTCAGGATCGAAGCCGATACTCAGTCAGCAGAGGTGCTCACAAAAATCTCAGACGTGCAGAGCGAGCAAGAATCACAGTCAACAAAATTCCAGGTAATATCAGCAATAATTTCCATGAACTGCAAGGAAGGGTTTAAAGATGGGTTGTCTTAAATTGGCCGGACCATCTTTCAGTACAATATCTTTCCAAGCCAAAGAGACGTGAGCTTCTTGATATTTCAGCAATAATTTCTTGAATGACTTCACTATCTCTATCCTCTTGAAAATTATGTACACTACAGCTCTGGTGGAATTGCTTTTGGAAAAGACTGTGCGTTGGGAGGCAGAAAGAAGTAAAGTGTTCTTGTATGATGAGGTAAGCTATAATTGAATTTCAACAATGCCTTTGATGTCATGTGCTAATCATCATTCTAGAACCTAAAATGGTGAGGTGAGACATTCAAGGTAGGAAAAGAAAATCAAAACCAGAGATATTACCAATTGAAGCACCTTCCCAAGCAATTCTAGATGTAATAGATACACAAAATTGCCCAACAAAAAAACTTAAGCATGTAGAGTATCCACGCTTTCTCCATTAAAAAAAATACTGGTTCTTCGTTTCTACCACCTTGATAAAAATACTAAAGTGAACTGATGTTCATGGAATAACATATGTCGTGTTTTCAGGTGCCTTTGCTAGCAATGTTGGAGGAATATAATGTCCTGAGACAAGAGAAAGAGGATGAGAAGAGAAGATTAAGGGTAAGTACAACTTACCCTTTAACAGACTTTGAAATATGAATCTAGAACATGGTGAAAGCAGATCTCTCCCATGAGCAGCCTTGTTCGTAGAGGCTTGAGGTCTCTAAGCTATGCTACTTGGAATCCATAGGATCGAAACCCACGAGTGAGCTTAATTGTAAAATCTCTTTTTGTATCCCGGGTCCAAACCTTGGGACGGTCAGCTGCAAAAAAATTTACCAACTGTCTGCATAGGGTTTAGTTTCAAATGATGATTTATACTGCAGGGGAAGAAAAAGGTGCAAACCCAAGTTGTAATCGAGCCTGAAAGCTACTCTGGATCAAGGCCAAGCTCCAGCAGTCGGCGGCTTTCAAATGCTAGCATTAATGGAGGTTATAGCAATGCCATGACTTTGAACAGAAGGCAATCTCAGAGAATCCAGCATTTAGGATCCAACAGCATAAATTCAGACACTCCAGGCATCTCTTTCATGAAGGAAGGGAATGAATCACCGGTACAACATACGGCTCTTCGACCCAACCTCGTTTCTCAGGTCAGAGATGAAACAGCTTCAGTGGTATCCACATTTTCTGGCCCAATATCTCCTTAGAGTCCACTAAATGACTTAAAGTTCAAATGTCATTAAAAAAGATCAGCTTTAGAGAACCATTCTAGCCTGCGAATAAGCTTATGTCATAGCAGAAGATAGAGATGATGCTCAGTATTTATTCTATCTTTAAGTTTCTTTCTTATTCCAAATAATCTTTCCTGTACAAACATCATCTAGGTTCTTGCAATAATGTTTATAAATAGAGTGAATGTCAACCACCCCTCATTTTGATTGTCTACTTTTTTTTCTTCTTCCCTTTTTTTTTAATTAATAGGAAACAAAACCTTTGTTGATGAATGAATAAGTTGCAAATCCTAAGAAACATTACAAAATGTCACTGAGATATTAATGTTGATAAATCATTGTCAACAAAAAGGATGGATGGTATGACACCAATATAATGCTAAATAGGTCAAAGAATCCATGAGGGAGATGTAATCCTTGGGGATGTGTTCCTCCTTGAACATTTTGATTGTCTACAATGCATTGAATTTAATCTTAATAGCAGCTACTCAGTATTCATAGTTTAGATGACAAATTCTATAAATTAATACCATAAAATATATAATAATGTTCAATAACAAACAAGTTTTCTCGCCTAAAAATGAAATATGAACTTGATAGCAAACAAACGCTAAAGCATAAACCATAAAATGTGCCTGAGAGCTTTTTCCTGTTGAAAATTGAGCGACTACGACTCATTAGTCTCCGCCGACGTTGTCTTTCCCGGCCGGCGAAAGAAATCATCGATTCGACGGGTTCCTTCAGGAACCGGTTTATCAACGGCAGAGCGAGCTCGATTCTCGTCCTTCGCCGGCGGATCCGACGGCGGAGATGGAAGAGGAAGCGAATCGAGGAGGAAATCGCCGATTGGTCGGTGCCTTTTAACGGCGATTCGGATGTGTTCAAGCTTCACGGTCTTCCGTTTCTTCTCAACGGCGACTACTGCGGACTTTTCAGCAAGAAGATTGAGGAAAACCTCGGCGGCGCATGAGACTAAGAACAGTGCTTCTGCATTCACTTTGCCAATTTCCTTGTCGATCTTCATTATCTTCTTCACTCGTCCAGTCGGAAATGCCGGCCGGAAAGCCTCGCCGGGTTCCTCTTCCGCCATGGCCGGAATCTGCTTAACGGCGAGAAATCTGCACGGATGGTTTTGTTGAATCGATGGAAATCTAGGGCTTTGTAATGGCGGGAAGATGGGGCTTGATACGTAATATGACGAGAATGACCCTCGAGTACTGTAGTATATGTGTCTTTCTTTTGCAAAGTTTCAGGGGCTCTTTGGACATTTAGTGATCATTCAGCGCTTTTTTCCCGCTATAATGTAGTTTCTTTTTTCTTTTTAACCTAATTTGTAATTACAATTATTATTTTTTTAACAAAATTTGTAATTACACATGGTCAGACGTGAATTCTTCCCCATTTTTCAAGCTTAAATAGTAGCTGACATTGGACTCTAAAAAATATATTTAATATTGGTTTCAATCAAACGAGGATGACTAGAATCTTTTGATAGCAAATGGCACGTATCCATATTCAAATATGTCTATTGTATTTTTTTTTTTTTTATGAATAGTTTTTTTTTTTTGAGATTACAAGCTATTTATTTTTATGAATAGTTGGTGACATTTAGATAATGATTTTTTTTTCATAATCAAACGTAAATTTATCTAAAGTTTAACGAATAACCTTACAATATTTATATACTTTTTTACATTAAGTTAATATCGTTTTAATTTATATATCATAATTATCTATATAAGCTTAATTATTGTGTATTTTAAATAAATTTAGTTTTCTAAAAAATAATTTGTTCTATTCATTCTTATGTTATTTTGCTTAATAAAATTATTCATATTTATGTAAGATTATTAGTTTCAACTAAAATATGATTTTTTTAAAAAAATTATATATTTAACTCTAGTTTCCATGGCATATTTTAAATTTGTATATGTTTTTATAAGTTTTGATGATATATATATATATATATATATATATATATATATATATATATATATATATATATATATATATATATATATATATATATATATATATATATAAAACCCATGTTTTTAAAGTGCATCTAAAATTGGTCAAATATCCTCGAGACGGGATCCTAAGTTATCCGGACATCTTGAACTACCAAGGTATCTCACGTTACTGTAAAACGAAATAGATATTCTAGATATTTATTTCATGAGAATCTCATATTACCTCAATGTGAACTACCCACAAAAGAAATAGCTACTATCAAATTTAAGTTTTTTTTTTTTTTAATTCAACAATAATTAGAGTTACCTAAAAACATATTATCCACTTTTTAAAGAAACACATAGTTAATCAGAATGTTATTCCAAAAAAAAAAAATTTAAGAAAACGTAGGTAAAATAAAATAATATATAAATTCTATGGTTAGCCCCATCTTTCATTTTTAAGAATGGAAAATTACAAATATATGGGAATTGGCGTCATAGGTTGTTATATTATGTTAAACATTGGGGCTTAAAATTCAAATTGACTAATTACAGGGTTGTATTTTGATAATTAGTATAATCAACCTTCTTAACAATGTTGTCGTAATAAAGTGTCATAATTAGTTATAATAATAGCAAATCAGGCAAACCGCACCCGTCCCTAAGTCAAACACAAATAGACATCGAAGGAAATGTCACGAGTTCAAATTTTCAACTAACTGCACCATCCTTGAAAATTGTAATAGTAACGAATTAAATATGTGTATGTATATATATATTTGTAAATGATGTTATTTTTGTCTAGCCAATCAATTAATTTACATCATCATCTCTAACAAAATATAATATCCAAACAAAATCATGTAAATTTAAGGACGGACGTTCGGTCGTTGGATATACACTAGTACCGTTGAGCCAACAATAATCGATTTGTATACTTTAATTCGTTAATAATCAAATTATATATACTAAGTTATAATTTATAATTTTTTTCCAAATCCTGGGATAAATTATGATTTTTCAAATTATAAATTTTATATATCCCAAGAAAATGGTATATAAATCGTGGGGATAAGTATCCCGCCGTTTATCGTCGTCTCGAGTCAGCTGGCGAGTCTCTTGAGCAGTGGGACGCGCTCTGTCGCCGTGAAAGTGAAAAGTTTCAAGAATCTCTCATCGTAATCGCTCATATACAATGTAAGTTTCTCGCAGATTTCTGGTTGTTTTTCATCAGATCCTCACTTTTGGAATTTGAAATTTTCGCATCCATAGCCCTAATTGTTGAAGCTTCATCCATGGCTGTAATTGCGATGCCCTAATTTGCAGGAGGGCTTCCATTAATCGGCCTCCGACGCCAGATCTGGAGGATGATCGAGATCCTCAGCCGACTTTTCAAGAATCAGTCAGTATCAAGGTCTGCAGTTCTTTCCATGCGTTTTCTTGTTTTTTTTTGTTTGTAGGATTTTGATTTGATTTCATTGCTGCTTCGCTGTTCGTAGCTGATCGAAAGTGGCGAAAAAGAGCGGCTTAAAGAGCATTTGAGAGAGAGACTAATCGAATGCGGCTGGAAAGATGAGATGAAAGCACTTTGCAGGTTTCCTCTATCATCTATATTCTGTGTTCATTCATTCATTCATTATGTTTTTTTGTTCATTTTTCGATTTATTATTTCAAAAGCTAGATTAGATTATCGTCGGTCTAGATACAATACAAATTAGGTCTAGGTATTAGTCGTTAATCGAGAAGAAATTGTTGAAAGAAAAATCACTATTATGGGCATCCAAATGTTATGCCTTCAATCCATAGTGGCTACCTAACGAGGAACAAATTTCCTACTTACATCCAATAGCGTAAGACCTATGGTTTCGTAAGAATAGTCGAATCACGGATATAATAAAATCACCAGTATGCACATCCTTAGAGTGCATCTATTATTTACTTGTTTGGATAGGTCTTTGCAGCCTTTGTTGTTTCATATAAAAGAAAAGGATAGTGGAGTTCATAGCTCCGAAATTAATTTTAACTGCAAATTAGAACTGAACTCATTCTAGTTTTGTGTGGTTTAAGGCTATAATTTGAGCGTCTTTTATTATTGCCGACAAGAGCATAGGTCATAGCTCAACTTATTTAAAGTACGTGCTTATGATTAATTAGAGTGTTCAAACTCTTCACCCCAATTTGTTTTTAGCTAAAAATGTTAGTCAACTTGAGCTATGCCAAAATGCTCGATTATATTATTTTTTAGTTCAAATGCAATTAGAGGGGGAAGATTTGAACCCATGACCTCTTGCTCATGGGGATACACTTGATGTCGTTGAATTATTGCTCTTGTTGGCCATATGCTCATATTAGTTATTTCATCCGAGGCTAAGACTTTCGTCTCCCTCTTGTTTCTTCAGGGCACATGTAAGGAAGAAAGGAAGGAACAGTGTTAGTGTTGATGACCTTGTGCAGGTCATTACTCCAATAGGCAGAGGTTTGTTATCACTTACCATTCTAGAAGTGGTTGCTATTGCTATTGTTTGATGTAATCTGATGATTGCTTAGGCCCTCTTTGTTTACCATTTTGTTTTTTGTTTTTGAAATTTAAACCTACAATTATTACTTTCGGATATAGTTTTCATTACTTTGATATCTACCTTTTATTTATGTTTTTAAAAATTGAACCAAATTTTGGAAGTTGAAAAAAAAGTTTCCAACCTATCACATTGGCGATGATATTTTGTAATTTTCATTTATCAATGAAAGTATCGTTTCCTATAAAAAAAAAAAAAAGTTTCGAACTACTTGTTTTGGTTTATGGAATTTGGTTAGGATTCACATTCTTCCTTAAGGAAGATGAAACTATATGTAGAGAATTTGAGTGAATACAAGCTTAAATTTTCAAAACAAAAAATAAAAAATGAAATGGTTATCAAATGGTCCCCGGGGGGTGGGACGATGGTCAAAGGTATGGGTTTTGAAGGTATGCTCCCCTCAAGATCTCAGGTTGAAGACTCACCAGTGACATTAAGTTGTAGACACCTCCCGTATGTCTATTCTACCGATGTATCCTAGTGCTGCAGTCTAGGTATGACCCAATGGTACCCCGGTGTTCCCGGGTCATGAAAAAAAAGAGAGAGAGAGCACTGCATAGTCATTGTCGTATTATCTCATCTTAGTGTGCATCTGATTCTCGGCAAAATCAGTTCCGACTCTAATTCTAATGATGTCATGCAGCCTCAGTTCCAGATTCAGTGAAAGCCGAGCTGCTGCAGCGCATCCGATCATTCCTTGCATCAACAGCTATATGACTTGCACAATATGATTGCAAGCACCTGAAAAGTATCTCCTTCATCCCCTTACTAAACCAGCTAAAACCGATTCTTTCTACACTATATATGAAATTTGTTTGGAGTCATTGGATTATTTTTCAAACCAGATTGCTTCCGTTGGAAAGAATCCAAGTCGCGTTCCATTTTCGGGTTGTGAAGGACTAGATTGCTTCTGTTGGAGAAATTCGAAAATCTAAGTCCAGTTCCATTTTCGGGTTATGAAGGATGTTTGTGAAAACTTCATACACTGTGAACAAAATTCTGATTGGTAAGTGTTTTGTTGTATAATGCAAGTTTTATTATTCAATACTACACTGTGACACATTATGGTAAATCTGTTCTACCAAATATTTCATCTGTTCAATTGTTTAAAGCTGCATCTGTCAACATCTTATCAACTTCTTTGCTATTGTTTCTTTGCTTTGCCAATAACACTGCCATGACATTTTTTCTTGTTTGTTATTTAGCAGATCCCCCTTTATACTAAGTTGAACAGTTATGATAAGAAATTTGAACTCATTATCTTGACCATATATGGCTTAACCAGTTGACTAGATACAAGTTAGCTGTGTTCTTGTCTTATTGAGCATTTCAACAAGTATGGGTTATGCCATGAGAGTAATAGCTCAATGGTCTCGGGTTCAAGTTCTCCACTTTCAATTGTTCTAAAACTAAAAAAGAGAGGTTATATTAAAAGATCAAGTACTCTCAGTAATAGCTCATGAACTGGTATAAATATGTGTCCATAATTAAAGATATTGAGTTTGAATTATTTCACCTTATTTTTTATTGAATTAAATAAAAATTGAATGAAAATTTCAATTGGTTAGTTTTGCAAAAAAAAAAAAAGTACATAGAAGTTATAAAATTTATATTGAATTTTTTTAATGTCACGCCTTACAATTTGGAATCTTGTTTTTTTTTTTTTTTTTTTTTAATGAAGAATTTGAAGAGTTATTGTGGGCGATTATTCCCCTAGTGGAAGGTTTTGTTAAATTTCCATACTCCTTAAAGTGTTAATCAAGTTGGAATAATATAATTTTGAGTTATTTTTTCTAAAGCCAACATGTAATGGTTAAATTGTTCAATAAAATGAAGTTTGCAAAAATTGATGAAACTTCCCCCAATTTCTTCATAGCTCATGTTGAACAGTTTTTTAATTAAAAAATATAACTCAATAAATGGGCATATTTGATAGTGATACAAATGAAGTTGTCTTAAAATTTATGTACAAAGTAAAACACGTATCAATCTATATGAAAAAAATGAAAGTTCAAAGTCTTCAGATAAGCCAAGAAAATCACAAGCTTGGTAAGATTGGTATAACTAAGTGGTCATGAGTTTGAATCTTCCCTCCTCAAGTTATATTATTTTGATTCCTAAACTTTGATTTATTTTGTTTGAACTTTAAAACTATTAAAAGTTCAATTTTAACCTAAACTTAAAAAAAATGAAATTAGTTTAATAATGTTAATAGATGAAGTTAGTTATATTTTAAAAGAAAAAAATATATTTTTTTCTTCTAAGAACAATTTTGTGCCTTTTTTTTAAGTTCAAGAACATAAATAAAATAATCTTAAAATTTAAAAATTAAATTAAACTTTTAAAAATTTAAATATTAAAATAAAATAAATCTCAAAATTTAAGAATAAAAATGATATTTTAACCAATAATATATTATATTAAAGGAGAAAAGAGAATAATATGTAAATGTAAAAAGAAAAAAAAAGAGAATAATGTGGACATATCTTAATTTTCTCTAAGAATATATCCCAAATTAATAAAATGGGCTTGTTTGAGGAAATTTGGGCCCAAATCGAAGGTTTTCCGCCATGGACGGAACCCTACTGGTTTGGTGTGAAGTTTGCGCCAATTGCAGAGACGACATTGAGCACTGCTGAAACCCTAATTTCTCCGTTCGTCAACAATGGAGTTTTCTGAGGAGGATTTTGATCGCCTTCTTCTCTTCGACCAAGCTCGTAAAACCGCCGAAGCTAACTACGCCACCAACCCGCTTGATGCCGATGTATATCTTCCTTCCTTCCTTCCCGTTCAATTTGTTCCGTCTTTCATATTCCATGTTCATTTGATTTTACTTGCCTATGAATTTCGCATTCATTTTCGCATGTTTTCTTTTTCGTGTTTATTTCTTGTTTTGATTCTTGATATGATCTCAATTGCCGTTTCTGTGAACGATATTACTAGGAATTTGATCTTTTCATTTAATTTAAGAAGTTCAAATTTGTATACTGTCTTCATATATGAGTTTACATGCCTATGAACTTCACATCCAATTTCGTTTGTTTCAGTCATGTTTATTTCTTACAATGAATTTGTACTTATCAACTCTTCTCACAAAATAATTAGACAAATTTTAAAGTATTTGCATTAATAGTGTATTGTATGTACTCATTAATACCATATTTAACACAGAAGTATTCATTGATATTAATGACTTTTTTTTTTAAAAGTGACCAAATTTGTCAATATTTTATAGATTTGAGTAATCTTGTAAGTTTCCCTTTCTTATTTTGATGATTGGTCTATGAGCTGAATTGCTGTTTATTTGAACGGGATGGATATCACTTGGAAATTGATGCTGTCAATTCAATTTAAGATGTTGAACGTCATATGAATACTTTTATGTATTTTCAGAATTTGACCAAATGGGGTGGGGCGTTGCTTGAGTTATCTCAATTTCAGAATGTTTCTGAGTCGAAAGATATGGTCAAAGGTACTATTGTTGCTCCTCTTAATGTTAAAGAATCTGCATTGGTTGTAATATGATGTGCCATGATGAACTAACGTATACGAATTAAAACGAACTGAATCTGATTTTGCAGATGCTGTTTTGAAGCTTGAGGAGGCTTTGGCGATTAATCCGACGAAGCATGATGCTCTCTGGTGTCTTGGAAATGGCTACACTTCATTTGCATTTCTGACTCCCGACCGAGATGAGGCCAAGGTCTATTTTGATAAAGCACAGGAGTGTTTCCAGAAGGCAATAGATGAGGTGGTGAATGTGGATTTTGTTTAAGTAATCTGACTTTCGAAATTCTTGTACATTTTATTGGTTCTAATTTGTTGGAATTTTTTTTCCCACAGGATCCTAGTAATGAACTTTATCGGAAGTCCCTGGAAGTTGCCGCAAAGGTAATGATATATGATATAAAAGCCATTTTGTTATCAGTTGTATAAACTTCTTTGTTTGGAAGTGAATTATGTCTGAGATAAAATGTACTGTCAATTGTGCAACAATTTTGGATATAAATCTTCATATTTTTCAACATCGTCTGTTTGAAAAGAAAGTTAATCAGTTCGTTTAGGAAATCCAGAGGTTTTCTTTTAACTATGATTTATGCATATAGTTTGTTTTCAAAAGACCAGTTAAATATAACCTCGTATTTTTCTCTCAAGATTCAATATTTCCTTCAAATGTTTCTATTCACTGTCCTTGTAAATAAAAGGCTAAAAGTTTATGGACTATTGCTAATTTGCTACTGTTGCTTTATTTTGGGTAGTCTTGTTCTCTAGATTTGGCATATGGGTTCTCGTTTGAAGAAAAATTAACTAGTGTTGTGAGCAAACTGTTGACTCTAACATGTTGGCTTCACCACTTAGACGATAATAATTGTCTAGATTTTTTTTTTGTACATCTCTTGTGATTCAAATCTGTGGTAGAGCCATGGATGAATGTGAATTTGTTTCTTGACCTCCAACAGAAAAAAAATGTTATACAAAGACAAGGAATAAGAATGAGACATGGATATCCACTCCCATCTGGAATCAAGGAGTTACTTGTTCTCTATTGTATACTTTCAGTAATTATATAACCGACCGTTTCTTACAGAGATTCGTAATTTGGAAGTATGGCTATTACTAGATATCTGATCATTCTGCTGTCTCAGGCACCCGAGTTTCATTCGGAGATCCACAAGCATGGGATTAGTCAACTAAGTACAGGGCCTTCAACCGGGGGATCTTCTGCTTCTGCTTCTGCTTCTGCGACTGCTACTGCTACTGCTACTGCTACTGCTGCTTCAAACCCTAAGGTGTTTTTTTTGAATCCTGGATTATTTTTTAAACCCTAAACATTTGATCTTCTTGCTAATAGGGGTTGTTTGTTATTTACTTTGTTGTGGTATTAGAGTTCTAAGAAGAAGAAGAGCAGTGGTTTCAATTATGACATATGTGGATGGATCATCCTTGGTGTTGGAATTGTTGTGTGGGTCGGAATGACGAAATCCCAAGTTCCACCCCCTCCGACGAGGTGAGATGCGATGACGTTGTACTGTAAGTCTCTTTGCTGAAATGCCCCGTTGGAAGTGCTTAATAAGGTGCAGTGAAGAAGACTCTTGACATTGTGATGCAGAATGCCTACCTCCTTCTGGTATTCAACTAACAAGTGCTTTTCATTTCTAGTGTCTTAGGTTAGCTTTGATATCATTTTTGCTTGGTTGGTAATTAGCCAAAAACTCAAATATTCTGTTTTTTTTTTCTTTTTAATTACAGAAAGAAAAGTAAAGAAGATAGTTGCACTTTGTAGTTGGTTGAATAATGTCTTTCTATGTCGGTTTGGTTTGATTTTTATTGTTTGCCAAACTATATGTACAATGCCAAAGGGGAGAAATTTCCTTATTTTGTAGGTTTAGAACTTTTATTTGCACTTTGTTAGTTTTTGGCGTAAGTTTATATTGAAACAGTTGCTGCAACCTACCTTTGCAGAGCATGGAATTGTTTATTGATCATGATCTTAGGGTATCAAGCTAAGTTCATGATCTTCTGAATTTTAATTTATTCAATCTTAAGGGAACATTTTTATCCCAAGGGGGTTACGCAGTGTTCGAAGGTTTCGGTTTTTAAGGTGTACTTCTCTCAAGATCTCATGGCCTAGAAATGAGAACCTAATTTAGGTCTGCATTCATTCGATGTCCAATGCCAGGCCTAGAAATGAGTGGGGTTATCCCGAATATAGTGCTGCAAAACTCTAATTTTTTGGTTTAAAAGAAAATCTTAGTCGAACATTTATCCAAGTAAACAAAGTTCATGTATACTGTTATTGTTATTTATAAAAACTCTGAAAAATCCAATTCTTAATTTGATGTATCAAAATCATTCTTGATGTTAACAATGTCTCAATAAAGACTACTTTTGGGAATGAGTTGATCACCATGGAAGAAGTTTCAAAATTTATCTTATTTTCTACATTCAAAAGTTTACAAAGAAAAATATGAACTTAAAATTGTTGTTATAAAAAAAAGATAAAAACTTAAAATTATTGATATAAAAAAATGAGAACTTAAATTATTTTTGAGTTAAAACACAAACAATTTCTTTACTTCTTAAACTTAAAATATTGTATCATCCATAAATATTCAGATCTCCTTATAATATCATTAATAATCATAATAAATAAAAAGTATAGACGAAAATTAAATTATACAAAGTGTCATAAATGGACAGTCTAGGATAAAAGTATAGCTTAATCAAATATAGACTGAGGTCATGAATTCAAGTCCTCTGACTTCGAAATATAATTCAACTTAAAATAATGGACAGTTTACGAAAACGGCAAAAATCTTTAAAAGGGTTTCGAAGTTGAGTGTAGAACAATGCCTAAAAAGAAAATATGTTGCCACTGAATGATAGCAAAGAAAAAGGTTGTAAAAATAAACCCTTAAACCAAATTTGCCCTTTTATCATGTGTAAAACATAAATGAAATGGAGAGTTGAGTTCTTCAGTGCCCTCCATAAGATGGTAAGAATAAAAAACCAAGTTGAAAAAGAAAGTCTAGGAGATACCATTTACATCATGCTGCATTGCAGCTGTATTAAATAAAGCCAGTAAAATCTGATGCTTTTGAAATGAACCAAAGAAATGGCATTGCTATAATTAGCGATCATCTAGTCCAGCAGCAGTTGCCGGTTGCTCGGAGACAATTGTGGGGGAATTCTTCCTACTTGGACCTTTTGAAACTTTTACTCTTGCTGGTCTTAGAACTCGTTCACCGAGCAGAAACCCGCGTCGTATTTCTTGAATAATGATTCCTTCCTTGATCTCCTGTGATTCCTCTCGTGCTACAGCTTCATGTAACTGCATCCAAAGAAATATGTTACCATCATCTTGGCAATCCTACAGGTTAGGTTATAACAATCCAACTCGTGTTTGGACCACCGGTTATAATAACTACTAGGTTAGTCCTCATCCTAATTATAGTAACCTTTCAACCATGTTATTATAAATCTATGTTATAACTTATAATAACCTGTACCCCAAATACACGACATCATAACTGTTTTGTTCTTTTTACACTGTGACTGGTGTCACGAGACATTCTACCTGACCTACAATATTTGAATGTCAAGAAAATTCGTAGAAATTAAATCTTAGATAGGCGGTCACCATGAATTGAACCATGTATCTTAAACGTATCCTATTATGATATCTTACTATTTATAATAATTCAACCATTGCTCCAAACATTTTCAATTGACATGAATTACTTGAAAAGAACTACAGTAAAAACAACACAAAGTAAATACTTATTCTGTTCTAATCCTCCCAGTAACAGTAAAAAAGTTAGCAGCCTAAAGATCATGCAGACAAATTTGTACATTGACATGAAAGTATCCAATTTTAGTCAAAATATTTAACTTACTGAGGGATCAAATGGCCTTCCTACTGCGGCAACAGCAGAGACGCGCCAGCTCCTCAACGTCTCCACTAATTGCTTGTATATACCCTGGTAGCTTACATCAATCTTTTTCTCCTTATCAGTTTGAGGAACAATTTGTTGTCTGGCTTTCTCAAAATTGTCAATCATCGGTAACAGACTCCCAATAACCTCTTTTTGCGCATTATTCTTCACGGTATATCCATCTTTTTCTGATCTTTTCCTGAAATTATCAAAATCGGCTTGTAAGCGTATATATTTCTCTTTTCCTGATGTTATCTCTGCTGTTATATTGGACACTTTCTGGAACAACCCATCCTTTTCCCTCTCAATTATTCTTAGTCTTGCTTCAACTTCAGAAACAGTCTTTTGATCTCCGTCAAGAAACGCTTCTCGGTATACATTGATGAGTGCCTGCAAACTCAATCCATGAAGCTGATCTCCTGCTTTATCTCCGACCTTTTGATCATCCTCTTCTTTATTTACCTTTTTTCATTTGAGGGTAAACCAACAACTACAATGAATAAGTGAATGAAGAAAAAAGATATAGTAACTAACTTTGTAATCCAGCGATGAATTGACACATCTAAAATGGATCTCTAAGTCATAAAATGACAAATCATGTAGGCAAAATATTTTTAATTGAATCAGTGTGCAAATCATGTAGTTGTTACTTGTAACTTCTAAGCCTGATAAGGAAATGAAGAGTATGCATATCATAAAGGAAAGGAAGTAATGAGAATCCTCCAAAAACTTCCACAGACGCCTTCTACTTTAAGATTATACCATGAACTTTAAGTCCCTAACTAATTCAAATTCAACACCTTAGACATGAATTGAAAGTTCGTGGATCTATTAAACATTTTTCAAGTTCAGGAACAAAATAGACACAAACTTGAAAATTTAGAGACTAAACTTATAATTTAACCTAATTTTTTCCAAATACTTAAGAGTAAGCTATAGTTTCACTCTTGTTTCACATACAAAGTACAAGAACAAGGAAAACATTAAATCCTTTGTCCAGTCAACAACTACCACTCTAAAGAAGTTTTGTAAATGTTACATACATAATATGATTCCATGATTGTAGAAGGTTGATGATAAGGTTGGGCCTAGGGCTCGATTGGGCCTAGGGCTCTATTTAGCCATTACTTGGAGAATAAGTTAGTATTTTGTTATAAATAGAGTGGGTTAGGTTAGAGTTTAGGCATCCAATTGTTAAATGAGTTATTGAGTGATTTATTGTAAGGGCTCAAGAGATTCTCTTGAGAAGGGAGGTTCCAAGTTCCTATCAAAACTTGGTTTATCTTTATTCTTTTATCTTTTGATATAATCTAGATCCCTGGATCATATAATTGGGTTTCGAGCCGTTCGATTCTTGGTTGTAGAGATGGATCAAGAGGTTCTTCGTTTCATTCAAGAAAAGTTGCAAAGTTTGATGGTGGACTTGAAAAAAGACCTCAGAGAAGAGGTAGCTTCTCTAAAAAAAGAAATTAGAGAAGACCTAAAGGAGAGTTTCAATGACCTAAAACGATGTTTTAGGGAGGAAATTAGGTTGGAAAAAACAATGACGGCTAGGGTTTTGACCCCGCCACCACCGCCTCCTCCGTTGCCGCCTCCGCCTTCCCCACCGTCGTTCTTGCCGCCGTTGCCCCTACCTCCGCCACCATCACCAACCCCACCTGCGGCGGCTGCGCCGCCGTCACCACCTCCGCCACCACCATCGCCGCCACCACTTCTAACATCGCCGCCGCCATCTCCACCGTCACCACCTCCAACATCGCCGCCGCCACCACCACCGGTGTTGCCGCTCATCGTCATCACCACCACCTCATCATGCTGCCTCCACCCACGACTGCTTGGCGCACTGCCGCCGGAAAAAAAAAAAAAAAAAAATCTATTTTTGTTTATGCCCACCTTGAGGACAAGGTGCTTTAAAGGGGCGGGTATTGATAAGGTTGGGCCTAGGGCTCGATTGGGCCTAGGGCTCTATTTAGCCATTACTTGGAGAATAAGTTAGTATTTTGTTATAAATAGAGTGGGTTAGGTTAGAGTTTAGGCATCCAATTGTTAAATGAGTTATTGAGTGATTTATTGTAAGGGCTCAAGAGATTCTCTTGAGAAGGGAGGTTCCAAGTTCCTATCAAAACTTGGTTTATCTTTATTCTTTTATCTTTTGATATAATCTAGATCCTGGATCATATCAGTTGATTTTTTTAGCCAACATGGCCGACAAAAACAAACCAACAATTTAAGGAATACCAAAATTTGACATAAAAACCGACTTAAACCACTCCCCACCACCCTTCAAAGAGATGAAGGACTCGAACCTGTAAACTCTTAATTACTAGATATACAAAATGTCAGTGGAGCTCTACTTTCTCTTTCTAGAAAAAATGAAAACTCTTTCACATCAAAATTCAGCAATCTAATCAATGTCATTAATGGTTGGCCATAGCAGCAAAGATCTCCAACCAGCACTAAACAAAATGGGAATTCAAACTTTTTTTTTAGTTCAACAACAATTAAGGGTCGGTGTTTCGAAACCATAACCTCTTGGTTCATGGGCAAGCCAACACTTATGCCGCTGACCTATTGTTCAAGTTAGCTATGAAATCAAATTTAGTAAAATGCATTTTAAGAATCCTACAATGCCAAGCGAACATTTCTTCAATTACAGCAAAATTAAGCGGAAATCTTAGTGAAAAAACGATAGAAACAAGAACTGAAAGCAATCGAAGCAACAAATAAAAGGAGAATTCAACGTACAATGGGAGCAGAATCTGGAGCAGAAAGACACGGCATGAACGAACGTCCGAGTTGAGAAGAAATAGAGGTAGAAGAGAAACTTAACAATGGATTACAGCGATGGCGAGGATTAGGAAGAATCGGGGATGTGGATTCTAGGGTTTTGGAGGAAGTAGAAGGGCGAGGAGAGAAGAGGGTGTAGTTAGAGAGAGAAAAAGCCGCCATTGATGAAGATTAGGAATTGAAGATGAAGCTCGAACTTGGTGAACGAAAATGGAATTGAAGAATTCAATTTCTGGTAATTTCGATGTGCTTGAACCCTAGGTCTTGCGGGCAACCCGACCCGACCCGACCCGATTTTGTGTGAAAATGTAACCCATATATAAATGAACAAACAAAGGAACAAAGACAACGGGAGGGGAGTAAAAAAGGACCAATTAATACTTATTTCTTTTATATACAAATTTATTAAATTAAATACATCTACCTCTTAATTCTTCAATTTCCTCGCCAAACAGAAGAATATGGAAAAGAAAGAAAGGGAAAGATGTGAAAATGAAAATAATGTTTCTCAAGAAAAAAAAAAGAGAAAATGAAAATAATGATGTATACTTTACATTTGGATTTAAATTACTATTTTTTTCCCTGCCTTTTATAAGGTGTTCTATTTTTTTAATATATAATTACTCTTCAAAAAAATAAAAATAAGTGTTTCATTTTAAATATTTAATTTTAATCTATAAGAACCATCATAGAGTAGATGACTTAATTCTCAAAGAGGATCTTGAATGTTTAAGATGATAAATTCAATTCACGCATATTGATCTTACAACAATTGAATGTTAAAGAAATTTATAGACCATTACATCTAACCACCAGTATACATGTTTCAATTGTTATATACATTTTTCCATTACTATACAATCGTTATATATGCATTATTATGTTTAAAGGTGCACAATTCGAAATTCTACATAGGGACGGTTAAGACACTTTTCACCTAACCACCAGTATTAATATATAATAATTAAATATTCGCCCATTTATATAATATAATTGTTTTTATGGTTGCCCAATTATATGAACCCTGGGTGCGTGCAAAAATGTCCCCAAAATGACAAGTGGAATCACAACGTTAAAAAAAAGTACGAAAATTTTGAAAATAGATTGGGGGAACCAATAAAAACGGATAGAGTTTGTTGAAGGTTATTTGGTAACAAATCTAGGTTATTGACTCCAAATAATGGCTATATTGTTGACTCACCTCCTGTTTTTTTTTTTTGAAAAATATCAACAACTTTTTTTTTAATCATGCAATTTTGTATTCTAATTTTTTATTATCTATGGGAAGATTTTGAAGAACAACATTTTGGTCTTGAAGAGGCTTCAATCCTGTCTGTGTCCTGGAAATGGATCAAACTAGCTTTAATAATAATTATCCACAAACAAATGTTTTGTTAATTCACACAAATTGAGAAGAAAGTGCATTATTCCATATATTTACAAGATTAAATAAACATGAATACCTAATTATTCACGAGTAGAGAAGACATGTTTGTGATGTCTGAGATATTTTCGAGTGAGGGAACATGCCACATTCCCTATCTTAAAAAGAAAAGAAAAGTATATATATATATATTTTTTGTAAGTGTCAAGACTAATCTATATAAAAAATTAAATCAAGTAGATGGAATAGTTTTAGAATATCAAGCATTCATCAGAAAGTCACAGGAATTTAAATCATAGATGTATGTAGTATTTATTATAAGGGGGTGTTTGTTTGACATATTTCGACAGGATTTAGCTTAAGGAGTTATATTGAATAGTTAAAAATTGAGAGTTATAGCCAAAAACTTAGTCTAGATGTAGTTTATGTGTAGAGGAGTTAGAGTCAAAATCTTATTTGGATGAATGTCTAAAATGAGTAGTTATTTTTAATAATTAAAAAAGAAATGATAAAGAGTGAATAGATGAAAATGAGTTATTTTGATTGATTTGAAAGAAATTATTAAAAATGAGTGGTTAGAAATGATTGAGTTTAGTTATAAATGAATGGTTAAAAATAAAATTTATTTTTAAAAGTAAAAAATGAGGAGAAATTAGTAAAAACTCATTTGACTGCTTGTTTTTTAGAAAGAGTTAATAAATCCTAATACTAAATTCTATATAAATATGCTAAACAAACAGCCCCTAAAGTGACAGATATCATCATCCCATCAAATCCATCTAAGAACATTAAAAAAAAAAAGCAATCAAAAGAATTAGCTTTATAACAAACTATGTCTCAACCAACCACACTAAAACAAGCATAGAAATAGTTCAACAATATCCAAAGCATTACCAACATATCTAATGCAAACTAAGCAACATAATTTCCAATGCCAGCAAAAACTCAGAGTCTAGACTTTTGAGGTCAGACTAAACACAAACTGTTGCCTATAAATGTTCATATTGTAGTCAGCTTCCTGCCTGACTCAAGTACCTAGAGCAAGGGGGAAAGAACATAGTCAATCAATCTTTAAGACAAAACATAGAGTAAAACCAACAGAAAAATCTAAAAATGTTGTTGTATGATAAGATGGTATGTGACGTGACGATAGTCGAGGTGCGTGCAAACTGACCCAGATAATTACGGATAAAAAAAAAGGACATTTATGAAATTTCATCCTCACTCAGGTCAAACATAAATTTTAAATTTAATAAAATTTAATGAAAGAAGCATATAGGGAGTCAAGAGAATGCTATTGTTTTTTAGTTCCTAATTATTAGAATTCAAACTCTTATACCATTGAACTATTACTATTGTTGGTGGAAGATGTAAATTTGTTAGAATACAAGTATTATTATCACATTAAATAACAAAGAATAATATTTGACATCACCACCTAGACACATATACTTTGACCTATCAATAAAGAACCTGCTTTCTATTCTTATAACTTGAAAATTCAACATCACCATTTCTTTTCACACAATTCTTGGAAACTTGACAATTGAACAAAGTCCCCTTTTAAGAATTTAAAAAATAGTAATAAATAAATCAGAAACGTCAACAATTCATCATCAAAATATAAGGGATATGAGAGGCGTACCTTGTGCATCACGCAAGACAAAGTTACTACTATTTACAAGAAAGTTTGTACAGATCAAAGACTCGGGTTCTTGTCGCCATCATTAGTGTTAACATCTTTGTCAAGTCCAATTTCAACAGTCTGATTCATATAGATGACTTTGCCAAACAGCTGAATTGAATTTACTCCAGCTTTAGCTAAGTTGCAGATCTGGTTCTCAGCAGTTTCTGTGGCATAGGAAAGAACACTGGCCTGACTATCAGGTGAAAAGGTATCAGACTGCGCGTTACCAATAAGGAGGTCGGTAGACACATTCGGTGTATTCGTCACGACATTCGGATTACTCATGGAACCTTGAACATATGTTAGAGGAGAAATTTCTTTATACCGATTGAACAACCTAGATTCATGGAATAAATTTTGCCTGGCTCCCTGCATGCCAGCAGGTAAAGAGTTGAAATTCAACAATGAAGGGTGGAATTGTTCCATTGTTGAATCACTAAAACTCATCATAGGTGAAAACATCTCGGTTTCACCATTCAGCAGCCCCGATATCGAAATCGGAAGACCTTTAAATCTCTTTGCTGGGTGAAGAGGAGGTTGTATTGGAGGAGTGGGCGTTGCAAACTCAACTTCCCAAGGGCTTACATACTTAGCATTCTGCAGAGCATCAGATTCATCCCATGAAACCTAAGACAGAAAAAACGCACGAACATGAAAATAATATGAGTAAAAATAAATGCTGGAATTGAAAAAGAGAAAACAACACTAGGTGCAGAGATTAACTTCCAAAAACCACAAACTATAAACCCCTTGCCGACGGTTTCGCACTTACATAACCTGGAATTGTAGCTATGCTTCACTACATACTCGAGGGCACCCACGTCCATCTCAAGATCTAGACCTTAGAAACAACTGTGGATTTTATAATTAAGCTTACTCGTGAATTTCGAATCTAGAATCTCCAAGAGAACATATCTCGGAGACTCAAGCCTCTACCAATGAGGATGGCCCTTGGGACTATCCCATTTTCATACTCTTATATGTGTATTTGGCTTGTTATCTGGCATGCACATATGGACAGGAACACACAATCAATTGTTTGAGAACTATTTCAACCACCAAAAACGATATATGTAACCCCACAGAACGACACATTTACTTCCAAGAGCATGATGTCAAATCAACCATACTAATACAACAGACCCAGCAACTGGAACAAAAGCTACATTATCCAACACCAAACAATCCCAATACTGCTACATATATGATCCATATTCATCAATTAGGGAGAAAATACGGACAAATATTATAAATCCAGTTATGTCTCAAAATCAGTATAAATTTGCAGACTACTACTCAATTAGAATAAGTTTATAGTGACATAGATGCAATCCAATTTCTCATCACTGATTGTCCGTTCTCACTTTGAGATTGAAAACAGAAACAAAATAAAAACAACGCGATCAACAAATTCAGACAAATCAAATGAAGCAAAATTCAATACAAGTTCAAAAGTAGATATAATCGCTGCAACATATATGGAATTAGAGACATGAGGAATAACAATTGTATACCTCAAGCATGCGCCATGGAGAACGCTTCCAAGGACCTTGCTCGGGAAGAGATGCCGAGGTTATAGTCCCTTGATACCATGTTGTCTTAGAAGAATCCTCGGTCTCCACGGCCATTTTCACTCTTATTCCAGAAAACCACTGGTAATGCATTGATCGGTTCACCTTCTCGGCGTGAACAACAAAATCCGACCGGCCAACCCTAGGATAATAAACCAATTCGAATGGCTTAAACTGGGAAGCCAATTCTGCAGCATTGGCAACCGACTCGGCCGGCACCTTCCCAACAATACTCCTGGAGAAAACTTTTCTCCCTACATCTCCAGAGCAATTTTCCTCCACACTATGGCTAACTCCACCGATCTGGCTATTCCAACTGCTGCAATCAATGCCTCCAATAATAGACCTCGTGGATGGGGCACGGCGACGAATGCCAACAAACATATCCCCTCGCGAATTCTTCGCAAAAACAACCGAATCACCAGAAACCAGCATCTTCTGATTAACGAACTTACTCCACCCAGTAGTAAGCAAATGCCGCCTCGGCGTCCCACGGTAAATATGTCGAAAAGTAAACACAACTCCATGAACATCAGTAATCGACAAAGTCTGCACCGGCGGATCATCCTGGTAATTCAAGGGAGGAAAAATAGAGTCCGCACAGTACCGCGGCACAGAAAATCCACCGCCATTATTAGCATCAGAAGGCGTAAGAATCTTAGCAAACGAATCAATCTTATCCCTCTCCACACCACTATCATCACAAACACCGAATCGCGAATCCAAAACAGGCACAACTTCAGAACCATCCTCGCCACGGCGAATAGGATGAAGATTCAACTTAACAAACATCTCATCACTAAGAGGATCGGCATGATAATCAACGCCAGTAACGATACATTTAGCACCAGGATTAGAGTAAACAGATTGCGAAATCAATGGAACATGTGTAGAATGCTCGACATGACCTTGAGCAAAATAATAAACCTCAGAACCGACAGTGTGAGTTTGGACAGACTTACCGGCAAAAGCCTGCCATAGATTCCGGTCCATCCTGCCGGAATCGAACCGCCGGCGATTGAACAGCCGAAGTTCGAACAGAAATCAGCGACTTAGGGCAAGAAAAATCGAGAAGAACAGAGACTGCAAGGAAAGAAGATTGAAATTGTTGTCAGTTAGGGTTTGGTGTCGAATTTATAGGGCAAATTGACTGAATCTCCATTATCTTGCTCTCTCTCTCTCTAGAAAATCACAGACATTTTGTAGAGAGAGAGAGAATGGGGGATTTTGGGTCGGAGAAACATGAATTTGTGAAAAAGCGAAAAACAGACTTACGTAACAGAAAAGCCTCAAAATTAGTGGGTGAAGTTACGGTTTTACCCCCGACATTCTAACTGAATATCTGAATTTTGTTTATTCTGATTTTCTAAACGCGATTTATTTTCCATTTACCCGCGGATTTTCTTCTCTTTTCAAAATTTAAATTCCTGATTTTTAGACTAAGTTACAAATTTATTCGTCTATTTGAACACTGTACACAAGATTTCATTAGATATCATAAATTCCTTTAATATATATGCATATATAATATTTTTTTAAGACAATCTGAAGATTCAAATTACAGATCTAGTTATCAAGATATTGTTACATTTTTAAAGTTAATATTATGATGTAATTATCGTTTAAAATTTATTTTGGAAAACAGATTGATTACAAAAAAAAAACAATGCCATCAAGATTGTAATTTACAAACATGTAGACCTGTTTTCTAGTACAATAAATGAAAGGAAGAAGTACTAATGAAAATGTTTGGTTTTTTAGTAAAAAATTATTGGTCATTGTCACATAAGTTTTTGATAGGTATAATTTAAAATAATTACTATTTTATTTTATGATTTGTTTAATAAAAAAAAGAGTCTAATGTGGGAGTAAAAATCATAACTTCAATGTTATAGTCACAGGTTTCATCTCAAGAGTTAATATCTTCTATTTGTTTTTTAAAAATAATAATACTTTATTATAAAGTTTGTAGTCTCCTTCACCCAACTTATATTAAAAAAATTGATAACTTCAAGGTGATTAGTTATATCATTTAATTATACTCGTTTTGAATAATGAATCATTTTTACTCACATGAAAATCTTTTCTTATCATTTATTTTTAAATTTGTAGTTATATATATATATATATATATATATATATATATATAATTCAACAACCAAATGTTTTAGTTCTAAGTTTCTAAAAAAAAAAAAAAAAAAGATTTCAAAAAAAAAAGTTTTAGTTCTAACTTATAATGCATGCTCCTAACCAAATAAAAAGAATTGAGTTTTCAAATTTTTTTTTAAATAGTGTGTCTTGACAATATTTGTGGACGTGTGCGCAATTTGGTCTAAACGGAGTCGCTGTTATAAAATATGTATCTATATGAAGTGAATTGAAAAGTACAATGATCAGACGATATTTTAATCTAGATTTTTTTCAATAGTTTACAAGATAAATAAACTAATATGCTAGATTTTTTTTTTTCAAATGAATATCTGTGAATATATAAAGTTGCCTGATTTTTTTTTTTTTTTTTGGAAATTAAGTTTACATTTACTAAATCTAAGAAGGTATTAATAAATATCGATAAAGGTATAATAATCGTAATTGTTTTTAACTAGCCAAATCTAAATCTAAAAAGATTCAAATGCAGGTCAAAGAGAACCACGCATATATCTCAACTATTAAATCTTTAAAATCAATATATAAACAAAAAAAATCCTAACTACTTTTTAAATTTTTTTAAAAATTATTTCACTTCGTTTAGATCTAAATCCCATAACATAATAAAATTAAGTGCAAAATTGAAAAAAATATATATTTAACCTTATTGTGGACATATTATTTATTATTTTAGACTGTTATTTGTGTCTTGTTTGAACATCGGCAATTAACCTTTCCGAATGGTTGAATTTCGTTGACATTTTGACTATTTTATGAAACAAACTATTGGATCTGATAATATAATTTTAGGTTGTTATTTGCGTTTTGTTTTTAAACATTGACAATTAATCTTCCTCAATGGCTGAGTTTCGATGCCATTTGACTATTTTTATGGAACAAACCATCGAATTTTATAATTTATAGTTGTGCAATCACAACTTCATTATGTAAGGATTATAAACATCCTTTTGACCCACGTGTGCTATTATCGATTTTTAAATTAACCATTTAATTTTTTTTAGTACATTTATTGGGAGAAATGATCAACAAATCCTACATGTAGAAACTACTACTCTCACATATTATAAGAATCAAATACTAATTTTCAGCTCGAACAGCTGACCGTGAAATTAAAATTGATTAACTAAATGCGCCACCATCTGCTCTCAAATTAACCACCAAGTTCCATTCTAATCAACTCCAGTATTTCATTTGTTTTCTCATAGGATTTGCTGGTTCTCAAGAATGGAGTTGGACATGCAAGTCTGCTAATTGAAGGTCTTGGACATTTATAATATTGAGTTTTAGTTATTATAGGGCAATCAAAAGGCAATTGATTTATTAACTAAGGTCTCTTTCATAACTATTTTGCTTTTAATTTTTGTTTTTAAAATTTAAGTTTACAGTTATCTTACCATATATTTTTTATTACTTGAATTTCGATCTCTTATATATAGGTTAAGAAACCAAACCAAAATTTGAAATTAAAAAAAAAAATCCAAAAAGATTGTTTTTTATTTCTGAAATTTAGTCAACATTCACATATTTTATTGGAGGAAATATAAGATGAATATGAAATTTGAGTATAAATAAATTTAATTTTTTTTAAAAAAAAATTATCAGACCATGTTTGAATTGCTCCAATTCTTGCAGGTTGTTGAAGAGCTAAAATCAGTGTAATTTGCAGTGAGATAGAAGTGTTTCTTTAAAATATCCCTAAAAAACAATAATTTCAATAAAATAAATTTTCGAGTGACACTAATAAATAAAATAATCTTCTCAAAAATAAAATAAAATAAAATAATTGTAACGCCATAATAAGCCTAACCCACTAGACAAACCCTTCAAAAAACCAACAACAATAATAAAATTAACCTATAAGCATAATCATTGATTAACATAAACATATAAAATAAATCCAAAAGTAAAATTACTTGATATAAAGAAAATCAAACCCTGTTTCAAAACCTAAATTTGATATGAGGTGGTTTTCGTGAAAATCCCATGATGGTTGTTAAGTCAAGTTGAATGCCAATAAGAGTTCTACTTTAGTTGCCAAATCATTGGTTAAAATATTTTATTCTTAATTATTGTTGAACTCAACAAAATTGGGTTAAATAAATAAAAGACTTATTTAATTGCGACCGTTTATAACAACTACGAGAAGTTAGTGAGATTGTGACCATAGAATAAGGCACTGATCTCTATATTTGATTGTTAAGTAAACTACTAAAAATAATTAACTCACGAATGAAGGATTTAAACTAATACTATCTTAATTAGTGGTCACTATATTTGATTGTCAAGCAAACTAGCAAGAATAATTAGCTCACAAATAAAGGATTTAAACTATTACCATTTTAATTATATCGATGTATCACAATTTACGTCCACCTTAAATATTTTTGCAAAAAAAACCACCTAATTTTACTACGATCATCGAGAAACAAAAGAAACCAAAGCCTTTTATTAACTCAGCTCGCCAACGGTCTAATTATATGACTCACGCGTCTTTTTCCCACATTCACGATTTCCATAGATGTTGATATGAGAAATCCGGAGTTAAATTAAATTGTCTAATAATTACATAAACAACAAACATATATATATTTATGCAAATTTGATACTTATTTTAATCATGTTAATTTTTTAAAAATATTTCTTAAATCGAAAAATATTAACTATTTTACTTCTTGCAAATTTATTAATTCAAGTTTTGGAAGTCTTATATATTTCATTCGATACTATCGTAAACTTTTTTCTTTTTTATATAAGAGATCCATGAAAAATGTCTTATATTTAATTATTTTTTATATATTATAAAAAAATCTCTTATATTTATTTATATGTATACGATTAATTAATAAAATAGATTCTTAATGTATTTACAAGGAATATGCACCAGTATAATAGGTTTAAGATTAATTAATAAAATAGATTTCAACATATTTATAACGTAAGAATTAGTAGAAATAAATAAATGAGTGTAAAGTCAATAAATAAAATAGTGGCACGAGAACAAGGTGTCCATCCTAAAGATTGATATTTTGCAAAAATATGTCGTATAAACAATATCATCATGAGAAAATAGACGTCTTTATATTATTTAGAGCAATACCAAATAGTATGGAGATTGATATCTTGCATCTACCTTGTGCTTCTTCTATATCTCATGCATTTGTTAGCATAAAATTTAAATAAAAATAATGTTTTGATATTTATATATATTTCAAAGTTTGTTCGTTGCTCACGAATGTTTTTTTAACAATGCTCACGAATGTCTAATTTTAGTTAATTTTCTTTAAAATAATATAAAAATAATTTCATAATATATTTACGGATAATATTAATTAAAGTTTAGTTGTAGTATTTTAGTTCAGTTACACTTAATGTTAAAAATAAATTTATTTCCTTAATTGTCTCATTATATTGTTGTCGTTGAAAATCTTAAATTCCCACGAAAAATAACTTATTTCCTAATTTGTTGAAAATGTAAACTCATAAATTGAATTGAATTGACGAGTAGGGAATATTCATAAAAGGAAACAAAAATGGGAATTCTCAAAAAAGAAAAAAAAGAAAAAAAAAGAAAACAAATAGCGTGATTTGTAAGTCCGATTTAGTCGAGGAATGACCTAAATAACCTTATTTCACTATTCTATTTGCTTTCTCAAACAAAGCGGGAAATCCTCTGCTGATTCGCTCTCGTTTTCGTCGCCGGCGGATATTCACGGTCACGCTATGAAACCCAGAGAAACCAAAGGAGAAATCGAAATCATCGATTCGAAACTGTGAATTCATCTCGAAGATCATCAAGTCCATGCGAAGAGAAACAAGATGATGTTCGGATCGAGGAAGGAAGGTTCGCAGTCGAGATTTCAAGCCCTAAACCACCAGTCCCCTAGGGTTTATGTCAGATGCATGAAATTCCAGTGATGGATTCATTCGACACTGCAAATGCTTTGATCTGACGCTAAATCTTCAACTCTCATGGAAACATTCATGAATTCCGTCTAAATCTTTGTTCCGAACTCCTGTCCGGTGTAAACTGTAAAGTTGCTTCCATTGTTGCAGGTACTTCGATTTTTCACTTTGTTCCTGTTTTTTTTTCTATCATTTGAATTTCGGTCTTCCTTTCCAATTCTATATATCAATTGTCCTTTTTCTACTTGATTTTCTCTGTGTGTTGCTTTGCTCGATTGGTTTGATTAGTAATCACTTCATCTAACAAGTTTCTATCTCTTCCCTGTTTCTCATTGTCCAATTGTTGCTGAACTCCAAATGAATTGAAAATTCTAATTTGTTTTTAATTAACTCTTTGGTTGTTGCATTGTGTGAGATCATCCTGCCATTTTCCCATGTTAAGCTTGATAATAATTGTGTTGTTTTCTCTCTGTCCAGGTCCATATGATGATGCAATTTCTTATAAGGTCGGAGGGGGCTCGAATCTTTTGTCCTCTGCTTCTATAACCGAAAATTAAAAGGGGAGTCTCTTGAACAAGTTTTAGTTTGTTTTTATGTTTTTGTGTGAATGTTTGCAATTGTTAGGATGGTTTTTTTAGACAAGAGCTGACGAACTCCATCTATTAGAGCTGAAGTGAAAGAAAATGTCATCTGCTTTTATTTTTCCTATAAGGCTGTTGATCTTTGGTTCAGCATAATCCACAAGCCTTATTATTTTGTTGAAAGTAATGAAAGTTTCTTCTTTGGGCATTTCAAATGTGTTTCTATTCTGAGCTGCATTCTATAACTCTACTTTGCTGAAGCAATGCATTAAAAGAATATGAAGGAAATTTTGCTAGGAGCCTTGGCCCGCGTTCATGCAAATACAATTGGCCAAAGAAATTTTGCTCAGGGCGGCTGAAAGCTAAAGCATTTTAGTAAAGAATATAATCCAAAGCTTAAACTTTTCTGCAAACTTTAAGTTTGGGGGATTGAGTGTTTTTCATTGGGACAATGATAAGTCCAAGTTTGGGGGTGAGTTTCTCCAAGCAAAATTTCAAAATGCTTTATGAGGGTTTCAACAAAGAAAAATTAATTGGCTAGTAGCCATTTTGTTGAAGTAAAAGGAGAGATATGCAAGCCTAAAGCCCAAGGGTTGATTAAAAAAAAACAAAATCTTGAAATGCCGAGCGCGAAGTGAATCAAAGGGCTAGTAGCCTAAGCATCATGGGTCACTCCGCTGTTGTTTGCTCCAGCATTTATGTTGTTCTGCTGCTTAGGCGCGCTGCTTTGCTCAAGTATGTCGTACTAAGAACTACAAGAATTTGAGCATGACAGTAGGAAACGTAAGTGAGGGATCCTTTGAAAGCTGTAAAAGGAGAGTATTCACTTTGGCAAAAGAAGAGGAAAACCAAGCAAGAGGGGAGCGAAAAAGCTTAAGCGGGTGATTATTTCCTTATTAGAAAGTGAAGGCTATCAGAACTTTAAGCAAAAGTTCTAGGCTGAAGGTGTTTGTGGGAATTGTGTAGCTGAAGCGAATAGTAAAATGGAATAATTTGAATTTTAAATCATTGCTTCAACATTGTTCAGTTATAAAATCTCTTGGTCTAGAAATATGTTTGATTTCTCTTAAGGAAACTTTTATTGTTTAAACAAGATTGATAGGCTTTGTCTCTTTGTACCTTGAATATTTTATATCGCTTTCATTCTTGTATAGAGAGGGATAGAATGGGAATATTTTTAAGTTCAACAATAGAGGATGGGGTATTGGAACACATGACCTCTTGGTTATAGGCTTTGCATTTTATGTCACGTGCTTTTGCTCTTGTTGTTAGATAAATGGGAATATGGGTCAATGGATAAGGTTTATATATTTCTCTCCTTCATGACTACGATTTGAATGTCTTGTCATTTGGATAGCTATATGTGTTCATTTAGGTGTGAGTTTGGATTAAGATTTGAAAACTTTTGGATAATTTGACTTTGTATTTTGATATGAGACATTGCATGCTCTTGTCAACTTCGTATTAATCGAGCTAGATATATATGAACGATGGAGGCTTATCTTTTGAATCATATAGTGCAAAGAAGGATGGAATACTTTCTTCACTGCAAGGCGTGCTAAGGTTAGTAAATTATTTTCAGTTGATGCTATTAACTTTTATATAGAGTCCTAAATGTAGTTTAGGAACATTAGCTTGGACAAACATGTGCTTTCATACACGACATATCATATGAGTGACAGATCCACACTTGCACATGGTTAAGTAGCTTATTATATAAAATCTCACAACAGATTCGCTTTCCCACCAGTTGCCCTTGCCTTTATTTTACTTCCACTATTTATTGTTGGCACTAAAAGATGCTTTGAACAGGTGTGGAATGCAATAAAACAAAAAGAGCGATGTATCTCTTTCCTCGCATTTATCTGCATGTTAAGGAAATCAAAGCAGCTGAAGCTGCCAATACAACTCTTGATGCATTCTACTAATGTTACCTTCTTAATGCTATTGGCATTATCATTGTCCCAGGTTCTGGTTTAAGTCAGATTAGTTTCATTTGTTTTAATCATGTCGTGCCATGTAATTAAAAGAGTAGACTATATACTACCACGAGACATAGTAGACTAGATGCCTTTGATTCGTCAGCTAATAGTTAAGATTGCCTTTTGTCTATTTTCTTGAAGGTCGGGCTACCTTGGCATTTTAGATGCACCATACTACCTTAAGAGGACAAGATTCCAACCATTGTTTCACGTTGACTAGAGTTCCACAAAAAATTCATGGAAGAGTTTCGTGAACAAGTTCCTGATGAAACCATTGTTTCACGTTGACCAGAGTTCCACTAACAGTTCATGGAAGAGTTTCGTGAACAACTCTTGATGCATTCGACTAATGTTACCTTCTTAATGCTATTGGCATTATCATTGTCCCAGGTTCTGGTTTAGGTCAGGTTAGTTTCATTTGTTTTAATCATGCCATGCCATGTAACTTAAAAGGGTAGACTATATTCTACCACGAGACATTGTAGACTAGATGCCTTTGATTCGTTAGCTAATAGTTAAGACTGCCTTTTGTCTGTTTTCTTGAAGGTCGGGCTACCTTGGCATTTTAGATGCACCATACTACCTCAAGAGGACAAGATTCCAACCATTGTTTCACGTTGACCAGAGTTCCACAAACAATTCATGGAAGAGTTTCGTGAACAAGTTCCTGATGCAGAACCAATAAAAAAGTATAATGAAACTCATTCCCTAAGTATAATGAACCATTGTTTCCTATTGCAATGAATTTAAAGTCTTTGGAATTTAAAGATCATTAAATGTAGGGAGTATAGGTAAAGAGTCGTTTTGGAGTCAAATTTGACCTATGTCTGCATAATTGAAAAAAAGAAGATAACCAATTCAAAGCATCAATTCTAACAGAAACTAAGAGAAAAACTAAAACTGAATAGAGAGACTGAAGTATGGATATGAATATGGTCATATCACGTTTATTTCAATGAACTTTTTGTAATTTATTTGACTTAAATTTTAATTTTAATATTAATATTAATATGCATAGTTGGTGATCTTTTTCTCAAGCGGTCCATTCGATCTTCTGGCTTCCTGCCTTTTACTCCATTGTTGATCAACCCTATTCTTCTTCACCCATGTCGTTCTCTTCCACCCATGTCGTTCTCTTCCACTCATCTGATTTCAATTGGCACCATTAATGATAAGGTATCATTTCCCTACTGAACAATTTGGATTTTGATTTGTTTCTGTTAATTAGGGTGATTTTTTTGTTGATTGATTATGCGATTCCTATTGGTATGCTGCTGAGTGTTGTTTTAGATTATGTATGGTATTGTTTATTCTTCGTTTTATGCTTGCTGGTTTTTTTTTCCCTTCTATATTCTCTATCTACAATATTTTCCAAGTTTTCTTTCCCTCGTGGTTAAATGCGAGTATGTCTAAGGTGAAATTGTCACTCTTGCCAGGTAATGCGAAGTGTACATTTCTCGTACCAACTCATGTGTAAACGTCGTTTGAACCTCAGTCTTATATTCGGTCCCTTGATAATATTGTTTTAGACTATATTCATTATAGTTCATTCTACGTTTTATACTTGCGTGATACCTTGTTTTGCCCTTTCTAATGTGCTAACTATTAGATTACCTAAGACAGTATGTTCTAGAGTAATTGGCACGATCGACAATTTCTTTATCATACATTTTTTGTTTAACTTGTCTTGAGCATTATAGAATTTAGAGTTTTATATTTTTGATTAATGAGTTACCATCTGGTGTATGTAAGTGTTGTACTATCTTGATGAAGCAACATGTTAGGGACTAGAAATTTTTAAGCTTAAGAAGCAGTTGGTGGCTGGCAAGTCCAAGGGTAAACAATTAATCATTTTCAAAAACTCTGGATTTCTTTCTCAATTTTTGGATTTTAACATGTGCAAAATTAAAATATATTTGCTACTTCTAGAAGTATATCAAGAAATTTACGTTCCTGATAAGTAGTTCCACACTTTTAACAAGGTTTCTTTAAGAACCTCAATTCCTATAAATGTTCTAGAAAGGGGAAATTGGGTAATTCCCTTGAGATAATTTGAGATGCAGCAAGAAGATGATGGAAGCCATTAATGGAGCTTTAGAGAAAAGATAGAAAATGTATTATTGAAGAAGAAGAAAGGGTAGAGGTTACGTTGTGCCACACCCTAATACAACTCTATCACATTCTATATACGGACTACCAAAACCCTAACCTAAGGTCCAATGGACTCATACTCTAACACTAATAATCATATTAATCAACAGAGGAAATGAAGGGGAATAGAAAAAAGGATGATAGATATGGATGTAATCAGGTTAGAGTGGGAAAATATGGTTGAAAAGAAGAAGATAGAAGAAATTGGAGGAGCTTGAGATAAAAGAAAAACTGATGACAAAAAGGTAATAAGGAAAGATATTTAATGTTGATGAAAATAAAAAACTTAGGCATTTGACGGATTAAAATTTGCATTGAGAAAATGTTGTGGTGAAATGGCATTAGGAAGGATAAGGTTGGGAAATGGATGAGAGCAGTGTTTTAAAAAGCCCAAGGCGCATTAAGGTGCAATGGGCCTTTGGGGCCTGAGGAGCACCATAAGGCACGGGCTTTATTACATCAGGCGCACTATATAAAAAAACACAAATTTTTATATATGTGTGTGTATACACATTTCCATAGATATAAATGAAGTTTTAACAAAAAATAATATACAAAACAAATATTCCATTTAACTATTAACCTTCATTTCATGGAAAGAAATGAAGTTTAACTAAGAATTTATACAAAACATACATAAGATTCAACTATTAACCTTTCATTTAAGCGAATGTTGTCTTTGTGAGTTGAAGAATTAAGTTATTTAAGGTATTGAAATGTCTTGAATTAGTTATCTTGCGCTTTGAATGACCTAGTACGGGGATCTCACAAAGGATAAAGGTGAAAACATGAAAAAATATAAAGAAAATAAAAAAGCCCCCAAGGCGCGTGCCTTTTGGCGCTCGGGGCTTCACGTAAGGCACCAAAAGGCACGCCTCGCCTTTCCCAGGCGAGGTTCAAAAGGTGCGCCTTGGGCCAAGACGCGCGCCTGATGGGGCTTTTTAAAACACTGGATGAGAGTGAAGAAAAGGTGGCATTGATGTGGTAGGAGACATTTAACTAGAAAAGAATAATAATAAATGAAAAAGGAAAAAAAAAAGAGAAATGGACACAAAGATGAGGGATGGGAAGGAAGAAAGGTGAAATAGGAGAAAAGAAGAGGAGATTTAAGAGAAATAGAGATGAACAAAGGTGAAATAGAGAAAGGGTGAAGAATAATTGTAGGATTGAAGAGGAGATTTAGGTTTTCTAAGTTTTGAGAATGAGATTTCAGAGAAAAGGAAGTAAGACGAAGAGTTTGGGAAGATTTTGAGAAGAGAAGGTGGGAAAGAGAACATAGATTTGGAGACTTATAAAGAAAAATCCTTGAAGGATTTTAAGGGAGAAGGAGTTTGAGAACAAGATTTTGGCCAAGAAGAAGAGAAGAAATCCTTGTAGGATTTTAGAGGAGATGAAAATTTGAGAGGTTTAAGAGGTTTTGATGGTGAAGACAAATATCTTTGAAGTATTTTGGAGACTAGAAGGGTTTTGGAGAAGAATCCTTGATGGATGAGAAGAAGAAGAGTTTCATAATTTGGATTTTTTCTTTTTCTTTTTTTGTTTATGAGAAACAAGAAGAATATAAGGGATTAGAAGAAAAAGGAGAAGGAGAGGAACAATTTCTCGGGATGAAGAAGGGATTTTATGAGCTATGGGGGTTGAGAAGAAAATTTGAGGAAATGAAAGATTTGAGATAAGAAAAAAATAATGGAAAATTTATCAGGATTGAGAAGAAGAAGACAAGCCCTTCAATGGGCTCTGATACCATGAGATAATTTGAGATGCAGCAAGAAGATGATGGAAGCCACTAATGGAGTTTAAGAGAAAAGATAGAAAATGTATTATTGAAGAAGAAGAAAGGGTGGAGGCTACATTGTGCCACACCCTAATACAACTCTATCACATTCTATATATAAACTACCAAAATCCTAACCTAAGGCCCAATGGGCTCATACTCTAACACTAATAATCATATTAATCAACATTAATCTTAATCTAGTGTTTCCGTAAATAGGTTATTTTAGTGAGGGAAAAGGGGAAGCTCTTGGAGTATAAATATTGTGAGGAGGGGTTTAGAGAAGTAGGTCTTATTTTGTGGAGGCTAGGTCTGAAGACTTGGAGGAGGGGGACCGGTGCTCTCGAATACACCATTCAACTTATCATTTTCTTTATTATCTTATCTTGTTATTTCCATTATGTTTGTACTGAAGTAAGCGTTGGATTATTAATGATATATGAAATATAGTATGGTTTCTGCTATTATTTGTAGCTATTTGGTTGTTGGTATTGTTCTGTGTATTTCTGGGAACTAGTTCGGTATCGAATACCTAACCTATTAGTATCAAAGCACGTTCATCCTGCAGAATAGGTAATATGGAAATGCTACTAGAGGAATGGAAAAGAAACAAGGAAGGATGAACAAGAACATGGAGGAATTGAAGATACACCTAGAAATGCTACTAGAGGAATGGAAAAGAAACAAGGAAGGGATGAACAAGAACATGGAGGAATTGAAGATACACAATGGGAGGTTGAAGACATTACTTCTCAGAAAAGAAAACCGAGAGGATATTAAACTGATAGCAGAAAAAGAAGAGGAGCATTATGATCCTACGAACAAAGGAAAAGACTAGAGAAAATTAAGCCTACATGAAGATAGTTCCGTTGACAAAAATGTAGGAGTTCACCCTTGTGTGAAGGTGCAGATGAAAGTCAGCGACGAACCAGAGAGGTCGAGAAAGAAGAAGATGTCGAAATGGTGGTTGTGGCATGAATGGCTGAAAAGAAAGTCTCAAAGATTAATGAAGTCAAAGTTACAATATCGAGGACGATGTTGCTTCGAACCAGTGGAGAAGATGACAAGGAGTAGATACTGTCTGCAAAGGCAGGAAGAATCGAAAAGAAGAAAAATACAAGTTAGCAACAATGGATACAGAGAGATACATAGAGAGTGTTTGTGGTCGGAGAAGGTCGATCGATGGTGGCAGTGCAGCCTCAGGTTATCGATGAATCAAGTATGGCGATGGAGGCGAGAAGAAAAGGGGTTTGTACAAGAAAGAAAACTCCACAACCCAAACCATGGAAGGAGTATCGAAAAAGAAGAAACACAACAGTTGGCGAAGATTCGAATGGCCAGAAGCTCCAACAAACAAGCATCGAGAGAGTGTTTGGCAGTTGAAGAGGAAACGAAATCAATGGTGGCCGATGCACAGTGGTGAGTGGCTGCAAAAGATAGAAAAAATATGTGGTTGATATTGGAGGATCCAGGAGTCAAAGTTGTTGAACAATTTATAAAATAATGGTTCACTAATGATTTCAAAATATTACTGAAGTGGGATTGGAAGGATTGAGCCAGTAAATGAAGAAGCTAGAAATATTGATCAAACCACAGTAGAAACAATTAGTAGCAATTAGTAGTTGGGTGATGAAGGATGAAGAAGATGTTGAAATGAGTAAAAAGGAAGAGAAGAGCAGCATAACCGCCGGAGGGGAGGAGAATATTTATATAGTTGAAGCTAGTGTTGGGCATGAGAACAAGTATGGGTTCGATGTAGCTGAAAAACAGATAGAACGAAATACAATAAGGGTACAGAAAGCTCAGAAAAAGAAGGAAGAGATGTCGAGGCCAAAGTTGGTGTGGCCGAATTGGAAGATTCGAAAAAGAAAAGGGTGGTGGCTAGAAACGACGGAGCACGGGCGTGGGTGTTGCGGCTGAGGAAGACGAAGATCCAAGGCCACGTGCGCGATTTAAGTGGAAGGGGATCAATTAACCCTATGGGCTGATTTTAAAACTTATAAAAGTATTGGGCTTTGTGGGATTGAGAAGGGAGACTTAATGGGCCTTGCTGAATTTAAAATTTATAAAAGTATTGCGCTTCAGAGGATGGAAAAGGGAGACTTCATGGGATATAATGGATTGGTGTTATTATGGGTTCCATGGAACACTCAACAAAAGCCTAGGAGAGTGATGATGGGCTCATATGAAACAAATGATTAGAAGATGAGCAATTCTACCAAATGGGAGAATCTATATTTAGAAATTGGCATTGCCGACAGCATTTTCACACAAGGGAACAAGTCGATAAAGCAGGCTGAATCCTTCAAACTTCATAAGAGAAAGAGTGAATGTTATATTGTGGGTGTTTACAGAGAACTAATTGTTTCAATTTCAACCATGGATGAAAATTATGAAGCAAACCATGTACTAGACCACGCCATGGCCAAGAAGGAATGTAGTGATTTTATGAGTACTGGGAAAATGGATTGCCACGGTTTCATGTTATTGAAAAAGAGCTGATTGAAATCTTTATTTGGTTAGACGGAAAAAGAATTCTTACAGAGGGAATTATGAAGTTGAAGAGGATGCCTCACGTGGGTGTTAAGATGGAGGAAAAATCTGGAAGCAAATTGATAATTATTACTCATGGGCTTGTGCCTTCTCTGCTGAAGTCTAATCTACCCAAAATCATGGAACTGTCCACTTGCAAAGGTATTTCTTTTTCCTTTCTAAAGACTGAATTTAAATGGATTGGTTTTAGACAGACAGAATAAGTGTACCTTAAAAAAATTGAGGGAAGAGTCCATGTGTTATCAATGGCAACTAATCAAAGGGCTTAAACTTGGACCAATATTTGTCATTTTGGGCCGAAGGATCATTGAAGTGGAGATTAGGCAGCACTATTATTTGGCTGGGAATATTATGAATTTTGGGTTGTTATTGTGCAGCATTATTGGACAACTCATGGATATAAAAAAAAAAACTTCTAGTACTACGGGAGTACATATTGTTTGAACCTTTATCTCATGTTTGGTCCCTTGAGAAAAATCTTTTAGACTATGTTTGTTATAGTTCATTCTACATCTTATGCTTGCTGATCTTTCTACATATAGTTTCAACCTGGGTCCGGCCGAAAGAGAATGTATTTGAAGCTCGTGATGGATTTCCTGCTAATCCAAATAATATTTTCCTAACCTATTGTGCAAGCCTAGTGGCAACCTTCAATTTTCTATTTTAAAAAAGTAACATTTTTCCATGTTAAGCTTGATAATAATGGTGTTGTTCTCTCTCTCGCCAGATCCATTTGATTATACAATTTCTTTGAAGATCAGAGGGGACTGGAATACTTTTTCCTAACTCCAATCCCTCAGTACCCTTTGTACTCTGCTTCTATAACTCTCCGTGATTGTGAAAGAATCTACCACACTATTTTATTAAACTACGATAATTCTCTCGAGAGGATCTCTCAAAGAGCCAAAGTACAAAGACGATAATTCAATGAATGCATAACAAAGGCCTAACCTCTCCTATTTATAATAACTCTAAACCCTAGCCTTTTACTTGCTCCCCAAGTAAACCCTAAAATAACCTAATTGAATAATAATCTCTAATAAGGCCCAAAAGCCCAATACAATTGAAATAACAATTAATTAATAAATAATAAATACTAATACTAATATTTCTAAAAACTCCAATGACTGGATCGTATCAGATTGCTTGCTGGTATTTTGAGTATTTTTTTCAGTATTTGAAACTTACAAGATCAACATTGTGATACGATCCCGGCGTCATTAAAAGTATATTCGAGGCGAAGCAAGAAGTGAAGAATGAGCTAATTACTATTTTAATATATTTTATTATGAGCATTTAGTTTGTAATGGGCCTATGGGCCTAAATAGAGTTATTTACAAAGTTAGGTTAAATCCTAGGAAGGCTATAAATAGGCGGACTAGGTTACTCTTTTAGCTATCGAATTATCATTATTGTATTGCGGCTCTTTGAGAGATTCTCTCGAGAGGTTTATCTTATTTTAATAGAAAAGTGTGGTAGATTCTATCATTTTGGTATCAGAGCCATTTACCGATCCGGGAATGGTAACTACCAAGATGGAGACTAGGGTTCAAGAGTGCGAATCGAGTGGTGCCGAGATGGTGAAGAAGCAACAGAATTCGGGGTTCCAACTGGCAGCGATGAATAGTGAGATAGGTCAAATTAACCTAAATTTACAAAAGTTGCTAGAACGAACACCGGAACGGCCAGAAACCGAGGCAAGCGGTGCGGACAAAGGGAAGGGGTTGGACTCGGCGGCGGAGGTCGGGCTCGGCGGTGGGAGTGGCGCGCGAGGGCAGCGTGGCCGGTGCCGATAAGGGGGACAGCGGGCGCGATCGCGCGTGGCGGCGGCGGCGGAAGGAGCGGGCGCGAACAGAGGGCGGCGGCCACCATGTCGTGCGGGCTGCGCGCGGCCGGAGCGAGCGGAATGGGCGCGGGAAGTCGGCGGGTTAGGGCGCAGCGCGGCGGCTGCTCTGCGGGGCGCAGGGGTCGTGTGGCCTGGGCGAGCGATGGGCGGGCGTGGTTGGCGCTGTCGGCGCGGAAGGAGCAGGCTGGGGCTCGGGCGGTGTCGGGGGCGAGCGGGGTCGGGCGGCGTGCGGGTCGGGTGTGGCGCACGGCAGGCCAGGCGTCGGGGGGCACGGCGGCGGTCAAGGGGGACCGGGTCGGGTCGGGTTGTTCGGGTCGGGTCGGTCTGGACCATTTGAGCGGGACCGGAGAGAGAGATACCCGGAGTTTGGTGATGGGAGTAACGGCCGGGTCCACGAGTCACCGGAGGAGAGGAGGGTGCGCATGGGTTATGACAGACCAATAGCGCCACGGCGGTTGGAAACGAGCGGGGTGGGATGGCGTGTCGAGAGGAGACTGGGAAGACTGAGAGAGTGGGAGGACCGATATGAGCAGGGAGGACCGAACATAGAGAGCGAAGCGAGTCCGATGATTTGACAGGAGGTTACGGAAGCTCGAGATGCCAGTTTTTAAGGGTCTTACTGATGAGGATCCGGAAGGTTGGTTGTGTCGAGTGGAACGGTATTTTTGGGTTAACCGATTAATTGGGCAGGAACGAGTCGACGCCGCGGCTTTGTGTATGGAGGGTGAGGCCACGGAATGGTTGCATCTGACGAGGAAGATCGATCACCGATCGGTTCTTGGGAAGAATTTCGTGAGCTCTGTTACACCGATTCCAACCCAAAGATAAATGACAACAGCAGCACGCTAAGTCGATGAGTTTGCAACAAGAGGGCACTCGTTAAAGAATATCGATCGTTTGAGAAATATGCTAAGGGAATGCGCGATATTAGTGCCGATCACGTTAGAAGGGAAATGGGAGAGCGGTTTAAAAGAAGAAATAAGGAGTGAAATGAGAAAATTGCGACCGTGGGAATACAAGATAAAAAGTTTATGGCACAAGTAATTGAGGATGATACGGCTTTCAGAGCACTAGGAAAAGGGGTGAGCAGGAGGGACTAGTGAACGAGAACAAGTGGGGATCGGGACTTGTTAGTACGAAGGCAGGTGTTGCAACTATGAGAACGACTACGTTCTCAACGTCTAAAACGATTACAAACAAGATTACACCACCACTACGCCAGTATAAGCGTTTGTGTGCGATGAAATCCGTGTCAGGAAGGATAAGGGGTTGTGTTTCCGTTGCGACGAGAGATTTGTGCCCGGGCACCGATGCAAAAAGAAAGAACTTCAATCTTTGGAGATATTGGTAGTACGCGACACCTATGACCACGAGGATTCGTCCGAAAATGATGAGGCACTGGAGGATGAAACTTTTGTGGATACAGGCGATACAAGGGATTTAAGCGGCGTTGTCCTTAAACTCATTGGCGGTGAGCTGAGCTTGCCAAGACTTTGAAAGTCACTGGATTTATTCAGGGGTTAGAAGTGGTAGTTCTGATAGATTGTGGGGCCACCCATAACTTTATTTCCGACGTCATTGTGGAGAAGTTAAAGTTACCGATAGAGCCCTCAAATGATTATGGCATCATGTTGGGAACCGGCGAATCTGTGCGAACGGCGGGAATCTGTAAAAATGTGGTTCTACACCTTGCTGAATTGAAAGTGGTACATGAATTCCTACCCTTACCTTTAGGTAGCGCAGATGTGATTTTGGGGGTGGCATGGCTAGAAACATTGGGAAGGATAGAATTCAATTTCAGTTCCCTGAAGATGCGGTTTGTGTTGGGGTCCTGGCAGGCAGAATTGCAAGGGGACCCCCGGTTGGTCAAGGCTCAAGTATCCTTGAAATCCATGATGAAATCCTTACGTCCTGAGGACCAAGGATTACTGGTTGAGTTGAACATGTGTGAGGTGACAACACAGGATTGTGAACCAACCAAGATGCTCCCGGATTTATCGCAGGCACCCCGAGAGCTTCACTCTTTAATTAAATCTTTTTCACCGGTTTTTCAATCTTTGGCAGATTTACCTCCTGAACGAAACTGTGATCATGCGATTGAACTGATTGCGGGGACGAACTCAGTGAATGTCCGGCCATATTGGTACCCACAATATCAGAAAAACGAGATAGAAAAACTAGTACGGGAAATGTTGTTAGCCGGGGTAATTCGCCCTAGCACGAGTTCTTTCTCTAGCCCTGTGTTGTTAGTGAAAAAGAAGGATGGAAGTTGGCGTTTCTGTGTCGATTACCGTGCATTAAATCAAGCTACAGTACCGGATAAATACCCGATACCGCTGGTGGATGAATTGTTGGATGAGCTTCATGGCGCTTCGTTTTCTCGAAAATTGATCTAAAAGGTGGATATCACCAAATTCGTGTCAAACCGACCGACGTATACAAGATGACTTTTCGAACGCATGAAGGACATTACGAGTTTGTAGTCATGCCCTTTGGGTTGCGGAATGCTCCGCTACGTTCGATCGTGATGAATGAGATTTTGCGGTCGTATCTGCGTAAGTTCGTCTTTGGTATTTTTTTATGATATTTTGATTTACAAAGATGACTATTCAGAACACAGGAGCACGGCTCGTGTTTTTAGGTGCTGCGCAGCACATGCTTTCGTCGCAAATGCGAAGAAGTGCCAATTTGGGTTGCAACGTATTGAGTACTTAGGGCACTTTATATACTGTGGAAGGCGTCTCTGGCCGACCCGGCAAAGATCACAGCGATGATTGAGTGGCGATCCTCGAAATATTCGGGACCTCGAGGATTCCCGAGGTTAACCGGATACTATCGACGTTTTGTGGCTAACTACGGTTCCATGGCTTTTCCATTGACCCACTATTAAAGAAGGGAAGTTTGAGTGGGGACCATTTGCCGAAAACGATTTTAATTGCCTTGAAACATGCTATGAGTAGTGTTCGGTCCTGCGATTGCGATTTTGACCAAGTATTTGTGGTCGAAACCGATGCTTCGGGCATCGGGGTGGGAGCGATTCGATGCAACAGGTCACCGATAGCATATTTTTTAGCGGGGCATTGCCAATTACTCATCGGGTGAAACCGGTGTATGAACGTGAATTGATGGCAATCGTTTTCGCGGTCGGCAAATGTTGGCGGCCTATCTGTTAGGGCATCACTTTGTTGTTCGTCTTGACCGGAAGAGTCTCAAATTTCTTCTTGAGCAAGCGTGTAGTGGATGGCGACTATCGATGGATTGCGAAATTAATGGGTTATGATTTCACATCGAATATAAGAAGGGCCTTGAAAATAGAGTGCGGATGCCTTGTCACGAATGCCCGAGAAATGCGAGCTTGGCATGCCGAGCGTGGTGGCGGGTATTAACACCGCCGTATTTACATAAATGAGTTAAAGAGGATGATAAGTCGATGGAAATTTATAAGTCAGTGACCGCTGGTAAGGGGGCCCCTCCGGGATACTCAGTAGTTGGTGATGTGTTGCTTTATCAGGGTCGACTTGTTTTGCCTCCGACATCCCCAACGATTCCTCTACTTTTGCTTGAATTCCATAGTGGTGCTATTGGGGACATTTTGGAGTCCTTAAAACTTATCAGGCGCTTGGCTAAGGAGGTGTATTGGCAAGGAATGAAGGCTCGTGTGCGTTCCTTTGTGGCCGAATGCTCTATCTGTGTTCAAGCTAAACACTTATCCTTATCTCTGCTGGGGTTGCTACTGCCTTTGCCGATCCCTCGCAGTGCCGGGAAGATATTTCGATGGACTTTGTGGAAGGTTTACCGCGATCCGAGGGTTATGACACTATACTGGTGGTGGTTGACCGTTTGTCCAAATATTCTCATTTCATACCTCTTCGACACCCGTTTTCTTCCTTGTCGGTGTCAAAGGTGTTTATCAAGGAGATTGTTCGGTTGCACGGAATTCCAAAAAGTATTGTATCCGACCGCGATAAGGTCTTTACGAGTTTGCTTTGGGAAGAGATGTTCAAGGCTACGGGCACTAAACTGTGTCGGAGCACCACTTACCATCCACAGACGGATGGGCAGACTGAGGTGGTGAATCGTTGTCTGGAATCCTATTTGAGGTGTTTTGTGATGCATCATCCTAAGGCGTGGTACCAATGGTTGTCCTGGGCGGAGTACAGCTTTAACACTTCTTTCCACTCATCCACGGGTATGACACCTTTCGAGATTATTTATGGCGAGCACCCTCCTACCCCTGTTGGGCTATGATCACGAGTTAGCCCCAATGGCGTCTGTGGATTCATTGATGAAGGATCGTGATCGGATCTTGACCACATTAAAGGCTAGCTTGTTGCGAGCGCAACAATTTATGGCGGATCGCGCAAACGCAAAAACGTAGGGATGTACGATTTAATATTGATGATCGGTGTATATCAAGCTTTCGACCATACCGCCAATCTTCTTTGGCTAAATTTCAACACCGAAAGCCGGGCGCCGAGGTTTATTGGGCCCTACCGCAGTCTTTGGCTCGAGTAGGTCCCGTTGCTTATCGCTTGGAACTACCGCCGGCAGTTAAGATTCACCCGGTTTTTCACGTGTCAGTTCTGCGTAAAGCGGGAGACTCGTCGGTTCTTGTCATGTCTGCACCGTCCTTGGTGGGAGATGATCTGTGCATGGTGGTTCGCCCTAAGGCTGTGTTGGGCGTCCAGGAGAATTTACACGCGGCCGGATCGTGTCAAGTTTTGGTTCAATGGGAAGGCTCCGCACCAGAGGATGCGACTTGGGAGTCCGCGGCTGATTTGGAAGTGCAATTTCTGGACTTTCACCTTGAGGACAAGGTGGCTCTGTGGGGGGGAAGTATTGATACGATCCCGACGTCATTAAAAGTATATTCGAGGCGAAGCAAGAAGTGAAGAATGAGCTAATTACTATTTTAATATATTTTATTATGAGCATTTAGTTTGTAATGGGCCTATGGGCCTAAATAGAGTTATTTACAAAGTTAGGTTAAATCCTAGGAAGGCTATAAATAGGCGGACTAGGTTACTCTTTTAGCTATCAAATTATCATTATTGTATTGCGGCTCTTTGAGAGATTCTCTCGAGAGGTTTATCTTATTTTAATAGAAAAGTGTGGTAGATTCTATCACATTGTTCTAATAGGCTAACTTTTAGCTAACCTAAGAAAGTATGTATAGAGTAATTGGTAGGATGGGTAATTTCTTTAGCATACATCTTTTGTAAACTCGTCTTTTGAGCATTTTAGAATTAAGAGTTTTATTTGTTTGATTTTTAATGAGTTACCATCTGGTGTATGCAGGTGCCATACTATCTTGATGAAGCAACAGGGTAGGGACAAGAAATTTCTGAGCATAAGAAATAGTTGGACGCTGCCAAGTCCAAGGGTATACAATTAATCATTTTCGAAACTCAGGTTATAATTCTCATTTTTGAAAACAAGATTTCTTTCTCAATTTTGGTTTTTCAACCTGTGCAAAATTAACTTCTATTTTCTACTTCGTATTGGTATATCGAGAAAGCATTTATGTTCCTGTTGAATAGTTCCACTCATTTAAAAAGGTTTCTTGGTCTATGGGCTATGGCAATGAGGATATCTCATTGACATCTTTTCAGTCAGTTTCTGAGGGCAATATTGCATTGCTTTTTGTTAATTGAAACACGGTTTTGGAGAGATCTTCAAGAATTAATCATTTTCAAATGTAAGGAGCAATTGTACATTTATGCATGACGTAGGTTATTATGGAGTGTGGAAATGGAGGTTATTGGGTTCAGTTTTGTAATAAGGAAACAGATTAGCAAGCCTTGTAATGAGTCCCCCCAAGGTTACTTTTGTCTCTTTCTACCTCGCACATTTTATATGGCTGACATTTTCAGCTGGCACAATTAACTATAAGGTATCATTTCCCTGCTTGACGATTTGCATTTGTTTTCTGTTGTTTTGGGTAATTTGTTTGTTGTTTGATTCTGCGATTCCTATTGGCATGCAGTGGAGTGTTGTTTTAGATTTAGTTTGGTATTGTCATTCTTCGTTTATGCTTGTTAGTCTATTTTTTCTTTAGTCTCTAGTCTCTATCCACACCATTTCCCAGATTTTCTTTTCCAGGTGGTTAAAAATGTGAGTATACTGTTAGAGGTGAAATGAGGTAATGAGATTTGTAACCTTCTAGTACTAACTTATACGTAAACTTCTAGTTCAATCCATGGTGGTCACCTAACTAGGATATAATTTTCTATAATTTTTTTTGACATCTAAATATTGTAGTGTATTTGGTGTGTCCCGTGGGAATAGTAGAGGTGCACATAAGCTGATTCGGACACTCATAGATATAAAAAAAAACTTCTAGTACTACGGGAGTGGTTACCCTTGTTTAAAAAAAAATGATGTTCTTTCTCTTGCCAAATCTATTTGATGATGCAATTTCTTTGAAGATCAGAGGGGGTTGGAATACTTTGTCCAAACGCCAATCCCTCAGTACCCTTTGTACTCTGCTTCTATAACTCTCTAGGATTGTGATACGATCTGGACCTTGGAGTTTTTAGGAATATTAGTATTAGTATTTATTATTGATTAATTAATTGTTATTTCAATTGTATTAGGCTTTTGGGCCTTATTAGAGATTATTATTCAATTAGGTTATTTTGGGGTTTACTTGGGGAACAAGTAAAAGGCTAGGGTTTAGAGTTATTATAAATAGGAGAGGTTAGGTCTTTGTTATTCATCCATTGAATTATCATCTTTGTACTCTGGGCTCTTTGAGAGATTCTCTCGAGAGATTTATCGTAGTTTAATAAAAAGTGTGGTAGATTCTATCAGATTGCTTGCTGGTATTTGGAGTCTTATTTTCAGTATTTTCAACTTACAAAATCAGCATTGTTCTACCAGGCTAACTTTTAGCTAACCTAAGAAAGTATGTTCTAGAGTAATTGGCAGGATGGGTAATTTCTTTAGCATACATCCTTTGTAAACTCGTCTTTTGAGCATTATAGAATTTAGAGTTTTATTTGTTTGGTTTTAATGAGTTACCATCTAGTGTATGCAGGTGTCATACTATCTTGATGAAGCAACAAGGTAGGGACAAAATATTTCTGAGCATAAGAAGCAGTTGGAGGCTGCCAAGTCCAAGGGTATTCAATTAATCATTTTCAAAAACTCTGGATTTCTTTGTCATTTTTGCAAAAAAAAATTCTTTCTCAATTTTGGGTTTTTAACATGTGCAAAAAAATTAACTTCTATTTGTTACTTATTGGTATATTGAGAAACACATTTACGTTCTTGATAAATAGTTCCAGTTTTAAGAAGGTTTCTTGGTTTATGGGCTATGGTAATGAGGATATCTTGTTGACATCTTTTTAGTCAGTTTCTGAGGGCAATATTGCATTGCTTTTTGTTAACTGAAACACGATTTTGGAGAGATCTTATAGAATTAATCATTTTCAAATATAAGGAGCAATTGTATATTTATGCATGATGTAGGTATTATGGAGTGTGGAAAAATAGGTGGTTACATGGAGGATATTTGGTTCAGTTCTATGATAAGGAAACAGATTAGCAAGCCTTGTAATGAGTCCCCCCAAGGTTACTTTTGTCTCTTTCTACCTTGCACATTTTATATGGCTGACATTTTCAGTTGGCACCATTAACGATAAGGTATCATTTCCCTACTTGATGATTTGCATTTGTTTTCTGTTGTTTAGGGTGATTTGTTTGTTGTTTGATTCTGCGACTCCTATTGGCATGCGTTTTGAGTGTTGTTTTAGATTAAGTTTGGTTTTGTCATTCTTCGTTTATGCTTGCCGGTCTATTTTTTCTTTAGTCTCTAGTCTCTATCCACACCATTTTCCAGATTTTCTTTTCATGTGAGTATGTTGTTAGAGGCGAAATGAGGCAGTGTGATGTGTAAACTTCTAGTACTAACTTATATGTTAACTTCTAGTTCATTTCATGATAGTCACCTATCTAGGAAATAATTTTCCATAAATTTTTTTGACATCTAAAGTTATGTGATTTGTAACCTTCTAGTACTAACTTATATGTAAACTTCTAGTTTAATCCATGATGATCACCTAACTAGGATTATAATTTTCTATAAATTTTTTTGACATCTAAATATTGTAGTGTATGCGATGTTTCTCGTGAGAATAGTCGAGATGCGCATAAGCTGATTCAGACACTCATGGATACAAAAAACACTTCTAGTACTATAGGAGTACATATTGTTTGAACCTCTGTCTTATGTTTGGTGCCTTGAGAAAAATCTTTTAGGCTTTGTCTTTTATAGTTCATTCTACGTTTTATTCTTGTTGATCTTTCTACATATAGTTTTAACCTGGGTCCGGCGGAAAGAGAATCTATTTAATTTCTTCGTTTTTTGTTCATCAAGGTATAAAGGGTTTGCGTGATACATTTTCTACTGGGATTGAAGCTCGTGATGGATTTCCTTGCTAATCCAAATGATATTTTCCTAACCTATTTGTGCAAGCCTAGTGGTAACTTCCAAGTTTCTATTTAAAAAAAGGTAACATTTTTCCATATTAAGCTTGATAATAATGGTGTTGTTCTCTTGTCTCCAAGGGGTGACACAGTGGTTGAAGAAAAGTGAGTTTTATTTGATATTGGAGGAACCATTTGAACTTTTGGCCACAATTGAGCGATCAAATCAAGCAACCTAAATTTCTTAACCATCTTATAATTAACTCTTTTCATGTACTTTCACTGATACTGTTCAGCATCTGTTCTTCCTTTTCTGTGATTTTGTTAGCTCAAGCTATTATGCAGCTTTCTTTCCTATCTGATGATGATAGTCCACTGGAGATGAGACAGAAGCTTTATCTTCTTTCTGATGCGTATTTCAGAAGTGACTTGTACAACAATGTTCAACGGTATGGTTTTCATTGTTTGTGTTTTTAAAAATCACATCATATTTTGAAAACTAAAAACATAGTTTCCAAATACTTTCTTTAAGGAATAATGAAACCATAGGTAGATAATTTGAATTAATACAAGCTTAATTTCAATAACGAAAAACCAAATGATCAAATGGGATTTTAGTTTTTAGTTTTTAAAATTTAAGCTTATTTTCGATCAAAATAAGAAACTCTAAAAATTTAAGCTTATTTTCGATCACTATAGTAATTTTCCACAACAAAGAGGCCTTACTAAGTATTTATTTATATTTAAAGGCTAAATTTTAGAATCATCAACTGGCAGTCTCTAAAACAATATTATAAAATTTCAAATTTTCTGAACTATTTTCGTTTCATTTAAAAAAATTACTTACAAGCTGTAACTCTTTTTTTATTTTTCTTTTTTTGAATTTTACAGAAACTTTATCTTAATTTACTGTTATGTGACATTTTGTAGGATAAAATTTAAGTTTTGTTCTTATGGTGCAAAAAGAGTTTAGTCTATAATTTTTGAAAACTAGAATTTAGTTTCTATGATTCTAAAAATTAGAATTTATTCCCTATGATTTAGTAAAAATCTAAAAAATAGTTCCCAAAGGGCAACTTAGTGGTTGAGGCTAAGGACTTCAAGGCATGCTTCCTTGAGAGATCACTGGTTCGAAGCTGCTGGAAAGTGCTTAAACTAGAATACCTTCTAAGTATCTCAGTGCCACAGTTTAGGGACGGCCCATACCCTTCTAAGTATCTCAGTGCCACAGTCTAGGGACGGCCCAACGGTGTCTCAGGTATAGGGGAGCGAAACTCTGATTTCTCGATTTTCAAAAAAATAAATAATAATAATTATGCTAGCTTATAATTGTTAGTGAATTAAGTATGTTATTCATGTGTCAATAATTAACTTACACGTAACCATCATGAATTGACTTAGTGGTCAATAGGGTCTTGGGAAACTAATCGGTGATGAGTTCGATCTATGTTGGTCAATAATCAAATTGTGACTCGAACAATCACAATTATATATTTATATTTTTTTTTAAATGAACTTCATTTAATTTGTTAATGATTACGAATCTTAATGACTTTTGCTTGATTTATTAAATTATAAAGATTAAATTCTAAGTTTTTTCCATCACAAAAACTAAATTCTAGTCGTTAGAATTATACAAACTAAATTTGTAATTTAGCATATTTTGTAAATTTGTGATTGATTTGTCAAATTTTTGCTTCTTCTTGCTTTGTTTCAATATTTATGTATTGGGTTAGAGCTATGATAAATTATGCACGCTCTTATGAATGTAAACATATCTTGCTTAAATTTTATTTATTTATTTTGTTAATTTCCCCAACAAATTATTGTAGCATTGTTTTTTTTATTGTAATTCTTAAATGGACTTTGTATTTATCATTGTATTCTTTTTAAACTAGTTTAGTTATTTTAGTTTTAGTTTTAATTTCAAATTAAGTAAGGGTTTGATATGAGCTGTTTTATTTTTATTCTTTCTACTCTTAAAACTTAATTTTACCTAATCTTTTAGTGATTAAATTATATAATTTGATTTCACTAATATATATTTTCCTTTTTTTTTCTACCAGATTGTGTTGTTTTATTTTGGTAAATTGGTGATCAATGTGTTAGTTTTTTTTGTATTTATTAGAGAAACTACTTTTATTTCATAATTATTTTGTAGTATATTGTTTAAATAAATTTCACTCTTGCATTGTAAGTTATAATTTTTTTTAGAAACTGTTTTATATTTCAAATAATAATTTATATGTATTTGAGTTCAATTCATGGCCTAATCATTATGAGTTGGCCTAGTGGTCACAGCGTGGTAGATTCAGTTCAATCCACGATGGTCATTTATCTAGAGATAATTTTTTATAATTTTTTTTGACATCTAACTATTGTAATGTGGGTGGTCTATCCCATGAGAATATGAGAATAATTGAGGTGCACATAATCTAGTCTGGACACTCTTAGTGTAAGTGGTGGTTATCTGTCTAGGGATAACTTTTAATACACTTATAGTTTGATAACTGTCACATGTTCGGTCCTTTGAGAAATCATTTTTAGACTATGTTTGTTTTTCTCCTTAGTCTCTAGTCTCTATCCACACCATTACTAACTTATGTGTAAAATTCTACTACTAATCATTATGGGTTGGCCTAGTGGTCACGGACTTAGTAGATCCAAGAGGTTATGAGTTCAATTTATGGTGGTCACCGAATTAGGAAATAATTTTTTATAAATTTTTTTGACATCTAAATATTGTAGTGTATACAGTGTGTCTCGTGAAAATAGTCGAGGTGCGCATAAGTTGATTCAGACACTCATGGATATAAAAAAAACTTCTAGTACTACGGGAGTACATATTGTTTGAACCTGTGTCTTATGTTTGGTCCCTTGAGAAAAATCTTTTAGACTATGTTTTTTATAGTTCATTCTATGTTTTTTATGCTTGTTGATCTTTCTACATATAGTTTTAACTTGGGTCCGGCGGAAAGAGAATCTATTTATTTTCTTGTCTTTTGTCATCAAGGTATAAAGGGTTTGCGTGATACATTTTCTACTGGGATTGAAGCTCGTGATAGATTTCCTTGCTAATCCAAATGATATTTTCCTAACCTATTGTGCAAGCCCAGTGGTAACCGCCAATTTTCTATTTAGAAAAAGGTAACATTTTTCCATATTAAGCTTGATAATAATGGTGTCGTTCTCTTGTCCCCAAGCTTGATAATAACATCTGTTCTTCCTTTTCTGTGATTTTGTTAACTCAAGCTATTATGCAGCTCTCTTTCCTATCTGATGATGATAGCCCACTGGAGATGAGACAGCTTTATCTTCTTTCTGATGGGTATTTCAGAACAACGGTATGGTTTTCATTGTTTGTGTTTCTAAAAATCACATCATATTTTGAAAGCTAAAAAAATAGTTTTGTTAAGGAAAAATGAAACCATAGGTAGATAATTTGAGTTAATACAAGTTTAATTTCAATAACGAAAAACCAAATGATCAAATGGGGTTTTAGTTTTTTGTTTTTAAAATTTAAGCTTATTTTTTATCAAAATAAGAAACAATCAAAATAATAAACAATATAGTAATTTTCCACAACAAAGTGGCCTTGCTAAGTATTGATTTATATTTAAAGACTAAATTTTAGAATTATCAATTGGCAGACTCTAAAACAATATTATAAAATTTCAAAATTTCTGCTGTACTTTTTTTTTTTTTTTGAATTTTACAGAAACTTTATCTTAATTTACTGTTATGTGACATTTTGTAGGATAAAATGTAAGTTTTGTTCTCATGGTGCAAAGTTTAGTCTATGATTTTTAAAAACTAGAATTTAATTATTATAGTTGGAAGAAAGTTAGAATTTTTTCCCTCTGATTTAGTAAAAATCTAAAAAATAATTATGCTAGCGGTTAGTGAATTAAGTATGTTATTCATGTGTCAATAATTAACTTACAAGTAACCATCATGAAGTGATTTAGTAGTCAATAGGGTCTTGGGAAACTAATCGGTGATGAGTTCGATCTATTCTATGGTGGTCACTTATCTATGAATTAATTTTCTACCGGTTTTTGCGATATCCTAATTTTATAGGGTCAGTATGTCTCGTGATAATAATCAAGTTGCGACTCGAACAATCATGAATATATTTTAAATAAAAAATGAACTTCCAAGTATTTAATCTGGTAATGATTAGGAATCCAATGACTTTTGTTTGATTTTATTAAATTCTAAAGATTAAATTCTAGTTTTTACCATCACAAAAACTAAATTCTAGACTAAATTTATAATTTAGCATATTTTGTACATTTGTGATTGATTTGTCAAATTTTTGCGTCTTCTCGCTTTGTTTCAATATTTCTGTGTTGGTTTAGAGCTATGATAAATTATGCACGCTCTTATGAATGTAAACATATCTTGCTTAAATTTTATTTATTTATTTTGTTAATTTCCCCAACAAATTATTGTAGCATTGTTTTTTTTTATTGTAATTCTTAAATGGACTTTGTATTTATCATTGTATTCTTTTTAAACTAGTTTAGTTATTTTAGTTTTAGTTTTAATTTCAAATTAAGTAAGGGTTTGATATGAGCTGTTTTATTTTTATTCTTTCTACTCTTAAAACTTAATTTTACCTAATCTTTTAGTGATTAAATTATATAATTTGATTTCACTAATATATATTTTCCTTTTTTTTTCTACCAGATTGTGTTGTTTTATTTTGGTAAATTGGTGATCAATGTGTTAGTTTTTTTTGTATTTATTAGAGAAACTACTTTTATTTCATAATTATTTTGTAGTATATTGTTTAAATAAATTTCACTCTTGCATTGTAAGTTATAATTTTTTTAAGAAACTGTTTTGTATTTATCATTGTATTCTTTTTAAACTAGTTTGGTTATTTTAGTTTTAGTTTTAATTTCAAATTAAGTAAGGGTTTGATATGAGCTCTTTTATTTTTATTCTTTCTATTAAACTTGCCTTGCTAGAATCTACTCTTAAAACTTTCTATTAAAGGGATTAGGATTAAATTAGTCGGTATTAAGTTAAACTGGGTTTGGTAGACAGGTATTAAGTTAAGCGGACTGTTGTTTGGTGTAAGGATTAAGTTGCTGAGTTTTTAATTTTTATCTTTCATGTATTTTTTTAAATGTCTACTTTTCAATTTGTATTTCTTTAACAATAGATAAATGATAAAATTACATTCATTTGAAATGTAACAACATTACATTCATTTTGTAAATATGTATATAAATCTTAAAAATAAATAGATTAATTATATGTCAACAAATATTCTTTTAAATAAAAAATATATAAAAGATATCTCATTGATAATTTAGTTAATTTACACCTCTTAAATAAATTGTAATTCTTGTTAGAAAAATTATATTTATACAATTATATTGGTGATTAATTGAAGATTTTTTTTAAAAAAATTCCAGGAATTTTCTAGGAGATTTCATCTCTTATATAAGTTATAAAGAAAGTAATTTATCACGAACATAAAATGCAACTAAAATTTGAATCTTTACAAGATATCATTGGACCTATACTAATTATGTATATAAGATACCTAAGATAATGTCTAATAGAATATAATACAAAATCTTAGAATCAACTTTTAAAAGAAAACGTTTCTACCCATATATATATAATCTACGGAATCAATAATATTATAAAAAAATCCAAATAAATAAAAAATCACAAGTTGCTAAATATTAAAAAAAAAAATATATGTTAATTTATTTTTAAAATCCAAAATTTTCATAAGATGTTTTTTTTAAAGAGTTTTATATGATGTTTAAACATGTCAATTGATTTTAAAGAAATCGGAATTGAGAGTAGAGTTATTGGTATTCTTCTTGTTATCTTGAATAGGTTGTTAATACTATAAGATCCATCAAAATTTGTTTTATTATGAATATAATTTTTAAATAGTTTTATTTAAATAATTGAAATCGTTAATTTGATCTATTACTTCATATTTTATTCTATGTTTGATTTTAAATTTTCAAAATCATTTTATGCACTTGTTTAGATTAAAATAAATGGTACAAAACTATACAAAATCCACTAATTCATCAAATTTGATTAAAAGTTCAAATAATACAATATAAAGTACATAATAAATAAAATTTAATTAAAAGTACATAACAAGTTGATAAATAATCTACAAGTTCATAATAAACTTATAATTAAATCCATATATACTTATAATTAAATCTAAATTTGTTCAACTAGTTCACAATAAAAATCTTCAGAGTCCATCAACATCTGAAAAATATCAACAAACAAAAAACATTGTTAACCCAAAATTCTTTATTAAAGAAGGCAAATAAATTTAACAATCATAAATATAAGTAGTAAAAAACCCAGTCAATTGTTCATTTCAATGTTCCAACAAATATATGAATCAAAATTTTAAATTAACGGAGCATAGATAAAGAGAAGCAACAAACCAGTCATAACGAAAAATAAAATAACTAAAAAAAGAAGGTAGTGGAGAATAATTGATAAAAATGATCAATGTGTTAGTTTTTATGTATTTGTTAGAGAAACTATGTAAGATGTTAGGTTAAACGGTGGGACAAACATCGATTGAATTATTATAACCAACTCGGCCGTTTACATAAACGGGGGGCCCAAACACACACTTATAGTTTTTTATCCTTCAAATAACTTTATCATTTAGGTGAATGAATGAACCACCGAAAGCAAATTATTTTCATTTAGGTGTTATATGATTTTTAAAGAATTGACAAAAAAAATTTGATATTAGATCGAATCAAAGAAAAGAATCATACTAATTGAAAATCGAATCAATGTAGATTAGATCTTTTTTAAAAAAATCGAAGATATTGGTTCCCTTGTCGATTTGGTACAAAATCGACAAAAATTGAACCAAAATCATCCTTATTTGGGAGGATTCTAGAAGAAATAAAAAAGGAAGATTCTAAAACTGCAATTTTTTTTTTTTTTGAGTATGAGTAAAAGTTTATATTGTTTTTGCTTCCGTTAAAATTTAGGATATAATGTTTTTGCTTCATATTAATCAAAATTTATGCAAAGATGTAATTGCTACAATATTTATATAAAGATGTAATTGTTAATAAATATTGTACGATAAAGAAGGAATATAATCATTTAACAAACTTTATCAAAAAAAAAAAAATCATTTAACAAACAATCACTTTGAAGATCAGGAACAAATGTCAAATTTTGAAGATTATAAAATTATTAGTTGTAACTTAGAGATCTCTCGAATTCAATATCAGTACCTTTAATTCAGAATTAGAATGAACTTTATTTAAAAGTAACAAAAAACAAATTTAAGTTCTTGTTGAATAATTAATATTAAGGTAAATCTCATTTATCTTTTAAAGTTTTGTTCTTGAAAATTAAACAACACAATCTGTAAGGGACCGTTCACTTTGCCGTTATTGATTCATCTCATTTAGTAAATAAAAACAATGCCACAAAATGAAGACTCTAGGGAAAAATTTGATGTGAGATGCAGCCGCTGATGTAGCATATCATTGATCCCTTTATTTTTCTCTTTTTTTTAAAAAAATAAAATTTTCCAAATTAAAAACAAAACTTATGGACCTAAACTTTTGTCTTTTTGAAAAAGGTGAAAATATTAGACGAAAAAAATGTGAAGAAACTAGCACAACTTTTTTAAACAGAAAAAACAACAAAAATGGTTTTGATTTTCAAGCATGATTAATCAAATTTCAATTCCTAATTCCTAAGAAGATCAAAGGTTCCCAAGTAAAAAATATATTTTGATTTTTTTGAACCTACAAACTCACACCTGTGACAATTGTCAGAAACAAAACAAGAACTTAAGCTGGCTCGGACAATCCAGATTATATAGTAAAAAGTTCCCCAAATTCAACAAATGGATAACCTTTGAAACAGTATAACTTAGAAAGGACAAATCTTGAATAGAGAAAATTAAAATGTAAAAGGTAAATGTGCCACATGGACTATTAGTTCAAGCAAACAATATCCATATCATAGCGTTCAGAGCAGCTGAGAATACAAACACACCAACAGAACAAGGAAACGAGAAGACGACACAGAACGCCAACAAGGAACAACCAAATTCCAGACAGAACAAAAACACCAAACAACTTGATTGAAAAACACAAAGGCGACAACATAAAAAGTGCAGTTAACATACTTACTCTTCTTCCGACTCGGACTCGGCACTCTGGAGCCATTCGATGAAGGGCTTAACATGCTTCCAGATCTGCAAACTTTTGTTAGCACCGGCGATGCCTTGCTGGTACCACTCTAAGACAAATTCCTCCTCGATCACATCACCATCGTATAATGATTTCAGGACCAGAGCAACCTCCTTCGCAGCCTCCGGACTTGTATTGACACAGAAAGATTCAATCGCGCGCAAAAGGATTATCTGTGATCCCTCCTGAGCAGCAGCTGCAGCCAAGAAGTTCTTTTTCTTCACCGCCTCCTTTGAGAAGCCTTTCCCAACACCATCAAAAAGAGCCTCAACTAAGGCATTCACAATCTCTTGGCGAGTTCCTGCATGTGATTCCAAAAACGATTTAAGGTCAGCAGCAGAGGAGCCTTTCTTCAAATAATCTTTGATCTCATGAACAAGGGCGCCGTGGGTAGAAACTCCATTTCCATTCTTGTTTTCATTGACGGCAGACTTCTCATGCTCTGGGGACTTCTTTGTCGACTTATTCTCTTCCATGGTCGAGAGCATGACCATATCAGCCGTGACTGCACTCAACTGCTCCTGAATACGCTGCTTAGCTGCCTCTAAAGATGTGTCTGTTTGCCACTCCACTTCGTCGTCGTCATCAGCTGGGTCATTATCATAAGCTTGGTTACGAGTGGGGGAATGATCTTCATCAGAGCTATTACTCTTCTTCTTGCTTGGCACTTTGGTAACAGCATCCTTTGTACCAGCACTGGTGCTTTTCTTCTTCACCGAATCCTTTTTCAGCTTCTTTTGTTCCTCATCAGCAGCCTCTCCCTCTTTAAGCCGTTCCTTCTCAGCCCTCCTCATTGCTTTCTTGTCTTTTGATCCCTTCTTCTGTTCAGGAGGATTCTTGATAATAAACGTTGTGAGTTTATCTCTCATGTCAACATCTGATATGAATCCACAGGCAGCACATTTCATAGTGATCATCTGCGTCTTTGTGATGATTATCTCAGTTTCAGGGTTACCACATCCATAGCATTGAACATATTTCTTAATGAAGTTCTCGAGAAGACCAGCCAGCTTTGGTGTTTCATGGGCACCATTTACAAGAGAAACCCCAGTTTTCTCATCGAATTTGGATTGTGCCCCAAGCTCACATCCAAAGTACTTGGTAGTGTACGAAGCAGGCCTGCCCAAGGCTTTTGCAATCTCAACCATATTAACGACATTAGTTTTGATGCCATTACCTCTGCCTTCAATTTTAGTAACCATCCTAGGCATCTTATACCTGTAGAAGGCATCATCACGGTTCGAGGCACCAATATTCTGCAATGCCATGTTGTTAAATACACAGAAAGACGGCAGTACTGGTTATAAAAGATAGATATCAGCAGTGGTATCTTCAAGTGGTCTTCTTGTTCTCTGAGAAGCTGGAAAAGGCCGCATAAAATGGACACCAAAATCGCGTGCTTTACTGTGACTCCCAAGCAACTCAAGATGCATGCAGCCAACAGTTTCGGCGCAAATGTACTTAATCCTAGACGTAGGACAATACTCTCCAAGCAATCCAACCAATGACAAAAAGAGAGAGGCCCGTTCAGACATAAAAGGAGTTTCAAACTTAACGCTCTCCACTTTGAACTACAGAACGGAAGACCAAATTGGCCAACTTCCTGAGAATTAAGAACAACCAATTAAGCTACATTGTCATATGACTCAAGTTGAATAGACCCAAACCATTAAAATATCATTACAAACAAGCAGAACACAATTGCAAAGTAAAATCAAGAACAAAACATACATTCAGAGTCGGCAATCATCAGAAATTAAACATTTACAGTGAGCATAAACACAATCATTCGTATGCAAGTTTATGTACAAACAAGTAACACATTTCAAACTTCAAAATAGGAAACTAAACCATATAAACAGCTCGTTTTGAACTCTCAATGAAGAAATCCTAAATTTAAGCTATAACCAAATAAGTGATTTGAATACAGTTCACATAAAATCAAATGGTATTTTAGATGACAAAAAAAATCACAATCAGGCAAAAATTAAGCCAATCAAACTTTAAAACTTCAACCACAATTTAATACGCATGACAATCCATTATAACGTATAAATCTACCATTTACAATTAATAAATAAAGAATGAAAAGCTTTAGAATCGCGAACATACAATTAAACACAAAACTGATAAAAAGAATATCACCGACCTATCTAAATAATACAAATCGGAAATTAAATCAAATCAAATTCGCAGAAAAGGTTTGAATTCATTGTTCCTATCAGCTATAAGCAACAAATTATATATTCCAATTCCAATAACCTTCAATAAAGAAAAACATCCGAAACAAAGAAGCAAATCTACAGATCTGAACAACGCAGCAAAGAAACTCACAAAATTCCATCAGAAATCAATAATCGGAGCACCGATCGTGAGTATTTCACCAAATCAAACACGTTCGAGGTTAAAAAAACTCATAAACAACTTATAATCGATTATACAACAACAAAAATAAAGCGTGAGTTGAAAATCTAAGGCCGATCAAGAACAAGAAACGAAGAGGAAGTTAGATTAAGAAACAAAAAATAGAGAAAAATCCTTGCCTCACAGTGGTGGTAGATTGCGGTGGGAGAAAATGAAAAACTGATCCTGAAGGTTTGGCTCTTGTTTTCGCGGTGACGAAGACGCCGATGAGATTTTGATGAAGAGAAGAAACGCCTTTTTATACACCGCTCAAAGGAATGGTAGAGAGAAAACCCTACACGTCACCCAATTAGGGCAAACTTTTCAAATCAATTTTAAAATTACTCAAAATTACCCTTCGGTCCTTTCATTTCGGGTTTAATATCAATTTGGTCTTCTTTGGAGATGGAGGATCACAAACCCTACATAGAATTGTACCGAGAGAATTACCACCATAAATCATCATGTAACTGTCTCTTTAATAACAAAATCTTTAATTATATAAAAAATGATGATTATATTAATTTCAAATTTTAATATATTAATGAAATAATAGTTCATTAGACTAGAAAAATTAAATGATCAATTAAAAAAATATTAATAATTATAGTGATTGAATATTGTAACAAATTTTCTTATATTAATGAGTATTTATAATGTATCACTATTAATATAAATATTGTAAATTTATCCTATAAAAAAATTAAAATTATTTACATTTATAATTATTTTAAAAGAAAAAATTCGTGCAATACCATTTTCTTTAATTATTCAAAAATATATATATATATAAGTAAAAAAAAAAAAAAAAAAAAAAAAAAAAAAAAGTTAAATAAACATTATTGAAATATTTGACTGAATAAATTGTAATTAGATTTCAAACCTAATCACTAGAAATGTAACTTGACCTAGGAATTAAAAATATTTACGGAACTGGCCTAAGGGGGCAATGAATTGCCCGAAAGTTTCGGGAAATTTACGACTTTGTCCTGCCCCCAGTCGCCATTACTATCGTCTTTTTACGATTATTTTGACACGTAGCGAGTCCCGACATAAATTTGAAAATTATCGTTGGGTCCAATACGGTAATTGGACCGCTGTTTTGACGGTTATAAATGGAAAATTGAAAATATCAGCGGTGTTATAATTGCAATTAGGTGTTCGAGGAAAAATAGCAAAATCCGATAGAGTAGAGCTGTTGGTTCATTTTGGAACTGTTTCAACTTTTAGAGTTGGAAAAAAATTTAATATTTAATGATATATCAACAAAATATTTAATAGATTGAAATAAATTAATTATATCCCTCAACACACTCATAAAAATGTAATTCAGGTTAAAAATAGAACTTGTTTTTGTTACATTTTGATTTTTAATATTATTAGTATTGGTCATTTGGTTGCATTGCTTTTAAATTCAATCAAAACTAAAACCAATCCAATTTAATCAATTTTCTTTAGTTCCAACCCAAACCTAATCAGCTAAAACGATTATTAACCGAATCGTTCGTAATTTCGATGGATTTTTTTTTTTAATTAAAAAATATCAGTTTTGGGGTTCTCCATGCACTACTATAACTCATTAAGATAAGACCAAACCATTTTGATTTTTTTTTTATTTTTTAATATAGGGGAAGAAGATTACATATACCAATTTTAAGGATCGAACTCGTGACCACGAAGTAAAAATGAATTAACATCAAATTAGATAACCGATCGTACCACCGACCCATTCGATAGCGACCATTTTGATTAGTTGTCATATTTTTTTAGATTACAATACGAAAATTTGGAAATTTACATCTGTTCTTTTTGGCTGAACTTTGAAATTTATTTCCAATAATAGTTTGAAGTTTAAAAAAAAAAAAATTACAATAAGATGAATATTGATAAGATTGTTGATGTTAAAAAGCTTAAAGATATTCATAACATGATTCGCATAAATTGACATGAAATTATGAGTAAAAATTTGTTATTTAGCTTAAAAATTTAAATTACTTCTAGGATATCTTTATTTTCTGGAGAACAAGATCTGAATGATTTGAAGAATTCAATTGGTGAAACAAAAAATAGTTCAAATTTTGAAGTAGCAAAATTTTGGATAAAATCCAGATCCGAAAATCTCCTACAAAATGTCAATATGAGTGTTTAATGTATATTCATCTATGACATAAAAAATTGAAAAATGTGAAACCATGATTTGGAAGTAAGATTTGTCTTTTAATATCATGTTGTTAGCACCAGAATTTTGAAGAGGAGAGAAAATCTCAACTGTAAAACTAAGCAAAGTCATCATTCATGATTCAAAAGGCAATAGGCAATCCAACACGCTCAAGCGGCATCGATGTACACCTAATGACTTAGAAGTCTTATTTAATAACTAAATCGGAGCTTCACCTCACAACATAATCAAGGGCACCCGCATCCATTTTAAGGTTTGAATCCAATAGACAACAAGAGATTTTATAATTAACTCACCTACGCCCGTTTTAGAGACTTCAAACCTCTACCGAGGTTGCCTCTTACGAACATCCACCCTAAAACTCATGGGAACTTGGTTTTATGAATTAACCATATCAACCTTTTTTGTAAATATAGTATTTTTCATTTTGATATGTAAATTGCTTGCCTGCACAGAACCAAACAAAGATATACAATTCAATATTTGAAAGAAAAAAAGAAGGATGAAATTTACTGATAAAGTGTTGTTTTTCTTGGATTTATGTATCAACACATAGGTCATTTTGCTTGAAGTAACACCTCACCTCACAAGCTTTTAATCTTGATGAAATGTCAGAACCTCTGAGTTGCAAGAAAATACGCAGTGCCCAATATAAATCTAGGAGACGTTTTCGAGAGTTTTTTGAACGAACTCGGTGTCGACGCTTGTTTGGAGACTTCGATTCGAGGGGAGCAAGAGAACTTTTCGAGGGCAGGCTAATAGTTGTGATGAATTTTCTTCTACTTCCTTTAAGAGGACTTCTTGTTGTTATTACATAGATAATTTGTAGAGTGCACATCATACATCATTCAAATCTCTGCTACTTATCTAATGCAATCTCTATGTTTAGCCAATTCAGATTCCCATATGCCATCATGCCTTCGAGATATTCGATCTTTGCTTCGAGCAAGGGAACAAGAGTATCGACTCCGACTCGAGGCATGCTTGCTTTGACGATGTTTGTTGATTGTTTGGTCCCTCAGTTTTCATGTCTATAAGAACTTCTCCAAGCTCTAAAATACTGCCACTAATTAAGAAGTGTCAAAATAACTTATTCCAAATTCCTATATATAACTACATAATTCATGCCTAGGAGATGGCCCAAGTGATTTCAGCTCAATGAGAGGATCTATAATGTCATATTTACTACACAACTCAAATGCTGGTTGAACATGCTTCCAACAAATCTATCCTTTGGAGTCCATACATAAAAATCTATCCAATCTCTATCCATTATTTCCATCAAACCTTGAGCTTGAGGCACACAGGAAAGAGGAACTACGAGTCTCGATGCCCGGTCATATGTTGAGCTCATATCGCCATCATAAAACGAACACTTGATCCCAAAACTCATTGTGAAGGTAATTCATAAACCATCTTTGTTGAGATGCATTTGAACTATGAGTCTCGATGTCTGGTCATATGTTGTAATAGGATTCTATGAGAATATACTATATAAACTCTCTTAACACCCTAACTCCAGTTTGATCGATATTTTGTATATTTTTTTTCTGATATTTCATAACACATCATGTCAATTGTACCATCAGGTGAAGTAGCCAAACAATCACCATAAACTTCAGAATTAGCTTTGCCATAGACTTGAAATTCAGGAAAGAGGACAGTGTTTCCTATTATAAGCTTGTATCTTTCAAGTGACTCTTCTTGTTTTCTTTTGCTCCAACAAGTTGCTAAATTACAACAAAATTACTCAATTTTCCCAATCTTCTCAAACCATACTCAAAGAAAACCAAAGAACGTGAGACAAACAGTATGTTAGTTACATAACCGGCAGAAGAAATAACATTATTATTGATGAGATAATAATACAAGAATACAAAAAAAAAAAAAAAAAAGAGAGAAACAATAAATAAGAAACAAGAAACAAAAAATGAGAACGTTATCAAACGGGGCATATTGAACTGAAAAAGAAGATCATAATTATCCATTTCGAATTTGAAATAAGAACTAGAATTAGGCTGATTCTCTAGAGCTTGATTACTACTAGTAATTGCAGATATCTTTGGACATTGATGAAAATTTCTTATAGTGAAGTTTATAAACTCATTTAAATTTCTAATGAAAAGGCACAAAGTTAGATTATCTTGCGAGTACGATTAACAACGGAACGAAAGTGATAAGAACATTCTTTATTGCATAAACATGATTAACGATCACAAAATTACTTTCTATTAATATGGAGAAAAGAACATTGCAGCAGTTTTGAACTAAAATGGAATTTAAGGACCACGAGGTAAGGCCCTGTCATCACTACTCTAGGGTGAGAAATATTTGTCTACTTATGAATAAAGAGACAAGTTCTCCTTAATGACGTATGCTCATTTTCGTGGTTACTTGTATTTTAAAATGTTGATGAGCTTTTCTCTTGTTAGTTGGTAGACAAACGACTTTAACTATTTATCAAATTTTCTATTATAACTCACTTCAAACCTTTTATCAAACTTCACATTTAAGGAAACTTGTAAGATTAGTCCAATGTTGAAAATAATGATAAATATGGTTGCTTGCTCTTGTGAATTAGAAGAATTTCAAACATTTGAAAGAGGAATACTTGCTCTTCTGAGCCAGGAGGGCTCCCTCCCACGAAAATAGAAAAAAAGAAAGAAATAATTATAAATAGAGAATTTACCATCACCAATCCACTCTGTATTATACTTGTAGTATAATTTTTAAAATAATTCATTTACAGCACATTGATTTCTATCACCGAACTAGTGATAAAACTAAATTTAAATTTTTTGTTACAAATAAATTAATTTTAATTTTGTGCTATAGATGAAAATATTTTACATTTTTTTAGTATACATGAAAAATCCCTTTATAAATATGCTCCATTTTAAAAAAAATGTAGCAACCATTAATGATATTTGATTATTAATAATACATAATAGTATATTACTAATACATAATATTTTATTAACGAGTATTTATAATAGAGTATTTAAACATATTATTAACTATAAATGCAAATATTTTAAAATTTCTCAATATTTATAATTATTTTATGAGAATAGTTTATTACAAATTTTCAAAAAAAATAATATATATTTAACCTTTTATTCAACATTAAATTAATTTTATTTTAGACCTCATTTAATAATCATTTGATTTTTTATTTTTGATATTTGAAATTTAAATATATTCTTACTCAAATTTTGTATAATGTATTCCACCTTTCCTACGATCTATTCTTTAAGAAAATAGGTAAATGCTAATCAACTATTAAAAACAAAACTAAATTTTTGAAAGATACTTTTTCTATTTTAAAAAAGTAGTTATCAAACTAGATTTATATATAAAATTAAAAAAAAAAAAAAAAAAAAAAAAAAAAAATTAACGTGTACGTGGTCCAAAAACACGCCATATAAATGAAAAAAAATATATTGAGGGTGCGTATTGAAATTCCAAAATTAGTTACTAAAAACTTCCCCGTCTCTCTCTATCAAGAAATTCATTGCCTCTCTGTTCGAGTTTCATCGAGAAACGACGACAAGATGTTTCAGATTTGCGAGCAGTTGAAGAAAATGAACAATCAAAGCAAAATTGTTCATTCAATTCCAAATCAATTCCACAGTAAAGAAGACGAAACGAAACGAAACTCTTCGATCATGTAGAGTTGGATCTCTTTAATTCGCCTTTAAAAACCCTAATCTCCCATGGAAGAACCTCGCCATTTACATCCCCATCAAAGCTCTGCATTCATCTCCCCTGTTTTTCGTTTCGATCGGGGGAGAGGTACAGCGCCGAGCGGAACAAATGAAGAATCGCGGCCCTCGAAGGGTTTCTTGCAAATGGATTCCCTTATTTTGTCTGCCCTTTTTTCTGTTTGGAATGCTTTTCACTTCCAATCGCAGGTTTGTTTCTGATTTCTTGCTATGTTTCTCGAATTGGGGTTTGGTGTCTTTGGCTTGAATCGATTGGGGTTGCAGGATTTGGGTGCCAAAGATGTCGGATTCGGGCGGTGTTTCTCGGCTACAACACGAGCAGCAACGAGTTCTGAGCGTTTCTGAAGGCATTGCTACGAATCAGGTGAAACTTTATGAGATTCGTTTCGTTGTTTCTACTTTAAGTTTCTGGGTTTTGTTGTGATCGTGTTCTTTTCTATTTGGGATTTGGATCGTCTTAGAAATCTGCGGTGGACAAGAGAGTATTGGCAGCAATTCAGTAAGTCTTTACTTTATAGTGCGTCTCTGTATTTTGTTCAATTTGATTTCGTCTGTTAATCTAATCATATGGGTTGTTCGTAAGAGGCGGTGTTTCATTTTGATAACGTGATTGTTGGTAAAATATCAATTGAATTAGGCTCATTTTGATACCAATAAATTATGGATAAAATACCATTGTTGGTCTTATAACTTTGAGATTTATTCTATCTTCATTTAGAAGTTCAATTATAATAATGTATTCTGAGGTTGGTAATGGTACATACTTGGAGGTCTCCGAGGTTCGATAAATGCGAGTGAGTCTAATTGTTAAAACCCATGTCGTCCCTAATGAGTGGCCTAGTTGGTAGAGGGTTTGGTGTATGTTCACTTGGAGGTCTCGTGTTTTTCAAACACGCTAAATTGTTAATAGTCCAATTATCTCCGTGTCGTTAGAAGCTTGGGGTTTCCAAAATATGCTCGAACCCCATTAATGAACCTAATTATTAAAACATTTATGGTGTCTTGAGTCTAAGCCTTGAGACAGGCACAGATACTCTCAACTATGTTGTGCGGCGAAACTTTGATTATCGGTTGTAAAAAATACAAAGAAGACGCTGATCATATGGGTTGGTATTTGTGTGTTTTGTGGGGGTTATAGATCTCTAGACAGGCATGTTTCAACACTAAAGAAGGAAATGGCTGCTGCTCGGAAGGTTGATTTTTCTGACATCAATGTGTCGTCAGATAGATATCATTTCCCAAGGAAGAAAGTGTTCATAGTGATTGGAATCAATACTGCCTTTAGCAGTAGAAAGCGGCGTGATACTGTTAGGGAGACATGGATGCCTCAAGGTATTTGTCTCTTTCTACCAACTTGTATGCATTGCATGGCTGTTGACATGTGAGCTGTTCGATTATTTTGATATCAACAGCAAATCTAAATAAAAGGCTGAGTTTAATAAATGAAAACTTTGATGGTTATTAGCCTACCATTATCAAGTAACATATAGTTAATCTTTTACATATATATTTTAAATGTTCCTCTCATGTGGGTTCCAATATTAATTTGATTCGCTAACAAGAGCAGTTGCTCAATGGCATCAACGTTGTAATCTCCTGTCTTAGAGGTCATGGGTTCGAATCTCTCTTTCCTCAATTGTGAACTAAAAAAAAAAGAAATCGATACATGAAACCCAACACGGCAACACGTAAACTATAAATATTAAGCTTAACGACATGTGAGATGGGATGAGAGATTTTATTTTGAATCTCTGATCTCTTTGTCGATGCATATACGCTTTTATTATTGAGCTATGGTCAAGTTTTCATTAGGATCACTCTCCGTGTGCATAGTACAAATAAACTATGCATGCCATTTTAATTCTTGGTTATGCTAAGAAAATTCATTTTCTGTTTGGACAGGGGAAAATCTCTTGCAACTGGAGCGCGAGAAGGGAATTGTTATTAGATTCATGATTGGCCATAGGTATGAGTAACAATATTCCAGATTGCAATATTTGATATTGTTTCCCTTATGTGGAAATGATAGAAGTTAACGTCTGTATGATTTAAACAGTGCAAAGCCCAACAGCATCTTAGACCGTGCCATTGACTCGGAAAATGCTCAGCACAAAGATTTCCTTAGAATGGTAAGTAAGCTCACAACACATAATGTATGGATGAGTAGAATCCTACACATTTGAGATATGGAATTTTGTCTGAATCTTTTATTACTTCGCAGGAACACGTTGAAGGGTATCATGAATTGTCTGCCAAAACAAAGATTTTCTTCACCACAGCTTTTGCCAAATGGGATGCTGACTTCTATATTAAAGTTGATGATGATGTCCATGTCAATTTAGGTATGCATTACCTTTTTCTTCTCCACCTTTCCGGTCGAGGTCCTTCGGAACCTTGACGCCGAGCTTTCTTCATTCTGAAACTTAACTATCTTGTTTCCTTATAAGCCTAACAGTTGGGAAACAAAACAAATAATTTGTGGCACAACATATCCATTCCGATTTAGTTTTTATGTATCTTGTCTTTCTAGGTGCTTTAGCTACAACTCTTGCTCGTCATCGTACTAAGCCGAGAGTGTACATGGGATGCATGAAATCCGGACCAGTTCTTACTAACCGGTAACTTTTTTGAAAGCTTGATAAAACGTTCTTATTTGCACTGTCTATTTGCATTATGCTGATTTCAAGCATAAGATGGAGCTTGGGAATGGAACATGATTATTCATTTCAGTAGAAACTGTAAATATTATAAAGTATAACAACAATGACAATATGTGCTACACGTAATGTAATGTAAGCTGAAACAAAATGCTCGGTCGTGACAGGAGTGATAAATACCATGAACCAGAATCTTGGAAATTTGGGGAGGATGGGAACAAATATTTCAGACATGCAACTGGCCAGATTTATGCAATCTCAAATGATTTAGCCTCTTATATCTCAACCAACAGGTGGGAATAACTGTTTCATTTGCCCATCATATTCAATTTACAAGCATAAGAACTACCAAATGAACTCTACTAATTTCTGACTGCAGGCAAATATTGCACAAGTATGCAAATGAGGATGTATCACTTGGTGCATGGTTCATTGGTCTCGAGGTCGAGCATATCGATGACCACAGTATGTGCTGCCCTACGCTACTAGGTAATCTTACCAATTAACAATTAGCATTCTTATACCACTATACATATAAGAACTCTTTATTTATTTATCTTGCATGCATCGGACAACATTCACTAGAGCAACTCTCATGAAGGGTCATCAGTATTGAAATTGTTTGTCATTTTTAAATCACTAGATGCATGGTCAGAAAGAACTTAATTATTTCTCTTCCATGCATCGGTAAACATTCTCGAGAGCAATCATTGTAAAGGGTCTTCGGATTTCCATATATCTAACTAGGGGTGTACATAAAAATCGTCAGCTTAGACTGCTCAACATAAACCGTAAAGGTTTTGTAATAATTTTTTTAGGGTACAAGTTGGGTCAAAGAAAATGTGTAACAGGTTGCGTTGGTTTTTTAATTGGCCAAGAGTAATGTTGTGGGTAAGATTAACTAACATGATAGGTTTTGAGTATGTCAGTACAGAGCATACATTAAATGATAGGTCGCATGTTTTATTATTCTTTGTTTACACATTTATGAGCTATGGATGGGTCTGCAAGATGAAAGAGAAGAATAAGCACAATCTGATAACCCAGTTCATCCCGAAAAATATATGAGTATGGTTGTTACTTTAATACATAGGATTAAGACGGGTTTAGGACTATATCTAACGAATTATAAATCGGTTAGAACCGAACAAACATACATATACAAAAATGAAATGAGAAACTGAATGGTATGAATGGTTGATGCAGATTGCGAGCTGAAAACACAAGTTGGGAATGCTTGCATAGCATCATTTGACTGGAAGTGCAGTGGGATTTGCGAGTCGGTAGAGAGAATGAAATACGTTCATGAGAAGTGCGGGGAAAAGAATGACACTGTATGGACTGCTTCTTTCTGAGACATTGTGGTTCAAATCTTCGTTGAATTTAAAAGGAAAAAAAAAAGTGAAATAGAGATCATTGGCTGGGCATTGTAAAAGGTTGAGAATGTGCAGCTCATTAACAAAGCCATGTGAGTGAGAAGAATTAATAGTTGTGTTTTTTGTTTACACTTGTTACTCACTAATAGCCTAATAACAATGCCTTATTTTCTTAACTTGTTGTTTACATAACTGGTTGCTTACATCTCATTATATTTTATCACAAACACACATTTATGCTTTTTTTTTTTTTTTAGTTCAAGGAAATGGATTTGAACCCATAATTTATTCGACAAGAATTTATTAATATTGTTAGTTCTATTTTTTTTTACCACATACATTTATGCTAGTTGAGTTATAATGTTTTTTTGTCTATTGATTTGTTCTCTCTATATCTTACGAATGTATCATTTTAGATTCCAGTATTCAAGTGTAAGCAAATAGTAGGATGATAATTGTATTGGTTTGGTCGGTATTGAATGAATTGTTTTTGTTTTAAAAAAAAGAAAAAAAAATTTTATTGAGAAAAATAGATTTAAGTGTAACAAGATGAGATCTAAAATGGAAAAAAAAAATTAAAAAAAATCTATACTCTACATTCGTAATAATATATGCTGATAAAGAAATGTGGAAAGGGGGCTTCAAGAAAATAAGCAATAGTTATGAAAAAAAGGATAAGCTTCAAGGACAAAATAGCATTTTTAATTTAATCATAACATATATTAGAGAATATGGGGTTCCACCTCAAAACCAATTGGCAATGAGGGGAGTAACTCATATCATTTATAAATGTGTTGAAGAATTCTCACCTTATCAATGTGGGATAATTGCACCACAATGAGTATCTCCAACATGCCCCCTCAAGATGGGGGCCATATATTGGGAAATGTCATCTTGAATTGGATCTGAATTTGTGGCCGAAATACCCGCTTTGGCTTACTCTTTGCCCGCTTGGGTGGGGTCCACACCCGCTTTTTTGAATTCAAAGCATTTTTTAGTCGGATCAGAATTTGGGAGGACCAATAACCCATATGGGCTTGATACCATATTAGAGAATATGGGGTTCCACCTCAAAACCAATTGGTAATGAGGAGAGTAACTCATATCCTTTATAAATGTGTTGAAGAATCCTCACCTTATCAATGTGGGATAATTGCACCACAATGAATATCTCCAACAACATAAGATTATGAAGTTAAAAACCAATTTAACCCACCTTTATTAGAAGGTTTAATCTATAATTTACTAAACCACAAATCTCAAATTTAATAAAGCACTTTGTCGTAAAATTACTTTCAATTTTCTGAGGTTTGAATCATGAAATAATTATAAGGGGAATGCTTAGGCTGAAGGGAAAATAAATGCAGCTTAATCTTGTTTGACTGAGAAAAAAAAAAGAATTTGTTACTGAAAGAATTCGTGGGCGTTGATTTACTTTTAATTAATCTAGTTGAATAGTTAATCATCAAAATTGATATTTGCCTACTTAAAATCTAAAAAAAAAAACACTTTGATTTGTGGTTCATCTCTAATTTGTACTTAACAAGATTTATAAATAGGTGGATTAATGTGATAGGAAATTGTTCATGATAGTTAAATTTCACAAAATAATTATAGATATAACTAAATTTAATTTTTTTTACATCTATAATCAAATATGCTGTATAATTTAAGATATTAATAGAATATATTTTTATTATTAATACAATATTATATATTAATTATACATATAATTTATATATGGTATGACTAGTAAATATTTTTTCAATTTGGGTTACTCCTCAAAAAATACATCTAATATTATTGTAAATAGTTTTCCCTTTTTGACAAATATTCTAAATAGTTCGACGAATGTTCCATTTAAAATGCCGATCGAATTTAAGCAAATTCAAATTAAAAATTGGAATCCAGCTTATCTATTTTACACAAAAGACCAATTTACCCTCAACCCAATCATCCAATTACTCCCCCATGTGACCACCGACAGCACCGATTTGCCAGCTTCCCATTTTGAAAAAACCCGTGTTCTTTCCTCTACACCACCACCATTCCTTATCTCCATGAAACCGCAACTCTAAAACCAACACGTGTCAATATTGACACGTGTACACAGTTTAACCGTCAATTGTTTCGAATCAGTATTGCTATCATACAGCTCATCCACAGATTGAGAAAACTCTACGCGGTTCAATTTCTAACCCGCAATTCCAGGCTTTTCACTTTACTCTTTATTATCAAGAACCTCACTGATCCTTTTCCCTCCATCAGTTCTTCCATTTCCATTTTTGCTTGATTCTCTCATCTTCAAAACCTTCGCATCGAAGAAAGCTCAAATCCATGGCTAGATTCGTCGCTCTCTTTGCTCTCTGTGTTCTTCCGGCGCTCGTCGCCGCCAGCCGGCCGGTCAGGACTCCGTTTGTTGTTCGTGGTAAAGTTTACTGTGACAGCTGCCTTGCCGGCTTCGAAACCTCCGCCACCACCTACATTCCCGGTAACTGTTCTCTCTCTATAATCTCTGCTTGAAGATCGTTGAAATATGGCCATCTGTTACTGTTTTTGCTTTGATTTCGCCGTTTTTGTGCAAGATTTGTTGTGTTTGAGGATATTAGGTGTATTTCGTTCTTGTTTTCTGCGATTTTTCTAGATCTGTGTTGTAGTTGAGAGGTCTATCTATCTATGCCCTATTCTTGTTGATCGTTGAAATCTCGCGATTTCTGAGTGTTTTTGCTTTGGTTTCGTTGTTTTTTGTGCGAGATTCGTTGTGTTTGAGGAATGTGAATGTATTTCGTTCTGATATTTTTTGTGTTCTAGCTAGATCTGCAAGATTTGTTGTGTTTGAGAATTTTAGGTTTATTTTGTTCTTTGCTTCGCGTTCTTGCAAGATCTGTGCTGTAGTTGAGAGGTATGTTCTGTCTCTGTGCTCTCGTCTTGTTGATCGTTGAAATCTAGCGATCTGTGACTGTTTTGCTTTGGTTTCGTCTTCTTTGTGCGAGATTCGTTGTAGATGTATTTCGTTCTGGTATGTTTCGTGTTCTAGCTAGATCTGCGTTGTAGTTGAGAGGTCTGTTCTCTCTCTGTACTCTCTTCTCGTTAATCGTTGAAATCTCGCGATCTGTGAGTGTTTTTGCTTAGGTTTCGTTGTTTTGTGCAAGATTAATCATCGTTGTGTTTGAGGAATGTAGATGTATTTCGTTCTTGTCTTGTTCTTGCTGGATCTGTGTTGTAGTAGAGAGTTCTAGTCGATTAGATTGATTTGAAGTGGATTTGCTGTTTGGATCTTGATTACAGTACTGTCTGATGATGTGTGGATTAACTTTAAGATATGACTTAATTTTAAGATTATTTTAGTCCTAATTCATGTTTAAGATACGCGTATTTTTTTAATTTAGGGTTTATTTAGTCTATATGAGTCTTGCAGGTAGTGAAAATCTGGATCTATGTTTGTTAGTTAAGACTTGTTTACTTTATTCAATTTACGTTAGCTGTCCAGGGCACTTGCTGATTCATCAAATATATATATTGTTTAGATCTGATTGGCGTCAAATTAGGGAGCTAAATTATGACTTTAGCTTATTTTAATGGAGATGTTGTAGACGTGAAATCTAATCGATATTTCATTGATATTAAATCATCACCATGTAGGTAGATACAATCATTTGATATCCCTAAATTCTCTGTTTATTGGACTCAGGTGTTAATTTAATTTACTAAAGTTATACATGTTGATCATTATGAATTATAAAAAGAGGAAAGGAGGCTATATACTAGGTGATAACTATATGTTTTTGAAATTTATGAAACACTATTACTTCTGGGTCAACTCAGGGTGGCTACTTTATCTATGAAACAATTTTGTATGGGTTTACTTGTTCAGTTTGTAAGGACAAATGGTCTATTTCTTGTGAGAATAGTCGAGTTGGGTTACTATTATAGACATTCATTTATACATAAAAAAAACACCTCCTGCTCGTAAATTTCTTTGTTTTGTCTACTCTTTACTAATCGTTGCTCAATCCAAGTCAACGGTAAAATGTAGATTTTGTTTGGTTTGTTTCTTCTTCTCATAATTGTGTGTTTTCTCCCCGGTTTTAAGTAAGCTGTTTTTGTTTTTGGAATTTTTTCTTTCTTGAAACTTGAATTTTAATATCTTTATTAAAAAAACATGATAACAATGGGCAAGTGTGAGAAAACTAGCAAAATTTTTGAAAATTTAAAATTTAAAACGAAATGGTTATCGTTATCAGGTTGATAGATTTGAGTTTTCAAACATCTTTGTGCTTGCACTATTATTAGATAATTTGGGCTTGAAACTGATCACCAAATTATTCAATTTCCTTGTAGGTGCTAAGATCAAGGTTGAATGCAAGAACAGAGAGTCAATGGAACTTCTCTACAGCCAAGAGGCCACAACAGACTCCACTGGTTCTTACTCGCTCTTAGTCAATGAGGATCACGAGAACCAAGTTTGCGATGCAGTGCTAATCAGCAGCCCTCAGGAGGATTGTTCATCGATTTCCGAAGGCCGTGATCGTGCCCGTGTGATCCTCACCCGCTACAACGGTATTGCCTCAGACGAGCGCTATGTCAATGCCATGGGTTTCGCCAGAGATGAACCTATGTCTGGCTGCAACCAAGTCCTCAGCCAATACCAGGACATCGAAGATTAGATCTGGTGTTGATTCCGCAAATATCTGGGTGTTGAATAGTTTCTGTTGTTTCCATGCTTAAAGATCATTAATATGTTTTGTTCATTCTTGTTATTATCATTGCCAGGATGAGATATGATGCTATCAACATTTGACATCTTATTTATTATGAACAAAAAATTACAAAAATAGCCTTAATTTTTATATACTATTTTTCTGATCTTTTCATAGCTTATTTTATCATCTTTTATATTGGACAAATTGCTTTCAAATCGTTTTCATCCATAAACTTTGTATTAACTGGTTATCACTAAATATTAAAAATCGGTTATTATTAATTGTGATTAGGAGGAATTGGTTTAGTAATTGACATATCTACTCAAACAAAAGATTACAATTTTAAATCTTTAATACTCACTTTTGTCATTCAAACTAAAAAAAAAAAAAAACTTATTGTAGATTTAAGATTTTTTTAATCGGATTGAATATGAATTAGACAAACTCAAATGTTGTAGAGCTAGATAATGTCTGGTAATAATATTAGTGATGTGTACAAACTAGTCCGAACAATCTCAAATTAAATAAAAGTTTGACAAACCCAAATTGTGCAAATAGTAAAAATTGTTTCAAGAACATGATAATATAGTGTTACTCAGCACTAGTTTCACAATAACATTCTAATTTTTTTAATAGCAAAAAAAAAAAAAAAGTGAAAAATGAAAAAAGATATTTATATGATTTTTTTAAGAATAAAAATAAAAAAAATTAATCTTTTCTTAAAATTGAAATTTTCATGCCAAAAGGAAACATGTGATATGCAATAGCAAAGCTGACAATATAATTGCTTAAATTTTCCAGTCAAAAAAGGCCGATTTTTCAGTTATTTGGCTAATTTTGACCCAACGTCTCACCCACCTAACTTAGAATCTAATTGGTATGCTCTTGATCGAATGTGTTCAGAAACACCTACCCAAATTTTGATTATTTAAAATAATAATAAAAAATATTAAAATTGTATATCATTCCCACTAATTTGACTGGTAAATAAAACCATTATTTAATATATTGTGCATCTACCAACTTTTGAATATTGGGGATCTGACCGACTTTTGACCCCTCTAATTAATGTTTGAACTAAAAAAATCATCGAATATAAATGATATAGAAAGGCATTTAACTGAATTGAGAGGTCTAATCTATAACCTATTTGATCATATCATTTTGTATTTTTATTTCTATGGTGAATTAATTATGAGGTTAGGTTAACCGAATGGGTCAGTGACACAATGATTTCAGTGTTTGGTTGTAAACCAATTCAATATCAGCGTCCCATTTTGTTGGATTATTATTATTATTGTTATTTTTTTAATGAAATCAACTTGACATGCTTCAAATTTTATATAAAAAAAATATTAAATACCCATTAAATTTTAGATAATAGTATTTACTAAACTTCTAATTATATATATTTTTAAATTAATGCAAACACTTTATTGGTAAAATTTATAAAATACTCCAATGGATTGGTCTTTTTGTGCTCTCCAAGAGTTGTTTTGTTCCCAACCCTCCCTCCTCTCCTCTATCCAAAAAATGTGTTGCTTTTTGTAATACAAAAAGTAAAAACCGTATAATTTCAGTCAATTATAAAAAAGTTATCTTTAATTATAACAAGTTATTGTTATAATGAATAATATAATAGGAATTATAGTTAGAAACTCTAAATTGGAAATTATATAGTGGCACATTTGTTTATTATTTTTATTCTATAATTTCTATATTCTATAGAACATAATAAATTATATTATTCTAGAATAATCCTTAGAATAAATTCAAATAATCTATCATGATTCATTAGAATCATGATAAGTCGTTTCCTTGAATTCCCAAATATTCCTATTTTCCATTATTCCAATCAATTATAAAGATTCGAAATCAACAAAAAAAAATAAAAAGTAAGTGGACCTAACCCGTTGAATCATTACTATATCCACTATTCTGATATTCAAATTCGATAATTGCTTAATATTTTTAGTATATGTAACAAAAAAAATACTCATATGAAGTTGAATATTGATTGGAAACCATTGGTCTGTGTGTGTGTATATATATATATTAGAATTTAATTTACTCAAATTTTAAAGTTAGAGTTTAATTTTATACGAAGAAAGTTAAAATTCAATTTTTATAATTTTGAAAACCATAAAAAAACGGTTATTATTATTATTTTTTAAAGGTCTAGAATATATTATTCATAATAACTACCGATTAAATATTTAAAAATTAATTATCAGTGTAAATGATATAATTATATTTTTCCAATAATTTATTTAATTTATATTATTATTATTGATACAAATAATTGTCTTTTTCGTCAATAATTAAAACACTATAACCACTTTTTAGGTTTTAAAAGATAATTAAAATTTTAATTTTCTTCTAATAAGATTAAATTTTAATTTTTAAAATTTATATGAAAAAATTATAACTTTCTTCTCGTCCTAAAACTAAATTTATAATTGCCAAAAGAAGTAGTATGCTAGTAGCAACTTAATCAAATGATAACTTGTAAATTATGAATTCATATTTCAAATAACCTGACCGAATGTGTTAGTATAATGATTTTATTATTTGGTTGTAAACCAGTTCAAGACCTACATCACAGGTTCGAGTTCGAGAATCGATTTTTGTCTTTCCTCCCCGACATGTACTTAAAGAAAAAAAAAATTCAAATATTGTTGAATTTAAAAAAAAAAAAAAAAAATAAAGAAGAAAACATGAGATTTTGAAATTTTGTATGAGAAGTCGATTGTCAACCAGAAGCGAAACCTACCAGCCGCAGAGGCGAGATCCTGGAAACCCACAAGCCTACAAAATTCCTCTTCGTCTTTTCTTCACTATTTAAGATCTTCAAATTTAACTTCGATCTTTTCTATACTAATAATTTCTCCTTGTTTTGTTCATAATCTCAATCTTAATCAGTTTCATCGCCTTTCCCATAACCCCCTTTTCTTAATTTGTAATTAACTCTAACCCCATTTCCTTTCTCCGTTTCTCCGCCTCGGTTTCGTCGCTTGCTTCATATTTTAAGGTATGGGTTTCTCAATTGGTTTCCATTTGTGTTTCACCATTTGGGTTTCTCAAGCGATCGTTTTCTGCTTCTGGGTTAGTCTGTTTCTTTGATTAATTGCATATTTGGTGTGGATTGGTCTGATTTTGTTTGGATTTTGGAAGTGGGTCTTTGATGATTCTGTAATCGGCGTATGTATTTGCTTGTTGTTTGTGATTTTGATATCAGCGTTTGAATTTCAATACCCCTTGAACTTTGGTTAATGCAAGCTTAGATTTAAAGCAATTTGTTCCTGTTTGATGCTTTAATGCTTCATTTCTGCATTTTCTGCATTTCTGATAGCCAGTATCCTTGATAGTAATGTTTGTCCTCCATATAACTGATATCTTTTGTTTGATAACGGAGAATCGGAGCTTCGCCCACTACATACCCGGGAGACAACAAGAAATTTTACATTCCCATAGTGAATTTGTAGTTTAAGTTTGTTGGGTGGGGTGAAATTATCCACTTGTAAAAAATGGTAGAGCATCCATCCTTACTTGGGGATCATTTGTTGTTTTCAGAATGGCTGCTGCAGTATTTAACCAATCTCTTGGGACTTTTCTTCCCCATGGACAAGCTAATAGTACTACTAATTTGACAAAATTGAATGCAAAGTGCTTCAAGGTTGAAGTTGGGATCTTCAGAAAGAAGTCTTCTAGATCTGGAAGTACTAATATAAGAGCAATTCAAGCTTCTTCTTCTTCTCAAACTTCAGTTTTTGATCCCATTTCGTCGCCTTCAATCAACACGGCTGGTAACTCGCAGAAAAAACAGAGTAAGTTGGTTTGGCTGAATTTAGAGTTGTTTGTTGGTCATTTTTTGTATAATACAACCTATAGGCTGAAGTTCTTGCTTTCTATAATGTACTTTATGCTAATGCTATTCTGCCTATCAGATGAAGCAGCCTTGATCTTGATTCGGCATGGAGAATCATTGTGGAACGAAAAGAACTTATTTACTGGCTGTGTTGATGTGCCACTTACCAAGAAAGGTGTGGAAGAGGCAATTGAAGCTGGCAAGAGAATCAGCAACATACCTGTCGACATGATCTATACTTCTTCGCTCATTCGCGCTCAGATGACTGCTATGCTTGCCATGACTCAGCATCGTCGCAAGAAGGTAAATAGAGACTTTTAAATGCTTTGGACTTAACTTTTGTTGATGTTGACTATCATGAGTTGTCCTAGCGGTCAAATTCTTGTAAATCATAAAGTGTTTAGAGATATTGGGTTCAATTCATGGTAAACACCTACATTAGAATTAGCTTCCTATATTCTTGCCTTGGCAACCATATGTAATAGGGCGAGACTGTTGTCTTATGAGAATAGTTGAGGTGCACGTAAGATGATTCTGAAACTCTTGGAAATATATATAAAATAAAATAAAATCTTTTGTCGATGCTACAGTCAGTTATGACACCCTGCAACCTTGGAAAATGGCATGATTAAAAGTCCTTTTGAAGGGGCGACCCCTTTTACTATCATCTGTATCACCATAATAGTATTGCTATTGTTCTTTTTTACTTTTCTTTTATTAGCTAACCTCTTAACTAACTATTTATGCATGCATATAGGTTCCAGTTATTATTCATAATGAAACCGAGCAGGCAAGGGTTTGGAGTGAAATATTTAGTGAAGAAACCAAAAAACAATCCATCCCAGTAATAGCATCTTGGCGATTGAATGAAAGAATGTAATTATCACCACTGTTTTACCCTCTTTGTCATTCATATTAACCTCATAAAACGTTTTTCTAAAAGAAATGCTGCTTGCAGGTATGGGGAACTACAGGGTCTCAATAAACAGGAGACTGCTGATAGATATGGAAAACAACAAGTCCACGAATGGCGTCGGAGTTATGATGTTCCTCCCCCAAATGGCGAGAGTTTGGAAATGTGTGCGGAGAGAGCTGTTGCTTATTTTAAAGATCAAGTACGGCGACTGCTCTTTGGCTCCCTTCTTTTTATTTGACTGCATCTTTTGCTTTTTCCTTCTTTATTAACCTAGTGAGCAAGTAAAGTAGCCCATATAGTACTCTTAGACCGGCTGCAACGATCGAGATTCATCATATGAGATATTGTTCATCTGACTGCTTAAGCTTTTCTCTGCAGATTGTTCCACAGCTGCAATCTGGAAAGAATGTTATGATTGCTGCACATGGAAATTCATTGAGGTCCATAATCATGTACCTAGACAAACTAACTTCTCAAGAGGTAAATACCTTTTCATTGCCTCGGGTCAACCGTTTTGCACGGCTCTTACTCAGTTATGTAGTAACATGTCATAAAAATATCTTTCAGGTTATTAGCTTAGAGCTATCAACTGGAATACCCATGCTCTACATATTTAAAGAAGGAAACTTCATTAGGAGGGGAAGTCCTGCAGGGCCTTCCGAGGCAGGCGTTTACGCTTATACCAGGGTATGCAACTTGACCTTCATGATAGGATTGTTATTAGGAATAGTTTACGCTTATACCGGTTACACAACTTTACCTTTCAGTTATGCAACTTAACATAAATTTAGAACCTAAATCTGTTTTATTTGGAACATTTTGCAGAGTTTGGCTCTCTATAGACAAAAGTTAGATGATATGTTAAACTAAAATTGTTGCAAAAATACAGGTACCCATAAATTCTTTACCTCTCTTTTTACCTCATTACAGTTTCATTTTGCTGAAATCTGCACATTATTATTGTTTGTTTTCAGGATCTTGCTTCCAATTGCACTTCAACTATTATTGAAGTGATTTTGTGGCAATTAGACTGCAACAAAAAAGGAAAAAAAATGAACAAAAAATATCGTCGTCGTTGTTTATTTTTTTTTTCGTGGAATTGAAATTGTAGGAATAGTTTGTAAGAAATCTCCTTTCTTTGTTTGTTATTATTATTTTGAATCTTTGTACCAAACCATGTAAGGTTGAGTTATCCTCACTGTAGTTAGGCAAGTGTTTATTAATAATCCTTGAAAATAGATGTTTTTCAGTGGCTGTTCCAATTATAGATTATTATTTTTGGTTTATTTTTTGTATGTTTTTTCAAAAAAATATTACGGGTGAAAAATAAGGCATCTTGTTGTAGTATTGAGTTCAATCATCACTATTATTTTAAATTTTGAAATACTTTTGAGACAGCTTCGAAAAATGACACAGGCATGTATATGTATGATTGTAACAATCCAAATTTCTATTGAGAAAAGAAGGAAAGAATATCTTGTCATAAGATTATAAAACGAGGAAAGAATCTGAGGTTTAACCAAATTATGGCACAAACATTACTCAGCTTCTTTCAGAAAGGAAGGATGGAGAGGTATGATTGAAATAATTGGATAAGTAAACTTTGTATTAGATTATAAAGAGATAAAGGTTTAGCAATTTCTTCTTCCTCATCAATTGGTCTAGTGATCAAGATAGTCAAACGATTTGTCTCATACAAATAGTTGAGATGCACATAAATTGATTCAAACACTCACAAATATTAAAAAGAAAAAAGAAAAGGCATTTAAAAGGAATTTTGCATGTATAGTAAAAAATGGCAAAATATTTTCATCTATAGTACAAAATCAAAACTAATTCATTTGTAGCAAAAAATTCAAACTGAGTTCTATCACCGGTTGAATTCTACCACTGATAGAAATCATGTGGCGTAGATGAATTATTTTACAACATGTGCTATAGATGAATTATTTTAGAAATTGTGCTACAATTATAATGCAAGAGGTAAAATGTGTTGCAAATAGAATACAAGAGGTAGAATGGATAAATTCCCCCTATCAAACCTATCATCATAAAGATTAATTAAAACTTTCTCTTATCATATAACCAAGCATTTCAAGTCATTACAAAGTTACTCAAACTTATCTCTCATGAATGCAAATAGTATCACATGAAGAGGGGAAAGAAAATAGCGGTGGTGTGATTTTATTAGAACTCTGAAAATAGAGTGGAGCACACAAAGACACAGTAGCTTTTAGCCACAATAATGAAGATAGCTCAACCTCCCTTGAATTATTCATTCATCTTCTTAAAAGCTGCATTTCCATTGTACAAATCTTCTGTGTATGAACTGATAATAACCATGCATCATATTCCAATGTATTTGATATCATATATCAAACAAAGATATCAAAAGGATGCTCCACATCTCCAACAACCAATGAATAAGACCCTTCTTCTATAACCATCAATCCCTCTTCATTAGCCTTACTTACATGCTCACAAGGGCTCAACAAAAACTCTACCTCACTTCCCTTTCCTCCATTTATCTCCACCTTCTTGAATCCTACCAACTGCTTCACCGGACTCCCGTTTACGGGTTTTGCGGGCTTCACGAACAGCAATATCGAATGCTTACCTGCCATTTCCCCTTCGTTTTTAACTCCAATGGTGACATTCACAGCCTTGCTCTCACAGAACTTCTTGTCCAGCTTAGAGACAAGCGTGTAACGGACTGAATCGGAGTTCTTGGCTGGCTGAGTGGCTGTTGGTTGGCTAAGGTATAGTTTGTTATCAGTAACCGATGTGAATTCATAGCGATAGTTAGAGTAGCTGAGGCCGTAGCCAAATTCGTATACTTTCGGTCCACCATAGAAGCGGTAGGTGCGGCCAGGGTAGCCTGATGAAGGGTCTGCTCTCATTCTCATGTCTGTCATTGGAACTTTGATAAAATCTTGTGGATACCAAGTTACTGGTAATCTTCCTCCTGCACACCAACATGGAAATTTGAGAGTAAATATCATGTCAATCCAGTTCGTTAAATAAGAGTTCGAGATTTAATACGTAAAGCAAGTGCTGGTTAAAAGAAACAAGGCTAGTGTTGAAATTGTCAACCTGGATTGTGATCACCAAATATGATCTCTGCAATGGCAGTTCCTCCAGCTTCTCCAGGATAACCAGCCCACAAGATGCTTCCTATCTTCTCATTATTCTTGGATGAAGATATATCTACAGGGCCTCCAGAAAGAATCACCAAAATTATCGGTCTTTTTGCTGCTTTGGCGACTTCAGCAATGAGTTCGTTTTGCTTTCCTGGGAGTCCCAACTGCGTGCGATCAAAATCTTCCCTTTCTTGGGTTTGATCCAGCCCCATAACCAACACCACGTAATCCACTGTTTTTGCGATATTCACTGCCTGATCAATTGTAGCATCCGTACAGTTAGCCCAGTTGCAGCCTCGGTGGTAAATGGCGTTCTGAACATAGCTTTTCAAACCTTGGAATGGGGTAACAGTTTTGCAAGGGATGCCTGCATAGTTTCCTTTAAGTGTGTTCGGGGTATCGGCATTGTGGCCTATAACAGCAAGTGATCGTGTGTCCGATTTGGAAAGTGGCAGCAGTTTGCCATTATTCTTTAGGAGAACAATGCCATCTCTTGCAGCTTGGAGTGCCAGATTTTGATGCTGCTGTGAGCAAACTTGGTTTGGACCAATTTGGCCAAAAAGCAACTTGGCTGGGTTGCCATCAAACAAACCCAATCTCATTCTAACAGAAAAGAGGTTGCGGAGTGCTCGGTCTATATCCGAAACAGGTACTATCTTCTTCTCTACAGCAGATTTAGTGTGCTCCTTCAGGTATGAACCGCAGTTGATGTCCATTCCTGCAAATATTCGTATTTTGGTCATGAATCAAATTGAGAAACTTCTCATTTTTTGAATGATAACAAAGTTTATCAGGTCAAAAATTGGAAAAAAAATGCATAGAGAACAATCCAAGACTTAAGGTAAATAAGGGGCATTAAACTATAGGTGATACAGCAATCTTATCTTTCTATCTTTCTTTATTTATGATAACAGGGAAAAGGAGCTAGCCCACTGTACACTTAGGGGCACTCGCACTCATCCAAGCACCCAAACCAGGGAGAAGACAAGGGATTTCACAATTAAATTCACTCGTAAATTATGATCATGGGACCTCCAAAGAAGCATATACCTTGAAGACCGCAAGTCTCTATCAATGAGGATGCCGTTAGCGAATATATCAATCTTATCTTCTCTGAGCTGTTTTCTCGCCAAAACTTCATATCCCCCAATATTTCAAAAAGGGCTTATTCTACCCTCAATCTAAAAAATTGAATCTAGCATTTCAATGGAAATTCCTAATGAAGTGTTTGTTTCCAAAGAAATTAAAAGATTGGAGGTAATGTTGAAAAATCTTTAAATAATAAACTTTAATGAAAAGAACATTGTTTTTAAAATAATTATTCCTAACCATTTATAGTAATTATTTTTTCCTATTTTAAATACAATTTTGGCTATTTCATCTCTTTGGGATAGAAAAAGTTGGATTTGATGTGATGCGTTTCCACATGTTCAGGCGTGCAAAAGGCTTTGTAGTTTTATGTGAGTGGAAAGATGGACATGGGAGAAAACAAAGTTGATTGGCCCACTTCCTTGGCCCCAATGGACTACAAAAAAGTCCACATTCAGGCAACAAAGTCAGCTCACCATATTGGACTTGGAAATATCCTTTGCATGTATAATAATAATAATATAAGCTTATATACAAAAATATTTTCTTCTCAAAATTATGAAAACAATCCACAATTTTAGGGCACAAAAAGACATTTTGTGATCCAAAGAGTCCATGCTCAGTCAAGCAATGCTTTGAAAAACAGCTCAACGGAGTAATTTTATAATATTTTTCTTTTGAGAATAACGTAAATTTATGATATAAGAAAACAAACTGTTATCAAGAAGAAAAAATAAATACATAGGACTCTTTGAATCAAATAGGACCCGCGCATTAAAAGTAGAGCCCAAAGTTAGATATGTGATATATGGTAAAGGTAAACTACAAAAATATCTAAATGTTATAAAAATTATATATATCTAAATTGCCAACCGAAGCAATGGTACAACATTTTGATCTATTAGTAATCACAAGATCTGTATTTGGAATCCTCTCAATCTCCTATTATACTAAAAATAAATAATTAGATATCCAAATTATGTTTTGAAAAATCCAGTAAAAAGAAAACAGTTGGTTCTATCTTAGTCAAATTTTGATTAGTCATTTAAAACTGAATAGCTAACTACTTTTTATAATTAACACTCTCAATGTAAACATTTTTTTCTCCTTTTTTTTTCATTTTCTTATGAGGAAACTCAATAAGAACACAGAGAGAACTCAAATAAGAAAAGCTCAATTGATTTTTGACAGAAAAGAACTCAATGGATAATATCTCAACTATTCTAAAATGCTTTTACTAAAAAAAACTGTTGAAAATTCCTAATTTTACTGTGTCAAGAAATAATTTAATATTCATATAATTTCTTCAAAAAAAAAAATGCTAAACAGAGATTACAAGTTCAGGGTTGAAGTCAAAATACCAGCTCTAAGGACATCAGCCACCGCATCTTCCGGAATTTTGGCGTAACTCTGTGCATCATGAATGATGGACACTGCATCACAGTCCGACGTGATGTACCTGATTGTTCCCCAATAACCTTAATCAGTGGCAATGATTATTATTTTGTTCAACCGGTAATTTTATTTTATTTTTGACGAAAATCGTAAGTAATTTTACCTTTGTAGAACTACGATGAACAAACAAAACCCACAATAATGAAAAAACAAACACACACATGAGAACAAAAACAGTAATAATGGAGGGAGGGTGGGGCAAAGATACAAAAGCAATAAATGCAGAGTGGGCATTGGATAAGGAGAAAAGAAGAGCTAACCCATTGAACTTCCATTGTGTTCTTGCAGTTTCAGTCAAGAGATTATGATCAGCACAGCTAGGAACCCCATTCACCCTATTGTATGCGCACATTATCCCACTCGCTTTCCCTTTCACCACACAGCTCTCAAATGGTGGCTGATATGTGTCCGCCATATCCTGCACCGTCACCTGCATTCATTTTCCCCAATACCCATCAATATAAATTTCATATCTCGAGGCACTTGCGTTCGTCTCAAGATCCGAATCCAAAAGACAATAAAGGGTGTTTGAAAGAGCAGAGAATAAAAATGGAGTTTTTATTTTTTTTTCTTTTCATTCTAAGTATATTTACTATTTTATTCTAATCACTTCAAACACATTGTTTCTTTATAATCATTATCTTCATCATAAACATAGATAATCGTTTTCCTTCGCATTTTTTCCTTAATGCTCATCCTCTCCATGATTATTCTCTCTCCTCCAAGCTCCAAACACCCTTGAAAAGATTTCTAGTCATTCATAAGTAAACCAAAGCTCCAAAGAAATATATCCTAGAGACCTCAAACCTCTACAAAAAGGCCAAGGGACAATTCAAATTTCAATTTGAAATCTAAATCGAATATTACCTTGGCGTCGAATACGTATCGAGTAACGCCATTCCATCGGTCAAGATCATAGGCGGTGAAGTGTTTGCAGCATGCGGAAGCTTTGAGTCGGTTCCCGAGCTTCCCACCTTCAATGGTGTCCCCTTGAACCCCTCTCACGTAGGCTACTGAGTATTTTCCTGTCATCATTGGATCTTCTCCTGGTGTTTCTTGCCCTCTTCCCCATCTTGGGTCTCTGAATATGTTTATGTTTGGCGCCCAAAATGTCATCCCTATCGCTTGCCCTGCATTGTACACAGCCCTCGCCTCTGTTCCTATTGCCTGTTTCACAGATTCATACACTTACATTCAACGTCTGATGAATTATCGCATATTAGCACAATGACCACAAAGTGTTTATGAAAAGAAAATGTTCAACCAAGGAACCCATCGCTCTGATTCATGTATATTAGTACAATGCCTATCAAGTGTTTGTTAAAATGAAATCATAATCCAGATCTTAAACAGAGGAAATATTGCTCTGATTCATGTATATTCGCACAATGCCCACCAAGTGTTTGTCAAAATGAAATCGCAATCCAGAGTTTAAAAGGGGGATTTATTGCTCTGATTCACGATAAACTACTACTAAACTTTAAATTCATGTTAAAGTACTAAACTCAAAAGATTAGGCTAACAGATTGCTAATTAGATGGTCAGATTAGTTGCGGCCTAAAAAATCAGCACGAATTTGCAGTAAAATGGCATCCGATTACAACAAACTTACTGTTCTAATACCCTGTTGAACATCTACTAAACCACCTAACCCTAAAACTTAAATGTGAATCTGAAACTTGAATCATCTTATGAACAAAAACAGCAAGAGAAACAATGGAACATGTTAGATTAGGAATTTGATTCTACCTGCCCGATTTGGTACCAGAGGTCGGCGTCAAAGGAAGCAGCGGTGAGAATGACCTGAGGGAAGCTAGTAGCGGCGGAGATGGTGCCATTGAGGCGGATACCGAATCCGGCATTAGCGACGCCGTGGAGAGCCTCGGACCACCACTCGTAGGCGGGGACGCCGAGGCGGGGGATCGCCGGAGCGGTGTTGACGAGCTGCAGGATCTTCTCGTCCAATGTGAGTCGAGAGACAAGATCGCGAGCTCTTTCGTTGATCGGCAGAGAGGCTCTGCAGAACGGGAGGGTTCTGGTGCGTGGGTTGGAAGAGGCACAGGCATACGGCGGCTGAGACGAGGAAGCGGTGGCGGCGATGGAGATGACGGCGAAGAACACGGCGGCGCAAATAGGGAGTTTCATTTTGGGAGAGAATACAGAGAAGGACGCCATTGACGACGGTGAGTGAAGCTTTTGCTTCTTCAGCGACTTAATAAAGCGACAAGGGACCAGACCACTGTCTCAGTCTTATTATTATTAATAATATATATATAAATATTTTCTTTTTCTTTTACTTCAATTTAAGAATTCCAACCATTTTTATTAAAATTAAAATACACGTTAGTCTCGAATGTTTAGTAAAATTTTGTAGCTAAGCAAATTCTAATTAAGATACTAATTACATCATCCATCTTCAAACGAACAATTAAATCTTATATAAAAAAACAAATAATTAGAATATATAGAGAGAATGTCTTGGTTTGTCTATTTTAATTATAATATTCTTCTACAAACAATTAATTCGTAATAAAAATTTTAGTGTTTTTTTTGGCATATTTTAATCCTGGATTTCATTATCTCTTTCTTCAAGATTATCTGCTATATCGAATTGAAGATAATTAAAGATCGTTTCTAATATTGATTTAAGATTGTTTGTAGTATTAATTAAAGATTATGTATGCAACAATTGAGAACTATTTCTTGCATTAGTTGGAGTTACCAAGCTTATGTACTTTTACTAGATTCCGCCCAATTTTCCAATTGCATTATTATTTGTTTAAAAAATTATATATATTAGTTTTTTTTCCTCTATTATAGATGGAAATACTTACAATATTGTTTTTTGTAATATCTTACATGGATAGTTATTATGGATTTTTTTTTGAAACAATAGTTATTATGGATTTAACCTAATAGGTTAGTTATTTAAAACGCTCTCGCTACTATATCAATCACGGGTGTTTGTGGCAATGAAATGAAATGTGAGAATGAGAAATATGATGATTCTTAATGTTTGAGACATTGAAAATCATTCTCTTAATAACTACATTTTTATTCTCCTTTTATTATTTTTAACAACTTTTTATTATTTAGCCATTTCTCGCTTTGTATTCTCAAAAAAAAAAAAAGAAAAAAAAAAGTTTTTCACTCTTATTATACTCATTGTTTTATTTTCATCAAATTCCTTCCCTGAAATAAATTATCATTTTTTTCATAATCATTTATTTCGCTTTAAACGCAAATAATCATTATTTTTACTTTTATTTTTATTCATATCCTCTTCATAATTTTTAATTTCATCTATAATCATTCTTGCTTTATTTTTCTCGAACATCCACTTATGATAATTATGATTAAGATATTTATAGTTAATAAAAAAAATTAATTGTACAAACTAAATTGTTTATTTTTTAGTTAAGATTAAAACGTGTATAGTTTAGTATAAAAGTAAAGTTTACGAACAAAATTATTATGTTGTAATTTAAATTAGTTGAATCGTACTTTATCTAATACAAATTATACCGAAGGTTGCTACCATTTAAATTGGCTGAATTCTGCAAGATTGAAACTACAAGTGTGGTTTTAATCAAAGCCTGTTTACACTAAATAAAAAAGAATAATAAAAAATTGTTGGCAATTGTGATATCATTGCCGACGTCTTTTTTATTAATAAAAATAAAAAAGTAACCGACAGCTCTATTTTGATTTTATTCTATTTTTGTAAGCCGATATAATCTATAATATATTTATTAGTTATATTCTTTAATTTCTGTAATAATATGGCTAAATTATTGAAAATGCACAAACACCACGAGATTTGTGTAAATAATCTCCTCAAACTTTGAAAAAATTATAAAATATTCTCGAACTATCAAAAGTTAAAATATATCATTATTAAGAAGAATATTAAAGTAAAGTAGTACTTCACCATCAATATATATTTAATTATGAATAGTTCTCGAGTTCAAATCCTTCAATTCCAATAATTATAATTTAAAATAAAAAAATATGGTTAAAATTTTTAATTCAATTAAATTAATAATTTTAATCTTAAAAACAATTTAAATAAAATAGATATAAAATAGTTATTTTGTTAGCTTTGAAGTATTTTTTAAATTTTATTAAAATTAAAATAGATGTACCAAAATTTGATATCTACGCCATCCTTACTTCTATGTATACTTTTTTCCATGAAAATTGAGTAAATATTAAATTTAATAGAATAATCTTCGCATTTGGAAAACTTAAAAAAAAACGAAATTTTTAATAACTAAAAAATAATATATAATATTATTTTCACTTAAAAAAACAAACATACACTACCTGGATTATAAGAATGAAAAATTAGTAAAAGAAAGATAAATAAAGAAATCTCCCTCTTATAAGGGTCAGTGGCGCAGTTGGTTATCTTGTCTGGTGTTAATCTATTTCAACTCCATGGTCACGAGTTTGAGCCCGAAAATCGGTATTTGACTCTCATATTATTTGAGAGCAGTTGTGGTAGGGTTTGTTGGTCCCCCTCCCCACTATGTACTAAAAAAAAATCTCCCTCTTATAAAAAAAAAAAAAACAAAACAAAAAAATGGAAAGAAACCCCCTAATCAAAATAAAATTAGATTATCTATTTTTTATATTTGACTGTTTTAAAAAAAAAATAGTATTTACTGGTTTTATTGTCTACTCGATAAATGAAATTTATTGATTTTCCTCTTTTAGCTACACTTCTGGATTCTTTTTTTCTTTTGTACGTCTCTATCCCCATTCTTCATTGAAATTACAACGGCTAAAAAGGTTCAGCTCCAAATTTTGCTAGATGTGATTGTTTATGACGCCAAAATGGGCATAAGTCACCTAATTAGTGTATTAAAGATTACTAAAGTATTATTATGTTTTTTTCTGTAAAAAAAAATTGATAACATTTAGAGGTGGAAGTTTTGAACCTCTTATAGTGTGTTTGGGTTCCCGTTTATGCAAATAGGTGAGTCGGTTATAATAACTCAACTTACATTTCTACCACTGTTTATTATAACCAGTAGTTACTTGAATGTGCGTGCTCATTTATTTAAACTTTACATATATTATTTGTTGTTATAATAATCAAACTAGTCTCTCAAATACCGTTTATCATAATCCATATTATAATAACTTGTTCCTTAAACACCATTTATAATAACCCACCATATATCATAATCCACTTTATTGTAACTTTCTATCTATCATAATCAAATTGGTGACCTAAATAGACCCTTAGTCATTAAATGATATAAAATTTCACCAAAATTATACTATTTTTTACTAAAATATTATTGTAGGTATTGTTGGGGTTGTACTATTTCTATGTTGTATTCATAGTCATTAATGTGATTTAATAGTGTATTATAAATATTCATAAATATAGACTCATTAATATCACATTATTTATAATTAATTTTTATATTTGATTAATTTGATTCGTTCCTATATTTACGGTCTCGTTGGGCCCATATTTTTTGTTGATATTGGTTTAGCCCAAAGCCTACTCTGGCAGTTGGTTATCTCTTTCATAGATGTATAGAGGGCTATTTAAACACCTCTTCACTACTTAATCATAATGAACTCATTAATTGAAAAAATAAAAAATAAAAAATCTATTGTGGCGTTACGAAAACTAAGAATTGTTAGTTCAGTGTAATTCATGTATTTTTACTGTAAAAAAAGTTTAATTCATGTTTTTTTTTTCATGTCAACTTTTAGTGATTAAAATTAGTTCCTAATTCTTATCATGTTTTATTAATTTTTTAATCAAAATTAGTTTAATATTATAATTTTAATAAAAAAATGTGAATATATTTTAAAAAAAATTAATATGGAGTTTCAATAACTAGAGAGCACGTTATCATATAAACCATTTTTTTTTATTGTATTAAAAGTGCATCGATTAAAATTAAACATTTGAAAGAGCACAAAGAGAGTTGGATGCCTTTGATTTAATGGTAAACGAGTTCAATATAATTATAGGTTCGATTTTAAGTTTTCATTTATTTGAAATTAATAATGATTTCTATGCAATGCTTTTAGTCCCCTCTTTGAATTTGTATTTTAAAAAAAGGTAAAGTTTTAAAAATTAAAATATTACTCTTTTTTTTTCGTTCTATAATATTTAGGAGTGGAAATCTCGAATAGATAATCTGTGATCATTGGGCACACGTTATTATCTCTAAGCTATTATTTTGATTGGGAAACCGATGATATTGTAATATTGGATACAGTCTTGAGAAATAGTAATTATTAAAAAAAAAATGATAAATATATATATATATAGAAGTCGGCTTAACCGCATGCTAAATGGGCCGAGTCATTAGAAAACGGGCCGAAAACCATTCCAAACATTGGGCCGACCAGCATTCCGATTAATAATGGGCCGCCAGCATTCCGATTAATAATGGGCCGAACAGACTGCCAAGTAATGGGCCAACAGCATGCCTGACTAATAGGCTTCATGACATAATTCAGCGAGAAATTTTCACAAATGCCCTTTTTTTGTCTTCACATTTATCTTTCTTCAACAAATGTTATACTTAAAAAAATTACTGATTTACGTTATCATCATTTCTTATTAGCAATAATTACCAAGCAATCACAAAAAGTTTCAAAAGTTTCAACATGCCAATTTTTTTCTTTTGATATTCGTCAATGTTGAAGTTAACTTTCACGCATCACGATTAATATTATAGAATATGTTGTCCGACCTTACAATATTTAGATGTCAAGAAAATTTATAGAAAATTAATCCATTGGTAAGTGATCATTATCAATTAAACCTATCATTTTAAGCACCCTAAGACCTTTTTTACCACTAAACCATTTTAGAATGGGAACATGCCAAATTTAACGTAGCTTAGTAAATAATATACATTTCACATGGAAAACTCAAATTTACCATACTCCACCACTATTATATTAAGCAACAAACTCCACAATTATTGTATTAATCGACAATATTAAATTTTGAAATATCAAGAAAAAACAACTAAATATCTAGAAGAAATAAATAAATGTATATTATATATAAGATTTTGTTTTTGATGGTGACTGTCCGAATTAATTTACGCATATCTTTACTATTATTATAAAATATAACGTACATTAATATGTTTCTAAGTAACTATCATAGATTAAACTAATTAACCATTAATTTTATGACACTATGTCACTCTCAATGATGGTTATATCTCGGAGCAATATTAATAAAACCATTAAATTTAAAGGCACATATCACATTCGAAACAGCTACATACTTCAAAAGGAACATAGATTTTATTTTCCATCGGTGTTGAGAAAGAAAAGAAAAATATATAATTCTTTGATAGGAACTGAACGATATAAGGATTTGGATGAAATTTCAGTTTATTTTATGCGTCTACTATCAAGAAGTTTTAGGATAAAATTTTGCCAAAAATGAAAATTAATTTCCAATGAAATCTCAAAAAGAAGTGACAAAATATTATTAGTCAACCATCAATAAAAGAAGATAACACAAGATATGTACTGATATTTACATTATAGATAAGATTACAAGGAAAAAATTTGCTTCCAAAAATTAATAATCCAATATGCACCAGCTTTATTTTCTTTAATCAACCGTATTTGGGAAAGAATGATTTGAACTTGTAATTTTATAGTTACTGCACATAAGATTTTTTTTTATTATTATAAAAGTTATTTTTTCTAGTTTAATATAAAAGATTTGAACTCATGGTTTCAATCATAAACGCATACTTTAAACTCTAATCGACACTAAAACCAATATTAATCAATACTAAATAAAAAAAGTTTCTCAAGTATTTTTATTTTTATATTTAAGAGTGGATCCAAATCAAGTTATATGTAATTATAAAAAAATATTTTCTTTATAAGCAGTGTTTGAACACTTGACATTTCAAATTTTCATTTCTCACTTGACCACTAGGATTGAACTTTTCACAATATCACATAAAAATGGGTTATATATTGTAATGGTGATCAATTGAGGATAATAAATAACTAAATATCATAAAACTAAAAACATACATAAAAATATTGTGTTGGGCTTAAAATCATGATATTTTTGTTTGAAGTTGAATAAGAATAAGAATAAGAATATGTTTTTGTCATCAATATTGATATCAAGATAGATGCATTAAATGATGGGTAAGGAGGATAAACCCTAGAATTGGGTGAAGCATATTTAGTGGGGAAGTAGAAGGTGAAAATGGGTGGGGAAGGTGAGCAAGTGGATGATCATGAGATTTCATTGTAATTGGAAATGAATGGGTTGGAAAAAGAAGATGCCAAAAATCAAAAGAAGTGGATGGTTGATATTCTATGAGAATTTTTGGGTTTTATTTTTTTTTTAAAAGAAACAATAAAACTATAATTATGGCATTTTACTGAATAAATTGAGAACAAAATATCTTAAATCCTTTCATTTCTTAGCTTTTATGACAGGTGCATGTCACCTTTCATTTCATTTTATTTTTCCAGCTTGGCGATTGTTTCTTTTCTTGTCAAGAACCCATATATTTAATCTTAATCATAATTATAATTCACAAAGTGATTTTAATGATTAGATGAGAAAGATTAGATTTTTTTTTCTTCTTATATGTATTCTATTCACTAGCAGTAGAGGGGGGGGAGGTACTAGGGAACTTAACAAAGGAAGGTAATTAGAAATAAGTTATAAAATAATAGTTTTATTTCATGATCTTATAAGTTTATTTAATTGTTTAATCCGAAATTCGACCTAATTTAGCTAGGTGACTTGTTTCCATGTTCATATGCAACACATTTTTTAAGTCGCATATTAGAGGTGTTCAAATATCAAAGTATCCCGAACTAATCCGACCCAATTTGATAAATTGACTTGAGTTAAATACATAAGTGAGTTGGGTTAATTATAAAATTTTAAAGGATTGAGTTGGGTTAAAAGTTGACCTAAAATTAATCCAACTTAACCCGACCAACTTGAATTTATCAGTTAGTTTAAAAAATATTTTTTTACCTATAATATAATTATTATATTATTTAATCACTTAGATTATATGTTTTTTTACCTAGATTATATGTATATTTTATTTTATAATCTATATATTACGATAAAAATACATACAAAAATTATTTAACTATTTTTGTCTGTTTTAATTATCTATTGTTTTGTATAGGTCGAATGATGTCATCTATTTTTTGTTTTAATTATTTATTATTTTATGTTATATAGTTGTAATCTTCTACATAATATTAGACTAATAGTGAGTGATTTCCTTATTGAATATTTTGCATATTTAAATTCATTTCATTAATTTAATACAATAATGAGATTGTATTTTATTTATGTATAGTGTATGACTGGTTTGATAGAAAAAATATTTATATTCATAATATATTGATGAACTCGATAACCAACTTAATCTGACCCAAAAAATATAAAGGTTGAATTGAATTGGGTTATCTTTTTAATTAAGTTAGGTTGTTAAAAAAAAATTACAAACTCAAAAATTTGGTTAGATTGAAAAAACTTCTTCAACCCAACTCATATTTACCCATATCGCATATCTATTTACGTTCATTACATTTATGTTAGAAAAAAAAAACTAAACTATACATTTTAAAGATTTGAGGGATAAGAGTTCAATAAATTCTAAAGTTGATTAGATTTTATACTAAAATTAAAATAGACTGAGATTTTCAGAAAGGAAAAAATAGACGTTTATAATCCAAAGGTTTATTGACAAAATATTTTCATAACACAAAATCAAAATTAATTCATTTGTAATAAAAAATTTAAATTGAGTTTTATCAATTGTGTTGAGTTCTATTAATAATATAATTCAATCAATAGTAGATTCATTTTATTACTGATGAGTTCTATATCAGTAATAGAAATCTAAATTGAATTCTATTACTAGTTAAATGATAGAAATTAAAGTACTATGTGAATTATTTTAAAAATTCTATTATAAATATAATACAAGAGGTAGAATACACCGATGGTAAATTCTCTTTATCTTATAAAAGTGAACGTTTTAAAATAGTTTTTTTTTCTTCCATTTATTATAAATTTTCTTTCTATGTAAATATTCTAGATCACACGATGAAAACATGGAAATAGTCTAAGGTTGAGACAATAATGATAAAAATATATTAAAAAAAATCAACAAAAAAAGGAAAAAAACTGATTGTTTAAAATTAACAAGTTTCATCAATTACTATGCTAATAATAATAACTAAAAAAAAACTAAACAAATATTAAAGAGCTCTCGAGAAGGATTTTATTTTTATTTTATTATTATTCTTTTTATATAGCTGTGAAAAGAAAGTTGAGCTATTGGGCACCAATGTCTCATCTCATAGGCTAATTAATATTTCTTTTCAAAATGACTTACGTTTGAAACTAGCATTTGAAATAATTACGATGAAGTAATTTTTTTTAATCATAGAATTCTCTAGATTTGTTTTTTTATTATTTTTTTATTTTTTTATTTTTACTAATAGAATTCTCTTGACTTAAAGTTTCGAAATTAAACATTTTTTTAATTTATTTATGAGTAAATAATAATCAATTTTAGTCTTTCAACCTAAAAAATAAAATATTAATCGAGATGATTATTAAATTAATTTAAATTTTAATAAATTGATGAGTTAATTATTTTAATTTTGACATTAACTATATTTTTAAAAGAAAATATTTATATATGTATTTTTTAAAACTCAATAAGTAGATAGACAAAATTTGAGAATTATTGCCAAGTAAAATGGTTTAATGTTAAAATATTGTACCAAAATAAAGAATCGAAAGAGTCAGTGGCACAATAATTTGTTTGATTGTTTAGCTGTAAACCAGTTCAATACCAATGTCATCTCCACTCATTTATACTAAAAAAAATTATTATTATTATTCACCTCATTTCATATTATAATTAACACACTACTATTACTAAAAAAGGTATCGAATGAGTTAATGGCGCAATGATTTCACTGTTTGGTTGTAAACCAATTCAATACTAGCGTTACAGGTTCGAGCCTGAGAATTGGTACCGGTCTCCTTCCCCCTATATGTACTCAAAAAAAAAAAAAACTATTACTAAAAAAAGGTGCGTAAACTGTATTTTCCATTGCATTGGCAAAAGATCATAGGTGTCTTGGTTTATTTTATTTTATTTTAATTAAAACATTTAACTTTTTTATCACTTACTTTTGCTTTTCTATCGTCTTATGCCATCACAATCAATGCAATTATTGATCCATTAATTACTCACTTAATTATAATTGGATTACCATAAAACTATAGTTAAATTGAAATTTTATCAAGTTAATTAGGTTAGATTTGGTATTTCATTTTTGTAGAAGTTACCCGGAAAAAGAAAAGACTAGAGATATTAATTTATAAAAATAATTAAATATTCTTCAAGCACAATGATGAGTCTTCCCTTCCTCATGAATTATGATGATGCTGAGAAATCCTTCTTTTTAGAAAGCAACGTATTCCCTTGTAAAAAGAAATTCCAATTTCAAAACTTTCCAAATGGTTTTTAATTTTCTTGATATTCACATAAAACCTAAAAAAAAAAAGTGGTCATTTTCTATAATTTAAGGTTTATATAATTGACACTTAAAAAGTTTATATAATGGAATTTAAGGACTATTTTATTCTCTTTCATCTAATTCTTTTTTTTTTCTTCTTCTTCTTACTGTATACAAATATTAGATAAAATGAACTAAAAAACATATATTAGATAAAATAAAGTTTCATATCAAATTAAATCATTATGGAATTTGCAACATGGTTAATTAAGACAATGTTTCATTCTTTAATAAGATTTCAATTTCATTTTAATTAAATAGAATACTAGTTTAAATTTAATAGATTTAATATTTAGTTCATATCTTTGAAATGTAATTTTATTTGATTCATATATTTCAAAATCAAACCTTTTTTAATCTACTTAGATTAAAAGAAAAGAAAACCGGAAAAAAAACCAAAATTTGAAAATTAGTTAGCTAAGGCCGTGTTTGATAGTCATTTTGTTTTTTTTTGTTTATGAAATTTAAGCCTATTTCTATTTAAATTTACTACCATGTGCTCCATTTTTACTACAATATATCCATCTTTCCTTAAAAAAGTAGGAGAATACTAACAAAACTTAAAAAACATAAGTAAATTTTTTGAAGCTACTTTTTTTTGTTTACGAATTTTGGTTTTGTTTATTAAAATATAGGTAAGATGTAGATATCCAAATAAGGAAAAAATATAGTAAGATAGTTGTTGTACACTTAAATTTCATAAACAAAAAACGAAAAACAAAACGGTTATCAAACGGGGCCTAAAGTACAAGTTTTTTTTTTTTGAGAAGAAGTTAAAGTACAAGTTAACTACACTTTTCTTCTAATTAAATTAAATTATAGGTTTAATTTAATCTATCAAATTAATAGCTAGATCGTTGTTTTTTTTAAAAAAAAAGATAGTTGATAAAAAACAAATGGTAGTCAGATATCACATTTGAATTTTCATTTGAATTAATTTGATTCACACACACTATCAAATATAAAATAATAACAAAAAAAAGTGACATTCATTAATCCATTTTATTAGTTCATTGTATTTGTTGATACAGATGATCAAATAGTTTACTTAAAAAAAGATTAGAGATCGCATTTGAAAATACTTCAATAATTTAGGGACAAAAGTGGTATTATATATATTCATTAAATTATTATGCATATAAAAAATCATGTAGAGGAAAATAAGACAAATAAGATAGCTGAAGAAACAAAAAAGACAAGCAAGCAAGCATTCTTATTTAATCAAGATGCTAAATATCAAAATCAACTTTTCTTTTGATGGACATATAATCTGCCCCTTCAAAGTGAATTAAATATTTTTCAAAGTCTGATTAAAGTCCTGAAAAATAGAGACATTTTTTTCAAAAAAAAAAGGGGCATAATTAAAAATAGGGCAGTCAGCGCAAGACTAGGCAAAATACCGAAAAATATTACAAGAGCAGTTATATTTAGAAAATTTTGCAAAACTAAATCATCCCCATTTAAATAGATTTTTTATATAGTCAAAAGACATAAATACCCTCCCACCTTAAATTAGCATTTTAAAACAAATCTTTCATGAATTTTGTCAACTTTCCTATGAAATATCTCCGATAAAATGACTTTTTTAAAAATCTATGAATTATTTTTTTTATGTGATACATGGTTTTTATTTATTTATTTGTAGGTAGTTGTTTTGATTTTGTTTAAATGCTTAAAAAATTTAATAATGTATTAATAAATAAATACGAGTTTCGAATTCTAAAAATATAAATAAATAATACGAGTTTCAAATAAATAAGGATTCATGCATTCTTGTTATTTTTATTTTGTCTTTTTTTAAACCATTCTTGTTATTTTTGTAGTATTAATCCTATTATGCATGAATACTATTTTTTTTTAAAAAAAAAATATCGAATTAGTATTATATTTCACAATTAAGATGCATTTATCTCATATAAGAGTATTAATTCATCGAACATTATATTTATTTGCATTATTTAATAATAATTTTGTAAATATACAATATTAAACAAATTATAATGATTCTAAAGTTTAATAAATTAATATTTCATAAATAATGCATCTGAAAATGTAATAAACTTTCATAATGAACTTTCTTTTTTTTTAAACAAAAAATGTTTATTAAAAATGGTTTTATTTAATTATTCAAATACATTGAGAATGAATAGGTAAAAAAGGTGATGGTGATTTCATAAAATCTTTAATCATGTATTAATGAATAAATACATGTTTTAAATTAATATGGATTTATTTCACAAAAAAAAAAAAATATGGATTTATGGATATTATTTTAAATTAAATAAATACTATATTAATAATGAAGAATATTGTAATGAGTATTAAAATATAATACTCGACCGTATCTTTTACGATGAAGTTTTTAGAAAAACTTGCAAGATTAATTAAATTTAAAAATAATCCTAAACCTAGTTTTTTTAAAAAAAAAAAAAAAATATATAATTATGGGATATTAATAAAAAAATATTGTATTAATGAGTATTTATAATACATAATAAATACTGTATTAATGAGTGTTTATAATATATAATAAATACTATATTAATAAGTATTTATAATACATAGTTAATACTGAATATATTAATACAGTATTAATTATGTATCGTAAATACTCATTAATACAATTTTTTTTATTAATATCCCATAATTATATTTGTCAATTTTATTAATATATTCAGTATTAATTATGTATTATAAATTCTCATTAATACAAAAAGAAAAAAAAACTGAAAAAAAAAATTATTAAAAAGAAAATTTCGTCGTTAGAAAGAAACGGAAAGAAATGATAATAAAAAGGAAAAATAAGTTACAAAATGGAGGAGAGATAATGGATAAGTGGCTGATAATTAACCAGAAGAGAAAAATGCACTCTAACTAGAAAAGGGTAAATTGATACTTAATTAAAATTATTTTTAATTGAAAAAATATATTTGCTAATACTTTGAAAGTTGGACATGCTTGCAAATATATTTTTAAAAATGAACCAATTTCTCTTAAAAATACTCCGAAATCAAATGGATAATTAAAATGAACAGCTTTAAAATATAGTCTATTTTTAGGGACCAATATTAAAATAGTTTAATAACTACAGAAGTTAATTAATAAACTATGTTGTTCCTCAAAAAAAAAAAAAAAAAAACTATGTTTATCAAAATCGAATATTTCATTCAGATACAAAATAAAATAGTATATATATATATATATATGAACTCAAAAGAAAACTATATATAATATTTTATTCGTTGCGTAATTAGCGTGGGAAGAAAAATACATAAAATTAACCGTGAAAAGGGCAATAAATTGCAAATGAATAACAGAAGCATCAAATATTAGCAAAATCGACTATTTCATTCAGATACAAAATAAAATAATAAATCACCTTATATATGCTGCTTTTCTTTTTAAATTTTTTAGTTTCGATGTTTTTTTTTAAAAAAAAAATTATAGTTTCGATGTTAGTTGATAGATGTTTTAAATTTGACCTAAATATTGAACATTAAATTAAAATGATTTATCTCAAATGAAAAATTTATTTTTTTTACTCGCTATAAGACATCACTTTAGTTACGAAAGTTGAGTTTATAATATAATCATATACCCTTTTTTTCACCTTAAATATTGTTGAGATTGGAATAGACATCATTTTAGTCTAAGTATCAATTTAATATACCAACAAAAAAATAATATTAAGGACATCAATACATTTTTCATGATCATGAGGTCTTGAATTCTAATTCTCATTTTCAATGTAGTCAAACTAAAAAAATATTAACTTAAATGTATACATGTGTTGACAAAGTATAATATCAGTACAATATTCTTACTAACAATATCTCAGCGGTCTCCAAAAGGTATCGCAGTGTTCGAATATTTGAATTTTGAAAATATGTTTATCTCAAGCACTCATGTTCGAAATTCACTTGTAATATTAATTTGTAGATACTTGTCTCAACTCCTTTAATATCTCTTGGTGTTTGATCTAGAAATGGATGTAGTAATTAACCCCAGATAAAATAGAACGAAACTTCAACTATGATTTACCTCGTCACTTGGGCGTTCATTACTAACAACAATTATATTAGAGCTAAGAAAATAAACTCAAATTTTACATATCATATATAATTGTAAAAGTGTAGAGATGCTCGTTATATCTTTAACATAAATTTTACATAAACTCTAATGTTGACTAATTAATAAAGCAACATAGAAAGAGTGAAAATAAACTCAAATGATTCAGAAAAATAAGTTTATAAATCAAATCTTAAAAAAAAAAGGTTATAAATCAAATCTAACCAGGCTAAAGTGGCAAATTTGATTAATAGAGTACAATTTTTTTTTTAGTGATGAAGCTTTTTTCAACCCCCATTGTTTTCGCTGTCGGGTTGCAATAGCATATCCCATAGTTATGTCTCGATGCTTCGCATATTAGTATATCTTTTTGTTGGATAAGATTCGTTTATTCATATGCTTAATTAATAACTATTACAAGAAACCATTAAAGTAATGAGGTGTTTTGGATGAGATTTTGATAAAGAGTTAGTTTGAGGGCTTATATTGAATAGTTAAAGTTTTAGAGTTATGGTAAAAAACTCGTTTAAATGTGTTTTTTTTTTGCGGAGGAGTTAGAGTGAAAATGTTGTTTCGAGGTAGATTTAAAATAAATAGTTATTTGAATAGTTACAAAAATTCATTCGAAAAATTAAAAAATTTCAATCTAAATCTTCCTTAAATATGTCAATCAAATACCCCTTAAGTTGTAATTAAATTCGAATATTATGTCATGACTAGTTCTTTTTTTTTTTTTAGTACAAAGTTGGGGGAGGGGGGATTACAGTACCGATTCCAGAGATCGAACCTGTGACGTGAAGTGAAAATAGATTAACTTCAAATCAGATAACCAATAGCGTCACTGACCCATTCAGTAGAAAAAGAAATCTTATTTGATAAGACATACAAACTAATTAAATTACTTTGATGATTAGGGCCGGAAGAAAAACAGTTTAAATGAGATAAAATCGTGTTTGATATATATATATAAAATGAAAAGTGGGGAGAATTTAATATTTTTTTGATACAGGGAGAATTTAATATTAGGAGTGTGGTTGAAGAAAAGTAGCAAAAAAAAAAAATCTAAATTATTTTTAGTAAGTTGGAAAGGGGATTACAAATACCAATTTTAGGAATCGAATCAATGACTGTGGAGTTAAAATAGTTTAACACCAAATCAGATAATAAATTACATCACCAGTCTATTTGGTCATTAAACTGTAATTCTTGTGGATGGTAAAAATTACTTTGTTTCATATAAAATTTTTTAGAGTGCGAATGATAAAAACAAGCCTATATGATAAAGGAGAAAGTGATGTTGTAAAGTATCTATTACGGTGAAGTAAAGAACGAAACTCTTTATGATAAACAAATTCATTTTACAAGTTCGTTATTACAAATATTGTTAAAATTGTTTACATCGAATAGAGCAGGGTCGTAGCTAAAAGAGATTGAGAATAACAACAATAATGAAGATGAAGAAGAGAAAGAACGACATAGTGATTTTACGTGGAAAACCCCTAAAAAATTAGGGTAAAAACTACGGGCAAGGATAGAAGAACTTTATTATAAAAATAGTATAAAAATAGGAGTTACAAACTTTCTCTCTTACAAAGTAGCAACAAACTCTCTAAGGAGAAACTCTCTCTATTTTTATCTCACACCCTCATTCACCTAGATGTGGGATGTCATGGGAGATTTTGGGATGGTTTGCCAACTAATGACATCATCTATTTATACTACTCATAAACTTGGCCTCCAAGTATGATCCAATGGTCCACATTTTTCCTTGATGATCAAGTAAATCATGTGGCCATGATTTTGCCACATTTTTACTTTGGATAAGTATGAGTAGATATTTCTTGAAAACATATCTAGATATGTCTTCACCAATCTTAGTCATTGGTGTTTTAGAATTCTCTCCATAATTCTTAGACCAAATGGTGTTTTAGAATTCTCTCCACCAATCTAGAACATATGTGAATTATCTAGAACCTTCTTTGGCCATCTAAGATAAAGTTGAATGATCTAGCATATTCCAATATTATTCAACAAATATTTCCTATAAAGAAAACTAATAACATATATAATACTTGAATTTTTTTAGAATAGTTGGTTCATATTTTTTAGAGACTACAAATTTAATACGAGCAATAGGATCAATGATCATCAGATGACTATTAAGAACCAATCAAATCACATGGTTCACTTCCCACATAGCAAGGAAAATCTGTATGATTTTTTTTTTAAAAATACCTATATGATTATTTTTAACTTGACACGTGTATTATTTATTTTTATATATCTGTTTTTCTATTTGCCAAAAGAATGACCCAATATGAGTAATTTTCTCAACCTAAAAGATTTTGGGGCGTTCATTTTTCAAAGAAATCTCAATCATGAAAGGGAAATGAGAACACGCGCTTTGAACATAGATTGGAACTTTTTTGTGTCCATTCTAACCTTTTTTTTTTTTTTTGGTTCTATTATTATATTTGACGTTGAAATAATATATAATTCTCTCTCTCTCACTTAAATTTTTAGTATGAATCGAGGGACGATAGAAAAATGTTATTATTATTCTCAAATAAATTAAAGTGAAATATCGATTTTTAAAATCAAATTTTTGACTATAATATTGAACTGAAGTATCACCAAAGAATGAAACTAACATGTTATCTGCTCTTTCAGTAATAATATAGAATCTTTTAATCGATGACAAATGTCAATTACTTTTAAATTGAGGGGTTTTTTTTTTGCGTGCATGCATCTAATTTTATATTGTTATTTAATTTCCAATATTTAAAAAATGTGAATCGAATAAATGAACTATACAATAATTATTCTAAAAGTAATTATTGAATTAGGATTCAAGTAATTAATTAACATATAAAGACTAAACTTACCTTGTAATATGAACACACCTTATGTTATTTATATAAATATGCAAATCACATCAAGTTTGTGGACACTAGTGAAAAAAAAAGGTTATAGTGAATAAAGGATGGGCTTAAAAATGAAGATAGAATCAAATCTCTCTCATGCCAAAGGAAATTACTGATTTGGAAATAACAACATTTTCACACTATAAAAACATGTTGAAACTAGTTTAATTAGAACAATATGTTGAATTAATACTACTCATAACTATAAATTGTGAGTTTGAATCAGTAATTCAATAATATTAGTGTATTCCCATAATAAATAAGTCATTGGTGTTTTTCTCCTTTGATTACTGTTGAACTTAGAAAAATATACTAAATACAATAAAATATGGTATTAGAGTTCCATGTAGATTATAGGTCTTTCAAATTTTGATTCGATCCAAGTGAATGATTTGGATTCCATCCAAATGTGTATAAGATCAAATTTTTTTGAATCAAACTCAAGCAAGTAAATACTGATTTTGTTTCATATTGAAAAGAAGAAGAGATCAATGAAAAATTAGGACTATTCACAAGCTTCCTATGGACCCTATAAAATTATGCTAAATTAAACCATTAAATTTTGAAAGAATAATGTGTCTTATCTCCTAAATATCTCCTAAACTATACTGAAATGATAGTTGAACCCTTCGAATAAGGGATGTGAATATTTTGCTAATGAAATGAAAGGTACCTATTTATTTCTTAACCTTTTCAAAAGAAAAAAAAAATTGATAGTCAATTTTTTTTTATAATTGTCCATGGTCTTATTATAACTGTCACTTATTGTGATAATGTTTTTTTTTAATGTATATAATTTAAAAGGCTCAAATAAAGCATCCTAAATAGTCTTGACTATGCTCAATGTCTTATTAACAATGATAATAATGTAAATTAAATATAATTAATAAGGCACATTTAATGATATATTTTTATTTCATGAGATTTAAATATGTAACTTCATACTAAATTCTACCATCATTGGCGGTGCTAATTATTGTTACAAAAATAGATTTGATCCCAAATTTAATTCAAAGTAATATTTTTTTAGTACATATTGGACGGGAGACAAATACCAAATAATGAAACTATTGAACCACTAATTTAAGTAACAATTTATAGTCTTATTATTGATTTATTCTATCTAGATTAAAATTTATTAGGCCAATGCATGATTTATCCCATATTTAGTTTAACTTTTTGTGAAGTCTTCAATAATATTGTCTTTTTTTTTTTCTCTCTCTTTTTTTTGAGAAAAATTTCATAACATAGTAAAAGGTTGAGATTCAATTGAATTTTGAATTGAGTAAGACATTTAAAATTTTATTGTATATCGATATCTTTTGGTCAAAGTAAACGAAAGGAAATTACTAAAGACTTAACAATGCGAAAACAATACTTGAGATATGAAATAATTAGGATCTAATCTAGGAATTATACTTTCATTTATTAATTGTTTAATGAAATAAATCTACTATGAAAATTCGAGGCGGCTTTAAATAAATAAACCGATCAAAGACTTTTTTTAAACATATTTCTTATCAAATATAATAATAATAATTAAACTACAAAAAAAAATTTAACTAAAAAATCAAATTGAAATATCGTTATCTAAAATTTTCCAAGATGAAGAAGAGAAAAGATCCGAGAATTTATATATATATATAAAAAAAAGGAGACCCGAGAATTTCACATGTTTTTTTAAAATAATTTTAGACAAAAAATTCACATGTTGTTCATCTCAAGTAATCTTTTTTATTATTGTTATTTTATTAAAAAATAAAACTAAGCACGAAAAATAACTAACAAGAATTGTATTTAATTTAAATTATCTATTTATATATATTTATTTATTTTATATTAGTTGGGAGGAAACTATTCCAACTGGTTTACAACCAAACAATGAAATCATTGTGCGACTGACCCATTCGATTATTTTATGTAGGGTTGATTTATTTGTTTAATGAAAATTTATTTGATCTAAAAAAAAGCAACCTCTTCCCGAAAAACGGTCCCAATAACGACAAAAGTAGGTTAATTTTGCCAAACAAATAGCAGCCCACGAAAAAAACCACATTTATATTTCTTATGCCTTTTACTATTTTTTCTTATTAAATTTTAGGATTCTATCCTTGATAAAGGTGTAACAAAAAAAAAAAATCAAAAACCCCCAATCTAATCTAGATCGATTTTTTAGTATTAAGTTAGGAATATTCTTTTGTAATTTGAAAAAATTAAAAAATATTGATTCGCTTCCCATTTTTAATTTTAAAAAATCATTAAAAACCTAACCGAACTGAAATATATATAAATGTTATCGATAAATTTTAAAAACTCATATTTCTTTTATTATTTAAAAGATTTTCCAAATTTTTTAATATCAATAAATATAAATCACTTATAGTAAATGTTTTTTGTTAATATATTTTTCAAGTAACTTTCTCCAATTCTATTTAATTTTTTATGTATATTACTTGTCATTATCTCTTTGAATTTGAATTTGAATTTGAATGATTATGATAGCTTAGAATATTTATATTTGAATGGCTGATATATGATTTTTTTATGAAATTTCATATTTATAAGAGTATTGTTTGTTATCTAAATTACAAAACAAAAGAAATGAAAATGAAAAATAGATTTATTAATTTTTTAAAATATAATGCTAAAATCAAAATGAACCAATTGAAAATCAATTCCATAATTTTGTATTTTATTGGACATTGGTTTGAAACCAATTATTGAAAAATCAATAAAAATAAAATAAGCATGAGATTTTATTTCAAAATTAATTGATAAAAAAATAATAACTCTATCGTCATTTTTAATGTTAGATGCTCAACAAACGAAAAAAAAAATGTTACCTCATTTGTATCTTCCATTCCCTAAATTCTTGACATGGGAAGTTCCATGAAAAAAGGAAATAATAACTAGATTCGATTATTTTAAGGTAGTGTGTATAGTTTAGACTGTTAAAAATGACACGAAAAATAAAAAACTCTTCTTTTTTTTTCAAACTCTATATAGAGAGCATAATTACTCTCAAATAATATGAGAGACAAATACCAATATGAGACGAATTAACATTAGACAAGATAACCAACTGTGCCACTGACTCTCGATAATTTTTTTTTTTTTTTAATTCATCAATAGAGTAGAAATGTGTCCAACTCTTTGTTTACTAATCATAATTTATGCTTTAGATAAATGTCAAGGTATTCCTCTTTCCCCCTTTTTTTTCTTCTCGATAAAGGTTTAAAGTTATTTTTGTTAAGGATATCTTTTAGAATGGTGTGGATGCTTATAGATATCTTTTAACATCTACAAGATAGATGAACTAATTTATCATTAATTTAATTTTAAAATATAATTTTATATTATTTAATATGATATCAAAGTTTTATTAAATTAAAAAATGTACTTCACTCCAATAATAAAAAAATTAAGATTCAATTTAATATTGATAAACTCAAAATTATCTTAAAGAGTCGTTGAAGATTTCATAAACTTCACACTAAAAATATGAGGATACATTATAATATTTATAAAATAGATGAAGTACTAAATTCATTTCAAATAATTTTGAAATGAATATCATATTATCTAATAATTTGATATGAAAAGAAGAAAAAAATCTAACAATTCTGAAGTCCTTTGAAAAGGATTTTCATTACCTTGCCTATTATAAACATATAACAAAAAATGTCTTCATTTAGTGGCATATTTGGTGAGCAAAAAGCTAGTTGTTCTTTTTAAATATATATTTGTATTCTCTTGAGTCAGCTTGTACCTTAAAGTGGATGAATTAATTTGAATGCACCTTTTTAATTTGGCTTGTGGTGAGATGATATACTTTTTGTTTGAGAATTTTAAAATTTTTGGTTGGGTGTACAAATGGGTCAAGGAGTTAGGCTATTTAGCAATTTTCAATAACACCAATAGCTCAATTATATTTTGATATACTAATAATTAAAACAAGTCATTTTACATGTCCTAATTAAATATAAGTTTTTCTGCACTAGTAATTTATGTATTACTAAAAAGAGTGGAACTTCAATTATATTTTGTATTACTTAATATCTTAAAATTTACTATTTGGAACCTAAATCTTGCATTATTAGTGAATTTTAAAAAATGTATTATTTAAAAAGGAAAAAATAATGCCAGAGACCCTCTTGTGATTTGTACTATCTATGACTCATTCATTTGTGACAATATTTTATGGTTACTTTTATGTGGATTTTATGGTGTATTAATTTCATTAAAATCAATTAATTATCCACATTTTCACTAGATTGCTCCCATGGTTCAAGAAATTTTGATATACAAAAATATAGATGCATAAAAGATGAAAGTTTCTAATTTTGCCTCCAAATTTAAGAAATTATTTTGGTCCCAAAAAAAAAAAGAAAAAAAAAATAATGTATTCAATGAAGAGATGTGCAATATTGTCTTTTTCTTTTGGCAATTATCGGGCGCGTGGGTCAGGCATACAATCCGATAACCCGTGACCCATTACCCGAGTGTTGATTACATGAGACCTTTTTTTTTTTTTTTTTGAGACACTGATTACATGAGACTTAAATAGGAAGAACCAACATTTTTTTCCATTTTCTTCATTTCATTTCTGATGCTCATACAATACTTATATTTTTTTACTGTCCAACCAAGATGTCTGAGTTAGTAAAAAAAATCTCAATATAGATTTCTTTTAAAAACATATGGTGGGGATTTTTCATGGATAATAATAATAATAATAAAATCTATAAATAGTAACTTCTTATAAAAAAAACAAATAATTGTCTATAGCAAAATATTGAAACGGATTTAATAAAAAGACGAAAAAATTACTGGCCTCGTGACTTAAATGACTTTAATCAATACAATAAATAATTTCCAATCAATACCACAAACAATTTTTCATTAATATCACATAGAGTCTTTAATCAAATAGTCTTTAATTAAGGGATGATAAAAGATTAAACAGAATATAAAAAAAAACATTCAAAATTAAAATAAATAATAAAAAAGTTGGGGTGTGTTTGGGCCCCGTTTATGTAAACGGTCGTGTTAGTTATAATAACCTAACTGATGTCTGCCCCACCGATTATTATAAACGGTGGTTACTTAAAGTTGTGTGCTAATTTATCCAAACTTACGTGTTCGTTTATCAAAACGTTACATATATTATCTTTTTGTTACATAATCAATCTCTCAAATATCATTTATCGCAATGTTTGTTATAATAACTTGTCCTTTAAACACCATTTATTATAACATTTCATCTATCGTAACTAAACAAGTATTCTAAACACACCCTTGATAACTAAGACCAAATTCCCTTTATTATATGGATGAAAATAACTCAAAGAATATATATATATATATAGAGAGAGAGAAAAACATGCTTTTAACTATAGTTCTCTTTTTAATTTAATGGGTCACCATTTATTATTTAATTTTGTGTTAATCCATTTCTAAAATTACGAATTTAATCCCTATAATCAATATTTGTAATTCTCCTTCCGAAAAAAATCTAGATATTCGAATATTTTTTCAGTATGCCTTTTCATGTAGTTAAATTTTTTAGAAAAAAAAATCTAGATATTTGAGAATTTTGTTGACTGAAAACGAAAGTGAAAGACAGAGTTGTTTGCATTGCATTCAGTGGGTCCTTCAGACCCACAAGTAGTATGTCAAATCAGCCATAACAATCAACAAATTTGTGTAGTTCAATTTCTAAAAATGAATAGATAATTCCTCTCTTGTCAACAAAATAATAAATAAATAATCCCCCTTTCCTCTTTTTCATAATTGCAAACTAATTAGTTTCAAAATAATAATAAATAGTTTATTGTTAATGTTATTGCAAACTAGTCTATATTTTACAAATCAATTTTAAACGCGGTGTGGTTTTGAATTATAGCAAATCTATGAATTTTAAATAATTTTGTATTTTTTTAAAAGATTCAATTGAGAATTTGAAATTTAAAATTTGAGTTATTATTACATATTATCGTTAGAGCTTTATATAACAAATTTATATTTAATTTTTTTTATATCGGCTACTTCAGTTAAAAATATTTTTGAACTATGAGCTACTTTTATTGAAGTTGAGGCACTCCAAAATATTTTAAATTTTAGTTTTTTTCCTTTTAAAATAAATTATGTCATTTATGAGACAAATACTAATAGAGACCAAAAGTTTTGAATGAAATATATATGTTTTTTTTCTGTAAGATGTTATTGATTTATTACAAACAAAGAAAACCATTCCGTATGAGGATTTTTCTTTTTGTGTAATTTAATTATTTTTTAAAAATAGCATTACTAGTATTAACAAACCCACCACGAAATAAAGTTAAGAGAAATATATAATTTTGTAGAATAATACAATTTACTTGTAGAAGGTTAGACTAGTTCCATTCTATTATTCTATTAAAAAAAAGTTCCACTCTATTATTTTATCAAAACGACAAATCATATTTTAAAGTTAATTACTAATTCGACACCCATTCTTGCTTCCTTACCTAACAAGTAAAAAATTAAAAATTATCACCGAATAAAAATAAATACTCTTATTCTTTTTTTCAGTCAAAATAAAATTATTTTCAAACTAAAGCGACAGATTAAAATATTAAAAAGAAAAATTATAGCGAATAATTTAACATTAATGAAATATAAAAATAATTTAATGTTTCCTGGAGAAAGGAATAGAAGTGGTGAAATTATTGTGATAAAAAAAATGGTGAAATTATTGGTTTAAGAAAATGTGAAAATTATTATTATTTTATTTTATTTGTACTAAAAAAAATTGTTTTTCTATGCATACTTTATTTTAGATTTAAGAATTGTTTCCGTCATAACATTTGTTTATTTAGTATATATATTTTCCTTTCGTCTATTTTATTCTGTATTTTAATTTATTTTGATCTTTATATTTTCAAAATGTTCACTCTAGTTCCTGTTAATTAAGAACAATTCGATCAGTTGTTTATTTATTTGATCATTTTATTCAATCACGATTTTAGTATGGCAGAATATTTATTGAAATGCAGCCATTATAAATTTTATATTAAGCATTTTCAAAAGAGAAAAACTTGGTCATTTGTTTGAATACCTGACTAAAATTAATATTTTTTAAATAAATATCCATGTAATCAAAATTAAGGGCATATTTAGGAAGCCGATTTGATTAGAATAGATGAAGGATTATGATAAATAGTAATGTATAATAAATGATAAGTTACTATAAATAATATTTGGATAACAATTTATTACGGCGTATGTTATATAATTGTAAGTATGATATAAAACTGAATTACTATAAAAAAAATTGAAACAAATGTACTACTAATTCTTTCGGTATTGGTATTAGCAAAGTATCTTTGGTAAACTTAAAATTATTATTGAATATAATGAGTATAAATTAAATTTTTAGTAAATCTCAAACAGAAATCATAGTCAAAATTCATAAAATATTTAACAAAAAAATAAAAATGTAAATGAATGGACACAAATGTTTAAGTACCTACGAATTATAATAAATATGAGAAGAGAGACCAACAAACAGTACATAAAAGACATCACTTTCAAGTAATATAAAAAATAAATATTAATTTTATAATTGACTATAATATTGAATTGAATTACAATCAAACAATAAAACTATTAGATTATTATAATTATCGTCAAATACGCCTAAAAAAGTGCATGATATAAAAATAATAGTATTCGCATTTTAATTTATTTAGTATTACAATTCTTATTTTGAAGAAGGGATAAAATTATAAAAATGGACAAAAAATTTCACTTGCCAATGAATTTTCGCAATTTGGCACTTGAGTTAAATTGGATGCTAGGATTTCGGGCTTTAATGGGCCCATGTCCTTAATCGCGAGCGGTGGACTTTTAACTTTTTGTTAACCGAAAGCGGACCCATGGTTTCACTAACTCGACCCTGGTTAAGCCTCTAGCGTCTTCTTGTTTACTCTACCAATGACGTTTGAAGATTAAAAATATTATTTTCATCCTTTGTTTGTTTTAAATGTTCATATTCTTAGGATTACGCCAAATTGAAAAAATATTTAGTAATTTTTTTTTTTGAGAATAAAAAATATTTAGTAATTATAGTTATACTATACACCAATTAAATTGTATAATTAATATATAATATTGTATTAATAATATATAATTTATATTAATTATACATAAAAAAAGTATTAATAATACATAATATTGTGTTAGTATACTAAATTGCAATAAATATTAATTATACTGTATAAGCAAAAAAAATTCAAACTTACCTAAATCTGAAGTATCTAGCATAATTTCATATTTTTATTCAAAATCCAAAATTTCAATTTCTAACTTTTTCTTTATATATATATACAATATAGATAGATGATGCTTTAAATTTTTTTTAGATAAATCTATTTACATGATGTGATTTTTGTGCATTGAAATTATTATTATAATTCAATTTTTTTTAGTACATATTGGGCGAGGGGGGACAAATAACGATTCTCGGTCTCAAACTTGTGGCGTTGATGTTGAACTACTTTATAACCAAACAATAAAACCAATGCGCCACTGATCGAGAATCGACACTAGTGTATGCTCAATAATCAGACGGTATCATTATAATTTAATTAAGTTCAATAAAAATTGCTAACATGAACAGTTGTTGAGTGGCACTAGTGTATACTTAATAATCATAATATTTTTTTTAGTTTAAAGAGAGGAGATAAATCAAAATCTATTTTATATAAAATTTATTATTATTATATTACAACTAATCAATCAAATTAACCCTTCTCAAATTTTCGGACTTGGTAATATGTATTAGGCACAAAATTATGTTATTTTAGAATATAGGAACAAATAGATATTATATTCAAAATTTAGGAATTAGGTAATAAATATTAGACACAAAATTATGTTGTTTTTTTTTTTGAGTACATAGTGGGAGAAGGGGGACCAACAAACCCTACCTAGAGGGCACAAGTACTACTCTCAAATAATATAAAAGTCAAATAATGATTTTGACCGTAATGTTGAAATGGATTAACACCAGACAAGATAACCAACAGCGTCACTGACCCTTGGTACAAAATTATGTTATTTTAAAATATAGGAACAAAAGTAAATATTATATTCAAAATTTAGGAATTAAAAATGCCTTTTCACAATATTATTTTAAGGTTTTATGAAATTATGGTTTAATTGTGTTTAGACCGAGAATAACGGGTCGTTTGGGTTCCGTTAAAATGGTCGAGCCACGTGTAAGAAGACAAGAATGTGAAACAACCGATGGTATTCGTGGCACTAGATGATCACGTAGACCTTATTTTATTATTATTTCTTTTTTCTTTGACAGATGAACCATAATTGTGGACACAAATGCCACACAACCACTACCTATTTATTTTTATTTCAGTAATTTTTAACAAATATTATAAGATAGGCATGGCCATTCATTTCTCTATATAGAATTTTGCTTAAATCTTTTTCTTGGTATACACGAAAAACTATTATTATTATTATCTTTATGTTGTGTTCGTATAATTATAGTACAGTTGAATTATCTATGTTGAAATAATAATGAGGTTTTATTTTATAAAAATCAAGACTTGAATAAGAGATAAAAGTATAAGTAGAAACGAATCCAAATTTCAAGGTTTAGAGTTATTCGAGACATTCTCATTGTTGTAATTGTTCCACATTCAAAAATTGAGGATTTTATAACATTTTTATAAGAAATATTACTCTCCTCATTACCAATTGATTTTGAGATGAAACTCATATTTTTTAAAATAAGAGTGAAGGGGGCAATTTTTTTTTCTTTTAATCTATAAGAGAAAATTAAACCACTCATATGCACATTTGAATTAGGGGAGTGGCAAATACCACCTTACAATAGATTATTTTAAAAAATATTGTGAATTGTATTAATTATATAGATAATTTTAAAAAAATTAGGGGGGCACGGTTCCCCCCTAGTCTCCATGATGATCCATTATGGAGTATAAGTAAAATTAATCAACACATACAGACCACGGCTGCAACTAGCCATGCTAATCATCTTCGAAACTAATCTGCCCTGAATTAAACAATCCACAGAAGAAAATTGAATAGACAAAACCCTCTATAATTTTGATATTCCCAATCAACTCAACTATAACACGACATGAAGTTGGTAAAACAATCAGACATATTCTCTATTAGGCGACAATTATGAAACAATTGATGCAAATAACAGACAAGTCTAGAGGCACTCGAATCCAAGATCCATGACGTGGAATTAGTATTTTGAGAAGAAAAAAAAACAACAAATACCTTGAATGTGTATCATTGCCGCAAGTGAGTCATTCTTGTTATGGCCCATGTGAGAATTCAACAGATTGATGAGTTGCAAATATTGAGTCAAATTGAGACTAAAGAAAAACTCAATGGAAGGAATATGTAAAATGAAATTTAGAGCCATTGATCCCGAGGAAGACGATGCTCTTATCTTTTTAGAGCCTATAGCCTGGAGGATATCCGCGTAGCTTATAACATTTGTCTACAGTATGTCCTTTCATATTGCAGTGAATACACATTGGGCGTGACCCATCTCTTATATAAGACAGATTAGTCTTTGAGTCTGTAGTAGCCAAGATTACCAGCTCATCCGGGAATGAACTTCCTGCTATTTGTTGCCTTTCTTCTTGAATAACCAATGAAAAAACCTTGTTGATGGAGGGGATGAGATCCATTAACAGGATCTGAGTGTGAAAACTGTAACACATACTCTGATTGTAGATGATCAATGAGAGGCTTTAGACCACCGCAAGAACAATCACTCACATACCGAAAATTCAACCAAATCTTGCCAGATTGTTTTGAGTTTGGTGAAGTATATCTCAACTATCATTAAACCCTGAGTAGTGGAAATCAATTCTTTGCACAATAGAAAGATTCTTTGACCATTACTTTCTTTGAATCTTTCCAGGACATGATCACATCATTGCTGTACTTCCAAGCATCGACAAGTTTCGAGTTAGTCGGCTTCAAAATTGATCTACCCATGAAGCCTTCTTTGTTCTTCATCGCAACAAAAACAGAGACGTAGCGAAAAAAGAATGACGAATAAGGTATGGGTCGAGTTGCGCTTCAAGATGTGCGAAATCGGTAGGACCTGGTTCTGCCATGGATGTTAGGTCAGAAATGTGAACGACCAATTAGTAATGAGGAGAATAACTCATGTCTCTTATAAATGTGTTGAATACTCTCTCACATTTTTAATGCGGGATAATTGCACTACAAGGTGATCTTTATTTTTGTCAACCCCAATTCTTGAAATAAAAATATGACCTCATTCTTGATAAATTAAAAAATAAAAAATGAAAGGAAAATACAACTTATTTGTAAAGTATACTTTACTCTAGTAAGACTAATGAAACTTACTAAAAGTACACATTCAAATTGAAATAAAGTACCGAACTTAAAAGAAGGGATTTTTTTAAAAAATAACTAAAAAGAGACCTTCATTTTTCTGTGGGGTTTTTAGTGACTTTTCTATGTTGAATTAAGAAAGGTCAATTATTTTTTATTTTTCTATTTAAAAGAGCACAAAATTCAAAAAGAAGAAAAGTCACAAGAGCGAGTTATGATGTCTATATTCTAAATGAGTCAATGGAAGAATTGTTATTGTTTGGTTGTAAACTCCAACACCAACATAGATTTAATTTTAAGAATCCGTATATGTCTCGTGTGTCTATATTTTGGCTAGTATTGGTTGGAGTTTGAGTAAATTCACAATAAAAAGGTAAAAAAGAATTTACCGTCTCCATATTTTCCCTTCGAGGTTTTCACCGCGCGGTAAAAAGACTTAGATTCCTTGAACCGGCGGTTTCGTGGTGCCCACAGGGTGACCCCACCTTTACGATCCACGTCATCACTCCGATTCCGTTCACTGAGCTGACTCAGTCTCCGTCCCGTCCCGGACTGTTCCGTCCAGTTTCCTCTATAAATACAAACGCTCTGTTATTCCCATATTCGCTTTCTCCAATACAACACTTTCTCTAGACTCTTCTTCTTCCTTTCTTCAAAATTCCTCTGTTTTTCCTCTCCGCCATTGACGCCTTTCTTCAAGCTCCAATTCCTTCTCCTTTTTTCCTATCTCTCTGTTCGATTCTCTTTGAAACGAAATCAACTGTTTGAATTTTTTGAATTGTTGCTCGTCGACGTCCGTTGCCTGTTTTATCGCGATTTTGAGGTATACTATTTCAATTTTTGTTCTCGCTATTTCATTATCGCATTCTTTGTCGCCGTCCGTTTTGTTCTAGTTTTGTTATTCTTGTTTTTCTCTGTATATGATTTTGTTTCGTCCATTTCTGTGAAGTTCTTGATGTTATTGTATTATCACTGCAATCTGTTAATTTTTCACCGAATCAATTTATTTCAATTGTTTCAAGTTAGTGATTAGATGTATTTATAGAATCTCGTTTTGTATAATCATCTTGAATTTAGTTCAATTTTCAAAGATCTTTCGTTTTCGTCGTCGTTTTCGTGTTAGCGTGATTGTGTTTGTGTGTTTAATTTCAGTGTCATTTTGTGTTTTTGGTTTCGTTTTGGATTTGTTAGCTGATCGAGGTTTGTGTACTGTGTGTAGATTGATGGAGCATTTCCAGAACGACGATATTGCGTATATTGTGGATGATTTTGACGATGATGATTTTTTCTCTGATGATGACCGCCAGACTGATCAGATCATCGAGCATATAGACTCCGACTTTGAGGACGAAATCGATACAGTCAGTATTGTTACTGATCTCTTCAAATTTCCTTATCAATGATATCGTTATGAATCAAATACCTACCTAAAAATCGATTTCCATACACATGTTGTAGAGTCAGGCCTTTTGACATTAGTCAAATTAATTTCTTACTAGTGACATTAGTTCATTCGTGTGGAAGTTGTCCCTAACAATCACAGATATCTGTATATATTTATGAATTGTTTTGGGAAATTTGTGTTTATAGAGCACGCTGAAGACGGATACCTCATCTTTGGACGCTAGAAATGGGAAAGATATCCAGGGAATACCTTGGGAGAGGTTCAGCTTTTCTAGAGATAATTATCGGGAAAAGCGATTGAGCCAATACAAGAACTATGAGAGCCTGTCACAATCTCGGTCAGAACTGGAGAAGGTGAATTTTTTTCATTCCCTGTATTTTCTGACATCTCTATCCTATCTCATCGTTTTTCTGGAAATTTCTACTTGTCTTTCTAAATAACGGCGTGTTTCTTAAGTAACTTCAACTTGTCGAACTTATTTGAAACCTGTTCATTGTTCACTTTTGGTAATTAGATTCTGATGGGTGGACTTATTCTGACAGGAATGCTTGCAAGTGAAGAAGGGGAGTCATTTTTATGACTTTCAGTTCAATACGAGGATTGTTAAATCAACAATTGTTCATTTTCAGGTATAGTCTATATGAGTTCTTTTAACTAAGGACGAGGGTTTATCTTTCTTTTCAGCTAGAATAGAACTCCCAAATGAAGAAAATAGGATTTAAACATGAATTGGGCTGAAAAACGTCTAATTCAATCATGTTAATGGGTCATCCTTTTCCTCAAATTTTACTAAATCTTCATTCACATCGATTGCATATTTCATGAGGTTTAAGTTAGATTCATATATATTTTTCTGCAGTAGATGCAGTTTTCATCTCTATATATTATAAAATGGTTGGTTTATAGTTAGTTGTTCATCGGAGACTTCAGTTTTTAGTTCTGCAAGTGTCCCAAGTCATATTTGTTGGAGAGGCACCCCCGCTCCTGATCAGAGTGTGTTCTTTTTACAGTCTCTTGATCATGATCATACAACCATCATTAGCATTGTAGTTTTGCAGGGTTTGAATATGTTATTGTCCTTTATGGATGTGTTTATAAATGATTCTAGCTCTATATCCTGATCATACGTTTCGAGGTATGAAGTCCAGAATTCTTATTTTACCAACTTATTCATTTTGAGATGAGTTAAATTACTTGAAACTAACTCACTTTGGAAAGTATTTCAGCTTTAAAACTATGGTCCAGTGAGGCCTCGATTCAACTTGTCAGGCATGCAATTATTGATCTAATTTTTATAACCTGGGTGCTTGGTTACCTATTAAGCCATGATTATGGATAACGGTGCTCACTTCTCTTACAATTATGTAATTTCAGTTTTCGGATTTACAATTGATTCTTGTTTGTTTTATAGTTTTGCATCCCAACTCTTGGATAACTTATAATATCATTTTAAAAGCGTATATCAAAGCTGAATATGTTTTTGATATGAACTCATCGCCACAATGGTTCGAGTGGGATGAGCTAGTACTTTTAGTCCTTGAGATTTTCTCATATTTATGTTAATTTTTCACCCTATAATTTTATTGTTACTTTTAACTGCCTGGACGTACCTTCTTGATCTTGAATTCCTTCTTCCTTCTGGGACAAATGACATCAGGGGGATCCCCTGCCTTTTATTTTCATTTGTGATATTGTTGTACGTACGTTTTTTGTGCTAGGAGTGTTCAATACAAGGATACAAATTTATCACTTTAACCCATCTGTGGCATTTAGGAATTTTATTTCTGTTATTTCAGCCTTTAAAGCAGAGTGGAAGTTATATCTGATCAGCTGCCAGGACGTTTTATATGGTATGATAGGAAAATATCTGAGCATTTTAGGGGCCTTTGTAGCAACCTCTAGTTCAAATATATTTTGGCCTTTAGAGAATCTTTAACTCTTTTAGTGATATTTATTCCTGATAGTTACTAAAGTTTTATTGCATTCATGTGAGATCTTTATCAGTTGGCATGCCTGTCTGATATTTTGTTATGTTGCTTTCATAATTTTTCCATCATTTCTTTGAATTACACTTCTGCTTGCTATATTTTTAAAAACATGAGAATTACACATTTCTGTAGTACAACAACAATATTTGGGGTTAGGGAATTTGAAACACCTACAACTTTTTAATGTAGATGCAATTGTGATATTCTTGTTATTCAACCCTCTATTTCCTTTATGTCCACCACTGAGTCGTTAGCCTGCTGGTTTTGGCATCCATTATGGGAATTTGTTCTGTGCATATCTTGTTAGCCCTGCATTTCGATAGTCTTGTTAGCATCGTTTCAGCTTTCTTTGTTTATCTAAATCTACCCGCAATATACTCTAAAAATTACAACTTGAAGTCCTGGGTCCAATTTTCTTTTACAGATATGTAAAGTCTAACAATTTGTAACATCGAAAGTTCGAAACCACCTCTTAGTTTTTCATTGCCTTCCTCTTTCAAAATTATTTTAAGTCATTATGAGTTTGGCCTAATAATCAAATAATGAAGAGGACATTCAAAAGGTTATAGGTTCAATCCGGTTTGTCTTGTGAGAATAGGTGAGGGCTAGTGAGATGTTCTTAAGTCTGACTCAGACACTCATTGATCTGTTGCTCCGTCTTTCTAAATCACATCATTGAAGGATAAAGTTGAAGGCGTAACCTTTCAACCTCACATGGTAGTAAGGTTTTAAGGGGCACCTTATACTGGTATACCTGAAGCCAAAGCGAAATTACTGCATCTGTGTAGTGTGTCAGGGTGTGATAGACAGCGAGAGAAGTGGAGAAAGTAAAATAAGAGAGGAAAAAGATTTTATGAATTTCTGTTGTGATTTGAAATCTTGTAATGTTTCCCTTTGACGACAGTGACTAACTTGTTTGTTCCTACCTTTCAGCTAAGAAATCTCTTGTGGGCAACTTCTAAGCACGATGTATACCTTATGCAAAACTACTCAGTAATGCACTGGTCCTCATTGCTTCGGAGAGGCAAAGAAGTGCTCAATGTGGCTAAACAAATTGTTCCCACCCTGGTATGTGGTCATTGGGCAAGAATTAGGATGCTGATTTTTTTTTTAAAATCCGAGTACAAGCTAGTTATAATGAGCTGATCTTGATCTCTTGAACAGAAACGCCCCGGAGTCTCGTCCCAGTCACTGTCGAGGGTGCAGATAAGTACAATGACAGTCAAGGAGAACTTGATCGTGGCTGGTGGTTTTCAAGGGGAACTAATTTGCAAGGTGAGGGGAACTTTGTAACACCATGTGTTCATCTATGGTGTTTTTAGTAACTAATTTGCTTCTCCCTTGTGGTGCAGTACTTGAATCATCCTGGAGTTGCATTTTGCACCAAGATGACAACGGAAGAAAATGCAATCACGAACGCTGTCGATATATTTCATAATCCCAAGTAAGCTGATCCCACTTCTTCGAATGGTTCTATATATTCATTGCCTGGGGCATATGACTTACGTGCCCTTTTCTTTACAGTGGTGGGATGAGGATTGTCGCAGGAAATAACGATGCAAAAGTTCGAATTTACGATGCCAAGACTTTTGCTTGCCTCAATGGTTTCACATTTGGCTGGTCTGTAAATGTAAGTGGTGCAAATTTGATGCGTCGTAAACTGTTAGATGACTTTTGTTCTTTTTCTCATTTCTTATTCTTGTCTGTTATTGTTTTCTGCAGAACACTTCTGTCAGTCCTAATGGGAGAATTCTTGCAGTACTTGGGGACACTACAGAGTGTCTACTTGCAGATGCCAACTCTGGCAAAGTACGTAACTTTCTGAGCTTCTATCTATGCGTTTTCATACCCGTCTTCCTCGTCCTTCTCTGATACCGAACTTACCGAATTTTTTAATGTTCACGATTAGGTGATCGAGAGCCTCAAAGGGCACTTGGATTACTCTTTTGCTTCTGCCTGGCATCCTGATGGACACATTTTGGCCACTGGGAACCAAGACACCACCTGCAGGCTGTGGGACATAAGGAATACGTCTAAGTCCCTAGCTGTTCTCAAGGGAAGAATGGGAGCAATCAGATGCATCAAATTCAGCTCCGACGGTAAATTCCTATCGATGGCCGAACCCGCAGATTTCGTACATATCTATGAATGTCACACAGGTTATGAACAAGCACAAGAAATTGATCTGTTTGGGGAGATTGCTGGCATATCCTTCAGTCCCGACACTGAAGCTCTGTTCGTTGGCGTCGCTGATCGTACCTACGGTAGTGTGTTAGAGTTCAAGAAACGTCAACACAGTAAGTACATAGATGCCATCTTCTAGACAATCACTAAGAAGCCAGCCTCATCATCCAATGAAGCAAATGCAAAAAGAATAAGCAAATTGATTTGAATATAAAAATATGCATAATTTTTGTTTTTGTTCGTGTTTGGAAAGTTCAATCTATAGCAGCAGATTGATCCGTGTTAAGTTTGAAGTTAAGGGCACCATAGCCATTGTTCATTCTCTGGAAGATTTGGGGCCGATTTTAGAGTTGCGACGTTTCAGCCTTCGATGATGATTATTTTTGGCACGGGTAGAAGGTTAAATCGATGTCGTGTAAGGTTCATAAAATTTGTGGGTGTTTGGTTTTTTTGTATTGGAATGAATATGGTCAGTCCATTTTGAGCCGATTGATTCAAATTCATTTCTTACAGTATAGTATATAAATGTTGTATAGATTAATTATGTTTGTTTAATGTTTATGAAGATAGATTTTCAAAAAAAAAAAGTTTGTGAATATGAATTATCACATGAATTTGTCGGATCTAATTGATCAAATACGTAGCCGAGGTTTATGGCTGTCTTACGGCCTCGTAAATCATAGTCGTTCAACGACTTATGTTTATCTTTCCGTTTTGGTTTTTTTTTTTTGAGTACATATGGGGGGAAGGAGGACAGATACCGATTCTTGGACTCTAATCTGTGATATTGGTGTTGAACTGGTTTACAACCAAACACTGAAGTCATTGCGCCACTAATCCATTCGGTTCCGTTTTGGTTTTTTAAGAAGAGTATACACTTAATGAATTCGGTCATCAAACCCTTCGTCAATTTCCAAATTAAATCTCTCATCAACCACAGTTAACAAATCATTATTAATATAAATTTATAAAAGAGTAATTAATTACTTCCAAGTATTATCTTCTACCACTCTTTTCTAAATTCCATTCCACTCGTTTCTTGATGCATGGCAAACATGGTTTACAACTTGATCTTTTAAGTTAGTTAATTAGGCTCGATATTTTAATTAATCAACGTATTTGAGATTCTGAATATCATTATAATCATTACAAATATTATTCTCAAAGTCACTAAAATTGAAAAACTTATGAGATTATGTCAAATTTAGAAAATAATTATAAATATACTTTAGGAACTTTTTATGAGTATTGCTTCTTATATTAAAAGAGTATTTATAATACATTATCAAATTTATCTTTAAAATTTTGATGTATTTATAATTATCTTATGAGAATAACTTATCCAGAACACTTTCTGAATATAATAAAATCACACAGATTTTATATGTATAGCAAAGAAAAAACAAAAACAATTCTAAGAAAAATTGGTCAATCCCTATAAAATGACCATAATGCCCTTCAATTAGTTTTTACTTGATAGTTTTTAATCAATTTTCAGTTGATAATTTTCAATAAATTCTCAACCGATAGCCTTCAATTAATTTTCAATTAATAGTCTACAAAAGTTTGATGATGGTCTTCAACCAATCGACTCTAACACCACTTTCTCTTTCTTTATGATTTTCTAGATTTTTGTTGGGGTAGCTTCTCTTTTCTTCCTCTTCTTTTGAAGTATTGCTTGGCCAAAAACAAGCGAAAATTGAAGTGGTAGGAGGCAGAAAAAGAAACACATATTTCTCAAGAAGAAAATGGCTAAAATGGAAATTTTTTAAAAATGAATTAAAAAACTGCTATAAATTAATAATTTAATAAAAATACTATAATTGTAATATACATTTTAAAAATGACTATCTAAAATAAATTCTATGTAGAAGTATTCTTTAAACAAATATCAAAGTTTAAGAGTACTTATAATAATTTAATTCTCGTTTGATAGTTATTTTATTTCTAAGTTTTTTGTTTTTGAAATTTAAGTCTACAATAACTACTATACCATATGTTTTTTTTTCTACATGAATATCTACATCTTGTCTATATTTGTATAAACCAAACTAAAATTGAAACTTTTAAAAGTTTGTTTTTGTTTTTAAAATTTGATTAGTATTCATACATTTTTTTAAGAAATGTACAAAAAAAAAAACACATTATAGAAAATATAAGTAAAAATAAGTTTAAATTTCAAAATGAAAAGTCATAAACCAAATAATTATAAAACGAGATCTTAATTCTTGTCCTACTAGGACATAACTTATGCTTATGTCGGCTCATACACCTAACATTTTGAGTTAACAAATCATCTATCAGACGGTTAAAATTTCAATCCACCTTTATATATATATATATATATATATATATATATTTCAACAACTCCACCTTTGTAAATCAAAAGGTAATGCAATAAGAAGTCGGAGGTTTTGGCCACGTTAGGCTGACTGGTTTACAGGTCAGATTTCACGTGCTTTCCATTTGGACTTTCTTCAAGAATTGATTCTCCAAAATCAATCTTGGGCCCACCCCACTTCCAATTTGGGCCTCATTTAAGGCCCACATCCCCCCATTTCGGCCATGACAACACATTTTTACCTCTACAGTTAAATGTCCTTCTTTTTTTATATCGCTATAATCAAAATATCTTTAAGTTTTCTTAGGCTAAAAAGTAATTTTACTGGTCCAAATTAATATCTTTCTTAATAATAATTGGTTTAGATATCCAATGTTTAATCATTTGAATGATATAATTGAATTGGATTAATACTATCTTAATAAGAATTAAAGTATTTTTGAAATGAGGAAATTTTAGAAAGTTGATAACCATACTAAAAAAAAAGTTATGAATGATTTACGTGAAATGTCTCAATTTGATGACTGTGTTACATTGACTACTTATATAGAGAGCAAGTTTGATTTTGTTTCTATTTTGTTAGTGAGTTTGAACACAAAAAATTATTCCTTTACTTTTTTTTATAAAAAAAACATATAAAAAAGCCGATTTAAAAAAAATGATCAAAGAGATCTAAGTCACCAAATTCCAACCTATTTTCAAAGTTTAAAATAGACCAAGATTTGAAATATAGATGTTGTATGGATTTTTGAGAACTTGGTGTGCTTTTATGAACCACAAAACTCATTTGTCTTGTCCTCTAAAGTGAATATATGGGTAATCCAACTATGCCTAACAAAACAAAACTACATGAATATAATACATACATATATAGATATTTGAGCACCATTTCCTTCATAAGAACTTTGATTTTGAATTTGAATATTGACCTTATTTCCATACTATCTCTAAATATTGCCTTAAATTATAAATTTAGTCCATGAACTTATCTTTTACAAAATGTTTTGATGGATTCTTCTTCAAGGGGCAGCCCGAACTTCAAGGCATACTTCCTTAAAAGATCACTGATTCGAATAGAATATTATTTGAAGTATTTCGATGTGCTCCAATTTCCCGATTTTCAAAAAAAAAAAAAAAGATTTAGATGAATTCTTTTGACATAATTGAACATTTAAAAAATGAATTGATTTGTTAGATATAAATTAAAAATTTATACTTGGAGCATAAATTGAATACATAAAAAAGATGATTTATTGATGGAAAAAGGAAAAAGGAAAAAGAAAAGAAATGATGTTGTAGAGCATGCGTGAAGAATGGATAGAAATGGAATGGCCATAATGCTCCAAATCCCATCCCTTTGAAAAGGACCCTCCAACCAATACTTTGAACCTTTCAAAAATCCACATTTAAAGCCTTCAACTTTTTCCCATAAAATTAACGCGTACCTTTTTCTCCACCATCTTTCCTTTTTTATATATTTTTTTTCTTATTTGTAACCCTCTGTCAAACATTTATTATTGTCATCGACATACCATCTTATCTTACCATATCTACGTGTAAAGTAAACTCGCATATAATTAATTTATCAATTAGCAAGATACCTTTTTTTCTAATTTTAATGGTGACTAAGATTTTGAGTGTAATAGAGATTAAAAAGGAATGACATACTTCTATTTTCATTTTTTTTTAAATGGTGAGTGTTTGGACCGGTTTATACGAACATTTTCATTTTTTTTTTATATATGTGATTGTTCAAGAAAATCCGTAGGAAATTAATTTCTAGAGGTCCAAGATCGAATCCTCTTGGCTTAACTCGAATGGAAGCTTAGCCCGCCTCACTTGCTTTCTTTACTGCATAAGACCAGCATAGTTTGAATTCATTACCTTATGCACCCTCATTTGATGTACAACGATGTCGTTTGAGCTACTGCTCTATTGACATCCCAATTGTTTTCTTTGACCACTGATGAGTTAAGTTTCAATTTCCAAGATTTAAAATTAAATTTAAATCTTAAAAATCAAAATAATACTTTTTACTCTTTCAACTTTAAGAAGTATTTGGATAAAAAATTTGAAAAAATATTTTGAGTAGTTAGAAATTAAGAGTCGTAGTTAAAAATTCATTTGGATGTGATTTTTTGTATATAAGTTAAATACAAAAACTTATTTAGATGAAAAATTAAAAAAAAATTATTATTTTGAGTATTTAAAAAATTATTAAAAATAAATTGGTTTGAAAAATTATAAATGAATAATTTAAAATATGTTGTTTGAAATGAGGAGTTAATTTAAATAATTATAAATGAATTATTAAAAATAAATGGTAAAAAATAAGTAATTATTATAAACAGTAAATATAATAAATTATTTTGAATATTTACAAAAAAAAAACTTATTTATATATTTATATATAATTTTTTAAAAATAAATTAATAAATCTTCCATCTATAAATTCATCGTACAAACACTCCCATAGCTTAATTTTATATTCCCGATCGTTACATTTTTACGGCTCCATTTTTCATAAATATTTAATGTTATGATAAACAATGAAACAACAATCTTTGTTCAAATTAAGAATTTTCATTTATATAATGATATAAAAAAAAAGTGTTATCACAAATAAGTAAACAAGATTGAGGAGAGAACAAGATTGAAAGGTGACCTATTTATTATATTTTAGAAAACTCTAGAAGGCTTTGTGATGATTGGACTTTTGGTTCCATTGAAAGGACAATGGCTGGTTGATTTAAGGTGGGATATACAAATCTATTTTTCAAATTGCTTACACCATTTATTTAACTTATTTTTAATTGGCTTAGCATGCAAGATATCAACTATAAGCATAAATTGGAAAAAAGAGAAAATAAATTCTACATAAAAAATATTATTATGCTAAAGTAAATGAGAGTTAAAATATCGATTTTTAGTATCGAATCGTGATCGTGATATTGAATTAAATTATTATTAAATAATGAAATCAATTTCTGACCGACTCTAAATTTTTCTCCTTTTTTTCTCTATACCGCCCTCCAAAGTTAGTGGGATTACTATTCTTCTTTTGATTTATTTCTTTGTTTCCCAACAAAGCAATAGTTCAATGAATGGGACGCATTGATTTAAAGAACAAAACTTCAACAAATTTATTTTGTTTTAAAATTCTTTTATTGAGAAATTTATGAAACTAGTCAAAATCTAGAAAAAAAATAATTGTATAAGGTTACTTTATTAGGTAATAATTGATATTAATGAGTATTATACATCACTAACATGTATTCATAATTAATATTGATATTAATGAGTATTTATAATAAAATGTTAAGTGTATTTGTTGAGATGCTTGAAAGATTGAATGCGAGCATTGGGGGCGCTTTGTTATTCAATGGACTTTTATGTATTTTGAGTTTATTATCTATAATAGGATTTAATGAGAGAATTTATATAAATTCAAATTAAACTCTAGTAGCCTTATGATATTTATTGAATATTTTTGTTTTCCTTAATAAAATTGCGCCCCTTTTGCCTTTGTACTAACTAACACAACATTAGTGATTCACCTAAATTTAATGTGTTTTTCCTTTTTTCTACATTTTTTAATTCTTTGTTCGATGGTTAATTGTCGATTTCATATCAGTATTGATGATTGCGATTGTAAATACTTTAGAATTTCATACCTTTGTATTTATTTTATGAAAAGTTCACTCAATTCAATTTTTCTTTTGTAATTTGTATTTTTTTAAGAATAAAAGTTGGGAAACTTAAACCGTAGATATCGTATTTGTTAACACATAAAGCTATATGTTGAGTGATGTTCACTTTGATATACTTTTAAATATTTTAATCTAACGCTTTCAAAAAAAAATATATATTTTAATCTAATTTTACTTTCTCTAATATTTATGGTTGAGTCCTTTAGTCGACACATTTGCTTGAAATAAAAGATAAAATAGTTATTAAGTATTACAATATTATTTTTTCAGTTCAACCACAATTAAAAATCAAAATTTGAAATTCATCTTACTTTGTTATATATATATATATATACATTTATATCAATTAAACTATTATTTTTGTTGACAAGTTAAAACATAAATTTAATTATATATGTGTAAGTATTCAAAATTAATCTTTTACTTTCGTGCATCTTTACAACATTAATAAGTATAATATAATTCAGATAAATTTTAAAGATGAAAATAATATTTCAAAATGTTTAGTCGATTTTAGAAAAATGCTTCTTTGATCGAATAGAAAAAGTAATCTTTCTTACAAGATTAATTTTCTCCCTTTCACTTATTTTTATTGATTTAAAATGAATTATTAAAAATGATTAATAAATAAATAGTTAAAAATGAAAATTATATATAAAAAAAAGAATTAATAAATATTCATTTGAATGTAATTTTTTTAAGGAACATTTAACGAACCATTGGACTAAATCTTACTTAAATATGACAAATCAACAGCATTAAGAAATAAATAAATAATGAGTATATTATTTTTACTCCAAAATTTTGTATTCCATTGTACTTTTTTCGAAAAAACAAAAAGGAGTGCAAAGTGCTCGTCCTGATATCAAGTTTTTTAAAATGATTTTATTTTCCCAACCTTTCACATTCACGTACCTTGATTTTGGACCAATACGAGAGAAAATGAATGAATTTATATCATATAATACAAATAAAATGTTAATAATTTTCCTTAAATAAAAAAGAAAAGCAGTATTAATATTCGATATAAAAAAACTAATGGTGATAAGAAGATTTATTTTTTAATGAATTTGTGATTGTAGAATGAAAATGAATTAACACCAAACTAGATAAATCTCACCAACCCCTTTGGTAAATTAGGAATAACAGTAAACTTTCGAATGAGTAAAATAGGAAATTTGACAAACTACTCAAATCTAAAAAATAATTAAAAATTGGATCATTCTTACAAAAAAAAAATTCATAATTATTTTTTTATAAATATTTATTATTGAATATTTGTAATACACGATACTATATTTATGAATATTTATTATTCATTATTCAAATGTGGTAATAAATATTTTAAAATTTAATATATTTATCCAATGTCAGCTAATACTTTTTTTTAAAAAAAAGCTCATCAAATACAATTTCTCACCGCATATATTCTACAATATAGTTTATGATTATGCTCAAGAAGAGAAGAGTTTTTTTTTTTTTTTTTTTTTTTTTTTTTTTGGCATGGAAGAGGAGAAGAGTTAGACTGCGATAAATAAAGCATATATATTCGACATAATTGAAAGTAAACAAATAGATGACTGTAAAAGTAAAAACTTTTGCAAGGAAACTATTGTGAGAGAGCAACAAAAAAAAGCTCATATCGCTAAACAAAAATGTGTTTAAAAGAGTTTATTTTCTTTTGTATGACCCCTTTAAATGGAAAAAAAAACATAAAAAGCTCTAAAAGCATATAAAATATATACTACATCTAAACATATTTTGACTAAAGGTTAAGTTTATCATACTTAGTTTCAAAAGAAAGTTTATCATACTTAAAAAATATTTTATATTTATAAATAATACTTTAGATCCAGTTTTGATGCCCAACGCTAAGGTATCAATAAATTTTCTTTCGAGTCAATGGCTTCAATCTTAATATATGGATTACTTATAATTCAATTAAAAAAAAAAAATGAATGTCAATAAATGCAATGCTTCAAATAACACAGAGATTGTGAATTCGACTTTGCACGAGAACTAAAAAAAAAGTGTAAAATAAAAAAAGTAAACCAAACCAAAGCCATAAAAAGAAAAACCATGGCATAATTTTGTTTTAAAAAAAATTATTTTTTAGATTTAAAATAATTTACGAGGGACTTAAACTGGTTATAATTTTTTTTTTTTTAAATTATGAGAAGGAGACTGCAAACTCTACGGAGAGATAACATATAGTCTCATAATTTCAAAAACTAAAATTTAATATATGTGATTTATAAGAAGTTAGAATTTAATTTTGTGGATTTGTTCAAAACCTAAAAATAATCGTTGTTGTTTTTAATGGTTAGAAAATTGAGCAATTGAAAGTTAATTATTCATATGTCAACAATAAAATTATGAACTAAGTGATTGATATAACAAAAAAATCATATTATTTATATATAAATAGTGAACTTCAATGTCTTTAATATGTCTACGATTACATAATATGAGAACTATATTTTACCTTTCGTAAAATTATATAGATTAAAAATTATAATGCTAAATTAAAACTTTCTTCCCTGTCAACTAAATTTTAATTTTCTTCTCAACATATAAATTAAACTTATATTTTATACTTTTAAATAAGTAGTAAAGAGACTAATAATAAAAAAAAAAGCGATGGCTTGGCTGGTTGCTTGAATCTCTGGTTAACTCAACAAATGGGTTAACTAACTTGACCACAGTCTGTTATTTGATATCTCACGCGCCTGTGCTCTCTGTAAAGACCACGCGCGCACACAATTGGCGAGTAGCAAAGGTAGCGCGTGGGTATTAAAAGACTTTTGTGTCGGTTGTATCCGGCGCACGTGACTTTTGTGTATCGCTTTACTTTAACTCCAAATATTAAAATAAATAAATAAACCTCCAAATTCACGCCGCAACGTAACTCAACTACATGGTCAACTCAACCACCCCTAGTTAAATGACTTTTTATTTTCTGCTTGCGTTCGTATTGGCGTCTCATACACGCCGATAAAATTGACCGTTCGATAATAATAATTGAGGGTGGAAAACTCGAACTCAAGACCTCTGATTATTAGATATACACTAGTGCTGTTAAGTAACTGTTACCGTTGGCTTCCAATTATTTTTTTTAAACAAGGGTAATTACCCCCATTTTTTAACTAAGCACAAAAAACATCAAAGAAATAATATCATGATAGTCTCGAACTTGGGACTTTAATGTTAAGTTCTCGATTGTTTTTCAAGAGGTTTGGTTGGTAATTGGTAATTGGTAATTCTTATGCATGGTTGCTGACTATGAAAATTTTGGAGAATATAATTTACTGGCTCACCCGTTTAAGAGCAAAAGTACTGAATTTAATAGACTGGCTTATGAATCACAAAACCCCTTATTATTATTGAACTTTTTTTTTTCTTCATATTAGCCCTAGGAGGTAAATAGTCCAACTACATTTGAGGATACTAGATTTGAATGTATAATATTTTGTCCCCGACTTGGGCTTTGAAGTACTCCTTTGATATCTTCGGCGTCTGAGCTAGAGACGAACATAATTACCCTTATTTATAAAAAATGTATAATTTTGTAGTCATAGTTTTTATATTAATTTTTGTCAGTTGAGTTTTAGAACGAGTATATAATGCTAGTTAGTTTATAGTTTGAGACCTTAATTTTTTTTTTTTTTTTTTGGTTAAATTCCAAACCTATATATTGAGGATGATTTCGAAGTTAGTTGGCTTTTTAAAATCATACACTTTTGATGGCCCAATGGTATACATTTGCATACCATGCATGATCTTATTGTAATTGGACTCAATTTTCAATTTTCATCCTCTTATATTTGGTGAGAATTATTTAGTCCTTGAAATTAAATATTTTATCGTAATTGTTCTTTTATGAAATTATTTGATTTTTAAAGTAAATTCTTGAACAAATAATCAGCTTTCATTTTAAAATTTGGCTTGACCTTGCTTAAATGTAATAAAAAAAAACAGGTTACACAATTCATAATTAATAGTAGTATGTAAATGCTTATTAGTATTCTGAGTTTTTTACAAGCATGAATGGATTGATTAAAAAAAAAAACTTTCCCCAATTCTTTTTTTTATTTTTTATTAGTAGTGTAAAGTTAAAAGCCAAATTTAAGCACACCCAAAACATGGGTCCTATTAGGTTAGCCAACCAGATAAGTCACCAATGAAAAATTCAAAAGGAAGAATCATGGAAGCATGTTAGAACCAATGGAAATAAAAAGAATATTCCAAGTGGGTATTGACCTACCAAACCCATTTTGAGGTGAAAATAGATACATAGCTTTAAATATAAATATAATATATATAAATATAATATATATGTGGAAGTTGGAAACTATACTTGATTGAAAAGTTGACCATTATGTTTTTGTTTGTGCAATCGTTTGGGTTGCAATTTGAAATTAGGTTGGTTTGAAAAATCTCAATTACAAAAAGTGGGGTTTGCTTTCTTGATTAAATGGAGGGTTCGAATTGAGATTCACATTCCTTCTTTATAAATAAAATTAATAGGAATTGGTGGTTTTTACAAATCCGTAGGTTTCACACATTTTGGTGGTGTTACTTTGTTTGATTGATTGTAATCCAATCTCTTAGGTCTTGTTTGATAATTATTTCATTTTTTGTTTTTTGTTTATGAAATTTAAATCTATTTCTACTTATATTTCTTATCATGTGCTCCATTTTCTCTACAATATAACTATATTTCCTTAAGAAAGTAGGTGCATACTAACCAAGTTTAAAAAACAAAAACAAGCTTTTGTAAGTTACTTTTTTTTTGTTTACAAATTTTAGTTTTGTTTATTAAAATATAGAGAATTTACCATCAACATCACATTCTACCTCTTGTATTATATTTGCAGCAGAATGTTTAAAATAATTAATCTATAACACATTAATCTCTATCACTCAAATAGTGATAGAACTAAATTTGGTGATTTCTATCACTGATAGAAAATTAAAGCAGTAATAGAATGAGTCAATAATTGATAGGATTCTATCATTAATAGATCTCAACTAGTGATAGAACTCAATTTGAATTTTCTGCTACAAATGAATTAATTTTGATTTTGTGCTATAGATAGAAATACTTTGCACTTTTTTGTTATACATGCAAAATCCCCTAAAATATAGGTAAGATGTAGATAAAAAAAAGCTATGATAAAATAGTTGTTGTAACTTAAATTTAAAAAACAAAATGGTTATCAAACAGGAGTAATGTTCGATTCTAAAAATTGAAATTTGACTCTCATTTTATTATAGTTAGAATCTGCAGTTTTACTTCCCAATTTAAACTAAAAAAAAAGTCTCACACATTTTTTTTATGAAGTTGAAATTGTCAGTAATCACCGATCAGCCGTACAGTCATAGATTCGTTTCATGCTCACTATCTTCACTTTTTTTCACTTGTATTATTACTATTATTCAATTCATATTATAATTCAATTATCAACCACTGCAATATTATCGTTATTAACAAAACTTTTGTTTTTGTAAGAATTCACGTGGTAGCTATTATCTTCTTGAATGTAATTATTAATGTTTAAAATTATAAATATTTAATTAGGGCAGTTTCTCTATCACTGTTTAAAAAAAAATGGGTAGTCTCTCTATTCAATGTGATATTTAATACCTTATATTTGGAAATTGACTACAAACAAATATAAATCTAGTTAGCATGAAATCGACAAAATAAATAAACAAAATGGGGTTAATATAAATAAGACAAAAGAGGGTTTTGATTAAATTATATTTATAAAAGGATTCAAATTTTGATTATTTTAATCATCGTTAACATAATTTTTTAACAATAGTAACTATGATTTTTTTTACCATGGAATAACATTTAGGGATGGTAGAGAGAAAATGATGAAAATGATTATGGGAGAATAATATAAAAAAGAAAATAATTAAGGGAAGAATAATTTTTTGTGTTTGAGATAGATAATGATTATAAGGAGAATTATTATTTATATTTAAATGATTCTAAGGAGAGTGATTATTTATATTCGAAGTAAAAAGAATAATTACCGAAAAAAATAATAAATATGATTAGAATTAAAAATAGTGATGTTATGTATATAAAGTTATAGGAAGAATAAAAAGAATTATAAAGAAAATAAAAACTGAGATTTAAAAAAAAAAATTATGAAAAAAATAAATTTTGATGGTCCAAATATAAAAAATTATCCCAATTTTAGAGATCGTGACTATCAAGAAGATGATATTTTAATATATAACTTCATAATTAACTAAGTGGTGGGCGATGGTAATGAAACTGAGCATTAATCTAATAAATGTAAGTAACCCAACCCAATCATAATTTAGAAAAAATAAAAAATCAATTTCATTGAAAAAAAGTCAAAGCGATTTCAAGAGTTTTGGTACAATCATTTATGATATCAGGAAGCCGTCCATTCAATTATCCATCACCACACAAATTTGCAGATAAGGTTTCCTTGCATTAGATTTATAACATTCTTCTTTACTTTTATATATATATATATATATATATATATATATATAGGGGATTTTGCATGTATAACAAAAAATGACAAAATATTTCCATCTATAGCACAAAATCCAAAATAATTTCATTTGTAGCAAAAAATCCAAATTGACTTCTATCACTTGTTGAGTTCTATTAGTGATAGAATTCAATCAATGATAGACTCGTTCTATCACTGCTTAAGTTTTCTATCAGTGATAGAAATCTAAATTGAGTTCTATCACTAGGTGAGTGATAGACTATCACTAGGTGAGTGATAGAAATAAATATGTTATAAATGAATTATTTTAAAAATTATGCTGCAAATATAATACAAGAAGTAGAATGTGCTGCTGATGGTAAATTCTCATATATATATATATATATATTTATTTATATATATCATAAAGTAATTTAAAAATAATTCACTTAAAAAAAAAGTTATTTTTAAAATTTTGATCATACCAGCTAAAGTAATTAGATCACGTTAATAATTGAACAATGTACTATTTTTCAACTTATAGCTATTTGTCTTAATTCCAATAATATTTTCAAAAAATAAAATAAAATGTATCAACTAATTTTCACATTGGATTCTTTTAGAGAAAGTGAAGGATGAGGGATGGGGAATATTAAATTGTGTTGTCAAAGCCAACTACTATGTTCACTATGTTAAGATTAGATTTTTAATGTATTTTTTTTCTAAGATATTGAAGATAATATATAAAATTGAGAAGTGTATTAAATTTTTAAGTCAATTTGTTAGACAATTCGACACTTAGGTATTGAAAATAAAATGTTCGGTTAAGAAATTGTTTTGTTTTTGTTTTTTTTTTTTGAGAATCGGTTCAGAAATTGTTTAACTTGTTAGATACGTAATAAATAATGCTATAAATTTCGATGTAACTATAAAAGACTAGTTGTACAATAATTGAGAAGAAATATTTATTGCTTTGTAAATAATTGAATAGGATGAGTCATAAAAGATAGGCCTATATTAAATTTTTTTTTTAATAACTATATTCATCCAATTGAAGTTATGGAGGCAATAAATTTGAAGATCTCCATAAATTAAATGTAAAGTAAATGTTATAATGCACATGTTTTGCCCTAACACAATAACTTTCGCACCAACATATTGAGAAGTAAAAAATAAAATGAAATCTAGGGAGTAGAAAGCTAGGTTTTAAGTAAAAAATATATACCAATTATTTAAGTGAGAAATTCAAGTTTTTTAGGTGGGAAATTCTAAGATGGAAATGTTCATAGTGGATGGTAAATTGGTTATTAGGATTGGAAGAAAGATAAAGAGTACTTTTTATGATTTCAAAAATTAAAATTTATTGTTAAAAAATATATTTAGTCCATATATCGGAAGAAGATCATAATTTAATTCATGTTATTTTAAAAACTATAGTTTGATCTTTATAATTTAATAAAATCTAAAAAATAGTTTTTTTTTTATATTTCAAATCGTTAGTGAATTAGGTACGTGAAAGTTAATTAGTTAGCGAATTAAGTCCGTTAAAGTTAATTATTCATGTGTTGATAATTAGAGTGTAACTTAAAATGAATGATTGGATAAAAAACATCATTTATATATGAATAGCTAAATTCAATTTGTTTGACGATTACAAATGAAAACGATTAACCTTTAAGTTTTATTAAACTATAGAAACTAAACTTTTAATTTTTAAAATTATATGCACAAAATTTAACTTTCTTCTAATTATATGAATTAAATTGTAATTTTTGGAACAATATAAAGTTAGGATGTAACTTTCTTCCAATTATGAAAACCAATTTTATTATTTACTCAAAAAATTTGTATCCCAAGCCTTAATGGGGACAAGACTAAAAATACCTTTATTATTATTTCCGGCTGCATATATTTATCGATTTATTTGAATAACTTTTGATTATGAATTATAAACTAAAATCACATTGTATTAGCTGTGTACTGATTTATAGGTTGGCCAACATGTAAAAAGTATAAATTCGATAAAGAAATGGAGTGCTCTCCATGTAATTGCTGAAAGCTAAATATAGATGCATCATGTAATTCTAATTATATCAAAGGTGTTATTGGCTTAATAGTGCGAGATTGGAAGGAAATCCTTTAGTTAGTGAAAACAAGATATATCAATGTCTCAAACATATGATTTAGTAAAATGATGCTTCAAATATTGTTAAGTCCATTCGAAATTTAGGCAGGAGTTAGTTTTATGATTTAGTAACTCTTCCTTGAAGACCTACATCCAAACGAATTTTTATTAACTCCGCCTCATTTTTACTTTTAAAAATAACTCTCATGTTTAATCATTCATTTATAACTACTCTTTCTTTTCTAACCACTTATTTTTAATCATTCCCTTCAAATCAATCAAAATAACCATTTATTTTTAATCATTTATTTTTTAACTACTAAAAATAACTACTCATTTTTAAATCTACATACAAACAAAAATTTGACCTTAACCCCTCTACACAAAGCTACATCTAAATGAATTTTTGACACAATTCTCAATTTTTAACTACTCAATATAACTTATTAACTCAAATACTAGCTAAATATGTCAAACAAACAGCCCCCTTAGAGTGTGTTTGGAGGAAGAGAAATGATAATACTTATGGAGGAATGAGAATTAGGGAAAGAATAGGAAAGAAAATCATTATTGGGGATGATTATTTTATGTTTGGGGTAAAATAAATGATAATGAGGGATGATTATTTTTGTTTGGAGTGAAAAAAATGATTATAAAAAAAATAAATTAATGAATATAATAAGAGTGAAAAATAGCGATGCAATGTATTAAAAAAGTTGGAGAGAGAATAAGAATAGTTGGGAGGAGAATAAAAAAACAAATTATTGAAAAAAGTGATTATAGGAAGAGAAAAATTGGTTTTCGATAATCCAAACACGTGGAATTATCTTGATTCTTATTGAGCAACTCAAACACACCCATAATTAAAAAGGTTTTCTTTTTCTTCTATGGAAGAGAATATTGATTTTTGGAGGGATCTCTCTTGGTGGAGGATGATTTATTGATTTGTTGGTTGAAGCTTCAATGGAATGAGTTATTCAATAAATAATAATAATAATAACGGTGAACATTAAAAAAAAAAAAGAGAGAGAGAGAAAAGATTAGAGATGGGATTAGACAATCACAAGTCATCATTAACTTTATATACGGGTTATTAAGGGTGAAAATGGGTTGGGTTGGGTTGGGTTGAGTTAGAGAGATTTTCAACCCAACCCAAAATTTTGGGTTGGTCATTTTTCAACCCAACCCAACCCAATTAAAGAGACAACTCAACCCTTATATTTTCGAGTTGGGTTGGGTGAGATTCAATAATAAATTATAATTATAAATATCTTTTATCAAATTAGTCATACATCATATATATAAATATATATATAAACAAAATATAATCTTCAATCAAGGTAATAAAATAAATATAAATGTATCATGGTTCATATAGAAGATTCAAATTATAAAACATAAAACAAATAGTTAATTAAAACAACAAATATAGATAACATAATTCGACTTCTATAAAATAAATATATAATTAAAACCAACAAAGAGTTTTACATAATTTGACTATATATTTATCATGATATATAAATTATAAAGATTTGAAAAAATATTAAAGATTATGAAAAATAAAAAGTCTAACAATAATAATTAAATAAAAAAATATATATGCATATATAATTATGTTATAGTAAAAAAATATATTTTTAAACTAAATAACAATTTCGGGTTGGTCGAGTTGGGTTGGGTTAATTTTAGGTCAACCCTTAACCCAGCCCAACTCAAAAATATACTTAACCCAACTCAACCCGTCAATTTGGGTTGAGTTGGTTCGAGTTGTTCAGATTTCGGGTTGTTTGAACACCCCTACGGGTTATATAGAAAATTAAACGTAATGAATACTTATTCTCAAAAAAAAAAAAAAAAGCAAAACAAAAAACAAAAAAACAAAAACATAATGAATACTTCCTTTGTCTAATCTACTTTGCTATAAGATTTGTTTATTTCCATTCCAATTACGTCAATCACGGTAAATTTAATCAGTAAAGCATACACTTGTTTTATTTTAATTTTTTAGATTAAATTATAAGTTTATTTCCTATAAATTATGTTATAACTTTCATCCTTTTCTTTTGAAAAAAAAAAAAAAAAAAAACTTTTATCCTTTCAATAACTGGAATTTAATATTTTAATTTTAGAGATCAAAATTTAATTCTTATAAATTAATAAAATTTTAAAAATGAATTATCATCATTTTTAATTATGTAAAGGTTAATTATTCAGGTAAATTAAATAATTGATTAGTCAATTGTTTTTTAATCATTTATCTATATTTGCTTAACTTTTATGAATTCAATTAGTGACTGAATGCAATTTCTTAATTTTTATCAAATTATAAAATCTAAATAATAATTTTTTAAAGGTATGAATTAGATTACGACTTACAAAAGACTAAATTCTAATTTTATTTTAATTATGGATATCAAATTTATAATTTATTTTTCTCACTTAATTTTTATTTAAATTAGTCTCGCTCCACAGTATTAGTATGAACGCGGCAAAATTTCAAAGTCAACAAAATCAGGCTAGCACAAGCAAAAGGCTCTGTAAAAACCGGCACCTGGCGGTATATTCCAAGACACGTGTCAGTTAACCACTACGTGTCATTCTATAATTCGCAGCGGCAAATGAAGATATCGAAACATGACGTCACACAGAGTACAAAGAACATTAAAATAAAACGGCAAAAAATAGCTGATTACAGTGAGGTTAATAGAGATTAATAAGTAATTAAGTGAAGTAATTAGGGCTCAAGCTGTTATAAAAACCAAGCACTGCCCACAAAATGATTCAGAGTGAGGCAGAGCGATAAAAAAAAAAAAATTCCGAAAAAAAAAAAAATTCAGTTGATTTGTTCTTGCTTTTGATCTTCATCTTGTTCTTCAATTTCCCCCCTCTGTAATCCCCGCTTCTCTGAATCCCTTTCTGTTAATCATCTGTCTTTCTGGTTTATGATTTTTAAGGTTTGTTTTCGAATGAAAAATTAAGCAAACTTCAAAAATAGTGTTTCTCGAAAGGCTAGGTGTTTTCCAGAATCGAGATCCAGTTTTTTTTTTTATGAACGATTTGTTTGTAAATCTTTGTTGCGATTTGTAGATCGACTTCTCGAGGGTTGTTTTTTGATTCCTTCTGTTGTTCGATCGATTTCTGTGTAGAGATAGTTCTTGATTTCTTGTTTTTGTTGTTGTTTATGGCTGCTTTGATGGATTTCTATGGTTGCAGAGATTTTCAGTCTGATCCATTAGGTGGTGAATTAATGGAAGCGCTTGAACCTTTTATGAAAGCTGCTTCTTCTCCTTGTTCTTCTTCTTTTGTTCCTGATTTTTCTTCTTCATTCCAAGCTGAATCTACTTCTTTCCCTTCCGATTGTTCTTCTCCGATGACCTACTTATTTTCCGACGGGTTTTCGGCTCAGAACCTTCACGGTTTGGATCAATCGGCTTCGATCGGACTCAGTTACTTGGATCCGTTTCAGATCCAGCAGCTCCAGTCGCAAATCGGTTACCAGGCTCAGATCCAGCCGGTTTGGGGACGGATCGACCATCAGATCAGCAACCAGATCGGTGTAAAGGCGATTCCGATGAAACGAACGGGATCTCCGGCGAAATCGACGAAGCTTTATCGAGGCGTGAGGCAAAGGCATTGGGGAAAGTGGGTGGCGGAGATCCGGCTACCGAGGAACCGAACTCGGCTATGGCTCGGCACCTTCGACACCGCCGAAGAAGCCGCTTTGGCCTACGACAAAGCCGCTTACAAGCTCCGCGGCGATTTCGCTCGGCTTAATTTCCCTCACCTGAAGCACCACGGCTCCTCCGTCGGCGGCGATTTCGGCGAGTACAAGCCGCTCCACTCCGCCGTCGACGCCAAGCTCGACGCCATCTGCCAAAACCTTGCCGAGTCGCAAAAACAGGGGAAGTCGAACCGATCTGCCTCAGCGAAGAAGGCGAAATCATCGCCGGCGACGGTGGTTGATTCCGACGATGACGTGAAGGCGGTGGAGGTCGGATCGAGTGGATCGGAGATCAAGGCGGAGGAGGACTCCTCGTCGCCGGTTTCCGCCGTGAGCGACGAGTCGGCAGAGTCTTCGCCGTTGTCGGATCTGACGTTCCCCGATCTGACGGATTCGCCATGGGAGTCGCCGTCGGAAAGCTCTTTGTTGCAGAAATATCCGTCTGAAATCGATTGGGCTTCGATTTTCACTTCTTGATCTCTGATTTGTGTTATTGTTTCTGGTAAATTTGATTTAGGCGTCGTCTTGTAGGGAGATTCTGCGACTAAGTTTTTGCAGTTTGCAGAATCAGAATCAGAATCAGATTAGTTATGTATGTTAATGGTGTTATGTAGTAGAAGTGTTCATAGGAAGGGAAATCTCCGCCATCGCCATGGCCGGCGGCCAACTTTTTTGAGCTTTCCGGCCGGCGGTGGTATTTAGAAGTAATTATTATTTTGTTTTACTTTTTTATGTGTAATTCAGATGGCAGTACATTTCTGTAATTTTCTCCCAGTATTATGTAATATCTAATGTTGTATTTCTTTTTAGAATCCTTTAATTTTATGTTTCATTTTGTAATCAAGTATGTGGCTTGGTTTCAATTATTGATGGTATGTAGAAAAATATATTGACATTGCATATATCTAAATACGAATGTAACAATTGTGAAAACAAACTTAGTTCTAATCATGAATATTATTTTCAAAATTCAATACAACTTCTTCTGACCTATGTAAATAAATGACCTAACTAGGAACTTAAAATGTTTTATATTTTATATGATGTATGATTATAGCATAATCAATGTATAGTAATTTAAAAAACATTTAATTTGATTGATGTTTTACGACATTTAGGTACTGAATTGTATATGAACTAAATTGGTCATAGAAAATTTAGAATAGAAAATTAAAATCCTTAAAATTATCGGACAATTTAAGTTTGAGGTTTTACCAGACAGTAAATTAAAAAATTACTATATTTTAGTATTTCTCTTGAATCTAGAATAACTTGAACTCAATTCATACTCTTAATAAACTGAAGAAGTGTTAATATCACGATGAGAATATTGATACGAAATGTTTAAAATAAGGATTAGTAAGCATTTAATATAAGACATGTCTTCCTTTTCAAAAGAACTATATAAAGTATGTCTCAAAAGGATCGACGATCGACGATGTCTTTGATTTTATTGTTTTTAAAGGTAATTTAATTCAACATTATGGTCACAGATTCAATTTTAAAAATCGAGATTTTATTTTCACTCTCCCAATTTTTATATATTTATATGTATCTTTTATTATATTTGATTGAGTAATGGCATATGATGGTAAAATAAAATAATGATATGCTTGTATAGATTGAGTTGCGCAAAGCAAAATAGATTCATAAACAAGTTAAATTATTTGGAAATCTATCACCATACACTTAAAATGTAAGCTCTTTCAAATTAATCAAAACTCTATTATATTCACTCAATACCTTGTATTGAATTTTATTTCACTGTCCATATTAAGAAAAATAAAAAGAAAATATATTGGCAATAAAATAGTTTATGATAATACTAGAGACAGTAAATTGGACGTAAAAAGTTACGAATTCTAGATATCCTACCTTTAATAATTTTTTTTTTACCTTTCTAAAATGGAGAGATTTAACCAAATTATTAATTTCAATAATAACTATGAATTAAGAGTTCTTAAGTTCGTTAGTCCACCACCATTTAATTATTTTTAAAAAAATCTTATTAAAAGTATAAAACTTCACAATTATATAGACTAAATTTAAATATAATAAAACCTTGAAATTCACTTGCAAATATTATTCCATAATAGTACATTAACAAATATAACAGAAAATAATAATAAAGAAAATGAGCAAAATCAGTGGTGTGCATGACCACGACCACGTGGGCTGTCACCGACTCACCACCCCACCAATACCTCTCATCATTTCAACATTAAAAATCTCAAAGTTATGATTCAAACAAAAGAATTTTCTCAAACTTCAACAAAATGAACCACACATTCTAATCTTAGACATTGATGAAGACAGTACAACAAATTTGCAGCAAGGATATAAGATTTTGCATCTAAAACAAAAAATGGTAGAATATTTTCATCTATAACATAAAATAAAAAATAATTCATTTGTAGCAAAAAATTTAAATTAACTTCTATCAATTGTTGAGTTTTATTAATGATAGAATTCAATGAACAATACTCATTCTATCACTGTTTGAATTTTCTTTTAGTGATAGAAATCCAAATTGAATTCTATCACTATTTGAGTGATAGAAATAAATATGCTATAAATGAATTATTTAAAAAAAACATAATACAACAGGTAAATGGTAAATTCTATAGAATTAAATTAGAAAGTTTTTTCCAAAAAAAGAAAAAAAACATAATTTAGACGTTAGTCAATCATGCTAAGTTAAAATTCAGGACGTAATGTAGATTGATTGTCAAATTAAAATGGACAATACCAACACAATTCCACACGTTAAAAACTAAAGCTTGGGACAATCAAATCTAACATCTCATCATCAATTTTTTCTCTTTTTTGAAACTGAAAAATCGAAGCTTAACCAGCACCAAGAGACATCAAAAGAACGGAAACACTACAAATTAATCTCCAATAAAACTTGAATCTTATATCAAGTCTAATTTTTCATCATTTGCTATTGACAATATATTATAGACTAATGTTCGAAATGCGTAGCGTAGCGAAATGAATTCAATCTTTTATTGAAAGGTATGTTGATGAAAACCCACTTACTCGTGGGATCTTACTTTCCGTAAATGCAAAGATAATAATTTTGTAGAAGAAAAGTAACACAAAACCTTTTTCATAAAGTTATGTACAAATAAGAATAATGGGAGGTCCCCTTTCAAGTTTTCTGTCATTGTCAACCACACATTTATATACATATGTGTGTGTGTTGGTGAATCAAGAATATTATCTGCTTCAAACTCTCAATAATGCACTTATAAATGTTAAAAGATTCAAGTTTGTGGGAATATTAAAATCAGTAGAGTGCAAGCAAAAGAAAGAAGAGTCACTAAAAGTATTGGATAAGTGTATTTTCCCTAAACTAGAACTACACCAATTAAATAAGATTCCACTAAATAAAGGCTTGTAACAAAAAATCTAATCTAACATAGATGCAAGTTTCTTAAAAAACAAAGTCTTTCTTAAGGAAATGCTGAAGGGAAAAGAAATTATGATAATATAGGCCGTGTTTGTAGCACCGATTGAGTACGGTTAGTTATTAAAATTTTGTTTAGAGTGGCAATTTTTTCTTTTTTTTAGAAATTAGGAAATCAGAGTTTCACTCCACTATATCCGAGATTAACCACGTCCGCCTCAAGGCCAAGCACCGGAAGACATCAAAAGAATGGAGACACGAGAGATATCTACAAATAAATGTCACATGTGTGACTCAAACGTGGGACTTTGGGTAGAGGCTACCTTTAAAGCTCAAGCCTTTGACCAGCGCTTCACCCCTTAGGGAAGGGTTGCATGTTATTATAACATGATTAATCTTAAACGGAGGCATGAGGGTATATCAAACGACAATAGAGGTTATGTCAAACGACAACTTGGATTTAGGCCAACCTGCCGGTTATTATAATCGGTGGATCAAACATAGATTGGGTTATAATCACTAAACCCTCGTTACATAAACGGTCCCTCAAACACGGCTCGAGTATACCCATCAAAGAAAATTAAGAAGAAATCTGATTTGGGGTGGGGTACTCTCAACAGATAATGAGAATCCTGTCTTTTCCTATCATGTGGGATTTACGAAAACAGTTAAAAGACAAGTCAAACTGTAAACAAATGGTTTTTAAATATGAAAGAGAGTAAAAATCAAGGCAACAAACTTCAATCGTAATCTAATACAGCGTACCATACTCTCTTGATTTGATCATCGTCTCAAAGTTGGAATTTGTTGCCAAGCTTCCGTAGCATCGATTCAAATATATATGTCGATAATTAGCTGAACTTGCCAAGCTCCATCTTCTTCTTGATCACCTTTTGACCATGGTAGATAAATGAATCTAATATCCCTGAGACGGTGAAGACACCTGGACAAAACAACCACCATAATAGTTTTCCTCAGGTACTCATACTAAATAAACACAAGTCCTTTCTTTCTTTCAACAACAAAAGATACTTGTATGCTTAAGACAGCTAAGTTAGCTTAGAAGAATATAAACTACCAAGTATAGTGCACTTGTCTGCACATTAATGTTAGACTCATCCTTACCAAGAAAAATGACATTTCGACTATTGTTTTTTGGATAACCGAGAATCGGAGTTTCGCCCCACTATATATTTGGGACTCCCATTCCAAGGGCTCGAACCTAAGAGAGAACAAGAGATTTTACGATGAAGTTCTTCGAACCTGGGACCTCCAATGGAGGATAACTTTGAAGACCAAAAGCCTCTACAAATGAGACCACCCCCCTTGGGAACCACTTCGACTGTTCTTACAGAAGAATTATGTCATTTGATTGTCAAGGTAATTCATGGTAGGATATAGAGTTTTATGGCCACCATGGCCTGAAACAAACAAGTTTCCTTAACATCTAAATAATGTAGGGTCAAACGGTTTGTCCGGTGAGAATATGCGATTTGTACCGTGAGAAGTTTTGAAGGACGTGTACATTGACCTGAACGCTTATATTAAAAAACATGGCTTTAACCCATCCCATGGCCAATTTAGTATCATCAATTCAATATAGATGCAATAAGGCCACTACCAAATAATAAAATAAAGAAATTTTAAGGGGATGGGAGTTTGTTAAATACCTCCTACTATAGCGCAAACATTTGTTAAGAAATGCAGGAATGACACATGCTCCTCTGTGAATGTGACCTGTGGCATGGGAAAATGAATCAGCTATAAGGGTAACAAAAAAGTGAATCTGCCGTTTCATCATATACATACTGAAGACGCAAGAAAAGCCAACCTTGATAGGAGAAAGATCATAGAAAAAGAAAACTGCAGGAAGTGATTGAAGGCGTCCAACTTCTGCGGTTTTTACGTGTTCCGTGACAGAGAACTGCAATAATCCATTGCTTGCATCTTTATGACATTGCCCATATATATAAAACATACATGTTGTAAAAAAGAAAATAAGATTTAGGAGTTTAGGAATACCAACCTGGTTTGACTGGATTGTATTACCACTAACGTCCTTGTAAACAGTAGGTACAACCTGCAAAAACAAGACATGGGAACTTTTTACTCCAATCCACTTACTCCAGCCATATTACTAGGAGTGCATAGCACATATGAGATATCCTCATATTCCAAAACGTAATGTAATACACCTCAAGGTACTGCTGGCGTACAGTTCATTTTTCTATCTATTTACCTACCGGTTCAGCCCTAAGGGCCGACCGGTGCTGAGGTGAGTCCCCATTTTCCCATGATTGTTTACCTAAAATTTTCAATCTCAAAGGGTCGTACTCGTTCCAAATACCGAGGATCTTGGAACTATTTTGAGTGCCACTAAAGGTCTGGAAAATCACCGAGATTGTAAGTTGCACCGAGACCAAACTTCAAAAAAGAAAATTTTAGATAAATGGGGAAAATGGGGACCCATCTAACCACTGGTTGGCTCTTAGGGCTGAACTGGTACGTAAATAGTGTACGCCTTTGATACCATGAGGTGTGTTTTTATGTAAATCATGAAAGAAAACTATCGAAAAATAATGTCGTGACTTCCGTTAGAGAGGTAAAAAAACGAATAAATATAAACAGCACAAAACTAACCTTGATAAAATATTGATATGTTGCACTAGGTGTATCTTGCTTCCATTGCACGCTTCACAATTGAAAAATTAAAATATGAGTCTTAAATAAAAATAAGGTCTTGGTACAAGAAGATCTCTAAAGTATCTGAACTAGGAGCACCACGAAAAGAAGTGAAGCCTACCTATCCAGAGGATTCACCACGCCAGGAAAATATTCTCCAAAAGTTAATCTGTTAATCTTGTGACTTATCTGAGTAAAAAAGTGCAAGTGAGTTAGATTGATAATCTAAAAACCCAACCTGAATCTTAAACATATGTTGTTTTCCATTAAAATGATAAACTGTGTTTACACCGTTTCTTACATTGAAGCTCTCCTTTTGGAAAGCTAACAGATCGTGTACATGAACATTCGACTGTTGAAAGCTTTTCCCAGGTGCAAAGTGAAAATTTCCAGCAACCTTGTTAACCTCCAAAAACCCATATATATTGCATCCTTCACCATCCTCATCTTTGATCTTTTGAAGAAACCCTTCTCTTTTGCACTGTATGCCATAAATATTTACAAAAATATGTCAATGAATAAAGATCAGCTTAAAATTATCTTAATGACAGAAAACTGGAATCCCTAGGCATATAATCCTGGTAGTATTATTCCAGATGGCAGTACGAGAAAATGAATCTCTTGCATACAACGAAGACCACACACTTGTGGAACAAAAATCATGTTCATAATATCCGGCCGTCCGTTAATGAAAACATGTAATCATACGAAAGTCTTGATAAATAGAAAATCTAGAATATATGGAAGTCAACTTCAAAATTTTATGGATGAAAATATTATTTCAAAATTGGAGGCCTTGTCCTGACAAACCTGGTCAATCAAATCAGGGTTTGACACAGCCCAACCTTTCTTTCGATATGCCTCACGAACTTCCTCACAAGAATTGCAACAATCGTCGTCTGACTGCATACATAAGAGATAAATAAATAAAGGTTAAGTGAATAAACTGAGAGAGCAGGAGGTAGATGCAGCACCATATCTTCAATGTTTAACGAGATAAAATATTTAATTTCACCAAAGCCACCTCCCAAAAGGAAGAAGAAATGACAAAAGAAAACTCAAAACGACATTACCAACTGCCGACGGCTTAATTAATTAATCCAATTACGGTAGTTAAATTCATTTAAAATAGCTGGTCATGGCCCATATGGTATATAGCCACTTATTGCACAGTCAACCACCAAACAGACTCATTCAATTCTGTAAGATTTCTTGATAAATCAATTATTAAGATGCAAGTAATTTAACTAGGAAACAACACAAAACAATATAATTGAATGAGAAAAAAGTTCATACTGATTCAGCTCCAAAGCAGGAACCGCAATATGTCTCGTTATGCTCAAGCCTGCCACCATGTCTCTGTAAGGGATTTTCAATCTGTGCCAAAGTCCAAACGAATGGTAGAAAAAAGATAATTAAATAACAGTAGGAACACCCGATTGACAAAAGGCATATGTATGGACGGACAGTTTTACTGACTCGATTTAAGATCAAACAGTTAAAAATGTCCGTTGATACAGAAATTTGCATCAAAATAAAGCTAGATCATTGAACTTGAAACAAAAACTGGCACAAGTCAAGATATTTGTAAGCAAATTTCCGGCGGCTTTAATTTTTGAAAAAATGGTTGTCTTATATGTTACAAAATTTCTAGATGTGTTCTCTACCACTTAGAGTGCCACTGTTTCTTTCCCTCCCATCACCTAATTCACACATACGTGCCATGCATTTACACCTAACAGTTAACACCATCCTACGTCCATTTTCATCCTATTAGTTTCGTTGGATTATAGATTAAGCACAAGAGCATTTTCATCTAATCACTGCAGAAAAAGTTTAGCTTTAAATCAACTTAAGAAACTAAATCCACTACACTAAACATAAATTTTCACAGATAAGCATCCTACATAACATATGTGACGGAAAAATGAGCAGACAGGTACCATGTTACAAACCAAAACACATTATTTTCCAAAATTGTATGCAACAGATACACTATAAGGACAATGCTGAAATATAATTTACAGAGGTAAATGGGCACCTTTTGAACTTCCTTTTCAATGTAATGTTAATATAATGGTGCAAAGTTCAACAATCAAAAACAAAACAGCCTTCAATAATACGGTAATAACAAAGTATTTAGCTTTCAGTCTCATAAAGGTATACTTTGCATGCAAATCCATCTTAAAAACCAACAGAGTTTTAATCTAAATGGTGCCACAAAAAATCCATGTTGGCAGATTTTGACATTTGGATTGGTCTAACGTTCAGTTAAACCAACCACAAACCAATAGTTCTAAATTTGTCGCTTTTGTGAAATAAAAATTGATGCCAATATAACGAGACATAATACAAAGCATAAGCAACGGTGACAAGATGAGAAAGTTTCTCTGATTAAACTATCATCCCTAACCCTAATGTAGCATCGCATATGATCCAACAAATGACCAAAGAGAGAGGAAAGAACAGAATGAATTTAAATTGTCGTCACATTACAAACCTTAGGAGCACCAATTCCATCTGGTCTAGCTTCAATAGCATTCCCATGAGAGTCTAACCTTTTTTTTATTATGTCATGCTTCTGCATACACGAGAAAACAATATGTAAACCTTGAATGCATGCAGCCATGCACACAAAATACACTACACAGCATAACTTCATATAGTTTACATATTCTAGATAAGTAAAGAAAAGGGTATGCATCCATACGCACCACATCTAGGTGTTGCTCCCCACTGATGTCCATTGCATCAACACTTAATAAAGAACAAGGAAGAGCAGGGAATGTAACATCAAACTGCAAATACAAATGGAAAAATTGTATAGTTTACAGATAAAAATACAAATTGATGAATAACATTATAAACATCGTGAAACAATGTATGCTTGGGTCGAAGTTACACTTGGGAGAACAACCTACAAGTGGAACTGATGTGACAATACTCGAAATCTAAATCATTTTCCAAATTAAGCAAGTGAAGAATAATAGCATGCCATATACGCTTCAAAATAATAAGGCATAACATCGATGAAAATTAGGATATGGTGCATTAGTTACATTGATACGTAGTGTTGCTCCTCTTGAAGTATCAACTACAAGCTGTGTTTCTGTTACAGCATGGAGATATAACCCTACAACCAACGAGAGTATCAAGCGTATTAGAAGTGAAAGAAAGCAAATATATACAAAATTTACTCAAACAACAACGGGAGAGCAACAAAATAAAAACTTAATTGCACTGATACCAAAAGATAGAGCTTCAAAAGAAAATAACAGTACTCATGCTAAACATATGACTTCAACTTTGAACAAAGACATAGGAACTAAACTCTAATGATAGTAGATAAATACAATGCAATCTTGTCCGTGATCCAATAGGAACAACAAAGGGAAAATTATGCAGCCAACATATACTTTTCCCTTTGTTGTTCCCGCATGGGTTTGCCTAATGCAGCCCGGGACTCAATAACGTACTACTTTTTTTTTTACATCCGTGAGTATCCAAGCCAAACTTACACACATCTCGATTATTGACATCGACATACCATCTCTACAACATATGAACGACAACTAAATCTTATATGGGTGATCACCATACAATGAACCAATCACCTATTAGTATATATTTTTTTAATAGCCCATGAAGAGGGAACTTGGAGCTTTGCTCTTCTAAACCCAGAGGCACTGCTGGCCCGTCCCTACACTTTGGAACCCGTATACATTGTAGAACCCTTAGTGAAATTAGGAGTCGCCTTGGAAATTAATCACAACAACCCTCTCAAACATGGGTCCTTGTGGGGAGCATACCTAAAGCCCAGCCACTCAACTCCCACTTATATGATATTGATCATGTGTGATGTATGGAACAAAGCCTTCAATTTAGGGCTTCCTCCTTATCCCTCACCCTACCCATCTATCGACTCTACTTTTCTTTTATGTGGAGCTGATTCGCAATAAAGATATGATATACGAACTTGGACCCCTTTTAGCTACTCAGATGTTTCAGTTCGCGCATTTGCCATGTATTCGAAAGGGCCAAATGAAGGCCTCCCCTCTTTCTATAGAGGAAAGAAAAAGAAAAAGCGCCGCCCCCAGGGCACAATCCCCTCTTATCATACTATATTAAACAACTGGGTATGAGTTAGGGCTAAACGCGAATCAAATCTCGAATACATGGTCTCCAAGGGGTGGCGCAGTGGTTGAAGACTTGGGCATTGAGGGTATGCTCCCCTCAAGGTCCCGAGTTCGAGTCTTCCCTGTGACAGTACTCCTTCGATGTCTCCGGTGCCTGGTCTAAGGACGGGCGTGGTTACCTTATTTAAAAAAAAACTCTCGAATTCATGCATCAGAACAGATAACAGATTCTAGAGAAACAAATACAATCGAATTGAAATCACATTACGGCACGACCTAGATTCAATAACAAACGAAACAGAACAAACACAAACACGAACACGAACACGAACACGCGGTAAAAAATGGATAGAGAAGAAAACATACGGAGCTCGGAAATGAAAAGCAGAATCATAACAATGGAAGACGCAAGCGTAATAACGCCACCGGAGAGCGTTCGGCTGTAGAAATCCTCATTAATTTTAGGGTAAGCATCCAAGTTTCGAAGCTTGCCGATTAAATTATCCATGGCGGATCCAACGCAACCGCCAACCGCCGCTGAATCCGAATTGAAGAACCGAAACAAGAACGGGATGAGATCTTCGACGAATCCAAATCCCCCGCCAACGCAGAAACTTGGAATTTGTTGAGGGGAAATTTGGGATTTGAGAATTGAGCGCAATTGTTCGGAGATCGCTTGAATGTTATGCTTCACAAGGAGAAAAGAAACCGAGATCGGCGACTCCCCGGATATAGGGGTTCGGTCTTCGTCTCCGATTCAAAATTCTGCAGACCATGAATCTCCAAATTCCTTTACCGGGATTTCTTTTTTATTTATATTACAAGACAATAATTATATACCCTTCGTTTTTTTTTCCTTTTTTGTTGCTACAAATGCAATTTTTTTAATTACCTAATTTTAGATTTTCTATTTCTCTTGATTTTCATTCAACGTTGTATTGATTTGTTCTAGATGTAATTTGTAGATTTTTTTTTTTTTGAGACAAGATTTTGTAGGTTTTAGATGAGTTATTGTTGATGCAAATGTTTCAATTCATAATTATAATTATAATTAGGCATCCTTCAATCTCACAAATCTCCCCCTTAAAAATAGGATTTTTATGGATAATAAAACTAAGAAAATTTAAAAAATATTTTTTTTAGACAACGCTCGTGCCAACATAAAATTAGGGCGAGCCCACTAAAAATATGAAAATGTTTATGAGCCTGACAACTTCAGTTACCGGAATAAATAGTCTTTTATTGATCAATATTTCAAATAGTTTTTAATTAATATAGTCTTCATAAATAGTCTTTAATTAGTACAATAAATAATCTTTCAATTAAAAAAATGGTAAATAAAAAAATTTAAATATAGAAAATAATAACACGCATACACTTTCAAATATATTATTAGCCAATCATTTTAATGACATGATATATAATCCACCGTAAACTATATGTTCAAATTACCACTACTAATTGTTAAATAAATAAAAACATAACACACTGCTAAAAAGAAAAAAAATGGAAGAGAGATTACCGGTTTAAAATCTAGTTCTAGAAAACTTAAAATTCAACAAAAAACAATTGTTGCTGTCTATTGTTCTTATTTATATTTAGTATTATTGTTTGCTGGATCAATCACTAATGGGTCACTTTAGTGGGCTTTGTTCCATTCGGACCTTATTATCTCACCAACTGGGCCATTCCAAGCCCAACAATTAGATCGATCGGCCCACAATTCTGTCCAAACTGCAGGCCGACAAACAATATAAAGTGGGCCGCTCGAAGCCCACAGATCGAATATTAGAAAATCATCTCTCATAAACCTTTAAATAGTAAATAAAATACAACATGCTAACGCCACTTCATATTTTTGTTCATTATTGCATTTTATACTCTTTAAAATTTTTATTTCGAAAATTAAAGTTCGACCCCAAGCGTGTATATATATATTTTTTTGTACATATCGGAGAGTACCAATTCTCGGGACGAATCTATAATGCTAGTGTTGAATTGATACAAAAAAAAAAAAAAAAAACTTTTGTGCCACTGACCCATTTAATATCCCCGAGCATACTTCAAGTATAGCCTAAAAAGTCAAAAAGATAAAATGATAGAAATCGTTGTCACATATAGTTTTCGGTTAATAAAGTTTTAATCAATGACTCCACTACTCTTAAATCAAGAAACTATGAAGGATATAATTGAAATATGAAAATTTCCTTAAATTTATATATATATATATATATATATATTTTAGTACAAGTTGGAGAGGGGAGGATCAAAAGTAAACAAATAAGGTATTAGTAATCTCAAATAAAAGCCAGATATCAATTTTATGAGAATTGAAGAATTATCACTAAACAATGAAACTATCGAGCCACCATCTCATTTGATATTTCCTTCAAGTTATCTAAATCTAAACACATTAAAAAAGTCTTATATTTATAACCAAAATGAGTATAGCTCAATTGACATCTTGATAGATTAAAAACTACGAAATCGACTTTTCGAATCTTCCAATCCCAATTTGATTGAAATAAAATAAAAATAAATAAACAAAAATTTGTCCATACCTGTCTCTTTTTTTTTTTTTTTTGAGAAACCCATACCTATCATTGCAGGTTACTAGAGTTGCACAAATTGAATAATTCAAACACAAATTACTTATGCATAAATTAGTTTGAATATTGTGTTGTCTAAGAACCTAGGAAGAATGTATGTGGATAGATATCAAATCAAATTGTGCGCGTGTTTTATATCTTATCAATTTGATTAAAAAGCTTTTTAAATATTTTTGAGATTTTAAATCAAATAATATCATTGGAATTTGATATCGTTTGCTTTCGTTCAAGAAATCGTACATTTTTTTGGGTTCGAAAAATGATGATAGACAATCACTCCCATTCAAATTTCTTTCACTTATTTGACAAGACTCCAACTCTAAATATTATTTCCGACAATACCTTTTCCTTTTTTCTTCAACTCAATTTCATTATTATTTTCAAATTTTGATTTTTCATTTCATTTTCACGTTTTACAAATTTTCTAGTTTAGTCGCCTACTCTTCAAATATCTGTTTTTTTTTTTAATTTTAAATTCAAGAGATTTTAACATAGATCTGTTAGTGACATTCAAACACTTATATGGTTAAGTTGTTAAGCTCTCATTTGATAATTATTTAGTTTTTAAAATTTAAGTTTATTTTTACTCAAGTTTTCTACAATGCATTTCATCTTTTTTAGGATGTATTCAATTTTAAAATACGTGAATGCTAATTAAATTTTAACTATTTTTTTTTTCTTCCAAATTTTACGTTTGTTTTTAAAATTATAGTTAAGATGTAGACATTCGTAAGAAAAAACATACTATAAACTAGTTGTAGTAGGTTTAAATTTAAAAAATAAAATAATTATCAAATGGAATTTAAATTATTGCTTTAGTTGGTTGGTACATTTTTCTATAATCATTATCTTTAAAGTATGGTATAAACTATATATAAGGTGTGTGGAAATTAGAAACAGAAATTGAAAATTAGAGAAAAAAAATTAAAATTTCTTAAAAATAAAAGAAAAAGTAAAAGAAAATTGAGAATCAAAAGGGAAGTAGCCAACCTAATTTAGCTACATTAATATATATCAATATCATTAAATTATGAATTTGAATCGCCCGTCTCAAAAAAAAAAAAAAGTTAAGTGGCAAAATTAGAAATAAAAGAAAGTTAAAGAAGTAACCATATTTGATTTTAATAAAAAAAAAATAAGACCATTATTTTTTTTTTAAACATGTAAGACCATTATTTAAGAGGTGGGTTTTGCCCATTTGAAACTCATGAAAATGTTCTTACTTTTTTTTCGGCCTAAAATGATTATTTGTTTATTATTATTATTTTTGTTTGGTTTATTTTCTTTTTCTTTCTAAATGAAATTTTAAACAAACATCTACATTACTATTTCGACGCTTTTAAAAAAATAATAATTAAGAATTTCTCTTAGAAGCAAGATTTTTCAAATTTATCACAAACTACCGTTCGAATTAAAGTCAATTCAAAGAGGAAATCGAAACCAAAAGATTCATGTCACAAATCAAGAAAACTTAGAAAAAATTAATAAAGCTTATCTAGGTCCTAAATTTTCCACTATGAATGTAGATTTTTTTTTAGACAACTATGAATGTAGATTTTATGGAGCATATATACAAGAGAAATTTTAATACGATTAATCGACATGCACTAAAGATCGATCAAATCGGAAAAACGAAAAAGAAAAAAACAATTATAATCATAGCAATTATTAATTTTTGTACCAAGGAAGAAATTTTTTAAAAGTTAGATGCATGCCCACATAAGGTTATAGCCTATTGGATTTATTATTATTAATATATATAACTTTTAATATCTGAAAAAAAATAATATTTATATTGGTAGACAATCAATTTCTTCTTGGACTATACTAGCTCAGTTAGTGCCACCGGCACTAATGAAAATAAAAAAACAAAACTACTAGATCTTGACAAAACTATGCTTGGAGAATGTTAATTATTGGATTACAAAATATCTTATATTGTACTTTTTAACATAAATAATCATAGAGATGTATAGAGATGTATGCACTTAATTCAAATATATACTTTTAATTTCGACTAAAATTGAGTTTGAATTCATTATTATAGTCGTTTTTGTGGTGGTTGAGAAGTATACTTTCTCTTGTTCGCTTGTTTTTTGAATGAAAGTTTGAGTTATTTTAAAAATATATATACTCAGCTTACATATTAAAATCTATACGAAAAAAATGAGACATATTTTTGTGTAAAATTGAGTTTGATTTTGGAAAATTAAAAATGACCAAAAAAAGATAATGTAACAAAATAAAAAAAATTACATTATCTTAACCCAAAAAAAAAAAGAATGAGATAAGGCAAAGTAATATTAAAATATAATATTAATATTAAGTGCTATGGATATACTTTCACAAACAATAATGATAAGATATAAAGAAATTAGGTTTGAAGAAAATAAAGATAGGAAGAAATTAAGGTTTGGATTTATTTGTTATAATATATTATTTTTTTTGTTTTAGTGATTCACAATGAACAATAGCTAGTGTGACAAATGTAAGAGCCCAACCCATCCACTTCTTAGCCTAGATTGTTGTTTTCTAAATATGATATGCAATCTACCTTTAACCTTTGATATGATCAAAATCACATTAGCTTTCTAACACTTTCTTTGTTCACATCTTTCCCATTTATTCATACATTATAATATGAGTCTTTAAGAAATCAACAATATGGAGACTAGAGTGGATAGTGGAGAAAGATTTTATATGTCGTAGATAGTTATTGAAATCGATGGTCTCATGATTTTATTATTAGATGGAAATCGAGTTCAAAATCATGGTCACAAGTTTCATTTTTGAAATAGATATTTGATCTTCATTTATATGATAGAAAAGTCCTCATATTGACTCATACACTTGAGAATATATATAAAAGATGAATTTGAATATATAACTCAATTAATTCATGCATATATTATCTATTTCAAAAAAAAAGAAGCATATATTATCAAAAAAATAAAATAAAATAAATACATATGTTATATCCATCTACTTGCCGCTTAGCTAAATAATGATCATCATGATAACGAAAATGAATAAGTTCAAACTTTTATAAAGAATTTAAAGTACATATTCTTATTTAAATTTTTTAAAATGCCTTTCATCTATTTTACAATATATCCATTTTTTTTTTAAAGAAAGTAGGTGAATCTTAATTAAAATTAAAGAACAAAACAAATTTTTAGAAGTTATATTTTTTTGTTTCTAAATTTGGTTAATTTCTAAAAATATAGGTAAATGTAGATATCTAATTGAAAAAATATATATGATAAAATAGTTGTTGTAGACTTAAATTTTAAAAACTATAAACTTTGTTTAAAAAAAAACTATAAACTAAAAAAAAATAGTTATCAAACGAGACTTTAATTTATCAAAATTTACATGAAATTGGTATATTAACAATCCATTTTTCTTTTACCTAAAATGTTAAATGATCTTGCAAGTATTGCATTATGAAACAATTAAAAAAGAGTTCTCATAGAACATAGATTTATTTAAACTTCATGAAATTTTACCAATCTCCAACCTTATAACAAAAAAAAAACACCAACTCTTGCAAACAACAAAATGTAACAAATTTTATATGAAATGCCGTAGATACTGAAGTTACTAGAATGACCAAGGGAGCATGTTGGTGGAGAATTGAGCAAAATAAAGTTCAGAACGAAAATAATAATAATACATTTTTTAAAATAAAAGTTAGAGGGAAAGAACCACAAATCCGACCTATAATGTAATATATTTTATTTCGGGGTAGTTCAATGATTGAGGTTAAGGATTTCAAGACATGTTTTCTTGAGAAATCACTAATTCGAGGGTGTTAAAAAGTGCTTAAACTAGAATATTTTTCAAAGTATCACGTTGTCACACTCTAAGGATGGTAGTAGTGTTCGGCTACAGGGGAGTAAAGCTCATTTCTCAATAAAAAAAAAATATATATAATATAATATTCTAAAAAAAATAAAAATCAAATATCAATTATTAAAATCGAATCTATATCCGTAATATTAAATTAGATTATAACATATGATTGGATAATTAAGAAATTTTGGATTTGAACTGTTTTATTAAAAAAAAAGGTCGAATTTAAAAATTAAAAGAAAAAAAAATGAAAAAAAGGTTCGTGGGTGGAGAAAGCAAAATGGGTGGGGTGAGCACTAGTTAGTGGGTCCGGATGAATCATTGCCAAAGCCAAGATGACATGTCCCATCACAAACAAGTGTGAAAAACCGAACCAATTTATTTATTTAATTAATTTTAACTCTTCCAATTATTATTATTTTACTATTTTCTTTTCATTATTTTCCATTTAAAAGTAGGGGCCCCATGATTTGTAACCGAGAATCCGGTGGGCATTTGAAGAGACAGTTATTTCAGTTAGAGGATGTTTTTTTTTTTGTAGTTTTTTTCTTCTTTTTTGAACCGGCCACGTCAGCTGCCGACTTGGACAGATCTGCCCACGTGGCTTTCCTATTTTAGCTAATTTCCCTTGCTGGCCATGGCCAAGCCTTTGGTAGCTTTCAAAATTTAGAGAGTGATGATGTGGAAAATATACAAGTAGTTCTCATTAATCACTTTCATGAACCAAATTTTCACCATTCTCACTATCTACTTTAACATTTTAAAATTATTTCTTTTTTCAGTTCACAACATTGGATTTTTTTTTTTAATGTGGGATTTTTGTTCTTTATAAGTCCAATCCCTTTCTCTATTGGGTTAAATACATTTATTTATGATTTAATTGGGATTGAAGGCCATATGGCCTTTTTTAAGTGTAAGTATTTTTTGGAGCATATTAATTATATAAAAGTTGATATGGTTTTTTTTTCCACAATAATATGATAAATAAAGATGTCTACAGGGTAGGGGTGGTGTCTCCATTTCCGCCACCAACTACAACTCTTGTCCTTGCAAAATTCACAAGTGTTTTTTTCTTCTTTTTTTTAGTGTGAGAAATGAGGGAGTAATTTCGAATTGAGGAATTAGGTTCTTTGTGTAATTTTTTTTCCGATTTATTATTATTTTCCCTTTTTCTTGACTTTAATGTTTATATATGATTACTACATAAAATTTTCAAATAGTTACTTTTTCTTTGAAAGCTATATAATGATTAAAGAAAAATACTCATTTTAGTAAAAGTTAAATTAGTAAAAATGAAAAAAAAAGTTACAAAAAAAAAAAAACTAAAAAACATAAAGGATCATCACAATCATGTAAACCAATGGAAATACATTTTCTGTCTCCAATTAGGTAGTAGGGAGCTTTTCTACCGTGCTCACTCCCCAATTTCTCGTCTAAATGGAAATCCGCCACTGATAAAGTTTGATCCCAGACTCCAAAGAGAAAATTGACATTTTTTTAGTATATATGGAAGAAGGGCATGCGGGATAATAGACCCTACATAGAAAGTATACTACTCTCAAATAAATGAGAGCCAAAAAATGATTCTCTAAATCAAACTTGTGATCATAATGTTGAATTGGTTTTATCGGGCCATTGTCATCTCTACTAAAGCCTCCCTTTAACATTTTTTTGTAACAATTTTATTTGCAAATATCTCAACCAATGTTGCCACGAATTACCATTAATTTTCATTTTCTTGAAAAGATCAACAATTAAAACACAATATTTTACGCACATGAGTATTAAATTAGAGAAGTGTTAGTACACACGTGAGAAAATGCAACTCAAATTGAGATCAAATTTGAAATTGCTTACTTTATCAGACGGCGGGTTAACTGCCGTTTATTCTGACGTGTTTGTGATGTATTTTCCCGTTATATCTTGAAATTTAGCCGTTGTCACAACTGAGATAAAAAGAAAAGGAAAAAATGAAAAAAGAGAGAGAGTGAACATTGTTTTGAAAAACTATTGGCATTCTATAATAAATCCATTGGCACAGCACAAATATTTGAATAATATATTAATATGCATTTAGGAAAATTATCCTGATTTAATTTCGATTGAATATTTTTATCTCTTATATTTTAATGAATCAAATTTATAAGGATAAAATACCATTTTGGTCCATCAACTTTGGAGTTTGTTCCATTTTGGTCCCTAGACTTTCAAATGTCCATTTTTAGTCTCTTGACTTTGTAGTTTGTTCAATTTTGGTCTCTTGACTTTGCTATTTGTCCAATTTTGGTAAATCGACTTTCAAATGTCGAAATTTAGTCCCTAGACTATAAAAAAAGTTCAAATATGGTCATTTCGTCAAATAAATTTTTTTCTCACTCCTAAATTATTTTCTCTCTCTTCCATCTTTCATCATTTCTCTTCTAAAAGTTTTATCTCTCTTAAATCTACCTCTCTAATCCTCTTCTCTTCTTTTTTTCTCTTATTCCTCCTCAATCCATCTCATCAAATTATTTAACATGAGATAATTTTTCTAAATAATAATTTTCCTACTTTGATTTGTCACTTTTTGTTTTCTAAAATTCATAGTCTACCATGGAACAAAAAAGAAAAAGAAAGAAAATAAAGAAGAAAAAAAGAAAGAAAAGAGGGGAAGAGAGGTGGATTGAAGAGAGGTAAAATTTCTAGAGAGAGAAATTATGGAAGATGAAAGAGAGAGAAAATAATTTAGGTGTGATAAAAAATTCATTTGACCAAAGAACAATTTTTGAACTTTTTTTATAGTCTAAGGACCAAATTTGAAAACATTTGAAAGTTGAGGGACCAAAATTGGACAAATAGCAAAGTTGAGGGACCAAAATTGGACATTTGAAAGTTGAGGGACCAAAATTGGACAAACAACAAAGTTGAGGGACTAAAATTGGACATTTGAAAGTCAAGGGACCAAAATGGAACAAACTTCAAAGTCGAGGGACCAAAATGGTATTTTAACCAATTTATAATTTAACTTTTTTTTTTTCATTATTATATTAGAAGGCCACATTACAAAGATATGGTTCTTAGATTTTCCAGCTACTTTAAAACTTATACCTTCCTTAACAGCATTAGGTCCTTTAATTCACCAATTGAGCAGCTTGGATTTGGAATTGTGAATTATACCTTCAACTTTCAAACTTTGCTTTGTGGAATAAAGGCTCTCACAAATTATATTTCACTTTTAAAGAAAAAAAAACTAATACTTTATTGGATTCATCACCAAAATAATAATGTCTATGGTCTAATCTAGCAGTATAAGGTTATTTATTTTAAATTAAATAATTGATTCTAGGGTGATAATATATTGACTGGTGTGTTTGAATAAATCAACGCATAATATAAATTAATTAAGACTATAGCCTAGAATCATTGGAAAAATTATGACCTCCAATCATTATATACAATGATACAAAAGGATCATTGTTTTTCGTTATTGGTTTTTTTAATCCTCATCAAGGATTTTCTTTATATATATATATATATTAAATATTACAATATATTTTTCTTTAAAAAGTTGGATACTTTACACAATGATATTTTGTGTCATATGATTTGAGTGTTTATTTGTTTTTATGAGAATATTCGTATTTTTTAAAAATATATTTGTCTTCTAGTTGGTGTGAAATCATAATTGAATATAAGATTTGAAGCGTGAATATATATTATCAATAAATAAATATAATGTGAATATGTAGCTAACTTATTGTAGTGAATATTTATCAAAGAGTGGTTGCTAAGAATATAACATTTTCTTAGTTATTCTAAAGATAGAGAATCCTCACCAAATAATTAAAAAAAAAACAATAATAATAATAAAAAGCCCTCGCCAAATGAGAGGGTAATTATCGGTATACAATGATTGAAGTATAATAGATAAGATTTTCTTTGTTCTTTGTTCTTTCTATATAATTATTATAAATTTTATAATGATCTTCTTGTATATGCTAAAATAAACATATAAGTTATCTTATAATGATAGTAATAATAAACCCATAAGTAACTTATAGTACCAAAATGAATGATTCTAAAATTATGCAAAAATATAGTCTAGCCAAGATAAAATTTAAAGAGTCCAATGATATTTCTTGATCACTACTTAATTACAGCATGATTAAGAATGATCAAATTTCACCTTAATCTTTATATTTGCCCTAAGACACTTGGATTAAAATTGATCACTAATAGTGAAAAAATTTGTTCTTCTCAATTCATTTATTTTTCTCTTTGAGATAATTTTTAATATTCAACCATCTCACCTCAAAACCTTTTTCATGATATATTTTTTTTTTTTAGACACCCTTTTTCATGATAATTACTATATATTGTTAAAAAATATATATAAATAAATAAAAACTATAAAAGACATCAATGATATGAGGGAGGTGCGATTTGAATTAAAATTAAAAATGAGAAAATGACTATTAATACACACATTTCAGAGTCAATAAGCACATACTTTAATAATCAAAAAGACTTTTTAGGCAGGTTGAAATTTCAATATTCTTTTTATATATGATCACACCATTTTTAAATTTTAAAATACACATATACTAATCTTTTTTAATATTTTTATATTCATGAATGTTTGAATTGATTTATAGGCATATTAGATAGGTAATTATTATAGATTAAATTCATAATCTTTTAATTTTTTAAGATCCACTTGATTACTCGATTAGTTTAGGATATTTAATTTGTCCTTTTCTTTATCCCAAGTTATTCCAAACTTGTTTTTGGCCCTGCATTTCAAACACCCTATTTTTCCTCTGCCTAATTCTCTCATTCCTTCTTCTTTAACCACAAATTTTTTTTGACTCCATTGCCCAATTATTCCCACACATGGCCTTGCCTACCCTCCTTAGTATAATTATGCTTAGGTTTTGATTCCGCTTTCATATTCAATGTATTGTCTCTCGAATTTTAAATATTCCATCGTAATCAAACATAAACGTGTACATTTAATTCATACACGATTCTAAATCCAAACTACACTCTTATATATCACGATAAGACATGTTTTGATGAATATGAAAGTAGAATATACATAAGAATTACATTTAGAAGAACTGTTGTTATTAGAGATGTTCGTTTTCCCCGCACGGGGCAGGGGATGAGGGGGGGGGGGGGGGCAATTCCCCGTGGGTTAATCGAGGCTGGGGATGGGGAATGTATTCTCCGTCTCTGATTCCCCGATCCCCGCCCCGATTACTTTTTTTTTTTTTAATATTTTTTCTATACTTTACCTCTTTATTTTAAATAAAAATATATTTTTTGATGAAATTATCCATGTATATAAGTATTTTTCTTTAATAATTAACATTATAGTTGAAATTTATAAATATTTTCTATAAGAAAATCTAATTATTTAAAAGAATTGTCCAAAAAAATATATAAAAAATGTAAATTTTTTTTTTTTGCAAAAATCCCGGTGAGGACCCGATCCCAAAAAAAAAATCGATGATTTTTCCGGGAACGAGGATTAAATTAAGTGGCGGGGACGGGGACGGGGAAGCCATTCCCCGGCCCCGCCTCGTGGACATCTCTAGTTGTTATGCATTTGTTATGTTTGAGATTTAAAAGGTTTGCAATTTTAATAAGTTGATAAAAGCAAATTTACACATTAAAATGGTTAATGTGGATACATTTAGTAGAATATGTACATTTGATATTTTCATGTTGGATTATAACATTAAAAAGAGCGAACGTGCAGCAATACTTGACATATTTTTCCTTTTTTTATATAGATATTTTGTATTTTAGGTAGAGATTCAAATTTCAATTATTTTTATTTTAAAAAATACGTGGAAAAGAAGAAGAAGAGAATTTCGACTTTATATAAAGAATATTTCCAGCTCCACTCCAACGAAGAATTAGCACTCCGAATTTGACTCTGACGGAAAATCGGCGTGTAAAAGAGATGTAAAAAAGAATTTAAGAAACTTTTTGCAATAAAGAAAACTATTTTGCCAATGTTGAAAAGTTTCCGAAAATTTTGTGACAAATATTTATTTTGTTTTTTTAGTAAGTAAACTAACAATATTTTAAGCACATAAATTTGAATCAAAACCACAAAAATATTGTTGAACTAATGTTCTTGGCCAAAATTGAGTTATAATTATTACTTCCCCTTAATAAGAGAAGTAACCTAAGATCCTAACATGTCTTTTGAAGGTCGTGCCTTTTTTGGACTTACTGAATTAGATCTCAATTTTTTTTTATTGTACCGATGCTCGTTTGAACTTTATAAATTCTGATATCATATTAAAGAATATAGGGTTCCACCTCAAAACTAATTGACAATGAAGGGAGTAACTCATATCTCTTTTATATTTGCTTGTAGACTTTCTACTTTTTCAATGTAGGACAATTGTGATCTTAACGATTTTGAGTAGTTAAAAAAAATGAATAGAAATGAATACTTAAAAATGAGTTGTTTTAAGTAATTAAAAATGAAGAATTATTTTGAGTAGTTAGAAAATGAAGGATTAAAAAAATGATTAGAAGTAATGAGTTATTTTTAATAATAAAAATGATGACTTATTTTGAATATGTACATGTGATTTTTTAAAAAAATACTATGGTACATGCTCATTTTACTTCTTCCATAAATTCAATGTTTTTTTTTTATCAATATATTTTAATTTTGTAAAATTTAAAATTTAAAAACCGGAACTAAATTATATCTAAAACCCCATGGATAATATTATACATTAAATTAGAATTTATTCCGATGATTTATTTTCCTTTTTTTTTTTTTTTGTGTAGTTCCACCACACGTTTCTGGTTGTTAACAAAGAAAGGACAAGCTAATATCTACTCGAATAAATAAAGACCCAATCATTAATTAATAAATATTAATGCGTCAACAAATTAAACTTTAATCTAAAAAAACATATTATATATTGTGAGGTATTACCAAACTAACATGAGAATAAATCTATGCCTAATTATATGCTGACAATATGGAATCTTTTTTCAACTATTTATTCAATGACACAGTAAAAATCTTTCATACGACATAATCATGAGAAAGATTCTTAACCATCCGACAATACAAGGTTTTATTATTATCACTAATGTTTTTTTTTTTTGAAAAATATTATCACTAATGTTATAATTATTATTATAACATCCAAAATCTTTTAAAATTTATTAAAATGTTTCATCCTCAAATTATAATCTATTTTGTCAACCTTATTTACTATAACGTTAGGTTTGGGATTAACACATGTTCATTTAATCAATTCAAAAAGTTCTATTTTTGTGTTATATTTAAAGGGGAATGACTTAAAAGTGATCGGCAAAATATCGACTTATTTAAGATATCAATTCATAATTTAAAATGTTTATTTTGATATATTCTAACAAATGAAGAGTAATTTCTTTTTGTAATCTACTTTTTTCTCAAAGCTTCAAATGAGGGAGAAAAATTGGACAAAAGAAAAGACTTTTGAAAGAGAAAGTCCAATTTTTATGCTATTTCATCTTTCTTCCCATTCTATTTCTACTTTAATCAGAGCTTAAAAAGAGAAGGGGAAAAAAGTAGCTTCTTTTTCCAAATTATAAAAGGTGTAAGATATTTGTTTTATTCCAAAATTGAAAGTTCCATAACTAAATAATTTTACCCTACAAATTAAGTTTATAGCCATTTCATCCTCTATTATGTATTATTTTTTTTTTTGAAAGACTATTATGTATTATTTTTCTTTCATATCAATAGTAGTTTATGGTCATATTTCTCTATTTATTCGTTCTATTTGACTTGTTTTAAAACGTGTCACAAAAACGAAATTCAAATGTTATAATGTTTGATTTGATATTAAAACGTTATGAATTTCAAATTTAATTGAATTTAAAAAATAGCTTAAAATTTGAAAAATAAAATATATTATTTACTACTTTCTAAAAATTCGTTATTCTTTTAATTTAATAATTAGAGGACAAATATTAAACCATCAACCTTTTAAATCATAATTTAATAACTAATCCAATAAACTAGGCTCATTATATATATATATATAACTTTTATAAACTTAACAAATGGGAGGCAAACACCATTATAGGAAAAAGGGGGCAAAAGCCCATAATTGTTGAAGTGAGAGAGAGAGAGAATGGAAAGTTCATAAAAAATAGAGCTTTATAAAGATGTTGAAGTGCACTAAGTTCCAAACCTTACAATTAATTGAGCACTATATAATACCAATCAAATCCAACTAAATGTTAATACACTAACATTAATTAATCAAACTTCACCTTCTAAACTCATTCTTCATACCATAATCATTATATTGATATCATTGAAACAATATGAAAAATTAAAACAAATAATAATATAAAACTACTATTATTATAAAAGAAAAAAAAAGTTTAAACCTCCAAAAAGTGGGATGGCAATTCACATAAAACCCTTGTTGAGCACTAGACAATCATCTCAATAACAACCAATCAAACTCAAATGTTTGGAAGTGGGGTTTTAAGTGATCATTCACCAAATTTTGTTTTCCCCCTTCTCATTTTCTTTTCATTAGTGCTGCAAAATAGAGCTAGCCATCAAGCCCATCATCTTCTTTCCTATTATATCATTTTCAATTGCTTTTACCCTACTCTCTTCTTGGTTTTCTCTTCACAACCCCATTCCCAAATTGCGTAAGTTTTATACAAAAAAAAAAAAAAAAAACTGTTATTTGATATAATTAAATTTATCTTAATCTATCAACTTAGACTTTTGGATTGATTATTGATGGTTTAACATAATTCAACAAAACCCCCTTAGAAATAAGTTTTTGATAACCGAAAATTAATATAATTATGCTCTTAATTCAATAACCGAAAACTAATATTAGAACAACAAGGTTTCTATAATATTTAGTCATGTGTTGAGTGTCAACTTACATAATCAATTTGAACTTTGGAATTTTAGAAAGAAACTTGTATGATGATATCTTTAATTTACTCAAAGCAAGGAGGTGAATGAAGTGAACAAAGTTTAATTTGTTAATTCATATAACTTTAATATAGAGTAAAGAAAGAATAATAAAAGGGACTGTCTCCTTTTAGTTTTTTCAATTAGGAATGTTTTATGAGTGGAAAATGTGGAAGGGGTAGAGGTTTTTTTTGTTGGTGTTTCGTGGGAGGGATAAATAATGGATACTCCCAAACACCAATTATTTCTTCCTCGCTAATCAAACAAGGTTTTCTGTCATTTTCACTCGCAACTTTTGGAATCAAATAATTTTTTATTGCCACTTTCCATTCTTAACCTCTTATATCAAATAAGTAATTTCTTGCCACTTTCCAGTCATACCACCTCACACTAATCAAAGTTCCATCTCTTCCAAATTTTTTCAAACTATTCCTAACTTTTCCACTCCTCTTCCTTTGCTCATACAAGCATCTCCTCTCTAGTTTATTCTCTTCATTTTTTTACCATGGAAAGACAACACTAAAAATTTAAATGTACCATTTTGCCCCTCTTTAGAAATAGTTCAAAGACTTTTCTTTTACAACCAACATAAATGGGTGATATGTTGTTTTTCACCTTCAATAACAAATAAGGATAAAAATTTGTGTCTATACCTTTTGATACGATCATACATGATGTTATTAAAGATTTGCTTCTATCGACAATGACCAAATCTTAATTATATCATATATATTTTGGACAGAATAATTAAACTTAGAGATGATTAAATTTGTAATACATCACTTTGAATGAACTACTACACCTAACACCTAAGAGGTGTTTGGATAAAGTTTTAATGACCAATTATTTTGAGTAGTTAAAAGTTGAGAGTTTTTTTAGAGTTGTAGCAAAAAACTCGTATAGATGCAGTTTTTTTGTAGAGTTAGAATAAAAACCTTGTTTGAATGTAAATTTAAAATGAGTAGTTAAAAAAAATAATTAAAAATGAGTTATTTTGATTGATTAGAAATGAATGGTTTGAAAATGAGGAGTTGTATTGAGTTGTTATAAATGAATGATTAGAAATTATTAGTTAAAAATGAGGAGTTAATTTTAATAGTAAAAATGATAATTATTTTGAATGGTTATAAAAACTCGTTTCAATATAATTTTTCATGGAGAAGTTAACAAATCTTCCATCTAAATCCTTCTTAAATATGACAAACAAACGTCCTCTAGTAATTAACACAATAATTTTTTTTAAAATGCATATATATAATATATATTTTTTAAAATGCAAAATGAGAATAATATTTGGGTGGGATGGGGATCAAAATGGTGGCTGAAAAGTACATAAACTAATTTAAAGATAAATATAAATAAATAATAATAATTTCGTCCATTAGTGCAATGGAACCTCATTATAAATTAACCCTCTCCATTTCCCCTTCTTCACAAACTCTAACTCTCTGTTTTTCTCTGTTGTTTGCTCTGTTTTTTCCCCCACAAATGACCAACCAAAAACCAGTGCTTCCCATCGCCAAATCCCGAATCGGCGTTGCCATCACCGTCGCCATCTCCAAATCGGAGCACCTCGCAGGAATTCGTGGGCTCGTGGCGGCGAAGATGTCAAAAAAGAAGCTCTTAAAGAGAAGCGAGAATGGCGGAGGAGGCCGAGGCCGAGCCACCATTGCTTGCTCTGTTGATTTGATGAGAGCTTCTTCGCCGACCCGGCTAAATTCTACTGTTTGTCTTTCTCAATCGGCTGCTCAATCCCCTTGGATTGTAAGCTTTTCAATTCATGTTTTGTTCTTCTTGTTCAAATGATTTGGCTCATGTTTTCAACAATGAAAGTTTGCTCTGGTTTTTTTGGTACATTGTAGTTTAAGCTTCCGTCTGCACTCAACATGTTCGACGAAATTACGACCGCGTCGAAAGGGAAAAAGATTGTCATGTTCTTGGATTATGATGGTACTCTTTCGCCCATTGTTGAAGATCCTGATCGTGCATTCATGACAAATGAGGTTTGCGTTTCTTAAACCATCTCGTAATTGTATGGGAGAATAATCGAGGGGCATAAGTTAGCCAGTAACGTTAAGAATTTAAAAAAAAAACTAAAAGATTTTTTTTTTTTTTTTTTACTAATAGTCCCACCAATTTCATTTCAAAACCATATAAGAAAACGTTCCATTCAAACGAATATTTGATTTAATAAAATTGAAATTAAAATTCGATCTAAAATTGATGATTGAGATGATTGCTTGTTGAGAATTTTATATGAAAGAAGTGATGTCATTTCCTAATATTTATAAGATAAATGAATAACTCCACTCATAACAATTTGATTTTCAAATATAATTCAAACATACATTTTTGACAATTACTAAGAGCTTTAAGTGATATTTCTACTTTCCTTTTTTAGTTTCGAAAATCTAGTGGTGATCGATAGAAAGATTCTTTGAATGGTTGTTTATTTATTTTAAACATTTTCGAGCAGATGAGAGTGGCCGTAAGAAATATTGCGACGTACTTTCCAACTGCGATAGTGAGCGGAAGGCGTAGAGAGAAGGTATGTATTCGAACACAAATGCCTCTTTTTTATGAACCCAAAAGCTTAATGTAATGAAACGTTTAGTAAACTTTGAATCCGATATGAACAGTTTGTACATAGGGGAGTTTGAAGATTGATAATTTGGTTAAAATATATTGGCAGGTGTGTGAGTTTGTAGGATTGGCAGAGCTGTTCTATGCAGGGAGCCATGGAATGGACATACAAGGCCCAACAAAAGGCTATAAATACAAGAAAGTAAGAGAACTTAAAAAACATATATTTATTTTTTGATAACTCTAAAATTTAAAACTTTGCTCTTTAAATGTGGGGTCCATTGATCCCCGTTTTTAAGTTGTGACACTGAAATATATTGTAGGACTAAGATTTAAGAAAATTAAATTTTACATTTACATCGAAAATTGAGACTTCAAAGGAGCATATCGTTAAGACGACTCAAGTGTTCGATCACTCCATCTATAAAACACCTAGAAACAAGAAAAATTAAAAATGAGAATTTGGATTTTAATTACTCATTATTGTTGTTATTATTTTTATTTTGAAAGGGCAATGAAGCAGTGCTTTTCCAACCGGCAAGTGAGCTGCTACCCATGATTGACGAGGTTTGTTTTGTTGGTTTAAAAAGTCAAACCACACATCCAAAAGATGTCGAGACTTTCAAACATAAAAAGTTAGATATCATGATAAATTATTATTCTTTATTTTAATTTTAATTTTTTTTTCTTTTTCTTTTTGGGATTTTCAGGTACATAAAACCTTGTCAGATATTACAAAGTCCATTACAGGGGCTAAAGTGGAAAACAACAAGTTCTGCATTTCTGTGCATTTTCGCTGCGTCGATGAAAAAGTAATTACCATTTTTCTTTTTTTTTCTTTCTATAAACGTAACCCCAAAAAATAAAATAATATTAATTTTTTTTAATATTTTTTTAATTAAAATTACAGAGATGGGGTGCATTAGCTGAGCAAGTTAAATCAGTGGTTAATCAGTATCCTAAACTCATTCTTACTTTAGGAAGAAAGGTATAATTTTTCACTCTTACATAAAATTATTTATTTATTGAATTATTTGGCTGACCTAATAATGAAAATAATGAACAGGTATTGGAGATTCGACCAGCAATTAAATGGGACAAAGGCAAAGCTTTGGAATTTTTGTTGGAGTCACTTGGTAATTAAGCTCAAAACGACAACGTTTGTATAATACATAATGTTGATTAATGGTTGTTTATTCATTTTCTTTGAAATTATCTTAAATAATAACTCTATCCTTTTCTTCTCAAAATCTTAGGGTTTGCAAATTCTAATGATGTTTTGCCTCTTTATATTGGAGATGATCGAACGGACGAGGATGCATTCAAGGTATCAAAACTTATAAATGTACTATAACACATTTTTTTCTTTCTTTAACAATAACATAATTTTCAAGGAATTTCCGACGAAAAATTTCTACGGATGGTGAAAGTTATCTTGATAGGGTTATGTCGATATAGTATCAGAATATAAAGTTGTAATTCGAATTCCCGTCAAGTCGTTTCCTTTCTAATTTAAAATTGAATTTCACTTATGACACAAATCAAGCTTTTGGGTTGATTAGTGATTTGACGTAATTGAACGGATATTATATTGAATCAAATAACTAAGATTATTTTTGTGGGGTTGGAAACAAATAGGTTTTGCAAAGCAAAGGATTAGGGTTTGGAATCCTGGTATCAAAATTTCCCAAAGAAACTTGTGCTTCTTATTCCTTGCAAGAACCTTCCGAGGTAACATTTATTTTTATTTTTCTCTTTTTTAAATCGTTCATGTACTACATAAGTTTATACCGTTTTTATCTATGAAATATTATTAATCTAATTAATACACCAATTACGTAATTTTTATTTTTATTTTTTTTCATGACAAAATTTTATTTAAAAAAAGAGATATATATTTTTGGTACAGGTGGAAGAGTTTTTGTGTCGTTTGGTGGAGTGGAAAAGATCAATGGGATGAGAAGAAGAGCAATAGAGAGAGAATAATCATCTTCTACTTCATGTGATTAACAAAATAGAAGGAGATTAGGCAATTTAAATTCACTCAAAGAGTGGATTATTTTGATTTTTGAATTAATTCTGTATTTTATGTTTATGTAATTTGTGGCCATTATTAAATAATATCAATGTCTAATTGTTTATGAGAGAATAATTTATATTTTTATTTTTTGAATTACTATTATGGGGTGGGGAGAATTGAACGTGTGACATCTTGGCCATTAGGTATATATTAATGTTACTCAGTGAGTATTCTTGTTGGTAGGAGAGACAATAATTAACGTGCATTTTTTCCCTAAACTAGCTGACTCCGTTAGATCCAAAAATATATTTGTTTCCTAAAAACTTTCAAATACAAAAGTGAAATACTTTCCTAAAGTTTCAACATTTAAATGTGAAAAATTGTCAAATACATTGTGACAATGGTATCAAATAATTTCTCTGCTGAAAGCTATTTCTTTTCGATCATAAATGATTACATTTTCAACTTTGAACGACATGTATTCAAAGTTTCCTTTGAAATGTAAGACACGAAGAAAAAAGTTCTATTGTTGGGAGATATATTTTAGGCAAACAAACCACATGTTGAAATTTACGCAATTTACATTAACATATGAATTTTGATAAAAAAAAAATTTATGAATTCAAATATCCATGTATATGATAAGAATAAAAAAAATAATATATATATATATATATATATATATATATATATATATATATATATATATATATTTTAATAACATATTCAAACTATTTATCAGAAGGTTCAAAGGTTTTATTACATTACTATTTTTCTAATATATGTTATTAACTGAGCATATATCCAAAACCATAAGCCAAAACAAAACCATACAATAATGCACAAAATTTAAGACATGTTTCTTCCATGAAATAATTGTTTGAACATGAGTGTGTTTGGCACCTACCTCTTGCATGTCCTAACATCCCATTAGTTAAAATTAATATGAATTTTTTTTCTCTTAATAATGTAGAGAGAGAATGTGAAACACAGTTGTAAAGTTTTTATTTCTATTTTTATTTTTATTTTTTTTTGAAAAGATACTTAAGAGAGGACATAGTTAAAAACCATAGAGCACACTAGTTTGTGTTTTCTGTGTGTTAATTTGTTGAATATAAACAATATTTATTATTGAATTGCTAAAACCATGGGTGTACCCAATTTCCCCATTTTCAACCCCCAAAGCCCATAGGTTACACAAAACTCTTCACATTTTAATACCAATAATCTATAAGTATTAGACTATATTAATAACAATAACATAGTTCGATTGGTTAAAGTTTTTTTTTTTTTTGAGATTACAACAATTGGGGGTGAGAGAGACTTGAACCTAAGACTTCAAGGTCATTAGGTATACATCGATGCCACTTGAGCTATTGCTCTATTTGCATTCTATTGGTTAAAGTTAAAACAAACAAAAAAGGGTCAAAATTTGAGAATGACTTTAAATGGTAAACCAAAATATGTGAATATACCTTATTCATAAGTTTTTTATTTGATAAATGATGTTTATAGTTATTATATTATATATTTTTTATACAACAACAATATTTGAGAGTTAACTTACTTTTGCATTATGTTGATATATTATGATAGACTGTTTTGTTTTTATATCTCCCAACCTATATACTATTCAACAATTATTCTTTTTTTTTCTTTTTGAAAAGCTATTCAACAATTATTCAAATTAGATGGTTAACATAATTCTCTCCCTTGCCCTACTTCATTCACACATACCCTATGCATGTATACATACATGCATGTATTTGGCTTGAAATGTTTTATACCCTTTGGCCAAGATCTCTACCATTTTTTTAATAATGATCTCTACCAAATTGTGGTTAGAAAAAAAACATAAATAAAAATAAATACAATTTGGTCATAAAGAATTATTTCAAAAACTTTAAGGAAATTTCCCTCTTGTAGTTACTTTTAATGTCAAAAGAAAAAGGAGCTTTTTTTAGATAATTGGTATATACACATGTTTGGATGTGTCTGGTCACCACCTTGATGAGTTACAAGCATGCAATGATTTAAGGCAGTTAAAGGCAAAAGATAACTCTTTTGCCTTTTGGACCATAAAAAACAATAGAAGCCAACAAACAATTCAACCATCATTAAAACCCACCAAAAAGTACTTAGTCCTAACTAGCTTCTCCACACATGATATAAGTTTTGGACAATATAATTAATTAATCTCCCTATATCTTTATTTCATTAGATATCTTATAACATATATCCCAAGAAATCTTTTTTAGAAGGAAAGGGAGAATAATATCTTTGGAAGAGTAATTCATTTTGAAAGTTAAAAGGGATTGAAGGAATCTAGAGGTGTTTTGTGATTGGATGATGGTGGTTTTGGAAATTGGGTTATTTTCAAAGGGTTAGGTGGTGAAAAGGAAAACCCACTACTACTTGGGAAAAAGGGAAATCATTGTTGAAAGAGGAGTTGGATTCCACTTCTCTTCACCTTCCAAAACAAAAAAAAATAAAAAAATAAAATTCTATTTTTTTTTTAATTTTTTAAACCCAATATCTTTTTTTTTTAAATATTTATTAATGGGTTTTAAACAACACAACTCAACATCCATCCCTTCACTAGTTGAATCTTTTTATTTTTCAGACGTGTAAAGAAAAAGCTTTCCCATTTATCCCCACTTCAAATTATACTCAATCCCATCATTGCTCCCTCTAAACCCTAAAAACCCTCCAATTATTGCCCTAAAAGCATCTTCTTTTCTCTGCCCTATCTCGACTTTTCAATAATTTATAAGAAGTAGAAATCAATATTAGTTGAGGAACCAGTTTCACAAAAGTTTAAACATGTAAAATTTTATTAGATAATACATATTCTACCTCGAAATTAATTGACGATGAGAAAAACAGCACATGTATTTTATAAATATGTCGAGAATTCATCAAACTTTCAAGGTAAAGCAAGGTGAGGATGTTCAACAAATCTAAAAAACATAAAAATAAATCATGTTGACATATATCAATAATATACTAATCATATCTTTTGAGTGATCGTGTCATTCACATTATTATTTATAATGCAATAGAAGATTAAGGATTTGGACCATAGTCCTAACTTGCTATGGTAATTTTGTCTTAAAAAAAGATTTGAACCATAGATCCGTCCTTAATACATTCATTATGTTAATTGAACTATTCTCACTTATACTTGAAAATACTCGAGAGCTCTCGAGGGCGGGACGAGGATGTTTGTTTGTTATGTCTGTATGGAAACAAAAATGTACGTGAGTGCAGTAGGGGGGCAGGAGCATTATTATTAAAAATGGTGGGGTTTCATTTTTGTACCATATCTGTGTGGACATTCACTGGGGATACCCACCAAGTGAAGGGACTGTGTCTTTTAATTTTGAATTTTTTTTAAAAAAAGAAAAAGGGTACATTTAGATTCTCAATAATAATAATAATAATAATAGACTACTATTCTGTGGGTGGCCAAGCCCTTAAGCTGGTCCCTGGCTTGGAGGGCTGCCATTTGCTGCCATATATTATTAGGATTTTGATTTGCATGTGACCTGGATTTGACCTTTCCCAAGGGAACATATGCCCCAGGTGTTTGCTTTCTGGGGTTCTTTTACTTTTACCTCAAATATGAGATATTGAAAATATAATTGAGCAAAGCAAATTTAATTTCCTTAGTTTCTAAGTAATGTTAATTATTCTTTTACAACATGATTTGCATGAGTCTATGTAAAAGCGTAATAAAAACTAAAAAGGTAACAAAGGTAGGTCAGCAGCCTCGGTGTAAACTTAATGATCTCAGGTTTTGGGTTTGAATCCTCCCATCTTCCAATTACTTGTAATCTCAAAAAAAAAAAAAAAAAAAATCTTACCAATTATGGCATGTATGATATAAGTACATTTTTAGTGTCTATTTTAAGAATCATATATTTTTTTTGTTTGTTTATTTTATTTCGTAATTGTCCGGGTCAGCTTGCACACATCTCGACTAATGTGATGGGGTATACCGTTTGACCCTACAACATTTGGATGTTAAGGAAATCCATAGGAAATTAATATTTAGGTAGGTGGTCACCATAAATCGAACTTATAATTTTTATCACCCTCCGGCCTTCTTTGACCATTAAGTCACTCTTAGGATTTTTAAATAAAAAAAAAAATTCAAGTCTAAGTTATTGAAAAGAAAAATACATATTTATTTAAAAAATTAAAATAAATTATGTAAAAAAAAAAGATTTTCTTAAGAAAAATGAAAATTATGGTGAAAACAAGGCAAGAAAATAGCACAATTTCAAATTATTAATTATTTTTTTTTTTGAAAAAGTATATTATTATCCAATATGACTTTAGTTTTCAAATTTTTGCTTAGATGGTGAAATCATTTTTAGGAAGTGGAATAATAAAAAAGCTTGCAAAAGTAGTGTTATAAACTTTATTTCAAAACCAAAATAGTTTTTTTTTTTTTTTTTTGAGAAATTAAAACCAAAATAGTTAAGCAATGAAACTTTATTTTTATTTTTTATTTTATTGAAATAATGAAACTTTAATTCTGTCATTGTTAAATAGTTCAAAAAAAAAAACCTGTCAATGTTAGAAAAAATTGATTTCGATGTCTTCAACAACTAAAGGTTATTGGTGAACTTAATACAATAATGAACTGAAAGTAAATTGAATTTTCAAAAAATGAACTTATAGTAAATTGAACAAAAAAAAATGAAGTGATAATAAAAATAGTAAAAATCAATTAAACAGAGGGAGAAATGGAAAACGAGTTGGTGATATAGATTTTCATTTTTTTAAAATTCAGAAATAATAATTGAGAATGAGGATTGTAAGATTATAGTTATTAAGTCATATTGATTGGGTTTTAAATGACAAAAGATTATTATCATTTTGTTTTTCAATTAAAAAACACTTGTACATGAATATTCAAATTTTAATTTTTAATAATCAGACCATACTATCATATTATTAAAATTATATTCTTATTGATAAAAGATTAGTATTGTTATTCATGAGATAGATAATAATAGTAGTATGGTACTTTAGCTTAGTTTTTTGTTATATAATTTTAGCTTAGTTTCTAAGCACTTATTATTAATGTGATGACCTAAAAAGGACAGACTTTAATATATGATATGAATGTAGACATAATTATTAGCTGGAAGTGCAATGAACATGTATTTTGATAGATCATTGTAGAAGATTGAATCTCTCTTTAGTTTATTTAAATTAAGTTCATATTATTAATTAATGATTATGATTTGGTGTATGGTATGATGCCATCATTTTATGCAAGAAAACAGAACAGAAACAACTGTCGACGTGGCAATTTATAGGCCATCCATATTGATTTGAAAATCCTGAAATTGAAGATTAGGGGTGTTCAAACAACGTGAAACCCGAACAACCCGAACCAATCGAATCTAAATTGACGGGTTGAGTTGGGTTAAATATATTTTTGGATTGGGTTGAATTCAAAATCATGAAATATTCATGGGTTGGGTTGAGTTGGGTTAAGGGTTTACCTAAAATTAACACAACCAAACCCGACTAACCCGAAATTGTTATTTAGTTTAAAAATATATATACTTTTACTATAACATAATTATATATGCTTATATATATTTTTATTTAATTATTATTGTTAGACTTTTTATTTCCCATAATTTTTAATATTTTTTCAAATCTTTATAATTTATATACCATGATAAATATATAGTCAAATTACGTAAAACTCTTTGTTGGATTTAATTATATATTTTTTTTATAGAAGTCGAATTATGTTATCTATTTTTTTGTTTTAATTAACTATTTGTTTTATGTTTTATAATTGGAATCTTCTATATGAACAATCGTATATTTATATTCATTTCATTACCTTAATAGAAGATTATATTTTGTTTATATATATATATATATATATATATATATATATATATATATATATATATATATGATGTATGACTAATTTGATAAAAAATATTTATAATTATGATTTATTATTGAACCCGATGACCCAACCCAACCCAACCCAACCCGAAAATACAAGGATTGGGTTGTTTCTTTAATTGGGTTGGGTTGGGTTGAAAAAATGACCAACCCGAAATTTTGGGTTGGGTTGAAAACCTCTTTAACCCAACTCATGTTCACCCCTATTTAAGATAAATCTATCTCAGTTTATGGGCAAAATTTTTGTAAAAAAAAAAAAAATTATTCGTAAGTTTATAAAGTATATATATATATATTTTTTTTATTTTATTTCCACGTCATTTAAAATCAAAATCAAAATCATAATTTTTTAGTTTTAATTTTCTATTTTATACTTATCCATCTATGGTTTGGAAAGAAAATGATAATACTTATCAAACGTTAGACAATTTTCTTACTTTTATATTGTTTTAATGCTAGAATGTTACCTTTGTATCACATTAAAAAAAACATTCGATAATGTTCAGTTTTTGGTGATGCAAGGGTAGTTTTAAGAGAAACTTAGCAAATTTAGATGAGGAAAATAAATTTAATTAAAAATCTAATTATACTTAGAAATATCCACTGAGCGGGGCGGGAACATAGAAGCCACGTCTCCACCATAAAAAATGATCTTCGTCTCCTAAAGAATTTCTATTTTTTTTTCGGGGATTTCTGATCATCAGCAGGATCGGGTTTCTCAGAGGATTTTTTTCAATTTATTTTTTTACTTTTTTTATTTTTTATATATTTGTTGGACAAAATTTTCAAATTAATATTCATACGTATAGATAATTTTACCAAAAAATATATATTTATTTAAAAATTAAATGGGAAAAATTAAAAAAAAAAAAAAAGTAAACGGTAGGCGATCGGAGATGAGAAATACAATTCTCATCCCGACTTCGATAAGCCAACCGGAAATGTTTTTTCCATTCCACGCCTAAATGGAGATTCTCCACCCCATTTGAGCCAATCTATGGACGCGGGAAAGTGGATATCCCTAATTAATTAAAATATGTGATTTAATTTATTCTTTTCTATAATTATGAACTCACTATTTATACTAAACAAACCCTGCTTTCTAGAAACTAAAAAAAGATTATAAAAAATGAAATCGTGTAGAATAAAACTTTTAATTTCAATCATTAAATTCCGTACTTTTGTCCAATTATTAACCTATTAACCAAAATATTCGGATCTAAAAGGCTATTTCTTTGCTATGCATGGAGGGAAAATGGAAAAATATATAAACTTTTTAACAAAAATAAATATATTCTGAAATTCCCTAATTTTTATTTTTGAAATTTTGGGGAAAAAAAAGAGAAAAGACAAAGGGAACTCGCTTTCTTCTACTTTTGAAGAATTTAATTCCATTTCCCTTTCTCTACTGTCGCATTCTTAAGTGGCCCCCTCAATTTTATGATCCCTAATATCAATATTTTTTTGGTCAAAATTTAGTTATAAGTCATTATTTCAAATGGCCAAAAATAACATAATTCTATCCGCATCTTGTATTACTTCATAACCATGAGGTTGAAGGTTCAATTCTCCCTTACTCCAATTTGTTGTATAAAATAAAGTCATTATATCAAATGTAATGTACATTTTTAGTAAAATATTGGAAGTGAGTCGTTTCAATCGAAAAGATGTAAGATACTAGTATACTTCAAACAATATTTATTTATATAATTAAGATTAGAAAGAAAATTCTTTTTAATTATAATAAGTCACATATACTTATTCCTATCTTTATTAGGGAAAGTTTTTCGTAACTCATCCAAACTCAAAATAATAATAATAATAACAATGTGTAATCCGCTCGATGTTAAATCTAATTCTAATTGCATTTTATGATGATAAATATATTCTACTTCTTGTAAGTTAAAATATTAATATCGAAAGTTGGTGGCGCAATTTGTTATCTTATTTGGTGTTAATTCAAATATTAATTTATTTTTATTTTTATTCTTTGCATTAATCAAAAGTCGGAGTTTCACTCCCGTACACTTGGAGCACAACTAGCTGTTCTTTGCTTTAAACATTTTGCAACAGCCGTAAACTAAACTAGTTCCAAAAAACACACCTCAAAATTAGAACTTCATTCCATTAGATTGTCCCTTAGACACAAAAATACTAGATTAATTTATTTTTCTATTTTAAACTATATATTTTAAATGTTAAAGTTTGGTCTATATTATTTGTCATGGAAGGGTAAGCATTAACGACATAAAAGTATAAACAAAATCATCATCAAGAAGTCATGAATTTAAGTTCTTTAATTTCAAATTATTGTTGAACAAAAATTTAATGTTTGCATTATAAAAAATTGAATTTCTTTCATTTTAAATTTCCCATTTAAAAGTTAAATGAGAGTTAATGGATATAATGTATGTCATAATAGTTAAGATGTCACAAATTCGAATTCTTCTTACAATCTTAAACAAAATATGGTTGAAAAAATAAAAAAGATGTAATAAACATGTCTATTTTTATGTGTATCATCAATATTCCGGCATAAATTTGTAAAAGACCAGTAATTGATTAAAATCTCCATTTATTTTTTTTTTAGATGATTTAGATCTCCATTTCAATCCTTATTGAACTAAAATTTGATACTCTTTTTTTGTAAGTTATAATTTAAAACTTTAGGTTTCCGATGTATCCTCAATTTAGTACCTATGTTTTAAAATTGAATATATTTGTTTTTAACATTTCAATAATGCTGAAACATTTGTAAATAATTAAATTTGTGTAACCACTAAATTAATTACTTTATTAATACTTTAAAATTTAAAATTAGTCTAATCATGATATTAGTCAATATTACATTATGTATCTGACGATTTTGTTATCTAATAAATTAAAAGTGAGTATTATTTAAATGTTAAAACTAAAAATATTCAATTTTGAAATATAGTGACTAAATTATAACTAGATTTTGACTAAAAAGTTATTTACTTTTTTTTTAGAGGAAAATGGTATTTTTAAACCTTGGATAATTGTATGAATAAAATCAATGGGCCAATAGTAAAAGGCCCATATTTGAGGGCACTTGGCCCAAGTTCGGCTTTACCTGGTTCGAATTTAAAAGGCAATATTCATTATTGTTATATGAAAAAGATAATCAAGACCGTCGTTATAATGTAATTTGTATTAAAAAAACATGGATAAAATATAAAGATTTTTTTTTTGAAAACCGAAAAACTGGGGATACTTCGAGTATTTTACTTTAAGTACTTTCTAGTGTCTTGAACCAAGGTTCTCTAAAAAATCATACCTTCAAGTTCTTAGTCTCAACCGTTAAATGACGCTTGGGGACAAAATATACGCATAATAAAAAATTTCACATTAATGATCACATCAATTCACGTGAATGATACTAAAATTGATGAATTCTATTCTTACACATTAGTGTTTGCATATTTTTTCATTTTATTTTAACGAAAAAGCACTCAAAAAGATTTTTGAAACAATTTTAAAATTCATTAGTAAAAATGAAAATTTTCAATGTATAATATGGTAATCGATAAGCTTTTACGGTTTCGAGTCCCGTAGTTGAAATAAAAAAGAAAAAAAAATCGCAAGGAAAATCTATAGTGTAAAAAAATAATAAATAGAAATTTTGTGCCAGCTTCAAAAAAACTTAATTGGTTAAGATGAAAACTCTAAGAGCCAAATTTATATGTTGAAGTTTGAGTTTTTTCTTTAATTAATTTTCAATTTTTATTTAAGGTTTAAGTTTCTTTATATTTAATATTGATTAAGTTTTTGTTTTAAGTTTCTTTTGATTTTATAACTCTATTGGAGTTATGTCTTTTAAGTTTTATTATGTTTTGTTTTTAAATGTTGTAAGTTATAAGTATTAATTAGTTTCAACTTTTATACCTATATAAGGATGAACAATCCTTGAGAAAGTTTGTAACACCAATAACAAACTTTTTTGGTACTACAATTGTGAAACCACATTTGAGTACACATATTTTGTGATACAATTTTTTAACAACATTTTTGTATCACCAATTTCCTCATTTCTAATAGAAACATATTCTTATTTGTTTCACTCTCACTTTTTCTCTCTTTGTTCAACAAACATTGAGACTTTGATTTGACTTTTGCTTCCGCAATATTCACTTCATATTCCATTTTTCCCAACAGTGGTATCAGAGCCTTAGATTTAAAGGCCTGTGATTTTATTTGAGAGTGAAATTTTTATTTTTTGTATTTGAATATGTCTTCAAATTTTGGTGTCACCTCTCCTCCACATTTTAATGGTGAAAATTACCAATTTTGGGTTGTTAAAATGCAATCCTATCTCAAAGCCCTCGGCCTTTGGGAATGTGTTTCTACTGATGTTGATCCTCAACCATTAGAAGAAAATCCAACGTTGAATCAGATCAGATTACATGAAGAGGAGAAATTGAAGAAGCCCAAAGCTCTATCGTGATTCATCTTTGCTTTATCGATCCTATATTTGCTAGGATTATTGATTGTAAAACAGCAAAAGAAGCTTGGGATAAATTGCAAGGGGAATTTGAAGGTAGTGCAAGGGTGAAGGCTATCAAATTATTGACTCTCAAAAGAGAGTTTGAAATGCTAAAAATGAAGGATTCAGATTCTGTAAGGGACTACACAACAAAAGTGATGACTATTGTAAACCAGATAAGACTTCTTTGGTGAAACTTTTATTGATCAAAGAGTTGTGGAAAAAATAATGGTCGAGTGTTCCAAGCAAATTTGAGTCAAAGATCTCAAAGAATAGAAGAGTCTTGATTTGACTACTCTTACCATTTCGAATTAATTAGCAAATTGCAAGCCCGGGAGCAAAGGGATACAATACGTAATGAGGAGCATGTTGAAGGAGCATTTCATGCCATGTTTAAAAGTAATAAACTTGTTGCAGAAGATGGTAGACAAATAACCAAAGGTCAAGAAAGTAAGGAGAAAGGAGGAGCATCAGAAAAAACAAAATTTCCTCCACGTCGCTTTTGTAAAAGGACCAACCATGATGAAAAAAATTGTTGGTTCAAGAACAAACGATTCTACCACTGTGATTATTGCAACAAGGATGGGCATACAGAAAAGTTTTGTTATGCCAAACAAAACCAAACAAAAAACCTCCAACAACAAGCAAATTGTGCAGAAGACAATGAAGAAACAAACTTTTTATTTATGGCTTCTCATGTCAGAGACAACAAGTCAACCTCTTGGCTTATTGACAGTGGATGCACTACCCATATGGCTAAAGATATCAATCTTTTTAGCCAAATTGACAGATCTATACAGTCCAAGGTGATTCTTGGACATGGTGAGACAATACCAGCAGAAGGCAAAGGTACTGTCATAATGAATACCAAACAAGGTGAACATAAAATATCTAATATTTTATATGTTCCAAGATTATCTCAAAACTTGCTTAGTATTGCTCAATTGTTGCATAATAATTTTTCTGTGGCATTTAAAGATCAAGTTTGTGTCATTCATGACCCTCAAGGAGTAGAGATCGCAAGGGTCAAAATGGTTGATAATGCCTTCATTTTAAATGGTGACTCGATAAGTCATCATGCACTAAACACCGAAGTAGAAGAAAACAAAAGGTGGCATCATCATCTTGGTCACTACAATAACAAGGTTTTGAAATCCTTGAATTCTTCTAATAAGGTTGATGATTTTTCCAATTTTATCTCATTTGGTCAAATTTATGAAAGTTGCCTAGAATGGAAGATGCATAGATTACCTTTTTTAAAAGGTGGTAATTTTAGAGCCAACGACAAGCTTAAATTGGTTCACAATGAAGTTTGTGGTTCCATTTGCAACACATTTATTGGGAATAAATATTTTATTCCATTTATTGATTATTTTACCAAGATGACTTGGGAGTATTTTTTGATTGAGAGAACTCAAGTTTATGGTATTTTCAAGAAACTTGTGAATCTAGTTGGCATTGAGAATGCTTTCAAGATCAAAGCCTTGGGAATGACAAGTGATTTGAATTTGATTGGATGTGCTGATATCAGTTGGACATATTTAATTGATGGTTTTAAATTAAACGTTTCGACGTATGTTTCTTCTTTTGGAATTTCAAGAAGTCAAGAACTTGTGGTTAGATTTATCGTTGAAATTGGATATGTTGTTTTTGCAATGTTTGCAAATCAAGTGATATGGATTTATAAATTGTTTGATAATTTTGGATGTGTACTAGAAGGACACACAAAAAGATTCTGTGATAAGAAATTTGTTGGTGCCTTTCATCAAATTCAACTTGGTAGACCAAAGCACATCCAAGTCAAAATTTTGTTTGTTGAAAGTCGAGAAAGAAAGAGAAAGAAGGCAAAATCAAACTTAATTTTTTGTTGTTATGAAGAGCAACTTGCTGACATTCTCACAAAAGATTTGTCATCGACCAAATTTATGTTTCAACCTCAGAAGTCCAACGTCACAAAGAAAAACCTCAAGGAGGAGTGTTGAAGTTTGAGTTTTTTCTTTAATTAATTTTCAGTTTTTATTTAAGGTTTAAGTTTCTTTATATTTAATATTGATTAAGTTTTTGTTTTAAGTTTCTTTTGATTTTATAACTCTATTGGAGTTATGTCTTTTAAGTTTTATTATGTTTTGTTTTTAAATGTTGTAAGTTATAAGTATTAATTAGTTTCAACTTTTATATCTATATAAGGATGAACAATCCTTGAGAAAGTTTGTAACACCAATAACAAACTTTTTTGGTACTACAATTGTGAAACCACATTTGAGTACACATATTTTGTGATACAATTTTTTAACAACATTTGTGTATCACCAATTTCCTCATTTCTAATAGAAACATATTCTTATTTGTTTCACTCTCACTTTTTCTCTCTTTGTTCAACAAACATTGAGACTTTGATTTGACTTTTGCTTCCGCAATATTCACTTCATATTCCATTTTTCTCAACTTATATAAAAATAAAAAATGATCTAACTGGTTTCTAAGCTTGCCATTTTGCATCTAATAAGAGCTATATTCAACAAATCTTTAACCTATTTAGCATATTTTAACACTTGCGAATCTTTTGATAAAAAAAAAAATTAATAACCTTTTGGACACAATGTTACAATATAATGTCTAATGATTTCGTTAATTTTAAAATATTTGAATGTGTCAAAAAACTTATTTAACACCAAAAAGTGTATTTAACATATTTTGATCATTATAAACTTGGAAATAGCTCAATTTTGGCAAAGTTATCAATAGCCCTACTCAGAAGTTAATAGTTTTTGTCCTCATTTTCTATATTATATAATTGAAATAGAATATTTGATGAAATTGAAAGAGAGAAATTATAGAGACAAAAGAATTAAGTCAGGCAGCTATTGTGGATCAGTGTTACATTTTCAAAGCACAAGGAGAAAAAAAATTACAAAAGCACAAACCCTAAGAATGATCCATAATTAACAAAGAGAATTTCACAAAGAAATAAAAATAAAAATAAATAAAATCTGCCCTTAAAACGAAAGAGATCAAAGATGATAGGGATCGTGATTCTCATTCTTAATGTTAATGTGGGAAAGCAATTCATCGAAATGAATTATGAGATATATGAAAGTTGAATCGAAAATAAACTTTTAAAAAAATTCTTCACCTTTTTACTAACGACACATTGTATTGTCATTGTCGTTTACTTTCACAATCTTGCAACAATATCTTTGCATTTTTCCCCAACGTGTTAACCGTGAAACTACAGACAACAACAAACCTGACATTCTGACTCATCCCCAACCGACCGGTCGTTTGCGCCGCAACATTCATATTTAAAGACATAGCCACCCGAAGCTTCGACTTGTCGTTTTTCACCCGTCGTTGAAACTCTTTTGGGAAGGAAGATCTTCCATGTAGTGCCAATGCGACATGTCGCCTGGAGCCATGGTCTTGGCGGATGAGCGGGAACTTTCCCGCGGCGAGTTCATGTTTACGGAACGATACAGAGGCGCGTGAAGGAGATTTAAAGGAAATGGAGCCAGCGGAGTTAGGGTTTCGGATGTCGAGCTCAACACGAAAGTCATGGCTCGAAGGAGAAAATTTAAATTTGGTTAGTTTAACGATCGGAGGCTTTGGAGGGGTGAGGAGAGGAGGGAGGAGAAGGACAAGGAGAATGATGAAGACGAAGACAATGAAGATGGGGAGGAAGAAGCGGAGACAGCAGGAGCGGCGTTGGTTGGAGGAGATGATAGAAGGGTTACGATGGCGCTCGACGATTAGGGCATTTTCGGGGGGAGGGATACGGTAGATTTGATCTTTGGGGATTTGGATGACGTAGGTACCAGAAGAGAAGATGTGAGGGTCGGGCGGAGGAGGAGGAGAACGAACTCGCTCCGGCTCCGACTCCGCCATGGGGAGATGGGAAGGAGAAGAAGTTGAAGGAAGAAGAAGAGAAGAGGAAAATTGAGGAATGGAAAGCAATGGCAATGGTTGAGGTTTGGGGAGGAAGCATTGGGATAGGATGGGGGGAATTGGGTGGTGGTTTTTTGAAACGAAATCCGAATTAAAAGGGACATTATACAAATCATATGGTTTAATATTAGAGATTAAAGGGTTGGGTTTGTTTTTATACTTGGTCAACTGCTCCTATCTTAAAACACACACACATTATTTGCTTATGTTGTGTTTTTTTTATGTTCTTGCCTTTTTCAAATATGAGCCACCAAATAGAGGGAAAAAAAAAAGAGACATACTAGGGTAGAAGGAAGGCCAAATTATAAGCAAGAGAGTGAGACAAAAATATGGAATGTTTAATTGCATTCATTTTTTTTTTAATTTTCTTTTATTAAGTTATATGGCTTTATATTTTCTGACATTTTATTCTTCTTCTCATTAAAATTTCGCCCTCATTATTTCCTATACAATTTCCGATTTTTTTGTTTTGGTAGAATTTGTCCACATATAATAAATATCAGTTTGGATTTGATAATAACTGGCTGCTCTAGGATTAAGAAACTTTCAATTGATCTAATAAATGAATATTTCACCAATAGAGCAGTAGTTCAAGTGGCATCAATGTACGCCTAAATACCTAAAAGTCTTAGGTTTGAGTCTCCCCCTTCAAAACGGCCAAATAGTTGAATTTTTTGACTTTGGGAGTATACTTCTTCCACCCTAAATGGATATTGGAAGGAACTAAAGCGGCCTCCAAATCTTTTTAATATCCTTTTAAAAGTAAAATTATAATTATTGTAAACCCCACTTAGTATTTGGCCCCTTAATATTTTTTGGTTAGATCCGCCCTTGCTCTTACAATTTAAAGTTCGAGGTTATTTTGAGGATTAATTTTTATTTTACAATATATTATGATGCCATAGTTTAGGAACCATTAATAATGCTTCCAAATTCTTTAAATATTTTAGTGTTGAGAAGAAAAAAAAAAAGTCGTCATTGTAATCGCTTATACAACTTGGCTTTATAGTACTTTTCAAAAACCAGAAAAAAAAAAAACTTGGCTTTATAGTATAAGCTAAATCTAATGGTCATTGGTCAACCAAAAAAAAATAATAAACTGAATATTGTATTGTGGATTCTATTAGGTAAACTTAACAATTGAAAACAATAAACTCACATGCCATATACTTTTTATTATCTACAACTTGGCTTTAGAGTAGAAACTAAACCTAATTGTCGAACTCCAAAAACAATAATAAAATGAATAGTGGATTATAGTTGATAGAATTAACCAATCTAAAACAAGTAAACTCACATGCCATATACTTTTATTATTATTATTGAAGTTTAATATGTGTAAATCAACTTTGAGGCAAACACTAATTTAATAAATAAAGAAAGATCTCACCATTTATAACATAGATGAGTTATTTATCTTATAGTCATTATATTTTGAGATAAAATTCTATATTATATTAGAGTTGAAGAGAATTATGTAAAATCTCATAGAATAGAATTGAATCTAATAGAGACTTCTATTATGCCATTCAAAAAATAAAAAATAAAAAAAATAAAGACTTCTATCATGAAAGGTCAGCACCATACTTACCACCAAGCTATGTTCTGTGAGATCATCAACTATTAAATTCGTTATTATTACTCTTTTTTGTAATTTATTAATATTAAACTCCTTCCAATATTTCAAAGTAACTTTTTCTAACTTAAGCTTTTTTTTTTCGTACAACTTTAGCTTTTTTCCTTTTTGAGTATAAATTGGGAGTAGGAAGGCCAACAAACTCTACATAATATGAGAGTCAAATACCGATTTTCGAGTTTGAATTCGTAATCGCGGAGTTGAAATGGATTAAACCAGACAAGATAACCAACTGCGTCACTAACCCTCACCACTTTAACTTTTTTCTTAATTATTACTTGTTATCTCTTTTTTAAATAACTTTTGTTTTGTGTTTGGAATTTGGATGATTATAGTAGTTTGAACATAGAACCATTGAATATATAATTTTTTATGTAATTTTATTGTTATAATAATATTTTATTTTATAAAAAAAATAGAAAAAAAATGGTTCATTAATTTTGTTTTATTTTAAATTATTTTTCTCATGTTATGCTAAAATTGAAAACCGAACAAAAACTTAATCGAACCAAATAAAATAGATCCAATAATTATATACCTTTTTAGACATTGGTTTGACTCACAATAAACAAAAATCGAGTCGAAATCACTTCTATTAGAGACAAAATTGATAGTGATGTAAAAAAAATAAAACAAAATCAATAGTTTTAGGGGTTGTTTGGTGTAAGGATTTAATTAAGTCAAAGTAACTAAATCTCTCAAATCTACGTTTGGTGGAAGGGCTACTGAAATCCGGAGTAGTGCAACACGGTTTTTAAAGTAATTTCACAAAAAACGAGGTAAATCTGAGCAATAGAGTTAATGCTATTTTCTTTAAACTTTCTCTCTTTCCTTTTTTTATTTTTGAGGAAAACTTTTTCTCTCTCCTTACTCTCTTAGGGCATGTTTGGGGTGAGTATTAAGTTAATCCGGATTAACTTAATCCTCCTAATTCGTGTTTGGTGGACGGATTAAGTTAATCCCTCAAATTAACTTAATCCTTCACGAAATCCAACAATAATCCTCATATATTCTTTCTCTACCTCGTTTTCCAAAATCATCTTTAATTTTATTTTTCAAACAATTTATTCAACTTTAAAATTTAGATTTAAAAGTTTATTCAAATTATTTTTTATGTTTAATTTTTTTAGAATAAAATTATTTTTTTTATATTTTGTAGTTTATTTAATATATAATTGTATATTCTAAATTTAATGTTAAATGTTAAATAATTAAAGAAATAAATGTTTCAAAAGAACAAGACAACTATATTTGAATTTCAAAAGATAATTATTTGAATGTAACAAAATTTTATTATTAAGATATAGTATGAATCTCTTTAAATTTGGAAGGAATAGATATTAACAATATAATTAACAAAATAATTTGAAATAATGGATATTAACAATTGACTCTTTTTATTGGAGAAAACTAAGTTAACCAATCTTCAATTTATATTGGAGAAAACTTTCGTAAAATATAAAATGCATTCTTTTTACATTTGTAAAATATAAAATGCATACATCTAATAGAATGTCAAGAAATTTGTTTTGCTATTTTTTTTTATGGTATTTAAAAATAGTTCGAATTACCTTATCCTAGTTATTGTAAAAATAAATTTAAAACTATATTCATTTTAAAAGGTATTAATGAGTTTTATTAAATAAAAATCAAATAAAACACATGTTACATGTAAATTTTCATAAATAATTTGAATCCATTTGGATACTTTAGTTTAATTAATTTAAAAACAACATTAAATATTTTAATTGACTATTTTAAAATTATGTTCAATTGAAATCAATGGTTGGTATATAAAATATCACAAAAATTGCTAAATTTTAAAACTCATTTTACTACTTAGAATATAATTTGATTTATTATTATACACATAAGAAATTCTACTTGTGTTATTTGATGACTTCTTTCTAAACATCTAAATAGGTTTTTATGTTTCTCAAAAGAAAAAAAAACCTTTTTATTATTATATACCCATATATGAATGTAATTTTGTTATTTTTATATTAACTACAACTTTAATTTGAATGAGTATTAAGTAAAATAATTTAAAAATGCATGAAAATTAGGTTTACACTTTTATTATAACTTTCATTAACGTATTTGAAGTTTGAACTACTCTTAAATACGAGTAAAATTGAATTTCAACTTAAGGTGTACTAAATAAATTAAATTGTTTTTTTTATTATTTTAATTTATACCAACCTTATAATTAAGCAATTAAATTAAAATGATTTTTACATAATTTAATGTCTTTCTAAATTTTTTTAATGAAAATAAAATTTGTTATATATTTTTTAAATTTAATATAGATATTAAGTTAAAATTGAAATAAATAATAAACATATTTTTTTGAATGAATATTATATTGTTACTATTTCTAATTAATGTCATTTTATCATTTATTTATTATCAAGAGAAAACAATTTTTAAAAAATGTTAAATAAAAATTCAGTTTAACTTAATCCTTGCACCAAACAACAGTCAGCTTAACTTAATCCAGCTTAACCTAACATGTTCACCAAACACAGATTAACTTAATTCTCAGCTTAACTTAATACTCAGCTTAACTTAATACCGACTAACTTAATCCTAATCCCTGCACCAAACACGCCCTTACGGATTAGGTTCACCAATCCTTTTATTTATTTCCCAATGTCTTTATCCTTTGTGACATTTTCTTCTTCTCGTTAAATTTTTGCCCTATATTATTTTCCATTCAATTTCAAAATCCTTTTATTTTTGGGAAATTTTTTCCACGCATAATAAATATCAGTTTGAATTTGACAGCTCTAGGTTTAAGAAATTTTGACTATATGTAAAACGAATTATTTCAATTGTATAACACCAAAATTTATTTACTTATCTTTCTTTCTTTTTTAGAAAGATAACAACTTACTTATCTTATAATTAAAAAAAAAAAAAAAAAAAAAAAAAACTTATCTTATAGTAATAAGTTTAGAGATAAATTTTTGTTTTATTTAATATAATATAAGAGAACAAATAATTCATACATGTATTCAATTACGATCATGAATTACTTTTTGTATATAGTTTTAAGATTTAAAATATAGTTTCATTTTTTTAGACAATAATTTTATATTTATTTGATACAATAACTTGGTTGGAATCTTTTGTATATCTAAATTATTTTGAGATCTTTTTACATAGAAATTATATCCTTGTTGGAAAAAGATACATTCTATTACATATGTCCACCAACAAGTAAACAATCCATAAAAAAAATTGTTTTGAGAACAATAAATAAACAAGAATTAAAAGTAAACAATATTTTTTTTTTTTTTGAGAATAAAGTAAACAAGAATTTAAACGATGATGTTCATAGAAATTATTAAAATTATGATTAAGAGGAAGACTTGGTAAACATTATTTTTTTGTCATTAATAGTCTAATTATTCAGCCAACAAAAAGAATTAATTAACATAAGCGTACATCTATATTCCAGATTTTGTCTTTGTCAAAAAATCAAATACCCGTATTAACATAAGCGTACATCTATATTCCAGATTATGTTAATTAAGATAAGGACTCAATTACTACTAACATGATGATGCAGTTCTTTTGACTTTCACATGATTTTTGTTTTTTTTAAAAAAATTAACCACATCTGACGTGTTAAAATGTCAGATATACAAATTTTTAATTTAAAATATAATGATCAAATAAAAAGTTCTATCGAAATCTTGTAGGGTAAAACTTTCCTATCAATGTCAAAAGATTAGTAGCTCAAACGATATCAATGTGCACTTAAAGATCTAGAGATTTTAGGTTTGAGTCTCTCCCACTCCAAATTATTGTAATCTCAAAAAAAAAAAAAAAAAACTTTCCTACCGATGAATATATAGGGGAACTCTATATTTTATATACATAGCATCATTTAGTTACATTTTTTTTATAAAATTTATTTATAAAGCAAATTTAAGTGGCATATGTAAAATAATAAAAATTTAAGGAACTAAATAGATTAATGGCGTGATAGTTTCATTATTTAATGGTTATCTAGTTCAAACCATAACCACGGTAAGATTGAAAATCCATTTTATAATTCTTTTCTTCAAACGTATCTTACATACATGTTTAATTAAAAAAAAAAAAAGTTTATTCAAAACTTACAAACTAGTTAAAATGTGCCTAACTAAATTGATATCTTGTATATCACAACATCAACAGTTTAAAAATGAAATTGAAAACGTACTTTTCCTTAATTTATTTTTCTTTTACAAAAAATAATGTTTAAAATCCTCGGTTTACTGGGCTTTTATGGGCCGCAAATTGGGCTTGTGAGCCTGAATAGTACCATGTCAACGGTCAAACCTTGTCACAAGTTGGCCTCTCTCTCTCTCCCACTTGTCTTGCAGGCCGAGTTTCTGTAAATAAATTAAAAAAAACGAAAAAACGAAAAACGAAAATCAAGAAACAGAAAACCAGAGAAAACAGAACGGGAACATTTCTTCTACACAGAGTCTTCCATGGCGGAACCTCCACATTGTTCTTCAACCTTCACCGGCGACGCCTTCGATTCTCTTCCAGATCCCCTCATTCTCCTGATTTTCAACTCCGTTTCCGATGTCAAGACTCTGATCCGTTGCCGAGCCGTTTCGAAGCGCTTCCACTCCCTCGTCCCCCATTCCGATTCCCTCTCTCTCACCGTCGATTGCATCATCTCCGCCGATTCCGACGACCGCAACTCCTTCCCCTTCGGATTCTTCAAATCCTTCGTCAAATCGTTCTTCGATTTGATCTCTCCCGTTCTCGTTCCGTCCGAATCGCAGAACTCCCCCGCGCAAATCCTCCGCCAGTTTCGCCGGATCCGGCGCCTGGAGATTCAGTTTCCGGTTGCAGATCTGAAGGTGGAGAGGTTCGGTGAGGTGAGATGGAGAGCGGAGTTTGGGGAGACGCTGAGGAGTTGTGTGATTTTGATTTTTCGCGAGATTAGGGTTTTGGATGATGGTGCGGATTCGGATTCCGATTTGGATTTGGATCTCATCGGAGGGATGAAATCGAAGGTGTTTTTGACGATCTCTGCGCTGGTTACGGCGTCGGCGAGGCACCACGTGGTGGCGGAGGTGGCGGAGGAGCATTCGGAGATGGAGGGTTTGGTGTTGCGAGATAAAGGAGGGGAAGGCGCGGTGGTGATGGAAAAGGACGGTTTGGAGGAGTGGCGGAAATCGAGAGACCACGGCGGCGGAGTGGCGGCGGAGGGTGGGGAGTGGCGGCCGACGAGGACGAGGGTTCCGAGCACGACGGTGAGGATGAGGCATCTGCCGAGGGTGGAGCTCCGGCGAGGGGTTTCGATGGAGGGCGCCACGTTGGTGGTGGTGAGGCCCACCGGAGATGCCAGCAAGGATAGGACCGCTGACGTGGAGAAAGAGGATGGTGACGTGGCACTTAGGGCGTTTGATGTGGATGATGTGTACAGAGAGGCTGTGGGAACGTTACTGAACAAAGGCAGGAGGTATCAGTTAGAAATGAACTCTTTCTAGATTTTTGTTTCTTTTGGGGAATTTATTCTGTATAATTAAAAAACAAAACAAAAAAAATGATCTTCGAAGAAATTCGAAAAAATTGGTGCGAACTTAGTAAAAGACATAAATATTTCATAGGTTTGTTGACTTTAATTAATGTAAATATTATGTTTAATCAATACCATAATCATGGTTGAAGCAAATCGCTTTCAAATTTATTCCACAAATATTTTCTAAAAATGCGGCTGTTATAATTAAAATAGTAAGAAAATATTAGCTAAAGCAAATTTACTTTTAGGTTAAAATATCATTTTGGTCCCTTAACTTTGTGGTATGTTCTATTTTGGTCCATCGACTTTTAAATGTCTAATTTTAATCCCTCAATTTTGTTGTTTGTTCAATTTTGGTCCCTCAACTTTTAAATGTCCAATTTCGATCCCTCAACTTTGCTATTTATCCAATTTTGGTCCATCAACTTTTCAAATATTTTCAAATTTGGTCCTTAGACTATAAAAAAAAGTTAAAAAAATTGTCATTTAGTCAAATGAATTTTTTATCACTCCTAAATTATTTTCTCTCTCTTTCAATTTTCATTCTATCTTTAGAAATTTTACCTCTCTTCAATCCACCTCACTTCTCCTCTTTTCTTTGCTTTTTTTTCTTCTATATTTTCTTTGCTTTTTCTTTTTGGTTTCATGATAGACTATGAATTTTGAAAAACAAAAAGTGATAAATTAAAGTAGGAAAATTATTATTTAGAAAAATGATATCCTTTTAAATAATTTGATGAGATGGATTGAAGAGAGAAAAAGAGAAAACGAGAAGAAAAGTGAATTAGAGAGGTGAATTTAAGAGTGAGAAAAAAATTATTTGATGAAATGACCATTTTTTTAACTTTTTTTATAGTCTAAGGACTAAATTTGGATATATGAAAGTCGAGGGACAAAAATTAGACAAACAACAAAATCAAGGGACTAAAATTGAACATTTGAAAGTTTAGGAACCAAAATAGAACAAATTTGAAAGTTGAGGAATCAAAATAGTATATATTACTTTTAAATCTGTACTTTCGAATATATATGAAAGAGAAGAAATGATTAGTTTTGGACCAACTGAGGCCCAACTATAGTTGGGTTCTTGCATTTGGGCCGGACACTTTTCAAAGGTTATTAAAAGCCCAAGTTTAGAACATTGAACTTTGGAAATGGATATAGTTACTATGAATTCCTCAATTTAAATGGGTGCATAAGGTTATTGAAATTTAAAAATGTTATAGTAAGTAGGAATTAGAACATCCTTTTTGTAAATCTCAATTAATATCTATCTCTAAATTGACCATTTCCTTATTCTTTGAAAATTGTGTTTATTTTCTAATCAATTATTTGTGTAATTTTGTTAACCATCACGAAAGGACCGGTCAAGAAAAACTTTAAGTGATATGCTCAATTTAGTCCATGGTTTCCACGATGAGAAGATTGAGGGGTTGGGGCCTGACATTCGAATTTTGTTTTTTGATTCTCATATAATTTGTATGTAAAGTTGGATTCTACTCATATTTTAATATTATTTATGATATTGATAGTAGATCTCATTTATGGTATTTAATTCAACTATTGTCACGGATCATATGTCCGACCCTCTAACCACCAAGTCACTTGGGATTATTTTACCATTTGTTTCTTTAAATACCAAAAAATTTAAATAACAAACTTTCTAAAATTATGAGCAAGAAATGTTACATGGAACAATATTTAAAATACTTTCAACTAGTAAATTATAATGGAACTACACTTTCTTACTTTCATAATTTACATATAATTTTGTACAACAAAAAGGGAAATGTTGTCAATGAACTTCAACTTTAAAAGTAAAAACAACAAAGAAGAAAGAGAAAAACAAAATCACACATTTCACCACATTCATTATTGTATAGTTGCTTTTAGTGGCAAAATGAAGAGTGGGGTGGAAGAATATTGCATCATATGTTAGGCACATTCCACTCTTTATGCTAAGACTTAGACTTCATTGCATTATTTGTGCCCCTACTTTTATGCATCCCATATGATATTTTAGTATTGGCCCATACATCAAGAATCTTAATAATGCAATATACTCTTATTTGCCTTTATACTATGAACCTTTTTCTTAAGTCTCCATTTTGCTTTTGCACATCCCCTTCAATGCAATATGAAGAAAACATATCATCTCAAAATTTAATGCATGCAACTTGAACTATTGCATCTTTGAACTAAAATAAATTGCATAAATAGTAAGGATTAAACTTAATGAAAATTACAAAATTAAAGAAATATATTAAAATTTAAACTTGTACAAACGTTTTGAAGTGATTAATAAAATACATATAATACTTGGCGTAAGGGCAAGGCCACTATTTTAATTAACATCATTACTTTTAAAAGGCTAAACATATGGCTTTTAGGTTGGTCCATTATATCAATTATTAAAAAAATATATATTGTCAATTATGTCGATTCTATTATACTATGCCTCTTTCATTGTTTCAAACAAAAGAGCTGAAATATTTATTAGGTACGAAATTAAAGATTTATCTCATTTGATTTCAAAAAAAAAAAAAAAGATTTATCTCATTTATCATTTCAACCACAAAAGGTAGAAATTTCGATTGAGATTTAAAAAAAAAAAAAAAAAAAAAAAAATTATTGTTGGCGGATGAAAATTTAGGTAGTTGCAGTACGAGAGAAAAATGTTGAACTTATCTTTTCAACATAATATTTTTTTAGTTTAAGTTGAACAACTTCTTCCCTTATTCTTTCCTTTTTCTCCACTCCAAATTGATTTTAATTAAAGATTTTCAAACTTGGATCCTATCAAGTAAAATTCTTTTCATAAATCTTGGATTTAAGAGTATCAAATGAATTAATGGCGCAATTATTTCATTATTTAGTTGTAAATCAATTCGATCTCCAGAATTGATATTTACCCCAACAAATGAAGAAAGAGGCGACCCCATTTTTCATCATTAAATACAAATAATCCCATCATATGAATAGTATGTCGGAATGCACACATTTTTTTACTTTCTTAATAATTCGGTTAGTTCTTCATACACAATAATCTTTTAACTTTTCTTGAAGTTATATTATTAGAATTCTTTAAAAAAAAATAAATTGAAAAAAACTTCATTTAAAGCCGAACAACGTCAGTACAATCATTCTCCAAAGCGGAGCCAATGTCAGGGGGAGATTCTCCCTCCAAAAATAAGACTCATTCTCCACCGAGAGGCTAGGAGCCTTCCAACAAAAAAAATCTAAAGTGTTCTTTTTAGCTAACAATTCAGCCACTCTATTACAAAGCCTATTACAATGCACAACTTTTGCAATGCCAAGCGAGACAATCAACTGCTTAATATCAATAATAATGTTGTTGAATTCAGAAATGTCAAAGGGACCGTCTTCAACTTCTTTGATAACATTCAGAGCATCCGACTCCACAATAATTGGAGGTAAAAAGGAGCTTTGTACTCCTCTCAACTGTTTAAGCCCCTCCTTCAAAGCTACACCTTCAAGCACCTTCACGGACTGACTCAACATATTTGTTCTCCACCCCACCAATTTGGTTGCCCTTTCCAGTCACGAACCACCCAACCTATACCTCCTTTTTCAGAATTAGGACTGAAAGAAGCATCATCATTCAACTTCCACATTCCTTTAGGAGGAGCTACTCAATTGGAAGCATTGTTGACAGCCGCTGAAGTCTTTTTGTTGTTGAATTCAGAATTCTTAAATATATTTTGCAAAATATCTACTCTTTAATTATGCTAAGAATTAAGAATACAATATTGTGAATTTGATGATTAAACCCTTAGGAATAGGGGGATGAATGAGCATCATGTATTTGTAGGGTACCCTAAACCAAACTAGTTGATAGAATGATTGAATCATGAAACAATCCTCGTGGGGGCTAATTCCTTTCACTTTTCCATTCTTTTATGTTCTAAAAAACCATATAATAATAGTATTTGCTTTATTATATTTCACATTTTTCTTCTTTTATATTAAAATCGGGAGGTTAAGTTACATTTTTACCCCTATACATTTATCTTAGTTTTAGATCACAACCATAAGAGTGGGGATTTGGACCTATGACTTCGGTCATTAGGTATACACTAATCTCATTGAACTATTCCTCTTGTTTGACAATTTATATTAAGTTTTATCTGGTTAAATGTTAAATGAAGATTAAAATATTTTTTATTTGGTTGGTTGAGCATCTCTTAAAAGAAAGCGCTGATACAAACTTACACTTGATTTTGATGATCATTTTAAAGGTTAAATTACACTTAATTGTTATTAGTAACTCCGTGCATCTATATATACCTGATGACTAAGAGGTCATGGGTTCGAATCTTCTCCTCCTAATTGTCATAACTTAAAAAAAATTGTTACGAATTTAAAATTAAAAATATTAAATGTTACATGCTCTATATCATTAATTACATAAGTTGTTATAATTTAAAGTTTGATAATTAAATTAGTTTTAAAAAAAATTACAACAAAATTGGAGCTGGAGATTGAAACCCATTCAACCATTAAGTGTACGCAAAACCACTCAAAATTAAATGGATTTTGCATGTATAATAAAAAAATGCAAAATATTTCCCCAAAATTAAATTAGTCTTTTTTTATATACAATAATATTGAAATAGTGGAATTCGAACCTAAAATCTATAATTACTAAGTTTTACAAGATGTCGTTAGAGTTCTGTTGTGATTGACAAAGTAGTCTTAATTTAAAATATTAATTAAAATTTGGAGAATGTAAATAGGTAATCTCTTACATACATGTCTAAACTCATTTTAATTTAAATTCTTGTGTGCACCCCTCTATTTTATTAGAAATGATTAAAAGGTGAAGAGGGATAAGAAAGCAACCCAGAACAGAAAGATAAAACATTTCATTACAAAAAAAAGAAAAAGATAAAGAAGTAAAGAAGGTTTAAGAAATTAAATAGAGAGAGAAAAAAAAAATGATAAAAGAGCAAACCCCATAAACTAAAGTCTAAAAAAGCAAAGCCAACCTGTCTGTAATTTTTCCCTCTCATTCCCCTTTTTTTTGTTCCTTTTTAAAACCCCAAAATCTCACTCTTCTTCTTCCTCACTTCAACAAAAATGAAACCCATAAAAAACCAAACCCCCAAATCCAAACCCACTGCCCCGCCGGCCGATCTTCTCGTCTGTTTTCCGGCCCGGTCCCGGCTCACCCTTCTTCCCAAACCCATCTCCAGTCCGGCCAGAGCTCCGGCCGAACCGAACCGCCGCCACCACAAAAAACCGGCACAGGCCAGTCCTCTGCTCTGGGCCAAAGAAATGTCGTCGGAGCCCACTTCGCCGAAGGTCACCTGCGCCGGCCAGATCAAAACCCGACCCGAATCGCACCGCCCCAAGAACTGGCAATCGGTCATGGAAGAAATCGAGCGGATTCACAACAAGAAGAAAATATCCAGTTGGGGAAATCGCAACCCGAGTCAAAACCCGAATCGAAACCGAAATCAAAATCAAAATCAGTTGGGTTTCAAGAGAGAAATCGTTAACTTCCTGTCGTGTTTACGCGGATTCCGTTTCGATTTCCGTTGCTTCAGAGGCTTCCCTCAAATCACATCCGACGACGAAGAGTCCGAATCCGACCCGGAATCGGAACCCGACTCAGAACCGGCCGAATCTTCGCGGAAAACCATGTTTTCGGAATGGTTCATGGTTCTGCAAGAAGAAGAAGCGAAACCCAGAAACGACGGCGTTTGTTCCGTGGATCTTCAGCCTTGCTCTGTTCCGCCGGCGAATGCTCTGTTATTGATGCGTTGTAGATCGGCGCCGTCAATGGGCTGGATCGAACGGAAAGCAAACGAAGAAGAAGAAGAAAAGGAATCGAAAATGAGCTTGAAATTGTTAATGGAGGAAGAAAAGGAAAGATTGGTGGTGATGGATTATGATTCTGATTTTTACAAGCTTTCATCGGACATTGCGAAAGAGACGTGGGTTGTGAGTGGAACTGCTAAATCTAATGATGATCCATTGATGAGAACTCGGAGTTGGAAGAGATGAAGATGATGGGATAAACAAATTAGTATCAAGTTTTTTTTTTTTTTTTTTTGCTCTTTTTATGTTGGATTTTGAGTTGCTGATGATCAAATTTCTGGGAAACCCAGATTGGATTTTTTGTGATCTGATTTGGGTTATTTTTTACTTGAAAATTGTATCTGAACAATATGTACAGTAAATTTTGAAATTGTGTGTGTTTTTTATGGAATTTCTTGTGAATTTATAAAGTAGAATAATTACATTCACATTTTTGTCTTTGTGCCAACATTTTTGGTCTTTGTGTGGTTTATTATTATTATTATTTTGAAGAATCTCTGTTTTTCTTAAACTGCACTAATCAACCAAACCAAAGAGAACCAATCTTTAAGGGGAGTTTAAACCAGAGGGGTCAATACCCTATTGCCAACACAATCTATGTTGATTTTAGAGACATCATTTGAGAATTAATCTCATGAATCTAAACTAGAAGAGATGTTCATGAGGTAGGACCGAGAAAGATTATTTTACCATTTTTATCCCGTCGCTTTTTTTAATCTTTATCTCCTCGAAATTCACCGTTAAATTTCACGGAGAATTTCCAAACTAAACAAGATGGGAGTTATATACAGATTTTCATGATCGAATCTTTGACCGAGGAATTCAAATGGATAACCACAAATCAAAATAACCAACGCGCTTCAACATATTTGAACATGAAAAAGGATACCTAACTAATAGTTGTATTAAACTTCATTTATCAATGACCACTAAAAATGTTATTCTTATTAAGAAAATCTAAAACAACCAACAAGTAAAATAAAAGAAATGTGAGACAAAATACATCGATTTACGTAATTCACTGATGATGGCTCAGCTGCATCTATAGGTAGAAGAGATAATTGTCTTACTATTTTTTTTTTTTTTTAAATAGTTGTCTTATTAAGAAAGTAAGGACACAAATGTTTGGTCAAAAAATACTATGGGTTTTAAATAATTTATATAATGTACTCTCAAATCTAAAGACAACATTTGATTCATATATACATGTTTAATACAAAAACATAATCTCAGTTACAAAAACATTAGAGGCTTGCCCAAGTGTTCTTACTAGGCATTGTACCCCTAGATTGTATATTGAAATTCCTAAGTAATTGTGCACAAATTAGTCTCTAAATTTTATGTAAAATTAACATTTAGATCATATATTAGTTTAATTGAATGTTGACCAGAATTAAACATATTTTTAATTTAAATATATTGATAAAATAATTATTTAAATTATGATATGAATTTGGTTTTTAAGGAAAAACATATAGAAAACCACCAAAATGGTATTTTAATTGATTACAAAACTTTAGTCTATAGTTAAGCTCTGACACTGCCATAAATATGAGCAAATTATTGTAATTTTTTTGAAGAAAAAAAATTGATAAGAAAGCTGGTTGGGAATTGGCATTTGGGCATTGTGGAATCTAGATCTATACCTCCCAATTAAACTAACATGTTTTTTTCAATTCCTTCAGTGTCACTCAAATTCTTATTGCTTTTCATGTTCTTTCAACCTCTTCTAAATCAGAAAATTCAATTTTATTTTCTAAAAAAAACAGAAAAAACATTTTGTTTACTGAATAGTGTTCTTATTTATTATCATTCATTTTTCTTTTAAATATAGTATTGCACTTCTATTAGCTTCTTGATTATTTATTTATTTATTAGTATATATTGGAGAATGAAGACAAATGAGAATGGAATCTTTGATGCTAAAGTTAAACTGATTTACAACCAAAAAATGAAATCATTGCATTACTAATTCATTCGATACTTCTTAATTATTATGTACAGCTAAAGTTGTGTTGGGGTTGGCAAAGGAAAAATAAACAACCACAATGGATGAAAATAGAAGTTTGAGTACACTTTTAATATTTTATATGACAAGCTTTTATATTTTTCTCTCATACTTTTCTGTTGTTTTAAAGATAAAAAAGGAGGTGTGACTTGTAAATTATGATACGTTCTGCATTGATGATGACTACAGCTAAGAAATATTTTTATTTAAGTATTTCACAAAACAAATATAAATAAAATATAAAAAGAAAACTATGTAATCTTTAACTTAAGACTTAGAAATGTTATGTTTCTCTAAATTTAAATATTTCTATTAGTATTTAATTGTGTTGATTGCTTGGGTTGGGATCTTTTATACATGAAGATTTATTTGTTGGGATAGGTTGATCTTTATTTAGAATTCTTTTTTATTTTTAACTCGTCCTTTTGTTGTCGATGTCGATTCGAATGGTGGAACAATACCTTATTAGTTAAAGGGTTTGCTTTTCTTTTTTTGTTTGCTCCTCTTATATTGGAAGGGGGTATATATACTTTTTTTTAATAATAATTATAATTGTGGTGTTTCTTTCAAATATATATACATATATACTAGTAATTATATAGATTTTGTGAAAGGCTTTGGAACAAAATAGGTTTTAAGATATTAATCACTATTATAAAAATGATTTATTTTATTGTCAGTGCACTATTATTGTAAATGAATTATGATAACGATTTTAATAAGGGTTGTAATTTAGTGATGTTAATGTACGATTATGAACCAAAAACTTATAGATAGAACTCCATTATTGTTGAATTTAGAAAAATAATTATTAAAAAAATGATTATGCCCACTCTCAATAAGACCATTGATAATGATTATCCCTTTTAATTTGGCTTTAATTTTTGCTCACAATCACTTTCCTTGCTCCATTTTCCCCCATCATATATCTCTAATATAATCATCATGAGGAAGAAAAAAAATTAATTAATTAAACCAACCTCAATATGCATCTTTTATTTTATTTTTTAAAATTATTATTATTATAACAACATAAAATTAGGTAGTAAATATATATATATATATATATAATCAATTACCAATCTTTGAATGTGAACATGCATCCCTGGTTAAAGCATTTAAAAAAAAATTAATTTAAGAGAAAATTCTCAAGTTTTAAGTCATGATTTCAGAAAAGAATCAATTTCAAATAGTATCTTACTTTTAACTTAGATGATGTGTGAGCATCCAAACCTAATTTCAAAGTTAATGGATGTTATAAATTGGTTAAAATACCATTTTGGTCCCTCAACTTTGGAGTTTGTTCCATTTTGGTCCCTAGACTTTCAAATGTCCATTTTTAGTCCCTTGACTTTGTAGTTTGTTCAATTTTGATCCCTTGACTTTGCTATTTGTCCAATTTTGGTCCCTCGATTTTCAAATGTCCAAATTTAGTCCCTAGACTATAAAAAAAGTTAAAAAATGGTCCTTTCATCAAATAATTTTTTTTTCTCACTCCTAAATTATTTTCTCTCTCTTCCATCTTTCATCATTTCTCCTTTTAAAAATTTTATCTCTCTTAAATCCACCTCTTTAATCATCTTCTCTTCTTTTTTTCTCTTATTCTCTCCTCAATCCATCTCATCAAATTATTTAACATGAGATAATTTTTCTAAATAATAATTTTCCTACTTTGCTTTGTCATTTTTGTTTTCTAAAATTCATAGTCTACCATGGAACAAAAAAGAAAAAGAAAGAAAATAAAGAAGAAAAAAAGAAAAGAAAAGAGGGGAAGAGAGGTAGATTGAAGAGAGGTAAAATTTCTAGAGAGAGAAATTATGAAAGATGAAAAAGAGAGAAAATAATTTAGGAGTGATAAAAAATTCAATTGATCAAAGGACAATTTTTTTAACTTTTTTTATAGTCTAAGGACCAAATTTGAAAACATTTGAAAGTTGAATGACCAAAATTGGACAAATAGCAAAGTTGAGGGACCAAAATTGAACATTTGAAAGTTGAGGGACCAAAATTGGACAAACAACAAAGTTGAGGGACTAAAATTGGATATTTGAAAGTCGAGAGACCAAAATGGAACAAACCCCAAAGTCGAGGGACCAAAATAGTATTTTAACCTTATAAATTTAACTCATAATATCTCAATATTATTATTTACACCATTATTTTTCTTTAGCCACGAAACCAATTCATGATGATAATTATTAGTTATACTTAATCAAGTTAAACCTCTAAAATTTCATCAAAATTTTCTTATATATACCAAAAAAGTTGGTGGCTTATTAATTTGTTTATTAGTTATGTTCCAATTCAATTCACAATCACAAATTCAATCTTAAAAGTAAATTTAAAAAAAAAAATTAAAATATATATTTAACTCTCCTCTTATTTGTAGATAGTAAACTCCTCAATCTAGTCTTCTCAAAAAAAAAAAAAAAACTCCTCAATCTAAGATTTGTGGTCTCCCTTCGAAGGGAGTTTGACCTCTAAAAAAGGTTTTCTTTTAATTCATATCAACAGTTTTCAACCATAAGAAATAAAGATCATAGAAAAACATATCTCCAAAATATGATATATATATAAAATTATTATGGGCAGACCAATTAATCAAAAAGGGTTTTGAAATCTCCATAAAGAAAAAGGGTTTTGAAAATCTAAGGGGGTGTTTGTTTGACATATTTAGGTAGGATTTAGCTTTAAGATTTACTAACTCCTCCTCAAAATCTACATCCAAACGAGTTTTTACCGATTCCTCCTCAATTTTACTTTTAAAAATAACTCTCATTTCTAACAATTTATTTTTAATCATTCACTTATAACTACTCAATCATGTCTAACAATTCATTTTTAATCATTTCTTTCAAATCAATCAAAATAACTTATTTTTAACCACTCATTTTTAATCATTTCTTTTTTATCTACTAAAAATAACTACTCATTTTAAATCTTCAGCCAAACAAGATTTTGATTATAACTCATCTACACAAAAACTACATCCAAACGAGTTTTTGGCACAACTCTCAATTTTTAATGACTCAAAAGGGGGTGTTTGTTTGACATATTTAGGTAGTTTTTGGGTTAAAGAGTTATATTGAAGAGTTGTATTGAGTAGTTAAAAATTGAGAGTTGTGTCAAAAACTCATTTGGATGTAGTTTTTGTATAGAAAAGTTAGAGTCAAAATCTTATTTGGATGTAGATTTAAAAATGAGTAGTTATTTTTAGTAGTTAAAAAAGAAATAATTAAAAATGAATGGTTAAAAATGAGTTATTTTGATTGATTTGATAGGAATGATTAAAAATAAGTGGTTAGAAATGATTGAGTAGTTATAAATGAATGATTAAAAATGAATTATTAGAAATTAGAGTTATTTTTAAAAGTATAAATGAGGAGAAGTTAATAAAAACTAGTTTGGATGTAGGTTTTGAGGAGAAGTTGATAACTCCTGATAACAACTCCTACCTAAATATGTCAAACAAACAGCCCCTAAGAGATTATGAACTCAATTTATTATACTTAATTATTTAAAAATTAATTTTCTACCAAATTTATATGAAAATAATCATAATGTGTGTAAGATCCAACTACTCACAAATATAAAATACAAAAATCATAAGATGTAATTAGAGTGTGTTTGGACCTCCATTTATGTAAACGGCCGAGTTGGTTATAATAATTCAACCAATGTTTGCCCCACTATTTGTTATAAAAGTTACCTAAACCTGCATACACATTTATCTAAACCTTACTTATATTATTTTTTGTTACATAATCAGCTCTTCAAACACCGTTGATCATAATCCCTGATATAATAACTTATCCCTCAAACATCATTTATAATAATTCACCGTTAATCATAAACTTCAGTCTAATGCTCTAAACACACCCTAATGGACACTGCCATGGTAAATATTGTCCAATAAGCAAATATAATGGTTTCAGCTTTCAACATTAGAACCGAATCAATTAATCAAATATAATATCATTTGTTCGAATTCTATCAGTCTCAAATATTGTTGAACTTTTAAAAAAATCAATAAATAAATGAAACCCCAAGCAATGGGGAGTAAAATAAGCAGAAGACAACCAAACAGCATATTAAAAAAAATAAAAAAACTGCACACACAACCAAGTACAAAACACCATTATGGACTCACAACCCAATTAGCAGATTCCACAGTTGTTGACTGACCAAGTTAAGCCTAAAACATAATTAATTACCCAAACCAGATCACACTTTTCATAATTACCATCTCCCCCCACCAAGTGAAAGTACTGAGCTTTGTTAGAACCTAGATGATAATCAAACCAATGCAATGCTGCTCTCTCCGCCCGGGGGTTTGCGTACCCCGCCTAAGTAGTCTCGGGTCTCTGCCTTCCCATCTGCAAATATGTCGCTGCCGCTCATTTCTCGCAATTTTGCGACGCTCAATGGCTTCTCTGCCGACGATGGAGGAACGTCGCCTTTGAAGATGTCGTTTCCTGATAACTCGGTAAACTTCTTGTCGTATATCTTCTTTGCAGTCTTTACTGAAGGTTCTTCTCCCGGGATCACGTTTCTCTGTTTTCGGTTTCCCATGCGCATGAACAGAAAGATAGTAAGATTGAATGGAACTAGGAACGCAGCCGCGTTACTAAAGATAAAAGAAGCTCACAATGATGATCTATTAACTAACAAAATGATATTACATGCATTGGAGAAAAGACTTTGAGAAAAAAAGTAAACTAAAAAAATAAGCATAAAAGCTAACAAACAAGTAACAACTACCGGCTAACCAAAGCCACATCATCCTATCAAATAGAGACATGCTTAATTTCTCAGAAAGAAAAGTCCCATATAGAGCAATTAGTGATGATTAATACGATAAATACATTGATCAATAAAATGGTTTTCATTTCCTATTCAAAAAAGAAAAAAGATGAATCAACTCCATTTATGTTCACCATCTGGAACTGATAGTATTAGTGTCTTAATTAGAGCTAGTTAGGGTAGGTGCCTATATAAGTACTAGCCTAGACCTTAGAGATTAGAATAGGATAAAAATTGTATCGTGTAAAAGGTTAGGCCTTTGAAGGAGATTGGGGAAATCTCGAAACATCTCTACTTGAATAATACAAAGATAGGTTCCTATCGAGGTGTTTTTGACCCCATCAAAAAAATATGATGCACGAACAAGTTAAGATAAATTGCTGGATGGATGCAGGAAGAACGGCCTTTGGGACTATGGCCAAGAACCTCAAGCTAAATTATGTAATTTCCAAGTAAAATGAACGAGCAGCATTTGTGGTGAGCCTTCTTAATGGATGGATGTGTTTGAATTAAAGTGACTAAAACTACATCCTGAAAATGAGTACTACTTACATTATCAGGCTCCCCAATCTGTATGCTTCCTTTTAAATCCGAAGTGCGGGCAGTTGTAACTCGGGGTAACATCTCGGGAGGAGGAGCGAATATGTCATGGCCACAAAGTTCCTTGCATTTAGATTCAGAGAGTTGCTTCTTCAACTTTGCATCGGCATCGCTCTCTAAGTTCCCACTTAATTCACGCTGCTTCGCAACCTCGGGTACAGTAGAGGGCTTTTTAGGAGAAACGCTCCCATCTTCCCCAAATGAAATATGGCTAATCCCAGCCAAGGCTTGCTGCAGATAAAGATTGGAAATCATAAATGCATTAAGCAAACACAAATGCTTCTCAGATTTAAAGGTAAACTGCAATAAATGATGCTCTTAGATGGATACCTGGTACATACGTATTCCTGTTTTATTCTGTGAAGGGTTGGCGCTTCCAGATTCAAGTTCATCATCTCCTTCATTAGGAACAAAAATCCCACTGCCAGTCATCTCCTTCATTTTATATCCAGAACAAGGCTTCCTGGAATTTGCAAAATTGAACAATTGAGGTGCCTCAATGAAATTCATACTGAGATTTAAATGGCGTAATTATAACCAAATAACCACTTGAAAATTTCTATTCAAATGACATCAAAATAAAAAATCGGTAGCAGATTTGTCAACATGCTTGAAAACAAGAAAGAATAACAAATTTGAGATTCTATCCGTCGTTTGAGCTAAAAGAATATAACAACACAACGAGAAAGAGAGATTTGAAATTTGAATTACTTAGCCAGATTTATAAACAGAAGAAGCAGATCGAGGCATATAATTGAATAGAAAACAAGATTGAAGAAGGTTGAAAGAATCAAACAAAATCAACAACAGCTACAAAACTCAAAAAGAAAGAGAGAGAGAGAGAGAAATAACAAAACAGTCTCCTCAATGTGAAAATGCTCGAAATCCAGAAAGAAATACAAAACTACGAGAGATTCGAATCAGTTGGCCAAATTTAGAAACAGAAGAAGCAGATCGGAGCCATAGAAATGAAGAGAAAACAAAATAATCATAGAGCTACAAAACTAAAAAAAACAAGCATAAATTGCAGGAAATGATAGATAGAGTTGTGAATGTAAAAGAGTGTAGATCTGACCTTTTGTTCAAGGTTTCGACCTCCTCGTCGGTGACCAGGCCGCCGAAGACGACGGTACGGATGCCATCGGAGGGCTAGACGGAGAGAAAAACAGTGAGATGAAGAAGAAGGAAAGAATAGGAGGAATGTAGAAAGAAGAAGGTACCTGATGAGACCGGGGAGCAGAGGAGGGAAGAGCAGGGGAGTTTCCCGGCTGAGGTTCCGGCCAAGTGAGCAGATCTGCGGTGGAGGTGTGAGGTTTCCGAACAGGAGTGGTTCGGTCCATTGGAGAATCGAAGAAGAAGAAAAGTGGTTTAGGGTTTGCTTCCAAAATACTCCGAAGCTTTTGTTAATGGCTTCTGCTTTACTCTCGCGTAAGAAGAAGATGAAGATGCTGTCCGTTGAAGCGGAGATGTTTTTTTTTTTTTTTGAACCTCAAATCACGGAAATGCCCTCGCGATCTCGAACTTTACCCTTTTTTTTTTCAAATGTTTATTTTAATTAAAAATATTTAAGGTTGGGTGAGATGTAGTACGTATTGGAGGAGGAGAGGAGGTAAATAACGATTCGAGCTCGAACTTGCGACGTTGATATTGAATTGATTTACAACTAAATAATGAAACTATTGCATTACTGACCGATCCTAATTTTTTTTGTTAGGTTTGAATTTATTTCTTTCTTTTTTTTTAGTATTATTTCCTTTTATATATATATATATATATGCCGATAAGAGCGGAGCAAGTATTTTGAGATTACACTTTCAAATCCTCTTTTCTTCGATAATATTGACCTAATTCAATATTTTTTAAGATCGAAAGTGCTTTTTAGAAATTAAAATGTTGTGACTGGATAGGTAAGTGACGTAATGGTTTTATTGTTTGGTTACAAAGCAGTTTAATACCCGTGTCACATGTTCGAACCCAAGAATTGGTATATGTCTCCCTCCCCCAGTATATACTCAAAATAAATAAATAAATAAAATATTTGTGGATTTGATGTTTTGGTGGATACTTGCCCTCAAAGAAACACAATAACTATGGGAAATCATTAAAATATCATAAAATACAAGTATTCCAACCAAAAGGATCACAAACTTGTCGAACTCCTTAACCTAGGAGCATGACCACAAAAAATAAAATGAATATCACTACTTTTAAATAAATGAAATCTAAATATCGATTTATGAAATCAAATCTGTTGAATTAATTAAAAATCAAATAATAAAAATATTGCGGCATTTGAGCCATTCAATTTATTTTGTGGTAATTGTTGAAAGATAGGTAAATTCAACCTTGCAATATTGATAAATAAGAAGGAGAAGAAAAAGAAAGAATGGATTAAAAAGTGAGATCCAATGTATTCTAATTGCTCTAAGAATAAGTATTACTCTTTTCAACACTTTCTTTTTCTTTTTCTTTTTATTTCTTTTTTCTATTAAGCGCTTTAAGATATTTGAATTTTGAAGCATCATTTCCATTTATAACGCGAAATGCAAATTCCAGTGGGCCGCACGTGCCACCAAAATGACCGTTTCTTGATTTTCCAAATAACACTCTTTTTTGCGTATATTTATTTGGTCTACTTTGTAAAGTTTTCAATGCTATTTTGATCTTTTGAAATGGTGTTTGCCAAATCTTCAATCTTTGGTGTTTATCAATTGATAAACTTCAAATTTTTTAGTATATTCTTAAATTTTTAATTTAGGGTTTAATATAATAATGTTACCGGATCAACAAGTTTGATGCTTAGATGTAAATGATTTGATATCTAATTTTGAGAACAAGGTCAATGATATATGGGTGGAAGAATTACTCGGAAAGAAATGATTTACATTATTTGATATAAAATATAAAGCTTAAACCTATTAAAAGAAAAGTTATGGATTAAATTTTAGACAACCTTGAAATGGCTTTATATATAGAAATGGAGCAATAAAAAGGTGAGAGCCATAAATGAGATGACAAAAATTATGATTGAAAAGAAGAAGAAAATGAGGACACAAACCTAATCATTAACTATATATAGATTATATAAATGTAGCATAGACACAAACCCAAATTTTTATAAATATAGGGATCAATTCTGAATTTTGTAAGTGAATAGAAGACTAAATCAAATAAGTATTTATAATATCAAAGTCCTATCCTTTAAATTTGTTCAGAGCAGAGCAGTAGATACCATCAAACAAATAAAATAAAATAAAAGATGAATTTTATAATTTAATTTTTTTTATCATTGCAAATAAGTCCTTGTCTATTCCAACTTTGTACATTCCCCCTCACTTTTTAAATTACTTTTTTTTTTGTTTTCTTTTTTTCTTAAATTAGTATCAATGTTAGGTAGAGAGATAAAGTCTTCTCTTTTTTCTTTTTCTTTCTTTCTTTGCGAAAAATAACAAAGATATATTTTTTGTATTTAAATTGTTTTGTTTTGTTTTGTTTCCCGCACTAAACACCCAAAAATCTGCCTTTCGTTTTAATTATGTTTTTTTGTGATACTAAAAATCGCCTAATTAAACGGATAAAAGTAGCTGTCGTTTTCCTAATAAGTCCACGAGGTGAGGGCGACACCTTGACCCATTTTCAAGCAATTTCCGTAAATTAAGTGTAATTGGTAATTTCAAATATAACTAATTAACTCACAATTACAACTTTTACTCAATGGGAAATCACTAGTGATTTCCGTTCAAGTATTGTTGATTTTTTTTTTTTGAGTACATAGTGGGGGGAGGGGACCAACAAACCCTATATAGAGGGCACAACTGCTCTCAAATAATATGAGAGCCAAATACCAATTTTCGGGCTCGAACTCGTGACCGTAGAGTTGAAATGGATTACGCCACTAACCCTCGGTAAGTATTGTTGGTTTTAGATCTATCATCGGTTTACAACAAAAATTAAACCTAAATGATGTCTAATTAAATGACAAAACCGATGATTCAGCTCAATTTCAATTTTGGTTATCGATTTTAATTTGAATATTCTTTGGATTCGAGTCTCTTTTTATATTGGTTTCTTATTCGATTGGATTCAAAAGTAATCCACAACAAAAGCAGAGGAAGGAACGATAGAACTGAGCATTGGTGAAGAATACAATAAATATTCAAGGATAAAAACTTGGAAGAAAAATAAAAAAAATCTTAAACTTTATGAAAACAGGCTCCCATCCCCATGATCTCAATCTACTAGCAAAAAACCCTAAGAAAATAACAAAAAGAAATTTTTTAAAAAAATTAAAACACAAAAAACGAAGAACAAGATCATCAGTAAATTTTGGGCCAAAAAATAAGTTGGGCAACTGGAGGTAATTTGAAAGAGAATATCATAGGGTAGAAATATAAAACGGATGTGATTAGTGAGTTAAGGTATTTATTTATTTATTTATTTTAGGTGTATTTATCATAGTGTATAAATAAAACTGCTGTGTTATCAAAATAATTACAAGATATGCTCTAATAAGCTATGATCAAATTGATTGAACTAAAAAAAAACAATTTTACCATTTTTATTTAAGAAAAAAACAGGTATAAACCAAACTATTTTTAACACTATAACATTTGAAAGTCAAATGTGCAAGAGTCTAAAAACTTTTGTCTCCATGGAGCGATGGAGTCATTGAAAACTTGGACTTTGAGAGTATGCTTTCTTTAAGGTCCTGAGTTCGAGTATTCCTTCAACGTCTCTGGTGCCTAGTTTAGGGACGAGCGAGTAATGAACCTTACCTAAAAATATATATATATATATATATATATATATATATATATATATATATATATATATATATATAAATATATAAAAGACTTCTTTCTACCTGTACTCCAAACCACACAACATAGTGACCAAATTCATCCAGAGTATCTAAATCAATCAAATACAACCATGGTACAAATAAATGATCAACTACAAAATGTGGGATGAATAAGAATCCAAAAGGGCAAGATACAATACAGAAGCAGTATCAATTCATTATACATCTAAGGAGGTAAAATCCAAACACTGGGAAGACTCATATTTTCCATGCAAATAAATAGTACAGATACTACAATAAAATTTAAAGGAAAAAAAAAAATCTCAAAAGCTAACCAGGAACAGGATATCCTACATGTCTATCTAGACAACATCCAACCAGCCAATGGGAGAATCTAAAGACAGATACAATCATACAATTGGCAAAACATTCACCTGGTATGCCATGCTTGTTCATAAAATGCATAAAGAATTTCTAAAATCCAATGCACTGCTTTCATAAATTATCCCTATGGCACGTATAGATCATTCCTGCAGGCACATATTATAGACATCACTAGACAGATACCAGAATTAAAATATCATAAGCAATGAACATGAATAATTAGTTAGCTCACATCAGCATCAGATTTAGCAGGAGATGGACTACGAGAATCATATGATTTATCATCTGGTGAGCCATTATCTCGATTTGGCGAATGTTCGTCGTCACTTCTACTCCTAGATGAAATCTTACGCGGAGATGTACTTCGGCGCGCATCAGGGGAATGTCGGGTGGGAGACATGCTTCAGTATAGAAACTCATTTCCAATTAGAGTGCAGGGAAAAAAAAATGAAATTTACAGTGATTCAGTGAATGTAGGACCTTGCTTGGTTATGACGATGTGAGATGTATATGAATGGGTGCTTGGATATGCTCAAGAAACTTGAAATAGAAGTCTTAATATTTTGGAGCGTTAGATGTATGTTACAATGGAAAGTTCTTTTAAAATATAATGAAATCATTCAGGCCTAATTATTACCATTGAGTTCATAACAATTGTACTTGTTTTCTCACCATTTCTTAGCAAAACCATCCTTCTTTGGAAAATATTTGATTTCTTAACCAAATTCCAAAACAAATACAAAGTTTTCAGAAACTGCTTTTTTTAGTTTACAAAATTTGGCTTGGGTTTGAAAACATTGGTAAAAAGTAGATTAAAATAGATAATATCATATCATATCATACTACCTTAAAGTGTGGCTTAAGGGAAAAATCATTTTTGGACGATTTTACCCCTTAAGTCATACTCTAAATTACAAATATGTCATCTATTGGAATATAAAAAAAAAAAAAATTAAATGTAAATAACGTAGAAGATATTTACAATATCATTTAGATGTCGTAGAAGATAAGATATTTTTATCAAATCTTATAGATTTTATGATTAAATTAAAAGATAAAGAGATTTCAACAATGAAATAAAGATATTTACAATATCATTTCAATTTTAATCATCTTTATAACATAGAAAATAAGATATTTTTACTTTTCTTGTTTGCTTGGATTTACTTTTCTTTGTTTTTTTTTGTTTTTTGTTTTATAAATATTGAATTATTTACAACTTTCATCTCATTTTTTATTCTGTTGCAATAATGTTTGTAGAGATCTTTTTTTGCATAATTGTTACCTTTCAAAAAAAGACTTGGAGATCTAGAAAAAAGTTTGAACAATGATAAGATTATCATCTGAGATCAAAGTTTGGTAACAATGATTTTCTACTATTACTATATATATATATATAGTTCTCTATATTTTGTTTACAAACACATTTGAAACTTTGTGTTTGCTTGGGGTTAGCTTTCTTGGTTTCTTTTTGTTTTTTTTTTATAATAAAAATTTTAGTTATCTTATTTTCGTTGGATTACTTACCTTAACTTTCATTTAACTTTTCTTTTGTTGCAATAATTTTTTTAGAGATCTTTTGTTACTTAATAATTGTTGGCTGGTGTGGGAATTTTTTTTTGAAGAATGATAAAATTATCATTTGAGGCTAAAGGTAAGTTCATAGACATATACTAATAAATATATTTAACTTATTTATATTTATAATTATAATAATGATATAAATCTTATAAATTTTATAATTCAAGAGTAATTGGTCTATTAATAGATAAATTGAGAAAAAATCAATTTTTAAAAATCAGAGATAACATTTAATTTTAATGCAATAATTTTTATTAAATTTTAAAAAAAAATAATAACACCTATTATTTTTTAAGCTCAAAATAAAATATTAACTGTTTTTTAACGTAAATGTGAATTTTAATAAATTTAACAAACACACACACACACACACACATATATATATATATATAATTTATTATTTAAAAAATGATCACGTGCAACGCCGTGTTAAAATTCTAATAGGTAAAAGTAGTGTTTATAGGCTTTAATTTCAAAAATCAGGTGGTTATCAAATGAGGCCTAAAATGCTAAAGTTGTAATAATATAACAAGAAATTTGCAAGAACATGAACAGATAAGTTGTAAACCAGCTATAATACAGAAAGTCCCTTTTTCATCTTTGAAACAAAAGTTCAGCAATAAGCTGGCTGAATAACTGCTCTTTTCTATGTTTTTCTTTAGTATGTTCTCACAAGTGCCTTATTTGTTTTTGGATGAAGAACAAGTGCCCTATTTTTAATGACTGAAGTTGATTTTCTCATGAAAATTATGAACTTGTGAATAATAATTCAAACTTAAAGTGACTTCCATACTCTCTTTTCTAAAAGAATATAATGATTAGGCAAATAAATACGTATTTGTGTACCTTCTATCAGAAAGGCTAGCACTACGCCGTTCATCATCATCTCTTCCCCTCCTACGATCTTTATTACGGTCAGGACTAGCACTACGACTCCTACTTCGATGGCGTTCTCTCTCACTTCTATAGGGTCTATCACGTTCATATCTCTCCCTGCTTCTACTGCGGCTTCTTCGCCTGTAATCCCTATCCCTGTAGTCATCACGATGCCTGAAATGTTTTTGCAATCCATAAGAGAAGGGTTGAATAACCAGCAGAAAATAATGAGATAACACTCAACATCCTGTTGGGATAAGAAATTCAATTAAAGAAAGGTCTTGTTAACAATTCTATCATTGACCCATAAAATTCTTTCATAACCAGTTGTTGACCAAATACAAATTTGTAATTGTAACAGATTTAAGGTAGCTTTATGTAATAATTGGTAATCCCCAAAACAAAAAAATATATCTAAAAAAGCAACATGACTTCATGAGGCATGACTTTCAATATTTCTTTTTCAAGCATAAAGCTGACAGAATATTACAATTTAATCATTTCATGCCAATTTGATATCCATCAAATTGTGCCATTTACGTAAAAAAAAACCTAGTCTAGTTCAGGACAAACTACAAACCGACCAGTCCAGTTATAGAAACCGACTCAATAAAAAGTACTATAAATTCCAAATTACATGGTGATACACAATATGACGCTGGTATTTCAGCACCCCTTCATGCAAAAAATGTTTAATGAAAGAATACGATTAATTAAAAATCATATCCTTATCATTTATCTATCTTGCAAATACACCTGTTTTAAACATCGGTATAGTTTGCAAAATCTAGAAATCATGTCCTTCATTAGGTTAACATGGGTCACATACTGTCCCCAAAGGTATGCTTTCTCATATTCGAAATTCACAAGTGAACTTAATTGTAAAGTTCCTTGTTATCTTTCAGGTTCGGGTCTTGGGATAGACATAGATGCCCTAGATATGTAATGGGACGAATCTCCAATTCCCAATTATCCAAAAAAATAGTCACAAAATTTTAGCTAAATTACTACACGTTGCTATTCTGTATGTAACACATATGCCAATTCTACTAAAACAGATATTGGCTGCAGTAACTCAGCGTCCTAATAAAGTGTAACCCACCAAGGACATTACATCCATAACCAAATAATATGAAGGGTACATTAAGTTTTTGTTCTGATTCACAAATAAATGAAGAGAATTACCTGGGAAAAATATAAATTTCACCACCACAGCTCTGATACAAATTCCAAGTTTAGATGCATTTAAGACTAAGACTCTCACCTTGGACGTGGACTGCGACTTCTAGACCGTCCCCTTATCTTCGACGTTGACTCCGTCACCCTCCCCTTGCGACTGATAAAAACCGAAAATCAAAGCATCAAAAAGTACTTCTTTATGCAGCCATGAGAGTAACAAATTACATCCAAAACCCTTTAAAACACTTCAATCAAACTCACATTTTCTCAGCATTTGGACCATACTTCGCGAATTGAACCATAATTTCTCTACCATACACCATTCGTCCTAGAAAGCAAAGCAAAGCAAAAAAAAAACAAAACCCCCAATTGATTTCTCATAAAAACAGCAGCAGAGATTAATTGCAAAAAAAACCCAATTGAATTTTTCTCATAAAAATAGCAGCAAAGATTAATTGGAAAAAACAAAAAACAATCTCAAGCTCAAACTCAAACTAAAGCTAACCATCAAGCTTATCAACAGCCTTCTGAGCTTCATCCGCATACTTGTATCGAACAAACGCAAATCCCCGAGAATCCCCAGTTCTAACAGCAATCAAAACCAACCAATAACGCACAGAAATTCGTCAAAAGAATCAGATTAAACTCATCATAGAAAAACCTGCGGTCTCTGGGGATAAAGACGTCGACGACTTTTCCATACTTGTCAAAAAGGGGGTAAAGATCATCGGCGGTGGTGCCTGAAAAACAAAGAAACCGGCAAGAAATTAACGAAAACAGAGAGGAAGAGATGAAATTGAAGGTTAAAAAAAAAAAAAAAAAGAGGATGAAGAGAAAATTAGGGTTCGGAAATACGGAAAGTGATGTTGAGAACGAGAAGGGAATATGTATCTCTGATATCGGGAGGACCCGATCTTCCGAAATGCGACATTTTTTTTTCTCTGCAACTAATCGATTTCAGCTATGGAGAAGGTGGCGGCGACCAGCAACGGCGGCGGATTCTGGGCTCAACTAGGTCTTGTAAAGAAGAAATTCTAACGAATTTGTGTATTTTTCTCGAAGGTTCTTAATTTTGACAATTTGAAAATTGACCCTATCCCTACCAAAAAAGATGCTAAAATAACCAAACGGGATTGTAGTTTGATGGCCAACATGTTAAATTTTTGTTTAATTTGATGTTGGTGGTCTCGAGATCGAATCTTAGTTGGTACATTAAAAAAAAAATGCTAAAATAAAATTTTTTAAATTAAATTAGGCTTTTAATACATTTTTTTTAGTATGATAATATTTAAAAGGGAAATTGTGTTGGATAGTCAATTTCACAAAATAATTATAAATCTAGGTAAATTTGATTTTTTTTGTATCTATATTCTAATATACAATATAATTGATACTTATTGTAAAGCATAATTTAGAGTATTGGTATAGTATTTTGTATTATTAATATAATATTATGTATTATTAATATAATACTATACATTATTAGTACAGTAATTATGTATTAATACAATAATTATACATTTTTATATGATATGGCTATAATTACTATTTTTTTTCTTAGTATTGTAAATATTTTTCTAATTTGGTCTATTTCTAAAAATTATATTATTTGGGAAAATGACTCGGACCATATGTTCAGTAACATTCCAATTTGGTATATTCCTAAAAAAAAACCTGTTTGAAAGTTTCTTTTTAAATAATATATTATTTGGGAAAATAATTCGAGCCATATGTTGTGTAACGTTCTAATTTTGTCTATTCCTAAAAATGAAATAAACTCGTGAGGGTGAAATTGAAATGAATTAACTAACCAAACAAGATAATTAATTGTACCACCGGCCTTCTGTAATAAGATACTTATATAAAAACAATATTCATTCGAATAAATATTCCTATAACTCTCGTGAATAATTTTTGCATTTCTAGTGTAATATTGTATTCTCCATCTAAACGGGGATTCTCACCGGGCCTCATGAAAATGGATTCTCTACTAAGCACTCATGGGCTGCCCATCTAACTGTGAATTTGGGTCGGGCCCAACTACTCACTTTGAAGGGCGGGGTGAAATGGGCTTAGGTCCGTTCGGCCCATTTTATCAATATTGTTTACCAGATTTTGTTGGTTTTGTTTTATGATGTCGTGTCACGATGTAACGATTAGTTTAATACATCCACATATTGAAAGCATGATTAGTCAAATTCATAAAAATGATAATTTTTTAAAAAAAAATTAATAATCATAGTCATACTAATACCATAATTATAATGCATAATACTAAAACATTATGGAGTGTTTTAGTGGTGAAAAAGAATCTTGAAGTGTTTAAGATAACTAGGTCACCTAACTAACGATCAATTAAAAATATCATAATAATACATAATAATATATTAATCATTATAAAAATGAATATTTTAAATTTTATTTACGTTTATAATTATTGTATAAAAGTAGCTCGCTAGTAAATTTCCTTGAAATTAATTAATTAGTTGTACCCTCTAAACCTCTTAAAAATTAATTGCACCATTTGTAACCCTATCATTGTCATGCATGTAATGTCACAATCGAGTGTAGCATATGCATTAGACTTGTCTATATTAATTTTCATTTTTTTAGATAGCCTATGATAAATATTGATATGTGGTAGTTGAAAGTATATTTCTCTAATTTTCTATAGGTAAGAACAAATACAATAAAATCGAGGGTCAATGGCGCAGTTGATTATCTTGTCTGGTGTTAATCTATTTCAACTCCACAATCACGAGTACAAACTTGAAAATCAATATTTGGCCCTCAGTGTAAAGAAAAAGATAAGAAAAATATTTAAGTCATATCGGGATATAATTTAAATAAATTTGCATGGAAATAAGTAATATATGTAGAGAGTAGAAAAGAAAGAAAGTTGAGATTGGTACAAAAAAAAAAAAAAAAAACAAACAAACACAGTTGAGAAAATTAAAAAAAGAAGAGGTGATGCAATTTCTGGTGCTCTGCCAAATATAAAAACTATGAAACCTACCCTCTGTTCTCTAACTTCCCCTTCTTTATAAGCTCAGCTGAAAATTTATTAACCCATATATCAGCAAAACCATTTAATTACCAATATTGTTTTTATTGGTATGCATATTTAATACTGTTGGATCGGTATGACAACCCTAGAGGGGGGGTGAATAGGGTTTTACACAAATTTTCCTAATTAAGCTTAAGATATATATTCTAAATATCAAACTTTTTACAAGAGATTAAAAAGAAACAATAATGCACCACACAAGATTGATAAAGATTATGTAAACCAATTTGATTTAAAGCAATTCAAATTAAAGCATGAAAGACAATACTAAAAATTAGTAAATAGGAAAGAGTTAGAGAAGATGACACCGTGATTTATAGTGGTTCGGCAAGCCTACTCCACTACCCAAGCGCCTCTTGGGATTTTGAAAAACCTTTTTGCTTAACTCTTTCCACGGAGTAGAGTCCAACCGTAGTAAACCGCTCCTTTTTACGAGTTCAAGAGCAAACTCGATCTTTTCCACGGATCAAGATCAAACCGTTACAAAGTATAGAATTTTTTTTGGAACACACTTTACAACTCTCTCAAAAGAGTGGATATACAAATTTTATCTCACACAACCAAATCCTCACAATACAATGTCTCTCAAGAATAAAATCTAAAAGAAAAGGTTGAGAGCTTGGAGAGAGCAACAATGGAGCTTTTGATTTTTGGAGGATTGAATAATAAAAGTTGTGTTGTAATTTTGGAGAAGAAGATTGAGTTTAAAAAAAGAGAGGAAATGGGGTAAAGACAACATTTAATTTGAGCCATTGGATATATAAAATATAAAATGAATGGTGGAGATTAAAAGTTAAAAGAAGTAAAAAGTTAAAAGGTTAAAAGTAAAAAAGTAAAAAGTTAAAATAATAAATAATATATATAAAATATTATTATTATTATATATATATATATATATATATATATATATATATATATATATATATATTTCAAAACAATCAAAACGGTCACAGACCAGTTCTGATTTTTTTTTTTTTTTTTTTTTTTTTTTTTTTGGAACATATATAAATATATATAATTTTTTTTTAAATTTCTTTTCCTTTTCTTTTTCTTTTTCTTTTATTTTCAAAACTACCAAAAGCCACCATTTGTCATTTTTCACTCATCCAAAACTCCACATGTCAACTTCTAAATAGCCCACGATGTACACTCATTGCCACGTCACCGTCTCAAGGATTTTCTCGTTCAAACTTGTTTTGTCAATAACTTCTTCGTTTCAACTCCGATTTGAGTAATTCAAATTGCGTTGGAATCCTTGTTTCGAGCACTACACTGTTGACATCTTAAAACATCAAAATTATTAGTAAATAATATCAAGTTTGTTATCATCAAAATATTAATTAATTAATTTGAGATAGGGCCAAAAAGCCAACAATCTCCCCTTTTTGATGATGACAAACAACTAAAACAATCACTTGAAAAACCATAAGAATCAATTGAGTACATGTGTCCAATAGTATCATCATAAAGTTCACATTAATTCTCCCCTAAATTAATGCATCAATAATCAATAATAATAAGATATGTTACAAACATTTCAAATAAATTTTTTCAAAGAACTTCTCCCCTTTGTAATCATCAAAAAGAAATAAGATATAAAAGCTCTCCTAAATATAAGAATATTTCCTCTACAAACATGATTACATACTTTTCAAAATAGCTCCCCTAACAATATGCCTTAAAGCAAAATATAAATTTAAGAGGTATCTGAATAATACCAAGCTCAGAGCCTATTTTTGCAAAAATTCTCTTCATTCAAAGGCTTGGTAAAGATATCCGCTAATTGATTATTAGAGCTCACAAAATCAAGTATAATATGACCATTTTGCACATGCTCTCTAATAAAGTGATGTCTAATATCAATATGCTTAGTTCTTGAATGATGTATAGGATTTTTGGTCAAATTTATAGCACTAGTATTATCACAAAATATTGGCACATTATCAAATTTTAAACCAAAATCACATAATGTTTGTTTCATCCAAAGAATTTGAGCACAACAACTAGCCACCGCATAATATATTCCGCCTCGGTAGTAGATAAGGCAACCGAATTTTGCTTTTTGCTAAACCAAGATACTAAGGAACTTCCAAGAAATTGGCAAGTTCCACTAGTACTTTTACGATCAAGTAAACTTCCCGCAAAATCCGCATCGGAATATCCTACTAAATTAAATTCAACATTTCTAGGATACCACAAGCCTAAATCAATAGTACCAAGTAAATATTTAAATATTCTTTTCACGGCATGCAAATGAGATTCCTTAGGACAAGATTGAAATCTAGCACAAAGACATACACTAAACATGATATCGGGTCTACTTGCGGTTAAATAAAGAAGAGAACCAATCATACCTCGATAAGCTTTTAAGTCCACACATTTACCTTTTTCATCCTTGTCAAGTTTGGTAGATGTGCTTATTGGAGTTTTTGCAATTTTACCTTCATTGAGTTTGAATCTTTTGAGCAAATCCTTTGTGTATTTCTCTTGACTTATGAAAATACCATTCTTGAGTTGTTTGATTTGAAGTCCAAGAAAGAAGCTAAGTTCTCCCATCATACTCATTTCAAACTCACTATGCATACATTTAGAAAATTCTTCACACAAAGAAGGATTAGTAGAACCAAAAATAATATCATCTACATAAATTTGCACTAAAAGCATATCATTTTCCTTAGTCTTGATGAAGAGAGTAGTATCAAGTTTACCCATTTTAAAATCATTTTTAAGAAGAAAGTTGCTAAGTCTATCATACCAAGCTCTTGGAGCTTGTTTTAAACCATAAAGAGCCTTTTTCAACTTATAAACATGATTAGGCAAATCAAAACTTTCAAATCCGGGAGGTTGTTCTACATAAACTTCCTCCATAATATAACCATTTAAAAATGCACTTTTACATCCATTTGATACAAGATAAAATTCTTATAAGAAGCAAAAGCAAGTAACATTCTAATAGCTTCTAATCTAGCAACAGGTGCAAAAGTTTCTTCATAATCTATATCTTCCTCTTGACAATAACCTTGAGCTACAAGTCTAGCTTTATTTCTAATTATATTTCCATTTTCATCCATTTTATTTCTAAAAACCCATTTAGTCCCAATAATAGAAATGTTAGAAGGCCTAGGGACTAATTCCCAAACTTTGTTTCTTTCAAATTGATTTAACTCTTCTTGCATAGCTAAAATCCAAAATTCATCATTTTCGGCATCTTTAAAACTTTTTGGTTCAATTTGAGAAACAAAAGAAAGATTATTAAATAAATTAAGAGAGGAACGAGTTTTTTCACACCTTGTTCGGGATCACCAAGAATCAAGTCTTTGGGATGAGATGAAACATACCTCCATTCTTTAGGCATAGATGAAGAACATTCTTCATTCTTATCGTTGAAGTTCATTTCTTCTTTACATGGAGCAATTTCTTTACCTTTATCACTAACAATTAAATCTCCAAAATTTTCTTCTAAGGCATCACCACATATAGACTCATTAGAAATATTTTTACAAGATTCATCAAACACAACATGCATAGATTCCTCAATAACTAATGTTCTCTTATTGAAAACTCTATAAGCTTTACTAGAAGAAGAATAACCAAGAAAAATACCAACATCCGTTTTAGAATCAAATTTTCCAAGTTTTTCTTTGTTGTTCAAAATAAAACATTTGCATCCAAAAACTTTGAAATACCCAATATTTGGGACTTTTTCATGCCAAAGCTCGTAAGGAGTTTTATCTAAAGAAGGTCTAATTAAAACTCTATTTAAAACATAACAAGCGGTATTAACGGCTTCGCCCAAAAATACTTAGGCAAATTATACTCATGCAACATAGATCTAGCATATTCTTGCAAAGTACGATTTTTCCTTTCAACTACACCATTTTGTTGAGGAGTTCTTGGAGCGGAGAAGTTATGAGAGAAACCATTTTCTTCACAAAAGTTTTCAAAAGCAATGCTATCAAATTCTCCTCCATGATCACTCCTAATTTTAGAAATGAGAAACCCCTTTTCATTTTGAACTCTTTTTGCAAAACTAGCAAAACGTTTCAAAGCATTATCTTTATGTTTTAGCATTAAAACCCAAGTATATCTTGAAAAATCATCAACTATCACAAAAGCATAATAATTCCCTCCAAAACTAGCAATTCTAGAAGGGCCAAATAAATCCATGTGTAATAGTTGAAGAGGTCTAGATGTAGAGATCATATTTTTAGATTTGAAAGATGACTTAGTTTGCTTACCCATTTGACAAGCATCACAAACTCTATCTTTTTCAAATTTAATATTGGGAAGACCTCTAACTAAGGAACTTTTAGAAATATTTGAAATTAAGTGCATGCTAGCATGTCCTAATCTTCTATGCCATAACCATGAATCACTTTGTAAAGCCGAAAGACATTTATCACTAATAGGACAATCATTAAAATCAATAGTGTACACATTTTCATCTCTATTTCCAACAAATAAAACTTTTCCATCACTAGCATTTTCAATTATGCAATTCTTTTTATCAAACATAACTCTAAATCCTTTATCACATAATTGACTAATACTAAGTAAATCATGCTTCAAACCATCAACTAAAAGTACATTTTCAATCAAAGTAGAAGAAGAATTACCAATACTACCCTTACCGATTATTTTACCTTTCTTGTTGTCACCAAAAGTTACTAAGCCTCCATCCTTTCTTAAAAGATTGACAAACTTGGATTGGTCTCCCGTCATGTGCCTTGACCAACCACTATCCAAATACCATTTATTTTTCTTGGAGGCTTTCAAACAAACCTACAAACACAAATATTCAAGTTTGATCCTTTGGTACCCATATTTGTTTGGGTCCTAAAAGGTTAGCATTTTTAAACTTTGGAATCCATTTTACTTTTGCATCCACATTTACCACATTTGATTTAGACAAGTAACAAGAATAAGATTTATGTCCATACTTGCCACATGAAAAACAAACAACATTATACAATGATTTATCTCTTATAATAAAATTATGTACTCTACTTTTCTTTGAGAAATTATTTCTATGAAACTTTGCTTTTGGAGAAAATTTTCTTCTTGTAGTAGTATGAGCATATTTTAATTTAAAACACTTAGGTCTTATATGACCTTTAACACCACAATAATGACATATAGGCACAAAGCTAGATTTATCATGTTTGGACACAATTTTAGGAATATTAAGTTTAGATACAAGAGGAGATGCTTTAACAAAAATAGTTTTAGAAGTTGAAGGAGTAGAAACTTCATCAATGTAACCTACACCTCTTTTATCACCATAAGACTTTCCTACTTCAATTATTTTATCCAATCTTTGGGCACCTATAGTTAACTTTTTAATAGACTCATTAGCCCTATCAAGTTCATGCAAAACATTTAATTCCTTTTCTTTGAGCAACTTAATCAAATTATCTTTTTCACAACAATCTTGCTCAAGAAATTTAACTTTATCAAGTAAGATATTTTTCTCATCACAATCTAAAGCATGTTCATCACAAGAGACATCTATTTTATCAATTTTCACAATATCATGCTCATGCAATTTTAAGCAAGTAATTTCATCAAGTAAAGTCTTATTTTCACTAGTAAGAGTATTATATTTCTTTCTAAGCACATTATATTTTGAACCAAGCTTTTCTAAGTCATTTTGCATGTTTTCAAAAGTTTCAAATAATTCATCATAAGAAGGGGATTCTAGAGTTACCTCATCATCTTGTTCATCACCTTTGTCACTATGAGCCATGAAGCAAAAATTTGCTACTTCTTCATCACTTCCACTTTCACTTTCATCACTATCATCCCAAGTAGCCTTCATTGCTTTCTTCTTGAATTTCTTGGATGATTTGAGGAGTGGACAATCCGTTCTTATATGACCCGGTTTCTTGCATTCATAACATATTACCTCATCCTTCTTGTTCTTTTCTCCTTTTGATTCTCTTTGGTTGGAAAAGTTCTTTTTGAATTGTTTCTTCCTCTTGATGAAGTTTTTATACTTACGTGAAAAATATGCAATATCATCTTCATCAAGAACATCTTCATCTTGAGTCAACTTCTAAGGTGATAGACTTTAAAGCAATACTCTTCTTCTTTTTGGACTCATCTTCCACATTCTCTTTTATGGTAATCTCATGTGTCATGAGAGAACCAATAAGTTCCTCAAAGAGAGTTTGGTGAGATCCTTTGCTTCTTGTATTGCCGTCACCTTTGCTTCCCAATTCTTTGGTAGACACCTAAGAATTTTCCTAACATTTTCGGATGTACTATATTCTTTTCCAAGGCCCTTCAAAGAATTTGTGATGTTAGTAAATCTAGTAAACATTTTGGTAATAGATTCATTTTCATTCATCTTGAACAATTCATAATTATGAACAAGCATGCTAATTTTTGTTTCTTTAACTTGACTTGTTCCTTCATATGTCACTTCAAGAATATCCCAATTTTTCTTTAAGAAGAACACATAGATACTCTATTGAACTCATCACAACTTAAGGCACAATATAAATAGTTCATAGTTCTAGCATTAAAAGCAAGTTTTTTCAATTCATCTTCATCACATTCATCTTCTAATTTAGGCACATCTTTATCATTAACCTTTTTCGTGAGAATATTGGGACCTTTAATAACATTAAACCACAACTTATAGTCAATGGATTTCAAATATATCATCATTCTAATTTTCCAATAACCATAATTTGACCCATCAAAGTAAGGAGGCCTAGAGGATGATTGTCCTTCATTAATACCACTTCCTACAAGGTTTGCCATAAAGCTCAAACAATAAAGTTTATATTAAAAATCTAGAAGAGCAACTTGGCTCTGATACCAATTGTTGGATCGGTATGACAACCCTAGAGGGGGGGTGAATAGGGTTTTACACAAATTTTCCTAATTAAGCTTAAGATATATATTCTAAATATCAAACTTTTTACAAGAGATTAAAAAGAAACAATAATGCACCACACAAGATTGATAAAGATTATGTAAACCAATTTGATTTAAAGCAATTCAAATTAAAGCATGAAAGACAATACTAAAAATTAGTAAATAGGAAAGAGTTAGAGAAGATGACACCGTGATTTATAGTGGTTCGGCAAGCCTACTCCACTACCCAAGCGCCTCTTGGGATTTTGAAAAACCTTTTTGCTTAACTCTTTCCACGGAGTAGAGTCCAACCGTAAACCGCTCCTTTTACGAGTTCAAGAGCAAACTCGATCTTTTCCACGGATCAAGATCAAACCGTTACAAAGTATAGAATTTTTTTGGAACACACTTTACAACTCTCTCAAAAGAGTGGATATACAAATTTTATCTCACACAACCAAATCCTCACAATACAATGTCTCTCAAGAATAAAATCTAAAAGAAAAGGTTGAGAGCTTGGAGAGAGCAACAATGGAGCTTTTGATTTTTGGAGGATTGAATAATAAAAGTTGTGTTGTAATTTTGGAGAAGAAGATTGAGTTTAAAAAGAGAGGGAAATGGGGTAAAAGACAACATTTAATTTGAGCCATTGGATATATAAAATATAAAATGAATGGTGGAGATTAAAAGTTAAAAGAAGTAAAAAGTTAAAAGGTTAAAAAGTAAAAAAGTAAAAAGTTAAAATAATAAATAATATATATAAAATATTATTATTATTATTATATATATATATATATATATATATATATATATATTTCAAAACAATCAAAACGGTCACGGACCAGTTCTGATTTTTTTTTTTTTTTTTTTTTTTTTTTTTTTTTTTTATACCGTTGGAACATATATAAATATATATAATATTTTTTTTTTTAAATTTCTTTTTCCTTTTCTTTTTCTTTTTCTTTTATTTTCAAAACTACCAAAAGCCACCATTTGTCATTTTTCACTCATCCAAAACTCCACATGTCAACTTCTAAATAGCCCACGATGTACACTCACCGCCACGCCACCGTCTCAAAGGATTTTCTCGTTCAAACTTGTTTTGTCAATAACTTCTTCGTTTCAACTCCGATTTGAGTAATTCAAATTGCGTTGGAATCCTTGTTTCGAGCACTACACTGTTGACATCTTAAAACATCAAAATTATTAGTAAATAATATCAAGTTTGTTATCATCAAAATATTAATTAATTAATTTGAGATAGGGCCAAAAAGCCAACAAATACCCGAGTCTTAAAATCTAGAATTAATAAATATCTGTCTTTGGACATGCATCATAATTAATGTAAGGAGTTTCAAAAAATTAAAGATATACATAATAATTAATGTGTGAAAAAAAATGATGGTTTTGTGTGTGTGTGTGTGTTTTTTGCAATTTTATTCTCAAGATTCAAATAACTTGTTTATGAACTAATAATTTATAGAAATTTTGTTCAAAATATTATTAGCGTGGTTTTCTTTTAATAAGCAAATATACTCAAAGTTATACCATATTCATTATGTATTATATAAATAAAAGTACTCAAACTTTCTACCTTTTTTCTTCTTCTCTTCTTTTTCTTTTATCTTTATCTCTTGACTTTTATATCAATAAGCATTAAAATAAAATAATATATATTAAATTATTAATTAACGACATCATTCAAACACATATATATATTTAAATAAGGGGTTTTTTCATGTATATTAAAAAAAAAATATCATATATAGCACAATTCTCAAACTTATTCATTTGTGGCACAAAAGTGATAGAAGTCTATCCCTTGAACTTATTGAAGTCTATCAGTTGAACTGATTGAAATCTAAAGTCTATCAGTTGAACTGTTAGAAGCCTATTAGTTGACTGATAGAAGTCTATCAATTGAACTGATAGAAATCTAAAGTCTATGAGTTGAACTGAAAAAAATCTAAAATCCATCAGTTGAATTGATAGAAGTCTAAATAGGAATTTTGGGCAAAATGTACTATAAATGAAATTATTTTAAAAAAACGGGCTACAATTGTAATGAAGATAAAAAAATATGTTATGAAGGATAAATTCCCAAAGTATTATTATGAAGGAATTTTGCATCTATATTTTTTTTTAAAAACAAAATAATTTAATGTATAACACAAATTTCAAACTTATTCATTTGTAGCACAAAAATGATTGAAGTCTATCAATTTGCATTGTTCAGTCACTCAAAATCGATTGAAGTCTATTAGTTGAACTGATAGAAGTCTAAAATCTATCAGTTGAACTGATAGAAGTCTGATGATGTTAGAATGACAATTTTGGACAAATTGTGCTATGGATGAAATTATTTTTAAAAATGTGTCATAATTATAATGAAGAGCAAAAAATATGCTATAGAGGATAAATTCCTTTTAAATAATTAATATATTCATATTCGATATAATTGATTAATAATAATTTAAAACAATTAATGACATTGGTTAACTCAATCTCTCATCCTAATCTTCTCACGAAAACACACATTTTTAGGGTAACTACTTTTAATATTTTTTTAAAAAGTAAATAAGTACTTTTTAACCTTTAATAATTATATATATTGAAAATTTGGAAGTCGTGGCAAGTCCCTAAGACGTAGCATCTAAATACATTGAAGGTTATTGTCCATCCCTCAGAATCCTTTGTAATTATTCATAAATAATCACAATTTTTCATAAATATTTGCAATCCTTTAATCTAAAAAAGTACTTTCTATCCCAACTCTTAGTTACTCTCTATCCAAACAAGTACATCATAACTATAATTATTCTATCCAAACACTTCTTTAAAATTAATCTAACACAGGAATATTTTTCTCTCTGCTCTCCTTCATTGCTCATGGTTCAAGTGATAATTTTATCTTTGGATAACAATTATGATTTGGATTTTAAAAAGTAAACACACATGAAATAAACAAGAATTTTGTACATCATTACTAAAACTCATCTCAAAACCACAGAGCCAATTATTCTCATTTCTTCAAACACACATCTATTTTTATTTTACATATTCACGGGTATTCGGACTAATTTATGCACTTCTCAAATTTTCTTTCGTATGAAATTATTTTATGAATAAATAATCACCATATATTAAATTCATAATTTTTGGGATCTCCAAAACTCTATTTAACTACTAGATAAACCTGTGATGGTTTAGTAATGTTGATGAGAAACACGAACCGTCTCGATCTTCACGTCGAGCAATAAAACATGCTTTGTGTGTAGTTTGATCATGTCATTTGTGTCTAGAGTGATATTATCGTACTGACATGAAGATAAGGAATTGAATGGTATGGTTGTTTGTTGGTATTAAATTCAGTGGTCGTATGTATATGTTTAAAATTTTAGCTATGTATGTGAATTTCGTGATCGATTTGTTTGACCAAAATTTTTGGTGGTTTGTGTAATGGAAAAGCAATCAACAATTGATATGACGAAAACATAAAAGAGAAAAAAGAAACAACATAGAGAATGTACATTGTTCACTAACGTTTAGTTAGTAATTAGTCCACGAGAGAGAAGAAAACAATTTTATTAAGGAGAGGCGAATACAAAATATAGAATGAACATCATAATCGACTAGGGTTTAATTCGAGTTTATATACGCACTCACACTAAACCCTATTACAAAATCCATAATCGTAAAGTATATTGTACAACAGAATGTGGATGCTGCAATGCCCCTGCACCCTCACTCGATGACCAAGTGATGTAAGTTGTTTTTTTAAGAACACGAGTGATTAAGAGTTTTTTTTAGTACATATGGAGGAGGGGAACAAATACCGATTCTCGGGATCGAACCTATGACATTGGTGTTGAACTGATTTATAATCAAACAATGAAACCATCGCGCCACTAATCCAATCAGCCAAATGATTAAGAGTTGAGCTATATTGTTTGGTGAAAATTTATATGAAAGAAAGTTGAGTTATAAAGGTGGGTCGAGGGCATTAAACAAAGAAAGCCGGTGGAGTGACAATGAAGAAAGGAAGAGCGTTTCGTAATTTCAATATCAATGCTTAAATTCTGCATTTAAAGTGATGATAAATTCAAAGGTCAATTAAATGAATGCAGCTAAACTTTCTTCGCTTTCAATTTTCTCTCATATCTTTTTTTTTAGTTAGACATAGAATCGTAAGGAAAAGTCGTTAAAATCTCTAAAGATTGTTTAAAACCGATTGAAATCAAGATGAATTTATTTTTTATTTTTTTTGAAATGAAGATGAATTTATTGAATAACCTAAATATTCATTGATCTTAAAATCAATGGATTTTAATAACAGTAGTTCACATATTTTATAAATACTTTTAACACTCTCAACTTTTTTAATGTAAAATAGTAGTGAGATCTTAATTTTTTTTTTTTGAAACATCTTAATTAACATACCCCTTGAGTATGCTATCTCATTTTACTTTTATCGATGTCGAATTGAATTTTTATTTTATTTTATTGGATCAAATATCTATTTAAATTAAGTGAATTTTGATATTATGTTAAATAATATAGATATTTATCTCAAAATCAATCCATTATGATAAGAAGAATTATTCACCAATGAAAGATAATAATAAGATCTTAATACTTTTTTTTTAGTTGCAAGTAATACGGTTTGGATTGATTAGGTTGGTTTGACAATTCGGCCGAAATATGTATGCGACTGAAAATATTTGATGGATTTAATGATTTTGAAAAAAAAAGAGTTAAACTCAATATATTGAACCAATAAACAAAATATATATTAAACTTTTAATTGATATTCAATCAACATCTGTGACACAAATTCTCAAAAAAAAAAAACGACAATTCTTTTTTCTTCTTCTTTCACGAAGTGTGTTTGGACCTTGTTTATGTAAACGGTCGTATTAGTTATAATAACCTAGCCGATATTTGTCACACCGATTATTATAACCGGCCGTTACTTAAACATACGTACATGTTTATCTAAACCTTAAATATATTATTTTTGTTATATAATCAGACTCTCAAATACCGTTTATCATAATTTTTATTATAATAACTTATCTTTTAAACATCATTTATAATAATTCACCGTTTATCATAATCCATTATTTATCATAACTTTTCGTCTATGATAATCAAATTGGTGTTCCAAACCGACTCTAAAAATTTGTGTGCATAACCTTCTATTAATAAAATGTAATTTAAGACATGAATGAGTATTTCTATGCAAGAACGCTCGATTTTTTTAAAAATAAAAAGTCCTTTTTAAACACGTCTTAAATAAATTAAAAGAACCATTTAATTATTAATCAACGTACACATGTGTTCTTCCATTCAAGTTGGCAAAGAAATTCAATTCCTTTATGCTCATATACCCCCCCACCTTGTTTTTTTAAGGTAACAAAGTAATTGCAAGCTTTGATGAATCACAACTAAATATAAAAAAACCTAATTCAATTTATTGTCACTGTCAGTCTGTTTTTTTTTTTTTTTGGTTACCATAGTTCAAACAGTAGCTTATAAAAATAGCCTACAAAAGGATTAGTGACATGTTGGTTTCGTTGTTCGGTGGTAATTCAGTTCAACAACTACGGTAACGAGTTCGATCTTAAAAATTAGTATTTGACTGTCATTTATTTGAGACCAATACTACCCTCTATGTAGGGGGGAAAAATTGCAGCTTAGAGCCTCACCTCGCCCATGCTTTGAAGATGAAGAATGAAGACAACTGCTTCTTGTTGGTTCCAAAACATTATATTAAACAATAATGCACTTTAGTGTTCCTAAAAGGGTGGACATTTTGGGGCCTATGAAGTTCACTTGGAGATAACATTATTATGGGAAGAAATGGGAAAATAATTGGTTAATTACATGGTAATATGAAAAAGAAGCTTGATATTTACTTTAATTAAGTGGTAAATAAATGCATCAACTAGAAGGAAGATTACACATATGATTAAATTTTGTAATGTTTACATAGGGATTGTTCAATTTAGTCAATAATGTTTTGGAAGCTTTCATATTTCACTTTTAAGGTATCATCCAAATTTGAATGATGAAACCAAGGAAAAGTTAAATGCCCAATCAAAGAATGAATCAATTATAAAGTTTAAGTTCATTCACTTCTAAGTTTGTGCCGAATGAGTTTATGAAATTTCAAGTTTATGTTTATTAGATGCCTAAATGAGTTTATAATTTGATTTTGTGTGCAATAAAACATGTGAGTTTTCAATTTGGAGCTTTTGCATGTATATTACAAAATGGTTAAAATATTACATGAGTAGCACAATAATGCATACATAATAAAAAAATATAAATTGATAGACTTCCATATGGATAGATTCTATCAATAGAGTTAGATAGAATCAATTACTAATAAATAAAGTAAATTGATAGACTTCTATTAGATTCTATCAATAAGGGCCGATAGAATCAATTACCGATAAAATTGATAGACTTTCATCATTAAAAAATGATAGATTCTATCAAAGTCTTCGATAAAAAAGGTAAATAGATATTTTTTTTTTAAATTGGCAGAATTTACTATAAACAAATTATTTTTAAAAAGTTACTATAATTAAAAATTAGAGTCTAAAAGTTGTTGTACACTGTCAATTCTCTTTCAATTTTATGTAGATCTTTAGTAGGTTCTATTAGATATATTTTTTTTCAAAAAATTATGAACCCTATGGACAATGTTGATAATGCAATATCATAGTTACCACACAAATGTAATTTTATATGTTAAAAGATTTCTAAAAATTTCAAAATTTCAACGTGTCATTAAGTCATCCGACACAAAATTGAAAGTTCAACTATCTATTTTAAAGGTTCAAGAGGATTTTATAGATAAAATTAAAAGTTCGAGAACTTGTTTCATATTCTTATGTGAGTATAGATTTATTAGATTTAAATATTGAATTATTTAAAAATCTATTAAATACTTCATAAATTGTTCTTTGAGGACCTGCTAGACATAAAAAATAAAGGTTGAAAAAAAAACCTAGTTGATATATAGACCTCCCACTAAACAAATAACTCAACCAAAATAATAATTAGAGATGAGCATATTTATTACGACGATTACGAGAAACCTCACAAGAGAAAGAATGATTATGCTAAAAAAGATGTATGAACACAATAATTTGAAATTGATCCAAAAGATAAAGACATAGAATTGTTTCTCGTGATATGGTTTAACCTACGACTTTTTAATCAAGAAAATCTACTAATTATTTATGAATTAGTTTATATGATCAATATATATTTAAGTACCTAGTTAAGTTTATTGATTCAAAATATAATTTTATTTGTTGTTTCTTGGTGTTTTAGATTATTTTTTTTTTGTAAATTACTTGATAGATCATTTTATAGCCATAAATTAACATGTTTTTTTTTTTTTTGTAATCTTTTTACAAGTTTAGCTTGATTATATTTGATATACCATATTTCATTTTATAAAAATGTTTATTAATTGAAGATAAGATTGAGTAGCCTTCCAACTTTCAAATGGAAGAAGATATTTATACTAAATTAAATAAAGAGAGGGGGCATATAAAGTGTTATAGTTTGAAAGAGAGAGAGTAGAGTTAGAAGGCAAGTGGGTGTTGAGAGTTATGAAAATAATAAGTTCATTGAGCAACCCCAAATTGTGGAAGTTGGAGTTATTATATGTATTTAAGGATCCTTTCCAAAGATATACATGTATTCAAAGCAAACCTTCCTCAAAGCCTTCAACTATATATAATCACTCTCCCCTCATTTATTGTTTCTTCAACCTCCTCTCCTTCTTCCTATCTCCCTCTCATTATTAACTTTTCCCTTTCATTTTAGGCACCCAACTCATGATTTGAATATATCGTTAAGTATTCAAATAACACCAGATATTCAAATAACACCAGACAAGATAACACAACTCAAGATATTCAAATAATATGAGAGCCAAATACCGATTTTCGAGCTCGAACTCGTGACCGTGGAGTTGAAATGGATTAACACCAGACAAGGTAACTCAACTCATGATTAGAATATATTGTTAAGTATCTACATAAAAAGAGTTAACTCTCTTTTTCCCCCTCACATTAAAACCCTTATCACAAATTGGTTTGGTTACAAGTTCACATCCTACACATTATTAACCCTTGGCCGCCCCTCGCGCTGAATGTCTAGTCTAAGTATAAATAGGTAGTTCGGCTAGATAGTCTTTAATTCAATATTTTTGAGTTAGCGCTAACTTTGTACAATTCAAAATAATCAATAAATTAGATGTAATAATTTTATCCCATATGTTATATTCAAGTCAATAAATGAATAAGACATGAATCTTAAATAATTTGCATACTTTTTAACCAGATGAATTTGAAAAGTTGTTTATATTATTATATAAATAATGTCCTTGAACATTTTAGACTTTGTTCTATCTAAAATTAGATAGAACAAATTCTAAAATTGTATTTAGAGAAAAATCCAATAATTTATATTATATAAATAATATCCTTGAAAAAAAAAATGAATGTATATATTATTTGGATGCTTCAAGAATATTTTGGAAGATAGTTTGTTATCGAAATAATTAGTAGTATAATTACATTGAAGTCTGTGACTTTGGTGTTAAATTGATTTGTAACAAAACAATGAAACCATTGCGTCAGTTAATAATATAAAGAATGATATTTATTTAGACATGAAATTTAACACTTAGGGTGTGTTTGGGCCCCCGTTTATGTAAACGGCCGAGTTGGTTATAATAACCCAACCGGTGTTTGCCCCACCGTTTATTATAAACGGTGGTTATCTAAACCTACGTGCCAGTTTATCTAAACCTACGTGCCCGTTTATCTACATCTTACATATATTACTTTTTGATACATAACCAGCCCCTCAAACACCGTTTATCATAATCTATGTTATAATAACTTGCCTCTCAAACACCATTTATAATAACCTACCGTTTATCATAACCCACCGTTTATCATAACCTTCCGTCTATAATAACCAAACCGGTGCCCCAAACGCACCCTTAGATTTATTAAAAAATTAATAATAATAACCCAACAAGAATAATGGTTGAATGGTGCCAATGGACCTACAAGTTTTTGTTTGGGCAATTTCCACCCTATTTAAGATCCCCACCAGTTGTTTTGAGCTCAAACTCTTTCTCCTATATAAAACCAAGCATTCCACACAAAAAGCAGCCTATATCTTTTGAAATTTGGAGCCATGGTTCCCTTTCAACCCCACCCTTCTTCTCTAAATGACAAGAGATCAGCCATTGGAGAGCCTCTCGAGAATTTCGCAAAGAAGAGGAAGTGGGAACCATCGCCGCCACCGCACAATTCCATCTTCGACATCGAGCTTCACCTCGAAACTCCATTACCTTCCGACTGGCAAAGATGTCTCGACATTCAGGTCTCGCATCATATACCACACCCTTTTCTTTTTTTTTCTCGAAACCCCATCTCTCAAATTCAAATTTCAAAATGTTTCTTTCTTAGTTTTTGAAAATTAAGTCTACATCAATAGTTTTTTTTTGTTCATGTTCTAAAAAAAATATAAGTTTGAACTTTTGAATTAAGTATTGAATTTAATTGTTATCGTCTTTTTTTTTAGTCAGGAAAGATACACTTCTACAACACGACGACTCATAAGAGAACGTCGAAAGATCCACGAGACAAGCTCGATAAATACGAGAATGAGGAAAACGAAGACACCGACACGAGGTTGGACCTCGAACTCAACTTGACATGCGAATCGTTCGACAAAAACGACAATCGAATAGCACAAGGAAGGCGTGTAGCCATAAATGGAATGTTTGGCTCGTCGGAAAATTACAACAAGCAAAAGGAGATGGTGGCGGCCGTTTGCATGAGCTGCCATTTGTTAGTGATGATGTGTAAATCTTCGCCGGAATGTCCTAACTGCAAGTTCATGAACATCGCCGGAGCAAACTTCTCCGGCGATGTTCAAGCGCCGGTGTCACCTTTCTTGGTAAAGTTAAAACTATAATTGAAGTTTGAAGAAACATAAATAAGTAAATGTTGAATTCTTCTTGAACTATAATGGTTAAATTATATGGGAGGTTTGTATTTTGTAATGTGTATAAATACAAATTTGTGTTTTATTTGCTATAAATGTCGAAATGTTATTTCAAATTGGCTTGTCCGTGAAAAATGGTGAAGAACAATAAATAAAGGTTTCTATCTAATTCTCTAAATAGAAAAACGAAATTTCGTGCTACCTTTGATCTTCCATGTTGTCTTGTTATTATATTTGTAGGCTGAATTTCTTGTCCTAAATATTGTTGAATTTCAAAAAATAAAATAAAATATTATATTTAGCTAATAAATATATCATACATCTCTTCCTAGGAAAAGTATTTCAAACAGCATCTAAATGTAAAATCATGTTTAATATTATAGCTATTGAAGAAAACATGTAAGAACGTACTTTTAAACCTATAATTGTAGAATTATAAGGTTAAGACTCAAAATCATTTAGTGGTAAAAAAAAAGAAGCTTAACTAACTATAAAAGGTGATGAATTTAATCTATATTAATCGAGACATTCACGAAAGACAAAGGCAAACTCAAAATTAATAGCATCATGTATCATTAAGCTATTTTAATAAGAATGGTAAAAATGTATCGATCCACGAATTATTTGATACAAAAAACATGTTTAGGTTTCTTTATTAGATTATGCACAATTATCAATTTTCAATCAAAACACGTTGCATAATTTGAATTGAAAAGAAGATTGAATATAAACTTTAATTAAATTACAATCAAATTAATACATCATCAATCTTTTTATAGATAAAGCTTATATATATATATACAAATAATAAAATGAAATATGAATAGATGCCCTCATCACATAAATCTTTTTTTCCAAATATGTGAAAGAACAACGATTATTCAATGTGGTACTCTTTTCCTATTCTTTTAATCCGTTAGATGGACGGTCAATCATATTGTATCATCAACCTCTTTCAATTTTTTTTTTTCAATATACTTTTTTATGAAAAATATGTGGTTTGAAAAATTAATTTGAAGGGGGCAGGTTTTGTTTTAGTATTAATTACAATGAAAAGAAGAGTGCCTAACCATCAATTAAACAACGAAATCATGTGAATTAATAATGATTTGATTTGTATCTACTTTTTGGGCAATCTAACGACATAAAAAAATTAGGTGACTGCAACCACGATCGCCCAATAATTTTATTGTTTAGTGAAAATCCAGTTCAACATTCGATTATAGGTTTGATTATGGAAATCGATATTTGACTCTTATTTATAATCGGATGTTGAACTGGATTTTCACTAAACAATAAAATTATTGGGCGATCGTGGTTGCAGTCAAGTATCAATCTTTCAAAAAAAAAAAAATAACACAAATAAATTGACTAAAATAAAAACATAAATAATCATAAATGAGAGGCTCAAATTCATGGGCTTTCAATATTTGCTCCTCCTAAAGTAGGCCGCCGTCTGTCCCCAACATTTAAGTATTTAACCCTCTTGTGGACACCATATTTGAATTCTTTTAAAAAGGATTGGAATAAGATATATATATTTTCCTTCTCGAATTTTAGTTAAGGCCAACAAAATTATAGTGCATGTAACGGATATAACTATGCTCAAATATAATCAAGATCGTCTTTTATTTATAGAACACACTTATATTCGTTGAGTTGAATTGTATTTTTATTGGCAAATATATATATATATATATATATATATATATATATATATATATATGAACTCAAATTTCACCTGTTGAACTACTATATTTTTAAATAAAGATTATTGGTTGTCTAAATGAACTTTGCTTGTATTCGAAAAAAAAAAAAAAAAAACTTAGCCAAATAGTAATCGACACATACTTTTGACTTTAATTTAAAGTCAAAAGTTTAAATTTCTCGAAAAGTGTCATCATCAATCACATTTAATTATGTTACGAAATTGATATAATGTATGATCGAATAATCAAAAGATTGTAGAATTAAAAATGAACATGCAAAAAAAAATAATTGTAGGTAAAATATGATCGGACGAGTTCTGTGTATCTATTATTGAATTTAATAGAAACCCCTTAAACATACCTAATCATAATTAAATTTGGACAATAAATTTCTCAAGCTTGAAATTGTTTTTGAAGGGGATAATGGTTTTTTTTTTTTTTTTTTTTTTTTACTTTTTTAGATTACAACAAGTGAGAGTGGGGGATCCAAACCTACAATCTCATGGTCATTGGGTGCACACGAATGCGGCCGAGCTTCTGCTCTTTTTGACCATCGATCTAGTTGAAACTTCGAAAATATTATAAATAAAATTTTAAAATGATAATGGAAGAAAAATATATGTCAGCAAATCCTACCTCCTATATTATATTTGCAGTACAATTTTTAAAATAATATGTATACATGATTTTTTTTATTAATGATAGAACTCAACTAATAATAAAAATGAATCTATAAATGGTAGAATAGAACTCAATCAATAATAAAATTCTATCATTAATGAAATTTTATCGATGAAATAACTCAATTTGTATTTCTTATTACAAATAAATTAATTTTGATTTTGTGCTTTTGTATTTTTTATTATATATCCAAAATCCCCTCCCATTTATCCAATATAAAGAAGTAAAATATCTTTTAGAAAAAACAAAAGTAAAATAAGAAAATGAAGAGATTGGAGGGAAAATGGGTCGTCGCTTCGCTAGGTATCATATGGCGCGGCCTGTAAAACCAGGAACTGCAAAATTGATTCATCTCTCAAATTCTCCCATTTTCCATTCTCAATCCAATCTTCTTGTTCCTTCCATTGTTGATGCTGAACTAATCGGCCGGAGCTTGGTTCCTGCACCTCATTCTCACAAGAACCGTCTCAATCTCAGATTCTCCGTCGGCCGGAGCTTTGGCCGAAGAATTCTTCAATCGAAGACTCCGATTCCGTTTCGGTTTCGCGCGAGAGACGATCAGGCGACGGTGATACCAGATCTGTAAGAACGCGGCAGAATGCGATTGCCGCCGTGGTTTCCAGGTCCGTCTTTGCTTGTTCGCTTTCAATTTCTTGCTTTTGTTTGCATCATTGTTGGTTGATTGATTCCGTCTCGTGATTATGCTACCGTCTCTTGCAAACTCGGTATAGTTGAATTAAGCAGCGGATTCAGATTGTGTCATATAATGCCTCTCTCTCTAATTCTTTATCATCAAACTTATTCATGAATCATTGCTGTTATGAAAGAGGCAATTAACAACCGATGCGAAGATAAAGAAAACGTAAAAGACGAAGAACAAGCATACATAATTATGTGGTCCACTAACGCACTGTTAGCTAGTCTACAAGAGAGGGGGACAAAGTTTTATTAAGGAGAAACAAAAAATGTAGAGTTACAGATTGAATGCCATAATACGACTAGAGTTTTAATTTGGGTTTATATATATGTACTCTCCTTAAACTCTATTATAGAATGAGTAAACATTAAAAAAAGAATGCAAATGCGTAAGCACATGCAGAACGCGCAACGGAATGCGAAAGAGCTTACGCTACGGAGTGCGAATGCGGGTTGCGCTAAACCCATGCGGAAAGCATTGTTGCAATGCACGATGCGATTGCATGCAATGCGAGACCCCTGACTACTAATCGTAGGACATTAATGCATTCAAGACATATCTCAACAATTGCATTGTTTTTTGTTTTTTTTTTATGTGTTCTGGTCACGTTACATACATTTTGACTATTCTGATTGACTCTTCTGCATTTTTGGCTGTTAAGGTAATTTGTAGTAAATTAAATATTTGTGGTGGGCAGCGTAGATTGATCTTATGAGTTATGACATCTAATCGCTTTATTGTTTACAAAGCTCTAGGCTGACTACTAGACTGATCCATGAGGATTTCATTGTTCCGTTGCATTATGCTTTTATATATTGGAATACAAAGAAATTAGTTCCACATTGATTAGACAAAAGAGAAGATCATGGACATATTATTGAGGGCAACTATCTCCATAAGCATGAGACCATTTAGGTGAAACAACAAATAAAGCTATGATGGCCCAAAATGAACAATATTATACCAATATGTAGATATGTCGAGAATCGTTGTTTCTAACCATTGGTTTCAGAGCCATGCTCCTAACTTAGTCATGTATGTATAATCCCAGTTGTTAGACAAAGAAATTAGGAGCTTCAAAGATATAGTCGTGTTGGAAATCTGTTCTTGAGCTTGGGTTGGCAGTATGTGATCTGGTAGGGGAGTTGGCCAGGGATAATAAGGGATAGACATGGTGGTACTTTGTTGGAAGGAAAGACTAAATGCTCGGGTGCCGAACAAAAGAAGAAGTGCTTGGAGACATATTAGTCAGAATAGAGATCCGTGATAAAGAGCTCTATCAAAACTGGTGGGGTGCTCCAGAGAAGAAAAGTTTGTATGCATATAAACTAGACAAATAAATAACTATTTGATGGAGAGGTTCAGTAGTGTTCGAGAGGAAGATTCGTTGGAGATACAAATCAAGTAGTCTCACACTAATTAGACAATGAGAAAGATCATGGGTAGATTAGTGAGAACAAACGACCAGGACCATCTTCATTCGTATAAGACTATTTGGGTGAAACTAAAAATTAAATCACGAGAGCTTATGCCCAAAAGTAAATAATATCATATCAATATGAAGATTTGTCTCGGATTGAGAAAAAAAATACATTTTAATGATTTCATATGCATAAATGGCTATTTTTTTTTTAAACAAGGGTGAACGTCCGTTCCTAGGCCAGGCATCAGAGACATCGAAGGAATAATGCTACAAGGTGAGTCTTGAACCCAAGATCTTGAGGGAAGCATACCTTCAAAGTCCAAGTCTTCAACCACTGCGTCACCCCTTGGATGGCTATTCGTGGAAATGAAATGCGAGTAATTAGAAACTAATTATCCTGCTCATTGCAATCAAGTGAAGGGGTGTTTTGCCTCTGTAAATTGGCAACAAAGTTTACTATAATCCATGCCCATGGAGACAAGTGACGATGTTGTAATTCACATCTTCGAGGTACAAGGACTTGTATGTATGTGGATGCATTTGATGAACTAAAATTTTCACCTTTTCGAAAGGTCAAGCAATAATTAAAACTTGAGGAGGTTAGATCGTTAAGAATTAAATCAATTAATGGTTTCTAAGAAATACTGTAGTAGCTTCTTGTTATGTCCTAAGTTATTGATAGATCAACAATTTTATTGCATACGAGAGGCTAAGTTTGGAATATGTAGTTCGTGGAGAGTAGGGGAATATTTTTGACCTCATCAACAAAATTGAAGGTCTAAAGATGATTTGAAAGAGTTCCGGAATGGAAACTTTGTCAATATTCTTCGAACTCCCTTTAAAGCAGTAAACTTCTATGCTTATGATGCGTATAACATTGAAAAAGTGAGGAGTATTCACAATTTATAGGACTACTCATTGTTAATTTTGAAAACCGGAAATTTAGAGCTTTGCTCCCGTATATCTAGGGTAACCACGTCCACTCTTATGCCAGGCACTAGGAGACATCGAAGGAATGGAAATTCGGGAGGTGTTTATAAATTAATGTTACTGATGAGTTTCGAATCTGGAATCTTGAGGGTAGAGGACTACTCTTATTACCCTTAAACTCCATGCATTATAGGACTACTCTTATTATTATTTTTTTTAGAAATTGAAAAATTGGATTTTCGTTCTACTATACCTGAAGTAACTACGCTCATTCCTAGGTCATTGAAGGGATGAAGACATGGGAGGTGTCTATGAATAAATGTCACCTAAGTCATTGAAGGGATGAAGACATGGGAGGTGTCTATGAATAAATGTCACCTACCTAAGTCATTGAAGGGATGAAGACATGGGAGGTGTCTATGAATAAATGTCACCTAAGTCATTGAAGGGATGAAGACATGGGAGGTGTCTATGAATAAATGTCACCTACCTAAGTCATTGAAGGGATGAAGACATGGGAGGTGTCTATGAATAAATGTCACCTAAGTCATTGAAGGGATGAAGACATGGGAGGTGTCTATGAATAAATGTCACCTACCTAAGTCATTGAAGGGATGAAGACATGGGAGGTGTCTATGAATAAATGTCACAGGTGAGTTTCGAACCTGAGATTTTGAGGAGAGAAGACTACTCTTATTATTATCAATTGATTTTGAGATAAAACTTCATATATTTTAAAAAGGGAGATCGAAGGAAAATGGTGCCCTGGTCTTAAATATGGAAGAATGCTACATAATGACTGATTTGTACACACCCTGCTTATGGATAATTTTGTACCATGCATTCAAATATATTATAAAAATTATATATCATATTGTATGATTTTCTGCACTATAATTATTATTGTTAAATAGAACTAATTCAACTAAAATTAACTTCGAAATAACATCCATTATGAATTTTAAGCTTTGTTAAAGTAGACTAAATTAGGATATTTTTGCCAAACCAGAGGATCAAATTTTATTTTAAATTCCGTCTGTGAATCATTGAGAACAGAGAAGACAAGTTAATACAAAAGAGCACACGCCTTCCTCTCCATTTTTTTAAAATAAAATAAAAAGGAAAGAAAAAGCACATGTCATCATATCTCTAACCTTTTTTAAAATCAGAAAATTGGAGCTTTGTTCCTCTGTACTTGGGGCACTCGGGCTACTTGGGGCACTGCTAGCCCGAGAGATACTTCGAAGGATATAAAACATCTCGAACTAGAGATCTGAATCATATCTTGAAATCATTAATTTCGATTGCTGGATTGCCCTTTGGGGACCATCATATCTCTAACTTGTCTTCTCAAGGATTCACAGAAAAAATAATAATTCATATAAGTTAATAAGTTATAGCCGACGAAAGGCTACTAATCTATTGTCAATTTATTCGAATTAAAGAGAACGAAAGGCTCAACCACAAGAAAGATTCTCACCCACTAATTCATTGCCATCAAAATCAACAGCTCAGATTCTAATCCCCATCAACAAAGAACCACTCTCATCCGTTGATGTTTCCTACATGAATACAAAGAAGCTAATCCAAGAAAAACTTGACACATATGAATCACGAAAATCATTTCACATCCTCCACCAATCAACTCCATAAACAAACGATTCAATCTTATTCAAAAGAACGTGAAGAAAAAGAAGTTAATAGAAATAAGAAAATTATTGGTCTAGGGATTAAAAGGATTTACTAGAACAAAAAGATAATGGCTTCAATAGGGTGATTGGATTTTGACGTTGAAAAGAGGAGAGAAGAAAAAGTTGAAGAGAAAGAGGAAGTAGAGTAATTTAAAAATATGAAATAGTTGTTTGGAGATTGATATTTTGGAGAGGAGATGTTGTAGAAGTATTTATTTTATATTGATTTTTTACAATATAATGATTGTAAATTTTGAATTGATTGATAAATATAATATATTTTATTTCATACTGTGTGGTGAAAATTAGAGAAAGTTTGATGTGATATTTGATAAGATTAGATAAAATATATTTTATATGGTTGAAAATTAAAAAATATTTAATATGATATTTAAAAGATTAAATAAAAGATCTGGTGTGATATTAGAGGAGCAGTTAAGGAACAGTTAAGGAGAGATTGATATCTTAAAAACAAATTAGAATTTCTCTCTTCCTCTCTTCTCCTCAATACCAAATCCAGAACACCCCCTCATAGTACTACCGGTGGATTTGCTTAAAAGTCAATGTTAAAACCGGTTTAGGAGTAAGATAAGGAATGGTAAATCCTATTAAGAGTAGGGATTTCCTTATCCTACTCCTAAACGGACCATATCAGTCAAACACTTAGATAACCAGTCAAAGTGCTAAGTACGTTGACCGGAAAATGAATAGATATAAAAAAATAAGAAGTTGGATTACAGATTTGGATAGAAAATATGCATTTATAGAGTAGTTAAGAACTAATAATCAAAGCAGACATTGGAGTATAGGCACAGATACGGCAAGCATGGGCCTTTCTTCTCGGTTCTCGACAGTTCATCACATGGTTATCACGTTGAAAGACTTTTGAACCTTATTTTTAACATTGTGATCTTTGCACAGTTCTTCCCCTGTCTCTCTAATTCCTTCAAACCCTTTTTTCATCACCAATTTTCAGCCACACCCATCTTCTTTTTCTTCCCAAAAAGCTTCTCAAATTCCATGCCCATCGACTCACTGGCTCGGCCCCTTTTGGGTTCAGACACAATTACACAAAACAGAGTCTCCATTGATTTCTGATTCACCTCAAATGACAAGGTGCTTTTTATTCAGTATCACAGAGACTAAGAATTGGTGTCATCGCTATAGGTTCTTCAAATGCGGCCTCCAATCCACCTTTACAGATCTCAAAGATGGCACCACAGTCCACTGCTGGGTTCCCAAGAACCCTATTGAGTCTAAGCCTAATCTGCTTCTGATCCATGGCATTGGACCCAATGCACTTTGGCAATGGGGAGATGTGATTGCTGGCCTCGTAGCTCATTTCAATGTCTACGTGCCGGATTTGATCTTCTTTGGCGACTCCTTCACCACTCGGCCGGAGAGGACCGAGTGGTTCCAAGCTCAGTGTTTGATGCGAACCATGGAGGCTAACTCGGTGTCGAAACTCAGCTTGGTGGGGTTGAGCTATGGAGGGTTTGTTGGGTACAGCATGGCCGCGCTGTACCCTGAAGTGGTGGAGAAAGTAGTGATTTGTTGCTCTGGTGTTTCTGTGGAGGAGAAGGATTTCAAAGATGGGTTGTTGAGAATCTCTGATTTGGATGAGGCTACGGCCATTTTGGTGCCTCAAAAGCCTGAGAAGCTCAAACAGTTGCTGAGTTATTCGTTTTTCCGGCCGCCATCGATGCGGCTAATGCCTTCTTGTTTGCTCAATGATTTCATTGAGGTAAGAGCTGTGTTTGAGATTTTTGCTTCCATCACTTTGGTATTTGTTTCAGATCAAAATTATCTGTGTTCCTGTCTACTCTTCTTGCATCTAATACTAAACCAATTTTGACTACACAATTTGTTACTATGTTATAGAAATATGTAACAAATATGTCAAATATATTTAGCTCATAAGTTTAGGTTTGTATATATTAAGATCAAGAAGTCAAGCTCTTACAAGTTTGTGAAATCTATTTTTTATAAAGTCACAGAAATTCAGGTTGATTACAATTCAAACCTAAAGCTATATAAACTTGTACCTTCTAGAAGTACAAGACTCAATTTTTTGCTCCAATTTTTTTCTGTTGATCTGACTAGCTTTTTTTGGGCTCTGTGGCAGTCAATGTGTTTGGACCATATTGAAGAAAAGAGAGAGCTGATTCGAACTATTCCCAAGGGGAGAAAACTTTCAGACCTTCCTAAGATTCATCAGGTAGAGATTGCTATTTATCATTCTTCCGCTAATTTACAAAATCCAAAAGAACTTAATTTTTTGATATCCGCGAGTGTTTAGGCAAACTTACACTCATGTCAACTATTTTCACGGGATAACATGCATGACACTACAACGTTTGGATATCAAGAAAACCCATAGGAACTTGATTCATAGATAGATGGTCGACATAGATTAAACCACGACCTTTTGGTTCTCCGAGACTCTCTTGACCATAGGCCAACCCATTCATCTAGACTAATCCATCTAAACAGATCTCATTAACTTGTTGTCTTCATTAGCATTCCACTCTAGACTTTATTTGATTGTTCGTCAAAGTACAATTAGAAAGTGGATGATCCCAAAAACAACATCACTCCAACGTAAATTGTACAATTCTGAACAACTTAGAATCAAGTAATCTGAACCCATATCTGAAATTGTAAAAGCCATTTTCCAACTGCAACATTTTCTTGCAGTCCAATTTTCCACACAAGAAAGAAGAGAAGGTTGGATAGAATATGTTGCCAAGTTTTATAGATCCATGAGTCAAATGAGCCAATCTTTTTATGCCTTGGAACTCAAACAAAGCTCTTTATCATCTTGCTTTCAGGCAACCATGATACTCTGGGGAGAACACGATCAAGTATTTCCATTAGAATTGGGTCATAGATTGCAACGGTGAGTAATCCTATAACCTATTCTTTAAACCAAACATTAAACAAATAGATAAAACTATTCTGATTTGGACACTGTTTTGAGTAGGCATTTGGAGGGCAATGCTAGGCTTGTAATTGTCAAGAATGCAGGCCATGCCTTCAAAACAGAGGAGCCAAAGGAGTTTTACAACCATTTGATATCATTCTTGGTTGGTTCATAGCCCTCCATCCTCATCTCAACATTTCAGCAGTTCAAATTACTGAACATATCAACTATGATTTCCTCCATTCATTACAGAAGTAAGTTATATCTTGACCAATTGAGTTATAGTCTCAGGTTCGAGACTCACCTATGACATTATTCCTTCGATGTCTTCCAGCGCCTGACCTAGGGACGGATGTCGTTACCCTTGTTTCAAAAAAATTGAGTTATAGTCAGGTCAATGTGTCCGACTTTAATGTTAAAAACACATTATATGGTTAAATTTCTTATAGGAGTTTTTTTACATTTGACTCTTAATTTCAAGGAAATCTATGATTCCAAATTCTGTTAAGAAACTTTTTCCACGTGGTTTGTGTCTACTATTAGATAGGGTGGATATACATCTCAAAACTAATTGGCGATGAGAGTAGTCTACCTTTTTTATATATTGTCATTATTTTATATCATTGCTCTCTGTGTCATTGTTTACATCAAGTAAATTTCAACTTCTCTTGTACTCTTATTCAAAAAAATAAAAATAAAAATAAAAAATCAAGTGTCATTTAATTCCTTATCAATTATTCTCGTATACATTTACATATTTGATAAGGCCTAACACCCCATCCACCTAATTAGAAAAGATGATGGGTATATATTATTGATAATGAAGCATAATGTTACAACCACATGAAATCAATCAATCAAGTAGTAGATAATAATTCTCAAACTAAACAGATTCAAATAATTTTTAAGGTAACGGTTACAAAGGGATAAAGATTATTGTTTTAGTACATTACTACTAAGCACGAAAGGGCACAGCGACTCCTACAGAACCATTTCAACAATATAATTAGATGTGAAATTTATAGTTAGTAAATAATTGTTCCAAGGAAGTAGAAAACAATGTCCCTCGAATATATTACCTAGGCTTAAGGTTCATTAGCAGCTTTAGATTGCTCACCTGTGGAAATTAAATGATTAATCTTACTATATTTGGTTTGTCAAAGAAATTCATACAAAATAAATTATTGACTTATTCGCTACTATTAGAAGTAGAAGCCTATTAAATAAAGTTAAGATATTTAATCCTTATCTCTAATACATTTAATTATAGAAAACCGTAAGATACTAAATCCTAGGTATCCTTCAGTAATTAAAGGGTTCTCAAAATTTCAGGTTTAAGATTCATCTATGATATTAATTTGTAGATAGCTCATGTGTCTCCATTTCTTGAATATTTTTCCATGCCTAGTCTAGAGATAGACGTGGTTACCTCGAATATAATGAAGCAAAGCTCAAATTTAAATATAAATAGATGAATACCATGTATTCAATTTATTCCCTCTTCGGCTATCTCTCTAAGTTTTTTTTAATCACTCTTCGGCTAACTCTCATGTATTCAATATAATGGGTGATTTCATTTATAAGGTTTTGAACTTGCTACAAATTTATAGTGATCACTAAGGTAGTCAGAATGGTTCTAAGGTGTTTGTTTATCGAATTTATGGAATATTTAAAATTAGTATATGCTTAACTACTCCTAAAAAATTACAGACAAAAAAATTTATGTAACTCTTCAAAATTATTCATCGTTTTACTACTAAAAATAATTACTCATTTCTATTCATTCATTTATAACTTCTCATTTTTAATCGGTAAAAAAAAAATTCTCATTTCTAATCATTTATTTATAATTACTTAAAATAATTCTTTATTTCTAACCACTCATGTGTAATCTTTTCTTTCTTAACTTCTCAAAATAACTTATTTTAGCCACTTATTTGTAATTAATTTTTTTTAACTAATCAAATTAACTATTAAATTCACATCCAAATAAGTTAGTTTCTAACTCCTCTAAAAAAACACATCAAACAATTTTTTTGCTACAACTCCCAATTTTTATTCAAAATAACTCCTCAAACTAATCATCCAAAACACCTTAAACTGTGTTAGGAAGAGATAATCATAATAGTCTGATTTCTGTTAAATCTATGCTTATTCGTAAATAGTTAACATGCAAACTTGATCCCTCATGACAAAAATTCAACTTCTCAAGTAATTTTTAACCCTAATTTTTTAATTAAAAAAAACTGCAATTCAATAGTTTGGAGTTGTATTTAATGCATTAAATATTGATCGTTACTGTTTAAGCCGTATGGTTTGGTTCACATACTTGGATGTGATTGTACACATTCCCATCCTTCTCTTCACTCCATAACCATAAATTTCTTTTATTAAATTGCATCAATAAAAGCATTGACTTTGAGCAAGTTGCTACCAAATTGGTTGCCTGACCTCTCCATACAAACTAGGGAAAGTTGCAAAGCAATTCCAAATTTTGACCAATCTGATCTCAGGAGAAAATTACAACAATAGGATTCCTTGTGGATCAGACAATCTTTCCCATAAGAATAGTTGAGGTGCGTGCAACCTAGCTTCGACATTAACCGGTACAAAAAAAAAATACAAAAACCAAGAGACCAGCATAAACATGGCAACCATGAGAGAATTGATACCTGGCAAATAATTGTTTCTCATAGAACAAGGTTGATGAGTACTATTGAATATTATAAGAGTAAATTCATTGAGACCTTCAAATGAATTCCATGTGACTAATACTAATCTAAGGGAATAACTTAACTTTACCACATTTAGTTGAACATAGGTAGAGGGTAGAATCTGTTGCAGTTAGCAGTTCAAAGAAAACAATAGGAATGAACACTTGTGGCAGTAGCAGTCAGCACAAGCAATAAGTTACACACAAGGGAGGGAAAGAGTCTGTTGGTTATTCCTATGCACAAATTGGGTTCAGACATCATTTGCAGATGCATATAACAAATTTTAATCTATATTCTACAACAACAAATAAATGGATGAAGACTTGTTCTTACCTTTGTTCACAAGATGTTGAACCCAAACACTACTCGAGGCTCTCGAATGGCGATTTCCTGGCCGCTAGATTTAATGCACATCGACAACATTTTCACTGGTCCACCCGGCTACTAGAGCCTGCATCGTTAATTGAAACTGTGGCAAAAGACTTGGCCCATGCCCTCGCATTCATGGCCCCTCCTTGCAAATTGCTTCTCTTGCATGGATCCTTGAAATGGCTGAATAATTGAACTGCTCCTTTCAGGCAAGTCAAAGGTCGCTCCCATAAGGTTCCCAATCTTAGGTTCCTAACGTGCCTTCGCCAAACATATCGAGCGTAGACCAAAAGAGTTGGAAAGAAGATATACATTAATCTCATAAGCACAAATGCAGTAGCTAGAGCCAAATACGCCTCTTCCCGAAGTAAATTTTCGGGAGACCTCGCCCATGAGAATGGGCAATTTTCCTGCTCACTGTTATCATCATGCTTTTCCTGATTCCATTCAAGTCTATCTGGTGATATTTGATCCAGTGATGCAGTCTGGCTGCCTATAAAACAAGTAAACCAGACCACCAATATCAAATCATAGAACTAAATTTAACAATCTGGGTATGGTGGCCATTAAGATTATTCATCATATTTTCAATTAAAGCTAACACAACAATGCATACAAACGCTTAGATAATAAATTAATACTTTGCATATTGATACAGCATTAATAATTCTAAAACTTTCTTGATTCATCAAATTATAAGACTCTGAAAGAAACCCCTTTTACAAGATTATCAAAAGCCAGAACATGAAATTCCATCACAAATCATTTCATCAAGGAAAACATGTCCCAAGAACCAAGGTTCAATGTACTTTAAATGAATAACAGAATAGATAAACACTATTATCAGCAATTAAGAATGAAGGCTAGAAACATGTTTTTACGCAATTTAATCGTTTCTTATATGAAATATAATCTGTTAAGCAAAAAAATGCAGACAAAACTAACACAAGACTACATAATTTCAATTCTTGATAAGCATTTTTTTTCATGGAAGCAGAATTTAGAGGCAATCTTACCAGTAACATCATTATAGAATGCAACAAGAGAAGGGAGAGTTCGAGAGCCATAGTAGTGAGCCCGCATGGTAGAGTTTAAAAGGAAAAGTGTAGGAAAACCATGAACCCCATACTTGGAGAGTATGCTGCAAATAAACAAAACATGAATTGTAAGTTCACACTAGTAAACAAAAATGAAAAAAAAAGTGAAAGTACAATATGAAACCTTGGCCTGACAGCCGATTCTTGGATTGCGAAATGCGGAATGGAGGGATACAAAGAGGATAGTATGGAAAAGCTCGGCCTGAAAGACTTGGAGAAGGGGCACCAAGATGCATAGAAGAGCACGGCGACGTATTCGCAGCGGTTCTTCTGTACCATGTTCAGTGCGGTTTGCAACGAGGCCTCATCTCCCTTGATCATAGCAGAAACAAAGAGTTAGAATTGATCCTATTCCTGACCACAATTGCAGCAGCCTGCATCTACCCATCCATGAAAAGTAAACAAGCTCAAAACTCCAGCCATTACCCAATACCACACAACAGAAACAAACCCCCACCAATTCAGAAGCAAAGCCCCCCTCCTAAAACAAATCAAATTCAACAAACGTGACACTACCCATCATTTATTTCTTTTTTTTTAAAAAAAAAAACCCTAAAAATCGAAGCTTCCCTCCACAAGATTTGAAGCACATGATCTGAAAAAGGTGAATTGGAGGACGGAATTTGATAAACAGGAAGAAACCCTGTAGAAGGATGGAAGAGATGAAGACAGAAAAAGGGGGGTTACCTCAGAAACAGCAATGAATCCATGGGGGCCATGGGGGGCGTGAATAGGGCACAAGTTAGGGCTGTTCCAATCGCTGAAACGAAGGGATTGAAGAGGGCAGATTGAATTGGGGACAGTGGCGGCGGAGGGGGCTGAAGGCGGAAGGCTCCCGAGGAGCAGCAGCAGAATAAGGGCAGATTCAGCCATGGCACCAAAACAGGAAGAGATCAGTTTTGAGGGTTAATGGAAGATGAAGGACATTTCTTCCTTCCTCTCTCATCTCTCCTTTCTCTACGCGCTCACGCTCCTCTTTTCTCTCTCTCTCTCTCTCTTATAATTTAATTTTCTTCTATTAATTAGTGATAGAATTCAATTTGAAATTCTATCAAAATTCAAGCGGTGATAGAAGAAGTCTTTTATTGATTGAATTCTATCACTAATAAAACTTAGCTAGTAATAAAATTCAATTTGAATTTTTTGCTACAAATGAATTAATTTTAATTTTATGCTATAAATAAAAATATTGTCTTTTTTGTTATACATGTAAAATCCCATTTATAAAAACAAATTTTTATGTAGGTGATAATCAATTATATTTTAATTCATTGGAACTTTTTTCACTGCTGATCATTTGATAGTTTTTTTTTTTTTTTTAATAGTTTAGAGCGTAGATTGAAGATATCATTTTAGCCTAACTTTTATCTTTATTGAAGCGTTTGTTTGACATAATATAGCTTAAATAGTTATATTGAGTAGAAATGAAGAGTCGTAACCAAAAATTCGTTTGAATGTAGTTTTTAGGTAGAGGAGTTGGAGTCAAAATATTGTTTGGATGTAGATTTAAAATGAGTAGTTATTGTTAGTAGTTAAAAAAGAAATTATTAAAAATGAGTTATCTCGATTGATTTGAAAGAAATAATTAAAAATGAATAGTTAGAAATAATTGAGTAGTCATAAATGAATGCTTAAAAATGACAGTTATTTTTAAAATTAAAAATGAAGAGTTAGTAAAAGCTCTTTGAATGTAGATTTTTTAAGAGTCAATAAATCTAAAAAGCAAATCCTAATTAAATATGTCAAACAAACCGCCCTATGTGTTCATCGTTGTGGTTACGACACCTTTAAAATAATACCTTGGCTTCAATTATTGATTTAATATTTTCTACATTTCTTTTTAAGATAATTTGACTTTTTATCTTCTTTTACCAACGTAATTAAAATTCATGCTAAACAAAAAAAAGCTTTTCGAAAAGCTAAGCATGATTTTCGAAAACTAAAACTTTAAAATAATTATAAATAAGATCGAGAGATGTAAGACCACACATACACACAGTGCACGTGCACGTGCAAAATTTGATATTTTTTGTTTTTTAAGTTGTACGATAAATTAATGCAACCGAATTGGTAGGAGATTAATTTTTAAACCAATAAACAAAGTCAAACCCTAAATCCTAAAGCCCTTGTAAAGTTGAAAGATTTTCAACAAAAATATAGCTTAGTTGACATAATGTATGAGATATTGATTAAAAGTTATAAGTTTAATGAATTCTTTCTCAAAAAAAAAAAGTTAATAAGTTAATGTACTTCATACAAACTACCAATCTAGACTCCAACAAAATCCGAAGTCCCGAGTATATTGATGTTTTAGCAACCATGAAATTCTATGGTTCGAGTCTCCAACAGTAAAAAAAAATCTAGATTTGAGTAACATGAAATTATTTATGTACTTTTGATAAGATCATGAAACATTTGATGTGAACATCTCATGATTGAACTACATTACAAATTTTATCTTTAACCACTCAATTAATGGACTCAACCAACAAAGCTCATAAGTGTGTAAAGATATCAATTCAAGCACTAGGAGTATAATTTAAGCATAAATCATGTTACAATTACATAGCAACTCCAACAAGCAACAAAATCTAAATAATAATAATAAAAAAAAAAAACCATGACTAACGAGTAAAGATATTTGAGTATCTGCATCAAACTCATGCAAGAGAGCAAATACTTTTTTTTATATATAATTCAACAATATTTGAGGTGAGAGATTGTGACCTCTTGATTATCAAGTCATACATCATGTCAGTTGATACTCTTTCTTTCGCCGTTTAGGTTATAAGATGACCAAATGTCTACAAGATTATATGTTCAGCTTAGTTTACATCTCTGACATCGTCTGCCTGATCTCCTAATGGAATAGGATCCTGCAATGCAATTTAGTAATTAGTATAAGATTATGAAGAAATATGGATGGTGTTGATGAAAAAAAAAACACAAATCAATTACAAATCAATTAGTAATTAGTATAAGAGAATCTTGCGAAGTTTCATTCCTCCACATTATAAATTACGAAGCATCCTGAAAATTAACTCATTTCTGAGTGGTTTATGGTATTCATGGGACTTGAACTTAAAGGTTACAATCAAATTATATATTACATATTTTGAAATATTTTTTAAAAATTGCTATAATTAAAATATGAATGCTAAAATTTGCTACCCACAACAAATTTCCTACACATATATTTAATTTAATAACATTTGAGATGGAGATTTGACCATAAAATTTTGGTTATTAAATCATATATCATGTCAATTAAACTATGCACAAGCTTGTCACAGAGTCATTCTAGTAAACAGATATCAAGAAGTACACAAGGTACACGTATGAAAACAAGTCATAACCGAAAGGGTTAGTGGTATGTTGGTTTCATTGTTTAGCAGTAATCCAGTGCAACACGATGATCACAGGTTCGATCTTTCGATCTTGAAATGCAATATTTGGTTCTCATTTAGTTGAGAACAATAATGTGATCTATGTAGGATTTGGAAAGAAAAAAAAAATGACACAAATGCCATGAATTAGTGCTACAACTTCTAAAGGAAGCACTTCTCTAGAGTCTCAAAAAATCTAGTCTCAAAGAGACGATTTTAGAATTCATGTGTTTCTGCGACCAAAAGGGTTAACCACGTCCGTCCCTAGGTCTGACACCGGAAACATCTAAGGAGTAATGTCACAGGTAAGTCTCAAACCTGAGACCTTGTGGGGAGCATACCTTCAAAGTCCAAGTCTTCAACCACTGCGCCACCTCTTGGAAACGACAATAACTTATTCTTTATGTAACATGAGGAAGTCAAGTACTTGGTATTGAGATCCATTATCATTAGTTGTTGTCCACTATATTTGGGATAACCATGTCCGTCACTAGACTAGACACCGAGAGACATCAAAAGAATGGAGAGAAGCTCATTTCTTATTAGTAATGCGGTTTCCTTCATCCCATATTCGCTATTTCGCCCCAACTTCTCAATACTAACAACGATAAGGTCCAGCTGAAAACTCAGATGCCTTTGAAGGTCAGTTCAAACTATAGAGGCGCCTATTTAGAACAGAGAATATCAAGGTACATGAAAACATTCATAGTTATCAAACTAACACAGTAATTGAGCTCTAGGGATGAATCTACCTTCCTTGAAAATCCAAGTCTTCTTCCATTTGGCAAAGACTCATTCTATAAGACATTCCTAAAATACATAGAAAGAAGGATGTCAATCAAATGGAACCAGGATAATTGGAGATGCTTTTCTTACTCACGACCTAGTACAACAATCCCCTCTCTCTGTTGTTCCAAACCTGAATCGTTTTGAATCCTTTACTAGCAGGCCCTTCCAATTAGAATCTTTTCTTTCTCTGCTGTGATATACAAAATCATATAACTCTTATCTGGTTCTAATTCAAATTAAGAAGGCCAAGGGGTAAAGGAGAAAGGGAGAAGAGGATTTTTGTCTGAATCATGCATCTTTTACCTAGAACCTCTAGTCATAATAGATAAATTTGTAGAAAAAGTACAATCAATACTGTATAATCCCAAACCTTTTCCCTGCATAATTCCATCAAGGTATTAGCCTCTTTGTCAATGAAAATGTTTTCCTATTAAAAAAAAAATTAAGTATTAACCTCTGTTTTCCTTCACTTCTAGTCTTTTACAAATTTATTGCTAGCGTGGAGGGCATCTAGAAGTTGCTCTCATTTTCTCCTAAAAGTGCTATCTGAATTTTATCTTTTAAGTTGAACTGGGTGGTCACCATGAATTGACCTATAACCTCCTAGATCCCCAAGGACATCTTTGACCACTAAACCAACATGATGGTTGAAAAAATAGCCAACTTTATTGGCTAACAATCACTAGTATTGGCCACATTGATTTTCTTTGTGTTGGTTACTTACTCTAACCTATCCGTTAAAACTTCATTTCTACTCAACACTCGTGTAAGTTCTTGTTTCATTGTTTCCTATTTCCAAATTTTAGTAAAGAATAAATAAAAGAATTACTTTATTGTATTTTATTTAGATGAGGAATAATAAGAATTAAGGATTAAATTTAACATGATAAAGTTAATGTTTTGTTCTTTTGGATAAGAAACGAATGCATTGAACAAAAAGAAAGCAAATAATCCAAGGGTGAGGAATTTAAAAAAACAATAAACTAAGAGTGAGTAGGCCCCCTCCCTAAAAAAGTAATAAAGCAACACCTTCTCAAGATAGGCTTAGGAGAATTAAGAGGTGATCGGTTCAATTCATGGTGGTCACTTACCTAGGAATTAATTTCCTACAGGTTTCCTTGACATCCAAAAATGTTGTAAGGTCAGGCGGTATACTTCGTGACATTATTTGAAGTGCGCGCATATTGACTCGGCCAGTCACGAATATCAAATATATAAATAAATCTTTCCAATTATGGATGAGCTAAGCAAAGCTATAATTACAAAATAATTTTATTTTTCTAGCACACCATTATATAGTATTCCAAAACACCTCAAAACTCGACTTATTTTCGAAGTTCCTCTAATTTCTTTCCTTCAGAATCTCCTAAAATAAACCCGAGCAATTCAAATTTTACCTCTTTAAAAATAAACTTTGGGAGAGACCAAAACGGTTACCAAACACAAAAAATAGAGAATAGAAGGTGAGCAACTAGAACCAACATGCTTTTAAACATTTAAAACCAACAAAGATAGGGTATAGACTAATAATCTCATATCTTTGATGACACGACTTCTAAGCTTGATAGTGAAACTATAAATTTACTTCCCTTATCTATAATATCTAAACCAAAAAGAAAAAAGCAATCCATCTATGGTCATCTTCTTAACTTGATAACCAAATAGTTAGATCAAGCGTTTATGTCATTAGAATAGTCAATAAGCACGTAACCTAGCCCAGACACTAACAATGTTTTTTAAAAGCTACAAATCTTCATTAAAAAGGCATATTTAAGTATTTAGCTAAGAGGTCGGTCCAATCCATGGTGACAACCTATCTAGAAATTAATTTCTTAAGAGTTTCCCTGACGTCCAAATGTTGTAGGATATGTTCCATGATATTAGCCGCTCGAACAGTCACAAATATTAAAAAAAAAAGCATTTGAGTATTAATTTGAAAAATGATTTAAGAATATGATTATTTTGATAAAATTGAAAGTTTAATCACTTTTAACATGATTTAAAATAGGAAAACTTACAAGTTTAGTCAAGTTTAGAAAATAATTATAAATATGATCATTTTTTGAAAAAACTAGCAACTACAATCATTGGTATAAATTCGTATTGTCACACACTTTCTTATAATTTTGTATTAATAATACATAATATTGTATTAATGAGTATTAATAATACAATATTAAAACGTATTAATGATCATAGATGCAAATACTTTAAAATTAGACTACATTTGTAATTATTGTATGAGTAAACATCGAAAGCTTGAGATCAAATTAACATTGGGTAAAAATCGAATAAACTCACAATTGATAATCAATTTGCTTTATTTATTTTTATGGTTGATTGTGCTTACTATTTATTTATTTTACTTAATATAAGTAAATCATGATTAAGACTAGGGGTGTTCATCGTTCGGTCGATGTCAATTTTCACCGAACCAACCTATCGATTTGCTTAAAAATGACAACGAGCCGACTGGTCAATTAAGTCAGTTAATTAATTTTATTTTATTTTTGTTTTTTATTAAAAAACATATTCATCATTTAATTTTTAATGAAAATTTAAGCATTAATTTAAAAATTTTGAAAATTTAAGTTAATTTTGTAATAATTAAACAAGAAGTCTAATTAATTATATGAAAATTATTAATTATCTTACAAAGTTGGCTTACCGAAGGGACCGAACGATTTAACCGACAAAATTTTGATAATTATTTTTTTCAACCGACACAGACCCTTAATTCGGTTGATTTTGATCGGTCGAATCGATTTTCGAGGAATGTATATACATCCTAGACTAAAATTTTGGTGTCTTATGTAATTTTCTAATGTGATAATTTAGCGTGTTAGGTTTTTTATATGTATAATTTTTATTATTTTCTTTTACAATGCATATTTTAGTCTCTTCTTTTATGATGTTTCAATCAATTTCTTCTTTTTTATGCTCCAAAATTCTCCTCACCATTAAATCAACTATCTTCATCATGGAGAAGGCGTTATTTTTTATTTCCTTCATAATTTCCAATTTTCAGTTTATTCACGATTTTTAAGTTCGGATGAAGCAAGTTTACTTTTAGTTCATCAGTTAAAATAATTCAATCAGTTTTTTGAAATATACTAAAAAATAGGGGACTTTTTTATATAGAACAAAAAATATCGAAAATTTTTTGAAAAAAAATCGTTTAGAGCAGAAAATGATGGATCTCAATAAAATGACCAAAATGTCCATCCGTAAAATTAAGTAACTTATGTTGAAGGAAAAGTTGTCTATCCACAGCAATTTCCCCTAATAAATAATGTAATTCAACATTTCCTCCACAATACATGTCCGGGTCCGAAGTCCAAACATGGCCTAAAATCTTTGAGGAAATCAAGGACTCTACATTGAAAGCCAGACGCTGACACTTACTCTTATAGCCTAAGACCCAAAAAGAATAAAAGCGTGTACTTCCTGAACAGTTGACACTCACTCTAAAATCACAGATATGAGCTTTAGGCCATGCCTAGGAAAGTTGACACTCACTCTAAAATCATAGCAAACCAAAAAAATCTTAGGACGAACCTGATGTAAAGCTTGGGTTTTTTTTTTGAAACAAAGTTAACCATGTCCATCCTTAGGCCAAGTACCGGAAAACATCAAATGAATAATGTCACAAGTGAGTCGAGAAACTTGGAACCTTGAAGGAAGTATACTTTCAAAACTCAAGTATTCAACTATTGTATCTTCCCTTTGAGATGATAATTAAGCTCAGGTTAGTTTGAGTTATTTAGATTATTAAGATTTCGTTCAATAATTATTTAGTTCTTAGTTTTTTTAAAAAAAACTAAAGGGTATTTTTCGTAATTTTTTTTTATAAAAGAACTATGATATAAAACTTTTAGAAAAAAAAATCAACAATTAAACTCATGATTTCAATCAAGCTGCCTTCGAAGTGAAATTGATGATTTCAATTAAGTTAAATTGATTAAATACAATCAAAATAACATTTATCAATTAAAAACCATGAAAGTTTAAATATTTTTGTTATGTATGAAAGATTTTTTAAAAATTGTTATATTTTTTTTTTAAACAAGAGTAACCACGCCCGTCCCTAAGCCAACACATTTTTAAAATTGTTATAATTAAAATTTAGATGATAGAATTTGACATCTACAACAAATTTTCAAAATTAAACTTATAAATACATAATTTTCAAAAAAAATATATAATTTTCAAAAACTTAGAAACTAAAAAAAAATATAATTTTCAAAAAAAAAAATTCTGAAATTGTTAAAAATTCAAATGTTTTGAAACAGAAACTATATGGAGAAGTGGAGATTTAAAAAATAATAATAATAAAAAACAAAAAAAAAATTTAAACAAACTTGATTTTCAAAAATCAAACAAATTTTTACAAAAAAATATAAAAAATCAGAAAACCCAATATAAATTTTGATGTCAACGGCAAACCATAAAGGGGGTTCCAAGTGAAAATAGCGTAGATTCATATGAAATTAATGTTCAATTCAAAATAACTAATAAACCTAAACGGAGCCCAGATTATTTCAATCCATTCCTGATTTCGAACCTCGAATCTGGTGCATCAAAGGAAGGATCAAGATTTCAGCGATAACTTTATTATACACGGATTTCGAGGGCATCTTTATCAACTGCTCTACCCTCCGTTTCATTTTCTAACAACAACAACATTACAACCAATTACCCAACTTCCTGCCAACACCAAAAAATCTTAATCCACTTAAATGCCTGAAGGCGACACTTTTACCACAAAAGGAAACATACGACTCTAATTACGTTACCAAGATATCATGTCTTCCCCCTGTAAAGTAGTCCACTCAAGTCAACTTACACGTATTTCGACCGTTTTTTTTTTGTAGTAGTTAAGACCTTTAAAAAAACTTTCCTACATATGAAATTATAAGAGAGTTCTATATTTTGAATACGTGACCGGAACGTGTAGAGAAGTTTTCCTCTTATTTACATACTCCCTTTTGATAGAAAATGCCAAGATTTCACAATCCACCCCCGTCCGACTCCTTTGGGAATGCTTGAAGTTAGACTCCACCATTAATCAAACTTACTGAGGTCTAAGGTACAAATGCTTGAAGTAAAAATATTACAGGAGGTGAAGGATCACAAAATTGGACGACCTTCTTTTAACTTTCTCAGCTACTCTCACCTTTTACCAAATTTTAAAACGGAGTCATTTATTATATGACTGATTCAAAAGTGAGACTTTTTTCCAGTCCAAATTGTACCAAAACTGTTGAGAAGTGGACAAATTCGAACTTCCGAACTCCAAAGTCCAATTGTGAGCTAGGTATAATTTGACAAACTACAACGACTGTTTGGATACTCTTCTTGAATTTTAATGATTTTGCTCAATATTTTATGAATAGATGGAAGGATTCTGATTGAAAATTATTCAAATCAAAGAAAATCTCAGCTTCACAAGATGAACAATTCTGAGAGTGGATTGCATAAAGCATGGACAATTCAAATTTTCCAGTACATTCACAGATATGTTCTACTTCAGGGTACGTTTGTACGGTACTATGGAAGATCTTTTACGGTAATGTTGGCGCGCACCGTATTCTGACTCATTCTGTCAAGACACTCCATGAATTAAGGAATTATAGACCACTTTGGTAAGGAAGCTACAGACAGGGGAAAACATGAGCACAAAATCTTCCTATTGATGAACTTTTCTCAAAAGAAGTTCCCATCTTTGATATATTCTTAACCATCATGGATTAGGCTAATGGTAAAAAAAATTGGGTAAATAATAATGTGTTACCTTAGAAACCAAATGGTAATATAATTAAATGTCTATCTCATAAAATTAGTTGAAATGAACTATCATGGAATGACCTAATGATCAAGAGGGTCTAAGGAAACTAAAAGGTGATCTATGATAGTCACTTACCTAGAATTAATTTCCTATGGATTTTTTGTCTCCAAGGGGTGGCACAGTGGTTGAAGACTTGGATTTTGAGGGTATGCTCCCCTCAAACAAGGTCTTACGTTCAAGACTCACCTGTGAGTCTATTCCTTCGATGTCTCTGGTGTTTGGCCTAGGAACGGGCGTGGTTACCTTGTTTCAAAAAAAAAAATCCTATAGATTTTCTTGGCATCCGATTTTTTCATCAGGAATGTTTATTCGAAATGGATAGTGATATCCAAAAAAATTAGATATTTTGTTGTTTTTTAATCTAAGAATACATGTGTAAAATTAGATATATTTTTGCTGCTATTTTAAACTTCGAACAAGGGACCTATAATTCAATTATACCTAGTACATTGTCTTCAGTTTTCTAAACTCATAATGTTTGAATGTCTTGATACCCAGTGGCAGAATAACATAAATTATTACTTACCACGGAAGGCTTAGGAGTATCAACTACTTTAATTTAGGTAACTTGTGCTATGCTCAAATGGTTTTTATTTTTATTTTTTATGACCCGAGAACTAGGAGTCCCGGGTACCACTGACCTGTCCTTAGGCTTCTCAACTAGGGCCCGATCCTCACCCATACACTTCAACTATAGAATAATGAGAATCTAGACTAGTTTGTGGACACCTAAACTCGTTCCACGAGACAAATATCAGATCCTTAAGCATTTAGTTATTTGCTTAGAAATCTTGTAGGTTTAAGTTGTCCAACCTAACAACATTTAGTTGCTAAAAAACTCTGAGAATTTTAAATTCTAAGTAGCAACATATGGTTTAAATTAGAAAGCATGCATACCACTAAACTGATAAGCAAAAAAAGAAAAAAGGAAACTAATAAATGAAAAATGAAAAAGCAAGTCAAACAATATTTGCAAACAATTAATATCAAAATATATAAACTCAGTTGCTAAGAGGCTCAACGTGGTATAAAACAAATGAGAAAAATGAATGCATGAAAAATAAGAAAGAAAATAACAATTCAATTACTTTACTTATTTTATTAAAAAAATGGGGGGAAAACACAGAAAAAACTAAACATCTTCATTTTAATAAACAAAAAAAAAAAGAAGATCGAAAATACTGTTTTCAAGAAACGTTCAAAAAAAAACTATTTCAGTAAACTTGAAAAATAAATGGAAAAAAAAAACATAAAGTAAAGAACAATCAATCAAATTATATAAAAAAATGAACGATAACTGTAATCTTACATCTACAGGAAGGTGGAAGCGACAAGGTTCACAGCATTACCATTACGATCTCCTCCTCCTCCGCCGCCGTCGCCGTCGCCGTCGCTGTCACCGTCACCGCCGCCTCCGCCGCCTGCTTTTCGCCTCCGCTTCTGGAATCCAAAGCAGCATTTCCATTACTGTGCGCAAACCGACTCCCATCCTTCCTCGGCCGACCTCTCCGCCGCTTCACCGGAGCGTAACTGCTATCAATTACACCGACAGGAATACTGTGGAAAATCGCGTACGAGGAATCGGGAACCGATTCGTCGTAGATGTGGTTAATAAGAACGAGATCCTCGTCTCCATCTTCGCAGCCGTCAACGACGGCGCAATGCGAGTCTCCGACGAAGAGGTGCTTGAAGAGAGCGACGATCTGCGCGTTGTTGACGTTGAGGCGGTCGGGAGATTGAGGGGGGATTGAGGAGGAGGAAGAGGAGGAGTGAAATTGGGGTTTCCGCGGGGCTAATCGGAGGCGAGAATAGGTCTGTTTGCGGCTGCCGGCGGACTCGTTGAAGACAGATCGGTCGATTTTGGGGATGAGAACGCCGGCGTCGGAGGTGGATTGGGAGGCGGAGGAGGAGGAAGAAGAGGAGGAGGAGAAGCGGGAGAGGCAGTAGAGGTCGGATTGGGAGAGGAATCGGAGATCTATGATTGGGAGAGATTTCATGTGGAAGGTTTCGTTGGATGGGGAAGCAACCATGGTTGTGAAAGCCATGGATATGGGCATAAGGTTTCTGTAAAACTGCGAAAAACAAAGGAAAAGGAGTAGCGCCATTCTTAAAGGGGATAAACCGGTTTCTGACTGGGCCTTGGCCCAAACGAATTTCTACTGGGCCTTACTCTACATTTAGGGCTCCAATATCTCGTGATCTTTTTTTTATTTTTTTATGTATCTGGTCATATTTATGTCTGGTGAATAAAAAAAAAATAGTACAGCAATAATATTTGAAATTGGAAGATTAGAAGATTGATGGCCATATTATCCATATTGCAATATATGAAATTAGAAGATTCAAATTTAACTTCAAATATTTTACGGCAGAACCAAATGGCATTCTAGCTTGACGGCCAACTGGTTGAATTTTAATTTAATTTAATATTTTTGATCTCATGATCGAATCCTAAAATATTTTAGGGCAGAATATGGTTTGAAATTATATATTTTTGTTTATATTTATATCTTGAGATAAAATTCAAGTTTTTTAAGAGATTTTTTATGTACAATAAAGAAACCAAAAAAATCTACTAATAAATTCATACATAACAGAAAAGTAAGACGAGACTAGTAAAAATACAAAAAAAAAAAAAAAAAATCTATATGCATGATGGCTTCCTTCCTTATAAGGATGACGAACCTATTTAAATCCATCGTTTGTTTTGGACATAAACCCTTACTCCTTTGATTGTGGGCGTTTTCTAAAAATCTCATTTCAATAGAGATGTTTATCCTTCCTTATAAACCTATAATTTACGATAAAAATGATTAACAAATCTCAACATAAAAACCAACTAATAAACTTCAACCCTACGTCAAAGGTAAAATATTTATAAGATTTTAAGGTTAAACCTTACGAAAGTAGACAAACCCACTAAAGAAAGAGAATGAGACAACAAAACCATAGAAAAATGAGACACGCAAGTTCATCACTATGGTATTCAAATATCTCTTTCGCAAAATAATAGACACCAAGATGAATTCCAAATTTAACGACTAGGTCTAAAAAAATAATTGTTATTTATTATTATTATTTTAATACAAGTTGGAGAAGGGGTTACAAATACCGACCGATTCCAGAGATCGAACTCGTGGCCGTGGAATGAAAATAAATTAACATCAAACAAAATAATCAATCGCATCACCGACCTATTGGATTATAATTGTTATTTCAGACTATTCGATTAGGCCTCCATTTTCGTGACTTAAATGAAGATTGGATCCAAATGTATTTAATGAGCAAAGTATAAATCCAAATCTAAACCTAAAGTTATGAACTTTACTCACCTATGCCCTGTGACATTCTTAAATTTGAATAAAAATGGACCACTGATTGACAATTATTTGAAAGGGAAATGTCACATGCCTCACCAAAATTATTGTTTCAGACTGCATGTTGTGAATGCAGTAAGTAAATAAATGTTAGATGCCCTTTGCCATATGTCAAACAATAAAATAATTAAATTTCAACTGAATTTGTCCTTTTTTCTAATAACACATTTTATCTTAAATAAACGAGCTTATTATTATTCAATACTAACTTGGAATATAATGCAAAATGTTCCAAACTTTGGACGAAATTAATAAAATCCCATCAATATGATTTTGGTCATAGAAAACCCATCACATGGAATGGGGACCGTTAATGTTAATGAATTGGCGTGTACATGAATTGTATGGGACTATATACTTTGAACGCTAACAGAAAAAATCAAAATTACCAATTTTGTTACAATTTTTTTCTTTTATATTATATGATATTTAATATGACTTACACATTTTTCTCAATTTTGGTGGAAGAATGTTGGAGAATTCTACATTAAAAAAGTTAGGAAATAAAATGTCAATAAGAGTACACCACAACATTAGTATGCATCAAAATTTTCAAAGAGTCGTGAATTTGAATTTATCCACCTCTAATTGTTGTAATCTAAAAAAATAGTAAAAAAAACTATTAATTTACTTAGAGATTCACATGTACAAAAAAAAAACATTTAATCCTTTTAAAAATTGGTAAATAGAGTATTCTGATTAATCGCAGTACATTGTTTAATATAATCATAATAATAACAAGTAATGTATAACATTTAATAGTATCATCGAAGAATAGGTCAGTGGCGCGATGATTTTACTGTTTAATTGTAAACTAGTTCAACATTATCTTCCTTCCCCACCTGTAACTCTTAAAGAGAACAACTGCACCATTTATGGGAGTGTAGTCATGACTGCAATCAAATCTTTTTCAAAAATAAATTCTTTTCTAATATTTTCAAGTTTTACTAATTAGAATTTATAAATTTACTTCAATAAAATTTATTAGCGTTACTTAGTTTACTTGATTTCAATTAATGGAAACTATTTTTGCTTATAATAAGAGTAGTAAATCAGCAACATCAAATATATATATATTTATATAAATTTGCTATAATTAATTTAAATTAAAATTTTCGATTTCTGTAAAAAAAAAAATTAATTTTTCAAAGTGTCGAAATTGAAATAAATTTAGTTTTTTTCGTACGTGTAAAATTACCGACCACAATGCAAGTGTCGCCTGTTTGTATATCCGGTTAGTCAGTGACCGAACCAAAAGGCGGTAACACGCAAAATCAAATTGTTTGCTTTTTGTATTTTTGTCCAAAAACAGTCCATCCACCTTATCCCCCACTCTATCCTAAATCTGTACTTTACGAAAATAACATTAACAAAAAAAAAAAAATTACTATAACAACAATATTTAGATGTTAGACGGCAATTTTCCATGGTCGCACTCCATCCATAATGTCGGCATCTTCGATGCCACACATTTCAGCTCACTTTTTTTTATATATAAAAAATATTAAAACGTGTATATGATATCATGAGTGGGGTGCAAAAATTACCCTCTAGATATTAACAAATTTTAAAGTATTTACTTTTATCAAAAGTGAACCATATACTTATGTTAACATCGCAATTATGGTTAATATTAATTGATAGAAAAATGTAATCTAGATTATGACATTCAAAGTTTAAATCCTCACTCGTGTATACTGTAAAATAAATAAATCTTACAAATTTATCCTCAATTTCAACTAATCGGAACGAAAGAAAAAACAATTTAGTGGACCTCTTAAAAACGGTATAGAATATGATAGTTTCATTGTTGTGTAGCAGTTTAGTTCAATACTACAATAACATGTTCGATTTCGAAAATCAGTATTTAACTCTCATTTATTTGAGAGCAGTTATACCTTTTTTTAGGGTTTATGATACTCCATCTTTCAACATACACTAAAAAAAAATGTGCAAAATTAAACTTTAAAAATGCATAAAAACTATTAAAGAGATAGTTGCAATATTTATCCATGTTATATTTAGGGTAGAATGTTAAATTTATCGTTCAACCAATATTAATCCGGTCTTTAAATAAATAGGTAAAACTATTCGAAACATTATTATCATAGATCATAAACAAGTAGCTTATTACTTCATTCATCACCAACACTAATTCCTAAATAAATAATTAGTTACTCCAATCATTACTAACTCTTTCACTTCACTCCACTTCCCTCTTCCCTATTAAATTCAAACTTATACTTTCACGTGTAATTTGAAAATGTTAAAGCTAGGATAAAAATAAAAGGTAAATTTAGGTACTTTCTCAAATTATTTTTACTGATTTAAATATTTAATAGAAATACCATTTATTTAAAACAATAATTTTAATAAAGACTACGGCACATTACGGCCTGCCGACAGGGAAAAAAAACCCCGCACAGTAGCAGCTAACACCCTCGCAGTTTTTTTTATATTTATTTATTCTTTTTTTAGTTAAGAACTCGAGATCTCTTAATTATTAGGTATACATGAACTATGATTAACTATTCTAAAAATGTGTTAAAAACAACTTTTAACTACAATATATTCAATTCATGATAATTATTTATTTAAAAATTAATTTTATTTCGACAACCAAATCCTACGAAAATAAACTGTTTATCGTGAACAAAAATTGGTGCAAACACAATATAATTTGGTTTTTTTTTTTTTTAATAAAAGAGTATTACTAGACAGGATCAGGTATCTTTACCATTATTAAACTAAAATAAATAAATAAATAAAGAAGATAATAAATTGAAGTGAACGAATAAAGAAGTTAGAAATCTGGGAAATACAGTGGAGCCAAGCGAGGTGAGTATTTAATCAAAAGAATCCATTTTTATCAGAAAAATGTGCAGTTCTCTCATTCATTACGTGATATATTCATTAAATTGCATGTGGATTCTTCGTCCTAAAGTTATAAAAATTACAAATTTAGTTTCAGAAGCTGGATCTCTGCAGAATCAAATTCAATCTTGAATTTGAACTTGGGGCTGTAAAATGAAATCAACCCATTTGTAATCGCTCAAACATTTCTGGGTTTTTTGTTTTTCATTCTTTTGTTCTATACTTCATTCACCAGGTTTGTTCATTCTTTCTTGCTTTCCTCTGTTTTTTGTTCTCTCACTATGTTTTTAATTTGATTTGTTGATGTGGGTTGTTCTAATTTTCATTTTTTATTATGCTGGATTTTATGGATCTTTGCTTGTGGATTGTGTATAAGACTTGGATTTTGTTTTTGACTTAGCTTATATTGTTTAATAGATTTGTCAAATTTACTCAATTTTGTTATGAGGCTCTGTATTTGAGTTTATGGGGGTGTTAACTTTTAATGGTTTCAGCTTGATTAGCATGTTATATGCTATGAATAATGGGAACAACAATCAAGAGTTTATGCAAAGAACACACTAATTTACATGTTTCACTAATGTCGTGTTAGTTACGTCCATGAGCAGCCTCATAAAAGCTCTTATAAAACATATGGCCCAAAGTACATAAAAAAGTTCGATACGACTTTGCGCCTGGACCCTCACTCGCTGGCCGGAAAGCAAGACCTCTGACTAAGTAATCGTAGAGCAACTTAGTTAAAGGCAAATCTACATTATATGCTAATCTTATTCTTAGTCATTGCTGAACTTGATTGAAGTTTTTTTTTAGTGACTGTTACTAAATCTACTTTGTTTCTTTATTTGGCTTCAAAAGCTTTGGTTTGAGAATGTCAAAGCCTTTGCACCGAGGTGTATCCGGGGCAAGGATCGATGAGGGCGGCCATGACTTGACGAAGGATGGAACCGCAAGGGGAGATTTGGATGCAATGTTTAAGTTTCCATTTGGATCACCTTCACCTAAAACAACCCCTTCTAAGTATGGGGATATTGAGAATGGTTTCTTCTCTGATTCATTCATAATAGGAACTCTAAGGAGTCAGCACAAGTTAGCAAAGCAAATCTTGAGCTTCACCATACCATTGATTGTTCTTGTAACTTTCATTGGATTGTTTTCGTGGTCTGTATCCATTTCAACGACGTCCAGACGTCATGCAGTCCGTAGTTACGATAAAGTACAAGAGCAGGTTGTTTTATACCTTTCTGAAATTGGGGAGCTTGCTCTTGGTGCTTCAAGGATGAAGGAATTGGAATTCTGTTCTCAAAATTATGAAAATCATGTTCCTTGTTTTAGTGCTCCAGAAAACCCTGGCTCGGGGTATTCGGATCGTAACTGTGAACCCGAACTGAAGCAGAATTGCATTGTACCACCTCCTGTAAAGTACAGGATTCCTCTTAGATGGCCCAGTGGAAAAGATGTCATCTGGTTTGCAAATGTAAATATTACTGCTGAGGAAGTTCTTTCTTCAGGAAGCTTGACAAAGAGGTCTGTAGATTAGCTATTTTCGTCTATTTAGTCGACGTGACTGTCGTCTGAGTATTAACTGTAGCTTTGTGTTGACAGGATGATGATGATGGAGGAAGAACAGATATCGTTTCGTTCCGACTCTTCCATGTTTGAAGGCATAGAAGATTACTCCCACCAAATTGCAGGGATGATTGGACTAAGAAATGTATCTAACTTCATACAAGCTGGAGTAAGTAAATGCAATTCTTAACATCATTAATCCATTGATCAGTCCAATATCATGGTTAACATATTTATTCCCATCAAATTAAAGAAACTATCACGAATAATCATAGCGATAACTGGTGTTTCGATATCAGCTAATAAGTTCATGAAAGCTTGGTAACAAAGGCTTTTCCATTTCAACCTTGTTCCAAGTTCGAAAGTGTAGATGTTGAACTTTGCATTTTAGTTACATGGTCAATGAGTGTGTTGATCCTGAAATTTTGTGCAGATAAGAACGATTCTCGATATCGGATGTGGCTATGGAAGCTTTGGAGCTCATCTCTTTTCAAAACAGATTTTAACTATGTGCATAGCAAATTATGAAACTTCAGGTAGTCAAGTTCAAATAACTCTTGAAAGAGGTCTTCCAGCAATGCTAGGCTCTTTTACTTCAAAGCAGTTGCCATATCCATCTCTCTCTTTTGATATGGTTCATTGTGCACATTGTGGTATTGATTGGGGCTTAAAAGGTATCAATCAAAATTTAATACTTCTTTTGATACTCTGTTACTTTACTTACATGTTCAATTACTTTGGTTGAGGTGCATAAAATCTTCTGAAACACGGCTCGATTAGGTTCAATATAGTCATATGATACCTTAATGTTAGTTGATATAATTAAATGTATCTCAACCAATCAACTTAAACATTTGGGTTTGTTGGTGATTTGACATAATTCAACATGCCATCAGAGTGAGAGGTTATGTGTTCAACTTCAAATCCTTGCTGAGTCGTTTCCTCCTGATCAATATTGATTTCTTCTCAATGCACATTCTCAAATTTTCGAGCCTATAAATGAAGGGGGTGTTAGTTGATATAATTTAATTTACTCAAACCCATCAGCCTAAACTTTTGGGTTGATTGATGATTTAACATAGTTTAACACTTAACGTCGTACCTTTTTAGTATTTTCTATCAGTCGTCTACAAGTTTGGTTGCATTTCTACTATAATTTCGGGCCCCATCCTTTCTCATTTAGAAAAACTGGTGAATTCATTGTGATAACACTTTTTCTTACATGAAACATGAAATTCTCTAGTTTTAGAACCTTGAGCTTGACTGGAACACATATCTGAATGTATTCTCATTGAATATATCAATTGATCACATACAGATGGGATCTATTTAATTGAAGTCGATAGAGTCTTAAGGCCGGGTGGTTATTTTATTTGGACGTCGCCACTTACCAATGCTCCGAGCTTCCAAAACAAAACCAATGAGAAAAGATGGAACGCTATTCGTGACTTTACCGAGAGCCTTTGCTGGGAAATGTTGTCTCAACAAGAGAAAACTGTGGTATGGAAAAAAACTAGCAAATCAAGCTGCTACCAATCAAGGTGCATGCCATTTATGGATATTTCTGTTGCTGGCATAACATTTTTCTATAGCCTAAGTCATCTTGATCTTTTTCCATATTGATCTGCTTGCAATTTTAGGAAGTCTGGTTCAAGTCCATCCTTATGTAGTAAAGGCCATTACGCCGAATCTCCATATTATCGACCTCTCGAAGACTGCGTCGGTGGAACAAAAAGCTCTAGGTGGATTCCTGTTGAACAGAGGACATGGCCTTCTAGAGCTAACTTAAACAAGAGTGAACTTGCAGTATATGGTAATTATTCTCTTCTGTTGTTTATTATTATGGTACTTAGAATGTAGATCTTCATTTATGTTTTTTTTTTCTTCTCAGCTGTACAATGGGAAGAATTTTCTAAAGATTCCATTAAATGGAAAACGGCAGTCAATGATTATTGGCCTCTTATGTCGCCATTGATATTCTCGGATCACCCGAAGAGACCAGGCGACGATGATCCTTCACCCCCATATAACATGCTGCGCAACGTGCTTGACATGAATGCTCAATTTGGAGGTTTGAATTCTGCCCTATTGGAATCTGGCAAGGATGTATGGGTCATGAATGCAGTTCCAACAACAGGATCTAATAACCTTCCCTTGATCGTCGACCGAGGCTTTATTGGTGTATTACATGATTGGTAATGTTGCTTCATCCGATACATTCAAACGCCAAGTACACGTTATCGTTCGAGTATAGTTTATATGTTCATGTTTAGTAATTTGTTTATTTCCCTTTCAGGTGTGAAGCATTCCCTACATATCCTAGAACATACGATTTGGTGCATGCAGATGGTATCTTGTCCCTCGAAGCCCTACGACATCATTGCAGCATGCTTGATCTGTTAACCGAGATTGATCGGTTACTTCGCCCTGAGGTAACCAAATGAAACCTTTATTGTTAAAACATCATACATATAATTATAATATATTTGACACAATTATGGTTACTACAGTTGGGTTCATTGTTTGGATGGGTCCATGTAAGTGACCAAATGGGGGTTCCCTAAATTTTCATAATCATATCAGATCTGCTTGTGATTTTGTTTATCAACTAAAGTTTTTAGTAACTGTAAAGATAAGCCAGTGATGCAACAACCATAAGTAATCAACATTTTGAACTTCTGAAATTCTCCGACCTACCATTCTTTCTGTTTAATCTTTCCCTCGATTGTCAAAAGGAGTAGAGCTCCAATAACATCACGTATGACTCAGTAACTATGATGTTATAGGTCAAATCTCTCCTATACCCAATTGATGTTGAATTAAATCTATATATATATTCCTCTGTTGGGTCAAATTATGATGTTAAATTTGATGTTGGTTCTTTCGTTCGGTATATGCAAACACGGTGTTTCTGGTTAACTGCAGGGTTGGGTGATAATACACGACACCGTTCATCTCATCGAATCGGCCAGAATATTAGCAACACAGCTGAAGTGGGATGCTCGAGTTATCGAGACCGAAAGCGACAATGATGATAGACTGCTGGTTTGCCAGAAACCATTCTTAAAGAAGATAGCAACTTCATAGGGAATTTGGATGAAGGAAAAAAAGTACATTTTGAACACCTCTAAAACAGGATGACATTATTCAAAATTTTGAAAAGAAGAAAGCTGAGGAAACATAGGCTGGATCTAACCACAAGGTTTATAGAGTCATATGTAAAGAGAAATTATATTGAAAATTAAGTTAAGTTTTCCTTTTTCATGGTAGTGTTGATTTAACTAATTTACATAAAAGATTCATAGTTCAGATATTTGCAGTGTTATTTCTCCTGCACTCCATGTCAATATTTATGATTTTGATTTTTTATTTCTAAATTTTTATGCAACAGATTTCTAAATTTTTTATTTGTATCTAATTACTTATATACCGTTTTTAACCCATAATACATTTTTCAGAAATTTATCTACTTGACATAAAATCGAAAGTTTTAGAAATTATTGGACATAAAACTTAGATATATATATATATATATATATATATATATATATATATATATATATATATATATATATATATATATATATATCAATTGATCAATTTAGTTTTTGAAAGCTTTGAATTTGTTATGGATTTTTATTTTAAAGTTCATGATTTTTTTTATTAGACCCATAATTAGAAGTTTATAAGTTCTATATACAAATTTGTAGTTTAATCCGTTGAAAGTCTATCGGGAAGAATCACACAAATATAAATGAAAAACAATCATAGTAACCTAGAAGTGATAAGTTCAATATCATGATTTTCAATACCTATGAATAAATTTTTTCTTTGACATTCAAATATGGTAAAGTTAGATGATATATTATGTGATAATAGTCGATGTGTGTATAAATTGACCCAGACTATCACAAATATTAAAATTAAAAAAGTAAAAAAAAAAGTTGTGCTGAGTTGGAGGGATACAAAAGTATTATATATTGGAGCAAATAAAGTTGTCCTACGTTATTAAGTCACGAGGAAAATCTTGGGCATATAAGAAGAGAACAACCCCTTTATTGATGCGAGGTATTTTGCGTGATGACCGAAATCAAAGTTACGAAAGATTATTACTAAAATGGACAATATCATATCAATATAAAAACTCGTGGATGCTCCTAGTCTCTATTATGGTTGCCTATGGTTTTTGCAAATAGGCACAAAAATCCAACTCAGATTTGAAAAAAGGACAGAAAACGGATTAATCCACGTAAGGATAAAGCAACTGCCAGTTCATTCCTCAGTACCAATTAAATACGAGAAAACAAAAACAATCTGACTCGCTAAGAAATAAATTCAAATGTTTTTTTTCTCTTTGGCTATATTTCATTTTTTAAATATATATTATGCGTACACTTTTTTTGTAAATTGGTAGCTGTCTTCTTTTGTCCATATCAATGTCAGCAAAAAAACACAGTATACAAACTTTTACCAGAATGAAAACATAATAATTTATCTCTCAATTTTCAAATTTATTTCATTTTAGGCGCATTTAATATAATTTGTTATGTGGACTTGTGTAATTAAATTGTTGTATTGGATTTGAAAATTGTGATTCAAAGGTTTCTATTTGCATTGTATATCAACTTTTTTACCAGAGTTTACAACTATAGTACATTATTAAAAATAATTCCTTTATAGCAAATTCTACCATTTAAAAAAAAAAGATTATTTACTTTTTTTATAGAAGAATTTAATACAATCTATCATTCTCTAGTGATGGAAGTCTATCAATTTTATCAGTACTTATTCATAGAATCCGATGGAAGTCGTTCAATTTATTTTATTTATTATTTATTAGTAATTGATTCTATGAGCTTCGATAGAATCTATCAATATGGAAACCTATCAATTTACATTTTTTGTTATATGTGCAAACATTTTCATTATTGTGCTATTCATGAAATATTTTAACTATTTTGTAATATACATGCAAAAGTCCCTAATTAATACATAATATTGTATTAATAACATATAATATTATATTAATAATACATAATAATGTATTATTAATACAAAATAATGTATTAATACTCTAAATTATACCGTATGATGAATATTAATTATACCGTATATTCAACTATGGATACAAAAAAAAATTCAAATTTGCGTAGATCTGTAATTATTTTGTGAAATTGGAGCACACTGCACTTATTTAAAAATTAATTTTCAACTAGTTTCTTTGACGTTAAAATGTTGTAAGGTCAAACAGTTCGTCTAGAAAAAAAAATAGTTGAGTGTGATAAAAAAATAAAAAAATTAAGATTTTGGATTTGAAGTCGGATTAATTTGGGTATGACAATAATTTTGCCACTAATCAACTTGTTTTCACATGCAATAATGAGCGTGATTGAAGGCTTTTTGAAGAATTTCATGTGTGAATTTTTGCCGTTATGCTTTGTCTTCAAATGAAAATGCATGGTTTTGTTGACCTTCATCCGGATTTAACCCTATATTATTGTTTTATTTATGTTATGCACTCTTTACCGTTGCCTGACTCTCGTTTTTAGTTCAACAAAATTGGTGAAGGATCGAGCCCATAACATCTTGATTCATAAATATTGTATTGATATTGTTGAACTATTACTTTTAGGAAAATTGTGGTAGATAGTCTACTTTTTACAAATATTTACAAATCTAGGCAAATTATGTAACAATTACAATCTTATTTTTTTTATTTATAATTAATTAAAATATAGATTTTCTTTGCCCCATTTTACCCCTATAGAGGACGAAACAAAAAGCGAAAACATAAAGCGGAAACAAAAAGCGGAAACAAAAGCTCTCCATTTTGCTATCCCCAAAGCTTACTATTTTATTTTTATTTTTCATTTTTTGAATTAGCACATTTGATTGTAACTTTCTTTTTTTGAAATAAGCTTTTTTTTTACAATTTTTTAAAAAATAGGTTTGATTGCAACATTATTTTTTGTTTTTGTAATACTTTGATTTCTAATTAGGCTCTAGTTTTTTTTTTCATTGATGAAAATTATATAAAAAAAATTTAATTATTTTAGCTTAACTAGGTTAAAATTAGAAATTAAAATTATTTTTTACAATTTTTACAATTATATAGTTAACTGAGTTTACTTTTATATCTTTTCTAAATATATTTTTTAGTTATATGAATAATATATTTTTATAATACTGTATTAATAACATTTTCTTATAATATGGTATTAATAATATAAAATATTTTATTAATGAGTATTTATAATATTATTAATTACTATATATGCAAATACAATATTAAGATAATTCTTGAAAACTTATATATGTTTCTGTATTTATTTTAAATAATACTATTATTAATGTTGTATTTAGATATGAGAGTATTCTTCGATGTCTTTTAATATTAAATTATTAAACTATTTCTAGTAATATATTTTAGTTTCTTAAATTTTTAAAAAAGAAACTTACGGAATTAGTCAAATTCAAAAAATAATTACAAAAATTATCACTTTTAAAAAAAATAACAATTATAGTTATATGTATTAATAATAATGTTGTATTAACAATGTATAATACTGTAATAATACACAATATTAATAACATATAATACTGAATTGATAAGATATAATCTTGTATTAATAATATAATACTGAATTAATAATACATAATATCGTATTAATAATACAGTACTGAATTAAGAATACATAAATTGTATTAATAATATAATATTGTATTAATGAGTTACAGTATTAATAATGCATAATATTGTATTAATGAGTATTAATAATACGCCAAAAGAGCAATAACTCAAGTACATTGATGAATACCCTCGATATTAATATATCTAGAATTATTAATGTAGATACTAAAAAAAATAACCATGGTCGAAAAATTCATATTTATTTATTAATACATGATAGGAAGATTTTAGATTTTTTTTACCAAAATAAAAAATAACAATCAACAACACAACACAAGAATAGAGTATCTCACATATTTTTTTTTTTAATTAGAAAAAGGTTATTTACCGCATCAGAATTCGGGAAATTTTTAAGAAGATAATTTTTTTTTTTTTTTTTGTTGGAAATGGAGGTTGAAAACGGCCAACCATTTAAGGATATTTTTCTTTAAAAAACAATTGAGTGCTTTTTATATCAATAAATGTTAGTTTCTGATGGAGGATATTTGTGTAATTTTACAATAAAATTAATTTCCTTAAAAACAGCCGTGAATTTACTTTAACATGCGTGTAATAATTTTATGCATTTGGTCTAAAATTGTAAAAGGCCCTTACTTTTATTAACTTCGCCGTTATTGGATTACTCAAATGAATATACAATAAATTACTTTAATTATTATACTTAAATTTAATTCATGATGACCATTTAAAAGAAATATTTTTTTTATAAATTACTTGAACACTCATGATATATAAATATATCACAACTCAACTAGATATTGATATAAATTCTAGACCAAAATTCTACAAAAAAAAATCTCAACCAAGAATCTTTAGGGTGTGTTTGGGCCTCCGTTTATGTAAACGGTCGAGTTGGTGATCATAATAACTCAACCGATGTTTGCCCCACCGTTTATTATAAACGGTGGTTACCTAAATCTACTTGCTCGTTTATCTAAATCTACGTGCCAGTTTATCTACCTCTTACATATATTACTTTTTGTTACATAACCAGCTTTTTAAACACCGTTTATCATAATTATTGTTATAATAACTTGTCGTTTATCATAACCCAAACGCACCCTTAGAATTGAGATTCTCCCCCATTGCATCATGTTATATTGAACTAAGAAATAAGTCAAATAAATCTTATCAATGAACCTTAATTTTAATCAAAGTGACATGTTTCTAAAAAAAATTGATTTAAACATTTTTTTAAGCCTAGTTGATTTGAACTTTTAACTTCTTAGTTACTAAGTTAGGTAATTGTAAGTATTGATATGTTTGATAAAAATTTCTTGATTGAGGGTTTATTTGACGTTATTCTACCACAATTTTTAGATATTATTCTACTACGCTCTAAACTGAAATTGTGGAAATTTATGTTATAAAAAAACAAATAAACAACACCAGTGTCTCATCTACGATAAAATTTTCAACATCTAAAAAATATAATTATCCTACATTAAAATATTTTGTTGTTGTAGTTTGTGTAATGTTTGGGTTTATTTTAGTTATTAAAAAGAACCAAGAATGTTCAGTTTAACTCATTTTGGAACCAAAAGAACAGAATTTGATTGGAAAATTCAAATCATGTTGGGTTTGATTTTGTTTTCAACTTGTGACACACATCTCTCCTAATTGGAGTTGTTTGTCTAGTTGACAAAAGTAGGTAAATTTGGTGGTGGTTGCTGTTATGAATCCAAACAATTTCTTATGCAAACTTTGTTGTCATCAATTTTTTTAATACACTTTGTAATGATTTTTTTAATACACTTTGTAATGATCAAATGACCCAATTAATTATCTAACACAAATATTATTCAAACATTGATTGATGATTCAATATAATAAGTGTCTTTGAATTTCATAAGTTAAAAAAAGCTATAGCTTGGCATATAACCGTTAAGAAGATCTTAAAGAATCAAATTTGTTATGAGTTCAAATTCATGGTAATCACTAATCTAATAATAAATTTTTTAGATTTCTTTAAGAATGAAATATTTTAGAGTTGAGAGTTTGTCACGTAAAAGTAGTTGAAATGTTAAACTGATAAAAATAATAATTTAAAAAGCAAAAAATGTGAATCTAATTATAAATTTAAATTTTGTTAAATGATTTGTAAAAAGTAAAATCTTAGCTCCTATCCATTGAAAGACACCATAAAATAATCATTGTTCTAATGATTATTAATGAAATGGATACTTAAGTCTTTAGATGCCACTAAGTATGTGGTAGATAATTAACAACTAAAAATTCAATGGATTAATAGTTTTTTAATGGTAAAGACTATGAAGCTTTATGAAATTATGAAGATGAGACTTAGTAATTTAAGCAAAATTAACTATCTTTGTGAGTTATTTTAAAGAGTGTAAATTCATCGAACTAAAATTAAAAAAATAATAATAATAAATAACAACGTTGGATTCTCCAAAGAGATATGTTGGGAAAGTTAGAAACACAATTTTTTATTTGTACAAAGTTTGATTCTAAGGATCGAATCCACCATAGAGTAAAAATAGATTAATATCAAATCAGATAACCAATTGCGCCACTTAAATCCTAAAAAATAAAAAGGTTATTTTTACAAACAATTTGATATTGGAAAGGCAAAACTAAACTTCATACATTTGAAGTGTAGGCTAGACTCAAACACAATAATTAATTGAATTAATTTGAGCTAATTAACTTTTGAATATGACGAGTGATCGAACATTCCAAATATTTTGATTGGCTAATCTTACTTAAAAGACAAGATGGCAAAAATTGGACTGTTTAATTTTATGGATAAAATAAATGCGATCCTTTAGTTAGAAACCTAATAAATATGAAGCATCCATTATTATTAGACAAGAAATTATTAAGGTTTACTTTGATGATGTAAATTAGTTTGAAGAGATCATAGATAATATTAAGGTTATAATTGACATGAAAAAACATATAATTCATTGAGGCTAATCCAAAAGAACATGGGGAAAGATAACAATTTTTCTGAAAAGTTATTGATGGAACAGCATTATCTTATTGGAGGTGGTGGGATTATACTATTTTTCTTTTGACAGAGTGGACATTTTTCTTATTTTATTTCTATTAAGAGAGAGAATGATAATTATCCAGCTTTTATTTTAAATTAAAATTTAAACTAATATATTTATAATTTTATTCTTAATCTCTGTCGTTTAGTTTAAACTTCTGTTGTTTGTTCTAATTACTTCAGGAAAAAAGGGTTTACTAACTTCGGGTTGTTTTGCTAATATTAAAATTAAAGCTAGTCTTTTACTTAATAATCATTTCAAAAATTAAATAATTAAATAATTAATTATTAAAAAATTTGGCCAACTTCCAATAATTAATTATTTTATAATGTTTGGATGAGGTTTTGTATCAATAATTAATTTAATAAATTATTTTGAGTAGCTAAAAATTGAAAATGATAAGACAAAACTAGTTTGAGGTGTGATTTTTTGTACAAGAGTTAGAGATAATAGGTTGTTTGAATGTGAATTTAAAATGTATAATTATTTTGAATAGTTAAAAAAATGATTAAAAATGAAGGATTAAAAAATAAGTTATTTTGAGAAGTATAAAATGAATTATTGAAAATAAGTACTTAAAAATAATTAGTTATTTTGAGTATTTATAAATGAATAATTGTAAACGAATAATTAAAAATGACGAGTTATTTTTAATAATAAAGATAATAAATTATTTCTAGTAATTACACAAATTTAATTGTATATAATTTTTTTAAGTGTAATTAATAAATACTCATTTTAAAACTTCAAACAAACATCCCATTTGTCTTTCTATAGAAGAAATAGATTATTATTGGCAGTCGCAGACAAACAATTTTAACGTCCATGAATAAAAATTTGTCGAAAAAAAAAATAGTTAAATTGACTCTACACTAAATTATGAATAACGGTTAAACTAAAAAAATTTATAATCATTTACTTTTAAAAAAAAAGTTAAGTATAATTTTATTTCAAAAATTTTGAGCATTGTATTTATTATGCCTTTTACTTTATTTTTTAAAAGTGAGTTGTAATAGACGCTCGAAGCTAAAAACACCTAATTAGTCTTGATTTGTTTAAGTTTATATTGATTTGACCTATGAAGTTTTAAAATATTGATTGACGATGATCAAAACCATCATGAATAAATTAGGAAAGCCATCATGAATAAATTTATAAGTTTTAACGATCAAATAAGAGTCTTCGAAATTATAAAGTATTTGGAATAAATTTAATTTATAGTGATAATTTATCTATTGATTAGTTTACTGTAAGTTATATTAACAAATTAAGTATACTAGAGTGATTAAATATTTGGTAAGAATAATGGAAATAAGATGAACTCAACATTCACAAATATAAAATGAGCAAATTTTTTTTTTTTAAGGGTAATATACTGTTTTAACCTTTTTCTTTATTTAATTATATTTATGATGATAGAATTCAAATGCATAATCTCTTGATTACAACGTTATGGAATATATTACTAGAGATATTCTTTATTTGGTTAGTATTTTAACGATTGACCATTTTGATTAATTGCATAATATCTTGATTACTTTTTTTTTAGTACAATATCTTGATTCCTAATGTAGAAACAAAGCAATGGGAATAAGGTTTAACCCATATTCCTTAATGACAGTTAAAAATAAATATAGTTGAGATATTTTATATAATCAGTTAGATTTATCATTTAATATTATTAGATGCCCTTTTATGATTCATTAGGATATCTTTTAAATCTTGAATTTGATATTGTATATATCTCATATATTTGTGAAAAAATATCATTTTCAAAATTTGTCGATGATAGAGAATACTTCTCTCAATCTCACATTCAAACACTTCACTTTGATCTCAAATAGTATTTTTGAAACTTACAATACAATTATTTCGCATATCAATATTGGATTCTTACCCCCTTTTACAAATGACATAATTCAAAAATTATTAAACAAGTTATTCAAATATTATTGTTATAACCTAGTTTATTTAAACAAGTTTATCCAAACCTAGCTTTCATGTCAATTCATTCAAAACCTCCCTATATCTTTTTCATCCAAACATGCCTAAAACAATCTAAAATAGGTTTTTGTTTGGGAATTTTGTTGAAATGTTAAAAGAAAAAAAAAAAAAGCATTTTGAAAATTGAAAACACATATACTAATTACCGGCGGCATCGCCTCTGTTCACAGCTGTTAATTTATAGACATTGCAACAAGCCAACCCAATTTGTTCCACTTCAAAATCCCAATTCTTTTTTTTTTTTTTTTTTGAGATATAAATCCCAACCTGCTAAACTATTAATCCCATTTTTAAAATTATCTTTAAATCCCAAAAACTCCCTTCAAACCCCTCTCTGAATTCCCATTTACAAATTCATGAAGATCACCCATCGCCGCCGCCGATCCTCCTCCTAATCCCTTTTTTTCCGGCGAGCCCCCATGGCGGATCACTTCTCCAACCCCCACGCGCCGCCGCTCGGCGACACCACGTGGACCAAAGTCTTCGTCGGAGGTCTCGCCTGGGAAACTCAATCCGACCAAATGCATAGCTTTTTCCGACACTTCGGAGAAATCCTCGAAGCCGTCATAATTAAAGACAAAAACACCGGAAAATCCAAAGGCTATGGATTTGTATGTTTCTTCATTTTTCCCCTTTTGGGTTTCGATTAATTAATTTTGGGTCTCCTTTTTTTTTAATTTTGATTTTTTTTTTTTTTTTTTAATTAGGTTACTTTTAGAGACCCTGAATCGGCGAGAAGGGCTTGTGTTAATCCAAATCCAATTATTTGTGGTCGAAGAGCTAATTGTAACATCGCCGCCTTCGGCCGCCCTCGTCCGCCGCCAACTCCGCCGTCCGGAGGTTTTCCCGATCACCACCAACGCTTAATTAATTAAACTTTTTTTCTGAATTCGTGATTTGAAAATGATTTTGGTTGATTTTTTTTTTTTTTAATTTCAGGGAGAAATCAAATTGGGTCGCCGGCCGACGGGTCGTCGTACGGCGGAATACGGCCGCCGTATCCGCCGCTGCCGCCGCCGGTTATTTATCCAAATTATAGGTACATAGGGTTATAGGCTATAATAGTTAAAAATTCCTAGAAATTTTGAAGTGAAAAATGAAATGGGCCAATTGCATGGTCCTGCCCACAGCCAAACAGTTTTTTCGATAATGACAATGTTGTAAAGGAAAATAATTTTCCTCGACCAGAAGTCAAATGTTTGTTCGAATTTCAGATTAGGAAAAAAAAAAAAAAAATTGGTCTTATCCATTTTGATTTTGATTTTAATTTTAATTTCCCTTTTTTTTTTCTTTTTTTTTTTGCAGATACCGATCCTACGCTCCAAATTACACAGCTCCTTTCCACCAAGTTAGTTTTTTTTTTCTTTTTTTTCTTAATTAGTAACATTTTATTTTGGGTTTTGGAAATTATACATGTTTTTTTAAAAATTATTTAAATTTGACTTGAATTTTGAAAAGATTTTCCAAGTAGATAAGAAGTGATGAACTAAATAGAAATAGTACTTTTTTCAATTATGGATTAGCTATAATTGACACTATTTTCAACTTAGGGCTATAGGTTTCAATTTCAATCTCCCAAATCTCAAATATTATTATCAAACGAAATAAAATAGGAATAGGGTTTTATTAAGTTATAACTGTACTAAATAAAAAACTAATTATGTTTAAATATAGTTAAGATATCATTTTGATCATTATTGTGGTTTAATTCATTTTGAACATAGGGCTAAAGAGAGTAATCTTTGTTAGAGAAAGCTAGCCAACAAATTTAAGATCAATTTATTAAAAGTATATCCTGATTATAATTTAAAAAATGAAACAAAGGTAGAATATAGGATTTGAATAATGTTGATTGAAATGGGGTTTTGGCAGGCAATTTATAACCCCCAATTTCAACAGCCACAATTGTACCAACAATCAGCAGCTGCAGCAGCTTCTTCATCTTCATATTATTATGGCTATGCATATTCTTCTTCTCCTTCTTCATCACAGCCTCCAAGATCTTATTTTAATCCTTACTATACAAATTACACCCACATGAATCAGGGCTTACTCTACACTCCAATGCACCAGATCATCACTCCCAATACTGGTAATTAATTTCAATCATTCATCATCTTACTAATTAACTATTAATTAAATATATCTTATGCATTTTGTATGATTAGTTAGAATTTTGAATGTTGGGGTTGTCTGAGAGATGCACATGGGGGGGGGTTAAGGCCTGAGGCCATGTGAGGGCTGAGCTGTCTCATGGGGTCATTGCCCAATTCAATAACTCCATCAAAATGGGTGAATGCAAAAAAACTCAATGACAGATTGGAAATCACCACCATAAATAACACATCTATTTCTTTTTAATAATCATTAAATATTTCACATGAAATATGAATAATATGAATGAGCTTTTTGATAAATTTTTAGAGTGGCTTAAATTTTATGATTTTCTAGTACATGAAATATCAACTTGTTAGAAATTATACCAACCATATTTATTTCTAACACTTTTAATTTTTTAAATGGGGAGAAAATATCTTTAGAATGAGTGATGTTGAAGCGAACGATTATTTGTGTCTTAGATTCTAAGAAATAATTATGAAAAACCATTACCTATATTTAAAGTACAAAAAATGATTATGGAGAATGAATATCGAAGTAGATAAGAGAGCTATTTTAATCCTTAACTCTTTATATAGTTTTATGAAAACATTCCAAAATTATTCCACTTAAAACACAATCAAAACAAAAAATGAGCAGAAAAGCTATGTTAGTTGAGGTATATGGGATGTGAGCTGTTGTAAACTAAGTTAAACTAAGATAGAAACAAAATTCATGCAGAGCTTTTCTATTATTCATACAGTTTTTTTTTTTCCTCCATAATTACACACCCAAACAAAATAAAACAGTGGTTTTTTCCTTATAGTTTTTTAATAATGAAAATATTCATTGAAGACTTAAAATTTATGTCAAATAGGTATTGACCTAAAATTATCTACTAGATCTTTGAACTTTTGTGATCGTGTCTAATACATTTATATATGTCTAATTAATAGATTCTTCTGCCTCCTTTGATAACTATTTTATTTTTTATTTTTTATTTATTTAAAAAATAAAAACGGTGATAACTGATTTTAGTTTTATGTTTTTAAAAATTTACATTTTGTTTTGATTTTTTTAGTCTCTTATTATTTATTCTTGATCTTCTTATACTTTTTTTTAAATAAAAAACAAAACCTATTTTTAAATGTTTTTTTTAGTTTTTCGAATTTCTGTATTATTTTAAAATTTTAAAAATCAAAATCAAAATTGATTATCAAACAGACTTGTTTTTAAAAAAGTAAAAACAAAAACAAAAAATGAAATTGTTCTCAAACGCGGCCTTAGTGTTTTAGCGGTTAGTAGCATATCTACTTTGTTGATTGGTTGTAATTCAATTCAACTTTATGATTATGTTTCGATCCTCTTGTTTGAGAATAATAGTACGTTTTATGTAGAGTTTGTAGACCCTTCCTAATTTTATCTCGAAAAAAAGTTTTCTAATAGGTTCCATGTACTATGGTTGACCAATTCAATTATGAACTGCATCAATTTAACTCTTAACCTGGTTTTGAAGTTTACAAAGGATATTATGGAATATAGTTTTGTCTTATAAAATTTTGTAAATGAGATTATTTCTTTTCATCAAAAGTTATATATATGTTGAATTGGAAGATTATTATATTTATGTGTATTTTGAATTTGTGAATGTTCAGGTTGGCAGACTCCACGGCAGAATACTCCAACAGAGACCGAAGCTGGGGCAAGTGGCTCCGACAGCCCAAATACTTCATAGTATCATCTTGTTTATATTATATATTATTGAACTATATAATATTTTTCTTAAACCTTTTTTCTATTATGTTTAATATCATCATTTTTTTATTAGCCAACTCAAAAATTTAAATTAAATGTGTTTGCGTAATTTGATATTATTCAAACACCACTATCTATAATTATTTATTAATAATAATAATTAAAAAAAATCTACATTGTATCTCAGATTATTTCCAGATTTTCTTTTTACTCTTTTTTACTTTAAAAATAATTATATATAGTATTTTTACTCTTATCATTTGTTCGATGCGTAAATTTTTTTACTTTTACTTTTACTTTTTTATTTTATTTTATTATATTTGAGCATGAAACTATAAAACCTTCAAAATAAATAATGTCACATAAATAGACGATAATAATTAACTAGACATGGCCCCAAAATTGAATACATAAACTACAAAAATGGCAACAAGATTACTTACCAACAAATCTTCAAAACCAATTAAACATGACTAGTGGAGGACAATAAGTTCATCCCTATTTAAAATTATAAAAAACAACGTAAAAACTAAAAACTAATTTCATCCCCATTAAAGTTTTTAGAAAAGGAAAATTGGGTTAGATAGTCCAATTTCACGAAATAATTATAAATCTAGGTAAATTTAAAAATATTTGTATATTAATAAAAAAATCTTGTATGATTAATACTCAATCATGCCCTATAATTTAGGATAGTAGTACAGTATTTTATATTATTAATATAGTATATACATTATTAATATAATATTATATGTTATGAGTATAGTATTATGTATTAATATATTATTATGTATTACTGTTATGTTATAATGAATTTGTTCTAAAAAAAATCGTATAATGAATTTTAATTATATTACATGTTTGATTATGATTGTTTTTTTTTTTTGCTTAATATCGTAAATACTTTGTCAATTTAGCTTATTCCTAAAAAATCACATTTAAAAATGGTACTGTTTTATTTCCCTTTTTTTGGGAAAAAAAAAGAAGATAAGTAACAAACACCTATTGGAAATTAAATGTGGCGCCTTTTCAAGCATATTATCGTGGTTTATGATGCCCCCCACCAAACGGCCTGCTAGAGTCTACTTAACTAGATTTCTATAAATTTGATACATTTGATTGCTTTTTCTAAAAAAAAAAGATAAATTGATTGGAAAAATTGTAATTTATCTACAATAATTATAAAAAATCCATTAATAATAAGGATTCTTGACTTTCTTAATCGAGAAGATTTATTGTTTTAGTACAGATTGACCAAGGAGTAAGAAGATAAATTTACCAATAGAGTAATTCATATATTCTAAAAAAAGTTAGAATCTTCACAAAACAAATTCAATAGAAATGAATACTAACTTTTTAAGTCATATATATATTCCTTTTCTTTTCAAGTAGTCTAAATTTGTAATTTAGCCTGAATTAAATGTGTCCGTACTTTTAAATGTTTCTAAAATAGAAAGAAACTATCCATATACAGAACTTTTTATTATTTTTGTTGTTTTTACACTACAAGGTCACGTGACCAACCACCTCTCTCTCAAACATACTAACCTCACCCGCGGGTCATATAAGCGTCGAACACCGAGAAGTAACCGGGTCGTACAACGCCGGCAAAAGATACTTTCTCGTTCCGTCGCCGGCGGCATTATATCCACCGCCGGTGACGTCATCCCGCATCACCTCGCCGGCGTATCCAGGATAAGCCCCCTTTCCGTAAATCCCAGTACAGGCCGTGGCAGCCTCCAGCGGCGCCGCCGGCGAGCCGAGGAAGTAGCCGTTTCCGGCGGGGTTGGTGGCGGTTCCGGCCAAAAGAGCGGCGACGTTGATGATCATGCCGTCGATTCCGACGTCGGCGTTGGGCGGTATGAGGGGAGGCGTTTGTGGGCCGTAAATGGGCCTGTGAAAGGGCCAGGCGCATTGACCCGGGCATTGACTCACTGAGTTTCCGGCCCATATGAAAGCCGAGTTGGATTTGTGGTCCCAATTGTGAAACCCGCAGTGGCTCATACAGAAGCCTTCGACGGCGACGTCCTCCGCCGTGAGAACCAGTGTCACGCCGCCGTGTTTTGTGGCGGCGCGTCGTGATAATTCTGAAATTTGAGGTTTGTTTAGGAGTTTTCCGATGGAGTAGTTTTCGTCCGTTAATTGGTTCGCTAAAATCACCTGGTTATTTTTCTTTCCGGCTTTTTTCATATAAACCTGAATTAAAGGAAAAAAATGAGTCTAAAAAATAAATAATTAATTAAAGGAAAAAATAATTCAATCATGAAACCCACTTAAAAAAATTTTATCAGTGATGAAAACATTTTTTTTTAATATGTTAACAACTTTTCTCAATTAAGTATGGGTGTATTAACAACTTTTCTCTATAAAAATAAGTATTTGATATATTGATGTACAAATAGTTGATGTAATTGGTTGTCTTGTTTGATGTTAATTCATTTCAACTTTAACGTGATGAATTCAAGCTAAAAAAATATTTGCCTCTCATACTAACAACCGTGGTTGTACACCTTTTAATAAATATCTTATATATATTTTTTCAAAACACTTTGTTTAAATTATACATCTTGTAAATTTTTTTAATGAGTTTTTTCGTTTTTTATTAATATTTTGGACCAATTTCCTTTTTTTTTTCTTATCCTAAAAAATCAAGCTTAAAAAAAGATTACCACCATTTCATTATTTTGTTGTTTATCTTTTAAAAAGTAAGTCATCTTTTGAAGTAAAAAAATAAATAAATAATAATAGAGGTTTTTTTTTGGTAATTTTGTTAAAATTTCTAACAAAGAGACGTCAAAATTATTATTATAAAATTAGACGAAAGGAAAGTTTATTTTTAAGAACAAAATATTAAATGGTAATCAAATTGACTTTAATTACCCATCAGATTTTAAACTAAAAAATCACAAAATTAGGGAGTTCTTTTCAATAGAAACAAAATGGTCAAAATATGTATTTGGATAAGAGGGAAAATCTAAATAGTGATGAAATGCCCGAACCCACTATGTTGTTATAGTTGCTTACCAATACTTAGTAAAGAGTCTTATTTATTTAGAAATTCTGAAATAAAAAAGTTCATCTCTTTGTCACGTAAATGTTGCATGTAATCTATCCAAATTTAAATAAATTTAAAAAATAGATTTTTTTTCAAAAGTGTAAGATTAGTTAAACTTTTAAATTGATTGATAATTTAACAAACCTGAAGATTACGCCACCAGCGGGAGACTGTCGGACCACCACCGACCTTCGCCTCCGAATTCAACGACAGAACGAAATCCACAACAATAGATTTTTGAACTGTCGAAAATTTCCCATACCACAAAATGGAAACAAAAACATCCCCTTCAAGCAAAGCTCCATTATGGTAACTCATGACCACGGGCGCCGGTTCATACAAAGACACAAGCTTTCTCGTTCCAAATCCTGAATCGAACAAGTTCAGTAAACCAAAAACAACAAGAAAACCAATCGAATTCAAAAATCCAAAGAAACCCATTTCGAAAATCTGTTTAAATTTTCAGAAAGTTCAAAGCTTTTTCCTTTTTGAGTTTTAGGTTGTGAAATGAAAGGGTTTTTCTTGGTATTGTATATATATAGGTGGGGATTAAGGGCTTGAATAGAGTGTAGTGGAAGTTGGGAAGTAGCTTTCGAGGAAAGGAATGATTTTTTTAAAGGCTAAAATGACATTTTAAAGATTTTAAACTAGCTAGGGTTCACGAGAACTTGATAAGATTTTTTAAATTGTAGGGGGAAGAATCTAATCTTTGCTTTATTTATTATTTGTTTTGTGGTTTCTTTTATTGTTTTTGTTGTTTTTGTAGACAAGGTTCAATGACTTTTGGTGTTTTCTTTCTGTCTCGTAAATTTACATGCATGCATCCATTTTTTCAATATAGAGGCATGGATTCAATAGAAATTTTGAGCCAATCAATACAAGCAAATGTAGCTAATTTGAGCTTAACACCGCTAGAAATCTCACATGTGCAGCTATAATTTATAGTAATGAACATCTTATATGACTAAAAATAAGAGTTATTCTATCTACTGTCATAAAAAGTTCAACAATAACACTATAGTAAAAGTATCATGGTAGAGCCAATTATAACACTAATTTATAGTCATGAATGAACCATTAATGACACATGTATAGAGTCATAAATAAAGTAATAACGACTATAACAAAAGTGTCATGGTAGAACCCTTTATAAGTTTGTACCCATCTTGGTTAAGAGATCTAAATTCAAAATCTCTATCCCACAAATTTTAAAGAGAGAATGAAATCAAAATTTGTTTGACTTGGTTCTTGTTATTCTACATCAGGGTAAAGAGTCTTCTACAGATATTGGCTATATTTTTTACTCCAATTAAATTTGAGGTGGAACCTGTGTATGTATCTGCTCGACTAATTTTATGAGACATTTGTCTTTATATCCCTAACTATTTGGATCAGCTTTCGCACACATCGACTAATATCACAGGATATACTGCTTGATCTTACAAATATTTAGATGTTGAGGAAACTCAAGGAAATTAATTCCTAGGTAGATGTCAATCATGGATTGAACCCATCAGCTTATGCATTCTACGACCCTCTTTGACCAATTGAGCCACTCCATAATGGTTACTAATCTTATGAGACATAGATATCGTATATTCAACGAAACACCATTTTGAGTAGAATGTTGATTATTTTACATTAAACATGTGAAGAAAAGGTGTAGGTGTCACAATATTCATAAAAAAAATACCAACTTTTAGAATTGAACTCGTAATCATAATGTTTAATTAGATTATCACTCAGGGTGTGTTTGGGCCCCCGATTATGTAAACGGCCGGGTTGGTTATAATAAGACAACCGAAGTTTGCCCCCACCCTTTATTATAAATTGTGACTACTTAAATCTGCGTGCCCGTTTATCTAAACCTTACATATATTACTTTTCGTTACATAACCAGCCTCTCAAACACTGTTTATCTTAATCCTTGTTATAATAACTTGCCCCTCAAACACCATTTAAAATAACCCACCATTTATCATAACGTTCCGTTTATTAAAACCAAACCGGTGCTCCAAACACACCCAACAATTAAATCAACACGCCACCAACTCTTTGAGTAATTATTTTTTTTATTGTCAATTGATTTAAAAATTGAACTCTATTATACACATAACTTGAATTAGTAGACTTCTTTTTATTATTATTAACAATTTGAAAGATGAAGATTGGGATTAAAAAAAAGCCTCAATTTGTGTGTTGTTCTTGAAATCGATGGACGATGCTTCGGCTATTGCTCAAAGGAAGTTGGCTTGGGGCCACAGAGAATATTTAATTACTATAGGATAGCTTAAATTCAAAATTTTATTATAATTATAATTATAATTATTATTTTGAGTATATATCGAAGGAAAGGGGACAAATACCGATTCTCGTGCTCGAACGTGTAATACTGGTGTTGAATTAATTTACAACAAAACAATGGTTTCTCATTTGGTCAAAATTTTATTATTGATTTCAAACACTACATCCTTCTTAATTAATATATTTTAGGGATGCCTAATTAATTATTTTATACCATACAAACAATGCTACACAAATTCATTTTTTCTAATGTGGGAGCTACATGTACTCGTGCTTTTGAAATGTTTAGAGAAAATAGAGACCCAAAAATTTCATTCTTGTAATTGACATTTTTTTCAAGAAAAAAGTTTAAGTGATTATCTTGACGACATGACTTATTTTTTTATATTTATATATATGGTTTAATTTATTTAATTCTTTGTTTTCTTTCTATTTTTGGATTAAAAAACAACAAATTGCAATCTAAATTAAACTATCTCTGTCAACTTGAAAAGATAAGTCACGTTATTCAAAAAAAAAAAAAAACATCCAGTTATTACTTAAATTACTTTCTTTGTTCAATTAGTTTATTATTGTTATGTTATTATTTTTATCGCCACTTATAAAGTTAGTCATTTTAATATGCATGCCTCCGCAAGCCTATGTCATGTCACTACAGTACTTACACACATGACTTTATTACAAAATATGAATAATACAATACCAATTTATTAAATAATTTATGTGAAGAAACGCTAATAAAGGCAAACATGTGTGTTTATTTTACTTTATTTTATAAGTTGAGAGCATCTTAGTATCTCTCATATTTACTATGAATTATCGGTGACGGTAAATCAGTAATGTTTTTTTTAGAACTTGTAAGTCTGTAATGTCGAATAAATTATCATCAAATAATGAAAATCAATGCATTATTAATTATTTCAATAAAGAATCGTACAAGTTAATTTATAATTAATAGCGAATTAAACATTTCATTATTCATGACATATTATTAAAAAAAAGTTATTGATATATACGAAAATAATTGGTGGTAGGTCCAAAACAGTGAAAAAAAGATGAGTGCGAAAGGTGATAAAAAAATAATTCAATTTACATATGATGAAAAAGTATACAAAAACACAGCCATTGGTACAGAAGAATCTGTGCGCTCCAAATTAAAATAATCATCCACTTGCTTTTGCTTTTCCTTCTTCTTATCCAATTCATTTATTTTTTTTCAAATATATTTTTATTTATTGTGAATTATGCAATATTTAAAAAAAAAAAAAAAAAAAAAACTGTACTATTGGGCTGGGAATTGGGATTGGCATGCCCATGCCGACATGTCGTTCCTCGTTCTTCGTCTAACCATTACTCTTTTCAATTTCAGACTTCTAAGGTGGGTGATGGAATATTATGGCATTTATGGGCAAAATGCATCATTGCATTTCCTCATTTTATGTTCTTTTGCTGGTCACAATATTTAAGAGATAACAATTTTGGTCATATTTTGATATGTCATAAATATTGATGACGACCCAAAAATTAAGAAAAATAAAATGTGGTTCAAATTAAATTACATACATGAACATGAACATAAAAATATAGGTTATGTTTAGGTATGTCCTAAACTCTTCTTTCTTTTAGATTACATAAAAAGTTAATTAAGATACATTTTTCACATTTGAATTAACGGCTACATTATTAAAGATTGTCTTACCATTCATTTGAAATGCAAATTATTATACAATACAAAAAAAATTGAATGTAAATTATTACAAAAATAATTATTATAACATAGTTTTATATTATAAGAGACTTTGTTATATCAAGATTGAAAGATTGTTATAGTTGAGATAAGAAACTATCAGCTAATTTGCTTATTTGGCCCAACTTAAAAACTCAAACACATATTTATAAGTTCAAGCTTCATCCTTCACATGCTAAATGGTTGAATTGGGAATCACATATGTGTACCATGGTTAGTTAGCTCTAAGTTGGGTTAGGTTAGATTTGACATAATTGTTGAAAACTTTGTATATTGTGCTATGCTATGCATAAAACATCTTAGCAGATTGGAGAAATTTGAGAGAACACTATAATCTTCCACATTTGGCCTCCTTGATGTTTTTGGTTGAGGCAATAATGAATGAAAATTCTTTTCTGAGTTATGATAATAGATATTGGACTAGCTTTCGAATTACTCAAACATATTAAATGTTTAACTAAAATTTGAAATCAAATGTCATTAAATTTAGAGAAAAAAAAAAGAAGTCCAAATTTATCCTATATGTTTATTTTGTCAATGTATAAATTTCTCTCTTATACTTTGTATAGTTGTGTGTTAAAGATTGATTTAAGTGACCGAGCCTTTAGAAGGTTTCAATTTTTTATACTTAAATGTATTTTAAATTCAACATTTTAGCTCATTCACCTTTACTTAATTTCACTAAACTACTTTTACATCAAACCATCAATTTCTAATTGAACACTCGTGCTTAACGAAAGTATCAAGAATATAAGATTTAACTATCTAACCTTACTATAAATCATCTTCAATGAAATTTAAATATTAAATTTTAATCATATGATTTAAACTCATTTTTTTAAAAGATTTATTAAATTTTGAAGGTACAATAACTCAAACTCTAAAATAAAGGAAATATGAATCTAAACAACCATTAGTCCATTACAATCTATGGACTAAGCTAGCAATTTAATCAGCATACTTTGGTATAAGGTTTTGATTATAAATTAGTTTATTGTATAGTTTGAGGTTCACATGGCAATGGAATTGGTGAGTACAATGCATTGAGACAGACAAGACTTGATTCTTGGGGGCTGTTCTGTTCTGTTCTTTTGGCCATCTCATTCCCAACACAACACACCCACAAAAATGCCTCTTGTTTTGTTTCCCTCTATTATTATTAAAACTTTAAATAATGCTCCTTCAATTTTACACATTTTCTCTCATTTACTTATCTTAAAATATACACAAGAATTTTAATGTCCCTTCTATGAATATTCAATGTCTACCCAAAAATATAAAGTATTCAGAGATAACATTATGGACATAGGCATGTCAGACTCTTTAGTTATATCTAAAAGATTTGTTGTATATTTGATATTATTTAGTGCAATAATGAAGTTATGAGGTTGGGAGAATCTTGAGCATTGATTGAAATTGGAAAAATGCTAATGGGTTGAGAAATTAGGTGTTGTAAAGATAATAAATGGGTGCAAGAAGTAAACTGATGAGAGGTGTAAAAAGTCAAAGGCCCAAAAAAAAAAAACTTTTACTTTTTAAAAAATCAGTGTAGTCAATCAATTTTTGCTTTTAACTTTCAACTTTTTTCAAATTGGATCATGAATTTGAACAATTGTTATGATTATAACAGCTAGTAAGGTAAAAATCTTTTATTGATTGTCATTAATTTTATCTTGACAAGTTTTACACTAAATTAATCCCAACCAATAATTAAGATTAACCGTGGGATGAATCTCCAAAATTCAAATGTTTGATAAAAAAAAAATGTAATTATAATGTCGTGAAATTGATTATTGGTTATCTTGTTCTCACTTAATCATGTATGTAGAAATAGAATTTTTGAACACTCAAATAAAAAACGTGAAAACCTCGATATATATGATATAGTCCCAATTAAAAATAAAAATAAAAATATTGTTGAGCCAATGAACTTCTCAAAGAAAAAGTGTTTTTGGAAGTCGTTGGACAAAAAGTGCTTATAAAATGTGTTTTGTTCCAGTAATGATAGTTGTGTGTTCAAGTGTAATTTGTGATTCATGGTGAGTTTTATAATTCAGAATGATCCAGAATTGAGTTTTGATGAACTCAATTTATAATTTGGATTATGACTATTAGGTAGAGAAGTTCATATGTGGTACTTTGTTATAAAAGATGTATACTTAGAATATTTAAAAAAAATCAAAGATTATTTCATTGTGATATAGGTCATGTGTTTACGTATTGTAGTCTATTTTCGAGAAAAGTATATTTTTGTTTAAGATCTAATTTTAATTTAGTTTATATATTTCAAAATTAAATATTTATGTGACGACATTTCAATAATACTCATTTTTTTGTTTATAATGCATACATAATATTGATTAAAATTATTATTAGACTAATTTTAAATTCTAATATATTAATGGAATGATTTTTTTTAGTATATATAGTGGGAGGGGGATAAATACCGATTCTCTAGATCAAACCTGTGATCACTTGTGTTGAACTGGTTTACAACCAAAGATGAAATCATTGTGTCATTGACCCATTTGATAATAAACTAAAAAATAGACCATGACTAATACTCAATGGAAAACCAGTGTTCAATTTTCAAATATAAGAAACAAATTGAAATATGTATTATTATTATTATTATTTAGGGAATTTGTCCTCTATGACATATTTTTTGGTCGTCATTATAATTATGACACATTTTTTAAAATAATTTCATTCGTAGCACATTTTGTCTGAAATTTCTATTATAACATTATTAGACTTAATAGATTTTAGACTTCCATCAGTTGAATTGATAGACTTTAAACTTCTTTGTGAAATAGTGTGGACATCCATCTCAAAACCGATTGGTGATGAGAAAAGTACTCCATTTACATTTTAAATGCTTAGAGATATCCTCTCCTTATCAATGTGGGTGATGCCTTTTTGGGCTCACCAATCTTGAATCGGATCTCAATTTCATTTTTATTGGACCGAATACCCGTTTGGGCTTAATGGGCTCTAATACCATGTGAAATAGTATGGACATCCGTCTCAAAACTAAATGAATAAGTTTAAGAATTGTGTTATACGTGAAATTTTATTATTATTTTTTTTAATATACATGTAAAATTCACTATTATTTATTTACAATTGAGTGAATCATGGGACATGCCAAATTTCTTTTACAAAAACCGAAGTTGAAGAATGGGGGGTTTTGTGACAGGGTGAATAAATGCTATTGACTTTGGGAACTGGCATGGCTGGTGGGCATGCATTTCCAGGAAGGTGGTGCAGGCTGAACGTGAGCCAACTTCGGCGCCATTGACTTCTGGGATCAGCCACTAACCTAAGTCGCCTCCACTCTTCACGGTCCTGTTTCCTCCCTTTCCATTAATTAAGGCTGTCCTTTAATTTTGTACAAAAGAATAGAGCCAAATGGAATGGAAGGATGGATGATAGATAACTACTTGTTCGAGAATTGATGCTCTTATTTGTTTGAGTAATTAACTTCTCGTTTGAGAATTAATGTTAATAACGATTGTAATATATAAATAATTTTTTGGAGATTGTTGTTAATAGTTTAATGATAAGTTTGATTAATAGCTAGTTAATGGAGTAAGGAAATGCAATATTGGATGCATTTGGAACATGAGAATATAGAAAAAAAATTATATTGAGGTAGATAGTGATGGTGTTGTATATCACACGCATTACAACACCAATGTAAGACTTATATAGAAAACTTTAATCTAACCTAGAGGTCTGTTGTGCTTACAACATTACAATTAACATTAACATAATAACAACTAATTTTATCATATACTGATATCCTATAGTAGTGTTATGTGTGGTTAAGAGTGATTATATATATATATATATATATATATATATATATATATATATATATATATATATATATATATATGTATATTGTCTTAGGAGTATTTTAGTCATTTTGCCTATAAGAATTTATTTCCAAATACGAAGTAGTTTTGGGTTGCTTTGTGATTTCAGGTCTCTTTGGCGCAAAGTTGTAATTTATGAGAAAGATTCATTTGAGAACGAGCATTTGGTCGGCCTTAGCATTATTTCAATGATTTGCACGTTGAAAGGGAAATTTATCACTACCCACAACCCTATCGCCAGTCGTTGTAGTGCCAGCCCCGATTGCCCTCCATCGCTCTTCGTCGCGCATCAAATAGACCTCTCCCTAGCCAGCCGCACGCGATCACTCAGCACTGATCGCATGCACCCATGTTGTTTTCTTCTTGTGCAATAGCATGCCCCCAACCGCTCCCCACCACGAGCCCACCCATCTGCATTGCTTTCACATGTGCCCCCATGTCACTACTGCCCAATTGCTTGCACATGTTAGCTGCGATCTCCTGCACACGCTCCAGCCCAACCTGTCCATCGCTATAACTGTCCCGAGTCAGTGCCTCTTGCTCGTGCGCCTGCATCGGCGGCCTCGTCGCATCCACGCCGCATGTCAGCCGCTACCCCACAATGCGCCTCAGTCGAGCTCTAGTCCCGTCGATGTGGCTTAGCACCGACTTCTACATGTGTGTTCTTAGCCGAGCCCTTCGACCAACCAGCCCGCGACATGCCTCGTTTTGTGTGTTAGTCTAGTTTTTTTGTGCCAATTGGTAATTTATAAACCTCTGACCCTCGTGGTTGGTTGGTTCTGGTAGTTTAGTGTTTGATTGTGCATATTTTCTTAGGTTGAATTAGTTGTGCTCTGATTAGTTGTTGGAGCTTGATTGAGCGTTATATAGTCTCGTTTCAGGTAAGGACTCCTTGCTTGAGTTGTGTAGACCATGTGCTTCATTTTAGATATATTTGTACACCATTCTTACATGTGATTGACTTGTAATGCATGCTTGATTATGGGATCCGACATTTAGAGTTTTAGGGAATCTACTAACTCGTGTTTTTTTTATATGATTTAACTTTCAACTTGATTTATGATTGAGTTGTCAGATCTGGCATGTGCTTCATTTCAGATATATTTCCCAGTTTTCATTCAGTTATGATGTAGTTTACCTTTCAACTTGATTTAAGATTGATAGAAATATCATGTGTATATCAAAATAAAAAAATGAAATCAATAAATTAGGAAAAATTGCAAAAACCAGCTTAAAACCGACGTTTTCCACAAACGTTGCCTAAAACACCTTAGGCGACGTTTTGAAAAACGTTGCCTAAAAAACCTTAGGCGACGTTTTAGAAAAAACGTCGGCTAAGGCTTTTGCGACGTGGTTTTGCCGACGTTTTGCGCGACGGTTTATTTACCGTCGCCTAAAGCTTAGACAACGTTTTTTAGACCTTAGGCGACGTTTTTTAACGTAGCCTAAGACATTTTTTCTTGTAGTTTTGTTTATGTATGCTAGTATGGAGATCTTTGATTGAGTATGTGTACTCCGCTTAGAGAGCCCCTCCAAAAAAACCTGCCCGAACCCTCACAAACCAAGGGGGCATTAACAAAAGAATAAAACCTAGCCTCCAAACAATGAGCCAACGAGTCAGCGACAACGTTACAAGACCTGTAGCAGTGGGAAAATAGTAAATTCCCAAATAAAAGGATCAAATTCCTAATGTCAGCAATGATATTACTGAATTCAGTATGAGTTAATGAGTAAAATGGGTAGTCGGTGTATGTTTATTATTTTCGTATAAAAGTAAAAGATTATTATTTCAAGAATAAAGTATAGCGTGACGACAAACGCACTAAATTCAACGTGATAATAGTTTAGGAAAAAACAACTTTTTAGTTCTTAGTATAGGAATGAAGTTTTTATTTAATCTCAATATTTCAAAATCGCCAAACATGAGCTCCTCAGCGACGTCAGTCTATGCACAATGATTAGAGGTCTTGAGTTCGAGTCGTCCTCCATCCTATTTGATGTAATCTCAAAAAAAAAAAAGACTATACTAATATTAAATACCAATTTATGAATAAAATAAGTATAAATGAAACTAAAAATATATAGATGATTTTTTTTTTATATTCGTGCATGTCCAGATAAGTTTTCGTGCATCAATTAATATCACGAGACATATTAACCATACAACATTTGGATATTAAAAAAATTTGTATGAAATTAATTCATAGATCACAGACAGACCATACAAAGAACATAGCCCCCAAAATATATATCTTTTTGTCATACAACTTTTAGCCCTCCTAATCTCTAACCACTATAGATTGAATCAATTATCTCTTGATTTTTCAAAAAAGATTTTTGGCCATTATACCACACTATGATACTTAAAAAACAAATAAAAACTACGATAGAATATTATTGAAATGTAAAATTGACATTGCAGTCCAATCTTTGGACTGTATTTTTTTTTTCCTAGATTTTATCATAAATGTGGTGTTTCCTCCCTAACTATTGAAGGGAGCTTGTTTGACTCATTCGTAATAGTAATTCCATTTATGTTTTAGATTATTGATTTCAACTGTCACCCTATTTGAATTTATTATCTCTACCATACTTAAAATTTTCTTTGACCACTATATTAATTCATAGTTTCAGATTTTCTTCACATTAAATATCGATATTTTTATTTCCCTCCTCTAATATGTACTAATATATATATATTCATCGTACTATTTTTCTTTTTAACACAAATTTTTGTTCACTCGTAAGATACATATATGAGTACATCAAATCAAATCAAAATTGCCGAACACAAATTATGGTTTTCAACTACTAACGTTTGATTATTACATTTGAAAGAATTACTAATGCTCAATTATTAGAGTCCTTTCTAACTTTTTCCCTCTTCTTAAGTTATTGATAGCAAATCTAAAACAACGTCAATGTAAAATTACTTGGCTCTGACAATTGTACAATCACAAAATTGCATTATTAGAAGAAGAAAAAAAAAACATTAATAATTTATTTTCTCTGTATCAATAATATGTTTTTAAGATGGTGACGTTATCAACACCACAATTTAAGCATTAGATCTCAAAAAGAAAAATAATGAATAATTAGCAAAAAGTCCCTTAAAAAAGAAGACATGACATATTTTGTTGGTAATCAAATTCTGGACCAGAAAGTTAATTTAATCCAAAATTATATATTTTGTGTGTGTTTTGGAGATGGTCACGAGACAGGTATAACTTTTGAGCCATGGACGTAACAGACAAAGAGAATCTAAATACATACATATAATTTATTTATTTGTTATTATTATTTTAAAAGCCTTTCTTAATTCGAAACCAAATCCTAAAGAAAACCCTATTTATCCTCCGCTATTAGGAATGAGCTCTTGTAACACTTCTTTAAGGGTGCGTTTGGGGCACCGGTTTAGTTATTATAGACGGAAGGTTATGATAAATAGTGTTTGAGGGGCAAGTTATTATAACATGGATTATGATAAACGGTGTTTGGAGAGCTGGTTATGTAACAAAAAGTAATATATGTAAGGTGTAGATAAACGGGCACGTAGGTTTAGATAAACTGGCACGCAGGTTTAGGTAACCACCGTTTATAATAAACGATGGGGCAAACACCGGTTGAGTTATTATAACCAACTCGGCCGTTTACATAAACGGGGGCCCAAACACACCCTAAATAGTTATACCTAAACGAACTATTATAATAATTAAAAATAATCACTTATTTTTAATCATTCAAAATAATTATTTTTTTCTATTTATTCATGTCTATCACTCATTTATAACCACTCAAAAGAATCATTCATTTCTAACATTTCAAAGCAATCACTTATTTCTAACTAGATCCATCTTTCTACAAAAATCATCATTTAAATTTATAATCACTCAAACTAACTCCTTATTTATAATCACTCTACAATTTTACATCCAAACCCTACATTTATGAAAAAGAAATATTTCATCGTTAGCAAAATTGTATGCGTGTGTTTGTGTGTGTATATTTTAGCTTTACTTTTCATTGTCTCTAAATCGAATATGATCAATTATACTAATTGAATATTATTTTGTGATACTGATTATAGACCATATATGCACGGACTTAATACAATAAATTGACGTTATCATTCACATGAACTTTTTCAATTTTTACTAGATTTGCCTCAATTTTTTACTAAGTACGCATTCTTTTAAAATATTATTATTCAGGGGTTTTTTAGTTTTTTTATTATATAGAAAAAGTCCCTACAATTTTAAAAGATCCACTAATTTTGTTAAATTAATAATATGAGGCATATAATGAGTTTTATGTTTGATAGACATCAAATTTTAAATTTAATAGGAAGTGGTTTGGGATTGTTTGATTGGAGGGATAGATGATGTCATCTCAAATTACCAATCACCTCCTTCATTCATATCAAACTTTATTTATTTATTTATTATTATTATTTGTATATCACAACATCTCTAACTCTTCCTCCCATATCGTATTTAATTTTATCAAACTTCAAATCAAATATCATTACGATACAAATTTAATATAAATTAAAAACCTTCTCTCTTAATGTGTGTTTGGATCTCAGTTTATGCTAACGATCAAATTGACTATAATAACTCAATCGATGTTTGCCCCACCATTTATTATAAGCGATGGTTATCTAAATCTACGTGTCCGTTTATCTAAACTTTATATATATTACTTTTTGTTACATAATCAACTCCTCAAATACCATTTATCATAATTCACCATTCATCATAATTTTCGATTTATCATAATCAAATCGATGCTCCAACGATCCTTAAATTTTTCAAACATCTTTTCTCGAGAACAAACATTTTCCTTCCAAACTATTCTATTTATTATATTTTTTCTTTCACTTTATCTCCTCTCTTTTCGAAACTCCCACATCAATCATCTCCTCAAACCAAGCATCTCTAAATTGAAAAAATGAATGTCTAAATTAGAATTAATAAAATAAAATCAATTGGAGTTTTAATAAATTATTGTTTGCTTCTTCTTTCCCTATCGTATCCCCTATGCCTATCCTTCCATTTTTAATCAACTAGGGGAGGCGGTAGGCCTTTGCTGAGCAAGCCTCGTGAACTCCAAATTAATTGTTTATTTGTTTTTATTTTTTGGATAATGTTTACAGCAAATCCTATTGCCATGGGCAGACTCGTGATTTTGGGTTTAATTTCTATCTTTACCAATTGCATCCATTTAATGCACATTAAATCACCAGTCACTATGTCAAATTTGAAGAATGTTTACCCCAATTCCTTTTTGTGGATTTCTAACTAAACGGTCGGATCGGTTATAATAATTCATATTTGTCTGTTTATCTAAATCATAAATATATTATTTTTTGTTTCATAATCAATCTCTAAAACATTGTTTATGATAATCTCTATTATAATAACATGTCCTTCAAACACCATTTATAATAATTCATCGTTTATCATAACATTTCATCTATTATCATCAAATTGATGTTCCCAATACACCCTTGGGTATTTTTGTTTTCAAGGGTTAGAGTTGCCTAACAAAAAGCATCATGGATAATATATTAATAAAGGATAATATACTAATAAATAAGTTATGGGTTGGAATTTCCATTATAGAGATGTTTAATAAAAAAGAGGAGTTAGAGTTGGGTCGATTAAAATCTAACGAGGCATTTTGTTTGTAACCGTTCAATTCATGCAATATCTTTAATTTTGGAGCAAAAAAAAAAAAAAAGAACGAAATGAGAATATGAAAAAATATGAGGGGAATTGTTACTTAAACATTGAAATTTAAGATAATTATAATCAGGGTTGTTACTTGTATTTACATGTATTTTTAGGGTAAAAAATATAGGTTGTTTATAATGATGTTCTACCAAATAGTGAGTATAGAAAGAAGTCACTCTATGTATGAAATTATGAGATGAATAAATAATGATCCCATGAAACAAAAAATATTGATTATAGGTTGTTTATTTGAGGTAATTATGGAGCTATTGTAAATTAGGTTTTACAATTCCTCTTCGAATAATCACATTTAAACGAATTACTGTAATCACTCAATATAATTGCTCATCTTTAATTACTCATTTTAACATCTCAAATTAATTATTTATTTCTAACTAGAAAAAAACCACTAATTCTACACCACATTCGAGTAATTGTCTATAACTTCTCTAGAAACATCATCATTCAAACAAATTATTAATTGAAATCTCTCTACAAATCACCATATTAAAACGAGCAATTACTGAAGTTCAAATTTTGATCACTCCAATAACCCTTTGTTTGTAATTAATCTCTATATGTTAAGAGTAAAAATCATGAAATTTAAAATGAGGGGGTGAATGGTAGAATTGAAATTGCAGTCCATGTCAGCTTCTAGAAGAACTTGCTTTATATAGTTGACATTATTTGGAACATCATGAAATTTATAAAAATTTATAAATGAAACCGCGTAAAGTTGTCCTTGATTAGGAATTCAACCAACTAAAAACACATTCATGATTTCAAAGGAGGATCCAACTAATTAAACACACATTTATGATTCCAAATGCTGATTATAGTACACAAACACACGGTAATATGAGATTTCCACGACTCCAATTACAATTTACAGCCCATAATTCGGTAGCATCTAGATTCCAACCCAACTTTTTTCAAAAGTAAAAATTATTTCAAAAATTATAAATTTAGAAGAAAATTACAATTGAGTTCATACGGCTTTTAAAAATTGCAATTGTTTGTACTCCATAATTTAAAATTAATCTTCACACCTTAGAGGGGGGAAATCAATTTTTATAAATTTGGAAACTATAAATTCTTCGCAAGTCAAATTGGTAAAAGTTACTAAATCATCATAAAGTCACTCAAGCTGTTAAATACTAACAAATTGTAGCCTGCTATCTATTAATTAATTTACTACAAATTTTTTTGACATTCAAATATCTTGTAATTTTATTTGAAATGCGTGTATATTTGTCCATTCAATCTCAGATATCAAAAAGAAAAAAAAAATGTAATAATTAATTATTCATTCATATATCAATAATGTCCTAAGACATTTCTAAAGAAAAAAAGTAATGTCTTTGGATACTAGTTGAATGGTCCATGAGAAAAAAAAAATCATAACAAAGCAAAGCTAATTTTTTTTAAAAAAAGTAAAAATATATGGTTCTAAAACTCACCCTTATGTAAATATTGCTCGGTGATTATTGACAACCTACACTATTTTATAATTCTTTTTAATCAAAATTATAGAGTTATAATCTAATTTTTAGATTATTAAAACTAAACTAATTTCTCCAAACAAAAAAAAGGACTAAATTCAGATTAGGAAAGTTTGAATATAAGAAAAAAAAATTGAAATGAAATTTGGTCAAATTGAGAACTTTGAGGCCTTTGCCAGCTGGGAGAGATCCAGTGAGACTCTCACTGGCTACCGGCTAACGGCTACCCGGGTAGCCAATAAGCAAGGCCTACGTGGAATTATTACAGAGCAATTAAAAACTACCCAAAAAACTGGGATCGTCATACGTGCACATCACGTGTTTTTCCCATTGGATACCGGCTGCCAGCTGGATCCTTTTTACTCCTCTCGATGAATTTACATTCATGCACTGCCGCCAGCCTGTCACTTCCCAACCCAACGTCTATTTTGAGTAAAACTCCCCTAAACATGAATGTGTAGGAGAGTCCTACATTTGGAGGATGTGGCACTTTTGAATATCACAAAAAAATATTTTATAATAGAATTATTTTTTAAAGTATGTAATTTTGGTGGCATTTAATGGTGCCACATCCCTAAAATGTAGGGCTCCCCTATATATTCATGTGTAGTACTCGTCTATTTTTCTCTTCTTTTTGTATTTCCCCATTTTGCCCCTACACTCCCCACGCCACCCTCGGGGTAAATTTGACTTTTTTTTCAAAAGGCCCGCATACTGTATCTAAGCTGTAACGCTTTTTGTTTCGTAGCGAAATCGAGGCGAAAAACAATAAAGAAATTAAAAAAAAAAAAATAATAATAAAGAAAGAAAAAAGAAAAAAAGGAAAAAAAGTTCTCCTCCGCTGTAACCCACTTTCAATTTGAAATTTCAGATTCTTAGTTTCAATTTCCTACGGAGTTTTAAGCGCGTGTGACTCACGGTCTAATTGTACGACGTACTTAGGAGCGTGTACTCCACGCGCATGGGGGGTGTTTGGTAATGGACTTAAAGAAAGCTGCCTAGGGAATGGCATTTGATGTCTTTTTTTCTCTTTACTTGTTGGCCAATTCTGAGCAATCGTAAATTGGAAGCCAAAATCCACTTATCGTTTTTTACCCTTTTTTTTTAATCAATAATATTTAAATGTTAATAAAATAGCTAATAAGTTATTGGAAGTGATTAATTTATCTATTTAATTTTAGCAAACATTGAACTTTGTTTGAGACACGATCTTGTTTTATCAATCCATTAATATGAATATTGAGTTAATTGTAAATAATAAGTTGGATTATAAATTCTAATTGGATATCATTTGAGTTGTTATTAACCGTATGTTGAATTATAAGATAAGTTTGAAGTGCATATTTTTATAATATGAGTTAATAACAAAAATTTGAAGTTGAGGTAATTATATAATATTTAATGTGAAAGACTATTGATAAGGAAAATTAAATAATTAATCTGAAACAAACTATGAGTTATGTGAAACAATTATTTGAATTTGAATAAGCACATTGATGGTTTTAACCAGTGAGTCAAACGTGAAAGAGGTTGAAACAACACAATCAACTTTTATTATATACACGATCCCTTTAACAAAACATTCAAGTAACGAGTTGATCATTATTGTTGGTGGATTATCATTATTGTTGCATTATAATTTTTTATAATTATTTGAATAAACACTAATAATCCACCCAATTACTCGATTAACTATTATTGGAACCTCAAAAACTCCCCCATGAAATGCATGGATAATGTGAGATAAAATTGACCTCGTGTTTATTTACGGTAGAAATTTTTTTCTTCAACCCATATTCTAACCATTCAATTTAAACTTTCGTCAAATGATCTTCTACCAGTTAAGTTTTTTTTTTAATTGTCCTTAAAACATTATTTTTCATGATATTCTTTCAAACTAAACCACATTGCTATATGATCTCTCTTAAAAATATTTTTCAAACATGGTTTTAATGTAATCACTTGCTAAAATATCACATTAAAAACAAGCAAGTTGTTTGCCAACTAAACATACCCTAATTCATTCTCTCCATATCCACTTTTTTAAAAAAAAACCATTTTTTTAAAAAAAATACAATAATTTATTTATCCATAAGTTCTTGGCTCCTTCCTTAACAAAGCACTCACTTTCTTCCTCCAATTTTTCATCCTATATATAAATCCCCCCACCACTCCTCTTTCCATCACAAACCAATTTCTACAATTTCCTCTCTCATTTTCCACCATTAAAAAAATGGCTTCTCCTTCTTCATCATCATCAATCCTCCAAATCCTCTTCCTAATTTCTCTGTTCCAAATCTCCATAGCTTCAAGATTGCTAAACGAATTCGTTCCCGACCAAACCCAGATGCTCAAATACCACGACGGCGCTCTTCTCTCCGGCAAAATCACCGTCAACCTCATCTGGTACGGCAAATTCAAGCCGGCCCAAAAAGCCATCGTCGCCGATTTCGTCAATTCCCTCTCTTCTTCCCGGCGACCAGCCGACGAGCCGGCGGTTTCCACTTGGTGGAAGATGACGGAAAAGTACTACGAACTATCCAAGAAAACAAATCCCCTGTTTCTCAATCTCGGCCGGCAAATTCTGGATGAGAGCTATTCGTTGGGGAAATCTCTAACCAACAAGAAAATCGTTCAATTAGCTTCAAAGGGTGATCAGAAAAACGCCATTAACGTCGTGTTAACGGCCTCAGACGTCACCGTCGACGGATTCTGTATGAGCCGCTGCGGCACACACGGCTCTGCCTCCGCCGCGAAGCCCGCCGGAGCAAAAGGGAAGAATTACAAATTTGCTTACATTTGGGTCGGAAATTCCGAGACCCAGTGTCCGGGACAGTGCGCCTGGCCGTTCCATCAGCCGATTTACGGCCCGCAATCGGCTCCTCTGGTTGCACCGAACGGCGACGTGGGTATGGACGGAATGATTATAAATCTGGCCGGACTTCTGGCCGGAACCGCCACGAATCCGTTCGGTAACGGCTACTTTCAAGGTCCGGCGACGGCGCCGTTGGAGGCTGCCTCCGCTTGTACCGGCGTTTATGGGAAAGGGGCTTACCCTGGCTACGCCGGCGACTTGTTGACGGATTCCACCACCGGCGGGAGTTACAATGCTAACGGCGTTAATGGACGGAAATATTTGGTTCCGGCTTTGTTTGATCCTTCTACAGCGGCTTGTTCGACTTTGGTTTAAGGGTTTTTATGAGATTAGAATTATGGAATATATAATATAGGATCTTAGAGAATTTGCTCTACTAAATATGAAATTCGTTGATTTCTTGATTTGTTTTTGTGCTTTGTTACTTTGTGGATTAATGTTAGAAAATGGCAAATATATTTTTGTTTGCTTTTGAAATGTGGTGTTATTTTGAGGGTTTCATTTTTTTTTATCTCTAATTTGACAATTGCCACTCAATATCCAACTACCTCTAATGGGGTTGATTCAAAATCTATAAATATTTTTGGTCTTAATTTGTTTAGTCACAAAACAAATGAGGGTGGAAGATTTTGCCGCGTGTGGGTTGGGTTGTGTTGGCATTGTTTGACCTTAAATTAAGTTGCCCTGTTACAACTAGAAGCTTAGTTAGAAATTAGATTATTTAACTTTTATAAAAAAAATAATAATAATGGGATAAATAAAAGCTAAAACCATTCCCATTTTTTAAGCTAAATTGAAATTTGAATCCCAATATCCAATATTAGGAACAAAATTAATGGCACTATTTTCTATATGGGTATTCATAGTTGGGGGTTGTATAGGGTTCGATGAATTTTTTGGACAACTCTAATCTTTTGGGTTGGTTAATCCATTCAACTCTATGCATTACTACAACTCAATTCTATATTTTCGGTTTTCTCAAAAAAAAAAAACTCTATATTTTCGGTTTGAATTGGATTGAACGAGCAAAAAATTAGTAAATAAAAAATCAATCTAATTCAACAAAAATTATAAAATTATAACCCAATTCAACTCAATTTTTTGGATCAAGTTGCGGGTTTCTTTGTAAACTCCTAGTTTTTCTCTTTCTCCTATGGTTTTACAATCTCTATTTAAATGTTTTTTTCCTAAAAAATTCTCAATATTTATAATTAAATAAATAAATTATAAATATTGGTTATTTATAATAAAAATAAAATAAAATCAATAATAAAATTTGATTTTTTCCAAATAAAAATCAATATGTATAATGTTATGAAAAGTATCCGAATCAATCTAATGGATCGATTTGGTTTGATTAAATTTTATCCGTCTTTTATTATTATTATTTCCTAGTCCATACTAGAAAATTAGGAAGAAACTAGTAAATTGATTTAGCCTCTCAACAATTCTCATATATATATATATATATATTAAATGGATTCATAAACAATTCAAACTAAGATCAATCTAATGGATGTGTAGGGTAGCCCTACAATTTGATGATGTGGCACCATTGGTGCCACAAAAATTCCCTAATATTTTATTTTTTTTATTTATGAGATGATTTTTTGTGGTACCCAATGGTGCCACATACTCAAAATGTAGATGAGTTTTACTCTTTTATATATACTATAAATTTAGAACGTGCATTTTACACGTGATTTTCTGTCTCATGTCCTCCTCAAATTTGAACGTACAATGCATACATTTATATTTTAATAAATATATTCTTTTTTAAATCACTAAGTCTTCTCTCTATTCTATTTTCAATATAACTTTAAATATGAAAAAAATGTTATCCTACAAATTCAAAATTGAAATTCTTTATTAATGACTATTGATTTTTGTTTTTTTTTTTGAAATCAATATCAATAAATATGTAATCGTATTTTTATTGAACCATAGTTATTTCAAAATTTCCATAAGAATATTAATAACTATTATTTTTTGGTTTTTTTGAAATAACTATGATTCAATAAGAATACGATTACATATTTATATTAAAATGAGGAAGAAAAGAAGAACTTGAATCTCATCTTACTCAACCCCTAAAAAACAAAATAAACAAAATCGTACATGAACTTTCTATCTATAGTTTCACAAAATTTTTCTTTCTTTAACCAATTATAATTTATGGTTGTCATCTTTATTTTTTCTCCCATCTTCAAAATGGTTTTGAAACTAAGAAAGTTACAAAACCTTTTAATTTTCACCATTAAATATAATTAAAAATATACTCATTAATTTTAAGAATTAAGTTATAGAAATAAAAAGATACAACTTATCATATTTTAACATTTTCATTTACATTATTTAAAAAAAAACATTTGCAGTTACTAATCATTTATATTGAATATTGAATAGGTTAATAAGAAGGTAGAAATATAAAAAGAGGTTAAACTATAAGTAATAATTATACAATATACTAAATATAATAATGTGATGAAAGTTATAAAATATAATATTAAAACAACATGCAAACTTGAATTTGTGGGTGTAGGTGGATATAAAAGTGTCAAGTTAAGTGATAAATTTTAATTCATGTAGGGACATATTTGGATTTTTTAAATTATCATTAGGGAAAATTTTAGTCTAAAAATGATTACACCTTAGAGTAATAATAAAAAACAAAGTTGTCCTATGCAACTAAAGATAGACATATTGACGTTATAGCCAAATGATTTTTCCAATTCCAAACATAATAAAAAAAAGTGATAGAAGACTGCTAATAAAATTAAATACGAAATAAGATCGGATATAAAGAAGTAAGAAACATTAAAAGAGATGAAAATTGGATAACATGTATTACAAAAGTTTTATTTGAAAAAGAAATTAGTATTTTAACAAAATATTCAATAATGATATAAATACAACAAAAACATAAATATTAACAACATAGAAATATTTGAATCTAAAGTTATACATCATTATTGTTTGAGATACATATATTTTTGCTCAACTTTATAAAAGTAAAGTTGACAATCATAAACCGAATTCAAAATATTGATTCTCAACCCTTGATTCACATACAACTCGAATGCAACAACACAATATCTATATAGACTTCGAAGAGTGAAAACATTTGAGAACTTGAGAAAAAATGCAAACAAAACATATTAGAGAGGAAGTGAGAATGAAGCCTCATTTTATAGTAGACCATTAGAGTTAATTACAAAAACCTTTTGAATTCTAAAACTTAAAAATTGATTATGAATTCATAAATGGACAAAATGCATTTTAACTCTTACTTGTAACCTTTTATCTATTTATTGAGAGTGGTTAATTTTTAGGGACATAATAGTCTAAAAATGACTTAGTCACACTTTAAGGTTTTATATATATATATATATATATATATATATATATATATATATATATATATTTGAATTTAGCTAAACTTTAAATGAGTTTTTTTTTTTTTGAGATTACAACAATTGGAGGGGTGGGGGAGACTCGAACCTAAGAGGTCTAGATCATTAGATGTACACTGATGCCGCTTGAACTACTGCTCGATTGGCTAAACTTTAAATGAGTTGATAACTTAATTGAACGTATGAAATTAAGTTAGGTTTTATTGAGATATTTTTGGTTGTGATATTATTTGAACACCACAAGAAGTGGGTGGGTTTTTTGGGTTGCCTTTTGTTATCCATTTTGATCGGAAATATGGGATCTTAGCTGGCTATGCCATTTTGTTTCTACTTTGTACTTCAAAAGGACAAAGGTAAAGCTGGCCCCTAACATGCTTGCATTTTGGGACATTCTCTTTTTCAACCCAAATCCCTAATTTCATATCATTTATATTTCCCACCCCCATAAAATAGGAGATTTTGTACATAACTTTAATTATGTAAACTATAATAATGTTTTCTCAAAACAAAATTCTCTTTTGAAAAACTCATCAACTTCATTGACATATGAGGAACAATACAACCACATCACAATTGTTATGAAAACGACAATGAACAAATGTAAAATGAAGAATAAACATGAGAGAAGAAGAACAAACACACAGAAAATTTACGTGGTTCACTAACGTAGTGTTAGCTAGTCCACAGATAGAGAGGAAGAACAATTTTATTGAGGAGAGGTGAATTACAAAGTTAAAGAATTAACGTTATAATACGGCTAGGGTTTAATTTGAATTTATATATGCACTCTCATTAAACCCTATTATAGAATGCGTAAGCATTAAAAACCAGAATGCTGATGCAGAACGCATGAACCAATGTGAGATGCACCAAGTGAATACAGATGCATTCACGCGTGTGAAATACCCAATGCATTTTCGCAAAAAGGGCACCAAACTACTAATCGCTGGATATTAGGTACGTGACTCAATTATTGTTAAAAAGGGTAAAATAGGATCCGGAAAGATTTACTTTTTATCTTAAAATTTTGGTTGAATCATGTTCCTCAATTAAAAGGTAGAGTAAAAACCACTCTCCATAATTCAGCACTTATCATATGTATGTGAACTTTTATTAAATAAAAGGTTGTCTATACTCTTTCTTTTGAAAAAGTCAAAAGAAAATGATTTAATTTATAGCGTAGAGGATAGACTTCTTTTTCCACTTTTATTACAACATAAATATTAACATTGACAGATTTTAACCCACAGCTTTAGAGAATTTATTATATTTCTTTTTTTTTTTTGAAAGCAGAATTTATTATATTTCAACCAAAAAGAAAAAAAAACTTTAGAGGGTGTTTGTTGGTTGAATTAAGGAAGTATTTAAATGAATACTTACTAACTAATTTTTTAATAATAATATCCAACGACTTATTGTATTTACTCAAACTAACTTTTTATATTTTTACTATTAAAAATCATTCTTCATTTTTAATTTATTATTTTTAATTATTAATTTCTAACTACGTGAAATAACTTCTTATTTATATTTATTCATTCCTAACAATTTATTTCTAATCATTTATTATTAACTATTCAAAATAACTATTTATTAATCTTTTTTTTAATTTTAAATCCATATCCAAATAAATTATTGTTGCTAACTGCTCTACAAATAAAAAATCACATCAAAACAAATTTTTTTGCGGCAACTTTCAATTTCTAACTACTCAAAATAAATTATCAAACTAACTCCTTATCCAAAAACCTCTTAGAGAACTGATAATATGGCAACTATTATTTAATTATATTTGCTTGAATAAAAGTTTGAGTCTTCATTTATAAGACAAAATCAAAAAGAGAAAAAATACATCAGGGTAAAGAGAAGTAAATATAAAATTGACAAAGCAACCATTAAAAACTCTAGGTTAATATGCACAATTTAGTAATTAAGAAGTCTAACTTAAAAATGGTTGAACTAAAAAAAAATTATAATTTTAGTTTTTATAAAGGAAAATTCTATTCTCAATGCTATCTCTATAATCAAACATTTATCAATGGTACATATAAGAAAAAAGAAGGCCGTATATGTTGACAATTGGGCCTGGATGGGTTTCAAGGCCCATGGGCCGTTCATATAAAGTCCAATAACTCTCCGTCTTCGTTCGAGAGAATCAAAATCAGAACCAGAACCAGAACGAGCTTCCATTTGCCGGTCGATTTCACCATCGCCGATCCAAATCCGATTCTCACTCTCTGTAGCAATGGAACAACGAAATTTCGATCAAACCCTTTTGTCGCCGGAAAATTCATGCCCGCCGGCGCCATCTTCTTCCTCCTCCGACCACGCCGATTCCACTTCTCCATGTAAAACCTGCCGCAGATGCGGCGGCCCTACAACTTTTGCTCCGCCGCCGGAATCTTCACCTCCGCCAAACTATCGTCCGATCAGAGCTCCGGCGCTAAATCTCCCTCCGAACGAACAGTCCCGGCAAGCCATAATCCTCTCGCCGGTTCCTCAATCCGAGAAGGTACTTCCCATTTCGCCTCCTTTTCTTTTTCAATCACCTTCCAAGAAAATACGATCGCCGAACGATATCCGTTCCTTCAACGATTCCGATTCGGGTAAGAATTTTCTAGGGTTCATTGTCGCCCTCTCTGAATCCATGCGTGGCCACAAAATATCTGATCCCTGCCATCAATCGGACACTCTGAATTCCATTCTTTCAATTCTTCAAACGCTAACCGATTGGGTCGATGAAATTCCCCCCACCGAGCAAGCAGCTCGATATGGCAATGCTTCGTACCGAATTTGGCACTCTCGATTGGAAGAAAACAGTGATGATCTCATGCTACGGATTCTTCCCGATGATCTGAAACCCGCCATTGTTGAATTAGTCCCTTATTTTGCTGATAGCTTTGGGAATTCGAGCCGGATCGATTACGGAACAGGGCACGAGACTAATTTCGCTGCCTGGTTGTATTGCTTGGCGAGGTTGGGGGTTATTAAAGAAGAAGATTATCAATGTGTTGTGGCAAGAGTGTTTGTTAAGTATCTGGAGTTGATGAGGAAGTTGCAATTGGTTTATTGTTTGGAACCGGCTGGATCACATGGGGTTTGGGGTCTTGATGACTACCATTTTTTACCTTTCGTTTTCGGGTCGTCTCAGTTGATTGATCATAAATATATGAAACCCAAATCCATTCACAATCCTGATATCTTGGAGAACTTTGCCAATGAGTATATGTACATTTCGTGCATTGCTTTTGTTAAGAAAGTGAAGAAGGGTCTGTTTGCTGAGCACTCTCCTTTGCTGGATGATATCAGTGGGGTTCCTGCTTGGAAGAAGGTGAACAGTGGGTTGCTCAAGATGTATAAAGCTGAGGTGTTGGAGAAAGTTCCTATTATGCAGCATTTTCTCTTCGGCTGGCTCATCAAATGGTATGACTCTTTGGTGCATTCTCTTCATATTCTTACAACTTTCATATTTGATATGTTAAACGTATCACTTGGTTCTTGTAGTCTAGGCTTCATTTCATTTGAGTTTCCATGTTTTCAACTATTCAAATTTCCATACGTGATGATGACAAAGCATGAGGAAAGTAAACAGTGGTAGCTTGAGGGTAATTTGCTATTTAGTTACTTTGGGGCAACGGAGTTCTTTTGTCATAGTTTGTAATTGTAATTAGCTGTGAAGTCGATGCGTTAGTAGCTCGGTGAAATGAGTATGACACTGATATATCCACATAGTTATTTTTTAAACCGAAAAATTGGAGTTTCGTTGCACTATACCTGAGGTAACCACGCTTGTCCCTAGGCCAGGCATCGGGAGACATCGAAGGAATGGAGACATGAAAGATGTCTACAAATTAATATCACATGTGAGTTTCGAACCTGAGGTGGTGAAGGGAGAACACCTTCAAAGCCCAAGCTTTCGTTCACCGTACCACCTCTTGGGGACAGTTTTCCACATAGTTAATAAGAAGAGTCCCCAAGGGGAGGCACAGTGGTTGAAGACTTGGGCTTTGAGGGTATGCTCCCCTCAAGGTCCCAGGTTCGAGACTCAGCTGTGACATTACTTCTTTGATGTCTCCCGGTGCCTGGCCTAGAGACGGGCGTGATTACCCTTGTTTCAAAAAAAACATAGTTAATGAGACAAGTGCTTAAGTTTTTTTTTCTAAACCGCCTTACTCTACTACAACATTTGAATGTCAAGGAAATTTGTAGGAAATTAATTTTTAGGTAGATGTTACGATGAACCATGGAAACTAGAGAGTATTTTTTTTTTTTTTTTTTTGGGGGGGGCGGGGCAGAGACAACTGCTGTATGTTCGTGAGCCTTGCATCATTTTACTGAAATCAATGCTCCTATTACTATTTCCTTTCCATAGCTCTTACATGGGTTTAGAATGGTTGAAACTTTGAAGTATTGACTGAGTTAAAAAGTTTGTCTTCCCCACTCATAAGGAGGCTTTCTTATGATAGTTTTTCATTGAACGTTGATTATCTCCTAAGGATTTAATTTAATTTTCTGGCCTCGCTCATTTTGTTATCTCTTCTTGGAACCCTCTTGACAGGAGATTCTGTAGTAGACCTACGTATCTACGAATGCCAATTGGATAACTTTTTTTTGTAATCACGTTGGCTTGAGATAGACTTCAGGGAGATAGATATACGTTGTCTCGTCAAGTTTTTTGTGTGCTTTGTATGGTTATCTAATATATATTCTTCTTTCGAATGAAGAAGTCAGGTCCTCTTTTTAATTATCTTTTTAAAGTTATGGTGCAGTTCTTTAGGAAGATCAGATTAGTTAATTGTGTCAATGGTCAGCGTGAGTTTAGCCAAAGGTCTACGCACATTTATTTATGTCAAGGCTCTTGGAAAAAAACAGATACTTTCATGTTTCAAGTGTCCATTCTTGTTCACGCCCAGTTTCCTCATCTCTTGCACTATTTATTATTGTTTTTTTTTTTCTGAAGGATCAGGCACTAAAGTTTCATCCTTGTGCCGGTTATATTTCGATAAGGAACATAATTCTAGAAAGGTCGAGGAACTGGACTCCGATTCTGGTACTGATCCAGCAGCAAAATTTTTTTTTTACCTAATTCCATTTATCTTTTAACCATCTTGGATTGACCTAGTGGTCAAAGAGAATCTTGAGGATCTAAGAGGCAAATCGCGATAGGTTCGGTTCATGGTGGCCACTGGCTACCTACCCTAGAAATAATTTCTTATAAGTTTTCTTGACATCTGAATGTTGTACAGGTCTATGCTCCATGAAAATAGTCATGGTGTGTAGGTTAACCTGGACACTCGCGTATATAACAAAAATCTATCTTTTCAGTTATTCTCTTGTTTTGGCTAATATTATTCTTCTTAAATTGGTCTCATACTTGTTTTTCTAGCCCTCAAGTGCCTAAGCTAAGCGTGACGTTCTTCTGTGATATATTAGGATAAGAAATTGACCTTTCATTGTCTTGGTAGTTCATTGCAAGAAGCCAAGAGCCATTTTTTTATCTGTGAGTATCCAAACCACTTACATGCACTTTAACTATTTTTAGGGTGTATGCCGTCTAACCCTTCAACATTTTGATACTAAAGAAACTAGTAGGTAAGTAGCCACCGTGGATTAGAATCCGTTACCTTTTAGTTACTCATGACACTCTTGTTTCGCGATGCACGACATTGGTCTTGATATTTTAAAGCGATATAGTTTTGTGTTATTCTATTCTCGATCATGATTCATGGGAGTCTGACATTTGTTCCTTAATTTTGACAGGGAATAAAATGTGGGCATCATCTGTGTATTTTTCTGTGGCCTTCACACAACTTTCTACTCTGCTAACGAATTTTGTTGAAGCATATAACTGGAAAATGGAAAAGCGTGTACTTTCTTTAACTCTTCTCTTCTAGAACTGGTAGTCTTGCTCAAGTTTACTTTAGTTTGGTGAATCTAAATAAGAGAATCAAACATTCTAACCAGAATGTGAAGTAGTTATGAAAATGGAAATCTTCTTAAACTAAGAATATTGTGTCTAAACTTTTTTTTTGTACTTCTGCTTGTAGAATGGTATGTCTTTGGACCCATAAAAAAAGACGGGAAATATATGGGTTTTTTTTTCTTTTTTTATCATTTTTTTTTTTAGTTCATCCAACTGCCACTAGAGATAGAAGGGATTTGAATTTTGAACCTTGGAGAAGGTAGTGCACATCAATAATCACGTGGCTATGTTCACTTTGGCAGGTAATATTCTTTGATCTACCCTTGTAATAAGGTATATATGGTCTCGATTGAGTTGAGTTAGGCGACCTTTTTAAACCCATTCAAATTTTTGGGTTGAGTTTTTGGATTATGTTAATCTTACTACTTTGTTTATATTCCCAACCACAAAATATATATATATATATATATATGTTACTGTGGAAAAGAAATAAATGAAGAAAAAATATATGATATAACTTAGATTTAAGTTTTCTATCTTAATAGTACGTATTTTTTTAAATTTTAGTATTAGGTTGAATGAAAAAAAAATTGGTCAACTTAAAAACCGACTCAATCCAATCCAATCTTAACGATTTTAGGTTGGGCACTCCGAGTGGCTTCAAATTAGTCCTCGAATTTTAGTATATAAACATTTGTTCCTTTTACTTTTAAGCCGCATGGTATGATAAATGTTAAACTAATTATTACATTATTAATTCACTTGTTAAATTGGTTTATATTTGCTACCAACAATGTCATAACTCTAGTGACTAACATGTAATATAGTAGTCAATAAGTTTCAAGTTTTAATTCCCTCTCAAGATGTTAGTTGAATAAAAAAAATAGTAATCATTTTTAAAGGGGTTTTCTTTGTGAGATTACAACAATTATTTTTAAAGCTCATAAACCTTCTAAACACGAACTTAAAACTAATAAATAAAATATACAAAAGCAAAACAAAGAGCTAGAATGTAGTCTTTACTATTTGTTTTCTACATTTATTAATTGCCCCCAAACAAATCTCTTTTTTTCCCAAATGAATATTTTCGAAAACCACCAATAAATTTCAATCAGTTTTTTTTTTCTTTCTTAAAAAAGCACGTTTTTTCTTGCTAAACAATTATCATTGAAGAAATAATAGATGATTATTGTCATGTGGGAATCGTACGATGATCCAACAACATGTGTAAATGTCTAGAGCCAATCAAGGATATCCCTACCTTATGTACCTTGCCTCTATTTTTTGTTGTTTTATGTTAAATGCTTATTTGGCAAGCAACCATTATTTAGCGGTGTATGGGTCAAGATAATATTAGAGAATTAAAAGATAAATAGTTTAATCGATGATAATCATATATTAAAAATTAATTTTCTATAGTTTTCTTAACATTTAAATGTTATAGGATTAAGAGGTAACAAATAAAAAATTGAAAGAAAAACAAGCTTTATGGGCAAACATTTTAGCTGTATGTCCTTTAGGAGCTGTTTGTTTGACATATTTAGGTAGTTTTTGGGTTAAGAAATTATATTGAGTTGTATTGAAAGTTGTGTCAAAAACTTGTTTGGATGTAGTTTTTGTGTAGAAGAGTTAGAGTCAAAATCTTGTTTAGTTGTAGATTTATAAATGAGTAGTTATTTTTAACAGTTAAAAAAGAAATGATTAAAACTGAATGGTTAAAAATAAGTTATTTTGATTGATTTGATAGGAATGATTAAATATAAGTTGTTAGAAATAATTGAGTAGTTATATAAATGAATGATTAAAAATGAATGGTTAGAAATGATAGTTATTTTTAAAAGTATAAATAAAGAGGGGTTAATAAAAACTCGTTTGTGTATAGTTTTTTTTAGGAGAAGTTGATAACTTCTAATACCAACTCCTACCTAAATATGTCAAATAAACAACCTTTACATTCTAGGGCCTAATTACTTTTTATTACAAATATCTCATAGGTTATACATTTTTTCAACTTTATTTCAAATCATCCTTCTTCCCTTTTTTTTTTCTCGTCTTTTAAAATTATTTGTGTACTGAATACTGGATCTTGTCCATGACTAATAAAGTGTGCTTTGTATGAAAAGAGGAACAGGAGTGGTAATTCATCTTTGATAAGTTTTACATAATTTAATTTTTTTAGGTTAAATATAAATTTCACTTTGTCTCCATCGTACTTAAAAAGGAAATTGGTCACACTCGTAAATAAAAAGTAGTCCAATCAATGGTTAAACTGGACAAACAACGGTAAAAAAATTCGCTAAATATTAAAAAAAAAAAACTTTTCTTTCCTCGATACAACTTCTATTTGACATATTTAAGTAGGAGTTAGTTTTAGAATTGATTAATTTCTCCTTAAAAACTTATATCCAAATGAGTTTTTATTAACTTCTCATTTTTACTTTTAAAAATAACTCTCGTTTCTAACAATTCATTTTTAATCATTCATTTATAATGACTCAATTATTTCTAACAACTTATTTTTAATAATTCATTTCAAATCAATCAAAATAATTCATTTTTCAACCATTCATTTTTAATCATTTCTTTTTTAAGAACTAAAAATAACTACTTATTAGAGAATATGAGGTTCCACCTAAAAACCAATTGGTAACGAGGGGAGTAACCCATATCACTTATAAATGTGTTGAAGACTCCTCACCTTTCCAATGTGGGACAATTGCCACATGGTGAGCATAGTGAGTATCTCCAACACTACTCATTTTTAAATCTACATTAAAAAAGGTTCTGACTCTAACTCATCTATACAAAAACTACATTCAAACGAGTTTTTGACACAACTCTCGATTTTTAACTCTTCAACATAACTTCTCAATATAACTCTTTAACCAAAAAACTACATAAATATGTCAAACAAACAGCCCTTCAATAATAAATAGGATTAGAAAATACAAAAATATTAGTGCACGCCAAAATAGGTAAAGATCAACATTTTTTTTTGGGCAATACATAAAGAAATGGTAATTGAACTTCTAATCTCGAAAGGGTTGTTAAAAATACCAGTAGAACTATGAAATAATCATACAATCTCAAAAAAAAAAAAAAAAAAGGTTATATAATAATTAGATAAGAAATTTGAACAAATGACATTTTGATTGTAAAGATCAACATTTTTTTTTTCCCCTCAATTCTTTTTAATCCACACACATTTTTGAATTGACACCAATTTTAAATCTTTAATTTTAAGATTGATAGTATAGTATATGGTTTATGCCAACCAATGCATGTTCATATTTGCCTAGGTTTGAGTTTAGTTTTAATTTAATTCTTATATTTAAAAAAATGAATATTTTACCTTTGACATTTTAATAAAATTTATTTTTTGATTTTTAGGTTTGAGGTCTCGGTCAAGTTTGGTCGCATTTTCAAAATTGAACACTTTTACTCAAAATATTTCAATAATGCTCACTTTTTAATTATGGTGTGTTTTTTAATTTATTTTTAAATAATAAATTCACGTCAAGATTAATTTAATCATTTCATCAATATATTAGAATTTAAAATTAGGTTAGTCATCATTCTAGTTAATATTACATTATGTAAATTAAATTTTCATTATCTCAATGACTATAATCGATCATCATTAAAATTTAAGGATAAATGGTTCAATTTTGAAATATAAAAATTAGCCCTAAATTTAAAGATTAAAAATATATTGTTGGATTCATTTTATCAAATAATTTACTAAAAAAAGAAAGGATTTTTTTGTTTATTCATTTTAGTTGATTATATAAGCGCTAAAAAAATAACTAAAAATATTTCTTTTCTTACTTACACAAATGATTATTTTGATTGGTGTTAATCCATTTCAACTTCACCGTCACAAGTTCGAACTCGAAAATTGGTAGACTAAAAAGGTAGTTTTTTCTCAAAAAAAAAAGAGAGAAAGAAATGAAATGATATTTTAATTAAATGAAAAAGTTTAGCATGTTTGATAACCATTTGGTTTTCGAAATTTAAGCCTACAACATATATTTTATCATTGATTTGAATATCTATCTTTCACCTGTATTTGTAGAAATCAAACCAACATTTAAAAACAAAAAAAATATATAGTTTCCAAAAATTTGTTTTTGTTTTTAAAAGTTGGTTAGCGTTCATCTACAAATGGATTCATTGTAGGAAAGATGGAACATTGCAGAAAATTTGAGTGGAAATATACTTAAATTTCAAAAACCAAAAATAAAAAACTAAGACTCCATTTGATAATTTTTTTTTCTTTTTTTTTTTTTTTAATTTTTTAAAAATAGGTTTGTTTGATAACCAATTTTAGTTTTTGTTTTGTAAATTTTAAAAATATTAAAGAAATTTCGAAAACTGGAAAAAAGTAGCTTTTAAAAACAAGTTTTTGTATTTGTTTTTTTTTATAAAAAGCATGAGAAAATTAAGAATAAAGAATAAAAAAACTAAAAAAATCCAAACATAATGTAAAATTTGAAAACAAAAAACACATGTTTTTTTGTTTTTAATTTTCAAAAACTAAAAACTAAAATCAATTATCAAACATATACGGTTCTTATTTTTTAAAATAAAAATCAAAAAACCAAAAGGTCACGTTTGATAACTATTTTGTTTTTTGTTTTTAATATTTTATGTTTTTAAAATTTTAAAAAAATTCTAAAAAAATTAACTTTCAAAAACACATTTTTATGTTTGTTTTAAAAAAAACATGAAAAAATCAAGAATAAATAGTAAAAAACTAAAATAAATATAAACAAAATGCGATGTTTGAAAACAAAAATTAGTTATCAAATATATTTTTTATATTTAATTTTAAAAAACATAAGACTAAATCGAGTTATTAAACATGTACCATTTTTATCTTTTAAAACAAAAAACAAAAATGTAAAATTAAAAAACTTGAAACAAAAAATGAAAAATGAAGGCCTAATTTGATAACTATTTTGTTTTTTGTTTTTTTAAATTTAAGTCTACAACAACTATTTTACCATAGTTTTTTCTTATTTGGATATCTACATCTTACCTACATTTTAAAAAACAAAATCAAATTTTAGAAACAAACAAATAACTTCCAAAAACTTGTTTTTGTTTTTGAAATTTGGTTAGTATTCACTTCTTTTCTTAAGAAAAGATGGATATATCATATGAAAGATGAAACACATGTTAGGAAATTTGAATAGAACAAGACTTAAATTTCATAAAAAAATAAAAAATAAAATGATTATCGAACAAATCGAAATAATTATAAAAACAAATGATTATGAAACGAAATCGTGTCAAATATTTAAATTTAGAAGTTAGGCGTCGTTTGTGTATAAATGCGCCGTTACTTTTAACCAGCGCAGCAACTAAACTACAAAACCTCGTCTCTACGGCGCGGAATTTTATATTCTAATAAAAGAAAAATGTAACTTTTTTAGTTGAAATCTAGTTTCATTAATTCATGTGTTTCATAATGGAATATTTTATTTCTACATTTAAAAAAATATTCACTTCCGATTTTTAATATATTTTTTTAAATTTGTTTTTAATACGTATTTTATTTTAAAAATTAAATTCGATTAAAAACTACATCCTTTTATTAATATATTACAATTCAAAATTAATTCAACCATGGTTATTTTTTATATAACTAGTAATTTCATTATTTTAGTGTTTTTTTTTTTTTGAGAAAGGTGTTATTTTAGTAATTAAAAGGGAGCATTATTGAAATGTCAATAGATCATAAAATTTTCAACTAAGAATATTAAAAAATTACATTTCTTGATATTAAATTAGATTACCACCAAATAATGAAACAACATAAACTCTTTCACTTAAAATAGACTGCAATTAAAAAAGAATGAAAGTGTTTGTTATTTTATTTTAGTACAAGTTAGAGAAAGGAACTACAATCCTTCAAAAAAAAAATACAACTATTCTCAGACAATTAAAAGTTAAATATCAATTTAAAAAATTAAATTTTATTAAAATTTTCACGGAACAATGAATCCATCCATCAATCACAACTAAGTGTTTGTTGTTTAAATATAGATCTCAAAACCAAACAAAACATATTTAAAAAAAAAAACGAAACACAAAAAAGGCAATTTCCAAAAATAAAATAATAATAAATAAAGCGTGGCTTCTTTGCGTCGACCTGCAGCTGCCATGGCTGTGTATATAACATCAATTGTTGGCGCATTTTTTCTTCAGAAAGAAACCAACTGAGTAAAAATGGCGATCTCTACCACTTCCCTTCTTCCTTCCAAATCCTTTGTTAGCCCTCAAATCCCTTTCCCTTCCTCAAACCTTCGCCACTGCTCTTTCTCCGATCAAAGGCCCCTCCGAATCGCCGCCCTAGCTTCTGGATCCGCCAAGAATCCGGTGGTTTCCGATCCCCCGCCGGAGAAGAAACCGGTTCCGTCGTCTGTTTCGGCTGCGAAGTTGGGTTCTGAGAAATGGGCCGTCGACAGTTGGAAGTCGAAGAAGGCTCAGCAGCTTCCCGAGTATCCGAACCAGGCGGAGTTGCAATCGGTGCTTCATACGCTGGAGGCGTTTCCTCCGCTCGTCTTCGCCGGAGAGGCGAGAAAACTGGAGGAGCGTTTGGCGGAGGCGGCGATGGGGAATGCTTTCCTTCTCCAGGGTGGGGATTGTGCTGAGAGCTTTAAGGAATTTAATGGAAATAACATTCGTGATACGTTTAGGGTTATTCTTCAAATGGGCGCTGTCTTGATGTTTGGAGGTCAAATGCCAGTCATTAAGGTATCATTTCGTTTGAATTTTCGTTCTATTGTGGTTTTTGGTAATGTTATGGAAACGGCAATAAGAATCAATCCAAAACTGTAAAAAATTAAGAGAAAACACACACAGATCTAAGTGTACACTGTTAGATGAAAGAACGGTTTTGTTAATTTGAAGATAAGAATACAAAATGTCGATATAATGAGATTAGAGTTTGAAGAGAGTTTATATAATGTCATATGTAAATACAACAAAGTAATCGTGGGGCATCAAACAGTTCAAGTCAATAGGTAAAATTTGATACATGAATGTTGAAATTGGCTGTTTAGGTTGGTAGAATGGCTGGCCAATTTGCGAAGCCGAGATCGGATTCGTTCGAAGTGAAGGACGGTGTAAAGCTACCAAGTTACAGGGGAGATAACATCAACGGGGATGCTTTTGATGAGAAGTCTAGGATTCCAGATCCTCAAAGGTTGATCCGGGCTTATTGTCAGTCGGCGGCGACTTTGAATCTTTTAAGGGCTTTTGCCACCGGTGGTTATGCAGCCATGCAGAGGGTCACACAATGGAACTTGGATTTTGCAGAACACAGTGAGCAAGAAGATAGGTATTAGCTTTATTCAGATTCCTTGTCATCTGAAGTTTATTCTGGTCAAATTGAGATCTTTTAAAGTAGCTATAAATGAATCCATGGCTTTTGATTTACTTTTTCTTTTGATAAGCATCCTCTGGCTTTTGATGATTCTTTTGCTTCCTTGACTTTTCCTGCATGAAACTTTATTATCTTGGAATTCTTTTGTAATTGTCCCAGCTTTTCAGTGATCGTTTCAACTTAGCTTTATACCTAGCCAATAATCTACATGGATTCGTAATAATGGAAGAAAAACTAACCCTCTTTCTTGGGGAATTGAATGCCCTGTTTCTGATTATGCACATCATTCTTCATATGCAAAATTAGAGATATGGTTGATACTAATTAGTACTTTTTCTTGGGAAATTGAATGTACTTTGCTGATAAAATTAGGTTCTAAATCGTTTAATACCATGTTTCAGATACCAGGAACTCGCCCATCGAGTCGATGAGGCTCTTGGATTCATGGCTGCCGCCGGACTCACTATTGAACATCCTATCATGACTGCAACTGATTTCTGGACATCTCACGAATGCTTACTCTTGCCTTATGAGCAGTCACTTACTCGGTTGGATTCGACTTCTGGTCTTTACTATGACTGTTCTGCTCATATGCTTTGGGTGGGCGAACGAACCAGACAATTGGATGGTGCTCATGTTGAATTTTTAAGAGGGGTTGCCAATCCCTTAGGGATTAAAGTAAGTGAATCGGATTAAGCTACCGGATTTTTTGTTTGCTTGATAATTTGGTAAAATGGGGAAGTGATCCTATATTGTTTCCGAAATAAGACACCCACATCTAAACATGATACTATTCCATGTTATATACATTGATCATGTCCTGAAAAAGCTTCTTTTATTGGATCATATTCCTTATGTTTAATATGTACTTGAGAGGGTCCTGACTGAATAAGTTGTGGTGTAGGTAAGTGATAAGATGGATCCAAGCGAGCTAGTTAGGCTCATTGAGATCTTAAATCCCCAAAACAAGCCAGGGAGGATTACAGTGATCACCAGGATGGGAGCTGAGAATATGAGAGTGAAGCTTCCTCATCTGATCCGAGCTGTTCGTCGGTCTGGGAAAATTGTCACATGGGTTTCCGATCCTATGCATGGGAACACTATCAAAGCCCCCTGTGGTCTCAAGACCCGTCCCTTCGACTCTATCCGGGTATGCCATCGATTTTTTATTATTTTACTGCTAGGCTAGAGATCTGGAATGCATGATTAGTAGAACGTTGAGCCACTATAGAATGCTATTCATAATTTTAGCATAGTATGTGGAAAAATAACATTGCAAAAGAGGGAAGCACATCTGAATTCTAACTGGATTCAAAAAGCAATTTTTGCTTTTAATGGCCAGCCGTTGATTTTTATTTGATCCATGGATGTTTTTAACCATTATGGTTTCACTCACTATTTTGGAATCTGTATATAACTATTAGAATTCAGAGCATTAACTTTCATATCCAAATCTTATGGTCTATCTACCCTTTAAATTGCTTAGAATTGAACAGAAACAACAACATTCAGCTGCTTTATTTCTTATTCAAGTACTTCGCATCGCCACTATGAAAATAATTGCAAATAGAACCGTAAGTATTGTCGATATTATTGTCTGTTCACTTGGAGATCATCATTAGGTCGGAAATGGCTATTTTGGAAAGATATCTGTGGAGTAAGTCAATGAGATTCATGAACTAAAGTTTTTCTTAAAGATTTGTGGTAGGCAGGTAAGCGGGGTAGGTATGTTTCGCTATCACCAAGTTGGCTGCAACTTTTGAATAAACTTTTTTGGGTTATGACAATCTTTCCACTCAACTTCTTAAGTTGCTTGTTTACGTGTCATTGTGGGTCATAGTTCTTGTATCTAACGGATGAGAACAACTCTAGATCGTTCTTTACATTAGTATAATATTGTCCACTTTGGATATAATTTTCGTAACTTTGTTTTTTGCTTCACTGAAAAAATGGCTGATACTAATAAGGATGGTTGTCATAGATTCATTGCTTATATGCCTATGGTCTTTTTCTTAACTAACTAATGCGGGACCACTTTGTTTGTATCCCACTAACAACAACAATAAGTTTTTTTTTTTCTTTATGTAATTTGCAAATCTACATTTGTTTGAAGAAAGGAAGTAATATGTAGATTGTGTTGGCAGGCCGAGGTGAGAGCTTTCTTTGATGTGCACGAGCAAGAGGGCAGCTACGCCGGGGGAATTCATTTGGAGATGACTGGGCAGAATGTGACAGAATGCATCGGTGGGTCGAGAACTGTAACGTTTGACGACTTGAGCTCGCGCTACCACACCCACTGCGATCCTAGGCTGAATGCTTCCCAATCTCTCGAACTCGCCTTCATCATCGCCGAGCGCTTCAGAAAGAGAAGGATCAAGTTGCATAACACCCTTCCTTCTTCTGGCCTGTAAAATGCTGTGGCAGAGTTAAGTTGGGCCTCGTAATTTTCGTCTTTTCCAATCTTCCGCTGCCTCTCGGGTTGTATCAATTATGGTAATTTATTTGTTTTCTTTAGAGGGTCAATTGTCTCTTTGTTGTATTACCATGAAAACTGTTGGTTTGGCTTTGGGATCCTCATAAGGACAGAGATGAATGGGCTGAAGAAACGAGCAAGTTTAAACTAGCCCTGTCATTCCCATATCAAGCTCGAGTGTCGTCAGTTTAAAATAAGTACTTTTTAGTTTCTGAAAGATAGTAAATTGTTTTCAGTTCATTTTCTTGTCCGCAATTAAATGTTGTCTCTCGAGTCCAGAGTGTAGTAGGGCGAAGTTTCGATTTTATGTTCATTTTCTCAAGGGATGGTGATATTATGATAAAAACAATTGCGCTGAAAGGTCGGGGTATTTCCTGGGAATCTTCTTTGCTCGGAAATTATTAGTCAATTAACGATTTAGGTCGAGAGAAGTTGGCTGTTTGGTTTTATATATATATATATATGTATGTATGTATATATATGTATGTATATATATATATGTATGTATATATATATATATATGTATGTATATATATATATATATATGTATGTATGCATGTATGTATATTTGCAATTTTTCAACCCAATTCAAAAATTTATACTAAAAAGAGATGGAGAGAAAACCCAACTGTAAATTGGAAACTGAAAACGAATCGAGTGGTCTGCAAAATCTTCTAAACTATGTTAAAAGCTTGGTGTTTACTATAAGCGATTTTTAGTTTTTCACTTTTGCAATATTTTCAAAATCTCTTATTTTGTACTTTGAAAAGATGACGGTCATGGCTACTATTTTTTTCTTTAGTCACTATACTCAATAATTTTTTTTGGAAGTATTCTCATAATTTTATATTACTATCATTTTGTACTCAAAGAAAAAAAAAATTATTATTATTTTGATAAATTATAAATATGGTCCCTTTTACTTGGAGCAAATTAGAATTTAATATAGTTCGAAGAATTTAAAAATAGTTTTTACTTTTATTTTGTTAACGAGTTAAATATGTAAACATTGTTTATTAAAAACTATGACGGTATGAATCAATTCTCTCAATAGAAAAAAAAAAATCAAATATTTACAAATGGATAATAAATTCTAACCTTTTAAATTGTTGAAGATTTTTTTTTAACTAATTTTTTATAAAAAAGTTGTTTTATATATATATTTTTTAATTATCATGGAGTGACCTAATGACAAATATATGTTAAGGTGATGAGTTCAATTCATAGTAATCACTTATTTAAAAATTAATTTTTCATTAATTTTTTTTACATCCAAATATTAGGAAAAATATCTTGTGATATTAATCGAAGTGTATGCAAAGTGACTCGTACCTTCATTATTTACCCTTACTATGTTAAACCAAATTTATAATTTACCCTTACCTTCATTATTTTTAAGGAATAGGATGAATAAAAGTTTCCTATAAAAAATGGATAAAAGTTAGAAAGAATAAATAAAAAATGAACAAAAAAACTGGACCAGAATATGTTTACACATTTATTTCCCGAGTGGGAGAATATTAAAAAAAGATAATAATTAATTAAATAATTTAGCAAATTCGCCGTGAACGGCGGCGCGTCAGATTCGTAATAGTTAATTTCGTCGCCGCCGCGGCAAATTCTCCGATCACGCGGCATGAACGCGACTGAGGAAACACGGTCAATGCCAGCTCTGCTTAACCTTTACGCAAACATCTCACATTCCTATTGATCTTCGTCTCTAGAACGGCTACAGCGACAAATTCGAGGTACATTTGATTTTGATTCTCTCCAAAACTGATCGCAAATGGAGAATTCTGGCTCTCCATCGGCGGTTTACGGCCTCAAGGATCGCAGATTCGAAGCGCTGGGAGACCTCCGAATCCTTCCCGATGAAGTTATCAATTCCATCTTGGAGAATCTCACTCCTCGAGATATCTCTCGCGTTGCTTGTGTTAGCAGGTTTGCTCACTACATCTCTGCTGTTTTCATTCAGATTCTTCTACTTTTCAATCTTCGCGTCGTTTCTGATTGAAATTGTTCTGGAATTAGATTTGCTGTTAAATGAGAACTAGTTTTGATAGGTTGGTTTGAATGGTATAAGTTGTTGTTTGGTATTCTCTATAATGTTCTAAACACTAACAAGAGTAATAGCTCTTCCGTATGAGTAATTGGATTCGAATCCTCACCCTTATCATTGTTGAACTGTAAAAATGAAGTTCGGAATTCTCTCTGTGACATCGTCGATATAGGTTTTCGGATAAAAATTGGTGCGGAACTACTTGAATGTGAATTTACTGTACTTGCTGTGATATGATCTGAGGTTCTTAATTGAAACTTTGAACTAGTTAACAATGAGCTTGAATGAAAACATATAACGCAACAACTAGCCTAAATGTGTTCAAGGCTAAACTGCAGCTAGAGCTTTAGCACTATGACAAGCAGTTAATCCACGACGTATCATGTATCTATGTACCTGATTCATCTCATTTTGGTTAGCATTAGAACCATGTCATGGAAAGAATTGGTGAATCTTAGAAGTTAGATCATCAATGGTACATGCCATTTTATCAAGTTACAGGGCAAACCTTCCTATTCTACTCGTGTCCTCTACTTTACTCGAATGGTTTCATGGACCGGAATCTGATAGTTGCAACTTTATCATATTTTTGTTTGATAACCAGGAGTCGGAACTTTGCCCCATTGCGTATCTAGGGCGCATACGCCTGTTTCAAAATGTGCTCAAGAGATGATAAATTATTTTATAATTAAGCTCACTCATAAGTTTCAAACCTAGGAAGTCTAAAAGAGCCTACCTTGGACACCCAAGCCTCTATCAAAGAGGCCACCCCTTTGGGACAGATGCAACTTTATCATTTTATATATCATTTTTAAGTTGTAATATCAGCTATTATTTTTTATAGGGTATACTTACCTTTTTTTAGGGAGATGCTGAGGGAAGGTTTTCCTGATAGATGTTAATTTTTTCAGAATGCTCATTAACATCTGTTTCCTTTGTAATGCAGCGTTATGTACATTTTATGCAATGAAGAACCACTCTGGATGAGTCTATGCCTTAACACTGTAAAAGGCCCATTGCAGTACCAAGGTTCCTGGAAGAAAACGGCCCTCCATTTGTATGTTTTAGTAAAATAAAATGTTGCTGTTTACCTGCTCTGCTGATTTTCCTACGAACATATTTTATTTCTAAACGGCCCTTCTCAGTCTTGTTACATTCATCTTTTTTTCATTTTTAGTTGAGGTTCATCTGAGCATTTCTGTTTTCTATGAAAATTTTATCTTTTGTCTGATATTGTTCTCATATTCGCTGCAGAGGAAATGTTCCTCATGGTCATGAAGAACCCTGTAGAAATCAATTACAGTTTGATGGTAATGTCTTTTTTTTTTTTGCTTAGAAGCGAATTTTTATTCCTTTGAGAAGATTTTCCCCCTTTTTATGAAATTAGGAATTTTGTTCTGAGGTGCCTTCTACTTATTACTGCTAATTTATCATGGGCAGGTTTCCATTCAGTATTCTTATACCGAAGATTTTATCGGTGCCATACTACACTGGATGGGTTTTATTTGGATGCTGGCAATGTGGAAAGGAGAAAAGATCTTTCTTTGAAAGAATTTCAAAATGAGTTTGATGGGAAAAAACCAGTATGTTTGCTTAGTTAGTATCGGCGTTGTGCCATTTCTTATTGGATTTAGATTATCTATGAACAAAATTGCTTTTTTTTTTAAAAAAAATTATGAACATATTTTTAGCCCTCTTTCTTCTACAACTTTATTGGTTCCATTTTTAATTTCTTCCCTTTCCCTTGGCTGTGTATTTGACTCATCTAAATTGAGATGAATAGTGACCTGACCTCCACCCTTCTTATGTACAACTGTATTTCTTGAACTAGTTGACTTTTTAAAAAAATATATTTGTGAGTGTTCGAGTCCGCTTTATATGCACCTCAACTATTTCTTGAACTAGTCGACTGTTATATAATTTTGTATTTCAATCATGTTTTTGGTCTAGTATTTTATTTTTAATTCCTATATGTTGTTGTCCATCTTTGGCACTATTGATTTGCGATAAGTATGAAGCAAAGACTCTAATTTGTGCAGTGTATCTAATTTTAACATGCGTAAGTATTGGGCATTCTAACATTTTGAAACTTACCCGTGTTATTAGAGACTTGTTAAACTCACTAGACACTCCTCACCATGGTAGGTGATGCACCGAATCTGAGGAATGTAACTCCAAGATTTCTCAAAAAGAAATATTTTTATTATTAAAAAGCCTTCAAAAATACTAAAGACCAGATCTCAACCCACAAATTAAGTGAAAACCAGCTACTTCAGAACACCTTGACTAATGAACAAACTGGAATTTTCCGCATATGCTATTATGACTAATATGTGGTTTGGGTCAATCTCATGGACTGTTTTATGCCAGATTATACTTTCTGGCTTGGTTGATACTTGGCCAGCTAGGAGTACATGGTCAATTGACCATCTATCACAAAAATATGGAGATACTGCATTTAAAATCTCTCAAAGGAGTTCTAGCAAGGTCTCGATGAAACTTAAGGATTATGCATCATACATGCAACTTCAGCACGACGAGGATCCATTGTATATATTCGATGACAAGGTAGTCATGAAAGAGGATAATAATATTTGTTTTTTCTCTCTTTTCTATTTTTATGAAGTTCAAATAATTTTTGTATATGTATTTTTGTGCAGTTCGGAGAAGTTGCACCAGATTTATTAAAAGATTATGATGTGCCTCATCTATTCCAAGAAGATCTTTTTGATGCATTGGATGAAGATAAACGACCTCCCTTTAGATGGCTTATCATTGGCCCAGAGAGGTCTGGAGCATCTTGGCATGTTGATCCAGCGCTTACAAGTGCATGGAATACTCTTTTATGTGGTCGTAAGAGGTATAATTCCTGAGCTTTAGCTACTCCAAAGAAGCACTATTGTTTGCAATGATCCTATTATAGATAATGCTAAATATTCTATAAAATCACGTTTTAGATGAAACCATGACCGTATCGTATTATAGAAGTTCAATATTTGGCTCGGAGCTCTTTCTGTAGTATATAGATATTATGGATGGAGTTGTCCATTTTATACTCTAGGAGTTCAAGGTACGATTAAGGCTAAAAAATGTCTCTCTTGGCTGTTCTGTGCTCTCTTTACTATATATAGATGCAGATCGGTAGAGATGAAATATTAGAGATTTCTTATGATGTTTAAAAATAAAGGTGTAGAGCTCATTGTGAACAAAATTGTGCAATATTATGGTAACTTTCAACTTTCAAGCGGGTTTCATACCCTTTAGATTGAGAATATATGGTTGGAGCACAAATATCTTCCCTTGGTTGACTTTTGCTGGAAGGAATTACGTAATCAGCGGTAGCCAGATTTCAATTTCATATGCAAGAAGAAGCCTATTGAAGACCGCTTCAAGAGATGGAACATGGAACTTTCAACTGTGTAAAAGAAAATTTTGAAGCCAAAATCAGTGAGTTGGACACTTCAGAAGAAGCTTTCAGTTCGGAAGATGATCAATGGGAGTATAGAGTTAGAGTGATACTTCAGCCTCTCAAGTTGTTAAGACATTTATTCTTGATCAAAAGGTGTTTGGTTAGAAATCCTCCACACGTTAAACTAGAACTCCTCTTTCGTTCATAATTGGCTCTAGCAGGAAAAGTGAATCATTGTTTAAATGTTTTGTTGAGTGAAGTGGATGGGAGCCTCCTTGTAAATTCGAATGATATTGTAGAAGTAGTCAATTTTTTTGAAGAGAATGATGGAATCTTGGAAGCCATAAAAGATAGTAGAAGAAGCTTTTAGAAGAGAACGATAGAATCTTGGAATCCTTCAAAGATAGTGGCCTCCATAAATCTTCCATTATCTGGTGAATTTTGTAAACATTTCCATGATGATTGATATGCCAATTTTTGAAGCTTTAAACAAAGTTATTAATGATGAACGCAATCCATTTGTTCAGACAAGTCCTTGTTAAGGTGTGTAGATAAGAAGGTAGAGGCAACTGTGGCAGGGATTTTTCTCTCAAGTTCTAAATATTGAGTGATTGCAAGCTTGGAAACCAGAGGTCATCCTTTGCACTAGGGGACTTCCTTTTAAAGCTTGTTGATTGTTTTGGCTAATATGCTTTAGTAGCTGTATCTCTGTTCTTGACTACCTTGTTTGGATCAGAGGTCTGTGATATTGCAGAGGACAGGCTTGTTAAATCTCAATGATTTTGGAGATTGATTCATCATCTTGTCATGAAACATAAGATTACTGCTATTCATGTGGCTGTCAACAGTTTGATGCTACCTTGCATTTTCTATTCGCCAGTAGCCAATGAACTTTTGTTCTTTCCTAACAGTAGCCAATGGGTCATACATTTTTGTTGAATCATGTTAAATAACCAATCAACTTAGGGGTAAATTTAATTATATCAACTAACAATTATCTAACATATGTTTCTTCTGTTCAGAATAATCATTGGATATCTGATTGAACCTTTAGAATTTCTGCATTGTGCTTCTTCTATGTAAATGTATATGGCAACTTATGATGATTTACTTTTACATTTCATTAATACTATGAATTGATCCATACAAAACAGTATAACAATGTTTGAACAGGTGGGCACTGTACCCTCCAGGTAAAGTTCCTCTAGGTGTTACAGTTCATGTTAACGAGGAAGATGGTGATGTCAATGTTGAAACTCCATCTTCGCTGCAGGTATATTGTCCTAAGTTACTTTTCTTATGTTTTATAGCATTACTTAGGTGGTTGCATGGTCCCCTCCTTCCTTTTTTGTGTATTTCGTTCAATCAATGAAATCACCATATATTCTTCCAAAAAACATTAAAAAACTATGCTATTGTTTATGTAGTGGTGGCTCGATTTTTATCCACTTCTTGCTGATGAAGATAAGCCTATCGAATGCACCCAGCTTCCAGGAGAGACGATCTATGTTCCAAGTGGTTGGTGGCACTGTGTTCTTAATCTAGAATCAACAGTTGCTGTCACACAGAATTTTGTAAACTTCAACAACTTTGAATATGTATGCTTGGATATGGCACCTGGCTATCGTCACAAGGGTGTTTGTCGTGCTGGATTCCTTGCGCTTGATGGAAATGGATTGGAAGATACTGAAACTCATATTCCTTGTCAAGAAGATAGTTTGAATGATTTTGACCATGAAAGGAAAGAGAAAAGGATCAAGGTGCACAAATGTGAAGATGATGCAACTCATGAAAATACAATAAGTGGTGTCTCTAAATTTTATCATTTGTGGAAGCAAGGTTTTTCTTATGATGTAAAATTCTTGGCCTCCTTTTTGGACAAGGACAGAGATCACTATAATTCTCCATGGAGCCCGGGCAATTGCATTGGACAACGGGAATTGAGGGAATGGCTGTACAAGCTCTGGTGTGAGAAACCAGCAATGAGAGAGTTAATATGGAAGGTACATTCCTTTTGTCGCTGGCCACCATTCATAATGATAAGTATTGATTTTATTGTATTTATAATAAGAATCTATCTTGTAATTAAGTCGGCTAGGATGGTTGTGCAAGCTATAGGAAATCCAATTTTAGTGACATTGTTCTCCTCTCCAATCCACTCGTGAGTTTATTATGTGAGGCAAATTCACTTGTGGAATTTCTTCCTTAATATGAACCTTGTTTTTTTTTTTTTTGAAAAATTAATATGAACCTTGTTGGACAACAAACTTTCTTATATAAAACTTTTTAAGACCTTCCATAGATTTTATTTTTCTTCATTCCATTGTTTTTATGTTAGTTAGCATAATATACGTCACGAATAAACTAGTCATGGTCAATGCACTAGCAACAACTATTGGTTGATATAATTAAATTTTTCCCAATCCATCAGCTTAGGCTTCTAGATTGATTGACGGTTTAACATAATTCAACATGGTATCAGAGTAGGAGGTCATGAGTTCGAATCCCTGCCAAGTCATTTCCTCCACAATTAAAATTAATTTCCACTTGTAGGGCATTTCTCAAATTCAAAGCCCACAAGTGAGGGAGAGTGTTGGTTGATATAATTAAATTTGCCAAAATCCATCAGCTTAGACTTTTGGATTGATTGGTGGTTTAACATAATTCAACAACTTTGCTTCTTTCATCTGAACTAAAAAGTTGAAATTTTTTGTTTATAATTTGTTTACATAACTCTCAACTCCCTTCACAAGCGAACTGTGATAATAACAATGTTGAGATTTAACTTGGGATCTCTGACTTTAATGTCTGTTTAATTTTTACTAATCACATATCTCAACAATTAAAATGATAATTTAGGACGACTTCATTTATATTTTTTCTTAACAAAATTGTTAATTATTAATTACTTTGAAATGTCTCAGGGAGCATGTCTTGCTTTAAATGCGGGAAAATGGTTAGAATGCCTGGAAGAAATTTGTGTCTTTCATGATATGTCTCCTCCTTCTGATGATAAGCGGCTTCCTGTTGGCTCGGGTAGTAATCCTGTAAGTGTTCTGAACTTTTTACAATTTTGCATATTATATCAGTGATGGTTTCTGAGAAGTCGAAGTTCCTTTAAAAAAAATAATTGTACTTATTTCTGCCTCTAGGTTTATCTCATGGATGATCGTGTTGTAAAGATATATATTGAAGAAGGTGTTGAAGCTTCACTGTACAGTTTAGGCACTGAGGTAGGCGTTGCACTTTCATTTTTATCTTAAAATATTATCTTTTCATTCATCTAATTTCTGTGCTGCATACTTCACAGCTTGAGTTTTATAATCTACTATGTAAAGACAATTCTCCACTGAAAAATCACGTTCCTGAAGTTTTAGCGTCTGGGATTCTGTATCTTGAAAGTGGAACTTATAAAATTGTGCCTTGGGATGGCAAACAAATTCCAGAAGTGATTGCCAAGTGCAACCTGATTCCAGAGATGAGCCAAGCAAATGATTTTCCTTTTGGTGTATGGAGCAAGAAACAATTTGAATACAGAAAAGCTGGCCTGTCAATATATGAACCAGTTGAACCTGCTGGACCAAAAAATATATGGCCATATATCATTATGAAGCGATGTCAAGGGAAAATGTTTGCTCAACTGTAAGATCATCAACTTCTTGTTTAATTTCAAATTCTCATTCTATTTTCAAAGTGAAACACTTAATTTGTCTTGAATAATTGTTGCGATTTTTGCAGAAGAGATTCTTTATCATGGGATGATGCTTTAAGCTTAGCTTCCTTTTTGGGGGAGCAGTTACGCAATCTTCATCTCATACCTCATCCACCTTTTAATAATTCAATTTTGTCAACTAGTTGTACATTTGAGGCTATTCCTGATGGCACAAAAATTCCTTCCAAGTGGGATGTTTTAACCAAAACATTAAATAAGAAGAGGAAGGGTATTTCGGATCACCTGAAGAAATGGTACGTATCCTTGTGATTTGTTGACATTCTCTATTAATTTGCAATCAGTGGGGCTCAGTCAATTACATCTTATAACCTTTTTTTTAGTTTTCATTTTAAAGTTTTCTAGTGTGATTTGTTGACAATCTCTACTAGAAAGAATTGTGATTTATCCCCTACAAGAAACTTCCGGATTAAATTACTTCTTATAACCTTCTTAATATGAAAATTCATACTATTGCTTAAAAAATGGAACTCCACAAGGTAGTGAAAAGGAAAAACAAATGGACACCAAAGTAACAAAAACAGAAGTATAACTAAACAAATAAATTGGTTGCGAAGTTTGGTGAGTTGATTTTCGACCGGATAGGCTAAAAAGTTGTAGATGGGAAAAAACATCTATTTAGAAAGAAACATTGATCTTTCTAAATAGATGTTTTCTTAAAAAAAATTTCTTTTCCTCTCCATTTTATCAATGAAAGATTGGTTTCCTGTTTAGAAAAAAGAAAGATACATGGATCAAAGATGAACCGTTATACAAACTTTATCCCCTCATATTCGATCTATCAAAAAGAAGGATGCATTGGTGAAGAGATCGTGGAATGGGAGCATAAATATTGGAACTTGAGACCTAGAAGAAACTTAAAGGATGCAGAGATTGTGGAATATGAAAGCCTAATTTACAGCTTACAAGAAATATCCCTAAATAGTAGATAAGATTACAACATATGGATTCTTGAACCTCATGGAAACTTCACAACCAACTCCTCCTTCGTTCATCATCAAGCTTCTATAGAGCCATTGTACAAATTGATATGGAAAGGAAAATATTAAATAGAAAGGTTAAGTTCTTATGGGAATTGGCTCACAAAGGAATTAATACACATGATAAGTTCCAACGACGGCTCCCCATTTGGCTTTGTCTCCACACTGGTATGTTCTATGCAAAAACACATATAAGACACTTCCACACATCACCGATGCATTCAATTGGCTTTCTCCCCTACCGGAGGATGGGAGCCTTTTCCTCTCTCACTCTCGTGACATCTACTTCATCCGGGCATTTTGTTGGAATACTTGGAAAGAAAGAAATTGAAGAATTTTTCAAGGAAAAGAATCCTCGTTGTTTTTTGGTGTAAACGGTCTCCAATTTTTTACAATTTTAGTTACTCCACTCTCCTTATTAATTGGCCTCTTTTTTTAATTTTATATACCAATGATTTTGTTTCTTATCCAATAAAATAACTAAACATAAATAAAGACATCCCATTGAACTTAAATATCATAAAGAGAATAAGCTGCAAAACATTTGGAAAGTGTGCTGGCACATTCAAACAGGCTGATCAAGGTGCTCAAACTACGGAAGGCTTTTACTTTTAAAGAACATCGATTCCGCTCTCTCCATCCATAGCTTAGATAGGAGAGTCTTAATCACATTAAACCAAAGAAGAAATGGCTTCAATGTCAATGAAGGGCCCAAGAGAAGCTGAAGCACGTTATCCTTTAAATTTGGAGAGATAACCCATTCGTCTTGAAGAAGGAGAATAACTTGAACCAGCAATTCCAAGAATAAGAACAACCAAAGAAGATATGATCGAGAAACTCTCCATCTGCATGACACAAAGAAAATTACAAAGTTGAAACTTCTGCATAAGTACTTATCAAAAGTGTGTTTTTTTTCCTACCTTTCTGAGATAGGTTTTTTAGTTGGTGACCTAACAATAGAAAAAATCTTCCTGTTGAGAGAAGCATTATGTTTCTCAATTATGTAATTGTATAGTTTAAGTCATCCCGTCTCTATACTATAGCCATATCTTTATCTAGAGAGAATATGTACCTATGGATTTTGTTCTTTTATCTTTTTATTGTTTCTATAATGCTGACGCCATTGCCTATTAGTTGTGATAAATGAAATCTATATTAGAATACTTGGATGCAATATAAGGATTTTAACATGCCATGAAAAGATATAATTTATCCCCCTGAACCAGACATTTAAATTTTGCAGGGGAAATTCTATTCCGAGATCACTGGTTGAGAAAGTTGATGAGTATTTACCAGATGACATGGCGAAGCTACTTGATACAATTGAGGTTTGCTTTACTAGTTTTTTTGGGGTCCTTTTAAAAAAAAAAATTCCCTTTTTGGACAAGTAATATTGTATTGATAAATCTATCAGGTGTTCGTTTTAATTTGGTTAAAATACCATTTTGGTCCCTCACTTTCAACTTTGTTCCATTTTGGTCCTTCAACTTTGAGATTTGTTTAATTTTAATCCCTTGACTTTCAAATGTCTAATTTTAATCCATCAACTTTGATTTTTGTTTAATTTTATTCCCTCAACTTTGATTTTTGTTTAATTTTAGTCCCTCTCATTATAAGTTGTTAGTTTTTCCGTTAAAAAAAAAAAATCTCTTCTCAAACTCTCATCTCCTCCTCTCTGACTAAACCCATCTCTACTTGTTTTTTTTTTCGTGGGCGTTATATCATTAAATTAGATGGAGTCTCATCTAATTTCATTTGCCAAAAGCCTCAAATTAAGTATGAAAATGGAGTTTTCCCTATGTGACTCTTCAATAAGGCCTCTGCTCCGAAATTGTCTGGATTTAACTCAATTATTGGAAAAAACATTGAAGTAAAATGGGTCATCTCTCAATTTGGAGAAGTGGGTGATGACGGGAGGGCTTGGGGCCAATGTGGAGATGGATTTCACGAGCTTGAGGATGAAGGAGAAGATAGGCATATGACTTTTTATTCTTACTCTGTTTCCGTGATGATGAACATGGTGGAAAAGGGATGAAAAAAAAAACCAGAAATGAGATAGAGAGATATGAAAGAGTAGGAGGAGGAGAGTTTGAGAAGAGAAATTTTTTGTTAACAGAAAAACTAACAGTCTTATAGTGGGAGGGACTAAAATTAAATAAAAATCAAAGTTGAGGGACTAAAATTGGACATTTGAAAGTCTAGGGACCAAAATTAAACAAATCTCAAAGTTGAGGGACTAAAATTGGACATTTGAAAGTCTAGGGACCAAAATGGAACAAAGTTGAAAGTCGAGGGACCAAAATGGAACAAAGTTGAAAGTCGAGGGACCAAAATGGTATTTTAACCTTTTAATTTTCATTTTTCTTCTTTTAATGTCCAGTCACCTCAAAGACTGCTTGCTGTTCTAGAAGAAAATAACCTAAGACTGCAAGGGTTTATCGTGGATTCATTCTGATATCCTGGATGATAATTTTCAAATGATTATCAAATGGGATCTAAACACAAAACCTAAAATTAAGAAAAAAAAAATCAAATGGTTATAAAAAAGGGCCTAGATGGCTATCAAATGAGATCTAACCAATCTCTTTGGAATAAATTCAATGATAAGGGGCTGTTATCTTTCATCATAACATTGAGGGATGAAATCTCAGGAAGTAACTGTCAAAAGATAGTTAAAAATAGATTTGGGTTATTTTATAATCAACATTGTCAAAATTCTATGTTGTATAATTTGGTATTCTTCATATTATGATTAGCTTTTGCTTATTTTTCTTTCATTTCAGGATGAGAATGACCTCAAAGACAAGGTTTTATCGTGGATTCATTCTGATATCATGGATGATAATATTCAAATGGTGCCAAGTTTAGTTAAGTCGTGCTTAAATGGAAATGCTGGAGATAATAACCTGTCTTACAATGGATCTAAGAATGGCTGGAATGACATTGAAGAGTGTGAATCTTGGTGTCCGAGTTACATACTCGATTTTAGCAATTTGTCAATAGGTTCGGCTTTCTTTTTCTCCAGTAACATACTAACATTACATTACATGATTCATTAATGTAATATGGCTCTGAAGCAGTGTCATGCCTAGGCAATCTACATTTTTTTTCATTGTATTTGGATGTTATCAATACATTATCACGAAATAAGAAATCCCTTGTCCTTTCTTGTTAGAAGTGTAAAGTCAGTCTTAGAACCAAAGGTGTACCCCCATGCTTTGAGACTCATGACACTTGTTCCGTGCCTTCACTAACAATTATTTTCTTCCCTTGAAGAAGCTTGTAATGAGGCACCTCTTTAAATTCCTACAGCGGTTAAAAAGTCATTAAAAGGTGAAACAAGTCATGTAAATAGGACAACGATAAAAAATCATTTGTTTTTCTTTTGCAGATGACCCAATCTGCGAGTTGATTCCTATATACCTTGATGTATTTAGAGGAAACCCGAATCTTCTTCAGCAGTTCTTGGAAAGCTATAAACTTCCTCTGGCGAGCAGATTGCGAACTTTTGATTCTGATGACAAGTTACACAGACTTTCATATCGTATCATGTAAGTCAATGGATGCATTTACAATGCACGTCAGTTTTTTGTCTCTACTTCTCATATTGTTTGTCGATGCATTAATTGTACGCGGTGGATTCAGCAGCTTGTTAATGTTGACAATCAAATTCAATTTTACCTACATATTAGCTAAACAAGAAATATGAAGTTCAATAATAGTAAAGGTAGACCTCCATGATATGACAATAATGGTAATTGTTCTTACAGTATGGGTAAATATTGAGGAACAAATGAGGTCATAGGATGTGAATAGCCAAGATGCAAATTGTGAACAGCCAACAGAACTTGGATATTCTTCAGGTGAATACATTGTTAGTGCCTTCTTTGCTCATTAGAAGATAGGAAAACAACAGGTTATTAAAATGATCACTTGATTTTGAGCAACTTTTCACTTTTGAGTCCCCCTCCATGCCACCATCTGCTTGATGAAAGATTTGGGCATTTTTCAAATTTCATCCACTGATTTTTATACATAATTTTTTAGTAGCCTACTTGTTTTTTTTTTAGAAAGAGAAGTAGCGTACTTGTTAGTTGGAGAGTTAAAGGTATCTTGCCAGGTGACTATATAGAGCAAGGTCTACATTGTTTATTAACCATCATGAATTGACCCAGTGGTTTAAGAGGGTCCTAGAAAATAATTTTTTATGAGTTTTCTTGAGAGTCAAATGTTGTAAAGTCAAACGGCCTATTCCGTGAGAACATAGTCGACCTATTCAGTAGCTTTTTGCAATTGAAATGTTGAAGTAATGGGTGTTATTGCGGTCATTTATCTGTAGGTGCTACTGCATATTGCATGAAGAGAATATCTTGGGTGCCATTTGCAGCATATGGAAGGAACTGAAAACAGCCAAGTCTTGGGAAGAAATTGAGCTAACAGTATGGGGAGGACTAAATAGCTATAAGGGTCTTATTACTTGATCCATTTCTGCAAACCTAAAGCTAAAAGATTGACCTGCATACATGGAAACTGCTTAAACTAAAGATTGGATGGATACACGGGCAGAGGCGGCAACTTGTCGGGTCGTCAGTAAGGTATGTGATACATAAATGAATATGAATATCATTTTCATCTGAGACCTTTGCCAAATTTCTTTTATTAATATTCGAATACTGTAGATTTGTCTCCATGAAGAACAATACTTGTACAAAACATTTAGTCGAACATATTAACATTCCATTGTCTTAATAAATATATTCACATGGGCCATGTCAGCTGTATAATGCAAACATTTCTTAGCTTTCATATTCAATTAAAAAGCTTTTTGATGATGAACAATGCGAGATTTAGAGGAAGGGAAAGCCATTATGGTATTTGTTGTTGTTTGAAATTCTGGCTGTCAGTGGGAGCCCTCTGCAATATAATCAACAACAGTTTTCTGCAAAAATGTTTTGACCTGAAGTGGTTACTTCTGTTTGCTGATTCTCCTTTGAGGCTTTTGTTTATATTTCATATATGATATCAGGAGAAATTTTTTTGGTTAATTTGATCAGTTTTAGAACCAGTTTTCTGCAGAAATGGTTGATTGGTATAGTACGAAGGTGTAAGATTTATGGTCTCTCAAGGTCATGCGGTCGAATCCCCCACCCCCAAATTGTTGTAATCTCAAGATTTATGGTCTCCCTCCTTTTCCCTAACCCTTTCCGTCATTATTGATTTTTTTTTTTTTTTGAGAGTCATCATTGATTCTTTTTCTATGATAACTTGTGATGGTAAAGTGAACTTAGTTCAATGCTAATGACATATTTTCAATTAAGAGGTTGGAGGTGATTCAATATTATATTGAACTTGGCCTGATTACCCTAAGTATAGTGGAGCGAAATTCTTATTTTCTATTCCAAAAAATATATATACATCAAACTAAAAAAAGAAACTACAATTTTTTTAAAAAAAAACTACAAAATGTTCTTCAGCCTATGAAAGATGTTAGAAAATATGATTGAGATACCCAACTTCCTAAAACAAATTAGCGAATAATTAAGATACACGAACGAATCACTGTCAACCATGCCGTTATCATAATGAGTTTCGCATGATTTTTATTATTGCAATACAGTATATCAAGGCAAATTTCATGAACTTGAATTTTTAAAATTAGTGAAAATTGCACAAACCATCCCTGAAAGTATGATGTTTGTAACAATTAAGTCCTTAAACTTTCAATTTAAGCAATTACCTCCCTCTAAGTTTGATAAGTGTTGCAATTTACCCTTTTAAGTTAATTTTAATGATTCTCATATGTGTGAAGAAGGTAAAATGGTCCTAAAAAATATCATTTTCTTTTCTCTCTCTAAAAGCCTACAACAACTAAAAAAACTCAAAAAGAAAAATAAAAAAAAAAACTCTTCTCTCTTTTTGTTTGACAATGGTGGAGGTTTTGCCAAAAGTATCAAATGAAAATGTGTAAGAACTCAGCCAAATCCAAGACCTCTTATTGAACTCTTTGATTTCTGCCAACTACTCCACTCTCTCATCCTTTTTCCTCTCTAAACATATGATTAATATCATTTTCAAAAAAAAATTTATAATTCATCCCTTTGCTTTCTTATAAGTTAAACTCTCTCCAACTTTATATTTATTTTCTCTCCTTTTGAAATATCTGTTGAGTAAACTCAATAACTACACAGATGGTTGGAAGAAGTACAGAGAGTAAAAAAACTAGCCAAAGAAATTTAAAGCCTCCATTCTCTTTCTATCTCTTATTTCTTTCTCTCTCTAGCCACCTAAATTATCTTCGACCTACCATCTCAACTTCTGTTTTTCTCTTTCTCTCAAACAAATTTCTTTTGAAAAAATGATGATACCTAAGCCAAACAGAGGATGAAAGAAATAGAAAAATTGATGGAAATGAAATTGATGGTGATGACTTTTCATGAGGATAACTCTGTATTTTGTTATGGATAGAGGAATAAGGATGAGGAAGTGGTGGGTGATTGGAATGAGGAAATAAAGGAGCCCAACAAGAGGTTAGGATTTTGTTGAGTACTTATTCCAATTAAACTCAACGCATTTTAGTTTGGTACTTTTGACAAAGCCTCAACTGGTTGGACAAAACTGAGTTTCTCAAGTTGTTGTAGGCTTTTAAAGAGAGAAGAAATACTATATTTTTAGGACTATTTTACCATTTTCACACATGTGAGAATCACTTAAAAATTGCAACACTTATCAAAGTTCGAGGGAGGTAATTGCTCAAATTGAAAGTTTGACTTAATTGTTACAAATATCACACTTCAGGGGTTGGACAAAACTGAGTTTCTCAAGTTGTTGTAGGCTTTTAAAGAGAGAAGAAATACTATATTTTTAGGACTATTTTACCATTTTCACACATGTGAGAATCACTTAAAAATTGCAACACTTATCAAAGTTCGAGGGAGGTAATTGCTCAAATTGAAAGTTTGACTTAATTGTTACAAACATCACACTTTAGGGGTAGTCTGCAATTTTCCTTTAAAACTATAAATGAGCATGACTAGTTCTTCCAAATGTCATTCAACAGGTGTCTTAAGTGCAAAATGTAAGACTTCCAAAACAAAAACAGATCAAATTCTTATATAAAAAAAAACAGATTAAATTCTAATTTTAATATGCTGAATGCAAATCAGAAAGATATATGGATCTTAACGAGTCAAAACTTCGATCTAGTGAGCCCCTACAAATAAAATAATTCCAACGAACTTCTAGAACCTTCTTTAAACTTAACAAATCTAACTATATAACACAGTTATAACTTATAATATAGCAAACATTTTATCAAACAAAAAAAAAGAATTCAGAGATTTGGAATCGAAGAAACTTGAGAATCCCATTTCTTAAAGTAAATGAATAATTTAATAATTGAACTTAATAATTTAATGATCTTACTTGACAACATCCATGGACGATAAATGGACTAAAATGGAAAAATGAATGAAAGAGGAAAAATGAAAATGGAAGAATGAAAAATGAAATTAAAACTAAAATATTTTAAGATTATAATATTTTTTATTTAATCTTTTAATGGTATATCATAAAAAAAAAATATAATAAATACCATGTGTCTCCATATCCTGCATTTCTAAATAATGCACGTTCATGCCATGAGTTTATATGATTAATAAGTGTATACCCTAAAATAAACAAATCCATATTAAATATAAACGTATACTTCCCACAAACAAATCATGCACTCAAACATAACACTAAAGTTGAAAACCTAGTTAATTCGTCAGAGCAAGATAACTGAGTTCCAAAATTCCTCTCTACTAATCATAAAATATAAAGTACGTGAAGAAATGACTGTCAAAATTAGAAACCAAAAATACCAACACATTCTAAATGTCATAAGCAAGTAAATTCTTCCAAAGGCAAAACAAGATGGCAAAAATAAAGATAACAGGACACATAGATAATTATGTGAACAAACTAAGCAGCAATGGAAGGCTTTGAGGCAGCAGAGAGCCTGGACCTCTTCTTCGCCAAACTCTCACTGCGACGTTCCCTTTGCTCCTTCAACCTAGACGCAAGGAGCTTCTGATACTCAGCAGCCTCCGACTTGGCCTTTGCGATTCTCTTCTTCTTCTCAGCGATTCTACCTCGCTTCCTCTGCAAGGTCAGTGGGGTAACCAACCTCTGGATCTTGGGAGCTTTGCTAACCTTTTTGCCTGTCAATCAAATTAAATATCAGAAACTTGATTCCACAATAAATAGAACTAAAGATACTTGCGCATGATAAACCTCTACTAATCTTTTAAATGAGACCGGAATTAATCCAGTTCTATTGCTAATAATCTTTCTAGGTGTGCAAATAGAAACATGTTAAACAACAATGTAATCCAATGTCAACTAAAGGTTCGACTAGGAAGGTTGGTACTATCCATACAAAACATATGTAATTGAAGACAACCATCCAACTTTGATTAAAAAGTGTCACACCAATGTACTTGGAAGTGTTCGAAAGTCACATCCCGTCTATAAACCAACCCACCCAAGCGCAAAAGATTTAACCCAGAACCATCTTAGTTTTTATGACAAGATCAACACTTGCAAAAAGAAAAAATAAACCATACCAGCTTTGGTGGTGAATGTTCTACGGTATGTGTTGACATACTTTCGAACATCATCCTCCTTTGACAGATTGAAAAGCTTGCGAATCTTGGATGCCCTCTTGGGTCCCCTCATTCTCGGCTTCTCAGTGTCTGTCAAGCCAGGAAGATCATTGTCTCCCTTCTTCACAATTACCAGATTCAGAACAGAAAGGTCTTGGCTGACAATGCAACCACGCACAGACTTCCTCCTACGTTCACCATTGCGCCTTCCAAAACCACGGAAGCAAGGGGTACCTGGCCACAAATGTCACATAGGTAATTATATATTCCTTACGATAGTGCTATAATTAATTGAACAAATAATAGATGGAACAACTTTGATTAAATGGGCTAATCATAAACTAGCATAGACAGTGCCACCAACCTCTGTGTAGCAAGAGACGGACACGGCCAGGGGTCAAAACTCCCTGCTTCATTGGGAAACCCTGCTTGTCACAACCTCCCATAATCTTGAAAACATAGCCCTTGAACTCCTGAGAAGAGGAAAACCCCCAATCACTAAACTCAGCAACAGCACTAGAAATAAATATTGAATTAATAACATCAGAATACCACACATACCTCTCCGAGTGAATCTCCACTGACCTCCTGAGAGATCCTCTTGTCAAAGAAAGCACGGCTAAACAAAACCAAGGCATTATATTAGACAACGAAGAAATTTAAACAAGGGTGCCTACAATGACAACGATACAAACACAAAGGGAATGGCTAAGATCTTTTCACACATTTCACAGCAACAAAATAGTTTTCCCCACATAGAAATTGTTAAAATCATCAATAAGAACGCTGAATATTAACTCAACAATTAAACTTACAAACATATTACCAACCAATATGAGCTTTCTAAAATACATCTCAAAACCCCTAGTTCAAAGTAATGGAATCAGGTTTCTATCCATATGAACCCATGATTTAGCAAGCATTGTCGAAGAAACCAGAAGGAATACTTTTGCACGTTCCATTTTTTTCAACAAAGCAGTTTCAAGAAGCTATCTATTATGGCTTTCAAATATAGATTCAACAAAACCAACCCCGTGAATGTAAAAACTCACGATATGAAATTCGTGTGAAAACAGATATAATAATTTATCAACATAACATGCACATACGAAATTATAACAAAATATCAAAGAATATGGGGATTCAAAAGCTCACAGTTTCTGGTCATCGTCGATTTCGAGCTTCTTCTGGCATCCAGTAGTCGGATTCGCGATATTGAACTGAAAAACGAGAAATCAAAGTTAGCATTGAATCAAAAACAGATAACAGATTCAAGATGAAGAGAAATCGAAGGTCGAACCTTCATCTTGAAGAGCTTGTTGCAGAGTCGGCCGTCGAGAGAATCGAACAGATGAACTTGGAGGCCTTCAAATTAGGGTTTTGGAACTGAAGCATAAGGGAATTTATATACTGTAATGTTTTGATATTGGATCTTCCTAATGGGCCTTATCTATTTGGACTACCCAAATCATTAACTGAGCCCAGCCCATGGAAGCCTTTTCATAATTGTTTTTCCTTTTAAATAAAATAACTCTCTTCTTTCGTTTAAATATTCCAATTGTATCTAGTCTTTTGTGGGGCTGTTTGTCGAATTTATAGAGCATTAAAACTAATATTTATTAATTAATTCTTACAAAATTATATTCCTACTAGTTTTTATACCGACTACAAAAAAACTCATCATTTTTATTATTATAAATAACGTTTTATTTTGAAGTACTCATTTTTAATTACTTAAAATAACTCCTCTTTTTTAACCCTTCATTTATGGTTTTTCATTTATAACACTTTAAGATGACTTATTTTTAATCATTTTTATCCACAACTAGACAATTTATTGTGTTTATTCTTTTACAAAAAAAATTATATTAAATCGAGTTTTTTGCTATAACTCTCAATTTTTAACTAGTTAAACTAACTTATCGTCAAAAACTATATTCTAACTCATGGAACTCTTAGTTCAATACCTACTTTTTAAACTTTAAATTCTCGAATTTACTTTTCAGATATTCAAGAAAATTTGGCCGATCGTTTAAAAGTTAAAATACTTTCTTAACATGTTGGTCAAACCTTATATAGAGGATACTATACTTTCAAATAATATGAGAGCCAAATATTGATTTTCAAATTCAAACATGCGATCGAATTTGAAATGAATTAATACCCATCAAAATAATCAACCGAGTCATAAACAACACGTGTTTGAAATTTCATAGAACACAAAAAATAATTTAGGACACAATGAACTTAGCTTCTTTGTAGTTTTCTTTTTTAACTAGCTCCTTTTAACTGGTATGAATTATCTATCATCAAAATTAAAGTGTGGCTTATGAGGAAAATCATTTTTGGACGAATGTACCCTTAAGTCACACCCTAAATTACAAACATGTCATAATCTTCTATTCAAATAAAAAAAATGCAAATATATCAATAATATTATTTACATTATTTAGATATTTAGATTTTCATCATGTAGAAGATAATATATTTTTAACAAATCTCAACTTATTATTATTATTATTAATTATTCAAATTTAGTATCTTCAAACTAAATAAGTATAAAATCAAATGAAGATATTGATTTTTTTTTTCAAATTTAAAGAAGATCTTGGTTTCAATTTTTTATATAAATACCACAAATTTATTGTTCTTCAAAATTCAAATACTGATAATTATTTTGATGGTGCACAGATGTAGAGATTTTGTTCGGGTTGGGAGTCTTAGCATTGGTGCACTGAGTTGTGTTCGTGGGAGCGGTTGTCGTCGAAGCTAAAAAACAATTTTTTCAATCTGTATTTAATTCGTTGTACATAACATTTTATTCTTCTTCATTTACTTTTATTCTTATTATGTTTTCTTCATGTAATTCTATTTATTTTATGCTTCAACTTTAATTTGTAATTTTCTTTTAAATTTATGGAGTATTTAAAATTTTGAAAAAATGTTTATCACATTTTTCCATTAATGAAAGGTACTTTTTTATAATTATTATTTTTTTCATATTAATATTATTATTATTTGTTATTATAATAAATATGACTTAACATGTAATTTGTTGCTTATTATGTGATACGTGATATCATTTAAGTACTCTTCATATTTTAACATACGAAACTACTTAAATTTTATCAATTTTACTAATTTACTAATTATATATTTTAAAATTTAAATATAAATCTATACATCATTATTACTATTCTAGAGAACAATAGATTCAATATAATATTTAAAAAACTTATGTTTCATCAAAATTTGTAGAAGAGGTAGATAATAGATTTTATGAGTTTTTTTAATTTTTTTCAATATTTTCTTTATTTTTTATTATTTATAAAATATAAGATAAAATAATAAAGCACAAATATGATTTTTAAGATTTTAGAGAGGCGATAGTTTCGAGGTTTTTTTTTAAGATGGCTTCGATGTTAGTAGATTAAACTAAAATAATAAATTAATGGAAAAAAAAATATCGTGTACAAAGTAAAATTTTAGCATGACGAAAACTTATTTCTTAAAGAAGTTTAATTTATTTTATAGAAAATTATAATATGTATATTTTTTTTATTTCACTTTTATCTTAAACTAGGTTGTATGAGATTCTTAAATAAAGTAGATAATAAATATTTTACTTACTCATTTAAAATTTATATATATATATATTATTTATAAGTATTTTAATAAATAAAAATATAATCTCACGTGTCATAAAAAATCTCTTGTGCTAGATACGTTCCAAGATTATAGTCTATCAAAAAGTTAGAAATTCAGTTTTTTACCGGTTAAACTACAAAATTATTTATGAGAACTCAATGATAGTAAAAGATTAAGTTGTCGTAACTTTTTTCTTTTTAGAACCTATCACATAGGAGATTTGAATTTTTAAGTTTAGTTAGTCATTAGATATATAGAAATATTATGTTCATGTTTGTTATTATTGTTTTTTTTGTTTGTACCACTGCTACACTTTTGTTATTAGATAATTGTTTGACGTTGCTATATTTGATGATCTAAATAATTTGTGGGAATTTAATTATTAAGATGACTATCTTAAATTATTTTATTTTTTTTAAAGTAGGACTATTATAGATTAAACATAATTATAGTGATATATTATATAACTTAATAAGTTATCAAGTCAAACATAAATAAGAGCATAACGTCTTATAATCTAATAACCACAAGGTTATGCCAACATAAGCAATAACTTAAATGACATAAGTATACACTTGAATTATTATTTTTTTAGTACAAGTCAAGGGAAGAAGATTACAAATAACAATGTTAGAGATCGAAACTGTAATTATGGAGTGAAAATTGATTAATACCAAGACAGATAATCAATCCCGTCATCGACCTATGGTAAAATCACAAGGTTATTGAATCTATCCTCAAATGTTATTCAATAAAAAAAAAACCTATGATAATTGAGAAAATAGCGGGAGGAATCTTAACCACTTGCTAGCTGCCCCTTTAAATTTTACAATAATACGAAAAGGAAAAAGGAAAAAAGGTGTGGGGTTGGATCAGGTCAACAAAGAATGCCATTCCTTTCCTGCCCAGCCTGAACCTTGGCCCATTTTATTCAAGAAAAATATTATAATATTCAAAATTATGTTTTTTATTTTAAAAATAAAACTTTTTTAATCTTATTCTCAAAAAAAAAAAAAAAAAAAATTTAATCTTAGGTAAATAGTCGATGCCCATAAATTTTTAAGTTGAGCGCAACTCATAAAATTCCAATAACGTTTACTTTTTGTATATATATATTCATTTATTTTTTAGGGATTTACTTTTTGTATATGACATAATAGAATCGTTAGATTATTAGCATATGATTATTAAACTAATTTTAAAATTTAATACAATAATTGTTTTAGTTTTATGTGTTTTTTTTTAAAAAGTACAAAAGTATATTAAAAAATATACCTGATGAATATTTGAATTTGAAATGTATCAACCAAATTGAAATGTAATTTTACCAAAAGGGAAAAAAACCAGCTGCCTAAAATGAAAAAGGAAAAAAAAAACGGTTTTTATTAAAATTAGTTTATTTATATATAAACAGACAAATTAGAGGGATCCAACGGCTGAGAACAAATCACTAAAATCTCTCTCCATCTGAACCGCAATTATCGGGTCCACATCTCCCGAAAAAGGCCCTCAAAAGCCCACCAATTCCACACCCCGTCTTCCTCTCTTCATTTCACATTTCCGATCCCAAAACCAAAAAAACCAGACCTCAGATCCAAATCTCCATTCCCCTGCAATGGCCGCCGCCGCCCCCTCTGTCCGCGAGGAGAACGTTTACATGGCCAAGCTCGCCGAGCAGGCCGAGCGCTACGAGGAGATGGTCGAGTTCATGGAGAAGGTTTCCGCTTCTCTCGACAAGGAGGAACTCACCGTCGAGGAGCGCAACCTCCTCTCCGTCGCTTACAAGAACGTCATCGGCGCTCGCAGAGCTTCCTGGCGTATCATCTCCTCCATTGAGCAGAAGGAGGAGAGCCGAGGTAACGACGATCACGTCTCCGTCATCCGCGAGTATAGATCCAAAATCGAGAAGGAGCTCTCTGATATCTGCGATGGAATCCTTAAGCTTCTTGATTCTAGACTCATTCCATCGGCTGCGTCTGGAGATTCTAAGGTGTTTTACCTTAAGATGAAGGGCGATTATCATCGATATCTGGCTGAGTTCAAAACCAGCGCTGAAAGGAAGGAAGCCGCTGAAAGTACCCTCACTGCTTACAAGGCTGCTCAGGTATGCTTCTCTGATTTCCGATCCGTTTATTTCACTGCTGTTGTCTCTGATTTTGTTTCTATTTTTATCATTTTTGTGATCGCGTTTTCGAGTTTCTTTGATTTTGTACTAGTTTTCTTTATTTTAATCCATGATTATGGAAATTGATCCGTTTATTTTACTGCTATTTTGTCTGATTTTGTTTCTATTTTTATCATTTTGGTGATCGTGTTTACGAGTTTTTTTTTATTTGTTTTTGCACTGGTTTTCTTTGTTTTAATTCATGATTATGCAAATTGATTTCCGGTCCATTCTTGAAATCTGATTTCTGCCGTAGCGATTTCCTTGTTGTGAAATTGAATGATCTTGTGATTTGGTTTACAGGATATTGCAAATGCTGAGTTGCCCCCTACACATCCGATCCGACTTGGATTGGCCCTTAACTTTTCTGTGTTTTACTATGAAATTTTGAATTCTCCTGATCGTGCCTGCAGTCTTGCAAAACAGGTTAGCCATTCAATTGTTTGAATGATAGATTCTGTGTTTGGATTTGGAATATAATTGTAAAATTATTTATAGCTTTGTAGGGAGAAAAATATTTATATTGTTGGTAGATAAATACATACACTCCATAATTTGCGAGGAGTGGAGTAGCTACCTTGTATGAATGGTCAGGTCTCCCCATCGGTCATCATATTCTGATTTGAGATCCTCAACCATTCGAACAACCGTATAGTTGTTGGTTTTTATGTTTCTTTGACTGAGAATCCAAATCTTGAAATCTTTTCTTTAATGGGCTTATGTAACAGTTTATTTTCATAAATTTATGTCAGTTCACCATTTTCTTCATCTGTTATTTTGATGCTTAAACCCCACCAGGCGTTTGATGAAGCTATTGCTGAATTGGATACCCTCGGCGAGGAATCCTACAAAGATAGTACTTTGATTATGCAACTTCTCCGTGACAACCTCACTCTCTGGACCTCGGACATGCAGGTACAGAAACTAAATTCAACCCAATTTAGTAATTTGGTAGATTTATTGAAAAACTCGTTCAACTCAACATTACAGTTACAGTGTTCTGGTAACATTATATTGAATTCAAAAGGTATGTTTAATATCCATTTAATACATCTAACATATCCCCATAGCTGTCAGTAGAATCTATTAATGGACAACATATTTTTTTTGTCCCAAATGGAAACTCAAATATCGGTTAGGAAGATATTGAGAAACTATGAGTTGATGAGTTCAATCCATAGTAGTTATCTATCTAAGAACTAATTTTCTACGAGCATCTTTGACACTCAAATATTGTAGGATCGAGTGGTATGCCACTACACTACTCAAGGTGGGTACTAGCTGGCCCAGACAATCACAAACGTAAAAAAATGGACAGTCAATCTGTTACCGTAAATGATATCCAAATGAATTAACGAATGGAACGTTCCAGTATTACTTTCTTTTTTAACGTGCCTGAGTGTCCGGACTCACTTATGGCTATTCTTACTAAACAGACTATCTAAGTCCATAACATTTTGCGGGTTACACTGTTTCTCATGCTCTAATCTATGACTTCACGATCTTTGTTTTAGGACGAGGGCGCCGATGAGATTAAAGAAGCTCCCGCCGCCAAGCGCGAGGATGAAAAGCAGTGAGAATAGAGGCTCCCCAAGTAGGGTTAAACTTCTCCTTTATATGTTTTTGAAAGGAGAAGATGCTTGCTTGTTTTTTGCTTGTTTTGAAGTTCTAAAGCTCGCTCACATGTCATTTGTTGCCGGATTGTGACCTGAGCTACAAACCTGGTTTACTTTTTTCTCATTAATTATTATAATCCAAAAATCAGTCTTTGGTTTCTTCTCAGTTTGATGTTATTGTTTTGAAGTGATATATATCTTTCATGTCCAAAATAAGTGGATGACGTTGAATACCATTGACTTCTATTTTGTCCCTTAGCTAATCTCCACCCACTTTTTGTTGCCAATTTTGTTTAAAATTTTGTTTGTGGTTTGTATTAGATCATTGTTCTGGAAATTCTTTTTTTTTTTCTTGAATGAATTTGGGAATATCGAATGTTAAAAGTTTTAGGTTCCCCATCTTATTCTCCAAAAAAGAATCCATTAATTTTCGTAATTAGTTTATATTTGAGCATTAAACCCCACTAATCACGTTCGATGCTTTTTTGAAGAAGCAAAATTTGAACTTATTTTGTTTGGTTTCTTTAATATGCTTCAATGAAGTGTAATGACTATTTTGAAAGAAGGAAAAGTAGAACGGGTTATTTATTTATTTATTTTTATTTTAACTTACCTGCAATCTTAACTATATTCACGGTTGGAATATAGAAATTAGTTTTTTTTAGATCGGTTATTTATTCTTATTTTCACTGTAAAACATGAGAGAAAATGGAATCCTTTTTTTTTGGCTCAAGTTTATCGCAAAGAGAAAATAAATCTCTTTCGTTTAATAGTTATTTGATTGTTTTGTTTGATTTTTAAAAATTGAACTTATAATCAAACCCTTATTTGCCGAAAGTAGTACATCAATTGGAGTATAAGTCAAATAGTAACTAGTTGGTTAGAGGATTATAATCTTAATTATTGTTGATTTAACAAATTTTTTTTTTTTACTTCTAAGTTAAATTCTCTCTAAAAAAAAGTGAAATTCTCTCTACATATAGTACAAGTTAAAGAGAGGAGGATCACAAATCCTATAAAGAACTGTTGTGATCTTGGTGTTAAACTGAATTAATAATTAACCCATAATCCTTAGAAATCATGACAAAACAATAATTTTAATTTAAAAAATGATTATCAAATAATGATTTACTTGTGAAATTTTGCTAAGGGCCTGATAAACCCTAAACCAAAATTCTCCTTATAGTTCCTACCTAGGTTGCCTTTGATATTCTTGTGTTCCCTTTCCATCAATTGAGTTTGACTATACAACTGATAAGCCTTTACATCAATCCATACATAAATTGAAAGTAGAAGAAGACAGTTTGATTTTTTCTTTTTTTTTTAAAGAAAAAGAAAAAGAGATGAATTGGGAATGTGTGGCTACTTTAGACAACCAGCCACTCATTCAAAATGGATGTGAAATTAGTGCCAACACACAGCCCAATCCCAAACTAAAATGAACATTGATTTTGATATTCTTGGGATGAACAAGAGACATAAAGTAACCCAAGTTGGATGCTATTAGATAAATGTTTGAAATTGTCACACCATATATAAGTGTAAGTGAATAGGAACAAACTTATGCATAACTCAACTTAGGTTGAACCATATTCCACTTAATTAATAGTAAGCATCACTTTAAAAATAAAAAATTATAACTTATCGCCTGTAATTTAAAAAACGAGATTCTTTCAAAAAAAATTAAAAGTTAGAATCTTATAATTCAATAAAACCTAAAAAAAAAATACTTCATTTTATGAATTGAATATATAGAAGTAAATTAATGTATAAATTGTTTTAAAAAAAAGTATAAATAATGTTTTTTTTTCACAAGACACGTTATTTTTTTTCACATAGTTAACTCGGCAAAAATGACCATAGCTATTTCTATGCTTTATCAAATTAGAGAGATTTAATTTTAACTTTTAAACCCATATATAATTTTCTCGAAAAAAAAAAAAACTTTCTTCCAAAGAGACCTAAAATAAAATTTTGAAACAAACTGAATACTAAAATTGAAAATAACGGTATTGCATTTCAAATACACATAGTCAGTGAACAATAAAATAATATAGAATAGCATTTTTTCCCCTCCTTTTCTTTTCCGAGATACATAAAACGACAGCGTTTTAAAGTTCCACCCGAAAGGAAACTAATCGCCGATCCATCTAGGGCTCGACGCTGGCACAGTCGGCGAGATCGGCAACTGTGGAAACCCTAATTGACCCGTCGATGGCGGAAACGTCAGATTCGGAGAAGAAGAGATCACGCCATGCGAGGATCTCGGCGAGTTCGAGCATCCAAAAGCCACCGGCGACGACGGCGGCGGCGCCACCTGGAACGGCGGATGTGACTGTAACACTGCGCCTTGCTGCTGTGCGGCGAAATTGTAAGGTGAGAATCCTTGATTCGAATCCGCGTTAGGAATTGAGTTTTGAATGTATCGCATGTAGGCGGAGACAGGCGATTCCGCCGCCGCGTGGACGGTTGGAAGTGGAGGCAGCGGCGACAACGGTGCGATTTGCCGTCCGGCGAGGCTGAAGTTCGGGTGGAAGTTGTTGAGATTCGGATTAGGGTTTAGTAGCTGCTGTGGGGGCGGACGGTTGTTGACACGAGCGAGAGGAGGAGGGCGGATTCGTTGGAGACGGGAGCTTTGGGGCTTTGGAGGTTGGATCGGCGGAGGGTTCGAGGATCGTTCGTGAGCTGGTGAGCCTGTAAGTTTCTGAACCACATCTCGGAAATCGTTCTTGTTAATGTTATACACCGGCGGCTGGTGCTGCTGCTGCTGCGCCTGTAGATTCTGATGTTGTTGTTGTTGTTGTTGTGGTTGATGAACTTGTGGGGCTTCCGGTTGAAGTCGAGAATGGTTTTGATTTGGAGCGGCATCGAAACCGGGCCTTTTCAGCTGGGGAGTGGCTTTGGAGATCTTGTGGGATAGCTTGCTGAGATTGAGATTACTGGTACTGGTTGATTCTACAGATCCTTGACTGTTTTTATTCATAATATGTATTATCTAATACAAACAGATTACAGCACTGAGGTTTTTGTTCTCTCTACTCTTTACAGACAGATGGATCAGGGCACAGGGAATGGTGGGGATGGTGGCCTACGCCTCTTCTTGCTGCAGTCGGTAAAAGGGACACAAACCCTTTGTGCTACTACTCGCTATATATAAATATCATTTCAAGCTTGAAATTTTCAGAAGATGGTTGAATGAAAGAGTGATTATATGGACAGGATTGAAAGCCCTTATTAATTAGAAACTATGGGTACTTTGCCCATCACCTTCTTTTGAAACTATTTTGACTGGTTTTTTTTACTCATTAAAGATGATTTTGTACTTTATAGATATGCATTGCTGCGTTGTTGGTATTTGTTAATAGTATTATGGTTTGAATTCATGACAAAAGGAGCCGAGCTTCGATGACATCATTTAATATCAGTAATCGTCCCCAAGGGATGACACGGTAGCCGAAGGCTTGAGTTTTGAAGGTGTGACTCCCTCAAAGTCTTAGGAGTGAGACTCACCTATGACATTAATTTGTATACGCTTTTCATTTATTCACTCCTTTTGATGTCTCTTGGGGCCTAGCTTAGGGACATGCGTGGTTATCTTGGTAATTGTAGAGTAAAACTTCGATATTTCGATTTTTGGTTAATGAAAATCAATAATCAAGGGGTTAGAAGTTTGAATTTTCTATCCCCAATTCTTATTGAATTCAAAAAGAAGAAAATTATAACTCTTGTGGCTTAATGAAAAGGTGTGAAAGCAAAAGAAGTACCATGTTTGTTGGATTAGTCTGGTTTGTAGAGACTTGGGTGTTTAAAGTATACTTCTTTATAGTTTCTCGGGTTTGAGTCTTGAGACTGATGCTGGGATCGTATGTATTGGGGCGAAACTAGGATTCCGGTTATCAAAAAAAAGAAAAGAAAAAGTAAAAAGAAGTAGCATGTCTGTATCTCTTATGGTCTCTGTCACACACTTCTTTTGGTCACTATAGTTTTTGTCTTTCAGTATAATTACAAAAGGGAAGGCGACAGCATGACCCGTAAAAGAAGGCATGGAGCTGTTCACTTCTTTTCATTTACTAATATACTTTTTATCTAATGGCACTGTTGCTAATTTCGTAATAAATGCAGTCTTCAAAGGGTGGTGCGGTAGTCGAAGATGTGCTCCCTTTAAGATCTTGGGCTCGAGACTAACATGTGACATTAAGTGGTAAACACCACTCAAATTTCTATTCTTTCCATTTCTTTCAGTTTCTAGCCTCGAGACCAGCGTGGTTACTCCAGATATAGGTATAGTGGAGCGAATTTCCAATTTATCGGCTTTCAAATTAAAAAAATTGTAATCAAATGCATGTAAGCTTTGCGTCTGCTGATTTGGTTGTCTGATTTGGTTGCTGTGCATGCGAAACAAATTAGAAATAACTGTTGCCGGTCAAAGGTCAAGAATCAGGCAGTGCTCTCTTTATGTAGGATAGGAAGTGAGACAAAGCCTGTGTAGATGATTACTTTGGACCCATTAGTCGTACAAGATTCTTTCTTTGAAGCATTTCATCCTTTTCTTTTCATCATTAAATGTGAATTATAAACTCTTTTCGTTGCATCAATTTTCAATTATTTGAATTATATATAGTAGAAGACATATGGAGACAATTTTATTTATTATTATTATTATTTTTTTATCTATGATGGTCCGAATCAGCTTGCGTGCACCTCAACCATTATCGAGGGACATATAACTAGACCTTACAACATTTGAATGTTAAAAAAAATTTGTAAGAAATTAATTTTTAGATAGGTGACTATCATAAATTTAATACATTTTTTACTCTTAAGTCATTTCATGATGGATTGAGATAATTTATGTATTGGACTTTCATCTAATTTTTTTTTAATGATTTATGGCTCTAAATGATATCTTTGTTAAAAGGCTATCCTTGGAGCGGTAGAAAAAAGAGATCGTTAAAATACTCTTTGGGTCGAACGAAAATTTCTAATACTATGTTTTTAAAGTTCAATCATATTTAAGGATTAAAAATTTGAATGCATACACCTTACCTGTTCTAAATGCTTAACTTACATTATATACATATATAATGATCAAAATAATAGTGAACAGCCAAAATAAGGAAAGCTAAGTGAAAAACTACCTTAAGATTTATTAAAATTTTACTTTCGGGATAAAAACTACATTAAGTTTGAACCATAATTGATAATAACATTTTTTATTGGATTGTATCTCATGACCCTTGAGCCCTATGATGATCAAAATATTGTTTTTCTATCTTCATATGTAAGTGGTTTTAACGGTAACTGACATGTATTTTTTACCTGAAGGATGAAGATTATAATTTTTTCACCTCAATATTGTTCGTGTTAAAAATTATATTCTTTTTTTGTTTTTACTCTTTTAACCTCATGCTTGATAGTAAACCATATTGATGTTGCACTCTCCCACTTTTCAATGTGAGACATTTGAGATCCTAACATGTCTCCTCAAGATTGTACCTCTTCTGGGCTATGATACCATATTAGAGATCAAAATAATATCGGAGTGTTAAAATATTAGAGAATTACCTGTTAATTTTTAACACTCCAATGATACCATATTAGAGGATCCTCTAATATTTTAAAAATTAACAGGTTAAAAATTAAAATTTCTCCATAATACCCTTGATTTTATTTTCTTTTTAAACATATTTATTAATTACAAAACTTAATTAAACGTTCTTTTTATCGAGACTAACACCCTGAAAGCTATGGGAGAATATCTCCATACAACTAACTCACATATTTGTTTTTAATATCTTTCAATTATTTATTTAATATTTTTGTCAAATTTTTTTTATTTATATAGAGGATATCTTTAGTTTCACAGTAATGAATTGTCAAATCGTCTTTGATCTTCTTCTCCAAACCCAAATTATCCTTTTATTCCTTTTACAACTCATTGTATCCAACATTTGTCACATTCTTCGATCGTTCTCTCCCACTCTCACTTTTTGTTCATGATTTCTTTTCCACTCACACTTTTTGCTCATTATTTTGATTTTTGGAGATTGAGGATACAATTAAGAACCCAATATATTTCATGAGTCTTGTTGGATCTCACTTCCGTTTAGTGGAGGTATTCACAAGTTTGTGTTTGATTTTCATGGATTTCTCCATCAATAAAAGCGATGTCGATTACAATTGCTTTTAACGGAGTCTGACTGAAATCATGACAGTATGTTTTGGTACACATGATATATAACCAAGAACAAAAGATGCAAAAGCGTTTGAAATCATGACAGTATGTGTTTTGGTACAAATAATATATACCCAGAAACAGAGGACAAATTGATGCATTCTGACTGGAATCATGACAGTATGTTTTGGTACACATGGTATATAACTATGAACAAAAGACAAACGGATGCATTCTCGCTGAAATCATGATGATATGTTTTGGTACACATGGTATATAACCAGGAACAAAAGATGAAAAAACGGTTGAAATCATGACAGTATGTTTTGGTATACATGGTATATAACCAGGAACAAAAGATGCAAAAGTGGTTGAAATCATGATAGTATGTTTTGGTACACATGGTATATAACTAGGAACAAAAGTTGCCAAAGCATGGATGAATATATGTAGATAAATCTATGTAGTAGCATACACCTACGACACCAAATAATTATGCTAAACATGCATTTTCCGCATCGAACATCCATATGCAAGAGATGGTTTCAGGTGAATTTACATTATATTTTTATATTTGTTACTTATTTCAATATTAAATAATTCATTCATGTGGACCATGTATACTGTTATGGAGATTAAATGTTCATCTCAAATATTTCAAATAATTAACAATATACTTTCTTTTTTATCTTTTGAAAATAAATTCAAAATTTCCATCTTTTAGCTAAAGATTTATTTAAGAATGTTGTTAAGATTTTTCTCAAAAATTGTTACAGAGAAAAAGAGATTTCAAATGATATTTTTATAAAAAAAAAACAAAAATTAAGTAGAAGGGTATAGTTGTCCATTTCTTATTTACAAATTAATAATTAATTTTTGAGATTTAAAAAAGAAATTTATTTAAATTCCAAGATATTGTATACATTATCTTATTATTTATCTAAAATCTAGACATTTGCCTAGTTGTCCCTACTAAAAATACCCTTAAAGTTAACAAGAAGAAAAAACATTTTTTACTATTCATTTACCACAACATAATTTGCAATTGTTGGACCCTTATAAATATATGGCCCAAACCGTACTGTACTGGGCTCAACCCAGCCCATGATCCTAAACCAAAAGAGCGACGTGGCAAGTTATAATTGGCAAGACCTACACTCTCGGTTGAGCTGGAATCATCGGAACCAGTGTGTGGTTAATCTAACCTAACCATCGAGTTAGTGTTTTCATCTCTTTCGTTTACCCTTTTCTGCCGCATCTGAAATCCATTCGTTTTTTCTGTAGCTGCAAAGAAACCCGATCGCTTCTTCTTCCATCCATGGCGGAATCGCAGAGCGAAAAAGTCCCTTCTCTAGCTGAGGTAATTTTTTTTTACAGCTTTAACAATCTGGAATTTCGATTCGAAACCTAAATCTTTGTTGTGGTTTCGTCCTTTTTTGTAATTTTTTTTTTCATGGGTTGTGTATTTTAGTTGGTCAATTTACGATTGCTTGTGATAGATCGGTTGTTATTTGGTTAGGAATCCATTGATTATATGTGTTTTTTTTTTTGTTATAATTTTGTCCATTTTTTAGGGATTAATTGAGGTCATTTGGTTTTCCTGGATAAGACCCCCTGGTTTCATATGAATTAGCAGTGAGTTTTTATGGCATGATTAGATTTCTGGTGGTTTTTGTTTATTTTCTTTTTGTTGTTTGCTTTAAAACATTTATGTAGTTAACTACATTTGAGAGTACTAACTCATTTATCTTATAATTTTATTATTTTAAATGCGATTAATGTCAGGGCTACCCATTTTTATCAACGAGTTAAAAAATTAATTGGAATGGAAGTCTTTGTTAATTAGTGCATCTTATGCTGAATTTCAATTGTTCTATTATTTTGTTGGTCTGATGGGATACGAATGCTATGCAGAGGCTGTTTTGATTTCGGGAGTAGAATTTTGTTCGATTTTGATAATGATTTCATTTCACCTAACTGCTCTTTTGAAAAGAGATGTAAAAAAAGAAGGGAATAAACGGGCTTCAGTTGCAGAGGAATTGAAAATTTCATAACTAAAATTTTCTACTTAGCTTGAACCCCCAGTATTTAACCTAACCGGGTTAGTTCATGACTTCGTTAGTGGGACGAATCCTTGGAGCTCTTACCTTATGGTTTCTCTATGGTACTATGATTTTAGATAGTGGGAAACTTTACCTTAAGATCAAAGCGTGTATGAATTAACATGAAGTTACTTCTCAAAACCAATTGGTATTGAGTCGGGAACTATCAATTTCTTTTATTTGGTTTACCAATCTTGAATTGTAATCCATTTTTTGTTATTGGAGTGAATGGTCTTTCGGGTTTAATGGATTTAGGTACTATATTAAATAACATGAAGTTTAATTTCAAAATTAATTGACAATAAGTGGAGTAACTCTTCTATCTTATAACTAATAGAAGATATCCTCATCTTTTCAATTTTGATCTTAATCAAATTCAAAATTTGAAAATGACTCTGTTAATTTGGATTTTAGCAATATTCCCTGGAAGATAAAGAGGAGAAGGTGGATATACCAAAGCCCTCAGAAGAAAAAGAGGTAGAGAACTCGGAAAATTCTCCTCCAGCTGAAGTTGTGAAGAATGATGAACCGACTGTCGAAGCTGTTTCTGATGAAGGCAGTGACAACACTCCTGCTGTTGAAATCATTGAAGATGCTACGGTAGCTGCTGCTGTAGAAGACTCCGAAACCAACGACGTTGCTGAAAACGACAGTGGAACTGCCGATCAAGAAAGCAGCGATGAGCCACCCGAGATTAAGGTTGCTGACTCTGATGATCTATCAAAAACGCCTTTGTTTATTTTTGAAACACTTGACATTAAGGAATTTTGTGTTTTTGTGTTTATTTTTTGTTCATTCTTATGTTGCTCATATGCAGCTCGAAACAGCACCAGTGGATTTTCGGTTTCCAACTACGAATCAAACCAGGCATTGCTTCACCCGCTATATTGAGTACCATAGGTAAATTTTGTTATGTTTTTCAACTTACCCCTTTTGTCTTTATTTTTTTATTTCTTATTCATAATTTAATTGAACTTTCTTGAAAATGTGTTCTAACGCATACAGATGCACACAAGTGAAAGGGGAAGGTGCTCCCGAATGCGACAAGTTTGCGAAATATTATCGATCTCTTTGCCCTAGTGAATGGGTATATCCATTTTCTCTTAATTGCTTGCTATCTTATTTATGTACCTTCACATTTTTCTTAATCACCCTTGTTTCAAAAAGTAATATTGATGTGTCTTTGCTTATGACTTTTTCAGGTGGATAAGTGGAATGAGCAAAGGGAGAACGGAACCTTCCCAGGTCCACTGTAGGAGTCGGTCTATTCGAAATTCAGCAGCAGTTCCACCGAATGCTTCTGCCGTTCGATGGCGAATAAACCTGTGGACTGTTCTCTTTCAAACAATTGAGCTAATAATTTTCGGCTGATTTTAGTATTAATTCAAAATCCTTTTACAAGCGAAGTTTTGTTGATGCTACGTTTTTTATTGGAATGCGGTTCGTGGTTTATGTAAACGTTTCCTTATTAAAACCCAATAGTTCAATGGAGTTGAATTACTCCTGTAAGACCCACAACACTGCTTTTATGAACATTCTAATAAGGTGCGGAAAGTTTCTCTTATTTTCAATGCGTACTTTCCAAAGAAACAAAATTACAATTAGGTAAAGGATTTTAGATAGAGAACTTCAGAATTCCAACACTGCTTTTATTAGTAACAATGAAAATAAAGGCCAATTTAAAACTACAAAGTTGCGTTCCAAATGCATTGAAAACCAATTATTAGATATCAAAAGAGAGCAAATGGAATAAAAATAGAATTGAATGGTTTATAGGGAAATGAGATTATAAAAAATAGTCGCAAGAGAAGTGAGAATCGATTCTTGTATCCAATTGTGTATAAAACTGTTTTTCTCTTGAAATGGACAGAAGAAACTAAATCGATTCTTGGAACAAAAATTAATTTGACTATTACGAATAGAGGAGAATAATTGATTTGAGAAGAATATAGATTTGAAAAGAATTGTTCTCATTTGCCAAATTCAATCCCCTTCACCCAGTGGAAGGGATGAAACAAAATGATCCAAATGAAACTAAATCGAACAGTGTAATTTAAAGCATAATAAATTTCATCATCCATGAGAGCCAAAATATAGTAAGAAATGGTGAATGATAGGCAAATGAATTTCGCAAACAACACTGAAATAGAAAAAGTGAACATAGAGATTGTGTTTAATGTAGCTAAACCGCTCAATTTACACAGCGATTAAAATTCGAAAACAAAAGAAACACAAATTCTATCAAATCATCATCATCATCAAGCTCTTTCCCCACGAATTCTTCTGGCAAGTTGAATATCTTTGGGCATAATGGTAACGCGCTTGGCATGAATGGCGCACAAGTTGGTGTCTTCAAACAGCCCAACCAGGTACGCTTCCGCCGCCTCTTGAAGTGCCAACACCGCGTGGCTCTGGAAACGCAGATCCGTCTTGAAATCTTGCGCAATTTCTCGCACAAGCCTCTGGAATGGCAGTTTGCGGATTAGAAGCTCAGTACTCTTCTGGTACTTACGGATTTCACTGCATCATATATACACCAGAGGATGAGATTCCTATAAACAACAAAACAATGTTGAATCCAATATTCAAGGTTGCATACCGAAGTGCGACAGTTCCGGGACGGTATCTGTGTGGTTTCTTCACACCTCCCGTAGTTGGAGCAGATTTACGAGCAGCCTGAGGGAATTGTGATAACAATACATTAGATCAGGAAAACAAAAAAAGAGGATTAAGAATTAGGTTGCAATCCAATCTTCTTCGCTCATACCTTGGTTGCAAGCTGTTTCCTAGGAGCTTTCCCACCGGTGGATTTGCGAGCGGTTTGCTTCGTACGAGCCATCTGCATCAATGTCGTTCAAATCAAAACAAGACAAATTTCTCAAACAATTTCATCGCATATGCGCGATTTTACTCCGTATCGTAATTAAAATGAACAATTTGACCTAATTCTTCCGATTCCATTGCGAAGATTTACACGAACTATGGCAAAATTTCTTCTAATGATTCGAACTTTTAAGATCGTTGGTGTTCAAGAAACAGATTCCAGAAAGTATTCTAAACCTAATCTTCAATTGAAATCTCTATTCTAAAGGAATTGGAGGATATAATTAAACATATCCGCAGGAGTTTGAAAGCAGAAACTAATCGGGCAAAGAAAATTCTCAGAAAACAAAAAGAAGATGAAAGAATCAAACAGAAACAAACCTGGATTGATGAACAAAGACTTGAGAAACGAGAGAAAATTATCGACTTCGAATAGATTTGGATTTTTTTGAAACGCAAATTGAATTGGAATAATGGCGACCACAGCTCTTTTTATAGGGCCCCCCGGTTCGAGCGAAGACCCATGCCGTATGGCGGCGGATGGACGCGATTAACATCCACTGTGCTTCTTTGGGCTTAATCGAACGGTAGAGAGTTCTTATCGCACGGTACGAGTGGATACATGGACGGTTGCGATGCGGTTATTTCAATCTACCAGCGGATCGTGAAAAATGACGTGGTGGTCTGCTATTGGTTGGAGGGAGTGCTAGAAAATTTGGAAGCAGTAATAGATTTTAAACGTTTTGTCCGCCATTAAAATTACTTCTAATTTTCAATGAGACTCGCTTGATATTTTAAAATATATTTATCCAGCCTAAATAATTTCCACTCAATTTGAAGGCTGGATATTTATTTCATATTTGTTGAATTTGTTGAATCCTCTCAAATATAATCGTATAGCTAGTTTTTATCTCATTATTAGATATTATGGCTAATTTACATACACAGTCAATTATTGTTACAAGATAAAATATATGATACTATAACATCTAATTGTCCATAAAACTTTCTAAGCAAATGTCAAGGTCTGATATTTGGGTACATCCGATGACCAAGAGGTTAAGATTCGAATCCTCCTCTTCCAATTTGTTGTAACTCAAAAAAAAAATACTATTTGATTATCGTGACTATCTTTATGCTCTAGATAGATTAGTCGACAATTTGTAAATTTTAGTGTAATCAATGTAGTTCATAAATTTGAGTTGGATAGTCATGCTTATTCAACGAACAAGGTTAAAGTATGAAAGATTTGGAGATAAAATCTTGTTTGGTATAAAAAGTTTGGATGAAGATAAATCCTCATTTGATATAAAAAAAAATGTGACAAAAAATCTTATTTGATATTAGAAAAAATGAGTAGTTGGTGTTTGGATAAAAAAAAACATTCGAAGTTATTTATTTTCTATTAGTATTTCTAATTGAAGAGAAAGTTACTATTCCCAGCTCAAACTGGTTTCATACAATTGCTTCAAAATTTTCCAGGCGTTAGAAGAACAAAACTTGCAATTTTAAAACACAAGTGCAACATTGAGAACCTTTGGGAGGGTGAAAAATAAATAGTCAAAATAAATTAAATTACTACAATGCTTTTCTCATTATTGCATTCAATTACTAGAACATGAGAACAATTAGACTAATTAATTCCCCTCCCTTCCCTCTCCTTCGGAAACTTCTCAAAATTTGTCCATTCCCTGCTTACCCCTAGGCATTGTCCACCAACTACCAAAAATCAGGTCATAAACACTCCGTCATCTCATCGTAGTTGGCTTGCGGTAACGATGTACATGCCAGTGACCATGTCGGCCGGCGGTCTTCTGCGTTCCATCGTGCGCTAGGATCATTCTATATTGCTATTCGGCCAAACTATCTGAGAATGGAAGTCATGTTTCCATTTGGTATTTCTCTTTGACATAAACAATCTGGCAAAGGGTTGACATAAAAGGCCTCTTCTGAGCGGAATCTGTCCATGCCCCTCGTTCCTGAAATGGGACCTTTTCTCTTCCTCGCAGAGCCTTGCCTGAAATAACAGGTCATAGAGCATAATCAAATACCAAGTTTTGAACAGCTCCCTTATTTAAGATGGCTAGCTCAGCTGCGTAGTAAAAAAAGGTGAAGTATAAATTTGGTTCCTATGGTTTGGATAAAGACAGCATTTAGACCCTATGATATGATTTTAAAAAGAAGTTAAAATTTAGTCCTTATAATTTAGAAACTAGAATTTAGTTTCTATGCTTTGATTAAACCTAAAAGATAGTCAATGTCAATTGCAAACCCCAGTGAATTAAGAATTTAGAGGTACTATTCACGTGTAAATGATGTACTTTTTTTTGTATAATCAATCACTTAAACTCACGTCGTCGTTGTTGACACGACAATAACTAACTTTCATATATTTAATTTGTTAATAATTGCAAATTGAGATAAAATTCTAGTTTTTAAAATCATGAGAATTATATTTAAATTCTAATTTTTAAAATTATAGGGAGGTGTTTGGATGAGGTTTTAACGAGTAGTTAAAAATTAAGAGTTGTTTACAAAAAACTCAGTTTGGATGTGGTTTTTTTTGTAGAGGAGTTAAAGCGAAAACTTTGTTTGGATGATTTAAATTAGTAGTTATTTTGAGTAGTTAAAAAAAGAGTGATTAAAAATGAGTTATTTTGATTGATTAGAAATCAATGAATAGAAATGAATGGTTTGAAAATGAGGAGTTATATTGAGTAGTTTAAATGAATGATTAGAAATGAGTAGTTATTTTTAATAAAAGTGAGGAGTTGTTTTGAGTAGTTACGAAAACTCGTTTGGATAAAGTTTTTCAAGGAGGAGTCAGTAAATCCTCACTCTAAACCCTCCTTAAATATGGCAAACAAACACCCCCAAGGAATTTCTTCCCAACCTAGGAACCAAAGTTATAATTTACCAAAAGAATATCACCTCCCACAATGCAATTTCCAATTTACAAGTGATAACATGAAAATAAAAACACAGATGAGCAAACAATACCTTCTCTTGTGCATCTCAAAGATTCGGTTGGCCAAATTTTTCCCTTCTTTCATGGTCCCGTGGTCAAGTTTGTCGAACAAACGAACAAGTCCTTTCCTGATTCACAATAACAAGATGACACAAACAGCTTCAGTGGAATAATCTGGAGTATGTTAAGTAGAAGATGCTTATAATGTCAACTTTCTTACCTGTCAGGAGATATTGTTTTCCTATGTCCAAGAAATCGCCTGTGACCTTCAACTGCTCTTGCCATATTCCCAAAGTAAGAAGGAACAAAAACGTCACTCTCAACAGAAACAATGTAGTCGATGGCAGCCATTTGAGATGCATGATTAACAAATGGTTCGAGCTCCTCAACAGATGCCAACTTCTCCTGTAATTATCGGAAAGATACAAAACAAGATATTATTGCACATGCTAGACCAAGGACTTATAGAATCTAATCGACGAAAAGGAATAAATGGTTTCATGAGGCATGTCCAATAGTTCAGTGAGAATGTTGGGTGAAAAATCCCAGGAACTTACAGTCAAATCGAAAGAATATGAAAAATAATCGATTTGAGCTACAAGTTCTTGAAACTTCTTTTATAAACAAAAGTTAGTCTCAAATTTTTGTTGTGGGCACTAAATGTAGTAGTTTTAAAAATAAAAAAGTTAAGACAGTAAGGTCCTAAAAGTTTACAGTATAAGTTGATACCTTGCTCATCAGCACTGGATACCTTGCTTGCAGATCAGACATATGTGAATCACCACCATAAATCTCTCCAGCTGCAATGTAGAGAGGAGTCTTTGATGGATAGCCAAGTGCACTGAGGAATATTCCGACCTCCTTTGGAGTTAATGGGCAGAACCCTTTGGATCTCTGTTCCAAAGGATCGATCTCCTTTACCTTCCAATATGAAATATTTTCTCTGCAAGTGTGGCCCAACAACAACACCACCAAAAAGGCAAAAGAAGAAGGGAAAAAAAACAAGCATAATCAGGTACTGAACTCAACATATCACCAGTAATTCCAAATGTACAATGCAACCAAACACATTAAGGATGTAGGAAGGATCTTATACCTAATCATCCTCAGCTCATCGGCTTCAGCAGAAGATAAACCATGTATACATCCACTAAATGCAAGCATGTCCTTCTCATACCGTAAATGTAGAGCAATATAAGGACCATGAGACCGCATTCGATCCACCAATAACTACAACATACATTATAACTATTTATAATGACTAAAAGATGGGATGTGATCATTCTAGAAGCAAAATAAGAGCACAACAGAATATTACTTTCCCCAAGGCTTCAATTTTAGGGGCAAAACGGAGGGCTTGATAACAGGCACGGCATCGGAGCCTCTGTATTTCTGAAGGGAGATTATTATTGGCTAATCGTGAATCAGATTTTGCAGCTCGAATAACCTAACAGAAAATTGCACTTAATTAATGAACAAAAAGAATGGCGATTTTGCATTAACAAGATCCAAATGAGGTAAGAATACCTGATATTCATCCCAAAGGGTAGCAATCTCCTCCTCATAATAATCCATATCTGACCAGCTTCTAAAATGCCTGACTGCCTTCGTAGCAGTAGCCAATTCTTTAGGAAGCTTTTTCACCACTTTTACATCCTTGGCAAGAGCATTGATAAAATGATCTTCATCAAAAACATCTGAGAAGTTGCTGGAGATAATACAAATAAAATAAACTCGATCACGGACTGGGCAATGTGTCATAAGGAAACCCCCCCCCCCCCCCCAGGGGTGGGAAAACATTTGGAGAGAAAAATAAAAGATGAAGAAGAGGAAGAAACCTAGTGTCCTGCCAAAAAGATTGTTTATCAAGTTCTGGGATTACAAGGGTAGCATTAATGATGCGAGCTACAGCTACCATGTCACATATCTGCAATTCAAGAATGAAAATTATTTTCAAAGACACGTATTAGTTATGAAGTATTGGGATATAATAAACACGAGGACCAAGTCAATAACTGTGAGATCCATACAAAGCTTACATAATGTGAAAAATATAAATGTCAGGACCAATTAATGTGCTAGAACTTTCAAAGCATGGTGGATTCTACGGAATTAGAAAGCTTACCATAAGGTAGTTCTAAAATCATAAAATCATAGACTATTTTCTGAATGTTTACAATTCCTCCTCCAAGCACTCATGTTTTAAAACAATTACAACGTATACATATTCAATAACAAAGAATGAGACTAGGTAAAGACTAAATTGAAAGGTTAAGTGTTAAAACGACCTGAAATGGAGATAACAGTCCAAAATGAATTTAATGGATAACGTACTCCATTATACAAATACAATATATCAAAAACTTGATAAAATAAAAAATAAAATAGAAGTTCACGAACTAAAACCATGCTTTGAGAACTCCTTTTAACGTCATATGAATCAATTTCAACAAGTATATTTAAGCAGTAAAAAAAGGCTAAGACTATATAGATAAACAAAGATTGGTACTATCATAATGTAGGAGAGGTACAGACCCCAGCACGCATTTGATTGAGTCCCCCATTTGTATGAACTAAAAGGTAACCTCGTGACTCCACAGGAGCTGCATAAACGACAGAAGTTTAGAGAATAAGAACAAGGAGTTTTTGTTTGAAGCAAGATGAAATCAGTAAAGCTCTTACATGTATAATTGAAACTGGGCTCTACACATGGCAAAAAGTCACGGTTTGACGGAGGCTTCCATAGCTTGTCCAGACCCGGAACCAAGTTTGCACTGCCCAACTGTCAAGTCTAAAGGAGTGAAAACATGAAATGTGCATAACTTCTTATCAATGGCGAAATTGCATCTTTTGAACTTTAAACTAACCATACAAATCCAACTTTTTTGTACATATGATTTGAAATATTATGTTCTACTATTAACCGTTGTATGGTATAAGAATTCTCAGACCGCATATCATTTTTCCAATTCTTTCCAGTTTCCAATGATATTCTTGAGTTTTCACCTAAACCTGAGGAAATTCTGCTGTGGAATCATAACTACAGAGTGAAAGAAATGGTAAACCTTGCGAGAAGCAACAGGAGCTTTCAACAAATGAGGCGTAACAATCTCCTGAGTCCAGCTATTCTCGGCGCTCAATCTCTGCTGGCTAAATTCACGTTGCTACAAGATTAGGAACACAAAAAATGTTTTAACAGCGATTTTCTAAAATCAAAATCAAGCAATTCACTAGTTTAAAGAGAGAAAACCTAAAATCAAGCAATTCACTAGTTTACATGAAATTGAAACACAAAACATAACAAAACATAACAAAAACGAAGCCATTCGCTTCCTACACTCAGTTCGTCGAATAATCACTCGAATCATTTCGAAATCAAACGCCAGAATCAAACGTACTTCGCAGAAAATCAAAATCAGAGAAATTCACAACTTCACAGAGAGAAAACCAAAAGCTACTCCGTCAAACATTTCATAAGCACACGACTCGTAGTCAAAGAATGCCCTGCCGAATCTCAATTCAAAATAGATCAAACTAAATCACACATACATGAAATTGAAACACATTACACACAGCCAAAACATAACAGAAACGAAGACATTCGCTCGTTAGTCCAACAATCACTCGAATCATTTCGAAATCAAAGGCCAGAATCAGAAACACATCTCAGAAAAACTCCAGAACCTAAACAAAGCAGAAGAAAAAGAGCTAAAAACACAAAGAAGCGAAGAAAGAAAGGATAGATCACCGACCGTGGGAAGCTTGTGCGAATCTGCCAAGCCAGGGACGTCGGAGAACGGAAACAAGTGAAGATGAACAGAAAGCAGAGCTAGTAAGGCTATAACGCATATGGCGCAGGTTAGCAACTTCCTCAGCACCGCCACAGCTCTCTTCCTCCGCTTCAGCATCTCACGGCGGCCGAGCGAGCTGCGTAGAAGAAAATACAGCTCTCTCTCTTTCTCTTTGCCTCTTCCTTTCAGCCTCTGGCTTAGGGTTTGGTACTCTCCGGCGACGGTGCGGCGGAGCGATCGGCCCGGCAGAGCGGTGTGTTGTTTTGGTTTTTATTGTTGATTCTGGTACGGCACTAAGCCGCAAATTTGCCTTTCGGTTTATACCATTTCCGCGTTGAGGTATCAATCAAGCTGTAAATTAATATTTGGGATTTTAGTTCAAAAATATAATAATAAATATTGGGATTTAGAGAGCTGTTTCTTTGACATATTTAGATAGGAGTTTGATATCTAACTCCTCCTCAAAATCTACAAAAAGAGTTTTTATTAACTCTCATTTATTTATACTTTTAAAAATAAATTTTATTTTTAATTATTTATTTTTAATCATTTATTTATAACTACCCAATTATTTCTAACCACTTATTTTTAATCATCCCTATCAAATCAATCAAAATAACTCATTTTTAATCATTTCTTTTTCGACTACTAAAAATAACTACTTATTTTTAAATCTACATCCAAACAAGATTTTGACTCTAACTTCTCTACACAAAAACTACATCCAAATAAGTTTTTGACACATCTCTCAATTTTTAACTACTCAATACAACTTCTCAATATAACTCTTTAACCAAAAAACTACCTAAATATGTCAAACAAACACCACCTTCAAGTTCTTTGGGTACAAAAGTTATTTGGTAGTTGGTTGGTAATAAATTATTTCAAGAAATTGGAAATTAAGAGTTCCCCCAAAAAATTGTTTGAATTTAGTTTTTAAGTAAAGAGGTTAGATACAATTACTTGATTGGATATGTATATTTAAATTAAGTAATTATTTTGAATAGTTAAAAAATAATTAAAATGAATTATTTTGAAGAGTTAGAAATGGGAACTTATTTTAAATAGTTATAAATCGTATGTTAAATATAAAGAAGTTATTTTGAATAATTACAAAAATCTGTTTGTGTTTGAAGAATAGTTCGTAAATACTCTTTTTTAAATACTTTATAAATTAAACCAACAAATCCATGTCAGACTTATAATTTGATATTTTTATAATGGTTCGTTTATATATAGATTGCGTAGAGAAGTTGCAGCTAAAAGTTCATTTAAATGTAGTTTTCTAGAGGAGTTATAGCATAGTTTGTTTATTTACTTATCCAAAACAAAAACTACTATCACTGTGTGAATTTTAGCAAGCCATTGGTAATTATTATGCATAAAATTGTTGTGTTTTTAGTGCAATGTTTTTTTAAACATTGTTTTAATACGATGCTAGATATTATAGAAGTTGTAAGAGTCAATTTTTTAAATTTACAATAGACGTTATTTTTCAATTTAAAATAATTGGGAGTAGATGACGAGGTTCATAACTGTTCGGTCATTTTTTTTTTAAGTTTTCTTGTTGGTCATAAAACACAGTCACTAATTTATTATGGTTGACTGCAAAATATCATAAACCATTCTAATTAATGCTGCCATACTAATGTAGTCCACGTGGCAATTGTCGCCTATTTACGGCTAATAAGTAATGTGTATACTTTTTTTTTTTTTGATACTCAATGTGTATACTTTATTTTAAGTGATGTGTATCCATATTTTTATGGAATATTGTTTATCTTTTATTCAATAGTTATATTTTCGTCCTTATTTTGTAGTTGAACCACAATTGAAAATGTGTGATTTTTTTTTTTTTTGGAGGAAAGTATGTGAAATTAAACTAATGATTTTGTAGTCATAAACATTTAGATTGAGTTGTTGTTGTAGTTAATTGTTTTCTTCTTTTCATTGCTCTCGTAAAAATTATAATAGTAATTAGTAATAGCTAGATTAAGATGTATATATTAAAAAGATATCATGCCAACACACTAGAAAACTGATTTTTTTTTTCGAGGGTCAATGACGTAGTTGATTATCTTATCTGGTGTTAACCTATTTCAATTTCACGGTCACCAATTTGAGAATAATTGGTGACCTTTATGTAGGATTTGTTGGTCTCTCTTCTTCTATTTTATATTAAAAAAAACTGATTTTTTTTTTGAGGTACCTGGAAATATTAATTTTAAGAACTTTCAAAACCGTATATCTTTGGGTTATTAATTTAAGTCTCGATTTTATTAAAATATTTCACGTGCATTTTTGTAATTCAACAATTTTCGTGGTGGATTTTTCTTCTTCTTTTTTTGAATGGTGGGAGAATATTCAAATTCATTATTTAGTCATACATCATTGTCTGTCAATTATATATATATATTTTTGAAATCAACATCATGTCTGTTAATTAAGGTTAGCTTTAATCGGATATTTCATGAGCATTAAATATATACCTTTTGAAAATCTTCTCTAGCGAATGAAAAATATATGTTTAGTATAAAATTGATGAAGTATCATGGAAAAAAATGACTATTACGAATATTTTATTCAATTATCCGGCCAGTAATTGGTGAGTTTTGAGAAATCTTCACTTTAATTGGTATAACTTAAAAGTTGCCCGTGTATAGGGCAGAGATTGAACATAGAACTGAAAACAATCGGATATCATGGAGTGACCTAAGTGGGTGTTTTGTTGGTTGAATTTATGGAGCAGTTAAAATAAGTATTTATCAATCACTTCTCATATAACTACATCAAAACGAATTTTTATAATTATTCATAACTCATGAGAACTTCTCAGTTCTATTACTAAAATTAATTTATTCTTTAACCACTCATTTTTAATCATTCATTTTTAATTATTTAGAATGACTCATCGTTTCTAACGACTTATTTTTAATTACTTAATTCTAATTTCTCAAAATAATACATTTTAACCTCAAAATAATTCATTTTAACCACTCGTTTATTGTCATTCTTTTTTAACTACTCATTTTTAATTTACATTTAAACAAATTATTATCTATAATTTATTTTAAAAATAAAACAACATTCAAACGATTTTTTTGTTACCTTTCAATTTTTTAACTATTCAAAATAAATTATCATCCAAATATCTCCTAAAGATTAAGAGTGTTTTTTTTTTTTAGAAAATCATTAAGAACAAAATTAAAGACTTAGCTACTTTAAATTTGAAGGAAATCAAGGAGTAAAATAGATTTCCCCCGATCGTTTAGGGTAGCTAATAATTATAGGCACGGTGCAAAATTAACATTCCTATTAGATGCAACCAACTTACCTCTCATCATCATCTCCCCCTCTCCTATGTCGAAAATGGTACAACACGAGGACTTTCCAAGTAGTAACCCAACTTAAAAATACTTTCACCCAAAAATATTTAATTGCAGAATTTTGATGAGATCTAGTGCATTAATGCTGGTATGATCACACCCTCTTTATCTAAGGGTGTTTTCAAGAACTAAAATTGATGTATTCAATTCATAATGATCATCATCTAAAATAAATTTTACGTGCAAGTTGACCGGAATAATCACACTCATCTATTTATATATTGAAGCTTTAATGGGATGGGTTGTGTTTTCACATTGAGGCCGGATCGTTAATGTCTCCATCTTGCTACCCACTTTTTTCACATCACTATGGGCTCACATTCTTTAGGCTGAAAAGGCAATTGCAAAATGCTGCTGAAATTACTTATTTTCAATTGCTTAGCCACCTTTATTGACTAATAACATGTGATTCTAAAAGTTTTTGCATTGGAAAAAGTGACGACAAAACTCATACCGATGTAACAGGGAGCTACCTATTTTTTAATTTAGTTTTAAAATTTATTAATTTTATTTAAAAAATATACATCCAAATGAGTTTTAGTAATTTCTCTTTATTTTTATTTTTTAAAAATAATTCTCATTTCTAACAATTTATTTTTAATTATTTATTTATAGTTACTTAATTATTTTTAACTACTCATTTTTAATTATTTATTTCAAATCAATCAAAATAACTCATTTTTAACCACTCAATTTTAATAATTTCTATTTTAATTACTTAAAATAATGATTCATTTTTAAATCTACATTTGTTTTTACTCTATATTTTTTACGCAAAAACTACATCCAAACGAATTTTTAACTACAACTCTTAATTTTTAACTACTCAATATAACTCTTTAAACTAAATTCTATATAAATATGTCAAACAAACACCCCTAGTACTAGACTTTATTAAATCAAACCATTATATGATTAAGAGATATAACGTAAGGTTGACGAATTCAAGAGGATGCACTATATATGGAAATAATATACCCTAATTAAAAAAATGGAGCATTATCTCGAAGTTTTTTTTTGAAAATCTCGCATTAACAAAGTGAAAATACTAAAAAAAAAATTATGAATTATTTATTTCGTTACAAATTAATTTAATTTGTTAGATAAGATATATAATAGGGTATTTGGGGTTAATAAGTTCAATCTATGATGAACACTTCTTACCTATAAATTAATTTTCTACCAATTTTTTTTACATCCAAATATTGTAGGGTAAGACTATATATCGTCACATAAGCTAGGTCCGAGAAGTACTATTGCTCTCAATAAATGAAAGTCAAATACCGATTTTTGAGATCAAACTCGTGACTTTGATGTTGAACTAAATTTTTATTAATTAAATAACGAAACTATCACGCCACTAACTCATTTAGTAATAAAATTATATTTAGTTTGACTGTAAAATATTTTTATTAACCGATGGATTTTTCATAGGTTATATATTGACTAATAGTTTCAAATCACTCAAATTATAGACACAATAAGTTTTGTAATTGGGTTAGAGAGAGATAATTGTGTTATGATTCTTTTTTGTTAGTCGTGATTTTTTTATATGTTTTTGTTTTATAATACGTGAAGTATGAGGATCGAATCTCTAACTCCGAGATTTAACAATTATGCAATAAAGTTTATTATGTAGTAGGTGGTTGGATTGTGAAGTGAAAATATATGTGTTGTTAAGGATTTCGTATTTAAACGACAAAGAGAGCTTATAAAACTTATAAGATTGTATAAGTTATTTTTCTCGTTATCGATTAATTTTGAATGAATCGTTATTTAATATGATATCAATGTCAATTAAATCGAAAGGAGTACTTGATCTGAAAATTGAAATATAACTTAATGATGATGAATCAAAGGAACAACATATTGAGAATTGGGGCATATTAAAAATCTCACTTTTAAATGGGAAGGGATATCTCACCAAATTTATTAGATAATCATAGTTTTCTATTTTAAAATTAATTGAGAATAAAAAAAATATAACATACATGGTTGACATATTTTTAATAGGGAATTCTTAACCTATGAGTCAAATATATTTGATTTGATTCTAAAATTAACTTGGATGTATAGTGATTGCTTTCCTTTCTCTTTCTATTAGGTTTGTCTTTTTTTCTTTTCTTTTTTTTTGTGATATTTTTTTTCTAGTACACAGTCATGAAAGCAATTACCAATTTTTTATGTTGAAAATACGTTGCTTCCATTAACTTAATTTTTCTTCTTTAATTAAAACCAGAATCACGTGATTAGAATATAATTTACAACCAGATCTTTCTCAGTGTTTAGTTTATTATTGTTTTTTTTCGATCCACCATCATGACTTTGAAATATAATTTTCTCTTTCAACAAAGCCCAATTTACTTTTCTTGTGGGCGAAGCATCCGTGGCATGATCCAGTTAATTCCAACAATTATTTTAATAAATGAATTAATTCCAACATTTACTGTAGATAAAAAAAATATATATATTTGAAAATACTGTGGATAGTTTGAAAAAAGAGGTCACTAAAAAAGGGAACGGATGAAATGAGGACAAATTAAGAGTGAAAAAAGCGGAAATGTACACGTGGCAGAATATGGGCGAATGGTTAATAAAGACATGTGGGACCCGTTTTTGTCGGAATCTCCTTCATTGGCGGGTAACAGTGCCCTTCAGTTCAAGTAAAGAACAAGACACATGCATTTCATTTAACATACCAAAAAGTACCCAAAATTTATGGTCTTTATTATTATTGTTAGAAAATGGGGTTTTTGTTAATTACGAGGATTACGAATGAAAGTTAAACATTTAATGTTGTAACTAATTTTATTAATCTCTAACTTTGAGATGGGTTCTATTATTGTTTATAAAGGTCGGAGATGTTCATTTTTCTTTTGAGAATTAAGGTGAATCTTTATTTAAGTAAGGTATGAAAGAGTAGGTGAAGATGAAAAATTTTCTCCAAATTCAATGAGGACGGAGAAAATATTTTCCAATTTCCCAATATCCACTACAACCAAACTTTTTAAGTTTTATTTTTTATTTTATTTAAATAATATATTTTTCCCCTTCTGTTTTTGTTTAGTTATATTTTTTTTGTTTGCAAAAATATTTATTTAAATATATATTTCATTCCATATTTAGTTATCTAATTAAAAAGTAATATATATTTTTCATGAAAAATTAACGATTTAAAAATATTAACAAAATAATTATAAAAAAATTAGAGAAAGAAGGAGAAAAGTAAAAGGTGAAAAATTTCCGAGAATTCATTCCGTGCTCTTATCCGAGTGAAAAAAATGATGAATTTCACGGACACGAGAAGTGATTTTGGCTTCCCTATTACCACCTTCAGTATGGATATCTCTAATAAACTTTGTATAGTTCAATTTTAAAGAGAAATAATATTATATTTTTAGAAAATTTAACAACAATTTTCTAATAAGGACCAATTTTATTTAATTTTTTTTATATAAAGTCTAGGGACCGAAGAATATTTGAAAATTTAGTGACAAAAATTGAATAAATTAAATGTTTATGGAATAAAATGAAACAAACTTAAAAATTTATAAACTAAAATTAGACTTGTAAAAATTTATAGAGTAAAATGAAGGAAATTTAAAAGTTCACATACCACAATAATATTTTAACTACAAAGTTATTGTATTGAAGGTTTTGTCTGCTATCAAGTTTAGTAGAGTAGTTTATTAGTTCAACAATTAGAGATAGAAATATTTAAACAAAGGATATTTTGATTAATGGGTGAACATTAATGTCATTGGACTATTGTCGTTAGATCAAATTTTAACTTCTAATTAAGTGTAAAAAAAAAAAAAAAAAAAACTAGTTTGGTTGGATTGAAGTGTTGAACTTGACTACCGCATCGTTTGATTTGGACACCTCAGTTACCAACAAAATCTAAGCCATAATTTTATTTTATGGATAAGCCGAGACTTGACATGCTACCAAGGACCACTAGGGTCAAATCTCACTACTCATGTTTGTCTTAATTTTGTTGGCATTTAATCATCATCACAAAGTATTTCAATTATAACCAATGGATTTTGCACGAGTAGACAAAAAACTATGCGATTATGAAAATTTTAGAAAAAAAAAATCAAATATAATAATAATAATGGATTTGTTCACTTTAAAAACCATAGATTTCATCTCCAAAAGGTGGTACACTGGTTGAAAACTTGGACTTTGAACGTATGTTATCTTTAAAGTCTCGAGTTCGAGTCTTCAATACTCTTTCAATGTCGATATGAAAAACATATATTTGAAATCTTTCTTTAATATCAATATTCATTCCCTCTGTGCTTGTAATATAGGAAATACACTTATAATAATTTTCTACATTTCAAACCCAAATAACAGTCCATGTAATCATTAAGTTTACTTCAAATACAGATAATCATTCTCACTTATATTTTTCGATATTTAATTTTACCCTCCCTGTCCATTATTTTGATTTTGTTCTTCAACCATCGAATTTTGCTGAGTAACAGATCAGCCCATGGCGTTGTGAAGCCCACAACTAAATGGGCTTGGGCTTTAGGAGTCCACTGAAAGGAGAACTGAACTGGTTGGAAGCCCACCAGGGCCCAAATAGCTGGAGCAAGGCTGTCAGGGAGAAGAAAAGGGTAATTTGGGAATTTCGAGGGAAATGATTTTTTGACGACAAAAAAGAAATCGAAAACAGCGGGAAGTGTACGATTAAATCCAGTGCAAGGACAGCGACAATCCAGCTAAAGTACCATTACCCTAAAATCAAATTAATATATTATTTTTATTTTACTTTTTTTTTTTGGGAATAATAATAGTAATAATTGAAGGGCAGACTGTACTGTACTATACTGAGTGAATCGAGGAAATTGTGGTAGTGGCATGCTCATATTTTATTTTATTTTTATGTACTTTTATATTATATTCAACATTTTTTCCAACATACACAAGTGTGTTTCTATAAGAGCATATTCGGGGTGATTTGATTTTGGAATTAAAAAAAAAAGGGGAGGAGCAAAAAATAAAAATGTCGAGAGATTTAGATATATGAAATAGTTATTTGGAGATTGTTGTCTTGAAGAAGAGATATTGTAAAAAGTATATATTTTATATTATTTTTTTTGAAGGTAATCGTTATATATTTATATTATTTAATAAATTTATTTTATATTATGTGGTCGAAAATTAAAAAAAATTTGATGTGATAATTGATAAAATTAGATAGAAAATATATTATATTATATTATATAGATGAGAATTAAAAAAATGTTTGATATAACATTTAAAAAATTAAATAAAATATTTGATGTGATGTTGAAGGAGAGATTAAGGAGAAGTTGATAAGAGATTGACGTTTTAAAAACAAATATGAAGTTGAAATTTCTCTTTTCTCTCCTCTTCTCAACATCAAATCTCAAACACCCCCATACAAAAATGCTATCGTTTAAATGTGGGGTTAGAATAAGTATTGGCACAAAAGTCATTGTTTCAACAAAGACTTCAAAAAAATGAGTTGAATTTGTCGTTGAACGAAAATTGTAAGGACAGGATAAAAGAGATTTGGTTGGAGATGAGTCATACGAAAATTTGAGAAAAATTTGCCTCTATATTATTAAAATAAAAGGAAAAAAGCACATAAAGTATAAGGTGTCTTCTCATCTTAAAAAATGACAGACAATCGAAAAATATAGAAAAAAACAACATAGAAATTTATGTGGTTCTTGTGTTAGCTAGTCCATGAAAGAGAGAGGGAGGAGAGGTGAAAAACAAAATGAACATCATGAGGACTTAGGTTTTTGTTCAAGTTTATATAGACACTTTCATTAAAACTCTAATACATATAAATATAAAATTACATTAAAAGCCCATATACGAAATAAAATAAAAATACAGATTTTGTTTAGGTTTTGACTTTTGAGGGTATAGTCCCTAAACCCCCCACTCGCTAATAGTAAAATTCATGACTAACTAATCGGAAGACATTAAATCATTCAAGACATATCTCAACATTAATCAATAAGAAGGCAAGTCTTTCTTGAAAAAAATTGTTTGGAAAAATTGTTTGAACTCGGAGAGTTTGAGTGATAGTTGGAATGTGAGATTATATAAAAAAAATTTAGGCTAAATGTTGAAGCCAAAAGATAACTCTAGCACTTACTCATTTATCTTTGACGACAAAAGAAATATTTATAACTCATTTTTCAAAAAATATCTAGATACATTTTGTCTAAAACCAAGTTGTGATAAAAATTAAAGATACGTAATTTACTTGATCACCAAAAAAAAATATTGTAAAATTATGGACAATAGATGTTACTTGTCCTAAAATAGGTTGGTGCCCATTATTGTTGGCAAACCATCCCAAATTATTCCAAGATATCCCATATCCCAATGAGTAAAGTTGTAAGATAAAAACAAAGAGTGTCTCTTTTTATAAGAAGTTAGTTGCAAGAGAGAAAGTTGTAACTTCTATTTTTATGGTAAAGTTCTTATACATTTGTCATTGATTTTTATCCTAATATATTTAAGGGTTTTACACGTAAAATCACCGATGTGTCGTTATTTTTCTCTTCTTCCTATGTATTATTATTGTTATTCTCAATCTCTCAACTTCTCCATTCGATTCAAACAATCATACATTTATATCCTAAATAAAAATGAGATAAATTTTAACCTACATTTATTCTCTTTATATTTCTCTACCACCGTGAAGTGCTCTAGTAGTAAAAAAAATCTTGAAAAATTAAAAGGTAATTGATTCCCTTTATGGTAATCATATACTTGAAAATTAATTTTTTACAAATTTTCTTAAAAATAGAGTAAATATCCTAATCAAGATGTGGGTGCATATGGGCTCCAACAATCATAAATATTAAAAAAGAAAAAAAAAAAAATCTTTCCTCTTATCCATACACAATCTCACTTTCGAATGGAATAATTTCAAAGGTCTCATTAACCCTTTTTTAATTTTATTTTAAAAAGGTCTCATTGAAGTCCATACAACTCTAACTAACCGTCATAAGCTTTCCAATCATTTATATTTCAATTTCATAATCCTTCCATTTAAATTATAAATGCCTATCGTAATCACTCACAATTCATCTATTTCGATATTTATTATTTTTATATTTAAAATAATTAGAAATACTCACAATCTCTTATAATTATCTATTTAAATAAATTTTTGTTGTCTTAAAATATCACATACTCTCAAAATTCTTTATTATCATTATGCTCATTTCTAAAACTATTTATGCAAACGCACACTAAATTATTAACAAATATTAGCAAGCTTTTCGTTTATCGCCGATTTATTATTATTATTATTATTATTATTATTATTATTATTATTTCATTTCTCTCTCTTTGGAATACAAAATCAAATTGTTGTTTACACCTTTTTAGGAAGACTTTTTTTCTAAACGATTGCACTACAAAAAAAGAATTGTATATTTCTGGTACTGATTATCCAACTTTTATTAAATTTCTTTCCCATTACACCTAACACATCTCTATCCGTATTACTATATTATCTTTTTGGTTGAGAAAACAGCTCTATCATTAAATTAGACCAATATTGCAAAAGCTTTTCATTCCTCTCATAAACGGTACCTAACTAAAATTTAAAATTTAATTTATTTAACTGAAACATAAACTTACATGATCTTAAATTAACTTTTCTTTTTATAATCGTAATTGTCCAAATAAACTTAGTTGCACGTTGACAATTATTATGACATATATCGCCTTATTCTATAATATTTAGAAGTCTATATACGTTATTTGATGAGAAAATGCCCCATAAAAAGATAGTCAAGAAAAATGTGTCATTTGGAGATCATGACTAGAAAATGCAATAGAAACAAAAAAATTTGCACTTTTTAGAAAAATATTTAATTCATTTTTGACCTAACCTAAATATTAATACTCATATGTGTGTGCACAATATAGTCATATTCTCTTTTATTTATTTATTTATTTTATTGGTGGATCTATTTATACAAAGAAAACTCAATCTTAATTGAAATTGAAAATAACAATTCATAAGATTCATTTTTTTAAGTAAAATAAGATTCATATCTAATAACTAATTAATAAATTCAACCATATTTATATATAATCTAATACAAAAAAAAAAAAATCATAAATTCTATCGTATTTTATTTTTTTAAGGTTCTTTTAGGCCACTTTATAGTGGCATGATAAATTAATACTAAAGCTATGTATTGTTATTATTATTATTTTAACAAAAAGACCAGTTAGATACGGGGTGTAATTATGAGTTATTTTATTTATTTACTTTTTATTTTTTTTGAAATTATCGTGTTATTTTCTTGACGACTATTTCGTTGTTTTAAATGGTTTCTTGAATTTGAATATTTTGAAATTACATTTTGATTGTTTTTTTGAAGAGTGAATCAAGTTTTGGTATTTTTGGGATATTTAAAAAAAGGGTTACGTGTGTGGAAAGATTATTAGGTAAAAATTCATTCGGAAAAGTATATGGAAAAACTGCAGAGTGAAGTTTCGAAGAAGTTGGATTAAGGTCACTACCAATTGGCTCTACAAATTTAATTTTGTTTTTGCCATCCCACAATACATTAATTAGAAGGATTCTAATAAATAAATACAATTCAATTAATGTTTTAACAATACAATTTAATTATCATGTAGTTATTTGATTAAAGTTGGAGGTTATTGACATTCTTATATCTTCATTTATGTACTAAAAAGAAATGTATATTATAATTAGTAATAGATGAAGTAGACATTAACATAATTAGGCCAATATTTTGCAAACTATGTTTTATGCATGAGAAGTAAGAATGATTCATAATATATATATTCAAGTAGGCAACCACTTTGTGCAAGTTTGTTTTCATATAATTTCTTTCATAAATCTTATTTATATTATTAATAAAATCATTAACTTTAGTTCATAAAATAATATTATATATAGAGAGAGATAACAATTAGTTTAATTGATTGTAATTTTTTTGAGTTCAAAGTGATGATTAGAATCTATGATTTTATGGAAATATTTATATCAATTAAGTTATTATTAGTTGATTGATATTTTAGCACAAGAAAAATATGATAAAAATTAGATATTATTGGCAATCGTCATCAAAATTTTGGTAGAGCATTTATTTAATCATACAATATATATTTTGTAAGAATTGTTTAAATTAAAGCATTGAGTTTTGCTTCTCAAGACTTTGAACTCACTCTTTTCCATTTCTTAATTTTCTTCTTCCAAATTTTTATTTCTGTATTTATATTTTATGTATGTTCAATTTCCTTTTTTTTTTTTTTTTTTTTTTTTTGGAAACCTCAGTCTCCTTTTAACTTAAAACACCTATTAAAATGTATAAACCTTTACAGCATTATAATTCTTTTTAATCTAAATGTCAGCAGAATAATTCATAACTATAATAAAACATTTCTATTACAATAAAATATAAGATATGCATGATCTTCAACAATTAAATAATCAACCCTCCCCCTTAATAATATAAAATGTCGCAAGTGGTGATTACCGAAATAGGTTATAATACAAAATATAATGGAAATTTGTTGTCTTTATTATTTTAATTATAACAACTTTTTAAAAATATTTCATACATGATAAAATATGAAATATGAAATGTCTAACTTAATTAAAATAAATCAGTTTCAAGTTTCATTAAATTGAAATATATCAATTTTGCTTGATTAAAACTTATGAATTTTGTGATTATGAATTGAAATCTCCAAAAATAATATAAAGAATAAAGGGAATATAACTCAACTAACTTATTAAATAGGCTGACAATCAATTTTTTTTGTTCGATTTCCTTTATTCTCTATTATAATAAAAAAAGAGTATAGAAAAATGTTGATGCTATTAAAATATTGATTAATTTAAATCCCATTCAAGTAGAAAATAGGAAATGATAATTTTTTTTTTCTTTTTGCCACTGACTCAATTAGCTACCTTTAATCTTGCAATTTAACCTTAAATAATTTTTTTTAAAGAAAATAACCTTAGATAATTGAAGCAACGACATCAATTCCAACTTTTAATTTACATAAGTTATTGAACAAAAACAACCAAAAAAATGGGTCCTGGTTTTGTTGGGAAATTTCTTGGATCCCACAGATAAAATGGAACCTCTTTTGCGTATCTCATTGTCCTTTTGTTTTCTAGATAATTTTAAGCTAAAAAAAGGAAACTATATATTTTAGTCCCAAAATTTTGAGAGTTATTTTTATTTGGTCTATCTAAGGTGGTTGGATGAAGTTTTGGGTGAGAAATTAATTTGAGGAGTCATTTTAAGTAGTTAAAAATTAGAAATTATAACAAAAAACTTATTTGGATGTGAACTTTTTTTTTTTTGTAGAGAAACGAGAGAGAATTATTTGTTAAATATAGATTTAAAATACATAGTTATTTTGAGTAGTTAAAAAAATGATTATTAAAAAATTATTAAAAATGAGTTATCATGAAAAGTTAGAAATGATTGATTAGAAATTAGTTGTTAGTATTGAACACTCATTTTGAGTAATTATAAATGAATTACTAGAAATGAATGGTTAGACATGATGAGTTAATTTTAATAGTAAAATGAAAAATGATTTTGAGTAGTTATAAAAAATTCGTTTAGATGTAATTTTTTTTTAGTAGTAGTTAGTAAAATACTCATTTTAAATCCTTTACAAATATGACAAACAAACACCCCTATATATTTTAAAGTTTATAATTTTATCCAAAGGGTTGATGGTCTGATTTTCATTTTTTTTTAATGGAAATCTAGTTCAACACCATGGATATGAGTTCAATCCATAGAATCGGTACGCTACAACATTTTTTAGGCTTTCTGAGACGGAACTTTCCATATATCTTCGTTGCACAAGCTTACTAGGATGGAAGTATTTGAGTCACCAATTCCGGTGGGGAAAGCTCATTGCGAAGCCTAACGCGACAGAGCACCTCCGTCTTAGCACTTTGGGTTTTTTTTTTTTTTTTAAAAAAAAAAATTTCATTTTTGTACCTATTCATTCTTTACCCAAATACTTGAATACAAAATAAATTTAATAACATTACCATTCAACACAAAATTTCACACAAAGTTTAACTACAAGTGTTTCTAATCCAATACAAACCAATTCAACCCAAAAGTGCGTACAAATGTCACTTAAAACATAATTGAATACCAGTTTTCTCTTATTTATCTGAAAGGTCCTACCATTATGTAGGGTTTGTGTGTTCCCTCCTCCAACTTGTATTAAAAAAAATATTTATCAATCTCTTTACATTTTAAAATTAGTTTAATCATCATGTTAAATATTCAGCCATGTAATTAACAATTTTTCATCTCAAAGAATAAAATAAAACATTATTATTAGATAGTGTGCATCAATATCAAAATTAATTGGTAATATGAGAATAGTAACTTACCTAATTTATAAATTATTAGGAAGTCTCTTCACTTTTTAAGGTGGGATCCTCAACCCCATTGAAGATAATGCATTCTCGATTCACTAATCTTGAATCAAATCTGATAGACTGAATATCATTTTGCTTTTAATGGGGTCGATTAATGAAATATTAAAAATGGAAGTGTTTGATTGTGAAACAGATAGATTAATTAAAGACTTAGAGACTAAACTTGTTACTAGCTAGATCTATGTAATAGAAGAGAAAAACAATATGTAAATAAGAACTCAATCAATCTATAATATTGTTGACAATTGTTTGATGATGATGATGATCTCTAGTAGAAGTTGAACGTCTCAAAGTTTCTTGAACGATCTCTTTTCCTCTTCGATTCATCGTCAACTTAGACCAAAACCCATGATGGGGTTTCTTCTTTCTATGATCTCCATCCACTAAAGATCTACTCGTGCTCAACAAATTAGTGGCTGATGATCTTCGTTTGAACAACATGGACATGGAAGAAATCGAAGCTTTTCTTGGAAAATAGGTCGAAGATGAAGAAGAAGGAGAAGAAGAAGAAGAAGAGTAATAAGAAGATAAAGATGATAGTGAAGAAGAAGATGATAAAGAAGCAATTTTTATGGAGTTTTTCTTTGTGGTTGGGCCTGAAATTGTCAAATTTGAAAGCTTTTCTCTTAGACAAATAGAACAAACTCCCGGTGATTGCTTGTGTTTTGGGTGCGTCCGGCACCGGCCACACGCCGCCGCCGCCGCCACCGCCGCCGCATGACGACGATGATGATTCTTTAGTTTGCTCAAATTCTTTGGCATTGTTGTTGTTGTTGTATCATTTTGAAGTTTGAATCTCTTTTTTTTTGTGTTGTTGGGGATTAAAATGATATATATAAAGATGTAAACTTGGAAAAAAAAAGTGGAAAGTGTGGTGTATTTCGAGGATCTTTCCCCGGCAACTTCTTTGATTTTTCTTATTTTTTATTTAAAACAAAGGATAATAAATTAAGGGATTTTTAATTTTGTAATTTATTTTTTAATTTAATTTGAAAATGGGTGTTTTGACTCTTTTTTTTTTTTTTTTTTTTATTGTGTGTACACAAGTTGGCTGAATTAAAGACCAAAATTTGAACAGCTGTGATTCGAGGAGAGGGTTTGGTATGGGGACAATGGCCACTCCAATTTTTAAAATCGAGCCGGTTCGATCAGACCGGTCGTTTGGACACTAAAAATATATTTTATGTAATTTTTATTTAATATTTATTCGTCAAAATCAAACATTTTGATCACAGATATTTCGATCATCTTCCATTTTAATTCTCTAAGGTAACAAAACTGTTAATTCATAATAGAAAGTTGATTACAATTAAATTAAAATTTTAATAAATTATAATGTAATTATTTTGATTTTGATATGAATTTGATTTTTAAAAGAAAATGAATAAAAAGTTAGTTAAAAAAAATGAAATACATTGGACATTTTAGTTCGAGAAAAATGTCGGTTGGGTTAAAATAGTTTAAATTAATTATACATTTTAAAAGGTTATATTTCAATTTAATATAATTAGGGGTAAAATTGATTTCAAATTGAGACCATATATATTTTTTAGTTGAGATGTCAATGGTTATATTTTCAAGACATGAGTTGTGGAGGGCCTATCCTCGCCATTTTTTTTCAACCGAAAGAAAATCCCCAAAATTTAACATAAAAATCTCTCGTTTTTAAGATGCAATATTCTAAAATTAGGTCAGAAATTGACTAAGTGACATTTTAGTTTAACCTATAAAATCATGTAATTAATGTTTTTTGTTTTTTTAAAAAGAAACATACTAGAGAATAGTCCTATTATTCAAAGGAATAACACACATACATTGATTGTGTGTATTATAAAATAATGTAACAATTGGTTAATTGAATCACATACAAATATACAATATGATTTAAAAGTAGCTTGTTTGTATGTAATAATAATATGGATATGTCATGTGATAATTTTGGAAACTAAAAGTAGCTATACAATAATACATTTGGTTGACACATTAGGGTTGTATCCAAGGCTAGGAAGTAGTTGAGGAGTTTGATGACATTTATTCCTTGGTTCTCACACGTGTCATATATTTGGTTTAACACGTGTTTATTCTTGACAATTTTACAATATGCTTCAATTGGTACTGTTTTTTGGTTGAATAGTGGCTTTCAATACAATCAATATATTCAAGTACTTTCATATGTTTTTCATTCTACACTACACTTGATTCAATACGAGACAATATAATTCAAATGGTTAGAAAGTATTACAATTTTGATTAAAAGATGTAACGCTAGAGTTTAAGAGGAATACATAAAAGGATTTAAGACTGTATTTAAATGAAAAAAATCATAAGATAAAGTAATGATAGCTATTATATACATAATTCTTTTTGGATACATATGAACTCTAAAATGAAGCATATTTAACTTTAGAGTAATTAATTTTAGGTCGAGTGATTAATAGTTGAGTGAAACCAAATATGCTAAAAGAAACTTTTGCTAGACCCTGAGATACTCTTTGCTAGATGTATGTGTTGAAATATACCTTGAATTGTTTGATACCCCATGATTATTTAGTTAGTGGTCTCGCTGTCCGGCCAGCGAGCGGGTTATGAAAACTTTTAGAACCAACCTAAATTTCTAAGTTTGATTAATCTACCAACCCGTCTAACTATATTTATTAGAGAAGTTCAATCTAACTTAACTCATATATTTTTAGGTTTAGCTCGTAATCTAAAACTTAACCCATAGTTCATAATCTTAAAAAGAAAGGAAAAGAAAAGAAAATTTGAATGATACTAAAGGAAACTCACTCTTCACCCTTTGCCAACATGATAAAAAAAAAAAATCTGATTTGTTAATTATTAATAATTCTTAATTCGAGTTGGGATGAGTTGAACTAGCAAAAAATAAAAAGAAAAAAAAGACCAACCTAAAATCTGATTCAATCAAAAGAAAAATATGAAATTATAACACAACCCAATCTTTGTAGTTTTGGTTGGATAGTTTAGCCGTTTGAATTGTCGTTTTCTTTTACACTCATAATCTTCACTTTTAGAAGTAGCCAGAACATGTAAGAGTGGTTAGATCACAAGAGATGCAGTAAAATTTCAAAAGTCAAGAGGGGCAAAATCCGAATTCCAAATCGAGGTTGTAATCGGGGACCTCGAGCATTGCAAAAGATGCAATTGAAAATTATGGGTGAGAAAAGAAAAATGTGTTGGTAGGAAGAAAATGGTGTATAATATTGAAGAAAGTGTGGGCAAAAATGTTGAAGATGGAGTGTACTACTACTTTTTGTCTGCAAATCTGTGACACTCTCAGTTTATTACAACGTGGAAAACAAACTCCACTCTATTCTATGGATCTGATTCTATTACAACCTGTTCTTAATTTTTAATCTCATTTTCTCATACAAAATTTTGTTCCCATTCAATATATTGCTTTTGTTTATTACTTTCTATTTTCAACACATTCCAAATCAAATAATTATTTTTTTCAACACATTTCAAATTATAATTTCTAAAGTACATTCATGAGCTTAGCAAATCGATTCTGTTTAATTTTCTTATTAAAATCAAATGACAGCCAAGAGAGGCCCCAGAAATATTTTCCTGTCACTTTAATTTGAATAATCTTAAGGTCTTTGATTATGCTAGATACCCAAGAAACATATACTTCAAATTGTATAACAATTGATTTTTTTTTCTTCAAATAATTTGATTGTAAAATTCTTGAGAAGTAATGTTCATGCAACACAAATTGATATTATCTACGAAAAACAATAGAGGGTTTGAATTGATAATTTCTAGAGAATTGAATGGTCTTTCTGAACAAGTCTTTTATTTAGTAGGTTACATCGATGAACTACTGCAAAAGCTAAGAACTTAGAAATGGAGAGTAAGTTGAAGAAATGACCTTAAATCTTTTTGTCCGGACTCCGATCGAATTATTTAGAATTAAAAAATGATATAAATAATTTTAATTACGAACAGTGGACAAATTCGGTGTATTACCAAATGACGCACCTATAACCACAATTGAGCCTATTTATTCAAAACCTTAGGCATTGCACGAATCCCCTCCTTTTGGAGCTCTCTCAATCTTATGCTCCCCATGTCCCTGGTAGTAGGTGCTTTTTAAATTTGGTGCCCAAAATTGTTGTCTAATTCCTCCTAAAAAAACCACATTCAAACGATCTATTCTAACTACTCAAAATAACTCTTCATTTCTAACTATTCAAAATAACTTCTCATTTCTAACAATTCATTTCTGATCATTCATTTCCAACTCCTCATTTCAAATCTACATCCACACAAATTTTTGTCTCTAATTCCTCTATAAAAAAAAATCACATCCAAACAAGTTTTTTGCTACAACTTCTCCATAAAATTTAAATTATCTAACTACTCAAAATAACACTCATCCAAACACATGTCAGAGGATGAACTTGAGTTCTATTTAGAGCTTGAATCCTACTCCAAATAGCAAGGCCCAAAGAGGGACCAAAAGAGTTAGTCACTTAACTTAGTAAATCCTATACTGAAACTAAAAGCTCTTGAACAATGAAGTAGAGCTAACCAACACCAACACCTAACTGAAGCCAAAAGCCACTTCAAAACAGATCCCATGAGAAAGTCTAGGAGGCCTAATCAGGAAAATCTTTGTGGGTAAAGTCGACATTGAAGTCATGGTTTTGCAAGCAAAATCGACAACATACCTCATCAGTTAAGCGTCAAGTTCAATAAACTCTCGATGGAGACTCGTACTGAGTATACGCAGCACAACATAATTGATTCAAGACATTTCATCGAAGTTTCGTTGCAGCTAAGAAGCCTGATCTGCACCTACAAACTCCCTTGTGCTTGACATCCTAAAATCAGAAAGAAAATGTTAGGGACGGGTCCATGTGTTTGCCTGTCAACCTCATTTTTTGCTCTACCCTCACATAGAGAAGCTCAAGAAAGTGATAACAAGGGGAGGAATACTGTTAGAAAACACAGTGATTTCTACTTACTAAAAGGCCTTCTTAACTTGCAAAGAGCAATACTTACCAACTTGTATGTGTATATATTATATATACATACCAACGTATATAAGGATAATATTGTGTCGCATCAGTATATGTAAAATGCATTAAAAATATATATATAAATGATGCTTTGATTAATAATAATGACCTATGTGACACAATATTATTCCCATATTTGTCGGTAGGTATGTTCAAGGTACACATCAGCAAATTGGTAGTGAATAGCTCTTCATTGATATGAATACTACCACTAAATTCTGATGGCAACAACCTTCAATCTACAAGACAGGCTCTTATAAGAACCAATTGTGAAGTTGAACCCTTCCAGACCATTAATACTTCCATCTATATTCATTTGAAAATTAGAATGAAAGCTGTCTTTCAAGCTTAAAACACCCATTTTTAGGTATATGCAAACAAAAGTGAACCACGCCATTAAACCTGCAAGAAATTTGAAGGTTTAGTATTTTTAAGTAATGAAAGTCATTTCAAGCCCGTCTACTTGAAATGTCTTAAACTATGTTAAACTACGAATATCAAACATGAGATTTTACTAAAGGTGCATAATATAAACTCTCTCGAAATCTTTATTTCCAAATAAAACAGTTTTTAGTAGACAACTTAAATATGTATTCTTTATACTGCCTTATCTTATTCTACGAATCTTACTAGCATACATGCCCTTTGGTAGAAATTGTGAGCACATAGAACTACAACTTCAACTATTTTATTTTTCATTGCTAATCAAACTAGTTACTTGATGCCGTTTGAAATTCGGGGGTTTGAATTTTGAATCCGGAGTTTGGGAACCATTATTTAGTAAATGTAAACAGTGTGAAATTTGATTCCCGGAGTTTGAAATTGAGGGATTTGGAAACGTAATCTTTTAAACAAACCAAACACCATTTGTTTTTTGAAATATCAATACATCAAATCATACATGAAGAATTTAAATTCAGAGAAATCTGGATACCAACCCGTAAACCAAACAGGTCCTGAATCTCAAACAAGCATAAACAATTTAAACCCAATTCACAAAACAATTGTGTTTGATGTCAGAAACCCAAAATTGGCAACAGAAAAGTCTAGAAACTAAGATCAAAATCAAACAAAAATAAACAATTTTAACCCAATTTTAACTTATATAAATTTATTCGGGTTTTTTTCCTCCAAATTTACAAGTGATTCGTCATACGAAAGCCTTACCCACCGTTACACCGCTCAACGTACAACGTGTCAATTCGTCGGCTGCTCTGTTTCTCTACAAACTCGCCATTTCGAAGCTTTTTCAGAGCAGTTTTTTGCTGATTTCTCGGCCATTTCCAGAGCTCGACGATGGATCTTACAACCTTCGTGTTCGCCGTACTTTTCGCTTTACTAGCCGGTTCCGCCTCGGCTCAGTCTCCAGGACCGGCTCCGGCTCAGCGACACCCACCGACTCGGACCGCCACGCCACCATCGTCGCGGCTCGGTCCAACCTTTCCTCCAGAGGCTCCGGCGGCTCTCCCTCCGACGGAAAAGCCGCGTCCGCCGCCACTCGCGCCGATCGCTTCTCCTCCAGCTCCGCCTACGCCTTCTGAAACCTCTCCGGCGACTGCTATATCTCCGCCGCCGCCGACGGATCCCGGTCATGGCGCCGGATCAAGCGGTGTTCGCCGCTGTGGATTTCTTCCTGCAGTTCTCTTTGCGGTGGCGGCGGCGGTGTAATGCACAGTATTGATTTTATGCATATTTTCGGCAGTTTCTCATTAATTATGTATGTTTACATGTAAACCTAGTTTTTGTACAATAACAAATAATTAAGATTACCTTTGATTTTATTTCTTTAATTTGAATTTTATAAAATTTTGATCTTAATATAAGCGTGATTTGATTCTTAGCATTTCGGATATTTCAACCATAATCACTCAAAATGAATAATATAATGAATGGAAAATATGAAGGGTGTGTGTGTGTGTGTTTTTTTATTATAGAAAATAGTGGAGTCAAAGAAAATAGAGTAATTAATATTAGTTTTAAGTGGTTATTTACTTGAGAAGTTAATAATAGTAAATAATAGTAAAGTAATTAATTACTTATTTAAAAATTAAGATTTAATTTAAAATTTGATAAAGAAAAATTGAAGTTAATAATAGTGAATTAATTAATTAATTATTTAAAATTTAAAATTTGATAAAGAGGTTGAAGAATAATTAATAATAAATTTTTAAAACAAAAGAAACAAACCAGGAGTGAGCCATTCTTCATGTCCAAAAAAACAAACCTCCTCGATATTATACTCGGCTAGAGTTGAGATTATCTTTTATTCTCTCCTACAATCGAGGAGAGTTTTAATGCATTGAAGTTATTTGATTTGGTGTGAGCTCTAATATTATCCACCTCAAAATCAATTGGCAATGAGAGGAGTAACTTATATCTAGTATAAATGTGTTGAAGAATCCTCACCTTATCCATGTGGGATAATTGCACCACAAGTGAATATCTCCAACATCTCCCTCCTCACGTTTGTACTAAAAAAATCCTTAAATATGCTCCCCTTTCAAAGAGCATCAACTAGATAAAGATCTTAAAATTGAGTATGAAACATATTAATAATATGTATAGTTAAACCGTGAGCATGACCAAATTTAGATTCTAAAATTCATGAAACTAAAATCGAAATCTGAGAAGTTCAATTAAAATTTTAATTCAGACTATAGTAGATATAGATACTAAAATTTTAATTTAGAAAAACAAATACAACATTCCCCATCCATAAGACAAAAAGACCCAAAACAGAACAAGAATTTTCATAAAAAGGCACTGCCTCCACACTGACCAAACATGTTGTAGTGGGAATCTAAACGACAACCAAAAGGGCGGCGGCGCCCCAAGCGCCAACCGCCGCCGCAAAAGCAGAGACCCCACCAGCCGAAGACGCCTCCACCGGAACATTCGTGGCCGGCGAGTCCGTGTCTTTGGAAGTACCGCCAAGCAATGGCTCTGTTGGGGCACCATTTCCGAGAGAAGTTGGCGGCGCGGACGGCGGAGCTTCATCGCCGGTGGGAGCTGGGGTTGTAGCCGTCGGAGCTCCGGCGTCGGCGGCGGTGACGGCCAGCTTCATGCCGCTGCCACAGTGACCAAATGCTCCGCAAATGAAGTAATGGGGCCCTGGTTTTTTGAGAGTAATGGTGGTGGCGCCGGAGCTGTCGCTTGAAATTGAATTGGCCGCAGTGCAAGAGCTATAGTCACCGGCGGTAACTTCGTCCACCCTGTGCCCGCTTTGGTAAAGGAACACTGGCACCATAGATTATGTTAAATTATCGATCAATCAAAAAAATTTAAACTAACAATTAGGGGCGGTTTGATTGACATATTTAGGTAGTTTTTGGGTTAAACAGTTATATTGAGGAGTTATGTTGAGAAGTTCAAAATTGAGAGTTGTGTCAAAGACTCGTTTGAGAGTAGTTTTTGTATAAGGAGGTTAGACTCAAAACCTTGTTTGGATGTAGATTTAAAAATGAGTAGTTATTTTTAGTAGTTAAAAAATAAATGATTAAAAATGAATTGTTGAAAATGAGTTATTTTAATTGATTTGAAAAGAATAATTAAAAAATAAGTTGTTAGAAATAATTGAGTAGTTATAAATAAATTATTAAAAATGAACTATTAGAAATGAGACTTATTTTTAAAAGTAAAAATGAAGAGGAGTTAATAAAAATTCGTGTGAATGTAGGTTTTTAAGGAGGAGTTAATAAATCCTAGAACTAACTCTTACCTAAATATGTCAAACAAACGGCCCCTCAAATAATATTTAAAAAATTATATCCAAATTTAGTATTTTAATTATTTAAAAATTCTCTTTTTATCATAAAAAATAATTCATTATTTCTAATCACTTATTTTTAATCATTCATTTTTAATTACTCGAAATAATTTTTCATTTCCAACTCCTAAAAAATAACTAAATTTTTAACCGTTTATTTTTTAATTAGTAAAAATAACTATTGATTTTAGATTCATATCCAAACAAATTGTCTTTTAACTCCTTAAAAAATAACTAAATTTTTAACGGTTTATTTTTCAATATTTATAACTATTCAAAATAATTTTTTAAACTAAGTCATCATCCAAACACTTTCATAATAAATCATGTTAAATCAATAATCAACTCAAAAACCTAAAATAATAACCCAATTTTATAAATTTTAAAAAGGGTTTTGGCAGGGGAGTTAAAATGAAATGAAATGTTTCAAATTTTCATTTTGTAATTTTTTTTTTTGAGGAATTGAAAAGGGCAATTGCTTGACTGACCGATGCTGTCGCCGACGGCGAAGGTCTTCCCCGAAGTCCAGGAGGGGTAATCGACACCCATGGACCAACCAGCGGAGTCGCCAACGGTGTAAACAGTGGCTAAGGCTGGCACAGCCATACAAATGCCAATGGCTAAGCCCAAAAATGGAGCTAATTTGAAGGAGTGGGGCATTGTATTTGGTTTAAGAGATGGATGGAGGAATTGGGAAGTTTGAAGTTGATGAAATGTGAGGGATCAAGGAGGTTGTTATATACATGGAAAAAGTTGGGAGTGGGTGAAGCTTGGTTCACTAAGGTTCTCTAGTATTAATAATTTTATTAATGGTTAGCATTTTTTAAACAAATTCATAGAAAATTATATCACACATAAATTGTTATTGTGGACTGAAATTATAATTTATTAGTGTTTAAAATACTCTTGATAACTAAGCTAACCTATGATAGTTAGTCAATTATGTAGATTAGTTGTTAGTGGGGGTTGACTTTGGAAGACACTCTTCCCTCCCATTAAAAAAACACTTTTCATTCAAAAGTACCAATCTAGTCTTTAAATTTTATTTTATAGCAAATTAGTTTTGGTACTTTTACTTCCTATATTTCAGATTTATAGCATACTTTCAAATTTATAACTATTTAATTATGAAGAGGAGAAAATTTATTGATGACTTAATTTTGGTAGTTTATAAATAACTTGGTATAGTTTATAATATAAACATATTTGATTCTAAATAATTCATTGATTTGTTGTAAAAAAAAAGTAATATCAACTTACGTGTGTGTCAATAATAAAGAAGTTTTTATCTATAATTGTGGTAGAATTAAAAAAAAAAATTAAAAATCAACTCATCAATCTATTTACTTACAAAATTTTATTAAATATTAATTGGACTAAAATTGTTACTTGATGTTTTATCCAATACTTCAAGGTTACTAAATCATACAAGATGTCACTAGAACTCTGCTCATATTTACACTAAAATTATTACTTACCCTCCCTAAATTATTACAAAACAAAGATTATAAAAGACTAATTCATTACAACCTAAAGTTTAATGACTAAATTAAGTATTTTTTAACCTTCAAAGTATTTGGAACCCAATAAAATACATGCCATCACAATGGAATCATTTTTCTCATTTAAATTGGAGTACTCAGCTCAAAGCTGTGCTGTCCCTATAATCAAAAGGCAAAATACACCATTGTTTAGAAATTAGATAATGGAGTTGAGGTCCATATATCTCATAATTCCATTGATTATAATGATATTGCAAGATACTAAAGGTAACTAAGTATTGCAAATTATAAAACTTATATGAGGAAATGGGGTATGTTCAGAAGGGCTTTTTGGGGCTGAAAAAAAGATACATTTTTTTAGTTATGGTAATGAAACAGGTGGGTCACAACCAAATTCCTAATACACCAAACTTGACCAAAACCAGCCATGTGGATTCATTATGTGGGATTAGTTGAACCAAACTCAGTTTTATTTGGGACTCCCAACCCCAACCCCAACCACCCTTACTCTTTTCTTGCCTCTTTTATCCCTTTTTGTCTACCACCCTTCATTACCTCTTTCTATTAAGACCATCTTGACTATTTAATATTATTAGTATGAAATTTATGCCAATAATCTTACATTATTGTATATCTTAGAGAAGATAATGTGTACATATAATATAATTGTCGAAGTTAGTATAGCCCAATAATAATTGACACGTCCGTCTTTTTTCTTTTGGAGTAATAATCACATATATAAAAAGTAATGGAAGGATATCAATTGTGGCTTAATACTTTAAAATTATATTACTAAAAAAAACTTAATTTTTTTTTGAATAATAAAAAAGGAAATAAATTCTATCTATGTCAAAATTTTAGAAAAATTAAATATAAGAAATAAACTAGAAAGAAACATTCCATTCATTTGTGATGTTCAATTCATTTGTGAATATTTAATTACAAACGTGTGAGCACTCTACTGAAGACGCAACACATACACTACTGTGGATTTAGAGAGGCAGTGGGCTTACAAGTAGAGTGGGCATCACAGTTATAGATGGGCTGATTAAACATATAAGCCCAGAATGTGAACTATGATAAAAGGAAATAATAAAAAGGAATTCTAAAAGCTTAAAAAAAAAACTTTTAAAAGTAAGTTTTATTTTTTACTCTTTTAAAAAACCACGAAAAAATCAAGAATAAATAATAAAAATTAAAGAAATTAAAATAAAATGTGAGGTTTGAAGATAAAAAACAGTTATCAAATATGTTTTATTTTTATTTTTTAAAATTAAAAACAAAAAAAAAAAAAAAAAAAAAAAAAAAAAAAAAAAGAGAAATGATTAACCATAATTATCTCATTAATTAAATTTAAAAATGCAAGAAAATTGTTAGGAGATAAATTTAATTACCAAGGATTGACAAGAAATGGAATTGGGGGAGATCGCAATTGGTAGCCGTTGTGGGTGTAAATAGCCTTATTTCTAGATATTTTAACATGGGGACTTCTCTTGTAACACTAGATATTATAATAAGTTTTTTTTTTTTTTAATTTTTAATTTTCATATTTTATCAATTTTTTATGCATGTGAAGAAGAAGGTAAATTGTGTATGTTACATAATTTTGTCTAGTCACTTACATTATATATATATATATATATATATTCTATTTCATAAGTTATTATAATACGTTACATCTTTTTTTTTTTTTTTTTTTTTTTTTTTTATCAAACTATTCAATTATTCATTAATGATAATAGACAATAAGTCATATAGGGCCATAATCACAATCTACTAGAATAATAAACAAGGGATTACATAACCCTTTTATTACTTTAGATTTTGTCCACAAGCCAGACTGACACTTATTAAGACCAAATGAGCCACACATCAAAAATTTCAAAGGATCAACAACACCCCACAAGCTGGTCTTGTTATATATGGAAATAGAAGAACCCAATGTAAAAGACGAATTTAAAAAAAAAAAAAAATCAACACTACATAAGTTGAGTTTTGATGATCTTTGAGGGTTAATCTTATTACCATACAATTTAGTGATGTACACGAACCCACCAAAGTGAAAACAAAAGTCTCCAAAACCGTAGAAGAATGGAAGCATCAATGAAAGTAACACATGATTATTATCACCATGTGATCAATTCTTTTATCAATCAATTTTTCCACAAAACAAACCATATAAAAAAAAAAACTAATTTAACTATAAAGTCTTGAAATCCACTACCATCAAACTTAGACTCAAAGATAAAGAAAGCATTGATAAAATGCACCACAACGATGCAAACAAAACTCTTAATGCACCAACAATAAAATGTTGTCTTCCTTTCATTTCTTCCTTTTAAAATATCTTCATACTAAAAAAAAACACATTCTTTCTCTTCACCCCTTTTGGAACAACTCACTCTATTCATAGCTAAAGGTAAAATTGGAGAATGCATTTTAACAAATTTGGGCCACCCACATAGTAGGACCCTTTTAGCTAGACCCACAATAGTATGGAAAGGTAGGTTCAATTTGTTTTTGCAGCCCAAGGCCCAACTCCAAGGAGGTGTTAAGATGAGGTTTTGGTCCACAAATTAATTTGTGGAATTATTTTGGATAATTATAAATAGAGAGTCATAGTCAAATATTTGTTTGAATGTAGTTTTTATACACAGAAGTTAGATACAATAACTTAATAACTTGTTTTGATGTGAATTTAAAATGAAAAAGTATTTTGAATAGTTAAAAAAAATTATTAAAAATGAGGAGTTAAAAGTGAATTAGTTTGAAGAATAAGAAATAAGTGATTAGAAATGAAGAATTATTTTAAATAGTTATAAATAAATTATTAGAAATGAGTGGTTGGAAATGAGAAGTTATTTTGGATAATTAAAAAAAAAAAAACTCGTTTGATGTAATTTTTCAAATATAAATGAATAAATCTACAATTTAAATCTTCTTTAAATACGGCAAACAACCACCCCAACGAAAAGCTGCCTGCAATAAATGCGTTACATCTTGATTTTTTTAAATTATTTTTTTGAAATGGCATCTTGATTAAATTAATGGTTGATGTTACATACAAACATTTTGAAGACATAATTTAAACTTTTTAAAATACATTATATTAAATATTGGATGAACAAAGATTTTTTTTTTCTCCAAAGACCATCCATCTCATTCATCAACAAAGGAGATTAATATACCTTCTCTAAAATGGAGCCAATTATAAACGGAGAGATTCCCCTTCCAAAATAAGGCTTATCTTCAACAGAAAAGATTGGATGCTTTCCACAAAAGTAATTTAAATCATATTATTTGGTTAAAACATCAGCTACTTTGTTACATAATCTATTACAATAAGACACTTTTAATATGTCTAATAAAAGAAGTAAATGTTTAGTATCAACAATAATGTTGTTGAATTCATAAATATTTGAGAAGTATTGGACTCCATCATAATTGAGGGAGATGTGAATTTTGCTACTCTAAAATATGGATAAGACCATTTTTCATAGCAATGCCCTCTAAATCTTTAACTGGCATATTTTAAAAGTTTGTTCTCTAACCAGCCATCTTCATCGGCCTTTTTCGAGATTTTGATAATCCATCCAATGCTTTCCTCGCCCGAGCCTGTGACCCCAAGCCCAAACCCATGTTGGATGAACAAAGTTAAAAATATAATTCTAATAAGATGTATTCTACACATTAAACTCAAAATAGAAGTGACCCCAAGCCTAAAGTTGAGAAAAGGTAGGTAAGAAAAACTTTATTTTTGGAGATTGGAAAGACCAACATTTGGGCCCACGCAATTAGAAAATTAAAATATGAACCCACATCTAACCATTAACAACATACATTTATTTATTTTATTTTAAATTACAAGTCGTTGATTCTAAATTTCTTAAAACTCATAAGACGATAGTCTACAACTTGAACTTTATATAAATTTAATATCTTTGACTATTTATTTGTTTGTTTTTTAAACAAATTTTTCTAGAGGAGTTATTATAAAATGAATATTTACAACTTCTTTTGAGAAAACTATATATCTAAATAAACTATAGCAATAACTCAAAACAGTTATTCCTCAATAATCACTTAAAATAATTCACTATTTCCAAACAACTAATTTATAATCTTTTATTTCTTAATTATTTAACAAAAATTTATATCAAAACTAGTTATTTTCTGTAATTTTACAAAAATTCATATTCAAATGAATTATTATTACAACTTCAGTTTTTAATCGCTCAAAATAACTCATTATTCTATTCAAATGAATCTTTATTCAAACATTCCTTAAAGCTTTTTTTTACCACCATACCAACTCAAAATAGTTATGTAAATCTAATGTTTTGAGAGCAAAATTAATTGGTACTATTTGATAATATAATATTGTCATAAACAAGTTTAATCTCACCAACTTTAAGATGACTTATTGTAATCATGATCTAGACTTGCAACCAAATATTGCTTGAACTTTATAGAAATATTCAAAATTCTATCTTATTTTCTTTTTCCTTTTAATATTGCGGTAAATAAATAATAAAACTTATCCGGTGACATGATATATTATATAATGATAAAGATGCTATAATTTCAAATTCATTATCTTATCTACCTAATTAAACTTTTTTTTTTAATATTCAAAGTGATAGTTACAAAATAAAATGTATTAGTAGATAGAAATGTAAATTCATTAACATAGACAATTATCGAGGGTCAGTGACGCAGTTGGTTATCTTGTCTAGTGTTAATCTATTTTAACTCCATGGTCACGAGTTCGAGCTCGGAAATCGGTATTTGGCTCTCATATAATATTAAATTTTATAACTATTTTTTCATGTTAGTTAGATTTATTAAAATTCTTAATATTTTATTTTGAACTTAAAAAATAATATATGTTATTATTTTAAAAAAAACTTAATAAAATTCATCATATTAAAATTAAATTTTATTTATGATTTTTAAAAATCGATACTCTTTAGTTTTTTTCAATTTTTTTTATTAATAGACCAATTACTATTTAATTATAAAATTTATAAGAGTTATATCATTATTATACATGAAAGTTAATTAAATTCAACAAAACTAAAATTTAATAAAATGTAGATAACTATTTATAGAATTGGAAAATTCAATTTATTATTTTAATTAGAATATAAAAGGTCAAATAAAATTTATGAGATGAAAATTTAAATGATATTGAATATATTTTCATTTGATTGTTGAAATCTCTTATTTTCTAACTTAGTCATAAAATTTATGAAATTTGATAAAAATATCTTATCTTCTAAGGATGAAAATCTAAATGATATGGTAAATATCTTCTACATTATTTACATTTATTATTTTTTTTTTTTATATATTTCAAAGATGAAAAATTTGTAATTTAGAGTATGACTTAAGGGGTAAAATCGTCCAAAAATGATTTTCCTCCTAAGTCACACTTTAAGGTAGTATGATATGATTAATTTTGAATTTTCAAAATAAAATATATTGGAAAGAAAATTTTAAAATATTAACTCCCTCAATGTAACTATTTAGCATAAGATTTTTTTTTTTTTTAAAGTACAATTATTTAGCATAAGATGTGTTAAGAGAGGGGCAAGTTTCTCCCTCTTTTAATTTTGTGCTCTCGTGCTCTTGTTTTTGTCAAACTTAATTAATTATCTTTGTCATAACATTATTATAATTAATCATCTTTTTCATAACATTATTATAATTAATCATCTTTGTCATAACATTATTATTAAATACATAACAAATCATTGTTGTTTATTTATTTATTTATTTTTTAAAAGTATTGTTGTTTATTTAGTAGTGAGTTTGTATCTTTTATTTTGTTATTAATTTTTTTAATACCAGTTTGTATCTTTTATTTGGTTGATTTGAGTTAGATGATTATATCAGGGGTTGAAGAAGAGAGTAATTATTAAGGGTTAAAATATTGTCAATAATTTTGACTTGTTTTTATTTTTAAGTTATATACAAACCTTAAATAAGTTCTAATCTGTAGCTTGTAGTGAACTTTTTTAATGCACTCCCACAATTAATTCTTTCTTCTACATTTAAAAAGCACGGAAAGTCGTCATTATTATTTTTTCGTAGTAAAAAATAATTAATTACAAAATATTTAAGATTATTTATTTTTTGAGACAAAAATATTTAAGATGATTGATTTTAGAGAATTTATGATTAACAACACATTTTAGCTATAATATTATATTTGGAGCAAAATTTTTAAAATAATTCATCTATAACATATTTGTTTCTATCAGTTAACTAGTGATAGGACTCAATTTGAATTTCTATCACTAATAGAAAATTCAAGCAGTGATAGAATGAATCTACTATTGATTAAATTATATCACTAATAGAACTCAACAAGTGATAGAAATCAATTTGAATTTTTTGCTACAAATGAATTATTATTGATTTTGTGCTATAGATGGAAATATTTTGTAATTTTTTTGTTATACAAGGAAATCTCTTGATTTTAATATCTAAATATATAAATTAAATATTTAATTTTGTGCTATAGATGAAAATATTTTGTCATTTTTTGTTATACATGCAAAATCTTCTTGATTTTAATATTTAAGTGTTAGATTAATATATGATGAGTTTAGCATGAAAATGAGTATAGTTGAATGTGTCAATGACAAGTGTGTACACCAAAATGAATCAGTGGTGCAATGATTTCATTGTTTGATTGTTATCTAGTTTAATACTAACATCACAGTTTTAATCCTTAGAATTGGTATTTGTCCCCATTCATTTTTACATCAGAATAATCCAACCTTATATTTCTAGTAATGAAATCATAGGGGCATATCTCTTTCCATTGATAAATAGAATATTAAATAGATTGAGATATGTTATTAAAACTATAGATAAATTGAAATTTAACCTAATTGTAAGGTGGAGCCAAGTCATTTTCATTTGTTTGCAAGTCATTGTTTAATTACTTTCTTTATCTTATTTCTTCAAAAATTGCAAATCCCCTTTCTTCTTCGTTTTCACATTCCTTCCATTTCTCTAAAAAACAGAGCTTTTTTTTACAGAGCTCAACTCCGCCATGGCCGCTACAACGAACAGAAAGCTTTTCCCTACAAGCTACCAACAACAACAACCCACCAACTGCTCCTCCTGCCCGTACGACTGCCCGTTCGACTGCTACGCCGTGCCCGACTTCTTCTTCTCGCCGCCGCCGCCGCCCGCCGACGACCGCCAAACCCATCTCCAACCATTAGTCATAATCCTAATTGCTCTGTTCGTTTTCTTCTTCTTCGCTTTCATCTTCTACACCATCGTCGTTAAATTCCGGTCTCGGGCGACCGGAACCGGAAGCAGGGGAGCAGCGCCGCCGCGATCAGACGGCGGAGAGGCAGAGTATCTGACCGGAAATCAGATCGATCATCCGATTTGGTTCATCACAACTTCCGGGCTGCAACAATCGGTGATCAATTCAATCACAGTTTGCAAATACGAGAAGAACTCGGGGTTAATCGAAGTAACGGATTGCTCTGTTTGTTTGAGCGAATTCGAAGAAGGAGAAATGCTGAGATTGTTGCCGAAATGCAGCCATGCGTTTCATATCGGTTGCGTCGATACTTGGCTTAGAACACACACAACTTGCCCTTTGTGTCGAGCCCACATTGTTAATGATTTTGCGAGCGCTAATTCGAATTTGGGTTCTGTGAATCAAAACGAAGGTGATTTGATTGTGATGGAAGAAACCCAGATTGAGAATGGGGAAATTTTGAGCGAAAACAGGGGAGATTTTGTCGATGAACAGAGTGAAGAGATTGTTCCAAAAGATGGGGAAATGGAAGGAAATGGGAGTGTGAGGAGGAATAATGAGATGGATTCTTCTTCTTGATTTGAAGAAATAAAAAATTTGATTGCTTGGAGATTCCATTTGGATTGCTTCAATAATTCAAAGTGAGATTTTTTTTTCCTTCTATGATTTGGAAATATGAGTAAATTCATAATGCTTCAATTATTATCTCCTCCATGTTAGTGCTTTTATGTTCTACAATTTTTTTAGGGTCTCCAATATATGTTTCTTCCAAATCTCAAATATGAAATGTACATGAAAAAAGAAAGAGTTAATGTTATTAGAAAAGTTTAAGTACTATTTTAGACCAATAATTTGTGGGTTATTAGTTATTTTGATTCTTATAAATTTAATAATGAAAATTAATATTTAACTTTATAACGTGAGATTTGTTTCATTTTGTTTCTTAAAATTGTATAAGTGTAACCAAGTACTTATATTAAAATTATTAATATTATATAACTAATTTCAATAAATATGAAGTTAAAATTTTTGGTAAGAATTATTAAAAAAAATAAATAAATTATGGACTAAGATTAGATATTTGAACATTTATTGATCAATAGAGAACGAACTTTAATGTGTATGGACTAAATTTAGCCAGTTGGAAGTATAGTATCGAAATAGAACATAACTTAAAGCTCATGGATAGATTTTTAACTAGATATCTAATTGTTGAAGAAAATATACATTTGAATAAATATTTCTACAAATGAAAAATTATAACTTAAAGATTGCATTAGAAAAAAGAGGGGAAAACAATTTTTAAATTTTTTTAAAAAATTTGTAAATTGGGCGATGAGGAATTCTCGTCACCATCCATCCCCATTTATCTTGGGGTAGATTTTTTATGCTCGCTCACTTTCCAATTCTCTACCTAAATGTAATTCACTGGACATCTCTAGTTCTGTGAAGGACAAAAACATGTCTTAACAACCCGAATGAGCTAAATTATAAAATTTATTGTTGTCTTTTAGATTGGGCACGAGTGAATACATGGTGAAGTTTCGATTCTCCATTATTAAAAGGAAGAGAAATAATAATAATAATAATAATAATAATAATCTTAAGGATGAGACCGGGGAGCTTCTTGGTTGGCCGGTTTGTTTTATTCCTATATGTTCACTGGACTAAACTATCACACCTTTTGAAAAATGGGAGCAAAAAATAAAAAAAAGACAAACTTTACTTATAAGATAGACAAATATAAGGCCTACCTGCTTCATCATCAATCCTTGCTTTATCATTATCTTAATCCATAATTAATGATGAAAAGTTAATACTTTTGATTTTAAAATATTAGGGTTTTGATTTTCTCTTACATTTGAGGTAGACTGGGTACCAAATACTGAGAAAAGTTTTGAGGCCCTGCCTTCTTTTTTATCTTTTAAATCTTTTGGCTTTGTTTACTTCACTTTATTTGCTGATGTCTTTTCCACTTTATGATTGCCCATTAAATAAATATTTATAAAAAAGTTTGTTTCATCAATGGAAATTAGAAAACTTTAGCATTAAAATAAAAGTAAATTACATTAGTAATTTGACCATTGACTTCAATTTCTTTGATATTGACATCTAAGCCCAATAAATGGTCCAAACACATCTGTTTTTGGATGCATTCAATATTATGGTAGCCAACAGGCCCAGCCCAAGACAAATGTACACTTCGCTAATTACCTTTTAAAATAAACGCCTAGTTACATGTGGAATTCAATAAAAGTTTCAAACCTCACAATATGCAAGTTCATTTTTCACAATTTCTCAAAAAAAAAAAAAAAGGTTCATTTTTCACAATATTCAAGTTTTTGAAATGCCTTTCTAGTTTAACAAAAAAACTAGCAGTGAAACCAAATGAGTTAATGACACAATGATTTCATTGTTTGGTTGTAAACTAGCTTAATACTAGAGTTACAGGTTTGATACTAAGAATTGATATTTGTCTTTCTTCTTTCGATATGTACTAAAAAAAACTACTAGTGAGTTTCTTGAATATTAGAATCTTAAAATTTGAACTTCTCCAACTGATTTTATTTATTTTAAAAATTTTCTACAACTGATTATTATTGTAGAATAAAAAAAAACAATTTTTTTTGAAGACCAATAAATTAACAATCTGTCAATCTTGTATTAGTTAGAAGATATATATATAATGAGTGACCTAATTGAATTTGAAACAATTAAACATTTTTAAATTTTTTTTTTTTAATTTATACAATGAAATAAGCGTTCAAGTTGGATGTAAGGAATCACTCGTATAATTTTCAATACTATGGTGCATTACTTGCAAGCATTTTTTATATTGAGTAACTATTCTCTGTATTTAACATCAAAACTAACAAACATTAACCTATACGATTATAAATGGGGATTTGTTTAATATAAAATGGATAGAATGATTGTCGATAGTCCAAACATATTTTATAAGTAGAACGAAAAATGATTCTAAAAAAAATGAAGGTAACTATGGAGTAAATATGTTTTAAGGGATGATAAACCAACCAGAATCTCATGATTTGGTTTTCTATTTCACCCAAAAGAGTTCATACTAATGAAAATGTTTGTGTTCGCTTATAAATTCATAATCTACCATTTATCTAATCAACGTGGGATTACAAGACACTTTTGTTTGTTTTTTCAACAATATGATTAAGAGAATGTTCAATATTCATTATAAAACATAAATAGTGATTATGGGCTCAAATGAATTATTTTCTATTTCCCAAATTTGATCCTGGTGTCTCAAAAGCCCCAACAAAGAATCATTGAACATAGTTTATAATAATGAGTATTTGAATACTTGGTGTATTGTAAGAAGTATTTTAAAAGGTAGGAATGAAATGAAATATTGTGTTTAATTTTGTAAGATTTAGAAAACAAAATGATGAGTTGAAAGGAATATTTGTACTGTTACCTATCCTATCCATATATGAGAATGGGCCCCCAGCTCTCCCATCCTTTTCATTCTTCAAACTCATAATCATTACTTTCTGTCTCTTCATCTCATCATCATTTCCTTTCATGAATTTAAAACTCAACTTTTTCCCAACCTGGGATTTCTGCTTCTCAAAACATGCCCTTCCAATCAATACAAAAAAATTAGCCTTCAAATACTCTTGAAAAGGTTTATCAAAATTAGTTGGATTAATACTAGATAGTAAATAGGAATTATATCCAAAGAACAGTCTAGTGGTTGAGGCGAGGGAAATTTAAGACATGTTTCTTCTGTTATTTCGAATTTAAGACCGTTGGAAAACGTTTAAAATATATAACAATTTTGAAGTATTTTAGATCTAAGTCTTCGAACATACTATCAAACTTCTAGATACGGTAAAGTTCATTAAATCAATGCAATATTCGTAGCACAACATAATTAATTTATGTGCAATTCGATAAAATAGTAAGAAAAGTTGGAGTGTTGTAGATGAAATCAACATCCTCCTTGTCTGAAAAAGTTTATGAGGGTTTGACTTGGACTGTGAAGCTGCAGCTGAAGCTGAAGGTGTCTGTCTAGGTTTTGGTTTTGTTTTTGTTTTTTTGGGAGAGGGGAAAAAAATCTAAAAGATTATATAGATTTGATTGTGGGCACATCAGTGTCATCATTGTTTCAAACCCAAAATTATGGCTGAGTAAATGATGAAGAATATTCTACAACTTAAAATGGTCATAAATCTCATCATTTTCTACATTAATATGTCTATCTCTATGTGTATATTTCTAGTTCCAACCCATTTCAGCCTGTTTTTTCTTCTTCTTTTCCATCTTTTTTTTTTTTCTTTTTTGGGTTTTTTTTTTCAGTTCAACCATACAAATATACAAACACAATCCCATCGATATACAAATTCTTTTATCACTCTATTTCATGATGACCCAGTACTCTAATGCATGGATACTATTGCCAAATTAAGACTTCTATTTCAGAAGAAAAAAATGTAGGGTACATTTGGTAATTTGTTGTTTAGAATCCTTAGATTGTGATTAGAAATCTCAAAGAGAAAAAAAAGATTGTGATTAAAGATGTTTATTTTTTTACGGGATCGAGATTGTTTGAGACTTATCTCTTATGAGGTGTAAATCTCAATTTAGGCGGGAAAAGTGAGTGGTGAGGAAATTTTTCTCGCAAAAACTAAACTAGAATAATGTGGATTACATTTGGTGGCGTAGATGGAGAAGTCATTCTCCGGTCCTACCTGTATACTTCTCTATTTGTTATTATCTGTAATTATGAAATTTTGTTTGCTATAATGTTTATTTAACCTAGTCAAAAGCATAGTTTTGAATGAAATCATATCCTCAAAATCTTCTTATCAAATTACACCTGACCAAACATGACGAATCCAACCCAACTCCAAACTATTCAGTCAAACATTTGGTATCAATATGTTTTTATAATGGAAGAAAAAATATTGATACGTTTACTTACTTTTGTATTTGGGTCGTAAGTTCATTTTAGTCTTTGCTTGGTTTTGTACGTAAATGGAAAAAACAATGATAAAGGCACCCAAAAAGCCCATTTTGTTGGAAAATTATTGAGAAAGTTAAGTGGGGGAATAGGGTTCAGAATATGATTTTGAGTTTTTAAAAGCAATTATGTACAATGTGTTTTATGAAAAATGGTAAAAAGAAAAACAGAAAAGATAATGGGAAAGACATAGCAGTTGTTTGGGAGTAGATTCAATTGGTATATTAATGTAGAGTGGAGCCCAACAAGGGGCTTGTTTGGCTGTGGAGTCCAAAGAAAAACAGTCAAACTTTTTAAACAATAGCAATTATTGCTTCCTTCTTGCAATCTTGTCGGCTAGTTTCTCTTCCTATTTTTCTCACACACATTTATCAAATATGGAAAACAAATCAATACCCAATTTTAAAAAACTAAAAAAAAAAACATAAAATTTTCATTACCTAGGTTGAACAGCTTCAAAAGTTGTGCTTTTTGTTGAGGTATGCTTCAACTATTCAACAAATTATAATTATTTAGTTAAAAGTCTTACTGAGAGTCAAAGTCGAGGGACGAGGCTCATGGTCGAGACTAAAAAAGAAATGCCCCAAAACCTAGACAATATAGATAATTGGATTTATGCTTAACCATATGTACTTTATGTGTTTAGCTTATTTTGTAATAAGATTTTATGAGAGTACACTATGTAAATTCTCTTAAAATCCGCCAACATGAGCAGTTGTTCAGCGGCACTAGTGTATACCCATGACCAAAGGTCTTAGGTTTGAGTCTCCCTACCCCCAATTGTTGTAATCTCAAAAAAAAATTCTCTTAAAATCCTATCTTCAGTTGATCGATATTTTATATTATTATCTCCAAATTAATAAAATCGTTTCCTCATTTGCTCGTGGGCGACATCGCTAACATATCGATTAGTGAATTATGTAAATTATATGTGTTCTTCTCTCACATTTGTTTTATAGTTTTCTGTTGGATTTGACTCTTATTTAAAGTAATTTTTCAAATTAAAAAGGAAAATAAAATTATTATAGAGAGAATAGTTATTTATATTTAGAGTGAAGGGAATAATTATGAAAATTTATGATTATAATGAGACTGACTTTTAGTGGCTCAAACACAGAAAATCATCGTCCTTTACATTCTTTCCGTTTCTTCCATTTGTAGATTGACGGTTTGTAGGCTGCATCAAAAGCTATGCATATGTTGCAATTTTGGTTGTGTATTTTGTTGTTAAGACCTAATGTGTTAATATCAAATTTTAAAATGAATAGTTTTACTCATTTTCGTCTATCAAAAGCTATAAAGATTGAATCTAAATTTGGAAGCTCAATAATCGCGGTTGGTGTTTGGAATAGTTTTTTTTATTAGATATGGTTGGTAGAATTCTCTTTATATACAAATACAATGTATGCTTTTTGTGGATAAAAATGATATTTTCTATAAGAATGGTGACATCTATAAACAAATAAAAGAATTTGAGGTATTAAATATGAGCAGCTTTACATGTTAGATTACTATTCAGTTCTTGGTTGATCTATTTAAATTGGTTTTCCATGGTTTGAGTGACATTTGTAGACAACAAGTGATTTTATTCAACTGATTTATATGTGGCTTTGGTCATATTCCCTATATTATGAGTATTATTATTTTTTTTACTTATGTAATTTGAACCATTAATCAAATCAATAAGAACAATAATTCAATCGACATACGAGTGTCAGTAGCTAAAATATTATGGATTTAACTAATTCTTTCACTTTTAATTATGGTTAAATTAAAAAAAAAATGATAAATCCACCTAGAACTTATTTGTTAGAATAGGTAAAAATAACATTTTTGTTGGAAGATGAAAGTATTTGCTCGATTTAATCCTAACTAAGATTAATACAACATAAACTTTGGAAATAAACTCTTTTAAAAAGTAGTTTCCTATTCGGTAAGAAAGTGAAATTACAAAACAAAAGTTAATTTTTCGATCATTTAAAAAACAATTTCATTTTTCATCGGGAAAAAGGTTAACTTTGAACGACTACACACAGCTAGGTTAGAAAAAATCTTAAATTAAATTCAAACGTACGAACATTCATGAGAATACATCGTAGTAATCAAACAAATCTCCAATTAATTATCTCGTTCTTAGGGAATGATGAAAAACACAACTCATAAGATTATTAAATAAATTTCAGTTCTTTCAGGTTGATTTTGTGAATCAAACAATCGAATATTCAACTTTTTAAATTTTTTTTTTGTTTTGAAAAAAGCCTTAATCTTTGAACAAAAAGTGGTGGCAGAAAATAATTTCCAATTACATGAAATTAAATTTAGCAGAGCAGAATGGGCCACGGCTAGATTATGCTTTTCTTTTACATGGAAAATTGTTGGCACCATAGCAAAATCTATGAAGATTCTCTGAACAAACAAAATACATTCCTAATTAATACATTAAATCGATCAATTGCTTCGCTTCCATAAGTAATCATACGAAAAAAGATAACTTTTTTATTTTTTTTTTGAAAAGTGTCAGCTGAAAGCAGATTCCTCTTGAATGGAAAGTAGGATTTGATTCACAGCTGCTGCAATTTCATCCACTGTATTCAACTGGCATCCTTCCTCAACCTAAACAAACCACAATTCAAATCATCATCAACTTTTGACCATCAAAACATAAATTTTAAGTTTTTTTTTTTAAATTCGTGTTTTTTGGGTGTGTTTGGATAGATGATTTCTAAGCGATAATTCAAGAGTTAGTCCAATCCTACGTTTGGATGAACCAACTTTGGACGAGCCTTGAATAGCCTTCGTAAAATCGTCCATAATACCTTCCTATAATCTCATGGGACTTAACTCCATTTTTGGATGGAGCAACTTCGAAAAAATACTCACAAAAACCTTCGAAAACTCTCCTACGAATACGATTAACTCCATGGTTGGGTAGAGCAACTTCGAAAAAATCTTCAAAAAAGATTATAAATCCCTACACAAAACCTCCAAAAACTTGTCACTTCTACTTAATCACTAACCTCACTATCCAAGTACTCATAACTCTCCGATCCAAATAAATATTTTTTGACACAATCACTAAAAACAAGCTTGGAGTCTCATTACTTTCTAATGTGTGATCTTCAATACGTCCACACATGCCCCTCAAGATACTACCACTTTAGATTTACTTATCTTGAATCGGGTTACGATTTCATTTTTATTGAACCGAATAACCGTTTGTGTTTAATGAACTCTAATACAATATTCGATAGTATAGAAAGCAATTAATAGGAATAGTCTACCTATTATTTTCAATACCCATCATCCAAACACACATAAAGTTCCAAACTTTAAATATTCTTCATACCTTAATGCTAACAGAGTAAAGAACCATTTGATCCAAATTGGTGACATTAAGATGAAGAACAGAAAGTCTCAAGCTTTGAAATCCAGCGACCATTTTGAGAAGCTGCCTGGTCCGTTTTTGGGTCAAGATTTTAAGGTTGGCATGGCTATCAACCATGGTGACTTCAATATCTCCGGCAGCCCATTGGGTGCGAGCCAGTGCGGCCGAGTCGTGGCTCGAGTTCGTTGCCCGAGTCGAGAATTGAGGGAAGGAAAAGAACTCGGCAAACGGGGACGAGGACGACGACGACGAAGAAGAAGAAGGTGTTTCCTTATTAGCCTTAATGAATTGCAATTGGTGCTCTAATTCCTTGACAAAGTTAATGGCTCCACCAATAATGGAAGCTTGATCTCCCTGCCATGGAATGCAAATTATTAGGCTTCAAATATTTGACATTCCATGTGCCACAAACCATAAGAACTCAATTATTGAACCATCAAATATTTGATGTCGTGAAAATGAAGTAAGTGAACAGTTGAATCGATCCAAAAAGTAAAGACGCCAAAATTAAATTACGGTGACCTATGATATGATACTCTGTTTTTGGAACAGAGACTTTTGGCTGTTACCTTTTTGTGTACAAAAATAAATAAAGACAAACCAAGCAAGTAGGTTGAGCTATCATTTCTTTTTTTCTTACAAAAATTTAACCTCAACTTTCATGCCAACCCCATTTTTGCCCACAATTTTTTTCTCTTACATTTAAACTAAAATAAAATAAAGTCCATATTAAATTGATAGACATGAAAGTTTAGGTATTAATTATCATGTGATGATAGACATGAAAGTTTAAGTATTAGTTATTTGAAGGTTTCATTATTCGTTCAAAATCAGTCATATATCTAATTTTAAAAATTAGTATTTCACTCTTATTTATTATTATTTGAAAGGAGAAATATCAAGTTTGTAGCCCCTACCATACTAAAAAAACAAGAATAATATTATATATATAACTAATTAAACAAGTTCTTAGAATATTGATAAAGAAAACACATTTAACGATACTACACTAGTGCTTTATATATATGACTTTTTTTTTTTGGATGAAATATATATATATATATAAAAGTTAAGTAGGAAAAATGAAATATCCATCCATAAATTTTGAAGAAAAAATTATGAGGAGTTGAATTAAATTCATGATGAATTCAATTTATTGTTAACTCTATATTTAAAAAAAAAAAAAACAAAAAATTGACATCCAAATATAATCCTATCAACATGTTCTGTGATGCAACTTAATGTGAACTGTTATAAAAAAATTTTTAAAAAAAAGTGATACAAAAAAAAGATCTTGTAACGCCAACTTCAAGAATATCTAAACCCTAGTACCTTTATCTGTCATTATTACTTTTTCTTTTTAATTTAAAAGAAAAGAAAATTACTGACCCTTTGAACATAAGACGACGGCATTAATGATCGGAGAACGGCGAGATAATCATTCATTTGCTTCCGGCGGTTGCGCTCGACGGCGATGTGAGTCATCCTCTGGTTTTCAATTTCCTCTTTATTTTTCATACTCCGAGTCCGCCGTCGCTTTCTCCTCCCGGTCGTCGGCGGCGGAGGCGGCGGCGGCGCTTCCAATTCCACCGCCGGGTATAGTCCTCCTCCACCGCCTCCAGGTAGCGGCTGATTAATCGAACATTCCTCCGGCGAGGCGTCCAAATTTCCGGCGAATTTGTGGTCGTTTTCTTCTTCTAATTGGAACCCATAATCGTAACCGGGCCAAGCTCCACCGTAAGAACAGAAATCTCTGGAAATATAATTAAATGTGTCTTTTGGGTAAACCACAGTTTCCAACGCCATGATCATAAAACAGGGAGGAACAGAGCAAAACAGAGGAAAACAGAGTATTAGGGTTTGCTCTGTTTCCTTGAAAGAAATGTTTTTTTTTTAATGGAAAAGTGAAATTGGAGAGAAACCCAAAAGACCCAAGAAGCAAGATTAGGTTTTTGATGCTTAGGAAACCCCACATGGAGTGAAAGGAAGAAAAGGGGGTGGGCTTTTAAAAGAAAAAGAAATTGATTTTTATTTTCATTTTATATCTTATATATATTATATTAATTTTAAAAGAAGGCATTGAAAGAGAACAAGGTGCACGTGAGATTGCATTGTGGATTAGTACTCTGTTTACAGGAAGATAGAGAAAGAGGAATCTGGTGTTGCTACAAATAGCATCTGTTTGTGGTTTGTTAATTAAATGAATAAGAAGGTCTCATAAAGAAACTTTAATTACATTACTCAAGTTGGTTCATAGTAAGTTTTTTTTTTTAGTACATTGAGGGAGTGAGTACATATACTGATTCTCGAGATCGAACATGTGACACTAATATTGAACTGATTTACACCCAAACAATGAAACAATTGCGTTACTCACCCATTTGGTGTTCATAGTATGCATGTTACTAAAAGTTCATTTGATTTATCATGGCGGAGAAAATTATAATTTATATTTATCCTTTCGACTTAAAGTTGTTTGAAGAAGTTATTTTAAGTGATTATAAATATTAAATTATTTGATTGATAAGAAATTGAGATAGTAATAATAGTTTGTTTGAGTGTGAATTTTTGTAGACAAGTTATAGACTATAACTCATTTGTATGTAGAATTTAATAAAAGAGTAACAACCAACAATTCATTTGAATGTGAATTTTTATAATGTTATAAAAATAAGCGATTAGAAAAAAGTAATTTTAAAAAGTGATTAAAAATGAACAATAAATGAAAAAATTATTTTGAATTTTTTTTAGAATAAAAATTATTTTGAAGGGTTATAATAGCTTGTTAAGATTTTACTTGAAGAAAAATACATGCATAGTATATTCATGGTGTCGTTTTTAGTTAGTATATATATTTTAAAATTAAATATTTTTATTTATAATTTAAGTTTTTGCTTGTCTTTTGAATTGATTTTTAGGTTTATTTTCTTTTAAAATTTAATATTAATAAAAAAATTAAAATAATCACTTCATTATTATTAGAATTTTTTAATGTGCCTTGCACGTGATATTTTTTCTCTAAGTGTGGTATGTGAAATTATATTTTTATTTATTAAAATACTTATAAATAATAATATGTATTTTAATACATATAATAATATTTATGCTAAAATTTTACTCTGTATCATTTTTTTTTTTCATTCGTCTATCATTTTAATTTAATCTAAGCATCATCTTGATCTTTTCATTTACATAGACGTAAATCATCTTTTCAAATTTCTAACTCTTTTAAAATACTATGACACCAATTAATTAATTGAAATATATCATGTATCTTTACTATTAATTGTAATATTTGAAAAAATCAATTTTAATAGCTCAAATTTATTATTTTATATATATTTATTTGTTATCAAACATTTCATTTGACGTGATAGTATGGAAAATTAAAAAAAATCCTTTAAAAAAACACACAATCTAAAATTTCAAAAATCCTATTTGTTTTATTATTTCACCTTATATTATATAAGTAATAAAAAATAAAGAAAACATTGAAAAAGAAAAGATAAAATATATTATCTATCTCTTATCATTCTTTCTATCATCACTAATAGAACGAATTTTGATGAAATATCAATTTTTAAATATTAATTTAACACAAATTAAGTAAATAAAATAATAATATTATATTTTTATTTTAAAATCTATTATTCTCTCTGAAAACGATATGGTGTATAGATTTATATTTAAATTTTAAATTTAAAAAAAAATATTTAAAATTTAAATATAATTAATTAATTCATAAAATTGATCAATTTTAAATTGGTACATATGTCAAAATATGGGCAGTACTCTAATGACATCACATATCAAAAAATAACCAACAAATTAAGTATTCAAGTCATATTTATTATAATAACAAAAACTAATAATTATAAAATTATCTTTCACTAATTTGAACGTAATAAACACTTCTTCAAAATTTTAAATATTGCATAAATTTTTTTAAAAAATTATAAATTAGTGTTGAACCATAAGATAAATAACAGAAAGAAAATATAATAAAAATAAAAATAAAGGAAGAAAGAAGAGAACAAATTAAATACTGATTGAAAAAACTGTTTGTTACCTTCGACGACAACGGCTTGCACGTGCACCAATGCTAAAACTCGATCACAACTCGAACAAAATCTCTACAACATCAATGATAAAAGAATTATTAGTCATTTGAATTAAAACAGATCATACATTGAAAATGAAAAAAAAAGTAAGGAAGAATTATAAGTTTGTGGTATTTATAGAAAAAGCTAGAACCAAGATCTTCTTTAAATTTGAAAAAAAAACTAAAGATTTTCATTTGATTTTATACTTAATTTGAAGATACTATACAATTTTAATAATAAGTTTGTGGTATTTATAGAATAAGTTGGAACCAAGATTTTCTCTAAATTTGAAAAAAAAAACCTCAAGATCTTCATTTGATTTTATATAGCTTGAAGATACTATAAGATTTTAATGATTTTAATAATTTGAAAAAAATAATGACATATTTGTAGATATATAATATGGCTTAAGGGCAAAATCGTCCAAAAATGATTTTTTCCTTAAACCAACTTTAAGATAGTATGATTATTAAAATTAAAAATTATAGTCAGCATCTCAATAATTATTGAGTAGTGTTATTAATAATTTCATTATTCTAAAGACTAAAATCGAATATTATTGTATTAAAAAAATTGATTATTATTAAAATATAAAAAAAAAGTGTTTATTACACAAAACAATAGAAGTTTTTTTTTTCCTTGAAAGAAACGAAATAATAGAAGTTGCACCACAAATCTAAGATTATAATTTTCCAATTCAATTTTTATGGTTATATTACACCTAATAAAGAGTATAATTATCTAATCGAACACTTTATTACATACTTTTTAAAGCTGTAAAAAAAAAAAAAAAATTTTAAAAAAAAAAATTAAATAGACACAAACCTTTTTTTTTTTTTTTTTAGAATTAAATAGACACAAACTTTAAAACTCAAACAAAAATGGGTAAAAAAAAATTTAAATCAAAATTACAACTTAATTATTAGAGTTCATATTAATAATAAAGGGTTAATGCAATATATGAAATTAAATTTTAGAGTTAAGATGAGTATAAATCAACTTACTTTTTGTACCAACTAGTTCGAGGTTTAAAATTTTCATTCCCTCACCTTACCTATTATGAAATAAAATAAAATAGAAATTAAATTTTAGATTAGGGACAAAATTAAAGAAATGGCACAAGTAAGAACAAAATTGTACACAAGACATTTACATGCATGTGACAATGTTTTTCACATAGTACTATCTTTTAACTTACTCTTAAATATTGAAATTTAACCAACAAATCATAATGAAAACATATAAAATTATAGAAGAGAAATGTTAGGAATTACGAAGATTCTTTCTTAAATGAATAATTAATTTTTATTCAAATGAAATATTCTTATAATCTTACCGTAAATAAATTATACAATATATCATTAAAATTATGTTTTAGTCTAAAATCAATGATTGACACCAAGAATATAAGTAAAATCCACAAATCTATATTATTACAACAAAATTTAAGGTGCTGACTTGGTCAGCCAATCGTGTTGTATCATGAGACAAGGATTCAAAATAAGAACAAAAAAGAAATTAAGAAAATACCTTGGCTTCATGTGCCGAGATTTAATCGGCTTACAAATTTTGTCCATATATATATACACACCATAATAGTAAAAAAATTAAAAATTAAAAAATAAAAAATTAAGAAAGAAAAAAACGCATTTGCATTAATGGGAGATGCGAGAGGTTTCTTTATCATTAATTTGGCATTTTGAATTTTATCATATTAGAGAAGATAATTGATGTTTAATTAGTTAAATCACGTTCAGCTATTTCAAAAGGTGGGGTTTTTATAAGATTTGATAAATTGTATTTGAGGACTATAAGATTTTTCTATTGGAAACAAACAAAAAAATTGGAGAAAATTTGATTCAAGCTTATAGTTTGATGAAAATGACGTTATATTATGACGTTCTCTAAATTTCTTTTTATTTGGTTTCGTTTTTTCAATAACGTACAAAAATATTTTTGATCTTTTTCGTTATAATCTGATATTGCGTTATCAAATTGATTTCTTTCGTTTTGTTTTGTTTAATAATAGGAACATTTTTTTTAAAATCGCTCTCGTCATTATCTTATATAACATAATCAAATAGTTTTTTGAAAAAAAAAAGAATAAAAATAATTGTGCTTTTCCGTTATTATTTTGTATTATATTACAAAATATAGAGTTCTTTGGTTTAGTTTTTTTCTTTTCATAATAGAATAAAAAAATTTAGATCTTTTTCAATTTGATCTTATATTACATATTACCAAATAGTTAAAAATATGTGCTGACATCCCGCGCAGATGTCTGTTAGTCTTATTGTACAAGAATTTATTTTCTTTAATCAAGCATTATCACTCAAATTCCAAAATGTTGATTTTAATTTGATGAAAGAAAAATTAAATAGTATCAAATATATGTACTTAATGTTGATGAAAAGAGATAATATCTGAAAATGAACTAATTGATTACCCTTTGTCTTTTTTGGGACATAATCTCTCATTCACACAATTTGTTTCATCTGAAATAATTGGTTTACATTTTTCTTAGAGTAGGATCTCAATTTTGTAGGTTTCACCAATTTAATTTAATAAAGTAGGGCTGCATGAAGACCACTAGATTTATGCATTTTGTATGGTATATATATGATTATTGAGTTTAATAAACAATGATGAATTATTCAACAGTTAATTGTTTACATCTTTTCACTAATTAGATTATTGAGTTTTACTACAATCATTAAGGCCTAATGAGTTACAATATTCTAACATACTATGTCTTTTTTTTTAGTATATATTGGGGGAGGGGGGACAAATATCGATTCTCGGGCTCGAACCCGTGACATTGGTGTTGAACTGGTTTACAACCAAACACTGAAACTATTGCGCCACTGACCCATTCGGTAACATAGTATGTCCGTCTTAACATCATGTGTGGACTCCCCATACATTTTTTTTTAATTTTAAATTCTTTTAGGTGTTGAACTTAATTATATCACCGATCCAACCAAAAATTTAAATTGATGAATCGGAATACATCTAATCATTTCAAATAACACTTTCATCCTTGTGGATTTTGTAAATTTAAAAAATACTTTAAAGTACGTAATATTCGTTCTTAAGTAGTGACACAGTGGTTGAAGACTTGGGTATTAAGGGTATGCTCTCCTCAAGGTCTGAGATGACTTTGACAAGAGATTGAACTCGATGGATTGTGATAAGTTTAATTATATTTTTTAACTGGAAAATCAAAGTTTCGTTCCCCTATATCCAAAAGAATATCTTAAAAGGCATGTCTTGAAGTCCTTAGTCTCAACTGCTGCACTGCCCTTTGGAATTACATATTATATCCACATTGTCTACGGATTAAAAAAAGAAAAAGATGATGAAGAAAAGCTACATTTGTGCTAAAACAACAGTGAGAGTATAGCATTTTGTTGTGTTCTATTTGTAAGGTTTGATTTCATAATAATTTGGTCGGAGGAAAAAAAAATTAAATAAAAAAAAAGAGAAGGAAAGCGAGATGACGAAAAGCTGGAAATATTACCAGAGATTCTGATGAAGATCTAAAAACACACACAGAAAAAGAGAAAAAGGAAAAAAAGGAAAAAAAGAAAAAAAGTATTTTAGAAAAAAGAAATTAGATGCAGAGGAATCCATGTGACCTTACAAAGACCAGTTACTGTTCTTTCTACTGCTCCAATGTTTTTTTTTTTTTTTTTTGCTTTCTTCAAAATGGTGATTATTTTTGGGGGATTGAACATATTGTAATTATTGAATAAAAACATTATAATATACATAAGTTTACCCATATTTTAATCAGACATTCTCAGAGGTATATGATTTAATTCGTTCCATGGAATATATATATATAACTTTGATGCTTGGTACTCCCACTATTTTCTGACTTTTCTGAATTTCCATATTGCTTTGTGTTCTGTGTTTTTGTTTTTTCTTTTCAATTTACATTTTTGTAACCCGTTCAAATAAATAAAACCTGTGTTTTTTTTTCTCTTCTCTATTCGTTTATACTAAAACTAAAATTATATTCTTTATGACTAGTTAGGAAAAATAGGGCACTCTTGAGAATCCCACGTTGATAAGGAGAGAATATCTCTAAGTGTTTAAAAGGTAGGTAGACTATTCCTCTTATCACCAATTGGTTTTGAGATAAATGTCCACACTATTTCATATGGTATTAGAGCCCGTTAAGGTCAAACGGGTATTCGGTCCAATAAAAATGAAATTGAGATCCGATTCAAGATTGATGAGCTCAAAAGAGGCACCATCTTGAGTGAGATTGTTGAGAATCCCACATTGATAGGGAGAGGATATTGGTTTTGAGATGGATGTCCACACTATTTCACATGCACCAACAATTACAACAGTTTTTTATTTTAATTTTTTTTAAAAGAATAATAACAGTAGCTATCATGAAAATAAGATGTCAAATCCTTGTTGAAATAAAAAAAAAATTCAATGGGACTAAAGCAAGTTGTGCCTAAGGTAATTTTGAATAGAATTGGCGGTGAAAATATTTAGGTCATGTTTGATTTTTGGGATGAAAAATGTTGGTTTGGAATCTTAATCTTTTGATCATACTAGTTGAGTTATTATTACTGTATTATGCCATGAGTTAAATTGCACAATTTTTTATGAACCTACTAATTCAATTTTATTTATTTATTTTAATAATTTTATAGGTTTTAAAATTATTTCATTTTGTTAATAAGAGCATACCTCTAGAAATACTTTGTATAATTTAATAACGGGTTCGTTGGGAATGGAATGGATGGCAAAGGAGGAGCTCATCTGGTTCGTTGGGACATTGTTACTTTGCCTAAACATAGTGGTGGTATGGGTATTAGTAGAATCAAGCACACTAACATGGCTCTCCTTAGCAAATGGATTTGGAGATTTTATTTTGAAGACAATTCATTATGGAAATTGGTGATCATGGCTAAGTATAAACCCAACAATATGGGGACAATTCCCTCTCTTAGCAACTTCAGTAGTCTTAGATCTCCATGGATGAGCATTGTTAAAAATTGCCAAGTTATGCAGCCTATGCTACAATGGAAAATTAATAATGGGAAGAGGATTAGTTTCTGGCACGACCAATGGGCTACAAATGACAAACTATGTGATATGCTCCCTCGTTTTTATGCATTATCCTCCCACAAAAACATAACTGTTAATCAATCTTGGGATGAGACAAATTCTACTTGGACGCTTCATCCTTTTCGTCCTCTTTTTGACAGAGAGCTTGATCAATGGAACAACATATCAAATCAGTGGCCCCGACCTAGCAATATCCATGCTACTCACCCTGATTATATCCTATGGAAACTTGCTTCCAACTTCATCTATTCCGTCAAAGAGATGAAAATTATCCTTAGTGACTTGGATATGATTCACTCGACAAACCAAACATCAACTTTTGGAAAAATGCCATTGCTAAAAAGTCAAAATATTCATCTGGGCTCTATTCTACAAAGGCATTAATACCTATGATGTTATGCAAAAGCGCCAACCTCTAATTGTCTTGGCCCATCTCGATGTTCTCTATGCTTATGCAATAATGAGTCAATGGAACATATTTTCACTGGTGTCCGTTTACACAAAGAATTTGGCATAGTATGCCGGATACATATACTACAAATATCTCAAGCTATGGAACTTTTGATTTACTCCTCTTTGATTATTTTTGTTTCGCACTCACTCTCAACGTATGATTATTGCTACAAATCTCGGAGAGGTCTTTGCTCTATGGTGGATTTGGAAAGAAAGAAATGCCGGCTATTCTCCCTTGATCATAAATGGAAATCTCCTCGGACTCTTTGGGAAGATATAGCTCTCTCATCGTGGCTCAATGGAGTATAAAATCTGCTTTATTTAAAAATTATTCTGTTGGTATGATAGCTCTTAATTGGCTCACATTCTTGTAGTTGTTGACTTGTAATCTTTTCTCTCTTCTCCCTTTCAATGAAGTATCTTTTTTCAAAAAAAAAAAAATTTAATAATGGGTTGTTTTAGAAATAGGCCAAACTGAAAATATATTTATAATAATAAAAAAATAGCAATCATAGTCATACCATAAAAATTATTAGATATAATTAATACATAACAATGTATTAATACCAATATTATACTAATAACATATAATATTGCATTAATAACACAAAATATTGTATTAATAATACAAAACACAATATTAATACCCTACCGTACAATAAATATTAATTATATCGTATATTTGATTATGGATGCAAAAAGATTTAAATTTATCTACATCGATAATTATTTTGTCAAATTTGAGTATTCAACCCAATTTCCCTTTAATAAATAAAGAGGTTATGGATTCTAATAGTCTTAATATATTGTATAAAAAATAGTTTTAGTTAATTTGTACCTTTTTAATTCCTTTTTGTAATCTAGTGAGGGAATTCAAAGCAAGTGGGTTTAGTAGTGATCTTCTGTTTAGTGTTTGTTTTTTAAAATGATTCAAAAGTGTTTTACGTTTATTCATAATTATAATTGGATTTCACTTGTTATACTAAAAAAAATGGATTTCATCAGATTAATTTTTAGCTTGAAGTATGAGCTTTTCATTTTTTACGAATTTGCTGAAAACAATTAAATATGGTAAAGTTTGATCATTGATCTTATAAGAGTAGTTGATGTTGAGCTAATCACCGAAGAATATAAAAAATGTTGTTATAATTATTATTATTTTGTCAAATTCTATCTCTGCCTAATTAAATTTTGTACAACCCAATTTGAAATTTACTTCCATATGGAATTATTCCAATAAGATCTGATATTACAGTTAATAATTGTAAGTATAAAAATTAAATATAATCTTATAAAACAAATTTTGATATTTTATTATTTATGAACAAGTATGAGAAAACCTAACTGGCGAGTGTGTTGCCAAAATATGTAATTTACAAGATTCGATGACCAACCAAGTCTCCATCTTGTTCATTCAAATAGAATTCCAACTTGTAAATAAATATTTTTTAAAAACCCAACTTATTTCGTTACTTGAGATTTTCTGCAAATTTCAATGCTTTCAGAATATTTTTTTAAAAAAATATATATAATAAACTATATAGTATATTAAATAATTGGAATCATTCATCAAGGCTACTGTTTGAAGCATGGGATTGCACTGGCAAGTCATGATTTCTTTCCTTTTCTCCGTATGAATTATTTTTTCGAAAGTTATTATTATTATTATCATTTCTACTAAGATAAGATGGGAAAATAGATTCACCAACATTACAAATTTAATAATGCGTTTTATTTATATTAAATATTTTAGAGTATGTCTACCCATCATAACTTATTTTTCTAATATGATAAAATATTATTTTTCAACATAATTCAGCTTAAACCACACGTTATCCGGTACAGAAGAATTGTCACAATAATTCCTTTTAAAATACAAAAGAAAAGAAAAATGATTGAGTTATTTTATTATTGTATACATAAAATGAACTATTGTCAATGATATTTCGTCTTCTTAATTTAGATCTGGAGATTTAAAAATATAATCTGTTTAAGATTACAAAAATTAAAAATGAATATATTAAATCAAGTCAAGATATGAAAACCATAACAGATCGAATTAGACATTAGGGAAGTAATTAAAAGGATTAAGAAAATAAACAACATGAAATTAATTAAATTGGCCTATGATTATATAGATTGGTTTAGTTTGGAGTACGGTAGCACCCTTTTTTATTTTATTATTTAAGAATATTTTTAGTGTGATTTCAATATGTAACATCTTATTTTAATTTTTTTTATATATAAATCTTATTTTAATTACTAGGTTATACAAATTGTCATATAATGATATTTATGTTGTAACTAAAACAAAGTGGTATGTGTAAATTAATTTAACGAATGGCATAATTCATGATGTAATTAATAAATAAATAAAAGAAATGGGACGAAAATGGGAAAATAGGTATATTTTTTTGAAAAAAAAAAGAAATATGAAATTGCATGTGCATGTGCATTAAGCGTAAAATACGGTCACCATAAACCCTAATCTGTGCATGTGGGAACAACGTACAAGTCGGCTTAAAAATATAAACGATTTATATATTTAAAAAAAGCCCAAAATTTGTGGATTTATTAAGATGTTGGTTCAATCAGAGATTTGGATTTATTTGAAATATTAATGAGCTAAAACCGTGTTATATTCATGTAGACTTATTGACCTCTTTGAATAAACGACGATTTATTGGGACCTAAAATTCTGGGATATCTGTTTGTTTTTATTTTGTGTTTTATTTTGTTCCAAGTAATCTCAATTTTCAATGAATTACGTGGAGATTCGTTGTTAATAACTATGTGGAGTTATTTACAGAATTTTTCATGTTCAAGAAATACATTTTAGGAAAAATTTAGAAATTAAAAAAACTTTGTAATTTTTGTTTTCTTTTTCTTAAAAAAAAAAAATTAGAGAAGAGATTTGAACTCTTGATCTCAGGCAAGAGACCAGTAAAGCCCTTATCTTTTTGGCCCTTTGTTAATAAAATATAAGTACTCTAATTAACTTATTTGAATTATGTGTGAAGAAATTATAAACAAGAATCAACCTAAATTCCTTAAAAAAACAATCAACCTAAATTATATATGAAAATTTTCACAAAAATGCCGGGACGAATATTTATATGATTTACTAACGATGTGTTAACTGTGTTAAGAAGAAAGAAAAAAATAATTCATTAATTTGGAGATACAAAAATATTACAAAACAACGATCATGTGCACTAAAGTTTTAAGAATATTACGAAATAAGTTCAAATACATAAGAGACTAGATATAAAAAAAATAAACTTAATTACATAATTTTCACTTGTTTATTGCGAGACACCCCAACCAAATAAATATGAATTATCAAAAAGTTTAAAACATAATCCAACATTATGCCATGCAAGTTCAACTGTAATTCATCCATTTGAAAAAAAAGTAAATATATTAATGCTATTATGTACTGCAGGAGTAGAATTAGTAATTCCAGACAAAAATGATTATGATATTGTTCCAGAGTAGTTTTACTACACTTCACAAATTTTTGGATTGGGTCAAAGAAGGTTTATTTTAAAAACATTATATATGACTTAATAATGATCGTATTTTAGTTTGGGTTCTTGCATGATTGTGAAGTAGACAAAATATAAATTGAATTCTATTACTGTTTGAATTTTATTAATGATAAAATTTAATCAGTAGTAGACTCATTTTATTATTGGTTAAACTTTATCACTAATAGAAAATTATATTATATCACTAATTGACTAATTGAATTCTGTTACTAATAGAAAATAATATGTTATAAACGAATTATTTTAAATTGCACTTCATATTTAAATAGTGTCTATTTTAGAACTTCCGCATCTGATTAAACCAAGCTAAATCAAGAAACCTAAATACAAAGACCCTGAAGAATCTATTCTCTAACAATGATATAGTCGATTATTTATTTAAACTACAATTTAAAAACACAGAAGCAAGAAAATAATCAGTCACTAATTAATTAATGAACTCCATTATTCTCCAAATAATGGTATATAGAACCCGTCGAAATGAATAATATTTCGGTAATTGCGTTTTTGTTTGTAAACTTCAATAAATAAATAAATTAGTTCATGAAGTACTAATGTGATTAAAATGTACAAACACCGACAGCATTTGCAGATATGCCTTGGGGACTGTACGAAACCCGATATCAGTAATAAATTAATTAACATGTTGAAGCTCTAACATTACACATTAATTAGCCACTGATTAATTAATTAATAATTAAATTACTTAGCTTAGCTTAGCCTTGAAAATTAAACTAGTCTACTTGGATAGCCGGAGCTGGCTTTGTCCCTAGCTTTAATCCCGAGGAAATTACTCCTATTCATGGATAAAGATGAGACAGAGAATCCATGAATATTATTGTTTTTGTAATTATTTTTAGAGCACTGTAAATTTATTGATGGAATATTTTATAGGTTTTTTTTAGGAATAAATCGAATTGGAAAAGTATTTACAATATTTGATTAAAAAAATTTAGCATTCATAATCAAACATATGATATAATCAATACTCATTATACGGTATTATTAATACTGTATTGATACAAAATAACATATTAATAACATATAATATTATATTAATAATATATAATATTGTATTAATATCCTAAATTATACTGTACAATGTGTATTAACCATATTGTAGTTTTGACTATAAATACAAATATTTTGAAATTTTATCTAGATTTACAATTATTTTGTGAAATTGAATTATTTAGCTCAATTTTTCTACTTTATATTCGAAAGTAGAAACTGACCATTTTTATGAAAAGATTAAAGTTTTCTTTTGACCCCTACAAGATGTTTGTCTTCTTCTTGAACCCTAGCCAATTGATTTGTAGGTTTGGAATTTAGATTTCTTCGAATTTCTCGAAATCTAATACCATAATTGAACTTTTAAGAATAAAATGTTGATATCAAATATGGTCTTGAATCCTAAATTTGTTTTTAGATTGAAAACAAAGCTGCAAAGAGAAAAGAAGAGTGAGAAGTTGGTGAGCAAACATTGATATAAAATACTCCAATGTTAAAGTTAGATTTCTTTTTTAGAGGATTAAAGAGTGTTCAATAATAGTACTTTTGTTTTATACCTCCTTCCTTGTTCCTTGAACATATTATTTAGTGGCGTTATTATAATTGTTGATAAGATTGTAATGACACCTTTAATTGTTTAGTATTTAAGGTGAGTGTTACGATTAACTGGTAGTTTTATTTTTGGAGTTTGAGTCGTCTCTACTTGATGTGAAAGCTAGTAGATGGGATATTATCTTTTGAGATATGGCATTGTTAGTGATGGCCCAAGCGTTGATTTTTCATCCCTTTAAAGGGATCGATGATAGCACTCAATCGTTTGAGATCGAAAACTACTCCCTTATAACGGATCGACGATGTCGCTCGATTGTAAATCCCTTATATGGGATCGACGGTGCTGCCTGGTCACACTCGACCAACACCATTCTCTTATTAGGGTTAGACGGTGCCAGTCAATGGGACTCGACCGAATTCTTTTCTTTTTTAGGCTTGCTTAGACTTTTTTTTTTGTGGACTTGTTTTGGACATGATCATTTTGCTCGCGTAACAGTTAAGATTTTTGGTTTGATATAATCTTATTATGAAATTGGAATAGCTGTGTTTGGTTGGTTAAAATTTTACAAATGAAATGAAATCTTTTAATACAAAATATAAAAAATAATGTTGAAAAGACAATGTTGAAAATTTTCATCTCATCCCACGTTAAAAAAAAAAGTGAGGAAGCCTCAAAATCTTTTATAATACATATAGATATATGTGGGCTACTTTCTTCAACATGAGTTTTTTTTTTTTTTTTTTTGAAATGGAACTTGTACTTTAATAGGGGGTATTCATACATATCCCGAAAACAAATTTGAGCAACGAAAATTGAACGAATAAGGGCTATCGGTCGATCGATTTTCAAAGTACAGGTTCGGCCGTGGTCTGCTAGAAAATATATAGCCAAAAATTTATTGATTAAATCTATTGGTTAGAATATATATAATATATATAATGTTAATACTTTTATATAATTAACTAGATTTTTTTTATTTGCAAAATTAGCTTAAATTTAAATGTGTTTCAAAAAAATTAAAACATTTATTGGTTAATTTTATTTTTTTAAAAAAATATATAATAATTCTTAAAATTTCATTAGAAAAATTATGATAAATTTGTTTTTTTAATTAAAAAAATGAATTGATTTAAACAAGACTACCGATTGACTTATTGGATAGGTCAATTTCGATGTCATTTTAAAGTAAATCAATCCGCCAATTTTGGTGTCGCTGACCAATAAACAAACACCTCTCTTTTCAAATTAGTAACTTTGTCCACGGATTCAGATTTAATCCAAATTGCGTGCAATATTCTTAAGGTAATTTGATCCATAAATTTGAATCATGGTGAAAATCCTAACATGCCCTCTTTTCAAATGCAATATATAATCGATGTTAGGATCTCACAAATGTCTTATATTGAAAAGTGGGAGAGTCCAATATCAATATAAAAGATATACGAGTTACTCCTCCTTACCAATTGATTTTGAGGTGAAAACTCATATTTTATTAGAGCCCATAAAACCCAAATAAATATCAGATCGATACCTCAAATTCAATTATATCAGTAATTTATATACATATACGTTATTAAATGTCAATTTTATGTTGTTTTTTCCTCTCTTTCTAAAGGCCCTTTGCTTCGCTGAGCAATAAGATTCTTTTTTTCTCTTTCCTTTTTTATCCTTTTCAGTTTTGGTTTTATTCTGCATGATTATATTGCCAAATGTAGCATTACCCATATTTCCAAATTTATAATTTGAGTTTCTTTGTAATTATATGCATTAAATTAATATACATCAAAACTGAGGCTAGCTAGTTTATGAGCAGCCCACAGGTTATTGATTTTTGGGTTTATTATTTGCGAAATACAAACAAAAATGAATGACGAGTGAAAAATTAATAATTTTTGGGTGGACGAGGACATGCCCCCCTTTGTAATAATATGGCATTATTGTATAAATAATTAATTAAAAATTGAAACTGACATAGATACAATGAAAAAAGTTTAGTGAAAATTTATAATATATGTTTACAAAAAGTGCATCTTGGAACTTGTTATATGTAAATAATATTGAATTATATAAAGTTGGGATTATTGGATTTTCCAAGAAAATTTGAAGGGGAAAAAAGGTTAATATTTGAGATCAGAAGAAGGTACAAAGTTATATATATTATTCCCTTATCTCCCAGATTGAGCTATGACACTCAGAATCTCTTTTCTTTTTTCTTTTTTCTTTTTGATTTGTTTTTGGGTTTTCATGTGCAATATTCTGGCATTCCATTTTGCCTATGACGTGGAAAGAATTTGTTTTATTTTCTTTTTATTGTGTCATTCTAAATTTCTTTTTAAAAGATGGAAAATGAATTGTACGACAGTGTTGAGTAAGGTTTGAATGGAAAGAAATGTTAATCAATTTTAATAAATTACATTGAACGTGTAATGTCTAAGTTGAACATAAATTTGAAATAAAATTTGAATTGGTATTTATATTTTTATTATTATTATTTTTTTTTTAGAACCATCAAATCCATTAACGAGAAAAACTAAAACACCCTAATCTTAAACTTTTTTTTTTTTTTGAGAAGGGATACTAATATTATTAGAAAAGGGAGAAAAACTCCAAAAAAAACCTAATCTCAAACTATAAACTAATCCATCTCCACATCTTTGAGTGTGATTAACTAAACAAGAAGAGCCAAAGATAAGACGAGAAGTAAAATAAAAGTAAGTCATTCTTACTGAAATCTTAACCGAATTGAAATATCAAAGTTCCTACTAGAATGGCTCAGAATCTATCATTTTCCTTAAATTTATGATGGTTTGAAAGATTTTAGAGAATAATTTATCATTCATATCAGTGATTGAAGAATAAGATCTAACAGGGAAGATCGAACTACCCCACCACAAATCCAACCTCATTTCAGAGTAAATCAAGTAACTCCAACACATTTTATTATTGTTATTATTATTATTATAAATAATGATGTAGAATTGTTGGTAGCATTGTGTTGGAGAGTTGTGAAATTATATGAAAGATAAAGTTGGTGATTTTGATTCCGTAATAGGGTGTGATTGGATTAGACAAGAGACACGGTGGAGGTAGCAGCCGTACACGTGTTTTCATGGGATCCACGTGGCGGGTCCACGTGGAAGGCTACGCCACCATCTACCGGGTCTAAACCCAACCACCCGCCGCCCTGCTATTCCACCTCCGTCGTCAAACCCAACAACCCGCCTTATTTTTATTATTTCTTTTTCTTTTTCCTTTTTACAACAACAACCACACCGCTTTAATTATTTTTACAAATTTAATTTTACAAAGGTGCTTTACAAATTTAATTATACTTCAAATACATTTTCTCACCAAGCATTTGAACTAAAAATACTCGAGAATCTTCACATTATTATGATATTGTCACCGTATATCTCTATAAATTTATTTTTGATTTCATTAAAAAAAACCTCATATTAATCAAGATGGTTGTCATCATTTATAAACTTATGATCTATCATTTATCTAATGCAATTTAAAATTCTTTATTTGCATCCTAGTAATCCTCTGCTCGAACAAAGTTCCATCCAACTCCTCTGTAGGCTTATTCTTCTCTGTTTGACATTTGAGGATTCAATTATATCCTTGAATAAAGATCCACCAGAGTCTTTTAGTGGGCTCATCTTTTATGTTTGGCAATCAAGGATTATATTTTTTTTCTTTTAGTGGGCTCCCCTCAAATGGTAATTCTTTCTAGATGCAAATAGATTGGATTTCTGCAATGATTGTTATATCCGACTAACTCTTCTTCTAAGAGCACAATGTTGTTTAATTTGTCTAGCTCACATCCAAATCAAACCCCTCTTCTTTTAAGAGTACACCGCCAACCCTGGTACGTAAAGCAACTATAAAATTTTAATCGTCTTTGTCCTCCACCAAGGCGATCTACCAACATGTTTATGATTGGGGGCACAGTTGCAATACCAATTTGTTAGAGACGACGAGTAACCACAAGTCCTCCACATTCATAAGATATTGTCCACTTTGAAAATTATTCACTCATGATTTTATTTTTTACTGTCTTCCAAAAGATCTCACATTAATGGAGGTGTTGCCCCTTATATACACAATAATTTATATAGCACAAAATAACAAAAAAAAAATTAACTAAATCTTTACCATGGAGTGAATTAGTAAACAAAAAGATCTTAAAAAATAAAGTACAATAAGTTTAATAAGTTTAGTGTATAATTAAATAATTTCCACCTATTTAAAAATTAATTTCTTACCAAATTTTTTTGTATTAAAATTTATTTAGACCAAGCTATATTACTTGTGACATTAGTTGTGAGATATGCAAGTCTACTGAACCATAAATATAAAATTTTAAAAAAAGGAAGAAAAGGTTTGGGCTAAATCAATATAGTTTAGATTTTTTTTTAACCAAAAAATATTGTGAAGTAAACAAAAACAAACACTCATTTTGGTGGTAAAATGGAAAAAGAATCCTTTTTTCAAATTTAAAGAAAGAAAATGTCATGAGCCGGATCGGCCCAAGCCCATGTTCTAAACGAGCTATTGGGTCCTAATCGTTGCAAAAACTGCTGGCCCAAGTCCATTTTAGTTTCCATAGCCGTTAGCCCATATCTATTTGGATAAAGGCCAATTGGGCCCATAAAATAGCAGAAACACAATGGGCCCAAACCCACTTTTGATACAAGCTAGAAGCAACTATACTTTTTTTCTTTTGAAGAAAAATTGGTTTTTAGAGGAATTCCAACTTCGATTCTAATTGTCCAGTCAAGAATAATTAATATTAACTTGTATTGGCTAAAAAATAATTGATTCCAATAATTAATATTAGTTAAGATACTAATAATAGTCATGGAAGTATTTGGTGGCATGATTCAAAATCAACCCTGTCCTATTTTCAACTCTACCTTTTTGAGTTAGTTATTGATTATTCATATCTAACCAAAATTATTTATTGCATAATAGAATGTATACTTAAAGAAGACTATGAAAATATTCACTTATCAAATAACTTCCTAGTATTTATTATCTTATAATATTCAATACTCACAACACATGATATTCAAACAAAAAGAAAAACACCACATGAAAACGTAACCGGGTCCACCCAAAATTCAATTTGCATATAACTAACTCTTAATTAATTTCCAATAGATTTCCATCCATTTCTATGGGCTTTCTCGTTTATATATTAAATATTACTCATTTAAATACCAATAACTAAAAAAATGAGGACTTTTGGCATATTTAGTTAATTGAGATTTGAAATATGATTGTCAAACAAAACAATTAGTTGAGTAGGTGTATTGCGTTCCTCATCAAAAGAGTTCAAATTTCTTTGAAACTAGGAAAAAAAAAATCTAGTTTTCTAACTTTTCTTTATTCCTGTATTAAATGCGTTACACAATAATTTACTTTTTTACGAATATTCATATGATATCATTTGTAAAAAAAGAAAAAAGATAATAATAATAATAGATGATTTTTTTTAGCAAGATAAAAAATTGGAAGACTTGAACCATATATTTCAGAATTTCTAATAGATTCAAAATATTAGTTGAATTATACTCATTTTGACCATAATTAAATATATCCATAGATAAATACAAATTTATACCATGATTACAAAAATTGAAAACATATTAAAAATAAGTAAACTTTGTATAGATAATAATTGCAAATATGATTTATTTTTAAAAAAATAATATATATAATCATAGGTATTAACGAGTATTGTAATATCTTTCTTATAATATTATATTATTGATTATTTATAATACGATATTAAAACGTATTAATGACTATGTAATTATTTTTAAAAATTGGTTCATTAGCTAGAATTTCCCAATATTGGTGGAGGTTAGGCTTTTAAATAATTGACAATTGACGAGGGCCGAATAAATTAAGAATAATTTTATAAAATTAGTCAAAGAAACTCTTGGTAAGTAATTTGAAAAAGAAAAAAAAAACATGTGGGATAAAATTTGATTAGGAATTGAATAAGGACGTTTCATTTTGTGGTGCAAAATTCAAAGTGACCAGAAGGATGGATTTCGGATTATATTTTATTATTGCGTTGTCGTTATTATCGAATTATATAATTTGATCGACAAGTCGTTTTTGCAAATTTAGCTGAAAACTCACGTGGACCTCAGATTTATGGGCCCGGCCTCATAACAGCTCAGCCCAATTATTTGGTCCAAAAGTCAACGCCCTCCTCCGACATGGTCAGAGATGACGACCACGGGTTTTAGAATTTAGATTCCATTTTTCAACTTTCAAAAGTCTATTTATTGTTAGGGAAATCATGTTTATCGCAATATTTGAAGTTTATGAAAAATAATTAATGATTTTGGTTTTTAATATTGGAGATATTCATGTGGTACTGTCTCTTTCAATATATATAGTCATTTGATGATAAGGATAAAGGAAAATAAAAAACGGATGAAATTATATTATAGACTAGGGGTACAAAACAAATAGGTAACTCCAGCAACTCCAACTGTCCAACCCAAACTGTAAGGGGTGGGTTGGGTTGGCAAATTTTTTGCTCGTTTAACCCAATCAAATCCGGACGAAAAAAATTATATATAATATATATATAAGATAAAATAATAAAATAGATTTTTATCCTACTTTGTTTTGTAAGCCTTCTAAAAAAAGAACGTGCACTAATAAGATAGACAATAAGTTGAAATATAGTATCATATATTTTATTTAAACATATTTGTGGACCTATAGATTGAATCTTAAATAGAAAAAATGAGAGTAACATAATCCGAGAACTCAACCCAACCCGAAAATTTTAGATTGGTTGACAAATTGACCAACCCAAAAAATAGGGTTGGTCCAAAAAAATCATTCAACTCTATCCAACCCGAACCATGTACATCCCTATTATAGACTAAAATAAAGAAAATTATGTCCGAGAAGTATATGGAGACAAAATGATTGAAATAATATGAAATTTAATGGAAACCATGAAAGAGATGATAGAAGATTAAAAAGATAATACTTATTGAAGAAGATAATGATAGGGCTATTTTACCAAATACACCAATTACAAACTTAACATGATTATATATATGATTCTAACCTAACTATATTAGGCCAAATGAACTCATTCTCTACAATTAGTCAGTGACGCAATAGTTTCATTGTAAATCAGTTTAACATCCGCATAACAGGTTTGAGCACGAAAATTGGTATTTGTCTTCTTTATTTGTTTTATTTTTTTAGTACAAAATGGGGGAAGGGGGACCAACAAACCCTACTTAGATGGTAAATAGGATTTCCGGGCTCGAACTTTATTTATTTGTTTGTAATACTTTATTTATTTGTAGTTAATGATTAAAAAGATTTTTTAAAAAAATTATCAAAGCCATTCCCCCTCCAATCTTGATTTATAGTAGTTATAGAACTATGGATAAAATATAAGTTTAAGTTCCGAAGAAAATTAAGTTTAGTTTTAGTGGTTTAAAAAATTAAGTTTAGTCATGTGATTGTTTGCCATATCTAAGGAGAATTTAGATTTAAAATTTAAACTTACTCTTAAAAAATTATATCCAAACAAATTTTTGTAACTATTTAAAATAATTCTTCATTTTCATTATCAAATTAATTCATTATTTCTAACAACTTATTTCTAATTATTCATTTATAACTACCCGATATAACTTCTCATTTTCAAACCACTCATTTTTAATAAAAAAAATATTTTTTTAATTATTATTTTTTAACTACTTAAAATAAATACTCATTTTAAATCTACATCAAAAAAAGATTTTCACTTTAATTTATCTACAAAAAAACCATATCTAAACGAGTTTTTTGTTACAACTCTTTATTTATCGGCATTAGAGAAGAGTATATTATATCTTTTATATATTGTTATAATGTTTCTACTCTTTGTATACTAAATTTTAATTTAAAAATTATAAAGCCTCAATTCTAACTCATATTGACTAACTTTATATTTGACCCAAAAACTATTTTAAAGCAGCTCCAAACAATCACCAAATTCTCACCAAATCTTTTCTAACGTTCAAGTTACTGTTTCAAATATATTTTTCTTAATCATTTTTGGCACGATGTTGCGGCATTTACCTTACACTTTACCCAATAAAATAAAATAAAACAAACTTTTTCAACAATAAAGTTTTCGTATAATGATGTAAAATAACTTTTTTTTCCTCCCTTTCTTAACAAGATGTGATTTTCAGTAAATAATATAATCTTTTTTAACTTTATATTATGTCCATTTTATGTCATGGATTACTTAGTCAAATGAGTGTTTTTTACTTTTATTTTTTGGGAAATTGTAGTGTATAGCCTATTTTTTAAAAGTATTTATAAATCTAGACAAATTTTCTAACAATTGCAATCTTATTTTTTTATTTATAATTAATTAAAGTACAAATTTTTGTATCCCCATTTTACCTTTGGTAGAGGACAAAACAAAATCAGATATAAAAGCTTTTGCTTTTTGCTATACATCAAAACTTATTATTAGATTTTTATTTTTCATTTTTTGAATTAACACCATTTGATTGCAACTTTCTTTATTTGAAATAATTTTTTTTTTTACAATTTTTTAAAAAATAGGTTTTTTTTTAGAACTTTTAAAAAATAAGTTTGACTGCAACTAATAACGTTATTATTTTAATTTTTGTAATACTTTGACTTCTAATTAGTTTCGTAGTTTATTTTCATTGATGAAAAATATTAAAAAAATATATATATTTTATCTTTTCTATGTTGAAATTAGAAGGTAAAATTATTTTTTTTAATTTTCACAATTGTATAGTTAGTTCAACGTACTTTTATCTTTTATAAATGTATTTTTTGGTATGAATAATTTTTTTTTTATAATACTGTATTAATATTTTCTTATAATACGGTAGTAATAATATAAAATACTGTATTAATGAGTATTTATAATTGTATTAATGACTATAAATACAAATATAACATTAACATAATTCTTGAATACTTGTATATGTTCAGCCTTAAATTGATAAATATTGTATTTATTTTAAATAATATTATTATTAATATTGTATTTAGATATGAGAGTATTCTTTAATGTCTTTTAATATTAAATTATTAAATCATTTTCAATAATATATTTTAGTTTCGTAATTAAATTTTTTTTTTACCAAATTAGTCAAATTCATAAAATAATTACAAAAATTATCACTTTTTAAAAAAATTAGCAATCATAATTATACGTATTAATAATATTATTGTATTAGTAATACTTAATACTGTAATAATACACAATACAGTATTAATACCATATAATATTGTAACTTATAATAATGTATTAATAATATAATACAGAATTAATAATACATATTGTTGTATTAATAATATAATACTGAATTAATAATACATAATATTGTATTATTGAGTTACAGTACTAATAATGTATAATACTATATTAATGAGTATTCACGGTATTGTGTACTAATACAATATTATATATTATTAATACCGTTTTATTATTAATACATAAGACTATGATTGCTTCAAATCCAATACCTCTTAATCATTTAGTGTATACTAATAACGTTGAACAACTATTCTTGTTGTCAATGTTCAAGACATCTTAATTATAAAATACGGGATTAATAAGATACTTTATCTACCTAAGTAAAAAAATATAGTATTAATATATCTAGAATTACTAATACATCACACAACTTACTTCATTTGGTGGATACAAAAAATATAACAATGATCGAAAAATTCATATTCATTTATCAATACATGATAGGAAGATTTTAGATTTTATTGCCAAAATAAAAAACAACAATCAACAACATAGGAATAGAGTATCTCAATATTTACCCTTCACTATTGAGGAAATGTTTAACAAGATAATTTTTTGTTGGAAATGGAAGTTGAAAACTACCAACGATTTAGGCATATTTTTCTTTTTTAAAAAAAAACATTGAGTGTTTTTTATATTAATAAATGTTAATTTATTGCGGAGGATATTTGTGTAATTTTACAATAAAACTAATTTCATTAAAAACAGTCGTGGATTACTTTTGCAAAAATCTTTAAATGTAAACCTATTTTTATCTATTTGGTCTAATGTTATAAAAAGCTCTTATTTTTTCCTCATTCTTTCTAACGACCCATAATGGAAGTTAGAATGCTTATATATATATATATATATATATATATATATATATATATATATATATATATATATATATATATATATATATAAGTTAGAATGCTTTTCAATCATAGTATTGAACTTCGTTAAAAGTGTAAATTTCTATATGTTTACGTTTTATAAAGGTAAAAAGATATTACTACAAACAATTTGATAATCATAAGTTTTTTTTTTTTAGGAAATTTGATAATCATAAGTTAGACCATGCAGTATAAAATGTAATTTTGTAATTTAAGTTTTCCTAATGGTTTCTTGATTAGATCATAAAATTAGTTCCCACTTAATCATGAGCTTTTTTCTCTATTCTTCAAACAATGGCTAGTTGATAATTAGGGCACTAATTTAGGTTTTCTTTTAGTTCCGGGTAATTTTTTTTGTACTTTGTAGGTTTTATTTATTTATTTTTTAATTTCTTTTCAAAATCTCTCTAATATGTCATGTTTAAAAAGACGTTTATGTATCAAAACTTTTGTGAGAAATTGAGCCTACTTTTCTAAAATTGAAAAATAAAAATAAAATTAGGTTATTTAGCCTCATTAATATTCATGAGAAATATTCACTTTGTGGTCATTGTTCCACATTCAAAATGTGAGAAGTTTTCTACATTTTAAAATTATATATGGAATATTTCGTTACAGCCAATTAGTTTTGAGGTGGGATTTTATATTATCCAATGTAGTATTAGAATTTTATGTAAGTTATTGGTCTCCAACACTTTGTGGGGCTGTTTGTTTGACATATTTAAGTAGTTTTTAGGTTAAGGAATTATATTGTGTCAAAAACTTGTTTGGATGTAATTTTTGTATAGAGGAGTTAAAAGTCAAAATCTTGTTTGGATGAAGATTTGAAAATGAGTAGTTATTTTTAGTAGTTAAAAAAGAAATGATTAAAAATGAATGGTTAAAAATGAGCTATTTTGATTGATTTGAAAGAAATGATTAAAAATAAGTGGTTAGAAATGATTGAGTAGTTATAAATGAATGATTAAAAATGAAACTTATTTTTAAAAGTAAAAATGAGGAGGAGTTAATAAAAACTCGTTTGGAGGTAGGTTTTTTAGGAGGAGTTAATATCTCCTCCTACTAACTCCTACCTAAATATGTCAAACAAACAGCCCCTGTGACCCTTGTCCAATCCCATTTTATCTAATAATACTCTAATTTCAGGATGATAATCTAAATTATGCCTATACTCCAAAAATAAAAGGGAGATTTTAGTCCTTTGCTTTTTAATTTTTAATTTCTTTTTACCGTTTCTTATAAAATATTTTAACAAAATTAAAGAATAAATATCATTAACAAACATAGTTTTTGTAAAGATATAAAAAGGGTGAAAGCAGAACTAAAGAAAGTGGGAAAAAATTATTAATATTTCTTTGAAGAACATCAATCTCTTCCATTCATGAGTTAGATTTTACAGCCCTCTTTTTCTCAAAAATAATAATAATAATAAAGCCCTCTGTTTCAAGGAAAAGAATAACAAGAATAACATATTCGAAAATTTGAACCCATAATTTTTAGAGAAAAACTTACCTACACATGAATGGGTAGGTAAGCCCAACTTATGTATATATGTGACAAATTTAGAGCCACACAAAATAAATTTTTAAACAAAAAAGATATATAAAAAATGCATTTATGGTGCCACATATGTTATAAGTTGGACATACCTACACATTTATGTGTAGGTAAGTTTTTCTCTAATTTTTAATATAAATTTGATTAATTTAGCTAGTTAAGCTACTGCAATTGTCATGGAAATGCATCGAGATGGCTCTGGTTAGTAATTTTGAACAAATCTATATTAGTTTAGCTAGTTTGAGTTATTCTCTATTAATATAAATCTTTTATTAATTGATTGAACCTACTTATTAATTTCAATAAAATATAAATAATAAACCTACTTTTTTAAAATTTCAAAATATGCTCATAATTTTAAATAACTTTACCACGAACTCTTCTAACACATCTTATACAATTCAATAATCAAACCTCTATGGGTTTGAATCACCCCAACTTAATTGTATTTCTGTTCAATTCTACAATCATGCTTTCGATCCTAAAATTAGAAGGGTTTGCTTCCATAATTAAATAAAACTTAAAATTTTACTTAACCTACTTCAATCCAAGTTATAAACATCCTTAGTCCTATTAATAAAAGATGATTCGGTATAGTATATTTCATTTTTTTTAACATTATGCTGCTTGATAAGGATTCAAACTTTTCTTAGAAATGTAGAACTTATACTTTATAATATATAAAAGCCTCTATATATTATATGATATATAAAAGCCTCTATATATTTTATGTGATATGGTTTTGGTGAGTTGCTTTAAAATTCGTGTAGTTATAAAATATGTGTAAAATTAACTTTCATGATATGCTTAGAATGGTCCCTCTCTCTTATTGAGAGTCGTAAGCATCAAATAACAACTTTTTTTTTGGTAGCACCAACCAACCAAGATTAGTGAATTTAAATTGTTGGGTCCAATAAATCAAGAGCACTCCGTTCGGATACAAATAGACAAACTTAACGTCTATTATTTATTATTTTTTTGAAATTCTACGACAATTGAATATGGATAGATTTGAACCTATAATTTGATCGTTAGGTAGTTATAATACTTTTGGATAGGGGTGTATATGATCCGGGTTGGGTCGGATTTTTTTGGACCAACCCAACTTTTCGGGTTGGTCAATTCGCCAACTCATCCAACCATATGCATAAGTGCAACCCAACCTAACCCTAGATTTTTGAGTTGAGTTGAGTTGGGTTCTCGGGTTTTGTTACTTTCATTTTTTCTATCTAAGATTCAATCTATAGGTCCACAAATATGTTTAAAAAAGTATGGTAATAATCTATTTTATTGATTTATCTTATGTACATACACATAATACATATAATATTTTTAGTCCAGGTTGGGTTGGGTTGGGTTGAACGAACAAAAAATTTGTCAACCCAAGAACCAACCTAATCCAACAAAAACTACAAAATCATAACCCAACCCAACCCAAAAAAGTTATAACCCGACCTAACCCAACCCTTACGGTTTGGGTTGGATAGTCCGGATTACCAGTATTTTTGTACGCCCCTACTTTTGGAACTCCGACACACAAACTTAGACTTAGTCTTTTGTGAACATGGACACAATGTGACTAATAATTTTCACAATTAAATATTATAAAGGATTATGAAATAATAAACTTAACCTTAGTTACAAGCTTCATCTAAGTCTACAAAGGGTTATGGAATTGGACTAAGGCTTGGAGCTTTGAAGGGTATGTTGTTGGGATCAAACAAAGTATCCCACATTGAATTAGATGAGGGGAAGATCATTTAGTATATAAGTGATAACAATCATCATCATTGATATGAGACTTTTTGGGAGATATCAAAAAACAAAACCATGAAGGTCTAGGCCCAAAGTGGACAATATCATCGACTCTTATTTCCCAACTCCTATTATCGTGAGAATAAGCATGAAAATTGACTAAGAAATTAGAAAAACTCCAAAACTGGAGAAAAAACCATGGGCATAAATAATTTCTATTATGTGAAACATTGTTACAATCACAAAGAATTTTTTTCCCAACCCAAATTACAAAAACCACTCTTCAAAGTGTATACTAATCACAACTTTTGCTCAACTTTTAGTACACATGCTTAAAGTGATTCTAGTTGGGATGTTTTGAAACCAAAGCATCATACTTTTTTATAGTGCTTGGAATATACCATTACATTTCATCTTTCTGGTGCGGGACAGTTCACTACCTTGCATCTTTGAAACCAAAGTGATTCTAGTTGGGATGCTTTAAAATCAAAGTCCCGTGCTTCTTTTATAGTGCTTGGAACATACCACTACTTTTCATCCTTCCGATATGAGACAATTCACTTCTAATTTTTTGCCAAAACCCAACATACGTTTCCCTTGCAGTCTTAGGTTCGAAACCTACTTATAACATTATTACACCTTTCAATTGTGCCTTTGTTCTTAATGTATTTCAATGTCACAATTTGAGATTGGACCACTAGTGCTTCGGATATATAGAAGCAAAGCTCTTAATCCCAATCTAAAAAAAAATAAAAAAAAGTTGAAGATTCACCTAACCATAAACCTAAAAATTATACAAATACGTTTAGTTGATCAATCACAATCAAACCTGTATTTTCAATTTAGAGGTTACATGTTTAGATCTCTAATCTTAACTATTGTTCGTTGAATTAAAACCATATAAATATAAATACTTTAGATTCGGTTTCTTAACCATTTTATTTTAAAAAAAATTAAATTTACTTCAACTATTTCGGCATATAGTTTTTTTAAAACTTTTATTATACCATATTATCAATGTTTTTATAAAAATCAAATCAAAATTTGTAAACTAAAGAAAATTTAAATACTTTTACAGAAAAATGAAATTCTACAAAAACAAACTAGAATGTCAAAAAAAGAGAGAAAAAGTTATCATAATCTCACCCGATCCTAACCCGGACCCACAACCCGATACCCAACGTCCGAGACATGTCTACTTCCTCCTATACATTTATATATACAAACACCAAACAATGACACAAACACGTTGTGTGGAAGAAATTGTATTTTTCATCTTTATATATAAATGCTCCCAATCCATTGACTTCATTTGGTCGGATTTCGATATCTCAACTTTTTTTTTTAATTAAAAAAAAAAAAAAACTATTTCTTTTGATTTCAGCAACATATGGATTAATTAGACTTCTTAATTCGAAACTCTGTTTTTGATTCCCTGTTCCAAATGATTTCCCCTGTTTCTCCCCCTCCATTTTCCCTCACTCATGTCGTCCTCTTCTCTTCCATTCTCCTCGCCGACATGTCGTCCCTCACCGCCGCCCAACCCGCCGTCCCCACGCCGCCGGACATCTACCCTTTCCGGCAAACAATCAGCAAAAGAATGGCCGTCGTTCTCATCGTCCTCGTCTGCTTCTTCATCCTCCTCGCCATCCTCTCCGTCTACACCCGCCAGTGCACCGACCACCGCTACGGCGGCCGCCTCATCCTCTCCGCCACCGAAATCCCCCCCACCACCCGAAGGGCCGCGCGTGGGCTCGACGCGGCCGTCATTTCCACCTTCCCCACTTTCGTGTACTCCAACGTCAAACCCCACAAAATCGGAGCAGAGCCGTTGGAGTGCGTCGTTTGCTTGTCCGAATTCGAAAACGAATCCACGCTCCGATTGCTGCCCAAATGCAGCCACGTGTTCCACTCCGATTGCATCGACGCCTGGCTCGTTTCCCACTCGACGTGCCCGGTCTGCCGCGCCAGCCTCGTTCCCAAGCCCGGCGACGTGTCGTTCGCCGATCTGTTGAGTTCCGAATCGAGGATCGGAATTCCGGACGTGGGTTTGGTCCAGAACGGTCCGATTCGGTCTGGGTCGACGGGGTGGCGGCTGAACCGGCTGTTTCGGCGGTCGAATTCGACGGGGAACCTGCCGGATTTCGAGAGGTTTACGTTGAGGTTGCCGGAGGAGGTGAGAAGGGAGATGATGAATTCGAATTTGAATCGAGCGAGGAGCTGTGGGGTTTTGCCGAGGGTGCAGAGTTCGAGGCAGGGGTACCGGAAGAGTGGGTTTTCCGGTGATCGGAGCCGGAGTGGGCGGGCGTTGTTGTTGGTGCCGCCGTTGCTCCGACGGGTGGGTTCTGATGGCGCTGGCCGGCCGTTTGCTCGGCTGCAGCCTGATGGCGATGTAGATGGTCAAAGTCAACTATAGGCGGCTTCTGAATAATTGGGCCAAAGTGTGCCGAATTGGGCCGAGTTGGGCTTTTTTTGTTTTTGGGAAAGAAAAAGAAGAGTCCGTGATGATTTGAAAGTCAATATTTTTTTATTGGGAAAAAGGAGAAACGGTCAAATTTTATTTGATTGGCGCATGGCACAGACAGAGACAATGTATAGAGGAAGATTCGCTTTATCTTTTCTTTTACCTCTTTTTTTCTTTTTTTTTCAACGACATTTAAAATGTAACCGACAACAGTTGATTGTTAAGTCGTATATATGATGTATGAAATTCAGATTGTGTCAATACAATATAAGTGGCTGTTATTTCAAACAATATTTGCTTTTTTAGTTAACAACAATGGAGAATAAAAGATTAGAATGTAGGACATTCTGAATCATGAGTTACATTAAATGCTACTAAATTCATGTTCATGCTTGTAGAAATAAATAAAAGAGGAAATAAAAACGAGGAGTATTTTTAGGAGTAAGCCAAATTGAAAAAATATTGCAAAAAAAAAAAAAAAAATAGCAATCATAATTTAATGCTGACTATGTATACAAATGTTTTAAAAATTTGCTTGCATCACAATTTTCCTAAAACCAATTGACTTACGATTTAATACTTTGTTATAGATATCAAATTATAACATTTCTAGTTTAATATTTAATACATGGTAAAGTATTTAATTTTTATTGTTTTCGATGAATTCCACTTTATTGCTTTCACTACTAAGTAATTCGATTGAAAACACTAATTTTATTTGATTGAAGATATATATTTTGTATGATGATTAAAACCATTAATTTAAGTCAATTGGAGCATCTATTTTTGACATATTTGATTTTTTTTTTCTCTGAAATTTTGACATTTATAAAAAAAAAACTACTATTTATTATGAAAAATCCCCATCAACTTGATATTGCACGCATTGAAATTTGTTTATACATTTCTTAACCTACTTTATAATGAAAGTGAATTTTTTTAAAAAAACAAAGAGGATCTACCTTTGTCAATATTCTTAAAGAAATTTTGTTTGTGAAAAAATCCCATGTGAGTTCCAAAGTGAGTGCATAATAATAAGATGCACAGAAAATTCTTTCCTTTTTTGCTTAAAAAAGTTATCTATCAGAACTTTTGTACAAATGACGACTTCGTTCTTTCATGGAAATTGACCCAACTTTAGGAAATTCTTTGAAGAAAATTTGATATCAAAGTTATCATTTTCTTCAAATTCATGAGCTTTGAATTTTTTTAATCAAATGTTTATTATTTTGGTTATTGATCACATTTAATTTTATGCAGAACTTCATTTTTAATTTGTTTAAACGAGTGGGTAAAAACCAGTAAAAAAGAAACTAACTAGTGAGTATATATATTTGGATCGGGTGAAAGTGCATGCGTAAGCAATTTAAAGTAGGTTTTAGACATAATTTTGTTTTATTGCTATTAGTTTTATTTAGAAGATGTATTTTATTGCACTTTCAACTCAATAAAGAAGGCCGACCCAAAATAGAATATCTTTAGGCTCTCAATATGGCATCAAGTTGTTTTTAGTTTGAGAAATTATAGTGAAGAGTCCAACCATGATCTCAAAGTCATTGAATATACTGATGTGGTTGAGTTATTGTTCTTTTTTTTTTTTTTTGAAAACACAAATTCATTCAAACAAACACATTCACACCAATACACCCATTTTCCAAAGCGGAGCCATCCAACCAAAACCAACATCTGAAACCTTCTTGGCCAACAAATCAACTACTTTGTTACAAAGTCTATTACAAAAAGAGATTTGCTCAATGCCAAGAATTGAAATTAGATACCTAATATCAACGACTAAATTGTTGAATTCAGAGATATTTGAGGAGCCATCAACAACAGTTTTGACTACACTTAGGGTGTTTGACTCCACCAGAATTGGGGGTAAAAAACAACTTTTCACCTCTCTCAAATGCTTCAACCCCTCCTTCAAAACAATCCCTTCAATAAGCTTGACTGATTGACTCACTAGATTTGATTTCCACCCTAATAACTTGGGGTACCCTCTCCAGTCGCGAACCACCCAACCAATGCCTCCTCTACCCGAGCTAGGATCCATAGAAGCATCCACGTTCAATTTCCACATGCCTTTGGGAGGAGCAATCCACTTACCAACAATATTTGAGACATGGGAAACCATGGGACTAACACCTGCACGAAGGAGAGAATGAACATTAATAGCTTTTTCAATAATATTTAAGAGATTATGGAACTTCAAGACCATCTTGCCATTAATTCCCTGGTTCCTGAAGTTTCAAGACCATCTTTAGGGATTTTATCACAAAGGCACTTCCAAAAATCGCACCTTTCGATTGAGTCATTGTTCTTGTTAGTTAAAATAATAATATTTTAATAACATATATTAGTATTACATTAGGGGGTGTTTGGTTTAAGAGGAGGTGAGATGAGGTGAGGAGTTGAAACCCAACACCTTGTTTGGCTCAAGGTGTTCTTCACCTCATCTCATCTTCTCTTTTTTTTTTTTTTAATTTTAAAATTTTTTCATCTTTTTATTTATTTATTTATTTATTTATATATATATATATACTTATTTTATGTTTGATATATTTTTTATAATATTATTATTTTAATATATCAATATATAATTATAATAATTATACTATTATTATATCAAATGTTTATCTAAATATATTTGAATTTTAAAAATTAAAATAAATAGATATATATTATCTCTTAATATATGACGTTAAATTTTCATATTTTTATTCATTTTTTAATCGTCTTTAATAACAAAAAAAGTTATAAAATTTCAATGGTTTAGAGATAGACTATAAATATCATATTTAAAAATTAATAATTAAAATTTATCTGTTTATTTTTAATATTAACAATAAATATATCAATTTATTATTAAAACAAAAATTAAATTAAAATAATTTATACGCATTGAATTTTTATTTGTAGTTTACAATAAATTTAAAAGTATGAACTTATTTTCAATAAACTTAAAAATATTAAACTTATTTTGTTTGTTAAAAAATGATATACTCTTGTATTCAGTTGCACTTTGAAATAATAGTAAGGTGGATTTTTTTTAAGGGATAAATTAATTCGAATAATTTTGAGACTCTTGATTGCATATACAAAAAACAACTATAAGTTTCAAGACTTGTATGAGTCATGGGGATTGAGATCTATTCAATCAAGATGTGACCGAGTTCTCTTTTAACTACAAAAAAATAATAAATAAAAAATTTTAGGGGTGTTTATGGTTCCCTAGAAGTATCAATAACTAATAAGATAAATATATTTAATTTATTATTATCTATTAATTAGTGTATTTTATTAAAAAAATTTTGACCTTCGGTAACTATGAATATGAATGTATAAAATGTATAAGAATTTTATTTTTTAAATAAAATAAAAATTTTTATCAAGATGTTATAATGACTAGTTTAACCAAATGATTTTATTTTTATTTTTTAATAAATAGAATCTTGGTATGTTTTTAAATTTTTTTATTATTTAAGTCTAACAAATCTTAAAAAAAAAAAGTTATTAACGATGTACAAATATTTTAGATTAGTCAAACTTTATTTTGGTGGTGTGAAATTTTTTTTTTCATAATTTTTTTAATTAAACAATATTTAAGTATGAAAGATTAGAAACTTTTAACCTCATGGTTATTATGTCGTACATAATATCATTGAAACTATATTTTTTTTAATAAAAACATTAATATGATTAAAGGTGTTTAATATTAAATTTATATTACTTACATTTTATTTATGACAGTGGTTATATTTACATACTTATTATATTAATAGCTAAATATTTGAGAATAATTATTTTTGTAAAAAAAGAAAAAGAACAATTTTATTGTTAAAAAAAATATAAGAACAAATTTTTTTTTAAAAAAAAAAACATATCTTAACGTCTCATCTCCTCTCTTTCCACCCCAAACAAAGTTTTTCTGTCATCTCATCTCTCTGCACCCCAAACAAGGTTTTTCTGTCATCTCATCTCACCTCAAACAAGGTTTTCTGCTATCAAACATCTCATCTCATCTCATTTCACTGTCAAACACCCCCTTAGGTTTTTTTTTTAAATTTAAGAGAATCATTAGATGGGAAAAACCTTTCCATACGTGGTTGGTTAGAGAACTTTTAGGGACATTTTGCTCTAATGAACATTCAACAAAGTTTATGTCTGTAATTTGCGTTATGTTTGTGAGTTTGTGATTTTGAGGTTACAATAATTGAAGGGAAAGATTCCAACATATGATATCAGTATCATAGTTAGACAAATTTAAAATGTATATCTAATTTGTCAACATGATTTTTCATTCTGGAATGAACCTAATTTTTCTTAACTATTAAGATATTTTTTCATTTATTTTTTTTCAATTGGTTGGAGGTTTCCGTAGTTTTGTTGTTTTAAAAATATGTCTACTCAAATTTAAACTTGGTAGCCAACCAATAGAAAATGACATACTACAATACAAGATTATAACAGTATATTATGCTAAATAAAACTATAGAATCCATATTTGGTTTTTTCTTTTTCTTTTTGGTAATATTAGTGGCATGATATAGTATCTAGTACTGAAGAGATAGTGAGTTTATCCTCATTCTAAATGCTATTCAATTGATTTTTTAATTTGATTAGTATTGATAGTCTAGTGTCAAAAAGATAATTAAAAAAAATCAAAATGTTGTACGTTCAATCATGATAATCGTTTACTTAAAAATTAATTTCTTATGAATTTTTTTGACAATCAAATATTGTAATGTCAATTTATATATTTTATGAGAATAGTTAAGACGTGCTCAAATTGATTATAAATATATGGGGAGAGGGGTGACAAATGTCAATTCTCAGGATCGAACTTGTAGTTTGGTGTTGAACTGGTTTACAACCAAACAATAAAACTATTGCGCTACTAACTCATTTGATATTTGACACTAGTGTTGAACTTGTCTACTTGGATTTTAATAAATATTTAGCTGGGATTTTTTAGGAATAGACGAAATTGAAAAAAAGTATTTACAATACTCGCAAAAAAACACAATTATAATCATACCCTTTAAAAATTATATGGTATAATACATAATATTGTATTAATACATAATATTGTACTAATAACATATAATATTATATTAATAATACATAATACTATAAAATACTATATTAATACCATAAATTATATGGTATAATTACAGTACATTCGACTATGGATGCAAACAAAATCAAATTTACCTAGATTTGCAATTATTTCGTGAAATTGCACTATCCAACATAATTTCCCTATTTAGTTTGATCTAAAAAAGAGAAAATATATTTTTAATCCTTAAATTTTAAAGTTGAACACTTTTATTTGAAATTTCATAATGCCTATTTTTATTCTTTATGTGATTTTTAGCTTATATTTAGAATTGTTTTCTTTTAAAAATTTAAATTCATATAAAAATTTAAACAATTATTTTATCAAATATAAATTCAAAATTAGTCTAATCATTATTTTAATCAATATTATACTATATAATTAACGTTGTTATCTAAACATTAAGGGCTTGCTTGGCTAGGGCTGGAAGGGAAAGGAAAAGAAGGGAAGGGAAGGGAAAGGAAGGGAAGTGCGAGTAAATTATTGTTTGGTAGAAAGAGAAGAGAAATGATGAGATAGTAAATTGGTGTTTGGTGGGATGAGAAGAGAATATATGTATATGTTTTTTTTTATTATAAATAATAGATGCTTAATATTTTTAATATAATATTGTATTATAATAAATAATAGATATTTGATAATTATTTGAAAATAATAAATAAAAATAAACGGATAAATATAATTTTTATGATAAAATTAAGTTTAGAAATTCAAATCAAAATAGATGCAATGAAAAAACAAAATAAAAAATTATTAAATTAATGAAATAAAACCATTCAAAGAATAAAATTTGATAATTATTTGAAAATAATAAATCAAAATAAATGAATAAATATAATTTTTATAAAAAATTAAGTTTAGAAACTCAAATGAAGATAAATGCAACAAAAAAATAAAATAAAAAAGTAACTGGTTTAATTATTGGAAAACTTACCAGATTAATCAAATTCAATAAAAACAAATTAGTCGTTTTAAAAAAAATTAGCAACCTAGTAATAATAGTGATATTGTATTAATAATATTAAATATTGTATTAATAAGTATTTATAGTACGATATTAAAACGTCTTAATGACTAAGGATGCAAATATTTTAAAATTTACTTACATTTATAATTATTTTGTGAGAAAAGTTTTCTTTTTTTTTTACATCAATTTTGTGAGAAGAGTTCATATAATACAAGTTTTCTAATTATTTTGAATAATTATATCTAGGATTCATATAAATATATATTTCTATTTATTTTACAAAAATGTTTTTTGTTTTGAGAATTATTTTACAAAAATGTATGAATTTAAAAGAGTTTGATAAATAATAAAAAATATATATGTATATAACAAGTTTTAAATGCATACATTATTGATAAAAATCAAATGTATAAACAATTACAAATTTTGTTTAAAGAACATGTCTACATCTATACTTTAAATTAAAATATATAATAATAATAAAAAATAAATAAATAAGACCTTAACTAAATATAACATGATTTCAAAAAAAAAAGAAAAACTAAATATAATTTATTTGAAAAAATAAAATTGAAGGGAAAATTTAAGAATGAAAACTAAAAGAAGGAAAGAAAGAGAGAAGTGGGGAGAAAAGGCAGGAATTTCCAGAAAAGAAAAAAAGAAAAAAAAAATTGAACATCACACACCAAGAAGGGCCGAGTTAACCCGGCCGCCCAAACATTGGGATGGAACCACCCCTTCCCTTCCTGGGCTGATGTTGGTGGGCCAAACAAACATTATTGATAATGAATTCAAATCTTTATACTAAAAAACATGGTGAAGGTAATAGTAAATTAGCAATTATGCAGCCGACAAATTGACCACCAATGCGGGAAATTACCACAACACTTCTCAATTTAGAAGAATGAAGCAACGACAAAGAAAAGAATTTTAAAATAGAACATTGGTATCCGCGTTTAGCGTTTTGCAATAATTCATCCGTGTGAATGATTAAATTATATGGAAGAAAAAACATTTCATTCCAATTATAACTTTTTATTTCATTTACAAAATAATAATGGAAATTAGTCAAATTCGACGTCGTTTTATTAGGCCTTGCGATTTATAGCAATAACAAACCATAGCTCTAGATGTCACAGTCAATTGTTCATATGAAGCTCAGAAATCTCATCGGCGCTTTGAAAGACCGGGCATCAATAATCAAAGCCAATTTCGCGATTAATCGGCGATCATTAAAACTCGCCGTCGTCCGCGCCACCACCCACGACGGCGGAAGCCCACCATCCGACGGCCGAGTTGCCGCCGTGTTAGCCCTCGGAAACGAGTTCCGGCCGTCGACGGCCATCGCCTGCGTCGAGACCCTGATGAAGCGCCTCCACACGACGTCCAGCGCCGCCGTGGCGATGAAATCGCTTTTCACTCTTCACATAATCGTAATTCGAGGTCCGTTCGATCTAACGGATCGGGTCGAGTTTCGCCCGTTTTCCGGCGGGCGGAATTCTCTGAACCTGTCCGCGTTTCGCGACGTGTCGGACTCGGCGATGAACGACTTGTCGTCTTGGGTGAGATGGTACGCCGGAGTTGTCCAGCATAACGTGATTCTTGAGAGGAAATCGGACCGGGTTTCGGAATTGGATGCGCTCGTGGGTTTTGTGGAGCGGGTCTGCGAGTTTCCCGAGTCGGTTCATCTTCGGAGGAACGACTTGGTTCACGAGGTGGTTCGGTTGGTTTTGGAGAATTACAGGTTGGTTCAGAGGGAGATTTGGGGCAGAGTTATGGAAATCGGCGACAGAGTTGAGAGGTTGAGTCTGGACGAGTTGACTCAGTTGGTTGGGGTTTTGACTCGGTTCGAGAATTGCAGAGAAAAACTGACCGGTTTGTTTGTGAACCGAGCGAAGAACGAGGATTTGTGGGAATTGGTAATGAAAACCAAAGGGAAATTGGTGGAGGTGAAGGGAATGAAAGAGGAGAAGAGGATGATCCTGGTGGAGAAGAGAGTTGACTCGAACGATTCGACTCGGTTTTGGAACCCGTTTGCTGAACCGGGTCAGTTGTTGTGGGTCCCAACAACCGCATGATTGGAAGGCTCGGTCTGACCGTTTCAACGGTAGGATAGTTTGGAGCTTTTGTCTGTTTGAAGAACTTGAAATTCGTTAATTTATTTTTTTTCCTTATTGTAGAGTTGCTTTTTGATTGGACTACTTTCTTTATTCACAAAGTCCTTTTTTTTTTTTATCAATTAATTTTTTACTTGTTCACTTCAATTCAATGTAAACTAAGATCTATTCTTATACATTGATGAAAAACATATATTAATAAGATAAGTATTATAGATTCAAATATAATATGATGTTTTTTTTTGCTTACATATTTATAAATTATAAATTGAAAAGAGAAGAATAATGTAATTCAAAACTCAATCAAACTCAAGTTGAAAATATATATAGATAGAATTTGGTTGATTTCTCTAATACATTAAGATTTGATGCAAAGAAATCTCCTCACAGAGTTCTCAGACCATATGTGCCCCAAAAATTTAATAAGACCTTTTATTTTTTAAAAAGTGGACTAAATGACAAAAATAAAAGTTTCTATAAAAAATGACAAAAAATAAAAGATTAATCATTGAATTAGTTAACAGTTATTGTCGAATGAGGCATTAAATCTTTTTTTAGCTACAACTTTTAAATATTTGTCTATAGATATTTTTTTATAAAAAAAACATTTTTGTATGGATTTTGATAGCCTTCCTAAGGTGGATCAATTTTATTTTATACATAATAATAAAATAATATAACTATCAATAGAGAGGTCAACAAAAATATTTAGGGTGGGTATGGTGTAGAGATTAAGTTAATGTGAATATTAAATTAAGCTGAAAAATTAAGTTAATCTGTGTTTGGTGTAGAAATTAAGCTAAGCTAAGACTGATATTTGTTGCAAGGATTAAATTAAGTTGAATATTAAGTTAAATTGTATTTGATATGAATATTAAGTTGAACTAGGCTTTTGAACTTATATTTATCATTTTCATGCATTTTTTTAATCATTCCACGTATTATGTATGTTTTGACCATTCAACTTATTTCTTTGATAATATATAAAATAACATTCATTTTAAATTGTAACACTATGATATTCATTCGGTAGTAAAATTATAATTTGGACATAATACATAAAATTTTAGTTCAACCAAATAAGAGATACAAATAAGATCATTCACTTACACGTAATAGAGGTGTTCATGGTCCGGGTTGTATAGAATTGGATGAATTTTTTGGACCAACCCAACTTTTCGGGTTGGTCAATTCGTCGACTCGCCCAACCCTACGCATTAGTGCAGCTCAACCCAACCCTATATTTTTCGGTTGCGTTGAGCTGGATTTTCCGGTTATATTACTATTCTTATTTCTTTTTAAGATTCATTACATAGACTTATAAATGTGTAAAAAAAAAAAAGGAGAAAACGAAAAAAAAGTGTACTTCAACTTATTACTTATATTATTAGTGCATATATTTATTTTATAAAGCTAACAAGTAAGTTAAAACTTATTTTATTAATTTATCTTACACATACACGCATAATATATATATATATGTATATAGTTCAAGTTGGATTGAATTGAGTTGAACGAGTAAAAAAATTAACCAACTCAACCCAACTAAAACTATAAAATTATAACTCAATCTAATCTAAAAAAAAAATTAAAACTCAATCCCGAATTAGGTTGGATAGTCCTGTTTCTTTGTACACCCTTAACACATTACATTATAGAGTTATTTTATTCACTCAGCTATTTATGACTTTTTTTCTTGTTTTTTTGAGTTCAAGTTGTTGAGAATTTCCATTGAACAAATATTTATTATGCATCTATTTGCGAATTCATTTAGAACACATTTGTATTTTCATTGTTGCGATGTTATTTTCTATTTTAAAATATAATGACATTTAAAATATTTTTTATTTTAAAATTTGTTGATATTTTATTTTGCTGTTCAAAACATAAATTTAAAATTATACGATAGATTTATGTTATATTTACCATATTTTGAATGTAAATTTAACAGAGCAATACTTAGGTAAGCGTGAGTAAGTATTTTGAAAATATTTATTCACAAAGTTACTTATCTTTAAGAAATGTTTAAGTCAAACCGAGGATCAGTGACGCAGTTGGTTATCTTGTCTGGTGTTAATCCATTTTAACTCGCGAGGATTTGTTGATCCCCTTCCCCCACTTTGTACTAAAAAAAAGAAAGTAATGTTTAAGTCAAGGAAAAAATGCAAAAAGGTAAAAATATGTGATTGAGAGAGTGTTTAAGCATTTCCAAAATACTTACCTACCCTCACCTAAGTATTTCTCGATTTAAAGTAATCCAAACATAATTTGAATTTCCATAATGTCAGTTTAAGTTTTTTTAAAAAGAAAATGTACAAATGTACAAATTTTCTCTCTTACTTTACCAAAACAATTTTTGGTTTTATTTCCCTTAAAACTGCCCATTTTTATTTTCTAGTTCAATCGACGAAGAGGAAGTGTTCATCTTTAAATTTGGATTTATCGATTTTTCATCTTTTCATTCCCTAAAAATTCTGAGCCTTTCGATATTTTTATCTTTCAATTTCGATTTTTTTTTTTTAATCTTTCCATTTCGATTTGTTACTGGATTAGTTTAGATTTTTTTTTTTTTTTCATCTTTTGTTTCGATTTTCTAACTCAATCGATGAAGGAGAAGATTGGAGAGAGCTTTGCGTTGGTGAGAAATCGAAAGTTCCGTTTGAGAATTTCAAAAGATTTGGTTGGTTTAGGTTAATTTTAGTAAAATTTTATTTTCATCATTTCAAAAGATTAAATATGATTTTTTATCTTTATCTTTTATAATTATAATTTTTTTTTAATGATTATGTTATTTTTTTATGAATAAATATTAAATTTTCTTTTTATAATTAAATTATATTCTATTTAAACTGAATTTGAATTTCCATGTTTCAATCGATTCGTCCGTCCATCAAGCCTCTATCTCAACCGTTGTTTTCTCTGTTAGCGCAGATCCACACCCTGAATTAAACAGGGGAACGGAACGGGTCATTATAAAATCGTAATGGGTCTAATTTCAAAATACACAAGAAAATCGCAATGAGTTATTATGAAATTAATCGAATGTGTAGCTTCTTTCCTATTTTTTTAAAAATTACAAATAAAATTTAAGAAAAAAAGAGAGTAGAGTGAAATGGTGCAGAGAAATTTAACGACGATGAGAGAAGCACAAATGAATAAGAAAAAGAAAGAGAGAAAGTGAAAATCACTCGGATCTTGAGAAGTTTTTTTTTTTAAATCCGCTAACTCTTGAGTCCACTTTTCCTAAATAATAGACCAAACGCAGATTTAGAGGATTTACTTAACTCGACTTGAGCCCCCCACCAAACACGCCCTTAACAGAAAATCTAAACTACTCAGCACAATATTAATTAAAAATAACCTAAAATACTTAAAGAAATAATCTACGAAGGAACGAAAATAATTTGAGGTTTTTTTGAAAAGTATATATGGTTTCTTGCATGTAGCGGCTTTGGGAAAATATCTATGGAACAATTGTTAGAGGACAAGATGTCAGTCGATGTGATTAAACATAATGGGTAAATAAAAAAACAAAATAGTTATAAAAAAAAAAAGATTAATCACATGGTCAAATTTACTTGGTTACAAAACTGTATGTGAAAAAAGGATCATCATTCATATTCCTTGAGTTGATTTTTTATATGTTTATTTTCTCTAAAAAGATTACATTAGTTTGATCGCCATCTTGAATGGATCTTACAAAACTCTACTTACATATATGGGATCCAAACATTTTGGTATCAAATACCAGCTTAAGTTTATATTGACTTGGATGGGTCCAAACTACTCGCATAGGTTTTTACCCGCTTGGTTCAGATTGGAATTTGAGATCAATAATCCACATGGAGCTTTCATACCAGATTAGAGAATACCTACGAACTTCCACCTTAAAACCAATTGACAATAAGAGAAGTAAGTGGAGAGTAATTCATATCCCTTATCAGAGATGTCCACGGGGCGGGGCGTGGAATGTCTTCCCCGTTCTCGCCACCAAAATCAATCCCTGTCCCTTTGAAATTCAAGTTTTTTTTTGCAGGGATCGAGGTGGGGATTTCCGGGAAATTGTCATTTTTTTTCTCATAATTTGTAATTTTTTTCACTTTATTTTTTTTTTTTTATCTTATTTGATCTTTTGTATTATATTTGGAGCACAATTTCTAAAATAATTTCATCTATAACATATTAATTTTTATCAGTGATAGAACTCAACTAGTGATAGAACTCAACTAGTGATAGAACTCAATTTGAAATTCTATCGCTAATAGAAATTCAAGCAGTAATAGAAAAAGTCTTTCATTGATTGAATTCTATCACTAATAGAACTCAGCTAGTGATAAAATTTAATTTGAATTTTTTACTACAAATAAATTAGTTTTGATTTTATGTTATAGATAAAAATATTTTATATTTTTTTGTTATACATGCAAAATCCCCTTATCTGACCATAAAAATTAAATTCTAATTTATCATGTGAATTTAAATTTAAAGCTACATATTAATATATATATAAATAAATATATATATTTATATATTAAGATAAGTAAATAAATTCAGGATAGGTACAAATTTGCCACGCTTATTCCCCATTTTCCCGCCTAAACAGGGATTCACTAACCCGTTCAGAGCAGGGCTCCGTAAAGCTCTGGCTTGATTGGGAAAATGTCTATTCTTTATAAAGGTATTGTAGAATTCTTACCTTTTCAAAGTGAGACAATTGCCACAAAGTGAGTATCTCTAATATGTTGGAACAATGTATTTTCCTTCTCCAACAGTATGCCCTTGTATTTTGTTTTGTAATTTTCTCAAAAATTAAACCAAAACTAATTTATAAAACTTGTATGATTTTTTGTTTTAAATTAAATATATAAAGAATTAAAACATAAATGATTATCCAAAGTGTTCTTACTCATTAAAGTTCTTTATTAAGTAAAGTTATCGAATAAATGTGGTCTTTTCCTTTAGACAAAAGTAAACTTTAAAAGGTTCTTTTTTTTTTTTAAAGTATACTTTAGAAGGTTTGTTTTTTAGATTACAATGATTTGAGACGGAGAGATTTAAATTCAAAATAATGAACTACTATTATTAACACTTTAATAGCAAAATAATTTATAATCGAAATATCTATTTATCCATTTTTCTATTATGATCTATGGAGACCTTAAAAAATATTATGATGTATAAAAAGAGTTAGAACGAAAAATGATTATATGGAAAGGATGTGACTTAATATTTATTTTTTTTAATGTAATATTCCTAAAATATCATTTTTTAAAATTTATTTTAAGGAATTTTTGCATGTATAACAAGACAAAATATTTTCATCAACATAAAATCAAAACTAATTCATTTCTAGCGAAAAAAATTCAAATTGAATTCTATCAGAGTTCTATTAGTGATAGAATTCAATCAATGAAAGACTTTTTCTATGACCGCTTGAATTTTCTATTAGTGATAAAATTTTAAATTAAGTTCTATCACTACTTAAATTTTATCACTGATAGAAATTAATATGCTATAGATGAAATTATTTTAGAAATTGTGCTGCAAATATAATATAAAAAGTAAAATGTGTTGCTGATGATAATTTTTTTTATTTATTATTTAAATAAAATTTAAAAATAAGTTTTAAAATTCAAATCAAAATGAGTTAGAAATATATTAGTTTAATTATTTTAATTATTTATATCTTTAATTCATATGAATATGTATTTGCATTTATTTAAAACAAAATGCATGAGTTAGAAAAAATTGATAAATAACACGATAAATATTTATTAATATATATTTTTATACAACAAATTTCAAATGCATGATAAAAAATCAAAGGTATAAACACTAAAAAATATTATTTAAAGAACCATATATATCTAAAAGAGAAACGATAAATATTACATTTTAAAAAAAAAAATACACATAATAAATAAATATAATCAATTAAATTAAATTAGTGAATGACTCAAAATTAACGACCTTAATTTTTGCCAACACGAGCAAGACCTCAAATAACATCAATGTTTACCTAATGATCTTGAGGTTATATGTTTGAATCCTCCACCCCCAAATATTGTATTCTATAAAAAAAACTTTAATTCTTGATTTAAGGGAAGCTAATGAAAATTTATTTATTTTTATATATTTAGATCGTTACCATTATCCAATAATTAAATTTGGTAATCCGATAAATGCAATCAAAATATCAAAAATTTAAATTGATAAGCATTACAAAAAATTCGAAGGCAAAATTCTATATATCTACATCTATATATATATATAAATACAAAATAAATTTGATAAAAAAAAAAAGAAACGAAGATAAAATACCGTGTGTATAAAAATTTAAAAACTAAAAAAGAAGGTTGGGTCATCTCTTCCCTTTCCAACTGAGAAAAAATAACTCGGACGACTAAATACGGAAATAAAATTTCCCTTCTACTAAAGGTCTTTATTTAGTAAAGTTATCGAATAAATGTAGCATTTTTCTATTGGAAAAAGTAAAATTTAAAAGGCTTTTTTTTTTTTTTGAAACGAACTTTAAAAGGCTTCTAAGTAGAAGGATAATTGAAAATCGAATTATTTTATCCCTTTTTCTATTACGATAAGGGAAAATTTTAAAATAAAATAAAGTATAACACCTATATAAATTGAAAACTTGGACGCATTATTTTCTATACACTCAAATATTATTGTCTCCACTCTCCTCCTAAACACATTCAACAACAGCCTTCGGTTTCTTCGGCAAAAAGAAAACAGGTAATTGTTATTTTTATTTTTTTTTGAAAAATAGTTTTTTTCAATCAAATGCCGCTAAATTTTTAATAAACAGGGTTATGGTTTTTTTCGGAGCTTTTCTCCCCTATACACGTTATCATTAGCTCATCTCTATACTGTGATATCGGGATACTGGAAGGATATTCTAGTTTAAGCGTGAAAAAATATTCTAATTTAAGCCTTTTCCAGAGCCTCAAATAAGGGATCTCTCAAGAAAAAAGTCTTGAAGTCATTAACATTAACCACTGACTGCCTCTTGGGGACGTAATCAGAGTTATGCTTAAGTTTTTATGGCTACATTTTTTTTTTATATCTGTGACTGTTTAAACCAATTTATGCGCACTAATGTCACATGACATGATGTTAAGGAAATGCTTAAAAAATTAATTGTTAGGTAGGTAGTCACCATGAATTGAATTATTATCATCTTTAGCATCTAAAGACCCTCTCTAACCTTTCATGTAATTTTTTTTTTAAATCAACCCTCCATGATAGTTAATATCTACCTAGATTTTGAATCTTAATTGTATTCTTTTATAAGTAGCCAATTCTAGTATCTCTATTTTAATCTATATATTTTTTTATAAAAATATTTCATATAAATCACCATATTTAAACTTGTATTATCTTCGAGAATATAAAAAAAAAAAAAACTTGTATTATCTTCAATAAATTTAATTATTTTCGATCAATTTATTTTATTTGATTATTTCCAAAAGTTTAACTAATCTATCAATTTTACTCAATTTTGATATTCACATTATTTTATTTTATTTTTGTTCATGAAAAAACCCCCATAAAATACACAAAAGAGTGGATATCATTCTAATAAAAAGTGTAGGTATCACGTAGTAACCCGAATAAAAAATGTTGTTGAACTAAAAAATTTATAAGATGAAATAAATTTAAAAAATAATTATAAATATAGTGATTTAGAAACCTAATTTTTATTATTGAGTATCGTTACCTACTTTATTCTTATACTACTACATAAATACTTGTTGAAAAGCCCATTCAATACAATTTCTCAAAAAAAGAAAAGGAAAAAAATATCCCTGATCTAAATTATATTTTCTGCGGGGAAATATCACAAATTAAATATATGCCCAAAAATCAAACACCGATTGTTTTATATATTCAAATTAAAAATAGAAAAAAGAAAGGTTGAGTTGGTTAATGACTCCCTACTTATTTTCATAAGTTAGCTTAAATTGACAATTCTTTTTAGTAGCATTTGCAGGTAACGCAATGGAGAAGGATGATCAAGAACACCACCAAAAACAAAACATCATCATGAAAAGAGCTCTTCTTATTTTCAACTGCATTTTGCTAGCTATCGGCAACTGCGGCGGCCCGATGATCATGCGCCTCTATTTCGTGCACGGCGGCAACCGCATCTGGCTCTCGAGCTGGCTCGAAACCCTCGGATTCCCCGTGATCCTCATCCCATTGCTGATCCTCTACTTCCAACGCCGCCGCGCAGCCGCCGCGGGCTCCTCGGTAAAAAAGATCTTCATGACGCAGCGGCTGTTTCTAGCGGCAGCTGGCATCGGCTTTCTCTTCGGGTTCGACGACTATCTGTACGCCTACGGGCTGGCGAAGCTGCCGGTCTCGACCGCGGCTCTGATCATCGCGTGTCAGCTGGCGTTCACGGCCGGGTTCGCGTACCTGCTGGTGAAACAGAAATTCACGTCGTATTCGGTCAACACGATTGTGCTGTTGACCATGGGAGGGGCGGTTTTGGCAATGCACACGAGGGGGGACCGCCCCGCCGGAGAATCTACCAAACAGTACGTCACCGGATTCTTGATGACGGTGGCCGCCGCCGTGGTGTACGGATTTCTGTTGCCGCTTGTGGAATTGACCTATAAAAAAGCTCAACAGGAAATTACGTACACTCTGGTTTTGGAAATTCAGTTTATTATTTCATTTATGGCCACTGCCGTTTGCACCGTCGGAATGTTAATCAACAAAGATTTCCAGGTAACCCTAAAACCCACTCATCTTTTCTTAAATTAAATTAGTGTTTAAAAAACACTAATTTAGGTCAGGGCTAGCGTTTGTAAATTAGTAATATTCAGTTCTCATTGTTTAGAAAATGTGAATTTTGTCTGTATTATTTAAAAGATATTAGAATTCACTCCTTATATATTTTTTTGAAAAAAAAAACAAAAAATAAGTGCTTTTTGGTTGATAAAACTTAAAATATAGTGCTATTTAGTTTTTTTTTTTAATATAGTGCTTTTCGTTCGATTGTTAGTGAATTAAGTATTTGTTTATGTATAGTGAGTTTTTTTTTTTAGAACAATAAAATTGTGAATTAAGAGTTCGATTGAATATATATTTTTAATCATTTATTCATGAATATATATATTTTTTTATCATTTACTCAATTTATGAACTTTCTATGTGTATTTAATTCTTCGCGATTATGAATGACCATAATAGTATTGTATGTTAGGTTTTATTGAATGATAGGGAGTAAAAAAAAATTTAATGTTAGAAACTAAATTCTAGAGTGTTGAAATTATAAATTTGGTAAATCATAGTTCAGCCATTATAATTTATCCTAAAAGGAGTCAGACATTATGGTGCATGCAGGTACATGGATTTTAAATCTAATCTTTTCAAGCATAACCTCTATATCAATTTCCAAAGAAAAAAACCCTAAAATGAAATAGAATGAAATTAAATCATCCAAATTCAGATATGACCTAAACTTTTTTTTTTTATAGTATTTATGTTTTATTTACTTATTTATTTTCATCAAATGGGTCAGGCTATTCCCAGGGAAGCAGCAGAGTTTGGATTAGGAGAAAGCAAATATTACATAATTCTAGCATGCAGTGCCATCATTTGGCAAGGTTTCTACTTGGGAGCCATTGGCATTATTTTCAGCTCGTCGTCTCTATTTTCGGCGATCGTCATCGCAGTATTATTGCCCGTGACCGAAATTCTCGCGGTTATCATATTCAAGGAAAAGTTTACTTCTGAGAAGGGATTTTCATTAGCTCTCAATCTCTGGGGTTTCTTTACCTATTTTTATGGAGAATTTAAGCATAACAAAGCTGAAAAGCTCGAAAAAGTTGACTCGCCTGCAGCCACTCAACTTACAAACGTCGTTTGAGTAATGTTATATGATTTATTTAGTTATTTAAATTCATTAATACTTTGTTTGAATGTTTTGGTTAAAAGTTTAAATTTAGTCAAAGTTTGTTACAACTTTTGATTCTGTGTATTCTATAACTAGTAGTTTGTTAGAGATTTGCAAGTAGTTAGGATTTCTTTGCTTTTTTCTTTTTTTGAAATTTGTGAGAATAACTGAGAAACACTTTGATTATAATAATAAATTAAATATCTTTTTATGAGATTAATTTTAGATATTTCTATGGTTTTTTTTTTTTTGAAACTTTGTATAGTTATGATGTAAATTAATTGTAAATTTCATGTACCTTGCATGATTTTATATGATGTTTATTTCCAAAAAAATATGTTTATAAATTTATATAGTTATGGTGCATTAATTAATAAAATGAATTTCTGTAATAGATGTAAATTAATTCATCATAATAGAGTTTATGTATTTGTATCAGTTCTCTGTGTAATCTCCTTATCAAATCTTCTAGAATTAATTATGGATTTGTTGAGAGATTTGAAATATCTATGCTGAAAGGATCTTTTTATTGTTTATGAGAATAATTGAGAGAGTTAATTTTAATAATAATAAATTATAATTTAAACTTTTGTAATTCTATATATATATATATATATATATATATATATATTTAGTTGTTTAGTATAATTGGGAGATTTGAACTAATAATTTTTTTAGTCATAAAATACACTACTGAATTATTGTTGACTCTAGTTCTATTTAGTTATCGTGCATTAACTAATATAATGAAGTCTTTAATTTATTTATATATAATTTAAATTAAATATTTTTATGAGACTTGATCTATGCCCACTTTCATAGGACCATCCTCTCATTAGTGTTTATAAATAGCTCTTCTCAAAAAAAAAAAGTGTTTATAAATAGCTTGTAGGTAATATTGATGATGAACATGAATTAAATCGGATGAAGAAAGTTTTTTGGATCCATTCAATTTTTGGATTGATAAATTTATCATTCTGTTCAACTCTATAGATTATAGTAATCTAATCTATGGTAGTTTATTTATTTATTATTTAATTTTAATTTCGAAATAAATCAACATGATAATTTTATATTTAATTTATATTTTGAAAGTTTTGGAAGATAAAAAGTTCAAATAAATAAATATAAGCACGTATGATATGTCATATGCAAAAAAAAAGTTTATAATAAATTTGGTTTAAATTGGATCCACAACTCATGAATCAAGTCAAACTATGATAATTTTATTTATTTGAATTCTCTCCCTATTTAACGAGATAATCCAACCAAATCCATAATAAAAATTAAGTTCAATTTGGATTAGTCTAGATTTCAATTATTTTATTTTTGACAATTATTTGATTTTTGAAATTTACTTTTTACTTAAATTTTGTACTTTATATGTAGAGATGTCCATGGATGGGGTGGGCCCGAGAAATGGTTTTTTCATTCCTGCCACTTAATTTAATCCTCGTTCCTCGAAAAATGCCAATTTTTTTTTAGGGATTGAGGCGGGGATTCCTCGCCAAAGATATGGTCCCCGCGGGAATTTTTTTAATTTTTTTCTTACAATTTTTTTTTTACAATACTTTTGAATAATTAGATTTTCTTAAAAAATATTAATAAATTTCAATGAGTACCCAACTATAATGTTAATTATTAAAGAAAAATACTCATATGCATATATAATTTCATTAACAAATATATTTTTATATTTATTTGAAAATTAAAGAGTAAAATATAGAAAAAATATATATATAAAAAAAAGTAAACGGTACGGATATCGGGTCCCCAATAAACTCATCCTCGCCTGGTTAGAGGCAGGTCCCCGCAGTGAAAATGAACATCTCTATTTATATTCCATCTTTCCTAAAAATTAGTGTATCAAAAACTTTCATTTGGCCCTTTTTTTTTTCTTGAAACCCAAAATTATTATCGCCCTTTCCATCTCCAATACCTTGTACTTTAATGAGAATTTAGATGGAAAATTTATTTTTAAACTTACATCCTCGAAAACTTACATCCAAATGAGTTTTTACTAATTCCTTATTTTTATTTTTAAAAATAATTCTTTCTCAATTTTACTTTTACAAATAACTTCTAATTTTTAATCATTCATTTATAACTACTTATTCATTTCTAACCACTCATTTTGAATTATTCATTTCAAATCAATCAAAATAATTTCTTTTTAACCACTCAATTTTAATCATTCATTTTTAAGGGGCTTTTGCATGCATATTACAAAATGGTTAAAATATTCCATGAATAGCACAATAATGAAAATATTTGCACATATAGCAAAAAATGTAAATTGATAGGCTTCAATATTGATAGATTCTATATCGATAAACGCTGATAGAATCAATTACTAATAAATAAAGTAAATTGATAGACTTCCATCAGATTTTATCAATAAGGACTAATAGAATCAATTACTAATAAAATTGATAGACTTCCATCACTAAAGAATGATAGACCCTATCAAAGTCTTCTATAAAAAAAAAGTAAATAATTATTTTTTTAAATGGCAGAATTTGCTATAAAGGAATTATTTTTAAAAATGTTCTGTAATGGTAAACTGTGATAAAAAAGTTGTTATACAATGTAAATTCTCTTTTTTTAACTATTTAAAATTACTAATCATTTTAAATTTACATAGAAATAAGATTTTAATTCTAATTTCTCTAAACAAAAATAACATCCAAATAAATTTTATGCTATCACTTTCAATTTTTAACAAAAGAATTCATAAATATAACTACTCAAGTTAAATCCTCATTTAATATGCTAAACATAATATGCCAAACAAAAACATCCCCTCAACAACACAAAATACAAACGTCTGAATAATTTACATTTTGGTAATTAGTATATTTTGGTAAAATTTACATTTTTTTTTAAAGCTTTTAATCGGTGTATTTTTTTAATATATTTTTTCAAACTTCATAATTGTAGTCAATCAAAATACGTATTTATCTGTAATTTCTTCTAAGAAGCTTAAAAACACAAAATTAAATTTGAAGAGTAATTAAATCCTAAACTTTCAATTTTAAATATACATCTTTAAATATTTTTTAAAATATGAACAATTATTGTCTTGAATATCTGAAGTACTATTAGAATAAGGAAAAGTAGTCTATAGCTAGGCCTATAAATAAAGCCCTTAAAAAAATTATCATTGAATAAATGTGGCCCTTACCTATTAGAAAAAGTAAACACTAAAAGTCTAATTTATTAGGGAATAGCGATGTTCGTTTTCCCCGCGGGGACCCGCCCCTAACGGGGCGAGGAAAGGGGAAAAATTTTCCGTGGGTTAATCGGGGACGGGGAATGTATTTCCCGTCTCTGATTCCCCGATCCCCGCCCCGATTACTTTTTTAAAAAAAATATTTTTTTTAATACTTTACTTATTTTATTTCAAATAAAAATATATTTTTTTGATGAAATTATCCATGCATATAAGTATTTTTCTTTAATAATTAACATTATAGTTGAAATTTATAAATATTTTCTAAGAAAATCTAATTATTTAAAAGTATTGTCCAAAAAAAATATAAAAAATATAAAAAAAAATTGCCAAAATCCCCGCGGGACCCTATCCCCAAAAAAAAAACCGGAATTTTTTCGAGGACGGAGATTAAATTAAGTGGCGGGGACGGGGATAGGAAAGTCATTCCCCGACCCCGCCCCGTGGCCATCTCTATTAATGAATTATTATTATTATTATTATCAATAATGAAATCAAACCACTTCATTCATTAATGACCAAAATAAAGTATACAATAAAATAATTGAAAGATAGAAATCAAAATGTTAGAACAATAGATTTGAAAGAGAAACTTGAACTTGATCCACATAACTCGAATCAAGACAAAAAAAAAAAAAAAAAGAAAGATTATTAATCATGAAACTCCTAAAATGATATAAAAGAGATTGTTTTACACAAAGAACAAGTGGGTCTAAATATATAGAAGTCATTAATAAAATTAGTTACCACTTCATAAATTGTCGTTAAAAAAGCTTGAGGAATTAAATTATCATCATAAAAAAAACATTGAGGAGCAAAAACCTGCCGAAAAAGAAAATAATAATTTCAAAACCGCAGAGGATCGAAACTCTTAGACTAGTAAAAAAAATAATTGAGAGAAAAACTATTAAAAATAAATTTTAATTCTCAAATTTTTAAATGTACAATTTTAGTACCTCAAATATTTAATGACCTTTTAACTAAACTCTAAAGTAACTAAGGGTAAGTGGCGCAGTTGGTTATCTTGTCTGGTGTGCTCTCATATTATTTAAGAGCGTTGTGTCATTTATGTAGAGTTTGTTGGTCTCATTTTCCCACTATGTACTCAAAAAAAAAAAAAAAAAACTCTAAAGTTAATCACATTTAAAAAATGTTTATCCAATTATTGGAGCCTGCTACACTGCTGCAATCATTTGATGGGAACTTCATTCCAAACTTGTTACGCTTCACTACTGAAAGGGAAAATGGAAGAGAGGGAAAAAACTAAATTTTATTTTATTTTTATTGTAGTTTAGATTTAATTAAGAGACCACTTTTAAATTTAATTGATAATTGAAGAATTAAAATTGAATATTTAAGTTTCTCAAAAAAAAATATATATATATATATTTAAGACCTCGTTTGATATTTGATTTTTTATTTTTGATTTATGAAATTTAAACTTATCTCTATTCAAATTTTCTATCATGTGTACTCTATACTTCCTACAATATATCCATGTGTTCTAATACTAACCAAATTTCAAAAACAAAAACAAGCTTTTTGAAGCTATTTTTTTTTCAAATTTTGGTTTTGTTTATTAAAATATAGATAAGAGGTAGATATTCAAATAAAGAAAAATGTATATGTTGGAGATACTCACCTTATGGTGTAATTATCCAACATTGATAAGGTGAGGATTCTTCAACACATTTATAAGGGATATGAGTTACTCCTCTCATTACCAATTGATTTTTCTCTAATAATATAGTAAGATAGTTGTTGTATGTTTAAATTTCATAAACACAAAACGAAAAACAAAATAGTTATCAAATGAGGTATGAGGTATCGTTTGATAATCATTTCATTTTTTATTTTTTGTTTCTACTTTTTCATTTTTTGTTTTTTATTTTTTGTTTTAAAAAATAAAAACTATATGTATTTGATAACTGATTTTAATTTTATGTTTTAAAAAATTAAAAACCAAAAAATATGTTTGGTAATTGTTTTTTGTTTTCAAATATCAAATTTTATTTTGATTTTTTTAAATTTTTTACTATTTATTTTTTATACTTTTTTTAAAATGACAAAAAAAGTCTATTTTTAAAAGTTACCTTTTTTTAGTATTTTGAATTTCTTTAATATTTTAAAAATGTTTTAAAAAATTTTAAACACAAAAATTAAAATTAGTTATAAAATAAACTTATTTTCAAAAAAATTAAAATCAAAATCAAAAACCAAAAATTTATCAAACTGGATCTAAAAGTCTCAAATTTAAAATCACAAACCTCATCAAACCTGAACATTTGAATATGAAAATTTTGTAGTTTTAACCTATTTAAATAGATAATAGTAATAAATGAATTTTAAATGTACAACTTTTTTTTAGATAAATATAAGAATAAAAAGATACTTTAACCCGCGGGCTGCGTACGTGTAGGGTAAGGAATAAAATTTAATTTAATTTAATCCCTATCTTTCAAAAAAATTCCATTTTTTTATTGGGGATGGTAGCGGCAATTATTTGCGGTGCACCGGTGGGGATCAGATTTCCATGGAATTTTTTTTAATTTATATATATATAAATTTATTATTAAAGAAAAATATTTATATGTGAATAGATAAACTTATCCTAAATATATTTTTATTTAAAGTTTAAAGAAAGAAATATTTTTTTTAATAAAAAAAAGTAAACGGGGTAGGAATCGGGAATCCAGGACCGAGAAATTTTTTAATTTTTCCTCATTCCCGTCCCCAATTAGCTGAACAAGAAATTTTTTGTCTCTCCCCAATCCCGTTCTCCACTCCGTTAGAGGCGAGTCCACGGTCCGAAGGGAGATAATAAACCTCTCTAGTAATATGTCAATAGTTGAGAGTAGGGGTGAACATGGGTTGGGTTGGGTTGGGTTAGAGAGGTTTTCAACCCAACCCAAATTTTCGGGTTGGTCATTTTTCCAACCCAACCCAACCCAATTAAAGAAACAACCCAACCCAACCCAACCCTTATATTTTCGGTTTGGGTTGGGTTAAATCATCATCAATTCAATAATAAATTATAATTATAAATATCTTTTATCAAATTAGTCATACATTATATATAAAACAAAATATAATCTTCGTCAAGGTAATGAAATGAATATAAATATACAATCATATTCATATAGAAGATTCCAATTATAAAACATAAAACAAATAGATAATTAATTAAAACAACAAAAATAGATGACATAATTCGACTTCTATAGAACAAATATATAATTAAAACCAACAAAGATGTTTTACGACTATATATTTATCATGATATATAAATGATAAAGTTTTGAAAAAATACTAAAGATTATGGGAAATAAAAAGTCTAACAATAATAATTAAATAAAAATATATATACACATGTATAATTATGTTATAGTATAAAAATATATATATTTTAAAACTAAATAATAATTTCGGGTTGGTCGGGTTGGGTTGGGTTAATTTTAGGTCAACCCTTAACCCAACCCAACCCAATATTTCTTGATTTTCAATCCAACCCAACCCAAAAATTTATTTAACCCAACCCAACCCGTCAATTTGGGTTGGGTTAGTTCAGGTTGTTCGGGTTTCGGGTTGTTTGAACACCCCTAGTTGAGAGGTTAAAAGTTTAACTTAATATTATTTGTTATTTTCTTCTTTTTTAAGTTGGATATTATTTTGTTAACAACATAAAAAGTAAAAAGATAAAAGGTGAAAAGTTAAATAAATAAATAATATATATATAAAATAATATATTATTATTATTATTATATATATATATATTTGAAAACTCAGAACGGTCACTGACCGTTTCTGATTTTTATTTTTATTTATTTTTATTTTTTTACCGTTGCAAGCACACATATATATATATATAAATTATTATTTTCTTTATTTTCATTTTCTTTTCAAAACAACCAAAAGCCACCATTTGTCACTCATCCAAAACTCCACATGTCAACTTTTAAGTGGTGCACGATGTACACTTAGTTGTCACTTCCCCGTCTCGAGATTTTCTTGTTCAAACTTCTTTTGACAATAACTTCTTCGTTTCAATTCCGATTTGAATAATTCAAATTGCGTTGAAATCCTTGTTTCGAGCACTATGCTGTTGACATCTTAAAACATCAAAATCATTAATAAATAAGATCAGGTTTGTTATCATCAAAATATTAATTAATTAAAATGAATTAATTGAGATAGGGTCAAATAGCCAATATCGCTCAAACGACATTATACATCTAATGACCTAGAAGTCTTAGGTTATTGTCTCTCCCATCCCCTGTTCTAATCTTAAAATTAAAACGTTAAAGATAAGTACCTTGTGGTGCAATTATCTCACCTTAAAAAGGTTGAAGACGGGATATTAAATATTTCGATCCATAAATTTAGATCAAATTCAAGATAACATTTCCGAGAAGCTTTCAAAAATAATATAATATGACATTATTATTGAATCTTTGTGTTGATTTCTTGATTTAAATAATACTTTTTCTTGATTTCTTTCCTTTCTAAATTTGTTTAGGAAATTGAAGAAAATTATTAAATTTATAATTTGTGTTGATTTTTTTTTTTGAATTATGTGTCTAAATAAATCTTTAAATTATCTATTTCTTAACAAAATTCAAAATTTGATCATCTTATTAAATAAAACTATATTTTTATATGTTATAAATTAATTAGTGCTTTTACAAATTTTATAAATATGAAACATTTATTAAAAATAAAGTTGAAAATTGAAAATTAACGATCGGTTCAATATTTTAATAAAGATGGACTAAATTTGTAAAAAGTAAATTAAAATTAACATTTAGGTGAATGTTGAGTATTATATATTTATGATTGAATATTAGAAATCATTACCATATTTTACATAAAAAATATTTATGATTCAATATTAGAAAGATAAGAAGTCATTATCATGTTTTATATAAAATAGTGCACTATTTCTCTTATCTACGATTTATTTTGACGGTATATTTTCTAATATTAAAAAAAGTCCTTACAAGAAGTACATATTTTTCTGATTTATTTTGATGGTATGTTTTCTAATATTAAAAGTCTATACTTTTTTTTTTTGAGTACTTAAAAGTCCATACTTTGAAAGCTACTCTATTCTGTCAACGCTTGGAATAACTCATCTTTGCAATAAAGTCTAAAATAATTTTAATGGAAACCAAAAGGATGGAGAGAAATGAAAACTTTTATTGATGCGGTCCAATAATTCTTTCCAACTGCCTATAATAGCTAATAAAATATTGCATTTTTATTTAGAATCTTGCAGACAATTTCGGGGAAATTATATTTAATATATTATTTTCCTTTCTCTCCCTAGGATGGATAAGTGTGACCATGCAAATCTTTTTTATTTTTTTATTTTAATCTAGAGATGAGATTTCATGGTTTGTTTGTTAGTTATACATTAGTTAAAAAAAATTGAGTTCAAACGATATAATATGATAATAAAGATGTTTCACGTTTAATCCTTACTTCTCGACACAAATTTAATAAACATTTTTATATTAATTATAGTTTCAAATGTTTTAACTTAAATTTTAAATAAAGTTCATGTGAGAATTAAGTTAACTGTTAATTTTTTTATAAATGCTTAATCTTTGAATATTTTGAAAAGAAGATTTGCGTAGTGTCTTTTGCTACGTGAAAATTATGATTAAACTATAAATATATTCAGTTGTACAAACTCTCAATTTTTTTTTGAAAAGACCTAAACTAAAATTAAATAATTATTAGTATAGTGACTAAAATATATTAAAATAAAACGTTAGGTAATAACAATTTAAAAATATATATGAATTATTTGTCTATGATTGCATTCCATCGAGTTCTATCATGTGAAAACAGGACCATACGAAATTTAAAAACTTTTTAAAAGTAAATTTCAAAGCAAACAAAAAAAACTTTTAAAATTTGTCCTTTTTGCAATTCAAATTTCCACACAATTACTTTCCAACTCATCCTTCTAAGAAAACAAGAAACAAAATACAAACCATATATAATAATAATAAATTCAAACCTTGTATTTTTGTGGATATCTATTTCATTAAATACGAACCGTCAAACTCAATTCCGTTGAAATTCAAAATTTATAGGGTTCAATCCATTTGAAAAATAATCGCTTTACTTACTGTTCTTCCCTCAATTTCGGCATTTAAAGCCGCCCATTAAAAAAATATATAATAATTAATTTTAAATTAAAATTAAATTCCTTTTCGCTGACGTATTTTGTTGAAAATATTGCTACCCTTGATTTGATCGACAAAAAAGGACAGGTACACAAAACAATTTGACCATGTTGACACAGTCTTACAACAATCAGTGCTTTGGCTATACATGTTTTCATTATAAATTGAAAAAATAAAAAGAAAAAAGAAACTTTTTTTTATTTTCTCCAGTCTTTATAGCTTTTGAAACAAATTGCAGAATCAGTGAAACTCAAAGGAAAAAAAATATGGAAATTGAAGAACAGAACAAAAAAGAGAGCAATTCCATGAAAAGGGTTCTTCTTCTTTTCAATTGCTTTTTATTAGCCGTCGGAAACTGCGGCGGCCCGTTGGTTATGCGCCTCTACTTCATCCACGGCGGCCACCGTGTTTGGCTCTCAAGCTGGCTCGAAACCTGCGGATTTCCGATCATTCTAATCCCTTTGTTAGTAAATTACACGCAACGCCGCCGTGCCGCCGCCGCCGCAGAGATCGTGTTGATGACGCCGCGGCTGTTCTTCGCGGCCGCCGGGATCGGCTTCATCACCGGCTTCGACGACTACCTGTACGCGTACGGCGTGGCGCGGCTGCCGGTGTCCACGTCGGCGTTGATCATTGCGTGCCAGCTGGCGTTCACGGCGGGGTTTGCCTACGTGTTGGTGAAGCAGAAATTCACGTCGTATTCCATAAATACCATCGTTTTGCTGACGATGGGAGGGGCAGTTTTGGCAATGCACACGAGTGGGGACCGCCCCGCCGGAGAATCGGTGAAGGAGTACGTCGCCGGATTCCTGATGACGGTGGCCGCCGCCGTGCTGTACGGACTTGTTTTGCCGCTTGTGGAGTTGACTTACCAAAAAGCGAGACAAGAAATTACGTATACTTTGGTGTTGGAAATTCAGTTGGTTATGTCGTTAATCGCCACCCTCGTTTGCACCGTTGGAATGTTTATCAACAATGATTTTCAGGTAATCCATCATTTTTTTTTTAATTAATTAATTGGAAATGAGAAAGTTAAGATTTAAATCTTAACGTGTGTTGGGGCCCGTTTTTGTAAACGGTCAGGGTGGTTATAATAATCCAACTCATATTTTAACTTTTATATGTTTTGATAAAAACTTAAAAAATAATGCTTGTTTATAATTATTAGTAAATTAGTAAATTAATTATGTATGAACTAATTTTTTTATATATTAATATTGATAATGTGAGTTAAGTGATTGATTTAATAAAATTCATACATTTCTTCACCTATGTGAACTATGTAATAACATTTATCATATTAAAATCAAACAGCCTCATAATCTCTGGGAAGACATTAATTCTTACTCCTCTTACTTCGTGGTGTAGAAAATCTAAGCTTTTATTTAAAAAAGAAAAAGAAAAAGAAAATCTAAGCCTTTTTTCCTATTATAGTTTACTTTTATTGCTTTATTATAAATTTGCATACTTTTCAATGGTAGAAATCGTATCTTTTTCTAAAAATTTGTGGACTATTCTTTTCTTTTTTAAATTATATGATTCAATTCTAACTTTTAAAATAATAAGAATAAACTCTAACAATCTTCAAAACATATGAACCAAATTTATAGTTTAGCCTTCCATTGTTTAATTATTTTTGTTTTTCATGAATTGAGACAGGTAATTCCGAGGGAAGCAAAAGAATTTGGATTAGGGGAAACAAAATACTATGTGATATTAGCATGCAGTGCCATAATTTGGCAAGGTTTCTTCTTGGGAGCCATCGGCGTTATTTTCAGCTCGTCGTCTCTATTTTCGGCTATCGTAATCGCAGTATTACTACCCGTAACCGAAATCTTGGCAGTCATCTTTTTCAAGGAAAGGTTTCAAGCCGAAAAAGGAATTTCTTTGGCTCTTAATCTTTGGGGTTTCTGTTCGTATGCTTATGGAGAAATGAAGCACAACAAAAAGAAGAAGCTCCAAAAAGTTGAAGTGCCTTCAACGTTAACTCAAATTACACATGTTTAAGAGATGTGAAATGAGCTTCTTTTCGGATTAATAGTTCGTTAAAATAGATAAAGAAGATAGCCACTAGCTCAAAATAAATGCTTTTAAATTGAGAAGTTATGAGTTATTCTAAATCATAGGAAGTAAGAATAATCTAGTTTCATTTATATTTACTCAAAATTTTGTTAATAGCTTTTATTTGTTTTTGTTATCATCGCCTCCTAAATAGACTTAAAACATACCCAAACTATTTAAATCTAGAAAATAATTATAAATATTTTTTTTTTAAATTATAAAATATAATTATTGATATATGTAGTAGTGAAGAGACTATGCTAAAAGTATATGTAGTAGTGAGTTCAAAACCCATAGTTTGTAAGAATGACTTTAGTTACATTTATATTTAGTAGAAGTTTGTGGAAAGCTTTTATTTATATGTGTAATTTCTTAAATAGCCTTTATAAATATATTTATATTAAAAAAAAGAAAATGCAACTATCTTATTCATCAAATAAACCTTAGCGACTAGTTAAGCTCAACTTTTTTTTTGAATCTTTTTTTTTTCCTAATCTTCTTATTTTCTATTGGCCATCGGTAATTATCGCAATCCTACGAATTTCCAAAGGCCGACATGTGGTGGACCGATCGATAAATACTTATGATTAGCATCGTCAAAATTTTTATTTATAAAATATAGTTTTTTTTTTTGAGAAATTTATAAAATATAGTTATGTATCCCAAAATTTTCATTTTTTATCTTCAACTTAAAATTAATAGAAAAAGTTCAACTAATTCTCACATATTACAGAATTGAAGCAAAAATAATAGAAGTTTAGGGGAGAAAATTATAAATTCGTTTATGTATATGAATATATTCTCATTCAATATAATCGAACAAATGAGCGAAGTCAACCACCTATTGTGGTAAGAAAGAATGTCCTAAATTTCAATGATTCAAAAACAATGGATTTTTTTTTTTTTTTGTTAAATGAATCTAAAAAGTGATATAGTTGATATACAGATATAGACCGCCAATAATTTGTCATTTTCAAATTTCTTTGGTCAATTAGTGATAGATGTTTTTCATAAAGACACCCTTTTATTTATTATACGAATCTCCACTTTGAATATTTTTCATTTATTATACTAATTCAATTATTTTCTTTGTTCATGATCTTTTAGATTTTCACGCCAGGAAACTAGTGTTCAGAGGTGTTTGTTTGATATATTTAAGTAAGATTTAGCTTAAGGAATTATATAAATGAATTATATATTGAGTAGTTGTAATCAAAATGTTATTGGATGTAGTTTGTATGTAGATGAGTTAGAGTTAAAATCTGGTTTAAATGTAGATTTAAAATGAATAGTTATTTTTAGTAGTTAAAAAAGAAATTATTAAAATTGAATGGTTAAAAACTAATTATTTTGATTGAATTGAAATGCATGATTAAAAATGAGTGGTTAGAAATGATTGAGGAGTTATAAATAAATAGTTAGAAATGAGAATTATTTTTAAAAGTAAAAATTTGTTTTGATGTAAATTTTCGAAGAAAAATTAATAAATCCTAAAATTAAATTATATCTAAATATGTCAAACAAACACCCCTTCTTGACTTATAAAAGAAAAAGAAAGTTTTTTTTTTATCGTGAAAAAAAAATACCAAACCAATGAGAAAAAGAGACGTCGATGAACAGTTTTCCATGGTACATTTTGAAAGGGAGTATTTAAATTTAGACCGAAGATTTATTGACTCCTAAAAAACTTACATCCAAGTTTTTATTAATTTCTTCTTTTTACTTTAAAAAATAACTCTTTATTTCTAATAATTCATTATGTATACTTAATCTTTTATAACTATTCATTTCTAATAATTAATTTCAAATCAATCAAAATAACTCATTTTTAACGATAATTTTTAATCATTTCTTTTTTATTAACTGAAAATAAATATTTATTTTAAATCTATGTCCAAACAAAATTTTGACTTTAACTCATCAACACAAAAACCACATTCAAACAAGTTTTTTTACTATAAATTTTAAGTTTAAATTTACATATAAATAAGGTTTTAACTGTTACTCATTTACACAAAACATCACATTCAAATGATTTTTTTATTACAATTCTCAATTTTTAATTACTCAAAATAAATCTCTAATATAACTCCTCAATCTAAATCCTCTTTAAACAACCTTAGTTGAAATGTAAAAAAAAAAAAATTAAAATATATATCTTTTTAAATTGAGTTTTTTTGAAAAATCATTTTTAGAAAACTCTCTGTCTAATTCTATAAAGTAATTTTTAGTCCAAATGTAAAAAAATTTAAATTCATGAATTCTTATCTAATTGCAAAGATTTGGTTGGTTCTCTTTATAATTCTTCTCAACAGTGTTTCCTTTTTCTCTTTTTCTTTTTCTTTAATTGAAAAGCTCATCACTGGTTCTTTGCTTTGGTGCAATTTTGTGGTTCATGAATTAGGATGGTCTAATAGTGAGTTGATTGGTTATCTTGTTTTTTACCTATCAATCAGGTAGCCCAATGGGCTATATACTTTATAACAAATAATTTCTCTATTAAACTTATAAACTTGTGAATTTTAATTATATGTAGACATTTATATTGTTGAACTATTATTCTCTTATTATTTAATTTTTCATCTTGATAAGAAATATATTATATTAAAACAGTATGACATATGTCCTCGGCCATGCACTAAAATTAAGTATTTGTTTAAATAGTGTATGATAATTGTGGAAAAAGTTTGAAATAAATTAAATATATCAATATTGTACCTAATTCTTTAGGTAATTCATAAGGTATGCCAAGACGTGAACACTAATATTCTACCTAATCCTTTAGGTAATTTATATTGTACACTTGAAATAATCGTCCAATCGAAGGTGACAGTATTGTCGTTAATGAACTAACATACAAAAAGGCAAAACAAAGTATTACTTATACTGTTGATATTAAAAATTCAATTTGTGAGACTCGTGACCTAGATGCAAACCATCTAAAAAGAAGGTCGAGTTGGTACAAAGCTAAAGAGAAATTGGTACAAAGAAGGTCGAGTTGTGCCCGACCTAGGCTACTAAGGGGTCGGGCCTGGCCTATAATTAAGGGTTTAGGCCAGGCCCAAGTGGGGTCGGGCCAAGTCTGAAGGTTTAGTTCAGAAAACTCGTGCGCTAGGTGAGATTGAATCCTAGCCTAACCCTTGGCTCGTAAGAGGTCAAACCTAGCCAAACCTAGGGCTCTATCAAGTATGGCCTATCATGTGGCGCTCCTCGACTCAGTAAACCCTCAATCACACACAATAGTGGTACGTGGAAAGCTTCCAACATTTTCTTACAAGGCTTTAATTTATAAATAGATTTAAATTAAAAAAAGAAAACATAACTATTTGATTAATTAGTGACTAGTTAATTCCAATATTTTCTCTAGTTAATCATCTTGTTTTTGATTGGCCATCGAATTATTTAAACTTTTGCATCAATGTTCATATTCCAATCTTATATTGATGCAAAAGTTTAAATAATTCCCACATGTTACAGAATTAAAGTAAAAAAGATAGAAATTGAGAGTAGAAGATTATTAAATTCGTTTATAGACTATTTGTATAATCAATTAATTGATGTATCATCAATCTAGTGTTTTATATATTAATTCATATTTAGGTGTATATAAACATGATGTTTAGACGTTACTTACATGCACGAAGTTCAACCTATGTATCATTTAAAAAATTCAATTTGCTCATCACTTTTTTAAAACAGCATGCTTAAAGTACACTTAAATATATTAATCAAATAATAATCAAAAGACATACCAACTTTTCATTAAAAAATGGTAACCTTTTTCCTATAAAAGACGTGAAGAGAAAATCAAGAGTATTAAAAAAATAATAAGATCACTAAATTAATCAAATGCCCGTGGGCTATTTATTTGACGTTTTTAGTTAGGAGTTAGGTTTATGATTTATCAACTTTTTCTCGAAAACCTACAATCAAACGAGTTTTTATTAATTTCTCTTCAATTTTATTTTTTAAAATAACTATCATTTCTCACGATTCATTTTTAATCATTTATTTATAACTACTCAATTATTTCTAACAACTCTTTTGTAATAATTCATTTCAAATCAATCTAAATAACTTATTTTTAACCACTCACTTTTAATTATTTCTTTTTTAACTACTAAAAATAACTATTCATTTTAAATCAATATTCAAACAAGGTTTTGACAATAACTCATCTACACAAAAACCGAGTCCAAATGAGTTTTTGACACAACTCTCAATTTTTAACTACTCAATATAAATTATCGATATAAGTCCTTAACTGAAAAACTCCTATAAGTTGACATTAATATATTAATTTTTAAAAAAATTTAAATAAAAAGGCATTTAAATTGTTGTTGGCCACACTGTACTAATCAATCAAGTGGGCTGTTGAAATTTAGATAACTTCTGCCTTCACATTCTTCTTCACTAATTGATAAGATTCAAACACATTTCACAAAATTTCTTCAAGCAATACTAAAATGGATTCCGAAAACTCAGAATCCGGCGTGAAAAGGGCAAACCCCGGCGTGAAAAGGGCGTTCCTGGCCTTGAACGCCGCCCTGTTATCGATCGGAAACTGCGGCAGCCCTCTGATTATGCGGCTCTACTTCATCCACGGCGGCAGCCGCCTATGGCTCTCCAGTTGCCTTCTAACCGCCGGCTGGCCCATCCTCCTGCTCCCGTTAACCGCCACGTACTTCCATCGACGCCGTCGCGGCGCATCGACAAAGCTCTTCTTCATGAAGCCGCGTTTGTTTTGCGCGGCTGCGGTAATCGGCATCCTCACTGGGCTGGATGACTACCTCTACGCCTACGGTGTGGCGCGGCTTCCAGTGTCGACGTCTTCGCTCATCATTGCATGCCAATTGGGTTTCACCGCGGGGTTTGCGTTTGTGCTGGTGAAACAGCGGTTTACGAGCTTCTCGGTGAACGCCGTGGTTTTGTTGACGATAGGCGGGGCGGTTCTGGCATTGCACACTGGCGGGGACCGCCCGGCCGGGGAATCGAATGGAGAGTACATGGCTGGATTCTTGATGACTGTGGGGGCGGCGGTTCTGTATGGACTTGTGTTGCCATTGATTGAACTTACGTACAAGAAGGCCAACCAGAATATTACTTATACCTTGGTGTTGGAAATTCAGTTGCTCATATCTTTGTTTGCTACTATTTTATGCACTGCTGGAATGTTAATCAACAACGATTTTCAGGTCTCACTCATTTCTCTCTTTTTTTCTGTTAGAATATGAATTTTGGGCAAAGTGTGCTATAAATGAAATTATTTTAAAAAAATGTGCTACAATTGCAATGAATATGCTATGGAGGATAAATCCCATAGTAAAAAACGAGAATTGGTTAAAACATTTCGAATTAATTTGTGTTTGTCACGTAAAGACTTGAATATCCAATAATAATACAAAAAAAGTTTTCAGTTTTTTGAAGTATTTAAATTTGAATATCCAAAAGAATCTTATCTTGGATTTCCTTGAGACATTATTGTGTTTCCTAAAAACTGGTCCACATAGTAAATTGACATATATATCTTTCTAATGTGGTTTTTTTTTTCTTTCTTAAAAAATTTATTTATTATCTTGAGAATTTGGAGTTTTGCTTAGGTTAAACTTTAAGAGTCACATAAAAAATTAACCTTTACAACTGTCTCGAACCGAAAACTTTAAAGTGAGCACATCTTCAAGATTTCAGATGCTCAACTACTCCATCACCACGGAGAGATTAATTTAGGAATCTAGTGGTTACTATTCTTATGAGTTATTTTTTTTTTCTCAAATGTTGTAAGAAGTTGGACATGAACATTCAAAATATATATATATAACATGTGTACTAACGACTTCAAAGTTAGAGATATTATACTTTAAGTTTTTAACTATTAACCATGATAGGTGATTCCAAGGGAGGGAAGAGAATTTGGACTTGGAGAGACAAAATACTACGTGACATTAGTGTGCAGCGCCATAATTTCGCAAGCTTTCTTTGTCGGAGCTGTCGGAGTTATCTTCTGCTCTTCATCGTTGTTTTCGGGAATAGTAATCGCGCTGTTACTTCCAGCCACTGAAATTCTGGCGGTCATCTTTTTCCAAGAAAAGTTCCAAGCTGAGAAAGGAGTGTCTTTGGCTCTTAATCTTTGGGGTTTTGTTTCTTATTTCTATGGCGAATATAAGCAAACCAAGGCTCACCTACCAAACACTCATCCACACATTCAAATTACCAATGTTTGAATGGAAATTATATATGGGCTTTCAAGCCAATTAAGTCAATTATACTTGTATTTCATGTCACGATACTAGTATTAATACACTTGCTTTGTATCGCACAACCATGATTTATGAGTATTACTTATAAATTGATATTGGAAAATTCAATAATTGGTGGGATCTTCATTTGCTACTTGTTGTAAGCCAAATACCAACCTATAACCCAATGAAGTTTGTATCTTATTTCTATGGTGAATCTTGCAAACCAAGCTTCACCAAGCAAACACTGAAACTAGGAGTTTTCATACATTATCCAAAAATCGATTCTTAATGACCAAGTCAACTGAATTAGGCTCGATCCGTCACTTTCCACGTATGTGTTAGTTGGTGTCAGTTATAAAAATAGTTGATTGAAATTTTTTCCATTAAGTCGGTCCGTTTATTCAAACGATTAAGAAAAAAATTTCCTTTATAAAATATTGATATTTTCATATAATTAAATATATTGCTTACTAAATTTTTTGTAAAATTAACTTACATTTAAATACGTTTCCAAAAATTATTCTATATGATCATTTTTTAAATTAATTCTCAAAATTTCACTACAAAATTGTATGATAAATTTATTTTTAAATAAAAAAAATAAGATAAAAACAATATGAATTAACAGATTTTAAGCAATTTTAGTGTTATTTTTTAGAAAATCGATGGATCGACCCATGAACACCCCTAACTAAAACACCCATTCAAATTGCAACTGTTTAAATGGAGATTATATATAGGCTTATGAAGCTCATTAAGTCAATTATATCGTCTTCATGTCACAATACCTATTATTACACAACCATTAAGTTTTAAGCACCACAAAGTTGGCATGTTATACCAAATTGTCATATTCTTCAATTTCATCCACTCAAATAATGAAGATAAAGTTGGCATGTTTCAATTGACTTATAAAATTGAAAGTTTGGAAAACTAATTGTTAAAAATCTAATAGTTTAGGCATAGTTTGTGATATTTTTCGAAATTAATAGAACTGACCAACCGCGATAGTTGGCTTAGTGATCAAAAGAGTCGGTGATAGGTTAAAAATATAATACTTGCCTATTAGAGAATTAATTTTTATGAATTTTATTTGACAACTAAGTTTTATGAATTAATGAGTGCTAAATAATCAATACCAATTAGACTTTCCCAAAGTCACTCATTTTTTAGTTGGTTGTTGAAAAAAAAAAGCAAAAGGCTCAGCAGCAGAGAATCTCAAAATGCGCACTGTATTTAGGAGTTGTCTTCCAATAATAATAATGACAATACCTTTGTGGAGGAACAGAGAAAGAATACACCGAAAGATCTTTCATCCACCCATTGTGTAATACACATCTTTATGAATTCCCTGAACAAATGTGTGTGTAACCTTAACTCTCAGCTACTGAAAAATTGACCTGTCAAAATTGAGAACCTTTAGTCTTTAAGGGGTGGCACAATGGTTGAAAGTTTTGGCTTTGAGAGTATGCTCCCTTCAAGGTCTCAGGTTCGAGACTCAGCTGTGACATTACTCCTTCGATGTCTTCCGATGCTTGGCTTAGGGACGGGCGTGATTACCCTTGTTTCAAAATTGAGAACCTTAGTTGGTAACTAAGTAGGCAGGTAAACTATAAATTTGGTACCTATGATTCGAAGAAAAATACAAATTAGTCTCTATAATATCAAAATCTAGAATTTAGTCCATATAATTCGAAGAAGTTTAGAATTTAGTTTCTATGTTTTTAAAAATTATAATTCAATCTCAACGATTTTACTTTTAAAAACTAGAATTTAATCTCTTCGATAGAACCTAAGAAAAAATCAATGTCATTATAATAGTTGGCGAATTGGATATAGAAATTAACCAATTCATGCACCAATAATGACGGTTTAAGTTAAGTAACTGATTAGACAAAAAAAAATACATCACACCATATGAATTAAATTCTAGTTACTTATCTCTAACTTTCTAGCTTGACTAAATTTGAACCTTAAACCCTGAAGTTGCACATGTTATCCAAATCCCAATGAATCGTCCAACCAATCAGATTACAGTACGTGATTCCAACCATCAATAAGAGCTCACTTCAAATGACCATGGGTATATTTTAAAAAATGTAATATAATACTCAAAATAATATTCTCTAGTGCATGAGTCCAGAAACCTCAATAATTAACAAGTTAATACCAACTGTCATTGAAATTTATAGTCATCAAGTGAAGAGTGGAACAAAACCTACGTTGGAAATTTAACACGGAATTGCACGTATCTACCCGCCTCCTATATATGTGTAAGTCGATTAGTTGTGAGGTAAGCAATTCCAAAACCCTAAACTCGACTAACCTATCCACCTCTTTCGATCTCGACTGACTTAAACATCGGAGGCGGCGTGGCTCACACCACATCGGTGTCCAGTTCTTGTTTGTTTTGCAGGTAATTCATCCCAATCAATTACAATTCACAGTTGATCTCGAATACCAAATTTTGGTATCAACACATGGCATTCAACGTCACCCTTATATCCATCGGCAAGTGCGGCAGGCAACTCATCATGCGCCTCTATTTCGCTCTTCCTCATTAAACCCCTGTTGTTCTGTGTCACTGTCGCTATCAGCCTCCTCATAGGACTGGATAACTACTTGTTTGCCAGCGGCGAGGCTCTACTTCAGGTGTCAACCTCCTCGCTTATCGTTTCTTGCCAATTAATTTTCACGGCGGTGTTCTCATTTTTGCTCGTAAGACAAAAGTTTACGAGATAATCCATCAATGCACTGGTATTGCTGACAATTGGAGGAGCAATTGTTCCAACGGACAGTACATGTGTCCGACTTCTTGATGATTGTGGGGGGACGCGGTTCTGTATGGACTAGCGTTGCCATAATTAAGATATTAACCCAATACAACAGGGCTAAATAAGTCCAGGATAATTTAAAAGAAAAAGAATTTTATTTTTTAATTCTTAAAGAAGGCACGTGAGATTCCCTTATTTTTGTGGTATTATATATTTTTTTACTTCACAATTAAGATATCTTTTACATTTATCAAATGGGTCAGTGGTGCAATAGTTTCATTGTTTGGTTGTAAATCAGTTCAACACAAGCATCGCAAGTTCGAGCCCGAGAATTGGTATTAAATAAATGTATTGGATAGATAAATATAGGTATTAAATAAATAAGAATTTATGAATATTGTTTTTGTGGCATCGATCATGTTATATATAATTACAATAACTTTTCTAGGGAAATTGTATTGGATGAATTGTTCTCACAATTTACTTACAAAAGTAAGAAAATTTTAAATATTTGCATGCATAATCGTTAATATGTTTTAATATTGTATTACAAATACTCAATAATATCACTTACTTTTCTTTCTAAGTTTTTTAGAATGGCCGTATTTTTTTTAAAAATGAACGAACAAGTAATCGTATATTGATTAGGGGTTGTTTGCTTGATATATTTAGATAGGATTTAGTTTTAGGATTTATTAACTCCTCCTCGAAAACCTACATCCAAACGAGTTTTTACTAATTTCTCTTCATTTTTACTTTTAAAATTAACTTTCATTTCTAACAATTCATTTTTAATTATTCATTTATTACTACTCAAATATTTCTAACCACTCATTTTTAATCATTTCTTTCAAATCAATCAAAATAACTCATTTTTAACCATACATTTTCAATCATTTCTTTTTTAACTACTAAAAATAACTACTCATTTTACATCTACATCTAAACAAAGTTTTGACTCTAACTCATCTACACAAAAACTACATTCAAACGAGTTTTTGGTTACAACTTTCAATTTTTAACTACTCAACATAACTCCTTAAGTTAAATCCTACCTAAATATGTCCAACAAACAGGCCTTTAGGTTATTGAAGGTATGGGTAAAATTTAAAATCTATATTTATTTATTAATAAGAAGTTTTAATATAAAGAATTTATGGATAAATTTTTTGTGGTATTGATTGTGTTTCAAATTTTTTAAATGGCAATTGTATTGTATCTAAAAAATAATTACTAATATAACTACTTTTTAAAAAAAATAATAAATGTAATCGTTAAGATTAATGAATATTATCACATACTTTTAGTAATATTAATGGGTATTTATAATATATTATTATGTATTAATGAATACTTATAATACAACATTAAAAAGTATTAATGACCGTAGAGGTAAATACTTTAGAATTCGTCTACATTCATAATTATTTTATCTAAAACATTTTATCATATTATTTTATATTTGTAATGCATACCTGCATTTAAAAAAAAAAAAATCATTACTGCATTATTCCATGTACTTTTTTATTCATGTAAAGCCTTTTACTATAAAATATCATAAAGGAATGACCAACCTATAGTAAATACATATTACATCAAAAAAATATTCTAGTTTAAGCACTTTCCAACGATTTCGAATCGAAATTCTTCAAGAAAGTATATCTCGAAGTCTTTACCTCAATTGTTGGGATGCCCCTTGAAGACATGAATTTAAGATATGTTGTAATAATCTTTCAATACAATGTATTTAAGAAAACTATATGAGATGATTGGATTTGGGTGTTGAGGGTAGGAGATAATGGGAAAGCAGTTTAGATTTCTCAACTTCATATTTATTTTTAGTATATTATTAACCTTTCTTCAACCTCTCATTCAATTTCACATCAAATTTTTTATATAATTTTATCAAATGTCACATCAAATATTAGAAAAAAAGTTTAATGTAACATTTAATAAGAGTATATAAAAGATTTGATAAGAAATGAAATTGGATGAGAGGTTAATATAAAATAAAATGTTCTCTAGTTTTTTTTTTAATATTATCATTGCATATTTGTATTAATTGATAAAAATAATATATTTTATACTATGTGGTTGAAATTTAGAAAATGTTTTACAACCATGTAAATATATATTAATTTTTTTAATGTTACAACCATATAATATAAAATAAATGATTTTTTATCTATTATATAAAATGTCACATCAAATATTTTCTAATTTTCAATCACACAATATAAAATATAAAATATATTATTTTAATCAATTAATACAAGTATGCAAATGATAACATTAAAAAAAATAATAATATAAAATGAATACTTTACAATATCTCTTAAAACACCAGTTTTCAAGTATGTCATATTTCAAAATCATTCCACTCCCTCTCCCTCTTCTACTTCCTCTCCTCTCTTCTTTTCGACTCCAAAATCTAATCAACTCTACCAAGGAGAATAGATCCAGTCCTACAAAATTTAGGAAGAGTGAAGTCCACAACCAAAATTGGCCAAATTCCCATCAAATTAAACAAAAATCAAGGTTGACGAAGGTTTACTAAAATGAGGCAGAGAAAACCGTATATGTGACAAATAAAATCTAAATGTAATCTATTTTGGAATTTAAAATTAAGAAACTATAAGATTAGTTAAATTCTGAAAATAATTATGAATATAGTTACTTTTTTAAACATATAACAATCATATTAATAATATATATACTAATGAATATTAATAATACAATATAAAGATGTATTAATAATTATGAAAGCAAATACTTTAAAATTTAACTACGTTTGTAATTATTTTTTTATAACCATTATCATTTCCCTTTGAAATTTGAATTTGAATCTTAATAAATTAAAATCCTTAAATCTCATTGAGAGAAAATTGGTACTTATGAAAGCTATTTTTTATTTAATTTAATTTGAATGGATATTTTTGCTATTTAAAAAAAATAGATACATTTGTAAATAATATTGAATTAGAGGTAATTTACTACAATTTTTCCTTTTCTTTTATTTAGGACTGATTTTCCATTTAAACTGAAAAAAAAAATGTGCCATCAAATGTGCATGTAATAAGCATTATAATGACAAAACCTTTGAGGAGGAACACACAAAAGAAAGATTTTTCTTCTAGAAAAAAACAAAATACCTCCATAGGCATCAACTCAGTGTGTAATATATCTATATGAATTCCCTGAACAAGTGTAACTCGGAAACCTTAATGTATTTGAAACTGCAACTCTCAGGTACTGAAAAATTGACCTGTCAAAATTGAGAACCTTCCGTTAGTAACTTGGTAAGCAGTTAAATTATAATTTGAAGAAAGTTAGAATTTAATACAATATAATTTAAAAATATGAAATTTGATCCATCTGGTAGGAAGAAGGTTAGAGGTTGGGAGATGGTTAGAATTTTGTACATATCGTTTGTAGTCTCGATAATTTAATAAAATCCTTTTAAATAATTAATGACATTTGTAATTGTTGGCAAGCTAAATATGTATAAGTTAGCTAATTCATGGAGTTTGACTCTCCAAGTCAGCTTGCGCATACCTCGATTGATATTACGAGACATACCATCTGATCTTACAACATTTAGATGTCAAGAAAATTTAAAATTTATAGAAAATTAATTCCTAGGTAGGTGGTCACCCATAGATTAAACCAATCATCTTAATTCTTAAACACTTCAAGATTCTCTTTAACCACTTGAGTCACTCTATAATGATTTAATTCATCAATGATTACAAAGGGCATAAACTACTTTTAAAGTTGGATCGAACATAGGAACTAAATTCTAGTTTTTAAAATTATAATGAACTCCAACTTTCTCCAAACCTAACTTTTAAAATGGTATGGACTAAATTTTAACTTTCGTTAAACCATTCCAACCAAATTTATAATTCCCTCAGTAAGCTTTCTGCTGACATGTTTGGTTTCCAGAAACCAGGTATGAATTAAAATGACGAAATGAAATAGAAAAAAAAATACCAGAGAAAATAGAATACCTAGGTATCTACATAATAGCTTCAAGGAATGAATGGCTCCTACCGAAACCTCTGGACGTGGTTCAGCCCATTGTTTTATTGAGGAGCACAAGGACCAAGATCAATAGGGAAAGTTCAACGACAAACTTAGGTTCCCCAACATGATTAAGAATTTGTTGCCACCTGAAAGTTCAACCAGTAGACAGCTGCTGATAAAGCCTGTTTTCATTTTCAGATCTTCATCACAATCAGAACAGAAGAGCACGTAATGAGTTGGTTCTGATTTAAAAAAGATAAAAATCAAATCACAACTTGCAAATCAAATTCCAGGCATTTCAAACACTGGTCGTCACCGATCTACCTTTTGATTTCATCTTCTTGTACTCTTATGCAACTATATGATTTGAAATCAATGTGTTGCCCTACCCACAAAGATCAATTGCATGATTATTTAAACAAGTCACGTTTGTATACTATGAGTGAATTAAGCTCCACCCCGCTCCTAATTCTTACCGATATTTTTTTAAGTTCAACAATAATTGGAGGTGAGGGGTTCAAACCCATAACTTCTTGGTTCATGGGCATCCTATGCCACTGAGCTATTGCTCTAGACTCTAGTAAGCTGAGACTAGCTTATAACAGAGACAATCCTACCTCAACCGCATGCCTAAAGTTATCGAATCATTTAATCTTTTGTGTGAATGTGATTAGTTCTTTACTTTAAAAGTTTTTTTTTGTTCAAAATTTTAGGTCTAAAAAGAAGAGTTAAAAATGATGTCTACATGTAGCTTTTTTTTTTGGATAGGAAACATACATGTAACAAATATCAAATGGTCAATCAACAGGGGGATACAAAAAATGAAAAACATTGGGCACGAAGGTACATAAAGAGATAACTGACCAACTCGCTTCATTTGAGTTGTCAATCCCATTCTTAATTTCTTCTTCAGCAAACTCTTCTAAAATAGCACGTTGACGTTCGCTTAATTCACTAAAAAAATCAATGAAAGAAAAAGTGAATCAGTTCATGCACAACTGGCTGCAAAACAGTAAAACACATGGAATGGGGAAGAAAATTAATGAGAAAATATGCCTCTTGCGCATTCCCACAGTTAAAAAAAATGGTAGAAAGCTGTAAATGTCCAAGCAGCTTACATATCTTGACTATTCTTCTAATGGGACAGCCACGTGACTTATAACATTTCGTTGTTAAAGAAATCTGTAATAAATTAATTCTTAGGTGGTAGTCAATATAGATTGAACTCATAACCTTTTCATTCTCAAAGTCTTGTGGACCGCTGGGCTAACACATGATAGTGTATACTTGCCAATTAAGAATTTGACAAAATAGAACTTCATTCCTGAAGTTGCACATGTTATCCAAATCCCAATGAATCGTCCAACCAATCAGATTACAGTACGTGATTCCAACCATCAATAAGAGCTCACTTCAAATGACCATGGGTATATTTTCAAAAATGCAATATAATACTCAAAATAATATTCTCTAGTGCATGAGTCTAGAAACCTCAATAATTAACAAGTTAATACCTACTGTCATTGAAATTTATAGTCATCAAGTGAAGAGTGGAACAAAACCTACGTTGGAAATTTAACACGGAATTGCACGTATTGATCTCCACGGTCAACAAAGAATCCATGTTTCGGCAGTCCTAGAGAAATTCCAGTGTTAGATTTTCTGGTTTTACCCTTTTCTTTTTTTCTTAAATCAAGAGTTCAATGAAAAGGGGTGAGAAGCCATACCTTTCCCTCTCAGTATTACAAGTTGTCCTGGTTGAACGCCTTTCGGTATCTGGTTTAAGATATAGAAGCATCATCACACCAAGCCAGTTTAGAACTTTAAATTGCATTTTTCATGCTCACTATTTATTTCATGTAAATCAAATGTATACATAATAATTTCACAACAGATTGGTTTTCCTTGGTGAGGGCCCCCCTCCAGGTGAATACATGACAAGTACACGGTCACAAAATGATGCTAAATGGTTTCTTTTTAGAGTTTAGTTTAGGGTTGACAAGTGCTGTGTTGACTGCATTCGTTAGAATTAGCCAATTTTTTAAAAAAAAAGAATTGGAGCCAAATAAGTCAGCACAAGACACAAATAAATAAAGCCTGAGATAAGCTGTCTTCTCTTTTTTTTGTGAATCTTGTTTCTCGTATAAAAAAATCCTTATTATACCTTTTTTATTCCTTTACACTACGAGTTTAGATACCTTGTAATTGCAATCTATTTACAAATAAACAAAAATAACATGACGTAAGAAGAATTTATAAGAAAATTATTTTAAACATTACATTTATTTGTATATTGCCCGACAGTGTTGGAACCTCAACCTTGCCACCAAGAATAGCCTGAAAAACAATTTGAAATCAGAATTGATTGACAATTTTATAAAAATATGCAAAAAGCCAAAGGAAACTGCCGATAATGAACACAGTAAAACATTAAATAACTAAATATTGTATAAAAAAAAATCAAAATCTTAAAAAATAAAAAAGACTCTACTGACCACTAGTTTTACAGAACTCAAGTCAAAACAAGAAATAATTCCTGCAAGAGACACTAATGACCACTATATTTACAAAACTCAAAACAATAAATATTTCCCACAAGTGAAACTACTGACCACTATAGTTACAGAACATAATAGAAGAAGAGCCATACTTACCAACTTGCTAGTGTGTACCTTGAACATCCTAACATATATAAAGATAATAATATGTCACATAAGCAATGTATTATTAACAAAATCATAATTATATTTTTTTTTCTTTAATGTATTTTTTATTTACTTATGTGGCACTTTATTAATCTCACATGTGTTGTATTGGGAAGTGAGTAGAGGGTCCACACTAGCAAGTTGGTAAGTGTTACTCATAGAAGAAACAATTCCAGCCAAAGATAAAAATCCTAAAAATCGCACGAATTACTTTCATTTCCGCTGATAATTTGAAAATGGGCATATGGATAGTAAGTATGGCATATGGTTTAATAAAGAAAGAGCAGTAACTTAAAAAAAGTCAGTGGGGGGAGATCATTCCAAATTTCTAACCAGTATAAAGGTCATATGCTTGAGAAGTGAGCAATGATGATTCTGTGATTGGGAAAAAAAACTTCCAGAACTAATGAAAAAGCATATCTACTTCATGAAGAAATATTGGCATTCAAACACCAACAGAGAATTTATTTTCTCACTTGAGTAAAGCTGATATTAGAATCCACATAAATATCCACACCGTCCCTCTTAAAGACACGATCTTCAGCAACCTAACACAATGAAAAAATAATATTAGACAAACTGGAAAAATTGTGATCCCTATGTAGGAACTTGTTCGTGGAAAACTTGAGAATAGCAAAACTGATAAATATTAAAAAAAGAAGACTATTGTTACAAAATCAATACAATTTAGAACGCCACAATTTAATAAATAACATGTTTGAAAAATAACATCTCAATGCACATGCATACATTCATCGTCATAAGTCAGAGTGACAAATCAGAGATCAAATATAAGTTAATGGACTGCACGCACCATTCTTCCATCCCTTCAAAAAGCACTTATTTCTCTTAAGAACTGAGATAGGGAGGAGAAGAACGTGTAGTCAAAACGAGCATGAGTAAGCAAGCCATATACAATTGCATTAACAGAGACAGGCATTGCTGAAGTTATTTGAAGGAAATTATGTAAGTTGTTTTTTTACCTTCAATTTAATGATCAAGTTGCCAGGCCGGCTTTCTCGTCCCCCACTATTGCCAGCTTCCGGCACACGAATGGTATCACCAGAATCGACCCCTAATGTATTCCAACAATTATAGGAAAAAGGAAATATATTAAAAGTCCTACCTATAGGAAAAGAACCATTACAAAATTTCGTCTATTCTCTCAAGTTAAAAGTTGTTCACGTAGTAGTAAATTGGAAGTAGAACACTGAAGAGTAAAAATCTTGAGAACTAATAACTATTCCAATATAGCCTAACAACTTTGTCACTGTAATATCTCATTTTTCTCTTCACTTCAAATATGACCTACACACGCCTGTTTCAACTGACAAGTGAAATAAATTGTAAGCCAAACTAATTAATTTCAATTCTTTAAGTTGGATCATCCAAAGTGTTGCAGATGCCAAACAAAAGCCTTATATAATACATAATATATTGATTATGTTCTATTTCCGACGAGTTTCAATGACCAAACAAGATAAAGAAAATAAAGAGGTTATCACCAACCAGCAGGTATGGCAACTGTGACCTCCTTGACACCTTCCACAGCCCCCAATCCCCTGCATTCCACACATAATTCCTGAAGCATACAAAAAAAACCAAAGAAATAAGTCGCTGAAACAAGATTAGAAAGGAAAAATAAAATCTCAAAAAAAAAGAACTATTGAAGTATACATCAAACCTTAATGATTTGACCCGTTCCTCTGCAAGTGGTGCATGTTGACGTAAATGGAGGAATTGTAACCTGATGATTAAACTACTCAAATCTGAAAGAAAATAGCATGAAAATTGACAATGCATGGTTCCAGATTTGCCCGTAATTTATGTTTTGAAGATACTTACTCTACCTAGACCTCTGCAAGTAGGGCAACTTCTTTTGGTTGCATTTACTGGATGGCCACGCCCATCTGAAACAAAAGCAAAAGTTCAATGAACTTTAAAAAGGGGGGGAAAATATAGCTAAAACTCTTTGTACAAGGCAGTAAAATAAAATTAAAACTAAAAAAATCAGCAATCATCACAATTTAGTTGATGTGTCAGAACAGGTTCTTGAGGGACAACTGTGACAAACAAATCAAACTGATTTTCACTCCATCTGAGAACTGATAGTTTTTTCATTAATCAATGCAACATTAGAACCGGTTATATGTACAAAGAAGAAAAAAAAAAGTCTTTTACTTTGCACATGTAATTACATTGTGATTAGGAAATAAAAATTAACATACGCTCTGGGTCATGATAAATAAGAATTTAAAACTCTAATCTTTATGTACGGAAAGAAAGATCATAGAGTTAGGCATATAGACTCTCCATAAAATTCTCAGTATCATCACGATGCAATAGAAGTTCTTTTGTGGGTGCGTGCGTCTATAATCCACACATTTGCATTAATCAGTATTTCATTTTCAACACGACTTGAGTTTTAGAGACAACCAGCCTTACTCACAGCAAGAATCACAGGGAACCAAAGCATCAAAGGACAAATGCTTTGTGCATCCTTTCGCAGCTTCGGAAAAAGATAATGACAGGTCTACCTGCAAAATATCAATCATATTATATAGTTGGTCCTAGAAATTTCAGAGAATTGAGTAAAATAAAAAATGGGGATAAACTAAGAACCTGAATGTCTGTGGCAAAATGGCTGGTTTCATGATCAAAGATCTGTGAGGCATCAAATTATTTTAGAACGTCCAGTACAATTGATGAGTAAGAATAAGAGGTTAAAAGCGAAGTACCTCAGAGAAAATCTTTTGAAATGAGTCAGAAAAGTGGGATCGATGAGTATACCTAAACCCCTCTGCATCCGCAGTACCAAACCCAACATTTTCAAAATCTCCACCACGCCTCTTAAGCCACATAGATACACAGTACAAACAAGTCAGTGAAAAAAACAGCTCTTATCCATACGGTTATTATAGTTAACAATAGGACAAAGAAAACTAGCACAAGCAACAGAATCTACAGAATAATTTTTAAGTAACTTAGGGGTGGCCACCTGGTCATATTGGGATCTCTTCCCAGAATCCTGCAGAGTCTGAAATTTTCAAAAAGAGAATAAGTAAATCCATTGTAGGTATTAAACATAAGGTCTAAACAAAAGGAAATTTTGTTAGTTAATACTTCACAGTACAAAACTATGGAATAAAAATAGTCGACTAGTGAACGAAACAAACAACCATAGTAAAGAAGAGATTTAAAAGACTCAAAACCAATGACACCTACAAACCTCATAGGCTTCTCTTATCTCCTGAAATTTCCTCTTTGCATAAGGATTGTTCCTATTTGCATCTGGATGGTACTTTTTGGCCAACTGCACAAAATAATCAACAATTTTTAGCAAGTGAACAAGCACAGTGAAGTTATCTGTTCAAAATAAAGGGCATATAAAACTATACGAGATGACATGAAATGTGGTCATTATAATGATCGACAACACAAAGATTTTTCATTTATCACGGCATTTCCAACAAGCACCTTTCTGATGCATAAAACACAAATACAATAAGACATTTGCTACATGTATTGAAGGCAATGGCATAGTTAAAGAGGGAGGCTTCAAATTATATAGAGGACATAGGCCAGAAAAGTAGCTAACACAGTATTTGCTGACCTGAAATGTACAACTTTGACAAAAATATATGGAGTGGAAATCGTTTGCAAGGAAAAAGAAATTGCCAGAATTTACAGTCATAACCCGAATCCGATTTCATTAATCAACTCACCGCATGATACTTCTTTTTAATCTCGTCTCGACTGGCATTTTGTTGAACACCAAGAATTTCATAGTAATCTCGTTCAATAGAATGACATGAACCTAGAGACATTGAAAGCCAGTATGAGTAAGTGTTAAAGAATGAATCTATAAGTAAGAATTTCGATACATTTACTGAATTATACAGCTGAAAGAAGAGAGAAGGAAACACCTGTAGCATGAATGTAACATCTACTTGCCGGTAAAGCTGTCGCAAAATCAGAACATTTCCCGATAGAAGAAGGAAATGCTTGCAGCGCTGATTTACATTCAGAAATCCGAAAATCAAAGCAAGAAAACCACAAATCGAATTTCAGATGTTTTAGAACAGGAAAAAGGAAAGAATTACCTCGAGCACAAGAAAACAATTGACGTAACGATGAAACTTTTCCGAGCGGGAATCGACGATCAATGGACGAAAGCAATTGCCTCCGGCACTGAAATCAATAGCATTAAACAACGTTGATGAAGGACAACAATGGAGACAATCGATCATAAATATTGATAAAGAACTCACCAGCCCTAGCCAGCCGAGGCGGCTCATAACGAAGCAAAATCGCAGAAAAGCAATAACCGATCACCAAAAGCTCAAATGTAATAAGAAATCAGAACTGCTTCAACCTAGAGAAGAATTAGTCGCCGATGTAATTTTCCGGCCGCCGGTCGCCGGTCGCCGTCGTCCACAGACCGTGCGTGTGAGGATCGTTGTTTTGGGGTTTAAGTCGTGAAGAAATATCGAGCGGCGCTGATTCATAAGGTTTTATGCGGCTGGTTTAGGGCAATATCTAGACCGTTGGTTTTTATTTGGACCCACAAAAGGGACGACCACGATAACACCTTCGCGCCATTGCGCAAGCAAAGCAATTCCATGGCGCGGTGGCTCGGCGCTTCAGAGATCGCCGCTCGAACGGAATCGGCGATGAGGAAATCTCTCCGTTCCGGCTCCGGCACCGGCACCGGACTGTAAGTCTTGTTACTTTTTCCTCTCTGTTTTTCTCTCTACAGTGGCTCCGATTTTCGCCGTTTCATCGTCGAATTCTCGTCGGAGACAACGAATCATTGATTTCTTCAAATTCAGGATTCACTTTCTTCTTGAATCGTGGAGGCCTATGTCGTCAGTTACTTCGCCAATCGACTCTTTGGAAATCATTGACACTGCATCTCCCAAAACCCTACAAAATGGTGGAGGCGATGGAAACTTCAAGCGGGAAATTACGAAGCTCAAGTTACCTCGGAGTAGCGCGGCCGCCGTGCTTCAGAGTGGTAACCGTGAAGCTCGAAGGACCTCGATTGCTAAGCTCCGGCATACTGCCAAGAACCTATGCAAATCGAAGCGCTTCGATCGTGCACTAGAGGTTAGTCACTAACAATTCGAAACTATCGTGGAGTGACCTAGTTGTCAACGGTGGCATAAATCAATCCAATGATCACTTGTTTAGGAAATAATTTCCTTAATATCCAAAAATTATAAGTTAGACACAATATCTAGTGAAAGTAGTTTTTTTTTTAAACAAGGGTAACCACGGGCGTCTCTAGGCCAGGCATCGGGAGACATCAAAGGAGTAATGCTATAGGTGAATCTCGAACCTAAAACCTCGAAGGGAGCATACCTTGAAAGTAGTTTGGTACGTGTAAACTAGTCCGTTCGGACACTCAAAAACACGATTCGAAAACCATTGTGAAGTGACCTAATGGTCAAGAGTATCATAAATAGTTTAGATTTGATTGGTTTAATCCAGGGTGGCTATCTATCTAATAAATAATTTTTTGCGACTTTTCTTGATATCCAATTGTTGTATGATCAGAATTTCTTCCTCCATTTTTATGCCATTGGAAGGATAGAGTCAAGATCACTGATCACAAAAAACTGCATTGCATATCAATCATTTATAGATTTCTGTTGTAACATGTCCAGGTGCTGATGTTGATGGAAACTCAAAATAACTTGCGTATGTTACCGGCTGACCATGCTCTCAGAATGGAATTGACAATCAAACTGCACGGTTTACCTAAAGCTGAAGAGTTCTTCACCCAACTGCCCAACATAGCCTCTCAAAAAGCTTCATCTCTCCCTCTTCTCCATGGCTATGTCAAAGAGAAGAACACTGAGAAAGCTGAAGCTTTCATGGTGAAACTTAAGAACTTGGGACTAGTTGTTGACCCACATCTTTACAATGAAATGATGAAACTGTATATGGCAACATCTCAAACTGAGAAAGTTCCTCTTGTCGTAAAAGACATGAAGCAAAATCAAATAATGAGAAATGTTCTGACTTACAATCTTTGGATGAATGCTTGCAGTGAGATTTATGGGGTTGAGTCAGTGGAGCTGGTGTATGAAGAAATGCTGACGGATAAGAACATTCAAGTTGGATGGAGCAGCCTATCTACCTTGGCTAATGTTTATATACAGGCAGGGTTTGTTGACAAAGCGTTTGCGGCTTTAACCGAGGCTGAGAAGAAGCTGTCCGGATGTAACAGGCTTGGATATTTTTTCTTAATCACATTGTATGCTTCTTTGAACAATAAGGAGGGAGTTCTTAGACTATGGAGAGGTAGTGCAAATGTGAGTGGCAGAGCTACTTGTGCCAATTACATGTGTATATTGTTGTGCTTGGTGAAGCTTGGAGATATCGGCGCGGCCGAGAGAATATTTAAGGAATGGGAGCTCGATTTTCGTGTTTATGATATCAGAGTCTCCAATGTTCTTCTGGGTGCATATGTGAGGAATGGATTGTTAGAGAAGGCTGAGTCGTTACATTTGCATACATTGGAGAGAGGGGGTAGGCCAAATTATAAGACATGGGAGATTCTCATGGAAGGATGGGTGAGAAGGGAAAGTATGGATGGAGCTATTGATTTTAGAAAGATTTTGCTTTGTTGAAATGTCGTGGTTATAGCCATCATGGAACACGAAATTTGAGTTATTGAGGCCTCGTTTGATAACCATTTTGTTTTTCGCTTTTTGTTTATGGAATTTAAGCCTACAACAACTATCTTACTATACTTTTTTCCTTATTTGGATATTTACATCTTACCTATATTTTAATAAACAAAACAAAAAATTGTAAAAAAAAAAAAAGTAGCTTCCAAAAATTTGTTTTTGTTTTTGAAATTTGATTAGTATTCACTTACTTTTTAAAAAAGATTAATACATTGTAGGAAAGATGGGAGCACGTGATCGGAAATTTGAGTAGAAATAGGCTTAAATTTCATAAACTAAAAATGTCTGGCCTAGGGAAAGGCGTGATTACCCTTGTTACAAAAAAAAATTCATAAACCAAAAACAAAAAACCAAATGGTTATCAAACAGAGCCTGACCTTTTCGGTTTTGAGCTTGTAAATTGAAGACTTTTGTCATCCTTCACACTTCTCGATTATTTTCACGAGACAAATCATCGATATGAATTAATTTTTAAGTAGGTAGTCACCATGAATCGAAATCATAATCTTTTGATGGCACTTTTGACCTCCTCTATGTACACCTATAATCTATTTGTTTCCTCGAAGGATTTGATAAAGTATCTGCATAGATCTCTCGGGAGGAAGATAATTTGAAGAGAAAGCAAGTGAACGAATCTGATACTGCAAGTCATGAAGATTTTTTTTTTTTTTTTTTTTTTTTTTTTTTTGCTTTACAATAGCTGTGATTAATTATGACACTAATAACATGAAAAAAAATTTGCCTTGTTTCTGTATAGCATGAACAAAAAACTGTTTTTCTTAGTTTAACTAAGATAATGTATAATTTAAGAGGTCATGAATTCAAATTTTTCACTTTCAAATGTTAGACTCAAAAAGTCTCTAGTATGTGTGCCATTAATATTTTGGTAATGTGACTAATGTCCATATTATTGAAGAGTATAGTTTACTACTAGGGGTTACACATTGGTCGAATACTTGTCTTCTTAGGTTCAAGTTTCATCTATGACATTAATTTGTAGACATTTTTATATCTCCATTTCTTAAAAAACCTCTCAGTATTTGACCTAGAGAACGATGTAGTTATCCCAAATATAGTGAAAGTGAAACTCCGATTTTTCAATATCCAAAAAAAAAAATGTATGAAAAGCCTGCCTCCGTAGTATATTGGCATTTAGTTGTGACCAAATTCTGATGGCAAGATCTATCTGCAATGGGAATAAGATTGTATTTTAAAGGAATGGAAGCATTTTTCAACCAATTTCCAAGTATCTTCATAATCTCCTGTTTGTTTAGGGTAATCTTTTCACCTTGTCTGATAAGATCTGTACTTCTCTCTTGAATAGAAAGACACATTTCAAATTATTTGAATCTTCTTTACCATGGGATATGCCGAAAAAGTCCTGCCTAATTCTTCTTAAATAATGTCAGAAATATAAAATATATGGCACCAGAAAATCCATGAATTAAACATTTTACATTCATGGCCAAATATGAAACAGGGTTCCTTCAATTAGGACTCATATTTCACATGTTTCATTATTCAATCTCTGCAGGTTACATCCATCCATGTCACATGAAATATATCAGCACCACACAGGGTCACCTTGATTCTTATTCTTGTGTGTAATTTCAATGTCGATAACTTATCTTTAGCTACCAAAGTAAACCACCAATCTCTATGATTACTTTAACGATTCAAGTGCCGTTTTGACGTTTCGTGAAATCCGATCATGTACTGGTTCCTGTCATCGACCATATCATTAAGATATATTGAACACTTAAAGACCAAAAAAAATTAACACTAATAGACCATTTTATTATGAAATCTATCTACCTCGGCCATTGGCACTTCAAATTTGGATTGGGTTATTGTCTCGTACAAGAAGATATATCTGCCATCATGAACAACAATATTGGGTCAACAGTTACAAATGGCACAAACTGAGTTAAAAGATACGATGGACACCCGATGACTTTTTATATTTTTTTTTTATATTCGTGAGTGTCCAAGGTAGTTGGCATACATCTAGACTATTTTCGCGAAACAATTCCTTTCCTTTACTAGATTGGTGACCACCCAAATATTACATAATGCAGCTTTTTTTCCTATAAATAAACATGCCAAGTAACGTAAAATAAAATGCATACCGCCATGACAGTTCACGGACAAGTTCTTCAGGAGCATCTGGGAGAACCTGAACATTGTTCACCAAATATTAATATCCAAAGCCAGTAAAAAAATGGCATACAATTAATCATTTAATTAAATAGTAGACAGAAAATATCTAGACCATACCTCATCTTCATATGGGTTGCAATTATCTTTGAACCACAACCTCAAGAATTCCTATAAGGAGAATTTAAAGTTAGTTACAAGACATGTTTCGTAACTGAATGATACCAAAAGAAAACTTACCTTGTCAACATTTTCAGGTTCAAGGCCATTTTGAAAGCGTTCTTCGTAGGACTGTGCAATCCAGTATCTACTCGAATCCGGTGTATGCACCTTCAATAGCAAGTAGGGAAAAGAACACCCCTTGTAATTATGTCTTAAATTTTTGCCAAAGATGTAGTTTAAACAAGAGATGTAAAGTCTAAGCAAAAGAAAATTATTGAACCTCATCAATTAAAAGAATAGATCCATCCTCTCCCTTGCCAAACTCATACTTTGTGTCAACCAGTATCATACCATGCTCCAAAGCCACTTTCTGAAATATCAAGATGTTAAGCTTACTTCTTAGGTCATTGCTTATTCAAACAATCAGTAGAATAATAAGCACTAAAGTTGAAAACACAAAACATGAGGAAAATAACAGTTAACAGCCAGAGCTCTTGCACAAAAAATTGTCAACTCTGATTAATTTATCTCAAGAAGAAAGATGGAAACTGAATTTTTTTTTGAAATAAGGGTAACCATGTCTGTCTTTAGGCCAAGCACCGGGAGATATCGAAGGAGTAATGTCACAAGTGAGTCTCAAAACTAGATGGAAACTGAAATTACCTGCCCATACTCGAACAAGCTTAGTGCCTTTCTACTTACTTCATTGTAATCAGCTTGAGTCATCAACCCCCGTTCAATGATCTGCAATGCTAGCATATTAGTAAAAGTTATACAATATAACAAAACAATCCTTATTATTAAAGGTAATATAACAAGAAATACTTTAATAATTTGACTGGTAACATGTATATACATAAGAGCCTACAAACTCATAACAGAAAATAAGTGTTTACCTCATCTGGCGTCACGGGAACGTCGTGTGAAGCAGCCTTGGTCGTTGGAGTGAGTATATTGGAAGAAAGCTTGTCATTTTTAACCAGGCCTGTTATAGTTGAAAGGCTATATTACATGGATCAATTAGCAATAAGTTCAAAGGGGAAGAGATAAAAAGCTAAAGAAAACTTACCATCTGGGAGAACATTTCCACAGTAGTTTCTCATCCCTTTATTGTACACCGTCCATAACGATGTATCAGTACTTCCAGTGACAAACCCTCGAACTACAAACCAGTAGTACAGTTAATATTTACAGATATATGAGCAACAATATCAATGAAACTTGCAAATGCCTTTACTTTCCAATTGAGAGTGAAGTCTCGAAACCATATAACAAATGGAATCATGGGAACACATTCATTTACAAAGATTTACAATGAAGATGAAAAATATAGCGTCATTATTGTATCCTATAGCAAGCTCCCCAGTATATCACTAAATACAGTAGTATATTCTCCCCAAAAAAGGCATTAAACGAAAGATTCAGCAACTTTACAACTGAATATCCTTCCTTTTTTTATATCCATTTGTGTTTGGCTTAGCTTACACACAGCTTGACTATTCTCACGACAAACCGCCTGACCGTACAATATTTGACTCTCAAAGAAATTGGAAGCTAGCATAGGAAATTACTTCTTAAGACCATTTTGACCACGGCCACCCTTCCTTCTAGTAAAATTAACAATTTCCTTCCAGAAAAGTCGCAAAATTGCAAGTTGACTCCTGTTTTCCTCCATACTCAACAGTTACTGGACTAACAAGACTATATTTCTTCTACTTGTTCTTTTCACATTGCAGAAGTTCTATAATCATTAATGCTTAACTCAATCCAAATGGAAAAAATACCAATAATTCCATAATGACTCACCAACAAATTCAACAGGAAACACTGTACACTTCTTTGCAATTGTGACATTTTTATCCGGGACTGACACAACAGCATTAGAAGTAATATGCTGCGTTCTGTCAAACCACCACAAACTGGTCTCATTAAGAACCTGAACGTTGAAGAAACAAAGAAATTGAGACCCAAAACATTAAAAAAAAAAAAAAAAAAAAAAAAAAAAAAACCATTAGCCATTCATCCGTACCCAATACAACAAATACCCAACACTGTAATTTCCAAAACCTGCTTCATATACACTATAAAAAAACTCCCAGTATCCTAAAAGAATCTCCCTACCTGGCCCTTAAAAGGTATGGAAGCAAGAACTCTATCGAACGCACTTTGTCGATCAGTTGTAACCAAAACAAGATAATCCCCATAGTCGTAAATATCTCTCACCTGCACAATGGGAAATACTAGCATAATCAGTAAGTTAAACAAAAAATGTGCAAGGCAATGAGTTCTTCCATTATGCAAGAGGCTCGTCCCAAGGCGAGACTATAATGGCGCCTTCTTTGGTTCATAAGAGGCTTACGCTTACGTGTCTATGAAAATGCATTGAGGCATATTTAAAACATTAATTTTCTCAATTCTTAAGAATATAAAGGTTTAAATCATAACCATTTAAACTTTTACTAATTAACAAAAAATTTACAGAATAACTCAATCCTAATGAAATAATAGTAGATGTTAAAAGAGTTCTAATCAGAAATTTTGTTCACTTGAAAGTTCAAGGTACTATCATGTTTTTGTCATACTTGTTTACACAAATTTAAGATTTATATATTTTTAATTAAAATTGAAGTGTATTTCTAAGGGTCGTACAAAAGAGCCGACAATTCGAGCAATCCGAACTACCCAACCCAAACCGAAAGAGTCGGGTTATAATTCTATTTGAGTTCGGTTGGGTTATAATTTTCTAATTTTCGTTGGGTTAGGTTGGTCCTAAAAATCCCCTTGGACCAAGTAGACCTCTAGTATTTCTCGCCTTAAACCCTTGAAACAGCCTTTTATCCTTTTACAACATTGCTTCCATCTTCCATTTTTCGTCAACTAATTCTTCCCCAAAATCAAAAAAAGAAACAGACATCGCTAACTCAATAACAAAGCGAAAAAGAAAACCTAATTTCGATTCAGCTAAGGATTACCTTGCCCCTGGTTTTGGACGTAATCCCTGGAACGGTCAAGTGAAGATTCGTCTCCGACAGACAGTTGGACAAGGATTTATCAATGGCGCCAACCACCTCCTCTTTGCGATCCCCTTTGATCAAAGCATCTAACGAAACATTGCGCGGCGAGTCTCGGCGATGGGCCAGGCTCGCCTTCGCCGGAAAAGAAGAAGCGGCGGCGGCGGCGGAGAGCATCCTCAGGCGCGTTCTTCCTCTGAAAGAAGAGGGAATGGAAGAAGAGAGTTTGACGGCGGGGATTTTGGCCTTGTCGACGCCGGACATGAGGCGAGCCATTTCTTCTCTAGCAGTGATCGGCGGCGATTTTGGTCGGAAATACACGATCGCGTAGAACTCGAGGACGTGAATTTGCCGTTTGTGAGGATTCGATCATTTTAAGCTTTCTAATGGGCCGGATACGGGCCAATGGGCGGTGTATTGAAACCCTGCCTGCCCATCAAAGCAATACTTTAGTCCAATTTCACCTACATGGTTTAGGGTTTTGGTCATGGAGATTTTTTGGACATCTCAAAATTTTTGGTTAATAAATCCATCACTTGCACAATCCTATATATTTTTAGCAATCCAATCTATCTTTGGATTAATCTTTTTGTTTTTAATTCGAATATATATTTTATTGTTTATTTTCAACTAATATAGAAATCAACATAATAACTTCCATTTATATTAACATTTGAAGAAGGTTGAGGAAAAAAAGTTCAAAAATATTATGTTTCTTCTAATTGATAGATGATGTTACTAACAAAACTATACACTTGGATTATCGAGCCCATGGGAGTGGAATGAAGTGTAAGGGTTTTTTTTTCAAGTTGAAAGGTAAGGGTCAATAATAACTAGAATAGGCAATTGTAGGTTTGGGGATTGATGTTAACAATTATTGGAGTAACTAATTAATTACTCGTTTGGAAATTAAGGTTATAATTGGAATAAATTAACTACTCTATTACATAATTATGTTAGTAATAGTTGAGTGATAAATTTGATGTGAAATTTAATAAAAAATTGTTAAAATAGACTGCTTACTACAAAATACATGAGCTCTAGAAAACAAAGTGGGATTTTAAATGTAAAGTATAACAGAAAATGACATGGAAAAAGAAAAGGAAAAAAATGACACGTTTATGAAAATAATAATTATTGAACATTAAATCTGGGCAACGAAAGAAATGCATATAGACAAGAACCGAGTGGTCGACATCGTAGTGACAAATACGACAGTCGTTAAGGGGGAAAACGTGTAACACGTTTGGGTCATTAATTTATTTATGCTCTATTTTTAAATTCATTTAATCGTGTTTGGATGAATCAGCTCCAAAAAAAAACCCTTTTATAAATTTAGTATTTGGATAAAGTTTTAGGTGAGGAGTTAATTTAATGAATTGTTTTAATAAATTATTTTGAATAGTTAGAATGGTAAGGTTTTTGTAATAGTTATATTTTTATGAAGGATTGCAAAAAGCTAATTTATATGTGATTTTTTATCAGATGGAGTTATTGATAATAATTTGTTTGAATGTTGATTTGAAATAAAAAATTATTTTAAGTATTAACATTAAAGGTTAAAAGTGAATTATTTTCCATAGTTATAAATTAATTATAATAAATAATGAGTTATTTTGAAAAATAAAAATGAAAAATTCTTTTGACAACATCTTATTTGATGTTATTTTTTAGGAGTAGTTAGTAGCGGATTATTCTTACAAAATAATCAAATTCTAAAATATTTGTATTCATAATTATTAATATGTTTTAATAATATATTAAAAATATTTATTAATATTAGTGTTTTTGTTTTTGTTTTTTAAAAGACTATTTTTTTTAAGCACATTTTGAAAGACTATTAATCATTATTAAAACATATTAATATTAGTATTCATCATTATTATGTTTTAATATTGTATTGAAATATTGATAGTATGTGACAATATTCATAATACAAATAACTACATTTGCTATTCTTTCAAAAAAAAACTACATTTGCTAAATTTTTTAAATGGACCTTATTTATATTATTTTCTAGATCCAATGAGTCTAATAAGTTTTGATTTGGGTTAAATTAAATTGCAATGACAAATAAAAAAATGGTGAAATTTCATCCTGCTAAAATTAGTTTGAAATTATCTTGACTCAAATTTGTTATTTGTTATTTGTTTTTAAAATATATATTTGCATACCATTTAGATAAATTATACACTTTGGATTCATTATTTGAAGAGAGAGAATTTAATCACTATAATTTATTTATGTTGGACAATTTTAGTGTTTATAGTTTGAATAAAATTAAAATTAAGTTTTTTTTTTGGGAAAATTAAAATTAAGTATTTAGGGTTTAGAAAACCTTATAAATAATTTGTGTGAATTATAAATATTTACAAATTAAATACGTGAAAAATTATTATTTATAAATCAATAATAATTATGCGAGTTAAGTTTTTTTTTTTTAGTACGTGTGAGTTAAAGTAACTTGTTATAAAAATCACATTTACACAATATGGTGAAATATTTGTATTTAATTCTATGAGGCTTTTGCATGTATATTACAAAATGGCTAAAATATTCCATTAATAGCACAAATTGAAAAAATATTTGCACATATAGCAAAAAATGTAAATTGATTGACTTACATATTGATAGATTGTATCAGGCTGATAGAATCAATTACTAATAAATAAATAAATTGATAGATTTCCATTAGATTAAATCAATAGGGCTCATATAATCAATTACTAATAAATAAATAAATTGATAGATTTTCATTAGATTAAATCAATAAAGACTCATAAAATTAATTATTAATAAAATTGATAGACTTCCATAGCCTAGAGAATGATAGATTCTATAAAGTCTTCCATAAAAAAAGTAAATAAATTTTTTTTTAAAAATAAGCAGAATTTACTATAAACTAATTATTTTTACAAAGTTGCTATAATTGTAACATGCAGTAAAAAAAATTGCTATAGTACAAATTCCCTAATTCCATATTCCGTTTCGTTTCCAAAAAAAAAAAAAAACCCACAATCGGTTGTATATTTCTTTATCTTCAAAATTAAAATGCGAGATTTAAATTAATGGCTCCAATAATAGAATCAAAACAACCCTTGCGGTTGATTATTTCAAAGAATTTGTTTGGATTGAAGGAACTTAGAGAATAATTTATTCGAATCTAGAAAGGGTCAACCCGACCCAATACCACTCATTCAATAATATTGAAAGATGATAGATCATACAACTTTATCATTCTCTAGATTATTAACCTTATAAATGGTAATTAGTATTTGAATTCACTCAATAATATTCAATACTGCTCTTGCTCATTCATGCCCTTATTCATTCCATTAACAAAAATTTGAGTTTTTTAATTATTAGATCATTATATTACTAAAATAATAAATAACTTCATATAATTTTTAATACCCTTTAAAATATATTGGGTTTTTTTATCCCATAACTCGCCCTAAATAACTTTACTTTTGGGACCATTATTATTATTATTATTATTTTATGAAATATTGGACCATTATTATTGATTAAAGCCATTAAACATTTTTGCCTAAATCAATGCAGTATTACAAGCACAAATGCCGAAAAACATAACATACAGCTTCAAATTTTATTGTCAAACCAGAGTAATAGCAAAGGATTGTCTCAAGTTACCAAATGAGTCAATGACGCGATCAGTTATCTAATTTAGTGTTAATCTATTCTCACTCAACCGTCACAAATTTGATCTTTGGAATCAATATTTGTAATCTCCTTCCTCCAACTTATATTAAAAAAAATCGTAATAGAATGATTGTCCCATCCCTTATTGAAGAATAGTTGGATTTTTATGGATAGTGGCACGTTAGTTTTCTTTACTAATGATAATACATTTTAACTCTACTATCTAGCATTCGATTCTAAAAAATGATATTTCGCTCTCATCTTGTTTGAAAGTACCTCAATGTTTGTAATCCTCTCCAATTTATATATATAAAGTTTAATAATTAAATTTTCTTTAAAAAAAAATAAATAATAATTAGAATTGAAAATTTCGATATTAAAATGAAATCAAAATCAAAATTTAGTGATTAAAGTTATAGTCAATAAAAGCAGAGCTCTACTAATACAACTCGTTGTAGGTAAAAAAGGAAAAAATAATTGAATTTTATCCGGAAAGAAGGAAGGAAAAAAACACGAATGGGGAAAATGGGCATATAAAATGAGGTGAGACAGTGGTAGAGTTTATGCAAGTGAAGAAAAATAAAAGGTAATGGAAAGAAAAGTAAAAATAATGTGCCTTCATGGGTTTCGAACCAGTGGAGCAATCTTGAAGAAGCAGTTCCAAAAATGGCCCAATGCCGTCCTCCAGCGTTTCGATCTCCATTTTCCCGATGCTCCATTTCATGCCTCCGGAGATTCTGGACTCGAAGGGATTTTCGATCCTCCTTATTTCGAATGGTTTCAATTGAATTCGGTAAATAGAGATGTTCATTTTTCTTGCACGGATCTGGGTTAGGGACGGGAAAAATCTGTTGGGCATGGGCTAATCGAGGCAGGAGACAGGGAATGTATTTCCCGTCCCCAATTTTTCGATACTCGCCACTTACCTTTTTTTTTTATAAAAAAAATATTTTTTCTTTATTTCAGTCTTTTAATTTTCAAATAAAAATATATTTGTGGATCCATATAAATATTTTTCTTTAGTAATTAATATTATACTTTAAATTTTATAGATATTTTCTAAAAAAAATATAATTATTTATAAGTATTGGGGTAATGAATTGCTTTTTAGAGAAAAAATACACAACTCAAAAAAAAATATATGAGTTGGAATATTTGATCAAATTGCTCAAATACGTAAGGTTAAACGAATTAGCACAAAATTTGAATTGATCCAACTCCTAATACAACCCAACCTCCATCATAATTATGGGCTAACTTATTGGAAGGTATAAGTATACATGGTTTAGGTTACATTTAGTTAGAGAGAAACTCTTTAAGCCTTCGTCCATATCCATAATTTTGAATGAAAAAAATAAAGAAAAATCTCATGATATTAAACTCTAATCTAATATGTGAATTTTGCAACTATATTTAGTATCATATATATAACGATTATAGTAGGAATCATCACTCTTAAATACATGATTTTGATAAATAGAGTTCCAAAAACTATAAAAAGAACTTTTTAGTTCACTTACAAAAGAAGGATCATTATCAATCAGAATTGTCACTATCACTATGACTAGGAATATCAATTAATATTCATCATAAGCTATAATATAGGTTATTGATACAATATTTTGTATTAATTTTTTTTTTTTTAGTACATATTGGGGGTGGAAGGACAAATACTGATTTTCGGGCTCATACCCGTAACGCTGGTATTGAACTAGTTTACAACCAAACACTGAAACCATTGCACCACCGACCCATTCGATAATATTGTGTATTAATTATACCTTATAATTTGTGTACAGTATGTTTATGAGTTTTTTTTTTCCTAGTACTGTAAATATTTTTCTAATTTGACATATTCTTAAAAATACCCCTATAATATAACTTAATTTTTGTAATTTGTTCTTGATTCTTTTGTCCATCTATAACAAAAGGTACTTGAATTTTGACAGGAAGAAAATGGTTACTTAAATTTGGAAGAATGTCTTCAATACATTGAGAATTACATGCTTAACCACGGACCTTTCGACGGGCTTCTCGGTTTCTCACAGGTTATATTATGACTCTCATTTCGTATTTTAATTTTGGAAAAAAACTTATGAGATTAGTCAAATTTAGAAAATGACTATAATTATGGTCATTTTTTCAAAAAAAATTTAGCCATCATAATCATTGATAATAATGGTAATGATAAATTAATAATGCACAATATTATTTAATGAATATTAATAATACAATATTAACTCTTATAAATTTAAATATTTTAAAATTTGCTTCCCTTCATGATTAGCAATTTCCTTTTACTTTTTTTACTTTCAAGTTATTGTTATCTATTTTTTGAAATCGAAGCCAAAATTTCAAAACAAAGGCTACCTTGAAACCATACGTTTGAAAATTTTCACTAGGTTAACTATGTTTTGAAACTAAACAAAAGTAGATGTTTGATACAAGATTCGAAATTTCTAAGTATACGATGGCACAAAATTGAAAGTACAAAACCAATATATTTATTATTAAATGGGTTGTTGACGTATTGTTTATCTTCATTGTTGGTAATATAGTTCAATTCTAGAGTCACATATTAAATTCTTAAAAATAGATATCTAGCTTTAATCTTATTTAAAAAGTAGTAATACACTCATCCAAGATTGTTCGAAATCTAGTAACAACTTCTATTTAAAGTTTGCATGCGAGAAAAGAACTTCTACTTGTTAGGAAAGAGGCTCACTAGGTGAGCCTGTTCTTTGCGTGTTCAGCCTAGGCCCATGGGAGGGGTATGTTATGGGCTATATTTGATATTTTATTATATGTAAAGCCCAATAGGGCTTATGTGTGTGTGAGTGAATAGGGGTTGCTCGTCCCAGAATATCTTAAAGGAGTTTTTCGTCTCTGTTGTGAGAATGCCCTTCTTCTTTTCTTCTTGATGTAGACTGTGTGGACTCTCCATGTTTGAGCAGCATGTTATAATAATAGGCAACAGAGGTTTTCTCCTAGTTTTTCTTGTGCTCTTGTTTTCTTAACTCTACTAAATGAACAATAACCATAAAATGGCTTCTTTCAAAAAAAAAAAAAATAACCATAAAATGGAAAGATAGCCATTAATAAATTAAATAGATAGAAATCTAACATTTTTGAAGTTGTCCTCAATCTCATTGGTTGTATTGTATTATGAATTTTCAGGGGGCAGCGTTAGCGGCGGCACTACCCGGACTTCAAGAGAAGGTAAATATGATGGTTTGAATTTTGGAAAAATAAAATAAAGTGGATTTAAATTGATTGACCCACCCTAATAACCATTTTGTTTACATTTTGATTTTTTAAATTTAAAAATTATTTTTAATCGAATTTTTTACATGTATTTATCTGTCTTTAAGAAATTTTATAAATATTAACTAAATTTTAAAAATCATTTTTCTTATTTAATTTTTAAAAATATATGAAAGAGGTAGATATTTAAGTAAGAAACAATATATGATAAACTAATAATTGTAAATTTAAATTTTAAAAATTAATAAAAAATTAAATGGTTATGAGATGAGATGGATTAGAATTTTATAGAAATGCACAGGGTTTAAGGTTTAGAGTTTAGGGTTTACGGTTTAGGGTTTGTGTTTGGGGCAAGCAGAATGGTAATGATTAATGGGGAATGGTAATGAGGAGGAGAATAGGGAGGAGAATGATTATTGGGGTAATGGTTATTTGTGTTTGGGGTGAAGGTAATGATTATGAGGAGAATGATTATTTGTGTTTGAGATAAAGGTAATGATTGTGAAAAAAATAAAATAATAAATATGATGTGAGTGAAAAATAGTGATGTAATGTATGAAAAGTTGTTGGAGAGAGAATAAAAAGTAGTTAGGGGGAGAATGAAAAAAAATGATTTTTGAAAAACGTGATTATGAGAGAATGATTCCCGGTGCCCCAAACAGCCCCCAAAAAAACTCTTTGGAAACCCTTGTCCTTTTTTGACCAAGCATTTGTTTCCTTATCTCCTTAATAAAATTGTTTTTTCATCTACTTATAAACATAGCTAGTATGATGTTAATAAACCAGGTTAACTATCGTGCTATATCTTTTTTATATTGATTGTTGTGACATTTTCATAACATTCGGGTTGAATTAAGCAGGGTATTACGCTCGCGAAAGTGCCAACGATTAAATTTGTAATCGTCATCAGCGGTTCGAAGTTGTGGCTGCCATCTCTGCCCGCCCTAGAAGCTTACTCTCCATCGATTGCCTGCCCATCCCTCCATTTCCTAAGTAACCCCTCAACATTCTATACTTTTGGTGAAAATTATAGATATAGTTTTTAATTTGAACCAAGTTAAAATTTTAGTTAACTTTTTGTGGTTAAAATGAATTATGGACTAATTAAGTATGCGGTAGTTAATTATTCATATGTTAATAATGATTAAATTACTTAGTGACTAATTGAACAAAAAAACACTTCATTTATACATGAATTATTTATTTATTTATTTATTTAACTATGCATATTACATTTTAATTTTTAAAATCAGAGAACTAAACTCAATTCTAATTTTCTTTCAACTCCATAAACTTAATTTAAAATTTTAGAATTATATATATTTAGAGTTTGAATATTACGATTATGATTCGATATTGAAAATTGATATTTATTTAAGAGAAATAATACCTTTCATGTAGAGTTTGTGATCCCCTCCTCGAATTGGTACTAAAAAAAATCATATTTTTATTGGCTTGGGCAGGTGAGCAAGATTTCTTAAAGTCCAATGGATTGGAGCTTCTAAAGTCATTTATTGAACCATTAGTAATTGATCATTCTAAAGGCCACACCGTGCCAAGACTTGGTAATAATATTTATTCCATTCTTAATTATATTATATTATATATATATATAATTTCTGGTCCTAATTTAAATATTTTTCAGATGAACAAAACTTGAAGGTTGTGGAGAGCTTCTTCGACAGGATTTCAAGGATTTCAAAGATGTGACTGCTCCTCCATATATTTCAAAATTGTATTCAACTTCTTATCTTTGGTTCAACAATCAGAAATATTTACATCATGCTCGGACATGATGTATACAATAATGCTCTTCTATGTGGTCCAATATGCGCCACAATCTATTTTTGTTTATTTTATCTTTTGAATTTAAAATCAAATACATTGTGGTCTATATCAAACCACACGGGTGGACATTAAATTATACATCATATCCAGACATGATGTAAATATTCATCTATAGAAGATGTTGAGCTTTTAATTGAAAATGTTTGTCTTATCTTATTAAAGTACATTTTTTCAATCTCTTTAAAAAAGTTGCCATGGGTTAGGATTTTCACGCAGAATTAGAAGCAAATGTTTTTCACGCAGAAGTGGCCATGGGTTAGGATTTCGTTTACAATTCCCCTATTTTTAGTTACGTAATTTCATGAGATTTCAAAAGTCTTAGACAAATTAATTTTCGGTTAGGAATGAAGTAAGAGTGTTTATTGGCTTGGTGTTGGTTTTTGATGAAAATTGACGCTAAGAGGGGTGTTTGGTGCAGGGATTAGGATTAAGTTAAGAGGTATTAAGTTAAGCTGGGTATTAAGTTAAGTTGGAGATTAAGTTAATCTGTGTTTGGTAGACAGATTAAGTTAAGTTAGATTAAGTTAAGCTGACTGTTGTTTGGTGTAGGGATTAAGTTAAGCTGAGTATTAAGTTAAGTTGTGTTTGGTACGAATATTAAGTTAATCTGAGTTTCTGAACTTAATTTTGTTAATCTGAGTTTGCTTTGAATATTATTTTAGTTGTTTCTTTGGCAATATATAAAATGCCATTCATTTTAAATTGTCACAACACAATATTCATTCGATAGCCAAATTATAATTTAAGTATCAGTTCAACCAAATAAGAGATAATAATAAGATCATTCACTTACAAGTAGTGCATTATGAAATTGTTTCATTCACTCATTTAATGAGGTCTTCCATTTAGTAAACATTCGTTCCGCGATTAAACCTTGAAAGTATGACCATTCAGTTGAAGATTCGTCCATTATTGCTCTAGTGAGAGCAGCTCCAACATCATTTCCCATTTGTATTTGCCACGCGTACAATATCTTCCATACTATTAAATTCGTTCGATGCTCCATAATCTAAACAAAGAGTAATTTAAATTATTTTTATCAAACTTGAAAAATAATTATAATACTTCTTTTTTATTTTATCAAACTTATATTTTCATGCATTCATAAGAATATTATCTAAGTGTTTGTGTTTATTTATTTCTCATTAAAATTTAAAGTGTAGACAATAAATTAAAGGAATTAACATTCCATTTATAATAAAATAGGAAATATGCATTAACGTTCATTGCATAATAAAAAAGGTAATATAAATCAAGTCGACTCCGTACAATAAGTAATCGATGGTTGAACAAAAAAAATCTTTTTCGTCCTTTAATTAAAATAAGAAGTGGGGTCATCTTCTAGGCATCCATCGACATAAAAAAAGGTATAGATAAGGTCATCAGCTGAGTCTGTTCAATAGATAATCGCAGTAGCTGGCCCGATCATTTTCAGGGACTCCAAGAAAAGCAGAAGCTTCGTCGAGATCCTTTAAAAGGATGTTCATCAGTACAACCCGTTGTGGACTGGTTAATGGCGGTGATAATTTTTGAAGAATTGTAGCGACATCGGCTCTTGTAGATTTATTATCCTCCTTTGTCACTTGTATGGTTGTGACAGGCCAATCAACAATCCTCACAATTTGCTCGTACTGCATGTTCATGCCGGCATGCAACACATCAAGCATTTCCTGCTTTTTCGAGACCCTTTTTCTCTTCTCTCCCACAGAAGAGGATGACGGTCTAGCTACTCTACTTGTGGGGGTATTTGGGTCTTCTTCTTCTGCAACAAGAATCTCAGGTATGTAATATTCTTGGGAACCGCCCCCCTCACCGACCTCTGCATTTGAATCTTCTTCTGCAATATCTCTAGCAGACTGAGATATTAACCTGCATGCTCTATCCTTTCCGAAAATATAAGCCAAGTCATCGTAATGTGGAAAAGGCTTGTTGTTGAGACCCTTTGCATTTGGGTGTGTCTGACAATGAAATTAAGAACATACGATTCGTAAATAAATTAAAATTTCATTTTGTTATATTATAACTATTCTTTAATACCTGAACTCAATTGTCGAAAACAGTTGGCTCCACTTCAATGCACTTGTATTTATCATTCCAACCGAATCCACTACAAGTATTGCCCAGCATCTCTGCAATAGCTTGGTATTGTCGTTTCAGAGTCTTCACTCTAGTATCAATCACAGTGGTAGATGTAATTGGGCATCCAGGTAGTTTTAGGTGCATTAGTCGAAGTAGTTCATTATGGTACTTATTCCTAAAAGTACCATTATCTAATCTCCACCCCCCTCCCCCTTGTACAAGTTCGATTAGTGATTGGACTAAAGTACTATCTTCCATTGTTGTCCAACTGTGTCGAATGTTTCTCCTTGTCGCAGCCATGTTGCTACAAGGAAGTTGTACATAAGAGATAAAGAGTAAGAAATATCATTCATTTAGTATCGTTCATTATATAATACAAGACAAGTATCATTTCCCACAAAAGTCATATTATGTCATTCATGATTCATAAAAGTTATAGTCACTAAAAAAAAAAGATTAGAAGTCTAATTCCTACTAGTTTTGGGTTGTGTCAAACATTCTTTGGGCCATGGAATCTCGAAATGCAGTCCAAAGAGGCGATGTCTCGACGAAATTAATCGTTGGGGTATCGTCCATTTCCTCTTGGTATATTGTAGCATCGTTCTCCCCTAATATCTCTAAACCAATCGTAGAGCCCATCTCCCTACATATTAAATTATGTAGGAGACAACAAGCTGTTATGATCTTCACTTGCACTTTTGGAGGATAGTAAGACTTGTGTCGCAGAATAGCCCAACGGTTTTTTAATGCACCGAACGCTCATTCTATTATATTTCGTGCTGATGAGTGTGCCTTATTAAAAAAACTCTCTTGGATTCCGTGGTGGATTGATACCCCTCCAATCCGATAGATGATAACGTTCGTCTCTATAGGGAGTTAGGAATCCATCAGCATTTGGATAACCCGCATCACAAAGGTAATAGTATCCTGGATCAATAAACACTAGGTTATTATACATTCAATATAAGTGAAAGTAGCATTTTCTTTGAGTCCTTAATTACCATGAGGGACTTGAAATCCATTGTTACAGGATAAAGCATCCCTAAGAACTCTAGAGTCAGCTGCTGATCCCTCCCACCCAGCTAGTACATATATGAACTCTCCGCTTGGAGCGCATACAGCAAGAACATTCGTTGTGATGATACCTTCCTATTTCTAAAGGAGGCACGATTTTCAACTGGGACTTGTAACTCTATATAAGTACCATCCAATGCACCTAGACAATTCTGCATAGTTCGAAGGAAGAAATGAAATTCGGTTCCTACAAGGACTCTATTTTATAAAGGTAAAATAATGGTACCTCAAACCACTTCCATCTACTATCGGTGCATGATGGTTGGATAGGTTCAGGTTTCTTGTACAAAATGTCATGACAACGAATAACAGCAGTAAGGACAGATTGAAAGTGTCGCGACACTGTTTCGTCGGATCTTGTAAATATTCTTCGAACGACACGGTTCTTAACATCATGAGCCAAGATATGTAGAAACATGGCTACCATTTCCTCCACGTCGATGTAATCTGTACCTCGAAGACCACCGTGGGTCCTTAGCATGTCGCACAAAGTTTCAAAGCAGCTACGATTCATTCTAGTTGTCTCACGACAAGCTAAATCGCTTTGTCTTATCATCGAGAAAAAGGTCATTTGGCGAAAATGGTGTCTAAAGAAAGAGCTATAGTTTTTTGTCCTAGGGTTGTAGTTCCTTACAAGATTCGCAAGAAGAAGAAAATGGTTCTGCCATGTGTAGAGTATTGTTAAAACTGCTATAGTTTTATCAGGATCCATTATCTAAAAAAGAGTTCGAAAAAAAATGTCAGTCAGAATCAAATGAAGTCTCCAAAAAAAATGTTCATTTTAACTTCAATCTAGTGGCATAGATAAATAAATTGAAGTCATTTAAAAAAAAAAAAAAAAAAAAAAAAAAAAAAAAAAAAAACCTTATGGCTTCGCTAATTCCTTTTTCTTGCGATAGAGATTAAGCCTTATTTTTTTTTTCTTAAAAAAGAGTTAATTTTAATATTCAAATTGTTGTCTTTGCTATATTTATTATTTCTTCAAATATAGCTTAAGCTTTTCTTTCTTAAAAAAGAATTTCATCTTAATAGTTAAAATTGATGTCATTCAATTACAAAAAAAGTTTTTTACCTTCAAACGAATGGTGTACATAAAATTGAAGTCATTTTATCTTAAAAAAAGTTCATATTTTAAAATACTATTGACTTTCCTATATATATATAGTTTTGATAGAGATTAAGCTTTTATTTTTCAAAAAGAAGTTAATTTTAATAGTTAAAATGGATATCATTTGAAACTAATTCTATAAATTTGATTTTAATACTAAATTATTTAAATTACAAGTTTACTCGAGAAATTTAATCTTTTTATAAAACGATCAAAATAAATAAAACACCGACACAAATAAAAATAAATAAATTAAAGCTACTAAAAAATGAGAATAAAAGATACTCAAAATTTATTGCTTAAAAATAAAATCTATTTAGTAGATAACAATTTTTTTTCCCTTTAAAATATAAAATCTATTAGATACTCTTCATTCATTCATTGATTTTTTTAGCAATAGTTTTTTTTATAGTAATACATGTGTTGGTTTAAAATGCTAATTATACTCATAATAAGTAGGGGTAATGGTTTATTTATTTATTTTAGTTTTCATTTTGTGGTCTTCATGGTTTTAGTTTTTAAAAAATTGGTCACTTTGATGATTTTTTTAGCAATAGTTTTTTTTATAGTAATACATGTATTGGTTTAAAATGCTAATTATACTCATACTAAGTAGGGGTAATGGTTTATTTATTTATTTTAGTTTTCATTTTGTGGTCTTCATGGTTTTAGTTTTTAAAAAATTGGTCACTTTGATGATTTTTAATTACTCAAATTGATATAACAATTGAAACACATAAAATTCATTTCAAACTCATATCATAAAATATACAGTCCATAATAAAAAAAATGTTCATCAACATAATTCCAACAATTCACAAGAGTCCAAAATAATACAATATGTTTTTCTTTGGAAAGTATTCAAATTAACAAGTACATATAACATGTTCAATAACACAGACCTTCGAGCAGAGTCCACTGTACTGGTGTGCTAGAATTCGATTCTAAAAAATAACAACAAAATATTTATTGTTACAAACGCATTTATGTAAATATAATTTTTTTTATGATTACCTTTTACAATGTAGGGGAGAAACGAAAAAGTTTACAAGTCAAAACTTAATAATATAAACCTAAAATTAAAGATTAATAATATAAACCTCAGCCTCAGGGAATGGATGTATTACTCATTTCTCGTAAGAGATCGAATACTATCCATGTTACTTTTGCATTTTTTAAAAAAACAAAATTAATAAGTATGATGCAACAATATATAAATTATCAAAACTAACAAGTGAAACATGGCAAAACAAAGAGGAATAGATAATAGAGAGTTGGAAAATATATTAACTTAAGATCAAAGCTAACAAAAAGGGATAGATAATAGACAGTTGAAACATAGATTAACTTAACATCAGAACAAACAAGGGAAACAAAAAGCAACATGGTAGAACAAAATGAATAGATAATAGACAGTTGAAACATAAATTAACTTAAGATCAGAACGAACAAGGGAAACAAAGAGCAACATGGTAGAACAAAATGAATACATAATAGACAGTTGAAACATAAATTAACTTAAGATCAGAACGAACAAGTGAAACAAAAAGCAACATGGCAAAACAAAATGAATAGATAATAGACAACTGAAACATAAATTAACTAAGATTAGAAACAACAGTAAAACCTGAGTTAAAACAGAGAGCAACAAATGGCAAAACAAAAGATAGCTCAAACATAAAGCAACAAAAGAATACTCACATAGAAAACAGAGAGCAGTGAGTTAGGTTGTGTAAAATAGAAAGTGAAACAACAATTATATAGAAATAGCTCAGGTGTTTGGTTTAACTAAAGTAAAGATGTCTTACCATCACATTAATGAGAGAGACAAGGTTTTCAATCAGGGAAGATTTGTTATCATTGAACATATCTAAGGATTTCAAAGATGAATTCAGATGCATTTAAGGTAGTAGTTGAATTAATAATAAAAAAATCCTACAAAACAGAGAGCAAATCGAACTATATTTATGACCAACAGGTATACAAAGAGATAGAAATGAGTTATTTCACTTAGAAAATTTTATAAAAAAATAATAAATAATTAAAAACAACAATTGAAAACAGAAGGATCCAGAACAAATTGATGAGATGCAAAGATCGAAACAAGCGTGGGGTTTCTCATCATCGGCTGAGGGGGGGAGAAAGGGTTAGAAGCATACCTGGATCTGACTCCCTCATCGAGCCAATTTTAGAACGAACCCTACCTAGTCGTCGTCTTCAATATGAATTTCTATACATGCAAGCCCATTGGAAGGTCGATTTCGCACATTCGAGCTCCGTAGAAGTCGACGACGGCAAGATTCAAGCCCAATCAAGAGTGAGAGCGAGAGATCTGTAAACACAAAGGAAGATTAGACATAGAATGATCCAAAATCGAAACAAATATGAACACAAAAATTTCTTACTTAGCCGAATCCACCCAAACCCTTCCCAGCTGTTTCAACTTTAGTCGATTTCTACACATGCAGAGAACATCATAACAGAGAACAAAAATAATTGGAACATGAAGCAAGACCAGATGCAAAAAACTTGAAAATCTGTGGGAAAAATTGAAATTGACCTCATCATCGACTGGGGAGGGTTAGAGAACTTACCTGGATCCGCCCCCCCTCCAAGACGAAAGATTGACCCCCCTCCATGCCAGACAACTAATAAACCCAATTGGAGGTCGCAAACGACTCATGCAACATAAGACGAGGCTACATCGGCGGCAAGAGATGAACCTTTCGACTGTGAGAGGTCAGATATGTGACGAAAACCCCAAAAAAAGATTAGTGTTTCACAGATCTACAAAATGAACTGAACCCTAAACCTACCAGAACAAAAAATCTACCAAATCGGTGGTCAATAAAGAAGAAGAAATCGAAGAGGCCGGCTTCAATCGAAGAACAAATCAGTCGGAAACGAGAGAGAAGTCGCAAATTTGGGAGAAAAACGTGAATATGAGGAATTTGGGAGAAAAACGTGAAAAGGGAGATGAAATCACAATACAGAAGAAGAAATCGAAGAGGTCGGCTTCAATCGAAGAACAAATTAGTCGGAAATGAGAGAGAAGTCGCAAATTTGGGAGAAAAACGTCAATAGGAGGAATTGGGAGAAAAACGTGAATAGGAGGAGGCATTTACTCGGATTTGAACACACACTGTTCATATCCGAGTTTAGGAGAAAGTTAATATGGATTATGGGAAGCTGGCCACCAAACAAGTATTATGGGGGATTAACTTAATCCGGATTAAGTTAATCCCCACGCCAAACACGCCGTAAGTCAATCATATTGATTTTCTTAAAAATGACACTATTATTTTATTTTTTTATTTTTTAATTATAAAACATATTTATCATGTAATTTTTTAATAAGAATTTAAGAATTAATTTTAGTAATTTTAACATATAAATATAACATGAAAGAAGATGTCAGCTTTGCTCTTATATGGTGAATGAATAATAATAATAATAATTAATAACTCAAATAAAAGTCTTTGAAACTTTATTGATAAAAGTGCATAATTAATTGTTCTAAAACAGCTATTTACTCTATTTTTATAATGATCTCAAGTGTTAAATTTGTTTTTTTTTTTAAAAAAAAAACTGAAATTTGTAGTTGTTATTTCAGCCAAATTGAATTGTCAATCCCTATCAATGTTGATAACATAATCTATCAAAAGTTTGAGGCATTGTAATTCAGTTCAACTCATTTTATAAATTAATATCAAATTCTCATCTTATTTAAAAGTAGTAAAAATATCTTCATCCTTCACAAAAATTAAAAAGTATATCATTGATTTTTTTAATAAAAAACGTTGACGTTTTGTTTCAAATACACCAATCATATTTTACTTTTGTAATTGTAATCTATCAAGTATTTTTATGTCAATTTTAATTATTCAAACCTCGTATTTTAATTATATAGGTGTCATTTGTTGAGATACTTTGAATTGTTTAATCAAATTTCATACAAATATTTTAAAATTTTAATTATTTTCTTAGAACAGTTTACATATTACAATTTCTCTAAAATTAATTATAAATTCGAGTTAATTCCGATTAATCCACATTCAATCGTCAAATTGAGTTGGTATTGTTGGGGCTATTTGAATTGTGCAATTATTTGAAAACGCAACTCAACAGGCATAATCCCGAAAATACCCCTAAGCCTTTCCCCAAAAATATACAAACAATAAAGACAATAAATAACCCGCGTCAGCAGGTTCGTTTTATTTGACGGTAGCCATTGTTACAACGAGACAATTTGAAGCTTCCCAGTTAGAGCTCCACATAGAAAAATGCCTATAAAATGATTTCATTCTCCTCGCATTCATTCATCACACCAATTCCCAAATTAGATTTGCAGAGAATTTCATCAATGGGAAGCGAAGCTGAAACCCTAAGAAGAAAACCTAGGTTTCTCTGCCTCCATGGCTTCCGAACCAGTGCCGGAATCCTCAAGAAGCAGGTCGGAAAATGGCCGGATTCCGTTCTAGATCGATTCGATCTCGATTTCCTCGACGCTCCGTTTCCTGCGGAAGGAGAATCAGACGTTGAAGGATTTTTCGATCCTCCTTACTTCGAGTGGTTTCAATTCAGTCCGGTACCATTTTCTTAACCTAATCTCGTTTTTCGTTTCGATTTCTTCGCGGAGTCGCAATCTCGTGTTTGATTTCTGCGTTGATTTCTTTACCTGATTTCGTTTTTCGTATCGATTCCTTCGCGAAATCGCTAACTCGTGTTTTGATTTGTAGATTGATTGCTTAGCCAGTTTCGTTTTTCGTATCGATTTCTTCGCGAAATCGCTAACTCGTGTTTTGATTTGTTCATTGATTTCTTAGCCAGTTTCGTTTTTCGTATCGATTTCTTCGCGAAATCGCTAACTCGTGTTTTGATTTGTTCATTGATTTCTTAGCCTAGTTTCGTTTTTTGTATCGATTTCTTCGCGGAATGCAAACTCGTGTTTGATTTGTTCATTGATTTCTTAGCATAGTTGCGTTTTTCGTATCGATTTCTTCGCGTAATTGCTTTCCGTGTTTGATTTGTACATTGTTTCTTAACCTGGTTTCCATTTTCGTATCGATTTCTTCGCGAAATTGCTAACTCGTGTTTGATTTGTTCATTGATTTTTTAGCATAGTTTCGTTTTTCGTATCAGTTTCTTCGCGGAATCGCAAACTCGTGTTTGATTTGTACATTGATTCTTAGCATAGTTTCGTTTTTCGTATCGATTTCTTCGAGTAATCGCTAACTCCTGTTTGATTTGTTAATTGATTTCTTAGCCTAGTCACGTTTTTAGTATCGATTTCTTTGCGTAATCGCAAACTTGTGTTTGATTTATTCGCTTTCTCGCTTCTTCGATTACAGGATTTTCTTGAATATAGGAATTTCGATGAATGTCTCTCGTTTATTGAGGATCACATGGTTAAGCACGGACCGTTTGATGGATTCCTCGGTTTCTCACAGGTAATTCCTCTTTGATTTCCTAATTAGACGAATGGAGGTTAATCGAGTATCAATTCGGAGTTGAATTTCTGAATTTCTGGATTTTCGATCTCTTTGCGGATATTTTCAGGGGGCGGTATTATCGGCCGCGCTGCCGGGACTTCAAGCGAAGGTAAAAACGGATCTGAAAGCCTGTTGCTCTTTGAAATCATTACAATTCTTCAAAATAAAATGTGAAAACGAGATTGAGATTTTGAGCGGTTGTGTTGTGTTTCGATTAATCGATTGCAGGGTGCTGCTCTGACGAAAGTTCCTAAGATCAAATTCGTGATCATCGTCAGCGGTGCGAAATTTCGATTGCAATCCGTGGTGGAGAAAGCTTACTCAACTCCCATTGGATGTCCATCCCTCCATTTTATAGGTACCTTCATTTTCAAATGTTATGATTCTTTGTATTGTTATTACTTATTGGTAAACAAATCGATCACTGAATGAATAATTTTAGGCGAGGATTGAAGTATCTGATCGAGATTTCAATTCTACTCGAATTCTCTTTAAAAAAATCTACAAAAAAAGAAAGGGTAAATTAGGCCCTCTTTTCATAACCATTTTGTTTTTGAAATTTAAGTCTAGAACCCCTATCTCTACCTTACCATATATATTTTCATACTTGATATTTTCATCTTACTTATATTCTTTATAACCAAACCAAAATTTAGAGAAAAAAAAAAAAACTTTCAAAAGTTTGATTTTGTTTTTTAAATTTAGTTGATATTCACCTACTTTTTAAAAAAAATGATGGATACATATTAAAAAATATAGAACGCATGTAAGAAATTTGAGTAAAAATAAGTTTACATTTCAAAAACAAAAAACAAAAAACCAAATAATTATAGAAAGAGGACAATACTATTTAGTAATAAGTTGATCATATTATTGGTGTTCATGTTTATATTGACGCCTTGTTGATAATACTGTTGATATTTTATCCATATTTATACAGATATCGATTAATTTTCAATATTCATGGCGTGGGATGCTTTAATTCTTGATTTTAAAGCCATTTTTTCAAATTCTGATATTGATCAACAATTTTCTGCTGTATTTTGTTTCAGAATAAAATAAGTCTGTGTTTTAGGTTTTTTGTTTTTTTTTTGAAATCCTGCTTTAGGTGTTGATTAAAGTTCAATGATCATTCTTGTTAACAAATTATACTTTGATCTGTTAATAAATAGCTACCAAAATGGGTCGCTTCCGATCTGTTAGGCAGGAAGAACTGTTCGGTTTCAAATAAGATTTTCTAAAACTAAACCCACCATTAAAAAACGTTATGAATTGCCAAAAAAAAATACGAGTTATAAATTCAAATCATCTACTACTTTTAAAATCATGTTAAACTAAAAAAAACAAAAGAAATTGTTGTCGATTAAGTTTTTCATGGTTTTAGTTAAGATGACATTAATTGATTTGTAGACTAAACTTATATACATGGGGTGTTATAATGAGTTTAGTTAAAAATTATTGTTAAAATTGCAAATAATTAATAAAACTTATCAAACCTATTAGTCAAATGTTAATTATTATATGTTGGGCAGGTGAGGAAGATTTCTTGAAGCCCCATGGATTGAAGCTTCTGGAATCATTCAGTGAACCATTAATAATTAATCATCCTAAAGGCCACACAATACCTAGACTTGGTAATTTCACTTCTTCTTAAATACATATTTTCTTAATATCCGATGCTAATTTAGAATACATAAACTTAATATTTTCAGATGATAAAGGCTTGAAGGTTATGGAGAGTTTCATTGAGAAAATTTCAAAGGCGTTGGATGAGACTGAAGAAATAGTCTGAAGTTGCATCAGATAATCTATTATGCAATATTTTTACTCCAAGCACAAATAGAAAACAATAATGGTGTTAATTGTAATTATAATACCAATTCATTTCAAATAGAAAAATACTTGTTTCCTTGTTTATAAAGGAGGCAAGGCAAGCCCTATTTAAGGATGATGTGGCACCATTTGATGCCACACAATTTTTCTTTAATCAATATTTTAATATTGAGGAGAAAGTAAAAAGTAAAATTTTTGTGGCACTAAACAGTGTCACATCATCTTTATTGTCTCTTTATAAATAAAGAGGCAAGTATTTCTCTTTCAAATATGAGATCTTGTGTGAAACACATTATTAAGCACTCGACCACTGCATGCCCTTTACGGGGTGTAATTGTAATCCAATCTTTATTTTTATTATTAGATATGTGATAATATATATTTTGCTTTCTAAGTATGTAGTGAGGAATTTAGTCTTCTCTCTATTACCATCATTCTGCTAACTTCTCTATAATTTTGTTATTATTAGCAATTGAAACTTTAGTATTTTTTACTAGTGAGTGTAGGGCTTTTAATTTGGAAAAGTGTATAAATTAGGAATTTAATCTAAATATTTTTATGACGGTAAACACGAGATTTCAATAGATAAATAGTTTCGGGGCACGTTTAAATTAGGAATATAAGTTTGTATATTGATATGAATAGGTGCACGTGTGGTACAACTTTTAATTCTTTCTCTTTCATATACAATTTATATGAATAGGTGCACGTGTGGTACAACTTTTAATTCTTTCTCTTTCATATACAATTTTCTCAAGGGCATGCAGCTTATTTGCTTTGTAGCTATGTTAATCGATCTCTGACATGTTTATCTTTGATCGGTCTACTTGAAAAGCACCATATGTGTTATGTGTACTTCGTGTTTGTGTGACCTGTTTATGAAATTGTTTGACCTTTGAAGTGATTTTGAACTTCAAAATATCGTTTGATCTTCATAACAATTGAGAGACTTCAACTTTCGAGAATTCTCTTAGAACTTCATATCTTTGGCCACCCCTCAAATAAAGAAAAATTCCTTTATTTATAGGGCTCATATGAACCATGGCTTGAGGCTTGATGAGTCTAGTCGTTTGGCTTTCTTCTTGGGCTTGAATTTTATGGCTTGGTTCATTAAACGAAGTTGGCTCCGATTTAATTTTGACCAAAATTCAAGAAATTAATTTTTTGTCCAATTTTATTTTGAGAAATATTTTCCAAATTTTATTTTATTTCACCGTTAAATTTGAGATAATGATGACATGACAACCTATGATTGACTGAAATTTCTCCGCCAACAATATCTAAATCCTTATGCTTTTCAAATTCAACAATTAACTTTATATGTTTACCTTAGTAACTGTTATAACCAAATCTGCATAAGAGAGCAATTAAAAAAAAAAAAGTACTAATCAAAGTTCAACAACATAAATGTGTCACCAACCCATCTCCAATCGGAATCAAATTTACAAAGGAGTTGATCCTTTAAAAAAACAATAATAATCAAACAAGATCCTTCTGTCAAATTTGTATAATGTAATGAATCTTAAAAGACCTCAAAAGCAAATTAGTTCATATTTCCCTTCCTAATTTATCTACTAATTCATTTCACCAATTTTACTTCTCCTCAGAAGATTAAAAAAAAAAATGTAAACAACCTTTCCATCTGAAGTTTACAAAATTAAATTTATTTGAAAATTGGGTGGGAAAAAAATCCAGCATAATTTAGTCTTTGGAACAAAAGACAAATTCTCTCTTTACATATTTATTCATTTATTTTACACTTTTAGGAAAAAGAAAAAGGGATGACGAACAAACAAAAAGATTCAAAATTCAAATTTAGACCCTTTGATGGTTTGACCAATAATAATTCCAACCGTTGAAATGATTCCACTTATTTTGTATAGTCACTCCTTAGTTTTCATTAGGTAAAATATCACCTTGTATTATTTTAATTCCTAAACTTTTTAATTTTTAATTTTTGTAAAAAAAAAACAAAGGTAACCACATCTTTTTCTAGGCAAAAAATCAGAAACATAAGAAGAGTAAGGTCCATGACCTTTAAGAGAGCATACTTCCAAGTCTTCAACCACTAAACTACCTCTTAAAGACAATTTAATTTTCATTATAATTCATAATTTTTTTTCCTAAATTTTTTATGGCTAAAATACTATTTTGCTTCATAAACTATCATAAAAGTTCCATTTTGGTCTATGAATTTTCAAAAATCCAATTTTAATCTTTGAATTGTCATTTTTGTTCGATGTAGATCCCTAAACTTTCAAATGTCAAATTTTGATCCTTAAAACTTTTTAAAAAGTTTAAAATTAGTCCTTAAATTAACAAAAATTTTAACCATAATTAAATCTGTAAAGTTTTATAAACTAATTTTAATTTTCTTTTTTAAAATACAAATATTAAAAATTAAATCTGTAAAATTTTATAAACTAAAATAAATCAAAAGAACATTTAAGTTTATTGACAATAATTAAATTTTTTATTTTTAAATTTTAACTTATTTTTATTCAATCTTTCTTCCTAAGATCTTAGGAGGTGAGATAAGGTGAGGTGTTGAAGTCCAACACCTTGTTTGGTCCAAAGTGTTCTTCACCTCATCTCATCTTTCCTCTTTTCTTTTTTTTTTTTCTTTTTTTTTTAATTTCAAATTTTTTAATCTTTTACTTTTATATATATATATATATATATATATATATATATATATATATACTTATTTACTTATTTTATGTTTGATATTTTTTTTTATAATAATATATAATTATAATAATTATACTATTTTTTATAATAATAAAATTATTTTAATATATCAATATATAATTATAATAATTATACTATTTTTTATAATAATAATATTATTTTAATATATCAATATATAATTATAATAATTATACTACTTTTTATAATAATGATAATATTATTTTAATATATCAATATATAATTATAATAACTATACTATTATTATATCAAATGTTTATTTAAATATATCTGAATTTTAAAAATTAAAATAAATAGATATATATTATCTCTTAATATATGACGTTAAATTTTCATATTTTTATTTATTTTTTAATCGTCTTTAATAACAAAAAAAATTATAGAATTTCAATTGTTTAGAGATAGACTATAAATATCATATTTAAAAATTAATAAAATAAAAATTAAATTTAAATAATTTACAAACATTGAATTTTTATTGGTAGTTTACAATATATTTAAAAGTATGAACTTATTTTCAATAAACTTAAAAATATTAAACTTATTTTGTTTGTTAAAAAAATGATATTCAAATTTTATACTCTTGTATTCAGTTTTGCACTTTGAAATAATAGTAAGAGTGGATTTTTTTTAAAGGATAAATTAATTTAAATAATTTTGAGAGTCTTGATCGTATATACAAAAAATAACTATAAATTTCAAGACTTGTATGAGTAATAGGGATTGAGATCTATACTACCTAATAAAAAAAACAATAAAGTCCAAAAATTGAGAGATATTTTATTACTTCTATGTAATAATTATTATCAAAATGTGATCGAGTTCTCTGTTAACTACAAAAAACAATAAATAAAATTTTTTAGGGGTGTCTATGGTTCCCTAGAAGTATCAATGGCTAATAAGATACATATATTTAATTTATTATTACCTATTAATGAATGTATTTTATTAACAATTCTTTGACCTTCCATAACCATGAATATGAATATAAATGTATAAAAGGTATAAGAACATAATTTTTTTTTAAATAAAATAAAAATTGCTATCAAGATTTTATAACCACTAGTTTAACCGAATAGTTTTATTTTTATTCTTTAATAAATAAAATTTTGCTATTTTTTATTTATTTTTTATTATTTAAGTCTAACAAATCTTTTAGAAAAAGTTATTAACGATGTACAAATATTTTAGATTAGTCAAACTTTATTTTGGTGGTGTGAAATTTTTTTTTTCTCATAATTTTTTTTAATTAAACAATATTTAAGTAAGAAAGATTAGAAGTTTTTAACCTCATAGTTATTATGTCGTACATGATATCATTGAACATTTTATTTATGATAGTAATTATATTTACATATTTATTATATTAATAGCTAAATATTTGAAAATAATTATTTTTTAAAAAAAGAAAAAGAACAATTTTATTGTTAAAAAAATATATAAGAACAGAGTTTTTTTTTAAACATATCTTAACGTCTCATCTACTCCTCTCCATTTCAAACAAGGTTTTTTTGTAATCTCATCTCTCCGCACTTCAAACAAGATTTTTTTGTCATCTCATCTCACCTCAAACAAGGTTTTCTGTTATGAACATCTCATCTCACTTGCAGTCAAACACCTTCTTAGTATGTCTTATTTTTCGTTAAGAAAGCATATGAATGTTAATTAAAGTTTTTGAATATATATATATATATATATATATATATATATATATATATATAATGAAATAATTGTACTAGACAAATTCCAAGAACCTAAAATTAAAACGTTCAGAAATAAACGGAAAGTTAAAGGAAGAAAATAGTATTTTATTTACTTTTGAATATTATTACCTTTAAAAGAAACGTGATCTTCAATTCTCGGTTGAAACAATTTTTCCCATTAGAAACTGGTTCAGTTCTTCTCGTTAACTTCACCGGAGATCGCTTCGAACTAATTCCCATCCACTCTCCGATGAATCAATCTCAGCCACAGCCAAAGTCCGATCATCCAGATCCAGTTTCCGATCACCGCTCCGGCGACTATTCTCCCTATCCAAAGCTCGACCCTACCGACGCTGCGCCACCGCCGCTGCCGGAAAACTGGACCACCGTCTCCATGGGCGGCGCCCAATCCGAGCATCCACATCCGCCTCCACCGCCAACTCAGCCGAACTCCGAGCCTCGTGCTCCGATCTCTGAGCCAAACGCCACCACTCTTCCGACTGAACCGAATCCCTATGTTTCCGCCGCTCCACCTCAGGCGAATCCTTCTTCCGCCAAGCGTAAGTGATTTCGACTTCACTATTTGTCCAGCGTTTGGATTTAATTGAATTTTTGTATTGAATCGATGTGCGTGTTTGTGTATGATCAGATACGATGGATTCTGTGAAAGGGATGCTTGGAAGATGGGGGAAAAGAGCTGTGGAGGCAACTAAGAAGGCTGAGGATCTTGCTGGGAATATGTGGCAGCACTGTAAACCCTTGATTCTTTTTTTCATAATCAACGCGTTCTTACCTTCTTATCAGTATTGATGAATTTGAATCTAACTTCAATAAATGATAAATTTGTAGTGGAATAAGATGAGAAATTACAACAATCTGATCACGAATGCACTTGTAGAATATGTATTCCATGTTCATTTAAACATAGATCTTTGAAAACCTATGATTACTCTACTTAGGTTAACTGGCGTTAAGCATTTTCCTGGAACTTGTTCTCTTTTGCTTGATTTTATGCTCGGTTAACCATTATGGAGTGACTTAGTGGTCAAGAGTGTTATAAGTAACTAAGAGGTTATGAGTTTTCCATGGTGGACACCTACTTAGGAATTTATTTCCAATGGGTTTCCTTGACGTCCTCATTTAACATACAAATTGTTGTAGGGTGAGGCGATATGTCTCGTGAAAATAGTCGAGATGCACGTAAGCTGGTTTAGACACTCGCATAATTTATTTAAGACTAGTGGTTTCGAGACTGCAAATGCACTCATGATGGTCACGTATTTAGAAATTAAATTTCTATGAGTTTTCTTGATCTGAGCTGTTGTTTTTTTATGTCTCTTATTACCTAAACTTGAATTTTGGATTATGTATTATCTGGTAGACTGGTACTATAACAGCTGTTGCACAAATTCATTTATGACTAATGGTTTCGAGACTGCAAATACCAAGATATCATACTTTCTATTTCGTTATTCTTGGAACTTCTTGCTTGCTTTTGTTAACCAATAATCATAACTGAAACAATATCTTGTTTCCAACTAGTGAAAACAGGACCTAGCTTTACTGAAGCTGCTGTGGGAAGAATTGCTCAGGGGACGAAAGTTCTTGCAGAAGGTGGTTATGAGAAGATCTTCCGACAGACTTTTGAGAATACACCTGAAGAGCAACTTCAGAAGGCATATGCATGCTACCTGTCCACATCGGCCGGTCCAGTGATGGGAACTTTGTATATATCAACGGCCAAACTTGCCTTTTGCAGTGACACTCCTCTTTCATACAAAGTGGGTGAGGACACTCAATGGAGCCTTTACAAGGTAAAATTGAATTGTTAAGCTTACTGTTCTGTAAGCAGTTGAAATTTTTACTTCTTTGCAGTATGAACTAGCCTTGATAGATTTATTTTGTTGAACGGATTTTGTGCTTTTATGGTTTGTATCATGGGGCGGGTGGAATAGAGAAGATTATGTGGCTGGTGGTTTCCGTCATTGAAGTAGTCTTTTGTCAGCCTACTAAACAAAAGAAATCACTATCAAACAGTGAGCCTTTATTAGTTTAGTAAAGTCAAGTTCCACAAAATGAGTGATTAAACTGTGGCACTTCCGGCATACTCTATTGTTTTTTTTTTAATTGATGTTGATTTAAGTGGAGATGATGTAAAAAAGAGTGAAGAAGATGTGAATAATGGGTTATCAATATTTTAAGAGGGAGTAATTTAAACCATCATAGGTGGATCTAGTGGGGGAGGACTTTGGAGAACCAAAAAGGGTATGAATATTCAATCCATGGTAGCCACCTACTTTGGAATTAATTTCCTTTAGGTCTCTTTGACACTCAAATTTTTAGAGTGGCTATTACGTGGGAATAGTCGAGGTGTGTATAAGCTATCCCGGATACTCGTGGATATAAAAATAAAAGTGAGGAAATTGGAACTTGGGAACACGTAATGGGTAATACAGCATTTAAGTGTTGTAAAATCCTCCCAGTTTCTTCTTGACTCTGTTTGAGTTCTTCAAAGCTAAAAATCTAACATATCAGGGAACTCTTAAAAGAAGTAAAAAACCTTTTCTGTTTGTTTTCTTTTTGAAGTTTTAGATTATTATTTCAATCATATGGTCATTAAAATTTTTGTGCAAGTTTGTTCTGGATTTACTGCAAAGTCAAGAGGGTTATGCATTTAGATTCAAGAATTTTCCAACATCGCACAAGCTACAAAGGCATACACATACGAACATCTTCTATTGATTCGAACATATACATTGTTGGTCCTTTGTTCTTTACTGCAAATACTTAACACTCAATTTGTTTGGTTCTAATTATCTATCTTGGTAGTGTTGATCAGAAGATTACGGAGCTAATTTGTGGCTTTTTTTCCCTCTAGATTTGATGTTGCATCATTTTCAAATATGTTGTATAACTTGTGTTCATGATGAGTATGCTTTCAATTGGAGTTCCATCCTCTTCTATGCTTAGTCAATAATAACCATGTGCAACCTACTCTTGTATTACCCATCTTCATGCTTAAACCATCATGAAGTGGCCTAGTGATCAAAAGGACCTTGGGCTTGGAAAACTAAGAGATGATGGTGATAAGGCACGTTTAGGAGTAGGATAAGGAATGACCAATCCTATTAGGAGTAGGATAAGAATATTTGACTCTAAATAAGAGAGATTAGGGAGGTAAGGAGACATTGAGAAGTATTGAGATAGTGAGTATTTAGGGCTTGAGAGTGGTCTCAAGATCGGGAGGGGTCAAGTACCTTTAACACTTGGGTTATCTTTTATCTTTATTATCTTTTTATTATAATATATATTTGGTTCTTATCAATTGGTATCAGAGCAATTTTGATTCTTGGTTGGATTAGGAAGAGGTTCGTTTATTTCGAGAGGCATTGCTAAGTTTGATGGCCTCGGTTGGTTCTCTAAAAAGAAAAATCAGAGAAAGGGTAGCTTCAATGAAAGAAGATCTCAAAAAAATGAGGGAGAGCTGCAATGACCTAAATAGTTCTCTTAGAGAGCTTAAAGAGGAAATTATTATGGAAGAAAAAGAAAAACAATTGGAGAAGATGAAGACAATTCAAGTTAAAGTGGCGTCTAGGGTTTTGACCCCGCCACCACCGTCTCCTCCGTTGCCGCCACCACCTCCACCACCGCTGTTGTCGTTGCCCCCACCTCTACCGCCGCCGCCTTCGCCATCACCAACCCCACCTGCGGCGCTGCCGCTATCACCATCACCTCCGCCACCGCCGCCGTTGCCGTCACCAACCTTGCCGTTTCCACCACCGACGCACCGCCGCCGCCGGAAAAAAAAAATTGTTTTCATTTTTTTTTTTTTCTATTTTTTTGTGTATGCCCACCTTGAGGACAAGGTGCTTTAAAGGGGCAGGTATTGATAAGGTTGGGCCATTGTTTTAGAAGGCGCGCCTGGGCGCAAGTCGCACCTTTAGCGCCTCGCTTGGGAAAAGCGAGGCGCGGTTAATTAGGCATGCGCCTTGTGGGCTTTTGTGTTTTCTTAGGGTTTTACCTCAATTTTTTGTGTTTTAGAGTCCCTATAGCGAGACTCCCGTATTAGTCATTCGAAGCGCGACATAACTGATTCAAGACATTTCAATGCCTTAAATAACTTAATTTTTTAACGCACAAAGACAACATTCGCTTAAAATGAAAGGTTAATAGTTGAATCTTATGTATGTTTTATATAGATTCTTTGTTAAACTTCATTTCTATTCATGAATGAAGGTTAATAGTTAAATGTAATGTATGTTTTATATATGGTTCTTGTTTAAAACTTCATTTATATCTATGGAAATGTTTTTATTGTGTATGCACACACACACATATATATTTTTTGTGCTTTTTTTATATAGTGCGCCTTAGGTAAAAAAGCTCACGCCTTTTGGTGCGCCTTGCGCCTCAGGCTCCAGAGGGCCATTGCGCCTTAGTGCACCTTGTGCTTTTTAAAACATTGGGTTGGGCCTAGGGCTTGGTTGAGCAATTACTTGGAGAGTAAGTTATGATTTTGGTTATAAATAGAGTGGGTTAGATTAGGGTTTAGGCATCCAAATTATTGAATGAGTTATTGAGTGATTTATTGTGGGGCTCAAGAGATTCTCTTGAGATGGGAGGTTTCAAGACCTATCAAATCTTGGTTTATCTTGTAATCTTTTATCTTTTGATATAATCTAGATTCTGGATCATATCAATTGGTATAAGAGCATCAAACTCTTGGGCAACATAATGACCAACACGAGAATGGAAACTCTTGTCAAAGCACTGGAAGTGAAGATGACTGAACTAGCAGCAGAACAATCAAGATTGATCACAAAGAATGTAGATGAAGCAATGAAACGTGGGATGGCAGAATTATTCAGAAAATTGGATGAGCGTGAAGGAAAGCAAGAATCAAGAAACAAAGGGAAAGAAATCAAGAAAATCGAGGAAGAGAAGAAATCGATCCAAGAAATTACTTTGTTGGAGAAGAATGAGCAAGAAACAACATTGGTGGAATCCAAGAAAGAAGAGATTGAAGAAATTAAGAAAGAGAAACTAACCAATAAAGTAGCAATCTTGAGTACAACCAAGAATCAAGAAAAGCATAGCAAGGTCCAAATTGAGAGAAAGATTGAACTACAACAGTTTGGAAAAAACAAGATTTCAAAACAATATTGAGTGGTATTATTATGGCACTCAAGATCGATAAAGAGAAACATTAATGCAAGCGAAAAAGATGAAATTAAAGAAGCGTTAGTTTTGGAAAAATTTGAAAGAAATAAACGGAGGCAAGAATTCATCGCAATGAAGAAGTTAGTCCAGAATGAAGAAGAATAAGTTCGTCAATGAAGAAAAGAAAGAATGGACGAATGCGAAACCACCAATACAATTATGGGCGAGAAAAAGAAAATTCATTCAACGAGTGAGGAAACGAAAGAAACGACATAAGCTCATGATAATGGAAAAGAAGGATCAAAAACTGTCTATTGGCCACCGCTGCCACCTTCGATCACCAGCCACCATCGCTGGTGCCACCTCCAATCACCATTTTTATTATTATTATTTCCTTTTGTTTTTATTATTCTTTTGTAATAAACACCTTGATGACAAGGTGTATTTTGGGGGCCGGGTAATGATAAGGCACGTTTAGGAGTATGATAAGGAATGGTCAATCCTATTAGGAGTAGGATAAGGAATGACCAATCCTATTAGGAGTAGGATAAGAATATTTGACTATAAATAAGAGAGAATAGGGAGGTAAGGAGACATTGAGAAGTATTGAGATAGTAAGTATTTAGGGTTTGAGAGTGGTCTCAAGATCGGGAGGGTTCAAGTACCTTTAACACTTGGGTTATCTTTTATCTTTATTATCCTTTTATTATAATATATATTTGGTTCTTATCAGATGGGTTGAATCCATGGTAGCCACTTATCTAGGAATTAATATTTCTTACAAGTTTTCTTGGGATCCAAATGTTGTAGGGTCTGGCAGTATGTGATGTAATATTAGCCAAGTTGCGAGCTGGTTCAGACAGTCACGGATATATATATATATATATAAACTATCTTTGTGCTTATATATGACCTAGTCTTTCTGATATGATAGGTGGTGATCCCCCTGCATCACCTAAAAGCAGTGAATCCTTCAACAAGCAAAGTGAAACCGGCTGAAAAGTTCATACAGGTTATCTCTATCGACAATCATGAGTTCTGGTTTATGGGCTTTGTATCATATGATAATGCAGTGAAAATTCTTCAAGAATCCCTGCACCCCAACAATTATTCTTCTGCATAAAATCTTGGTTTGCATCCTTCGACTGTGTCATCAACTTTTATCTTGTCTTAGCTATACATGATTTTTACAAATTACCACTGTAGAAATACAAATGGTGAAGAACTTTCCTTATTTCTTTTGACAATTTGTTTTAGTCTTGCTAGTATTGTTGTCTTTGTGGGCTTCATGATTCTTATCTGATGAGGACAGAGCAGAGTGGAAATTTGGAAGTTGTTTGAACTTTTATAGATGCATCTGTAATTTTGTTGATTGAATTGAATGGTAAATATTTGATAATTATACTTCTCATGTGTTGGCATTTTTTTTTTCTTTTGATAACCGGGAATTGGAGGTTCCGGTGCAATCGCACCCATCTTAAGATATAATCTCAAGTGATATTAAGAAATTTTACAATTAAGTCCATTCGTAGGTTTCGAGCATCGAGACTCTTAACTCTTAGGAGAGCATACCTGGTATAGACGCCGCCTTTCTATGGGGGCTTCTCTTGTGTTTGCTATTGATTTCTTATTCATTTTTTCCCATGGTTTTTGTATTAATTTTATCATTACTAGTTTTTCACTGGGAAGTTGGTTAGGTTAAGTATATTTTTTTTATAATCATAGCTTCTAACTTTAGTTCTTCAAGCGCTCCACGTACTTTTCAATGTAGCCCTGATATGTTTTCGATTTTAGCCTTGATATGTTTTCGAAATAAATAAATAAAGCTCCATTCTAATAATCATTTTGTTTTTCAAATTTAAATTTACAATAATTATTTTATCACATGTTTTTTCTTATTTGGATATTTACATTTTATTTATATTTTTAGAAATCAAACCAAAATTTGAAGAAAAAAATAACACTTTCAAAAATTTGTTTTGTTTTTGTAATTTGATTAGCATTATTACTTTCTTAAGGAAAGATAAAACACATCATAAAAATTTAAGTAAAAAAAGTTTTAATTTTAAAAACAAAGAACAAAAATAAAATGGTTATTAAACTAGGCATAAATAATGTTATTAAGGTAAAATTTTATCAAAATAATTGGGGATCATGAAGCAAGCTATTCACTGTTTTAAATTCTAAATTCTAACTTATGAATTGAAGTTCGATGACGGATTGATTTCATTGTTTTGTGATGATTTAGTTTAACACCATGATCATTTTTTTTTTATTGTAGAAATCTATATTTGAGAACAATTAATTATTTTAATTGAATGCTATGAATTCATCTAATCAATGTAACTCATCACAAAAATAGTAGTTCAACAAAATACTCATGACAAACAGATTATGAATTTTATTTATTTCTCTGCATTGTGGTTGAACTAAAAAAAAATGCATGGCCTCTCTCATAATCTCTCCTTGTGTATATTCCTAAAAACAAAAGTCCAAACTTTCACTTTTATGTTAAATTGGTTTTTATGAATTTTAAAACATCACATAGATCAAGAAATCTATTCAACCTATAATCTTGAATTCAAGGAACTTAAAAAGTACTTTTTCTAGTTCAAAAATCTAAAGTGGGAACTTACGAGCCCGGCAATGTTATGTGGCAACTCGTGATATATGACAATTACCGCTATGATAGTTTTCTTAAGAATTCTATGATGATATTAACATTTTTTTATGTTTGGTACTTAACTTCTCAATTATTAGTACTGATTATTTTCATAAACAAAATAGTCGGTACGATTTTTCCTACATTGAAATTCTTCAATTGAATATTTAATATCAATAACTTTTTTAGTATAGGTGATTTCTAGAACATTTTTTTTCCTTCAAAATCTATAGCTAGTTTTATTTTCATATATATCTTTTACAAGTTGTTTGAACACATCAATTTTGGTAAAGAAATATACAATTTTTATTTGTAGTCTCTTTTGTATATCCATTTTTATCTATATACATAATACCATTCATTTTCAATTAATCTACGAAAGTTTTGTTTTGTCGATCATTTTATGTTTCCTGATTTATTTTTATAATAAGATAAACATTCGCCAAAAGAAGTCAAGCTCCAATAACATCCTGTATGATTCAATAACCAAGAAGTTAGAGGATTTGTGAATCTTTTAACTCAATTATTGTTGAATTTAAAAAGAGAAAAAAAGGGGGAAAAAAATGTATGCATCTTCAAAATTCAAAATTGAAAAAGGTAAGGGTAAATTCAGCCTTGTAGAACTATTTTCAAAATTCAAATTTCTGAAATAAAAAGTAAAAACCCTATAGAAATGGAGGGTGTGAAGGAATCCAATTAGCAAACAGAGATAGTTTTCAGCTTTATGTTGATGAGATTGAAGGCAAAGGCAAAAGCAAAAGACATGACAAAATATGTATGCATACAAAAACATCTTAAAATCTTAGCTGTATTATGTCAGATAGCAATAACCTAAGCCAAAGGTATTTTGCTAAGGCCAAGAGGAGATTTTGTAAGTTAAAAATGTTCACAAGTTGTTCGATGCTTTTTTTGGAAAAAAAATTAAAAGAAATTTTTGGTGAAAATATGAGCAACTTCTTAAATATGATGTCACTTAAACTAAGTTTTTATTTACACCTTGTTTGATGTTCTTTCTTACCCATTAAAATTATTAATTAATAACCAAACAAAAAAAAAACATAAACACACTAATCAAACTTGACAACATTGTCCCCACATTGGACAGGCTCAACAATTGACCAACATTTGTGTTGTTTACTTTTGCCATCTAAATCCATATCCTAACATCCACTCTCTCCATTCCCATTGGTTAAATCACCAAACTTTGTTTCATTTCTTCTTCACTATACTCCTACCCACTTCCCATAAATGCATTTACTCTTCCTTGTACACAACCAAACTTCCATAACCAATTACCACATGAAATCGATAAACGAAAAGACAACCTCTTTCTTGACATGTACTTTTGAATGGAGTTTAAAAGTCTCAATATGAACATAGTTCAACAAGCTAAAGATATTCTTGAATCCAAAAGGTAGAAGATCCTAAACATTACTAACAAATTTTGAATTGAAAAAGTCTAATTAATAAATTTTTCTTCAAAGTAAAAAGAAATAGAACATGTGAAAATGGCAAGGGAGATGATTAAAAGTTGAGGGTGCAATTTTTAAAATGGGGTCATGGATAACTACCATAAAAAAAAATATTTCTTATAAATTTTCTTAATATTGTAGATGGTATGAAGTCAAAGTATACCTAAGTTGGCTCAAACATTCAAAGGTATATAACGACCGGGAGAAGGTATATCTTTTTATACTTTCATTACTCAAACGTATAATCTTATGATGTATATCTATCGATTATCATTGAACTAAACTCATTTTGACTAGTAGAAAGATATCTTAATCACCGAGTTATATTCGGGTCAAGAGGAAGAAGATGACAGATGTGAATAGAAACCAAAAGAGAACATAGGGCTTTGCATGCCTACCACGTTTGTTTCCCTTTTTTTTGTCTAATTCTCTCTACATTTACAATCCAACAAAAACCCTTTCTTCTCAAAATTCCATACCCAAAAATGAAAGAGATAATATCAATTTCAATTTCAACACAACCCCATTAATAATTGTGGGTGCAATTAAGTTTCTAATTGTAATTAAACAACATCATCCTCAAATTCATTGACCAAAAAAAAAACTTCAAAAACTACTTAAAACTCACCCTAAAATAACAAGTCCCCTAATCTACCCTAGTTTTAAAATCCTAACAAGTTGACCACTTCCCCAACAAAGAACATAATCATCATCATCATCATCATAAACAAGAAATACAACAACAACAACAAATGATAATAAAGTATTAATAATCCCATTTTAATGAAACCCTAATTCTAAGGTTTCTTCCCCAAAGTATGCTTGTTGTTGTGCATCCATACCTTTAAAACTTGCCGCTGAACGCCGGTTTCCAAACAGAACCGTTCCACGTCAGCCTCATCATGTTTCTGAATTGTCCATCCAACTTTCTCAGCAAACCCTAACATTTTCTCCTTTTGCTCCTGGCTGAACTTTGTCCTAAACCTCTTCTTCATGAACCCGCTTCCGCCCCCGCCTCCCCCGCTGCTGCTCGGGTTCGACGTGTCGTCCTCCTCCCTCCCGGGCGCAGCAGGCAGCGCCAGCGGCCTCTGCTGCGCCACCGGGGACCCCGTCAAGTACACGTACCCTGACGGGTGATGTGGCGGGGGCCCACGGTAAGAGGAAAGTTGTTGTTGATGATGATGATAATAATTATGCCCGTGATCGGAATCGGTTTCTTTGCGGTGGAAATTCCGGTGACAGTTACAGGCGGCGCATTTTAGTGCGTCTATACTTCCTTCCTCGCCGGCCGGCATAAACTCGCCGCAGCCGTCCACCGCCTGCCCGCCGATTCCGATTGCGTGATTCTTTAAACACTCTCTGTATCGTATGTTCCCTCCGCCGCCGTTCTTCCTCGCCGCCGATGAGCCTTCGCCGGGTTTGGTTCGGGTCGGGTTCGGGTCGTAGTGGTGGGCGATGGGCATTTCTTCCATTATTTCATCGTCTTGGTCTTCGTGGTCGTCGTCGAAATCCATTAAAATTTAAAAAAAAAAAAGAAAAGAAAAGAAAGCTTTTTTTTTCGCCGGAGATTAGATTAGAGCAAAACTAAGCTGGGTTCTGTGTATCTACTTCTGATGTGTTTATAAACAAACCAAATATCAGAATAAATATAATAATAAAATTAAAGCAGTAAAAAAAAAAGAAAAAAAGAATTTGGACAATAAAAATAAAAAATATAATTTATAGAGTGAGAAAAGAGAGGATAAGAAAGAGGGTAAGAGAGTGGTCATCCATTTTTCTCAGGCTACACAATAAAAAAGAGTGGTCAAACTTTAATGAAAGCTTCAAGTTTATATTTTACTGTCTTTTTTAAAAATAAAATTACAATTTTAATTGTCCAACACCAACATAATTTTTCCCATGAGTTGGGATGGAATTCTAATGTTTTTTCTAAAATGTATAGCTTTAAGAATTTCATATGCAAAATATGAAAAGCTTATAATCTTTATCAGATAGATTATTATATATATTTTTTATTATCCATTGGTCTTGAAATTGATTGACAATTGACATATTATCCATAATAATAGGATGTCATCCAAGAAAGAAATTCAAATTTAAGGATTACTAGATAATAGTAATATTTATCTCATAATTAATTTGTGTTGAATAAGAAAAATAAATTATTTATATCTTATTAATGATAAATGGTTCTCATATTTTTAATGTGAGATCATCACGACATAAATTAATATAATATTTATAATTAGGAGGATTACTTCCTTTTCTTGTTAATTATTTTTCAAATAAAATTCTCATGTTATCTAATTGTATCATAACATGTAAAATTCAAACAATTATTGAAGGACTTCGTATTGAAAAGAGTACTTTGTCATCTTTATTTGAATACGTTTTTTTTTATATATCTTGAGTGTACAAGTCAATTTATAAAATAAAATGAAATATGTTTCTTAATTTTATAAATATTTTTAAAAAAAATTCATTGTTAGGTGGTTATTATAAATTAAATATACAAAACATCTTAGTTTTTTAAAACCTTTTTTGATGACCAATAATATGTAATTTTAATTTTTTATTTTATCCAAGTTTAAATTTGATGGGTATGACAGTATAACTTTAATTTTTTAAAACGTCTCTTCTTTTATATTTTAAAATTATTGCAATTGAACCGGTTTGATTTGTTGTTAGTCCATTATCACTCCACAATCATGAATTCGATTTCTAAATCGATATATGTAATCACTTCTCCCAACTGTACTAAAAAAAAAGTAATTTCAATTTTTATCGCAATTAATTTTAAGTTTTATGGTAAGAAAATTAGTTAGGTCGAACATTTGAATATAATTTGTTTTAAAGTTTATTACTTTGTTAAATTTATGAATAATTTAAAATGAGTATTTATTAATTATTCTTCAAAAAGTTACATATTATTCAAAAAATTGTTTATTTATGTTACAATAAATAATTCTTCATTTTTAACTAATTATTTTTAATTATTCAAAATAATTTATCTTTACTTCATCATTTTTAAGGCTGTGTTTGGGCCCCGTTTATGTAAACGGCCGAGTTGGTTATAATAACTCAAAACGGTAGTTACCTAAACTTGCGTGTCAATTTTGTCTAAACCTACGTGTCCGTTTATCTAGACCTTACATATATTACTTTTTGTTACATAACCAGTTCCTCAAACACCATTTATCATAATCCATGTTATAATAACTTGCTCCTCAAACACCATTTATAATAACTTACCATTTATTACAATCTATCGCTTATCATAACTTTCCGTCTATAATAATCAAACCAGTGCTCCAAACGTATCTTAAGTCTTTAAAATAATTTTTCATTCTAAATTTACACCTAAATAAATTATTATTGTTTATTTAAAAAATAAAATAAAATAGAGGTATTTTTGTTTAGAAGTGAAATAATAAATTAGGGGTTGTTGTGAAGGAAATTTGTGGGATGTAAGAGATAGAATAAAATAGAAATGATATTGAAAAAAGATGAAGTTGCAATAATGAAATAAAATAGTTCTGTCAGCATTCTGAAAAAGTGTCAGAAAGAGAGAGAGAAATGGTTAGTGTCGTCATGGTGACGTGAGCAGTGGGTTTTGAATAAAGAAGAAGATAAACCTATCAACATCTGCTCCTTAACCCTAATGCCTCTCTTTAAAATGTGGCCAAAAAGCCCACTCCCCTAAATTCCATAATTTTGCATTATTTTTTCACTGCGCCTTTTTTTTCTTCTCTTTTTCTAAATTATAATGCATTCTGTTTAAAATTATGTATTTATAAATTTATTCTTATAACAATATGCTTCCATAAATTTAAATTGAACATGTGATACTGATGTTGAATTAGTTTACAATCAAACAATAAAATTATTATGTCATTGATTCATTCATTATTAAACATATAATTATTATAATTATTTCTCTAGAAAGTGTAACTGAATTATTTCATTAAAAGTTTGTGAATTAGATTACTAATAGGTCAACTAAATAAATGCGGATCTATGAAGAAAAAGTTTAAATCATTACAAATTAAGTTTTGAACTTGTACTTCCAACACTTCAACAAGCTTAACGCTTTCAAAGAACTTTTTTAATAGATATTTATCGAATGACATCTAAACAAACTCTATATAAAAATAAAAAAATTTAAAAAAATTTTATTTTTGATCCCTAAACTTTTTTGGCTAACTTAAACCGCACCTTAACTATTATTATGGGACATATCGATTGACCATATAATATTGGGATATGAAGAAAATCCGTAAGAAATTAATTCTTATGTAAATGACTATCATGAATTGAATCCATCGATCATCTCTTAGCTTCTTGAAATTATCTTGGCCACTAAATCACTCGATCATGATTAACTCGATACTATTCTATAGTAACCTTGTCTTTTTTTTCTTTTTTTGAAATTACAACAAATGAAGATGGAAGAATCCGAACTCGAAATCTTTTAGTTCATTGAATATATATTAATACCTATTAATACTCAACTTTTAGTCTTATAACCAATTTAAAGCATTTTTTGTTTACTATGTTCATTTCGATATTAACATATTCAGTTTGAAGTTCGTGATCCTTGGCTATAAATTTCATAAGTACTACTTTCATGCAATAAATTTAGAAATAACAACCAAAATTTACGAGTCAACTTAGTTAACAAAGTCTAAAGTTGTTAAAGGGTGGCATTATTGAATATTTGAATTTTGAAAGTATGTTCCTTTAAAAATTTCAAGTTTGAGACTCATCCATAACATTATTTCTTCGATGTCTCCCATTGTCTAGTTTAGGGACAGGAGTGATTAGCCTTATTTCAAAAAAAAAAAAAAAAAAGTCTTGTAAATAATTTATCTAAGTCGTTGCCAAATAACAAATAATTAAATGGAAAATCACTCAAATGTCACATTTATTCAAGCATATCACTGTTTTTTTCTTTAATGTACCTATTAGGATTCAATTTTGAGACCAACAACATCAAACAAAATTAAAATTCAACCCGTTGACCATCAAACTATAATGCCGTTTGGTAAGTATATCACTGTTAGAGTAATTATTTCTCTGGAATGTAAAATTTATGGGCCTAGGTTTAAATTTAAATTTCGTTTCTTCTAATTATATATTATTGTTGCAATGCAATATAACCTTTCACATTTTCATTCTATATTCTATTTTATCTTTCTAAACGATTAGTTAATATATTTAAATTTTATTTAATATGATATCAAAATAGTTCTCGGCTTAAACCTCTATCGAATCCTTTTCTTTTTAATTAATGTTGTTTTTTATTTTATCAACGTCTCTAAAATTTTCAAATTTGCATATAAAAGAGAATATTAATTAATGTAATAAAAGATAAGTTTTCAAAATCTAAAATGTTATAAAATCAGAAGGTATTCGGAACTTAGACCAGGTTTGTTTGATAATTAATTTTAATTTTTGTTTTAAAAAACGTATATAAAATATTAAAGAAATTCTAAAAAACAAAAAAAAAATTAAAATAGATTTTTGATTTGTTTTTTTAAAAAGTATAAAAAGTTGAGAATAAGTAGTAAAAAAATCAAAATATTAAAACAAAATATGATGTTTAAAAACAAAAAATAGTTATCAAACATGTTTTTCGATTTTTAATTTTTAAACATATAAAACCAAAATCAGTTATTAAATATATACCATTTTTATTTTTTCAAAAAATTAAAAATTAAAAACAAAAAATATCCAACGAATTCTTAATTATTGAATTAATAAAAACATTGGATGAAGAGAGGCGGTGCCCATAATCGGGAACTACGGAGACACCCGTGTCTAGGAAGCGGAAGCACGACAAAATTCAACCTAATAAAATATTTTGTAAATGGAAAATTAATTATTATTAATAAAAAAAGGAAAAAAAAAAGAAAAAGAAAATATTTTGGGCAAAAAAGAGAAGTGAAATAAATTGTCGGTACAAATGGAGGCTCCCTAGTTGTCTTCAAACGCTATCATCCATCCTTAGATCAACGTGGCCTCACATTCTCCATTTCTATTTTCCAAAATAACCTCCTTTTCTTTTTCTCAAACATATTTTATTAATACTTTTAATTAAATTGTTAAATTTATATTTAAATGGTCAATAGATTTTTCTTTTGTGGAGAGCTATGGAGGAAAAAAAAAATCATGTTTAAATTGACACAACATACGTAATATGTAACATTCGTGTGTGATATGTAATATCTTTGTTTTCATATTTATTTATGAGTATTTACGTGTTCTAACTTGAGAAGTGTCTAAAAAAATAAAGATGTTAAAATATTATTATGATGTATTTAGATTTAGAATTCGAATATTATTACATATTTTATATAAAGTTTAGGCTTTTCTAAAAGCTTATCACTACCATACTAAATTGATAAGGACAATAGTTACTTTCTCTCTAATCTCCACATTCTTATTCGAATTACAATCTACAGTCTACAATCTACTTTCTCTCTCGTAATTGCATTAATTACGAATAAACCAACGGGATTACTTTGTTTAATTAAGATATTGTAAGGAGCATTAATGAAATAAGCGTAAAATGTTTTTAAAATATAATTAAAGGAGATTATTAAATTTGTAGGACTTTTGAATGTCCCCTGAGTTTAGTACATAAATATTAATTAAAAGTACAATCTAAGCAGCTCTAGTTTACTAATCTCCCATTGTAATCATCTCCCAATTTTCAAATTTTGTTGCCATTTTAGATATTCTAGGCTCCATATATAGGGATCATAAACAAGTGTTTGGATAAGCTTTTGGATGAATAATTAGTTTAAGTAATTATTTTAATGAAATTTGTCTTCCATAACATATTTTTGCCTTGTAAGACATTTTTTAAAATAATTTCATCATAGTACATTTTGCCCAAAATTACTATTCTAATATCATTAGACTTCTATCAGTTCAACTAATAGACTTAGACTTCTATCAATTCAATTGATAGATTTCAATCGATTTTGAATGATTGAACAATGCAAATTGATAGACTTAAATCATTTTTATGTCTCAAATGAATAAGTTGAGAATTGTGCTATACATGAATTTTTTTTTTCTAATATACATGCAAAATCCCCTTATTTTAAAGAGTTATTTTAAATAGTTAGAAATAAAAAATTATAGTAAAAAATTTATTTAAAGTTTTGAGTGTCTACGAAAATTTGATGAAAATAAAATCTTATTTGATTTGAGTAATTATAGATGGTTGTGACAAAATTTTTCGTTTATATAGAACACAGTTATGAGTAATTGTTGCAAACAAATCTTCATTTGGATTGTCATCATGACAAAAAAAGGTGTCTTAACTAATTAAAAAATTATACCGAGGGTCAGTGGCGCAGTTGATTATCTTGTCTGGTGTTAATCCATTTCAACTCCACTGTCACGAGTTCGAGCTCGGAAATCGGTATTTGGCTCTCATATTATTTGAGAGTAGTTATGTCCTCCATATAGGGTTTGTTGTTCCCCTTTCCTACTAAGTACTAAAAAAAAACTGATTAAAAAATTATTTCATGATAATTAATTTTTCTTGTTGGTGTTTTGATTTGAAATATTTCTTGCACATGATAAAATAAGGATATGGAAATAGAAAAAAGAATAAAAAGAATGGACATGATGGTAAATGTCTCTTAAATGGCAGCAAAAAATCTTGCTGGACTCCCTGCAACAACCTTTGGGTGAGATCTCTAACATATATTGTGGAATCCATTTTAATGACAACTGCCAAAAGTGCCATCAAAATGTGTCTCCTCATTCTACTTTTCTAACATTTCACTTTTCTATCATTTGTTTCAAGAATTTTAGGAGGGACAAGCATGTTAATATATTATTATGGACCATATTATAAATATTTTATTAAGATTCAGATCAAAGTGAAAAACTTTAAATTTAATTTACACAATATATATATAGCTCACTAAATATATACCTAACAAACCATAGTTAGCGTTAGCAATAACTAGAAATTAGAATAGTTAGAGTTGTGTGTAACATTTTGTATATGTAAAAGTCATTTATTTGTATCAAATTTTATTTAAGTTTTTCTTTTTCTTTTTCTCTCGTCAACTTTATGTTTTGTAGGATTAATTAGTCTCTTAACTCTTTCTAGTTGATTGAGCTAGACCTCTTGTTCATGTAGGTTAGCTCGATCCTTTAAATTTTTATTTTCGAATTGACTTGGTCTTAACATGTCAAAAACTCCATCTTGACATTGTTTAGTTGTTCATCTTATAGTTTGACCTTGATTTCTTTTAAAATTTTATTTATTTCAAAGTAAATTCATACTCATTTTTTAGTCTGTAAACTCATGTTCTATTTGTAATTTAAGTTTATTTTCATTAATAATTATATATTTTCAAAGAAAATAGTTACATTTTATATATTAAAAAAGAGAAAAACTTGCCTACACATAAATGTGTAGGTAAATCCAATATTTTATCAAAGTGTCATCCTTCTGGGTCATACATTTTCTTTGATATGCGATTTAAAATAGTGATCACATATAGATTAAAAATTAAATTGGGCGGTAAAATTTTCTCTTAAAAAAGCAAAAAAGGTAAAATAATACTAAAACAAGTGTTAGTCCATTGAAATAATATATTGAGTGATTGCTTCTTTTCAAAAAATCATGACGTTTTTTAATTCATATGTTTAAGTGTAATTTAATCATTTGAATTTCTCCACAAACAATAGAATGTAAAACTTTCATGTTGTTAATCTACATTTTCGACACCTCATCTTCAAATTTTCTAGATCCACAAAGCATATCCACTTGGGATAACAATCAACAAACCACCATTCTTGAGTTTGGAGTAACATGTGTGGCCTTTGGTGGTAATCAATAAACTACTATCATACCTTAATTTCACTATTAGAAATCTTTATATATACGTTTGATAATGTCTTTTTTTAATACATGCGTCCTCTAGATTAATAATATAATAGCATTTTCATAGAGTCTTTTTATACAACTACATCAACAATGAAAAATCATGTTACAATGTAGTACATTCTGCAACATCCACAATAGAGCATTTGATCCGAGACACGTTATCGAAATATCAAACAAAACCCGACAAGGGGAAGTATTCAAAGAGTTCAACCCTATTATATAAAAAAAAAAAAAAAAAAAAAAAAAGCATTGAAGTATGTTTGGAAGATAGCAAACACAAAACATGGTAAAGTTTGCAGTGTGGTCAGGTCAGGGACATGTGATATCCCCTTTCAAACTCCTTTAAAACACAAACACACACACACACACAAAAACCTCAAGAAATTTAAAAAAAAAATAATAATAATAATATAGATATTTATTTATTTTTTGTTTGAAGCAGTGGCAGTGATGACCAATGGGATTTCAGCAGTGGCTATAATGTAATTCCACCCAATCGTACGCTGTACACGCACGTACCAAATCAGCACTCCCATACACTACGCTGCCCCCCACGCCGTACCGTACTCCAGCCTCGGTTTCCCGTTCCGTTTCAGAATCTCAAAAAGCTGTCTGTTTTCTTTCCACTTTAAAAGTCGCTGCAACTTATTTCAATAGTTTTTTGTGAGTATTATAAATTTGGTAAAATAAAAAGTTCTAATTTAATGATACAACTTTTTTTTTTTTCTAAGTTTACAAGATTGGAATTCATGACTACTTTTTTTTATCTTATCAATAGATATACAACCGTCTTTTTTACAACAAAAAAATAATTTTTATGAATTGATAAAATATAAAAATTGATCTAATATAGTTGAATTATGTTTTTTTAGAGAAAAACTTGTCTATATATTCATGTAAATTTCAACTTTTCATCCATGTGTTAACATTTTAAGTCACACATATAAGAAAGAATAATTATTTGTGTGGTTTAAATGGTGACTAATAGGTAAAAGTTTTGCATACATACACATTGACTTGTATGCAAGTTTTTTCTTCGTCAAGTGAATTATCTTACCCCATTATAAATACATAAATTATTGAGATATTTATATATATATATATATATCACAAAAATGACGAACATTGATTAATTGATATAATTGATTAAATTATACTAATGAAATTCTAATTTTAAAATTATAAGATAAATTCAAGAATAAATTTTATTTAAAAAACCCAAATATTGAGATTCTATTTAATAATTATTTGATTTTTTGTCTACATTTTTTTTTAAATTCAAGATTACAATTATAATTTCAACATATAAGTTTCATTACTTTGATATTTACATTTAATTATATTTTAAAAATCAGATAAAAATTCAAAAGATTGAAAAAAGTAGTATTCAAACATTTGGTTTGATTGTGGAATTTGTTAAATATTATGGCCCAACAAAAGAGAATTTAGGTCCAAAGAAAAATCTAGAAGTTATAGCCAAAAGAAAACTCTAGATTTTATCATTTATCCTAGATGGTCAAAGAAAAATCTAGAAGTTCAACTTGCAAAGAAATATCTAGACATCCTTATCCAAATCCAAGTTGTGGCAAAATCCTAGCCATTTATTTGACTTGATTACCAAGGCAAAATGTGGACCATTGGATCATACTTGGAGCCCAAGTTTATGGAGGCTATAAATAGGTTATGTCATTTGTTGGCAAACCATCCCAAATCATCCCAAGACTTCCCACATCTAAAGTGAGGTTGTGAGATAAAAATAGAGAGTGTTTTCTCCTTGTAAGAAAGCTTGTTGTTTCTTTGTAGAGAGAAGGTTGTAACTCCTATTTTTGTAATAAAGTTCTTCTATCCTTGCCGTGGTTTTTACCCTAATTTGTTTAGGGGTTTTCCACGTAAAATCATTGTGTCGTTCTTCCTCTTCTTCCTCTTCATTACCATTGTAATTTTCAATCTCTCTTTAGTTTGCGACCTGCTCTATTCGTGTAAACAATTTTAACAAGTGGTATCGAGCCTAGTTTCTTGGTGTAACTATCTACTTATCGTATGCTCGTGGTTGCCACTAAAAGTGGATCCTCCACATCGAGAAAATAAGTTAGATACTTTCACCTTTGTTGATGTGCACGTGGGTTGTGGATTGTTTCATCGCTCGTGGTAGAAGCAATGGCGGCAAGGTTCGAGATTGAGAAGTTCAACGGGACCAATTTCGTTGTGGAAGATGAAGATGAAGGCTATCTTGAGAAAAGATAATTGTCTTGCGACCATCAGTAAGAGGCCGACGGACATCACGGATGATAATAAGTGGAATGAGATGGACGGGAATGCTATTGCAAATTTACATCTAGCATTAGCGATGCGTTTTGTCAAGCATAGAGAGAAGAAAAGCGCACCGGAGATTTGGGAACATCTCACCAAGTCGCATGCGAGGCCAAGTCACTTCACACCAAGATTTTCCTTAAGAGGAAATCGTATACTCTTCGAATGTCGAATCTACTTCAATGACGGAGCACATGAGCACGTTGAATACTCTATTTTCTCAACTCACATCGTTGGGTTATAAAATAGATTCAAATGAACGTCTTTGAAATTCTACTTCAAAGTCTTCCGATTCATATGATCAACTTGTCATCAACCCGACAAATAATATTCGATCGATCGTCTAAACTTTGATGATATTGGAGCCGCTTTGTCCTTGAAGAAGAAATCGGGCGCAAGAACAGAGAAGACAAGTTGGCCACTCACAACAAATAGAGGCTCTGGTGGTGACAAGAGGGAGATCAATGGAACGTGGCTTCAAGTGGGAGCCAAAATCAAGGAAGGTCAAAATCAAGAAGTAAGAAGAGCATGAAGTGCTACCATTGTGGCAAGAAAGGACATATGAAGAAGGATTGTTGGAATCTAAACAAAAGGATTCCAATCCTCAAGGAAATGTAGCAAGCACCTCAAATGAAGGTGATGTTTTATCTTGTGAAGCAAATGACAACTATCAAAGGCGGAAAAAGTTTGGGCGATGTATGGTTCATCGACTCGGGAGCGACTTATCACATGACCTCACGCCGAGAATGGTTTCATCATTATGAACCTATCTCGGGAGGGTCCGTGCTCATTTGCAATGATCATGCCTTGAAGATTGTCGGTATTGGAACTATCAAGTTGAAGTTCCATGATAATATCGTTCGCACAATTCAACATGTGCGACATGTAGAAGGCCTAAAAAGAACTTGCTTTCATTAGGTCACTTGATGACCTTGATTGCAAAGCGTGGTGGAGAAAGGAGTCATGAAAGTGATTCGAGGAGCGCTGGTACTTATGAAAGGAGAAAAAGTTGACAACAACTTGTACATCTTGATGGGGAGACTTTGCAAGAGGGAGAGGCGTCGGTTGCCTCAAGTAGTTCAAGTGAACAACTTTCAATGATGTGGCATCGAGAGACTTGGACACATGTCGAGCAAGGAATTAAAGTTCTTGCAGAGCAAAATCTACTCCCCGGGCTCTCTAAGGTGTCTCTACCTTTGTGTGAGCATTGCGTTACAAGTAAGCAACACGCATTAAAGTTCAAACACATCAAATTCTAGAAGCAAAAATATTCTAGAATTGGTTCATTCGATGTATGGCAAGCACCGATTACATCCTTGGGAGGAGCAAGGTACTTTGTGTCCTTTATCGACGACTACTCCGAGAAGGTGTTGGGTGTATCCAATCAAGAAGAAGGCGATGTGTGTTCGGTCTTCAAAGTATTCAAAGCGCAAGTTGAACTACAATCGAGAAAAGAAGATCAAGTGCTTTGCGGACAGATAATGGAGGAGAATATACAAGCAATGAGTTTGCACTGCAGTAATCAACAAGGCATTAAAAGATAGTTCACTCATCGCCTACACTCCTCGGCAAAATGGAGTGGCAGAGCGGATGAATAGAACCTTGTTAGAGAGAACAAGAGCAATGTTAGGAGCTGCGAGCTTGGACAAATCATTCTCGCGTAGCGAGCCAATACCGCTTTGTTATGTAGTGAATCGTGCTCCATCAATCGCAATTGAGTTGAAGACGCCAATGCAGAGATGGACCGGTAAGCTCTGTTGATTATTCAAACCTCCATATATTTGGAAGTCCGATTGTGCGTGATGTACAATACCCAAGAAACTACAAAGCTGGATCCAAAATCCAGAAAATGTTTATTCTTAGGGTACGCTGATGGTGTGAAGGGGTATCGCTGTGGGATCCCACTTCCCACAAGGTTATCATCGGCGAGGATGTGATCTTCATGGAAGATAAGAAGCAGATAGCAAATGATAGCCTCGCATCAATGAAAGCTCAGAGACTACAACAAGTACATGTGGAGAAAGAATATGAAGATGACCACTCAAGTTTGAACCAACACACGAGATACAAGATCCGGTTGAGTCACAAGAGACTCGCTGTTCTATCCGAACGACAAAACCACCCAGTTGGCGGGCCCGATTATATTATGGAGAGTAACATTGCATATTGTCTTCTAACCGAGGATGGAGAGCCATTAACATTCCAAGAGGCAATGACTAGTTGAGATCTTCGCTCGCTGGATGACAACTATGCATGAAGAAATGGAAGCTCTTCATAAGAACAAGACTTGGGAACTTGTAACGCTACCACAGGGAAGAAAGCCCATTGGTAACAAATGGGTATATAAGATCAAGCGCAACAATGATGATCAAGTGGAGCGGTATATCGCAAGATTGGTGGTAAAAGGATATGCTCGAGAAAGAAGGTATCGACTTCAATGAAATCTTTCTCCAAAGAGTTCGACTTACTACTTTGTTAGAATAGTCTTAGCAATGTGTGCTACATTTGATTTACATCCGGAGGCGATTAGATGTAAAACCGCATTTCTCCATGGTGATCTTGAAGAAGAAATCTATATGCTCCAAAAAGTAAGGTTTTGAAGAACAAGGAAAAGAGAACTTGGTTTGCAGAGTTGAACAAATCTGTATGGTCTCAAACAGCGCCGAGATGTTGGTACAAGAGATTTGATTCCTTCATCATGAGCCTTGAATACAACAGACTTAATGCAGACTTGTGCATATTTCAAGAGGTTTAGTGAAAAAGATTTCATTATCTTGTCTGTTGTATGTTGACGACATGTTGGTAGCAGCCCCAACAAAGATCGATTAAAGAATTGAAGGCTCAGATTGGCTAGGGAGTTTGAAATGAAGGACTTGGGGCTAGCAAACAAGATTCTCAGGGATGCAAATTCACCGAGACAGAAATAATAGAAAGATTTGGCTATCTCGGAGAAACTATTTAAGGAAAGTCTTACGACGCTTCAACATGGAAGCTGTAAGCCAATTTCTACCCCTCTTTCTGTTAATTTCAAATTATCCTCTAGTATGTGCCCTAGCAAGTGAAGCGGAGAGGATGGAGATGTCTCGAGCAACCGTATGCATCAGCAGTGGGAAGTTTAATGTTTGCCATGATTTGTACTGCACTGGACATTGCACATGCAAAGTGGGAGTAGTTAGTCGGTACATGGCGAATCTGGTCGAGAGCATTGGAATGTTTGTAAAAAGGATCCTTAGATACATTAAAGGATCGATAGATGTTGCATTATGTTATGGAGGATCGACTTTATTGTCGAGGATATGTTGACTCAGATTATGCGGTGATTTTGATAAAAGCAAATCCACCACCGGATATGTGTTCACTCTTGCTAGCTGAGTCATGTAAGTCTGGGTTTCAAATCGCATCGATTGTGGCTACCTCGACAATGTAAGCGAGTAGTATGTTGCGGCTACACAAGCTAGTAAAGAGGCGGTATGGTTAAAAATGTTAATGGATGAACTCGGGCACGAGCAGAAGAATATTTCTCTGTTTTGTGACAATCCAGAGTGCCTTGTACCTTGCAAGGAATCCAAACTTTCCATTCCAAGTCAAAACATATTCGAGTGCGATACCACTTTGTTCGTGAGAAAGTGGAAGAAGGAACAGATGGATATGCGTAAAATTCATACAAAAGAAAACTCGGCGATTATCTCACCAAGGCGAGCCAATGGTGACAAGTTTGATTGGTGTCGATCCGCGAATGGCCTAAGCGAAACATAAGCAACATGGAGATGGCAAGGAAGAAAAAGAACGGTGTGGAGATTTATTGATGGATCAATCAAATCTCCAAGTGGAAGATTGTTAAATATTATGGCCCAACAAAAGAGAATTTAGGTCCAAAGAAAAATCTAGAAGTTATAGCCAAAAGAAAAAACTCTAGATTTTATCATTTATCCTAGATGGTCAAAGAAAAATCTAGAAGTTCAACTTGCAAAGAAATATCTAGACATCCTTATCCAAATCCAAGTTGTGGCAAAATCCTAGCCATTTATTTGACTTGATTACCAAGGCAAAATGTGGACCATTGGATCATACTTGGAGCCCAAGTTTATGGAGGCTATAAATAGGTTATGTCATTTGTTGGCAAACCATCCCAAATCATCCCAAGACTTCCCACATCTAAAGTGAGGTTGTGAGATAAAAATAGAGAGTGTTTTCTCCTTGTAAGAAAGCATTTGTTTCTTTTGTAGAGAGAAGGTTGTAACTCCTATTTTTGTAATAAAGTTCTTCTATCCTTGCCCGTGGTTTTTACCCTAATTTGTTTAGGGGTTTTCCACGTAAAATCATTGTGTCGTTCTTCCTCTTCTTCCTCTTCATTACCATTGTAATTTTCAATCTCTCTTTAGCTGCGACCCTGCTCTATTCGTGTAAACAATTTTAACAGAATTGTATCAAGGTTTACCATTTTGTTTCAAGAGAGAAAATGAAATCATATGGGGAGAATTTAAATAAATATAAAATTAAATTTCAAAAAAAACCAAATTACTATTGGAGTCTGAATTTTAAGATTCTTTAGATTATGCAGAACAAATTTATAAGTTTGTTGTTGTCTTTTTTTTTTTTAATTAATGGTTTTGTTTTTTAGGTTTTTTCACTGTGTGTGTCAGATTGGAAAGGACAAGAGAGAGAGAGATAGAGACAAGACCTCATAAAAGGGAGTGGGGGATGTCTCAGTTTTGTGTCTGACTCTGACTTTCTGACTCTGACCCCAAACCATGTTCTGTTTTTTTTTTTTTTTTCTTTTCACCAACACTTACTTTCATGGGCCCTGTTTGCCAGGCCCATTAACAGCCGCCTCCTCTAACGAAGCCCATACTTTATCAGGCCTCTTTTGGGCTTGCCTTCTACACTTTCTTCTCCGTCCACTCAGGCCCAATTCTCAAATTTTGTCCACCAACGTTTTATTTGAGGAAATGTATTAATGGTTACGAAAGCAAATAATTTAGAATTTACCTACGTTTGTGATTATTTTGTGAGGAACTTTCGCCTAATGCAATTTCCTTATTTACTTATACCTCTAAACTCAAAAAAATTACAAATGTAGTTAAATATAGAAAATGTTTGTATTCAAATCATTAAAATGTTTTTATATTGTATTATTATGTATTATTAATATAATATTATAAAAAAAGGATGTGACAATACTCATTAATATTTTCGATAACAACCGTTGTTTAACGACATTAGTGTTCACTTAATGACCTAGAGATTATAGGTTCAAATCTTTTACCCCAATTATTATAATCTAAATACAAAAAAAAAAATCCCCACTAATACCTGTAATTGTAGTAACTAATTTTTTTAAAAGTGATTATATTTATAATTATTTTTTAAAATTTGATTATACTAATAAGTTTCCCTAAAATTATTCATGGGTTAACTTTAGGTAAAACATCATTTTATTAACAAATAAAAAGATCTTGAATCAATAGAGATATGCTATATTTTGGCCGCACTCCCAAAAATCTTTCTGTGGAAAGTATTAACAAGGCTTTGATTAGAATTTGTTGTATTGTTAAGAATTGGTTCAGTCATTTGCATTATTAACAAGCCTTGAAACCTTCTCTCTAATAAAATAACCCATTTACCCATCTAATTCTTATCCAAACCAATCCTTTTCTTCCAAGCACTTTGTCAATCCAATAGAGTTTGTAAGATTCCATGTTACACAACAAATGAGCTTATAGAATTTTGATGAAATCGCCTAGATAGCCATAAAATATAAGGTTTACTTTATCGGAATTTTACATGTATAAAAGTTATAGTGGAGCTATTAAAAATATAAAAATTCTCACGCATCCAACATTTTCAATCAATACAATAGATAATCTTCGATCAATATTACAAAATGTTTTCAATGAATAAAGCAAATAGTATGGAATCAAGAGACAATGAAGGATATAATTGAAAAATGAAAAAAAAAAAAACAAAGACAAAAATTCTCATAATTCTCTAACTCAGAACCTACTAAGCACAAAACTACTCTCGCTAATCTTCTATGACGTTCGGCGATGAGAGGAGATTCAAGCACTAAATGTCTCCAGCACATGATCTCTGGTACCCTATAACTCTCATACAAATGCTGTTGGCTGTAGGTGGGTGTTTCGATTGAAAAGAAATAGTGATGGAACTGTCTAGAGTAACAAAGAGTGTCTCGTGGCCAAGGGATTTCACCAAAACGTCGGTGTGGATTTCTTTGAAACATATAGTCCCGTGTTGAAATCATCTACCATCAAAATTATCTTCTTCCTTGCAGTTTCTAATCAATGGAAGCTTCGTCAAGTCAACTTCAATTATGCCTTTCTAAATGGCAGATTGAAGGTTAAGATGTTAATATTCAAATAAGAAAAAAAGTATAATAAAATAATTGTTGTATGTTTAAATTTCATAAACAAAAAATAAAAAATATAATAGTTATAAACCAGATCTTAGAGATTTGTTGAACAAATTTTATCTATTTCCTTTTCTTCTCCTAAATGTGTATACAGAGGAACTTGTAACACAGTCTATTTCATCGATTAAGAAAGAAACTTTCTGACAAACGTTTATTAAAACTATGCCCCTTTTTTCCTTTTCTTTTTTTTGTGACCGATTACACTATTTACTATCTAATTTAAAATTTTGACGCAATTTTTTTGTAGAATAAATTTTGACACAATTTAAGAGATTAATTGACTTTAGTGATTATAACATTAAAACATGACCCCACGTAGCCACCACCGCCTACAAAGTTAGATAAGCATAGACTTAAGATTGGTATTAATAAATGCAATCTTTTTTTTTGATAAAAAAGTAAATGCAATCTATTTGGATAATAGGCTGTATTCAATTCTATGATTCCACAGTTTAAAAAAGGGATGGACGATACATTTTCTTTTAGTTTAAATGAGAGAAGGGATCACAAACCATTCATACTAGCCTTATTTGAGGTAGACAATTTTCATAATTAAATAAATGATTGTGAAGTTGAATTCGATTAAAATCAATAAAGCAAGTCAAAGTGTCATCGAATTTTTTAATATTAATTACATTTATTAAAGTTAATAAAAAATGTTAGATAGCATGAAACTTTATTTAAAATCCAGTCTTATAAATATTAGAAGGAGATGTCCTAAAAACATATTGGGGTTTTTGTACCTTCCAATATAAAATTTTAGTTGTATTGTTTATTTTTAGATCGAATTTTCTTTTTTTATTATAAAATAAAATAATAATTTAAATTTAATAAATTTTTATAATATATTAGATGAAATAAAGTTTCATTCGAAAATCAATTTATATCGAATTGAATATTCAGTCCTCCATATTAAATGACATGTAATTGAAGTCAAAATAATGTGCATGAATTAGGGAAAAACAAAAAGTTAATGGGTTTGGGCGGGCAAGCCAGATCAGAGAATTAACGAATGCCCCAATAAATAAAGACATGATTCAAGAAAATCCTTTTTATATTTATGAAAATCATTGAGGGCCAGCCCTGCAAAAACAAAGGCTGATTAAATAAACATTACACCATGATGATTATATTCCTATATATATATATATATATATAATTTTTTTATTAGCCAGTTCAGATTCTAATTATATTTATCAACTCCAAAAAGAGCTGAACATTAATAATTCATAGCTATTCTGTAAAAGTGCAAAAACACCCATCATTCCCTTGTTCTTTTTGTTTTATCAAAAGAAACAAAGAAAAAGATGCATCCATTCTTATTTGAATTTACTAAGCTTAGCAGACTCCACATGATAAAAATAACAAATGACGCATTTCAATAAAAATTATCATATTAATCGCATTCATAAACTAGTATTGAAGAACATGTATATTTTTAATCTCATGATTTTTTTTTTTTTTTTTTTTTGAGATTACAACAATTTTAGATGTTTCTTTTGGTTCATATTTTATGAAACAAAGATAAACATTTTGGTTATACTCAATTTTAGTTGTTGACATAATAAATAAGAGTAATCTATGAATTCGATCTTTATAATTTGATCAAAGTTAAAATTTAGTCCTTATGATTCCAAATTTTATACTTCAATTCATATGCTTAGGATAAAGTTGGAATTGGTTAATATAATTTCAAAAAACTAAACTTTAATCTCTCATAAAAACTTGAAAATAGATTCACTCTCCGTCAATAATTATTTTCTAATTAAATATGTTAAAGTTAGTTATTCATGTATCAATAAATAAGTGTGTGAATTGAATAACTAAAAAAAATTGAATAAGTCGATAACACGATTAGTTATCTATATCCACTCCACGATCACGAGTTCCATACTTTTCATCTTTTGAAAAAATATCGGGACTTGATGAAGCATATGTTACTACCATATATACTAAATTTTAATTTCTAAAATTATAATTACCAGATTTTAACTTTCTCCAAGCTAAATTAACCCTAAAATCATTTATACTCAATTGAGTCCTGCCATAAAAAAACCAGATGTTATGGTGACTGAATTAATATTAAAATTTAATATATTAATAAAGTAATTATTTATAATAAAAACAAATATAGTATAAATTTGAAAACATACCAAAACTTAAATTAGGCATATGAATTCTTCAAAAAAAAAAACATATTAAAATGGAAAAAATGTTTAATTTTAAAATGTAAATAAGAAGAATTACACCGCAGACCAGAATTCCTGGATTTCAACGTAATTTTCCAAGTTTGAATAATTTCATATGCAAAAAAAAAAAACAATCACAAACACATTTCAATTTGGAAAAGCGGTTTGTGAAGCATTTTTTTCTCAGATTTACCACTAGAGTCAATGGTCAATTTGAACATTTCAATTTCCGCCGCCGCTCTCCGATTGGATTCAATTAATTTCTGATCGCCCAACACCCCCACCGACCTCGATTTCCTGAGCTTCATCGTCGGAATCTTCACCGGCGCTCCGCCGTGCTTCCGCCGCCCACCCAACGACGAGTAATGATTAATTTGCCCCAATTTCGAATCGTTCATCGAACCCATTGATTTCGATCTAACCACTCGTCGATTGCTCGAACCAATCGTCTTGATTCCATACTCTGTACTCGAAACACTGGATACTTTCCGGTTCCGCCGGTTTCCGATCCGAGACCCCCTATCATAATCGTCCGGTTCATCCCGGTTCGATATCAACGGCTGTAGATTCTCCACGTGGCGCTCCCGCCGCCTCAAATTGCTCCACATCGCCGGCTTCTTCGCTCCCTTCAAGCACTCCACCACCTCCGCCATGTCCGGCCGTTTATGAACCGTGGACCGGACACATTTGGCCGCCAGAACCGCCAAACATCGGGTGAACGCCGGGTCGGCCGGGGACCTGATTCTCGGGTCGCACAACGCGTCGAAGTCGCCGTGTTTGATCATCGGAACCGCCCAGTCGACGACCGACGGCGGACTGTGGCGGACGTCGATGGCATTCCGGCCGGTGATGATTTCCAAAAGCAGAATCCCGAAACTGAAAACGTCGCTTTTGACGGTCAAATCCGCCGGAGCGAGATACCCGGGGTCGAGATAACCCAACGTGCCAGCCGGGGGCGTGCACCTCACGTGCACGTCCTCCACGTGTCCCCTCAGCGCCAACCCGAAATCCCCAAGCCGCGCGTGGAACTCACCGTCGATCAAAACGTTGGACGATTTAATGTCCCTGTGAATCACCGGCGGGTTCGACGTGTGCAGAGCCCGAACCGCCTTCGCCACCTGCAACGCGAACTGAACCCGCCGGGTCCAACCGGGCGGTCTGGATCTTACATGGAGCAGATCGTAGAGAGAACCGTTGGGCATGAACTCGACCACAATTAATTTCTCTGTTGAATTGGAGCAAAACCCAATTAGATTAACGATTCTGGGGTTTCGAATTCGGGATAAAATCTCAATTTCGTTTTCGGCCGGAGTGGTGTTGCCGATTTGGCAAGAGTTGTCGCATTTGTAGTGATGGTTTTGGTGGAAATTGGAAGATGGGTTTTGGGATTTGGTTTTTTTGACGGCGGCGACGAGTTTTCCGGCGTCGAGAACGGCCTTGTAGACGTTGCCGTGGCTGCCTTTGCCCAAGAAACAGTCGCCGGAAAAGCCGTTGGTGGCGGCGACGAGATCGGAATGTGAGAATTGCCTGATTTTAAAAGGCTTGTTTTTTCGTTTATGGGATTTGGAATTGAAATCGCAGCCGCAAGTGGCTATGGCAGAATCTGCAGTACAAACTGAAAAGAAATCCATTGAAAGTGAAGGGAGTTTAGCTATTGGGAATTGGAGATTAAAAACAGAGAAATGAAGGGGAAATTTCAAATGGGAATGAAAAAGAAAAAAAAGTACATTTTTCAAAAAAAAAAAAAAAAAAAAAAGTTTTGGGTTTTGGGTTTCAATTTAATTTCTTTTCGGCATGCAAAATCGTGCAACTTCGACCTTTTTCTTCTTGGTTTTGCAAGTTTTAATTTAATTTGATTTGATTTGATTTGATTTGATTTTTTTTGGAGGACTCTAGATCTATTTCCCGGCCTCTGCACTTGAATTTTTTTGGACTGTGGGGTTTTTATGTCCAAACTTTATTCCTTAAAGGAAAAAAATAATTAAAAATGAGAATAAAGAGGACATTATTTATTGGTGAGGACAAAATAATTTGATTAATCATTTTCGATTATGGGATCATTTTTGCAATAATTACCAATCCATTTTATATGGCTCAAATTGAGATTTACATTTTTGTTTTTGTGTTTTTCCCTGGGAATTGTTAGGTGGAATATTGAAAAACTAACAGAGAGAAAAAAACATACTGAAATTTTTTTAAAATACTGAAACTGTATTTATTGCAACTATAAGAGGAAGTTCGGTTGAGATGTATTAAATGTTTCCATGGGGAACACGACGTTGGCTAGATTTTGAGGTGATAAAAAAATGTTGAGGTTCATAATAATTTTAGTGCCGACGTATATTTTTTAGTTTAAATTGGGAAGGACAATACATATTTGTATTGTTGATTTCAAAAAAAAAAAAAAAAAAATACATATTTGTATTGTATTCAAAAGATATTACTAAAATATAATAAATTTTTTGAGATTCTATTTTAAAACTAATCAGCAAAAAAAAAAAAAGTCTACCATTATTATAATTATAAAAGGTTTTTTCAAAAACTTTATTTAACCATTTAAAAATTTAGAATTTTTCTCTGATCTTCGATGCATTAATTAATCTTGCATTATATTTCAATTTTATCTTTGTTGAATAAAAGAATCTTTTGAGTTTAATATTTTTTTATAAACCTCAATTTAATGCTTTCCAATGCCATTAGGTAAAATAAATTTTTATCTATAAATTAATTGACAATTAAATAATTATCGCATTTGTTTTATAATGTTATAAAGTTATTATATTTTGAACCAGCTTTTAATAAAGAAGACTGCATTTTCCAACCAATCACTTCAAAACTCAAAATTAGTAATTAATATGGTAATGTCAATCTCTGCGAATCAAGTATACTATTAAATTTACAACTAATTATCAAATTAGATGTATATTACTTTTTTTTATCACCTGGCAATTAGTGGCTGCATTTGACCGCCAATATTACTGTTAAAAGTAAATGAAAATTAAAAGAATATAAGTTTTCTAAAAAATAACAGTAAAGTTATGAGAAGTAAAAAATTCAAATCTCTCAATTTTATATATTAAAGTTGATAGTAAACAAACTAAGTACATACAAATCAAATTATTAATTTACAAAAATAACAGAAAATAATTGAGTTTAAAATAAGAGAAAATAGTTGAATTTTATATTCCTCAACACGAATATCCAAAAAAAAAAAAACAACAAAAACAAACACTGATTTGTAGGATCAAAATCACAATCACATAATTAAAATGGAATAGCATCAATTAAAATAACCAACATGCTACAAACCTACTTGATATTTATTTCCTAATTTATATATTTGATAACTACGGTATATTTTGTTTAAAAAAAAAACAAATGTATATTTAAATAATTAAAAAAATATTTAAACATAAATACATAATGATCTTATTAAACCAAAAAAAAAATTAAACGAGGAAGAAAGGAAATATGGAAGGGAGGTATAACTTAATTAATTAGTTGTGTACAATGGATATTTTAAGATAAGTTGAAATTAAGTGGTTTGTTTGTTTGTCATATTTAAAGAAGTTTTACTTTGAAAATTTATTAACTTTTTCTCGAAAACTTGTATTCGAACGAGTTTTTACTAATCCTTCTTCTATTTTATTTTTAAAAATAACTCTCATTTCTAACTATTCATTTATAATCATTCATGTATAGTTACTCAATTATTTATAACAACTTATTTTTAATTATTCAGTTCAAATAAATCAAAATAAATCATTTTTTATCATTATTTTTTAAACTACTTAAAATAACTATTCATTTTAATTTACATCCAAATAAAATTTTAACTTTAACTCCTTTACACAAAAATCACATTCAAACGAGTTCTAACTACTCAAAATAATTTCTCGATATAATTTTTAAAGCTAAATCCTCAAAAAATGTGATAAATAAACACACATTAAATGTCTGTGTAATAATAAATACATAAATAAAATCTGTGGATTTCTTTTGAAGGCAGAAATTGAGAAACTTGGATTTCAAAAAAAAAAAAGAAATTGAGAAACTTGTGTTTTGATGTTATTTTAAAAAAGGGTGGGATTCCGTTTACTGACAATTCATTAATGGCGGCGACAAATTGGTCGATTCTATTTGACCAAACACGTTTCCAACTTCCAACTTCCAACTTCCAACTTCTATTATATTTATATTAAAAGAAAAAACAAAAAAAAAAACTTTCATTTCTACATTAAAGATATTTATTTTTTTTGTATGAAAAAAAGTATTACTCCTTATTTTTCATTTATTAAAAAAAGATAAATATTATTTATACTAATCATTTGTGACACTAGTGTTAAACTATTTTACAATCAAATAATGAAATCATTACATTATTGATTCATTCGATTTATCTTTAGTTCGTTTATGAAATTACTAGAAATAATCAAGCTTACCTACCATCTACCATCTACCATCTAAACTTCGTTAATCGAATTGTATTATGTTGTAATTCTTTGGTAAAATGAAACAAGACCCAACAACTGAACAAACTACGGGCCTTGAACTTTACTTTGGACAAAGTTATGCTGTTGGGCTAACAAGCTGGGCCTATTGGGCTTCTCTACGGGCCCATTTTCATATTTGTAAAATCTTTTCATGGATAGTTATCTCTTATTCTCAACATGTTACCCATCTAAAAAAGTCAAAAGAAAAAATAATTTTTTTTAAAAAAATCAACCAATCAAATGGGACAACAGAATTATATTGAAGATGTTATGATTGGAATGTTAAATCAACCAACCAATCAAAAAGCAAAAGGAACAAAAATGTTATGATTGGAATTATTATCTTTATTATTATTATTATTATTTATTTTTTAAAAGCAAGTTATGATTACAATTCTCAAGTTCCCAGCTCAAATGTAATGACTTTACACCCTAATTTAATTTATGATTGCTTACCACAAAATCAATCAAATGCCCAACAACCTCAAGGACTCCAACTTTGTTTGATTTAGTTTATGATTTCTGACTTTCTTTTTCCCTCATAAAATACGATTCGTTTAAAGATCTTTATTAAATTTTATTGAAGAATGTCAGGGAAAAACTTATGTTACATGGCAACAAGTAGATTAATTATATATATATATATATACATATATAATTAAGATGTTTTTTTTTCTTTTTTAATTTTGAGCGGAACAAACACCAGTAATTAGAGTTTCGAATCTCCCACCCTAAGTTTTAAGTCAACAATGAACTATTTTTAATAAATTGGATTGAAAAATATATACATTTTTGTTGAACAACTTCATGTTAGGGTTAGACATTAGAACCTTTAATATTAAAGTAGAAAGCATAGTATCTTTAACTAGTTGTAGTCTAAGAGTTCATTATCTTAATTAATTAAACAAGAAATACTTTTTTTTTCTTGCTATAACAATGAAATCTCGATTAAGACTGTGGATGGGAGAAGGTCGATGACTGAATTTTCCCTATTAACTACACGTGTTCAAACAATCTAATAAACTAAAAACAAAAATAATGATAATTTTAATTTAATTTGATTGATTAAGTTGGATCATGACTATTAGATTTAACGGATAGGTGGTTATTAAGAACTCTTTTGGTTGTAATGTGGTTGGTTAGTTATATTATTATAACTTAACTTTTCATGTGTATTTCTGTTATAAATACACTCTTGGATCAGTAGTAAAATTCATTATATTTTGCCCAATAATTCTGAATTCTAAAATGGTATTAGATGAATAGTTGTTTAATCTCTCTTCCACGCGCGTTTCCCCAAATTAGGTGCAACAACTCTTGTGCTTTCCTTTCTTAAGCTTCTTCTCCAGAATTAGGGTTCGTCTTCTTCATTTGATCCTCTATGGATACTATTGGATATGCTCCGTCTCAAGCTTCTAGTTCTTTCGCATCTTTTGATTCATCCGTCTCCGAAAATCATTCAAAGCCCGTACTCCTTCACTTCACACGAAACTTCCAATCTTGTTCTGGTTTCAGATCTTCTCAACAAAGACAATTATCTCACATGGAGCCAATCAATGCGTCTGGACTTATCGATCCGAAACAAACTCAAATTCGTTGATGGTTCAATTAAAAAACCTACCAATTCCCTACTTCAATCTTGGATCTGAAGCAATATCATAGTAATTGCTTGGATTATCAACTAGATTTTCGAAGGGAATTTCTTAGAGTATTTTTTAAATAACTTATATAAATTGAGTTAGATTTAAATAAATGTAATTTTTATAAAATGGTTGGTTAAGGGGTAACATCTTTATTTATTTATTTATTTATTTATTTTATTACAACACTTTTAATTTAGTTTTGATCCTTTTTCAAAAAAAAAAAAAAAGTTTTGATTAACTGGTTTATACCTAAGCCGAATTGTTCATTTAAAAAGAAAAAAAAATTTACCTAAAATAATAGCATATGTACACATTTATATTTAAGAAAATTATAAAGATTATTCAAATTTAGAAAATAATTATAAATATGGTCACTTTTAACAAAATTTAACGACTATAATTATTGGCTAACATGAGCAGTTGCTCAATGACACTAGTTTATGCCCAATGACCAAGAGGTAAAAAAAAACAACTAGAGTTATTGATATCACATACTTCCGTATTATAGGGTATTAATAATAAATAATATTTTATAATGAATATGTATAATAAGTTTTAAAACGTATAAATGAATATAGAGGTAAATATTTTTAATTTGTTTACATTTATAATTATTTTGTGAAAAGAGGTCATGGATGTTTGATTATTAAACAGTGTTATTTGAAAATTGAATAAATTAAACTATTCTAAATAATTTAGACACAACTGCATTCAAATAATATGAGCTTAAATTTAAAGGTAAAATGGATTAGCACCAAATAAAATAACAGATCACCAATTCATTCATATTTATAATCTCTTGATAATTACAGCTTATAATTTGTTGTTTCTTTTGAGAGGAGATTAAAATATTCTTGAAACATTAAATTATGGTAAATGCCAATGTTTTAAATAACGCATAATATCACTCGATTATATTCTTCAAATTTAAAAAACAAGAAAAAAAAATTGTAAATGGAGAGATGTGTTGCCATAGTAATAAAAAGACTTTTAGGTTATGTTCAAGGAATCTCAATTAATATTTATTTCTGCATATTCCAAAATCTATGTTTTAAATTTATTTATCGTCCTACTTCTTTTTAGTTTTCAAGTTTGACTTATGTGACAGAATAAAAGGAAACTTTGAGAATATTTATGTTTGATTTATTATTGTCCATATTCCACACTATAAAATTATTAAATTTTTAGTTCAACAATGTTTCGAGTAATCAATTTATATTTTTTTATTATTAAGTTTCATAAGTATGCCATTACAACATGGTGGTATGTATAGATTATTTATAAACATATTTCAAAAGTTTTTTCTTAAAAAATTATAAACTGAGCATTATAAAATAATAAATTGGTAATTTACCGACCATGAATTTATTATATGCATAGGCCAATATGACTAAATAATTAATCGGTAACTTAGCAAATAAGACATTTTTTTCAACTCCACTAATTGTTGGATACATAATTTAATGAACAATGATCGAATGTATAATCCTTCTAAAGTTGAGGATCTAATAATATATTTATTAGAAACTTGGTTAAATCATAAGCCAGTCCATGAATTTATGTGGATTTGATCTTTAAATTTTGGAAACTATCAAATAAATCCTAATCTTTTATATTTGTGTTTTTAATTTTAAACTTTTAAAAAGTGCCAAACAAGTTTCTATACTTTCAATTTTGTATCTAAAAATTAATTTTCCACATTAAATTCATGAGCCTAGTATGTAGAATATTGATAATTTAAAATTATAATTGATAAAAAATTTAGATCAATTAATTTTTAAAAATTTTCAAGTATATAAAATAAAAACATATCAAACACAAGATTCAATGTTCATGATTCATTATACACTTCATAATTTCAGAGCAGACATAAAAATTAAAAATTGAGAAACTTATTAGCCATAGTCACCCAAAAATTCAAAACTAAACTTAGGATCTAACCTTGGTAGTTGTAGTCTTTAATGCAGTTGTTTTTAGACCAAACTTGTAAGATGTAAATATAATAATGAATCCATATGGTTTTTTTTTAATTATTATTATTTTGATATTGATGATAAATGAAACATTATGTGATGTGATTGTGAACATGCAAGAACATGATTGGTCTGTCAAGAAAAATTTCTTATGCCAACACTGATACCACCGGGATGATAAAAAAAACTAACATCGCATTTGCCACGTGTCGTAACGTCGGCCGTTGAGGACTGTCGTTAAAAAGTAAAAGGAAAAAGTTGATGACCAAACACACGAACAAAAAAAAGAAAAAGAGGTTACGTAAAAAAAAAAAAAATTGCTATCATATATAATTTTAGCTTCAAATTTATATTTAGTGTCTATATTTTAAAATCAAATATTTATATTTTAAATATTTTAATCATTTTTCAGTTTTAAGGTTTAAAATAACAAAATTGTTGATTATATAATATAGAGTTTATTGAATTAATTTTAATCTAAGATATAATTAGAAAGATTTTGACATAATTTAACACAAAAATATTAAATAAGGTAAAGGCCAAAACTAATTGATTACTAGAAGATTACTCCACCTCATTCCATGAATCAAATTTGAAGTAGAGGAAATGAATTAACACCAAACTAGTCCATTCGATTCTTTTCGTCTTCTTTAATCAAATATTTGTTTGGATTTAATAGAATTTAATATCATATTATATATATATATTATTATTATTTTTTTAAAGGTACGTTTATGTGTGATCCCAACGAAAAAAACTAAAATTGAGATAGAAATGAAAATATCTCAACTAACCACCAAGAAATTTATGGTTTGAATTTACACATCAGTCAAGATATACAAGAAAAACTTAAAATTAAATATTATTTAAATATGAAAAACCAGTTTGATTTTGAAGTATAGGATTCAAAGAGTTAAACCGTAGGGAGTAAAAATGCATTTTCCCCTATCATTTATTGAGTTATTTATTTTGTCATATTTCTGGGTAAAAGGCATAATAATAATAATAATAATAATAATAATTCAGGTGGAAACCTCGTCCAGAAGTTTGTATCTTCTGACCTTGTTTCTAAAAATCCCCTGCCGCTGAATCCCACTTCGCCGCGAAATCTCCTCCGATCTACTCCGCCGGATTTTGTCCTCGTCGGCGAGTGCCCTCCGCCGTGCCGGAGGCGGCGGCGGCGGCGGACGTTCACAAAGTTCCGGCAGCCTCTGTTTTTTTATGGGTCTATTTTCTTGGGATTCAAAACTGCGAATTTGATCTTTGTGAGAGGCGATATTGACAATTTTGGTCTTTTTTATTGAGGGCGAAGAATTTGGCGACTTGGGTTTTGTTGATTCGTCCTTTTGAGTTAGGCACCAATTGCAAATTAGGTAAGAATCGGATTTTGGGTACAAATTGCTACAATATCTGAGAATTTGAAATGAACCCATAAATTAATTAAGAATTAAAAAACCCCCAAAAAAGAAAAAAAATTGAATGTATTGGTTACCTGTGTTGGGATCTGAATTGGCAGATTTTGCAGCGAAAAAGCTGGTTGGAGAAGCCGAAATCTCCACACATGCAGCACTCAGTTTCCGATTCGGATTTGGAAGTGGCTGCTCCATTTGATTTTGATGTCATTTACTGAATTTTAAATTAAAAAAAACTGAGAGAAAAATAGAGGAAAAAAAAAAAGGTGAAATTGTGATGATGATGATGAAGAAAAAGAACTTTGAGGCTACAGAGCCGAAGGAAAATCCAAGGAAACCGTGTTTCTGTGGGTCATTTTATATATCTGGGAAATCTATTTATTTATATAAATATTATTACTTTACAAAGCTTTTTTGTTAGGGAAAAAAGAACCCAGGAAAAGTGTTGGATAGGATTAATATTCATTATACATAATTTATGCTATTAATACAATATTTTATATCATTAATATTAATATAGTATTATGCATTAATAATATGTATAATGAATATCATGTAAAATCTATATTTATATTTGACTATAAAATACATTTTCAATTTAACTTATTCTGAAAAAAAAACCTCTAAATAATATCATGTAAGTTTTTTTTTTTAATTATTGTAATCATGATGATTTTTTTGGATCAAAAATATATTTATGTGGAAATTTTAAAAAATATTATGGGTATAAATTAAAAGTAAAGTTGTGTCTCAAAAAAAAAATAATTAAAAGTAAAGTTTGAAATTTGCATTTTTTATTACAACATTTGAATTTTCGTAAAAATATAGTTTCATTTAAATGCAATTGAAGAAAAAAAAAAAAAAGATTGACCGTAGAGTGACTTAAGTCCGCACGCAAGTTTTTGTTAAAAAAAAAAATCTTAAAGACCTTTAAGTTGTCATTAGTAGTTGTGCATTGATACTGCTCGAACTAGTGCGTTATTGGCATAATTCTTTTTGTTATTAAATATACATTAATAATGCTCCACTGTTATTCTTGTTTGACTGCAAGTCTTTTGATCGGGAAAAAGCAAACTAAATGTTAAAAGATTATTAATTTTTATTTATATATATATATATATATATTTATATTATTTATTTGTGATAAGGGGAAAAGTCAGTCAATTTTAAAGAAATAAAAAGATAGTGAGAGCGAAGAAAAAGTAAGAAGAAAATTCTTTTGAAATTGTGGAGAAGAAAAAAGTAATGGTTATGGTTGGGTCAATAACTTGGTCTTCTTTCTCAAAAAAAATAACTTGGTCTTCTAATATATATTATTATCTAAAATAAATATATTCGTTCCAATTAAACAAACCTATGCTTTTTTTTAAAGTTAAAACTTTTCTCACACTCGAAAAAACAAAACAAAACAAAGTCAATCTAAAAAAAGTACTCTTAAATTTAACTAACATAAAACATGGTACTCAAGAAAAAAAAAAAAAAAAAAAAGATAATTACCATTTGAGCATCCAGGCCCAGCCCATTTAAGTTTCGTTCATGGCCAAATTTTGGGCTGTAATTGGGTTATTTGATGACATCACTTGGGTCTTGAGGATAAGTATTTGAGCCTGTTGCCGATAAGTACAAACCCAAAAAAGGTCTTGGGCCTTTATGATTAACCAATTGCCCGGACGCAAAAAATAACTAAGGAGATTTTTAACTTTGATTATGTTTTTTTAGTTAACAATTGAACAAAATGAGAATAAACCAAGATGGTTGTTTTGTTGGGTGTTACCTTGATTGAATGGTTGTAATCTAATTTAATTCTATGAACACGAGTTCGATCATGAAAATCAATATTTGATTACCTTATTTAAATATATGTAAGATATAAATATTCAGTAACAAAAACCATATGGTAAGATAGTTGTTATAGACTTAAATTTCAAATACCAAAACAAAAAAAACAAATGATTATCCATTAGGGTCGTAATTCATCTGGTTGAATGTTTAACTTTAAGTTAGAGGTTAGAATCTTTCCCAACAGAATAAAAAAAAGAAAAGAAAAGTTGGATGTTATCAAGGTAATAAATTTATTTGGTCAATCCTTTCGTTTAAACTTCTGAAGGGAAATAAAAATTGAGCTATCAAAATCGGCAAAAAATAATAATAAAATAAGGCCCAAAATTCTTCTCCTTTATCGCGTGAATGAAAAAAAGAGCTCAAATTTTTATATAAATATACGGAGATCAAAGAAAAGAAAAGTGTGCTAATTTGGTGTCATGTTATTTAATAAGTGGATTGGAGTTAGATTCCAACCTCCTTTTTAGGTATAAAGTTACTTACGTGATACAAGGAATAAGTTTTTTTTTTTTTTTTTTTTTTTTTTTAATTTTATCTTCTGAAATCGAAGGAATTATAACTCATTATGTTATCTCATCGTCTAATAAATCGGGCCCTAACCAGATATCGAATTTTTTACTTATTTAATTTTATTTAATGTAAACTTAAAAGAAGGAAAAAACTTGGAAGGAAATGGTAGGCTATTTCTTACCCATAAAACACATTAAAAGACAATTAAAACAAGAAGAAAATAAAAACTAAACAAATTAATTGTTTTTTCTTATCCAATAATGGCCCTTTGTTTTGGCCTTATTAAAACCCCTTCCATCAATGATTTTTGGTATTCAAAATTCAACTGCACTTGTGTGCATTCACATTCACATTTCGCTTATAGCTTGTAAAAACATGAGAACGATATTAAATATCTAATAAGAAATATCATTCAACAAAATAGTTGTAATACACTTAAATTTCAAAAAAAAAAAATTAAAAACAAAATGGTTATCCATGGTAAACTAACATACATAAATTAACACCTAAAAGAAAGGGTAAATTAAGATTCCATAGCAGGTAAAGAAAAAAAATACTAAGAACAAAGCATCACGATCAACAATAGAGATTATGTTTGTTTGTGCGTGTAACCCGAAACCACTGAAATCTCACACGCGTGCCACAATCATCACCAGGCACATTCAAACCCCCATTTTATCCACTCTCTTTCCTTGATAATGCACAAACCTCCCCTCGTGGTGGTCCCCCCTCCCTCTTTTTTATATATTTTTCTCTCTCTTGCTACACTAACAGCCAAACAGATTAGAAAATCCCATCGCCCTCATTATCATAAATGCTTGCATGCGACGCTACTACACAGGCATAAACACACCAACTAAAAATTAAATTTCCATCCCTCAACTTAATGATAATTACAACTCACTACCAAACCCATACCTAACCCTTTTTTTTCTTCTTTATTTTCATCTTCCTTTATACATAGCGAGAAGATCCCAACAGTTCCAAAGCTGGCAAGCGGAAAGTGGAAGCTTTGACTGCTCGATTACCTGCAAATTTAAGGCACAAGAGAGGAAAAGAAAAAGGGGTGGTTAAGGAAGTGTAGGGCAGGGGGCCCTAGTAAACAAGGGCGTGCACTTGGGAACTCTTTTGAACCCCACCACACCAATACTGAGTTCAACGAACCAAAGCCATTCCCACTTCTTAAGGAGTAGACTCATGATTCTTCGCCACTTTTAAAGACATCTTACCACCGCACGATAACTTTGAAGTTACATGTTCGATTTCGCGGATTCTTCAAACAATATCTCCATAGCTTACAACTGCTCAAACTAAAAATAGAAACATGTAGAAATACTATAATTGAACTGGCCTTATCCATATATTATGGTTAGAAAGCATTGAGCCCAATTGCTTCGGCTTTGAGTCTTAAAGATGTTAAGTACTGAATTGCCTCGTCTAGTACAACAATGGCCTCTTTGCCTTTCCCACCAGGAATTAAACTCTGGAGAATACCAACAGTTTCAAGTATTTTCCTCTTTTTGTTGATAGATGAACAATCCACATCTTGTGTATCCCCACTTCCTTCATTTCCACTACTAGATTCAGCATCGTCCTTGTACTCGGGGGATCTTCGAGCCATCAATGAACTTGCAGTGTCTGTTAGGGATATTACATCATAAACTCCATCCATTTTCCGTTTCTTAATTGATTCTGCTGAACTAGCAACTTCTTCGTTTAGTGCCTCGCATGCACACCGTTTATCTTTGACTGTCATGGAGCTTGGTGAATGACCGGTGCTAGTAACTTCGTCATCCTCGTCGAATTCACTTTCGTCGTCCGAGTAGAGGAGTGCATTCAGTTCTTCAGAGTCTTCTTGCATCTCACTCTGATCATCAGTCTCATGGTTCTCAATAAAATCATTTGCCAGGACTAGTTTCGAGTCATTAATGTAGTCTCGCTTATTTCCAATATCTTGTCCATTAAATTTGTAAGCAGCAGGAGCTTGTGGACTCCATGAAGTAAGTACCTGGAGAGGACCACCACCTCCAGAACATAGAACCAAAGTTGTCATATCTGCAGATTGATCAATGACAATAATTCCCTTTTGCGGATTTCCCGAGCCAGAAAGAGGTGCCATAGCCTCCTTGGAGAGTCCTTTAGATAGAGCCACTAGTTCGTCATTGTAAACAGGACCCTTGACAGGTAAAAAGGCCTGCTGTGGAGGTCCCAAGCAAGGAAACCAATTACAGGGTTCATTCACTAGGCCAACCTGCGACTGAGGGGCCTTCAATGCAGAGTTTCCTGGAAAAAATCCATTCTTCATAACCATTCCGTTGCTAATACTTGAAGCAGTGAGAATAGACTGGCCCAGGTTTGGCGCAATCCCGAAAGAATTTAGCATAGATGGTTGCCAATCATACAGAAGCTGAGGATTTCCAGGTTCCCAAGCTTCTCCCATTCAATCAAAACAATTAACCTAAACAACACCAATAAGAACAATTAGTTATCTGAAAGAATGGAGCATTCGAGAAATCGAGGCGTAAAGGAGTAAAGCATACCAGAAAAGAAGGTCTAGTGTAGTAAACTACTGATTGCAGTTTCCAAAACTCTCAGCGTGAAGAAAAATAACCAACAAAAGCCAGCTCAATTAGAACACAGAAACAGAAGCTATCTACGTGACGGGTTTCAGCAAATGACGGAAGTACTCAGCCTGAAAACAAGTACACAAACGGGCATAAGCTCAACCGTAATCACGTAATTTCATCATATTATGCTCATTCAAAATTTTATCAATATTAAAGACATAATTAAGGTATTAATGGATTACGAACCTGACAATCCTGGAGAGGTTGAAAGCATGCTATGACTCTAACGACTATGGTGGCACTACCAGCAATCCCTGTTTCGTGTTTCAATGCTCGAAATCTTGTTTGAGAAGCTGCTTGGCTTACCATAACTACAAACCCTAGCCCTTGAATATGGAGAATAGTCCAATTGTCCAGAAAGGAATCACTAACAGTCTCCGTATTAAGAAAGTAAAGAACAAGATTCGTCCACTACAATCGAATGAGATTCTCAGCCAACTAAACAAAGCAGAAACGCACCTTCCTCAATCCTCACTCGTGATTGAAGGATGAAATTGGGAAAGCTAAACCAGATTTCTTGAAGAGAACGAAAGTCAAGAACAACTACTAATTAAACGTTCAACTAATCTGGAGAACATAACAAGGAACAACGACGAGAAAGTTGGATCCCATGGATGATAACTGATAAAGAATATAATGAAAAAAAAGAGCGGAAAATCGATCTTCAATCAGAGAAGAATTACAGAATAACTCTACAGTATAAGTTCAACGAAATGACTTTGCGAAAAACATCAACTGAGAGACTCAAACACCACCGCATGCTGCTCCCGCCTTATCCAAAAACCAGATCTCCTCAAAATCGCTCCGTAAACAAATGATCGGAAACTCCTGTAAATTCAATTTCAGTCCATGAAAATGAGATCTGCATCCTAATCAAACACAAATCAAAAGAAAACGACATCACACAGAAAGCGCAATATCATATCATCTTCAACGATTATCTCGAACAATCACAACGCAAACATTACAAAACAAAATGAAAAAAGAATCAGAAACAACAAAAAAAGTATAAACGGAGGATGCATGGTACCACAAATCGATTGAAGTCAGCCTAGATCTTGCAAAAACCAGAGATGCGTAAATCAAGAAAACAGTATAGAAACCGGTACAGAAACAGAGCAGATCATGAACCAGAAGAAGAAGATCACGTTCCAGATCGAGAAGCAGGCAAATCAGAGATCAAATTGGAAGCGAATACTCAAAAACCGAGCGCTAAGAAGGCAGATTACAGTACAAATCCGGCGAGAAAGAGGAAAAAAACAAAGAAGAAAGAGAAGAATAGAGAAATGACTCACAAAAAGGAGAAGAAAATCCCCTGAAGAACCGCCGGACGGAAGAGAGGACGGTGGCGGAGCTGGAGAGAGATTTCGCAGAACGTACACACAGTACTGAAAGCAGAAAACGATTAATACGGTCAAAGACGAAACTTGTGAAATTGCACGGAGCCTGAAATTATATATAGAAGAATTAAATATCCTGCAAAAATGAAAACAAAATTATCCCTCAAATTTATTTTTTTATTTTTTAAAAGATGGAGGTCCCGCTCGTACGTGCGCACGCAAGGTATTAGTGTAAAATGATGGGGCTGTGGTAAATTTGGTAATTACGTTCCTTTCTAATGAGGAATTTACTTGAAACGAAAATTTTAAAAATATAAAGTAAATAAAATCTTACTTTTTTTATTTTTTGGCGACTTTTTCGTTCACTATTTGGGAGCCCGTGGGAATTGGGCCGTGTGGGCCGTGGATCGGCGTGGCCGTGGATCGGCGTGGCCGTCTTGGTTTGGTTATATGATGACGTCGGATTCTAAAGGTTTGGGAGTGGTCAAAGCACTCGAACCCACCTTAGATTGACCAACCCATTCCCTTTTCCCTTGGCTTTATTTACCCTATCATGTGGTAACTTTCTCTATTTTAAATTGAACCAAAATTATCATTTATTCTTATATTTATTTTATCATTCAAAGTTTAGATAATATGGAATTACACTTAAAAATCTTTTATAATATGATATTGGAGATATATATGGCTTATTAGTCTCCCAAATTTTTATAATAAGATTTAAGTGGGTGATTAAGACATCACTTCAGTTAATAGATTTCAAAATTATGGGTTCGACCCAAACAAGTAAGTCAGAATTTTAATCAATAATTTTGAATCTTATTTAAGAATGTCTTCCTTATAGGACACCATTTCGAGGCAACATATTAGAAATACTTACCTTATGTATTTGTCCCACAATAGAAATGTGAGAAGTATTTAACATGTTTATTGGAGATATAAATTATCATTCTTAATACTAATTGATTTTGAGTTAGAATTTCATGTTATCTAATAAAAAGTAAAATGAAAGGTTTAAACTTTTTTTTATGCTAGCAATGGAATTCGACGTACTCAAAGTATCTATACTACCAGCCTTCAAGCCTCCAACTAAAGAAAATTATATACCTTGATACTTTGTAGTTGTGCTAAATGGTTTCTCGTGAGTGATGAGTTGTGGTTAATAGTTTTTTTTTTTGTTTTTTTTAATGTAAGTTCGGTGTGAAATTGAATTACTACCAAACAATAAAACTATTAATTATCGTCTCATTCAATAAGTCATGGTTAACAATTAATTGGATTCTTCCAAATTCAATATATGACATCATTCCACCCATCTCTAATTATCGACCATTTTCCTCTTTTTTAAGTCTCTTTACTCCCTTCTATTTTATTGAAATGATACTGCATGTGCACAAATAATTATAAATGTAAATAATTTTTAAAATATTTATATCTATAGTAACTAATAAATGCTAATATTGTATAATAAATATTTATTAATATAATATTATGCATTATTAATACAATATTACCAGTGATATCAATGACTATAATAGCTTTTTTGTTTAAAGTAACTATATTTATAATTATTTTCTGAATTTGACTAATGGCGTTAATTTCCCCTTATTTTATCGGATGAACTCAATATAATTACCCGCTTACTAATTTATTGAGGTATAATAAATCCTGCTAAATTGCAAACCTTACTTCTTCCGGGGGAGGATTTTTTTTTCTTCATTTATATACTTTTTTTAAAAAAAATGAGATATATAATTTGTTATGAAACACTAGAAGATCAATTAAAATATAAAGAATTACATAATTTATTAATGGTATGTTAATTATGTCTACAAGGAAAAAATTATTATATCATATAATATGAGAATACAAATGCTTAATTGAACTTGACTAAAGTTTTAAGAGCGGTTATGTAGTCTATTCACATGAAATCTTTTTTTTAAATAATTCATATAAAATCCTAATAAAACATTGTTTAAGATATACCTCAACCACATTTTTAGAAAAAAACAAATGCATGAGTTACGAGTTATGACAAAGTATAATATAATTTAAAAATCATTTGCATGAGTGTGTCTATATACAAATGATAAGTATGCAGATCTTTTTGCGGTAGGGATGACAAGTTTATTACTATTTCTTCGAAGACCTTCAACATTAATGGTATATCACATGTTATGTATTAGCACATTACTTTTTACGGGCCCACTTTTCACTCTCGGAAAGTTCTACCACCAATGTTAATACTATGGTTTTGTTAGTGTTGCTCGCGAACTTCTTTATTTTTAATATCATTTGTTATTATCTAGAAGGATAGTGACTTATTGGTTTTATAATTTGGTGGTAATCCAATTTAACATCATGGTTACGAGTTTGATCACAACAATTGATATTTGACTCTCATTTATTTTGAGTAGTAGTATTCTCTTTGTAGGATTTGTGGTCCTCCTTTCCCAACTTATACTCTATCTATCTATCTCTCTCTCTATATATATATATGATATTATTCCTTTTAAGTATTACGTTTGTAATGTTTCTTTTTATTTGGTCTATAAGGTTTACAAATGGAGATAATGCACCTAAATGATATACTTTTGATGTTCTATTCATTTAGCCGATTTGTAATTTAGTCGCACACTCATAACTACTTATTCACCAAATTACTTATTAGAATAAATAGGTTAAACTTTTAGTGTATCTTACAACACAAAATATCAAATGATCCCACACGTCAAAAGTGATGAATATGTATTTCAGCTTCTTGGGAAGTCGGATAGAAGGTTTTGAAAATGAGTGACAATAGTTATAAAAAGTTTGAGTAATAATTAAGAAGAAATTGACGTAGATAAAACTTTGTTTGGATTGAAAAGTTATAAGTTGTAGGAAGAATTTTCATTGGAATAAAGGAACTCTGATCGATAGTTGAGATAAAAAACTCTCATTTAAATGGAGAAATTATGAAATGAAACGTTTGCTTGGAATAAGAGTCTACGAACAAGCGATATTATATATTTGGAGGGTTAGAATCAAGGAGTTTATGAAATTATGATTTTAATAGAGATTTTTGTATGGGTATTTTGAGTTCATTTATCTGAACTATAGAATTAGAACAACTTTTGAGCAAACCCTTACAAAATCTTTATCCGAACATATATTTCATCCACGTACGAAAAATAATAAAGTAATTACGACATGAAACTTTTTCTTGGAATAAGAGTTTATGAATAAGCAATACTATGTTAAAAGGGTTTATGAGAATTGAGGGATTTATGAAATTATAGTTTTATTAGAGGGTTTTATATGAATAAATTGAGTTCATTTATGCAAACGTTAAGTTTAGATAAACTTTTGAACAAACCCTTATAAAAATTTTATACAAAAACGCTTCATCCTCGTTTTTTTCAGCATAAACGAAAAAAAATTAAGTAATGCGAAAAGACAATCGTATAATTATTTGAAAGATGCTAAACAAAAAAAAGACTTCAAAACCAAAAATGATTAAAAATAAAGAAATAAAGTTGTAGATAAGATACACATTAATAGACAAGAAAGAAAAATGACAACTTTGTCACAAAATTAGCCCCACGAATGCAATATGAGGAAAAAAGAACCTCCATTGAAACAAATTGCACGAAAACAATGATCTTCATTGGAAACCCCCTTGTTAAAATTGGGGAACAAATTTTCCGATCATAGACCAGAAAGGTTCCTTACCAAAGAAAGGGGGCTGGAATCCTATGTTTTACATTTGACACTAATCATTCGTATCTTGACCGTTCAACCCATCGATTCTGGGCCCTACCCTTCAAAGTGTAGACCAATCATAAGTTTTCCCATTTTGTTGCCTTTCATGGCCTGATCGCTTTTGGGATTTCGAGGGCAATAACGTCTTCTTCTCATCATACTTTTGGATGATGTGATGGAAGGATGTGGATGAACCCATCAATATACCCATCATGGTTGGTCTCATCATTAAAAAAAAAATGGAAAAAAAAAACTATACATTTTTAGACCTCTTATTTTAATTTGATACATATCTTTTTAATTTGAATATCTTTATCACATACAATTTAATAATAATTCACTTTTCATGTTTTAGATGATAAAATCCTTAATTATATAAAATGATATTGACTAAAATGATAATAAAACTATCGAATTGGTCAGTGGCACAATGGTTTCATTGTTTAGTTGTAAACTAGTTCAACACCAACGTCACAAATTCGAGCTAGAGAATCGATATTTGCCACTCTCTCCCAGTATGTACTCAAAAGAAATGATAGTAAAATGTAAAAATGTTCATTTCTTTAATATAAAAATTAAATTCAAATTATTTCTCAAACTTAAAAGGACTAAATTATAAGTTTTAACCCAAAAAAGAAAAGACAGAAGAAGAAAGAAGAAAAGAAGGTTGGCATCTCCATCACGGTTATATTATTCTCCTGATTTTATTTTTCATTTCATAAAATATATCTTTTTATGTCATTAAGTGTAAAACACAAATTCTTTTGCACAATGATGATTAATGGTTGAATAGAACTAGAATTAAGTAAGAGTTTGATAACATCTCTTATATGGGGTCATATATCTAATTATCAAAATAATTAGTAAAAAAATGTTATCGTATTCTAGCCCTGTTATTGTATTTTTAGTGAAATTGTTACTTTGTCTTTTCTACTAATTAATTCCGGTATCATTTTTTTATTGCATATGTATTGTATATATATTTTTAAAAAGTATAGTCATTCTTTTCTTTTTTTTGGATACAACATTATTAGGGGATTGCAAATTCGAACTTGTAACTTTTTTATTAATAATTTGTACAAAATACCATTAGAACTATGTTAAATAGGTATAATGTACAATTATATACTAAATTTTAAAAGGTATAATGTACAATTATATACCTTCTTGATTAAAAAATTAATGTTAGATACCCCTTTTAATAACCATCTTCCAAATATATGGACATGTCCTTCAAGATATATTAGGCTCGAAGTTACATTTTTTTTTTTTTTTTAATATCTAAGGCAGCTTGAGCGCATCTTAATTAATGTCACGAGACATATTGGTTACTGTCTGACCTTACAACATTTAAATGATAAGAAAATTTATAAGAATTTAATTTTCAGGTTGGTGGCACCCAAACCATGCACTAAACTCATTTCTACTTAAGTATCACAATACCTTATTGACAACTATATGACTTCATAATAATTTATATAGAACCTTCTCGACTACTAAATTATAGATTTTTTATAGAGAAGATCAAAGCAAATGAGCTCATTTGATTCAGATCGATGCTTCAAATAAGCCATCATGTATAACTAAAAAAAATAATTGTCATCAAAGTTAGCAAAGTTGTTTAATCAAAGTGCAAAGAGTAATCAACTAACACAACGCGTCATACTACTACAATATTATATTCTTTTTCCATCGTCACAATCTCATCGTTTGATTTATTATGTTTATTTTTTAAGACAATTTCAGTTTGATTACATTTACTAACCTCCCTTCTTTTTCTTTTCTTTTCTTTTTTTAATATATCAAAGCATTTCATTAATAATTCAAATAAGGCATACAATAAAAATCCATAATTCAAAACCACAAAATAAAAACACAATAATTTGAAAATGATAACTTGATTTTGACCCATAAGTCAAGTCAAAATAAAATAAAAGATTAAGAAACTATCAAAAACATAACTTCTAAAATGATATGAGACACCTTTTGCACCAACGATTTTACATAAAAGAATGGTAGGTGTCACCGTAAAATGTCAATGGTAAATAGTCAATTCTTCATTGGTTGACATTGAAGAAACTTTGGAGATTACCACTATGAACATAATAAACACTGAAGAGCAAAAACCTGCAAAAGTAGAAAACAAGAGCTTGAAAACCGTAAAGGAACGAAGATTCTAGCGAAAGTAACACTCATTCATCATTAGAATAGAAATGTCTTCATCGTTTAGGTTCTCCTCATACCACAATAATTGAAAGATATAGAACTGTAAACTTCTAGAGAATGATGCACCATCTCAAGAAACTGCAAAAACAAAAATACGAAAAATAAACAGAAATATTAAGATGGGCCTTGAAAGTGTCGCCAGTTTCGAAAACTTTCAAACTGCCCAAGAGTTTCCCATCTCTCACACAAAATTATCATGGTAAATGTCACCCTTGATTAACCTCTCTTAGTATTTTAGTTTTTTTTTTCACCCATAACGGTTTCTTCTATTGCAATTAGCCTTCCCATAAACCCATTTATTAACCTCTCTTAGGGATGTTTACCTGTCAAATTTCAGGAAGATTCAAATTGGCAATTATTAATTACTATTAAAAAAAATTACTTAACTACCTAAAATAACTCTTCATTTCTAACTACTTAAAATAATTTTTCATTTCTAATTAATTAAAACAATTTTTCATTTTTAACGATTTATTTCCAATTATTCAAAATAATTCATTTTTAACTACTCATTTCAATAATTCATTTTTAACTACTCATTTCAATAATTTATTTTTAACTACAAAAAATAATTATTCATTTGAGATTTACATTCAAACAAGCGAGTTATTTTGTTGCAACTCCTCTATTAAAATTTATATTCAAACGAGTTATTGCAAAAATTTCAATTCCATTAAAACACCTCCTTACACAAAATATATATATATATATATATATATATATATATATATATATATGAATTCAAATTGTTATAACATGACCAATAAATTATGAATTCAAATTCTTTACATTCAATTATTATTAATTTAATAAAAGCATATAAACCATTAAAAATAGTTTTTTTTTTCTTAAACAAGATCAACTACAATTAAACGTAACAAATATTACGACCAAGCCTCTCAACTGAGGATATGCTACTAATGGGGATAACCCTCAGCAACGACCTAGGTCTCGTACCACATCTTGGAGGGTAACCGACCATCTAGAAACCAATAATAATAATAATAAAAAAAAAGCTTGTCTTGAAAAGAAATGAGTTCAGTCAAGAACAACGTCTTTACGAAATTAAAACCTAAAAATTCCACAATTAAAAACAGTTCATTTCAAACTATCAAATATATTATTTACATGAATTGACTATTTAAGTTTTTGATAAATATATGCCAAAAGAAGCAGAACTTCAGTACCATTAAGGTATCAATAACCTCATTTTTATTTATTCACTACATATAACCTTCTCCAAAAATTAAAGATTAGATAAATTATCCAATTGAATTTGCAATCAACAAAGAACAGCTATAAATAAATTATCCAAAAGAGGCAAATAAATAATAAAAGATGTAAACATAGTGGAGTGTGGAGGAAGAAAAGGGAGAGGGCAGGGCATGGTGGAGAGGCATTAATTAAAACATAAAGATATATGAGATTTTAGAGATGAGATTCTGATGTGCCCTAAATGTGTATCAATTTAAGTAAGGAGGAAATATTTTAAAGTAATTATAAAGTTTAGATTGAAATTTTTTTTTTATAGGGTTCTCGGCTGATTGTTTGGGGCTAAGGGAACAGTGAGGAGACCCACCAAATGGCCGAAGGGAGTCCCTTTGTAGGGCACCAACCCCTCTTTCTTTATGGCACAGTGCCCTTCAAAAAGAAAGCGAAAAGGACACCTCTTTCTTTAGGGTTATTTTATCATCATTTTAAGCTATGCATAAATAATAAAAAGTGACATTTTTTGTATGCTATATTCGGTCCAACCAAACAGTTATCTTTAGTCCTCAATTTGTGGGTTTCTTTTTCTTTCTTTAATTTAATTGAGGTTGATTTATGTTGAGACCAAAGATTAGTGGTGCAGTTGGTTTATCTTGTTTGGTGACATTTCATTTCAATTCCACTGTCACGAGTTCAACCCCGAAAATTAGTATTTGACTTTCATATTATTTTAGAGTCGTCTTTTAGGTAACCGGTTTGGTTATAATTATTATGATTGATTATGTAACAAAAAGTAATATATCTAATATTTACATGAACGGAGACTCAAATACATCCTTAATTCCTTATATTATATATATGAGGAAAATATGAACTAAATTGTAACTTTGTTAACTGTGGAAGGACTGGTATATATTAATGTATATACTTAATTATTATTTTTTTTAGTTTTATTATAATCGCGAGTAAACTATTTGAGACTTTTTGGTCATTCGTTGAATTATAGTTCTTGTTTACTATATACTAATACTTAAGTCACGAGTTGATATTATGGTAGAACGAAGAAAAACATTTTTTTTTTATAACAAATTTCCTTTAATTGTTGAAATATTTTGTGAGGTTATGAAGTATTAGTGATGTGGTTGATATTTATTTTCGTTTTTTTTTTTCATTCATTTTCATTGAATGCAATTATTTTCAAATTGGCAAATGTTGCTGACTTTTTGTAAAAATTAAAAATACTGTACATTTTAGGATAATAGGATAGGAAACTGTCTCTCTCTCTCTTTTTTTTGCAGAGATAAGAAATTGTTAAACCACCGAGGGTCAGTGGCGCAGTTGGTTATCTTGTCTGGTGTTAATCTATTTTAACTCCACGGTTACGAGTTCGAGCCCGAAAATCGGTATTAAATCGATATTTGACTCTCATATTATTTAAGAGCAGTTGTGCCCTCTATGTAGGGTTTGTTGGTCCTCTTTCTCCAACTATGTACCGGAAAAAAAAAAATTGTTAAACCATAATGTACTACCAATGGTAACGTTGTCTGGAGAGTGATAAGAAAAAAAAGGTGTAATTTCAATTTACAATGATCATATAAAATATGTTTGTGTACTTTTGTGGATTTGGTACACGCTCATTTTTAGGATAATGGAGGGCAAAAATAATATATAAAATTATGAAATTACAACAAATGGGGGTGGGGGAGACTCGAATCTAAGACCTCAAAGTTATCAGGTGTACATCGATGCCGCTTGAGCTGCTACTCTATTGGCCGCAACAGACAATTCAACTATTGATCAGGAAATTAAAGATGAATCGTAAAATTATCGATTTTATAAATGTTAAAACAAATCTCATGTATTGAAGCAAGATTTTAAGTTATTACAATGAAAATATGATTTGAAAAGGTCCCAACTACAATAAATATTTTATTTTCTTAGTGATTACAAATTTAATCGCTAATTTGAAATTATGTCCTTACTTAAATATTTGTGTCTAAGTTGAAGATACATGTAATTACATTTAGGTTGAGTTATTTTAACTTAAATCGAAATAGTTAATTGTTTGGTATTATTCGATTTCAATTTTACGATCACATATTTGAGTCCAAAAATCAATATTTTACTCTATATTGTTTTGAGAGTAGTTGTATCGTGTAGGGTTTGTTGGTTCTCTTTCCCTAATTTTTTAATTTAAATTGTATCCAAGTAATTTTTGAATTTTTAATTTTATGATCAATAAATCTCTAATTTAAAAAATGTTTATTATGTTGTTTTTCTATTAATTGTCTTAATTTGGTGTTTAACAAGTCATTTAGCTAATTTAATATATTTTTTATTTTGCATACGTGCTATACACAAAAGTGAGAGTTATTCGGCGTAAATTTTATTTTTGTATCTAATATATTGATTTTTTAAAAAAAAATAGAAATAAAAAATATCCAAGAGACTTATTATGATTTTTAAAATTTATTATTAATTAGTCACAATATTGATTTCTTTTTAAAAAATAAATAAATTATAAGCTAGGTTCAAATGTTTGATCTCTAAATTATGTGTACATTAATGCGGATTAAATTATTATTTTTGTTGACACAAAATTAAAAATATGTGAATTATTAAATATTTGGTAAGAAAATATAAAATATTTAGACAAAAAATTAAAGTGTAAAAAATAAACTTGTAAAATATTTTGTCCATGCCATAGTTGAGGTGAGCATAGTCACATCCCAAAGTGGATCCTTCTAATACGATGGTTGGTGAATGGGTCTTCCACGTCACTTTACATGCTTACAATTTTATATAATTTTTTAAAAAATAAATGTTATATAAAAGAATAGATTAATTAAAAATTCCATTAGAACGTGGAATGGATAAATTGCTTCATTAAACGATGTGGAAGGCATGAGAAGCCATGCTGTGAAAGTAGCATTTTCAATTTTAAAATAAGATGGGAATGGGAAAATGATTAATGTGAGTTACATTTGCAATATTATAAACTTTAATATAATGCCTCAACTAGATAGCTTTGGCTTGGGTATAAGTATTTTTTTATATACTTTTTTCCCTTTTTTGTATGGATGAAGGACAATAAATTGTTGACAGAGGACCCACATTAAATCCCATTTTTGTAGCAAAAGTTTTTAAGTTCATTATTCATTTTGGTATTTGAATTCAAAGGTTCATTTTAGTCAGGAAAAATATTTGTTTAACTTTAACAAAATTCAATTAGTTCACTATTTTTAAATTGGCTTATTCGGATTTATTTTTTTAACGAAATATTCATAAAATAAAAGGTAATTATAACTCTTAAGAATTTTAATACATATGTTTTGAAAGTTTAGTCCCCGTTTGATAATTATTTAGTTTTTTGTTTATGAAATTTAAGCTTATTTCTACTCAAATTTTCTAGTATATGCTTCATCTTTGTTACAATGTATACATTTTTTCTTAACAAAGTACACGAATACTAACTAAATTTCAAAAACAAAAACAAGCTTTTGGAACCTATTTTTTTTGTTTCTAAAATTTGGTTTTGTTTTTTAAAATATAAGTAAGATGTAGATATCCAAATAAGAAAAAAAAAACAATGATAAGATAGTAGTTGTAGTATTAAATTTCAAAAACAAAAAATAAAAAACAAATGGTTATCAAACGGGGCCTTAGGTATCAAATAAATTATCAATAAGAATAATAGCTCGGCGATATCTGTGTATACTTAGTGACTAAAAGGTCATAGGTTCAAATTCCTTTTTTCCAAATGTTGTAACTAAAAAAAAAGTATCAAATAAATTAAACTTTCGATTTCGTGATTTTTTTTTTTTTTTGGAGAAATTCGACTTCTTGAATTGCCATATAAATCCAACTTAATTAAAAAAAAATCAAAAAAAAAAAAAACATAGTTTTAAAACCATCGCATACGATTTAGTAATTTACTTTTATAAATTCCAAACTCGACATCATTTTCAAATATTCTTAAATAAAAAAATCTATCTAATCAATAATTTAACTTATAAACCTTACTTTTTACCTAAAAAATGGTTAGATATTATCTATTTTAGGATTTTTTTCAAATTTCGTTTGCCATGTTTGTTTTTTAATTCAGCTTGAATTTTTTTTTTTTTAAATAGTAATTATATATAAAAAAAAATGGTAATTTGTTTTTTCAAAATACCATATTAAAAGTTGAATTAGACATTAAATGAATTTTGAAAAAAATCTGTAACTCAAAACAAATTCCGAAATTAAATAGGTTGGCAATTTGTGTGGTGGGGTGGGGCGTGTGGGACAATTTGGTTGTGGATTCCCCAACAATAATATTCACGCTTCCAAACCATTTTATTTATTTATTTATTTTTCTTTATTTTATTTTTGTCTTTAAAAAAGAAATTAACAGCACTTCCTCAATCAACACCACAACCATTCCGCACTAAAAATATAAATAAACATAAATATTAAAGGTTGCTTCCTTTTTATTATTTAATTTTAAAACAACAAATCCAATTTACGGGGAAAAAAGGGAATCCATGCCCCCACGTTTTATGTATTTAAACTACCCACTTATTCCCACTTTTATTCATTTTCATATTATTTTGCAATCGACCGACAAAAACGTCAATTAAAATATCAATTTAATTATTATTCGTCACATTATAAAGTCGGCATTTTATTAGGAATAATTGTATTCACGTACCCAATGATTTACCAATTTTTAACTCATATTCATTTGTCAAAATGGAGCATTTAAAGTCATCCGTGTTTTGTAAATTTAATGATCATTCCGCACTAAAAATATAAATAAACATAAATATTAAAGGTTGCTTCCTTTTTATTATTTAATTTTAAAACAACAAATCCAATTTACGGGGAAAAAAGGGAATCCATGCCCCCACGTTTTATGTATTTAAACTACCCACTTATTCCCACTTTTATTCATTTTCATATTATTTTGCAATCGACCGACAAAAACGTCAATTAAAATATCAATTTAATTATTATTCGTCACATTATAAAGTCGGCATTTTATTAGGAATAATTGTATTCACGTACCCAATGATTTACCAATTTTTTAACTCATATTCATTTGTCAAAATGGAGCATTTAAAGTCATCCGTGTTTTGTAAATTTAATGATAAGTATTAAAATATTAGAGATATTTATCTTGTGGTACAATTATTCAAAGCAAAGTTTCAGTGACACTTATCATATTTTCACTTCAAATTATTATTTTAATTTTTTAAAAGAAAAAACATTACATGAGATTGTATAACTTGGGAAATGTATGTTTTGACGGATTAAGATCATATTAATATCATCGTTGAAAGAGAAAAACTTTTTGTTTCATGTGCAAACTTAGCTATATGTAATTCATTTTAAAATTTTATAACAAATTTATATGGATTTTCGTTATCTTAATTGTATTTGTGAACATCTAAAAAATAAATACCATTATTTTAAAAAAATTAAAAGGAAAATTGTAAATCTAGTCAAATTTAAAAATATTTGTAAAAATAAGGTATTATTAATGTTCATTATATCATATTATTTTATTATACATAATGTATTATTAATACATTATTATATGTTATTAGTATATTGTGTATTAATATAACCTTATGTATTCATAATAATATATAATTATTAATACATATGATTATAATTATTATTATTTTTTTCTGTAAATATTAACCCTAATTTCTTTTTCATTTTTTAATAAGTAAACATTGTCAGCAAATAAATTATTATTATTATTGGTTTATGTGATCGTTCAAATTAATTTGCATTAATCTCAACAAATCTCACAAGATATATTGTCTGTTTCTACAACATTTGGCATGAAAAAAACGCCTGAAAAATTAATTTTAAATAATGGTGATCACATATAGTGATCTCATCTCCTCTTAGTTTCCATATCTTGTATATCACATGAGTTTAATTTACAAGTGGCAATGAGATTAATTTTTGTTTTGAACCGAGTTCAAATATTAATTACAACTTTGGTCGGTACGAAAATGTAATTGAAAAAGGAATATATAATATGATCTACAGATTTAGATTCGTTATTATTTTTCATTAACAAACTTCTTTGACAAGTGTTACATGATTTTAAAATCTTACTTTAGCTTTTTATTGTAAGCCATAATTTTCGAAATTAGTTCCGTGGGCTCTAGACGGCACGAATAAGTCTCATTGATTTGAGGTTGAAAAAGGAAAAGATAAATAAATAAAAATAATTCACATCACCATACACGTGCAAATGGCATGCTCATGATTTTCCTGGTAATTTCATTTTACTTTTTTTATCGCCCTCCCTTTATTATTTTTTCTATAATTAGAAAGACAGTAATTAAAAAAAAAAAATGGTTTTTTAGTAGAAACTACTTTTTTTTACACCTTTTCGTAGAAACCACATTTTTATTGGATATGCTAAAAAAACAAACATGAAACAACAAACAAAATCATTAAATTTGGTATCAATATCAACCTGGACTTTTCCTTACTTTGCACGAAACCACATCCTTATTTTCCGTAGCTTTAAGAAAATAAATAAAGAGGCCAAACGATCATAATTTAATTGAGATACTGTGTTAACAAACACAATAATATATAATTGTGGACGCTAGTTTTATTATTTGATAGTAATTCAGTTCGTCACTATAATCACACGTTTTATATTCGTAGGATTTGTTGTCCCTTCCCCAAATTTATACTTAAAAAATACACCATATGTAAGCTTGAGTCTTCAAATCATTTATGTGTTTTAAAAATAAATAAATAAATAAAGTAATACTTATTGCACAGGTAAATCGATTTAAAATCAAGAATTTAAGAAGAAAAAGAAGGTCGCATGGCACGATATTAAATTAATGTTTCTCACTTTGTAACAACACGAGTTTATAAGGCATTCATGAATAAATTATGATCATGATCAAATTAAATGGATTCTGAATCTATACAAGCCATACAGTACTAGACATTTTGAAAATCTTGATATCAACAATATCCACATTCATTTTTGGTAATTCATAATTTAAATGTGTGTTGAAATTTTTCTTATAAAACATACGACAAAACATATTAATCAGTTTCAGGTTGAAATAATATTGACTCTGCATTGCAGTTATTTACAAATACTAGTATAATTAGGTACAACTGGATTTAAAATCCTATTATGAATCCCGGGCATGGAGTGTTTCAATTTTATGTTGAAACTTACATACCATATATATATATATTTAAGGGAAACTTTAAAAATTAGCCGAATTTAGAAAATAATTACATTTATAGTCACTTTTAAAAATATTTAGAAACTTTAGTCATTGATATTAATAATAGCAGTATATTAATAATGCATAATATCGTATTATAATATGATAATAAAATGATTATAAATATAAATATTTTAAAATTTACCTAGATTTAAAATTATTTTGTGGAAAGTACTCATCGAGTACAATTTCTCGTTTAGATTTTAAACAACCACCCACCTAATCAAAAAATAGAACCTTGTTTTGTTTTTTGTTTTTTGTTTTTTAAATTAATGTGGAATTATAAATAATCAAACTTTCAACCTCAAAAAATAATTGTGTTATATGTTCGAATTGACCAACTATGACAACAATGTATATTTTCTAAACAAATATGTTACTAGTGAGGGAATGCACATTCAAACATTTAAAAAGAAAATAAACCATGCTAAATTATGCTTTTTTATACAAGAGGGAACAAAAAATAAATAATAAGGAAAAAGAAAAAGAAGGAAGATTCAACAAATCCTAAAAAACAATAAAGTAAAAGAGTGAAGAATGGCTAGCTTTTTAATTGATTATAAACACAATTATTAGGCATTTGAAATTAAGTTTAGATGGAAGCACGGTCTTAATCATGTCGACCGGAGATATTCGGATTTAAAAACCCAAAAATAAAAATGCTCAATAATAAATAGTTTTCTTTAAAAAAAAACATAAAGATTCCATTAACAAATGCCACTTAAGATCAAAGTCAACCCTTAACAGTTTCGCTTTGGACCCTTTACTAGTTGCTTCAAACCGTTGAGATTCCACCTTCTACATCCTACCTTAAATGCACCAAATTTTGTTCCAAAATTAAAACTTGCATTTAACTAATTAAAAAAAGTAACGACAATAAAAATTTAACTTGATAATTATGTTGTATAAATTAATAACTAATAGATTATAAATTCAAACATTTTTTTTTAATATAAATCGGGGAAGAAGATTACAAATACTTATTAAAGGGATCGAACTCGTGACTGTTAAGTGAAAATGAATTAACATATAAACTAGATAATCAATCGCATCACCGACCCATTCAATAAAAGTATTATATAAAAAAGTATATAATAATATTTATCAATACTAATAACTATATTTACTTATTACTTTATGTTTGTAATTATTTTCTACAATTTTAGTTTCATTTAAAAAAAAAAAACTATTCAATTGGTTAGACAAATTTATATGTTATGTTTTGATGGAGACTACTTGTAAATTACAACAATCAAACCCATTAATTTTCTCTTCAACATTCAAACACCTTTCTTCTTACTTAGAATGATAGGTATGAGACGTTTAAGATATCAAAGGTAATATTGTTCAAGAATAAAATTATTCTTAAATAGCTCTATTCCTTTTAGTTTTAAATCTTGTTATTCCATTTATATTGGCCTGATACAAATAGACTTTTCTTTTCTCGGGCTTTCTTCTTTTTGTTTAATCTAATTGTGGCTCGGGATCAAATTCCCCCAAATAACATGTTTGAATGGAGAAAAATGAGAAGAGAATAATAATGAAGTGGGTTGAAAATGGGATTTTTTGGGAGGAGGGAAAGATTGTTTGAAAAATATGTTCTTTAAAAAATTTGTTTTAAAAAACGATCGAGGGGTGATCGAAGACTTTTTTTAACCCATCTATTTAGTGGAAAACACCAACACTTTTTATTAAGATTGTTTTAGAAGAGAATACAAGACAAGTGTTTAAGACACACTACAAAATTAGTTTATGACTCTTTGAAAATATTTTGTAGGACACTACAACACTTTTTTTTATATATTATTATTGAATACAAAATATGGTGGGATGGAGTATTTATAGTATGAGCTAGATTATATGAACCACGCATTTGTCTAGAATGCTCCTAAAAATATATAGATATTTTACACTTTTTAGAATATTATTTATATATCTACGTAAATCTACAATTCTAAACACTTCTACATTTTATACAAAGCTTCTAGGCAATAAATTATATTTTAAGTAAACTAATTAGTATTCTTGATAATTTTTTGCTCTCATACTTATTGGACTAAATTCTATTGAACTAGTGATTGAATTTTTAATAGATTTTTGTTTCGAAAAGATTGTTTTAAAAAGAGATAGTATGAATTTTTATTTGAAAAAAAAAGTTGTTTGGAGAAAAGATTGTACAAAATATATATTTATGAAATATTATTTTTTCTTTATTAAAGAAACTCGAGTTACATTTTACCCGCATCCCATCCTCATCTCCCCCTTTATCCACACTTTGAACATTACTTCCCTTGTGTGTGGTCACTATCTTGTGAGGAATTTGTTGCACTGTTTTTGGTTTCTTATTTAATGGAGATTGTTTGGTTTCAAAAAACAAAATAAAATAAAATAAATAGAAAGTTTTAAAATATTTTTTTGTACTAAAAATATAGAAATCTAGTTTCTTCTTTTAACTAAAAAGATAGCACTTGAGAGGGAAGAAGAAAATAAAAGAGAGTAATAATTGATTATAGTTTGAAAGAAAGAAAGAAGCATTAGCGATAATGAAATGAGGGTTTTGGACAGAAATAAAAAGTAAAAGCAAGAGAAAAAAAAAAGATTATTATTAATTACGCAAAAACGAGCATCAAGAAAAAGTGATTAACTTTTGTCCACAAGTGTTTAAAGGTCAGCATTATCCACCTGTAACAGTGCCGTAATTATCAGGTAAAACAGTTAAAACTAATAAAAATACATAATAATAATTACAAAGGTGAAAAAGAAACCAAACCCCATTCCCACGTAAAAATTATGAGCGCGTGCAATCCCGTCCGTACATTTGGTGGGTTAACTTGACAATGGGGAAATAGCAAAAATAGCAAAAAAAAAAACAAATCAATTTTTAATTAAATGTAAAAGAAAAAAGTCATGGGACCCACACTCAAACCTACAATTATTAACTAATGGTGGAACTTTGAGATCATCATCATCCTACTTAATTAATTATTAATTCATTTTGAATCATTTAGCTCATTTGTTGGATCAAGCTAATTAAAATTGACCTTTTACCAACATAGGTTCTCCTCCATCTGTGGGTGGTATTCAAATTTGTAACCATCTAATTATCATTTAATAAATGGTATAATTTGGAGCATCATTTCTTTCGATAACTAAAGGTTAAAAATTCCGAGAACAATTTCATTGTAACTAAATTCATACAAATTATATATATATATATATATATATATATAATATCAATTCCATCTATAATAAATTATTATATTCTCCCATGTATATTTGTCTAAATGTGCAACATTGGAAACATTTATACTTATACTTTCTTCTTTTTTTTGTGGATGTATGAAAAACAAGTGATAGAATAAGTAAAGAACCTTTATAAACCACTATAACTTTTCCCTCTCAATCTCTATTACACGCGCGCGCACACAAACACTATATATATAGTTTGATACTTCAACATGCAAATTGAAAAACTAATATTCCATAAGGTATCTATAAAATGGAAATTAACACGAATTTCAAAAAAACAAAATTATACTTACTAATTTATTTTTATGAAATAATTATAAATATAAATAAATTTTTACATACATAATTATTAATATGTTATAGTATTATATTATTAATATCAATATCAATTATTAATATATTATAAATACTCATTAATAGTGATATTATAAAAAAGTATGTGATAATACTCCTTCCTATTATTTGTTATTATTTAAAAAAGAACCGTATTTATAATTTGTTTTTCTAAATTTAGCCGATTATTTTCCAAAAGAGGAAAATGTAAAACTCAGTTGACCTGAATCGGCCGGAGGCCCAGGAGTGTAAGGGTAAAAGAGTAATTGCAGTTGTTTAATTTTTATATTTTTAACAGTAGAAAAATAAGTGAGAGAACGGGGGTGAAAATTTTCAGGTGTCCCGTTAAGAGGGAAATTAATAAAGAAGTGGGAAGAAAATCTTGCTGTTTCCGACCACCAAATCTTTGCAACAGTGCCCACTTATTATTTTAATTTAAAATTTCAGAAACAAAAAGAAAATAATATTATATATTTTTTTAAGGAAATAAATTCAAAAGTCACTCACGCGGCTGGCGACTTTTTCATCTTTTATATTTATTTTTTCGCGACTTTTTTTTTTAATCGCCATGCCGTCTTATCTCAGACGCCATTTAAACAATGAATTATAGATTTAAAATAAACTATAGTATACTTCATATATTTGAAATTTTATTTAAATGGTCCGGTGGCGTAATTGATTATTTGATCTGAATAATTTCATTTTTTGATGAAAATCTATTTAAATGCCATGTCACCGATTTGATATTTATTATCAGTATTTAATTCTCATTTATTTTAGAGCAGTCGTACAATCTTTGCAAGGTTTGTAGTATCTTCTCTCTCAGCTTATATAAAAATAATAATTTTAAAATTGTAATGTATTAATGACCCGAATGCATTGATTATTGTACTTTTCATCTGTATTTAATTTTGTAAAATAAAATGAATATAAAAGTAATTTAAAAAATATTAAATAACAAAGAAAAATTATTGAAATAAAAGTAATAAAAATGTTCAGTTTTAAAAATATTTAATTTAGACCGAAATTGATTAAAAATGTAATTTAGAGAGTGGGAATGTGGGCTGAAATGGCAAACAAAAAAAAACGAATTGAAAAGTTTCTTTTAATCGTTACATTTCGAGTTATAGTTTCAGTTCGCTTAATAAATTTTAAGTTAAATATTTTGTTTTTGAATTTATAAGATAATAAATCCTTAATTACATAGCATAATATTCACTAAAATGATGATTAGGTTAACTATAAATTTTAATACATTAATGAAATCACTATTTTAATTTTCATGCGAACGTATTTTAAAAAAAAGTCATAAATATAAAAGTAAATTAAAAAAAAAACCAAAAAATGTGAATGTTATTAAAATGTTAGAGAAAAAAGTATTTATATTTTGAAATGAAAGTATCAAAGTAAAGTTACATCTATAAATCCAAAAGATATTTGAATGTGATTAGTCTTCGAAATTATTTTGAAGAGTTAAAAATTAAGATTACAACAATTAAAGAGTGAGAAAAACTGAAACCGAAGACCTCAAAGTAATATTACTCATTCCATATAGTGAGTGTCCGACTTAGAGACCATGTAGATATAGTTGTTTCAATTAATTAAAATGAAAAAGGAGAGAGTGAGTATGTACACGTGGCGGAAAGGGATTAGTGGAAGAGAGAGAAAGGGTTTTTAGTTGGTAGTTGTAAAAAGGTGTATGAAAACAGAACGAGGAAAAGGGGGGTAATTAGGTAATTTAATTATTAATTTATTATTTTATTTTAGAATAATGAGGTAATTTAATTAATAGGAGCGTATCGGCGTTGGGATGTAGCAGAACAGAACAGCAGCAGAGTGGTAGGCGCATGCATTACTCCACGCTTAGGCTCGGACTTCCATACGCAGCAAAAACCAAAAACTAAAAACCACAAACACACAAATTGCTTTGTTTTTGTTTTTGTTTTTGGTTTTGGTTTTGGTTTTGGTTTTGGTCAAACCATAATTTAATGTGGGAAGAGCGCACGCGAGCCCCACTGCGCAACTGCCACCAAAAAAAACAAAAAAGCTTAATCCAGTGTGATCGCTGACGTGTTTCTTCTTTTTATTCTAATTCTATTTTTCAATCTTATTATTAAAACGAGAAAAATAACTATCCTCCAAATAATTCACATGCGTTTAATAACTAATTTTGATTTTTGTTTTAAAAATTTTAAAAATTAAAAAAAAAAAAGTAACTCTTAAATTTTAGTTTTTGTTTTACAAAAATGTTAGAGAAATGAAAAACTCACGTCAACCGTGTAAATTTTAAATTTATTAAATTAATAATATTCTAAAATTATTTTATTTTATTTTATCAAATATTAAAAATAATAATTTTTTGTTTTAAAAAAAAACATAAACCGACCTCAAAAGTAATTTTAGTTTTTAAACATCAAGAAACGGTTATTAAATATGTATAATCTTTTTAATAAAAAACTAAACATTAAAAACAAAAAAAGTTATGAAATGAACCCCTTATTATTATTATTATTTCAGTTGACTCATTCGATCTTATTATTGTTAGTATATATCAATTTGCTACTATATAATAAACAAAAAGTTAAATTTTTAATAAAAACTAAAATTTACTTCAAATACCTTTAAAAAAAATTACTTAAAATAATTTAATAAACTCAAATATCAGATTATCATTTTATTTTTTCGTTTATTGTTTTTTAAATTTAATTCCATAACAATTAATTATCTTATCATATTTTTTTCTTATTTAAATATCTACATCTTAATTATATTTTAAGAAACAAAACTAAAATTTGAAAGAAAAAAAATTCAAAAATTTATTTTTATTTTTAAACTTTAGTTAGTATTAACCTAGTAAATTTAAATAAAGATAACTTAAATTTCATAAACCAAAAATAAAAAATTTAATCTCGATTTTCAATTATTAGAATCGAATGGAAACAAAAGTAAACAGGCAACCAAGTTTGGTAAGAAGAAAAAAAAAATGAAAAAGATAAAATTTGAGGAGCGGGCAAGAGAGGAAGAAGTGGGGACCACGTAGCAGCGGGCATTGCGGAAGAGACGCCGCCAGTGGGGGCGTGCTTTCTGCCATCTATCCTTCTTTTCTCTTCTCATGCTTTCTTTTTTTCTTTTTCTTTTTTTCCCTTTTTTGCTTTCCTTTTTTAGTACCTTTTTTTGTCCTCTTCCTTTTCAAACTATGGGCTTTGCTTCTCCAAATTTCTTGCTTTTCTCCCCAAGCCCAAAACTTAATTTATGTAAAACCCTAATGGTTTTTGGTTATTTACGACAAAATAACAATGATTGTGATGAAAATGAAAATGAAAGAAAGAGAAAAATAATTATATGTATTTAAGATAAAAAGAATAACTATTTTGTATTTAGAATGAAAAGAAAGGGTATTGATTAAATAAAATAATCAGTATAATACGGATGAAAATTAATTATGAAGAAGAGAGTAAAAAATTAGTTATGTAATAATAAAATAATAGCAATTTTGTTATGAAGAAATGAGACTAAGGTGCAAGTAACAGATATATATATATATATATATATATATGATAGGAAAGAAATTAGAATTGAAAAGAGGTTGGTGCTAATAGACTAGTGAATCTTGGATGATCATTCAAATTTTTTCTATTCTTAGTTTAATAAATTTTCATGTTGAATAATTTTAAATCCATAGATAAATGAAAGGATCTTATCGAAACAAAAAAAAAGTAGGATAAGTAAGGGTTTGAACATTAAAAATATAATTTTAAAAAAGATTTCGATTGAGCTTTGAAATTTGTATTTGCTTAATTTTTAAAATGTAGTTCAATGACATAAGAGACACTAGGAAAAAAAATGTAGGAAACGTTACTTAATTTTACATATTTTTCTTAACGAAATGAAAACGGGAATTGCCTATAAACAACGCCTAACGGGCTTGGCTGTCATACATCGGTTAAGCCCACTTCGTTATTATATGGGCCAACTTTGAGGCTGCGGCAAAGCCAAGCCCATTCCAATATAAGCCCTTAGTGAAGCCCATATATTATCAACTACCGGCCCAACTTTACACCATCCAAATTCCAACTAGTTTGTCTCGTTTTGTAGTCCTAATTTTGCACAATATATATATATATATATGACAAATAAATTACAAAACACATCAATAATTTTTTTTTTTCCTTAAAATTTTATTAAAAAGTATAAAGAATATGGAATTCACATCCTAAAATATTTTTATCTTTCAATGTTATAATAATATCATAATTTATAAATTTATTATAACTTAGATTATTTTGTACTTTAAACATAATTTATAATAATTCATCATTTTAAATATCATATTATTTATCGCATTTCAATGAAATTCAATTGATGCTCTCGAATGATTTCTATAGACAACTAATCACTGGTATCACTCTCTTTTTTAAAAATTGATTTTCTTCTGATTTCGCAAACATAAAATCCACTTTAGTTGCATGTTACTCTTTTTTTCTTTTTTTTTTTTACAACATTATTAGGTATTCAATGGGTTCGAGTATCCAACTTCTTAATAAACAAAAAAATACATATCGATTACGGCTATACTACATATACTTTTAAGGTGTATTTGGGTCTCGTTTATGTAAACGGTCGTGTTGGTTGTAATAACTCAGCCGATGTTTGTCCCACCGTTTATTATAAATGATGATTACTTAAATCTACGTGCCCGTTTATCTACACATTACATATTATTTTTTGTTACATAACTAGCCCCTTAAACATCTTTTATCATACTCCTTGTTATAATAACTTGTCCCTATACACCATTTATAATAACTTACCGTTTATCATAATCTTCCGTCTATAATAATCAAACCGCTGCTCTAAACGCACCCTTAAGGTAATTGCATGTCAATTGAGTAGGCATCGTTAAAAGATAACACGTGGCAAACATATAGGATATTATATTTTCAATAACAGGATAGTATGATTTAATCCATTCTTGAAAAACTAAAAATGAAAACAAAAGGCATTTACCATGGACCCTAGAAGTGTTTGTTTGCCATATTTATCAAGGATTCCGTAACCACTTTTTGAAAAACTACATACATAAGAGTTTTCTAACTTCTCAATATAATTTTTCATTTCTATTTATTAAAAATAACTCCTCATTTTTAACCATTCATTTATAACTATTCAATCATTTCTAATTCGTTATTTTTAGTCATTCAAAATAACTTGTTTTTAACAATTCGTTTGTATTTTTTATTTTTTTTAATTATTTGAAATAACTACTCATTTTAAATATACATCTAAATAAGAGTTTGACTCTAATTTCTCTACAAAAAAAATTACATTCAAATGAATTTTTTGCTACAACTTTCAATTTTTAATTCCTCCATATAACTCTTCATCAAAACTCCATTCAAACACCTTCGAGTGACTTTTAATTATATGTATTTTAAAATATATTATAAATAAGTAAAACAATTTTGATAAAGTTTATTGACAAATGTGCTGAAAAAATAACGGAGTGAAGTGAAGGTTATGGTAAGTAAGTAATATGTCTTTTACTGCTTGATTTTAACCTTTGTAGCATGTGATGAAGGTCAAAAAGGAGAATTAAAAAATGACAGTGAATCACCAACTCAGTAAAATTCACTGTATTACCATACAAAGAGCACAAGTCCATATTCTCTCTCTAAATTCAAGAGAGAGAAAGCTTTATTTATGAGCACTCCATTCCTTTTAAATCTGCCAGAAAACAGTTTTTAGTTTCAAGACAAATTATGAAAACCATGAAATATTCCATATCTCTTTTATTAAAAAAAAACTATAATTAATTCAAAATTAAGATAGATAGTCATTATAGATTTGAATATATAAAATAGTTTAATATGATATTTTAAATCACTAGATCATATAAGCTGGTTTTTAATATATTTCTAACAACTAGAAAATTCAGAATAAATCATCATCCACAACCACCTTGTCCTATAAACTAATTTTTACAAATCATAAATTTATAAACAAAATTCAAACTCATACTCACATATTTTAAATCTCATTTGTAATTATTGAACAAAATGGCATAAAACATGAATGTCAAATTCTGCTATTTTGTGTAAAATATTGTAGATAACCAAAAAACAAAATGAATTCCAAAAATTTGAATCCTCTACTCTTAGATTTATATTTATTATTGGAATGGGTTTTTACTATATAATCAGAGCAAAACCTAGTCATAGTAGACAAATGGTCAAACAAATAGCTGCAAACTCTCTGCCCATGGTCAGTTCATAAACACCATTTCAATGACTCAACAGAAGATATATTAAACAATTCCAAAATTTATATAAAATTACTCTTTTTTTTTTGTCCCCACTAATTCTTTCTCCCTTTTTTCTATTTTTTTTTCTTTTTTGGTCTCAACCAATAAAAATTAAACACCTACAAGAAAGTGTAACTCAAAATTAAACACTTCCCACACCCAATTCTTCCATTTCCTCAACACCTTTGGGCCTTGGTTATGCCATACTTGTTTTCTTCTCTTCTTTTTTGTGTTTTTTAAAATCATCCTTTAAATAACTTCAGTTTTCAAAAACCTCATCAGAAATTTACTTTTTAGAAAGATCACACTTCCCATCATATATCCCTTTTGTTCTATAGCTCCACTTCACAAGGTCTATTCAATCTCCTCCTCTTTGTAGCTTCTGAGCTGTTATGATGTGAAGAATTTGCACATGACCCAACTGCTGCTGTATCATTGCTTTTATAGCTTAAACAAGTCACGTCTAACACCCCACTCGGGCTTCGGGGCTCCGACATTGACACTCTCGACTCCTTCCCCGACCCTCCCCCGTCGATTAACGACATGTCATTAATTAACTTAATGCACTTCAAGACTCTTTCCTGCACAAAGATGCACACTTATGTATTAGAATATGATGAATGATGATCCATAAACAAACAATCAATCATTTACTTTTGGTATCAATTCACACGCAGTTCGATTATTCTCACGAGACATAATGACGAGTTTACAATATTTAGATGTCAAGTACGCATATAAGTAGGTAGCTACCGGGATTGAAACATCACTTTTTAGTCGATTATGACACTCTTGAGTACTAGATCACTTCCTTAGACAAAAATGAATCTTGGTAAGTGAATTTAGATATTGTTTAAGTCACATTTAAGTTGTGTTATCATCTACATTACCATTTGAAGTTGCTGAATGAGAAGAGGAATTGCTCTCTCAGGGTCCACAGATTGAGCTACTGATATTGCCACAGCTGCTGCAATTTCAGAAGGCTTGAATTCCAAGAAGTCAATCCCTGCATTCATTTCCCAACAACCCGAAAAAAAGAAGATAAATCAAATCCATTCCAAGACCTCAACTGGACGATATCGTACAGCAGAAAATGTAATGAACAAATTGAATAGCTGTTAAGACAACACTAATGTTAGTTGTAAGGAAAGAAAGAGGACCTTGTATTATGTTCAAGAGTATACGAATCGATTGGGTGACCGACATTTTGAGAGAGAGTTCGTCGTCATGGATCTTGTGGAGGTAATGATCGATATACGAGAAAGGCGTAACTGATTGCATTCTCCACCCCAATGTGGTCAAGACTAAAAGCTCCATTCTTTCAATGGTTCTTGCTTCAAACACAAACTTTGATCCACCCACCTGTGATTGAACTAAATTATTAGGGAAATGGTATATCTCTAATGAAAACTCAAATCGTTTTTTAGCAACATGGTATCGAGACGATCTTGTAACCTGTAAATCCAAAGTGAGTGGGACTTCAGTCTCCTCCAATTTGGCTGCAAGGGACATACATGCCACAGCCAGCAACTGCATTGCCCAAGCTTTCCCTTTCTGCAAATGGCACAACACCAATAAGACATCATCATGTCATATCGAATCGAACCAGCAACCGAATTACTCGAAAATGAAGGGCAATTGTCCTTACGGGTAGATCGTAAGCGGAGAGAAACCGATCCAAGTAGTTTACAGCTAAGTATGTACAGAGAGGTCCAAAACTGAAATGAGCACTCACCTGTTCATCCAAGGAAAAAAAATGAGAAATGGCTTTGGGTATTAATCTTTGAAAAGAGCAAATAGGTTTCAGAAACAGGAAATTAGAGCTTCGCTCTCCTCCATCCGGGGCACCAGTGCCCATCCAAAAGCCTTAAACTAGGAGACAACAAATGATTTTCCAATTAAGCTCGCAATTAAGGCTCGAATTAGAGCTTCACTCTCTTACATCTGGCACACTAGAGCCACTTCCAAAACCCGAAACTAGGAGACAATACATAATTAAGCTCACTCGTGAGATTCGGATTTGAAACTCAACCAACAAGGCCATTCGTTGGGGACGGATAAAAACATGATTGTAATCAAATCCATCAAACAAACAAAAACAATCAATAATCAGACAAACCTAGCCCAAAAATCTTTAATCAACCATCTCTAATCCAAAAGACTAAAACAATCAGAAACCAAAAGGCATCAAATAATACAAAAACGATCAAAATCAAGATCGATTATCAACAAGAACACAAACAATGAAACCCCACCTTTTCAATCCAATCAACGGCTTCTTTTCTATCCCCAACATCCAACTCGCCGTTCTGCAACTTCGCAAGATACCCATCAACAGGCAAATGATGGGTTTCCTTCTCGACCATTTCAACCAAACATTCATCGCTCAAAAACGGCAACCCATCGCCGCCGTCGCCGCCGCCGCATCGGCGGCGCCGGCTCTGTATCTCACTACTTGTAAGAAAACAAGGAACCGGTAAAAACTCCCCAGTCTCTGTTTCATCATCGAAAGTGCAATTCTCTTCAGCGCACAAAAGGTCAAAACTGGGCGCCATTGAAGGAACAAACCCAAAAGAAGAAAAACCCAGAAAGGAAAACAGAGTATGAGAAACAGGGGATTGGATTTGAAGGCAATAAGAACAAAAAAAAAATTGGGGGTTTTTTGATAATTTAGTTATTGGGGGGTTTTAGAGACTGGCTTCAATTCATGCCTTCGTTATTGCAAGTTGGGGCCTGAAAAGGGCGAAGCTTTTTAGGTTAAAAGCAGAGAGGGAGAGAGAAAGGGAAGGAACATATAAGGAATCAGAAGAGAAAACGAAAGTGACGAAAATATACAGAGATTTATTTATTTATTTATTTTATAAATTATACATATATAAATACAGTGTAATATTACACACAGGCTGGATTTAGAGAGAAGAGAAGGGCAATTTCAAGATGAAGAGAAGAAGGGCTGCAGATAAGAGAAGCTATTGGTCCCTTTTCTGACATTTGCAATAACCCAATCGACCCAACTCTTCACATTTTCTTTTTCCTTTTTTTTAGAAAATTTTTAAAAAAAATTAATTAGTAAAAGTGATCGCAAAATCAATTTTATTCAGTAAAAATTATAGCCATTTTAAGTTAGATAGGGCATGCATTGATAAGAGGGAATATGAGGAAGGAATATAGGGTAAATCTATTTATATTTGTTGAGGGTGTGGTTGAGACACTCATTTTGTTATAATAGACGAAAGATTATGATAAATGGTGAATTATTATAAATAATATTTGAGGGATAAATTATTATAAGAAGCATTATGATCAATTTTATTTGATGGACTGGTTATATAATAAAAAATAATATATGTAATTTGTAGATAAATAACGTAGGTAACCACTATTTATAATAAGCGGTAAACAAATATAGATTGTGTTATTATAACCAACCTGACCGTTTGTATAAACAAGAGCCCAAACATGACATGTACATTTTTTTTCTCAATAATTTTTTCCAAACAAAGTTTTTTTTTTTTTTACCAAATTCCTCGAAACAACCTTTTCAAGTTATTTCTAGGTTTCCGTGTGACAATTCTCTTATGTTTAAAAAAAATTTTAAAACAATAATTGAAGGTGGGAGAATTTGAACCTTAGATCATACAAGATGTCTCTAAAGTTTTGTTTCTTTTGACGCAACGACTCATTCAAACATTTTTATCTAACATACATTTTATTTTTCTACTAAGAATGTTCCTCTTTTAAGTTTAAGTCATCAAGAATCACTCTATAGTCTCTATTTATGGCATTTTCTCATAATCAATTTGTATTCTACCCATGACTTATTTTATCCTCCTTATGATCACTCATTATTGTCTTGTCCATTAAATTTATAGGAAATTAATTTACATGCATGTAACCATCATGGATTGTATCAACGCCCTTTTAATTCTCTAAAACCCTCATAACGATTTAATCACTTCATGATCATTAAACTATTAGGTGATTAATTTGTATGTTTGTTTTAGTTCAACGATGGGGAAGAATAATTCGAACCTATGATCTATATGTCATTATACATCCATTAAATGGCTAAACTATTGCTCTTATCGACATAGTTGTGTATTAGTCAACGTTATTTTCAAATTTGTTGAAATTATTCGGGTTTTAAAAACGATTATGTACTCTCTTTTTTCTTTTTGTTAAAACTAATGGATGAGTGATTAGAAACGGAATCGAATGTAAAAATTGTAATTTGTATTTGCTTCAAAACATATTGTAGATACTTCAATGTTCAATTGGAAGAAATTTATAGTTTAAGGTTTAATGTGACATGCACAAGAAGGTCAATAATGTGAAGGTTATGAACTATAGCATAAAGATATTCATAAACCGAGGATAGCGAATACATTTTTTTATAATTTTAATAACATATAATATAATGTAACGTTAAAAGTTTATACACACAAATTTTGTAAAGACTTTATAAGAATTACATTTATAACCAAAGAATACAAAACTATAAACATTTTATTACACTATATCGTCAAATTAAATATAACTCTACTTATATATTGATACAGTGAGATGCTTCATCGCATCTATTTAAAATGAATTGATTGCTGATTATTTTAGAATATAGTTGAAAACAAATTATTTTAGAGATGCAGTGTATTTCTGTTTCTTCCTCCTTTTCCTTTTTCCGGCAAAAATAATTTGGAAATCTGTTATTTTATATTTTAGGAATTGCATTAATTAAAATAATAATACGATGCGATAAAAATTGAAATGCAGTCTTACAGAAAATAACTAAATTAATGAAGACGTCGATTGGGAGAGAAGGGTAGGTGTGGTAATTTAGTGAATAACAAAAGGTTAGAGTGGTAATTTAGGCAGGAAGAGAAGCCAAACGTACTGGGTTGCTGTCTCTTTTCGTCCCATGCTGACACGTGTACTATGGCAGAAGCAGAAGGAGCTGCTGTCTGGAAGGTGGACCCCATCTCTTTCGCGCCTAAATTTACGAAACTGACACTGACTTTTTTGTCGAAGTATTTTGGTATTTTCTCGTATCAAAATTTGAAAATAACACAAGACATATTCCCTAATATACGGATTCCCCTGTTTTTATAATTATTCTTATTGTTAAAAAAAAAGAAAAAAAAAGAGGCGTAGTTTTAGTTAAAATAACATTTTAGTCTCGGATTTCATTTTGTTTATTATTATTTTTTTTTTTTATCATTAAACCATTTCGTTCTTTTTTCCATTTTTATTTTTAATATTTTAAAAATAGATTTGTTTCATAATCAATTTTGATTTTTGTTTTTAAAATTTTAAAAAATATTAAATGATTTTTTTTTAAAAAAAAAAAACTTTAAAAACACGTTCTATTTTCATTTCAAAAAAATAATAAAAAGTTCAAGGATAAATAGTAAAAAACTAAAAAAATCAAAACAAAAAATGATGTTTGAAAAACAAAAAACAATTATCTTATTTGGTTTTATAATTTTTAAAAATATAAAACTAAAATCAGTTATTAAATATATATCATTTTTATTTTTTAAAACTAAAAACTAAAAATTAAATATACAAAACTAGAAAAAAAAATAAAAAATGAAATGATTATGAAAGAAGTCATAAATTATATATAAAAATCCAAATCCATGGCATAGTGGTAATTAAATATGCACATATATTGTTGAATTATAGTTTTCTTTTTCACACATAAACATTGTCTGAATCAAAATACTAAGAAATATTTTCACAATGATTAGAGTCAATAAAATTTCATGAGCGGTAATAAAAAAAAATCTATCTAATCAAAATTTTAGAAAAATTAATAAAAATAGATTTAATATATTAAATTGATAGTCACAAAGTTAATAAACTCCAATTAAATAAAAATAGATAAATTTCATTTAAGTAAAAATTTAAACCGATAGCTTCGAAATTATTTTATTAGATAATACAATATACAAATCTTGAGCTATATTTATTTTGATTAAAAATGCAAGAAGTTTGATTCTCATCCGTCCACAAATCGTTGAAGTAAAAAAAGTAAATCTTTTATACTAGTTCCTGAAAAAAAAAACTTTTATATTAGAGAATAAAGACAATATTTTAAATTTATATAATCTATTAACATAAAATATTTTCACTAGTTTGACAAGTTTTTTGATCATATGAAATATATTATTCTTTAACATACCAAACCACGAAAAATAAGGATTATATAAGTTGAAGTTGAAGTAGGACATATAATGGAATTTCTTTAATGTGCTTATTATATATATATACACACTTCTATACATATACAAACATCTCCTTTTTTTGTACGTCATATTTTTGTGTGTAATATTGAAAATTTTATTATTATTTTTTTATTTTATAAACAACTCCAAAACCATTGAATTTGACCCCAATTTTTTAAAATGTTTGTAAAGAAAACATTGGTAACAGCACTTGTTTCTTAGGATGCCTGTCCTTGGATTCAGCCATGACCAAGGGCATCCATCCCTACTAATTAAGGGCAACTTTCAAAATTACAACCCTAAAGAAAGACACTTTTGAAATGCTCTTTTTGTAACCTTTGGAATTTTACCCTTTATTTTTTTAAACCTTTTGCTCTCACACTTTCATGCTTCATATTCTCTAGTTAGCTTTTGGAATATAACACTTTTGGCCAAATACATAGATGTCAGTTTATACTTGCATAATATATATATATATGTATAAAAGGAAAAGGAAGAATAAAATTTACCATAGGACTTAATTTAATTTTACATTTTTTAATTGTAGGATTACTATGGTTATTCAATTAATAGATACCATAAAAAAAACTATAATTGATTTAGTAAGTCATTCGTAATTTTATGGTCGATAATAATCTTTAGTTACACATGCACGACTTAACCATTAAAACAAATAAATGACTATTGGAAAAATCAACCTTACAACATTCCTAACTACAAGATGTCGTAGCCGGCCTGCCATCACACATCAACGTCTCCCCTTATCCCATGATAGGCGAGTAAAGGAGGGTAATGCAAGAGCGAGCGTCATTCTTTCCATGAAACAAATTTCAAAATGTATGGTTCAAAATATTAATTTAGGTATTAAATTTTGATAACTAAAATCCCGTTTGATTTTTTTTTTCTTTTTAAAATTTCAAATTAGATTTACTCAAATTATTCATATATAGTTTCACACTGTTTTAAAGAAATTTGTGAATTTTAAACAAATTCCACAAACTAGAATAAGTATTTGAATTTATTTTTTTTTAACTTTCAAATTTTAGTTTAGTTTTTTAAAATAAGGATAAAATGCAAATATTAAAGCAATGAAAATCATGCGTTAAAATAGTACCATAGATTTAAATTTCAAAAAATAAAACTCATAAAAAAGAAATAATTATGAAATGAGCCCTAACCTTTTACAAACGAGAAGAATAGCTTAATTATGTAAGTATGGACTAATTCTCCATTCTCAATCGTGGATTCAAATAATAATAATAATAACTATTTAAAAAAAGAAAAAAGAAAAACCAAATTCAAAATTTGAAACACTCTACCAATATTAATTATATCCTCGAGGTTTTAAAAAGACCAAAAGTGAAAGTCTTCTTATAAAATTTAACCCCACATTTGAGATCCGAGCTTCTCTTATTTATATTTATTTCGATTCAACTTTGTAAATATTAATAATTTTGTTATTAATTTGTTCTATGCTCACAAATATTTATTTATTCAATTGAAATGCATCGCTGCAAGGTCGTGTTTGGTTAACTTTTTTTTATTCACATGGTATTTATTCTTCACACTCTAAGTCATCATAATCTATCTACCATTTCATATCCACTAGATTCTTCAAAAACGTGCTACTTTTTGCATTAATAGTATTTTCAAAGTGATAAATTAAATATTAGATGACAAATCTATCCCTTGCAAGATTCCTACTTTTACAATAATATTTTAATTTGTGAATTAATTACTATTTGTTGACATCTTTAGACCGATAAATGGCTACAATATATAGGATTATCTATACGTGTGTGAGACTAGATTACAAGATTAGATGAGATCTGTATGTGGGGGCTAAGTTTTGGCCCCACGTTTTTATTTTTAAAAATGTATTTATTTGTTCACATTTTTTTTATAATAATTATTATAGGTTTTCATCTTTCTTATTTAAATTTATCAACTAAACTTAAAAGACAATCACTAAAATGTATTAGAGAATATGAGGTTCCACCTCAAAATCAATTGGTAATGAGGGGAGTAACTCATATCCCTTATAAATGTGACTTTTTTTAATTTAAAGCATTTTGGGTAGGATCGGACTTTGGGAACTAATACCCACATTAAGCTCTGATACCATATTAGAGAATATGGAGTTCCACCTCAAAACCAATTGTTAATGAGGGGAGTAACTTATATCCCTTATAAATGTGTTGGAGAATCCTCATCTTATCAATGTGGGATAATTGCACCACAAGTGAGTATCTCCAACATGCCCCTCAAGATGGCGGCCATATATTGGGAAATGTCATATTGAATTGGATCCGAATTTGTGGCCGAAATACCCGCTTTGGCTTACTCTTTGCCCGCTTGGGTGGGGTCCACACTCGCTTTTTTTAATTCAAAGCATTTTTGGGTCGGATCGGAATTTAGGAAGACCAATAATCGACATGGGCTTTGATACCAAATTAGAGAATATGGGGTTCCACCTCAAAACCAATTGGCAATGAGGGGAGTAACTCATATCCCTTATAAATGTGTTGGAGAATCCTCACCTATGTGGGATAATTGCACCACAAGTGAGTATCTCCAACAATGTGTTTGATCATTTAATTTTTGAAATTTAACTTTGTATTTATTCAAATTATTTAGATATAATTTCATCTTCCATATGAATTTTAATCAAAATCTATGAACCATGCTATCGTTTTATCTTTCAAATTTTAGTTTAGTTTGTAAAAGCATAAATAAAGTGTAGATAAAATAATAATGAAAATGATTTATTTGAATAGTAGTCGTAGATTTGAATTAAAAAATAATAATAATAAATCAAATTGTTATAAAGCACAGTCTAAGTTTAAATTAGTTTTTAAAATTTTAAAACCTGTCTCAACAAAAAAAAATTCTTTCATGGGTTGTATACAACCCAACTTAATTGCTTAGGATGTTTTTATTTTATTTTATTTTTTTTAGCAAAAAGTAGAGTGGAATAGAATTAAGTGGTTAATAATGATCGTGGGTGAAAATGGATTAATACCAAACTAGATAACCAATTGCGTCACTGACCCATTCGATGTCATATTTGTTCTACTAAAAATTGCTTTCAAGAAAATTTAAAACATGTAATTGAACTTTTAATTTTGTGTTTAATATTTATTTAAGATATTTAGTATTTTAAAAAATTAATAAATTTATTATACATAAAAAAAAAACTAAAAATGAAATATTAAGTCAGTTGGATAACTATTTGATTTTTGATTTTTGAAATTTAAACTTATTTTTACTCATATTTCTAACAATGTGTTCCATCTTTTCTATAATGTATCTAACTTTTTTAAGAAAGTATGTAGATGATGTTAACCAAATTTCAAAAACAAATACAAACTTTTGAGAATTATTATTTATTATTATTTTTTTAATTTTGGTTTGATTTTTATAAATACATGTAAAATGTAAATATTTATGTAGAAAAACATGTAGTATGGTAATTGTTGTAAACTTTTTTCGAAAAGAGATACTTATATTACGACATGTCAAAAGCATACAAAAAGGAAATTGCATAAAACTAAAAATAAAATGGTTATCAAATAGGCTAAAACTTTGAATTTTGTGTTTGATAGGTTTGTGAGTAAAAAAAATGTTGTAGATAGCAAATTTTAATATTTATTTTTTAATTGTATCAACTTTTTAAAAATATTTCATAGATAGTGAAAATATACCTAGTTTAAATTAATTGAAACCTATCCATTTAATATTTCACTTAATTAAACCCTAACAATATAACTTCTCAAAACCTATAAATCTTGTACCTATCAATTAACTTATTGAATGAGCTTTATTATTATTTTTTTTTTCCCCTAAAATTTTTATCTTTATAAAAAAAAATGTTCTTTTTTTTTTTCTGAGGGCAATTTGGGTGCAGTCATGGCTGCACCCCACCCATAATGTCAATATATGTGGTACCTTTGGTGCCACACATCTCAACCCATTTTTTTTAATAAAAAAATATTAAAATATATGTGACATCATGAGTGGGGTGCAGCCATGGCTGCACCCAAATTCTCCTTTTTTTTTTTTCTAGTCATGAAAAATCCCCTTAAACGGTGAAATGATTCCAGATAAACAAAATTGATATTTTTTTTTTGAGGAAAACAATAGGACTTATTAGATACACAAAATTCAAATTGTATTAATTTTTTAGAGTTATTTGTCACTTCTAAAAATTATGAAGACAGGTATGTTACAAACAAAATAAGTTGCTAACTCATACAGGTGGTTTGACCTTACACTATTCAGTCATTAAAACAATTTATTAAAACTTAATTTTACACTGATATATTGTTTCTTTGTAAGTCATTCAAACAATTTTTTTTTAATTATCATTATTTATTGATGCATGGTGTGATGAATTATAAAGTAATATCCACATTGACACTAATTTATTTAATGTCATATATATTTTGAATTAAACTATTAACTCACAAGTTAAACACACTATATTTAACCTTAAATATAGGAAAACAAATAAATAAACATGATTTTCCATCTCCTCTTCCCTCACAAATCAATAAAAGGATAATCAAAAGAAAAAAAAAAGTTAAGGACAATGGGAACTCAATTATTATATCAAAGGATTTAAATTCCACCATTTGGACACAACCTTGGCCTTGAGATTCACTACTTTGAATAAACTAAACTCCCAGTTGGCACTATTTTTATATACTTATCCAAACAGAGGTTATTGACCAAATGAAATTAAAGGGGTTTTCCAGTGTTTAAATAACTAAATTAACCAATTAAGGGGGGATTTTAAGGATGATTAGGTTAATTAATTGAAGACATGTGCTTACAAAAGTGGTCTACCACAAATAAATTTGAAAGTAAATCCTGAACATCCGCCTGATCTCCTGTGTCTTCACAACAAACTCGACCATTTGATTAAAATATATCTTTGCACTCGTTGATCAAGATCTGTACATTTGTAATTTCAAAAAAAAAAATGTACATTTATGATAAATATAAGGGAAAATGCAGTTTGAATTTAGTTTCATTTTGTTCTGTAAGTTTCAAATTTGTGTTTTTTTTAAACAATACAATTATGTCGGTTCCTAGACCCAAAATTGTGTTTGATATTTTAATAATGTTCACTTTTAATTTATGAAATAATAAAATTATTAATTACATAAAATATTATCGACTAAAATGATGATTAAATTAACTTTAAATTTTAATATATTGATAGAGTGATTATTTTAATTTTTTATCTAGATTTCATTTTTTTTAAAAAGAAAATGAGTATAAAAATAATATAAAATAACATATAAGATTAAAGTGAGTATATAAAATAACATATACAATTATAGATATAAAAAGGTGGCATATAATCGTGTTTAGTACGAGAGATTGAAAATGAAAGTGATAGAAAATCTCATTTAATACAAAAGGTTAAACATGATTAATAAAAAAAGTGTGGTTAAAAATATTATTTAGTAAGAGATTGATATTTAAGAAATGTGCATTTACCTCTCCACAAAACAAATAGAAAAGAAATACTATCTCAAACCACCACACCAAACACTTGTTTTCTCTATTAAGAGATTAAATTATGAATCTTTATCCATCCATAACAAAAATAATAATTCAATAATATAAGTATATGTTAAATAGACTCAAGAAATGTCGAATTTAAATACTTTAACATGATTTGTTGTAGAACTCAAAAAATTAAATTTGAGTAAAAAAAAAAAAAAAAATCATGGAACACTACTCTCACCAAAAAATCACTAAGTACTAAAAAATATAATATTACATTACATTACATTAAACGAATATAAATTTGGTTGATTATTTTTATTCTGATTCTTATTTAGTGGACGAGACAGGAGACAGGTTAACAGAGACCTTACCTAATAGTTAATTAATTAAAAAAATTATTAATTTATTTTTAAATTTGTTTGTCATTTAAAAATTCATCTATTGTAAACTGGATATAAATTCAGATACAAAGTGCTGAACAGAAATGCATAAAATTTCTTTTAAAACGATAATTTGGAGTAAGTCTATTGAAATTAAGGAAAATTGAGAGTTATTGTTTATGTTTTTTTATAAAGTATTTCGTTGGATTATTATTATATAAAATAAAAATAAGCTTAATTCTAAGGGGGACTTGTCTTAAAAGTAGAAGAGACAAAAGAAACTTCTTCTTTCTCCCCTTTCTATAAAACAATAGTATTTAAAAATTAAAAAAAAACTTATTAAAGTAATTAATGGAATAAACATGGAGAGTGGAAAGCCATTTGGGATGTAAACTGCTTGGGGATTCTGCAAGGTTTTTGAGAAAAATAAACAAGTAGAATCATGAGGTGGATGCCATGATTCACAGTGGTTTGTTTACTTATTTATTATTTTAATATTTTCTATTTTTGTAAGGTTAAAAAACAACTTTTTATATATATATTTAGATTACAATAATTGGAGGTGAGGGAGATTCGAACCCAAAGACCAGATACACTAATGCTAAGCAACGGTTCATGTTGGCTTTTATATCAAATTTATGATTGACAATTGATTTTGAGAATCAATCATTTATATATGATAATTATTTGATTTTTTATTTTTTATTTTTTGAAATTAAATTTATACTTAAATTCTTTATATATGTTTTCATTTATAAATTCTAATCAAATTGATTCTCAAAAAAAAAAAAAAAAAAATCTATTCAAATTTTATAAACTAAAATAAGTATTTAAAAAAAATTAAAATTTTGAAAATTTATCTTACTTTCGGTTGATTTTTATATCTCGACTTTTATTGATGTTAAACGAACACTTAAATTTCTAGTCAATTTTACCGAGGGTCAGTGGCGCAGTTGGTTATCTTGTCTGGTGTTAATTCATTTCAACTCCACGGTCACGAGTTCGAGCCTGAAAATCGGTATCTCTCTATGTAGGGTTTGTTGTTCCTTTTCTCCCACTATGTACTCAAAAAAATAAAATATATATATTTCTAGTCAATTTGTTTTTTTAAAAAAGCTGAAAAATACATTGAACTTTTAAAAATAATGCAAGAATTTAAAATTCAAGTTTTTTTTTTTAAATATAACTTGACTTTTGAAGATATATGAATTATTTGTAAAAATAAGATTTATAAGTTTAATTTAAAATTTAAAAAGCTAAAAATATAATTTATTAAACAAGTTCTTACTCTTTTAATTTCAATAATTTTATCCGATAATATTTTATATAATCTAATAACCAAGAGGATATATGTTTGAATCTTTTAAGCTTAAATATTATTGAATTAAAGAAACAAAAAACTCTTTTCAAACTTTATAGTGGATGGGTATTGTTTATATATCTTGCAATACCTAAGTATTTTATTCAAAAAACTTCCAATTCTTGTCACGGTCTTTTTATTGAAAATTATCGATTATATTCAATAAACACTATAAACTGCACTAATTGAAACCATCGAATATTTGTTTTTCCTTTACTGACCAAGGCAGCACCTTTTTTTTTTCATACGAACTTTTTCTAAAAATTGTTATTAATCGATTTTTTTTTATTATTATACATTAAAAAAAATCCCCCAAAAGAATCCATTTATTTTCCTTACGAAAGAGGGAAGAAAGCAAGTGCAATGTGCAAGTGCTAAGCAATAAAAATACAGATCTTAAAAAGTCCACAAATGCCACGTATTTGCTTTGTGGAAAAAAAAAAGTTTTCTCTTCTTGTTAATTTTTCTCGGTGGCCTTTTATCTCGAGGAATTATTATATGGTGGAAATTTGTGCATTTTTAAGTAGCTATCTTGAAGCAATAAGCTTTTTACTTTGCATTCAATATTTGTGTGTTTAGCTCATTGGCTTTTTTCACACCTAAGTTTTGTTAATTTCAACAACCAAATGCACAAAAAGACAACCCATAAAGATTTATATATTAAGCTTATAAGTCAAATAATGCGACATGCCCACCACCATCACTTCCTAAAAGTGACAACAATGTTTTAAATGTATACCAAGAAAATTATGTTTGAAATTTCTTTTTCCTTAATGCCTCTTTTTCACTTCCATATTATTTCTCCTTTTTCTTTTTCTTCTCTTATTTAATCATCAATAATTTTACCCATTTCAAATTTTATAGTTGGGATTAAATATATGCATAATAGTTATAGCATCTTTATTGAACTTTATAACATGTATGTGGTTTCTAACATTATCAAACCACTTTTTTTTTTTTTGAGGGTTAGTGAATTGAGTTTTTTTATTTGACATTAAATAACCATAACTGGAGTATTAATCCCTATCTTGTTATAATAAAGTGTCATTCATAAACTTTGATATGAATTTTCAATCGCATGACCAATAAAATTATAACATAATTAATATTTGTTAGAAAGTAACTAATGTTTAGATATAATTAATATGTCTAAACGAATATACATTTTCAAAATTACGGTATATGAAATTTAAAAATGTTAGATATAAAATTGAATGAAATTCGGATCCGATTCAAGATTGGTGAATCCAAGGAAAAACACCATATCTTAAGAGACCTTCCAAAATTTATAAGATAAACGAGTAACTTCTCCTAACTCATTAATTTTTTAGATTAATACTCATACTATTTAATAGTGATTACCTTACCAAACTTTTTAAAACATAGAAAACATGAGTTGATTTTATATGGCCATAAGGATCTTGAGAAATCAAACGTTTATGATATAAATTTTTTATGCCTAATCGATATAAGCCGACTAAAATACTACAAACATTTATACTTTTTTGAAATAAATTTTCATACCAACACATACATTTTAATATTGCTGATTACCATTTGCCCCACACGTGTAAATGAAAATATATAACATCTCATACATTTAGCAATACCTCTTATTGCGTAACTTTGTTACTTTTTAATGCTCTATACATATTTATGTAATTGGGAGGAGTAGCAATGAATTACATTTCATTCTAGTCATTAATTCTTTTGACAAAGTCAAAGATCAACAATTTTAGAATTATAAAATATATATCAATAATTTTGCAAAATTATTGTGAGAAGTTATAAATATGGTAGAGTTATGTAAGTAGCTAGTTTTTATAAGGGACTTTTGCATATATATTACAAAATGGTAAAATATTTCATAAGTAGCATAATAATGAAAATATTTGAACATATAGCAAAAAATGTAAATTGACTGACTTTCATATTGATATATTCTATCTGATAGAATCTATTACTAATAAATAAAAAAGTAAATTGATAGACTTTCATGGCTGATAGAATCAATTACCGAGAAAATTAATAGACTTCCATCATTAGAAAATGATAGATTCTATCAAAATCTTCGATAAAAAATGTTAAATATAGATTTTTTAAAAATAGGCAGAATTTACTATTGTGCTAAAAAGTTGGTATACGATACGAATTCCCTTTTTATAAACATGTATTTTTATTAAAAAAAAACAAATATAATAAAATTTAAAACTATTTACAAAAATTGCATCTTATTTGAAGTAATAGTGGGATCTTTTTACTCCAATCTATTAATTATTTGATATTTGTAGTTATAAACTCATTTTTACTCCAAACTATCAATTATTTGATATTTGTTCTTTTTTAAATGAGTTTATAACTACAACATATACGAGATTTCATATTTTGGCTCTTTGTGCTCATATTTTGCAAAATCAAGCCAACTTTTGAAAAATTGGTTTTTTTAGTTGCTTTTATTATTTAAAATTTCACTAAAAATTCAAATGTTTATTTAAAATATGTCAAAACTATACTAAAAGTATGGCACAAAAATAAGCATAAATTACCCTAAAAAAGCATAAATTCCTTAAATAAAAAACCAAAGGTTATGGAACATAATTTTACTAATTGAATTTATGATAGTGATTAGCCTATTTTGTACTATTTTTACTCATTATTATCTACGTAATTCACAATTAAGATATTCGTCATAAATTCTAATTGAAGCACATTCCCTCATGTTTATATTTTCTTTTATTGTTTTTTTTGTCATATGTCATTATTTGTGGTTGGTCAAGAAAATAATTGCATTAAATGACTATACCCGTCTATAATGGGAAAATTTTATGAAAAGTTCTAACGAAATGTATTATTAGCAACGTAGTGAACAATTCATTGAACATTAGCACGAGTTAGATCACTTAATTTTTTCCTAAAAAAGAAACAAAATCAACAAATTAATAAAAGCATCTAAAACAGCTTGGTATAAAGTAACCAATTCGGCTTCTCAAAAAAAAAAAAAAGCAACCAATTTGGATCCTTTAATTATTACACCGTAATTAATTAAGTGGCTGTAAATTAATTGATGAGTTGGATCACTAACTGAGCCGCCAACAATTGATTAATAAAGCAAGACCATGCAGTTAATGTTGATGTACTAAAAAAATATATTCAACAATTAGAATTTATAATTGGGTTGTCACATAAATTTTAAAATACCAAGTTTATCTAGGCGCTGTACACTTTTTTTTTTAATCGTATCAAATACTTTCGAATTTTTTAACTAAAATTTGAAATTGAATTTGAATCTGATTTTATTATATTTCATCCCTCTAAAAAAAAGAGATAACCTTTCCTCCCTTCATAATTTACACAAATATATATATTCGTTCGACATAATTTACAAAATATTAAAAGCTATTCAATGAATTTCAATAGTTGTTGATAAATATTCAAAAATAAATTCACAATAATATTCCATTAATTTTCAGTACATACTATTACTCATCATATAAAATAATTGATAGAGTACATTTATTTATATCATTATTAATTTACTATAATTTTGTATGCTTCATAGCCAAAATAGTCAAATCTGCTTCGTATTATTTATCATTATACTTTTTTTTAATTGATATTTTTTTTTTTGTATTATTTCTTGATTTTAACATAAATTTATATAGGTTGAATTATTATTTGATTTTATTTTTCAAATTTAACACAAAAAATTGGAGATGAAAAATTTCAAAATTCTAACTTCAGAGTCACTCACTCATACAACATACCGCTGTGTCTTATAAGATTTTCAAAAATTATACAATTAAGTTATAATTTTATAGAAAATTATATTAGATGAGCTATTCTCGCCCTAAATCTTAATACCAACGAATATGGTTGCTATTTTTTTTTTTGAAAATATTTGCTAAATCTTTTTACAGCCATCATATTTATAATTAGTTTCCAAATTAAACTAATGTGGTAAGTTTCTCTGTTGCTCAACCCAGGCAGAATACTGTATTATGGGCCGCAAGCCCATTTAAAATTAGGAAAAGGGCTTATATTAACGTTATGGGCTTTTGCAATAGGGTATATAAAATTAGGGCCCAAAACGGAAAGTAAAGTAGCTTTTAGAACCCAAAGGCTTCTTTGTTCGAATTCCAAAGCGAAAGAATGAAGCAAAGCACAAAACGGGTTGCGTCGAAAAGGCGCGACACAAAAACAGAGCTATAAAACAAAGAAAACAATGGCGTTCGCTCTCTGCAGCAGAGCCGCGACTCCATTGCTATCGTCTTCTTCGATACGACGTCGTTTACCGCTGGTTGGCGCGTTTTGCGTACTGAGCTTCGGATTCTCCAATCTCTTCATCTCCAGAACGGGTTCCGCTCTCTCTCTGCCGTTCTTCCCTCTCTTGAGGTACTTCTTTTCGATTCTTGCTGTGAATTTGCTCTGTACTGAAGGATTTGTTTATGTTCTTTGATTGTTGATCCGTTTTCTGATGGAAAATGTTTATCAGATCGAAGTTTGGCGGTCAAGGACCGGCTAGGAACGTCCATTTGATTAAGATGGAAGGAAGTAGTGCAGCTGTGCCTAGCATTGTTGTTTATGTCACTGTTCCTAATAGGGAAGCAGGTTTTGTTCTATCTCTTTGTGCGTTATTTGAGGTTTTGAGTTAATTGATTACTTATTGTTGTTTTGTACGTTTGGATAACTATGATCGGTATATCGGATTGCGATGGATGTTTGTAATCGCTATAATTTATGTTTGTGGTTTCCGGTATCTTCTATACGGCTTTGACTTGGTCTTTTTCAGTCAATGTAGGTGATAAGCCTATCAGGCTGATTTTAGCAGCGTACATTTTGGTTAATGGTAATGTTGTGGTGTATTGATCGAATCGTATTGGAGTTGGCGATATGGTTTTAGTGTTGTTCTTGTTATGTTAGTAACATCTTCACTATAAGACGGTGTTGGTGAAAACTTATGTTGGCTACTGATGGAGTTGAGTGGATTTTGATCATCTTGTTGATTATGTGTTAGGTATACTTAGTGTATTGTACGAATAATTATCAGCCCCCCGGTAAACAAGTGATGAGTTGTAGCTCAACTAGATTTTATTGTAATGGTTGCAGAACTGTCCGGTTATTTTTCTTTCCACTCATGTGGGTGAATAATGTTCTGAGATAGTAAGCTTTGAGTAGCCCAGAGTACTAAGTATTGAATTTGTATTACTCCCCCTTTGAAATATATAACAAATTTGTGGAATTGGTATGAAAATTTTTTGGACTATGAAATACTCTACCAGTCCACCTCTAATTTTTCATACAAAAGATTCTAGGACCATAAGGCCTTTTGTTTTCTTAATTTTTCTTTCTTTCTATTATTCAGTTTCAACATCTTTATTTCCTTTTTTAGTGTGCTCTATTAGAATGAGTCCAATCCAACTTTTCATATTCATTTGCATTATGTTTTCTTGTTTTTTTTTTTGTGTCCACATATTTATATATTTCTTAGAAAGAAAATGACATATCAAACCATATAAATTAAGTGTCTTGCAAGTGTTGGAACAATGTCTGGCGCATAGTCTGTTGCATAAGACTGATTTTTCATAGTCTGCAGGTAAGAAATTGGCAGAAAGCATTGTCAAAGAAAAACTTGCTGCTTGTGTTAACATCGTACCTGGTATGTGCATTTCCTCAACCTCTGCTCGTCAGCTTAAAGTCACAGAATGCATTGCTCACAGTTTGTCAAAGATATCATGCCGACAATATTTATAATTCATTCTTAAATAATATTATCCTCTTAAGTTTTCTATTCATATCAATGAAGTTGCTTCTGACCATTGAAAATTGATGCTAACTGGATCTTCCCTTGTTAGAACTACCTTACTTGATCATGTTGGGACAAAATTGCGTTTCTTTTGATCAACTAACACTTGAGATCTTGTGATTTCACACAAGGAACTGATGCTTGAAGACACTTCCACAGCCCTGTTTTATCATTATTATTTCTTCAATTGCCAGCCATTGCCTTCATTTTCTTTTATAGCCTTCTTTTCATTGTATTGCCACTGCTTATGTCAATATGAGTTCTCAGACTTCTTAAATGCAGGTATAGAATCTGTTTACCAGTGGAAGGGAGAGGTACGATTTTTCATTTTCTCCAATTGATATACAGTCATCAAGTATATGATTGCTTGTTTGTCTTGACCAAAAAAGAATTCAACTATAGGCTTTTTGTTTGTGGTTGACACAGATCCAGACAGACCCTGAGGAACTTTTGATTATAAAAACCAGGCAATCACTTCTGGGTGCCCTGACCGATCATGTTAAGGCAAATCACCCATATGAGTAAGCCTTACATTCTTCCTCTGTACTGTATGTTTGCTCGACTATTCTTTTTGTGTTTATTCATTTTCAATATTGGGGGAACAATGGAGCAGAATGGCAAATAGAGTTGTAAACTTTGAACTTTTTTTTGCTTATTGGCTAAAGGGCTAATAGAATTGTAAACTTTGACTGTTTTTGCTTGGCTATAAAATTAAGATTTAAGGGTATTTTTGCTATTTTGTACTTATGCTTATGAGTATTTTGTTATTCTTTTGCTCAACTATTCTTTTTTTGTTTTTGTTACTTTGAACCGTTTTTGCTTATTGGCTAAAGGGGGGTGTTTGTTTGACATATTTAGGTAGGATTTAGGTTAAGGAGTTATATTGAGTAGTTAAAAATCGAGAGTTGTGTCAAAAACTCGTTTGGATGTAGTGTCTGTGTAAGAGGAGTTAGAGTCAAAACCTTGTTTGGATATAGATTTAAATGAGTAGTTATTATTAGTAGTTAAAAAAGAAATGATTAAAAATGAATGGTTAAAAATGAGTTATTTTGAAATGAATGATTAAAAATAAGTGGTTAGAAATGATTTACTAGTTATAAATGAATGATTAAAAATGAATGGTTAGAGTTGAAAGTTATTTTTAAAGTAAATTTGATGAGTTAATAAAAATTCATTTGGATGTAGATTTTCGAAGAGGAGTTAATAAATCCTAAAACTAAATCCTACCTAAATATGTCAAACAAACAGCCCCAAAAAGTCATTAGCAAATGAGATGTTGGTTGTCTGTTTCTTGTTGAACCCTTGGGCCTCGAGTGTTGAGACACTCTTCGTAGTAGGGGTAATCAGGGAGATGTTTTGAAAGCCATATTTTTTTCTCCTTCAAGGATTTACCTCCATTTTTTCCACAGGGTGCCTGAAGTTATTGCTTTGCCTATCAATGGTGGCAGCCTCGAGTACCTCGAGTGGATCAAGAGCAGCACAAGGGACTGATTTTCTCTGCTTAAACAAGTTTATTTAAGTATATCAAGTATTCTGTTTAATTTGGTATACAAACCCCCTCCGAACCGTACGTGCAAGTGTCTCAATAAACTCGTTTGTTATCTTTGTAATTGAAATGCATGTGTTGTAAATAAAATTTGAAATTTGGTTTCCGGATTGATATCTTTTATTATTCAATCTCCATGAATTCAGTTTGTCAATTACTCGTTCCTTAAACTTACAGTAAACATGCTGGCAGAATACATGGGGAAAAAAACTTGGGGAGTATTGGAATTGGACTTGGTTCGAGGTCAGAAATCTTAACCTCAAAACTTCTCATTGCTTCACATTTTATAATGATTTCCAAGAAACGATTGTAAATAACACCACTTGGTCAATAATTTTATGTGAAAATTTGAGACAAACGTCTGAGAATGTTTCGTATTTAGGCATCCTCTTGTGTGTTTTCGGACGGTTTTGTTGGTAGAGGTTTGGGATCTCTAAAAAAGTATACTTTTTTTAGAAAGTTTCTAAAGTGAGTTTAATTGTAAATTTTCTGAGATAGACCGTTGGTACTCCTGGATATATAATGGGGTTATCTATAAAATTAAATAGTTGTCTATAGGTGGACAGCTCTAATTTTCTTGTTCTCCCAAATCTCAATAGTAAATTGAGTTCTCCCACCCATAGTTGAATTTTAATGAAATTTGGTTTAGCTTTTGGTTAGTGATATGAGGATTTGGTTTAGCTTTTGGTTAGTGATATGAGGCGGCACAAACTGACTAAAAAGAGAGAGAGAGAGAGAGAGATTAGAAAGGGGGAAAAGGAAAACTGTTTTAGTCTTCTTCCATTGTTCCCCAGAATCACTTTTATATACCCACAGAATTTTTCCTTTTCAAACAAGCATGGATTTACTTCTGATCAGATTTCTGTCTTCTCCCCTTTTTTCTTAATCTGTCAAAATGCATTTATTTTTATTTTAATAGTTTAAACTTGTAATTACTAACCCACGTTTAGGTTTCTTACTTGGTTATTTAATTTTTTCATGTAATTTTAACAATCAAGCCAAATTATGAAACCTTGATTATTTAAGAATTCAAATATTTTCTAGAGAAAGATCAAACCCATCATAGAAAATTTGGGAGAACTCATTTACTGTGACCACAAAGTTAATCAATTTTCATTAGAGTATTGGTTAATTTAGCACTAATGTTAGTGACGATTATTTTATTACTTAATCTATAGTTTATCTTTTAGACGGTTCGCCCATAACTATTTTATTAATCATCAAATTCGTTTAACTATTTTAAATTATTTCCTTTTCAGATATCTTAATGCCACGGTAGCTTAAACTAAACTGAACTTAACCAACAACGTCAAGAAGGGAAATTTAAAACAGGAGTTCGTTTATGACTTGCAACTGGATCCCTCTACGTAGCGAATCTTGCACTTCACGCCTATTTGGCGACCAAGTAAAGATATAGGCAAAACAAACCAAAAAGATTGTAATACATTTGTGGTTTTGAACCTTTTGGTTTATTTAAAGCTAAAGAAAGCCAAGCCTGGAGATTTCACATTGAAATGAAACTAATCTCACTTATAAATCCTCAACTTCCCAGAAATAAGACTTTACTTTTGTTAGAGAAAGAGTTGGCTTATCTCTCTCAAACAGCAAGCCGAAGGCTGTCGACATGCCACCACTTGGTGTCCAACTCTTCATTACAGAACGTCAGGTACTTCCTTCCCTCCCCCTCTCTAGCTTTTTCTCTCTATCCTTTCCTTTAATGTCAAAAATGGAGAAACGTGCAGGTGACGATGGGTAATGGCATAGTCCAAGTTACATTATCAAACCCAGATGGCTTAGTGATTGGAATTCGATACAATGGAATCGACAACTTGCTCGAAGTTCTCAACGATGAATCTAACCGAGGGTATATTATGAGCCAAAAACTTTCTATCTTTTTTTTTATATAAGTGAGTATATGTTGCATCAGTTTATATGCATTTTGACTATTTTGACGGGACAATCATTTGAACCTACTATATTTTGTTGCTAAATAAAAATTTTAAATAGGTATTATCGTGAATTGAATATTAAGATTCTCTTGACCACTAAGACATAGGTGTTCATTTGACTTTCTAACTTATGTTTAGTGATTAAAAAACATATGCAATAAAAAAATAAAATAAGTTGCGTTAAGAAAGTCATTAAAAGTGATTGGTTGTCGGGTCGATACTTTGGGTTCTTGCTATCTCATGTGTAAGAAGATTCAGTCTCAAGTTTCCCCTCATAAATAGTGGTTAGTTTTTAATAAGTACTTACCAGTAAGTATCCAAGTATTTCTCTAATATCACTATGCGTGCAGGTATTGGGATCTCGTGTGGAGCCCATCAGCCTCCACAACTGGATCATTTGATGTGTATGCATTCTGCTATTTTTTTCCCTCAGCAAGTTGGATTTCTTGCAGATATTCTGGCCTACAGTTTTTTAGCTGATTAATATGAGTAAATTTGTTTTATAGGATAAAGGCTACAGACTTCGAGGTTATAGTGGAAAATGAAGACCAAGTGGAGCTTTCCTTTACAAGGAAATGGGATCTTTCTCTCGAAGGAAAGGTTGTGCCTTTAGAGATTGATAAAAGGTGAAATTGATTCATATCTCAATTATTTAATTAATCAACTGCATGCAGTCTGCTTTGGAGAAAGAAATTTAAATGACAAAGTTACTGATGGATGGATTTGTAGCTATGTAGGTTTATAATGCTTCGGGGTTCGTCTGGATTCTACTCTTATGCTATTTACCAACACTTGAAAGAATGGCCTGGTTTCAACCTTGGTGAAAGCAGACTCGCCTTTAAACTCAGAAAAGACAAGTACCAAATTCTCAATAATACTCCTTTGAATGTTTAATTTTTAGTTATTCTAGACATGATTGGACAATCTTTTGTAGGTTCCATTATATGGCCATGGCAGACAACAGACAAAGATCCATGCCACTTCCAGATGACCGCTCTCTGCCGAGAGGCCGAGCCCTGGCCTATCCTGAGGCTGTTCTGCTCGTGGACCCCGTGGAACCTGAGCTCCGGGGAGAGGTCCATTATTGAAACTCTACCATTAATAAATGTCTATTTTGTTTTTGTTTTTTTAAAAATAAAACGTCTATGTTGTTTTTTTAGGGGTTTTTGCATGTATATTAAAAAAATAATAATAATTTCATGTATAGCACAATTTTCAAATTTATTCATTTGTGGCACAAAAGCGATTGAAGTTTATCAATTTACACTGATCAATCACTCAAAATCGATTGAAGTCTATCAATTGAATTGATAGAAGTCTAAAGTCTATCAGTTGAACTGATAGAAATCTTTTAGTTGGCTGATAGAAGTCTATCAATTGAACTGATAGAAATCTAAAGTCTATCAGATAAATTGATAGAAGTCTAATGATGTTAGAATAAGAATTTTAGGCAAAATGTGTTATGAATGAAATTATTTTAAAAAATGTGCTACAATTGTAACGAAGAGGCAAAAGTATATTATGGAGGACAAATTCCCTTCTTTTTTTTTTTTAATTTTAAATATTATAAATAATGTTGTGTTTTTTTGGTATAAGGTTAAGAAAAGTCAAATCACCCCTCAACACACCCAAAACATAGTCTAAGCTAGAGTGAAAATAAATTTAATTGTTGACTCTTGTTAAATTTCATTTGGGCGGTTTTGGAGATCTTTAAGTTCAAAATCTGCAAATAAATTCAACTGTTAAATTTCATGCGGACAAGTGCGAATGCCGTTGAATGTGTAATACTCGATTATAAGGAAACATTGCTAAAAATAATATGGTAGAAATTGTAATTGTAAATCAATATTTTTCAAAAATTATTATTAAAATTAGTAGAAGGGAGAAATAGAATAAAAAAGTTCAAACTTGTATATAAAAATTATATTAACATTTGAACTCGTAACTTTTTTTAGTTATACAATTGAACTATATTTTTGGAATCACTACCTTTATTTTTTTCCTTTTACAAAATGTGGTAGAAATTGACCAATTGAATTATTCTCACTTTTCTCGACCCAAAAACTTAAACCAATAAATTAAAAGTAAATTTATTTATTTCTATATATATATTTTACGGATAAAATCAGAATCATGCAAACTTAAATGTGTTCTGATTCTTTTTATGGGTGTTTACTGTAAAGGTGGATGACAAATATCAATATTCATGCGACAACAAAGACAGCGGCGTCCATGGCTGGATATCTTCCGACCCGCCGGTCGGGTTCTGGCTAATCACCCCCAGCAACGAGTTCCGGTCTGGTGGACCCGTCAAACAGAACCTGACTTCACACGTCGGCCCAACCACCCTAGCTGTAAGTGATTCTTCAGACCCATGGCTTTAAATATTTATGGGCATTAGAAGCCGGAGTCTTGACCCAAAACGACGTATCGGATCAGGTTTTTATCAGTGCCCATTACGCGGGAGAGGATCTGGTGCCGAAAATCGGAGCTGGCGAGGTGTGGAAGAAAGTTTTTGGTCCTGTGTTTATCTATCTCAACTCCTCTTACGATTCCAGCGACGCACTTCAGCTCTGGGAAGATGCCAAGGCACAGGTTTATCTTCATCTTTTTTCTTCATTTTCCTCAACTTTCAATTCTATGTTTTTTTTTTATGTTGAGGAGAATGAGAATAATCATAGAAAAATAATTATTTTACCGGCTTTAAGCTACCAACAATCATTCTCTCCATTTTTGTTATTGTCTAGGCCAACTTGTATTATCACGGTCTCATTGGACTCGACCCTATAATATTTGGATATTAAGAAAACCCGTAAGAAATAATTCTTAGAGAAGTGACCGTCATGGATTAAACTTATCACCAGACACTTTTAACCATTAAGCCACTCCATGATAATTCATTCCCACTATAGTAAAAAATTATTCTTTTCTGTAAATACATTTGATTCTCTCCCTAATCTTTTCTTTCTATACTCACTATTTTGTTATTCATAATTATTTTCGGCACCTTAAACACGGTAATGGTTCCTCATGTAATCATTCTGTTCATATCAAATATAGACCGTCATTCTTTCCCTTAACCATCTTCCCTAGTTTTTCTTGTATTCTCATTTTCCCCTAATCATTTTTATTTTCTTTGTCCCAAACGTTCAAGTGTGTACCATAAATTTGTTAACTCGATTTCAACACCCTAATATACTTTAGTTTGCTCCAAATCAACTTGTATAAAATTTTAAGTACTATTGCCGATGTGCCATGTAAGTATTACTGTTTACCATGTAAGCTCAATTTTGGACTCAATAGTAGACAGACTAACTTATAATATAATCCGAATATCATCTGAACCAATCTTGCAATTTCACAATTTACTCGCTCGATCAAAGACTAATTTGTTCCCTACAAAAAAGGCAACGATCGAAGTCCAAAGTTGGCCCTACAGCTTCCCTGCTTCAGAGGATTTTCTAAAGCCAAACCAACGGGGTAATATCAGTGGCAGACTATTAGTCAAAGACAGGTACACAATTGCTCCTAAACTTTGTAATATATTTTGCGTAAGATTTCTAGCGACTTTAATTAATAATTACTCCGATATTAATTACATCAAATAAATGACATGACTTAGTTACGTTAGTGAAGACTATATTCCAGCGAACGGTGCGTTTGTTGGCTTAGCTTCACCAGGAGACGTTGGATCGTGGCAACGAGAGAGCAAGGTAAACTAATTTATTTTTCCTTCAAGTTCGAGGCAGCGGTAGGATTAATTTTTCAAATGACTCCAATTTCGCTTCCGATTTTATGATATATCTCGTTGTCATAATCTAAGGTTGCCTCAAGCTTAGAGGAGCAAAACTCCAAATTTCCGAACATAAAAAAAAAATTTACAATAAAGCCCCGTTTGATAACCATTTTGTTTTTCGTTTTTTGTTTTTGAAATTTAATCCTACAACAACTATCTTACCATAGCTTTTTTCTTATTTGAATATTTACATCTTACTTATAATTTAAGTAACAAAACCAAAATTTGGAAACAAAAAAAAGTAGCTTCCAAAATCTTGTTTTTGTTTTTGAAATTTGGTTAGTATTCACCTACTTTCTTAGGGAAAGATAGATACATTGTAGGAAAGATGGAGTACATGGTAGGAAATTTTAGTAGAAATAGGCTTAAATTTCATAAATCAAAAACAAAAAACCAAATGGGTATGAGGGCCTAAGTTTTTTAGAATATTTGGTTGATTGTTTAAATATTATTAGGGTTATCAATTTTGGAGCAGAGCAGATGAAAGTGGGTATTTTTTCATCGACGGCGTATTACCCGGGGACTACAATTTATATTCATGGGTTCCTGGTTTTATTGGAGATTATCGTTACGATGATCTCATCAACATTACAGATCAAGGTTCTAAATCTTCTTAATCTTACTATGTTTCAATTTTATATATTTTTGTACCCAAAAAAGAAACCTCGATACTAAAAATGTCTTTTTTAACATTCATGAGTGTTCGGACCAACTTATATGTCCAATGTTTTAAAAGATTCGCTCAAGCTCATGCCTAGATTAAAGGTGCAGGTCTATAATCTTACCTTGAGCCTTAAGCTCCTCACATGTGATATCAAATTTACTTACCATAAACTCAAAAATTCTTGCGTTAATTTCTGTTTTTTTTTTTTTGTGTAGTGCGTAAGGTGCATTGAGCCATTAAATATATTGTTTACACGTACTTTAATTATTTAGAGGATTAATCCTAAAGTATTTAGGTGTCATTGTGTCAAAGACATGAATTGAGGCTATAATCTCTTGAATGTTTAAAGCTCTTTTTAATCACTGGGTAAAACATGTCATTTTATCAAACAAGAAAAAAAAAAAACCAAGAAATCATTTAAACAATTGTTCATTTGAAATAAGAGCATACGCACCGAAGACATCGAAGGAATGGAGACACGGGAGGTGTCTATAAATTAATGTCACAGATGAGTCTCGAACCTGAGCACATCTTCAAAATGTAAGTCTATAACCACCGTGCTACCCCTTGAAGACCTAACAATTGTTGATTTGAAACAAATAAATTCTGTGTAAATCCAATCTGTCAACCGTTTTTCAGCTTATACCTTATAAAATTGATAGATCGAAATTCATTACTTCTGCTGGGTGGACCATGTCAATTCTATCAATTGTTGGCTGTTTTTTTCTTTTCAATTTGGACTAGCAATTCTAAGTAAATTTTGTATGTACGAGAATATAGATAGTCAGATAGACGTGGGTGACATAATATACGAGCCTCCAAGAGCAGGGGATACACTATGGGAAATAGGAGTTCCCGATCGCTCAGCTGCAGAATTCTATGTACCTGATCCAAATCCCAACTACGTCAATAAGCTCTATCTTAACCATCCTGATAAGTAAATAAATCAACTTAGCTTTGCATTATTATTCATTAATCTCTTTGGTTAAATGAATTTTATTGATTCTTAAGTTGGTAATTGGATTGGCAGGTTTCGGCAGTACGGTCTGTGGGAAAGGTACAGTGAATTGTATCCCGATGCAGACTTGGTGTATACCGTAGGCGTCAATGATTACACCAAGGATTGGTTCTTTGCTCAGGTTACCAGGTGTGGCCTTCTTCTTTCTCATTTTAAAGTTGCCGCAGATGTCAAACTCCTCTTAGGTCGATAATATTAAAAAGAAAGAAGGGAAAAAAAAAAGGACATGAGATTTTTTTAAAATATCCGTGCGTGTTCTGATTAGTTTATGCATACTCAATCATTATCATCTGATTCTAAAATATTTAAGCCTCGTTTGATAACTATTTTGTTTATGAAATTTAAGCCTACAACAACTATCTTACTATACCTTCTTCCTTATTTGGATATCTACATTTTACTTATATTTTAATAAACAAAACCAAAATTTGGAAACAAAAAAAAGTAGTTTCCAAAAACTTGTTTTTGTTTTTTGAAATTTGATTAGTATTCACCTACTTTCTTAAAGAAATATGGATACATCGTAGGAAAGATAGAGCACATAGTAGAAAATTTGAGTAGAAATAAGTTTAAATAACGGGGCCTTTAACTTTTTAGTTCCTCAAATTTTCTTGGTCAATCTATGTCATGATTATCTTTCTTAGTTCCTCCACAAATTTAACTTACTATCTTGAAAGTTATTCTCACTTAGCATTATTTTGGAGTAAAAGATCACAACCATAGTGTAATTATAGTCTTAGTTATTTCATTGTTAATTGGTATTACTTTCTATAATGCCTATGCCTCCATCATTTTGTAATTCATCATACAAAAAATAAAGAAAAAAAAATCTTGAAAGTTATTGGCCTAGTTGTAGTGGCTGATACATTTGGTTTTTCATTTTTTGTTGTTAGAATTTAAATTCAGTTTTTATTTAAAATTTATACGAATGGTTCTCGATTTCACTTCCCGAAGCATGTGAATCTTAATCAAATTTAAAATCATGACAAGTATTGATAAATAACATTTTACTGAGCCTAAACCGAACAATATCATAATCATATAACAATATGAGGGAACGAGTCGTTAGAGTTTCAGATTTTACTCACAAGCAGCCGCTTACATATGAAAACAAACTGAGTGAATGGATCAGTCGAACCTCTCTGTTTAAACTTAAACGTGAACCTGAAAAGAAACCAAATTATACAAACAAAACTATGGCCGACAGAATCTGTTCATCTACAGGAAGACAGAAAATGGAACATTCAAGGGAACAACATGGCAGGTGAAATTCAAGCTGGACAATGTAGACAACAATGCAACTTACAAGCTTCGGGTCGCACTGGCCTCTGCCTCTCTCGCGGAACTGCAGGTATACGACCTTTTCGACCTAAACCTTATCCTATCATTCATAGAATTATGTCAAATCGTCGATCGTACTTCAACTCAAGACCTTCTATTGAATTATATTAAATCAACATGACTTAAAAAACACTCTTTTTAAAGTTATGAAAAACTATTTAAAATTTCCAGGTTCAAGGTTTAATAATGATTTTGACAGTGTGAATGAGAGGAAAGTTTGCTTTTTTTTTTTTAAAGGTGGGAGTAAATGACCCAAAAGCGAAGCCGGTGTTTTCCAGTGGGCTGATCGGAAGGGACAATTCGATCGCCAGGCACGGCATTCATGGCCTGCACTGGCATTACAACATTGATATTCCGGGCAACCGGCTATTTACGGGCGACAACACGATCTTCTTCACACAGCCCAGAAGCACAGGCCCCTTTCAAGCCCTCATGTACGACTACATTCGCCTGGAAGCTCCACCGCCACCATACCTCCCGTCTACCAAATAGGTAAGACCGCACGATTTAGTGCGACAAAATTTATATACATTGTGGCACCAAATATATATATTGGTAAGGTTTGTACTCACTCTTATTTATGTTCTAAAGTTAGTTAATTAATCAATCATTATGATAAAGATGTTGAAAGATATTAACATGGTTCAAACGGATTAAAACATTAATATGTCTCCTAGGCTGTGGAACAAAAAAGATATTGAACATTTCATTATTGTTCTCTCAAAATCTGTACAAATACTATTTACTCAGATTTGTTTAAGTTCCCTTCTTGGCGTTCTCTGCGGCGTCGGTAGCTTCAACCTGCATTTTGGCCATCTTTAAATCTGCTTCCGCTGCTTTCTTCTCGTTCTTTGCTGTCATCTTCTTTCCCTGCCAAACCAACCAAACATCCTTCTTAAAACCTTGTTTTTTTAAGAGTGTATTAACTAAAGAGAAATACAAAGTGTCGATCTGATCTGAGAGAATTTATATAGTGCACTCTGAAACCATCATAGAGTGGTCTAGCGGTCAAAGAATACCTTGTGGTACATAAGGCGATAAGTTTAATTTAAGATGGTTACCTACCTAAAAATTAATTTTTTAGGAGTTTTTTTTACATTTAAATGTTGTAGTGTTGACAATATGTCTCATAACATTAATTTATACACGCAAGCTGGTCCCTAAGGTCGAAATTACATAAATGGTCATATATCAAAATAAAAACCTAATTACATATTTTGTACGATAAAACTCTATTATTTCTTCTTGTTGTTTGGATAGCAAGACCCGACTAAGTACGTGCGACATCGGGCAGTTCAAGGCATTTGGTTCATTTTGCAATAACAAATGGCTTCTAATTCCCAATTAATAGACCTTTTTGTAAAAATATTATTTCCTCACAATTTCTTTATTCATCCCTCCAAAAGATTTTTGAGTTTCCAACCAAAAATTAAAACTATTTCAACTTTTGAAATAATCAAAGATTATCCCTTGTGCCACCTGAGTTTGGCTCATGTGAGCAAGGTGGCCAACTTAAAACATAAATTTGTGTATGAATATTTGTAATACAAATATATGCTACATTCTCAAGAATTTGTCAATGACAAATATCAGCAGTATTAATGTACACAAAATGACGATAAAAATATCCAAAATAAAAATAATTGAGTTTTCATCCCACCATTGCTCCCACAATTTTTTTTTTTTTTTTATTAAAGAAACGATGATAAAAATAAAAATAAAAGATCACCCTTTATTATTTAGTGTACAAACTAACCCAGCCAACGAAAAAAGCTTTGACATAGCGTAGTGTCTCTTGAGAAGACGCGTAGAGGGACGTGCACCCCTTCTTAACGCGATTCATCACCGACGCTTCTCTTCTCTCGCCGGAAAAAGCCCCTGCTCCGTCGTCTTCCGGCGGCGATGGCGGCGGAGCTGAAGTTATTTCGTCCATGGCAAAACCAACACAATGGAAATTGCCTTTTGGATTCATGGGTTTTATGAAACGGTGCGTTTTGTATTTACAGACAGCACATTGCTGATTTTGTGTACGTGCTAACTTTTCTACCTGTCCACGTTTTGGGTATGGTATTTTAAGTATTTATCCATAGCTACACATTTCGAATCATACAGTTTTCAGATTCTTTATTTATTTATTTATTTTTAAGTTCTACCCTAATAATTGGGAGAGGTATTCGAATAAATAATGATTTAGTACGGTTTTTGTTCAGCCAAACAAATATTAAGTAATGATGGATATTGTCTTTTTTGTCTGAACTCTCTTTAGTTTAACCCATGTAAATTGGTGATTGGTGATTGGTGATTGGTGAGTTGCAAATTATATATTAAATATATGTACAAAATATGTAAATTGAGCCTTATGTTTAACCATGGTTATGTATTTTTTTTATTTGAGTTTTTGTTTTAATGGACATACTCGGATTCGATATTGAGATTAAAAACATCAAAGTTAAAATTCAATCCGCCGGCCATCACACTACAATGCCATTTGGTTGAGAGTTTTCATATTTGAATCTTCCAACTTTCAGATATATATAACATGTGAATTGAAAATGAGTGATTGTGTTCCACTTTATTTATTATTATTTATTTTTACTTCTTTTTTAAATTATGATTGACAGTGTTATTTAAACTAAAATTTAAGAGGGCATCTATTGTGATTTCAAAAAAAAAAATGTATCTATTTAGTTTGTAACGTCTAATATGAATTATGAATCGAAAAATTTATGATAGATAGCAAATTTTAGCATTTTTATTTTAATAACAATTATAACAATTTAAAAAAATATATATTCATGGACAACAAGATATACATTCGATTGAAACTATCCATTAACTTTATTAAATCAGTTTTTGCATATATATATTGACATCGTTTTTATTATTCATACAAAAAATTACTGATTTTAATTATCTTATTTAATTAGATTTGTTAAATTACAAGTTTTATATAGTATTCGAATTTTATAAATGGTCAAATATTTTTAATAATTCAATTTTTCGTCGAATAAGTTTGTAAATTTTTTTTTTATCTGTGACGGTCAAATTTGAAAACTTTAAAAACGTTCGTTTAAATCTTTTAACTTCCACTTTTGTCCTTGATGGGTTAATGGAATAAAAACAAACCATAGGACTTTAAAAAAAAAAACCAAGGATAACCATGAACCACGAGACTTTCTTAAATTTTAATAGTTATAAGCAATTGAATTTTACGAATTTATTGAACTTTTTTTCTTTAATTTGTAGATTCGATATATACATTTGAAAATCAAGCATATAGCCATTTAGATATATAGATTTTCGTTTTATGATTAGTGTTTTGTTTTTAATAATTCAACAATATTTGAATGTAGATGTCAATCAAATAGAAGACAGTATTCAAACATAATTTTATAGGTAATAATATATATTCAAACGATGTCAAATAGTCAATAGAGCAGTAGCTTAAACGACATCGATATACCAATTGTTGTAATCTAAAATAAAAACGGTGTCACTTTTATTGGCAATGGTCATTCGATAAGGACGATATCATGGGTAGTTATTGAAATCATTAACAAATATATATATATATATATATAAAGAAAATATTAACCTGCCCTAACTATATGAGCTACTATACAAATTAGGAGGGATTCCGGTTTCGACGGTTTTCGTGTCAAACCGATACCATATATGTATATATATTTTATTTTATTTTTAATAAAAACAAAATTATTAGTTTGGTCATGTTTGAGCTCGTTTTTTTTATATTTTGATTTCAATAAGAATTTATTTTATTTTCCAATTAGTTGTCTTCCTTTCATTTTGAATTTTGCAATTTGTTTTTTTATTTTTTTTGCAAAAAATCAACATTTCCCATCAAGAATATAATTTTCATAGTGTTTACTACATATTTGTAGATATGCAAATTGATTATTTGATCAAATTTTAATACTAATATATTATAGTTTATGTTCATTATATACATTTGCTTCGGTTCAAAATTTTATTTTGGCTGCTTCATTAGAACCAAGCTAATATATTTTTATTTTTAATTTTCTGGATTTTTTATATTTTCGTTCACCTTTAATATAAACATTAAAAACAAAAGTGTCTTTAAAATTCATATTAAATTTCAAAGTTATACATAAGAATAGATAACAAAAAAAGAGTATTACAGGTAATATATATATATATATATAAAGTTAATTAATTAGTTAAAGAATAAATTAAATACTGGCCAAGTAAAAATAAAAACATAATCATGATATTACTTTAATCTCGGTTCACAACTCAAATTGAGATCGATCATAACTAAGATGATTAATACTAAAAAACAATATATAAAAGGTTAACAACTTTTTGTGACCTTCATGCATAAAAGAATGAAAGTCGAAACTCAAAAAATAAACGCAATGAAAAAGAAGGTAATTAAAAATTTTATGACATAAACATATATAAAGTTTTTATTTTATAATAATTATATTAAAGTAGCTTATTCCTAATAAATAAAGAAAATTTATTAAAATAAAAAAAAGAATTTACAATATAAAAAATAAAATAAACACAAAAATAAAAATAAAAATAACTTAGATCACGCGCATTTTCAACCAAACATATATCATAACAATAAATTAGGTTACATGAAGACGTATAAAAAACCCAAAATAAATAGAATTATTAAAAGAAAAGAAAAAAAACCAAAAGAAGGAAAAAATAAATAAAAGAATGGAGATGAGTATAAGAAAGGACCTAGTGTGAGGCAGCACTATATATACCAATTTTTCTTAGCTTTGAAGGTTCAAGTCTTTGAGAATTATATATAAAATTCGTACGTAACAAAAACCGACACAGCGACTCGCGAACCCCACCCCTCTTCTCCCCTTTTCTCCCATCGTTTCGTGGTTTCCATTTCCACCTCTCCCAAACCCCCTATCGATTCCTGCTTGTTCTTGTTCAACTCTCGCCGATTTTCGGATGTGCTCATTTCATCTTCTCCCTCAGGTATTACGATTCCATTTTTTCTCTTTCGAGCTCACTGTAATCGCTTCTTTCTTTCAATTCCCGTTGCAATTGCTTTGATTTCAGTGTTTTAGGGTTTTTGATGCTCCTGTTGCGCTCTTTGATTGCATCGGCAGTTGTTTCTTTGATTCTTTCTGATTTCTTTTGTTGTTTTTGTTTGTTTACAGTAGCTGAAACTCGAGAAGTCGAGGTGTGATGGCTACGCAACGATCGAGCTTGCCGTCGAGGCTGCGGCAACTTCTTTCCGGCGATGGCTCCTTTGGTCCTTCTATCAAACTCGACTCTGAGCCTGTTAGTGTTTCTTTTCTTGTTTTTTGTTTTTGACTGTTTCTGTGCATTTTATTGGACTGATTGACATGCTCAACTGGCGATTGGCGTTGTTTGATGGTCGTATTTCTGGTTTGGATGACTTGATTTGCTGTGTTTAGTTGTTGATGAGTGGATTTTGATTGAGGAACCATTTGCGTTTCTGATAGACGATTGGGGAATTTTTTTTTTTAATGTTATACTACTGTGTTGTGTTGCCTAAGTGTTGCCTAAGTTACTTACTTCACATTTTTCGGTACTGTTTTTCACTTTATAAGTTATAACATATATTGCGTTCACGTGTATTTGGTGTAGACTTAACGATTTTAAGCAACTATTCTCTTTTTTTAATTCCTACTAGGTAACCAATGATTGAAAAGTGTTTTATGGATGAAGAATTGGAAACTTATATTTAGAGGCCATTTTCTAAGTACGATTTTGAGAACTATTCTCGACTTTGACAGTTGACACATGCCTAATTCAGTCATTGTTTTAATGCTGAAAAAATTAGATAAATATATCTGTCCAGGGTTCGAGTGAAAAAGATAAATATTTGTGAGTTTTATTACTCATTGGGTTCTGCCTCTGTTTGGAATATAAATTGATTTGGTCTGGCTGAAAATGATTACATATTGTAGATTGCAGAGTCTAATATCCCTGCAAGATTCGTTGAATATTGATGTATTTTTAGGTGAGCGTTCAATCAATATTATAGATTGGTTTCTTGAAAGAAAGTAAGAAAGATTGATGTATGGATATGTCATATATGAAGTTCCGATACGTTGGGTAAACTTAGTTGTTTGGTCTCTTTTGGTTGTCTGTCTTTTATTTTTCCCTTTGTATTCTTCCATTTTCTCTCTATTAGAGCTCGGTATCTCATCAAAATAAAAAAATCCAGTGCTCTTTGTTTATCTAATATATTATCCTTTTGTGACACAAAAGTTGATTTATTTCTTGCAGCCTCCAAAAATAAAAGCTTTTATTGACAAGGTGATTCAGTGTCCTTTGCATGATATAGCAATACCCCTTTCTGGTTTTCAATGGGAGTACAATAAGGTGGTAAATTGTGGATATTTTAACATAAAGTCTTAATTTCTCTAATGTTTTAAAATATTTAATATAAGACTCGTTTCTTCGGATTTCAGGGGAATTATCACCACTGGAGGCCTCTTTTTCTGCATTTTGATGCATATTTCAAGACATACTTATCTTGTAGGAATGACCTTCTCTTGTCTGATAAAATTTTAGAAGATGATAGTCCATTTCCCAAACATGCGATTCTACAGATTTTGCGTGTCATGCAAATCGTATTAGAGAATTGCCACAATAAGGGATCCATTGATGGATTAGAGGTATGTTACACTCACTGTGTTTTTTTGCATTTTAGTTGATCTAGGAAGCATGGAGAAAGTGTCTGTCTCACTTGTCTAGGACATAGACACACTTTAGACACATGTTTGACACTTTTGATTGAGCTATTGCATGACGCATTGGGTTTTATGTACTTTTAAATTAAATTTAAAGTATAATTAAATTTTCATTCACATTATTTTTAAATTTTAATATTTTAATAGTTTGTACTTTGTAACAAAAAACAAGTATTTGCGTTTGATCTTTTAATATTATCTAATAAAGATAGTTGGAGATCCCTTTTGTAATCGGTCCACATGCCCCTTTTGTAATCTAATATCGATAATGAAACTGTTTCTTATCATTGAATTATATATTCTCTAATAAAGAAATGACATATTTATGATTCTCTAATGTATTTGTATCGTACATTTTAAAAAATTGGCTCTTCTTGATGTTCATTCGTGCTTCTTCGTGTTGATTGTAAAACTATTTATTTTGCCTCTTTATCTTAGGATTGTTTTTTCACTTTGAAATTTATCATAATTGTGTTATTTTTTCCTCCAACAGCATTTCAAGCTCCTGCTGACATCAACGGATCCTGAAGTTCTTATAGCCGCATTGGAAACTCTTTCTGCTCTTGTCAAAATAAATCCTTCAAAGCTTCATGGAAGAGGGAAGTTGATTGGTTGTGGGTCTGTAAATAACTATCTTCTCTCTCTCGCACAGGGATGGGGAAGCAAGGAGGAGGGGATGGGTTTATATTCATGTGTTGTTGCAAATGAGAGAACCCAAGAGGAAGGACTTTGTTTATTTCCACATGATGTTGAAAATGATATTGATAACGCTCAATATCGAATAGGTTCTAGCCTATATTTTGAGTTGCACGGACATAGTGCCAAAAATAGCGATGAAAGCAGTTCAAGTTCAAACTCTTCTAATTCCAGGGTTATACACATACCGGATTTACATTTTAAAAAGGAAGATGATTTGACATTGTTGAAACAGTGCATTGAGCTGTATGATGTACCTCCTGAGCTAAGATTCTCTCTTTTGACCAGGATTAGATATGCTCGTGCCTTTCGATCTTCTAAAATGTGCAAACTGTATAGTAGAATATGCCTTCTTGCCTTCATTGTACTTGTTCAGTCAGGTGATTCTCATGACGAGCTTGTTGCCTTCTTTGCTAATGAGCCTGAATATACAAATGAGTTGATTAGAATTGTGCGGTCAGAGGAAACTGTTTCTGGAACCATTAGGACACTTGCGATGCTTGCTTTGGGAGCTCAGTTAGCTGCATATTCATCATCTCATGAGCGGAGGATTTTAAGTGGATCTAGCATTAGTTTTACTGGGGGAAATCGTACGATACTCTTGAATGTTCTTCAGAAGGCTGTTTTGTCATTGAAAAATTCAAATGATCCATCATCTCTTTCCTTTGTGGAAGCTCTCCTTCATTTCTACTTGTTGCATGTGGTTTCCTCATCAGCTTCAGGAAACAACATTCGGGGTTCAGGTATGGTTCCCACTTTCCTACCTCTATTGGAGGATTCAGACCCTTCCCATTTGCATCTCGTTTGTTTTGCTGTAAAAACGTTGCAAAAGCTCATGGATTTCAGCAGCTCTGCCGTGTCTCTTTTTAAAGAGTTGGGGGGAGTTGAAATTTTGGTTGAAAGGCTGCAGACAGAAGTACATAGAGTGATTGGCTTAAGTGGAGCTAATCTAGATTTGATGATTATTGGTGAGAGCTCCAGATCTAATGATGACCAGTTGTATAACCAAAAACGGCTGATTAAGGTTGCATTGAAGGCACTGGGGGTTGCTACATATGTCCCAACGAACTCTACGAATTCTTTACCTGCCATATTGTCTCAAATATTTGGTAATACAGAAAAATTTGGTGGCGATATTTATTGCTCAGCTGTTACTCTGATGAGTGAAATCATCCATAAAGATCCCACTTGTTATCCTTCATTGCATGAGATGGGTCTTCCAGATGCATTTTTAGCTTCAGTGGCTACTGGAATACTGCCTTCTCCTAAGGCAGTTACTTGCGTTCCTAATGGTATTGGTGCAATTTGTCTTAATGCCAGAGGATTGGAAGCAGTGAAAGAGACATCGGCATTAAGGTTCCTTATTGACATTTTTACCAAAGAGAAATATGTTTTGGCAATGAATGAAGCAATTGTTCCTCTGGCAAATGCAGTGGAAGAGCTTTTACGCCACGTTTCATCACTGCGTAGCAGTGGAGTTGATATTATCCTTGAAGTAATTGAGAAAATCACTTCTGGAGGAAATGATGCTATTGGCTCATTGGGAAAGATCAATGGGAACACTGCAATGGAAACAGATTCTGATGACAAAGAAAATAACTGCAATTGCACTTTTGTGGCTGCCCAAGGGACTAATAATGAGCAAGTCACTCAATTATGCATTTTTCATCTGATGGTATTGGTTCACAGGACAATGGAGAATTCAGAAACATGTAGGATATTTGTGGAGAGTTCTGGGATTGAGGCTTTATTGAAGCTGTTGTTACGACCTAGCATTGCTCAGTCATCAAATGGAACTGTTGCTTTGCATAGTACCATGGTTTTCAAAGGTTTTACCCAGCATCATTCTGCTCCCTTGGCACGGGCTTTCTGCTCCTCGCTTAGAGACCATCTAAAGAAAGCCTTGACTGGGTTTGGCTTGGTCTCTGGATCCTTTTTACTTGATCCCAAGACAACTCCAGATGAACAAATATTTACTTCACTTTTTCTTGTTGAGTTCCTTTTGTTTCTTGCTGACTCTAAAGACAATCGATGGGTGACTGCATTGCTTACTGAGTTTGGCAATGAGAGCAAGGATGTACTAGAAGATATTGGGCGTGTGCATCGTGAAGTTTTGTGGCAGATAGCACTCCTTGAAGATGTAAAACCTGAGTTAGAAGATGATAGTACTGGTTCTATTACTGAGTTGCAGAACTCTGAGGTCCATACAAATGAAATTGAAGAGCAAAGGTTTAACTCTTTCAGGCAGTTCCTTGATCCCTTATTAAGGAGGAGGACATCTGGATGGAGCATTGAATCTCAGTTTTTCGACCTTATTAATTTGTACCGTGATCTTGGTCGTGCCCCTAGTTCTCTTCAAAGAAATTCTGATGGTTCACCACTTCTACATTTTGGAGCCGGTACTCAAGGGCAACATGCTAACGGAAAAGAATTTTCCAATAAAAAATCTTGTTATGCTTCTTGTTGTGACTTGGTGAGATCTCTTTCTTTCCATACTACCCATTTGATTCAAGAGTTGGGGAAAGTGATGTTGCTGCCATCTCGCCGCCGTGACGATGTGGTAAATGTATCGCCTTCCTCAAAAGCTGTGGCATCCACTTTGTCTTCTCTTGTGTTAGATCACATGAATTTTGGGGGTCATGTGAATGCATCTGGATCTGAGGGATCAATATCAACAAAGTGTCGTTACTTTGGGAAGGTTATTGATTTTGTTGATGGCATATTACTGGACAGACCAGATTCCTGTAATCCCGTTTTGCTAAATTGCTTATATGGGCATGGTGTAGTGCAATCAGTTATGACCACTTTTGAAGCTACAAGCCAATTGCTTTTCACATTAAATAGGGCCCCTGCTTCTCCTATGGAAACTGATGATGCAAATTTAAAGCAGGATGAAAAAGCAGATATTGATCATTCTTGGATTCAAGGCCCTTTAGCTAGCTATGGAAGACTCATGGATCATCTGGTTACCTCGCCACTTATATTATCGTCATTCACTAAGCATTTGCTTGCACAACCTCTGACTAGTGTTGATGTTCCCTTTCCTCGTGATGCAGAGACTTTTATGAAGGTCCTTCAGTCCATGGTGCTGAAGGCAGTTCTCCCTGTTTGGACTCATCCTCAGTTTAATGACTGTAGCTGTGAATTTATTACTACCCTTATATCTATCATAAAGCACATATATTCTGGGGTTGAAGTTAAAAATGTTAGTAGCAATTCCAGTGCTCGTATTACTGGCCCTCCTCCAAATGAAACAACAATTTCGACAATTGTTGAGATGGGGTTTTCAAGGAGCAGGGCAGAAGAAGCACTGAGGCAAGTTGGATCAAACAGTGTGGAATTGGCTATGGAGTGGTTGTTCTCACATCCTGAGGAAGTCCAAGAGGATGATGAACTTTCTCGTGCACTTGCCCTATCGTTAGGAAACTCTGAATTGGAAATGAAGGAACCTGTTTCAAGTGAGGTCTCAAAGCAGATAGAGGAGTCGGTTCATCTTCCTTGTACCGAGGAGTTGTTATCTACATGCATAAGACTTTTGCGATCAAAGGAAACATTGGCGTTTCCAGTTAGAGACCTGCTTGTGATGATTTGCTCCCATAATGATGGTGAAAATCGGTCTATTGTGATCTCTTTTCTAATTGACGGGGTGAAGGGATGTGATAAAATTTCTGATAGTGGAAATAGCACCACATTATCTGCTCTTTTTCACGTTATTGCCTTAATCCTTAATGATGATATTGTGGCACGAGAAGCTGCCTATAAGAATGGTTTAGTTGCCGTTTCCTCGACTCTACTTTCTCAATGGGATTCTGGATTGTCTGATGGCACTGAAGTTGATGTTCCTAAGTGGGTAACGGCTGCATTTCTTGCCATTGACCGACTTTTGCAGGAGGAGAAGAAATTCAATCCTGAAATTGCAGACCAGCTGAAAAGGGATAATGTTGGCAGTGACACTTTGACCATTGATGAAGACAAACAAAATAAGTTGCAGTCTCACTTGGGACTCTTCTCGAAGTATATTGACGTTGTCAATCAAAAAAAACTTATTGAAATTGCCGGCAGCTGTATCAAGAAAAGACTTCCATGTGAAACAATGCATGCAGTTCTGCAGTTATGCTCTAGTCTCACTAGAGTGCATTCTGTTGCTGTTAGTTTCTTTGAAGCGGGGGGTTTGACCTCTCTGCTTTCTTTACCAACTACTAGCCTCTTTCCTGGGTTTGACAGTACTGCATCTACCATTATTCGTCACATCCTTGAAGACCCTCAAACTCTTCAGCAGGCAATGGAATCTGAAATAAAGCACACCCTTATCACTGCCATGAACAGACATCCACATGGGAGGGTAACCCCTAGAAATTTTTTGTTAGGCTTAAATTCTGTTATTACAAGGGATTCTGTGATATTTATGCAAGCTGCTCAATCTGTCTGCCAAATTGAGATGGTTGGTGAGAGGCCTTACGTTGTATTGCTGAAAGATCGTGAGAAGGACAAAAGTAAAGAGAAAGACAGAGAGAAGGAAAAATCAATGGATAAAGAGAAATCAAAGAATCTTGATCTGAAAGTTGATTTGGGTAATGCAAATCCAGTCGCTGCAGGAAATGTTCAGAGCAAGCTTCATGATTCTAGAAGCAGTCGTGTTCATAAAAAAGCGTCCCCAAATTTCATAAACGTGATTGAACTTCTTTTGGAGTCTGTATATAAATTTATACCTCCTGTGAAAGATGATACCATGGAGCTGACCTGTACTGCCCAAGCAACCTCGGATATGGACATTGATGTTGCTGCGGTTAAAGGAAAAGGGAAAGCCATTGCTTCTTTCTCTGAAGGTAATGATGCAAATAGCCAGGAAGCATCTACATCATTGGCAAAGGTGGTGTTTATTTTGAAGTTATTGACGGAGATTTTGTTAATGTATGCCTCCTCCGTTCATGTCCTGCTTCGGAAGGATACTGAAGTTTGTTGTTCTAGACCTGTTCATCAAAGGGCTGGTGGTGGTTGCACCAGTGGAATATTTCACCACATCCTTCATGAATTTATCCCACTATCACGAAATTCTAAGAAGGAAAAGAAAGGTGATGGTGACTGGAAGCATAAATTAGCAACTCGGGGGAGCCAGTTTCTGGTTGCCTCATGTGTTCGTTCCAGTGAGGCAAGAAAAAGGATTTTTGTGGAGGTTGGTTCTATTCTGAACCAATTTATTGATTCATGTAATGGTTCTAGACCACCTAGCAGTGACCTTCAAGCTTTTGTTGACCTGCTAAATGATATGTTAGCTGCCCGTACGCCCACTGGCTCATATATTACTACAGAAGCTTCTGCAACTTTTATTGATGCTGGTCTTGTTAGTTCTTTCACTCAACTTCTTAAAGTGTTGGATTTGGATCATCCAGACTCGCCTAAAGTTGTTACAAGTCTTATTAAAGCCCTGGAATTGGTAACCAAGGAGCACGTTCAATTTGCAGATTCTAATACAGGTAAGGGCGATACTTCATCTAAGGCTCCTGATCACAATCAACCTGGAGGTGAGAATATTGGTGAAACACCAAGGTCAATGGAAACAACATCACAGTCCAATCACGAATCGATCCCAGCTGATCAGATTGAGCCATATAATGTTAATCAAAACTATGTTGGTTCTGAGGCTATTACAGATGATATGGAGCATGACCAGGATCTTGATGGGGTTTTTAGTTCCAATGCAGAGGATGAGTATATGCATGAAACACCTGAAGATGCACGAGGTCTTGAAAATGGCATTGATACAGTGGATATTAGAATTGAAATTCAACCTCATGTGCCTGAAAATCTAGATGAAGATGACGATGAGGAGATGTCTGGGGATGATGGTGATGAAGTAGATGAAAATGAGGACGAGGAGCAGAATGATCTAGAAGAGGATGAAGTCCACCATCTTCCACATCCTGATACAGACCATGATGATCATGAGATTGACGATGATGAATTTGATGAGGTATTGGAGGAAGACGATGAAGATGATGAGGATGATGAAGATGGAGTTATATTAAGACTGGAAGAGGGTATCAATGGAATAAATGTTTTTGACCATGTTGAGGTATTTGGAAGAGATACTTCTCAAAATGAAACTCTCCATGTGATGCCAGTTGAAATATTTGGCTCAAGACGTCAAGGGCGAACAACTTCGATTTATAATCTTTTGGGAAGAACAGGAGATACTGTTGCACCCTCAAGGCATCCCCTTTTAGGTGGTCATGCAGCTACTTTTAGACCTTCAGGTAATTGTTTTTTAATTTTTTGCTACCTTTTATGCTGATTGTGTATTTATTCTTCATAACAATTTGTTGTATTTGTTCCAGAGAGTAACCGTGATATGGCTATTTCAGAAAGAAGTTTGGAAAACAATTCTTCAGGGTTGGATACTGTTTTTAGGTCTTTGAGGAGTGGACGCCATGGGCATCGGCTAAACTTGTGGGCCAATGATAACCAACATGGGGGTGGTTCTAGCAATGGTGTAATACCTCTAGGCCTTGAAGAGTTGCTTGTTTCTCAGTTGAGGAGACCGACTCCTGAAAAATCCTCTGAACTCAATGCAATAGTAGAGCCTGAAAATAAAGATGACATTAGACAAATTCAGACACCAGAACCCAGTAGAATGTCTGAGACTTTTGTTGAGAACAGTGGGCAACTTGATAGAGATAATTTACCACCACCTGTGGCAATTAATGTTTCCGATGGTACCAATACTAGACCCACTGTAAGTGAATCCGTGCAAGGAACTCATGCAACTCATCAATCACAGCCTGTTGAAATGCAATTTGAACATAATGATGCAGCTGTGAGGGATGTCGAAGCTATAAGTCAAGAAAGTGGTGGAAGTGGGGCAACTTTAGGAGAGAGTCTTCGGAGTCTGGACGTAGAAATTGGAAGTGCAGATGGTCATGATGATGGTGGAGATAGACAAGGTTCTGGTGATAGAATGTCATTGGGTGATTCACAAGTTGCCCGTATGAGAAGGTCCAATGTTTCTTTCACTAGTTCTGCCCCACTAAATGGAAGGGATGCATCTCTACATATCGTGACTGAGGTTTCAGAAAATTCAAGTCGCGAAGCTGATGAGGAAGGTCCAGTTGGGGAACAACAGATTAACAGTGATACTGGTTCTGGGGCAATAGATCCTGCATTCTTGGATGCACTTCCCGAAGAATTGCGTGCTGAAGTTCTTTCAACCCAGCCGAGTCAAGTGGTGCAACCACCAAGCAATGAACCTCAAAATGCTGGAGATATTGATCCAGAATTCCTGGCAGCACTTCCTCCAGATATTCGAGCAGAAGTTCTAGCACAGCAGCAAGCACAAAGGCTTCATCAATCTCAGGAATTGGAGGGCCAACCAGTTGAAATGGATACTGTGTCGATAATTGCCACATTCCCTTCTGATCTTCGAGAAGAGGTAATATGTTTCTTTGCTGTAAGTTGGTAGTTGTTTGTCAACTGACATTCGATAATAAACTTCAGGTTTTGCTAACTTCATCTGATGCTATTCTTGCTAATCTCACGCCTGCTCTTGTTGCTGAGGCAAATATGTTGCGTGAACGGTTTGCACATCGGTATCACAACCGTTCACTATTTGGCATGCATTCTAGAAATCGTAGAGGTGAAAGCTCCAGAAGAGTTGATGGTATTTCTGGTTTAGACAGAACTGGTGGAACCATTTCCTCTCGCAGATCTCTTGGAGCTAGGCTCATTGAAGCTGATGGAGCTCCTTTAGTTGATACAGATGCTTTGCATGCTATGATAAGGTTACTTCGTGTGGTGCAGGTATATCATCTCTTCTTGAAATGCTCTTATTTTGCTATTCTATGTTGCTGTCATTTTCTAATGGATTCCATTCTTCAGCCTTTGTATAAAGGTCAGCTGCAGAGGCTACTCTTAAATTTATGTGCACATAATGAAACCAGGACGTCATTGGTAAAAATTCTTATGGACATGCTGCTATTTGATAGAAGACAGCCTGCTAGCCTGTCAAATTCTGCTAAACTTTCATACCGCCTTTATGCTTGCCAACGTAATGTCATATATTCACGTCAATCTTTTGATGGTAAGAATTTTGTTTTCTGTTTCCATGGTTTTCTCTTTGATACATTTGTTTTTTAGCTAACCAAAATGGATTAATTTTCTGGATTGGTTTTGTTCTTTTGCTGAGTAGTAAATCGTTTGTACGTTGGAATTAGTTTATTTAAACCAGTGCAGATTTTGATTCCGTAAATGATAAGTTGCAATTGCAAAAGTAGAAGTTTCCTATTTCATTACCAAATTATTTATTTTGTTTTTACTTTTCTATTTTGTTTGGAAGTTATCACCTCACTTGCAAATTTATAGCTTTCCATTTTGACTTTTCTTTATAGGCGCTCCTCCTTTGGTGTCAAGACGTGTTCTAGAAACTCTGACCTATTTGGCACGAAATCATCCATATGTAGCAAAGATATTACTTCAGTTCAAGTTTTCCAGACCCACCTTGCGGGAATCAGAGGATGCTTATCAGGATTGTGGTAAAGCTGTGATTGCAGTTGAACATAATGAAGTAGACTGTAGGCAACAGTCTGAAAGTTACTTGTCGATTGCATTAATTCTCAGCCTTCTAAACCAACCACTGTATTTGAGAAGTATAACTCACCTTGAGCAGGTAGTGCGCTCATGTTCTCTCTCTCTCTCTCTCTCTCTCTTGAAACATCTCTCTTTCTTAATTGGTCACATTTGTCACATTCAGAAGTTAAAATACATTTGTTGCCTTTCTATATTATTTCTTCAGCTGCTTAATTTATTGGAAGTGATCATTGACAATGCGGAAAGCAAATCACATTTGTCTGACCAATCTGCACCTCCTACTGCCGAGCAACCAGCTGCTCCTGATGTTTCCTCATCTGATGCTGAAGTGAATACAGAACCTGGCGGTGTATCCTCAGGGGTTGGGTCATCATCTAAAGTTGGTGCTTACTCTAAAACAACAGCTTCAGCTGCTGATAGTGAATGTGATAGCCATAGCATTCTAGCAAACCTGCCAGAAGCTGAATTACGGCTTTTGTGTTCACTCTTAGCACGAGAAGGGTATGAATTTACTTTAATGGCTGCACCTCTCTGTAGAATTGTTCTGTAGACAGGATTAATATCTAATTAGAAGAGTATGGTAGTTAATGATGTTTTCCCTTCCTTCCATGTCTGTTAATGATTGTTTTATTACCTTGATGAGTTATAGATTTAGACTCCAGCTCACTTTTGTTATAATACTTTCATTTTGTTCATGTTTTAAACATTTGACTTTCAGAGACATTGTTTTGTGCATCCTTATGCAACTAAATCATCCGCATGTTCTAATGCCTTAACTTTTGTTTAGGTTATCAGACAATACTTATGCTCTTGTGGCAGAGGTGATGAAGAAGTTGGTAGCCATTGCTCCAATTCACTGTCGCCTGTTTATTACCGAGCTATCAGAATCTGTTGAAAAATTGACAAGATCTGCTATGGATGAGTTGCACATGTTTGGAGAGGCGGTGAAAGCACTCCTCAGCACATCATCTTCTGATGGAGCTGCAATATTAAGAGTTCTTCAGGCATTAAGCTCTCTTGTTGTGTCACTGGTTGAAAAAGGAAAAGATTCTTCAGTTCTTCCTAAAAAAGAGGATGTTTCCGCTCTTACTTTGGTTTGTGATATAAATGCTTCTTTGGAGCCCTTGTGGCTGGAGCTGAGCACCTGTATTAGCAAGATCGAGAGCTATTCAGATTCTTCCCCTGATATGTTGGCTTCATTTCAAACTCCTACATCTAAGCCAACTGGTGTGACACCCCCACTTCCTGCTGGCAGTCAGAATATATTACCATACATTGAATCCTTTTTTGTGGTGTGTGAGAAGTTGCATCCTGCCCAACCTGGTTCAGATCAAGAGTTGAATATTGCTACAATTTCTGAGGTTGAGGAGGCTGGTGCTTCTGCTGTGCAGCAAAGAACTACAGTGCCAACCCAAAAAGTTGATGAAAAACATGTTGCTTTCGTTAGGTTCTCGGAGAAGCACAGAAAACTGCTGAATGCCTTTATTCGGCAAAATCCTGGGCTGTTGGAGAAGTCTTTCTCCCCTATGTTGAAGGTCCCTAGATTTATTGATTTTGACAACAAGCGTGCTCATTTTAGATCAAAAATAAAGCATCAACATGATCATCATCATAGTCCTTTAAGAGTTTCTGTTAGGAGAGCATACATTCTTGAAGATTCATACAATCAGTTGCGAATGAGATCAACACAAGATTTGAAAGGTAGGCTGACAGTTAACTTTCAAGGAGAGGAAGGTATTGATGCTGGCGGGCTTTCAAGGGAATGGTATCAGTTGTTGTCTAGGGTTATCTTTGACAAGGGAGCATTGCTTTTCACAACTGTTGGCAATGATTCAACATTTCAACCGAACCCCAATTCTGCTTATCAAACAGAGCATCTATCATATTTCAAGTTCGTTGGGCGAGTGGTCAGTTTATTTTTTTTTTCCTTCTTTAATGGATTTAGTTAAACAACCGTGACTTTGCACATATCTCATCGGTTCCTTTTACCAGGTTGGCAAAGCACTTTATGATAGTCAGCTATTGGATGTCCATTTCACTCGATCGTTTTACAAGCATATTCTGGGAGCTAAAGTTACCTATCATGACATTGAAGCAATCGATCCCGATTACTACAAAAACTTGAAATGGATGCTTGAGGTACTGATTACAAGTATTTACTTATGGTTGATTAGAATTATGCTTTTTAATATCTTCACTTCTATGATGGTAAATTTTCTCATCAGAGTTATAATTATTAGACTCATATGTTTGGTCATTTTTTTGTTTCCAGAATGATATTAGTGATGTTCTGGACCTTACATTTAGCGTTGATGCCGATGAGGAGAAACTGATCCTCTACGAAAGAACGGAGGTAATAATTCTCGTTTTCGTTGTGTAAGCTGATGTAAAAACTATGCTATACATTTTACTAAGATTTTGCTATCTTGTTCCCTCAGGTGACGGATTATGAACTCATTCCTGGTGGTCGGAACATGAAAGTCACAGAAGAGAATAAATACCAATACGTTGATCTAGTTGTTGAGCATCAGTTAACAACCGCTATTCGGCCTCAGATTAATGCATTTCTGGATGGTTTCCATGAACTAATTCCTAGGGAGCTAATATCTATTTTTAATGACAAGGAACTTGAATTGTTGTTTTGTGGGCTCCCAGATATAGATCGTAAGTGCTCTGTTTAATCTATGTTCTATAAACAATTCTCTACTGATTAATACGATAGGATTCTCGCTTATGTTTTTGTGTTGATGTTTTTTCAGTGGACGATATGCGAGCGAACACGGAGTATTCAGGATATAGTGCCGCGTCTCCTATAATTCAGTGGTTTTGGGAGGTTGTTCAAGCCTTGAGCAAAGAAGACAAGGCCCGCCTTTTGCAGTTTGTAACTGGCACCTCAAAGGTATACCTACTTTGCAAACATTAATTGTAAATATGGTTTGAACAATTTTTGTTTGGTTGATTTGATACCTTTTTCATTTTGCATTCATTACTTGTGTATCTTTTCTAAGTTTGGGTGCCCATTAGAATACACTCTCTCCTTCATTACTCACCACGACCTAGCCGATTTTGTTGTATTAACCTGTGGCGCGTACATGATTTAAATATCTATCAGACATTCACAAAGGCCTTCACTTCAAGTGTAGAATCCATTCAGAGATTTGGTTTCTGTATTTCAGTTATAATTGTGGTTTTAACGTTCTTCTCTCTGTGATATTGGCTTGCAGGTGCCTTTAGAAGGTTTCAGTGCTCTTCAAGGAATCTCAGGCTCACAAAAGTTTCAAATTCACAAAGCATACGGCAGCCAAGACCATTTGCCTTCAGCTCATACATGGTAACGATCGATTCTATTTAATGATTATGCCATATTTTACCTAGGAAATAATTGCTTTCGAGTTTCTTTGACATCTAAATACTGTAAGGATCAAATGGTATAAGAACAGTTAAATTGTGCATAAGCTATCTCAAACACTCACGGATACAAAAAAAAAAGAAAAAGGAAAATCGGTAAGATTAGTCAAATGTAGAAAATAATTACAAATATAGTCACTTTTTTTTAAAAAAAATTGGAGATTTTGCATGTATATTAAAAAAAAAACAAAATAATTTCATGTATAGCACAATTCCCAAACTTATTCGTTTGGGGCACAATCACTTTACACTCTTCAATCACTCAAAATCGATTGAAGTCTATTTCTATAAATAAATGTGCTACAATTCTAATGAAGATGAAAAAATATGCTATGGACAATTTCCCAAAAATATTAGCAATTATAGTCATTAGTATTGATAGTACTTTCTTATCGTATTAATGAGTATTGATCTATGATACAATATTAATGACTATAGATGCAAATACTTTAAATTGTACTTGTATTAATAAATATTTAATTATTTTGTGAGAAGAGTCCATATAATACAATTTTCCAAAAAAAAAACCCGTTAATTTGCTGGCCAGGAGATGATATTAATTTTTCTGTTTTTTTTTTTTTTTGCCTTTCAGCTTCAACCAGTTAGATTTACCGGAGTATCCGTCAAAACAGCATCTGGAGGAAAGATTACTGCTTGCAATTCACGAGGCAAATGAAGGATTTGGGTTTGGTTGAAGATTGCAGTTGTGGTAAAAACAAAAGGGTACAAAAACAGTGTATAATATAATTGCATTTTGAAGTTAGAGGAGGTAATGGTGGTGGCTTATGACCTGTTGAGTTGATATATTGTTTATAAATTACTGTACAGTCGTAAATCACTTAACAAATTGCTTCCGTAGTTGAAATTTTGTCTACCTGTTTCTCTCTTTTTTCACCCCTAGTTGTTATATCTCTAGATACATAGAGAAAAACAGAAGCCCCTTTATTCTATACGTGTAGATTCTTGGTTGATTTATATTTTTATCTTGATGATTTGTCAAGCTTGTTAATATACTAACTCTAACTCAGCAACAAATTGGATTTTTTTGGTACCTTTTTTAGTTCATTAGTTTGGTCTTGAGAGGGAGGCAATTGTTTCAAATCTATTTTTCTCCATAATGCATATTTTGTTTTCAACTTTGACAGGTTTTTTGAAGAAATTTATTTATTTTTAATGTAGTTTAGTAGTTTCCCTTATAGTCAAGTAGCTTATGAATCTCATACATTGTTTGGTTGTATATCGGTTCATCATCAGTGTCACAAGTTTCGATCTCGAGAATCGGTATTCGTCCCCCTCTCCCGATATGTACTAAAAAAAAACAAGTTCCTTTTAAAATTTTCCAACATATAGTGAGTCATAATGAATTACTTAGGGTATGTTTGAACCCTTGATTGCCCTTGCGTAACCCACAATTTATAATAATCTACATTTTTATTATAATCCACAATTTATTATAATATTTTATCTATCATAATCAAAGCGAATACATCTTTATAGTTTTATATGACATTAGACACTTACTGAAGTCAAAGTTTAACCAGGTTTGATTTTTTTTTTGTTTTTATTGAAATGAGGTTTGAATCTTTCTAATTATAAATAAAAAAAGAACTCTATGAAAATTCAATAACTAAAAGTGTATTCTCATATAATTGACACTTTCTATTTGTAAGCGATATATTTCTAGAAGGTAAGAAAATATTAATTAAGCTCATGAAAACTGAAGGACGAAATAAATAATTAACAGATTATGCTAAATATCAATATAGAAGTCAATTCCTAAGTATCTAAAAAAAAAAAAAAAAAAATCAAATTCCTCAAAAAGGAGGAATTTCATCAGTTTCAAAAGTCGTAGTTGCATTTTCATTTTGATTTATTTATGGGTTGAATGCTCCATTCTTTTACCCTCACATTTGTGAAACACTTAAAAAACAAAAGTTTTTTTTTTTTTTTGAAAAATGATAAAAGTAGTTTTATATTCAATAGTTCTTATTTACTTACATCAAATACTTTAGATTTCTTGAAATTAAAAAAAAAACCATTTATCAATGTAAACAAATATTTATTTCAAATAGAATAGCAATCGGCATATTTGACTTTCAGTTATGATTTTTTAATTGAAAACTAAACTTTATTATCATATTAGTTAGCTCATGTACTTTGAATGGTTCTAAAATATAACAACACTCCGATATTTGTTTTCATTAAAAAAAGTCTGAGAGAACATTCGAGAATAGTTTTTTTTCGTTGGTCTGGTATTTTGCTCGTTGTCAAAGGATAAAAATAGAACCACGTGGCCATCTCTAATTCGTTAATTACTCGATTTAATAGCCTGAAATTATAATTAATTATACCATTTTCGAAATAGAAAAAAATAAAGAAAATCCCAAAGCCCAATTACCAGGCTCGATATATAAACAGGCTAGAAAAAAGAAACCCCACGAAAACCAGTGACCCTGAAGCGCAGATCTCATTCGCCGCCACCGCCATTTCGTTTCTTCTCCTTATCGCCGTCGCCTTCTCTCATCGCCCGTAATCATGCCTCGTCGGAGCTCCGGTGGTCAGTTTTACGTCCATTTCTCTTTCAAATCTTCTTATGTTGCTCGTTATTTCTACGTTCTGATGATTTTATTTGACCTGATTTTGTTTCCGATTCGTTTTTCTTTGTTTTCTTCCATTCCTTGAATGTTTTTCTATGGATTTTGTCACACCGATTGGATTAGATATCTTGCTTTGTGAAATTTTCGTTTTTATTGATCTGATTTGTCGACAAAACGATTGATCCTTTTATTGATGTAAAACTAGGGTTTGAATCTTTTTTCATGGTTTAGGTTTAGCAAATTTATATCGTAGCAATAGATGAATATCGGAGGCTTGAGCTGTGTTTTTGTCTGAGCTTGCTTATGCATTTGGTCAGGGGTTAACCTTTACCTATTGTTGCAGGTCGATCTGCTTCTCGTCCCGCCCCACGCGCTCCAATGCGCAACCCTCCAGCGCCCGGTAATTTACTACGATTTTCATATGGTTTTATTCTCATGATAACTTAGCTATTTTTAAGACCTCTTTTTTGGGGGAGAAATGTTGAATTTGTCTTGCAGCCGTTGGGAGGGTCTGTTTGTAGGTTTTGTTCATTCGCTTTATGCCTGCGGTGGGTTGGGTTCTTACCTAGCCTCCTTGGATATGTGCCTTTACCAAGGCATGTTTTGGGGGTAAACAATCTTTAGAGATACCTTCCAATGTCTTAGAGTCGGATCTTGTGTTTGAAAAGTAAAAATTCGACTCCAAAACTGTGGGGTAGTAGGGTGTTGTTAGTCCATGGAGAGGAACCCTGAACACTTGAGCTATATGAATAAAGGTGTCTGCACTTTGGTGTCACCTTCCACATCAATTCTAATTGATTATGCCCTTCTTGGGAGGAGGTTAAGTATATGAAATATGTTACCACACTTATTTATCAGTAGATTGCAAATAATTAACGATATGTTCTTATGGTTTTGGTTATTGTATTGTTGGATTTTTCTGGATGTATCACTCTCAATATGACTGATTTGCTGTTATTTTCCATATCAAGCCAGAAGTTTCTTGTGTGTTTGGATTGAGGGTTTGTGAGAGTTTGTTTAGTGGTTGGCCCAATCTCACGTTTGGATCAAAAAGCTTCCCAAAAAGTCACCATGAAAACCTCCATTAAGCTTTCTATTAAATCCTTCATAAACCCTTAGTTACAATATCACTTAGGTAGTAAGGTTTTTTGGAACACTACTCATAACCCCTCCATTTAAATGAAAGTGTTTTGCCACAATTACTCATAACTCTTCTATCTAAATAAGTGATTTGTCACAACCACTCGTAGCCCCTCTATCCAAACGAGGTTTTAACTTAACCTAACTTCTTGTAATCACTTAAGACCTCTCATCATAACCACTACTACTCATTTCAAAACCCAATTTTCAAACACACACATGTTTTTGGCCATTTATTTTCAGCCATATTGTGAATTTGCGCTAAAATTGATATAACTTCTGCAGTTCATTCTGCTCCTCCACCTGCACCTGTACAAGGTGGTGGTGGGTCTATGCTGGGAGGACTTGGTGCCACTATTGCTCAAGGTGAGTTTAGAAGCACTTGCACTTTTTTTTCTTCAAGTAATTATTTGATTGATATCATAATTATTGCTTTTTTGTGCCGATGCGCAGGTTTGGCCTTTGGTACTGGAAGTGCGGTGGCTCACAGGGCTGTTGATTCTGTAATGGGCCCTCGGGTCATCCAACACGAGACTGTTGATTCATCTTCTTCAGCACCTTCTGTAGCGAACAATTCTGGAGGTCCCGAAGCTTGTACTGTTCAATCAAAGTCCTTTGAAGATGTAGGTTTCTTGTTCTGTATTGTTATTTATAATGACTTTCCTTTTCAACGTTTGGATGTTACAGCCATTTTCTTTTATTTTTTCTTTGCAGTGCCTGAACCACTATGGAAGTGACATTGGGAAGTGCCAGTTCTACTTGGATATGTTGAAGGAATGTCGCAGGGGCTCAGGTTCTGTTTTGGGTGCTTAAAAGAAATTGATTTTTAGAACAATTATATTATGTGTTGAAGGAATGTTGCAGTGAGCTGTGTCAAGATTGTGGCTTTTGTTGCTCCAATGTTTTCATTTTATGAGAACTTCTATAACTTCAATAAAAAGGTGTTCGATGATGAAACACTTCACCGTTTGGACTCCAATTGTTTGGTTCAGTAAACAGCATTCAAACAAACTTTTTACTATAAATCCCAATTTTTTGCTATCTAAATATGTCAAACAGACACCCCTAAAATTTGGAGTATCTGAGAGGCTATGAGTTTAATCATAGATAAGTGAACACGACACATCATTTAAATCAAACAACTGCCCAATTATCCAATTCAAATTATAACGTTTACTCCATAGTCAGTCTGTTGCTGTAATTAAAAACCCAAAACACACCTTCTGCACACCGATTCCGATCATATTCAAAGTTCTTTGGATCAAAAGCAGAGTGAAAGAACTTTGAATTATTCTCAACTTTGCAATAATCAGTTGAGATGTGCATAAAGATAGTGACATCTCAAATTCCTCTCAACTTTGCAATAGGCTTGGTGTTTCTTGCTACCTCAAGTACACTTCACAGAGATCAGTCTCGAATCCAAACGCCACTTTGTGAGAGAGGCTCCAAGCTTCTAGCTCAAGCGAGATCAGCTCCTTCATGATCTCCAACATGGTCATTGGTAAAACAAGGATGCTGCTGCTCACATTCTCCAGGCTCTGGCTCTCGACATTCAAGGATTCGAAACCTCGGCTATCGAATCACTCAATATGCTTTGTCGCCACTCGCTGTTAAGTAGCTCACCGATCTGGAGAGAGGCAATGCATTGTTCAAACGAGACGTTGAAAATGGCCATGAATTGGCGAGGCCAAGCTGAGTCGGCTCGGATGGACTATACCGAGCATCTGGCGCCAAGTCGGAATGGGAATGGCTATTGTTGGTTGGGGAAATACTTTGAGATGAAGAAACTAAGAGGAGAAGTAAAGAAAGCGCAGTCAGAGAGGCATTACAATGCCCCCCGAGCGTTGGATACTCGCTCTGGAAGAAATCTCTCAATTATTTATCTTATGATTCAAAATGATTTTGTGAGATGAAATTTTATAGGTACAATGCACTTTCCATTTTTTAAATTTTTTTTATAAATTGGTTGTGGCAACTTGCACATATCTAATAATAATTCTATCTAGTATGTAATTTTAAAAACTTATTGAAATTAAAACAATATGCAATGAATTATCATGAACTTCATTCAAGTTTGTTCTATTTTAGTTTCTACTTGTTCATAAATTTTCATAAGTTCCATTTTGATCCCTAAAAAAAAAAGTTCACACACATCTATAGTATTTTTTTCCTTAAAAAAATCAACATATTTCTCTATAAATTCTAATCCATGCACTATTAGAAGTTGAGCCCACAATACTTAAACAACCTTAGTTGCCAACTCAAACCACAATACTTAAACAACCTTAGTTGCCAACTCAAACCACAAATAAAATAACTGTCCATAGAATTCTAGGATGACACCACCAATGCCTAAACATACGATTATTCTTAAAAGCTCAACTGCAATGGAAATGATTTTCCAAAGTTTTAAGTTACCTGGTTAAGTATAACTAAAGTAATGCCTACTTCAAACTCTACTGACCGGTAAAGAAAAATTTATTTTAGTTTCCTAAAACTTGAACCAAATCCGTATAAGTAGGTTAACTATGCTCAAAATTACTTTACGCAAGGTTGAAAAATTTTCACGAATAATGTTAACCATTAGAAATGCAAGGACTCGTACAAGCATATATGACCTACCAAAAAATAACAAGTATCAAAGATCATTGTGTCAAGAACTAGATTATTGGAACTTAAATTAAAGGCAAGGACAATGTGTTTTGGGTACACAAACTCAAAAGTACAAGCTAAACAAATAGAAACAAAAGATTCTGGAAAACTCCAAATTAAATAAAATCTGTCAGCAATTTAAGAATAACGTCATACAAAAGATGAGCTCAATTGAATGTAAAGATCAACTCTTGTGCAATAAAAACAACTACAGAACAAGCTCAAAATTAATTATGGAGCAGATTCTAAAAACTTGCACAAACTGAGCTACATAACTCCAAATAAAGCAAAATGAACTCCTACAATCAAGAATAATGCATTGAGCCCACATAAAACTTAAGAACAATTGAAATTTAGTAGCAAATAATGTACATTAAACTCTCAAGAATGAAACACAAAAATAGATGCTATATAAATCACTAAAACTTGCAAAGCTCAAAATAAAGTGAACTCACAATTCAAGAATAATGTCAGGAATGTTTATGTAAAATTTGGTACCATATGAACTACAAGAACAAGTTTCGGACAACGAACAACCTAGAATAAAAAAAACAAAAAGGAGCACAATTTTACTTTGGACATCAAATATAGATCTAAACCGATTCCAAGATGAAAAACTACTACTAGCTTTATAACATAGTTTAAACATGTTGGCAAATTTTTAAAGAAGCTTAAATGACAAAGATATGCAAAAATGACTAATAATACAAAAGATGTAAATTACGAAAAATTCACCTTTAAGTTCTAAAAACTGACCTAAGTCTAAACTAATGCAACAACCTACTGAAAAAAATCTTGAGAAATATATTTAAAAGATACTCGAGTGACGAGTTTATTAAAGATGAAAGTAGGACATGCTAAAACTAGAATTCATGCACAAATTTGCTAAACAAGAATGAGAATGAGAATTCAACACATGCGTTAGGAAAAGTTTTTAGTGACTAGGCATTAACTTGGCAATGCTAGAAGTTGGCCCACAATACTTAAAACAACTTCTTTCGCCAACTCAAACCCCAAACAAATCAATATGTCCATAAATTTCTAAGACGACCCCCAACAATGCTCGAACATACGATTCTTTTTAAAAGCTCAGTGATGAAAATAATTTTTGAAAGCTTTAAGTTTCAACTCTTTTTATTCCTAAACATTTAACTGATAGTTTCACTTAAATAATGACTACTACAAACTCTATTCACTTTTAAAGCAAGATTTGTTTTAGTTTCCTTAAACTTTAACCAAATCACTTTACTTTGATGCAAGGTTGATCGATTTTCCCGAGTAATGTTGACAATGAAAATTTTCATGACTCACACAACATACATGACCTTAGCAACAAAAGATAAGTATCTAAGATCATTGTCTTAAGAGCTAGATTATGGGTAAATTAAGACAATGTGTTTTTTTTAAACAAATTAAGACAATGTGTTGTTGGGTTTACAAACGGTTGAATTATGTTAAACCACCAATCAATCCAAAAGCCTAAGCTCGTGGATTGGGGTAAATTTAATTATATCAACCAACACTCCTCTTCACCAGGGCTTTGAAATTTGAGAAATTCTCTACAAGTGAAATTTAATTTTAATTGGGGAAAAAACGACTTGGCAGGGATGAGATCCGAACTCATGACCTCCTGCTTTAATACCATCAAGAAATTTATTATTCTTGTATATCAAACTCATAATACAAACATACAATACAAACATATATTTATGCACAATGAAGGAAACCTAATTTAAACAAACTTCCTAAATTCTAGGAATCAAATAACAAATATAACTTCCAACTTTATATTAATTTCAACACAAACTTAAAACAAAGACAAAAGACTCTACAAATCTCCAAATTAAATAAAATAAGCATCCACGTTCAAGAGTAAGGAGCATGCACACAAAAAATGAGCTCAATTTCAAATAAAGATCCAAGTTTGTATAACAAAAACAAAGACAAAAAAAGCTGAAAATTAATTATGCAACAGATTTCTAAGAACCTGCACAAACTGAGCTACATAACTCCATTTTAAGCAAAGTAAACTCCAACAGTTCAAGAAAAATGTAGTGAGTATGCCTATAAGATTTCAGGTCAATTGGTATTTAGTAGCAAGAGTTGGACGTTGAACTCTAAAGATACAAAACAAAAAAAAAACAGCAGGTATATAAATCACTCAAACTTGCACCAAATAAGCTACAAAGCTCCAAATAAGGTGAAATCAAAGCTCACAGCTCAAAATAATGTATGGAATGTATATGTAAAATTTGGTATCAAATGAACTGCATTGGACACCAATTAGCCTAGGGTAAAAATAACAAAAAGTAGCAGATTTTCACTTGAGACGTCAAATATAGATCTAAAGCGATTCAAATGTGGAAAACTACTCCTAGCGCTTCTAATATATAATTTGAACATGTTGGAAAATTTTGAAAACAAAAGATGCTTAAATTATAAAGATATGCAAACAATTCACCTAGATTGCCAACAACTTACCTAAGCATAAACTAGTGCAACAACCTACTTAAGAAATATATTTAAAAGATACTTGAGTAGTGATCTAGGGTATGAAACATGCTTCTAATCTGTGCACTAACTAGGCACTACTAGAAGTTGAACCCACAATACTTTAATGACTTTTGCTGCCAACTTAAATGCCAAACAAACCAATATGTCTATAGAATTCTAGGATGACACCCCAACTATGGCCAAACATACGGTTCTTTTTATAACCCTTGCCATCATGAAAGTGATTTTCTAAAGTTGTCAGTGATAACTCTTTCCTTAATCCAAAACACCTATTTGTATCTTATGTTAAGTTTCACTTAAGTAAATGCCACTTCAAACTCTATTGACCTGAAAAGCACAATTCATTTTAGTTTCCTTGATGCAAAGTTGAATGATTTCACGAGTAATGTTAACAATGAGAAAATCTACTACTTTTGTTATTGTTATCCTTGGTTGTTCGGTGTCCAAAATTTGTTCTTGAAGTTTATTTGATAACAAACTTTACATACACATTCGTGACATTATTCTTGAACTGTAAGCTTTGATTTAACTTTATTTGGAGCTTGGTAGCTCATTTGGTGCACGCTTAAGTGATTTATGCAACTGCTGTTTTTTGTGATTGTCTTTAGAGTTTAAAGTCCAACTTTTGCTACTAAATTCCAATTCATCAAAAATTTATTATTCTTGAAATGTAGGAGTTGATTATGTTTTATTTGGAGTTATCTAGCTCAGTTTGTGCAGGTTTTGTAAATTCTACTGCATAATTAATTTCCAGCTTGTTTTGTTTTTGTTGAATTATATGAAACCACCAATCAATCTAAAAGCTTAAACTGATGGATTGAGGTAAATTTAATTATATCGACTAACAATTTCTTATTTTCTCTAACACAAACTTCGATCCTTGAATCCAACTGAGCTCATCTTTTACGTGCATGTTCCTGACGTTACTCTTGAACTGTGGACACTAATTCTATTTTATTCAGATATTTATAGTCTTTTGTTTATGCTTCTTTATTTTGCACTTTTGAGTTAGTAAACCTCCCAACATATTGTTCTTACCCAGAATTAAAAATCAAATAGTGAACCAAAGGTTAAAATACCGTTTTGATCCATGTACAACTTTGATAGAATCTACCACACTATTTTATTAAACTACGATAAATCTGATACGATCCGGCCTTGGCAGTTTAGGAATATTAGTATTTATTATTAGTTAATTGCTATTTTAAATGTATTGGGCTTGGGCCTATTATTAGTATTTTATTAATTAGGTCAAATTAGGGTTTAGAGTTATTATAAATAGGTGAGGTTAGGTCTTTGTTATTCATCCATTTGAATTGTCGTATTTTGTACTCTGGCTCTTAGAGAGATCCTCTTGGGAGATTTATCTTATTTTAATAGAAAAGTGTGGTAGCTCATATCATTTTGGTATCAGAGCCGTTTGCCGATCCGAGAATGGTTACTACTAAGATGGAATCCAGGATGCAAGCGTGTGAAGAAGGAACGGCCGACTTGGCTAGGAAGTTACAAGAGACTAACGCAAAGATGGAAGCGATGGAAGAAAGGTTAGGGAAAAGGCTGGATTTGCAGGATTCGAAGCTCGAGACGATGAACCGAAATCTGGAACTTTTAGTGGAGACAATCCGAGCAGACAAGGGGAAGGGCTCGATGCCCAAGTCAGAGAGTAGAAGGAAGGGATGGACCGGGTTGTGACAGGAGATTTAGAAAATTGGAGATGCCGATTTTCAAGGGCCTTGTTGATGAGGATCCGGTAGGATGGTTGAGTCGGGTCGAGCGTTATTTCCTGGTAAACAAGTTGACTGAATATGAAGGGGTTGAGGCAGCAGGGTTATGTTTAGAAGGGGAGGCATTGGAGTGGCTTCAATATGAGGACCGTGCTCCTTTTCGTTCCTGGAACGAATTCAAAGATGGGTTGTTGGAGCGTTTCCAACCGGTGGCCCAGGCCAATAAGTATGCCAACTTCATGAGTTTGAAGCAAATGGGAACGGTAAAGGAATATCGTCGGAGCTTTGAGCGCTTTGCTAAGGGAATGCGCGATATCAGTATGAGTGCATTGGAGGGGAAGTGGGAAAGTGGACTGAAAGAGGAGATACGGAGCGCAATGCGTAAACTACGACCAGTGGGCATTGAAGAGAAAATGTTTATGGCCCAAGTGATTGAGGATGATTTTGCTTTTCAGGCCTCCCAAAACGAGGGAAGTACTTCTGCAACAGTTAAGGCTAAAGCAGGAACGATTGGATCGGGAACTGGAAGCACAGAGATTTTGTCCCACAGGACTACAACCGTTCACCCGACGTCTTGTAAAAAACTCACTGAAGCTGAAATTCGAGCTAGGAAGGACAAAGGGTTATGTTTCCGCTGCGATGAACAATTTGTCCCCGGACATCGTTGTAAGAAGAAAGAGCTTCAGAATTTGGATGTGTGGGTCATTCGAGATGCGCACGATTACCAGGATGTTGAGGTGACTGAATTTTCTCCAGAAGATGGAGCTGCAGAAGGTGGCATCGGAGATGGAACACCTTGAGGACAAGGTGGCTCTTGGGGGGGGAAAGTATTGATACGATCCGGCCTTGGCAGTTTAGGAATATTAGTATTTATTATTAGTTAATTGCTATTTTAAATGTATTGGGCTTGGGCCTATTATTATATTTTATTAATTAGGTCAAATTAGGGTTTAGAGTTATTATAAATAGGTGAGGTTAGGTCTTTGTTATTCATCCATTTGAATTGTCGTATTTTGTACTCTGGCTCTTAGAGAGATCCTCTCGGGAGATTTATCTTATTTTAATAGAAAAGTGTGGTAGATCATATCAAAATCTCTCGAGAGAATCTCTCAGAGAGCCCAGAGTACAAAGACGACAATTCAATAGCTGATTGACAATGACCTAACAACTCCTATTTATAGCCCTAAATCCTAATTTGACCTAATTAATAAAAGACTAATAATAGGCCCAAGCCCAATACATTTAAAATAGCAATTAACCAATAATTAATGAATACTAATATTCCTAAAATGCCAAGGACGGATCGTATCAATACTTTCCCCCCCAAGAGCCACCTTGTCCTCAAGGTGTTCCATCTCCGATGCCATCTCTTACAACCCCGTCTTCTGGCAAAAAATCTGTCACATCAGCATCCTGGCACTCGTGCGCATCCCGAACGACCCACACATCCAAGTTCTGGAGCTTCTTCTTCCGCAGCGATGTCTCGGAAAAATTGTTCATCGCAGTGGAAGCATAACCCTTTATCCTTCCGTGCTCGAATTTCGGCTCGAGTGAGTTTTTATAGGACGTCGGTTGAATGGTTGTAGTCTGTGAGAAAGAGTCGTTGTGCTTCCGGTTCGAAACAATCGTTCTCATTTTAGCCTTGGCCGTTGTAGGAGTCCTTCCCTCATTTTGGGTAGCACGAAAAACAAAATCATCCTCAATCACTTGGGCCATAAACATTTTCTCTGCGATGCCCATCGGCCGCAGATTTACGATCGCGCTCTGTATCTATCTCTTTTAGTCCACTTTCCCACTTCCCTCCAATGCACTCGCGACCGATATCGCGCATTCCCTTAGCAAATCGCTCAAAATTCGGCGATATTCCTTCACCGCACCTATTTGCTTCAAACTCATAAAGTTGGCGTACTTATTTGCTGAGCCGCGGTTGGAAACGCTCCAACAACCCATCTTTGAATTTGTTCGAGAGCGAAAAGAGCACGATCCTCCTCATACTGAAGCCACTCCAATGCCTCCCCTTCTAAACATAACCCTACTGCCTCAACCCCTTCATATTCAGTCAGCTTGTTGACCAGAAAATAACGCTCGACCCGACTTAACCATCCCACCGGATCCTCGTCAGCAAGACCTTTGAAAACCGGCATCTCCAATTTCCTGAATCTCCTGTCACACCCCGGTCCCTCCTTTCCTCCTACTCTCTGACTTCCCCGTTCGAGTCTTCCTTCTCCTCCCCACCCGAAATCTCGTCCCCTATTTCGGACATTGTCATTCCACCCCCTATCGTTCCAACCTTCATGCGCCAACGCCCTATCATAGCCCATGCGCAACCTCCTCTCCTCCAGAACCTTGTTTTCACTCCCCACGACCCTTGGATCTCCCTTCTGGCCGAACTCCGGTCCCGGTAAATCGTAGACCCAATTTCGACCTCGATCGTTCCAACCGTCATGCGCTATTGGTCTGTCGTAACCAATGCGCACCCTCCTATCTTCTGGGAAACTGTTTCCCCTTCCGTCAACCCGTGGGTCCTCCCTTCGGTCGATGTCCGGCCCCAGAAACCTTTCTCCGTCTCCAGGCCCATGGAACCCATCTCTCTGGTCCAACCCGACGAACCCAGACCGACCCGACCCGGTCCCCCTTGACCGCCGCCTGGCCCGCCATGCCACACGCCCGACCCGCACGCCCCGCTCGACCCTAACTCCGCTGCTGCCCGGACCCCAACCCGAGCCATCCGCGCCGCCCACGCCCACGCCCGACCCGCAGGCCCCACGCCCCCGCTAGACCCCAACTCCGCCGCTGCCCGGACCCCAGCCCGAGCCATCCGCGCTGCCCACGCCCGACCCGCAGGACCCACGCCCCCGCTCGACCCCAACTCCGCCGCCGCCCGGACCCCAGCCAGAACCATCCGCGCTGCCCACGCCCACGCCCGACCCACAGCCCCCACGCCAGCGCTCGCCTCCGACGTCGCACGCCACCTCGTTCGCGCCCCCGCTCGAGCCCCAGCCCACGACCTCCGCACCGCCAGCTCCCGAACCCCAGCCCGCGCGTCCTCCCGCGCCCCCCTACCCGCGCCATTCGCGCTCGCGCCCCAGCATGCGCGACCCCCAGCGCCGTTGCCGCCCGAGCTCCAGCCCGCCCGCCCGCCTACGACGTGGCCGTCACCCTCTGTCTGCGCCCCAAGACTTCCGCCGTCGCCGCCGCGTTCTTGCGCGCGCGCTTTCGGTCCCCCTCGGCCCCTGCGACACCCTCGCGCCCCAGCCCAGCCGCGAGCGAGCCTGCGCCCGCCGCTCTCCCTTCCGGTTACTGCGCGCACCCCTTTCCCTTTATCCGCGACAGTTGGTTCGGGATTCGACGGTTCCGGTTTGCGTTCTAAAAGCTTCTGCATGTTGAGATTCAACTGTCCAAATTCATGATCCATCCGACTCCCCATAGCTGCCAACTGAACCTCGAACTCTTTCTGTTTTTTTAGCATCTCGGCACCGTTTTCCTCACACTCTTGCATCCTGGTCTCCATCTTAGTACTCACCATTCCCGGATCGGCAAATGGCTCTGATACCAAAATGATAGAATCTACCACACTATTTTATTAAACTACGATAAATCTCTCGAGAGAATCTCTCAGAGAGCCCAGAGTACAAAGACGACAATTCAATAGCTGATTGACAATGACCTAACAACTCCTATTTATAGCCCTAAATCCTAATTTGACCTAATTAATAAAAGACTAATAATAGGCCCAAGCCCAATACATTTAAAATAGCAATTAACCAATAATTAATGAATACTAATATTCCTAAAATGCCAAGGACGGATCGTATCAAACTTTTCCGATTTTGATCCCAAAAATTTCAAATATCCAATGTACTTAAACAAAAAGGCTTAAAATTAAGCTTTTTTGAAATACAACACTAAAATTGGAAAACAGTAAAAATAAATAAATCTCAAAGTAGAGAAACTAAAATAATATTGTAACCTAAACAAAAAATGTGTTGGATTTGTTACCATACAAACAAGGCATTCACCGCAAGTTTAGCATTCTGCAGATTTCCAGTCAATCACTATCAGAATTTTATACTATCAATTCTTTGTATTGCAAAACAAATCATTTCATTGACTAAAAATCAAAACAAAAAGCATGTCAATAGTGAGCATCAATAAAAAGTTAGAAAATATCAAGGCATGAAACCAAAAAGAAGCACAAACAATATGACGAAGTACCAAAGGCCAGCAAAAGCTTCTAAAATCTTACCAGCAAAACAAAACTCATTTACTTCAAGCGACATTTATCATCATCCTTTTTGGCTTGGTCGAACACAAGGATCATAAAAAATAACATAGAAAAATCAGATAGAAACAGAAAAAAGGTGACCCAAACCAACAATTACCAAATAGTGATATACTTCTATCCGTAGAAAATGTATGTGTTTGTGTTGACTAGAAAATGCTTAAATGAGGTATATAGTTACTCAACTCATAACTTTCATTATGGACACCAAATGCTTATAAATACATTAAGATGGCAACACTAAGAAATGGAAAGTTTCCAAATGCAAATTAATTGCTTAATGTTAGAAAAGATGCCCAAGTTCCCCAACAACAAATATTTATATATATAAAAACAATACAGATGCAAAATTCGAGGTTACAATTTGATGCATTCTCAAATCTAAAATGGTAAGAAAATATGTATGCATGTTATATAAAAATAGCAATAAGCGGTAGACTTTTACTTAAGACACCAAATATAGATCTAAAGCTATTCTAACATGCAAAACTAACCCTAGAGCTTCTATTACATATTTTAAACAAGTGTTGCAAAGTTTGAAAACAAAGGATTGCAAATATGCAATAAAAATGCAAAAGATGTGAAGTGCTGAAAATTCACCTTAAGTAACAAAAACTGACCTATGCTTAAAGTAGTGCAACAACCTACTCAAAAATCTTAAGAAATATACTTAAAAACCAAGATTCAACACTCAACTCATAACTTTCATTATGGACACCAAATGCTTATAAATACATTAAGATGGCAACACTGAGAAATGGAAATTTCCCAAATTGGCTAACCAACTCAACTACATTAAAAAAACTAATGTATTTCCACGAATTTTTAAAATGTGATTACACAGCATGCTTCCAAAGAAAATTAATTGCTTAATGTTAGAAAAGATACCTAAGTTCCCCAACAACAAATATTTATATATATAAAAACAATATAGATGCAAAATTCGAGGTTACAATTTGATGCATTCTCAAATCTAAAATGGTAAGAAAATATGGATGCATGTTGTTATATAAAAATAGCAAAAAGCGGTAGATTTTTACTTAAGACACCAAATATAGATCTAAAGCTATTCTAACATGCAAAACTAACCTTAGAGCTTCTATTACATATTTTAAACATGTGTTGCAAGGTTTGAAAACAAAGGATTGCAAATATGCCATAAAAATGCAAAAGATGTGAAGTGCTGAAAATTTTTCACCTTAAGGGGCTGTTTGTTTGACATATTTAGGTAGGAGTTATATTTAGGATTTACTAACTCTTCCTCAAAACCTACATCCAATTGAGTTTTTACGAATTCCTCCTCAATTTTACTTTTGAAAATAGCTCTCATTTCTAACCATTCATTTTTAATCATTCATTTATAACCACTCAATCATTTATAACCACTCATTTTTAATCATTCCTTTCAAATCAATCAAAATAACTTATTATTAACCACTCATTTTTAATCATTTCTATTTTAACTACTAAAAATAACTACTCATTTTAAATCTACATCCAAACAAGATTTTGACTATAACTCTTCTACACAAAAACTACATCCAAACGAGTTTTTGGCACAACTATCAATTTTTAACTACTCAATATAACTCATCAATACAACTCCTTAACCTAAAAACTACCTAAATATGTCAAACAAACACCCCCTAAATGACAAAAACTGACCTATGCTTAAAGTAGTGCAACAACCTACTAAAAAATCTTAAGAAATATACTTAAAAAAATGTTTGAGTGGTAAGTTTACTAAAGATGGGAGTAGATCAAGCTAAAAACTAAGATTCAACATAAGCTCAAATTCGCCAAACAAGAATGAGAAGCTCGGATTAGGGGTTTTCAACGTGAAATGTTTTTTTATATGAATATGCTTTGTATTAAACCAAAGATCTTAACAAATTAACCAACTAAACTCGAGGATAATATTGCAAAAGAAGAAAAGAAATGACAAGTCATATTTATGTTCCACCAAGACAGAGCATGAATACAACAAGAAAGCAAAACAAATGAGCTAAACAAAAACAGATAAGAGCTTCTAGTCAACCTATCAAATGACTCGTTCAAGCAATTAAAACATTTTCCTCAACAAAAAGTTTAAAAACACACACACGCACACAATCTATAACCATTTCCACTATAAAAAGAAAATCAAACAAAGAATTGCCTAGACATTCTATTAAAAAACAATAAAGAATAACTTACGATCAAATGCACGTGAAATAGATATAAAACCTTGTCATAGACAAAAACAATTTCACAACCACAGTTGATCTAGATGTTCCTTCTCTTTAAGAATAGACAAAGATCTTCCTACAACCAAAGTTTGAACAAAATAATAGAAACTACTATCAAGTTAAGTTTCTCCACTTTAAGACTATTAATTGTAAAGTTAATAAATGAGGAGAAAAATACATTTGGCATACATAATCATCATCGAACTACTTTGAGTCACAACACTAAGAAATTGAAACGTAGAGTCTAGGATGTCATACCTTTTCAAGAAGTGGCTCAAAAATAGAAGAGTTCTTGAACCTCCCTGAAACTTAACTTTTTTATACAAAATTATATCACATCTTAAATCCATTAACCATAAAAACACAACGAGTACAAAATATAGTCTTCCATCCATCATGTTGACCAATACAACCCAATGTTTTCCTTTGTTAATCCTTCATTTAATCTCATGAGCTTCTCCCCCACTTCCTTTAAACTTGCAAACCCAAAATAATCTACTGATAAATTTCCAATTATGTGCTTTGTGTCTAAGAAAAATCCTCCGATTGACTATCGTGACCATACTTTGGGTCCATAAGGTTTAAGTTTTTTGTCTATTTGTTTCTGAGATATCAAATGTTACACTTAAGCTTGCGAGGTTTAGAAAAAGGTTTTAAACGGCCATTGATCTCCAATTGACCACTACTTGAACTTGTTGATTCGAAAAATTATACATAATCATATATATTAATTTATTATGACGAGACAATATAAGTTGACATCTCCTTCTAATTTCCTTCTTCTTCGACGGCCAACTTGTTTTATAGATCTAGAAATTCTACACTAGAGCGGAAGCTTCCTCTTAAAGTCACAACTTGAGTAGAAAGGTCAACTATGATTCAACTATTAAAATTGGTTAAATAAACTACAAGGGAATATCTAAGATGAATATCAAATGAACAAGAATGAGTGAGTTGGTCGTCCAGCTAGACAACTTGATCAAGAAAATGATGGGAGCCCCCACTGTACAAAATTTAAACAGGAAGGACAATTACCAATTTTGGACTTCCAAGTAATTGTCTATGTTCTTTAGATTTTTTTTATCTACTAACTCTTTGCTTGGACATTTCAAGGATTCAACGAGAGTGTTAAATAGAAGTCAGTAAGTCAATCAACAAAGAAAACAAGCATTCAACTAATCTGAATAACCTAAGGCTATATAGTGGAAATGGAAACAGAAGACAGTTGAACCAAATAAGTTATGAACTAAACATCCTACAGTTTTACATCAATGGGTTCTAACTAAATACAACTACCTCAATAGAATCCAACAATCAAGATTAGACTAAACAGAATAACTACCCATCATCAATCAGAAGGTTCAAATTAAGTCTTGGCTATCTATTTAAAAATGATTCACGTGTAATTGAGGAGGTGGATGTAACAAGAGAGTTAATATATTCATGTTGTATTCTTGTGAGGGTGAAATGATAAATGCTTGTGTTCGTCTGTGTATTGTACTTGTGTGGAGTTATTCAAAGCAAAGCATGGAAATACTAACGATTACCTCTTGACAAATGGACGTAGAACACTTCGGGGGTCGAACCACTATAGATTTTTGTATTCTTTCATCTTTCCTTAATTTTTTTACTATTCTCTTTGTTGTTGTTTTTGTAATGCTCGGTAACTTTCACATACAAAACAGAAAAGAGAATTGGTTTAGTAAACATTCTGAATTCAAAGAACTTAGGAAAAAGGAAATGTAAGGAACACGCAATTATGATTAGTTACCTCTCTTTGTGAGAATCATCCAAGTAATCATCCTTTTTCATCTATTGTTTTCTACTGAAGTCTTTTGTCAGTGAAATAAAAGTACGCAAAGAAGAATAAGAAAATAAGTCAGTAAAGAAAGTATGGTTTAGAAGAAAACAAAGTAATGAGAATTTACCAATTCTGGACTTCCTATGTTCTTTAGATTTTTGTTATCTACTAACTCTTTGCTTGGAAATTTCATGGATTTAACAAGTGTTAAATAGAAGTCGGTTAGTTAGTAATCAAAGAAAACAAGCATTCAACTAATCTAAACAACTTAAGGCTAAGGCTACATGCTGGAAATGGAAACAAAAGGCAGGTGAACCAATTTTGTTACGAACTAAACATCCTATAGTTTTATATCAATGGATTCTAACTAAATACATCTACCTCAACAGAATTCAACAGTCAAGATTATTCTAAACATAATAACTACTTATATATCAAAAAGCTCAAATAAGTTTCTTGGCTATCTATATAAAAATGATTCACATGTAATTGAGGAGGAGGATGTAAGAAGTAAGTTCATATGCTTGGTGTATTCTTGTGAGAGTGAAGTGATGAATTCCTAAGTTCATATGAGTATCGTACTTGTGAGGAAATACAAATGATTACCTCTTGAAGAGTGGACATAGACCACTCTATGACAAACCATTATGGATCTTTGTATTCTTTCTTCCTCCTTTAAACTTTTTTTTTTACCTATTAATTGTGAAATCCCGTTGCATAGAGCTCCTCCACCAGATTAAGTCCATTTTATCATTTCCTTGGAATTTGAGAAGATGTTGTTTCTTTTTCATGAGAACGTTTTGCAACTGTATCAAAACTTGAAACCTGATAGAAAATCATGGAAGCACGTTGATAGATCAATTGTAAAATTACTTGCGAGCAATGCATTAAAAAGGAGAAAAGGGGCTTTGATAGGGTTGGGTCTTAATAGAAATAGGAATAATATAAGGGTATGTTAGCAATTACTTGGGGAGTTGTAATTACCTGGGGAGTAAATCTTCCTTTAAACTTTTAGGCCCCGTTTGATAACCATTTGATTTTTTGTTTTTGGTTTTTGAAATTTAAGCTTATTTTTACTCAAATTTCCTACCATGTATTCTATCTTTCCAAATATGTATCCATCATTTCTTAAGAAAAGTAGGTGATGTTAACCAAATTTCAAAAACAAAAACAAACTTTTGGAAGCTACTAATTTTTTTGTTTCCAAATTTTGGTTTGGTTTCTAATAATATAGGTAGGAGGTAGATATCCAACTATGAAAATACATATGGTAAGGTTACTAAGGTAGGTGTTGTAGGCTTAAATTTCAAAAACAAAAACTAAAAACAAAATGGTTATCAAACGGGGCCTTAACTATTCTCTTTGTTGTTTCTTTGTGATGCTCGGTATTGTCCACATACAAAACAAAAAAAAGAATTGGTTAAGAAAGCATTTTGGATTCAAAGAACTAAGATAAAAGGAAAAAGCAAATATCAAGCAATTATGGTTTGTTACCGTCCTCTCTTTGAGAGAATCATCCAAGTAAGCAGTCATCCTTTTTCATCTGTTGTTTTCTACTGAATTTTTTGTTAGTGAAATGCAACTACACAAAAAAGAATAAGAAACAAGTTAGTAGAGAAAATATAGTTTATAAGAAAACCAAGTTGAACTTACCCATTTTGGACTTCGAAGTAAGTGTCTCTATTCTTAAGATTTTTGTTATCTACTAACTCTTTGCTTGGAAATTTCATGAAATCAACAATAGTGTTAAATAGAAGTTGGTAAGTCAATCAAGAAAGAAAACAAGCATTCAACTAAACTAAACAACCTAAGGCTACATATTGGAAATGGAAACAGAAGGTTGTTGAACCAATTAAGTTATGAACTAAATATATCCTACAGTTTTACATCAATGGGTTCTAACTAAATACAACTACCTCAACAGAATCCAGCAGCCAAAATCAGACTAAACATAATAACTGCTTATAAATCAAAAAGTTCAAATAAGTTTTTTGGCTCTCTATATAAAAATGATTCACATGTAATTGAGGAGAATGATGTAAGAAGTGAGAGTTCATATGCTTTGGTGTATTATTGCAATAGTGATGAATGTTTGTGTTCAGATGAGTATCGTACTTTTGAGGAAATACAAATGATTACCTCTTGAAGAGTGGACGTAGACCACTTTAGAACAAACCATTATAGATCTTTGTATCCTCTCTTCTTCCTATAAACTTATAACTATTCTCTTTGTTGTTTCTTTTGTGATACTTGGTATTGTCCACCTACAAAATTTAAATTATAAAAAAAAGGGTTATGTAAGCATTATGGATTCAAAGAACTAAGGTAAAAGGAAAAGCAAATAGCAAGAATTTATGGTTTGTTACCTACCTCTCAGTGTGAGAATCATCCAAGTAAGCAATCATCTTTTTTCATGTGTTGTTTTCCTACAACCCATGTTTAAATAAAATAATGGACATTAGTATGATGTAAAGTTTCTCAACTTTAAGACTATTAATTGTAGGGTCAATAAGTGAGGAGAAAAATACCTTTGGCATACATAATCATCATCGAACTGCTTTGATTCAAACACTAAGAAATTGAACAACCGTAGAGTCTAGAATGTACATTAGTATCATGTAAAGTTATACCTAGTGTTTTAAAAGGCGCCTTGCGCTTTTTAAAACACTGGTACCACTTTAAGACTATTAATTGTCGGGTCAATAAGTGAGAAGATAGCCCCACTTAAGAATCATGATCCGTACCTCAACCCCTCGAATGTTTGTCACCACCATTCTCAAACTTCTCAAAGCATGGCCTGCAATTCCTTGAACCTATACTCCTTGCCATAGCAACCCAAAGATTGCTTCTTCCAAGTTCATCCCCCCGTAAGATAAAGCATACACTCACATTCACCATCACCCATACCCCAACACTTGGAAACCAACAATAGCTTCCCCAAAAGCACATGTATACTCTGTCATTCTAATATCAAAGAAGAACATAGAACACCACACACCTCACATTTACAAACAAAGAGTTAGAATATATATTACATTTTTTTAACCACCCAACATTCACCAAAGAAATAACCTTAAAATCTTCACAACAGCACAATTTTACCATTGCACACTTTCACCACAAGCATTTCCTGTTCCAACTTAAACCAAACTCTCAAGTCAGACCATCCCAAATATCAACACACAATTTACACAAAATTAAAACCAAGAAAGAGCACCATCCGAGACTCTCACCTGTTGTTCAGTCTTCCATGAAGTTTGAACCCATTGCCTCCTACACGCACAAGAGACATCATAAAAATCTACCTTTGGCATACATAATCATCATCGAACTGCTTTGAGTAAAAACATTAGGAAATTGAACAAACATAGAGTCTAGAATGTCATACCTTTTCGAGTGGTGGCTCATCAATAGAAGAGTTCTTGAACCTCCATGAAACTTTACTTTTTTTATCCAAAATTATATCACATCTTAAATCCATTTACCATAAAAACACAATCAGTACAAAGTATAGTATTTCATCCATCATGTTGATATAACCAATACAACCCAATATTTTCCTTGTCTGAATCTTTCAATTAATCTCATGAGCTTCTCCCCCACTTCCTTTAAACTTGCAAAACCAAAATAATCTACTGATGGATTTCCAATTATGTGCTTTGTGTCTAAGAAAATGCCTCACATAGACTATCGTGACCTCGCTTTGGATCCGTAAGGTTTAAGTTTTTTGTCCATTTGTTTTATGCTATTTCAAATGTTACACTTAAGCCTGTGAGGTTAGAAAATGGTTTTAAATGGCCGTTGAGCTCCAATTGACCACTACTTGAGCTTGTTGATTCAAATAATTATATATAATCTTTTTTTTGAAACAAGGGTAACCATGCCTGTCCCTAGGCCAGGTACCGGGAGACATCGAAGGAGTAATGTCACATATATTAATTTATTATGACGAGACAATATAAGTTGGCATCTCCTTCTAATTTCCTTCTTCTTCTCTGACGACCAACTAATTTTATAGATCGAGAAATTCTACACTAGAATAGGAAGCTTCCTCTTAAAGTTACAACCCGAGTAGAAAGGTCAACTAAGATTTAACTATCAAAATCGGCTAAATAAACAATGAGGGAATATCTAAGATAAATATCAAATAAACAAGAAGAAGTGAGTTGGTCCTCCAGCTAGACAACTTGATCAAGAAAATGATGGGAGCTCCCACTGTACAAAACTTAAAGAGGAAGGAGACCACTAGTGAAGGTGGTTGGAGAAGGACAAGGAGAAGAAGAAGGAAGAAGAGAATGTTATGCCAACTTATATAGTCTAGTAAAGAAAATTATTATAATCTGTCATAAACAAAGACAAAAAATTAATTATTATAATTTGTTATATAAACAAAGACAAAAATTAACGACCATAAATTTTTTTATTGGTCAACTAATGGTTAATTTGAGTTCAGAGCATTTGTAAAATGAGAAGGACAATAATAAAACACATAAGATTTAATAGCTCCATTCCATATCACATTTTCTTCATTTTTTACTTCTCCTAACCATCAACACAAATTTAGAAACTACAATGCAAAAATGGAATCCAAGTGAGATCGAGGCGATCAGTGGAAGATGTGCACTTGCAATGTTATGGCTAGAGATTAGGTGTGTGACATAATTTTATTTTGAAGCAAATAAAACATTTTCCTAAAAAAAAAATTAGCAAAAAACACACATAGAATCAATGACCATTGCCACTCTAAAAAGAAAACAAACAAAGAATTGCAAATAGACATTCGATTAAAAAATTTAAAGAATAACTTACGATGAAATGCACCAGAAATAGATATAAAACCTTGTCGTATAGATAAAAAATTTCAAAGTCACGGTTGGCCTAAATGCTCCTTCTCTTTAGGAATAGACATAGCCTACAACCCAAGTTTGAATAAAATAATGGACATTAGTCTCAAGTAAAGTTTCTCCACTTTAAGTGAGGAGAAAAATAGTTTTGACATACAATAATCATCATTGAACTTCTTTGAGCCAAAACACCAAGAAATTGAACAACACTATAGACTAGGATGTCATACATTTTCAAGTGATGGCTCATTAATAGAAAAGCTCTAATTGATTTTTAAGGGAAAAAGAATAATATTCATTTTATTCCCACACATTTACAATTGAGGGTTAGGTTTCTTAAATAGAGAAACTCCCCAACAAATAAGGAATGGTAAATAATGAATCACCATAAAAAACAAAATATCCCTATGTATAAGGAAATAGCCAACAGTGGAATAGACAAAGGTCTTCCTACAACCCAAGTTTGAATAATGGACATTAATATCAAGTAAAGTTTCTCCACTTTAAGATTATTAATTGTAGGGTCAATAAGTGAGGAGAAAATACCTTCGGCAGACATAATTATCATCGAACTGCTTTGAGTCAAAACACTAAGAAATTGAACAGCAGTAGAGTCTAGGATGTCAAACCTTTTCAAGTAGCGGCTCATCAATAGAAGACCTCTTTAGGAAAAGACAAAGGTTTTCTTCTTCCCTTAAACTCTTTCCTATTCTATTTGTTGATGCTCGATATTGTCCACATACAAATTAGAAAAGAGAATTGGTTTAGTAAGCATTTAGGATTAAGAGAACTACGGTAAAACGAAAAGCAAAGAAAAAGCAAATATCTTTGTGAGGATCATCCAAGCAGGCAATCATCTTTTTTCATCTATTGTAATTTACTGACTTCTTTGTTAGTGAAATGCAAGTAAGAAAAGAAGAATAAGAAACAAATCAGTAGAGAAAAAATGGTTTCCAAGAAAACAAAGAAATGAGAACTTACCAATTATAGACTTCCAAGTAAATGTCTATGTTATTTAGATTTTTAACTCTTTGCTTGGAAATTTCATGGATTCAACACGTGTTAAATGGAAGTCGGTAATTCTATCAACAAAGAAAATAAGCATTCAACTAATCTAAACAGCCTAAAGCTATATGCTGGAAATGGAAACAGAAGGCCGTTGAACCATTTTGGTTATGAACTAACCATCGTACAATTTTACATCAATGGGATCTAACTAAATATAACTACCTCAACAGAATCCAGCAGTCAAGATCATACTAAACAAAATAACAAATCATCAATTAGAAAGTTCAAATACATTTCTTGGCTCTCTATATATAAAAATGATTCACATGTAATTAAAGAGGATTAAAAAAGTGAGAGTTCATATATTTGGTGTATTCTCATGAGAGTGGAGTGGTGAATACTTGTGTTTATATGAGTATTGTACTTCTAAGAAGTTATTCAAAGCAGAGCATGGAAATAAAAAGTTGTGGAATGAATGTCATGCGATGACCATATGTGATGAATGAATGAAAGTAATGAAATGAATGTCTTGAGCTGAAAAGGCCATGGAATGAATGCAATGAGATGAATGTATAAAGCTATGAAATGAATGCAGTGAGATGGATGGATGAATGCAATAGGATGACATGATTGAATACGCAATATGTGATGAATGAATGAAAGTCATGGGATGAATGTCTTGAGATGAAAAGGCCATGGAATGAGTGCAATGAGATGAATGAATAAAGCCATGGAATGAATGTTGAGATGAATGAACGAATGTCATGAGATGAGAAAGTCATGGAATGAATGCATTGAGATGGATGACTAAAGCTATGGAATGAATGTTGAGATGAATGAATGAATGTCATGAGATGAGAGAGTCATGGAATGAATGCAATGAGATGGATGAATGAATGCAATGAGATGAAATGATTGAATGAATGCAATATGTGATGAATGAATAGAAGTCATGGAATGAATGTTGAGATGAATGAATGAATGTCATGAGATGAGAAAGTCATGGAATGAATGCATTGAGATGGATGGATGAATGCATTGAGATGGATGAATGAATGCATTGAGATGGATGAACAAATGCAATAGAATGAGATGGATGAATGAATGCAATATGTGATGAATGAATGGAAGTCGTGGAATGAATGTTGAGATGAATAAATGAATGTCATGAGATGAGAAAGTCATGGAATGAATGCATTGAGATGGATGGATGAATGCATTGAGATGGATGAACGAATGCAATAGAATGAGATGGATGACCGAATGCAATAGAATGAGATGGATGAATGAATGAAAGCCATGGAATGAATCTCTTTATATGAAAAGTCCATGGAATGAATGCAATGAGATAATGAATAAAACCATGGAATGAATGTTGAGATGAATGAATGCAATATGTGATGAATGAAAGTCATGAAATGAATGTCTTGAGATGAAAAGACCATGGAATGAATGAAATGTGTGATGAATGAAAGTCGTGGATGAAAATGCCATGGAATGAATGCAATGTGTGTTGAATGAATGCAATATGTGATGAATTAAAGTCATGAAATGAATGTCTTGAGATGAAAATCCATGGAATGAATGCAATGAGATGAATGAATAAAGCCATGGAATGAATGTTGAGATGAATGAATGAATGACATGAGATGAGAATGTCATGGAATGAATACAATGAGATGGATGAATGAATGCAATGAGATGATGAATGAATGCAATGAGATGATGAATGAATGCAATAGGATGAGATAGATGAATGAATGCAATAGGATGAGATAGATGAATGAAAACAATGGAATGAATGGAAGTCATAGAATGAAGAATGTTGAGATTGAGATGAATGAAAACAATGGAATGAATGGAAGTCATAGAATGAATGTTGAGATTGAGATGAATGAAGTCATAGAATAAAACCTCATGGGATGAATGAATAAAATCCATGGAATGAATATCATGAGATGAGAAAGTGATGTAATAAAATGTCATGAGATAAATAAAAGCCATGAAATGTTACGTATGTCATGAGGGAAAATTCCATGACACTGTGTGGCATATGACAAGATTTTTAGAGTTTGGAAGTGGAGAGATCCTAAGCAAGCTTGAACTTAAACAAGCTACTGTGTTTCCACCTACAAGTAAATAAGTACTCTACTCACTTGGCAGAAAGCAAGTGAAAGAACAGCTTAAGCCTACTCAATGGAGTAAACTCCTCTATTGACTAAGTTCTAAAAGTGAAGGCAAGAGGTAATCCTAGCATTATTTTTCACGGTTGTTCAGCTCATTCAAACAAGTCTACATGATTGTTTATTCCTAAGCACTCGACGGTTCAATACAATCTCAACCGTCAACAAAGCAAACAAACATTCATCTAATCTCAACAACCTAAGGCTACATGCTGGAAATGAAAACAGAAGGCAGTTGAACCAATTCAGTTATGAACTAAACAGCCTACAATTTTACATCATTGGATTCTAACTAAATACGACTACCTCAGTACATTTCAGCAGTCAAGATATGAGTAAACAGAATAACTACTCATCAATCAGAAAGTTCAAATAAGTTTCTTGGCTCTCTATTAAAAATGATTCACATGTAATTGAGGAGGTGGATGTAAAAGGTGAGAGTTCAAATACTTGGTGTATTCTTGTGAAAGTGACGTGATGAATGCTTAGGTTCATATGAGTATTTTACTTGAGAGGCGTTATTCGTAGTAAATCGTGAAAATACAAACGATTACCTCTTGAAGAGTGGACATAGACCACTTTAGGTTGAACCACTATAAATCTTTGTATTCTTTCTTATTCTCTTAAACTATTTACTATTCTCTTTGTTGTTTCTTTGTGATGTTCATTATTGTCCACATACAAAACAGAAAAAAGAATTGGTTTAGTAAACATTCTAAATTCAAAGAACTAAGTTAAAAGAAAAGGCAAAGAACAAGTAATTATAGTTTGTTACCTTTCTTCGTGTGAATCACCCAAGTAAGCAATCATCCTTTTTCATCTACTATTTTCTACTAAATTCTTTGTTAGTGAAATGCAAGTACGCAAAGAAGAATAAAAAAACAAATCTATGGAGAAAATAAGATGTACAAGAAAAAGAAAAAAAAAAGAGAACTTACCACAATTAAAGACTTCCAAGTAAAGGTTCTCTTCTTTAAATTTTTGTTATCTACTAACTCTTTCTTGGTAATTTCATGAATCATAGTGTTAAATAGAAGTCAGTAAGTCAATCAAAAAAGAAAACAAGCATTCAGCTAATCTCAACAACCTAATGCTACATGTTGGAAATGGAAATAAAAGGCAGTTGATCTAGTTCAGTTATGAACTAAACATCCTACAATTTTACTTCAATGGGTTCTAACTAAATACAGTTACCTCAAAAGAATCCAACAGTCAAGATCATACTAAAAAGAATAACTAATCATCAATCAAAAAGTGATTCACATGTAATTAAGGAGGTGGATGTAATGTGAGAGTTCATATGCTTGGTGCATTCTTGTGAGAGTGAAGTGATGTGATTTCATATGAGTATTGTACTTGTGAGGAGTTATTCAAAGCAGAGCATGGAAATATAAACGATTACCTCTTGAAGAGTGGATGTAGACCACGTTGGGTTGAGCCATTATAAATCTTTGTATTCTCTCTTCCTCCCTTAAACTCTTTACAATTCTCTTTGTTGTTTCATTGTGATGCTTGGTATTTTCCACGTACAAAACAAAAAAGAGAATTGATTTAGTAAGCATTCTAGATTCAGGGAACTAAGGTAAAACAAAAACCAAAGAACAAGCAAGTATGTTACCTACCTTTCTTTGTGAGAATCATCCAAATAAGCAATCATCCCTTTTCATCTATTGTTTTCCACTGACTTCTTTGTTAGTGAAATGCAACTAAGAAAAGAATGATAAGAAACAAGTCAGGAGAGAAAACATGGTTTACAAGAAACAAAGAAATGAGAACTCACCAATTTTGGGCTTCCAAGCAAATGTCTATGTTCTTTAGGTTTTTAACTTTTTACTTTGAAATTTCTTGGATTCACAACTGTGTTAACTAGAAGTCAGTAACATGGTTTACAAGAAACAAGTAACATGGTTTACAAGAAATAACGAAATGAGAACTTACCATTTTGGGCTTCCAAGCACAGGGGAGACACATTCCTATACCTTCGGTTAGAACCTGCAATCAAAAGAAAAAGAAACAAATATCATTTAAAAGTAAATGAACAATTATTGAGCAGGTAGTTTAGGAAACAAGGTCTTTGTTAGTGTTATCTTGTTCTTGTAGTTTTTCTGCAAAAGGAAATGCTGGTCATTTACAGTACCAAGTTGAATGAGTATAGCAAATAGAATAACAAGAGGACAAAGCAAAACAATAACATATAGGTTACCTAACCTGTGACATTACTCCTTCGATGTCTGGCCTAGAGACGGGCGTGGTTACCCTTGTTTCAAAAAAAAAATTAACATTCAGCTCCTAAGCTAACTTCAATCTCTTCATCTGCATCATTTCCTCTGAGAAACTCCGGAAGAATGGAGGCTCGCAGTCGACTGCCTGCCATAGATAATCGAAACTAATGATCTATCCGAACGGGGATTCGGATTCAAAGGAGAAAAACAACATGTCATGAAACATGCAGCGTAACATCATCAAAGTAGAAGAGCTTCATCAAAATATAAACATACCGTAACACTTGAATGTTCCTCCCTGTTTCTCGTTTCCAATGCGAGTGACGTTCATTGAAATCTCTAAACATGAACTCATTAGAACACGGATCAAACAATGATCAAACAGAGAAGACAAAATTTGAAAAGGCTTACAAGCATTTTCCTCCATCATTGGCCCTTCCAGATTGAGCAAAACCTGATCGAAACTCAATTTCAACTTCTCATCCGCCGCGTTAACCCTCCGCCGCCGTCGATTCGCCGCCACAACGCTACTCATAGCTTCCAATTCAATGACAGACCAAACCCATCGTGAAGTTCTTGGAACGCAAAACCTAATCGATTGCGTTTTCTTTATATTTTATTTTCTGGCCGTTGTGGAGAAGCCTGCGTGGGGAAGAAGCCACTCATTCAACTTTTTAATTTCAATAATTTCATTTTTTTACCAGCGTCAAGTGTAAGCTTATAGCTTAATAACGTTATAAACTAAAACATTCAACTATTTTTTCCTTTTTTAAAAAATTATATTTATCATTAAGATATTTCACATCAAATGTATGTTTATTTATTGTAATAAAAACGAATGTAAGTACGGATAACTGAATTTTTATTCTTCCTTATATGGAAATTTTGATTTTTTTGGTCAAATAAGATAATTAAAGTGAATATGTTTTCCGTAATGGTCTTGGTCATTATTTAAAGTAAAACTTTTGAAATGATTTGGCAATCTCGATAACTTTTGAATTCTGTTAGGATCTCGTGTGGGGTTAACTAATTGATTTTGCTCGTTTGGTTAGCTTTTTTATTGGGTAAAGATTCACTACCTTGTCATTAATTTTTATTTTTATATTTTTAATTAAAGAATGTGATGAGAGGATTCAAAAAAAAAAATGTAATGAGACTTGCGTGGAAATTCTCTGGATCATCGTTGTATTACGTTGGTGGGACAAGTCAAGTTGTTGCTCGTGGTTTTCCTCGACTAGTTTTTTTTATTGGGTACAGATTCCCTATCTTGGCCATTGTTTTTTTAAGTCGAAGAATATGGTCACTTTTAAATAAATTAACCATTATAATTATTAGTATTAATAAAAATATTATATTAATAATATATATCGTATTAATGAGTATTTATATTATGTTATCCATTTTTATAGATACAAGTAGTTTAAAATTTGTCAATATTTATAATTATTTTTTAGGATTTTGCATGTATAAAAAAAATGGTAAAATATTTCGATCGATGCCACAAAATCAAAATTAATTCATTTATAGTAGATAATTCAAATTGAGTTTTATCACTGTTTCAGTTCTACTATGGATAGAATTTAATCAATAATACACTCATACTATCCGTATTTGAGTGTTCTATCCATGATAGAGATCTAAATTGAGTTTTATTACTAGCTGAGTGATAAAAATTAATGTATTGTAGATGAATTATTTTAAAAATTTTGTTACAAATATAATAAGAAATAGAATGCGCTGTTAATGGTAAATTTTCATTATTGTTTTAAAAGAGCATATCCATAACAATTTATCTTCTCATATATATTTATCCAAATTTATAAAGATGACATGCTTTTAAATAGGGATTACAAAAGTAAAAATAAAGTGATAAGCTCTAATGTGCAAAAGCCAAAGCATAGATTTCATTTTTTTTTAATAGCTTTTAAAGGAATGCTCCTTTTGTTTTTAAAATTATGTATAAATTGGGGACTTTTCACATAAAAAAAACAAAGGAAATTAATAACAACTTCTTATTCGTAAATAATAGAAAATTGGAGGGGGCTTACTAAATGATAAAAAAAGGCTTATGCATATAATAACTTCAACAAATACAACAAAACAATCTTTAATCAATGCATGTATAACATTTCATCAATCTCGTATACATTATTCAATCAATATAGACTTCAACTAGTATAAAAGATAGTCTTCAATTGAGAAACATAGAATTAAAATATAAAATGAAACACATAAAATTATGTTATAGATGGAATATTTATAACTCAACCCTAATTAGTCAACTCGAGAACTAACTCAATACTCAACCCAATTCAATGAACAACTCAACCCTTACGGTTTCGATTCAGTTTGGTAGTCATAATTATTTTAATTGTCAATTTTTTTGTACATCCTATTTTTTCTGCTTCCCTTTTATAGTATGATAAAATATATATATATATATATATATATATATATATTAACTTTTGAACTTCAAAATTTTATTTGGTAGATTCAATGATCATCAAATTATGAGATCGAACTCTCCTAATTGTTAGTATAACTAAATTACTCTAATAAAATAAGGGAAGATATCAGGAAGGGGAGTGTTTAGTAAGCTAATAACGGCATATTACATGGTGAATTGAATGAAAAATATAATAAAAAATCAATATACAACATTGAGAAATATTTAGATTATGTGTAAACATGACGTACGTGATTCGCTAATTTGTGACATTTTATTCAATTTTAAATTAAAAAAAAACAAACAAAAATAAAATGTGGTAGACATTAAATTTAAGTCATATATTCGAGTATAACCTACGTATTTCTCTATAACCTTTGATATTGGATTTGAATTAAAATTATAATTCTGGAATAGTGACATAATAGGTTACGCGTGCCGCTGTTTGATTAGCTTTTAAATGTGAGCCCTTGTCGAATGATTGATACGATGAAGATGGAGAGTGGGCCCACCATCTTGGGCCTGAAAAGCCCACCACAAAGCTAAATCATGTTTTTTTTTTAGATCAAATCATGTGTGTTATAGTTGTCCGGAAGCTTTAAATTTTTATGGCCTAAATAATATCAGATATTAATAATTGTTATTTAATTATTATCCCTTTTAGTCGGTGGCTGTTTTCGTGTGTTCGTATGGTTCCAGTGGACAAATAAAGTAATTTAGAAAATAAATAAATAATTTATAAAACATTATTTTCCTTGTTGGAGATATGCGTTGTCAGCATGTCATTTGCTGGGCCCAATACAGCGGGTGGAGAATAGGATAATCCTCTTTTGTGATTTACTTAGACACGTCAGATTTTAATCATTTTTCAGAGCCAAAAATGGGAAGCTTTCTTTGTGGTTGAAATGGAATGAACCGAAGTAACTGTTTATGATGCAACAAGCAATGTTTTTTTTTTAATAAAGAAGATTGAAAAAATGAAATAGATTCCTCCCATCGAGGCAGTAATTCGTAGCCTACAAGAGTCAACTAATTTAGGTTTGGATAATTAATATAACGATTTCGATTTTTAAAAACAAGCATAATATTCAATAAATGTATATTATCATTATATAAATTAGTTGAGGAAGTTTTTTTTTTTTTTTTTTTAGTTTACAAGTGAAAGATGACTCAAATTCAAGACTTCTAAAATTATTGGGCATACATTAGTGCTATTGAACAACTGTTCATGTTGGCTGGTTGAAAAAGAATTTGATCAGTACAAATATATATTCAATTTAATCAGATTATTTACCAATTGTAATGTTGAAAAAATAGTGTTTAAAACGTTCTTTTAGATAAAATGTATTTTAAACGTTGGTATCACATAATAGAATATCTTAATATTCAAGCATAGAGTGTCGTGTGTGTTAAAAGAAGGGAGAAGATAAATATCAATTATCGGAATCGAACTTGTGACATTAATTTTTAACTGGTTTACAATCAAGCAATAAAACTATTGTATCATTAACCCATTCAGTGAATAAATACATAAAATATAAAGATTGCAATACATGGTCCACACTTGATTACAAGATTTGGTACAGTCTAATTGTAAGTTATCGATTTAGAAAACTATATTCCCATTTAAGAAACAAGAAATAAAATAATAATTAAAAGTGTTAGATAATCATTTGAATATAAAATATTTTATTTTTAAAAATTAAATCTATAAATACAATACTTACTTATAATTTTGTTATCGACTTTATACACTTATTCCAAAAATCAATCCATATTTAAAAACTAAAGAATTATCGTTGTTTATGAAATTTAGCTCAACAAATATTGTAAATAAATTAGGAAAAATAAAAAGACTATCAAGGGCACAAACACGTCTTCACCACAGAATCTCTTTCCTGTGTACCCATACCCACAGTACCCAAAATGTAGTCTCTTTCATGACGTAGATTCTTCTTAAAAAATTTATTTGTTCAATCTCGTCCGTCCACGTGCTACTCGTATATTGACTTTCAAGTCATTGCTTGCACACGATAACGTCCTCCTTGCACCCTTTGTGACCACGTAAACATAATTTATATTTTAATTTAGAAAATTTGATCGTTGTCAAATGATTACTGGAGCAGCATCAAAGCGTTTCGACTGTGCCAAAAGGCATTTCATTCTATCTTCTTCAATTTTGCGAATCGCGGCTCTTCTCTGGCGATCAATTGGCTGAAAATGTTCGGTGTTCGATTTGAGTTCTTCGGCATTTGAATCGTTCATCTGTAGAATCCGTCGCCATTGGAGTTTTGCTTTGAGTGATTTGTTCGTTTAGGTATAGCTATTTCTTTGTTTCTTCAGCTTTAGTTTTTTTGCTTTTTCATTATGATTGTGGCTCTTCTCTGGCGATCGATTGGCTGAAAATTTTCGGTGTTCGATTTGAGTTCTTCGGCATTTGAATCATTCATCTGTAGAATCCGTAGCCATTGGTGCATTGCTTTGAGTGATTTGTTCATTTAGGTATAGCTATTTCTTTGTTTCTTCAGCTTTAGTTTTTTTGCTTGATTGTGGCTCTTCTCTGGCGATCAATTGGCTAAAGTTTTCGGCGTTCGATTTGAGTTCTTCGGCATTTGAATCGTTCATCTGTACAATCCGTAGCCATTGGAGCTTTGCTTTGAGAGATTTGTTCGTTTAGGTATAGCTCTTTCTTTGTTTCTTTAGCTTTTGCTTTATCATTGTTGATTGTTTGTATGCTTGGCTTCTTTCTGAGCAAGATTTCTGGATTTATTTTTGGTATTTTTCTGGTTGCAATGTTTGAAAAATACTCAATTGCTAATCGAAGGAGGTTGGTTAAGGAAGAGATTGAATTAAGTTTCTGCCTGTGTTTGGATTTTATGAACTCTCATGATTTCGAGGTATTTGTCTGTTTGTTTAAATTTCCGGTGCTTGAATGGGTCAGAAACCTAACAAGAGAACGTTATTGTTTCATTTTCCTTCTTTTTTACTCATTTTTTAAATTTGGTCAGTTAGAATATAATCTGTATGATCTTAAAATTAGAATTGGGAGAAATTTATTATTTAGTATCTATAGTTTTAAAAATTAGAATTTAATGTTTGATAAATTCTAAAAAATAGTATATATTATTCATAATCGCAGATAAATTAAGTGCCTGCAGATAACAATGCCTTTTTTTTTTTCCTCTTAACTCACCCATGTCATTATTGAAATACAAATAGTTTGTTTTCACGTATTTAAACTGCCAACCACTACGAACATCTAAAACTAATTTTTAGGTTTTGTGACCAAGTTATAGTGTTAAAAATGACATAGATATTTTAAATTATATAGACTAAATTCGCACTTTTTTTTCAATTTATAGGATCAAATTCATAATTTCTCCAAACTCAATAATATAATTAAGTTCTCTGAATCCTGCCGACTTCTTGAGTAGAAGCAATCTCTCGTATGAAAGAGAGGATAAATGATTGTTGTTGGACTTTTGTGAACTTTAGGAGATAAATTTAGATAAGACGTGTATGTTTTTATCGGTCACAACTCGATTTAGTAAGATAGTTTTTTGGTAATGGTTATTATTTTGATTTGTCTATTTCCAATTATGTTAATGCTTCTACATAGATAACACGGGAATTGGACATAGTAAAAGTGATTCATTGGCTGTTTTTTTCTCGTACCTCTTTCTGGATTACGACAGTTTGGAAACTTGGCTAAAATTATTTTTTTTATGTAAGTGTTTGTGCAGCTTGCGTGCACCTCGTTATTCTTACATGGCATATTGTTGGATTCTACAATATTCGAATGTCAAAAAAATTTCTAGTAAATTAATTTACAAGCAGGTAGCCACCATAAATTGAACCCACAACCTTTTGTGCTACTAGTCGTGTCTTTAATGATAAAAAGCTGTTCATAGACTACAACTCATTTAGCGTTTTTATGGAGTCATGATCTTCATCCTTTTTGTGATTATCCCTTCTATCAGACTTGCTTATTGTAACTATGTTTTGATAAGGCATTTTTGTAATTCTTCGTTCATCAATCAAAGCTATTGTTTCCGTAGAGAAAATAGTAATCTATCCTACATTACAACACGATGGACTTTTCTCGTTTGTTATGATTGCAGCAGTATTCTTTATTTTTATCTTTATTTTTTTGTTGTTTCGAACCGTAATTGAGCTATTTTATCCTTAACAGGAAAAATCTGCTCCAATTCACATCTCTGGCCATAGAATTTACATGTAGTTAGCCAGTATTTCTTTGGAGGGACTTGGTATTACCATATTCGTTAGTAAAGAAAATTGAAACCACACATGTCTGTGGCATTTCCCCAACTCTCATGGTGGTTATGGAGTGGGAAGCATAAGGAAGCTCGAACCTCCAATGGGTCTGCTTTAAATGCTTCCTTAGATACAGCCATTCGGGAACCAGATACTCTAAAATTTCCCTTAGTTAATGGTGCCAACATACCATCCTCGTCTAGAAGAGTGAAGCGAAAATGGCATAGTCGAGAAGAGAGGAAAGTTGATAGAGAATATGACATTGTTCTTGTTCCATCTGATGGAGGATGCGTTTCAGGGTCCGAATCTGATGATTCAGACTGGTCAATTGGATGGTGCGAACCACATGGACCTGGATTCCAGAGTGACGATGATACCGACAACAGTTTTGCTGTGCTGGTTCCATGTTATGGACGCATTTACAATGATTTTGTGGATGAAACTAAGAACAGTATCCTAAGTGCTGTTGGGAATATCAATGATAGCTTTTCTGCTGGTAAGAGTTGTTTCTTTTCAAGATAGTGTTTTGATTGGTATTGGGTGTTAGTTATTGCTTTGGCCTTTCATAATATTCTTCTAGTCCTCTTTTGTGAATAGTTAACTCAATAACTTCGTTCATATCCTATGATAGCTTAGTTTCTTATTTAGAATCGATTTATGCACTCTTCAACTATTTGTATGAGACAGATTGTCTGACCTTCCAATATTTGGCTATCTAGTAAACTTGTAGGAAATTAATTCCTAAATTGGATTAGCTCTCAAATCTCTAAGACCCTCTTTAACTACTAGACCAATTCATAATGGTTGAGTCGAGTTACCGGTATTCGGAAGAATGAAAATTCTAAATCTTTGATGTAGTTTAGGTAGATGATGCTATTTCCTTTTCTGATTCATGCTCGTAGTCGTAGGAAGGAATTGTAAAACTTACGAGAATTATATTCTATTATTTTGAGCCTTTACGGCCAATTTACAGAATTGAAAAGAAATCTTCCTTGTTCTTATTGATTTTATACTGGCTTCATATTGTATGATTGGCCTGTCTCAAAGGGTGACTTCATTGATAGAAGACTCAAGTTCGAAACTTATAAATGAGCTTAATTATAAAATTTATTGTTGTGTTCCAAGTTTAGACCTTTGGGACGTGTGCGTGTGCACTCGGATCTGTATGAGGCAAAGCTTTGATTCTTTGGTTATCAAAAGAAATATTGTATGATTGTTCTTCTTGCGAATGGGAATAAATTAAAAACTACATGTGAAATTTATTTTTTGGTAGCTTTTTGTTCGTTTGAAGCTGATTGTCTGCACTTTTTCATGGATCAGAGAGCAAGAAATATATGGAACAATGGCTGTCCTCTCTTCAGAGTTGCTAAAGCACAGGATTTATAGTTGCATGCATAGCTCATGCTCTGTTTCCAAGAAGAAGACATTTTGTGATATCTATCCATTTAAAAAAAAAATTTAAAAAGAAAAAAGGAAAAAGATTATAGAAGAGTATCTATTCTGGCTTCATTTGATATAAAACTAAGAAGCTAATTGGATGAAAAGAATGGATCCAAGCAGGGTTTAAGAAGAGAGACTTAAACAATGACCTCATCTGAGATGAAGCCTGTTAAAATGGCATGTAAATATGGAAGGGAGAAAGGTGGAAAAACCTTATTGTCTCCAAGGTCTGGCACTTGAAACGGGCACCGGTGCCTCCAAATATATAGTGGGGTGAAACTCTGATTCCTGGCTATCCAAACAAAGATGTACATACTTTGAGTTACTTTATAAATATGGATGGGAGAAAGGTGGAAAAAGTTGGTTGTCTCTCAAGTCTTAGTCTTAGGACGGTGCGAGTGCCCGGGTACATAGTGAGACAGATTTCTTTACAAATATGGAAAGAAGAAAGGAGGAAAAGCTTGAGCAAACTAGCTGGGTTTTGAAGAAAAAGAGTTGATGGAAGTGCATGTGCCTTGTAATTTTTTGAAGTGTTCAGTTCGTGTAAAAAGTGGCGAGCGTTAAATTCTCCTGATGTTGCTGTAAATAGCGACTTGATTGTTCGAGTCATGTAAATATGATCTGAGTGGGTTTGGTTCATCTCTATAAATGGTGACTCATTTGTAAAATTTGTTGTACAAAGTAACACAGTTGTGCAGGCTTGTAAATGTCTCTCCCTGTTCAATGTAATATTCTTTATATATAAGCATTAAAGCCTATGTATTACTAATAGTTTCTATTCTTTTTCTTCTTTTTTTCGGAGAAAATGTATCACTATTAGTTGTTTGTAATGTGAAAGATAAGTTTGTTATTATCAATGTGAATCTGTTTTAGATAATAATAACACTCGTATCCAATAAGTTACAAATGTTACACTAAATTTGTTTTGTGAGATAATAACACCCACCGATTACCTAAAATTTTAAGAAAAAGTATTTAATTATAAATTTAATCCTCACATATATAAAAAATCATATTAACCTATTTGATATTTTTAAAAACACTTTTTTAAAGTTGAAAGATTTATATTAGATACAAATAAACATAAAAATTTAAGAACTAAAATTTACTAACTACCAAGTTAAAGCATAAGTATGCTACACCTGACCACACTAAAAATTTGATTCCAATTTTGGGAACAAAAAACACGTTCGGTTACATACACGAAAGATTTCAATCCAAAAAAAAAACCCAAATTTACATTTTAATTTTTTTTTATAAAAAAATTGGCAATATATTTACAGCAACAAGAAAAACAAAATAAACTTCTTAGAGGACTTGCACCTAAATTTGAACTCAAGTCAAAGCCAAGGATACTAAGTTTAACATAACATGTATCATTTTCATCCCCAGAAATTTTCTTAGTTAGAAACACTTGAAACAAGAATTGAAGAATAAGTCAAAATAATTACAGTTATAAAAGACATTTCTAAGTACATGTTAATTGCTGCTGCTTCTCCACAATTACAGAGGAGGGTGCAAGTTGAAGCAAGTAGAGGAAGATACCACATGAATAGCTTAGGAATGAGGGAGGCCATCATGCTCGACGCAACAACGATTGATTCACTATGCTTGTCGACAAACATGACGTAAAAATCGCCAAGAACACCTGCACATATCTGAAGAAATTTGTTCCCTTCATCTGGGGCTGGATAAATTTAGCTCTTAACATCAGTGTTTCCCTCCAAAATCTCACTTGCAGCCTCCTTGGGCCTCGAATTTTCGGTACATCCATCTGCTTTTATGATCGGCCTATCCTTTTTATCGCCGTCAATGTCCATATCCTGCGGGTTAGATCTTTCAACCTGCGTCTGTTTCGTGATTCCTTGCTGATCTGAGGATCTGGGAATGGGAACCATATTGACATTACTGTTTAGTCTCTCTTCTACCTTGTTGCCAATTTCGTCTTTAATATTGTTATCAGTTGACGGCATGTTCTGTGAACTACTACTACAATTATTAGTCTCAGTTGCTTGCCTTTTCAAAGCTGGTCCTAAGTCTGCTGGCTTTTCTTCTTGAATTCTCTTAGATATTGATTGTCGGGAACGACAATCTTCATCCTTTTCGGATGCAGCCTGTACACCACCTGAACTCTGGCCTCTTATCTCCTCTGCTGTCTTGCTTTCTTTCGATGATGATGGATTAGAAGCTGCTGTAACAGAGGCAATAGCAATATTCTGGTCTTTTGGCACACTCGATAATGTGGAAGTTGTGGGAGGTGTGAGCTTTACGGGGCCACCACAAGACGTAGATGGCATAACCACAGGAGTGCTAGAGTGGGTGGTTGTCTTCATACTAGGAAGAGCTTCTAAATGATTTGGCCCCCTGACAGGGGTTGGTGTTTTGGTTGAAGCAGGGACTTTGGCCATTATATGGATGGCATTCTTTGACTGAACAGCCTTGAGTAGAGATGCAGCATCGGCCGGTGAAGCGATGCGAGCTCCAGCAGCAACTGCAGCAGCTCTAACAATACAGTCTGAATCAAAAGAAGGCTTTGGAATTATCTTCTTGAATGTGGTAACTTGTGCTTTGGCGGTTGACGATCCAATTGGAGATGGTTTTGTATTAGTACGGCTTTGATGTAATTTATCTTGCACTTGTTCGGAAGTGGCAACAGCAGCAAGCGAGCTACTATTACCAATCGTAGTTGTACTGGCTGGCCATTTAAAAAAGGAAAAAATAAGAAGAAAAAAGACATTGAAATAGTAAAAATTAGAAACACCAGAAACCTGTTGCGTTAACAGACTCCGATGTGGATGTGATAAACCTTACCTTTACGGTATATACATATAATCTACAGTACATAGATAAAATGAATGAACATTCAATAAAGTTTACAGATTAGCCTATTTATCTAGTTCAAAATGGACCCATAGAAAGACAGTGTTTACCTGAACCACTTATTCGAGATGCTTTCAAGCTACCAACATGCCTATCAAGAGCTAAGGACATTGCATGACGAGCCGCCAGCTGCACTTCAGATAGCTGTGTACCGGCCGTACTGACTCCCACATTCAAATTTCCATTTCTCTTTTTAATAATTGCCCATCTCTACAGGACCATATAGAGTTGGATAAATTTCAGAGACGAGACAAAACATTAGAGCTGAGCATATGTTACATTGCTGATAGAGGCTACATCAAAGACATTACAGTCCAATTACATAGTAAATTAAAAATAATTATAAGAATGCCTACAAAAGTCTCCGCTGCCGGGATTTGAACCCGGGACAACCAGGCCAACCCAGATTCTCACCTGACTAGATGATAAAGGGAAGTCAATAATGGTTGGTCGTTATCTTTTCATTTAAATACATATTTAGTTCGTATCAATTAGGAATCAAAGTGGTTCGTATCATTTTTTTTTTTTTTTTTTTCCAGTTCGTATCGGATTGCTAGAGCATAGAAATGATATGGGACATCAAAATTTCCGTAAAATTCTATAAACCTAAGGCGAAGCTAATAAACCAAGAATTTATGCTATAAAAGAGATGATAATAGCTTTATCAGTACTGAGAATGAGAGATAAATAAGTGAGTGTTTCCCTAAAGCATACTTTGCTACCAACACATAAATAAAGATGAAAAACAAAAGAAAACCTGAGATAGCTGTGAAGCAGTTCTATCGCTCAAGAAGTCTCCACGCAAGATGTTTGCCCAATTCCCTTCACCACATTTCTTCACTGCAGCCATCAACTCAAGGTCCTCTGCCTCTGACCAAGGTTTTCTTCTCCTTCGAGACGCATTGCTGCCACATGTAGACCCATTTGCATTTGATCCTTCGGCAGATGGTGGGGTAAGGACTGGCTGTCGCTGAACCGAAACAGGAACAGTCATGCTCGCACATTTTGTAGAGCAAGAAGGGTCTACGTCTTCACACTGAACCCCGGCCATGTAACTTCTAGGTAGGTTAATAGTTAATGGAGCCTCTATTGTGCTACTGCTGGGAAGACTCAAGTGACTTGGAGAACCAGAAGCAATAAATACCTGGAAGAAGTAATTTTCCATACAATAAGCCGATATCTCAGGCTCAAACAAAAAACTGTGTTAATCTACACAGAAAGTCTAAACGTATTGAAAGTACAACATGTCAACAATCTTAGCCAAAATATATACCGATGAAATTGATAATGATGTTAGAATTAAAATTTCCATTCCAATAGAGTCTATACTGCTCTCAACCGTCGAGTTTTCACCTATTTCAATACATTTCAGAATTCAGATAGTGTAGCCTCTTCATGTTTTGATCACAACAAAAATGCCACGTTCTTAAAAGCATTAGCACTTCCAACTTTCCGATTTCCTGTCTATTAAGGGCGACAACCCTCAACACATTTCTACTCTAATATAACATTGTCCACTTTGAACATAAGCCCTCGTGCCTTTATTTTTTATTTCACTCAAAATGTCTCATACCAATGAATATAGTTATCCTCTCTCATATATATCCATGATGAGGATAATTAAAACGATGATTAAGATGAAAACAAAGAAAAAAAACACATGAGAGAAAACACAAAATTTACATGGTTGACGTGTTAGCTATATCAATGGCTAGAGGAGAGAATGTTTTTATTAAGGAGTGTACGAATGCATGTCGATCTTATGAGGTTAGAGTTTTAAGAGAGTTTATATAGTGCACTCTTATAAAACCCTATTACGAGATGGACCTAAATACATAAAAGCCCAATTACGAAAACGTAAACCTAATTACATATTTCAAAACCCCGGACTAACTAAGCCATCAAACAATTGGAGGCATATCTCAACAAGTGGATTTAATATAGTTACCTTCGCACACGCTGAAGCCTCGGTTAAAGTTTCACAGCTGACCGATGGAATCGGCTCCAAATCACACTCCAAGTCACTGTCATCTTCCTGTAAGCAATTTCCAAAATCCAGGAATCAACAAAAATTTCAAACCAAGCAATGCATACAAACAGTAACTTCCACTAACCAAAGGTGCAATCTCATCTTCCAAATTATCAAGCATTTCATGACGATAAGCCAAATGCCGCCATAACATCTGATACTCCCGAGGATTAGAAATCCCAGTCGAACTTTTTTTAACCAAGTCGTTCCAATCAATCTTCGGCTTCGCTTCTGAAACTCGTGATACTTCTTGCAACAACGCCAGCACCGTCGTCGGAGAGTATCTATCCACCAACACACGAAATCTCAAATAAACAAATCATTCAACACACACAGATTGTCCGCATAGAATCTCATGAACAGATCATGTATTGAACTTGAATAATCTATAGATAACTCCAGAAACCTAACTAGAAACTGAAAATCAAATCTAGATAATCTAAACTATAACAACCTACAAAATCTAAACTGATATATCTAATAATGCAAGATTAATAAGGATAATTATGAATTTCTCTCGCGATCAATCAGATTAGAACCACTTACCTTCGCAAGAGAGTGGAAATGTCCTTTTCGCTGACAGATTGTTTCTTAGGCTTCATTTTCTGCTTGACATACAAATTTCCGATGAACAACTGAGCGATTGTGCTGATCTTGAGCTCCGATAACTGGTCGAAACCCTAGCAGGGGATTCAGTCGAAGAGGGGAAAAAAATCTCCGACGAGAGAGAATTGTGAACACTCGGATAAGACTGAGGAGGATACACAGTGGAAGAGAGATGAATCGCGGCCAATTGTTGTGGCGCGTGGGCATCACGCGCGAAATGTGTGAATGAATAATGTTTTATTTATGACAATATATTTTTGTATGAATTTCATAATAATAATATTATTGTTATTTTACATTTTATTTGCATTTTGCCGAGAGAAATGAATAATGTCTTGCTTTATAACCATATTTAGGAACATGGTGGAGATGACAATTTGGGTTGTTGCTGTATATCTTAATGATAGCACTCTTTTTATAAATATTTCATTTTTTTGAGTGGGTGTATTTTTTCCTATTCTGCTATACCTTTATCGTTTATCGATTGAATACTATTTATAATATTAATTGAAGATTATATGTGATATTGATTTAAGATTGTTTGTGATATTAATTAAGGATTGTTTGTGGTATTAATAGAATACTATATACACAGTGATTAAAGACTACTTGTTGTATTGATTAAAGTTATCGAACACATGTACTATATACACAGTGATTAAAGACTACTTCCTCAACATCCAAATTTCCTAAATCTCTTTTAAAAGGTTTTTTTTATTGTACATGAAAAGGTCTCTATTATATTCCCTTTTTATTTGCATTTTGTTGAGAGAAGTGGATAATTAAGTTTTAAGTATTGTAAACGAGCTTAATTGACATAAAACCTATACTATCAAAAGGATGGACGACCTTATAGTTTCATTGTTTGGTGGAAATACAGTTTAATACTAATGTCACGAGTATTTGACTCTCATTTATTTGAGAGTGTGCCCTCCATGTAAGGTTTATGGTCCTCTCCCCTCAACTTGTACTAAAAAAAACATAGAACTTATACTAATGACTCCGATATTAGATATTTGATTTTCATATTCCACATATTGTGAATAGCAACCAAAAAATACGTATGAAGGATTTTGCTTTTAGTACGATGGTGGACAACATTAAGTAATACACTAAAGTGATTGTAACCGTCTTTTGAGCGTTTTGTATGTTTAGTTCATCAATGCGTACAATAGGGCGGCGTGGATGAGGGTGAAGATCCAAGAAGTGCATCCATTAGAGAACTAAGAGAAAAAATAGGAGTCAGATCCACAGACTTCGAAGTACTATTTCATTTATGTATTGGTTTGTCTTAGGGCCTTGGGGTGCTTAAGGTGACATACGGTATGTAGTCGAGGTGCACTCAAACGGCCCCGGACAATCACACATATAAAAAAAGAAAGAAATATGTATTGGTTTGTCTTTGCTTTGATTTGCAAATCTTTTTCTTACATTTTCACGAACCTCCATTTTCTCCTTATAGTTAAAAGTTAAGCCTAAGAAAGTCTATTTTTGGAGAAAAGATGATTAGGTCTTGGCAGTTGAAATGAAATTAGATCTCAGTATAATTTCATATATCAATGATTTGTTTTTTCTTTTTCCGGTCCAAAATAAGAAATTAGATTTCAGAGACATTCATTTTCTATAAAAGTTGCAGTTGATTACGTTTGCATCAACTGAGCTCTTTGAGTGATTATTTTGAGTTGGTTTAGGGTGTATAGTACTTAGATGCTTTTCTTGTTCTCAACTAACCATCAATTTCATGATTAATAGAATTGATTATCGAATGAGTAAGTAGTGTAATGACTTCATTGTTTAATTGTGAATCAGTTCAACATCAACGTCACAAGTTCGATCGTGAGAATCTATATTATTGTCCCCCCTCCCCATATGTACTATAAAAAAGAATCATATTTTACTTTTTTTTTATTGACTAACTATTTGTGTTGGCTTCCATACCCATCAACAACTAATGTGCAGGTCACAAGACAATTGTTTCACCTTATAACATTCAATATCATAAACGACTCATGCATTGAATATTGAAATATCATTGGTAGATGGCCACCCTCATTTGAATCCAGATTTTAAAGAGATATGGGTTAAAACACGCCTCTCTGATTACTTTTCCTACTCGGTTTAACCCATTGTTGTCGATTTATTTTAATAATCTCTAGAGATGGGGAAAGACATTTTGAACTGTACTAGTGATCACCTCAGTCAACCATCATGAAGTGACCTAATGGTTAAGAGGGACTTGAAAAATTAAAAGGTAACGAGTTCAATCCATGGTGACCACCTACCTAGGAATTAATTTCCTATGCGCAATTTCTTTAATCTGTCCTGTGACATTATTCGAGATGCACGCAAACTAGTCCGGATAGTCGTGAAAAAATATCCTCAGTCCAATAACTTGGTTATTGAATATTTTTCTATCAATATGGCTTGTTTGGTCAATGAACCCGTTGAACTATTATAGATTCTTCTGCATGAGTAGTTTTAACTTGCATACTGTATGGGTTACTGAAATTTTGAATTTGCCTTAAATAAATTTATTTTTTTGTTTGGGATTTTTTCTTGAATCAAAGCTTGTGTTTACCTTATTAGGGCACAATAGTGAAATGTCTTAACCATCATGGAGTGTCCTAATAGCTGGTCTATTAGGGTCTAAGAATTATAAAGTATTTGAAGGGAACGAGTTCAATCTACAGTTGCTATCAGTATAAAAAATTATTTTCTATAAATTATTTTGACAACCAAATATAGTAAAGTCATATGATTGTCTTATGAAAATAGTTGAACTAGCTTGAACACTGTTTTTTGAATAGTCGATAATGTATTATCACGGTTTTTTGAACTGCCAACCTCAAAGAAATAGACGTCTTAAAGCTCAATGAAAAGTTTGTTCTTTGTTTCAAAAAAATCCTTGAGCTATGCACATATTGACTCTAAAGATTCATACATTAAAAAAATACATCAACAAAATCCACCTCAATGAGTGGTAATAGTATATTAGAACTTTTGCAAGTACCTTTTTTCTCCTTTGTTTTCTTCTCATCTTGCCAGGACACTATTTCATTTGCTTCAATGATACTATCAGTAACTGTAACGCTTATATCATATTATAATGTTCAATTGTTTGCAAATTTTTAGGTTTTTGCTGAAGTTGACAGGAAGTGAGGAAGAGATCAATCTTTTAGATGATGGAACAGAGAAAGCCAAGTTTTTTTTTGGCGATAAGAAACAAAAATATTTTTATTGATAAAATGAAAGTGTCATAGAGAGGAAGGGTCATGTTTTGAGTCTTGAATATAATGAGATAACACGAAAAATAAATAAATTTAAAGCTCTTGGAAAGTTGAACGTCCAACTTATGATCTAAAGGGGGGAAAATTTGAACATTCGAAGGGATTATCTCATGAATCAACTACACTTGAGATGAACTCGTATGTTAGGAATCTCTATCAGATCTGGCTAAAGAAAGAGAGGGCGAATGAGATTTCTTCTTGCATGATGGTTGGTTGTAGGATTGTTTTCTTGAAAGAAGGGTTTATTTGAAATAAGTTCATGTTTCATTTTATGCTAGAATGGTTTTGTATATTTGAGAATAAATGATACTTTCTTCTCCGGGAACAATAAGTTCGGAAATTGTTATTTAGGCCCTGTTTGATAACCATTTTGTTTTTTGAAATTTAAGCCTACAACAACTACCTTATTATATGTTTTTCTTATTTGGATATCTACCTACACTTATATTTTTAGAAACCAAACCAACATTTAGAAACAAAAAAAAGTTTCTTCCAAAAGTTTGTTTTTGTTTTTAAAAGTTGGTTAGCATTCACTTACTTTCTTAAGGAAAGATGGATAAATTGTAGGAAATGTGGAAGACATTGTAGGAATTTTGAGTAAGAATAGGCTTAAATTTCAAAAACCAAAAACAAAAAACCAAATGGTTATCAAACGGGGCCTAAACTACTCTTATTTAAATTCTAATTCCACGATTTTAGGAGCATATTGTCAATAATGTATAAGTAAAAGTTAAAAGGTGGAGATCTCAATTTTATGAAAATATTGTTAACAAGAGCCTATGTTAACTTATATGATTTAGTTTATGATGAAGCTGTGAGAAAACTATATTTAGTAAACAAACTCTTACACTCTTTAAATGAAATTATTGACATTATTATACTCATATTAGTTATAATTTGCAATTTTAAAATTATTTTATCCAGTTTCTGTGTTGATATAATTCTTGTGCTAATGTTGAACCTATGAGGGTATGTCAATATATTGATATAAAGTTTGGAAGAAACTAATATTTTTTGGATGTTTAGATGAGTAGTTGAATCATCAGTTATTTTGAATGATTAGAACGATGACTTATGTAGATTGAGATTTTTGTAATAGTTTGTCTAGAGGTAAATTTTTGTAGAGGTATTGCAAGTAATAACTTGGTGTGGTTGGATTTTATAAATGAATCATAGAAATAAGTGGTTTTGAAATGATGAATTATTTTAAGTAATTAGAAATGAGTAATTATTTTAAATTTTTACCGTAGCTCATTTGGATATAGTTATTTGAGAAAAATCGCAAATGCTCTTTAAAATCCACAGACAAACACCCTTGAGTGGAAACTGGGGAATTTTAGAAACAACTTCAAAAAGCAATTTATCAAAAATATCAATTTCAAGCTTTTTTTTTTTTACTAAAATTGAATAATTAAAATTTAAATAAAACAAACTTAATTATAGAAACATATTTTGTTTTTAATTTTTGAATAAAAAATAATATTCAATTTGCGGAGGCGGGTAATGGAGGCTTTCCCGCCACAAAATCTCAACTTCCAAACAACTGTTGACAAAGTTAAAAAATAAAATAAAATAAAAAATATAAAGAAACAAAAACGGAGACGTTGGCCATTTAAAATCCTCAAACAGCGACAACTAAAGCACGTTTCTTGATTTTCAGACCAAAAACGTATTTTACTCATTAAAAAAAAAACGAAAAAAAGAAAAAGAAAAAAAAGGCCCTATAAATAGAAATGTTCCGATCTCAACGCCTTGAAGACTCGTTCTTAAGGGCTCAGTCGCCTACTGGTTTGTTGAACAATTTCGGAGTTCAATTGTAGAGTTTATTTGTACGATGGCTACGTTTTGATTTGAAGTTATGTGCAGTGATTGCACTCTGCTTAATTCCTCGGAATTCGATTATCTGATTCTTTCTCACGCCTTCTCCGATATCGTTGCTCCATCGATCTGCAATGGCAGCTTCGTTTGTCAACTTCTTCTTCGGATTTTCGCTTGTTGCGATAATACTATGGCTGAATTTCATGTACGTACCTCAATCACATTTCTGGTTTACTTGTTTCTGTTTGATCAATTTAGGTTTCTTCATAAGCTCACTGCCATTGCATTGTATGTAGGGTTGTTCATACATTCCTAAAAAATTGAACCGATCGACCGAGTAAAGGACAGGCAGTCGGTTTTCAAGTATATATATATTTTCTTAATAATTTAACCGATTTAACTGTTCGAATCGACCGACTTAACCAATAAGTCAGTTTTTGTATGATTTTTAAGTAAAGTGGTAGGTCGGTTTTGCTGTTGATTTTCATCAAAAAAATTGATATCGATTGACCGATGAACACCCTTAATTTGTATGGCTATTGGTTTGTTCAGTATATTTATCTGTAGAATACTCTTTCTGAAATGAAAGTAATTAACCCTCGTGATTTGACTTAGTGGGTAAAAAGGTCTTGAAAAATCAAAAGGTTATGTCACCTGCATAGAAATTATTCATTTCTTTGACAACCAAATACAATAGAGTTGAAGGTTTTTCAGCGAGAATAGTCATGCTCGTGGATTCCGGAGTGAATTTCGTCTATCTCATCAAGATCTTATGATTCTATTCCAATTTCTAATAGACATACCAACTTCCTTTGAGATTGCGTTGATATTGATTCTCTCAATTGGGTGTCTGATTCATTATAGCTATAAATAAATTCCCAAGGGGTGGCGCAGTGGTCGAAGACTTGGGATTTGAGGGTATGCTTTCCTTAAGGTCTCAGGTTCGAGACTCAGCTGCGACACTATTCCTTTGATGTCTCCGGTGCCCGGCCTAGGGATGGGTGTGGTTACCTTATTTCAAAAAAAAAAAAAAGATTATAGCTATAAATAAAGTTGTATTTAATATTTTTCAGGTTTGCTTCTAGATTGGTGGCTTGGATATTGAGCAGGGTTGTTGGAGCATCAGTAGGGTTTCGTGTTGGAGGGTGGAAATGTTTAAGAGATATTGTGATCAAGTTCCGGAAGGTTTCATTTATAGTTGCAAAGTTGTTAAAATTCATTTAATATTATATTAAATTATGTGATGCTGTAAATTCTACAGATACAAACAAAACAAAATGCTCTTGAGAAGCCTCATGCTCTTTCAAGAATATGTTAGTTATTAGTAACAGTCATTAGCCTTCCTCCCACCTGTGTAGTTCTCCTTTTGTTTTCTAAAGAAATATGGTTAATTGATTTGAAACGGAAAGTGTAATTTTTTGAAGCTATTTTTTCCTAACGACATAAGTGATGTTTAGCCATCGTGTGTTTTTTTAAATTAATTAATTAATATTATTTTAAAACTAATTAATTTTAGGATAAATTATAACTTTGGTACCTATGGTTTGAAGAAAATTAGAGTTTAGTCCCTATGACTTCAAAATTAGAATTTACTCCCTATGATGTGATAAAATCTAAAAAAGCAGTCCTTATTGGTTAGTCTTTAGCGAATTGAATACGTGGAAGTTAGTTATTCATGTGTCAATGATGACAGTATGAGGTAATTGGCTGGTTAGATAAAAAAATCACATCATTGATGCATGGATAGCTAATTTCAACAAAGACTATTCTTAGATTTTATACTGGGATATTTTATTTCACAACAATCATGTGGCTTTTACTTCAGCTCTTTGGCCAAGTATCTCTATATATTTTTTCATACACACTGATAGCTTTTACTACCTCTTGTTGTTGTGCTTTCTCAAAAGCTATTTTGTTCACTGTACTTGGCTAGAAGAATGGGTGGTTTTCTGTTGTATTAGGAGGTCATTGCTCAGGTGGGATTGTGAGATTTTATCTGTTATCTGATTTATCTTCAGGGTGGAATTGAATCTATATCAGTTGGTGAAATTAAATTGAGTTTGCGCCAGTCGCTGGTCAAACTCGGTGCGGGCATTATTTCAAGGGATCCAAAGTTACAGATAATGATATGTGGCTTAGAAGTTACTATGAGGGCTTCAAATAAAGGTAGGCCAAAGTCATCTAAGCCTCGGAAACCCCGCAGTGCTTCGGGTAAAGGAAAGTGGATGGTTGTAGGCAATGTTGCTAGATATCTGTCAGTTTCAATAACAGATTTGGTTCTAAAGGTATGCAAGGTTGTGAGACTAATGTTTGGGATGTTCTTTATGACTTTCAAGGTTGAAACACATGATTCTTAAAGATACTGATATATTTGGATCTAGATCTTTATGGAACTGATTATTTGCGCCATTTGTCTTAATTTTGGTTAATTTGTTACTCTTACATTTTCTTTTTCTTTTTTTTTTGTTTGTGCCATTGGATCTTGAAACATTGCAGACTCCCAAAGGTACCATTGAAATTAAGGATTTAAGCGTTGACATATCTAAATGTGGTAGAACATCACCAAATTTGGTGGTCAAGTTACAAATATTGCCTATATTTGTTCATATTGGGGAACCGCGAGTTAGTAACGAACCGTCACCCGAATTAAGCAGTGGGGGATGCATATCTACTGCCAATTCATCTTTTGTTACTATGGATAAATCTTCTGCTCCTTTTAGTTGCGAAGAATTCTCTCTATCTAGTGAATTTGGACCTGATAGGTACATTCTTTTGATTGTTTTCTTTTATTTATTCTGCTTTAGCAAATGTTGGGCCTTTATCTTGTCAAATTTTAGTTTAATAATTTCATTAGCATGCGCCTGGTAAATTCTATGATATTTTTCTATCTTTTGTAGTTTTGTCTTTTAGTTTCTTCAATGTCCTTTAATATTTTCAAATTTTTGATAAAAGGATAGATTCAAACAAAAAGAGCAGAACAGCCTAAGGGCCAAGAAGAGAGAACCCCCTCCCAACCAATTCTTAAAAAAAGCCTGCCAATTTATATATATATATATTAGTGAGTTTCTAGGCCAGCTTACGCGCACCTCGACTATTTTCATGAGACATACCATTACAACATTTGGATGCTAAGGAAACTCATAGGGAATAATTTCTTAGGTGGGTCACCATAAATTGAACCCATAATCTCTTGGATCCCCTAGGCAAACACAATCGTAGAAAATCATGAGCTCTGCAACTACAAAAGATTTTTTCGATCGTGTAAGGCACCAAGAAGCCACATTTTGTAGAAATTAATAGAAAGAATAAAAACTGACTTATCTTCAAAAGATGTAGCGTTTCTTTCCTTCCACTGAAGCCATAGAAGAGCCCTTAAGGCACAGCTGCTGATCACCATCGTTTTACCTTTCAAATTCTAAGTGTTCAGACCCTCCATTAGCCAATCATCTATATGATTTGAAAAACAAAAAGAAACCCCCAGAAAACTTGCTTGAAGCAACCACACTAAGATGGGCAAAATCACAATGTAAAAAGAGGTAATCAATATATTCTCCCTCCCTTAAGCGTAATCGGCACCCCGAAGGTCACAAAGACCAGTTTTTAAATTTCCTTCGCAACCTCTCGTCCGTGTTTAGGCTTCTAAAATACATAGACCACAGTATTTTCATTACTATGATCCCCAAAGCAGTGTATGTATCTGCTAGAAAGCTTACATTTTTTTTTTCTTGACATAGGGAAGCTGGTATAATTGTTAAGAATGTTGACCTCGCTTTTGGAGAGGTGAATTTGAATTTGAATGAGGAACTAATTTCAAAAAGCAAGAAGGGAACAGACACTTCTGTTCCCTCTGATAAACCTGTAGAGTCAAGTGCTGATTCTATCCCTGCGGTGAAGCCGCAGAAGAAGCCTGGAGGACTTGCATTGCTTCCAAAGTATACCGCTGTTTTCCCCGAAAAGGTTGTATTCTGGTTGGCTGTTATGTTTTCTTATCTGGTTTAGATCAAATTATTTTAGTATTAGAGTGAACTGCCCCTCCTTATTATTCTAAAAAGAAAGCTTAACAAATAGAGAAGTGTAATGAACAAGCCATCACTCATCAAAGTTCAAAGAATTGATCCTATTTCTATCTCTTTAGATCTCCCAAAAACTAATGGAATTGCATTTCTCCGAACGAGTGTAGGCTTGTTCTAGTTTTGATGCATTGCTCTAGAGCTGTTGAAAATCATCTGATGTCGTTTTGGTGCGGAAGATACATATTTAATTTGATAGAAAATACTTTTCGTTGATAAATAAAATTATTCAAGCAGCCAATGAGTATATATAGGCCTGAGCTATCGGTTCTTTATCCATTTATTTGTTCCAATTTTGAATTTTAGTCTTAAACTTAGAGTTAGTCATTTTTAATATTTGGTGATAATGTATCAGCACTGTGTCAGTCTGTCTGAAACTAATTTCTGGTTGCATTTATCACACACAGTAATTTATAAAGTGAAACTAATGAACGAGTGTTTCTTTGATAGGTTTCCTTCAGCCTTCCCAAACTGAATGTTATGTTTGTGCATCGAGAGCATGAGCTTGCTGTTGAAAACAACATTATTGGCTTTCAATTTAAGATAATGAAATCGCGTAGCTCAGAAGATGTAGGAGAGACCGCACGTCTCGATCTTCAAATGGAGTTCAGTGAGATTCATGTATTGTTTAAACTTCTATTGTCTTGGAAACTTGCAATTCTGATTTTTTTTTTTTTTGGTAGCATTTGTCATGTATCTTGCTCAATTTTTTCTTGATCATTTTTGTTGCAATTTCAGCTACTTAGAGAGGCTGGCACTTCCCTTCTGAAGATACTAAAAGTCGATTTAGTGACCTTCGTCTATGTTCCACTACAAGTGAGTATCCTCGATTACAAATTTTTGTTTGATCATTCAAGCTTTAACAAATGTTTTGATGTCTTGTAAAATTGTTGTTTAATTATTTCATCTGAAGTTATATGGCCTTTTTCTCTATTGGTTGTGGCAGCATTATTTGACATTCAAGATCATTATACCTTCCTTTCTTGTAAAAGCCTATTAATGGTTGATCGAAGTTGTGACTTCCGCAGTGTCCATAATTGAAACACAATAAGATGTTTCGTGCCAAAATTCGGCCCACAATAACTATGAAGCTCAATTTTCAGATTCTTTGCTGCATATCACAGAAAATATCTTCTAAGGAATTAATTGACATTTAACTACAAGTGATATGGTGTACTTCTCTTAAAGAAGTCGCCCATTAAAAAAATGAAGCTACGTCCACATGATTAGTTTGGGAGCCTATGGTAGAATTTTCGTAATGATCTTACAAAATGGAGAAGAGATGTTCCTGAGATTCACCCTCCTTGTTGCACACGAGGCACTAGTCTTCTTTGCACCCTATTGTTGGTCTTAATGCCTTGATTGAGGTCAGATGAGAAGAATTTTTTAAGATGTGTAGATAGAGCTTTCATTGGAGATCATGGAGACAAAAACATTTGAGAAGAGATGGATTGATAGAGTTTGTATTAGGGTATATATCGTTGAATTATGTTAAATCGCCAATCAATCTAAAAACTCCAGCTAATAGGTTGGAGTAAATTTAATTACATCAATCAACACTCCTCACTTGTGGGCTTGGAAATTTTTTATATTACACGAAATCAATATTCATGTAGAGGAAACGACTCGTTAGAGGTTTGAACCCAAGATCTCCTGCTCTGATACTATGTTGAATTATGTTAAATCACCAATCAACCCAAATGCTCTCGAGTCCAAAGGTAACTTTCTTCTCAATGCCATTTTCCAACTATTCGTGCACTTTGGTACTTAGCTGGTAAGAATTTGAATCACAATTTTCTTTGATAGCCCTTTCGCCTTGGCTATTTGGTTCAAGCTGTTCACAATACTCAGAATGAACAGGGTCTTCTTGAAATGAGAAGATTTTAGAAAAAAACATCTTTGGGTTAATGTTGTCAAAGTGGTTCCTTCTAAAATTTGTTTTGAAAGAAATGAGAAGATTTTAGAAAAAAACATCTTTAGCATTTCCTCTCAGCCAGTTTGCTAGCCTCCTCCTCTTGGTGTGCTCTCTCAAAGGGCTTTGAGGATTATCAGGATATCTCTCTTAATTGGAATGCTTTTACTCTTATTGCTAAACTCTATGTTCTTTTGTTGTTTTTGCATTCCTGCTTTTCTGCTTTCTTTTGCTTCCTTGTGGAGTCTGTTTCCCTCATAGAATAGCTTATTTTCTTCTATTCAATGAAAAATGTTGCTTCTTCTTTAAAAAGAAAAAAGAAAAAAGAAAAAAGAAAAGGAGATGCAAAATTCTGAGCACCTATAGGCGATTACAAGAATGATCTCCAAAAGGGAACAAAACAGAAAAAAGAAAAAAGAAACATTTGCACCATAAAAAAGACATCATTTGAAATACAAAATCCATAAAGCCATCAAAGAAGAGAATACATCTCTAAAAAGTTCTTTCATATGTGTCTAGCTAAAGACTCCAAAGGAACGAGCAATAATATTGTTAACTTGTGAGACGAAATGTGTATTAAAATCTAATTTTACTTTATCGTGTATCATAATGTTCTTCCTTCTTTGACACACTTTCTCCATTTTTTCATCTCCCTATTTCTCTGAAATCAAAAAGTCTTCTAATAGAATCTACCAATCTTAAATAATTATTAGAGGTCAAGAAACTTAAAGTCAAGAAACTCTATTGAGCTCCTCCCCAAATTCTCAAACAGAGAATTATAGCCAAAATGAAAAATGTTCAAAGATGAGAAAAAACAACAATATGGAAAAAAAGCTTAAATACTACCACTTCCTCACCCCCTCAACTAGCTAACTTGTCAGAAGGTACACCCCCAACAAACCCATTCCCAACCGCACTAACCCACACAACGATTCCCCTAATTGCCTCTCTTCTTACGGGTGTACACCTTTAGAGTAGGAGGCTTCACTACAGGATATTTATCATCGTCCTCCCCATGAAATCTATCCAATTTACACGGGTCTTCTCCGGATGAGCTTCTTCTCTGGCAAATATGTTGGCAAAATTGCACCAAAACATTTAAGTTTTCATTTGAAACAAAAAGTTTTGTTTTTGAGCGATTTGTACGACCGGCTTTGAATCGTACAATATATTCAATTTGTGATTCAAATACACGATTTGGATCTTGGTATGAGTTTTGTTCCGAATCATACATTTTCAAATCGTGAAACGTACGATTTTAATAACCTGTTTCCATGAAGCTAGGCCTCGAACATGTCATGTCAAGGAACATTGTTCATTTTCAGATCCCTTTGTTACTGTGAAGTTGGAAGTTGGAAGCAAATATAAGATGTAGTTTTGAGTATAACATTTTTAGCCCAAAAACAACATGACATGGAATGCATGTGATATATTTATGTGTGTGTATTTTTTAAAGTTAACGAGACTTTGTATTAGCAAGCCAAACAAAGACAGCTCAAAGGCCATAGGGACAGATGGTGGCATCAAATAGTAGGCCTCTAGTCCCCAAGGGGTGGTGCAATGGTCGAAGGCTTGAGTTTTGAAGGTGTGCTCCCCTCAAGGTCCCAGGTTCGAGACTCACTTGTGACATTAATTTGTAGACACCAATGTGTCTCCATTCCTTCAATGTCTCTCAGTGCTTGAACTAGGTATGGGCGTGATTGCCCCGAGCATAGTGAATTCCCAAAAAAAAAAAATAGAAGGCCTCTAGTTTTGTGTTCCCACCTGCTTGAGCTGTTACCAAGCATAGCCTTTTTGAAGATGGCATGTCAATGCAACATTGTTCTTTTTGTTTAAAGATATAGTTTCCTTTACTTATATTACAAATTTGTTGTGGTGTTGCTATGCCTACGCTGGAGTTTCCTGTTCTTTGTTGTCCGTAATGTGTAGTAGCTTAGCAGCCTGAATTTTTAAATTGGTTACAGGCTTCATTTAAGAGTCATTTTGGTTGAACTTCTTTTCTTCCACATGATCTTTTATATTTCAGTCAGCATCACCTATTAAGGTCGAAGTGGACTTAAAGTTGGGAAGTACTCAATGCAACATAATAATAAGTAGACTTAAGCCATGGTTGCAACTCCATTCCTCCAAAAAGAAAAAGATGGTTCTGAAGAAGGAAAAGCCTTCCGAAAAGCCACAGACTTCCGAGTCCAAAGCCATCACGTGGACATGCACGTTCTCAGCCCCGGAGATTACTATTATGCTTCATAGTACAGTTGGTTCGCCGTTGTATCATGTAAGTAATGTGCATATATGTTTTATCTATTATGTTCTTTTTTTTCTTGGAATTACCAGGGAGTCCAGTCTATTCTATCTTCTAAAGCTTAATAATTGTTTGCAGACAAAAGGTTAAGGTATTTATTATTTAGGCTTAATTGTCCTTGTAGGTTTATTTCTTGATTTTCAATCCATCTTGTTGTCTGTAATCTTCTCTCTCTGTTCTTTTTCTTTTTAATTAAGAAAACGAGATATGCGCTCAAAAGTCAAGTTGTCCTGTTGCTGAAAAAAATGAAAAACAATGCAAACAAATTGTATGTGTTTTCAGAAAAAAAGAAAAGAAAAGATATGTGCTATCTTTTATTGAGAATTGATTACATATATGAATATGGTCGATGCAATGCTACATGCTATAGGTATCTTAGTTCGTTTGATGTAGCCACTAACATTTATATCTGCTGGCACTAGAAATTTATTTGAGTCGTGTTTTAGGGGGGAGGAAATATTGTTACTTTTAGAGATGTCCATTTTCCCCGCGGGGACCCGCCCCTAACGGGGAGGGGAATCCCCGACTAAGCGGGGAACGGGGCCGGGGATGGGGGAGAAAAAATCCCCGTTGGCTAAACGGTGCCGGGGACGGGGATTGTACTCCCCGTCCCCGATTCCCCGATCCCCGCCCCGATTATTTTATTTAATATATATTTTTTAATTCTACTCCTTTAATTTTCAAATAAATATATCTTTTTGATGATATTTTCTATACATATGAATATTTTCTTTGATAATTAACATTATAATTGAAACTTATAGATATATATATTTTTAAATCTAATTTTTTGAATTTTTTATCCAAATAATATTTAAAAAAATGAAAAAAAAAAGTAAAAAATCCCCGCGGGGAACCCAATCCCCGAAAAAAAAACCGGGGATTTTTTCGGGGACGGGGATTGAATTTTATGGCGGGGACGGGGACGGGGAAGCCATTCCCCGGCCCCGCCCCGCCCCGTGGACATCTCTAGTTACTTTTAGGGTGTGTTTGGGGGGAATGGTAATAAGGAGGAGAATAGGGAAGAGAATGATTATGGGGGTAATGGTTATTTGTGTTTGGGGTGAAGGTAATGATTATGGGGAGAATGATTATTTGTGTTTGAGATAAAGGTAATGATTATGGGAAAAATAAAATAATGAATAGGATGTGAGTGAAAAATAGTGATGTGATGTATGAAAATTTGTTGGAGAGAGAATAAAAAGTAGTTATGTGGAGGATGAAAAAAAAGATTTTTGGAAAACGTGATTATGGGGGGAATGATTCTCGGTGGCCCAAACACAGGGAATCATCCCCATTCCCATTCTCCCCCTTATTCTTGGTGGCCCAAACACCCCCTAAACGAGACCGGTAGCCCTGTTAGCCCTCCAATCTAAAATCACAGTACTACAGTTAACTACATCATCTCTTTAGAGTATTTTGTTTCCTATATATATGTACATCTATATGTATTTATATATTGAAGACAGGTAGTTTATATCCCATGTTCATTTGTTCATGTTATTGCAGGTTTGCTTACAATCTTCACATGTGTTTGCAAATAATGTATCAAATCTTGGAACTGCAATCCATATGGAGCTTGGTGAACTAAATTTGCACCTTGCCGATGAATATCAAGAGTGCCTGAAGGAAAGCCGTTTTTCTGTGGAATCAAATTCAGGTTCTTTGATACACATAGCTAAGGTAAGTTTGGATTGGGGAAAAAAGGACATCGAACCATCTGAAGAAGAGGCTTTTAGAAGCAAACTGGTTTTGTCTGTTGGTGTGAGTGTAATGAGTGTCTATTTTACGTTCAAGCGTATTGAATCACTTGTTTCAACTGCTATGATTTTGAAATCACTTCTAAAACAATTCTCTGGTTCCCGAAAGAAAACCACACAAAGCCGAGGGGACCATTCAACTAAACCATCAGGGAAAGGAACCAAACTTTTGAAACTCAATCTTGAAAGATGTTCTATAGCCTATCGTGGGGATATTGGTTTGGAGAACACAACTGTTGCTGACCCTAAGCGTTTCTATTACGGATCACAAGGTGGTCAAGTTGTTATAAGTGTCAATGCTGATGGCACGCCTCGTTGTGCAAATGTAATGTCTACATTGTCTGACCAATGCAAACAATTGAAATTTTCCATAGCTCTTGATATTTTTCATCTTAGTCTATGTGTGAACAAGGAGAAACAGTCCACACAGGTAGAACTTGAGAGGATTAGGTCAATATACCAAGAGCATTTGGAGGATCATGGGAAACATACAAAACTGAAAATTTTTGACATGCAGAACGCTAAGTTTGTACGGCGTTCTGGGGGTCTCAAAGAGATTTCTGTATGCTCGCTTTTTAGTGCTACCAATATTTTAGCTAGGTGGGAGCCTGATGTACAACTATCTCTGGTTGAACTTGGACTAAAACTGAAATCACTTGTACATAATAAAAAGACTCAGGGAGATAATAACATATCTACCGAAGAGGCTTCAAACTCAAAAGATTCTGAACAGAAGACAGAAACCATCTCTGAATCAGGGCAGCCTGAGAAACCCAAGAAAAAGGAATCAATATTTGCTGTTGATGTGGAAATGTTGAGAGTTTATGCTCAAGCTGGAGATGGAGTTGATGCAGTTGTTCAGGTTCAGTCAATATTTTCTGAAAATGCGCGTATAGGAGTACTTTTAGAAGGACTCTTATTTAGTCTCAATGGTTCAAGAATATTAAAAAGTGGTCGAATGCAGATTTCACGAATTCCTAATGTCACTAGTACATGTGATACAAAAGTGCCCGTTACCACTTGGGACTGGGTTATTCAAGGTTTGGGCATACATATTTTCTTGCCATTCCGATTGCAATTACGTGCCATTGACGATGCATTTGAGGATATGTTGCGAGGTTTGAAGATTATTACTGCTGCCCAAACATCTCTTATTTTTCCAATAAAGAAAGAAAGCTCAAAAGCTAAAAAACCTAGCTCATCCAAAGTTGGGAGTTTGAAGTTTTGCTTACGCAAGTTAACTGTTGATATTGAGGAGGAGCCATTGCAGGGATGGCTTGACGAACACTATAAACTAATGAGAAATGAAGTTTCTGAATTAGCTGTTAGATTACAATATCTTGACGATTTAATATCTAAAGCAGACAATGTTCCAAAAACGGCTGAAACAATTGACTCTACTCAAGAAAGGAAGACAAGCTATAATGGTATTGAAGTTGATCCACAAAATCCATCAGATTTTCTCCGAGTGAGAGAAGAGATGCATAGACAATCGTTTCAATCTTATTATCGCGCCTGTCAGAATTTACTGCCATCAGAAGGTTCAGGGGCATGTAGTGAAGGATTCCAATCTGGTTTTAAACCAAGCACTGCCAGAACGTCTCTTATGTCCATTATTGCTACAGATTTAGATGTTACCTTGACAAAAATTGATGGGGGAGATGATGGAATGATAGACATTCTAAGGAGGCTTGATCCTGTATGTCTGCAAGAAAACATACCTTTCTCGCGGCTTTATGGGAGAAATATACTCTTGCATGCTGGCTCTCTAGCTGCTCTACTAAGAGATTACACATTTCCTCTATTTTCAGCAACTACTGGTAAATGTGAAGGTTGTCTTGTGATGGCACAACAGGTAATTTAAATATCCATTAAGAGTTATTTTACAAGATTGAAGCCTTTTTTTATAGGTCCCTCATGTTTGCTAGGGCTGTTTTTTGTTTTGTTCTTCATTCTTTTCAATGAAAGTTTGGTTCATCAAGTTTAGGTAAAACCACATTGTTCTTTTTTTGGACCCTCTCCTTCCCTTTGATGTTGGTTAGCATGTTAACACGTTTTATCGATTTGTTTTTTTATGGCTATCCGAGGAACAGGAAAACTGTCTACAATAAAAGGAACATGTCAATAGGGTTATCAGACTTATAATGTTCTCATGATTTCTAAACCCCGAGAATATCTGCCTACATTTGTGTATTGGTTATTTTTTCCAGTCACCTGACCTTGTAGTAGAGTCATATGCCGCCTTGCATTTAAGATTCATGAAATTTTGTTATGTGATTGTGACTTATATTTTTGCTTTTCAACTAGGCTACATGCTTTCAACCTCAAATTTACCAAGACGTGTACATTGGGAAATGGAGAAAGGTGCAGATGCTACGCTCGGCTAGTGGTACGACTCCGGCAATGAAAACATATTCAAACTTGCCCATTCATTTTAAAAAAGGAGAGATATCTTTTGGAGTGGGATATGAACCAATTTTTGCTGACATTAGTTATGCTTTCACTTGTGCCTTACGAAGGGCTAATCTTAGTATCATAAATCCCGGTCCACTTATTCTGCCTCCAAAAAAAGAGAAGAGCTTACCATGGTGGGATGATATGAGGTACTACATTCATGGATATATCACCTTGTATTTTTCTGAAACATTGTGGAATATTCTTGGAACTGCCGATCCTTATGAAAAGATTAATAAACTTCAAATATTATCTGGCCAAATGGAGATCCAGCAGTCAGATGGCCGCGTCTTTATGTCGGCTCAGAATTTTAAGATTTTAACGAGCAGTTTGGAAAGTATGGCTAATGCTCGTGGTCTAAAACTTCCTGAAGGCATATCTGGTGTATTTCTTGAAACACCAGTTTTCACCCTTGAAGTAAACATGGACTGGGGCTGTGATTCTGGAACTCCATTGAACCATTATCTACACGCGCTTCCCATTGAAGGAAAATCTCGTGAAATAATCTATGATCCATTTAGATCTACATCTCTATTACTCGGGTGGAATATCTCTCTTAGGCCTCCTCATCCTTCGAGTGAGAAACAGTTGTTTGATAGTATTGAGAAAACTGAGTGCTCCACAAGGCTGAATTTTGGAGCTCATGATCTTGCTTGGCTCGCTAAGTTCGGGACTTTGAATGCCTTACCTCCTCACAAACTACGTACCTTCTCTAGATGGGCCCGTTTCGGTGTTCCCAGGATTATAAGATCCGGTAATTTGCCCATGGACAGAGTAATGACCGAGATTATGCTCAGAATTGATATTATTACTCCTGAGATAAAACATGAGCCATTAGATGATGATGATCCTGCAAAAGGACTGACTTTTAGTATGGCAAAGCTGAAATATGAAATTGTTCTCAGTCGTGGCATGCCAAAATATACATTTGAATGCACGCGAGATCCTATCGTTCTTGTTTACCAAGGACTTGATATTCATATACTAAAGGCTTATATAAATAAAGAAAATTGCAGAAGTGTTGCAAAAGCAGTTCAAATGGCCTTAAAAAATTCTCAATCTGCTTCCACGGATAAAGTCCCTGTGGAGAAAGGCAATAGCACAGGCAGCTCAACTGAAAAACATCGTGATGATGGCTTCTTTTTGTCGTCTGATTATTTCACAATTAGGCGGCAAACTCCAAAGGCTGACCCTGCAAGGTTATTAGCTTGGCAAGAGGCTGGAAAAAGAAACCTTGAGATGACGTATGTAAGGCCTGAGAATGAAAACGGGAGTGGGAATGATGACCATACACGATCTGATCCAAGTGACGACGATGGATACAATGTAGTCGTAGCCGATAGCTGCCAACGTATTTTTGTTTATGGACTTAAACTTTTATGGACAATTGAGAACAGAGATGCTATTTTTTCTTTAGCTGGTCTATCCAAGGCATTGCAAACTTCAAAGCCTTCCCCTTCAAGACAATATACACAGAGGAAACTACGTGAGGAAAACCAGCCGCATGATAAAGATCAAGTGTGTGAAGATGGGGGGATCTCTAAGCCCCCTAACAACGATGGTACTGTTGCATCTTCTACATCACAACCACCGACTTCAGAATTACAGCCAGATACATCGCATACAGAGAGCTTATCATCTACAGATAAAGGGGAAAACTTATCATCTCAAGATAAAGGGGAAAACTTATCATCTCGTGCACCTGGTACATCTTGAACATTGATTTATAGCAGAAGTTATGACATTATAGTTTTTATAAAAAAAATAATAATGACATTATATTATCTACCTTGATGATGAACCTTGCTATGACTGAAGCATGTGTCTGAGATATGTAGGGTCTAATGAGAAAAAAAATTATTTAAACTATCAGATGACAAATGATTTTTCAGAGGAAATAATTTTCTTTTTTCCAGGAAAAAATGGAAAGCCTGATGACAAAGAAGACAAAGGGACTCAGCTCTTCATGGTGAATGTCATAGGGCCACAGTTCAATCTTCACTCAGTAGAAGCTAATGTAAGATAAAATTCTTGCTTTTTATATGTTTTATCACGATTAACTAACTTTATTATGAGGATAAAATTCTTGATTTTTTGTATGTTTTATCGGAGTAATTGATAAATCCTGCAACTAATATCACTCCTAAATAAGGAACATGTCACTTACACTTCTTTATTGTGTAGTCATCATTGTTGGGAATACAGACAAAGTGGTGTAGTAATCCCACATTGGTTAAATAAGGGGTTAATCATGGGTTTATAAGGGAAGACAAACATCTCCATTGGTATGAGGCCTTTTGGGTGAAACCAAAAGCAAAGCCATGAGGGCCTATGTCCAAAGTGGACAATATAGTACCAATGTGGAGATCCGGGTTAGGTTTTTCATTCCTTAACAATCGTCTTCCCCCTTTTTGTAACTATAGTTTATCCACTATGATAAATAAGTGACATAGCTTCTTACAAGTTTCGATATGGCTTTTGTAATCTTTCAATTTCCTATCAAAAAAAAAAAAACGTGCAACTAATATCACTCCTAAATAAGATTGTTCTTGTTCTTTCTGGTGATTACTGATTAGTGTTTCTTCAACAGACAATTCTTGATTAAAATTGTGTCATTATTTTTCTTTTGTGAAACTATGTATGAATTATGAGAATAGTTGCACTTGCATCTGATTGAGTATAGGGCAAAGGTATTTATACAAAGAGTCTCGTAGCAAACTACTCTAAATATAGTAATATGTTAGATAAATACAAGGAAATAAACATACAATGGAATGGATCCCAACTAAACAATGACCTAATCTTTCTATTTTCTACATAATACTCAAGTATGGTGATACTGGATATTACTCACTGGGAAGTGGCCGTTTAAGGTACTACTGTCTATTGTATTTTGATATGGAGAAAGAATGAAGATGAAGGTTGTAATTTTTAACCCTTGAAAAATAGCTTCTAAGTTCTATACTATTAGAATTTAATGTATGCACTGGCATTCCTTCATGTGCTTCTTTATCGCCATCATTCCATTTTAAATTGAATTTTTTTTGGAATCTTAGTTTATATACGACATAATAGTGTTTGAAGCTATGTTTAAGTGATGATATTACGTTCTCAAAAAAAAAAAGTGATGATATTACTCATTCATGTGAAGTAATGTGACATATTTATATAACCATATTCTAAACTTATCTTCCTAATAATAGGATGCAATCTAAACTAATTAAGTTAAAGAAATACAAGGAATAAATCCCAACTAACACAAATCCTACTTTTTTTTCTACACTCCCCTTCAAGTTGGATGATATATATTCTGCATGTCAAGCTTGGAAATGAATCCACCGAGAAGTATCTTAGTCAATATATTTGCAACTAACTTGTTTTTGGGATGACACATATTTCAGTTAATTGAATTGATTTCTACATGCTTTATTGGGTCAGGATAAAAACAATACCCTAAGGTTGACTTCTAATCTATGGGAGAATCAACCCAATCTTCATCTGTGTGGACTTCCAACGATTGAATCGTAGTATTTCTTAACAAAATACCCTTCCAGGAACATTCTTGAGTTATCTTAAGATTCTATATACAACCTCCATATGTTCTGTAGAAGGTTTGTTCAAAAACTGACTTATCACGTATACTGCACAGCTAATATCTGTTATATGTATATATGTGGGTGTAGCCATCTTAGGTTAGCCTAGTGGTCGAATTAAGGCCTCGAGAATCATAAATTGCTTAGAAGTAATGGATTCAATCCATGTTGGACACCTATCTAAGAATTAATTTTCTACAAGTTATCCTGACAACCAAATGTAGTAAGGTCAGTAGTATGTAATATGTATTATTAGTTTGTTATATTTTGTGGCCTCTGACACCATCACATGCAAAGGTATTTTAATGATAGAAATTACTTGATATTCTTGGGCAAAGCTCTTCGAGAGGGCTTGATCATTGATTCGATTATTTACTTAGCCCCAACTTGGGCTCATACTATTTCTCTTTTTAAAGACTATTGGTTTGTCAATCTCATCAATCATTGGAGAAGCTTTTTGTAACTATTAACTATCTTGTTTGTGTTAATTTCATTTATCAATGAAAGATAGTTTAATGATGATTCATATTGTTTCTATTGCTGAAACAGGGTAGGCTTTTGCTTGCTGCTGCTAGCGGGCGTGTTTTAGCACGATCATTCCATTCAGTCCTCCAAGTTGGCCATGACATGATAGAACAAGCTCTTGGCCCTGGAAGTGTGCAAATTTCAGAGAGTGGACCTGAAATGACATGGAAACGGACGGAGCTGTCGGTGATGCTGGAGCATGTTCAGGCACATGTTGCACCGACTGATGTTGATCTAGGGGCTGGAGTGCAGTGGCTTCCAAAAATTCTAAGAAGTTCTCCCAAAGTAAAGCGAACCGGAGCTTTGCTCGAAAGAGTGTTTATGCCGTGTAACATGTACTTCCGATTCACGAGGCACAAGGGTGGAACTCCAGAGTTGAAGGTTTGTTGTTTATCTTGTATTACATTTTTTATATCATCTTCACCCATGATGAAAAAGATAAAGTTTTACATGTTCAACATTCTTTTCTCATCTTTATCATGGAATGATGTCATAGAGTTGTTAGACTTGCATATAAGTTCTGTAAATATTGAATACTGATATACAAGGAAATATCTTTCACCCTAATTAATGATTCAGATGAAAATGGATAAGTCGATTCACTTCCACCCACCCACATTTTGTGCATTATGATGATTTCGAAAGGTAATGGGCCTTTGGTACCAGAGGATTTCAAGTCAGTTGGCATAATCCCAAGGTATCTTATTTTGTCCTTTGACCAATTTATCAAACCTTCCAAATCTAGGAACCAAATGTCAACTTCCAACAGAAAACCGAACATTCCTTTTGCTTTTGTTACAAAAGCTTTTCTATCCAGCTCAACCTCAATTCACTCTGCCAATGTAAAAGATTTTGTAATCTAACCTTTTAATTTAACGATCTTTGGAGATAATCCATCAATCGATGATAATTGTTTGCTTCTTGCTACCACCCTTGCCGCCTGACCTAACCTCGCAGCCGAGTGAAAATCATCAGTTATCTTTGAGCACTCTACTTTGTCTTTGCTCCCTACATCATCTATTCAACAAAATCCACCTGATACGTTAGCTTTTAATCTACATGGTATTGTGAATTTTCTCTCAGAAGTTGAACTTTTGTATATTAGGCCATATCACCCTTACCTCCACCAACTAAGCCAAAAAAAAGTTAATGCACCAAGGGAAAGAAAAAAAAATACAAAGGAAACTTCAGAATTTGCAGTGAAAAGTTTCGTATCCTTAATGAAAAGTTTGTCTCTTGTTTAAAAAAAAAACGTGTTCACTATGATAAGATAGCCACTAAGGAATTGATGGAGGCCGAGCTCAGTAACGTGGGCTTGTAACCCAAGTGGGGGTATTAAGGTGGTTGAAAGCTGGTTCTATCCTGTCGGGTTGGGTCCTGGGAGTTGTGCTTCGTTCCGCCCATTCCAAAAACTAAGGAATTGATGGAGGGAATCACAAGTATAGTGCTCTAGAATGTCAGAGGTCTTGTCTCTTGATCTTTTGGCTTTGCTTCAGTCAACCATTCATTACTTTTTTTTTCTTCCTTTTTATTTACCTATAGGTGCTGGGAGATTTCCCTTTGTTTCATTCATCAATGAAATTGTTACTGATTTTAAGGAAAAAGTAATTAGAAAATTATTGTAAGCATGGCTTTTTGAAAAATCTAATCTTTCGAATCAATTAAGTGGTCTTCCCTAGAACATTCTTTGAAAGTTTTGTCGAATCTTTCGATATTTCCTTACACTTGGGTTATTTTGTATCTTTATTATCTTTTCATATCAATTCATATTTGGTTTGTATCAGTTTTATATGAGTGCACATTCTCTCAAGTAATAATCACAGAAAAAGGTTGTACTTCAAATGAATGAGAAATAAAGGGTAATCACAAAATCATTAGTGAGGTAAAGGAGGCCCATGAAGAGCATTGAACCTAATCAAGAGCCATATCAAGTCAAGATGACTTAGAAAACTAAATATTTGGTTTGCAAAGCAAAACTTGCTTACATGCATCCTGGTTAAAGTCTTAAACTCAATGTTACCGATGTGTATGGATGATCTTCTTGTAGGTGAAGCCATTAAAAGAGCTCACTTTCACTTCTGAAAATATAACAGCAACAATGACTTCTCGTCAGTTTCAAGTTATGGCCGACGTGTTAACCAATCTTCTCTTAGCACGATCTCCCAAGTATGGTCATTGCTATCAGTTTTTCTTGAATCACAATATTATGATGATATGTTGCTGTTTTAGCTGGGATTACGTTTCTCTTTATAGTTATCTGATGCATGGTTTGAACTTCTGTATAACCTCTTAGAATATTTACTTCACTTTTTTCAATGTGAACTTTTGTATAACCGCTTACAGTTACAGCACAGAAGCCTTTACTTTTGTTGCATTCTTATTGTATTATTGTCATATATCACTATTACATTAGCATGCCATCTAGTATTCTGAATTGATACCATTTTTTTATCTTCTAAGAATCTCAATTTGATTGTTAAATTATTGGTAACCACGGCTTGCTAGAATTTTGAATTATTTGACTAGCTTTTATGTTTTTATTTTATTTATTTATTACCATACCGAAGTTGCACGAACACCATCTTGGGTTGACCTACTTGTTAAAGAGTCTTGTAGAAATAAGTGATAATGGGGTTCAATCCATGATAGTTACCTATTTGAGGATTCATTTGTTGCGAATTTCCTTAAAAGCCAAATATATGGTCACACGGTTGTCCCCTGAGAATCCTACTTATAAAGGGTTGCATGAACTGTAAAGTTCATTACATAGCAACAGTTCATGATATTTTTTGCTCAAGTATTTGATTAATTTGTGTGTACATCAATAAGTAGGAGTAAATGATTGATGCATGTAATTTCAGGCCTCGAAATAGAGGTCTCTCATTTCCTTCCGAAGAGGGCGAAGATGCTGAAGAGCCAGCAGATGAGGTTGTCCCAGATGGTGTTGAAGAGGTAGAGCTTGCAAAAATCAACCTTGAAAGGAAAGAATGGGAACAAAGATTACTTGTCGATGACATTAAAAAACTGTCTCCCCATTGCGACAGCAGTGACCCAAATCTAGAAAAAGATGGTGAGATGTGGATGATTTCAGGTGGAAAAACCTTATTGGTGAGAAACATTTTTTACTCTTCTTGTTTATTTCATTTTATGATTCTAAACGTGGATTTGTGGCTTTGTTTAACTTTTAATATATGTTGTTTCTCTAAATTTAGAAATACTTTTCATTTTGAACTTTTATTGTGAGAAGTTTAGCTCCGCTTGTGAACTTTCTTTTATACGTTAACACTTCCATTATCTCCATGGAGTTCAACCTACATCCTTGAACATATCCTCTCTTTTTTTTTTTTTTTTTTTGCAAATTAAAACATAATTCATGATTTCCTAGATGACTATATCTGGCTTATAAGATATTTCTCTTACATTTTAAGTTCACACTTTCCTGTTCTATATTGTTTAGCTCAATAACATTACCAAAGTGCATCTTACCAGGTGCAAGGATTAAAGAGAGAGCTTGTAAATGCACAAAAAGCTAGGAAGACGGCATCGCAATCGTTAAGAACAGCTCTTCAAAAAGCTGCTCAGATACGATTGATGGAGAAGGAGAAGAACAAGAGTCCTTCATGTGCTATGCGGATTTCTTTGAAAATTGACAAAGTAGGTTGGAGCATGCTTCTTGATGGTAAATCTTTTGCAGAAGTCGAACTAAATGACATGGTGAGAGTTTTAAGAATGCCCTTCATTTCTAAAATTCTCTTCTTAAGTTCCAAGCTCTAAAAATGCTCTTTTTTAAGTTTCTATCTCAATATCCTATTAACAAAAATTCTTGTTAGTTACAACTAGGCTAGTTGGTGTGGTAGGGATATCTCATCTCCTCCTTTTTATATGTTCCTCTTTAAGCACTTTAAATATATTTTCATGTTTCTTATCCAAAAAAAAGTTACAACTATGCTAGTTTAGGGGTATTTTCTAGGTAGATCTAGAGGTTTCATGTCAAAAAATATCATAGCTGTTTAATAGTTAAAGTTTTTACTGATGAACCAAGGTGAAAGTATCTAAGTGTCTGATATAATTAAATTTACTCCAATATGTCAGCTTAAATTTTTATGTGGATGGATGATTTAATATGGTATGAGAGAAGAAGAGTATTCAAGCCCCTATGAAGTCATTTCCTCCCCCAATAAATATTGATTTCTACTTGTTAGGTATTGTTCTAATTTTCAAACCCCACAAGTGACAAGTGATGTGTTAGAGTATTGATATGATTAAATGAGAAAAGTACTTTTTAGTCCTTAGGTTTTGGATGACGTTTCTATTTAATTTTTATGCTTCAAAATCAAACACTTTTAACCCTGACATTTCATCAATACTCAAGTTTAGTCCCTGATATAACATTAAGTGTTAGTGACATATTGCCTAGACTAATACTAAAATTCAAATAGGTTTTGGTTGCCATGATTTTTATTTTCTAAAAGAAAATTTAATAGACGCACAGGGACCAAAATTGAACATAATTGAAATGTTTCAGGTAAAAGTGTTAATTTTGAAACACTTCATTATTTTGGTGGTAATGCTGGGTTATTGTAGTTCATACATTGCTACCATCTCTTACTGCAGATTTATGATTTTGACCGCGATTTCAAAGATGTTGGGATTGCCCAGTTGACTACAAAGTATTTTGTTCTACGAAATTGCTTGCCTAATGCCAAGTCTGACACGCTTCTATCGCCATGGAATCCTCCAGCAGAATGGGGAAAGTATGTTCATTGGATATCATGCTAATTGCCTTTTGTTGTTCTCATATCATCGATGCTTTTGAATGATTCAAGATTACATTTTTCAACCTTACAAAACATGTTTTTAACTTGTTTTTAGAGTTGCTCAAAAAAAAAAAAAGGTTATCTAAGGCCCCATTTGATAACCATTTTGTTTTTCGTTTTTTGTTTATGAAATTTAAGCCTACAACAACTATCTTACTATACATTTTTCCTTATTTGGATATCTATGTCTTACTTATATTTTAATAAACAAAATCAAAATTTGGAAAAAAAAAAAGTAGTTTCCAAAAGTTTGTTTTCGTTTTTTGAAATTTGGGTAGTATTTATCTACTTTCTTAAGGAAAGATGGATACATTGTAAGAAAGATGGAGCACATGGTAGGAAATTTGTGTAGAAATAAGCTTAAGTTTCATAAACCAAAAACAAAAAACCAAATGGTTATCAAACGGGGCCTAAAAAATTCAAACCGTTTTTCATTGGTCAAAATTAGCGTTTTATCACTACTTACAATGTCAACTTATCGCCGATTAGTTCTTTTAAAAATTCATTCATGAGCATTTTAAAAGGCGTGTTGAACACACACTAAGATTATCTTATTTTGGTTATTTATTTGTGTTTATCAAAAAAACAGAAACACAAATTCAAAAGGAAATTAGTTATGTATCAAATATTTCAAATTATCTAGGCCTTTTTTATTTTATTTTCCTCGTATACGTGCTCTTTGAGATTGTGTATGCGTGCACATTGCTTTTTAGTCATTGCTTGTACAGGTGTATTACAGATTATCTGCTTATCAAAACACAAATTTTGAAAGTTATCTTGGATGTTTAAAGTTATCTTGGGGGTTCTCTTTGAATCATTGCTTGTTCAGATGCTTACCATATTTTATGTCAATACCTCCTGCAACAGATTCACACCTTTATGGGTTATTGAATCTCTCTGGTTGAGCTTAAGGCTAATGCACTTACTTTCAAGATAGTCTAGATTGCAAAGAGTAGGAGTGGCATAACCCTTTGAAAATGAGCTTCCTGTTTTTCCTTGTGTAATTTAGGTATTAGTTGCTTGATATGTTTCTTCAGAAAGTTACAGCATCTACTTTAATGGCTGCAGATTAGTCATGCTTCGAGTGGATGCGAAGCAGGGAATTCCAAAGGATGGAAATTCAGTCCTTGAACTGCTCAAGGTAATGCTTGTAAACTATAGAGGGTCGAAAAAGTCGTCTTAATTTTATTCATGTTAGTCAAGTCTATATATAGGAATACATGTGAAAACCCTAACTATGCCTAGTGGGCCAAATGGGCCTAAATTGATAAATACAATAATATACAATAAATAAATAACTCCACCACTCCCCCTCAAGCTGAAGCGAATACATCTATTGTGCCCAAATTGTTGCAGATATAAGACATACAAAAAAGGAGAAGTCTGCAAAAAAAAAAAGTAACCTGCAAGAAAGGCCTCCAATCAAGAAAACTATGTCTCGGAGAGTACTTACAAAAAAATTTCCCTACCGAAGCCTAAAGAGAAATGTAGAATCTAATGAGGGTCAAATATCACTCGGAGACCTTTCTTCCTCGAAACACCCTATTATTTCTCTCACACAAAGCCCCCATAAAATAGCACACTTGTCACAAAAAATTTCCTTTCTTACAAAAGTGGATGAAAAAAAACTTCAACAATCATCTCCTACAAACCCTATGCCTAGCTAGAGCAATACCGAACTTTGGAAAAATTGGCTCCAAACTTTGTACAACAGTCAATTGCCAAAGAAACTGATCAAGATCCTCAACTGCATTCCTACAAAGATTGCAACATCAAGACCCCTAGCATTACTGTTAGGTATCCAATGTATTTGATAACATGGGGTTCTATCTCAAAACGAATTAGTTATCCAATTACCTAATGAGACTTGTTCACACCAAAAATATCCAAACACAAAGAATATGGATAATAACACTGTAATATTGATAGTTCTTTGATATACAAAGACAATATGGCATCAATATCAACCGAAAACGGACCACCCGTGCATTCAAGAGTGTCGATAGCCTCTCTTCGCAAGGTCTCAAACCTTAGCCAAAAACATGCCTACCTTCCACTTACCTTTTCTCTCTTATTTATAGCCACAATATTCTCTCTCCCAAAGTCCCAACAAGTTTAGCTACCTCACTGACCACTACTCCTTTGTCCCCTCCACAATACCTATTTTACCCCTTTTATATATGAGCATTTGGGGTCTCACAACTAATTTGTCCAAGGTATTATTGTTGAATTACGTTAAACCATCCATTAATTCAAAAGTCTAAGCTGATGGATTGGGACAAATTTAATTATATCAACCAACAATTATATCCGTCATAAAACACCTGCCAAGCAAAAAAAATTAACCTATTTTGGTGATTTTACCTTGCACAAGGAGAAAGAATTATGCTGTGAGAGAGATAGAGATAAAGAAGCCATTGTTTGTTACACACTTTTGTTCATGAGTTGATTCTTGAACTATCGGGTGCATGTGTTGTATGAACGAATTTAACAGTTAAAATGATGTTGTAGTAATTTCTGTTTACCAAAAAATGTTCACAAATCAGAGTTATATGGATCATTGTAATTTGTGATCTAATCCTCAGCACATGATTGTTTTCTTAACGTGTTATTCCTTATTCTTATAGGTAGAAATATATCCCCTTAAAATTCACTTGACTGAGGCAATGTATCGGATGGTGTGGGGGTACCTTTTTCCAGAAGAAGAACAAGATTCACAGAGACGGCAGGTGAGTTTAATAAGCCTTGTTTCTTTTTTTTTTTCGTTGCAACAATTGGGGAGGGGGGAGCTTTGAACCCGTGACCTCTTGGTCATTGAATATACATCGATGTCGATGAGCTACTGCTCTTGATAGCTAATAAGCCTTGTTTCTACGGGGACTCAACTCCTCAGCGTCCCCCGAATGTAGATTACGAGTGTCTTACGTCGTGCTGCAGGAAGCTTGGAAGATTTCTACAGTTGCAGGTTCTAAGCGTGGAAAGAAAGATGTAACCGCATCAAAAGAGTCAGAGATATTTTCTAAACTAGGTTTCTCCCTCGGCGGTCAAGGATTTCTCAGTGCAGAACCTTTTCAAGTGAGTTTATTCAAGCTTATATGGGGTTCATGGGGCCAGTTTACTTTTCTTTCAAACGTTATTGATGAAGAAAATGAAAGATTGGAACTGTTGGAGTTTTTATCTTTGGTTTCTTCTGTTGAGATCGCTGGAATTGATGAACTATGACTCGTATTCGTGCAGGCAACCAAGTCGCAAAGCCGGAAATCTAATTCTGGCAGTGGTTCAGTCTCCGAGTTAAAAAGAACATCTTCTTTTGATAGGTCTTGGGAAGAGAGTGTGGCCGAATCTGTTGCTACTGAACTTGTCTTGCAGAGCATCACCAAAAGTGGAGCATTGGGTTCTGCTGAGCAACCAGATGAATCAGGTAAGTTGAAAGATCCCAAAGCTGTCAAAGCTGGTCGCCCGTCCAATGATGACAAAAAGGTGATAAATGCTCAGGATGAGAAAAGAACTAGACCTCGAAAGATGATAGAGTTCCACAATATCAAGATAAGCCAGGTTAGCTCTGTCAGTAAAGTTTGTTGTTGAGTTCATTATCAAAACAGTATTTTGTAGATTCCTTAGTAAATCACTCAACCTACTATCGAAACAGGTTGAATTAATGGTTACGTACGAAGGATCGAGATTTGTCGTCAGTGATCTAAAGCTGCTGATGGATACATTTCATCGTGTTGAGTTCACTGGGAGTTGGAGCAGACTGTTCTCTCGAGTTAAGAAACATATCATCTGGGGAGTTCTAAAGTCTGTTACGGGAATGCAGGTGAACGTCTGATCTTCTGCATTATAACACTAATATCTTTTTTCATAGGAAACAGCAACATTTTTATTAATAGAATGTGAAGTGTTACCAGAGGATAGGGTCAGGTTCTGTGCCTTCTTAGAACATCAATATCACACCTATATATTTCAGTAAAAGAATCCATCTGATACCATGTGATCGAGAGAGATATAACTAAACAGTCATATTTTATTTAAAGAAAGGCAACGCCTTTATATAAGAGTTGCAATGGGCCTAGTGAGCCTAACGGACCTAAATCTATTAAAGCGATAAACTATACATAAATATAGATTTAAACTCTTAACACCAAGTTCCATACATTTTCGTTTTCTTTTGTTACCTCTTTTAACTTTCAGCTTGCAAGTCACCAGCGGGGTTTGGTTATTTTTAGAGAAGAAATAAAGTAAAGTAAATTAGAATCTAGTATATTTTTGCATTCAACTTTATTGAATTCAAGTTTCTGGAATCTTCACGTGGATGGTGCGGTGGTCAAAGACTTGGGCTTTAAAGGTGCACTCCCTTGAAGGTCCTAGGTTTGAGACTCAACTGTGACATTAATTTGTACACTTCTCATGTCTCCATCCCTTCGATGTCTCTCATTGCTTGGTCTAGGGACGGGCGTAGTTACCCCGGTATATTGGAGCGAACCTCGGTTTTCTCGGTTTCCGAAAATTCAAGTTTCTGGATATAGATCAGTTATTTACAATTTTTAACACCACTCATGCAGGGTAAGAAGTTCAAAGACAAAGGGCATAGCCAAAAGGAACCCAGCAGTATGACTGTTCCTGACAGCGACCTTAATTTGAGTGACAATGAAGGGGCTCTAGTAGTGAAATCCGATCAACATCCGATAACCTGGGTTAAGCGGCAAGGCGACGGAGCAGGGGACGGATTCGTTACTTCCATCAAGGGTCTTTTCACTAATCAGCGCCGCAAGGCCAAAGCGTTTGTGTTGCGCACGATGAGGGGTGAAGCTGATGAGAATGATCTCCAAGGTGACTGGAGTGACAATGAGGCTGAATTCTCACCTTTTGCTCGGCAACTCACTATATCAAAAGCTAAGAAGCTTATTAGGCGGCATACTAAAAAGTTCCAAGCGAGTCAGAAAGGTATCTCGACTTCTTGACTGCTTCTTTTTCTATTCGCCTTTGCTTGTTAGGGGTGGCGCAGTAATCGAAAACTTGAGTTTTGAATGTGTGCTATTTTCAAGATCTTAGGTTCAAGATTTACTTGTGACATCAATTTGTAGACACCTCTCGTGTCTCCATTTCTTTGATGTCTCATGGTGCCTAGCCTAGAAACAGACATGGTTACCCCGAGTATAGTAAAGTGAAACTCCGCAGTTTTTTTTTTTAAGGATCCACTTGAATAAGGAGAAGCCACAGAAACTGAGAATCATGGCATAGGATTTCCCTCGGATTTTTCTACTTAAGAATTGAGATCATTTAACAGTTAACATGATCTTATATTATTTACTCTGACACTGACATTGTAATGTAACAGGATCATCTTTTCATCTGAAGGACGAGTCCCTTCCCTTGTCTCCGAAGGAAGCCGCTGCATGCGATGATAGCGATTCTTCTAGCGGGTCGTCGACATTCGAAGAACTTACTGAACAGCTGGAGCTAATGAAAAAGGAGCAAATGAAAGAGGAGCAAAAGAAAGAGGGTAATGTGGAAGCATGATGATGATGAGCTTCAACAATGCACGTAAAATTTCATAATATCATTTGGTTGAAGCCCTTTCAAATTCTCTTTTCTGGCGATGACAATAATAATCATAATAATAATAATAGCAATACAGGCTTCTACAAGAATGAAGCCACCTCATTTTTCGAGTGTTACCTTTTGGTTATAGGTTTCAGTATACGAGCTCATCAATTTTTGAGCGACTGGAAATCCAATTTTGTCCGTACATACATTGTTTTATTTATGGTATATAATAATCATTTTTATTCATTCCCAACCAAATGTCAAATTTCTGAACGATCTCTATCTATATCAATGATATATATTCACTTTCTTTTTTTTTTGAGACAGAATTCACTTTATTTTTTTAGATATATATCGATGATAACATATTCGCTTTATTTTCCTAGTTATATATCAATGACATATATTCATCCATCTTCAAAATAAATAACACTTTATACTTTATTTATCCTATTCTCAAGGGGGAAAGCTTATTTATCAATGATATGGTTGGTGCACTCATATGCAACCTTTCTTTGTGCTCTAGCTTATTTTATTTTATTTTTTACCAAAATTTTAGTACTCCTTTCGTATTCATACAATAGTTTTGTTTATATATATATACACACACACATATTAATATTAGGTGAGTGTAGTATACAAAGTTGTCCTACCATGATTAAATAAAGGGAATATCAAGATATATAGGGGTGTTTGTTTTAAGAGGAGGTGAAGTGTTGAAGCCCAACACCTTGTTTGGTCAAAATATTCATCTCATCTCATCTTCTCTCTCTCTCTTTTTTTTTCTTTTTTTTCTTTTTATTTATATATATATTTACTTATTTTATGTTTGATATTTTTTTTTTATAATAATATTATTATTTTAATATATCAATATATAATTATAATAATTATACTATTATTATATCAAATGTTTATTTAAATATATTTGAATTTTAAAAATTAAAATAAATAGATATATATTATCTCTTAATATATGACGTTAATTTTTTATATTTTTATTCATTTTTTAATCGTCTTTAATAACAAAAAATTATAGAATTTCAATTGTTTAGAGATAGACTATAAATATCATATTTCAAAATTAATAATTAAAAGTTATGTGTTTATTTTTAATATTAACAATAAATATATCAATTTATTATTAAAATAAAAATTAATTTTAAATAATTTATACCCATTAAATTTTTATTCGTAGTTTAAAATAGATTTAAAAGTATGAACTTATATTCAATAAACTTAAAAACATTAAACTTATTTTGTTTGTTAAAAAATGAGATTCAAATTTTATACTCTTATATTGAGCGTTCACTGTGAAATAATAGTAAGAGTGATTTTTTTTAAAGGATAAATTAATTTAAATAATTTTGAGAGTCTTGATTGTATATACAAAAAACAATTACAAATTTCAAGACTTGTATGAGTCATAGGGATTGAGATCTATTCTACCTAATAAAAAAACAATAAATTTCAAAATTTGAGAGATATTTTACTACTTCCATGTAATAATTATTATCAAAATGTGACCGAGTTCTCTTTTAACTACAAAAAAACAATAAATAAAAAATTTTAGGGATGTCTATGGTTCCCTAGAAGTATCAATGACTAATAAAATAAATATATTTAATTTATTATTACCTATTAATTAGTGTATTTTATTAACAATTATTTGACCTTCGGTAACTATGAATATGAATATGAATGTATAAAAGGTATAAGAAAATAAATTTTTTTAAATAAAATAAAAATTGCTATCAAGATTTTATAATGACTAGTTTAACCAAATGGTTTTATTTTTATTTTTTAATAAATAGAATCTTGGTAATTTTTTTTATTATTATTATTTAAGTCTAACAAATATTTTTTAAAAAAAGCTATTAACGATGTACAAATATTTTAGATTAGTCAAACTTTATTTTGGTGGTGTGAATTTTTTTTTTCTCATAATTTTTTTTAATTAAACAATATTTAAGTATGAAAGATTAGAAACTTTTAACCTCATGGTTATTATATCGTACATAATATTATTGAAACTATGTGTTTTTTAATTAAAAAATTAATATGATTAACAATGCTTAATATTAAATTTATATTACTTACATTTTATTTATGATAGTAGTTATATTTGCATACTTATTATATTAATAGCTAAATATTTGAGAATAATTATTATTATTTTTTTTAAACAATTTTAATGTTAAAAAAAATATAAGAACAGATTTTATTTTTTGTTTTTTAACATACCTTAACATCTCATTTCCTCTCCTTCCATCTCAAACAAGATTTTTCTGTCATCTCATCTCTCTACACCCCAAATAAAGTTTTTCTGTCATTTCATCTTACCCCAAACAATAAAAACAATATTTGCCATTCACTTTTATTTATTATTATTATTATTTTAGATTACCCATTCACTTTTATCAAGCACCTGAATTTTTTGTTTTTTTAGTTCATAATGAGAGTTGGGTTACGTAAGTATAAATCAAACTGAAATGTATTAAAAATTATGAGATTTGTGTTCAGTCTCCAACCTTCAATTAAATGTATTCAAAATCATTTTTTTTAAGAAAATGGCGAGACTATTAAAATTCATGAGACTACATTTTGTCATTCACTTTTATTAAAAACGTGAAATTTTGGTTTTTAGGGCAATGGATCCAAAGTAAGCATAGTTCAATTGAACTGTATTAGACACCATAAATTATGCAACTTGAGTCTATAACCTTCTGTGAAACTTAAAAGTCAATAATTAAAAGAGGAAGATTTGATTTATTGATCTTTCAATTTATAAGCGAACATTTATAACGTCGAATTATTAATACACTTGTTTGTAGGACTTTTGAGATTCTCACTAATTTTTATTTTTACTTTAATTTTCATCCTCCTCTATTTATTCTTGCATATCTTACTTTTTTTAGTTCTAATAATAATTGAGCGTGAAAAATTCAAACAGACCACTTCATTATTGGGTATATGGGTATATAATGATGTCAATAAGCTACTACTTTTACTTTTATTTTACTAAAATTCTTAACACATAAGATTTTCAAAATACGCTGATTAATTTAACATGTTTTGGACCAATAATATTAGTTTAAGCAAAGACTTAGACTCATGCAAGTCTTCATAGTATGGCCAAAATGTGAGAAAGCAAGCATAAAAAAGTGATATCTATTGAAGATGAGCCAAGCTTAACGTAAGCTCCCAAGGTAAATAAAAAGTCAATGAGTTCATAGGGTAGATGTATCAAGGTGGCATAATGTAGAGATTATATCTTTCTCGTATTTAATAGAAGACAATACTATGGTCTTGGGACAAGCGCAGATACCTCAGGTTATCCAAAAAATTGGAAGGCATCGCTATACCTGTACATTCTACATCCCACGTTGTATACTTACCGAAACAAGGGCCGGATTGAATGAAGCCAGAAACAGCCATGATGGCCTTTTTTCTGTAGCTAAAATGTTATTCTAATGCTCGGCCATTAAAGCAGAGTTGTCGCCATTCGAGAAAGAAACGAGATTGTTGTGTGCATGGGTACCATGTCTACAGACCGAGTCCTTGGCAGCAACATCAATTTCGGACTAAAATGATGAAACTTAGCTAAGTTTGGGCCAGGGATAGAAATTAAACAAAGACAAGAAGAAATAACTCTATAATAGGCACATACCTGCTCGGTCAGAGTCACCGGATGGTCCTGACTTCTCTTTGAAAGATCCCTTAAAGTGCCCTGCAATGTATCATGACCGAAGCGTTGAAAATATGATCATATAACCACAGCATGTTCAGAGAGAATAATGAATTCCTAAACATACAATGCTTAGCTCGACTATGAAAGGGAATGAAATTACCAATTAAAACAAGAAAATGTAGGCCAATCATTCACAATTTCACAGAATACACAACAACATAGACCTTGAAGCATAAAGAATCAGGATAATAACAAATTGTAACCATGATAGGATTTGAAGAATATTGTAAAATTCATATGGATCCTCAAGATGGCAAAAGGTTCAAATTTGATACCATAGAAATGCAAAAAATCTTAAGATGGGGTAAATTTGAACTTCCTAACTTTCACGCATATAATATAATCTCTTAGTTTTTTATTAGAAGGTAAAATAGATGGAAAACTACAAGACCTAGGGCTATGTTTGATGGCAATTTAGGTTTTGTTTGATAATCATCTGCCTAACTTCTTTATTATTGTGAACGAGAACACCAATACACAAGATGTTGGCTTCTCGACGACTTCAATCCAAGAGACCTTCCCAGAGCCTCAATCAAAAAGAGGGTCTCTCCCCTTTTCACTGTAATTTGGTGGTTGATAGTACTCCTTGTGAGTGAAGCACTCCTCGTCTATTTTCACGTAACAACCATCTTACTCTACAATATTTGATTGTCAAAAAAATTTGATAGAAATTAATTCCTAAATACATGGCCACATGGATTGAACATTTTCTTGACCATTAGGCCAACTCATAATGATTGACTCATTAAGTAGACTTAATGACAATTTTTATACTTTTTTCAAGATATATGAGTGTGTATGTCAACTTGTCCATCCACACTTGATAAGCTCACAATATATAACAGTCTTCACCTACTATTTGGTTGTTAAGAAATTCATATAATACTAAATCCTAAATTTCACTTAACACATTCCCTCCAAGCTCTTCATTATTTAGATTGTTTTCTTATTGTCCACTAGGCAGGCCAGCCACCTTGGGTTGAAAACTTATTGAAAACTGTAAGGTGGATAGTCCAATTGAAGGATTTAGTGATGGTGAACAGCGTGTGCATCTAATTCGTCTCCAATATAATGTGTTGTTCAGTCGTAAGATTTTCCCATTGTCTGTCCATTAATTCATTATATCCTTTTAGCCAGTAAAACCTGAAAGCTCTACAGAGAGCAAAGAAAACCAGCAAATTTTTTGTACAATGTTGAGAAGATGCCTTCGATTTGCCTTGGCATTCTTCTCAGGATTTCCCCTCATTCTAACTCTTTTTTTAGAGCTAGTTGAGGAGGATGGGGCAATAAATTGATACGATCCGGACCTTGGAGTGTTGGGAATATTAGTATTAGTATTTATTATCTATTAGTTAATTGTTATTTTAATTGTATTGGGCTTGGACCTATTATTAGTCTTTTAATTAATTAGGGTTTAGGGTTATAAATAGGGGATGATAGGTCTTTGTTATGCATCAATTGAATTGTCGTCTTTGTACTCAGGGCTCTTTGAGAGATTCTCTCGAGAGATTTATCGTAGTTTAATAGAAAAGTGTGGTAGATTCTATCATTTTGGTATCAGAGCCATTTGCCGATCCGGGAATGGTTACTACGAAGATGGAATCCAGGATACAAGAATGTGAAGAAGGAGTGGCCGACTTGGCGAGGAAGTTGCAAGAAACTAATGTGAAGATGGAAGCGATGGAGGAGCGGTGGGAAAAAGATAGATTCCCGAGGATCTAAAGTTTGAGTCGATAACCGGAATTTAGAACTAATAATGGAATCGATTGGTGACAAAGGGAAAGGATTAATGGCCGAGAGGACGGAGAGGAGGTGCTGGCGCGCGGCTGGCTGCTGCGCGCGGAGGCGGCTGTTGGAGGAGCAGGGCGTCATCAGCGAAGCGCGCGGTCGGGCGAGGAGCAGGAGCAGGCGCGCGGCGGAGCGGAAGGGCGTGCGGACGCGTGGGGCGGTGGCGCGCCAGAGAGGGGCGGTGTCGTGCGGACTCGTCGCGACGCGCGTGGGCGATGTCGGCCGGGCGAGATCGAGCCGGACGAGGCGGCGCGGCGCGTGGGTACGGCGCGAGCAGGCGATGTCGGGCGGGCGCGCGAGCGCGAGCTGTAGGCGCGCGCGCGGCCGGGCGCGGTGTCGGTGGGTGGAGTTGGGCGTCGTGCGAGGCGGGCGCGGAGGGAGTGTCGGGTGGGCGTGGGCAAAAGCGGGCTCGCGGGCGGCGTGATGCGGGCGTAAGGCCGGGGCGGTGTGGCTCGGAGTGCGGGCCGGATCGGGTGGGCTGGTCGGACCGGGACGGGTTGGGCGGTCGGGTTGGACCAAGGACGGAGTTTCGAGGGATTTCGACAGAATACCGCACGGGCGCGAATTTGGTCGACGAGGAGAACCTCGACATGACCGGGAGGAAATGGGTTGTCGAGGAGAGGAGAGTGCGCTTTGGGATTGTGGACCAATAGCGCATGACGGTTGGAATGATCGAGGCCGAAATTGGGTTGACGATTTCTGGGACCGGAGTTCGGCCAAAGGGAGATCCAAGGGTCGTGGGGAGAGAAAGCAGGTTACGGAGGAGAGGAGGTTGCGCATGGGCTATGATAGGTCGTTGGCGCATGACGATTGGAACGATAGGGGTGGAATGACAATGTCCGAAATAGGGGACAAGATTTCGGTGGGGAGGAGAAGAAAGATTTGAGCGGGAATTCAGAGAGTAGGAGGAAGGAAGGACTGGGATGTGACGGGAGATTCGGGAAATTGGAGATGCCGGTTTTCAAGGGTCTTTCTTGACGAGGATCCGGTGGGATGGTTAAGTCGGGTCGAGCGTTATTTCACAGTAAACAAGTTGGTGAATATGGGGTTGAGGCGGCGGGGTTATGTTTAGAAGGAGGCATTGGAGTGGCTGCAGTATGAGGAGGACCGTGCTCCTTTTCGTTCGTGGAACGAATTCAAAGATGGGTTGTTGGAGCGTTTCCAACCGGTGGCCCAGGCCAATAAGTACGCCAACTTCATGAGTTTAAAGCAGATAGGAACGGTGAAGGAATATCGCCGGAGCTTTGAGCGCTTTGCTAAGGGAATGCGCGATATCAGTACGAGCGCATTGGAGGGGAAGTGGGAAAGTGGACTGAAAGAGGAGATACGGAGCGCGATGCGTAAGCTACGACCGATGGGCATTGAAGAGAAAATGTTTATGGCCCAAGTGATTGAGGATGATTTTGCTTTCAGCCGCCCAACACGAGGGAAGTACTCCATATGATTAAGGCTAAAGCAGAACGATTGTCTCGGGGCGGGAAGCACAGAGATTTTGTCCCATAGGACTACAACCGTTCACCCGATGCCTTATAAAAACTCATCAAACCGAAATTCGAGCTAGGAAGGACAAAGGGTTATGTTTCCGCTGCGATGAACAATTTGTCCCAGGACATCGTTGTCAGAAGAAAGAGCTTCAGAATTTGGATGTGTGGGTCGTTCGGGATGCGCACGATTACCAGAATGTTGAGGTGACTGAATTTTTGCGGAAGATGGAGGCTGCAGAAGGTGGCATCAGAGATGGAACACCTTGAGGACAAGGTGGCTCTTGGGGGGGAAAGTATTGATACGATCCGGACCTTGGAGTGTTGGGAATATTAGTATTAGTATTTATTATCTATTAGTTAATTGTTATTTTAATTGTATTGGGCTTGGGCCTATTATTAGTCTTTTAATTAATTAGGGTTTAGGGTTATAAATAGGGGATGATAGGTCTTTGTTATGCATCAATTGAATTGTCGTCTTTGTACTCAGGGCTCTTTGAGAGATTCTCTCGAGAGATTTATCGTAGTTTAATAGAAAAGTGTGGTAGATTCTATCATAAATCTCAGTAAAATTCTATTTGCACAGCCTTGCAACTGCAATTTATACTTGCTCGGCCTCAGATTGTTTCTGTTCGAAATGAATGCAGAAAGTTCTAGGAAATCAAGAAAGGCATTGGGAGATTTAATTGGGAAAAGTGCTGGATTGGAGGGTGACGGTCAATGAAGTGGAGTTGGCCGTTGGGTATAGCTTCCATGAGATTTGGGATGAAAAGGGATGGCACGTCCAGTGAAGATAAGAATTTTAAGAACTTCACCAAGTTTGAGAGGAACATCTAAAGAAACTGCACGGATGAGATGAACTACTGTAAAAGAAACAACGAGGACAGGAGGGGAAAAAAAGGAAAAGCAAGGCAGGATAGAGAGAAATAAAATTATTGATCAAGAAATAAAATCAACGATCAAGGGAGGTGATGATTCAACCAATAAACAAAGGAGAAGTATCTCAAAGAACTCTTTAACTAGAGATTAATGAAACTGAGCCCCTATTGGCTATTGATATTATTGCCTCTACTTATTTGATAAACCAACCAACCAACTAGAAAAACAAAACTATTGCTTACAAGATATTTTATTGATATAATGAAAATTACAAAATAAAACTACCTCTAACTATACTACATCAAGAAGCAGCAAAATATAAGAAGGGAAGTAAAAGAGAGAGATATGCATGAGGTGAATGGTTAGGTAATACGTAGTAGAGACACAGAAAGAGGGGGGAAGAATAACAAAAGAAAATGCAAGAACTAGTAAGAGTGGTTTAAGATAGAAATTGTTAACCACGTCAACAGTTCTTATTAAAGAACAATTACTAACCAAAAATGCCAAAATTAACCTAGACAGTAGACACCGTGTGCCATCAATTTTTTTCTATTCCCACTTGTCCTATGTGCAGCTAGAATCGTAGTGCCCCATACAGATCCATAAAAATGTTAAATCTTAACTCAAAGCATCGAAGCAAACAAGCACTGAAAAACAAAAATTCCAACACAAGTAGAAAATAGTATAAAGATGGCACATCCTACATCATAAAAGCCAATAAATCACTTGCTTTCCTTAAAATATCTAGGGAAAATGAAGCTTTCCTTAAAATATAATAAATAGTGCAAAATTATCAAATTTTCAGGACCATACTTACCCTGTTTGCCCAAAAAAGTCCACATGCATTGCAAAGTGATCTAGGCCCAGATGGCCCTCGCCGCATCATTGGCGTTGCCATTGAACTTATGCCACAATTTGTACATCTAGAAGAAGCACAAAAATGCAAGGATGAAAATAAATCTAAACTTGTGTTTTAACATATAACCGAAATACAAATTTTGTACATGAGTGAATTGCCAAATCAAGAAAACAAGAGGTTGGATTCAATCCATGATGGCCACAATTAATTTCCTATGGGTTTTTTGGCATTCAAATGTTGTGGGATCAATCGGGTTGTCTCGTGAAATTATTCAAGTTGCACATAAGCTAACCTAGATGCTCATGGATGTCAAAAATAGTTTTTTTTTTTTCTTTCTTTGGATATTCCTGAGTGTCCGGGTCAGCTTGTATTCGACTCGACTATTCTCACGAGACATACCGCCTAACGCTACAACATTTGGATGTGTCAAGGAAATCCGTAGAAATTACTTCCTAGATAGATGGCTACCATGGATTGAACCCATCACCTCAGATTTTATAATTTATGGAACCATGAAAACTCACGAAGTTTCTGGTGGACTTTCTTCTTGACCTGACTCGGAGACACTACCATGGCTATACGAACCATCAGACTTCTTAGAAGAAGTAAACTGTCCTTTGTTGCGATGCATCCTGCAATTGTTTTAACAATTCAAATAAGAGATAAAAAAAACATAGAGTTCTTTCAAAAGCAAAAGCTGAGCAGACAAACAACATGCACAAATGAAAAAACTTCAAAGGCATGAAATCGCTATAGCAATAAACATAAGGGCTTTGTTTAACTGTGAGAGAGAATGAAAAAGTGAAAGCAAAGGATATGCCATAATGCCAACAGGGAAGACACAATCCAGCCAGTAACTTAGCATGTTCATCACCATACCTGAGAGCAACCTCCTGACGAACACCATACCTAACTTTTTTGTCAAAACATCGCTCCTTCCTTTTCTGTCGAAACCGATTTAACGATGCTGCCCTCTGCGGTTGACTACTGCGCCCAGGGAAGTCAACAATATTCTAGAAAAATATGCAAGGAAACAAAATTAAATTGAAAAACATCAATTTCTCATACAAGAATGGAATACAAGTTTCCAGCAGTACCCTTTGGTTCTGATTTACCAAATCCACATTTTGCTGACCAGAAGATAGTTCGCAGCCACCCAACAACAATAATACTGCTTGAACCTACAAAGGATGTGGTTATACTTATAACCTTACAATTAACAAATCTCAAACTCGATTCTCCAACCCAATGCAGCAACCATAAAAGTTGAAAAATATACAGAATCATCAATAAAAATGTATCGAACTCAATGTATTCTGTTCAGAAAACTCGCAAATTCAATAAGAATCAATGTTTAAACCCAGCTCCATGGAAACAAAAAACTCCACAAGATCCAGAAGAACAATGTCGAACACTAAAACCCTAATTTCTCATAAACAAGTACCTTCTCAGGAGAGACTGTGTCGAACAGATAAACTTGGCCACGGAATGAAAGCGTGAGCTGGCTCGAGCCATCGCTGCGTTGCATAGCAATGTCCGAACCATCGCCGGCGGAAGCATAAACGGAATCGGGGTTGAGATCCTCGATCAAACCGCCAACTCCAGCACCGTCGTCGAGAGAGTGAGCTCCGAATCCAGCAAGGTGATTATCCAACGGCTCGCCGCAGTCGTCGCCGGAGGCGATCTGGTCAGCCATGGTCAACGATTGAGGTCGTCCGTACATTAACTCCGGCGGAACGAAATCGAGGGCGATTGGGGCATTGCAGAATGGGGAAGAAGGAATGATCTGAAATAGAATTGACAGAATATAGAGATGAGAATCGAGCAAAGTTTTCGTAGTTACAGCGAACTTCGTTGGATTAGAGAACTATAGAGAAAAAAGAGAGTGTTCGAGCGAGGACGAAGAACTGTAGACTGAATGAAGAAAATGATGGCGGGATTTACGATATATATGCCCCGAAATCCCCATTATTGGTGGGATTTACTATCTTGGCCAATTCACAATGCACCTTATTATTGTCACATATATTTGTAAGGAAATTTATATTTAAGCAGGTGTTTATTTTAGCTTTTTTTGGCCGTGAGTATTCGTCTTAAAATTAATTAATTTATAACGATTAATTCATTTATCTTATAAATATTTGAATGAAATCTTAAATTTTTCTTTAACATTGTTAAGGCTTTTTTACCATTGTTTTACCTTATAATTGTTGTCGAAAGTTGAAAATATAATTTTAGATTTTATTTGTGCTTCTTCAATTTTTAGGTATAAAAGTTTAAAATTGATAATATAATAAAACTAATATATCAAAATTAGTTTACTGGTGCAAGCATATTTCTAAAATTTTATAGAAAAAACGAGTAATTTAGTTCGAAAAAGTAACAAATTATACTATAAGGATCTTAGGTTTTTTGAAAGTGAAAACAGAAAATAAAATAAAATTAACTGAACAAAGAACTCAGAGTAAGGAAATCAAAATAATATTTGATCCTTACATGAAATATTAGTATATTATGGGATTGGTCTATAAAACATTTTTTAATTTCGAAATGTTTCAAAATAGTGAATTTACAAAACAACTTTTTTACCACAATTTATAATTATAGTACATTTTTAAAAATAATTATTTTATAGTAAATTTTGTCATTTAAAAAAAACAAATTATTTACCTTTTTATAGAATTTATCGTTCTCTTAGTATGGAAGTCTATCAATTTTATCAGTAATTGATTCTATAAGTTATTATTGATAGAATCTAGTAATTGATTCTATCAACCTCTATCGATAGAATCTATCAATATGTAAACCTATCAATTTACATTTTTTTTTGTTGTATGTACAAATATTTTTATTATTGTGCTATTCATTAAATATTTTAACAATTTTGTAATATTTCATGTAAAAGCCCCTTCAAAATATTTACATTCTAAACAAGAGCATTGATTGTACATCTAGAAATTATGAGTTTGAAACCTTTCACCCTAAATTAATGTAACTCAAAAAAAAATATTTGAATTTTATAAATGTATACAAGTACCTACTTGTTATGTTTGGATAGAAAGTTCGCGTTTGGATGGAGTAATTCAAAAAAGAATCCCTATATAAAAACTTAATGTAATCCTACATAAAACACACATTTCAATGTCACTTCTAATTATGCTCTAATGACTTGTCACTCTTCAATTCAATACAACCAATAGTTTTATTTTCTAACTATACATATCTTTTCCGTGTAAAGTTTAAACGTTTTCAAACATCTTATAACCTTGACCCTTCCTTTTCAAAACCCATCGAATTTCCAATCAAGTTCACTATAGTCTACTCTTTAATTAATATTACATGACTTTCTCCGCCGCTTATTCAAATCCATCATCTCTTAGTACTATCATTTTTCGTTTTCATTAACACTATTAATGTTTAACAATGAACAAATAATAGTGAAAGAAAAACTATAAAGTATAACAAGACTATATGATTTAGCTAGTACTTAACAAGTAATGTTGGTAATTTATTGAGCCACGTAGATTGGAACGAGGATTCTGACATCAATACATTAGCTGATTAAGGATAGGTTTTAACCAACCTAGTTATTTCAAGCTAACAATATTATCCTTGTTGTTGTTTTTTTAAAAGAACATTATCGTATCAAACAACATTATCTTATTATCGTTGTTTAATACTATGGAGACGGATGCATCTAATATAATATTAACGTATTGAATTTAGAAAAATTATAACTTTTATCTCTTTATAGTCTACAAACGATAAGAAGTAGAGTTTTTATTCATGTATTTATTTGGAAATATTATGTATCTTAATCAATTAAGCAACTATCTACCAATCAATAATATAAATGTCGATGAATGAAGCATGTTTGAATATATTCTTCTATATTCTTACTGAATTAAAAATATCTATTAAACAATATATTAATTTTACATGATTACAATTATAATCAGGAGTAATTTAATTTGACAATATTACAATTAAAATTATGCAATTGTAAACTAAATTGGAATGTGTAACAAGATTCAAAATTGCAGGTAAGGAGACTCTACTTAAAGACACGTCACACAATTTAGCGTCATACAAATAATTGTTATTTTAATTATATTTTTAATATTTTCTATTTATAAAGAAAGTAGTTTCATCCAATAGTATCACATTGTTAATTAGAGTTTCTCATACACTAATATGCATATAAATTTGCTTTAAAAAAGTGGATATAAATTATTTTCTTTCTTGAATTCAAGAATGGTTGAAAAAGAGAGAATACCGAATGGAATGATGGCACGATTCGTTATTTAGTTTTGTATTGATGCATTTCCACAATCACAGGTTTGATTCATATAATCCGTATCTATAATCATTTTTTCCTAACTTACAAAAAGAAAGAGAATCAAAACCTCTAACCATATTCATGTATTTGAGTTGTGTATTTTTGTTGCTATCACTTTTTCTCCCTACTTTTATGCTCTAGTGATTTTTCAATAAGTCAGTGAGTTGCTGTGGGAAGATAGCAATTTGACAGTTTTGCCAATCAATACACAAATTTAAAGTATAAAATAACAAAAATTGACAACTTCCTAAAAAGTATTAAATATATATTTTTAAAATCGCAATAAATGGACTATCTTAATAAAACAATTATAAATATAGTCAAATTTTAAAATATTTGTATTTATAGTCGTTTCTATATTATATTATTAATATAATAGTTGCTATCTTTTTTAAGTGATCATATTTATAATTATTTTATGAATTTAACTTATTTAATATGTGGTTAGACACCACTAACCCTCGGTGTTTTAATTAATTAAAAAAAAAAAACCATGGGATCTTTTTATGAATACAAAAAACGAAAGAAATTCAATAGATTTAAAAAAAAGTAAAAAAAATATAAATAAATAAATAAATAAATATATAAATATATATATATATATATATAACTCAAAAAATACACTTCACTCACGTGTAACATTTAATCTCGTAACAAGTAGATTGGTTCACTAAAATAAAGAAGATCTTAAAACCAATTAATTAGTTAAATTCATATAAAACATTCGAATAAAAATAATTTCAATTATCAGGTTAGTGGCGTTTCATTGTTTGGATTATAGCCTTATAGGATTGCTTTTATGATTAAAGATTTACTAGCTCAAAATTTGTTGGTTTTGAAAAATTATCATAATCCTAAGTCATAATATAATTAATTAAGTCAAATCCCCGAATGCTGTACTTTTACCGATGAACATTTCATCAAAACTAATTAAAACATAACATTTCTTTGAAATTGTAACCATTAAAAAATTCGGTTGAAAATAAATAAAGTTATTCCTCTAAAAAGCTTAAAGTTTTCAAAAGTGATTATAAACAATTCCATTAAACTAATAATTATTTTGATTATCTTAACCGAAGTTCAAGGTGAAAAAATTTCTCCATACTTTCACTTCATTGAATATTACTTGGCTTTTCTTCTCCAATCTTTTTTAAAAGCTACATGTTTAGTAAATTCAAAATTATCATCATTAAAAAAGACATATAATTTATAGAAGAAAAATAAAAAGTATATAGGAGCAATTGAATAGCTGTTGGGTAACTGCAGCCACCTAAGAAAGAACCTAAATGCTCATAAATCCAACCCTATACTATTTGCATGGAAATTTGCAATGGTAGATGATGATGATACAGGCGGGTCCCACTCATGAGAACGAATCTCGACAGTCTGATCTTTGATGCACGGCAGAGATTCGCTGATCCATATCGGAACAACCATGGGAAGTGCCGCACCGTAGCATTCGCTCCTTGGAGAAAATTTTGTCTCCCTCGCGGCCCATCGAAAAGCTTTCGCTCTGTGATCAGATTGCCCCCGGGCCCACCACAAGAAGCTTGAATTAATATGTGATATTATTATTTTGGAGAAAATTTGATATTATTAATTAAACAGAAAAAAAATCGAAGCCGAAATCCTGATCACGTCAAATCAAACTATATGGCGCGTGTTCCATAACGCTCCAGAATTAATTAATACAAATTTAGAATTTTCATTCATTTATTTTAATTATTATTATTTTTTTATAAATTTTAAGTTTGATTGATTTGATAAAAGTTAAAATTTAATCATTATAGTTTTAAAATATATAATTTCAACTTTATAATTTGAAAAAGTTATAATTTCATGCATATTAAATAACTATGGTTCGTAATTATTAATAAATTAATTAGGTATAAATTAGATATTCACGATTTAATAATAATAATTATATGAATTAAGTGATTGATTAAATAAAAAATAATTAAAAAAATAAAAACAAAAAAATACATATTTTACATAGTTACTACTTATATTTAATTCAATAACAATTACATCGATAATGACAATTTTTTATTTTTTTTTTACTTTTTATCGAATTATAAGACTAAATTTTAACTTACAAAATTATATTCTAAATTTTATAATCATAACAACTAAATTCAATTTTTTATTGTGGTTGTAATCTCAAAAAAAAAAAAACCAATCTTTTATTAAATTATAGACTAAAGGTCTAATTTACTCTTATTTTTTTAAACCATATAAATTTAGTTAAATTAAAATTTATTTTTATGTAATTTTGAATGCCAGTATTTAGTTTGATTGGTAGAAAGTGGAATTTTATTTTTATAATCTAAAAAAAAAAATATTTTTCAAAATCAATGTATATAATTTTTCGAGACATTTTTTTTTTGAGAACCAATATTCAGTTCGTATCATTTTGTAAAACTTATAAAATAGTTTATATCAATTTGTAATCTAACACATTGAGTAAGCCAAGCAAAAAAAAATATGGAGAATGGAAAAATAACTTAGCCCCCTCGTTTATGTAAATGGCGGGTTGGTTATAATAATCCAACTCATGTTTGCCCACCGTTCATTATAAATGGTGGTGTGATTACCTAAATCTATGTACCCGTTTATTTAAACTTTATATATATATATATATATATATTATTTTTTATCACATAACCAGCCTTTCAAACACTAGTTATTATATTTCTTAAAAAAAAAAACACTAGTTATTATAATTTATGTTATAATAATTTGTTACTCAAATACAATTTATAATAAATAACTATTTATCATAACATTCCGTCTGTTATAATTAAATCGGTGCTCTAAACACATCCTTAAATATCTAGGATCTAATAATAATAATTATTATTTGATGGAAGAAAATTATTATCGAGTTTTTTTTTTTTTGAGGAAAGTTATTATCGAGTTCTTTGACATTCACAGTTCTATACCAACTCTTGCATTTGTACATTAATGGCAATTCATATTTGTTAGTTCATAATTTCACCTTTTATTATTATTATTTATTATTTATTTTCCACCCCGATTCTCTCTCTTTCCTTTTTCACTCTTTCTCTCTCTCGCTTTCAGTTTCCACTCTCTTTCTCTCTCTAAAATTCTCCGTCTCCGTTCGCTGTGCTTCGACGAACTCTCTATCGCATATTTATTCACTGTTTTCCGCCATTGAAGTCCGTCAAATCCTTCTAAGTTTACGCAATTTTTGCGTTTCTTCGTGTTTTTGCGTACAATGAGCGAACCAGATGGGAGGTTTTCCGGCTTAGATCCACCATTCGCAGGTAAGTTCTCCGTTTACGGTTTCGATTTTTGGTGTTTTTTCTTCGTAACTCTGTTGATGGATGTTCGTCTTTGTTCGTATTTTCACCTTCTTCGATAATGCCATTCATGTCGACTGACCTTTTGCATTTATTTTGTTTGGCTTTTGGTTCGTTTTTTGAATATTTTAATTTTATTTTCTCCTCAAACAGTACCTCCATGTTCAATGTCGCTGTTTATCGATTTTGTTTTTTTCCGTAGGGTTTCTTCTTATGCATTGCACGATCTATGCAATTTGTTTTTTGTTTGCCTGATTTTTGTTCTATACTTTTGCTGCCTTTTGTGTTTGGTCGAATGTGGATGGATATTCAGTGTACGCATGAGCCATGCTTGTGTTTCAGGTTATGGTATTGATTCTGGAAATTGCATAAGCAAGATGAGTATGGAAAAGAAAAAGGAATTAATTCATGAAATTGTCCATAAGTCCAAAGCTGCAACTGAAATCCTTAGGTCTCTTAGCCGCAGGGAGTTACTAGAGATCATATGTGCTGAAATGGGGAAAGAAAGGAAGTACACTGGATATACCAAATCTCAAATGATAGAACACCTTATGAAGTTGGTTTCTCAGAAATCTGAGGGTAGTACTCTTGCTTTTTTGCCTGACAAAACTCAAACCGGCCATAAACGGCCACGAAACACAGACCGATCGCCTGTTGTGCTCGTGGATTCGTATAATACTTCGTTCAAGACCGATGGGGAATGTGCTGAAGTCAAGCTTTGTCAGAATGTGGCTTGCAAAGCACCTCTGAATCCAGAGTTTGCTTTTTGCAAGAGATGTTCATGTTGTATCTGCCATTGTTACGATGATAATAAGGATCCAAGTCTTTGGCTGACCTGTGGCGCTGACCCTTGTAATGAAAACGACTCTTGTGGAATGTCATGTCATTTGGAGTGTGCCCTGAAGCATGAGAGGACTGGGGTTGTAAAGAATGGTCTCTGTGACAAATTAGATGGAAGTTTTTACTGCGTCTCATGTGGAAAGATCAATGGATTAATGGGGTATGTCGTAGCTTCTCTTTTTCTCCTAAGTTAGCCTTTTTTTTATCTGAATTATTGTTTGACTTAGATGCATTCTCCAAACGTGGCATAAAAGACAAATAAATCAATATAATATAAATCCAACATGCAGGCACTATATAAACCGGATCTGATATACTTTTAAATATTTTTTCAATCCATTGTGGCCACCTACTAAGAAATTAATTTCCTACTAGTTTCTTTGACATCCAAATGTTGTAAAGTCAAGTAATATGCCCCATGAAATTAGTCGAGTTGCGCGTAAGCCCAGACACTTATAGATATCGAAAAGGAAAAAATGTATATACATGTAGATTCACATTGTGAGCTCATTATATCTCTATGTGGGTTAGTTTATTAACTGATTAGAAAATTGCTGATTACAGAAGTTGGAGAAGACAGCTGGTAAATGCAAAGGAGGCCAGAAGAGTGGATGTACTATGCCTAAGACTATCCTTGTGTCACAAGATTCTTGTAGGGACAAATCTATACAAAGAAGTGCACAAAACAGTAGAATTGGCCGTGAATATGATGACAAATGAAGTGGGGCCCTTAGATGAGGTTTGCTTAAAGATGGCTAGGGGTATTGTCAACCGGCTATCCTGTGGTGCGGAGGTCCAGAAACTGTGTGCTTCTGCCGTGGAGGCCTTTGATTCTATGTGTTGTGTCCCTTACAGAGATGCTATACAGAAGCGAGAAACATTGAGTAACTATCTTTCCTTTCTCATTCATTTTAATTAATTCTATTAGTGGTCAAATAAGGATCTTGAGAATCACAAAATATTTAAAGAGAATAAGTCAATTTATAATGGCCATCTATTTAAGAATTAACTTGACAATCAAATGCAGTAGGTTCTCTAGACGGTTGTCTTGTGAAACAGTTGAAGTATCAATGTTTAAGTTGATATAAACACTCACAGTTGATATATATGTTTTTTGCTTTTAAATTTGATTGAAGTCAATCTGAAGCGGACGTGATGCATATTATCAGTGGTAATTTAGCATGATTGCTTGGAGATATACTTGGTCCTTGATTAGTGGATTAATGTCATTTAGTAATTTTAAACAGAAATAAGATGAAATGTTTTCTCACCGTTCATTGCAACTTGTCTTGGCAGACTGCGAGATCCTATTTGAAGATTCTTCCCCTACCTCTGTGATGGTCGTGCTCCGATATGACGATCATCTGTTAAAAGACTTCTTAGGCTGCAGGCTTTGGTATCGTAAAGCTAACGTGGAGGATTATCCGGACCAACCATCTTTCATTGCATTGAAGCCAGAAAAGAAGTTTAAGATCAATGATCTTTTCCCTTTAACCGAGTACTACTGCAAGGTCTCTTTATTTAGTAGCACACAAGTTTTTGGTGTTTGGGAAGCCAAATGGTTTACGCCCAAACTATCAACGCCTTGTTCAGCTTTGGGAAACCATAGAAATGGAGATATTAGGAACACAAATCTACTTCAATCTCAAGTGGATTCCAAAAACAACCTGGTTAATCTTCATCCGTTTTATGGACTCGACAAGAGCAAATACGACAGGCCTTACAAAAATCCCTCTCCAAAGAACACAATCGCTTCCATGAAACCTATATCAGTTTGTCCTTCCACGCCTTGTAAACTCAGCGAGACGTGCACCCTGCTGAGTTTGAATTGCAAAAGGAAAACCGAAGAAACCGACTACGAGTACTCAGTTAGAATGGTGAAGTGGCTAGAGCACGAAGGGCACATCGACGAAGACTTTCGAGTGAAGTTCCTGACTTGGTTCAGCTTGAAAGCATCAGTAAAAGACAGAAGAGTCGTCAGTGCTTTTATCGACGCTTTAATCGACGACCCGCCGAGCTTGGCGGGACAGCTAAGCCACACCTTCATGGATGAGATCTTCTGTAACCAGAAACCGGTTCTGAAACACGAATACTGCAATTGGATATGGCGTTAAAGCTCTCTGGGTGTAGTGTGTAGGCTAATTCTCTTTATAGATTTGAACATAAACATATGTTGGGCTAGGAGTGTGAAGGAAGCGAAGTAAGTAGGCCATTTTGTGACTGACTGGCTGCTGATTCGGTTAGGCAGATTCGTACACGTGAAGATCCTCAGGTTTTAGTTTCCGTGCTGTGTACTTTGTTTTGGTGTTTTGGAATGTCACATTCAAGTAATTGATGAAACAGTATTTTGTGATGGCGTCAAGCAGGAAATTGTAAAGAGATCACGTGGTTATTAAGACTGCTTCATTCATGACTTGGATTGCCAACTGGCAATCTTTCAGCACAAATAAATTGTAGGGTTTTTTTGGCATACATGATACACAAGTATTTGCTTGGAGATTAGGTTCATTTTTATTTTTTATAATTATGTTCTCCTATGATTTAGTTTTTTTACTTATTATCTGAAAAACCTTTTAAATGTTAAAAAAAACTTTTAAAAAAGAGTTGTTTGATTTACAAGTTGGTTGCCTGACTGGCTGACTGGGATTGGAGGTGAAGGGGGAAGAGTTGAAATTTCTCAATTTCATGTTTGTTTTTAATTATCGCCCTCTCAACTCTTCTTCAATCCCTTTTCAAACATTTCATCGAACTTTTTATGTAATCTTATCAAATGTCATATTAACATTTTATAATCTTCAACCATATAATATAAAATATATCAATTAGTACAAATATACAATAATTATATTAAAAAATCTGATATTAAATAAATATGCAATATCTTCTCTCTAAAAATACTAATTTTCAAACAAATACTTTATGTCTTTAAATGACTCTACTTTTTCTCGTCATCACTTTTCAACTTCAAAGTTCAATCACCTTGCAATCATATTTACTTAAGAGGTCTCTAATTATAAAAAACAATTATAAATAAAATAATCGAGAGTGAAAAAGTTTTTTAAGAAGTGTTGCCCGTAAAAGTAATTGTTGTCATGTTGTCTGAAACTTTTTAATATTTGAATGTCAATTAAATTTATAAAAAAAATAAATTATAAATGAGTTAGATGGTTATCATTGATTAAATTCATTACATCATAATTTTTTAAAGTTTCATTTCTACCGGATAAACCATCCCATGATAGTTATTGTGTTTTTCGTTGAAACATGATAGTTATTTACCTTACTATATTACTACTATCTTTGTTCTTAGAGAGCTATCTAGTAATTTGGAATCGTGATTTTGGAATTAGCAGGGAAGATATTCATTCAACCTCACAAAAACACAATCACGAATGCTTAGCCAAATACGTTAATTTGAGAATTAAAAAAGAATGTAACAAAAGAAGATCAAAGAAAAGAGAAAAAAAAAAACATTTTTAGTTCTTAAATCAAGTTTTAATTTGATCACTATATTTAAAAATTTAATAATTTTATTCTTGAAATTTCAATAATACTTATATTCACTGAATGAAATAACAAAATTTTAAATAAAATAATATTAATTGAAATAACCGTTAGACTAATTTTTCGATTTCAATAAGTAATTGCTGTAGTTTTTTAGATTGTTATAAATAAAAAATGAAACTGAAAATGTAATTTTTACTAAAAGAAAAGGTAGTACACTGTAATGTCGGTTTTAGCCCTAGGGCACCTTCACCTAGGCTCCAAAAATAGCAGCTCTTTTTTTTCGCGTCCACGAAGGGGTTTAAGCCAAGCGGCACTGTTCTTGATCCCTCTCTCTTTCTCTATCGCCTTTACTAATTCGATTCTCACTTTTTTTTCCTTGTTCCATCTTCTTCTCAGAGCTATGCCAGCCAAGGAAAGATTCCAAGGTATTCCATTTTTTCCTTCTGATTCGTTTCTCTTACTAACTGGGTTATTTGAATTGCAGTATCGATGGTGTTTCAGTTGGATTTATCTACAAACTTGGCTGTTTTTTAGGTTATTTCCGAATATTTTTTTATGATTTTAGAGGGGGAAATCGAGCTCCGAATCCGACAAATGAGTATTTTGAGATAATTCATTAACAGGGATGAGAAAAAAAGATCTTTATACTGTTGTACTGTTGTTTGTTTTTTTGACTGTATGTTCTAACTTAGTTTATTAGCTTCCTTGTTTTTGAAGTGTTTGATGCCATTGTGCCAATGTTTTTCATTCAATTTATTAGTGTTCTTGTTTTCATCTGCAACCCAGCTATTGTCTTTTTTTTTTTGTTATATACTGTCCGGGACAGTTCGGGCACACCCCGACTAATGTGAAGGGATATACCGTCTAACTAGGTAGGTTCAACATTTGGATGCCAAAGAAATCGGTCCTAAACTAGTACCTAGGTTGGAGGTGGTAGTGCGATTGATCCATTCACCTCTTTAAGTCCCTGACACCCTTTTGACCACTAGGCTACTCTCTGGTTTAGGGCCCTATACCCCATATTATTAGTTATAGGTTTCTTGTGAATAATTGTTTATTATTGTATTTCGTTAGCTTGAGACTAATTTTTCTCTGGTGCTCATTTTTCTCATTCTTTGATGCATGTCAGGTGTTTCAAATTGCTATGTTTTCAAAAGTCGACTGCAGGAATATGCCCAAAAAGTGGGACTTCCTACACCTGTTTACGAAACTATCAAAGAAGGTCCATCACATGAGCCAACATTTCATTCTACCGTCATCGTTAAGGATGTTAGATATGATTCTTTACCTGGATTTTCTAATCGCAAGGCAGCAGAGCAGTCAGCTGCTGAAGTAGCTCTTATGGAGCTGTCGAAATCGAGTGATCTTAATCCTCATGTCTCCGTACCTGTGGTAAGATTCACATCCTTCACCCCACTTATGACATTTTCTTTAAATGTGTTCCTTGACCATCAATTACTTAATGATCCTCCGCAAATCTTAGTTTTTTATATTTGTTAACCTCTCAATAACCAAATATTGAAGTCCATTGTTTGTCCTCCTGATGAATTGTTGGATGATTGTTTTATCTAAAGTTTTACTGCCATAAATCGAGGAACAAGAGGGGCTTTGAGAACCTAAGCCATGTTGGCCACCTACCTAGGAGTTAATTTTATACAAGTTTTCTGTTGTAGGATTAGGTGGTTTGTCATATGAGAATAGTTGAAGAGTGTGTAAGCTGGTCTGAATACTCACAAATGTAAAAAAAATCGAGGGACAATTTGATATTTGTTTATTCTAAAAGCGTTTTAGTATGTTTTCCCCAAGGGGCAGTCTCGTTGGTAGAGACTTGGGGTGTCCAAGGTATGCTCTCATTTAGGTTCTATGTTCGAAATCCATGAGTGAACTTGGTCATTCATTACCTAGAATATCAAATATAAACAGTTTTTTTTTTCTATCCACTAGTGTCTGGATAGTTTATGTGCACCTTAACTATTCTCAGTTGTTCCGGCCCTGTACTACCCATAGTTGTCAAGAAAATTCGTAGGAAAAATTTTCAAGTAGGTGATCACTTAGGATTGGACCAATTCCGTCCCATTATGAACTTATATTTAAATTATAGAACATCATATAGAAAAAAATCCAATTCCTTTAGGAAAAAAACATTGGGTGGGAAGAGAGCAGACCTGACCAAATTTCATGGGTCTTCTGGGAGTGCTCTATCTAGCCATTTATATTTATGTATAGTTGTATTTTTTTTATGTAAATACCGTAAAGTGGTTAAATATTCTTTTCTTTTGAACTTTTCAATATATCAATGAGAAGTCTCTTAAAACAAAGAAATAGGAAAAAAGAAAGATTCGATTAAGAAAAAGTTATTTAAGGGATCTTAGTTAATCATATTTTCAATCAAATTGTTTCTTCTTCAAAAAAGGAGGAAAAAGAAAAAAAGGGATCTAAGTTGATTATGAAGGGTGCTTTAACTGAAAAGTGGAGTATAAGGGCCTTAACTTTGACAAATAGTTGACGTGGGGGAATATGTGTGGCCCTTGTGCTCTTTAACTTCTCTGGGTATCTATGCATTGTTTATGCTTTGAATCCTTTACTATAAGACTTCAATGTCTATATTATACTAACGGTATATCCTCGATGCTGAAATTTGTTTTGCGGGAATTAGCTGGTCTGGTCTTCGGTTGTATCCTCTACCTATCTGCGCGATAAAGCCTATTCTTTGTAGCCTCACTTAGCAGAAGTACTCCCATTTGTTTGGGTGATAGTATCCCAAGTAGTTCATATTTTGTAACAAAGGAGAAAACTTCAAATTTATGTACAGACTCACACTTTATTAGGAAATGGACCTAAAAATTTTGGGCCTACAAATCAGATTTCAACCTTCTGTACCCTTCAGCTTTTAGGGAGGTTGGAAGTAAAAAAGAGGATTATGCTTTCTCTGCAAGTCTTGCTTCTTTATTAAAGTAAATTAAATTAATTTTGTTGTGCCAACTTTATTTTTTTCCAGCATGAAACAGGACTGTGCAAAAATATGCTTCAGGAGTATGCACAGAAGATGAACTATGCAATTCCACTTTATCAGTTTAAAAAAGATGGACCAGGCAAAGGACACCTTTTCTCATGCACAGTAGAAATTGGAGGGATTCGCTACATAGGTGCAGTAGCAAAAACAAAGAAAGAGGCAGAAATCAAAGCTGCAAGAACTGCTTTGTTAGCAATTCAGTCTTGCCCGACTTCTTTGTCCAAGAAATCTGTCGATCGAGCTCAGCTCACCGTGATCCCATGCAAGAGAAATGACGTAGATTGCTCACTTAAACCAAAGACTACTGCTAAAGCACTCAAAACAAAGAGAGGGCGATTTAAAAGGGATTCAAGGAAAAGAGGCCTAGTTAATGAAGAACACAGATTCACTAGCAATCTGGAGTTAAACATTGATGGATTGAACATGGAACCTTTAGCAACCGAGGTTGTTCCAATGCCATCTGCTGAATTAGTCAGGGATACAATGCAAAATTTTGAATGTAGAACGACAAACCAAAGCTCGAGCGACGATGACCATCTGGTCTCTAACATCCAAAGCGAGTCTCCGCTCGGTAATTTCGATCTCTGTTCCAATCAAATAAACTGTGCAATCTCCGATGCAATGAGTTTTCCTCTCTCTGATGTTCAACCTACATGTGATGAAGCTCGGAATATGACTAATGGAGTAACAGAGGAGCTTCAATAATCAGTAATTTCTTTCTCCTTGAGGGGCTCATGTTTAGAGGATTAAACTGTGAAATCTATGGATTACAATTTACTTGGTTCTGCCGCCAGAGATAAGTAGTAAATAACGGATTATTAGAGATTAGCTTTATTGAAAAGCATGGAGGTTGAGTTTATTGGAATGAAGATCTGGGACCAGCCATTTTAAGTGCCAAAAACAATCCAAGAGAAGTTAGCGTTTATTTACGAAAATGCTAAAAATATTAGTTTGATGAAGAAACATTATTGTATGATCAAGAGAGTTGTGAGCTTATTAGCTTTTTAGTTGAAGTCAGTGCTTTGATATAGTCTTTTTTTAGGGTTTAGGGTTAAAAAAGTGCTTTGATATTGTCTTGGCTGTACCTGCAGTTTCCTAATATTTATCCTTATACCTTTTAACACCCTACAGAGTGGTAATTATCTGAAAACTATTTTCTTCAGTGTTTAGGTGAAAATTATTTCCTCTTCCTTGCCTTTTTTTGGATTGTTCATAGTAATGATACTTTTCAACCATGGTAGAGATTTGAAATTGTTGGAGAAAATATATTTGGTTAGAGATATTTTAAAAAGTTTTAGTTGAATTAAAAAAAAAAAGTTTTTACTTAAAATACTGTTTTGGTTCTTAGATTTGACATGGGTTCCATTTTCTTTCTTTAGAAAGTGTCTATATTTATTCCTTCGATTTTTAAAAAACTTCAATTCCATTCTTGCTGTTAAATTCTAACAGGCCCCTTAATTCAACTTCTATTGGCTCCTTAATATGTAGAATGACACAAATTGAGGATAAGGATGTGTTTAGATGAGTAGTTGCATGAGTGACTAGAATGAGTGGTTATTTTGGGTAATTAGAAATTAAGATTGAATAATATTTCTTTGATTGTGAAATTTTGTAGATAAGTTTTAGATAGTAGTTCGTTTGGACATGAATTTTGATAAAAAAGTTATAGAAATGAGCGGTTTTAAAATGAGAGTTATTTTTTAGTGGTTAGAATTGAGTAATTAAAAATAAATGATTGTTTTGAGTGATTTTAATAATTTGTTTGGATATACTTTTTTGAGTGATTACAATATCATATGAGTTAATTGTTCGAAAATTTAATTAATAGATGTGCATTTTAGAGTTGGAGCTATAATTTTTTTCCTCCAAGTTTTTGTTGTCATATTTTTTCATCGATAAAATAGTTTCAAGCGGACAAGAAATTTAAATGATATAAAATCGTTAAGTATTTTTAGTTAAGAGTTAGACTATCGTTAATTAGCATATATCTTTAATTTTTTTCTACAGTCTAGTGCTTGGTTGAATGTAGACAAATTATTTGAAATCTATAATTTAAAAAAATAAAAAATGAAATCTATGCTTTGGATTTTGTACATTAGAGTTTCTCACTTTATTTGTGTTTTTGTAATCTCTATTTAAAAGGTTCATTGAATGTGGATTTCTTATGAATATGCTCTTTTCAAAAAATAATTATAAATATATGCAAAATTTAACTATTTGCATGTATAAAAATTAATATTATATTATAAATACTCATGAATCAAATATATATTATTAATATCAAAAAAGAAAAAAAATCCAAAAGTCAAGGAATGTGGGGGGTTTTTATTTCAAATGGTGATTAAAATCATTAAAGAAAACATATTCTCTGTTTAGTCATCTTATTTGACCAAAAAATAAAAATTCCCATATAAGGAAAGTGCATAAGTATCAACGTTATTATTTTTAGTAGTATAAATAAACATACATTTGATGTAAAACATCTTAACCATAGATATAATTTTTTTTAAAAAGGAAAAAATAGTTTAATGATTAATTTAAAACGTTATTAAGCTACAACAAGTATGGTAATTATTAAGCTTACATTTCACGCTGGTAATTAAAAAGGCGGGATGGTTTTATTTAAAAAGGGAATGAAAAAGTTTATTGAGTGAGTGACTTCTTCTCCACGCAGAGTTATTGTCCTGAACGGCTAAAAAAACAGAATAAAAGAAAACGATTTTTTTAAAAAAGGAAAAAATAGTTTAATGATTAGTTTAAAACGTTATTAAGCTACAACAAGTATGGTAATTATTAAGCTTACATTTGACGCTGGTAATTAAAAGGGCGGGATGGTTTTATTTAAAATGGGAATTAAAATGTTTATTGAGTGAGTGACTTCTTCTCCACGCAGAGTTCTTGTCCTCAACGGCTAGAAAAACAGAATAAAAGATACGATTTCACGGATTAGGTTTGAGCAGAAGAAGTTTAGAATTTGGGAATGTTGCAGTGATCGCTATTCTGAGTGTAGTGTAGTGGTCTGTTCTTGCTTTCAATGGCGATTTCATCTTCCTTTCTTGTTTCAACACGAAGATGTTTTCCGTTTCCAGCACAGATCAACAATCTTCTTCCATAACTCAGTTCGATTAGGGTTTTTCGTTTCGCATGACTCAGAGGAATGTGCTTGTAACTCAGAGGAATCTGTTCGATTGAGGTATTCTTCTATAACTCAGAGTTCGATTGAGGTTTTTCCTTTCACATAACTCAGAGGAATGTTCTTGAAACTCAGAGGAATCTGTTCGATTAAGGTATTCTTCTATAACTCAGAGTTCGATTTAGGTTTTTCCTTTCGCATAACTCAGAGGAATGTGCTTGAAACTCAGAGGAATCTGTTCGATTAAGGTACTCTTCTATAACTCAGAGTTCGATTTAGGTTTTTCCTTTCGCCTAACTCAGAGGAATATGTTTGAAACTCAGAGGAATCTGTTCGATTAAGGTATTCTTCTATAACTCAGAGTTCGATTAGGGTTTTTCCTTTCGCATAACTCAGATGAATGTGCTTGAAACTCAGAGGAATCTGTTCGATTAAGGTATTCTTCTATAACTCAGAGTTCGATTTAGGTTTTTCCTTTGTAATAATAGGATGCACTCTGTTTTTATCTCTTTCGGCGCTTCGATTCTAATTGCTAATCTTTGTGTGTGGCTTTGTGCTATGCCGCCTCGTCGACGATGCCTTTTTCTCTGTCGTTGAATTTTTATACTCGAATTGGAAGAACGGATTAAGATAAGTTGAATCTTATTTTTGATGTTTTTTTTATACTTCTCAACTTGGAATCTGCTGTTCATTATTATTTTTACGTTTCTTCAGGTGTCTGTGATGCCTTGCAGCGGAAGTATTTTAAGACGCTTTTATTCTGCGTTTGTGAAATAGAAATATGCTTTGAATGACGGAGGAATGTGCTCGTATGCCTTTTGAAGTTTCATCAACTCTGGATATCTTCTGTTTGATCCGTGTTCTAATAAGTTCATGATACTTAAATTGATACTAATTAAGTTACTTCTTGCAGTTTCAATGATCGTCATTCGCACTGGAAGCAAGAAACAGGGAGGAACATTCAAGTGTTACGGTATGTTTATATTTTTACGATGTTACGGTGTATGTTTCATGTCATGTTATTTTTCTCCTTTAAAATCGAATCCTCATTCGGAGAGATCATTAATTACGATTACCTATTGCAGCCAGTCGATCATGAGCCTCCATTCTTCAGGAATTGCTCAGAGGAAGAGGCACATCATCCCCAGACTAAAAATACATTAAGGGTGGAGGTTGGAAACGTCAACAGCAAGCATTTTGTATTAGCTTTTAAAGTAGTAAGGGATTGAAATTTATGGAGATGCAACGATTTGTATTCCTCATGTTTAAGAATTGAATTAAAAATTTTGCTCTCTTGTCAAATATAATTGTACAGGTAAAGAGTGTGCTTCATTCATCCGTGTGAGGATGAAAATGATGCAGATGAAGAGATTGAAGTTAGCTTAGTACAAAGGAATGAGTAAAATGACAGTGAGCAAAATTTTGTCAACTTAATTTCAAGGTTCTCTAAAAGCACATAACGATGTTTCTCTTCAATAACCAAGAGGTTATGTTATTGTTTTTCTTCGTCCTCTTGTTATTCTATTTGTTATACTCATTCTACTTGTTTGCTTTTGCAGAAAAACTACTAGAACAAGATAACACTAGCAAAGACCTTGTTTCTTAAACCGTCTGCTCAATAATTGTTCATTTACTTTGAAATGATATTTGTTTCTTTTCTTTTGACTGCAGGTTCTAACTGAAGGTATAGGAATGTCTCCCTTGTTAAATTTATGAACAAGATAACATAGACATTGCTTGGAAGCCCAAAATTGGTAAGTTCTCATTTCGTTATTTCTTGTAAACCATGTTTTCTCTCTTGACTTGTTTCTTGTAAACCATGTTACTGACTTCTATTTAATACTATTGTTGAATCCAAGAAATTTCGAAGTAAAGAGTTAAAAATCTAAAGAACATAGGACATTTGCTTGGAAGCCTAAAATTGGTAAGTTCTCATTTCTTTGTTTCTTGTAAACCATGTTTTCTCTCCTTGATTGTTTCTTATTCTTCTTTTCTTGGTTGCATTTCACTAACAAAGAAGTCAGAGGAAAACAATAGATGAAAAAAGGATGATTGCTTAGTTGGATGATTCTCACAAAGAGAGGTAGATAAAAACATAAGTGCTTGTTCTTCGGTTTTCGTTTTACCTTTTAGTTCTTTCATCTAGAATGCTTACTAAATCAATACTCTTGTTTGTTTGTATGTCGACAATAACGAGCATCACAATGAAACAACAAAGAGAAAAGTAAAGAGTTTAAGGGAGGAAGAAAGAATGCAAAGATTTATAATGGTTCGACCCAAAGTGGTCTACGTTCACTCTTCAAGAGGTAATCGTTTATATTTCCTTTTAGTTTGATCTTCACTGCTGGATTTTTTTGAGGTAACTGTATTTAGTTAGATCCACTTACTTCAATGGTGATTGCATCTTCCTTTCTTCTTGGTATTCCAGAACTCAGTTCGATTAAGGTTTTTCCTTTCTCATAATAGGATGCACTCTGCTTTTATCTCTTTCGACGCTTTGTTTCTAATCGCTAATGTTTGTTTCCGGCTTTGTGTTATGCAGCCTCGTTGACGATGCCTTTTTCTTTGTCATTGAATTTTTATACTTCTCAACTTGGAAGCACGACTTATTAAATGATGCAAGATTAAGATAAGTTGAATCTTATTTTTTATGTTTTTTTATACCTCTCAACTGTCTATGATGCGTTGCAGCGGAAGTTTCTTAAGACGCTTTGAATGACAGAGGAATGTGCTTGTAAGCATTTTGACATTGTATCTTCTCTGGATATCTTCTGTTTGATCCTTGTTTGTTGATCCATGTTCTAATAACTTCATGTTTAGAGATTTCAATGAACAGGGAGGAACATTCAAGTGTTACAGTGTATGTTTATATTTTGACGAAGCTCCACCACTTTGATGATGCTACGGTGCATGTTTCATGACATGTTATTTTTTCAAAATGATTCAATTTTTGTTTCAATCATTGAAACATTTTTTCTGTTTATAGTTTTCAACTACGTTACACTGCCTAACCAATTCTTAACTTGTGGTGCTACTTTCATACAAGGCTCTTCAATTTTTAAAGCCGAATCCTCGTTCGGAGAGATCATGAATTACAATTACCTATTGCAGCCAGTCGATTATGAGCCTCCATTCTTCAGGAGTTGCTAAGAGGAAGAGAGGCACGTCATCCCTGGACTAAAAATCCATTAAGGAGGATGGAGGTTGAAAACGCCAACAACAAGCATTTTGTTTTAGCTCTTAAGTAGTAAGGGATTGAAATTTTTGGAGATGTAACAATTTGTATTCCACATGTTTAAGAACCGATTTAAAAGTTTTGCTCTCTTGTCAAATTGTACAGGTAAGGAGTGTGAGGATGAAAATGATGCAGATGAAGAGATTGAAGTTAGCTTAGTAAAAAGGAAAGGGTTTTCTGAAGCTGACAGTGAGGTAAAATGATCCTAGTCCAACCTAAATGCTTGATTCAGAGCTAAATTCTGTTATCTTAATTTCAAGCTTCTCTAAAAGCACATAACGGTGTTTCTCTTCCATAACCAAAAGGTCGTGGCATGAATGTTATTGTTTTGCTTCATCCTCTTGTTATTCTATTTGTTATACTCATTCTACTTGCTACTGTAAATAACCAGCATTTCCTTTTGTAGAAAAACTACAAGAACAAGATAACACTAGCAAAGACCTTGTTTTGTTAAATTGCCTGTTCAATAATTGTTCATTTACTTTGAAATCATATTTTTTTTCTTTTTCTTTTGATTGAGGTTCTAACTAAAGGTATAGGAATATCTCCCTTTTTAAATTTATGAACAAGATAACATAGACATTGCTTGAAAGCCCAAAATTGGTAGGCTCTCATTTCGTTGTTTCTTGTGAACTATGTTTTCTCTCTTGGCTTGTTTCTTGTAAACCATTTGACTCACTTCTATTCAACACTCTTGTTGAATCCCAGAAATTTCAAAGTAAAGAGTTAAAAATGTAAAGAACATGGGACATTTGCTTGAAAGCCCAAAATTGGTATGTTCTCATTTCTTTGTTTCTTGTAAACCATGTTTTCTCTCCTGACTTGTTTCTTATTCTTCTTTTCTTAGTTGCATTTCACTAACAAAGAAGTCAGTAGAAAACAATAGACGAAAAAGGATGATTGCTTACTAGAGGTAGGTAACATAATTGCTTGTTCTTTGGTTTTCGTTTTACCTTAGTTCTCTAAATCTAAAATGCTTACTAAATCAATTCTCTTGTTTGTTTTGTACGTGGACAATAATGAGCATCACAATGAAACAACAAAGAGAATTGTAAAGAGATTAAGGGAAGACGAAAATCACAAAGATCTATAGTGGTTCGAACCAAAGTGATCTACGTCAACTCTTCAAGAGGTAATCCTTTGTATTTCCATGCTCTGCTTTGAATAATTTCTCAGAAGTACAATACTCATATGAACACAAACATTCATCTCTTCACATCACAACAACGAGCATCACAATGAAACAACAAAGTGGTCTTGTGTTATTTTCTTGATTGATTTTTTCTCTTTTTAACCGAATCTGGAAAATGAAGTGTACTAGTACTAGCTTATTACATAGTAATATTAGTTATCGATGTTAGTTTAGCTTTCTGAATATGTAACCAATTTCCATTATAGTCGTTAGGAGCTTATGCACAACTGTATATGCTTTACTAAAATCAATGAAGTATTCAATTTCACTTCTCGTCATGCTATCAGAGCTCAATAAGCTCAAACTGGTATTTAGTCCAATAAAATTAAAGCAGAATCTCATTCAAGATTGGTGGAGGTACCATATTGAGGAGCATGTTAGGATCTCACTTTTCTCTGCTGTGTCGAGTAAGATGTGTGTTGCTTATACATTTTGCTCAATTCCTTCCTTTGGTGAGGAAGAAAGTAAAATATAAGGAATTTAAAATTTATCCAATGAACTACTAAATAAACTATAGAGTCAAACACAATAAAAATGTAGCTTTCTAAATATGTAGCCACAATATAAATGTGTCAAGTAAGATCTGTGTTTGCTGATACTTTCTTCTGCATTCTTTTTAAATGCTTATTCTTTAATAAAAATTACCTAATTTGTAAGAATTTAAATCTTATTTTGATCTCTACTGTTTCTGTTTACTCCCTTTGAAAAATGAATTTTGTACACTAATAAAAAGAGGTGTAGATAGATTTAAATATGATGTTGAGTGGTGTTGCTAAGTGTTGGTTTATTTTAATTTTAGTAAAATTGTATTTTCATCTTTTTAATTATTTATTCATTTATTCATTTTAGGATTAGTTAAATATTATTTTCTATCTTTTCCTTTTATAACTAGGTAGAATATTTTCTTGTTATGATTAGATTATCTTTTCCTTTTTATGATTAAATATTATATTTTTCTTTTATAATTAGGTCATCTCTTGTACTCTATTTAAACCCATTGTTGGGTTCATTATTAAATGAAGAATTAAGAGAATTTGAATTTCCATCTTTCAACACTAAGTAATTTCAGAGAGAGATTTGATATAATTATATGATTAGCATGTGAGACAATTTATATATAATTATAGAGTGAAATTTGATTAACTTGTTTCCATGTTTGCAGAATGGATATAAATGGTCCCTAAACTCAAAGTTGTTTCCATTTCCGGCATGTAGTCTTAGGTTGTTTAGATTAGTTGAATGCTTTTTTTTTTTGTTGATTGACTTATTGACTTCTATTTAACACTCTTGTTGAATCTATGAATTTGCAAGCAAAGAGTTAGTAGATAACGAAAATCTAAAGAACAGAAACACTTAATTGGAAGTCCAAAATTCGTAAGTTCTCATTTCTTTATTTTCTTGTAAACCATATTTTCTCTACTTACTTGTTTCTTATTCTTCTTTGCGTACTTGCATTTCACTAACAAAGAATTTGGTAGATGACAATAGATGAAAAAGGAGGATTGCTTACTTGGATGATTCTCACAAAGAGAGGTAGGTAACAAAATTGCTTGTTCTTTGGGTTCGTTTTACCTTAGTTCTCTGAATCCAGAATGCTTACCAAATCAATTCTCTTTTTTGTTTTGTACGTGGACAATACCGAGCATCACAAAGGAAAAACAAAGAGAATAATAAAGAGTTCTAAGGAAGGAAGAAATAATACAAAGATCTATAAAGATTTGTCCTAAAGTGGTCTACGTCCACTCTTCGAGAGGTAACCCTTTGTATTTCCTCAAGAGTACAATAGTCATATGAACACAAGCATTCATCATTTTACTCTCACAAGAATACACCAAACATATGAACTCTCACTTTTTTCATCTATCTCTTCAATTACGTGTGAATCATGTGTATATAAAAAACCAAGAAACTTATTTGAACTTTCTGATTGATAAGTAGTTGTACTTAGTTAGAGCCCATTGATGTAAAATTGTATGATGTTTAGTTCATAACCTAATTGGTTGAATGCTTGTTTTCTTTGTTTATTGACTCACTAACTTCCATTTAACACTCTTGTTGAATTCATAAAATTTCCAAGCAAAGAGTTAAGCTAAAGAACACAGACATGTACTTGGAAGTCCAAAATTGGTAAGTTCTCATTTCTTTGTTATCATCTACACCACATTTTCTCAACTAACTTGTTTTCTTATTCTTCTTTGCGTGCTTGCATTTCACTAACAAAGGATTCAGTAAAAAAACAATAGATGAAAAATGATGATTGTTTACTTGGATGATTCTCACAAAGAAATGTAACAAACCATAATTGTTTGTTCTTTGCTTTTCCTTTTACCTTAGTTCTTTGAATCCAGAATGCTTACTAAACCAATCCTTTTTTTTGTTTTGTATGTGGACAATATCGAGCATCACAAAGAAACAACAAAAATAATAGTAAAGAGTTTAAAGGAAGACAGAAGAATACAAAGATCTTATAGTGGTTCGAACCAAAGTGATCTACGTCAACTCTTCAAGAGGTAATTTTTTGTATTTCAATGCTCTGCTTTGAATAGCTTCTTAGAAGTACAATACTCTTATTAACACAAACATTCATGTACTTGGAAGTCCAAAATTGGTAAGTTCTCATTTCTTTGTTATCTTCTACACCACATTTTCTCAACTAACTTGTTTTCTTATTCTTCTTTGCGTGCTTGCATTTCACTAACAAAGGATTCAGTAAAAAAACAATAGATGAAAAATGATGATTGTTTACTTGGATGATTCTCACAAAGAAATGTAACAAACCATAATTGTTTGTTCTTTGCTTTTCCTTTTACCTTAGTTCTTTGAATCCAGAATGCTTACTAAACCAATCCTTTTTTTTTTGTTTTGTATGTGGACAATATCGAGCATCACAAAAAAACAACAAAAATAATAGTAAAGAGTTTAAAGGAAGACAGAAGAATACAAAGATCTATAGTGGTTCGAACCAAAGTGATCTACGTCAACTCTTCAAGAGGTAATTTTTTGTATTTCAATGCTCTGCTTTGAATAGCTTCTTAGAAGTACAATACTCTTATTAACACAAACATTCATCACTTCACTCTCACAAAAATACACTAAGTCTATGAACTCTCACTTTTCACATCCACCTCTTTGATTACATGTGAATCCTTTTTATACAGAGAGCCAAGAAACTTATTTGAACTTTTTGATTGATGAGTAGTTCTTCTGTTTAGTGTAATCTTGACTACTGAATTATGTTGAGTTAGTTGTATTTAGTTAGAACCTATTGATGAAAAACTGTAGGATGCTTAGTTCATAATTGAATTAGTTCAACTGCCTTCTGTTTCTATTTTCAGCACTGCCTTTGGTTGTTTAGATTAGTTGAATGCTCGTTTTCTTTGTTGATTGACTTACTGACTTATATTTAACACTCTTTTGAATTTAAGAAATTTCAAAGTAAAGAGTTAAAAATCTATAGAACATAGACATTTTCCTGAAAACCTTTAATTGGTAAGTTTTCATTTCTTTGTAAACCATGTTTTCTCTCTTGACTTGTTTGTTATTCTTCCTTTATTACTTGCATTTCACTAACAAAGAAGTCAGTAGAAAACAATAGATGAAAAATTATGGTTGCTTACTTGGATGATCTTACAAAGAGAGGTAGGTATCATAATTTCTTGTTCTTTGGTTTTCATTTTACCTTAGTTCTCTTAATCTAGAATCCTTACTAAATCAATTCTCTTTTTTGTTTTGTATGTGGACAATATCGAGCATCACAATGAAACAACGAAGAGAATAGTAAAGAGTTTAAGGGAGGAAGAAAGAATACAATGATTTATAATGGTTCGGCCCAAAGTGGTCTACGTCCACTCTTTAAGAGGTAATTGTTTATATTTCCATGCTTTTCTTTAAATAATTTCTCACAAGTACAATACTGATATGTAATCAAGCATTCATCACTTTTCCCTCACAAGAATACACCAACCATATGAACTTTCACCTTTTACATCTACCTCTTTAATTACATGTGAATCACTTTTTGATTGATGAGTAGTTAATCTGTTTAGTCTGATCTTGACTGCTGGATTCTTTTGAGGTAGCTGTTAGTTTGAACTCGTTAAGGTAAACTTGTAGGATGTTTTTTTCGTAACTGAATTACATCAACTGCCTTCTTTTTTTCATTTCCAACATGTAGCGTTAGGTTGTTGAGATTAGTTGAATGCTTCTTTTATTTTTAGATCGACTTACTGACTTTTATTTAAAACTTTAATTGAATCCATGAAATTACCAAGCAAAGAGTTAGTAGATAATTTTTTTTTTAAAGAATAGAGACCCTTACTTGGAAGTCTTTAATTGGTAAGTTCTCATTTCTATGTTTTCTTTTATCTCCATGCTCCGCTTTGAATACCTTTTTAGAAGTACAATACTCATATGAACATAAGCATTCATCACTTCACTTTCACAAGAATACACCAAGCATAAGAACTTTCACTTTTTATATTCACCTCCTCAATTACATGTGAATCATTTTTATATCGAGAGCCAAGAAACATATTTTGAACCTTCTGATTGGTGAGTAGTTATTTTGTTTAGTATAATCTTGACTACTGGATTATGTTGAGTTAGTTGTAGTTAGTTAGAACCCATTGATGTAAAAATGTAAGATGTTTATTTCATAACCGAATTAGTTCAACTACCTTCTGTTTGTATTTTCAACATGTAGGCTTTGTTTGTTTAGATTAGTTGAATTTTTGTTTTCTTTGTTGATTTACTTTCTGATAGGTGAGTAGTTATTTTGTTTAGTATAATCTTGACTACTGGATTATGTTGAGTTAGTTGTAGTTAGTTAGAACCCATTGATGTAAAAATGTAGGATGTTTATTTCATAACCGAATTAGTTCAACTGCCTTCTGTTTGTATTTTCAACATGTAGGCTTTGTTTGTTTAGATTAGTTGAATTTTTGTTTTCTTTGTTGATTTACTTACTGACTTCTATTTTACACTCATGTTGAGTCCATGAAATTTCCAAGCAAAGAATTAAAAATCTAAAGAACTTAGACATTTACTTGGAAGTCCAAGATTGGTGAGTTCTCATTTCTTTTTTTTCTTGTAAACCAATTTTTTTTTCTTGTAAATCAAGTTGTCTCTTGATTTTCTTATTCTTCTTTGCGTACTTGCATTTCACTAACAAATAATTCAATAGAAGACAATAGATGAAAAATGATGATTGCTTACTTGGATGATTCTCACAAAGAGAGGTAACAAACCATAGTTGCTTGTTCTTTGCTTTTCCTTTAAACTTAATTCTTTGAATCCAGAATGCTTACTAATCCAATTCTCTTTTCTATTTCGTATGTGGACAATATTGAGCATCTCAAAAAAACAACAAAAGGAATAGTAAAAGAGTTTAAAGAAAGACGAAAGAATACAAAGATTTATAGTGGTCTACCTCAACTGTTTAAGAGGTAATCCTTTATATTTTCATGCTCTACTTTGAATAACTTCTCAACAGTACAATACTCCTATGAACACAAGAATTCATCACTTCACTCTCACAAGAATACACCAAGCATTTGAATTCTCACTTTTTTTTTTATCTTCCTCTTCAATGACATGTGAATCATATTTGTGTAGAGAGCCAAGAAATAACTTTCTGATTGATGAGTAGTTATTCTATTTAGTATGATCTTGACTACTGGATTATGTTGAGTTATTTGTATTTAGTTGGAGCCAATTGATGTAAAATTGTACGATGTTTAGTTCATAACTGAATTGGTTTAACTGCCTTTTATTTCCATTTTCAGCATGTATCCTTAGGTCGTTGAAATTGGCTAAATGTCTGTTTTCTTGTTTTTTTTTTATTGACTTACTGACTAATCTTTAATTGTTAAATTCTCATTTCTTTGTTTTCTTGTAAACCTTATTTTCTCTACAAATTTGTTTTCTTATTCTTCTTTGCGTACTTGCATTTCACTAACAAATAATTCAGTAAAAAAGAGTAGACAAAAAAGGATGATTGGCTTACTTGGATGATTCTCACCAAGAAAGGTAACAAACTATATTTGTTTGTTCTTTGCTTTTCCTTTTACCTTAGTTCTTTGAGTTTAGAATGCTTACTAAACCAATTCTTTTTTTTTGTTTTGTATGTGGACAATAACGAGCATCACAAAGAAAATATTAAAGAGTTTAAGGGAAGAAGAAAGAATACAAAGATCTATAGTGGTTAGACTTAAAGTGGTCTACGTCCACTCTTCAAAGAGGTAATCGTTTGTATTTCCATGCTCTACTTTGAATAACTCCTCACAAGTACCATACTCATTATGAATCTAAGTATTCATCGCGTCATTCTCGCAAGAATACACCAAGCATTTGAACTCTCACTTTTTACATCCACCTCCTCAATTACATGCGAATCATTTTTATATAGAGTCAAGAAACTTATTTGAACTTTTTGATTGATGAGTAGTTATTCTGTTTAGTAGAATACTTATTTCCTTGTAGAAACACAGTAGCTTGTTTAAATCCAAGCTTTCTTAGGATCTATCCACTTCCAAACTCAAAAAATCTTCTCATATGCTTCACGGTCTCCTGAGGATTTACCCTAATTACATACATAACATATCATGGCTTTTATTATCTCATGATATTTTATTACATCACTTTCTCATTTCATGACATTTATTCCCTGACTTTTATTCATTCATCCCATGAGGTTTTATTCTATGACTTTCATTCATTTCAACATTCGTTCATGACTTTCATTGATTCCATTTCTTTTTTTTTTCAACCATCTCATTTTCATTGCATTCATTCCATGACTTTCTCATCTCATGACATTCATTCATCTCAACATTCATTCTATGGTTTTTTATTCATTCATCTCATTGCATTCATTTCATGACTTTCATCCATTCATCACATATTGCATTCATTCTGTGGCTTTATTCACTCATTACATTGCATTCATTCATCTCATTGCATTCATTTCATGACTTTCATCCATTCATCACATATTGCATTCATCCATCCATCTCATTGCATTCATCCCATGACTTTCATTCATCCATCTCATTGCATTCATTCCATGACTTTCATTCATTCATCACATATTGCATTCATCCATCCATCTCATTGCATTCATCCCATGACTTTCTCATCTCATGACATTCATTCATTCCACGACTTTATTCATTCATATCATTATATTCATTCCACGGCTTTCAATCATTCGCCACATATTGCATTCATTCATCCATCTCATTCATTCATCCATTCATCCATCTCATTGCATTCATTCATCCATTCATCCATCTCATTGCATTCTTTCATCCATCCATCTCATTGCATTCATTCATCCATCTCACTCATTCATTCCATGCCTTTATTCTTTCATCTTATTGCATTCATTCCATGGCTTTGTTCATTCTCTCATTGCATGGTTTTTTCATCTCAAGACATTATTCCATGATTTCTATTCATCCATCACATATTGCATTCATCCATCCATCTCATTACATTCATTTCTCATCTCATGACATTCATTTATTCATCTCAACATTCATTCCATGACTTTATTCATTCATCTCAATGCATTCGGTCCATGACTTTCATTCATTCATTACACATTGTGCTTTCATTCCATGCCTTTCTCATCTCAATTCATTCATCTCAACATTCATTTCATGGCTTTTATTCATTCATCTCATTGCATTCATTCCATGGCCTTTTCATCTCAAGACATTCATTCATCACATATTGCATTCATTTAATCATCTCATCATATTGGACACATTCAATCATCTCATCCTATATGCTTATTCATCCATCTCATTGCATTTATTTCATGACTCTCTCATCTTACGACATTCATTCATTCATCTCAACATTTATTCCATAGCTTTAATTATTCATCTCATTGAATGCATTCAATGCCTTTTGATCACAAGACATTCATTGCATGACTTTCATTCATTCAACGCATGTGCATTTTAGAGTTGTAGCTATAATTTTTTTTTTCCAAGTTTTTGTTGTGAAGCACATGTTTTTTCAACTACAAAAAAATTTAAATGATATAGAATTTTCGAAGTATTCTTAGCTAAGAGTGTGTTTAGACCATGGATAATTAGCATAGATCTTTAGTTTTTTTTTTCCAACAATCTAGTGCTTGGTTGAATGTAGACAAATTATTTGAAATCTATTATTATTGTTTTTTTTTTTTGAAATCTATGCTTGGGCTTTTGTACATTAGAGTTTCTCACCTTATTTTTGCTTTTGTAATCTCTATTTAAAAGGTTCCTTGAATGTGGTTTTCAATCTTAGGAAAATTGTTATGAATATGCCTTTTCAAAAAATAATTATAAATATATGTAAAATTTAAACTATTTGCATCTATAAAAATTAATATTCAATATGTATTATTAATACAATATTTTTATTAATACGAAAAGTTAAGATTTTCTTTTTGTTTTTTAAAAAAATCCAAAAGTCTGAATGTGTGGGTTTTATTTCAAACGGTGATTAAAAATCATTAAAGAAAATATATTCGCTTTTTAATTATCTTATTTGACCAAAAAAATAAAAATTCTCATATAAGGAAAGTGTTAAACTATCAACGCTATTTGTTTTTTCAGTACAATAAATAAACATACATTTGATGTAAAACATCTTAATCATAGATATAATTTTTTTAAAAAGGAAAAAATAATTTAATTATTAGTTTAAAACGTTATTAAGCTACAACAAGTATGGAAGCTTACAGTTGACGCTGGTAATTAAAAAGGCAGATGCAGAGTTCTTGTCCCGAACGGCTAGAAAAATAAAATATAAGAAAACATTCTGCAATCGATTTCGACAATTGGAAGGTTTTCTGTTAAGGTTTTCTTCTGTCCTTCACCATCTGCTCTGCAACCTCTCGCTTCCACTCTCTCCCTTCAAATCCTTGAAACTCTGTTCTAATTTTAATTTGAGGCGGCTTGGGTAATGTCTCAAACTGAGTGGCGGAATATGTGGCAGGGCCTTAGAAGCGGATTGATCTGGTACGTATCTATTTTCTGCAATTCCCCAATTTCTAATGAACATCAATTTTCCCTTTACTTATTACCAACTCCCCGTTCTTTGGAGATTCCTTGAATGGCTGTTTGTTTATGTTTTTCCTTTTTGCATAATTTGATCCTTACAAATGTATTTTTCTTTGAGAAGATAGTATCAGTGGCTTGAATCTTCCTTCCTCATATCCAACCATTTATTTTCAATTTTATTTTTTAATTTCCAATGCCATTGGGTGGTTTTGGTGATTTGGGAAATACTCAATTATTTTAGATGATGATTATTGTATGTCAAAGGTATTTTCTCCTCACTTATTGATTCTACAATTTATAGTCTTAAGCTGGAGAAACTTTAATTGATACTAATGTCCATTATTTTATTCAAACTTGGGTTGTAGGAAGACCTTTGTCTATTCCTAAAGAGAAGGAGCATCTACACCAACCGTGAGTGTGAAATTTTCTATTTGTACGACAAGATTTTATATCTATTTCAGGTGCATTTCATCATAAGTTTTTTAATAGAGAGTGTCTATTTGCAATGCTTTGTTTGTTTTCCTTTTTAGAGTGGAAATGGTTATTTATTGTGTGTCTATTCTTTTTTGTCGAGGAAAATATTTTATTTGCTTGAATATAAAAGTATGCGAGCTACACTCTCATGCCATAACACTGTACGTGCACATTTTCCACCGAATGCCTCGATCTCACTTGGATTACATTTTTGCATTGAAGTTTATAAATTGGTATTGATGGTTAGGAGAAATAAAAAAAAATGGAGAAAACGTGACATGGAATATGTTATCAATATGATTCAAAACAGTGTGTTCTATTATTGAGAGGCAACCTCTTTATATAAGAGTTACAATGGGCCTAGCGAGCCTAACGGGCCTAGATCTATTACACAGTATTACACAGTACATTATACACAATCACACATTTAGACTCTAACACTCCTCCTCAAGATGGAGCAAATATATCTATCATGCCCAGCTTGTTACAAAGATAGTCTATCCGAGCTCCATTCAATGCTTTGGTGAAGATATCACCCAACTGTTCTCCAGTCTTCACATAACTCGTCGAAACCAACCCTTGTTGTATCTTCTCTCGGATAAAGTGGCAGTCTATTTCAATATGTTTAGTTCTCTCGTGGAATACCGGATTAGAGGCAATATGAATTTGTGGCTTGATTGTCCCACCATAGTTTAGCAGGTGTGCAGTTTTGATTCCAACTTCATTCGTGCAGCTTGAACCAGCCATACTATCTCACACGTTCCTTGGGACATAGCTCAGTATTCGACTCAAAGACTAGAACGCGACACCACATTTTGCTTCTTACTCTTCCATGAAACCAAATTACCTCCCATAAACACACAAGATATCCCGAGGTTGATCTCTCTGTCTTCTTTAGAACTCCGCCGATCAGCATCGAAAAACATTCAATATCGGAATGTCCATGGTTTGGTACAAGACGCCCCTCCGAGGAGCAAACTTAAGATAACTCAGGATCTGTTCCACAACTCTCCAATGTTCAAATCAGAAGATGACATAAACTCGACTCACGATACTCACACGAATACGAAATATCTGGCCTCGTGACTGTCAAGTAGTTCACTTCCCAACTAGCTTTCTGTACCTTTCTCGGATCGAGAAAAAGCTTCACCGTCCTTGACGAATCGTTGGTTTGGCACCATCGGGTACTACACGGTTTCACACCTAACTTTCCTACTTGATCGCCAAGAGGTCGAGAACATACTTTATTTGGGACAAAAGATCCTTTCTTACTTCTCATGACCTCAATACCCAAGAAATATTTCAAATTTCCAAGATCTTTAGTCTTTGAAATGGCTATGAAGGAAAACCTTTAGTGAGGCCATCCCTGAACTATCACTCCCGGTAATCACAATATCGTCGACATATACCACAAGTAACACAATCCCATGGTCAGACCGACGGAAGAAGACAGAATGATCTGAAGAGCATTTCTGCATTCCAAACTGCGCAAGAACTTGGCTGAACCTACCAAACCACGCTCGCGGGCTTTGTTTCAAGCCATACAGAGATTTACGAAGAAGACACACTTTGGCATTCTCCCCCTGAGAAACAAACCCAGGTGGTTGCTCCATATAGACCTCCTCAAGAAGATTACCATGCAAAAATGCATTCTTAATATCCAACTGAAATAATGGCCAATCATTCATTGTTGCGAGAGAAATAAACAGGCGAACGGACGTCATCTTGGCAACAGGAGAGAAGGTCTTACTGTAATCAATCCCATATGTCTGAGCATACCCCTTAGCAACCAAGCGTGCTTTGAGGCGAGCAACGGACCCGTCAGAATTCATTTTGACAGCAAACACCCACTTACAACCAATCGTCTGTTTTCCTTCTAGACGAGCTACCAGTTCCCAAGTACCATTCGCATCCAAAGTAGCCACCTCCTCTACCATCGCCTGGTGCCAACCTGAATGGGACAAGGCTTCACGAGTACTTTTAGGGATAGAGACAGAATCAAGGGAAGTCAGAAAGGAAAACGAAGTAGGGGATAATTGATGGTATGACACATATGTGGAGATAGGATACGTGCAAGACCGTTTACCTTTGCGAAGAGCAATGGGAAAGTCTAGATCATTACTAGCTTGCAAGTCAGATGACGAAGAATCTGCCGGCATGGGACAGGCTGCCGAGGGTCGCGGTCGCCGGGTGTATACCTGAGTAAGAGACGGACTAGGAGGAGGGGGGTCGGAACCATCGGACGAGGACACGACCTCATAAACCAACAAATCATCCTCCACAGCTGGGGGACTAGACACAGGATCAAACGGAGTATCCTAAAAAAAGGTAACATCGAAAGAGAGCGACATAACGACCCGTGCACTCGGGCAAAAACAACGATAACCCCCTTCTGGACGCGAGAATACCCGAGGAAGATACATTTCAAAGACTTAGGATCCAACTTGGTCCTTTGAGGACGAACATCGCGAACAAAGGCCGTACACCCGAAAACCTTCGGGGGAAGGTGGAACATCTCCGTGGAGAGATACAAAACCTGGAATGGAATTTGATTACCCAAAATCGACGACGGCATTCGATTAATGAGAAAACAGGCTGTAGACACAGCGTCAACCCAAAAATGTTTTGGAACATTCATCTGAAATGACAGGGCACGAGCTGTTTCCAGCAAATGCATGTTCTTACGCTCGACCACACCGTTCTGGGATGGTGTGTCCGCACACGACGATTGATGAATAATACCCTTATCACTAAGATAAGAACGAAGGGTGCCCGAAAAATATTCGCCCCCATTATCAGTGCATAAAATTTGGATGGAAGCTTTAAATTGATTACGAATCTCAGCATTAAAGGTACAAAAGTGAGAAAACAATTCAGCACGATTTTTCATTAAATAGACCCAAGTAAATCGGGAAAAGTCATCAACAAACGTGACAAAATAGCGAAATCCGGTTTTAGACATAACAGGACTCGGACCCCAAACATCAGAGTGGACCAATTCAAAAGGAGCAGTTGCTCGTTTATTAACCCTAGGACTAGAACTCAATCGGTGAAACTTTGCAAACTGACATGACTCGCAATCAAGGGAAGACACTGTACTGAATTCGGGAAATAACTTCTTCAAAATAGACAAACAGGGATGACCCATCCGACAATGGACTTCAAAAAGAGACGTAGAACCCGCACATGCCACAGTTCAAAAGAGACGCACAATTCTATTTAGTATGATCTTGACTACTGGATTATGTTGAGTTCTTTGCATTTAGTTGGAGCCAATTGATGTAAAATTGTACGATGTTTAGTTCATAACTGAATTGGTTTAACTGCCTTCTATTTCCATTTTCAGCATGTAGCCTTAGGTCGTTGAAATTAGCTGAATGTCTGTTTTCTTGTTTTTTTTTTTTTATTGACTTACTGACTAATCTTTAATTGTTAAATTCTCATTTCTTTGTTTTCTTGTAAACCTTATTTTCTCTACAAATTTGTTTTCTTATTCTTCTTTGCGTACTTGCATTTCACTAACAAATAATTCAGTAAAAAAAGAGTAGACAAAAAAGGATGATTGGCTTACTTGGATGATTCTCACCAAGAAAGGTAACAAACTATATTTGTTTGTTCTTTGCTTTTCCTTTTACCTTAGTTCTTTGAGTTTAGAATGCTTACTAAACCAATTCTTTTTTTCGTTTTGTATGTGGACAATAACGAGCATCACAAAGAAAATATTGAAGAGTTTAAGGGAAGAAGAAAGAATACAAAGATCTATAGTGGTTAGACTTAAAGTGGTCTACGTCCACTCTTCAAAGAGGTAATCGTTTGTATTTCCATGCTCTACTTTGAATAACTCCTCACAAGTACCATACTCATTATGAATCTAAGTATTCATCGCGTCATTCTCGCAAGAATACACCAAGCATTTGAACTCTCACTTTTTACATCCACCTCCTCAATTACATGCGAATCATTTTTATATAGAGTCAAGAAACTTATTTGAACTTTTGATTGATGAGTAGTTATTCATTTAGTAGAATACTTATTTCCTTGTAGAAACACAAGAGCTTGTTTAAATCCAAGCATTACGATTGATGAGTAGTTATTATATTTAGTATGATCTTGACTCTTTGGATTATGTTGAGTTATTTGTATTTAGTTGGAGCCAATTGATGTAAAATTATACGATGTTTAGTTTATAATGAATTGGTTTAATCGCCTTCTATTTCCATTTTCAGCATGTAGCCTTAGGTCGTTGAAATTGGTGAATGTCTGTTTTCTTGTTTTTTTTATTGACTTACTTGACTAATCTTTAATTGTTAAATTCTCATTTCTTTGTTTTCTTGTAAACCTTATTTTCTCTACAAATTTGTTTTCTTATTCTTCTTTATGTACTTGCATTTCACTAACAAATAATTCAAAGTAAAAAAGAGTAGACAAAAAGGATGATTGGCTTACTTGGATGATTCTCACCAAGAAAGGTAACAAACTATATTTGTTTGTTCTTTGCTTTTCCTTTTACCTTAGTTCTTTGAGTTTAGAATGCTTACTAAACCAATTCTTTTTTTGTTTTGTATGTGGACAATAACGAGCATCACAAAGAAAATATTAAAGAGTTTAAGGGAAGAAGAAAGAATACAAAGATCTATAGTGGTTAGACTTAAAGTGGTCTACGTCCACTCTTCAAAGAGGTAGTCGTTTGTATTTCCATGCTCTACTTTGAATAACTCCTCACAAGAACCATACTCATTATGAATCTAAGTATTCATCGCGTCATTCTCGCAAGAATACACCAAGCATTTGAACTCTCACTTTTACATCCACCTCCTCAATTACATGCGAATCATTTTTATATAGAGTCAAGAAACTTATTTGAATTTTTTTGATTGATGAGTAGTTATTCTGTTTAGTAGAATACTTATTTCCTTGTAGAAACACATGAGCTTGTTTAAATCCAAGCTTTACGATTGATGAGTAGTTATTCTATTTAGTATGATCTTGACTCTCTGGATTATGTTGAGTTATTTGTATTTAGTTGGAGCCAATTGATGTAAAATTGTACGATGTTTAGTTCATAAGCCTGAATTGGTTTAAGCGCCTCTATTTCCATTTTCACTTGTAGCCTTAGGTCTTGAAATTGGTGAATGTCTGTTTTCTTGTTTTTTTTTTATTGACTTACTGACTAATCTTTAATTTTTAAATTCTCATTTCTTTGTTTTCTTGTAAACCTTATTTTCTCTACAAATTTGTTTTCTTATTCTTCTTTGCGTACTTGCATTTCACTAACAAATAATTCAGTAAAAAAAGAGTAGACAAAAAAGGATGATTGGCTTACTTGGATGATTCTCACCAAGAAAGGTAACAAACTATATTTGTTTGTTCTTTGCTTTTCCTTTTACCTTAGTTCTTTGAGTTTAGAATGCTTACTAAACCAATTCTTTTTTTTTGTTTTGTATGTGGACAATAACGAGCATCACAAAGAAAATATTAAAGAGTTTAAGGGAAGAAGAAAGAAAACAAAGATCTATAGTGGTTAGACTTAAAGTGGTCTACGTCCACTCTTCAAAGAGGTAGTCGTTTGTATTTCCATGCTCTACTTTGAATAACTCCTCACAAGAACCATACTCATTATGAATCTAAGTATTCATCGCGTCATTCTCGCAAGAATACACCAAGCATTTGAACTCTCACTTTTTACATCCACCTCCTCAATTACATGCGAATCATTTTTATATAGAGTCAAGAAACTTATTTGAATTTTTTGATTGATGAGTAGTTATTCTGTTTAGTAGAATACTTATTTCCTTGTAGAAAACACGAGTAGCTTGTTTAAATCCAAGCTTTTCGATTGATGAGTAGTTATTCTATTTAGTATGATCTTGACTCTTTGGATTATGTTGAGTTATTTGTATTTAGTTGGAGCCAATTGATGTAAAATTGTACGATGTTTAGTTCATAACTGAATTGGTTTAACTGCCCTCTATTTCCATTTTCAGCATGTAGCCTTAGGTCTTGAAATTGGCTGAATGTCTGTTTTCTTGTTTTTTTTTTATTGACTTACTGACTAATCTTTAATTTTTAAATTCTCATTTCTTTGTTTTCTTGTAAACCTTATTTTCTCTACAAATTTATTTTCTTATTCTTCTTTGCGTACTTGCATTTCACTAACAAATAATTCAGTAAAAAAAGAGTAGACAAAAAAGGATGATTGGCTTACTTGGATGATTCTCACCAAGAAAGGTAACAAACTATATTTGTTTGTTCTTTGCTTTTCCTTTTACCTTAGTTCTTTGAGTTTAGAATGCTTACTAAACCAATTCTTTTTTTTTGTTTTGTATGTGGACAATAACGAGCATCACAAAGAAAATATTAAAGAGTTTAAGGGAAGAAGAAAGAATACAAAGATCTATAGTGGTTAGACTTAAAGTGGTCTACGTCCACTCTTCAAAGAGGTAGTCGTTTGTATTTCCATGCTCTACTTTGAATAACTCCTCACAAGAACCATACTCATTATGAATCTAAGTATTCATCGCGTCATTCTCGCAAGAATACACCAAGCATTTGAACTCTCACTTTTTACATCCACCTCCTCAATTACATGCGAATCATTTTTATATAGAGTCAAGAAACTTATTTGAACTTTTTGATTGATGAGTAGTTATTCTGTTTAGTAGAATACTTATTTCCTTGTAGAAACACAGTAGCTTGTTTAAATCCAAGCTTTCTGATTGATGAGTAGTTATTCTATTTAGTATGATCTTGACTACTGGATTATGTTGAGTTATTTGTATTTAGTTGGAGCCAATTGATGTAAAATTGTACGATGTTTAGTTCATAACTGAATTGGTTTAATTGCCCTCTATTTCCATTTTCAGCATGTAGCCTTAGGTCTTGAAATTGGCTGAATGTCTGTTTTCTTGTTTTTTTTTATTGACTTACTGACTAATCTTTAATTTTTAAATTCTCATTTCTTTGTTTTCTTGTAAACCTTATTTTCTCTACAAATTTGTTTTCTTATTCTTCTTTGCGTACTTGCATTTCACTAACAAATAATTCAGTAAAAAAAGAGTAGACAAAAAAGGATGATTGGCTTACTTGGATGATTCTCACCAAGAAAGGTAACAAACTATATTTGTTTGTTCTTTGCTTTTCCTTTTACCTTAGTTCTTTGAGTTTAGAATGCTTACTAAACCAATTCTTTTTTTCGTTTTGTATGTGGACAATAACGAGCATCACAAAGAAAATATTAAAGAGTTTAAGGGAAGAAGAAAGAATACAAAGATCTATAGTTGTTAGACTTAAAGTGGTCTACGTCCACTCTTCAAAGAGGTAATCATTTGTATTTCCATGCTCTACTTTGAATAACTCCTCACAAGTACCATACTCATTATGAATCTAAGTATTCATCGCGTCATTCTCGCAAGAATACACCAAGCATTTGAACTCTCACTTTTTACATCCACCTCCTCAATTACATGCGAATCATTTTTATATAGAGTCAAGAAACTTATTTGAACTTTTTGATTGATGAGTAGTTATTCTGTTTAGTAGAATACTTATTTCCTTGTAGAAACACAGTAGCTTGTTTAAATCCAAGGTTTCTTAGGATCTATCCACTTCCAAACTCAAAAAATCTTCTCATATGCTTCACGGTCTCCTGAGGATTTACCCTCATTACATACATAACATATCATGCCTTTTATTATCTCATGATATTTTATTACATCACTTTCTCATTTCATGACATTTATTCCCTGACTTTTATTCATTCATCCCATGAGGTTTTATTCTATGACTTTCATTCATTTCAACATTCGTTCATGACTTTCATTGATTCCATTTCTTTTTTTTTTCAACCATCTCATTTTCATTGCATTCATTCCATGACTTTCTCATCTCATGACATTCATTCATCTCAACATTCATTCTATGGTTTTTTATTCATTCATCTCATTGCATTCATTTCATGACTTTCATCCATTCATCACATATTGCATTCATTCTGTGGCTTTATTCATTCATTACATTGCATTCATTCATCTCATTGCATTCATTTCATGACTTTCATCCATTCATTTCATGACTTTCATCCATTCATTTCATGACTTTCATCCATTCATCACATATTGCATTCATCCATCCATCTCATTGCATTCATCCCATGACTTTCATTCATCCATCTCATTGCATTCATCTCATTGCATTCATTCCATGACTTTCATTCATTCATCACATATTGCATTCATCCATCCATCTCCTTGCATTCATCCCATGACTTTCTCATCTCATGACATTCATTCATTCCACGACTTTATTCATTCATCTCATTATATTCATTCCATGTTCTTTTCATCTCAAGATATTCATTCCACGGCTTTCAATCATTTGCCACATATTGCATTCATTCATCCATCTCATTCATTCATCCATTCATCCATCTCATTGCATTCATTCATCCATTCATCCATCTCATTGCATTCTTTCATCCATCCATCTCATTGCATTCATTCATCCATCCATCTCATTCATTCCATGCCTTTATTCTTTCATCTTATTGCATTCATTCCATGACTTTGTTCATTCTCTCATTGCATGGTTTTTTCATCTCAAGACATTATTCCATGATTTCTATTCATCCATCACATATTGCGTTCATCCATCCATCTCATTGCATTCATTTCTCATCTCGTGACATTCATTTATTCATCTCAACATTCATTCCATGACTTTCATTCATTCATTACACATTGTGCATTCATTCATCCATCTCATTGCATTCATTCCAAGACTTTCTCATCTCAATTCATTCATCTCAACACTCATTTCATGGCCTTTTCATCTCAAGACATTCATTCATCACATATTGTATTCATTTAATCATCTCATCCTATATGCTTATTCATCCATCTCATTGCATTTATTCCATGACTCTCTCATCTTACGACATTCATTCATTCATCTCAACATTCATTCCATATCTTTAATTATTCATCTCATTGAAATCATTCAATGCCTTTTGATCTCAAGAGATTCATTGCATGACTTTCATTCACATCGCACGTGCATTTTGGAGTTGTAGCTATAATTTTTTTTCCAAGTTTTTGTTGTGAAGCACATGTTTTTTCATGGATGATATAGTTCAGCGGACAAAAAAATTTAAATGATATAGAATTTTCTGTGTATTCTTATCTAAGAGTATGTTTAGACCATGGTTAATTAGCATATATCTTTAATTTTTTTTCAACAATCTAGTGCTTGGTTGAATGTAGACAAATTATTTGAAATCTATGCTTGGGCTTTTGTACATATGAGTTTCTCACCTTATTTTTGCTTTTGTAATCTCTATTTAAAAGGTTCCTTGAATGTGGTTTTCAGTCTGAGGAAAATTGTTATGAATATGCTCCTTTCAAAAAATAATTATAAATATATGTAAAATTTAAACTGTTTGCATCTATAAAAATTAATATTCAATATGTATTATTAATACGATATTTTTATTAATACGAAAAGTTAAAATCCAAAAGTCTGAATGTGTGGGTTTTATTTCAAACGGTGATTAAAATCATTAAAGAAAATATATTCGATTTTTTAAATATCTTATTTGACCAAAAAATATTCCCATATAAGGAAAGTGCTCAACTATCAACGCTATTTGTTTTTTCAGTAAAATAAATGAACATACGTTTGATGTAAAACATCTTAATCATAGATATAATTTTTTTTAAAATGAAAAAATAATTTAATTATTAGTTTAAAACGTTATTAAGCTACTCAAGTATGGAAGCTTACCGTTGACGCTGGTAATTAAAAAGGTAGACGCAAAGTTCTTGTCCCGAAGGGCTAGAAAAATAAAATATAAGAAAACGATCTGCAATCGATTTCGGCAATTGGAAGGTTTTCTTCTGTCCTTCACCATTTTCTCTGCAAGCTCTCGCTTCCACTCTCTCTCTTCAAATCCTTGAAACTTTGTTCTAATTTTAATTTGAGGCGGGCTTGGGTAATGTCTCAAACTGAGTGACGAAATATGTGGCAGGGCCTTGGAAGGGGATTGATCTGTTCTAATTTTGTTTTGATTCCCTTTTGGTGTGTATTTATACATACGTGATTATGGAATAAAGCAAGAAATCAGAGTTTCTTCAGGATGTGTCATGTACTTGCAAGTTGGTGAGTTAAATGTATATACATTGCAGGGATTGGAATGAAGTTTGAGTTTCCAATTGTAGGTGTTAGGGAATATGTCTCTGAATACGTGGTATAATTTTGGATAAAAAAAGTGAAGTTTCGTGGAGATTCAAGAACTCTTCTATTGATGAGCCATCACTTGAAAAGGTATGACATTCTAGACTCTACGGTTGTTCAATTTCCTAGTGTTTTGACTCAAAGCAGTTCGATGATATTTATGTATGCCAAAGGTATATTTTTATGATGTCTCTAGTGTGTAGGAGGCGTGAGAGTGAACAGGTTCAAACTTCATGGCGAAGGATCTTCTCAACAACAAGTGAGAGTCTCGGATGGTGCTCTCTTTTGGGGTTTAATTTTCTATGTAAATTGTATGGTTATATTAAGGATGTTCTAACTTAAAAGTTTGCTTAAGTTTGGTTTAAGTTGGAATAGGAAATGCTTGTTGGGAAAGTGCCAATGGTAAGATTGTGCTGGTGTGAAGAGTTTAAGGTTATTTCTTTGGTGAATGTTGGGTGGTTAAAAAAGATGTAATATAAATTCTAACTCTTTTATTGGTTTGTAATTGTGAGGTGTGTGGTGTTGTATGGTGTTATGCTCTTATTTGATATTAGAATGGCAGAGTATACATGTGCTTTTAGGGTGGCTATTGTTGGTTTCCAAGTGTTGGGGTATGGGTGATGGTGAATGTGAGCGTATGCTTTATCTTACGGGGGGATGAACTTGGAAGAAGCAATCTTTGGGTTGCTATGGCAACGAGCATAGGTTCAAGGAATTGCAAGCCATGCTTTGAGAAGTTAGAGAATGGTGGTGACCAGCATTCGAGGGGTGGGTGTTTGAGGTACGGGTCATGATTCTTAAGTGAGGCTATCTTATGGCACTTGTAGGTAGTAATAGAGTAGAGTTAAAATCTTTCATTTCTCCTAATTGTGTTATTGTAGGTTCTAGGTCCAACACGCTTAACATCAGTTTTTGGAACCACAGTTTAGAAATGTTTCATAAGTATTTTTATCTAGATTTGAGAACTAGGCGTGTTATTTAGGTTTTGTGAATGTACATGTTTCTACTGAGCTGGTCTTATAAATACAATAGAGCATGTTGTACTTCTTCTATTTGGTTTTAAAATTGAATTTTTATTTCTCTAGTTAAGCACAATGTTCTTTTTATGTTTTAGAGTTTGAATTACGAAGAGGGTGCTACAAAAACTTTACTTGATACAAATGTCCATTATTTTTTTGAAACTTGGGTTGTAGGAAGACCTTTGTCTAGTCTTAAAGAGCTCTTCTTTGATAAGCCACTACTTAGAATTGTATGAAATCCTAGATTCTACTGTTCAATATTTTAGTGTTTTGACTCAAAGCAGTACGATGATGATTATGCATGCCAAATGTATTTTTCTCCTTATTGATCATACATTTTTTAATAGTCTTAAAGTGGAGAAACTTTACTTAATACTAATGTGCATTATTTTTCAAACTTAGGTTGTAGGGAAAACCTTTGTCTTTCCCTAAAGAGGTCTTCTATTGATGAGCCGCTACTTGAAAAGGTATGAATCCTAGACTTTACTATAGTTCAATTTCTTAGTGTTTTGACTAAAAGCAGTTCGATGATGTTTATGTATGTCAAAGGTATTTTTCTCCTCACCTATTCACCCTACAATTAATAGTCTTAAAGTTGAGAATCTTTAGATATTAGTGTCCATTATTTTATTCAAACTTGGGTGGTAGGAAGACCTTTGTCTATTCCAAAAGAGCTCTTCCATTGATGATCCACTACTTGAAAAGGTTTGACGTCCTAGACTCTACTGTTGTTCAATTTCTTAGTGTTTTGACTCAAAGTTTTTCGAGGATGATTATGTATGCCAAAGGTATTTTTCTCCTTATTGATCATACATTTTTTAATAGTCTTAAAGTGAAAAAACTTTACTTGATACTAATGTGCATTATTTTATTCAAACATGGGTTGTAGGAAAACCTTTATCTTTTCCTAAAGAGGTCTTCTATTGATGAGCCAGTACTTGAAAAGGTATGACATCCTAGACTCTACTCTTGCTCAATTTCTTAGTGTTTTGACTCAAAGAAGTTTGATGATGATTATGTATGCCATGGGTATTTTTCTCCTCACTTATTCACCTTACAATTATTAGTCTCTTAGGACTTTTGATGTGTAGATTAAGATGTGGGGGTGTTTTTGTTTAGTAAGTCTTGATGATGGCATGAAGTTGTTTTTTGTGATTTTCTACAAGGAAAAAATATACTTTCGGTCCTTGAAGTGTGTATCTCTTTTGTATGTGAGGCATTTATAGCTTTTTCAGGTTTCACTAATGGGGGGTAGAAATGGTCCCTAAACTCAAATTAACCATTAGTTGACCAACAAAATAATTTATGGCCGTTAATTTTTTGTCTTTATTTATGACAAATTATAATACTTTTGTTGACTAGCTATATAAGTTGGCATAACATTCTCTTTTTCTTCTTCTTCTTTCTTTTTCTCCTTGTCCTTCTCCAGCCACCTTCACTAGTGGTCTCCTTCTTCTTTAAGTTTTGTATAGTTGGAGCTCCCATCATTTTCTTGATCAAGTTGTTTAGCTTGAGGACCAACTCACTTCTTCTTGTTTATTTGATATTCATCTTAGATATCTCTTGTAGTTTATTTAGTCGATTCCGATAGTTAAATCTTAGTTGAATTTTCTACTCAGTTTGTAACTTTAAGAGGAAACTTCCCGCTCTAGTGCAGAATTTCTCAATCTATAATAAAACTAGTTGGTCGTCGGAGAAGAAGGAAATTAGAAGGAGATGTCAACTTATATCGTCTTGTCATAATCATTTACTATATGATTATATATAATTATTCGAATCAAGAAGCTCAAACAGTGGTTAATTGGAGCTTAACAGCCATTTAAAACCATTTTCTAAACCTTACACACTTAAGTATAACATTTGAAATCGCATAAAACAAATAAACAAAAAACTTAAACCTTATGGACCCAAAGTGAGGTCATGCTAGTCAGTGCGAGGCATTTTCTAAGACAAAAATCACATAATTGGAAATCCATCAATAGATTATTTTGGGTTAGCAAGTTTAAAGGGAGTGGGGAAGAAGCTCATGATATTAAATGAAAGATTAAAACAAGGAAAATATTGGGTTGTATTGGTTATCAACATGTTGGATGGAATATTATACTTTGTACTGGTTGTGTTTTTATGGTAAATGGATTTAAGATGTGATATAATTTTGGATAAAAAAAGTGAACTCATGGAGGTTCAAGAACTCTTCTATTGATGAGTCGCCACCACTTGATAAGGTGGTAGAGATACTCACTATACTCACCACGTGACAATTGTCCCACATTTAGAAAGGTGAGGATTTTTCAACTTCCTTATAAGAGATATGGGTTACTCCTCCCTCATTGCCAATTGGTTTTGAGGTGAAAACTCATATTCTCTAATATGGTATTAGAGCTCCATGTGGGTTATTGGTCCCCTAAATTTCGATCCGACCTATAAATGCTTTGAATTCAAAAAAGGGGGTGTGGACCCCAACCAAGCGGGCATAAGTTTAAGCGGGTATTTCGGTCCACATTTTCGGATCCGGCCCTAGCAAAAAGTAAGCCAAAGCGGGTATTTCGGCCACAAATTCATATCCAATTCAAGATGACATTTCCCAATATATGACCGTCATCTTGAGGGGGCATGTTAGAGATACTCACTATACTCACCATGTGGCAATTGTCTCACATTGGAAAGGTGAAGATTCTTCAACTCTTTTATAAGAGATATGGGTTACTCCCCTCATTGGCAATTGGTTTTGAGGTGAAACCATATATTTTCTAGTATAAGGTATGACATTTTAGTCTCTATGATTGTTCAATTTCTTAGTGTTTTGACTCAAAGTGGTTCAATGATGATTATGTATGACAAAGGAATGGTATATTTTTATGATGTCTCTTGTGTGTGTAGGAGACATGAAAGTGAACGGGTTCGAACTTTATGGTGGAGGATCTTCTCGACAACAGGTGAGAGTCTCGGATGGTGCTCTTTCTTGGGGTCAAGATTGTGCTGCTGTGAAGAGTTTAAGGTTATTTCTTTGGTGAATGTTGGGTGTTTAAAAAAGATGTAATGTACATTCTAACTCTTTGTTGGTTTGTAAATGGTGAGGTGTGTGGTGTTGTATGGTGTTTTGTTCTTAATGGATATTTGAATGGCAGACTATACATGTGCATTTGGGGAGGCTATTGTTGGTTTCCAAGTGTTGGGGTATGGGTGATGGTGAATGTGAGTGTATGTTGTATCTTACGGGGGGATGAACTTGGAAGAAGCAATCTTTTGGTTGTTATGGCAACAAGCATAGGTTCAAGAAATTGCAAGCCATTCTTTGAGAAGTTAGAGAATGGTGGTGACAAGCATTCGAGGGGTGGGTGTTTGAGCTACGGGTCATGATTCTTCAGTGAGGCTATCTTATGGCACTTGTAGGTAGTAATAGAGTAGAGTTAAAATCTTTCATTTCTCCTAATTGTGTTATTGCACGTTCTTCTTGAGGGGTGGGTGTTTGAAGAAAACATGATATGGAATAAAGTTAGGTATCTCTTTATTCAATCAATCGACCAAACCAATAGATAGCTATGACAAAGTTAAGCAACAATTGCATCAAAGCCATGTTTCTGACTTTCGATCACGAATAAATAATGATAGCCATGGGTTAGGTATGACTTCTTGGTCTTGTAAACATCCCCATATGACTACTATTTTACTATGACTTAATAGGTATATGATAAGGTTGGGCCTAGGGCTCTATTTAGCTATTACTTAGAGAATAAGTTAGTATTTTGTTATAAATAGAGTGGGTTAGGTTAGGGTTTAGGCATCCAATTGTTAAATGAGTTATTGAGTGATTTATTGTAGGGCTCAAGAGATTCTCTTGAGAAGGGAGGTTCCAAGTTCCTATCAAAACTTGGTTTATCTTTATTCTTTTATCTTTTGATATAATCTAGATCCTGGATCATATCAGTATAGTCTACGATATGTTTTGACTTCCATCTCTCATGACAATTTTAGTGAGAATATCGACAATGTAGTAACTGAATACCAACCTAGAAGTTTCATATTCAAATTCAATATAGGTGTTGAAAGGTTAGACTTTGTCATCAAACTTCTTTTGTTTTCAAAATTTGCCAACATATTCAAAATATGTAATAGCTCTAGGAGTATAGTTTTGCAAGTTAGAATAGCTAGCTTTGGATCTTCATTTGGTGTCTCAATTAAAAATCATACTTTTTGTTATTTTTGTCCAAGGTTGTTTGGTGTCAAAATTTTGTTCTCGTAGTTCATTTACCAAACTTAACATATACATTCAAACATTATTCTTGAACTGTGAGGTTTTATTTCATGTTATTTGGAGCTTTGTAGATTATTATTATTATTATTTGGTGCACTTTTTAGTGATTAATATAAATGTTGATTTTTTTTGTCGTACAAATTTTGCTAATAAATTCTAACTGTTTTAAAATTTATAAGCATACTCAGTGCGTATGTAGCTCAGTTTGTGTAGGTTTTTAGAAATCTGTTGCATAAGAAATTTCCAGCTTGTTTTGTCTTTGTTTTCTGACACAAACTATGATCCTTAAATCCAGTTGAACTCATCTCTTACAGAGAGCACAGCCCATCCTACTTCAGTATCTTCTCTTAGCATTCGTCGAGCAGGTATTTTCAATACTATTTTAGTTCATCTTCTTCAGTTGTGGTTGAAATCCTGAAATTAATGGTTGCTCTACTGCTCTAGTGTTAGCTGCATGTATTCCTGCTAAACCTTTAAACGTTTCACTTGAATGTTCAATCCTTTTTACAAAACGTTTTCCACACATTTCAACTTTATATTTCAAGGTATTTCTTCGCATTTCAACTATACAATGTTCTACTGTCGTGTTAAAAGAACTATTGATTTCTGATTTGCTCAATGGTTTATCTTTTTCATAAGCGTAAGGAACGAAGTCTAGGTTTGGATTAAGGATAAAGGATTATGCTAGTATTTCACTTTTACTCAAATCTTCAGAAGACTTATTTCTGGACAAATGTTATTACATGTTGTATAGCTCGATCGAGATGTTGGCCGATTACTGGATTGCCGAGTTAGACTGAATTTCTGCCCCTTAGGAGCTTGTGCATTGGCTGGTACTGGCCTCCCAATCGATCGATTCACGACTTCTCGAGTGCTTTAGGATTCTCTTCCCCTTTGAGAAACAGATCAGTTATCTGGTAATTTTCTTGGGTGGAATATCTATATTCTTTTCTCTGCAGAGTAATTTGCAATTTCTCTCCCCTCTCGTTGTTTGAAGGTTGAATCTAGATTCGATGTTAAGTTCCCTGCACGTTTTGTGACTTGAATATAAGGAGTAGCAATAAAACAGTATGGATTTCCAAATTCATATTTGTGGTACTAAGTTGCTGAAGGGGAATCCACTTACACATAAATGAACTTCATTTGCACACTTTGGCCAGCCATCATGTGTGATCAAATTTGATTCTTGTTAACCATAAGGTGCTTAGATATGAGTTTAATTTATGGTCTAAAGCCTAAACCTTCGTAGGAATTCATTTTCTAGAGTTAATTGAATGACTAAATGTGGTAGGATTAAGCGGTTATCTCACGAGGATGATGGATAAAAGAAAACACATGATTCGGCAAAAAAAATTATCACACGGATTAGATAAAGGGAATTTACCCTCAGCCACATTCTTTCTCTTGTATTATATTTGCAGCACAATTTCTAAAATAATTCATCTATAGCACATCATTTCTTATCAGCGATAGAACTTAACCAATGATAGAAATCAATTTTCTATCATTAATAAAACCCAATCAGTGATAGAATGAGTCTACCACTGATTGAATTCTATCAGTGATAGAACTTAACCAGTGATGGAACTCAATTTTTTGATTTCCTACTACAAATGAATTAGTTTTGATTTTGTGCTATAAATGGAAATATTTTTCCATTTTTTGTTATACATGCAAAATCCCATGATAAAACTAACTTTGGTTTTTAAGCATTTAGTTTGCACGAATGGGCTCTTTTCGGTGGCAGAGAGTAGCTTATTTTCTTTACATCTACTGTACATGTTCATCTGTATTTCGTGTCTACCTTTTCTACATTGTTGTATGCCTTTCTTATATGACTCTGTTGGATAGCTTGTAAATTTTGTTGTCTTGAATAGTTTTGATATTGTTTCAGACCGTGATTTTGCAATGGAGTTTCTTTCTGGCAATTACACTCATTCATCTTTCTCGTCTGGGAGAAGGGTAGAGTATTATGGTCCTCCAAGGAGTTCGGATTTACAACTCCTAATGATGTTGTTTCAACTGGAAGTAGCATAATGCCTCAGAAGAAAAACTCAGATCCAATGGAGCTCGTTCGAGGTAAGTCGGCTAGAGTCATGGGTGATTTAGTAACCCTGCCAACATTGTGCAAAGGTCTTCCTCTTGCATACAACTGTGATTTGCAGGTCAAATTTCCTTTTCACATAAAGTTTTTTTTTCCAAAAGAGAGCTGAGCTCAACTGACATGAATTTGATGTATAACTTAATAAACTGTGATCTGCATGTCAAATTTCCTTTTCACATAAAGTTTTTTTTCCAAAAGAGAGCTGAGCTCAACTGACATGAATTTGATGTATAACTTAATAATCTGTGATCTGCATGTCAAATTTCCTTTTCACATAAAATTTTTTTCCAAAAGAGAGCTGAGCTCAACTGACATGAATTTGATGTATAACTTAATAAACTGTGATCTGCAGGTCAAATTTCCTTTTCACATAAAGCTTTTTTTCCAAAAGAGAGCTGAGCTCAACTGACATGAATTTGATGTATAACTTAATAAATAAGAGCTTACGAGTTCAAATAACCCACCCCATTAGTTTTTAATTCAAAAAAGAAAAGGAAAAAAGTGAGCCTCTGTCACATTCTTTTTGTGATTAATAAGTTGTTTGTGTTGAAACAGGAAGATAGAAAACCTGTATTTGATAGTGTTAAGACAGTTTTAGGGATGCTTGAGGTTTCAGCTGAGTTTGCTCGAAACATTAATTTCAATGAAGATAGAATAAAGAAGGCACTACCTTCCGGTCATCTCGATGCGACCACACTTGCCGACTATCTCGTGCATAAGGTTAGTATATTGCTCTTATCCTTGTTAGGTGAGAAATTGAAGGAAAATGTTTGAGACAAATATATAGAAATTAAGCAACAAGTCAAATGTCAGTAGCTTCCAGTTTGTTCTCGGGCAAATCACAATTAAATATTTATATTTGGAGTATTATATAAACATGAGATTCTATCTCATATCTCAAAACTCCAATGTAAAAACTGAAAAGTAGCTCATCATTTTATTAAGAATGTAGCATCAATCTGTCTCTTCATGTTAGTTTTTTAAGTTTACTGCATCGGATTTCAATTTTCTTATCGAATATTTGGGCTCTATGAGCTCTCTTATCAAATTAAATAAACATGAGATTTTATTTCAAAATTAATTGACAATAAAGAAAGTAGTTCATATATCTTATTAAGTAATAAGATAAGCCAGGTCTTCCATCTTTCAATCATGGAATCCTCAACCTCTTAACACGGATGCTAGACGAGGTGTAGGAATTGCAAAAGGCCTTATAAAGGGTTAATTGTAATAATGGGTCTTTTCAAAAAACTTACTATTAAAATGGGTTCTTTTTTAAACATGTTGTCAAAATTGGTCTAATTTTTTGTCTTTATGTGGTGATGACTTTAATAAAGACACCACCACCTTCAAATTTTCAAAAAATGTAACGGTGTTAAAAGAAAGTTTGCAATGATGACTATAGAAGAGTCATCTTCTTAATTTTTGGTGATGAATATAGAAGAGTCATCTTCTTCTTAATTTTTAGTGATGACTATATTAAAGTCATCTTCTTCCTTGTAAAAAAATAAAACATAATATTAGTAAAAAAAATTATTTTTTCTTTCCTGAGCCAAAGGTTCGTCTAAGAGTGTCTCCACCAAAAGATTATACCATTACTGATTGATTTATTAAATAATAAATAATATTTAAAAAGTAACTTGGAAACTTTAAAAATAATTTAAACAAGTGTATTTTAAAAACTAAAAGTTAAACAATAGAATTTAAAATAATTTTTTATTTCAACTTTTAAAAATAGTTTTTTACTTATATTTTAAAATCCTAAATTTGAAATATAATATTCTAATTTTTTTTTTCAAATACTATTTTAAATAATCATATTTTAAATCATAACAAAATATTTTTAAAATATGATTATTTAAATATAGGTAAGTTTATATTTCTAGTTGTAATGCATTTTCACTAGTAAAATAAAAGTTTATTACTAAAAAAAGAATTTAAAAATAATATTTAAAATATTATATTTCAAAATTAGGCTTTTAATATGTATGTAAAAATATATTTTTAAAAGTTGAAATAAAAATTTATTTTAAATGTTTTTTTTTTTGTAATTCTATCGTTTAACTTTTGGTTTTTAAAATTTGAAAATATTATTTTAAAATACATCCATTTAAATTACTTTTAAAGTTTTCAAGTGAGATTTCTAAATATTATTTAATAAGTCAATTAATTTTTTGATGAAGTCATTCTCAAAGTTTTTAACTAAAGGAATAAAGAAATAATTTTTTGGTTAAAATATCATTTTGGTCCCTCAACTATCATCTCTATTCCATTTTAGTCCATAGTCTTTCATAGTACAACTTTGGTTCCTCAACTTTATCAAAAGCTTACAAATAGTTCTTGAGTTTAAAAAAAAAAGTTAACTATGATTAAAAATTAGATGAGTTGACAATAAAATAATAATTAAGGTTTAGGGTTGACAATAAAATAACAATAATAACTATGGTTAACTTTTCTTTTAACTCAATGACTATTTTTAAACTTTTGATGAAGTTGAGGAACAAAAAATGGATTTTTGAAAGTTAATGGACTAAAATGGAATAGAGATGATAGTTGAGGGACCAAAATGATATTTTAACCTAATTTATTTTACTAATGTTATATTTTATTTTTTTTTACAAAAAAGAAGATGACTACTATAGTCATCACCAAAAATCAAGAAGAAGATGACTCTCCTATAGTCATCACCATACACTTTTTTTGAAAATTTCAAGGTGGTGGTGTCTATACTAAAGTCATCACCGTATAAAGACAAAAAATTAGACTTATTTTGACAAACATGTTTAAAAAAGGACCCATTTTAATAGTAAGTTTTTAAAAATAACCCATTCTCACAATTAACCCCCTTATAAAATTTAAAATTTAAAACAATTAATAATTGAGAACTCTGAAGAATTTATTACATAGGTTTTTCACTTTAAAATTCTGGACAAAAAACTAGTTAATTTTGAAAAATTGCAATCAAATCATAACCACAAAGTGAAAATTTTTCAATTTGTTTAATGAAATAGGGGTCTTAGATGAACATGTTAGGATCCGTAGTGGTCACCAGGGTCAAGTCGCCAGGGTCTGAAGGAGGGATTCTGGTGATTCTCGAATCTCACTGATTGGTTATGTTGATTTTCAGTTCTTGTTCTTATTTTTGTTCGTTCTTTCGGTCTAGTTTGTTTATCGTGTAACACAGACCAAGGGTTCCAATAATAATAGTTATAAATTTATAATATATATATAACATTTTGGGTCCAAGCTATCGTTTGAGTCATTTTCGGGTTTTTTAGTTATGGTAGAAGTATCGATACCTACCGAATGAGTCAGTGGCGAAATGATTTTAGTGTTTGGTTGTAAACCAGTTCAATACCAGCGTCACATGTTCGAGCCCGAGAATTAGTATTTGTCCCTCTCTCCCAATTTGTACTAAAAAAAAAAGTATCCATACCTATACAGAGCATTGGGTTAATAAAGCACATGGTCCCTTGATTTGGCTCTACACTCGTGGGATTATTTGGCTTATTTGGCCGTTACTTTCATAACTATTTTATATATTTATTTCAAAAACTATTCTTTAAACATCATTTTTTTAGGGAAACGCAAAAATTATTTATTATAGGCTCAGTAATTGCTCATAAATTTCATGATTTTAGAAGGAAAAATAATTTTAACTATTTTAAAAAGATGGTTTCTTTATGAAATTTAAAAATGATATTCACATTTTTATTGGTTTTTTATTCTAAAAATAAAAGGTTATCGTCCACTACACTCTCAACACAACTTCTAACTCTAATTTCATTCCTAGGGAATTCCTTTGAGAATGTCTCACAAAATTCTAGGCAAGTCTATTGCAATGTGTCGGGGAAGGATTTGCCAGCTAAAGAACTTGAGTCTCCATGAATTGAGAACGTTGAGCCTGATCTTTGACAATGACGTTTATGAGTTTCTTGGAGTAGAAAATGCTGTCGAGAAATTTTTGTCGTATGGCTCCACAGGATCAGAATGTATTGCCAATCAACTCAAATAATAGATCAAAAAACTCGCATTAGTCGGTAGAGATTAGGTTTAACGAGCCTCCACATGTTCTCGGGCCAGTGAGTCGGGCAGAATAAAGCGAGGTGGCATTTAAAGAGCCATGACTGTGCCTATGCCTGCTGGCTAGCAGTATTGATGCAATATGGTATGTGTGAATGTTAAATATGATTGTATTCCTAAACATTTAGAATAGTTATTTTCCTTGCATTCCTCTGCTATGTACGGCTTTGGGCTTCTTAATTTGAACTTATATTTGAAGCATAAATTTTACTTTAGAAGAGTTTAGGCATTGTCAACTCCAATATTGGATCGAAAAACTGAGCATTAGTCAGTAGAGATTAGGTTTAACGAGTCTCGACATGGAGAAAGGCTTGGGCTAGTGAATCTGGCAGAATAAAGCGAGATTGCATTTAAAGGGTCATGACTATGCCTATGGCTAGCAATATTGATGCAATATGGTATGTGTGAATGTTAAATATGATGGTATTCCTAAGCATTTAACAAATGAAAATCATGACGAGAACACGAAAGGAATCTGACCAGAATATATGATGGGTCAGAAGCAGCGTTTTATTCAAGCAAAAGTGCTGCATCCTAGACCAAATTCCTGCCTCTCCTGCAGCATTTCAGATTAAAATTTAAACAAGTTGAGAGGACTAAAGATACAGCTTTTCGTATCAATGGAGGAAATTAAAAGAATTGACCAAACTTAAAAGTAAAAAAATCAACTTTAAGAGATTAATCATGCAGCATTTTGCATCAAATGCTCTATCGTTTCATCAATCTAGGATGGAGGAAAAATTGTAGGTACTTAATTTTTTTAGTATTTAGCAACAAACTTTGGGATGGGATGATTTTCTATTCTTCTATTAGTGCAATTCCAAATAAGGTCTTGTGTGCAGTGTTTTTGTCGCCAACTTCAGTTTGTGTACAACAGCAAGAAATTGAAATGTAGCCTTCCGCCCCGCCTATGGTCTTTGGCAGTAACATAATGTTTAATTGGCCTGCAGGGTTCAAATTTGGAGTTAAAAAGCATAAAAATATAGGTCCCATTTGATAAATATTTTGTTTTTAGTTTCTGAATTTTTTAAATCAAAAACAAGCTTTTGAAAGCTACATTTTTTTTGTTTCCAAATTTTGGTTTGGTTTATTAAAATATAGGTAAGATGTAGATATCCAAATAAGAAAAAAGTTATGGTAAAGTAGTTGTTGTAGACTTAAATTTCAAAAACAAAAAACAAAAAACAAAATAGTTATCAAACAGGGCCTAAGACCTCATATGATAACTATTTGGTTTTTGAAATTTATTATTGTATTTACTCAAATTCTCTTTACTCTAAGGAAGTATTTGAATTTTAACCAAATTTCAAAAACCAAAACACGTATTTAGAATTTTTTTTTATTATTAACTTTCAAATTTTGATTTAGTTCGTAAAGCCGTAAGTAAAATGTAGATATCAAAGTAATGAAAATTTCGTGTTGGAGTAGTAATGATAGGTTTAAGTTTCAAAAACAAAAACAAAAACAAATAGTTGTCAAATGGGGCCTAAAAAAGTACTTTTCAAAAACTTTTTTTTTTCTCTTCTTTTCTTTAAATTTGGTTAGGATTCAAATAGTTTCTAAAGGAGATGAAACCATTTATAGAGAATTTGAATGAAAAGAAGTTTAAATTTCAAAAACCAAATAGTTATCAAAAGTGACCTTAGCATGTGTAATAAGTAATCTTTGTAATGTAATGATGAAATGTATAACTTACCAATACATTTTTTATGTCAGATAAAGGCTTCATTGGTGGCCCAAATTGATCGACCGTCTTACTCGGTTTCTCGTCTCTGTTGGTGCACTTTCCAAGCGCACAGCCACATGATGAGCCACATTTGCTTCCAGATGATCGGCATTTGCACTTCGTTGTCTTGCACAAGGATTTCTTGCTGCAAGAGCAGCATTCTGCTTTTACTGTTCTCTTCATCACGACGTCCCGATGTTCTTTCCCAGGTGTATCGAACCGATCCAATAGATTATTGCTCCCAATGCTTGCAGAGGTTGTGCTAGAGTCATCCTGATGACTTGAAATTTTCAAATATAGAAATGGTAATATAAAACTACATGATCAGTTTAGCTTCATAGTTAATTTGTTTTTTAGTCTGAGCCAACTTATACACACCTTGACGATTCTCACACCCTACTACACTTGTTTACCAAGATAACTAATAGAAATTAATTTCAAGGTAGAGTGGTCAAGTCACCGTAGATTGAACTCATATTTTCTAAGCACTTTACGATTTACAAGGCTCTTATTTGAGCATGGTTAGTTTAGCTTTACAGAATTCATATCATGCTTTATATGTGTTCACATGAAATGGGTAGGGAAGATATAAAGCTCAAGAAAAGACAAGTCTAAAAGCCAAATGCACTAACCTTTGTTGCATCCTTTTGAGTATGATTGAACTTCTGGATTCGCATTTGGTTAACCAAATCACTTAATATGACCATCTGTTCCTTTAGTTCACTCACATCCGGATTGCTTTCCAATATATCGTCAGTCTCGGGTGATAGGTACCTGGAGAAACATGAATTGGAAGGTGAATAAAATTCTGGAGAAATGAAAAACAGTAGAATTGTCTCAATCTCACAATATTTCGAAACATTTACCCTGATTTTTCTTGCTTTAGCACATCTGCATCTTCATGAAGTTTTGCAATCTCCTTATCCTTCCTAACCACAGAAAATTTTGCACAGATTGAAGTTATTTTGTACAGTCAGCTTGGATATAATTTTTTTTTAATCATTATCAATCCTCTCATTGAGTACATTTTTAATTCTTATAGCCGGAACTGGAAGGAATAATATTTTTTAAGGGAAACTTTTAGCACCGTTCTCTTGTAACTGCTGTATTAACTCTGTTTGAAGTTCGAACAGCGTGAGGTGAAATCCAAGAAATTTGTCATAAGTCACAAGACTCACAACTGATTTAATGTTCACAATAAACAGTTGATGACAGTCTGACAATACTTTTTATTCATTTTTAAAAATCACTGGATTCAATATCAAGTCACAGAACATCTAAAGATCTAAAAGAAATGCATAAGAAACATGATAATACTGGAGGGTCAATCGTGCAATTAATGATAAATTGAACTAAGCATAAGAACCAGTTTTAACAGAAGAAGAGTTTTGGATTGAACAGTGAATAAAGGATAAAGGCATTTTTAAAGGAATGAAAGCACCAAACACTCACTCCTCTATTTGATGCTCATACTGGGAACACAATTCATGTAACCTCGCTGTGACTTCAAATTCATTGTCAACATACTGCACAAAACCTTTACAGTTAGACAAAAATCATCAAAGATTCAGTCATAACTTTTTTGTCCAATCTCTTCATTTACATCCATATGGATAAACATAATTCATTCAAAGCGAACTCTCTCTATTTTTTTTAGCGAAGAGTAGACTGTCAAAAGGCACAAAAAAGAAAAGGCTTCGGTCATTAAAAATATCTTTTTGGGAACATGATCACATATAAAGACCCAAATATCGAGCTCAAATTCCACAAATTACTTGACTGGAAGTAACATTTCCATGCCTGGCACCTGCATATGGATATTCCAAAAAAAGAAAATAAGTGAATATGGTTAAGTAGAAAAAAAAACATGTTAAGAGTATTGGCTCTTAACCTGCTCTTCTTTGTGCAGAAGTCCTTCGAGATTTCACAAGGTTTCTTATCCTTTTTGTAATTTCAGAAGCTTCCTCGGTCTTTCGTTGCAGAACCTTAAGAAACAAAATAGAAAAACACTTAAACATGAATATGTTCTATAGAAAAGATTAGAAGTTCAAGAAACAAAATAGATAGACTCAAAACGAACCATCTTTAGTCTTTGGTTAGAAGTTCGGAGCTTAGTCATTTCATGCTCATTTCTTCTATTCTCTCTCTTGAGCTGACAGCAAATTGAAAAACGTTGTTCAAAATATAAATTAAACAAATAGTCAGTCTATGGGGAATATAATATATGGACATCAATAGCAGAAAATCATAATAAAAATAACTTGACCTGTTTGCATATCACTATCAGTATTCTAACCCAATCAGTTTGAAACAAACGTATGCATGTATTTTTATTAGATTTTTTGGAGAAAAAACAATTTCATTGATGCATGTATTTTTTTTATTAGATGGTGTGGACATCCATCTCAAACCCAGTTGGCAATAAGAGAAGTAGTCCACCTATCTTTTAAACACTAAGAGATATCCTCACCTTATCAATGTGGGATTCTCTAACAAATTTCAAACCACAGATAATATCCGTGCTAAATTATTTACAGCAGCAGAGCAGTCAAGATTACAAGATGAAAAGTGGTAGAGATATACTACGTTTTTAACATACCTGAAGAACTTCCTTCTCCAATAAACCTTTGCTTAGTCTGAACTGCACGGACTCCAGCTTCATCTTACATTGCAGTTGGACCTAAATGAAAAAAAAAAATTGTTGTCAATGGGCGTGTTCTCATGTAAGCATGAACAATATAATATGCAGCACCAGGACAGTCGCGGATATATGTAATATATCAATATTTTACCTTTTGAGTCTTCAAACTCACAATCTCGAGATCTGTCTGTTTTGTTGCTTCATCACCTTTTTTCCTTCTGGTTGAAAACTGAGACTGAACATCTAGTTTCTTCTTCAATTCTGTAACCTGCGAGAGATTAATATGGTACTAGTTAATGGCATGATAATCACATTGTGACCAAAATAAGCGCGTCTCACCTGATCTTCAAGAACATCCAACTTTTGAATATAACCTTCTCTGAGTTTTTTAGCACTTTTTTCAGCACTGGATGAAGCAATTTCTAATCTCTCTTTTAGCTCCTTAATTTCCTTCTGCAAAATTCCAGATGCAGAAAAGTGAGAAAGCAATGGCAATGTAGTCATTACAAAATTAAATTATAGAAATTAGCAACAACCACGTTCGTTCTCTCGTAAAGAAATATCAATTATGCTAACATATATACTCTTTTCCTATCGTTCTTTTTCTTGTTCAGCAGTAGAATAAAGATCTGCTCAAAGCTCTCATCATTTTAATCTCATTGAGTGAAACACCAAATTCTGCAGATCAAGTAACCCAAATTATCCTCACAAAAATAGATGAATCAAGTTTGTTGTACTAGAGTTACAAAATCTAAGCAACGACTAATTTCAGATCAAGAACAGAAACGATAGTAGATATCATCTCACTTCAACAGAAATATTGCTACAATATTTCCTCATCCATTAAACTTAAAGACCCGCTGATTCTTCGCAGGAAATCATTCGCTAAAAATCAATAACAAGAGAAACTCAGCCAGATCTTTTCTTATCATAACACATGAATCTACCAGAACATAATCGATGGAACTTAATCCGATTGTTTATCCACAAATTTCTTAGTGATCAAACGAATGAACGACAATAAAAAGAAGAATTAAAAACCTGAAACGCCATATTTTGACGCTCTAGCTCTAGAACTCTCTGTTCGTGAACTTTACCGTCAGTAGCCAATGCGATCGACGATGACGAGACATCGGCTTCGCCGGTTTGCTTCGAATGACGGCTTGACTTCCTCATTCTCCGCCGCCGGCAGCCTTGTTGAAGGAAAAAATATCGATCTGAGATTGAAGATTTACAGAGAAATGGAGAGTGAAAGCCCGAATCGGCGCTTGCCTCGCCAACTGCGGATTCAGAGTTCTCCGTTGTGAAGAGAATGATGAATCGAGAAATTTGATTTTGATTTCATTGATCTTTAATTTTTCATTACACTTGAGATATATATATATATATATATGGTGTAATTGAATTTTTGCGAGGGAGGGAAATTGGCTCGAATATGATTTCTGTGTTTGTATTTAAATTTGTATTGCTAATTTCAATTAAAAATAATTTTAATTTTTTTTTTTAAATACAGAAATTAAATTTGGGCATTGAAAGGTTATATAATCAAAATAGAACCAAATAAAAAATATAGGAACAAAATGTGATTTTGATTTTTTTTTTTTTTATTCAAATGTGTGGAAATGGGAAAGATATATGACAATAAAGGTGAAAATTAATTTAAATATTATTTTAGTTTTTATATTTTAAATTTAATTCCATTTTAAAATGTTTAATTTTAATTGGGGGATCGAGGCTCATAATCTATTGGTTATATTAGGTATAGACAAATGTCACCGAGCAATCACTCTTATTGGTAGAGAAATGAATCTTATAATTGCTTATTATATATCAATAAGAAGTTAGACACAACTAATCTCTATATACAATTTATACATATTTTATATTTAAAAAGTAATAATGAAAAAATAAGAATAAATACAAACCATTTAAAAAGAAATTGTTCATAGAATAAAATTGGGGTGGATCTAGTCAAAAGAAAGAAAAAAAAAATCCACACATTAGAAGTATTATAAATAATTTTAATCAAAATCATAAATTGTATAATTTTCGATTAGTATTTTAAATAGTTTTCAATCACTATATCGTATATATAATTTTTAATCAAGGACATTGAATAGTACAATTTAAATATGCAAAAAAAAAAAAAAAAAAAAAAAAACTCAAAATTCTTCCATTATGAAATATTCTTTTTTTTTTTAAGGTCCTAATGAAATATTCATAAGAAAGTATTAAAATAGATAACAAAAACACTTAAAACAAACATAACTATAAATATAAATCTTATAAAGGCTTTTTAATTCAACGATCTTACACAACACACGAACACAAATATATGAAAGTGGAAATAGTTTTTTTTTAGTATATATTCGAGGAGGAGAACAAATACGGATTCTCAGTTCGAACCTGAACTGGTTTACAACCAAACAATGAAACTATTAGGCCGCTTACCCATTCGGTGAAAGTGAAAATAGTTGAACTTATCATTTAATAAAAAAATAAATCATTATATTACATGTAGAAAATTGAGGCAAGTAATTGGACCTCGTTTTTTCCATGGCAGTGCAATTGGTAGAGAAAAATCCAACGGGGGAGAAAGTGAAACGACGACGTGGACACATTGAACCATTTTTAAGCCGTAACAGTGAACGTGGCCCTAAATTACATTACAAAGCTTCATTGGTGGAAACAGAACACTCAACCAAATATCCACAAGCAACCGAGTTTGACTCCGTTTTCGAATATTCGTTTCAAATTCGTCCCCATATTTACTATGGGTTAAAATATTATTTACACTTTTTATTTATTTATTTAAATATCTGCGTGGTTGTGCGTGGTTGTGTGGACCTATACCTCAACTAGAGTCATAAATATAAAATATATTTTTCTTGAAAACAGAGAAATTGAAGCTTCGCTCTCCTATATCCGAGACACTACTCATTCGTCGCTACACTTTGGCATTTGGATACTTTTAAACACTTTCCAATGACCTCGAATCACAAATCTCCCAAAAAAACATGTCTTGAAGTCCTTAGCCTCAATCGCCGAGATGTCTGTTGGGGACATAAGATATAATATTTGACTCTACAATATTTAAATGTGAAGAAAACTCGTAAGAAATTAATTATTAGACGGGTGAGATTGAATCCATCATCATATATTAACTTTTTTTATTAATTGAACCACATAAAAATAACAAAAAAAATTGAGGTAATGACTTTTTTTAGTAAGAGAATATAAAATTGAAGAATTCAAAACTTTGACCTTATAGTCAGTGATAAAGATCAGTTACCGGTTAGAGTTTGTTTTTACTTTTATTAATATCATTTTAAAAGTTTAATATAGCTCTATACGTTTAGTAGTAGGATTTGAATCAGTATCTTATCCTATCTTGAAAAAGAAGTAAAGATATTTCACTAGTTTTATAAAGATTATAAAAAAATCTCTTATTTTCAATATTTTCTGATATGGAACCGTACACGTATCTAATATGATAGTGAATTGATGAATGGGAGAAATAGTTAAATATGGTATCTGAGCTAAAATGCTTTTGATTTCGTTATTTACTTTCGAGAAGTCCAATTCTCGATCATCGATTTTTCCCTCAACAATTGCACACAATTCTATATAGGATTCTCCTGCATGATATTGTAATTCCATTATAGGCAAGCTTTGCATATGAAATAGATCCGTGTGAAATTTGTTGGTACTGTGATATTGAATATTAGATGTATAGGACAATACAGAAGTGAGGGAAGTAATTCATATATTTTAAATGAAATGTTAAAAACTTCCAATATTTCCAACATGAATATCTCCAACAATATTCATCACTCTTAAATATATTATAAAGTAGTAGTACTCCAGTTACATCTTGTATCAAATAGTAACTAGTTTAGTTACATATTTGAGTTTTAAATGTTGTTAAATTTGTGAAGATCTCTAACAAATGTTATCGTTGTTGAACTTAACCGAAAAAAAGTGATTGGTGATTTTAGACATTTTTTGCAGTACAAATTGGGAGAATAGATTACAAATTTCTATCTAAGAAGTATTATTACTCTAAAATAATTATGAGTCAAATACCGATTTTTAGAATTGAACTTGTGACTATGGTATTTAGTACCATCAAGCAACGAAATCAATGCACCACCAACCTTTTTGAACAAAATGAAAGATCAAAACTCACGACTTTTAATCCGGAATTTACAAGTGACACTCATCACCTATTGGTTTTTTACCTAATGACATTAAAATATAAGAATTTACCCTCAGTCGCACATTCTACCTGTTATATTATATTTGCAATATAATTTCTAAAATAATTCATTCATAACACACGATTTCTTTTATTGATATGCTTAACCAATGAAAAAACTTTATTACAAATGAATTAATTTTAATTTTGTACCGTAATAAAAACACTTAATCTTTTTTATTATACCTACAAAATCTACTTAAAGTATCAGAGAAGCAAAAGGTGGGCGTGGGAAAACGCGCAGAACCTTAAAGACCAACCATTCAACCAAGCTCTAGGCGCCACAAAATTTTACACAGTAAAAATAATGTAATTTCGGAGAATAGCAAAATCCAACGGCGCTTCATTTTGATTGGTCCACGCTGGCATGGACCCCACCGCCGACCGTGCATTTTAGCAGTAATTTCTTCCATTTCGTTCTTCTTCTTCTTCTTTCTTCTTCTTCTTCTCGCGTCTGCGCTAAGTTTCCATTTAGAGCAAGTCCGAGAGCAACGTTTTTCAATACTTTTCTTTTGTTTTTTCTCATCGAGGTAATCGTTTATAGATATATGTTCATCTCAGTTATTGCAGAGCTTAACATGAATTTCTTCAATTTGTTTCTTGGCAAAGTTTAGATTGATCTGTTTGATGAATTATTGGTTGTGTAATTTCTGGGTTTGATTGAGCATCTGTTTGCTACGAGTGCTGTGTGCAAGATTATTGAGTGTTTTCATTGCGGAAATTGGGGGTATTGTACCGACAATCTAGCGAAAGATTAGGAAATTTGAAAATATTAGGGTTTCGTTTTTTCTTTATTTTTTTTAATGTAATATGATGGATGAGTGTTGTAAGGATGTAGATAAAATATTCGGTTGAATGTGAAACTTTTGATCCTGGAGTTGATTATTATTATTTTCCTGACAGTGTGCTGTTGACTGTTTCATTAAGCAATTAGTGCAACTGCGCTATTTGTTATTGTGGGTTTTTTTTTTTTTTTTTTTTTTTTTTTTAAATTCAACAACCATGGGAGGTGAGAGATTTGAGCTTATGATCTATTGCTTATTCGATTACGAGCTCGGTTTCTTTTGGCGATATTGTGAGTTTGAGTCAGTTGATTTCTGCCATGTCGTTAATCTGAGCTTCTTTATCATGGATATATTATAATAAGTAGATTTTATACATCGGTGACCACCTATCTAAGAATTAATTTATTACGGTTTTTTTTACATCCAAATGTTTTAGGGTTAAGAAGTATATCCCATAAGAATAGGCGAGGTGTGCATAAGCTAGCTTGGACACTCACGGATATCCAAAAAATAGATTTTATCTTCCTAACATCCTCGTTGCATCCTAAAATGTCGAAAGTCGATTGTCCTCCTGGCTTTGTATTTTCGGTTTCATTTGTTTGTTGGTTGTCTTCTTCATATGCTGGTTGCATATTAAAATTACCTATTGTTTGTGACAGGTACTGTACAATCTATTATAAGTTTGCTGAGCTCTGACGCAAGAAATCTCACTACATAATTGGACCTCTCTTTCGGTGCTTAGTGTACAAACTAACTTAATCTGTATAGTGACTCTGTCCTTGCACATTGCTATTTTATGCTCAACCCAACAATGGTTCATCCTAGTTCTTCCCAATTTTCACATAAACTGGGGATTCAAAGTGTTCATGGACGCAATAAGTTACATATTGTATGTTGTTTACGAACTACTTTTGTTTGAGGTTCTCAATAGTCAATACTTTCGTTAAAGGTTTCAACTTGCATTGCAGAATGGCAAGGGAAAGGCTCGACTACATCTTGTTACTATCGTTCCTTCATCACACGGTCTGGTATGGCTGAAATGCATTTGAAATTTGACATATGCTTTTTAGTCGCTGTATCTTTCTGTCTAGTTAAAGATTTACATGTAGAAGAATTGTTTTCTTAAAAAAAGAAAAAAGAGAGAGAGAGAGAAGATAATTGTTGTTCTCTTGTTGATGTGGAAGCTCATAAATTACTCTGCATCTTTTTGTATTGTATGGATGTTTGAAGCTATGGATAACTTTCTTTGTTTAATTCTCAGAGGCTTGATTCTGGAAGTCTTCAGCTCTTACGCAGTGCAAGTCGCCCAACAACGTATCCTGTGTCTCCAAGAACAAATGTTTTTGTGTGTAGATCTGTTCTGGAATCAAGTGGTGGAGTAGGGTCTGCTGTTCTTAAGTCTGCAGCTGTGGTTTTGACAAGGTACTTTTACCCAAGCTTCCAAATCTCATCCATAGATCTCTCTATACCCCTTAAAATCCTACTATCCCTATCTAGCCGAAGCCCCCTTTTGCTAATAATCCGGTTTGAAAGTTGTCTCACCATGGCTTGAGTCGCTTGACCTAATGGTCAAGAAGGGCCCTGTCAATAATAAAGGACCTTAGAAGGAGGAGTTCAAGTCGTGGTGTCCACCTACTTGAGATTTAATATCCTAAAATTACCTTGACAACCAAATGTAGTAGGGTGTGGCAATCGTCTCATGAGATAAGTTGAGGTACGTGCAAGTTAGCCCGGACACTCAAGGCTATAAAAAATATTTAACCTACAACTTGGATAGAATAGTAGCTATTATCTTGGTGGTTGAACTTGAGATGACCCAAATACTTTAATCTTGTCGTTTCCTTCTGTCCATTATGTTTCTTTTGTGCTTATCAATTACTGATTCTATTTCTGGGATTTTCTTCCAGATCTTATGATGCTTTACGTGGCAGTCCTCTGTTACTTAAATTAATTCCAGCAGCTTGTGTCATTGCTTTTGCTGCTTGGGGTGTTGGACCTCTTATGCGTTTGGGGAGGATTCTATTTCTTCATGTATTGATCCTAATATGTAATTTTATTTTAATGAGCTAGTGAAGCAAACACATCATAAGCTGATTATTCTTGGAAATTTTGTTGCAGGAGCCAGATGGCAGTTGGAAGAAAAGCAGTACATACTATCTTACGACTTCGTACGTTCAGCCTCTACTGCTGTGGACTGGAGCTACATTGATCTGCAGGTGGGCTTTTATTTGCAGTCTGCATTATTAGGGCCATCTGATCTTTTTCTGATGATGATATTGGTACTAACTATATTAAACTTCAGGGCATTGGATCCAATTGTTTTACCGTCGGTAGCCAGTCAGGCCGTCAAACAACGACTTCTCAATTTTGTCAGATCGTTATCTACTGTTCTGGCATTTGCCTATTGTATATCAAGGTGCATAGTTCTGGGGCTTCAGATTTGCCTTTGAGATTTTTGAATGTGCAATGTTGAGTTACAAATAAAATGTTGCTAAGCTATTGGTTGGCGGATATTTTAAAATTTAAATGTATTCTTCAGAACCCTTTTATGCATGCTTCATTGAATGTTTTGAGATAAAATATGCATTCTTTTTGGATAACCTTCTGAAATGGATAATCTACCACCCTCGTTAACTGTTTGTGTGTGATTGGATCATATTATGGCTTTTGATTTTAACAGGCCTTAACCTTGATGCAGCTTGATTCAACAAGTACACAAATTCGCCAGTGAATCAAATGACTCGAGTGATGCAAGAAATGTACGATAGTTTTCAAATTTCATCTTCTCATCTTTTCTATTGTCATTGCATTTTTAACCATTGCTTAATTTAAACTAGTTGATGCTTGCTTGCTGTTAATCATTTCAAGTAAGAATGAGACTATGAGAGAAGAAATTATGAATGTTGGATAGTCTCTAAAACAATTCTGGTAGGTAGCTAATTAGTTTTTTCTTATTAGAAGAAATTATTAGCAGTAGAGGTCTAACCCATAGATTAACCCTGTAAACTAAACTAAATAAAATAAATACATTATGAAGTTAGCTCATACATGCGTACATTACTTGGATATCTTTAGTTAACTTGTAAAACTAGTTCCTTTTCTCATTTTCTGCTCTCATTTTTGATAGATGGGCTTTGATTTTGCTGGGAAAGCTGTTTACACTGCAGTCTGGATTGCTGCTCTTTCACTGTTCATGGAGTTGCTAGGGTTTTCTACCCAGAAGTGGCTCACAGCTGGGGGTCTTGGAACTGTATTGCTTACCCTTGCTGGTCGTGAGGTGAACCTTCGCTCTTCTAAACATTGCCGTTTTAAACACTACAATTGTGGATCTTTGATCCCTAAGGGGCAGCCTCGTTGGTTGAGGCTTGAGGTCTCCAATGTAGTGCTAGAGGGGAAAAGCTCCGATTCCCGGCTATAAAAAAATGTGGATCTTATATAATATTTTTTAAGTAAAACGTGTCATCACAATTCACTGAGGTCGCACTCTATTTTTTTACCAGAGAAGTTTACTCCATAATTTTGATATATGCAGATATTTACTAACTTTCTTTCGAGTGTAATGATTCATGCAACACGACCATTTGTGCTAAATGAATGGATTCAGACAAAGATTGATGGATATGAAGTTTCTGGAACGGTTGAGGTTTGTGTCTTTTAAACATCACCATCGCCTTACCGAATACAATTTAGTTTTATAATTTCTCTTCGAGTTTTGGTTGGTTATCCTTTCTGATATGCATTTTCCATATGTAAGCACGTCGGTTGGTGGTCGCCAACCATTATCCGAGGCGATGATCGTGAAGCAGTCCATATTCCAAATCACAAATTCACTGTTAGTATTGTGAGAAATCTTACCCAAAAGACTCATTGGCGTATCAAGACTCATCTAGCCATCAGCCACTTGGATGTTAATAAGATTAATGTGAGAATCAGTATTAATTTGTCTTTCACACCTGTCTATCTTAGGTTCTTTTACTCTATGTCGTCTGATAAGAACTTGGTTTCCTTGTCCAGTATATTGTAGCTGATATGCGGAAAGTTTTGTCCAAGAATCCTCAAGTTGAACAGCAAAGGTTACATCGTCGAATTTTTCTGGATAACGTCAATCCCGAAAACCAGGCTCTTATGGTATGTATAATGTGGCTCTTTATCTTCCTCCTGTTTCATACTTATATTATATTGCAGATTACTTTAGAGAAGATATTTTCTTTTATTCCTGCTGTAATTGGTTAGCATATTTTGTTAGATCAAAGACCAAGTACTATGATTCATGGTATTGTTTTTTATCTTTTACCATTTTGATATAACTGAATTTGTTACCAACCTGGGTTGGCTTTGTGCTCAATAGAATTGGAGAACCAAAAGGTGGGGTTTCATATATGGTGACCATCAACATTTGAATTAATTTTTTTCGAGTTTCCTTGACAACTAAATGTTGTAGGGTCAAGTGGTTTGTCTCGTGAGAATACTCGAAGTGTGAACACTCATGGGTATAAAAAAAATAGAACTGATTTTGCTATTATAAAAAACATACTCGAAGTGTGAACACTCACGGGTACACTCTCACCTTCATTTTTCTGGAACATGATGTTCTGTATTTTGTTATTCTTCCATCTTTTTTCCCCTATGAAGCACTGGCCATTTTTTTTGTTCCTGCAGATTATGGTTTCTTGCTTTGTGAAAACTTCTCGTTTTGAAGAATACCTGTGTGTCAAGGTACGACTTATGTTTTGGTGTTTTAGAACTATTTAGTTAGTTTTGGTTAGCAATATATTCAGATGCTTTCAGTAACAAAATAATCACACTTGTGATTCTTATTTATTTATTTTTCATGAACAATGTGAAGCACATCTTCATTATTTCTACCATGTTTTTTAATTTGTTATGGAAAAAATTCTCATGGGGATTTGATGTGGTTGTGAGTATTATTGTTGGTTGATATAATTAAAATTTACTTCAACTCATAATCGTAAACTTTTTTGCTGATTGTTGATTTAATATGATTAAAAAATCTATGGCAAGTTATTTCATCCCCAATTAATATCGATTTATACTTTATGGACATTCTCCAAGTTTCAAATCCACAAGTGAAGGAAAGTGTTAGTTGATGTAATTAAATTTATTCAAACTCATAAGCTTAGGATTTTGGTTTGATCAATAATTTAGCATGATTGAACCATGATTATAGTTCAAACTCTTTTTTTTTATTGCTGATTGTCGGATTATTCAAGTACATGAACTTTCAGCTGCCAATTGATATGCAGGAGGCAATTCTCTTGGATCTCCTCAGGGTTATCAGCCATCACAGGGCACGGCTTGCGACACCTATTCGCACAGTTCAGAAAATATATGCTGAAGCTGACTTGGAGAATGTACCATTTTCCGAGACCATGTATTCTCGTACCGGCGCAACTAACCGTCCTCTGCTTCTTATCGAGCCATCTTATAAAGTCAATGGCGATGATAAATCCAAAGTCTCTAGTCGTCCCACTCGCTCATCAAATGAAGAAAAAGACACCAAACAAGAGGGTGTCTCCATGCCAGGAACGAAAGCTCCCGACACAGCTGCATCAACAGCAAACCTTGATACGAAAACAGATGACAAAAAATCAACTTCTCCATCTGTTACAGCAGCTAAGCCATCAACATCGACCAATACGCCAGAGCAAAGCAGCATAGAAAAGACAGTAACAAGCAATGAGGTAAAAGGAGAAAAGAAAGATCTCACAGGACAGAATTCCAAGGATAATATGCCACGAGTGACACCACCGAAAAGGCCGTCTTCCGCTTCTGGTCCCGGCGGCGAGAAACCTGATATTTCCGCATCGCCACCGGTGACCCGAGCACCATTGGAAGAGAACATTGTGCTGGGAGTTGCATTGGAAGGCTCCAAAAGAACTCTTCCAATTGATGAAGATTTGGATTCAAAAGAAATATCCACACAGAGAAATGGAGATATGAAAGATGGCCAAATGCCTGCAGTTCCGGGTGCTACAAAAAATGATTGATGAGTTTTCTCAATTATTCTCCTGATTTTTTAAGCGAAGCGAAAATGAAATGCAGAGCTAAATTTTTAAGCAAGCATTTTGCAGGCTCGCTAGTGTAAAAAGTTTGTATTTTGATCCAAGGGCATGTATTGGTCAATGAAAGTCTATTGACTTTCCTAAAATTGAAAGGAGAAAAAAAATACATTAGCATTTTGATCTTTCACTATTTTTTATGTAATAAGATCAGTCTTTTTCATTAGTTGGGTTAACATACATTTATAACCATCTAGGTGTACATGAGCTCATGAACTTTAATTAAATCTTTGCCTTTTATTTATCATTTGTAGATGATTACTCAGTTTTATAAAATTGTGATTGTTAGCTAAATGATCAAATTAGTGCCTTTCTAGTAAAATAAGCTCAAACAATGTTCAAATCTTGTTTTAATTAGTCTGACAAAATAGAGTAGAGTCGAATGGTAGTCTCACAAGAATGATTGAATTGTTCATACTAATTATGGTTCAACCATTCGCTAATTTTTTTTTTTTACATATATATTTAAATTAACAAATCACTTGCAATATGGCGCGAATTAGTTTTATTGTTGTACAATAAAAAATTAAAACTTTACTATCATCTCAAATGTGGAAAATTTATATTAAAAAAAAGAAAAAGAAAATGAATCCAAAGTGAATTTTAACTTCGTTTTGTAAGGATAAAATGTTTCTTTTTGCTAAAGGTCATAACATTATTTTACGAAATGTGTAATTGTGAACCTTTAGGGCGTGTTTGGTGGTGGTGTTAACTTAATCCACCTGTAAATCTTGTTTGTTCCACGGATTAACCAAAATGAATATTAGGATTAAGTTAATCCGGATATGAACAATGGAAAACTGTTAAAATCCATGTACTATTTTCACTATTGTTCAGACTTTCATTTTGTAAAAGCAACAAATTGAGTCACTAACACAATCCTAAATGGATCGTTGAATGAAATTAGAGCTTTGTTATGATCTTTTTATGATTTTTGATTTGTGGATTTCAGAGGAAATGACGAGAGATTTATGGGAGTGAAATCTAAATACGAGCTTGAGTTTTTTTTTGTGGGGCTTGCCGAAAAATTGGTCCGTCGTGGTGAATCATTTTTTAACAAATGTATGATTTTTTTTTTTAAAAAAAAAAAAAAAAAAACTCAACTTAACTTAATATACACACAAATCTCAACTTAACTTAAAACTCAGTTTACCTTAATTTATACATCAAACAACAGTCAGCTTAATTTAATTCTGCTTAACTTAATCTGTCTACCAAACACAGATTAACTTAATCCCCAACTTAACTTAATACTCAACTTAACTTAATACCGACTAACTTAATCATAATCCCTGCACCAAACACGCCCTTAAGGTCCAGTTCTGAGAATTAAATTTTTACTATAGCTCGGACACTAAATGGTTAAAACATTTAAATGCGTGCAAAAATTATAAAATTTAGAAAATAAATTACTTTGAATCCAAAGTGAATTAACATTTTCTTTTAAGGATATAATGTTCTTTTTGGCAAAGGTCATAACATTATATTACCAATTATCACAACCTTTACAGTTATTTCTGAGGATCTTAAATAACAAAAGGTCATATTTAATCCATAGGAACTATCTACTTAAAATTAAATTTCCTACAAATTTTCTTGAAATCCAAATGTTATAAGATCAAACTAATTGTTCAATATAAATAGTCGAGGCATGAATAAACTAAAAAAAAAAAAACCAGAAATTACCTTTGTCATTTCAAAATCCTTTCCAAACATGTCATTTTACCATGGCCATTGACAATATGCTTTGCTGATTTGAGCAAGGAAGTTGCACCAGTAGAGCAAAATGTTTTAAGAAAACTATAGTTCTTTCAATAAAAAGACAGGCAACATTAATGAAAAGAAGAGAAAAAAGAAAAGAAAAAATAATGTGATCTTGGAGCTGTAGTGGAATTAGGACCTATCCTTGATATAACTAGCATGGGTACATCAACCTTACCCAATTGAATTTTCTATGGGTATTAATATTAAGCTGATATGAAGCCAGAACACTATTGACAGAATGGCAAGCCAAACCCTAGTGAGACATGATCATTTACAAAAATCAACAAAAGAAAGACACCAACCTTTCTTCTTACAAGTCTGCATCATTTGACAAACCTTCTCCAAGTTCATTTTTCGCTTCTCCGGTGTATGGTAAATGCCTTGGTTTCTTAGCAGGGGGTTGTTCGGGTAAGTTCACCTCAGTAACCGAAGCAACAACCAGTGTGTCATCGTGTTCGACATCTGTTTCGGTTGTCCCTTCTTCTAGATGTGATGATGCAATGCGAGTCTCTTTACAAATATCATTAGTATCTTGAGAAATGACGATCACATCGACATCTTGTATCGTGGTAGTGGCAGAAGTAGGGCATTCTGCTACACGTTCAAGGTTCTCGATCGGTAGAGGCCTCTTTCTGTTCATTTCTTTTTGGTTACCGGGACTTGCTTCCCTAACATTGCAACTCTCAGTGGTTTCCATATCATCCAAATTATCTGGTTGACTTGATGGAGATGAGGCAATGCCGGTGCCATGATCGGGTTGAATAGACATGCATAAGTCAAAAGCAGCCTCGGATTCAAGGCCTTTCGACGAACATGGAAAATGACAAGCTTGAGATGTCATTGCATCAACTGGCTGAAGACCATTTTGTTCTGAAGACAAGAACATGAAACGGTCTCCAGTTTCTGCGTCTGCATCTTCCTGTAAGTGAGAAAATTTTATAGCATCAGAGCAGTAGGCGTAGAACAGAGATTTGAATCCCCACCCAGTTGAACTAAAAAAAATCCAATATATAAAAACAATGTGCAAGAGATTGCATCAATGATTGCAAAGACAGATTAAAATCAAGAATTCGTGCTAATCTGATGTGAAGGAATGTGATAAGGTTGGACCTAGGGCTCTATTTAGCCATTACGTGGAGAATAAGTTAGTATTTTGTTATAAATAGAGTGGGTTAGCTTAGGGTTTAGACATCCAATTATTGAATGAGTTATTGAGTGGTTTATTGTAGGGCTCAAGAGATTCTCTTGAGAAGGGAGGTTCCAAGACCTATCAAAACTTGGCTTATCTTGTATTCTTTTACTTTTGATATAATCTAGATCCTGGATTATATCAGAATGCTTATTTTTAAAATAAGAAACAAACTTTACATTAAGATGATGAAAGATACTAATGCTCAAGATATAAAATCCCATAAAGAAGAACATAAAGGAAACAAATACAAAAAGCATAATTAAAAGCTCGAGATACAATAACCTATAGGAGCTTGACTTTTTTTTTCTTTTGTGAGATAATAAAAGAAGATATAGAAGGAATGACATAGTTGGAATGGAATTATAAAACTCTAAGGGTGTATTTGGGCCCCCGTTTATGTAAACGGCTGAGTTGGTTATAATAACCCAACCCACGTTTGCCTCACCGTTTATTATAAACGGTGGTTACCTAAACCTGCGTGCCCGTTTATCTAAACCTACGAGCCCGCTTATCTAAACCTTACATATATTACTTTTTGTTACATAACTAGCCCCTCAAACACCGTTTATCATAACCCTTGTTATAATAACTTGCCCCTCAAACACTCTTTATAATAACTCATCGTTTATCAATAACCCACCGTTTACCATAACCTTCCGTCTATTATAACCAAACCGGTGTTCCAAACACAACCTAACAGTTAATAAATGTTAGTTTTTTATTAATAAAGAAAAAAAATCTAATAGACAAGGATTTTTGTAATTGATCACAAGAACGCATGCGCCTTTTTTATTTGAGTCTCACCTATTTAAGGCTCAAGGCGAGGTGTCTCGCCTATTTGAGGCTCAAGGCAAGGTGCCTGAACGCTAGATTTACACCTTTGAGCCAATTTTTAGGAGAGACATAATTGACTGCATTAATTTCAATAGCTACATTATCTACAAAATTTAAAAAACCTAAAGGTTCATATATTCCGCATAATGTCGAGCTTAGGCACGCATACGCGCCCCTTCTAAAATTGGAAACATTCCCAGTTTTCTTAGATAATAAGAAATGCTAGCATAACCATAACATACCTCCAGGTCAGCACCATTTGCATCAAAATACGATGGTGACTGAGCAATAGACCGACAGTGTCCATCAAGTAATGATCCATTAGAGGCGCCTGGTTCAAATAATTCTCTGACAACCAAACCAGAACCGTCAATGAAGTGGTTACTTCTATTCGAAGATTCAGATAATAGAGTAATTTCAATCCCATCAACAGCTTGGGAGCTTGGCAAATTGTGATTGCATGTCACTGCTGAGTTTCCTTTTTCCGGAACAAACTCCACGTCATCAGCTTCTTCAGCCTCATTATTTGATGGAAATTTAGACGGGAGTTCGTCGCTGCATGCAGCTGTGGACATTTCTCGAGATCGGTTTTCAAGCATTTCAAAAATTAATCTCTGAATTAAAGTTCGCTTGAGGTAAGCCTCAGCAGGTAGGAACCAATCCACATTAAGCTGGGGAGATTCATTAAAAAAAAAAAACAATCAAACTATCAACGTCTAATTCAAAAGATAAAAGAAAACCCATAAATTTGAAGCTATCTTGTCTTTCTAACAATTAGATTTTTTATTTTTATATTTTTCCTATACCTGAAGTCCCCTATATCCGAAATGGGCATCTATGTCTATCTCAAGGTCAACGAAAAGACATCAAAGATTTTCATTAATACTACAAAATTAAAAGGGTGTGGGTACGACTACCTACTAAGGAATTAATTTCCTACATATTGGTTCATGCAATGTCTTGTGATAATTGCCGAGATGTGCACAAGTTAGCCCAAACACTCATGGATATAAAATAAATAAGTAAATAAATAAATAAAACTAACCCTCAGGGTGTGTTTGGGCCTCCGTTTATGTAAACGGTTGAATTGGTTATAATAACCCAACTGGTGTTTGTTCCACCGTTTATTATAAACGGTGGTTATCTAAACTTACATGCTCGTTTATCTAAACCTTATATATATTACTTTTTGTTACATAACCAGCCTCCTCAAATACCGTTTATCATAATCCCCGTTATAATAACTTACCTTTCAAACACCATTTATAATAACTCACCGTTTATCATAACTCACTATCTATCATAACCAAATCGGTGCCCCAAACACACCCACTATTAAGGGCACTTCTCAAGGACTTCATTGAGAAAAATTATTTTCTTACTAGTATTTATATTTGCAAGAAAAAAAAAATTATTAGGTCGAGACAGTTAACTAAAAAATTATTGTATTTAAAAAATACAAAACCCGAAATTTTCCAACAAAAAAAAGGAGCAAAGCGGACAACTTACAAATTTCGAGAGCTTGTTGATTTTGAACGGGCTGAAATCAAGGGGAGCTTCTGCCAGAAAGAGTTCTAAATAGTGGAGCAAAAATAATCCGCAATCAAATGAATTTTCCTGCTGCGGAAGCTGACATGAAACATGCAGGACAAGTAAGACAACCCCAGAAAACGAGAAGATAAAGAGAAATGAAGGTAGGACAATAATATCAAACATCACGTGTTACCAATGAAGAAGCCAGATCCATGAGTATATATTCTGATACAGAAAAGTTCTAAATTCGATATAATGAAGTTAACTAGAAAATACCTCGAGTGGGAGAAACCGAAGGTTCTCAAATTTTGATGAAATGTCTTCAGATGTCTCCTTGTTTCTCTCTTTCCATTCTTCCAGCAAATAACTGTCATTTATTGCATTCCGAGATCCCAGTGATTAAGAAGGAACTTGAAAAAAAAAAAAAAAAATTACTGGAAAAAAATCAATGGAGACGGCTTATTTTATAACCCATAATGAAAAAAAAGTGCAAAGGCCAAAAAGTAGAAAGGCTAACGGACAGTATCGTGACATTACTATAAAACCTTCTTTTATCAGGTGACAAACTACCATCATCTTAAAAAGAAGAGACAGAGGAACGCATAAAGGGGATAAAATATGAACCAAAAGAATTATATTGTTTTCCGCGAGATGGAGTATCACTATAAATGTTAGTCTTCACGAAGGTGCAGGTTTTATTTTTTATTTTTGATATGAGTGAGTATCCATGCAAGTTTGCGCACACCTCAACTATTATCACAAAATATACTGTCTGACCCAACAATATTTGAATGTCATGGAAACCCGTAGAAAATTAATTCCTATATAAGTGACCACTATGAGAAACCTTTTCAAGTTTTTCTTGACCACTAGGCTAACTCGCAAAGGTTGCAGGTCTATCTTGACTTGACCACTAGGCTAACTCATGAAGGTTGCAGGTATCAAATCGATTTCATGAATAAACCTTCTTCAAGCTACTAATATCAAATAGTAACAACCCAACTTCCTGCCTCCTCCCCCTCCTGGGACATTTTTGTGCAAAAGTTCTTCCACTTGCCAATAATTGAAAATTTTGTACTACAAGAAAAGATTGAGCAAGATATACAGTGAAACCTTCAAATATAGAATCCTAAGCTTCCTTGCTCTCTTGATTAGTCTCTCAAATAAATTTCTTTTCATCAAAACTCCCCAATGCCATTTCTTTTATTAGAACTTTCTCATAGTACTCTTCCCTTTCTTTTGAATGGATAGCCAAGAAGAAGGTGGTGCGAAGAGTCATCAAGGCTTTGCGTGAAAGAGGTTAAACTGTAATATTGCAAAAGAGAATACCGCTTGTGGGGAAGGAGCAGTGAAGGAAAAAGATGATCAAGGTTTTCCTCGCTTTACTGAGAGAAGAAACTCGATGACAAAGTTCCACAGTAATTTTTCCCCTTCCGATGATTTTTTTTTTCTTTATTAGAAGAATAAGAGAGAACATAAATCAACTGCATTCATAAACAAGTTAAAGTAACATAGCAACATAAAGTCTCTCCCGATACCTTTTGTAAGGACAAGTCATCTTCGGATACAAAATTATATTACAAAAGCAACAAAAGAATATAGTAGTAAAACATGCACACACACATATAACTTGAGCAATAAAAAAAGTATAAAAATAAAAGCAACAAAATAATTATATTTTCTTTATAGGAAGCAGAAACCATTTCAAACATGAAAAGAAAAAATGACGAGAAGTGGTTAATTGCAATATACAAATGAAGGAAATTACTGAAAACACTTCTAAAGTCTTCATCAAACTTCTCAATAAGGAAGAGGTTAGTTTTATACATGAGTAATTAAAAATAAGATGTGATGTCAAACTAACCATGACATTGTGTTTGGATAACTAAGATGCACTATTCCTCACACCAATAAACTGAACTTAATAAAAAGCTATAAGAACTAAGGAATACCTTTGAATGAGATTTTTAAGACCTGCGTGACTTCCTTTAATAGAATCCATATGCAATATACATGGTACTTTCATTGACTTCAACAGGTCTTCATCTGTAACAAGAGTAAGACAGAAGTTAAGACTGATGGGAGACACAAATAGGCCCAATGAAAGAAGAACTTACCGCTATATCTAGCCACTTCACCAGGATGGCATATGACCATTAAGCTCCAATGAAAGCTGTTGTACCAAACATATAGAGTTGAAATATATATCCACTTCCAGTGATGTTTGGCTTATCATGCAAAGCAAAAGTATTTCCTAAAGAGAAAAGGCTTACTTGAAGTTTATAGGAATGAAGATATAATCCTTGTCAAATAAATTCACTTTCCGGGTCCATTTTCGAACACGAAGAAAAGCAGCTTTGCCATCAGAAGCACTTGATGGATCTTTATCAAGGTCTGCCAGCTTCCTAAAGAAGAAGCTATTGAAGAAGTGAAATTTTTCCTTCTCCTTAGCGTCTATCTGGCCCTTCAAATACCTGTCAATCAATTCAATTTAGAAAGAGCGCGATCCAATATTTGCAATGAAGTTTATAAATATGAAAACCAGTTATACAAGCAAGATATGGTGAAAGTAAAAGAATTGCGGTGTGGATCAGCACTTCTTTAAATAAAAAACTGAAAATCCTTAAACCCTCTGATTACAAGTAATCAATAAATAATGTCACTCACTGGATGTAAAAGTCAATGATTGTATCATTGACGAATGTCTCTGGTTGCAACAAGTCAACATCCCTCTTACTAATGGAAACAGCATCTGGATCTCCTTTGGGATAGACAACTTCTTCGAAATGCTCATCAAAGCTGCACACAGACTCATATAATTGAAAATAGTGGCTACCGCCAATCTCAAAAAGTAGTAATGATAATAACTCAAGTTCTCATGTATTGATCATCTAATAAGAGAAACATACTTTACAATTAAAAATGAAAGGTGAAAGAAGATTCTCTCCATGCATGACATCTTGAATTTTGAATAAGCTAACCAAATGTTTTCAAACATGAAGACTAGTTTAAAAGACAAAAAGTAGAAAATTCCACTCACTTGGGAAAATAATGTCTCCCTCCACCTACATCATCATCATCGGTCTCAATCCCGGCACTATAAGACATAATAGAGGTTACCAATAAATCACTGAACAAGGGACACCACATGTCCCACACCAATATACATAAAGGGGAATCGCAACGATGAAATGCATAGCTGTCAACGATGAAATGGAGAAGGTAACTCATGATAATTGGTTTTTAATTTTTTTTAATAAAAAAATGAAAAAAACTCATGAAAATTCTTTAAGATATACCGCATAAACTTTTTTATAGACGTAGTGCTAAATCAATAATTATTGGTTGATATAATTAAATTTACCACAATTGTTTAGTTTATTAGTGATTTAACATGTTTCAACATGCCATAGCAGCAGGTCTTATAAAAACGATAACAATTACAAAAATGAGGGTCATAGAGGAACATAGAATCAAGTGAGGCTCTAAATGTCAGCCCAAGATCTTTTCACTCCTGAAAAATTCTGTTGTTTTTTTCCCTGAAGGTCCCTTGCCACAAATGATGGGTGTTTTCAAATTTTCATTTCCAAGCCGGGGAGTGTTGGTTGATACAATTAAATTTACCCAATTCATGAATTAATTTTTTTGGTTGATTGGTGAATTAGCATGTTTCAACACTACCTTCTATTTCTAAAAATTACATGTGATCAACAATATAATGAATAGGAAAGTGATCAATAATATAATAAAAAAGAAACCCATATAAACTTACTCGAGAGATATATTCCAAATAGCCATGTATCTGGAATCCAAGGATCTGATTTTTTGTTGTTTCTCAGACCAGCAAGAATCAACCAAAACAATCTTCACTTCCTTAATGCCTAAACCAAGTTCATAGTCTATACAAATCAGTAAAACAAGAAATATTTCTATAAAAAAATTACTGAGAACGATGATGAAATGGCACGAGAAAAAAACCAATGAGGATGCCTAAAAGAATCTAAATGCTAGGCCATAAGTTATGTCCTAAAGCTACTAATTCTCTTAGCATGTCTTTTTATTTGATATACATGAGTGTCCTAGCCAGCTTATGCGTAACTCGACTATTCTCACGAGACAAACTGTCTGACTCAAAAAAATTTGGTTGTCAAGGAACCCCATAGGAAATTAATTCCTAGATAGATAGCCATCATGGAATGAAACTATAATCTTTTGATTTTTCAAGACCTTCTTGACCACTAGGAAACTCATGATGGTTATCTTAGCCATGTCAACATAATTGAATTTTTTTAATACTTCGAACTGTATCTGGCTGCTTAGACGAGCTATGTCAAGTAGCAAAATATACATTGAAATACTATCAAATGTTTAAGCAACTGAAATCTAATCCAAAAACTTGATGTAGTATTGCAGAAGTCCACTGACCAGAAGCGTCGCATGCATTATCACATTGACCAACATCCTTTGATATAACATGGAAATTCATCGTCACACATTCAATCTGTATACCAAATGAAAAACTGGCAATTCATGGCAAGTAGAACATAATTATCATACAATTTAGTATAAAAAAAGATATAAGCACTCACCCTCTGGAACTGCTGACACTTAATATCAATGAGATCATCAACTCTCCATTCAAGGTTAAGGAGTTCATCGCTTCCATATTCAGCATAACCATTAATTTTGATGCCTTTATGTGAAAAGGTTAACAGAGGACTGGAACAGTAAAAATCTCCATATACAATATAATCAGGACATAGAACAACCTCGTGGTTAAGATCATCCTATAAATTGAACGGAGAAAAGCTTCAGTACCCAAATGCTTGTTTTCTGGACAATGATATTTTTTAAAATAAGAAACAATTTCATTGATATATCAAATTAAAACATATATATATATACACACACCCCAGGGAGGATATTACAAAAAGATCTCTCCAATTGAAAATGAGACAACATAACTAAAATTCGTTTTTTTTAATATAGGAAACGATAACATAACTATAATTGTGAAAAAGAGGAAATTGTTTACACCACGTAATCACAATTCAAGTAAAGTTCATTTATTTTTTTCATGCCGTGTGATATTTTTTGGAAAATAAAATTTGATAAGTAGAATCTGCCTGAATGGATATGATAATAATCTTTACAAGAAAACCAAGAAACATATTCCACTGAAGTAATCAACCATCCTAAGTTGTAAAATAATTATATTAAGAACAAATCAAACGAAGAAGCTCCCCAACTGAAATTAGACATCTCAGAATCATAGTTACAAAAATAACTTGATAGAGAAGATGCATAATGTTTCAGTATTTCAATTCTTTCTTCCTAACCAGTGCTTTTCCCTTCAAACACTCTTCGAGAATACAGGAAACGTAGTCTCCTTTAAGATCAAAGTTAGGAATTCATAATATATATGAACAACATGAACATTCGAATACCATATACTTCTGATAAAAGTAGTTAGACTTCAAAAGTCCTGAATTTGCAGTAAACAACAACGCAAAATGGAAATAACTTTTAAGAAAAAATTTAAGACATATGCAAGTGGACTTTTTCTTTTACTGTTTAAATCGTCACAATGAAGAAACTTACCATTTCATTGTCAGATGAGCATTTATCTGAAGACTTCTCGTTCAACAAAACTGAAATTGTCCAAAAATTCATGGTCAAACATTAAATTTGAGTAAGTTTTCAGAGGGTTCTTTTGAGGACAAGATTTATTTGGTGCAACTTTTGCAAGTTATATGTTAAGCAAAACTTGGAAACTTCTGTTTGCTACAGGCTGGTTACCAAGTAGGTGGAAGATCTGTAGGCCAATTTTTCAAACGAAGGGGGAAACGTAGTTTTTTCAAATTCTTTTTTCTACTTGAACTGGGTAATGGTCATTGGTTGAACTATATGAACAGAGATAAAAAATTTCTAATAAAGTGAGGCAGAATTCCCTCCAGCTGCTCCTTGGTGCTCCTTATTGCAAAAAGGGCCGTTTTTTTATGGATTAACTCTATCAAAAGCCTCCTATATGAACTTTGGTGGAACAGAAACCAGCGGATCTTTCAAGATTCTTTTCTCACTTGGCAATCCCGATATGATTCAGCTTGTTTGAAAGTCTCTCTATGGGCATCCTCTTCTTCAGCATTCAATGGTTATTCTCTTCAACAGATTAGTTTGAACTGGGAAGCTTTCCTTTAATTTGTCCCCTTTTTTTTGCATTTCTGTTTTGTCTTATGTTTCTGTCCTGTTTGTTTCTTCTTATATGGACAGCTTATGTTTTTTTTTTCTTTTCCTACTTTTAGTTACCAATTGTATTTCTCTCTTCATTTTCTTAATGAAAGATTCTGTCTCTTTGTCAAAAAAAAAAAAAAAACTTCTTGTAATAAGAGGATGGAGAGTGGAAAGGTATCAACCTTGATGTCTACTAACAAGTCTATTAATAAATGCCCTTGCTGCTCATTTCAATTGATTGAGGAGTTTTTCTTCCTTCTTTCTAACTTCTTTTTTACTTTTTTGGTATGAAAATATCTTTTTTGGAATGGATTGGTTAAAAATATCAGTCCCTTTAACAATCTTCCTTGTTGATGCAATTTTTCTCTATCAAAGAACAAGCAAGAGAATGTTGAAGTAACCACAGTATACAGAACATACCACCATCCTCTACAATTTCCGAAGGCGAGCTCATTGGAGAACTCCCTTTGATGCTTCCATTAGAATCTGAGAGTGCATCAACTTGATCCCTCTGTAAATTGAAAGCAGAAGTTTTAAACGAACATGATTAATACTCCTATATGTCTTAAAAGAAAATAATGTAGTTCTAAAATAATAATCATAATGTTCAGAAAGCAGAGAGTGAAGTACTTCAGCAGAAAACTCAGAATGAGTGTAATGTAATCCCAGGATAGAACTTTGAGAGCTTGATCCAATTTCGCCAAGTTCAGAGCCAAGGCTTCCTGTCACATGATTACCAACGTCATATCTTGTGAATGGATATTAAATTTGGAATCCAGTTTATATTTTTCTTCTTCCACAATGAAAAGCTCTTTAGTTGTGCATGAAGGAAAATGTAAAGTACCATCGTCACAACCACGATCACATTCGTCCATATGTGGATTTTCAATCTCCTTCCCTTCAACAATGAATCCGTTGGCCCCTGTTAATTTATGTCCATCAATTTAAATGGATGAACATCAACAAATAAACTAATCTTGACAATGATGGCCACAAAAAAAAGGAACTTAGATTACTGAGTTCTTAAGTAGCTTTGTAGAACCGAGATTCATTAAAGAAAAAGGCCAAAGGCACACCAAAAAAAACTGAAATGATAACTTGGACAAGGGCTGAGGCACAGAGAGAACTGAATAAAAAGCACAACAGCATAGACAAACTTCACATCATAATAAGTAGCTGTGGGATAATTTATTAGAGCATTTTTTACTAATTGGAGAGAACGGAATTACAAGATCTTCCAAATAAGAGCACAAATTTCTCTAGCTTTATTGAAAATCTTACTATTACTGTTATAACCCGGTGGCTGGTGCAAACTTTTTCCCTCTTCTATGACTATAGCTATGATATTTTATTAAGTAACTAGAGATCTATTTTGTAACTATCATGTAACAGGCTATATCATGTAACAGGCTATGTGCGCTCTAGTAATTTCATACTTATAATGAAATTGTTTCTTATCCAAAACCTCCACATCACAATAACCAATGCTTGTTTTCAGGTATTAAGAATGCAAGATGCACGATATCCTCAAACATGCCCAAAATAAAAAAGAAAAAAAAATCTATAACTTATGATACCAGAGTAAAAACATTTGCTGTTCGATAATGAGAGATGAAGCATAAATAATTCCAGGAATCCTCTTTCAGACGAAAATCTCCATAGCGATCAAACTCATTGCAAATTACCTCTCTCGACGATGTAACGGTAGTTAGCCACAGAGGGATTGTGGAAAACACACTTAAACTCCCTTGATCAACCACACACATATTCACTTCAATTTCCCATCGAAACTAAGTGATTTTCAGAAATCAGCTATAATAGAGAAATTCATTGAGATACCAATCAATAGGTTTCAAATTCATCTGTATTCGAACGAAACTCTACGAGTAAGAACCGTTAAACATTCTACAGACTACTCCACGATCTACCTAGGGCAAAAAGGTAAGAGAACCAATATAGTGATCAAAATTCCAAATAAATCACCCGAAATCAACTACAGCAGAAAATCAATACTCTGTTTACATCAAAAATTAAAAACTCGCATCCATTCAACTATCTTCAACAAGTATTTGCAGACAAATTCCATAAAAAAACAGAAGTAGTTACCGGAAAACCTACCAAACTCCTGAAATTCATACTTCAAAGCGGGATTGGGTTCGAGATTAGGGTTTCTGAATTTGCTCTGCCACTTCATGGAGATCAATTCGGACGGCTCGTCTTCTTCGTTGAAATCGTAGACTTCGAGGGCTTTGTTCATGGCGAGATGAAGGGGGAGATCGCTGAGAGTTTCAAAACGAGTCGAAGACGAAGGAGACTCAGTGAGTTGATATTTTCGTAAATCGGGTTGTAAAGTTTTTAATTGGTCGCTGAAAATGGAGCGAATTACAATTAGCTGGATGCTTGTTCATCTCTTTGCTTCGGGATTTTAATTTTATTACCGGCTCCATTGTTTTTCCGTAAGGGTGTGTTTGGGTCTTGTTTATGTAAATAGTCGACTGGTTATAATAATTTAATTCATGTTTGTCTCATCGTTATTATAGTCAGTGATTACTTAAACATGCGTGCTCATTTATTTAAACTTTATATACATTATTCTTGTTACAATAACCAGCCCATCAAACACGGTCTATCATAACCTTTGTTATAATAATCTGCCCCTCAAACACCGTTAATTATAATTCACCGCTTATCATAACACACTGTTTATCATAACTAAACCGGTGCCCAAGGGTGTGTTTGGCTCCCGTTTATGTAAATGATCAAATTGGATATAATAATACAATCGATATTTGCTTTAATGTTTATTATAAACGGTGGTTACTTAAATTTACGTGCCCGTTTATCCAAACCTTATATATTACTTTTTGTTACATAACAAACTCCTTAAATATCATTTATTATAATCTATGTTATAATAACTCGCTCCTCAAACACCATTTATAATAACCAATCGTTTATCATAACCTACTGTTTATCATAATCTTCAATCTATCATAACCAAACCAATGCTTCAAACACACTCTAAGTCTGATTTTTCTTAACTTCAAACAAAGATGGCTCGTTGATTATTTGATTTGGGGTTAATCTATTTTCATTCCCAGGTCACGAATTCAATCCGTGAAATCGATATTTGTAATCTCCTTCTCCTAACTTGTACTAAAAAAACAAAGATGACTCGGTTTCAAATATTAATCCTATTAGTTGTTGCGTCATATCATAGTGAACTAAAGGTTAAAGAATGGGCCAGGCCACAACAAGCCCGTGAGTCGCGACTTCTCCAACGGCCCATTAACAATCAAGAGAAGTGAAAAATGGGCCGTTATTGGGCTGAAAAGGGTGATGTTAAAGACAGCGCAGTAAAATTCCATCACATATCCAAAGCCGAACGGGGCCAATTTGCAATTCGCAAGAAAATAGAAAGGGACTGAAATGTAAACAAGGGCAGGGAAAAGGATCAGGATTAGAACAACACGTTGTGCGATTTCTCGTTTTTAGAATACATAATACAGTTTAGGTGGTGGTGCTAAGCTTTTAAGTTAATTTTAAAATATATGGTCAAAATATTATTTTGCTTTTGTTTTTAGTACAACAATGATATTTAAAATATAAAATTCAGATTTATTATATATACATATATATCAAATTTAAAGGTTATTTTGATATATACATATATGTCAACTGGACTGAATGTACTCTTAACCATTAATTTAGATACATATGCTTTTCTCAAATTTTAGTTACTTTTAATCAAAGTTAAAAGTTTGTTTATATGATAGTTATTTTAGTTTGTTTTTTTTTTATGAGAATGATACTTATTTTAGTTAATTGTTCTTTAAAAGTGATCTCTTTATAAATAATAATAAAAAAAATTCATCATGTAATTTTTTAGATTAAAATTATTATTTTTGAATAACTTTGGTTGATATTAACTTCAAAATGTTGAAGGAACATATATGACACGAGAAAGATTATGAAATGAATAAATTTTTTGGGCCAACAACAACTATTCCTCCTCATAATCTATATTTATTATTATTGCAATTACTATTTATTCCTTTCACGATCTCGTGGTCAAATTCCAATATTTTCATTTCCATTTTTCATTATCGTTCATTTTATATATTCACTTATTTAATCTCCCATAATTAGTTATACCCTAAATATAAGTAATGATTTATCTCATAATTATTGTATATCCCTCAAATATAGACAACAAATTAACTGATAATCATCCTTTGATTAAAAAAAAAATTAACCGATAATCATTCAATATTATTTATAATCTCCATTGTGTTATCAGTTATTTCATTCTTCATGGCTTAAATCGTCTGCTTAAACGTAATTCACAGGACAGTAAGTCAAATAGGAGAAACATCAAAATATCGTAACATAATGTTAATTTTACCAAAAAACATGTTAATATTTATACTTTTATTAGAAAAAATGTTATAATTTAAAATGTAAAAACAAAGTTTTTGTAGTTTGCAGTTTTACGATAGTCGACATGACGTTACCTTGATGCTAAATGTCGGAGCCTCCGGTGGGGGCCACATGTCATCAGAGGACCCCACAACGACGAAAATTCATTGGTACAGAAGAACTGTGAAGAAACACGACGATCCACAGAATCGGCAAGTGAGAATGTCGTTCTTTTCAAGACGACTTGTCGTTCTAGTTGCACTTTTCTTAAGTTTAAAAATATCACCATCAAAATTTCAATTATATGGAAATATCTATATATGTATTTTGTACATGCAAAATTTTAAATCTTTGAAACGTTAGGTTGTTTTAACCAAAATTATAAATCTTATCTATAAGTATGTATATTTATATTGTGAATTATTGGATGATATTGTTTAATTTACTTGGTACTTATATGCCAGAAGTTTGAGTTTTACGAGTATTTTTATACTTTATTGGTCCTCTATTTTATAAATATATTGACTATATAAATAGACTTCATTTTCTTTTTGAGATGCTAATTTAAACTTAGTACAATTAATTAAGATATTAGTTTCCTAAGGGCAATATAGCAATAGAGTGTCAGAATCCTGAAAGGTGCTTCCTTTGAGGTCTTAAGAAGTTCAAAGTTGTTATAGAGATTAATTTTCTAGGTTACACCAAATTTCACCTGCATTTCTTACCACTCTAAGTTCTCGAGTCATAGAGAAAAAAAAATTGAGAGAAAGAAAAATTGAGAGGAATTAAACAATTGAGATGAAATCTGCATAAAGCCAATTTATCATCATACTTTTATAATACGACTCATTTGCAAGTTTCAAATACAATATATGAAAAATATATCATATCTTTTTGTGATATCATATCAAGTTGTCACACATCGCTAAGATAAGAGAAAGATCTTGTGTATATAAAGAGGGGACAACACCTCCATTGATATGAGACATTTTGGGAGATGCCAAAAAACAAAATCATGAGGATTGATTCCCAAAGTGGACAATATCATATCAATGTGGAGGTTTGTGGTTGTTTATTGTTCCTTACAAGTGGTATCAGAGCTAAGGCTCTTGACTTAGCGATGTGGGTAAAGACTCCCGATGTAGAACAAAGGAGGGGCGAGTCTCGTATGGCTCGGTGTACTTTGTTCGAGGGGAGGTCTCCTCCGTATAGACAAAGTCGCGATACACTTCGAAGGGTTCGAAGTGTACTTTGTTTGAGGGGAGAATTGTTGAGCAAACAAAGTTGTCCCACATCACTAAAATAAGGGAAAGATCTTGTGTATATAAGAAGGGGAGACAACAGCTCCATTGATATGAGATCTTTTGGGAGATGCCAAAAAACAAAGGCATGAGGGGTGATTTCCAAAGTGGACAATATCATATCAATGGGGAGATTTGTAGTTGTTTGTTGTTTCTAACAATTTAAATTAATTTCCACTTTTTGGCCTTTGCCCTAATGAAGGTGAAAACACAATAGTTTTTAAAAATATAATTAAGATAGGGAAAATGAAAATTGAAGAAATATATAGGACGACATAGCAGAGTTTTGATAGACACAATATGTGCACATAGTGCAAAAAAAGCTAGGTTTTAGTGTAGCAAAATAGAACCTCTGCAACATTTGTAAGTATTTTGGAAGTATGTTTTGAGTTGGAAAACATCTTTTGCATATTGAAAATTGAAAACAACTGATTGAGAGAAAAGTTTGTTTTTTTGTTTATTTTTGTCCCCATCCCCATCTTGCTTCCTCTTTGCCCTGCCCTTCTTATTTTTTTAAACTACTTTGGGTGAAGCAATAGACGACCCAATTTTCAAGTTTCAATTTTATTGTGTAATAAAATCCTTTGCTATCGTTGTAATCTCAAAAAAAAATAAAAAAAAATTGAAGTTTCTCCTGATAAACATATGTTGGAGGATATGCTTTTATTGTTTTGTTTTATCCAATGGTCCATCACAACACTCCAATTTGTATGTTAGATTGCTATTTTGTTTGTGGTATTGAAAATACAAATAAATTCCCAAACATAGAAAATGGTTTAATTCTTACCATCTTTTTTACATTCAAATATTATAAAATTAGATAATATGTTATGTGCAGATAGTTGACATATACACATATATTTATGGATAATTTTTTTTTTTTTTTTAAAACGATCATCACTTAGTAGATATATAAGACCAATGTATTAAAGATGAATAATTTGATCATTGCAATTATTAAACTAAGAAAAGTAAAAGTACCCCGTAGGTTAAATGAATTATTTTATTTAAGTTTGATAAAATGATTGAAACCTGTTAAGCATAAATATACACACAATTCATAATTTGTAAACAAAATTATAATTTACCTTAATATTTCTCTGCATAAAAAAAGTGCCATCCTTCAACTATATATATTTCTAGACGAAAAAAAGGTGATAAAAAATAATTTCTAAACAAATTTTTAAATGACCATCTACATCTATAGGTAGTTCGTACTAATTAAAGTGCAAACAAGTCAATATCTTATAGTTTATTGATTGACATTACTCGTGTTGTAATATATGAAAAACATTTTATTGCAATTGTTAGTAGGTTTTTTCTTTTCAATCTATTCTTCAATCGATATGGAATTAATTCTACCAATAAAATAATAATAATAATAATAATAATTTTGGGTTAAATACTTAAATATACATAATGAAAAAGAAAATCTTCCTTCAATTTCAACAAAAATATAAGTTTAGTCTGTATGGTTTGAAAAAAAAAATTAAGAGTTTAGTCTATATGTTTCAAAGAAATACAAAAAAACATAAAAAAAATAGTCATTTTTATTTTTAATAGTTGGAAAAAACTAATTACTTAAAAATTAATTATTTATGTGGCAATGATAAAATTGCGAGTTAAGTGATTAACATAAAAGAAAAGTTATATAATTAAGAGAATTTACCATCAGCAGCACATTCTACATCTTGTATTATATTTACAGCAGAATTTTTAAAATAATTCATCTATAACATATTTATTTCTATCACTCACCTAGTGATAGAACTCAATTTAGATTTCTATCACTGATAGAAAACTTAAGCAATGATAGAATGAGTCTATCATTGTTTGAAATTCTATCACTAATAGAACTCAACAAGTGATAGAAGTCAATTTAGATTTTTTGTTGCAAATGAAATTATTTTGAAGTTTGTGCTATAGATGAAAATATTTTGTCATTTTTTGTTATACATACAAAATTCCATATAATTCATGTATAAATAGTGGATTTTCATGTACTTAATACGTCAACGATTATATACGATAAATATTAGATTTTAGATTTTATAAAATCAATAGAGACTAAATTTTAATTTTTAAAACTATATGAATTAAATTATAACTTTCTTTAAATTATTATAAAGATTAAATTCTAAGTTTCTCTCGATTATAGAAACTAGTTTATAGTTTTTGAAACTATGTGAATTAGTTTATTTTTCCAAAATAAAAAACATTTACAAATATTTCTTTAAAATTATTTTTAAGAAGTTTACAAATTATAGCTCGTATATAGAAATTCTACTTCTGACATCTCATGATGTACTAATAATTCAAGTGGAAAATTTGTTTAAATAAAATATCATCCAACATACATTCACATGTACATATTCAAAATCAACAGTCGAATATACACTGACAATGGCAACATGGCTACCCCAAGTTGTAGTACATATTAAGACAAAGAGGGCCACAAACAAGACTATATGATACATACATATATGCATGCATGCATGAATAGTATATAGCTTTTTTATGACATATCTTTTCACGTCCATAAATTGCATCATTCTGTTTAATTCAAAAAAAGGAAAAGGAAAAAGAGTTGTGCTTGTTCATTCGCAATTAAGCTCTTCTTTGTGTGAATTCAAAAATAGTTGTGATTTATACCAACTTTTAAATAAGAGTCAAATACTGATTTAGAATACATGATCGTGATAATGTTGAATTAAATTACTATCAAATAATAAAACTAACACGCCACCTACACATCACCAATTTTTTAGTTGTTCTAACAGCCACCAAATAACTAAGGCGTGCTAGGAGGTAGGATTTTGAATAAATATGAATGATTTTGAGTGGTGATGAGTGGTTTGAAGAAAATAAAACTTTACTTAAATTGAGAGTTGTGATAGAAAATTAAAGTTTAAGACTATATAAGTAATATTATATTGCGTGGGGTTTATGAGAGTTCATGAAAATTTTTATGAATTGTTTTTTAACCTACTCATTCATCCAAACATGATCAAGTGTTGGACCAACTCATGAACAAATTCTCTATCGAAATCCATCTTTAATAAACACTTAGGTCCCGTTTGATAACCATTTCGTTTTTTGTTTTGTTTTTCATTACTGATTTTTAGTCTTAAAAAATAAAAATTGTATATGTTTGATAATTGATTTTAGTTTTATGTTTTTAAAAAACCAAAAAATATGTTTGCTAATTGTTTTTGTGTTTTAAAATTTCACATTTTGTTTGTATTTTTTTAGTTTTTTATTCTTTATTCTTTATTTTTTTCATACTTTAAAAAAAAATAAAAACAAAACTTGTTTTTAAAGCTATTTTTTTTAGTTTTTATAATTCCTTTAATATTTTAAAAATGCATTTTAAAATTTAAAAAACAAAAAGCAAAATCAATTATCAAACAAACCTAATTTTAAAAAATTAAAAATAAAAATTTAAAACTAAAAACGGAATAGCTATCAAACGGAACCTTAATTTTATGAGAGATCTTTTAAACTTTCATGAATACTTTCTCCTCTTGGTCAAACTTAAGCAATGGTGGGAGTAACATAGTGTTGGATAACATAAATTTGTTAGATTGATTATATAAAGGGATATAGATCTATTATTGTTTGAAAAAAAAATTATAAATAGAAATATAATTAATAAATTAAACAATAAAAAACAAAATATTGCACAATAATTTACATGAAAAAACTTATATGAAAAACTAAAACAATCACAATAAATTCTTTCTTCCAATTGTAATTACATAAACATTCTATTAAAATTTGCTCTTTTGTCTACCCTTTATAAGCGAGTACAAAATAAATTTAATTAGAGTCATACTTAATACAACAAACTTACAATGATTTTATGTGTGATATTTTGAAATTAAAGTCGATACTTCTTTTATAGTGTTTAAAGTATACCACTTTTTTTCGATTCCTCACACATTTCTTATTTTAAATGATCTTATTCTAATATTTTTTTCCAAAAAAGCCAACTATTATATTTATTAATATTTATAAGCAATACTTACCTAAGGGTTAAGAGTGGGCTTAGAACCACACATTTTTACGTTTTTGTATTTCTTTCTTTACTTTAACGTTTACTAGCCATTTTTTTAAGTAAAATTATATAGCCACAAGTATTTCAAAAAATACTTACACGCCCTTAGATAAATATTGCTAAGTATTTATATTTGCAACATTAGAGTATATATACATACATATACCAAGCAAACAAGTATGTTTATATTCTCTTGTGCAGACAGACTGCAAACTCATCAGAATCAACCTGTATGTTTCTGCCATATGGATGTTGATTTCTTACGTTCCTTCAATTATATCCATCTTACTCCCTCTGGGGTCCACCACACACAAAATTCAACCATTAATATAATAAAAATAATAAATTACGCACATGTTGGTTTGAAAAAATTATTATTACCGGTGTAAATGTTAGATATGATTTGATGAATTTTTTAGACTAATTTAATTTTTTGGGTTTGCTAATTCGTCAACCTATTTAATTCTATGTATTAATTCAATTCAACTTAGCTAACTCTAAATTTTTTCATTGGACTGGACGATTTTCGAGTTATGTTATTTTCATCTTCTCTCTAAGATTTAATTCATAGATTCATAAATATGTTAAAAAATTCATGATATTATATTTCAATCTATTATCTATCTTATTAATGCATATTTTTTTTAAAAAAAGATTATAAGTATGTAATTAACCTATCTTATTAATTTATCTTACATACGAACATAATATCTACATTTTTATGTGGTTTGTTTCATCATACTTGTTTTTCTTTTAATCAAAATAGGTGAAAATATAAACCTAAATAAATCAGATAATTGATATATCATTAACTATAGTTCTATCATTATTATTATTAAAAAATATCACATGTTAAAACATTTAAATATAGGACTATTTTGTTTCTATCATTAAAAAAAAAATATAATAATCTTATTGAACTCATTGACATGAATATGCTAAACCTTAGACAATATTCGATTAAAGAATACTTACACCTTGCTACCTTTCCTTTAGTGAATCAATTTATTATTTTATATAATTACAACCAAACATGCTATAATTTCATCGGATGAGTCGGTGGCGCGATTGGTTATGTAGTTTGGTGTCAATCCATTTCCATTTCACGGTCACAAATTCGATCCTTCATAAGTATTTGTAATCACATTTCCTCCGACACGTACTAAAAGAATCCAATCATTTCAAACTTATTAATAATAAATGTTCTTAAAAGTGTAGTCATTACAATTTTAAATTTGTGTCTATTTAATATTTAAGCCCAAAACGTGTCTATGGGGCTGTTGTTTGACATATTTAGGTAGGAGTTAGTTTTAAGATTTACTAACTCCTCCTCAAAATCTACACTCAAACGAGTTTTTACCAGTTCCTCCTCAATTTTATTTTTGAAAATAACTCTCATTTCTAACCATTCATTTATAACTACTCAATCATTTCTAACAACTCATTTTTAATAATTCTTTTTAAATCAATCAAAATAACCTATTTTAATCTTTTTTTTAACTACTAAAAATAACTACTCGTTTTAAATCTACATCCAGATAAGGTTTTAACTATAACTCATCTACACAAAAACTACATCCAAACGAGTTTTTTGCACAACCCTCAATTTTTAACTACTCAATATAACTTTTTAACCTAAAAACTACCTAAATAATATGTCAAACAAATACCACCTATATGATCATAAATTAAATTTGTGTCCAAAACTTTAATATCCGTCTACTAAATTTTACTTTAACTTCTGTTCAATAAACTTTAAACATTTCAATTGTTTTTTTTTTTCTCTAAAACCTATAGTTACACAAAATTAGATTTGTTTAATTGAACACTTCTTGAAGTTCAATAACCATACATAAAACCTAAAGTTGAAACGTTTTTTAACTCCATAATTAAATAGATACCAATTTTTAAATTTTAAATAATTAAATTGGTAATAGCAAGGTTAGATTAGGAATTAATGTAATTGTGGATGAATAATAAAAAGAAAATAAGGTCATTGAGAATAGAAAAAGGGAGTTTGATTGTGTCGGGTAATGATGGTTGGTGTCGCTTTTCATTTCCCACACACAAAAAGCAGTCGGCGCCGCCGTGGACTGCCTCGTCTCCGCCGCCTCTTCATTATCATAATCATTATTTTATATCATTGAAAATGATTGTTTTCTCCATTACCCACTTCTACCCTATCCATTTCCCTTAAATCATATAATTTATTAAGTTTTAAAAAAAATCTTACAATTTATTTAATTGTCATAGGAGGTTTTTTTAAAAAAAAATTATCATAAAAAGTGTTTGAATGAGAAGATAGTTTGAGAAATTATTTTGAATAATTATTTTAAATAGTTAAAAATCGAGAGTTCTAACAAAAAATTTGTTTGGATGTAGTTTTCTTTAAGGAGCTTAAGTGCAAAATCGTGTTTATAGATGTAGATTGAAAATGAATAATTATTTTGAGTAATTAAAAAAAATTAAAAAAATGTTATTTTGATCAATAATACGAATCGTTTTTTATAGTAAAAATAAATAGTTACAAAAACACACTTGTTAGGAAAATTTAGTAAACTCCCGGTAGAAATTCAAATAAGCCATGTAATTTTTTAATAAAATATATATGAACAAATATTTCTTGCTTTCCTCTTAATTGTCCACGCCTTTCCCTCTTATTTTTTTAAACTCACTTTAATTGTCCACGCCTTTCCCTCCTAAATTACTTAATTATTCCATTTTAGTGTCTAAGCTTGATGTGTCGTATAAGAATTTAAGGGGTCGTTCACTTCATGGTAATCCAAAATTTCCATGGAATGAGAATTTGGATTACCACTTTTATTTAACAAGAATCGTAAATATTTCAGGCATCTTGAGATATCGGGCATTTTAGAATGCCCATTTGAGAGGCATTTGGATGACCTCTTGCAACATGAGATTTTAGGATTCTCATATATAAGACATCCCGAATGACATTTGTATCCTTATTATTTATTAAAATTATATCTTATCAATTCCTATCAACGTTTTTCCCATATTTTATGAGTAGTTTGTAGCTTAAAATAAAATAATATGTTCTTTTTTAGTATATGATTATTATGCATGTATAAACAACTAACCATACATAATTAATTTTATTTATATTTTTCAAATATAATTGTCTACTTTTTTTATATTTAGCGAATTTTATTGCTTATTCAACTAATGAATTTACTTTACTTTTTTTATTAAATAAATTTATTTCATAAAATATTATTTAAATTAATAAAAAAAAATATGTTATATAAATTAACGTGTAAATTAAGTTAGAAGGGTAATTAAGACATTTTCATAACGGTTTCTCTAATACCCATGAAATTATTATTACAAAACAAATACGATTATCTAACAATATCGGGCATCTATCATTCCGAGTATCTATGATTCTGTATATCCAAAAATTTCGGTTATCCAAATTAACAGAAAGTAAACGACCCCTAAATATTTGGAATTTTAACCAAAAGTATAAGTCTATTAAATGTGATTTGTTTTTTTTTTTCACGTGGTTTTAAAATTGTTCACAAAAAATTAGGTGGATAAGGGTTACCTAACCCTCCTTCCATCTTCTCCATCTAAATAAGTACTTCATGATTCATGATGACTACTTATAATTGCTTAAAATGTTTTTATCCAAACAAACACTTTCAAACACTATCATTCACAGCCTATTCATACAAGTAATTTATAAGTTAACTACTTTTAACCTATTTATTCAAACAAGCAATTTCTAATCACAATTACGGGTTACTATTAATAATCATTCATTATTGACCGTAATAATATAATTTGTTTTAAAAAATCAAAGTATTTTTTAAAAAAATTAAACAGTTAAATCAAAGGAGTATTTTTTTACTATTTAAACATTTGAATGTTTACAAAAAAGGACAAGCTTGCAAAATCACTCATAAAAAGGTTGGTTTAGTGAATTTAGTCCTAGGTGATAAAAATTAAATAATACACATAACCCTGAATGTCTTAGATGCCGAGAGTAGTCGAGCTCTAATACCGTTAAATACGACTTATTGATCAAGAAGTTATTATTTTGAGATCCTTCAAATGTTGTTTAGGGTGTGTTTGAACTCCAATTCATGTAAACGGTTGGGTTGATTATAATAACCTAACCAATTTTACTCCATCATTTAATTTATTATAAATAGTGGTTACCTAAATCTGCATATCTGTTTATCTAAATCTACGTACCCATTTATCTAAATATTATATATATTACTTTTTGTTACATAATCAACCTCTCAAACATTATTTATCATAATTCATGTTATAATAACGTGCCTCCCAAACACCATTTATAATAACCCACATTTATCATAACATTCTGTCTATCATAACTAAATCGGTACTCCAAACATACACTTACAATTAAAAAAAAAGTAGTAATAATTTATTTTATAAAAAAAAAGACCTCTTGATGGTCAAAAACTTTCCCTCCACTTGTCTAACCTTTTTCACCGTTATTTATAGGGTAAATAAAAAAGAGACAAGATGTACTTAAGAAAAGTGAGAGAAAGACAAATAAAATAAAAAATAAATTAAAAAATCACCGAATTTTCGTTCTTTACATAAACTCATTTTTTATCCATTCACATTTTCATCATTTACTCTGCATGTTCCGTTTCTTTCTCCTCTCTCTTTCAAGCTTTTTCTCATCCATTTTCATGGCTTCCTTTCTCTAACATTCGAATATCCGAATCCTCACTTCGTTTCTTCAACATCAAGAAACGACGAATCGATCAAGAAATTAGTTATAATGCTTCCTTTTCAGAGTCCTTATGGATTCCACAGTAGTTTGTTGAATTATGGCAATGCCGATCACGTTAAACGATCAATGAACTCCGCCGGATGTTCGACCGTCAGTAATACTGCAGATTCCTCCACGGACGAGAAGAAATCTACCGAAGCGAGTCGAAGTCATAAAGAAGCTGAGAGAAAACGGCGACAGCGGATCAATTCGCACTTAACGACGCTCCGGACGCTCCTCCCTAATACTACTAAGGTAAATCGTTCGATTCGCTAATTGATTTGTGCATTTTGTGCTTTGGATTTGACGATGCATTTAAGTTTGAGGATTAAGTAATCGCTCAATTCGCGGATTGATTAGTACATTTTGTGCCGTGGATTTCGATTTAACGATATATTGAAGTTTGAGGATACGTAATTGATTGGTGCATTTTGCGCTGTGGATTTCGATTTAACGATGTGCTGAAGTTTTAGGATGCCGTAATCGTTCAATTCGCTAATTGATTAGTGCATTATGTGCTGTGGATTTCGATTTGAAGATGCATTGAAGTTTGAGGACATAGTAATCGTTCAATTCGCTAATTGATTATTGCATTTTGTGCTGTGGATTCCGATTTGAAGATGCATTGAAGCTTGAGGACAAAGTAATCGTTCAATTCGCTAATTGATTATTGCATTTTGTGCTGTGGATTTCGATTTGACGATGCATTGAAGTTTGAGGATATGGCGGATGGAAGATTAGGTTTAATTTTACGCTCTGATTTAGGATTGTTTTTTTTTTGTTGTTGAATAGACGGACAAGGCGTCGTTACTGGCGGAGGTGGTGAGTCACGTGAAGGAGTTGCGGCGGCGAGCTGCGGAGGTTGCGCGGCGGGGTACGGACGGCGGCGGCGGCGGCGCTGTGCCGTGGCCGTTCCCCAGCGAGGAAGACGAAGCGACGCTCTGTTACTGCGATAGCGAAAACAGGGTCATGAGAGCGACGGTTTGTTGCGACGAGCGGTCCGGTCTGAACCGGGATTTAATGCAGGCGATCCGGATGGTTCACGCGCGGGTGGTTCGGGCCGAGTTGATGACGTTGGGAGGGCGGACGAAGAGCGTGGTTGTGTTGGAGTGGAGAGGCGGAGACGGCGGCCGGAGAGAGGAGGAGTTCGTGGGCCTGAGGCGGGCCTTAAAGGCCGTGGTCGAGAATCAGGCCCAAAATGTTTGGGGTAATAAACGGGCTCGGGCCCAAAGCCCATTGGAGGATCCGTTTTTTATGTGCTGACGTGGCCTTCAGGGTCTTCAATTGGGAATCTGGGAATTAATTTTTTGCTTGGTGGAAAATGGAAAATGAAGCAGCTCCAGCACAGAGAAAGCGACCGACATGTCGGCTGTCGCATAAGATCGAATAAGTAAAAATGAAACATTTGCGATGAATCATGTCGAAGGCGTATCTAAAATTATACTTTAAATTGCGTGTTTTTTTTTTTGATTTGCTTTAAATTGCGTGTTTTATTTCCTTTTAAGAGTCGTTCGTGTTTTCATGTATACATTTTAATTTAATGAACAATATTGTTTGTCTTTTACGTAACAAACTAGATTTTGTAATCTTAATCTGAATTAGATTTAAAAAAAAAATGAATATATGAATTAAACTCGAGATATTTTGAAATAAAGTAAATAGTTGTTGACATTTAAATCGCAACCCATGTATAAAATCACTTTTTGATTCACGAGAGGGTTGTGTAAAACTGTTGGGGTTTTATGACCATTTTTATGTTACTTATCGGTATAGATTAATCTACTTCTTAAAATTAATTGATGACGATAGAGATAAAACTTTCGTAAGTTATTAATTTGACGAATTTTTTAGTATAGTAAAAGGTGTGAATCTCTAACATTATTTTGTGAAACGCAAGCGATAATAACACTATTTGAAAGGGTAGTTTGACAACAAATACAGTTGTAGAAATCAAATAATTTTTGTTTTCAAGTCAATAAATCGTAAACATGTAATATATTGATTATAACTAAACTATATTTTTATCGACTTAAATCTCAAATAAGTTAAATTAAATGGATAAATAATTGACATTCATATATTAGCACAGATGGGTTGATTATAAGTGACTGTCTCGGAGGGGCTAAAGTAAGTAGCCACATGCAGCTGAATAATGAATAATTGAGCTGATAAAAGTATATGAATAAAAAAAAAACAAATGTAATTCTCAACAAAAAAAAAAACAAATGTATATGGCCGAAAATTTGTAATTTATTGTAAGAAGAAAAGGCAAAAATGAAACCATTTGATGACACGTGTCAATGACGAGTGAAGCGCTGAATAATTGGAGTTAAAGACAATACACTTTTTTTTTTTAAGACAATACATTTTTTTAAGAGAGTTAAAGACAGACGTCTCCTCCCTATCCTCGTCTGTGCATATCTATATCCCAATAATTAGAGATAATAAAATTCGAAATTATGGCCTTATTAGCTCAGTTGTATTCATAATAATAATAAAGAAAAAGCATAAATTTCAATTTCACCATTTTCGTTGTTGTTGAATTAAAATTGTTTTTAAAATTTATTATTAAATTCTTTGAGTAGAGGAAAATAAACCACTAACCGAAGAAATCATGGAGTTAAATTGCTTACCTCTAAGCAATAATAAGAAAAACATGCGGTTGAATTAAATAATGATAATAATAAAATTTCAATTATTTGTTTTTCATTAGAAAAATATTTAGATTATGTCTGGATCACATCTAAATATTAATACCCACATATATGGTTTAATATGAACCACAAATTCTTTTTCTTATTTATCTCTTTTTATTTTTTGGATTTAAAATAAAGTGAAATATGACTTATATTAATGAAGATTATTATTTCTAAATATTTCTCTTTCTTTCAGGGTGCGTTTGGAGTACCGGTTTGGTTATTATAGACAGAAAGATTATGATAAACAGTGGGTTATGATAAATGGTAGGTTATTATAAATGATGTTTGATGGGCAAGTTATTATACAACGATTATGATAAACGGTGGGACAAACATGGATTGAGTGATTATAACCAACGCAGCCGTTTACATAAACGGGGCCCACACACACCCTTATCTCAAAAATAAAATATATGGGGGGAGTTTGGTAGAAAATTGAGAAAAGAGCCAAAACGGAAACACGATATGAATCTGTATCTCATCTCCATTAAAGTGGGGATGGAGATTTGGATAAGGTTGAAAACGATTCCACTTTGGCATAAATAACAAACCAAATCACAAATAGAGCCAAAATTCAGCCATAGTTCATCATTTCAGTTGGGAAAGGCGGGAAGCGAAATGGTTCGTCCAATTCGTAAGTTTTCTGTACATTTTTTTTTTCTCTTTTTTCATGTGATTGAAGTGATAAGTTTCAGAATCGATTTATTTGTGAAATTATTGTTGATTTTAGGCCTAAGATCTTGCTGGGGATTTGTTCCTGAAATGGCTGCGATTAGGCCGACCTCAATCCCCAAGAATCCCTTTCTTTTCTCATCCTTTTCGGTTGGGACAAACTCTCTTTCTGTGAGTTCTTTAATCTCTCTGTTTTTTGTTGTTGTTTTTTAAATTTTAAGCCCGGTTAAATAACTATTTGGTTTTTTATTTTTGAAATTATATGTTTTTTCTTACTTGTATATGTATTTGAAAATAAAAAGTAGCTTCCAAAAGTTTGTTTTTATTTTTAAAAATTGGGTGGTATTCACCTGATTTTTTAGGGAAAGATGGATACATGATAAGAATGATGGAACATATAGAAGAAAATTTGAATAAGAATAGACTTAAATTTCAAAAATAAAAAATAAAAAATCAAATGGTTATAAAATCGGGGCCTTAGTTTTAGGTTTTTTGAATTTTGAATTTTGAATTGCATTGATAGATGAAGGAAGAAACCGACAAAACTCATCTGGAAGTGCCTTCTAATCGCACTCATGAGTGAGCTTTTTTCTATTTCTCTTGTGACATTTTTTCTTCTGCTCATTAATTTGGACACATTTGGTTTTGGATAAGGAGAACGAGAATGATTATGAAAATAACGGGGAGAATGGTAATCAGTGTTTGAGGTGAAGAAAATGATTAGGAAGAGTATAATAATACGGAGAGAGATTGATTATTAGTGTTTAAGGTGAAAAAAATGATTATGAAAAATGGTTACTTATTACTTTTGTTTGAGGTGGAGTGAATGATTATAAAAAGAATTATTATTGGCGCCAACAAGAGCAGTAGCCCAAAACGGAATCATTAGTGGTGTTTGGGACATGAAATGATTATGGAGAACAAAATTGTGATTATGAGGAATAGTTAGGGGGTCGAGAGAATGAAAATTGGTTATAGGAAGAATAAGATTATGGAAGAATGAATAATAATCATGAGGGAGATGAATAGTGATTATGGGGAGTGGTCAAAATGTAGGTAAATAAATTATTCTCATTCTCCATTTTCCAAATACCCCCTTTACAAATATATTAATGGAACATCCCATTAATTTTCTCATCTGGGTTTTCGGGTGTTTTGAAGGGTGGCGGTTTCAAGAACTTCATTAGGGCTTGCCCAAGAACAGTCAACAGTTATGGGAGTGAAAAATGTGGCTAAAGTAAAAGATGAAAATAAGCTGTTTGATGAAATGAAAAGAAGGTTTCTGAGTTTTAAGAAGCACACTTATTTGTAAGTAGCAGTGGATCAATGCATGATAAAATCTTAGAATTTGTTTATCAAGATAAAAACAAAATTGGGATTGGTTTTAATCCATGGATTACTTTTGAAACAGGAAACATTTAGAGCATTTTCAAGCTCTGGCAGAACTTCAAGCCCCTAAGGTAATTAAGATGATGAGCAAAGCCTTATGATTGCTCTTTTCTTATTCTTATCATATGTTTCTAGTATATTTGTATATCACTTTTAGTTCATTGTTTTCAAGTTTCCTTGGATATTTCAACATAAGCTCACAAGTAGAACAGTTCATGGTGATTTCTTGTGTGGATTCTAGAGTATGCCCATCTAATATTCTCGGATTTCAACCCGGAGAAGCTTTCACGGTTCGCAACGTAGCAAACATTGTTCCGCCATGGGAGGTATAAAGCCTTTGTGGGAATGTCTTGTATTATCTAAGTCAGGCAAGCAAAGAACTAACTTCAAATAATTTTCATTTTACTTCTTATGCAGAATGGACCAACTGAAACCAATGCAGCTCTTGAATTTGCAGTAAATACACTTAATGTAGGTTGTTTTTCATTATTCTGTCTGTTAAGTTTGACCTTTATTGTCTCTACATTTCATGTTCTTCACATATGAAAAAGCATTTATTTCATGAGTTCTTAACAGAAATGTTTTTGTGCTAAAGGTTGAGAACATTTTAGTCATTGGCCACAGTAGCTGTGCTGGAATTCAGAGCCTTATGAGCATGGAAGATGATGCTACCAACTCGAGGTTTCAATTTCGCTAACTCTATCGAATTTTTTGTCTGGTTTTTCAGTTTGGTGTTCGTTTTCGAGCTGTAATTTATAGGTTATTCTGCTATGGTAGCTTTGTTCATAAGTGGATGGTGAATGCAAAAATTGCCAAGTTAAGAGCAAAAGCTGCTGCTGCACAACTTAGTTTTGACCAACAATGTAAACATTGTGAAAAGGTACAGATCTTCTTGATATTAGATATCGTTTTCATCTCGAAATTAATGAGCAATGAGTGGAGTAGTTAATCTATTTTATAAACCAATTGTCAACTAATTGTGAACTGCACAAACTTGGTTTGAATTTCGTTCATCTTCCACAATTGAACTTTTAGATTAGAATCTGTTATTTCATTAATTTGTTTGCAAAGCTCAAGCTATCCATCAACATATACAAGTCCTTAGTTTAGTATGCTACCCTATTGAGTTGGATCTAAGACCTTTGTATTTATTTTACAAGTCAAGACTATTGATTTCTTTGCTCAATATGTAAATAGTAAAATAGATTGAGTTACAAATAAAGTTGTCCCAAATAAAGATCATGGATATATGAGTGATATAAATCGTTTCTATATAGAAGATCCTTTGGATGAAAAAAAAAACAATGTTAGGAGGCTTATGACCAAAGTGAAAAGATACCATATCAATGGGAAGATCTATTCATGATTGTTAATCTTATCAATTGGTATCAGAACCATGCCCCAAAATTAGCCATGTCGGTGATTCCGTAGTTTAGGACAAAGAAGTTAGAACCTAGAAAACATAGTCATGACAAAAATTCGTTCTATTAGACTAGGAGGATACTCTCAGGAAAAGAGAAGTTGGTCAAACAAAGTTCCATTGGTTAGAGAAGAAAAAGGTCATAGGTATATAAGTAATGTCAATCATCTTCGTTGGAATGAGACCTTTTTGAGTGAAACTAGATTATGTCCGAAGTGGACGTATATTATATCAATATAGAGATCTGTCTAAGATTGTCATCCTTATCTACTTCAAAAATGACTTTAAGTCAGGGTGATTCCTTATCTAGAATTTAATATTAGGCGAGTGAGTATAGCAAAGTCAATAATCGGTTGTCTAGTGAAAATAGTTGAGATGCACACAAGTTGATTGAGAAGATTACTAATCTTGTGACTTCCCTTTTTGCCACCAGGAATCAATCAACCTTTCATTGAAAAACTTGACGACGTACCCGTGGATCGAAGAGCGGTTAAAAAAGGAGTCGCTTTCTGTTCATGGAGGATACTACGATTTCTTGACTTGTACATTTCAGAAGTGGACTCTTGATTACAAGAACATCAGCAGAGTTGATGATGATCACGGATTTCTGATCAAAGATCAATCAGTATGGTATTGATTTTTTTTTTTAATATAATAATAAATCATCATCTTCTGGAACTTGGGGAGCAGCTGCTGATATCATTTCAAAGACAAGGCTTTTGTGAATAGTGTCTTTAGTTTCCTGAATTTGATGATTGATATGCTATATGAATAGCTATTGTATATGAATTTGGGGAAGAATTCGAATAACAAAAAAGTATCAATTATAGATGAAAAGAAATATATTTGGGCAAATACTTTGATTCTATGCCAGATTTAATCAGAATGTTATAATATTCTGCTATGGGGTTCCTATGGACGAAGCAAGCAACTAATGCTCATGAAAAAGAGAGAGGTGTATTTAATTATTAGGTGTATCAATTTTATTAATGATATATTCTTGTATAAAAAAGGTTCGTGGTTTCATTATTGGATAGAAATCTAGTTAAATATTAAGGTCACGAGTTTGATCTTATTTACAGAACCTTGATTATTGTAACAAGACATAGAAAATGATTATTCGAAATTGAATTTTTCATTTCTTAGTTTTCCAATACTCTCTTAATCACTATATAACTTTAAGATGAGTCTAATCTAGCATGGGGAGATTATAAGTTTAATTATTTATTCTTGAATAAAAAAAATTATTTATTCTAAATTGTTGAATTAAAAAAAAAAAATTATATCTCAATTATAGTTTGAGCACATTATAGAAACAAAATCTAACTTTTAAAATTGTAAAAATTAAATTACACTTTTCTCAAAATCATAAAAATTAAGATCATATTTAATAGAAAATTTGAGCTGTATAGCAACTTTTTCACCAGAGTTTATAGTTATAACACATTTTAAAAAATAATTCTTTTATAGCAAATTCTGCTATTTTAAAAAAAAAAAAATTCCTTTTTTGATAGAAGACTTTGATAGAATCTATCATTCTCTAGTGATGGAAGTCTATCAATTTTATGAGTGATTGATTCTATCAGTTCTTATTGATAGACTCTTAATAGAATCTGATGGAAGTCTATCAATTTACTTTATTTATTAGTAATTGATTCTATCACCCTTTATCGATAAAATCTATCAATATGAAGTCTATCAATTTACAATTTTTGCTATATGTGCAAATATTTTTATTATTGTGCTATTCTTGTAATATTTTATCCATTTTGTAATATACATGCAAAAGCCCCTATTTAATACTTATTACTTCTTTTAATTTAAAAGTTTGGTTTTTGAAATTTTATTTCTGAAAATTAAATCTATAAATACTAAGTCAATTTTTTTAAAAAAATAGTTTAATGAAAGACTCACCATTTTTATAAATGAATGATTAATTTGTATTCGGATTGAACCCTTAATATTCTTTATCACTACTGTTATAATTAGCATAGGAATTTCACTATCCCCCATTTTTCTGTCTTTTTTTTTAACTAAAAATATTAAATAATATTCTTTACTTACCTAAAAAGGAATAAAGATGGAATAAAAAAAATTCGTTACTTGAAAAAGAATGAAAAAGGAGTACGAATACGTATATTTATTGTGTAAGCTTGTATTGCACTCGATCTCTATACATTTGAATGTTGAAAGGTTGCTTTTAGCATCTTTTTTTAGGCCCCAAAAGAAAATTAAAGTGAAAAAAATAAATAATAAAGGCAAAAGAGTTTCAGACGCCAATAATGCTGAAATAATATAAGAGTTTCGAGATTTTCATTTATCTATATCAAGAGTCTCATTTTAATCACAATTATTTATCGTGATTTTTGTACAATTATAGATTAATTACCAAACAATATGGTGAGATATAAAATTTCACGAAGATAAATGGTAGTTATAAGTTATAAATTTAATGTTTATTTATTTAATTTTTTTTTTGAGAAAGTTATAAGATTAATGTTTGAACTTTATATATATATATATAAATGTCTAATAAGTCTTTTAGACTTTTTTTTTTTAAAAAAAATAAGTCTTTTAGACTTCTTTTAATTAGTTTAACTAATAAGTCTTATGCCTCTTAAGATTTATATTTATTTGGTTTAACTTCAAAAAAATGTCTATATGCCTTTAAACTTTCAATCTTATGTTTAATTTTGTATGTTTAATTCTTTAAAAAAAATTGTGTTGAATATATATATATATTTTTAAAAAAATCTTATTTGAAACTTTTTAAGATTCAATAACTTACCCTATAGTGAGTAGTTGTACCCTTTATATAAAGTTTGTCGTCCCTCTTCTCCCACTTTGTACTAAAAAAAATAAAATAATAACTTACCATATAAGATTGGAACACGTAAAATTCAATTTATATTAGATATAGCTTCTTCGTTTTTTCTTTTTTTCTTTTTTTTAAAAATTATTATTATTATTTAATGAATGTGGGTCAATTATAACTCTATACTTAAAATCAAGGGGAAAGAAATGCTTAAACCTTATTATAATATGTTCCAAATCAAAAAAAAAAAAAAAAATACTGAATATTTTCCTACATTGATGGAAAATAAGCAATAAAATATATAGTTGGATAGAAATGTTTCAATAGGTGCAATATAATATATGGGGCAGATGAAGAGAATGCTAACTCAATAAAGAAATGGGCAGTTTGTGTTGTCACTTGTCACACTTTTAAATAATTAATCAATTAATTATTATTTTGGATGTTTGAGCATTGCATTCCCATATGAACAGAGCCAACCAAATTTATTTGGGATACAATTTTCAAGTGTATGTGTCAAGAAAAAGAGAAACTTATCACATGAAATTTTTGGGTGAACTTAAAAAAGCTTGTAAATGAAATATCCCTTCTTTGATTAATTACCCAACAAAATAAGGCAACCTAACAAATAAGAGGAAGATCTTCTTGTTCTCAATCTTTCCTTTTTTGACAATCACTCTCTTTATAAATAGGGTTGGTTCAAGAATAATATGGTTTAAAGTTTCTTTTGGAATAATCTCAACTTTAACTGTATTATCTATTTCCTTTTCAACATTAAATTATTAAGAAAAATACTTTTTTAGTGTATAGATTTTGAATCAAGTTTTTATGTAATCCAATATTTTAATGTAAATGTTAGTAACGCAGTTGATTATCTTATTTAATATTAATATATTTTAATTCTATGGTCACGGGTTCGAGCCCAAAATTGATATTTTACTCTCAACTCTTTCATTTTTTATTGTGTTCAATTTTAATCTATAAATAACAAAGTAATTGATTATGTAATAAATAGTTAATTAGGATGATGATTAAACTACTTTTAAATTTCAATACATTTGATGAAGTTCTTATTTTGGTCTTAACATAAAACTTAACTTTTTTAAAAAAAAATAAGTAAACTAATAAATTCAAAAGATACACAAAAATTAGTAAAGATATTTTATTTTAAAATAAAAAAAATATTTTTTTCTATATTATTAAAGATAACCATGTTTTAGCTAAATTAAGTTAGTTTAACTATCACTGAATTTTTATACTATTGATTTGAAGTACAGAAAAACTAAAATTTAGCTCTCAAAATTTACCTAATTAAAATTTGTTAAATGCCCCTCTCTAACTAATACCACAAAATATTTGAACTTTTTTTTTTAGAAAAAAAAATGTTTGAACTTAATTACCTGAAATAAACCCATAAAATAATATAATCGTTAAACAATACGGTTAGGCCTATTTGATAAATTATGAACTGGCTTACAACTTTGTAAAATTTAAAGATAAGATAGGTAAATAAATAAATAAATTATTCCATATAATAATTATTTTAGAAACAAATAATATCACACGATTTGCACACAAAAAAGAAAAACAATGTGTCCTCTCTTTTTTTGAGAAATAAACAATGTATACTTATGAACATTAGATTATGAGTTTATTGATTTAAATAATAATAGCAATAATAATGAGTTTATTCCCCGCTCGTTTTTTTTTCAAATGCCCCAAACTCGTTATGAACTTAAACAAAATAATCTTTTTTTTTATAAATTATAATTTCGTCCGCTTTCTCTCCCATAAAGTTTTATCATTTTTTTTTAAATCGAAAAATCCGAACTTCGCTTCAATCCCTTATACTCGGGGCGACACTAGTCCATCCTTAGAGTGTGACACCGAAATATTTCGAAGGGTATTATAGTTTAAGCGCTTTCGAACGCTTTAAACCAGTAATCTCTCATAGAAGCATGCCTTGAAATTCTTATTCTCAACGGTTGAGCTAGAATGACAGTGAAAGTTTTATTGTTTCGTAGAATGTACTTAAATATACTATCCATGTTAGATTTCTTCAAAGCTAATAATCATTCACTTTAATTTTTTTTTTTTTTAATTCAACATTTGTGACTTGAATTCATAATAAATTTATAATACATACGAATATCTTCGTGACAATTCAATTTGGAGTTAACTATTAGTAAATCAACTTTAGTGCAATCCTTTTTGGCCTTAACTTTGATATTGTGAAAGTTGTTGAAGAGAAATAATTGTATGTTGCTCTGACATCATGCACTTAGTTGGTTAAATTTTATTTATCGATTTTTTTATGATTAAAAATAAATCAATGACTAAAATTTAGCCACAATAATGTCTTAACAACATACCATTATTTCTCATATAATAATAGTAATATTTAACTTTGGTCACAAAGAAAAATTGGTTAGTACAATCACTACTTCTAAGCATGGTTGTAAATTTGTAATCATCAGATTTGGTTGGTTTGGATGCAATGAAAACTCAAGAATGATGGTACAAAATATGGAACAAACCATTAAAACAAAACACAATGCTTACGTGGTTTACAAGTGATGTGTTAGTACATTCTCATACAAAGGAATAAACTATTTTATTTTAATTTATATATAAATATAAATATTAAGTCAATAAGATTAAAACTTTAAAAGAGTTTATATAATATATTGTAAATATATAGGCCAATTCGCTTCCGACTAAATAACTGATGTAACTCAAATCCTCTTTAATTGATGGTAAGATTATGAGAAATTACGATACAAAATTAAAGGGAGATGGTGTGATCTAAAGTGTAAAGCATATTAATCTGTAAATAGTCAAATAATTGACTTAACTTTTTTTTTTCATGCACGATGAATTTTTAGGAGTGATTGAATTTTTGAGTTGGAGAGAGAAGAGTAGAGGAAAGAAAAAAAGTGAAGTGATTTGAAAAGATGAAATATTTGTTTAAGAATTGGTATTTTGAAAAAGAGATGTTAATTTTTTTTTTTTTTGGAGATTTGTGTCTTTAAAAGAGATGTTGGAATTTTTATTTTGGAATGGATGTTTAAGAGAATTTTTTTAAAAAAAGTTTTATATTAATTTTTGTTATAATAAAGTTTGATGGAATGTAACGAGGAGTTGAGAGAAATTGTTATGTACGAAAAAAATAAATATGGAGTTGGAATAATTTTCTTTCCTCTTTTCTTTCGACTCCTAAATTTAATCACCCCTTAGGTAATAAATGGAATAAAAATAAGTAACTTTTAATCACAAAATCAAATCTAAATAATCTAAAATATGAAAATGGTAACCTGATTTAAACTCCTAAAATATGTCAAATAAAGTGTGATTTCTTTTTTTTTTTTTTTTTTTTTTCAAAAGAGCAAAAACAATTATGTCGGAATTGTCGGCAAGCTAAAGTGTGTAAATTAAAAAGAAAGAAAAAGAAAAAGAAATATAATAGAAATTAGAAGGTAAAGAGTAATTTTATCAAAAAGAAAAAAGAAAAAAAGAAGGTAAAGAGTAATTAAGGCATTAAGCAAAAATGATTAGAAGCAGAAGCAACGCCGCATTCAAAGTTTTGTGATGGAGCCGTTTCGTCCGACTCACAAATTGGCCAACAAAAACAAAGAAACTTTATAAAAAAAAACAGCACATGGGTTTTGAAATTAAAATCAAAATTTTCTTTTTGGTCAATTTAAGGTGGCTATATATTGGCTACTATTTTTTCTCTCTCGACAAATTTAAGTTCGAATATCAAATAAAATAAAATAAAAATATAATTAAATTATTAATTTAGTCGAGAAATTAGAATTCATATTATTATTGAGTTAGGGTTTCTTTATATTAAAAAAATAATAAGAATTAGGAGAGATTTGATGAAGATAAAATATTGTTTCGATGGAGTTTTTATGAATAAGCTGCCAAAATTATTGTCTAAATAGGAAAATTATGAGTGTCGACTTAGATAACATATCTTCATTTAGATAGAAGATTATGAAATTATCTACAAAACTTTCTATAAGAATTTATGAAAATTTTATTCATAATTTTACGATATATATATATATATATATATATATATATATATATTTTATATAGGATTTTAATTTTAACACGCCTACTTAAAATAGTTTCTATTTTGAGTTTATCAATTTTAATTTCGCTCTCAATTTTATTTTTATTAGATCGAATATTTGTTTGGAATTGACAAACTTTGATAGTATCGACATTTATCTTAACATTAATTAATGATGAAAAAAAATAGTCTATCTTATCTATATATTATTGTAAGGTATCTACTTTTTCTAACGCATAAATTCAATAACAATTAGACACTCATAAAGTTGGAAATTTTGAACCTCGAAATTAGCACATAAAATAATGAAGGCAATGAATAAAGTGAGCCATGCTTGGATTAAACCCATTTGGGATAAGACATTTAAGACACCCATACTTTTGAATGTGAAGGTCAAATTCAACTCACATTGATGTGAGTTGTTTCAAAAAAAACAAAAAAAACACTGATATGAGTATATAGTACACACACCAACTATGACCGTCAACTTTCACCGGTAACACAAACAAATAGTCGGTTTCAAAAAAAAAAAATTGACTTAGCAACTTTGAATTTTGATCTTCTAAAATTTATGTTCCATTGATTCGTTTTTAGATTCTGACACAAAGATATAATGTAACATTTTGAGGATCGATTAAGAAATTAATTCACACAACCGCCCAGTCATTGTTTCGCTCTTAAAAAATCTTTTTTCTTTTTGAAATAAGGATAATCATGTTTATCTTTAGGCCAGACACCACTTCTTTTATAAACAAGATATATACTTCATCAATTATCAAGTTTAGGAAAGCAATGGTCTGATTTAAGGCTGATTATGTTATTTTTTTGGACAAATTTAAATAGTTGAATGGTCAATCCATCATCCATATTTTTTTAAGTTGGATTTAATTTGGTTTTGGAATTGTGTTAATCTTCTTATTCTTTTTTAAGAATAACTCTTAACATAACACACATATATATGTAAAGAAAAAAAATACATCATACTATACTTAAACTTTGATATTATTAATGTATAAGTGTATATTTTTTGTCAATATGGTTATATATATATGATTTTTAATTTGGGTTGATTAGATTTAGTTGAACAAAGTTAAGAATTACTACCCAAGAATCAATCTGAATAAATTACAAAACTATAATTTAATTCAATCTATAAAATTATAATTCAATTCAAGTTTGAGTTGCCCAGTCAAAATTCTTTGAGTTATCAATTTTTTTTTCATACATCCCTATCAAGTATGGAAGCTGCATACAAAAGTACAGTACATGATGGCTACGCTATCAAAATTATTTGAAAAGATTTCAATTCAAATTTATAACTTCTTTCCTAAACATTTTATATCAATTTATTATAATTTTCTTGCCCATAATTATGTGTTTAGGATCACAAAACTAAATTGAAATGAACCAATCAAACAAATCAATACATCACCAACACTTTTATAACATCACATAGGAGAGATTCAATTAAACTTTACATAATTTCATATATATTTGGAAGCGACTAAAAAATAAGTAAACTTTACATAATTTCATATATATTTGGAAGCGACTAAAAAATAAGTTGCTAGTTTAAATAGTGGTTTAAAATGTGTGTGTAAATATATTTAGGAAATTTGTCTTCCATACAACATTTTTTGTTCTTCATTATAATTGTAGTACATTTTTAAAAATAATTTCATTTATAGTACATTTTGTCCAAAATTTATTTTATAACATCGTTAAATTTCTATCAATTCAACTGGTTTACTTCAAAAGTTTTTTTTTAGTACAAAGTGGGGAAGGTAGACTAACAAACCCTATATAGAAGACATAATTACTTTATAATAATATAAGAGTTAAATATCAATTTCAAATTTGAAATCGTGACCGTAGAATAAAATGAATTACGACCAGAAAGATATCCAACTATACGATTACCTCTCCATAATTTATTATAGCCTAATAAATGAACATGTTTTAGATTAAATAAATAAACAGTGTCCCTTTTTTTTGTGTGTGTGCTTTGTTGTTTTGGGAAATGGGGGATGCCTTTGTTTTCTCTCTCTAACCCTAGAATTGGAAAGGCGGTGGGTTCTTTCCTTTCCCCCATCATCTGTAGTCTGACGTGTACATCCCCACTGGGCCCCACCCTCCACCTCCTCAACAGCGGCGCCACTTCTTCTTTCCTTTCTTTTCAAACTTCACCCACTCTCCTCTCTCTCTCTCTCTACATTTTCTCTCTCTACACTTTTTATTTTTTTATTTTATAAACAAATTCCCCACTCCCTCTCATTTCTCATTTCCCATTCTCTCTCAATTTCTAAAATATAACTTTTTTTTTAAAAAAAAATAATAATTTTTTTTGTTGAGGATTTTGAAGTAAAGAAAATGAAAGCCAATTTCCCTCACCCCAAGAGCAAAACTTCCAATATGTTATCCAAGTTCCATCTACCCGACCCGTTTACCCATCAACCCGACGATCACTCCGCCGTGCCGCCGCCGCCGTTCAATCACGGCATCTCCACCTCCTCCGCCACCGACGGCTCCACAATCGAAGTGGTGAGGCGGCCGAGGGGCCGCCCACCGGGTTCCAAGAACCGCCCGAAACCGCCTCTCTTCATAACCCGAGAAGCCGAACCGGCGATGCGGCCGTACGTTCTTGAAGTACCGGGCGGAAGCGACGTCGTTGAAGCCATCACGCGGTTTTGCCGCCGGAAGAATTTGGGGCTTTGCGTACTAACCGCCTCCGGCACGGTTGCTAACGTCTCTCTCCGGCAACCCTCCGCCTCACCCGCCGCCGCCGTTACTTTTCACGGCCGGTTTGAGATCCTCTCCGTTTCCGCTACCGTTTTGCCTCAAACGACGCCGTTTCATATTCCCGACAGCTTCTCTATCTCCCTCGCCGGACCTCAGGGGCAGATCGTCGGCGGCCTTGTCGCCGGCGCGTTGATAGCCGCCGGCACCGTTTTTGTCGTCGCCTCTTCGTTTGATAATCCATTGTACCACCGCCTCCCCGATGAGAATTTGGGTTCCGGCGGTAGCGCCGGCGAGGTTCATTCGCCACGTGTCTCCGGCGGCGGAGATAGTAACGGACACGGACACGGACACGGGCAGGGGCAGAGTCACGGGCAGCAACTTGTGGAATCGTGTGGGGTGGCTATGTATAGTTGCCACGCGCCGTCCGATGTAATATGGGCGCCGACGGCGAGGCAACCGCCGCCGCCGCCGCCGTACTAATACTTTAATTTTCATTTTTTTCCGTTATTTTTTTTAATTTGAATTTTTAATAATCTTCTTTTTCTTTTTGTTACTCTTTTGTTAAATTTGTAGGGTTTGTAGTTTGTTGTAGAATTTTTAGATTTTTGATTGATTGAAAAATAAATCTTTTTTCTTTTTATTTTTTTTAATTGTAATAATTCGAACGGTGGCTGCTGGATGGTGGCTTTCGGTTTCATATTTTTAATTTACACGCAACAAAATTAGGAAAATTATTTAATTTAAAGTTCATCTTCTTTTAATTCTCTGTTAATTTTGCAGTTTGCAACTTGCAAGATCTAGTGTTCTGGGGTAAATTTTAAATTTTGTAAACCGTTAAAATTTAGTTTTTATAATTTAGTCCTATTATTTTGAGAAATATGGAGTTATTTTTATGATATAGAAAACTATAGTTTAATCTTTTTGTTTAAGAAATATCTAAAACTAGTTCGTGAGTGTAAAAAAAATATAATTATAGATGTACAAATGATTCGGCTATTAAGAGAACTCTAAAACTAGTTCAAATGATTCAATTGAAGATCGAATCTATGATTTTTTTTTTCATAAATATATAAATTAACATTAAAAGGCATACATTGTTTTTTTAAAAAACAAACCGAGAACAGGCATACATTGTTAATATATAAATTTTGGGCATTGCCTAGCACCAAAATATATTAAAAAAATAAAAATACGTAGAAAGTATTTATAAATTAATGTTATATGCAAATTTCAAAAGTATTTAAAAATTAATGTTATATGCAAATCTTGAGCTTTAAAACTTTAAAGAAGTATACCTTTAAAATTTGTACTTTCGATTAATAGTACTCCATCTCCAAGAAGTTTAAATTTATATTTATTTTTATTCCCTCTCTTTTAATGATATAAAATTTAATGGTTATATAAAAAAAATTATTTTTATTTTCAACGACTAATAAAGGTGAAAGATTCAACACGTAAGTATTATTGAGTATTACAAGATGTCACTAAATGTGTCCTTCTTATGACTACGTAGGAAAGATGTATATGTAATTAAACCTTACTTTTTAAAAAAACTATGTTGAATATATTTGATTAAAGTTAAACTGCCAACAAAAGAAATAGATCATGAATTTTTTTTTTTTTTTTTTGGCAAAATATAGTTGATTAATGTATGCTTAATTACTATTAAAAAAAAGTTATGAATTTGAATTTCCTTACTCATATTAATAAATTAAAATAAATATCGGTTGCAAATATTATATAGAAGTGTAAAAGTAATAATTGTTTTAGGAGGAGAAATTTAAATAATACGCGATAAGCAAAAAGAGCATAAGTTAAAAATCAGCTTTGCATGGAACCATATTTTTTATTATTCCCACTGCACTTATCTATGAGAAAACCTGAGCATATATATTTTAATTACTTTTTTTTAATAATTATAATTAGTCAATTCTACTGTTTTTTTTTTCATTGAAAGATAACCAATTCTACCCTCTCAACTTTAATTAAGTTATATATTTCTTAAAAGAAAAAAGATATTTTTTAAATTCAAATATAGATTGGAACAATGTTTTACTCATATGCATTTCATTATATTATTGAGTTATAACAAAAAAAATATATCATACTACCTTAAACTATGACTTAAGGGAAAATCATTTTTAGACAATTTTACCCTTTAAATCATACCCTAAATTACAAAAATGTCATTAATTGGAAAATAAAAAAAATTCAAATAACGTAGAAGATATTTACAATATCATTTAGATTTTTATCCGTAGAAGATAAGATATTTTTTATCAAATCTCATAAATTTTATGACTAAGTTAGAAGATAAGAGATTTCAGCGATCAAATGAATATATTTACAATATCATTTAAATTTTCATGTAGAAAATAAGATATTTTTACCAAATCTCATAGATTTTATTTGATATTTTATATTCTAATTAAAATAATAAATTGAATTTTCCAATCCTATAAATAGTTGTCTTCATTTTATTTACAAGAACACTTTCTGTTTGCTTGGATTTATTTTTCTTTATTTTTTTGTTTTGTTTTCTGGTTTATGATAAGTTATGTTGGATTATTTACCTTAACTTTCATCTAATTTTTCTTTTGTGCAATATTTTTTGTAGGGATTTTTTTTTTGCATAATTGTTGCCTTTCAAAAAAATACTTAGTGATCTCAAAAAAAATTTGAAGAAATTATAAGATTATCATCTGAGGTTAGTGCATGAATTCTTCAATTTCAAAAGTTTGGTAACAATGATTTCCTACTATATATATATGTATAGTTCTCTATATTTTGTTTACGAACACATTTGAAACTTTCTTTTTTGCTTGAGGTTACTTTCTTGGTTTTTTTTTATAATAAAAATTTTAGTTATCTTATTTTTGTTGGATTATTTACCTAAACTTTTATGTAACTTTTCTTTTGTTGCAATAATTTTTGTAGGGATCTTTTGTTGTTTAATTGTTGACTTGAAGATGTAGGATTTTTTTTTTGAAGAACTATAAAATTATCATTTGAGGTTAAATGTAAGTTCATAGATGTATACTAATAAATATATTTAGCTTATTTATATTTATAATTATAATAATGATATAACTCTTATAAATTTTATAATTCAAGAGTAATTGGTCTATTAATAGATAAATTGAGAAAAAAATTAAAGAGTATCGCTTTTTAAAAATCAGAGATAAAATTTAATTTTAATTCAATAAATTTTATTAATTTTTTTAAAATAATAACACCTATTATTTTTTAAGCTCAAAATAAATAATTAACTGTTTTTTAACATAAATGTGAATTTTAATAAATTTAACTAACGTGAAAAAATGGTTATAAAATTCAATATTATATCGAAATTATTATTTGATGATTTAAATTTAGCCTAAAAATGTTTAAACAATTTATAATTACTAGAACTTTGGAACGTGCTCTGCACGGGAGATTTTTTCTGGCATGTGAGATTATATTTTTATTTATTAAAATACTTATAAATAATATATATATATATATATTAAATGAGTAAGTAAAATATTTATTATCTACTTTATTTAAAAATCTCATGCAATGTAGTTCAAGATAAAAGTGAAATAAAAAAATATACATATCATAATTTTCTTCATAAAATTAAACTTCTTTAAGAAATAAGTTTTCGTCATGCTAAAATCTTGCTTTGTACACAATATTTTTTTTCATTCATTTATTATTTTAGTTTAATTTACGAACATCGAAGCCATCTTTTAAAAAAAAACCTCGAAACCATCACCTCTCTAAAATCTTAAAAATCATATTTGTGCTTTCTTATTTTATCTTATATTTTATAAATAATAAAAAATAAAGAAAATATTGATTTTTTTTTTAAAAAAATTCATAAAATCTATTATCTACATCTTCTACCAATTTTGATGAAACATATGTTTTTTAAATATTAATTTAAAACATAATATTATATTAAATCTATTGTTCTCTACAATAATAATAATAATAATAGTATATAGATTTATATTTAAATTTAAAAAATATATAATTAGTAAAATTGATAAAATTTAAGTAGCTTCTTATGTCAAAATATGAGTAGTACTTCAATGATATCACGTATCACAGAATAAGCAACAAATTACATGTTAAGTCATATTTATTATAATAACAAATTATAATAATAATATAAAAAAATAATAATTATAAAAAATTACCTTTCATTAATGGAAGAATGTAATAAACCCTTCTTCTAAATTTTAAATACTCCATAAATTTAAAAGAAAATTATAAATTAAAGTTGAAGCATAAAATAAATAGAATTACACAAAGAAAACATAATAAAAATAAAAATAAATGAAGAAGAAGAAAATGTTATGTACAACGAATTAAATACAGATTAAAAAAATTGTTCTTTACCTTCGACGACAACCGCTCCCACGAACACAACTCAGTAGCAATGCTAAGACTCCCAACCCGAACAAAATCTGTACATCTGTGCAACATCGATCAAAAGAATTATTAGTAATTTGAATTTTGACGTACAATAAATTTATGGTATTTATAGAAAAAGTTGGAACGCAAGATCTTCTTTAAATTTGAAAAAAGAAAAACTCAATATCTTCATTTGATTTTATACTTATTTAGTTTGAAGATACTAAATTTTAATAATTAATAATAATAATAATAATAAGTCACATTTTAAGTAGTAAAGATAAAGATAAAGAATATTACGTAGATTCTCTTATCTTCTAACTTAATTTATGAGCTTTGTTAAAAATATATTATCTTCTAGAGGATGAAAATCTAAATATCTAAATAATCTAAATAATATTATAAATATATTTACATTTTTTTTATATTTGAATAGAAGATTATGTTGTGTTTGTAATTTAGGGTATGACTTAAAGATAAAATCGTCCAAAAATGATTTTTCTCTTAAGCCACAGAGTATGATATGATATGATATATCCATACATATAGCTTAAACGATACATTTTTTTTTATTTGGAATATGTCAGAATTGAATCTCCTACTTTAAATTATTATTGAATTAAAAAATAAAATATTAATGGAAATGATTTTGAGAATATAATTAACAAAGAGACAATATTTAGCAAAACTAGGTCACGTGGGAGATAAAACAATACCAAGTAATTCATTTCCCTTCATCGATTTTCCTCTATTTGGACTTTTCTTTGCTCAATTTGTATTAAACTGTCACTCTCTTGTGTGCCTAATTGACTCTTTATTTAGACTCGTTTATTAAATTTATCTATATATATTTTTTAAAATATCATTTTTATAAGGTTTTGAAAATGAAAAAAGTTTACATACGTTAAATTTCTAGAATAAATTTGAAGATAGCAAAAATCGATCTAATTACGTTAAATTGATAGTCACAAATTAATAGAATTCAATCAAATAATAATTATAAAGTGGTCTAATAGTCAAAGATAATCTTGAAAAGTTAAAAAGTGATAAGTTTAATGATAAATGGTAGTCACCTACTTAATTAAAAATTAGTTTCTTACTAATTTTCTTGACATCTAATATTGTATAATCAAATGGTATGTCTCGTGATAATAATCGGCGTGCCCGGAAATCGGTATTTAACTCTCATATTATTTGAGAATAGTTGTACCTCTATGTAGAATTTGTTGGTTTTCCTCCTCTCACTTTATACTCAAATAAATAAAATAATCAACATGCATACAAACTGATTTAAACAATTACAAATATATGAAAAATATATATGCTTAATAAATGAAATTTAAAATTTATACCTTTCAGTCAAATTAAATATTTTCTAAGTTGCTATGAAAATAAGAAGTAAATTTCTTTTTTTATTGTTAACTTTCCTTGTCGACCACTAAACCTTGTCTTTGTTTTGTTTTTATAGGTTGTCTTTTTTCTTTTTCTTTTTCCTTTTTCAATCTATCAAAGTTTAGAATTTTGATTTTAATTTCCAAACTTTTATCCATATGGTTGGTTTTATTGGACATATCAAATTTTTTATCCTTCATTTTTTATTAAATTTCAAGTCGAGTTGATATAGAAAAAATTTTATAATAAATAATGGAAGTTGGAGATTCTCATTTTGTGGTGCAATTATTTTATATTAAAAATGTGAGAAATTTTCAACACATTTATAAGGGATATGGGCTAATCCATTCATTTTCAATTAATTTTGAGGTGGAACCTTATATTCTCTAATAATGGAAAAACATCTATACTAAATAAATCTAGTCTTTATTCATTCAATTAAAAATTTCATAATTAAAATTGTGGTTCTAGACCGCTTTGAATATTCATAAATTTTCGAATCAATTTATATATATATATATATATCTTTCAACTAGCCTCACAAACAAATACCTTATCCTTTAATATTTATCTTAAAGTTTGTCTCAAAGTGCTTTTACTTGATTTATTAAGAGAATCAACACAAAGCTTATAACTTGAGATTTTTGGGCTAGGCAGATGTTTTTTTTAATAGATTCGAACATCTTTTCGAGTTTGAATAAATCATAGTAATGAGATTAAAAACCATAAACATTTGACAAAATTGTTTGAGCTAATCATCTTGTCCCACATTAAAAAAATGTAGAAATTTCAACATTTTTATAAGAGATATAGATTAATTTTTTTTTTTTTTAATTTTCAATTAGTTTTAAGGTGGAACATTATATTATCTAATATAGTATCAGAGTTTCACGTAGATTATCGGTCTTCTAAATTCGGTACAACCCAAGAAGATAAAAATCTTTGAATAATTCAAACTTCATTTAAATAATTGAAACTTAAACAAGTATTTGATCCAAACAAATATTTTAATCCATAAATTTCTATCTAATCTAAAATAGTTTTGTCAATATGACACTATCGTAAGTCTTCGGCATCTTTAACGATGAACCCGAAAAAACAAAAAAGTAATATGAAAAACATTTAACTTTGGAGGCAATTAGAATTGAATGGGTGATGGGTATAAAGTCAAAAATGAAATAAAGTCTAGGGTTTGGTGGAAGAGTAAAGATTTGAATTAATTGAATTTGGTTTGAGAACACAACACATAGCCCAAGTCGTATGATTTTGACATTTAAGCCAATTGGATAAATCAACTTCCAAACTTTATTTATTATTTATTCACCCTATTTATTTTTATTTCAACACTATTATTGTCTTTTTCTTGAAGCTTCTAAGAGAATTATTATTATTTTTTTTTTTATAAAAAAAGGTGTGTATTGTTTTGGATAAGAAGTTTGATGGGAGAATTCTCTAGCAAAGTATGGACGTGGACAAGGTGTTGTCGTTTAGCGATACATCTCATCTCAATCCCTATCTTTTCTACAACTTTACTTGAAGATTATTCTCTCTTGGTCCCTATTTTCTTTATAAGAATAATATATATTTTTTAAATTGGTAAATATCAATAACCTATCGACATCGGCCAATGACAATAATAACTCAATAATACCTATATATACCTATAGTTTAAGGGTGTGTTTGGATCCCATTTATGTAAACAGTTGTATTGGTTATAATAACACAACCGATGTTTACCCCACCATTTATTATAAACGATGGTTACCTAAATCCTCGTGCCCGTTTATCTAAATCTTCGTGTCCATAAACCTTACATATATTACTTTTGGTTGTCTAACCAGCCCCTCAAATACTGTTTATTATAATCTCTGTTATAATAATTTGCCCCTCAAACACCATTTATAATAATCTACCGTTTATCATAACCTTTCGTCTATCATAACCAAACCGGTGCTCCAAACACACCCTAAAAAGTTATCAATCCGATTCCACATTTATTATTGATTTCATATATATATATATATATATATATATATATATATATATATTTAGTATATGTATGGATTAAATGTAAACATAACTTACTCCATAGTTGAATAAATAATGGTTTGGAAGGGTGAATAAAACTAGTACAGTGGATCTCAAATATTGTGAATTTGTAGTGATTATTGATGTTGTTATTTATAGGTAAGGTGTGTTTAGCCAAATATAATAACTTAAATCTATTTTTGGTTGTTTCCCGGTCAGTTGTTATTTATACGTACTATTTTATTATGATTTTTTTCGTTTAACATACAAAATCTTAGCTATTAATAAAAAAGTTATTTATAAAATTATAACTACGGAAATTTGTAAAATAAAGATGTAGCACTAGTTCAATAATTGTTTTTTTTTTAAAGCAATAATTCAATAATGTTCATAAATTTGAATTAGTAAATAAAAAAGAAAATGACCATTCATAAAAGTAAACTCAATTCATATAGATATAAAAGAAATGCCAGAATGAGTACAAGTGATCATGTGTCATATTGAAATAGGGAATGACTGTTTAAAACAATAATAAGAAAAAAAAAGAAACAGGTATAACGAGTTGAATTAGTTGCAATCTAATTTAACTTGGCGATCACAAGTTCAAGTTTAATTTTAAAATGTGATATCTTATTAAAATCGCAATCTTCCTTAATTTAAACTAAAAAGAAAGGTGATAACGAAGTCAAAAATAAAGAAAAATTAATCATACATTGATTATGAAAAATAACATATGGTCTTATTGGGAGAAGTTATTAATATGGCTTAATATAATACCGATTTCATTACTAATATGTATACCCAATGGAAATGACATACAAAAGATCTTTTTTAAAAAAAATTGTCAACAAAAGAACTTAAACTCTCTCTCAACATATATTTAAAGACACATAATCTAGTAACCCAAATGTTGAATGACAAAAATTATTTTTATTAAGATCAATAATAAATTTATATCGTAATTATCACTGAACCATACTCGAATTAGCATTTTAAACTATGCCTCTTATAATTATGAAAGAGACAATTGCATTACCGTCTTGTACAATATATATGGAACGATTTATCTCATAAATATAAGTTTTCTTTTTTCGATAAATTTGATGAAGGAAAAATTCATTTGAATTTGGTTTAAAATTAAAAGGGTTGCCTTTCAAAAAATAAAAATAAAACAAAAAGTGTTGAGTGATCAAAAGGCAAATGGTGATTTAGTACATTAGGGCGTGTTTAGTGGAAGCGTTTAGTTAATCCAGATTCTTGATTATTTTCTCAATATTTTATTACTATACTCTCATTTTATCCATAATTTTTTGGCCTTTCTGATTATTTCGAGTGATTTGTTGTTATCCAAAGGTATAATTAAGAATATTTTTCCGTTGTTTTTTTCCTTGAAAAATTGGCTTTGGTAATTGATCCAAATGAAATATTACTGTTAATTAGTAAATTATTTAACTGATTATGTTTATAATTAGACTATTTTTATTTTCTTTCTCAAAATGACAATCTCTTTTACTATCTTTTATTTATCCATTTTTTTCAAGAATTTATTGATTTATTTTATGTTTATGTAACTCTTATATTTATTGCTAGATCTTTTTAACAGAATCTGTTACTAATTGCCTTGTTCTTCAATAATTTGATCATTGAGGATCACATACCAAATTACTGAGGATCATATTTTTGGTATGGTGTGCAATTTTGATCAATTTTGTATTTTAATTGATTTCAAAAAGATAATTATTTGGATGGATCAACATTTTGTTGTTAGAGATATAATTTGATAATAGTATTTTTTGTTTTTAAAATTAAATTTATAAACATTATTTTTGTTAATATCAATTTTATTATTAAAATCTAGTTTTATACCCATCTTAAAGATTTTGGTTTATTATTATGGGTTTTATTTTCCATAGTTAATTTCAACACAATTATGAATTCCAACAATTTTCCAAAATTAAATTACCACATCAACAATTATCAAAAGGTAGATTTAAAATATGATACTTGAATTTAATTATAGTATCTTATTGAAGTAACTTGTTTTCATCATATCAAATTTATTTGAATTCAAAATAATTAAAAATTGTTCTAAAACAATTAAAATTTTCTTTCGCTTCAAAATAATTTTGGATTTTTTCAAAAAAAAAAAAAAAAAATTGAGTGAATTGAACTTTGAAATAATTAATAATTTAAAGTTAATTGAAATTTTAAAACAAATAGTTTTGGATGAAGAATAGACATTAAAAAAAAATATCAAAAATGTTAATTAAAAATTCAGATTAACTTAATCCCTCCACCAAACAACAGTCAGCTTAACTTAAATTATCCACCAAATACAGATTAACTTAATTCTCAGTTTAACTTAATACTCAGCTTAACTTAATACCGACTAACTTAATCACAATCCCTACACCAAACATACCTTCAGGGTTGACTTTAATGCTTCTTTGTCGGACAAATTAAACCTATTCCATTTGGTCGGCACCTTTTTTACTCGCTTTTTAAAAAGATACCAAATTTATATTTGTGATAAGAGAATACATAAATTTACATTCTCTGATTTTGAAGAGTGTATAACGTTAATTACATTGGTTTCAAAAAGAAAACTTTATAGGATTGATTAACCATTCAAATCTTTTTGTTGAATTAGAAAAAAAAGTATATATAAATTCGAATTTACTTTGTTCTTTTTTCTTTTTTTTGAAACAGAATTTACTTTGTTCTAAATATCATTGAACTAACAAATATCTTGAAATTATCCTACTAGTCAAATCTAGAAAAATAATTATAAATACAAGCATTTAAAAAATTAGTAAATGTAATTATTGATATTAATAAATATTGAAAATGTATATAAAAATTATAAGAATTTTTCAAGAATAGGCCAAATTAAAAAAATATTTATAATACTAATTTTTTTTTATCAATTATAGTCATATATATTAATAATTATATGATACAATTATCCGACATCATTAATAATACTACTATATAATACAATATCATTAATGTACTAATAACATATAATATTGTATTAATAATAATACAAAATAGTGTACAATGAATATTGATAAATACCATATATTTTTTTACTGTATATGCAAATATTTTTAAATTTATTTAGATTTATAATTAGTTTGTAGAATAGGTTATCTATTGCAATTTCGCAAAAGTATATTAAGTACTTTAAATTTATTTAAATTTATATATTTTTTGTGAGAATATTTTTTTTTCTTTGGAATATGAAAATAGTTAATGCAATACAATTTTTTCTTAATTCGGTCTTCTTGTATTGTTGAATAAAAAAAAAGGAAGAAGCATGAGATTTCAAAGTGGAATTAATAATTCAACATAAAATTTATTTTTTTAAAAAAACAATTCGACTTGAAATTTCAAATCTTATTTAAATTTAATAGTGTGATCAGGAAAAGGGCCAACCATATTTGTTACTTTTCCTTATAGTCAGAGCACAGATCAAAAGGGCTTCGCCGGAGCCACCTAAGTTCCGTCACCTTCTTTTTTCTTTTCTTTTTTTCTTTGTTGACGTGAGATTTGTGGGACACTGAATTTTAGGTCCCGTATGATAACTATTTTATTTTTTATTTTTTATTTATGAAATTTAAGTTTATTTCTACTCAAAATTTCCTACCATATGTTCCTTTAAGGTGCATACTAAACAAAAACAAGCTATTGGAAGCTATTTTTTTTTTTTACAAATTTTGGTTTTGTTTATTAAAATATAAATAAAACGTAGATATCCAAATAAGAAAAAAGCTATTAATGGAGTTGTTGTAAGCTTAAATTTCATAAACAAAAAAATGAAAAATGAAATGGTTATCAAACAATGCCTTAATTATTATTTTTTTAAAATAAAATAAAAAATCTAGGGTACATTTAGAGCACCGATTTGGTTATTATAGACGGAAGGTTTAATAAACGATGGGTTACGATAAACGGTGAGTTATTATAAATGGTGTTGAGGGACAAATTATTATAACATGAATTATGATAAACGGTGTTTGAAGGGCTGGTTATGTTAAAAAAAGTAATATATGTAAGGTGTAGATAAACAGACACGTAGGTTTAAATAAACGGGCACGCAGGTTTAAGTAACCACCGTTTATAATAAATGATGGGGCAAACATTGGTTGAGTTATTATAACCAACTCGGTCATTTACGTAAATGGTGTCCCAAACACACCCCTAGTGTGGAATTGAAAGGAAAATGAAATCATGGGTTTAATATTTAAACAAAAAAGAATGATTAATTATTGAGTGCATCCAATTTGTACAATAAGATAGTAGTTTCCTCTCTGAAGAGTACTACACATACATTTATTGAGTGCATGTACATAATCCATCACATTACATTATTGAATATTTTTGTCATACCTTTAAAAGTGTAAGAGCAGGTTGAGCACATATCTTAGGATTTTGCTTTCCAATAAATTTGGTGTTGACCACATTTAAACATTGAGATACAACATTTCCTACTTTCCCGCTATAAGTGAGGTCGATATTTTCAAAGGTCACATCTTTACACGGATAAGTTTTGCTACAACGAATTGTGACGGCAACTGGTGTATTAGATGTGCCTTTGATATTCTTGAAAGTAATCCCGCTGATTTTAACTTTTGATGGAACCTAAATGTACACACACAAAAAAAAAAAAAACAACTTAATTATAACTCAATCTTTTGCAAGTTGAAAGTGAATTAATGAAGCATAGTACCTCTTTGTTGCATTGATCGTGAGGACAATATTCTTGGTCTATAACGATGGGATTCTTGACATTAACCATTTCAATATCTTCAAAATGTATGTCGGATACTTCTGATATTATAGGTGAATTTGGCCAAGTTTTGATCCTGACGCCATTATCACTACCGATCATTTTGCATTTTGTTATAAAAATTCCCTTCACTGCTTTCTCCTTCGTGTTCCTGCCCAAACTTCCTAAACTGAAGCCATGACCGGGTCCACAAGTTACATTGGTAATATGTATTTGTGTCATCTTATCTCCCAAAGAAATACAATCATCTCCCGTTGCGATTTTTGAATCAAGAATATAAACCCTATCTGAACTGCCTACGTGGATTCCGTCGATGTTGGGGCTTTCAGCAGGAGCAATAACTTTCACGTTTTGTAAAGTAAAATTCTGGCAGGCAAATACGTTGATTTGGATACTCTTACTATCTAACGAAGTTATGTCCGTCACTCTTGAATTGGTGATGAAATAGAACTTCATGTTCTGCTCATTGAAAAAAATAAACTCTTCGAGTTAGAGCATATATGTCAATCGAACGAGATTCGAAAAAAAAAGAGTAATAATGAAAGCATGTACCATAGGAAGTTGTACACATTTTTTTGTTTTGGTGTTTTTGTGGCAATCATTCTGGTCCCAACCTTTCTTTCCATAGCCATCAAAAACTCCATTTCCAGACACTGTCAATCGGTCTACATATCGAATAATAAGCATTGCTTCTCCAATTGGGTCCAATGGAGCTTGTAATTTTGCATTCACATTAATCTCAATAGGTTTATTGCAAGGCCCTACCAGCTTTGCTTCACTTAATACAAAATTCCCTTTTGGAATAACTATTTTACTTTCAGTAGGAGATTTACAGGCTTCACCCCATACACCTTCTAAAACCTGTAAAATCAATTCTTTATCATTCTATACTTTATAAATTCAAATGCTTTCATCAAATCTCATTACCTTAGCAATATCAGCATCAGGTTTGATACCCTTCTCTTTGAGATCATAAATTTTTGGGCCATTACTTTTGGGACCATAATTATTGTGACCTTTAGCATTAGATGCCAACAAAAATACCAAAGCTACAAATACCACAAAGTTTGATTTCCATTTCATCATTTCTTTGCCTGTTTTTTTTTTTCTTTTTTCTTTTTGCTTTTATATTACTTACATAGAAGTTGAAATGAGTAATGCAAATATTTACTTCATCAAACCCTCTTTATATAGGAAGAGAAAATCAACATTGTATAAATAATTAGCTAAATTTGTCAAAGAAAAATGAGAGGTTTATGTTTTACGATGATTCCCAACCATTTGTTATTCCTTAAATATTGAAATGACTAATTCTCTCTCCAAACACATTCCTTGAATTTCGGTCTGAATAAACAAGTTTTGGCCAATCTAAATTCCAACGGTACTCTTAACAACTATAAATATAAATATATATATAAAAATTAGGGTGTAGTAAATAAATTAAATTAATTTAATTTAATTTAAATTTTTGCTGATTTTAAGCTAATATCAACTTTGTAATCAAGAAATTAAATTTAAATGATTTTGATATAATTTAGACGTGTTCCTAAAATTGTTGAATTAATGTAATTGGTTCTATTAATTCTAGCCGTTAATATTTTGTAACTCACGCTTGGTATTTTATTATTGTTCCTTATGGCTGTTAATGATAAGATGCATTTATATATTTTTATTCTTCTTAAATCGTAGTATTATTCTTGTAGTGATCAAAACTAATGCATGAGAGCAATACTTTTACGGGGAAATTGTGAAACTAATGTTGTTTTATAAAGTTTGAGCAAAAATAAAGTTTCAAAAAATAAATAAATAAAATTTGAGCAAAAATAGGGTATTTTGTAAAGTATTTATCAAATAAGGGTATTCTTGTGTCTTTTTGTGCCACAGTGGCAAAATATTTGGGGCTCACTACTATATTTACATAAAAAAGAATTAGGTGAACTCAGCCTCATGCCCTCCATTTCTCATCTCTTTCTTTTTTAAAAAAAAAAGAAAAAAAAAAAAAAAAAAAAAAAAAAGGTTTCATTACAAATCTGTCACCTTACACCATTTACATTGTTCTTTCCATAACTCTCTTCAGGTTATAGTTTCACCCAATTCATTTGCTAGATTCTTTCATTCATCAAAGTCCCCAAATCACATGGCAGCTTGTTACGCCCTATTTGATAATTATTTTATTTTTTGTTTTTGTTTTTGAAATTTAAACCTATCGACCACTATTTTATTATAAGTTTTTTCTTATTTATATATTTACATCCTACTTATTTTTTAAAAAACAAACCAAAATTAAATAACAAAAAATAGCTTTCAAAATTTTATTTTTATTTTTAAAATTTGATTTGCAGTCTTCTTTTATAAAAAAAAAAGCATATTTTAAAAAATTGAGTAAAAATAAGTTTAAATTTTAAAAGTTTAAAACCAAAAACTAAGTGGATATAAAATATGGCCTTAATTACTCTGTTTTCTTAATTTATTACTTTTAATGTGGGTTTCTTTCTTCATTTTCTAATCTACAAATTCATTCATCAGAAGTAAACGTCATTAATGAAGCACCCATGTGACAACACCAACGGGCAATAGGTTTCGGACAAGTTTGGACCGTCATACGAACGACTCAACCTGCACACAATAAAAAAAAAACGCTATTTAAAAAAAAAAATTAATTAAGAAATTGAGTACAAAATTTTTTAATATAAATATATTAGTGGGCTTCACATATTTTGCCTGAATGGCACAAAAGAGAAAAAAAAAATTCCCCTATTTAACAAATGCTTTTAAAATACCCTATTTTTCAATAACTTTTTGAAACTAACCTTAGGGGCTGTTTCTTGACGTTTTTAACTGAGAGTTAGGTTTACGATTTATTAACTCTTCTTCGAAAACCTACATCTAAACGAGTTTTTACCAACTCCTCCTCAATTCTACTTTTGAAAATAACTCTTATTTCTAATCATTCATTTATAACTACTCAATCATTTCTAACCACTCATTTTTAATCATTCCTTTCAAATCAATCAAAATAACTCATTTTTAACCTCTTATTTTTAATCATTTCTTTTTTAACTACTAAAAATAACTACTCATTTTTAAATCTACATCCAAACAAGGTTTTGATTATAACTCTTCTACACAAAAATTATATCTAAACGAGTTTTTGACACAACTCTCAATTTTTAACTACTCAATATAACTTCTTAACCTAAAAATTACCTAAATATATCAAACAATCACCCCCTTAATTTTACAATTTCCCCATGAGTGGAGTCAGTTCAAGAAATTTTTACCATTTCGTATATTTTCAGATCTTCATTTAGATTTTTTTTTTTTTTTTTTTTTTTTTTGGAAATACAATTTTTTTATGATACTAAAAATGTAAAATTGAATATTAGGTTTTTAAATGGGGATTTTACATGTATAATAAAAAAATGCAAAGTATTTCTTTTTGTAGCACAAAATCAAAATTAATTCATTTGTTGGAAATCTAAATTGAGTTCTATCACCAATAGAATTTAATGAGTAATAGAATTCTATCACTAGTTAGTTCTATCAGTGATAGAATTCAATCAATAATAGATTTCGATGATAAATTATTTTAGAAATTATGTTACTTAGGGTAAATTTCCTTTTTAAAATATTATAATTAATGACTTGGTTTTTTTTTAGAGCAATTAATGACTTGGTCTTAAGAGTGATGTTTACCTAATAAAAGTAAAATTACTCCTAAACATGTTCAGCATTAGAGTTTGAGTTGGGTGAAAAGTAGCAATATTTGAGGGCTCTTCTTGTGAAAAAGAAACTAATTTGGATCTCCTACATTTTCAAGTTGTATCGATGAACCTTAAACTAACAATCGTATATAAATTAAAGAGAAATTTATAAGATTAGTTAAATCTAAAGAATAATTAAAATGATACTTAAATTAGGAAACAAACATACCTTGTTAGTTAGGTGTTTGGACGAGGAGTTAGCTAAAAGAGTTATTTTGAATAGTTAAAAATTCGGACTTGCAATAAAAAAAAACTCGATTGGAAGTGTTTTTTGTGAAGAATTCAAGATAATTACTTTACTTATTTAAATGTAAATTTTAAATAAATAATTATTTTGTGTAACTAAAAAAAGAACAATTAAAAATAAATGGTTAAAATTGAATCATTTAAAAAAGTTAAAATAGAAAATTATTTTAAATAATTATAAATAAATTATTAGAAATGAAAAGTTATTTTGATAGTTACCAAAACTCCTCTGTTTCAAAAAACAAAAAAAAAACTCCTCTGAATATTTTTTTTTAGAAGTAGTTATTAAACACTCATTTTAAATCCTTCATAAATATGGCAAACAAACATCCCATAATAATAATACTGGGATTGAAGAAAAATAAAAAATATATTAAGGCAACTTATTATTAACAGCCATAATGAATAATAATAAAAATATCAAGCGTGAGTTACAAAATATTAACAGCTGACCGACCCCCTTGTAGGAATCAGCTCTCAAACATTTTCTAAGTACATTTTCTCTCAAGTTAAAGCTCTTATTTACTCACCTCTCAACTCAGTATACATTTTCATAATCAAAATATTTACCTTTTTACCCTTTCCCTTCTACAGCTACCCTTGCTCGTTACACTATTACATTTCTACTACTAGGGTCAGGATGCAAACAACCACCATCTTTACCCTTCATCAAATGCACGTTTTTCTCGCTATCGCCCACTCGATGATTACTAATCCCATTGGTATGATTTGGATGAGCAGGCAGAAACTCAGCTGTTTTTGCACTAACCGGTGCGCATCGGATAGAATCAGCTGGATACAAAAGCGGAGAGGATAAAGACGAGGATGGCAATGAAGTGTCTATGTCGGAAGGACTTTGCGAACCATTCCAACCACATATATACTCCGATAAGTCATCCATGCTCGTAGAGTCGCTGCTGCTGTTGGTACTGCAGGAACTTTCATTGGAGTTACTACTGAAGATAGAAGAACTGTCACTTGTTAAGTCGTCTTCCAAAAGCTTCTGGAGTCGGTGGAATTTTCGATAAAACGAACTGATATTTGAAGCATCGTTTGATGAATTGTTGTTGACGACATGTAGGTTCTGGGAATCAGGAAATGTGGGGTTGGGACTAGATTTAGGTGAGGTACTCCTCCCACTGATCCAAGATGGAATACATCCATCTTTGGAATCAGTCAAAATTTTGCTCCTAATCAACTTTGGGGCCCTAGGTGAGCATCTGTAAGGTTAACCTTAGTCAAATATCGAAAAATCGAAACGATAATCATCCAGATCAAATAATTTAAGCCCCAAAGTTTACCTTGCATAAAAAAGCATGTATGCTCCCCTTGTTAGTACATTTTCAAAATCCATAGCTGTAACCTACCCATCCATAGAAAACCGAAATCACATTTCCGAGAAAGATTTAAATCATAGAAGCTGACAAAACATCCAAGCAAATTGTATTTCAAACAAGTGAACCAGAAATAAAACTTCGCCTCGAAGTTGCTAGACGGTCAACTACTTTTTTTGTCATCCGTTACTATCTAGGCCAGCTTGCGCACGCACACCTCGACCATTGTCGCAGTATATACCATCTAACCTTATAACATTTAGATGTCAAAGAAATCCATAAAAAATAATTTCTAAGTAGGTGGCCACTATGGATTTAACTCCTCGCCTCTAAATTTCCTAGACCACTACGTAATGGTTAGATGGGTCGAGTCAACTACTCTTTTTTTTTTAAAAGTCGGGAAATCAAAGCTTCACTCCACTATACCCGTCCCTAGGCCAGATACCATGAGTCATCGAAGAAATGGAGACACGAAAAATGCCAACAAATTAACATTACATGTGAATTTCGAACCTAAGACCAAGTTGCTAGACAGGTCAACTACTAATTACTAGAACATAGAGTGGAACAAATAATATTAGTTGTCGTCCGGAGAGAAATTTTTTAATTCCTGGTCCAGACAGAGCATTTTCTTTGAATGGTTAATGTTTCTTAAGCAGCTGAAGAAAAAAAAATGACTAACGTACCGTGCTGTCATCAATCTTGAACCACTTATTTTGATTGTTTCTGATATAACAGACGTAGTGACCGGAAAATGCAGCATTCATTACATCCAAATGAACAATCACTCCGTAAAGGTTGTATACAGATGACTTATCACTTCTGCTACTCATATAGGGTGCCAAATCTAGGGTTTCCGAAAAAATAACCGGCTTATTGAGCTTCCCAAATTTACCTGACTATATTGGATGAACAAAAATAAAGAAATAAGAGAAAGAAAAAACTTACCATTTTATCTAATTATGCAAATAATAAATCTCAATGAGTTGAAGGAAAACCTGGAACCGTTTTAATGCTATAGTCAAGATGTTGGGAGCCTCCAATATTGACAACCGTTTTTTGGCCTTCACGTAAGATTTGCATCTGAATAAAATCAAGATCAACAAATAAATATATTAGGAAGTGTTGTGGACATCCATCATTCCATCTCATAAACAATTGGTGATGAGAGAAGTAGTCCATTCGTATATATGGCTATGAGTTCTCCGCTCTTTCCAATGTGTAATATATTTTACAAATAAACAGATCTATGATCTATCTATCCACTAACCTGCTACATTGGTATCTATTGTCACCGTCTAAAATCTCAGTGCTCGTATACTGTTGAAGAGCCTCTTCGATTGTTTCGATATCCCCACTTATCTCAACAGTAAGATCTAAAATCCTTTCGATTCGTTCTGACTTGCTCTCACACCTTGTGCATTTGATCTGTGCAAGGGAAATATCAAAATTGAAACCATTAGTATAAGCACAACACCCTCACAAGCTTTTCAGATAGAAAGCATTTTAGCACCATAGGTTATAGAACATCAAACTGAGCTTAGCTCCGTGGTAATTGCCATGTATTCACGACCCAGAGGCCGAAGGGTCGAACACCCTAACCGTCAAATATTATTGTTGAACTAAAAAAATAAAGTTATAGAACAAAATTTTACAGGCTGATAAGAGGAAACCTTGTACTACCTTTGATAGAAGGTAGCCACCAAATGTAAGGCCTATTAGAGTTGTTTCTTCTTCCACAGGGCCCGATCGACTTACTTGTGCTTCCATAAAGCAAATAGATTGCATCGTGTCGACAGCACACCTGTCAAACTAACACATCAATCCCCAATGCGCGGTTCTTTGAAAAGTAACGATAGACCAGGATAAAATAAATTAATAAATTGATAGGAGATAAAATAAAGATTGTAGACAAACAAAAACTTTATAAAAAGAAAAAAAAAATGTAACAAAAGAAAGAAAGAAAAAACCTCAAGAACTCGTGTGCATCCTCCTCTTTCCCATTAACAAGTTGGCTTCCAATTTTTCTTAGTTGAGAAATTATTCTGAGAGGAGAGAGTGGAGATTTGCCTTGTTTTGCCTCAAGTATTAGACTTTCGAACTCGCAGGTAAAACACCATCTCTCCTTTGCACCTAATATGCAAAAACAAAAACAAAAGGTTTCAAGACATAAATTTAAACCTACTGTTATAAAATACAACATAATACAAAGTGATGAAAAGGGGCATTCTGTATACATGCTTTAGAATGCAGTCCCTGAAGAAAATAGGCTGTCAAAGGAGGAGTGAATGTCAAACACTGGAGTACAACATTTGCATAGCAGCTGCATTAAGAAAAAAATAAGCGTTACTTGTATTAAATGCATGAGATAACTGCACCACAAAAGAATAAAAAAGTATTAAGATTATTTTAAATAATAATCAATAAATTTATGTAAAATTGATTGTGAACGTTCAGCTTTAACCAGCAGGAGTTAAATTAGACAGCTTAAATCTATGACATAGAATACACCCCATAAAAGGAGTAGAGTGATTATAATAACCTATTTCCGCAGTTGACAAAACCAGATGGTCGGAGCTCCACTTTATTCCAATTGTATAAATCGACAAACCGCTCGTATGGAAAGTGTCCCTGTATAAAGTAAATAATTATTCACGTTGTCAACAAAACCAAATTACATTTAGACAATATTAAACATGTTTGTCTAAAACATGTAAACGACCTTGTAATTGTGTTTTCCAGCACTCTCACTGCCATTAGATACATGACTTCGATCCGGTTTAGATCTTCTGAGCTCGATGGGAGCGAAAGGTCTAAAGCTGTAAATTGACTTGGACAAAAAGTTCGCATCCAAAGAAGAAATGCCAGCACCAGCACTAGCTTGAATATTATCAACTTTTCTAGATTGAGTTTGAGGAATTGGCTCCCTTCCATTAACTGAAGACAGATGAACCCTGGGATCATCCACTAAAGACCCATTACCACTACGCCTTGATATACTTGAAGGATTACCCGGCTCAATGAAAACAGGGCGTGCCCTTTCAGACTTCAAGAGTGCTGACGTGCTAGTATTTGAATCACGAATATTCCTTGACTCCGATTTAGAAACAACAGGGAACGTATTGATATAAGATGAAGAAGATAGCATGGAATTAACTACAGTGTGAGCAGGCAGTTCTTTAGAAGTGTTATCTTTATCTCGAGCCCCTTCACGGCTTGAGGGGAAGTTTCTAACGTCTAACGATTCAACATTGACACCTGATGGCAAAGTCGATGCAGTGCTTCTGTTTATCCCCAAATTAGTAGGAAGACTACCATCTGCTACATCATTTACTTGAAGTACTTGTGCATTGGATCGAGAAGTACCTCCGGATAAGCTGAATGAAAAGTGCAAGGACGAATGACTTCCTGAAAAGTTTCTATCGTTGGCATCTTTATTACTAGAGGGGGCAGAGTCTTCATGAGCATCGCCTTTTGGCCCAATAGGATTTCTATTACTTGCTAGAAAACTAGAAGAAGCAGCTTCACAACCCTCATCTAAGCTTCTAACTTTAGAATCCCTTGAAGGGTTATCATAATCTGGATCAATGCCACTGAATACAGGATGATTTCCTGTTTTCAGCTTTGAAAATTTGTCGAGAGAGTCAGCCAAGTGGACGTAGTTGGGAGATAATGGCGTGTTTGGAACAACAATTGACACTCTGGAAGTAGAATCATCCTTGTCAAAGGAATTTTCAGCAGACAAATATCCATCAGATCGTGGGGAACCGGACACACTACTGTTCTCACTTACAGAGGCATCATCAGATGATTCGGTGTTTAACGTGGAAGTATGGAATGCATGTAATGTGGTATCAGGCAATTCTGTAGTTGAATTTTCCTCCTCATCTGCAGGCAACTCCACACTAATATCCTTGTGACTTGAGTAACCAGAGTTGGGTGATGTAAGTTTTTCAACTGGTTTTATATATTGCTTGTTTTCAGTATCAAATGTTTGTTCCTGACTTCCAGAGTGTTGTTTGTCCTCAAAATCATTTTCCTTCTCTGAAGACCAATCAGATATTTTGGGTGGGTGGCATTCATCTTTATGACCTTGTCGCCAGTGAATAATTTGACATTTACCAGAACTGAAGGTCAAAATGGCAACATAAAAGGAATCATTGACGGAAGTATTCAGAAAGGATGAAAGTATCATGTATAAGAACATGTTAGTGCATTTTTTTAGCAAAATACACCCCATAATTTTTCAAAACAAACAATCAATCAATTTTAAAAAAAAAAACTGAAAAATCAGGACTTAGCTCCACTATACTTGGATAATCATGCCTCTCTCTTCTAGATCATACACCATCAGGCACCAGAGACATCAAAGGAGTGGAGACACGAGAGGTATTACAAATTAATATCTCAAGTAAATCTCGAACCTAAAACCTTGAAGGAAACAAACCTTCAAAGGCTAAATCTTCAACCACCGCGCCACCACTTGGGACAACAATCAATCAATTATTCAGTAGGCATGCTTCAAAAAAAAACGATGCTACTGTCGGTTGGCACTTTCAACTATATATTCTTTGAAAGATTTTACTGCATTAGCCCATAAATTAATTTATTCCTTTCAGCCTATTTATCAATAAAGTCAGTCTTCACTTGGAGGGAAAGAATGGAATAATAACCAAGTAAATCCAGAAATTCCCATCGTAAAAATGTAAAACATAATCATAACGAATCAAGAATAAAATTTCACCCAATGTGGTTTAATACCCAGTTCCCGGATACAACATAAAATCCCAAATTAAGGAAAGGGGAAAAGTTCGAATAAGAAAAGGAAAAAGAATCCCCTAACAACAAATCAACAGTTGAGAACAATCAAACGACATTGCACACCATTTACACAAGCAAGAACATCGTATCAACAAATTTTAAAAAAAATAAAATAAACAGCCCATTAAAATCAAATATCGAAATACCAGTATCGAACTGCTTTACACCGCGCGCAACGAGTTGTTGTAGGACTGGAACAAAAAGCACAGAGATGATTGAGAGTAATTGGCGCAGCAGTGTACTCAATCGATGCCTGAAGTTCAACCCTAGCAGCTTCCACGGACGCTAAAACCAAGAGCCGGTTGATCTCGTCCTTCCTGGCCATTCCAACCCGCCATTTGTGACGAAAAACAATCACAATAACAGGAAAAACCAAACACAACGCGAGTAACAAGCTGTGAAACCCTAGATCCCAAGCGAGAAGCATTTATCCAGAACAACCGAAACACATCCACCAGAACCTAAGCTTCTAATCTTGCTACCACACATAGATTCCAGAATTAGGTTACAGATTAGAGCATGAATTCCAATGGCGGAACGGATTGTGAAGAGAGGGCAACGAGTCAAAGGGGGTGGTGATTTGGTCATGCAATCAGAGCAGAAACCCTAGAAATGGCGGAAAATTAGGGCAAGATTGAAGGGGAAGAAGCTCGAGGTCGGGGATTTGACAGAGAAACAATGGTTGAAGAAGTTGCAGAGTTTTCAGATCGAAGAAAATTTCTTTGGCTCGTTTTATTGGGGAAAGAGAAAGGTTTATAGAAACCAGAGAGAAAAATAGAATAAATTGAATTTTAAATGGATTTATTTATGGGAATAATGGAATATAAATGTAGTTTTTATGTTTTTATGAGAAAATTAAATTAAAAAGTAAGAGAATTCTGTAATACGAAATTTGGCGGTCGGGGGTAAGGTATTTGTACAAATATATATATATATATATTTTTTTTTTTTTTTTTCTCCGGTTTGGCGGCATTGGAAACCGCGAATTTTTAGCCCGCGAATATACAGGTGGGCCCCTTCGAAGACCGGTGTACATTTCCCATCCGGTTCGGTTTTGTTTTAAGATTCCATCCGGTTCAGTTAATTTGTTTATGATTTGACCGGTTACCTTTTAAATCTTTTTTCTGTATTTTGAAAAATATTTTATTTTAATTCCTCGACGATTATTTCTCTATTTTGGAATTTGTTTTAGTGGATTTTTCACAAATATCAGAAGATGAGGGAAAAAATCTATCAATGCCAAAAAAAAACTTTATATATATATATATAGTAATTCACTTATGTTAAATTTTCTTTATTTTATTCAGATTTTTAAATAAATGTTTTTTTTTTTGTGCTCCACGATAATTAGAGTTTTTTTATTCAAAATCATTACTTTTTTTATCATTGAATATACATAACTCAACAATAAATTGAGTTATGACTGATGATAGAAGATCGAAATTCATTATTATATTATTAATTATAATACAAACAATGACATAATTTAATTCTTAACAAAAAAAAAACAATGACATAATTTAAATGTATTTTAAAATTTTATAAATAAATATAATATTTTGTGAGAATCGTTAACAAAAATTTATTAAGTTATTATATCATATAAGTTTATTATCTACTCATTTTAATAATCACCAACAGTGAAACTTTATATATATACTAAAGGTGATAGATTGAATTCGATTATTTATCTAAAAAAATAATGAAATAATATAAAACCTTCGACATTATTCCATTAAAATAGTTTTATTTTGGAGCAAGCAATCTTGAATTGGAGTAAAAAAAATTATCAAATTCATACTCCTTTCAATATATCACACTATTTTTAAAAAGTTTAACCAAATAATATTTAATTGATCAGGGCATATCAATTTCACTTAATATACAAAATGTACCTATACAACCTGAATATATATAGATATTGTTGAATTATTATTTTTTTAGTGCTAAGAAAAACATCGAATACAGTGTATTATAACTATTTGTTACCATTTATATGTTTTATTTATTAATGTATGTTTTTATTTGAATGGTAGTGTATTGGAATACAAATGAGGTGCATTGAAAGTTAATTTGTGGTTCCACAATAAACCAAATTAGAAATTAATTTCAGAAGCTGAGTCATTTAAATGGAGTTGTCACTTTGTCGTCATCCTCTCATTTATTTTCCTTCTAAACTTGAAATAAATCATTTAACGCTTTTCTACTTGGCCAGACATTACTATATCAAAAAATATATTCTTATCCATTACTACAATGGACGGTTTGTTTTGTACAGACTTATTAGCCGTTACTTATTTTATTATATTATTCTTTATATATATACATATGAGACAACACCCCTTACATATAATATAATATTTGTTGAACTCGTAATTGTGAAGTTGAATTTCATAAATGAAAGTTAAATACTAAATTTTAAGATTAAATTTGTGATCGTAAAGTTCAATTAGATTACAGTCAATTCAACACATCACCAACCACTTCAATATTTATATATAAAAAAAACACTACAGTTAAACAACTTAACATTATTAAATAAAAAAACAACTACGTTGAACTATTGCTCGTATTGACTTTTCACGAATTTGTTAAACATATGATTTGAACAAAAAGAAAATCGGATGGGCAAGCATGGATGGAGAATGAAGGTCGAGAGATTTTAGAATAGTTTATCGAAGAAGATAAATAGTGGAGGCTAAATGCTATCACACATTAACCCTAAATCATACAACACATATAGTGAACTACCATCTAACCCAAGGAACTCATCATGCATTTACACTAATATTATCATGCTTAATATACTCTTATAGACCGTCACTTATTACCTGTAATTAAATTTATGAATTCTTAATATAATTATAACATTTAGAGGTTAGTGAATTCAAACTACAACAAAAATTATATTAATTGTATGGACTATTCTCACAAAATAATTACAAATAGGTACATTTAAAAATGTTGTCATCAATATATTTTAATATCGTATTATAAATACTTGATAATACAATATTGTACATTATGAATAGGGGGTTTTGCATGTATAGCAAAAAATGGCAAAATATTTGCACCTATAGCATAAAAATCAAAACTAATTCATTTGTACCAAAAAATTCAAATTGAGTTCTATCACTCATTAATGATAGATGTCAATCAATTATTAGTGATAGATATCTATCACTGATTGAGTTCTATCACTAGTTATTGATAGATGTCTAATGTGTTATACATTCAATTGTTTTAAAAATTATGCTGCAAAACTAATACAAGAGGTAGAATTTACTGCTTAACGCAAATTTCCTTATTAATACAATATTATCAACATCAATGATTTTGATTGCTAATTTTGTTTAGAATGATCATAATTTATAATTATTTTCTAAATTTGATTGATTTCATAAGTTTGCCTTTGTTTAATTAATGTTGATTTAAGTTTTTTTATGATGGAATAAATTTGTAGTTTTCTTTTTAAAGAAATAAATTTGTAGTTTAACATTCGAAATGTTTAAAACCACATTGGATTCGATTCCCCTATGGTTGGATTGGATCTTTGGTGATATTGAAATATGGAGTTTTAGAGAAATGTTCATTTAATAGGCAATAGCTGTTCCTATGTATGGAAAGGCAAACCTAAGTGTTAAAAAGGACCATTTTTCCATTTGTAGCTCTTGGTGCTGTCCAGAAGTTATTTTTTTAAATTATAATTTATTTGTTTTAGTAATTATTAAATATAATATATGGTCTAGGGATCTTGGTTGTAAATTTTGATATCCCAATGTTTTTGTACATGACGTGGACATAAGTGATTCGGCTTAATAATTTCACTTCCATGCGTTTTGCTGCCCCTATTTCAAATAATTTGAAGTTTGAATATTTTTTTAAAAAATAATTTTAAGTTTAAATATTAGTTTTACAACTCTTATGTGTTAGTTGAGAATTAAAAGAGGTATTGTCACATTTTTAATCAATTATTTTTTTTAAGTACAGGAGAAGGAGAACTAACAAACTATATATGAAAAACAAAAAACATTACTGTTTTCAAGTATTATGAGAGTCACATACTAATTTTCGGACTCGAACTCGTGATCATAGAGTTAAAATTGATTAACATCAAACAAGATAATCAACCGCGTTACTAATCCTCAATCATAATTTAAATTTATTAGATTCACACAAATACTTCCTATATAATGTATTAGTATTTAATAGTCTAACCTTTTCTCTTGGTTGTCACCAAAGAACATGAATCGCATCATTGTATACCGAATACTAAAAAAATATGGGTTGGAATTCAATTATTTTAGAAACAAAATTTATTTTATTTTAAAAATTAGTAAAATATATGTTTAGTTCTTAAATATTGAGATTTATTTTTATTTTAATCAATATATTTTTATTTATTTATTTATTTTACAAATTTTATTGTCTTCCACCAAATTTTTTTAATATATTTAAATTTTATTGATAGAATTAACTAATTTTGATTCATATTAACTTTAAATTTAATGTATAGACCAATCTTACATTTTTATAAAAAGCACCTACACTAAAATTGAAAAATTATATTTTTAAAAATTTATAGATCAGAATTGTATTTTATTCTTAAAAAAATTATATATATTTTTTTATTAATATTCTAAAAAAACTAGTTTGTGTTTCACGACCACGTGGCTTGCACGTGCTCCATGCAGCATGTTCCAATTCATGTGTGGGGCCATTGACAAAGGCATGTATATGCACGCGCCTATAAAATATGGCACCAAATTGTATGTCGTGATCATTTAAATATAATATGGTTTTGACTCTAAAATGATTATGTCACTCATAAAATAAAAGACATGTGAATACTTGGATGTATAAACTAGGATTGACTATACATAAGCTGCAAGAAGATTAATGGGTGAGAAATTGATGATTCAGATGAATAAATAGAGTGAGTGATATCTGAATGATATATATTGAAATTCAATTCTCAAATTCTAATTATAAGGTACTCAAAACAAACGTAAATGACGAAAATCAAACCAAAATAAAAAGGAGACGGAGAAGAAATTGCATACCTATTTTAAGTGGTTGAGTAATCCTATCTCCACTATATTTAAAATTGTGAGATAACTATTTTCATTCATAAATTGTAAGATGGACTTCAAGGGAGCACAAATTGGTGGTTGGATTTCTTTCAACCCTAAATACACCCATACAGAGGTCAATAGTAAATACCGATATAAAACTTAACCTCTAACTAACTCATGATTAAATCGGATCTCACAAATGGGTTAAGTTAAAAAGAAACGATGTAAACTTCATATTTAACAATATATATATATAGATGTTAAAAATACTTCTTTTTTTTTAGTAGTCTATAGACTTCAAGGTCTTTTTTCAATCTTTTAATTCTTAAATATACAAAATTTGTATTTTGGTCACCAACATTCAAAATATATAATTTCAGTCACGAGAAAAAAAAAAAAAAAAACATTGAAAGAGAAGAATTGATGGTCAAGCGGTATGGTGTCACCAATCTGGCTAAAGGCTAGCTACTTCTTTTCATTTTTAATGTTGAGAAATAATTATTATTTTTTTAAAAAAGTGGTTAAAATTTTTCCCATTAATGACATAATGAAGTATATAAATTATTCTCATAATTAAAACTGATTCATATTACTCATGAAAAGTAGAAGAGTTAGTAAATTTATGTGACGATATAGATAAATTTTGAACTTAAAAAATTTAAATGTGAAATTGAACTTTTGATAGTTTATATACTGAAATAAAATATACTTGAAAAAAATATAAAGATCAAAATAACATTTTTATTTTTTCAATTCAATTAGTTGAAATTATAAATTTCGAGATATATCGTCTCATGATCGACCTTTTCATAAACTAACATAAAAAAAAATCATCTATTCAAATAAAAAATAAATAGTATATTAATTATCAATTTAAAAGTAAATTATTGGTACGGGGACACGAGAGAGTTATAATAGTGACATTTTATATAATTTATTAACTATCTTTGGAACTGTCCCCAAGAGGCAGCCCAACGGTTGAGACAAAGAACTTCAAGGCATGCTTACTTGAGAGATCCCTTTTTTAAAAAAAAAAAAAATCTTTCGGACCCCTCTTCCTATATAATGTTAAATAAAAAAAAAGATCATATTATTGTTTCTAAAAATAAATATGATTTACACATTTGAATTTCTGAATGAAGTGGGCCTTTACTCGTGGGCCTTGTGGATATAGAAAAGCCCATAAGCCCTTATTGGGCCGAAGTCAACAATGAGTTGCGTACTGTGAACGGCTCTTGGCGCGCTCTCGTGGTACTGAAAGTCAGCACCAATCGTCACCGGAAAATCATTTTGCCACTTTTGGTGATCGGAATCTCGTGAACCATGTCGGTGGATCTCCGATGCGTGATCGTCGCCGTCGACGGCAGCGAGGAGAGCATGGGCGCTTTGCGGTGGGCGCTTCAAAATCTCAAGCTCCGGCCATCGGCGCCGGCCGCCACCGACGGCACTGTCATTGTACTTCATGTTCAACCTCCTCCGTCAATCGCCGCCGGGCTCAGTCCTGGTCCAATCCCCTTCGGTGGCCCTAGTTGAGTCCTGCACCATTAATTCTCCGACCTGATGTTGAAAGTTCTTTGAATTTGATGTTTCAACTGTTTGTAGGCGATTTGGAGGTTCCTGCTTTTACTGCGGCGATCGAGTCGCACCAGAGGCGGATTACGGCTGCGATTTTGGAACATGCTTCGCGGATTTGCTCCGAGTACAAGGTTATGCTCATCCTGTTAAATCGATTTTCATTGTGCTGTTTTTACTTGATTAGTCTTAGCATAGATATTGATTATAAGTTCTTTCAATAGATTTTGATAGGTCAATTAGTCCTTAGTGGATTTGAATCGTTTATTTTTCAGATTGTTCCATCAATTGCAGAGTTGTAAGATCAATCTCAGTTTAATCTTCAGATCTATGTCCCTTCTGTTGCTTATTTTACTATTTTCTTCCGAATTTAACGAAACGACTCTGGCTATGAATCTTCAATAACTTGCTTGAACAACGTGTATATGAATATCAGTATATGTATGTGTGGTGTGTTCTTGCTTGTGAGTTTTTATTGTTTGCTTGATGTTTCTGGGGTATCAATTTCAGAAGTGTGGAAACAAATTTCATTATGGATTTTGCAGGTGAATGTGGAAACTAAAGTAGTAATTGGAGATCCAAAGGAGAAGATCTGTGAAATTGCTGAGAATTTTCATGCTGATTTACTAGTTATGGGGTCCCGTTCTATTGGCCCAATCAAAAGGTATGGCTATATTATATATTGTCACTGCAATCGAATAGTCGCTGTTGCTCTCGGTATGAACATTTCGAGCATGTAGATTTTTTTATGCACCGGCACCATCGAAGTAGTTAAAGATTTCAACTGTTTTGTTTAAAGTAAAATCAGATGTTGTCAAAGAATTTATCAAATCATTTATTTGCATATTCCAAGTATTCCTGTTTTGTCTTTAAATTAGAATTGAAGCTGAAGTGACTTTGAAGATATCAATGACCTGATGGGTCTCAAAATCCTATCATTCAAAATGACACAAAAAATAACAGATGCAGAAGAATACACAAGAACTTGCCCTCTTAGAGAAAACTCTTAGCCCAAAATACTGACATGTTTGAATGTTAGGCAAGGGCCTCCCCTTGTACAAGATATATGTGGGGCCTCCTCAGGTAATACGATGATAGAAAGCGTAAGGGAAACTATTCGCCACCAACAGTTGGTTAGAAATCAGAATCGTACGGTTCGTGGGTTTGTGCGCGTATAGGTTTTATTTCGTGGGTTTCATTTTGTAATTGGAGCAGAGTGAGGAGGAAGAGTTTACTAGGCCTCTCTAACTGCTGGATATTTTTAGAAGTTCTTGTGATGCTTCTTGCTTTAAACATCCATGCCTCTCTCCCCATTTGGACACAGAAATATACACACTCGTGCTATTACAAAAGTTCGAGGCCACACGTGCTTCACTAACACTCACCTCCAATGCCAACTAACCATAACTAATCATCGTCTCCCTTTTCGCCACTTGCTCTCCTAGTGTATGATGAGCAGTGTAATAGAATCTACCACACTATTTTATTAAACTACGATAAATCTCTCGAGAGAATTTCTCAGAGAGCCAGAGTACAAAGACGACAATTCAATAGCTCCTTGACAATGACCTAACCACTCCTATTTATAGCCCTAAATTCTAATTTGACCTAATTAATAAAAGACTAATAATAGGCCCAAGCCCAATACATTTAAAATAGCAATTAACTAATAATTAATGAATACTAATATTCCTAAAATGCCAAGGACGGATCGTATCAATACTTTCCCCCCCAAGAGCCACCTTGTCCTCAAGGTGTTCCATCTCCGATGCCATCTCTTACAGCCCCGTCTTCTGGCAAAAAATCTGTCACATCAGCATCCTGGCACTGCGTGCGCATCCCGAACGACCCACACATCCAAGTTCGAGCTCCTTCTTCCGCAACAGCGATGTCACGGAAAAAATTGTTCATCGCACGGAAGCATAACCCTTTATCCTTCCGTGCTCGAATTTCGGCTTCAGATGAGTTTTTTATAGGACGTCGGTTGAATGGTTGTAGTCCCGTGAGAAAGAGTCGTTGTGCTTCCAGCCTCAAACAATCGCGTTCTGTTTTAGCCTTGACCGTTGTAGGAGTCCTTCCTCATTTTGGGTAGCACGAAAAGCAAAATCATCCTCAATCACTTGGGCCATAAACATTTTCTCTTCGATGCCCATCGGCGCGATTTACGATCGCGCTCTGTATCTCCTCTTTTAGTCCACTTTCCCACTTCCTCCAATGCACTCGCAGACCGATATCGCGCATACCCTTAGCAAATCGCTCAAAATTCCGGCGATATTCCTTCACCGTACCTATTTGCTTCAAACTCATAAAGTTGACGTACTTATTTGCACGAGCTGCGGTTGGAAAGCGCTCCAACAACCCATCTTTGAATTCGTTCAGAGCGAAAAGGAGCACGATCCTCCTCATCCGAAGCCACTCCAATGCCTCCTTCTAAACATAACCCTATCGCCTCAACCCCCCTTCATATTTGATCGACTTGTTGACGAGAAAATAACGCTCGACCCGACTTAACCATCCCACCGGATCCTCGTCGCCAAGACCTTTGAAAACCGGCATCTCCAATTTCTGAATCTCCTGTCACACCCCGGTCCCTCCTTTCCTCCTACTACTCTCGACTTCCCGCTCGAGTCTTCCTTCTCCTCCCCACCCGAAATCTCGCCCCCTATTAGGACATTGTCATTCCACCCCTATCGTTCCAACCTTCATGCGCCAACGCCCTATCATAGCCCATGCGCAACCTCTTCTCTCCCGAACCTTGTTTTCTCTCCCACGACCCTTGGATCTCTCTTACGCCGAACTCCGGTCCCCAGAAATCGTGAGACCCAATTTCGGCCTCGATCGTTCCAACCGTCATGCGCTATTGGTCCGTCGTAACCAATGCGCACCCTCCTATCATCCGGGAAAGCTGTTTCCCCTTCCATCCACCGTGGGTCCTCCTTCTGGTCGATGTCCGCCCCGAAACCTTTCCCGTCTCAGGCCCATGGAACCCATCTCTGGTCCAACCCGACGAACCTGCATCGACCCAACCCGACCGGTCCCCCTTGGCCGCCGCTCGCCCGCCATGCCACACGCCCGACCCCCGCAGCCCCACGCCCCGCTCGACCCCAACTCGCGCCATCGCCGGACCCGGCTGAGCCATCCGCGCGCCACGCCCACGCTCGACCAACCCGCTCACCCCGCTAGGGCTGGCGCCGCCCCACTCGCCTGAGCCCCGACACACCGCCACTCACCGCGCCCGAACTCTGCGCCCGAGCCGCGCGCGGCCTCGCACCCCACTCCTGTCGCTCGCGCTCGGTCCGCCCGCCCGTTCGGTCGCACCGGGAGCGCTCCCGCCGCCGCGCCACGCCGCCTCGGCCCTCTCCTCCGTCGCGGCCGAGCCGCGCGCGTCGCCCTCGCGCGCCGCGCCACTCGCCGCAACGCCCGGCTTGGTCGCGGCCAGCCGGACCCGACCACGCCGCTCAACTCCTCCGCCGCCGACGCCCGCGCCCGCTCTCCCTTCCGGTTCGCGCAACCCCTTTCCCTTTATCTGCGATAATTTGGTTCGGGATTCGACTTGTTCGGTTTATGTTCTAAAAGCTTCACGCATGTTGAGATTCAATCTGCCCAAATTCTCGATCCATCCGACTTCCCCATAGCCGCCAATGAACCTCGAACTCTTTCTGTTTTTTTAGCATCTCGGCACCGTTTTCCTCACACTCTTGCATCCTGGTCTCTATCTTAGTACTCACCATTCCCGGATCGACAAATGGCTCTGATACCAAAATGATAGAATCTACCACACTATTTTATTAAACTACGATAAATCTCTCGAGAGAATCTCTCAGAGAGCCCAGAGTACAAAGACGACAATTCAATAGCTCCTTGACAATGACCTAACCACTCCTATTTATAGCCCTAAATTCTAATTTGACCTAATTAATAAAAGACTAATAATAGGCCCAAGCCCAATACATTTAAAATAGCAATTAACTAATAATTAATGAATACTAATATTCCTAAAATGCCAAGGACGGATCGTATCACAGTGCACTGGCGTTCTCTTGCTGCTATCATTACCATATACTTGTTTCATGTTTTATTGCTTATCATTGTATTCTGGACCTCTATAGTTGATGTTATTTTATACATTTTGTTCGAAAATAACATTGATCGATTCATTTGCCGTTGCGCAGGATGTTCTTGGGAAGTGTAAGCAACTATTGCACCAATCATGTAGAATGCCCAGTCATCATAGTCAAGGACAAAAAGGGCAGTGTTTAATAGGTGCACTCAATACTTCTTAAGAGGACTCTTTTATGTGTTAGCCTCAAAGATTTCTTTACGCTTAATTTTCTCTTATTCCTTAACTGCTTCTATGACATTGTTCTCGAGTAAATTGTGATATATACTCTGACTTTTATGCCAATTGAGATTGCTTATTTTTTTATCATATTTTAATTTCATAGATGCATGATGTTCGTTGGATTCTTCTGATATAAGAACGATTCATATGAATAAAGCTTTTTAACTGGTTTTCCGTATCTTGTCCTCTGGTTTTTGAGATTAGGGTGTTTGTTTGCCATATTTAAGAAGGATTTAGATTGAGGATTTACTAACTCCCCTCGAAAAACTACTTCCAAACAAGTTTTTTTATAACTACTAAAAATAATTCATCATTTTTACTACTCAAAATAACTCTTCATTTCTAATCATTCATTTATAACTACTCAAAATAAATCCTCATCACTCATTTTTAATCATTCACTTTTCACTTCTCAAAATAATTTATTTTTAACCACTCATTTCTACTCATTTAAATTCACATCCAATCAAGTTATTGTCTCTAACTCTTCTACATAAAAACCACATTCAAACGAGTATTTAACTACAGCTATCAATTTTTAACTCAATCTAACTCAACCAAAACCTCATCCAAATACCTCCTAGCACTGAATTTTCACATCTATGAATGTTGGCTTACTATATTCCCAAATTTTACCTTTAAATTAAAACCAAATAAACATTAGTTGCTTAGTCTATCTTACTGGCATCACGATTCAGTTTGTCCATTCTATGACGGATTTTTAAATTTTTATAAGTGCTCATTGGCTTGCTTTGTGGTGAAGAGAATTTTGGAAAACTAAGAAATGATAAATTCAATCTATGGCGACCACTTGTCTAGGAATTAATTTTCTATGGAATTTTTTGACATCGAAATGTTTTCAAGTAAGATGGTATGTTGTGTAAAGAATAGTCGTGGTGCATTTAAGCTGTTTCAGACATTTATCACATTGTTCGACCGTTTCTTTCAATCCTTTTTTCTAACATGTGTACAGCTAAACACCTATGATTTCCCCCTCTCCCTGTTAAACATTCACTACTTTGATTCTAGTTTCCAACATTTCCCATATAACTAATCATTATATAATTTACTTACATTGCAGATTGATTGCCTTCTTGTTATGCATGCCTGTTACGTCTTCTCAATGATCGCTTACGCTTCGTATTCATCGATTGGATTACTTGTCTGCTTCCCGTGTGCTATCCTGTAATGTTCGTAGCCATTGCGGTTTTTTGTGCGTGCCATATTGTGCAGACATTCATTTTCGTCGGCAACTTTTTCAAAACAGTAAGTTTCTGCATTTCATAGGCTGCGCTACATCATCTGTTGTCTCTTTGTGTACAGCTGAAAATGTCCTGCCTTTTGTCAACTATTGTGGTAAGTTACATTTTGTGTTATTCTTTATATTTTGTCCCTGTATGTCAAAAAACTGGAATCTTTTTATTACAGAAACTTGATGTAAAATCCATGTGCCTCTTCTCTAGGACTTGGACATTACCTTTTCTTCTACCTACTTCTGAAGAACTGCTATGTCTTTTACTAAGACACGTGGCTCTTGACATGGATTTCCCCCCTTTTTTTCTATGTTTCATGATTGCGAGAATTAATCTTTTAAATTAACCACCAGGAAAGTTGCCTAGTGGTCAAAACGAGTTTTGGGGTGTTTAAGGTGACGATTCATTTGATGGTGGTCATCTACCTAAAAATTAATTTCCTACGAGTTTTTTTGACATCCAAATGTTGTAGAGTCGAGTGGTATGTCCCGTGACATTAGTCGAGATGTGCGCAAGTTGGCTCGGACAGTCACGGATAAAAAAAAAATCCTTAACTTTGGCTTGTTACAGTAGTTCGGTTCTGAGATCAAAATATCAAGTGATATTTAATGGGCGATTTTTAGGATATGAATGGAGTGCTGTGCTCCAATTATGATAGAATGAAATGAAAGGGACAAGGAGAGGATGAAAATTGAAGAAACTGATCATTTGGATTATTTATTTATTATTTTTTGACATCAAATAGTTTGGACATTTTATTGAGTAGTGAGTATAGTTGATATCTAAATGTGATAAGGTCAAATGGTATGTCTTGTGAAAGTGCATGAAGTGATGCAATATCATTCATGAATATTAAAAAACAAAAAGTTAAAGCCAATTATTTGCCAACTTCCCTGTCTCTGCGCCTGTTTCTTATAATCCCTCCCATGTGCTCTGCAGATCACAGTATATTCTTTTGGAATTATCGAACATTTTGGGCTAACTCTTAACCAAACTTCTATCCAAATTCACCCTTATGTATAGTAGGATTATAGTAGGTGGTCGGGTGAAAAAATGGTCGATGTGTGTATAAATTGATTCAAATTCTCTAGAGATTAAAAAAAGAAAATTAAATTTAAACAAAGGAACTTGTAGGGAAGTTGAGAGATTTATCACAAATTTTTTAGGTTTCCAACTGAACTACCATTTATATATCTAATTCATTTTAGGATTAATTAAACATAAAAGTTAGGATGTAATATTTTAGTTGATTTGAACGCGGAATTTTTTTGGTCATTAGCACACAGTTGAGATGTAATCATTTAAAAAAAAAAGAGTTGAGATGTATCATACTTAATAAAATTTGAATTAGAAAAAAACACCTTTTTTTTTTGTATAAGTTGGAGGAAGGAGATTTTTTTTTTTTTTTTTTTTTTTGAGAAAGGAGAAAGGGGATTACAAATATCAATTCGAGGGATTAAACCATAACCGTGGAGTGAAAATAGATTAATACCATACTAAAAAAAACACTTTATAAACAATACTGAATTTTGACACAAATCTGAAAATTGTAGGAACCAAATGAAATTGTACCTTTATTGTTTCTCTAATATTTTGAAATACTTACCGACAAAATTGAAAATATTCGTAAATCAAAACAAATCTAAAATTTTCATGGAAAAAATATGAAAACAAGGGATAATGTTTTGCAGAAATTTTGGCATATGCTAGCTCACAAGTGGCAACGGGCTCCGTTGCTTTTTTTTAGTTTTAGGTTTAATTTTTTTTATATCTAGAAATTATACTAGATAAACTCTATTTGGGTAGACTAAGTTTAAAATACTTGCATTCATAATCATTATTACATTTTAATATCACATCATAAATACTAATATTAATAAATAATAAGTTTTAATATTGTATTACAAATACTTATTAATATCATTATTATGAGAAAATAAGTTTTAAGTACTTATTATTATTTGTTAATTTTTCTTTTAAGTGATCGTATTTATAATTAATTTATAAATTTAACTATTTATACATTTTTTTTTCTGGAGGTTGATGTAAACAGCTGAATTCATAGTGGGCCTGGCCCAATAAGAAAGCAATATTATAAGCCCGTGACTGACCAGGTCCCGTGACTGCGTACGGATAAAATAACCCCACTGTACTTTGACTTTCAGAGTTCACGAGATCATATTCCCTCAGGGGCATTTTCGTAGTTTTATTTGAATTGCAGGGTATTTTTCCCACTTCTCTTTGGATTCCGTCTAAAAATAGTACTTATTTCTTAATAATTTTCTTTGTCTTCATTAGACCACTTTAATTACATCTGATTTTTTTTTTTTTTTTCTGAAAAGAAGATTTTTTTTCTTAATCATCAATTACATCTAAATTATTTAAAAGGTGCCACGTTGACAATAAATGAGAAATATTTAAGTTATGTCTGAATATAACCTCAATATTAATGTACAGCTAGGTAGACCAAGGTATACCACATTTTATTTTCTTTATTTTAGTTTTTTATCCTTTAAATTTAAAATCAAATAGAATGTGATTCATATTGAATCAAATAGATGGTTATTATTTTCTAGGTTGTGCTCAAACATAACTTAAATATTCCTTGACATAAATAAGGCATGTCATTTCAGTGTAAAATTTATTTTACATTTTAATTATACGGCTCTATTTGGTGTCATTGTAAATTTTTTATAATAAAAAGTTGTGTAATATCCAATAATGTCAAATGAGTTGATGCTTATGAACAATTTGATAAGTTAGGACCAACAAACTCTTCGTAGAAGCACAACTATTCTCGCACTCGAATTTGTGACCATAGAATTATAATCAAGTGCGCCGCCGACTTATTCGATAAATTTGATAAGTTTCTTCTTCATATGCATTAATAATAATTATAACAAAAATCCTATTAAAAAAATAATAATAAAAAAACCATCAAAATAGTTATTGCTCTCTTGAAAATAAATGTAACAGAAAGGAACTAACCTTTTCAATTATGCACCGATCTATTTCATAGCTTTACACTTTACATAACTAATTAATTTTGGAGGAACCATATATAATTTAGTCATGTATTTTTAAATAATATTTAAGAAAAGACACCGTGAGAATATATTTTCAAACTTTGTCTTATAAAAATTAGGAAAAAAATATATTTTTAGTTTCTTCGTTTGTGATCAAGTTTCACTTTAGACTGTATATTTTAAAATTGAACAATTTTATTTTGATATTTTAATAATACACACTTGCTAACAAGAATAGTTGTTCAGCCACATTAGTGTATACCCAATTAGTAAGAGGATATGAGTTCGAATCCTTAAAAAAAAAAACAATAATACACACTTTTAATCATTGAAATAACAAAATCGTTATTACATAATTGAATGTTGACTAAAATGATGATTATACTAATTTTAAATTTCAGTATTGATGAAATGATTAATTTATTTTCGTGTAAATTATATATATATATATACAAAAGTATAAAAATAAATTTAAAAAACTAAAAAAAGATTAAAAGTGAGTATTGTCGAAATGTCATAGATTAAAAATGTTCAATTTAGAAATATAGATACCAAATTAAATTTATACCTCAAATTTAAGCACTAAAAAATTAATTTCTTCAAAAGAAAGGTTATCAATAAACACCATTTAAATTTTTATTAATTGTATGAATCAAAATGGGATGAAATAAAAGTACACAGAAGAAAATGTTGTTTTGACTCAAGGCTTGCATTCATGTAACGGGTGGGTGATATATTGATTTTATTATTGAATGTTAATTCAGTTCAACATTATAGGGTAACGAGTTCAATGTATTTGGGTCTTTCCCCAATTTATGCTCAAAATAAATAAAAATGCTCTTAAAGGGAAACAAAAATAAAAGTGAAGGCTCACGTGCATGCATTAGCGTTGAGGGTTAGCCATTTAGAAGCTGGTTTTCGTAATTTCACAATCTTTTGTATAAATCTACCAAACCCCCATGCAAAACTCCAGTAACCAGTAAAACATTCAATTTCCCCTTTCAACTCCGAGCCATGGCCCTCAAATTTTATTTCTTCTTCTTTTTAATCCTCTTTGTTTTAAAATCCAATGCTTCCGATCCCTGCGCCTCCGCTTCGGGTGGCACCGGAGATCTCTCGGTCATCCCGGTCTTCGGAAAATGCTCGCCTTTCACAGCACCAAAGCCAGAATCTTGGGTGAGCACGGTCCTCGACATGGCTTCGAAAGACCCGGCCCGAGTCAAGTACTTGTCGAGCCTCATGGCCCAGAAGACGGTGGCCGCTCCCGTCGCCTCGGGTCAGCAAGTTCTTAACATTGGGAATTATGTTGTGAGAGTTCAATTGGGTACTCCTGGTCAAGTTATGTATATGGTTCTTGACACCAGTAACGATGCAGCCTGGGCGCCATGCTCGGGCTGCACCGGTTGCTCGGCTGCCACTTTTTCGTCGAAAAACTCTTCCACTTTTGCTGCGTTGGATTGCTCCCAACCGCAGTGTGCTCAGGTTTTGTTAAATTACTACTCAATTCAAAAGCTTAATTTATTTGAATTTTAGATTCTGTTTTGGTTCTTGATGTTTTTGGCTTTTGTCTACTTTTTCTGAATTTCCTTTAACTTATACCTTTGAAATATCTACTTTAATATTTGAATGTTTAGAGAAAGAACCATTTTTGTACTTATTTGAAATTTGTTGTGCTTTTTTTTTTTTAAAAAAAAATTCTAAATATTTTAATTTTATTGTCTTTATAAAGATGACAAACTTATTGAGACTTTCGCATTAATACGATATTATAATCGTCATTCTATTTTTGATACCTCTCAAAAAGTTTCTTATGAAAAACTTTATAAATCTATAATAATTTATTTCTTATTTAACCAATGTGAGATTGCCATTTTATCTAGGGGATTTTGTATGTATAACAAAAAAAAGTAAAATACTTCCATCTATGACATCAAAATCAAAATTAGTTTATTTGTAGCAGAAAATTTAAATTGAATATTATCACTGGTTGAATTCTATTAGTGATAAAATTCAATCAATGATAAATTCATTCTATCATTGTTTAAATTTTATATCGGTGATAGAAATCTAAATTAAGTTATATCCTTAATTGAGTGATATAAATTAAAGTGGTATAGATGAATAATTTTAAAAATTTTATTGCACATGTAATACAAGAGATAGAATATGCATGGTAAATTCTCTTTTACTTAATCAATTTCCTTTCTTTTTAATAAATTTAATTTGATTGCAGCCATTTATTTAACTTAATTGTAGGCATAGTTTGTGAGTGGATCTCATAAGAAAGTGAAATGTCCTTCACAATTTTGAATATAACTGAATCAAATTTTGTTATATTTAAATTTTTTCTAATACTTTGAGATTCAAGATTTTTTTTTTGTCCATAAAAAAATTAATATATCTAAGTTATTATAATTTAAAATTGAATTAATATTTTGTCAACAGGCTCGCGGCCTTTCATGTCCGACCACCGGCAACATTGATTGCCTATTCAACCAAACATACGGCGGCGACTCGTCGTTTTCCGCCACGCTGGCTCAAGATTCTCTCCACGTGGGCAATGACGTCATCCCCAATTTCTCCTTCGGCTGCATCAGCTCCGCCGCCGGCAGCTCCATTCCGCCGCAAGGCCTAATGGGCCTGGGCCGCGGCCCACTCTCCCTCATCTCCCAATCCGGTTCACTCTACTCCGGTTTATTCTCCTACTGCCTCCCAAGTTTCAAATCCTACTACTTCTCCGGTTCACTCAAACTCGGCCCGATCGGCCAACCCAAGGTAATCCGAACCACCCCGCTCCTCCGCAACCCGCACCGCCCGTCTCTCTACTACGTAAACCTAACCGGGATCAGCGTCGGCCGGGTCCTCGTCCCGGTTCCCCCAGAAAACCTCGCATTCGACCCGAACACCGGGGCCGGAACCATCATCGACTCGGGCACGGTAATAACCCGGTTCGTGTACCCGGTCTACACGGCGGTTCGGGACGAGTTTAGGAAGCAAGTGGGGGGTGGTTCGTTTTCGCCATTGGGAGCTTTCGACACGTGTTTCGCCACGAGCAATGAGGTTTCGGCACCTGGCATTACGTTCCATTTTAGTGGATTGGACTTGAAATTGCCAATGGAGAATAGTTTGATTCACAGCAGCGCCGGTTCGTTGGCTTGTTTGGCTATGGCGGCGGCTCCCAATAATGTGAACTCTGTTTTGAATGTGATTGCCAATTTGCAGCAACAGAATCATCGGATTTTGTTTGATACTGTCAATTCTAAACTGGGGATTGCTCGCGAGCTATGTAATTAAGCTCATCAGTGGCGCCTGTGAATTTAATGATTCTGTAATGTGTGTAGTTATTAGTTGGGTGTTTGAGTTTGTTCAATCACAAATCATAAGTATTTTAGTAAATTACATTTTCTCGACTTTTTAATTTTTGTGAACTTTTGATGACTAAGTTTATAATTTCGCTAATTCAATTACAAAAATAGATACAATCTTTAGTTTTCTTTGTTTCTTAGAGAAGAAAATGGTAAACGACCAATGTTCTAAAACTGTTCGTTTGTATTTAATGGTAAATAAACACACTTATTCACCTCAAACCTTATATCAAATCCCACGTCAAACATTTTATCAAATCTCACATGAAGTAGAACTTCACATCAACTTTTTCATTCAATCTCAAACGAGTAGTTAATTATACATTACTACAAATATCAATCATCAAAGAAGTAGTTATTTACATCTAATACCAATACTTAAACGAGTAATAAATCACTCAAACTACCATGAATAACTCTTCCACTCCTCTCCACTCTCCACTTTTCTACCAAATCCAAACAAGGTTGATAATTTAAAACTCAATTACTAGTACCAACATTAAAAGGCAACCAAATCAATAATTCAACCAAAATGTAGGTTTATAATTAAGAAGTTATTCACTAAAAAAAACAACAAAAAATACAGTTGATCATTTAAGTTGAGTAGTTTTAATCATGGGCTGATGACCACTCCACGATGGGTTTTTAAGTAAATGTGTTAACCACTTGAAGTTGGCAGGGAATAATAGTTCAAGTTCAAGCAGTAAACTCAAAATTAATTTAAAATGAAATTTCACCTGTGTTGTAGGCAGCACATAATAACAATCCTTCCTATACAAGCTTTGAGCTATTTTTACTAAACAAGAAAAAATAGAAACCAACCAGGGAAATAAATTCAGCAGCTTTGATCAAGAAACTGGTTCCACCTGTACATCTTGGCTTTGTTTTTTTTTTCTCCCTCTCCATTCTACTATACCTGTAAACTCAGAATCAATATCAATTTGTCACATCCATTATCAAAAGGCCATAATAACTCAGAACTCCAAAGATATCTTAAAACCATTAACTTGTTAGTAATCATCTTTGGAGGTGCCCCACAGATTTGTTGCTATCCTCCAGTACCTTTTTCTGGATTTTAACGGTCAGATGATTCTCTGATCTTCCTCTATCCAAAGAGCTCTGGCTTTCGCTTCTCGTTCTTGCCCCCTTATCTCTCTGCATCTGTTTTTCGGGGCTGGCTGATTTCGGTTACCGCTTTCTTATCTGAGTCATGATTGGAGTGTTGATTGTTGGCTGCTGCCCTGCCTGTATCAGACCCTTTAGTGTCATCTGAACTTTGGACTGAGCGCTGAGCTTCCTGTCCTCTGCCTCGGTCGGAATTCTCAGACGGTTGAGGGGAAGCTCGCCCCCGGTCCATATTTTGGAGTTCATTTGCTATCTGGCTGCGACGCTCTTTCAAAAAGTTGAGTCTGGTCGTCAGTTTTGTCAGTGCTGAAGAAGATTGATTTGGACCCTGCAGATATATAAAACAAGATGTTAGAATAAATGAATAGATTTGATCATGTTTGTCTACAAAAAGGTAAAATGATATATTGGCCATTGTGACAGAAGAAACGATTATCTTGACAAACAATTTGGCATCTCCACCATTTGCTATATCCATCAATCCAACAAACACATACGATCACACAACACTTTTTTGTTCTTTAATGGAAATGATGACTATTTCATTGATTGAATGAAAGGAGAAGGTCATATTTGGCCAATTACAATGTAAAAGATGCAAGGCGGAAGAAAGGTGCACATAAAACTGATAAGATCCAGAATCCAAATTGATATCAAAAGGAAAAGAGCTACAAGATAAACCAAGATTTAATAGGTCTTGGAACCTCTCATTCTCTAGAGAATACTCTCTAAGAGCCCACAATATTTCTCTCAATATTTGATGCCCAAAACCCTACCAAACCCTCTCTATTTATAACAAAGTAGTCTAACTTACTCCCCAAGTAATTGCTAGCATACCCCTGTATTAATCATTATTCCTCTAGGGCCCAACCTTATCATTAACATACAAGGAAGAATAAAATAGAAGGAAGCCTATAGGAAAAAACTGAAGCCGGTTGGTTTAACCCAAAACCAGTTCAAAGAGAGGATCCAGTTCGGTTATCATTTTTGCAATGCATATTCCAACTAATGTGAGAAAAACAATTTGGGAGCATTTGGAGCGACAAGTGATTTATGATTGTTGATGAGTTATCAATATCTGTAATTAGAGAATGGATAATTATAAAATATTTTCATGTATAACATAAAATCAAAACTAATTCATTTGTAGCAAAAAATTCAAATTGAATTCTATCACTAGTAGAATTTTATTAGTGATAGAATTCAATCAATGAAAGACTTCTTCTATCACTACTTGAATTTTCTACTAGCGATAGAATTTTAAATTGAGTTCTATCACTAGTTGAGTTTTATCAATGATAGAAATTAATATGACATAGATGAAATTATTTTAGAAATTGTGCTGCAAATGTAATACAAAAGGTAAAATGTGTTGTTGATGATAAATTCTCTAATTATAACATGGATTATCATCGTTTGGGTTTGAGGTGCATGTAACTATGGGTTAACATTGTCTATGGTTGAAGTGCATGCAATTATAACATGAGTTAACCTGGACTATTATTTTTGAGTTTGTGGTGTATGTGATTATTGAGTTGTATGATTAAGAAAATGAGACCAGATATGAATAGTGATAACTCGTTCGCCCAATTTATCACAGTTCATAATTCGATAACAATTATAGGTGTTCAAACATTAACTGAGCTATAATAGAATAGCCCATTCATATCTGTTGTTATTCGAGCTCCCTCAAACGTACAAGGAAAAGTACGTTTGCACATACTCCAAAGCCCCAAATGATTTAGTAAAGATAGTAGCACAAAATAAGCATTAGAATTCAAAACAGCCTACCTCAGCCCTCGCACCAGGCCTCTTAAGATTGTTTACCGTTGGCCATGCTCGTATCGCATCTGAAGAAGATACATTGGTAGACAAACCACCAGGTCTGACACCGGGATTACGAGGACTTGGATGCATCTGGATAAGGGAATATTTACTTGTGGAAGATGATGCATCCATCTTTTCATCCTCGCTTTCTGACTGACCTGAAAGAACTTCCTGCGTAAACAAAATTATGGACTTGAATGAACAATGTTATTGACAAGCTCGATGGCAAAACATCTATCGATAATCGAGTCGAGCATCCTGCAATCCTCCTCCAGGCCCAAACAAATAACTGAAATGCAGTGCTATGGTTCCTGACTTAAGCATGATGCCATGATTCATGGGCTGCTACAACATGATCAAGGCAAGTGAAGAAAAAAAAAGTTTTTGATACACCTATATTTATGAAAAAACGTAACTTTCATAACCGAAAAATTAGGAAAGACTACGTAGGCATAAAAATTAAAAATCCACAAAAAGAAGTCAAATTATAGAAGGGGCTCCAACTGCCAAAAAGGGAAGAGCTCCACATCATGTATGACCTAGCAATCAAGAGGTTACAGGTTCATATTCCCCCACCTCCAACAGTTGTTGAATTTTAAAAAAGGGCTCTAACCAAGTAAAATAAGACTGAACAATTAATTACAAAATAATTTCACTAACAAAGTTAAGAGAGAAACAGAATTTAACAAGGTTGTTTGTTGTCACGATCATACTTGATGGTAGTATCATGTCGTGACCCCACTTGTGCAAAAACGAGCAAAGGTGCCATGAAAATGACACCCGTGGGGCCAATTTGAGGGACAAGGTCGTGAGAGTGCCAGTATGGCATCCAGTATCACGTAAGTTCAATCTTGATCCAAGGACTAAGCCAGAATGAATAGGCTCATTAACAATAAATAATTCTACAGTTGACAAGAAATAATTTATGAGAAAAATTCAATGTCAGTGGAAGAAAAGAAACAACCCGCAGATAGACCAAGTCCTAAATAGTGAAAATATCAATTAAATTTGAGTGGAAAGTGCCATTGACAAGCAAATTGAAAAGGTACAGACTACCAAACAAATGTGATCGACCTTATTTCTGGAGTGCTCAGAATGCGAAGGGGCTGCATCCTTCATCTTGTCCTTCCTGTAGCCATTGAATTGTTTATCTCACATGAATGGTTAAAATCAATTAAGAAAATGTTGAAAAACATATTAACATTTTTTTTATAGGAAACAAAACTATTTCATTGATGTGAACATTGACCTGTGTAAAATACTAAAATATATTATTATGATATGGCTATACAAAAAATGAAATTTGGGAAAAGAGAAACCTACAATTTATGTTGTACTTGTTGGGAGACATTACGTGAATCAGATAGATTATTATTCTGATCACGCATCCTATCAAGCTGACCTTCATAATCACCCACCGTGTTGTTTAAATTGGCAATGTCTTTCTCTGCTTGATTTATTTCTTTAAGATCTGTCTTTGTCTAAACGAATAGCAAACGCATTATCGCACTGGCAATCTGTCACAAAATCCTACTAATAAAATTAAAAGCATTAGACAGACTGACCTTTTCATTAACATTAGCTAAATTCGGTAAGGGGCCTTGAGAAATTTTAAGTCCTGTTTCGAGAGCCATCCTCAGCTCTTTCTCCCTTTCCAACTGTTCTTTTAGTCTTGCCACCTGAACATTCAATTCATTGTGATGATTGAGTCTTTATCTCATTAATGAACTTTGCGACTATAATAACTACTTAAATGTGACCATAAACATGATAATCTTTTTATTATAACAGTGGGTGTCCAAGCTGTCCACCTTGAATAATCCACAGAACTAAAATTTATTGTATCATTTTAAGCACAAAAAAAAAAACTAAATAATTATCTTAGATAAACTATCATAACTTCAAGTATAGACTAAAAGATACCCTAAGTAACAACTCGTTTCTGCAACCATGGTAGTTAGTCAAAACAAATACAAGAAAAATTATTATATTAAATCAGTTACCATCAAACTAACAACCTATTTTTTGGACAATTGGGTCAACTATGATAGTTTTTTTTTCTTAGATCCGCGAATGTCCGGGCCAGTTTATGCGCACTTCGACTATTTTAATGGGACATATTGTCTGAATCTACAACATTTGGATGTCAAGAAAATCGTAAAAAAATAATTCCCAAATAGGTGATCACCATGGATTAACCCATAACCTTTTAATTTCTTAAGGTCCTTTCAGTAATATTTCTTAAACGGGTTGCAATTTTCAGTACCACTGACTTAGACTCGTCAATCGCATTTAGATTATGAAGAAAATGAAACTAAGAACGATGGGATTAATGGCCCAGGAAAAGTTACTTCTTGCTCAAGAGTTGAACGACGCTCCTGCAAGGCCTTCTTTCGGTTTTCCAGACTGGATTGCAGAATCGCATTTTCTTTAGCCTGCAATAAGAAACATTGAATTTATATAAAGATTGAAGAGCCAGAATGAAACACCTAGAAAAAGGCACTGAAATTCTTTACCTCTTCCGAGAGTTTATTTTGCAGTTCACATTTAGTGGCATCAAGCCTCTGGATTTCAACCCTGAGAAAGTACAAAAAGTTGTCAAATCATATTTACAAGACACGGGATGATGAAAAAGTGAAAGTGCAAAAAATAATAATTTCCCAAGAAGTTTAAGGTAGACGAGTGATACTGTAATTATTTGAAAAGGCTAATATAATGTCTCATTAGACAACTTCACAAATATATATACATCGGAAAAATATCATGAAATATACTCTCATTCAATTCAGTGTATCAAAGTCATTAAGAATTATAAGGATCTATAAACCAAAAATGACATAATCAAGAAGAGTCATGCCCAGTCCTTAAATGAAAGACTAGTCATAAATAAACTCAGGATTTTTTGTTAAAAAATTTACCAAGAAATATAAGTTCCAATCCCTACTTCTCGATTTGGTTATTAATACTTGATAATAAAATTTTAACCGAGACCAAGCTTTGACGTTTACCTATACCAATTTGCAAAAATTTGATAGTAGAACAACCATTCCACTCTAGGTATACTATATAGGAAATGAAACATCAATTTCCTCTTCCATTACCAATTTATTTAACCTCCATTTCAAGACTATATTGCCAAAACTAGAGAAAGAAAGAAACGAGGTTATTCCTCCACTAACAAGTAACATCTGCCCCACCCCCATTTCAAGACTTAATTGTCCAAATGAAGTAATCAAGTTTAAAGATTTTCTTCCACCAAAATTTGGACCATTGGCCCCGTGAGTCAGCTTGCAGGATTGTCTTTCAGAAAAATAAAGCTAAGTGACTTCAGAATTGTGTGGTCTAGCTCTCCTTTGGAACCTAGGGAATGAAGAAAACCTATGGGGTTTATAAAATAAGTAATCCCCTTTTTACTCTTCTTTTAGCAATGTCCATTGTCCAGCATACTACTTGGTGGTATTTAAGTAACAAAAACTACTTTTGTAACTATAGCCTCCTCATAACAATCAATGTTTGGAAAGCTCACCCTGTGTAGTTCCTTGGGAGGGGCTCTCTCTACCCTAGTATGTAAGATGTCTTCTTTGGTGATTTACGTATTTATCTATTTCCTTTTTCCAATAACTAAAAAAAAGAAAAAGAGAACCCACCCAACAAAGACAAGAGAAAAAAAAAGATCTAACATATATATATATATTATACGAGCATTGACAATTCAGACATAACAAGAGACTCTTGTTGGATCATCACTTACTCTTCGCCGAAATCATAATCGATGGATTCCATAGGGAGTTTCTTTTTTGCCTGTGCTTGTACAAAAAAAAAGGTAGTTAAACTAGCGGCAGGAACATGAATAGAGAAATGGAAGATTAAAAAAACAAATGAAGAAGAAAATTCAAACGAATCTCTCAACAACCAAAACTATCATGATGCACATTTCAGGAAGATGATGAGTTGAGGGAGGGAAATGTGATTTGCAGGAAAGGGGGAGAAAAAAGTGTGACATTGTTTATAAAAAATTTACTCACAGGTGTGCGACCCCAAACAGTGAGACGCTTTGTCGAATGGGAATCTTGATTAGATGTAGTTGGAGAACCTTCAAAGCTTGAAGATGAAGGATCCAACTTGTGTTTCATATTTGCTTCTTCGGATGCACATTCAACTTCACAAGACTTTTCATCCTTGATTGGCAAACTAACTCTCCCTGAATCAGCTTTGTCCTGGATGGTATCCTTGCTTTGAACTCCACGATGAGGCATTGAAGTTTTAGGGGAACTTGATGAAATGTTTGGCTTAACTCCATTTACATCACATGCGTCAGAATTAGAACTTGATATTTTAGAGCCCTGCAGTATAGTAAGAGCAAGAATTGACATCTTCTCCAGCTGCTACTAATAAAACTTCATCAATGGAACCACCAAAGTATTTTTTTTTATAAGAAACAAAATTTTCATTCATGAATGAAAAATAAAGAATTCCCATCAAAACATTACAAAAGGCATCTCATTCTATGCAATGAGCAAAGTGAGATTATAATCAATAAAAAGATGAACCCAGAAAAGAGCCAGATACAAAGTAGATTCTAGTGGTTTTTTTTAATGTTGTAGCTTTATCGTTGAATATGCAGTTGTTTCTTTCCATCCAAACATTCCACAAAAAGGCTTGAACAATCGGATCCCATAGAATTTTCTTCTCGTCCTTGAAATTTTTTTAAATTATATAATCAAAGAACTCATTTTGAACCATTCTAAAAACAAGTTATAAGTTTTTTTTTTTTTACATCACAGGATATAAGATTGCAAAACACGACAAAGTTTGACTTGGGATTGAAATATTTTCCAAGTGAATCAAGTTATTTGATATGGTGAGCCGAATGGGCCTCTGGAGTGATTTTCAGAGATTGGATTTTAGAACCTTAACCCTCGAGGAAGTTTACTAAAAGAAAAACACCCCCCTAGACCCATACGGGAAAGTTCTTTTTTTTTCTTTTGAAACAAGGTGATCACGCCAAAAACATCGAAGGAGTAGTGTCACAGGTGAGTCTTGAACCTGGAACTTTGAAAGGAGTATACCCTCAAAGCACAAGTCTTCAACCACTGCGCCACCCCTTGGGGACTCCGTACGCTCCTTGGGGACTCAGTACGGGAAAGTTCACTTCAGAATTAAGAAGCAAGGGAGGTTAAAAAGGACATTTTTGTCTGTTCATGCATGGATGCTTTGAGTGTCAGTAAAGGGGACCAGTACCCATGAAGAAGAGGGATTGGTTAGAGGGCAAGGTTGGAGGAAAGTACTGAATAAAAACATTATAAACTTATAGTAGTTACTGGTGAGGGAGAAAGAGGTGTCGAAAAGTTAGTATATGATTCGGGGCTCTTGAATTTCCTGCTTATTGCACGTCACAAGATTATACCTCCTAATTTTTACAAAGAAATTGATAGAACTTCTAATTTGATTATCCAGCATTGAAACTCATTCACTATTCCCAAGGGTAAAACAGGAAAGTAAAATTTGAATAAAATCAATTTTAGGTTATAATAATATTATAGGGTTGTTTTGATAATAAAATTTTGTGATTTTTATAGGATGATGGTGATACTACCATTTTATAAATTCTATGTAAAAGTATAGAGACATGCCTTATCATCATATAAATCATGCTCCTCAGAGTCAGCACTTCCACTGAAGGTTCCAGACGAATCAAGCTCATCGTCTGTTGCTACATCAGAACCAGTAGCACCATCTTGTTCTTCATCATCATAAGACATATCATCATCAGTTACCTCCTCGCTCTCACTTCCACACTCTTCTGAGTCAGTGTACATCATAGGGGACATAGAACCTTCCTGCAAACACGCTAGTAACTTGTGAATCTCAAATTACAAGGTGATTATTTTTCCAACTATTTTAAACGATGACAACTTACATAAAATTGGATTAATTGGATTATATCGAGTTTTTCCTTTTTCCCTGTTCCCTTTTCCTTTTCTTTTTAGTCCTACACATTGTTGCAAGGAAAAAACAACATTTCTAAATAATATGCCTAATTCTGATTTTATTTATTTTTTTCATTTTTGATCAACCAGTTGGTAAATAAAACTCAGCAACTAGGCCAAGAGATACACAAATGCGTATAGACACGACACAAAAAAAGAAATGCACTGAATCCACCAAGTTGAAACCAAACTTTGGTAAAAAAATGCAACATGGTATGACATCCCTCTCATTGCATGCTACCTCCTCATAACAGTTAAAAATCGGGTAGATATAAACTAAAAGAAAATTTTCTAGCTTTAGCTTTCGCAGAATATCTGCATCATACTAGAAATTTTCAAATATAATAGTTACCCCAAAAATTTTGCCGTACTCCTCAAGTAAAGTAATAACTATGGCTTGAGCATGGTTTGCTGCGGCAGCTGCACGAAGAAGTTGAATTGAACCATCACCCCCCACGTCAAAATCAGTTTCAATTTCACAATCACCAGATAAAAGAGGTCGAAGGAGTAAGGGGGCCATGCAAGCCGCCACAGCTGAAGAGCTCATTCGATTCACAGCTTTATGAGAAGCTACAGCTTGCATCATCATAAGAATTCTGTTGCAGGAAAAAAAGGAAGAATTTGTGAATAAAAAGATGTATCTAAAAGCTAAATCAGTACAAAAAGGTGAACAGGAAAAAGAAAAAAAAAACGTTACTTCCTCAAGTAGAAACATGACTATGGGAGTATAACCACGGTTAGCAGTATTTTGTTGATCACCAAAAAAACATTATACGGCATGTCACAAGAAAATCATGAAGAAAGTGCCCCACCAACGTCTACACAATGAAATATTTAACATTGAAAGGTCTATATCACTGGTAATTTAGAACAGAAAACACCCCTCTATTAACTCTCCATAAAACTCATAATTTGAGGATAAATGGCCTTGGACCTCCTGACCGTTGCAGACTTTTGACATTAGTATCTCCTTCGTCATAAGCTACTCCTCCAAAGATGCATTCTAAATATTGTAACCTTTTTTTTCTTTGAAACAAACCTTAATATTGTAACCTTAATAGATCCCTTTGTGTTCATATACAGTATTTGACATCCACTGGTTGTGCCACACAGATCTTTCTGTAATAATATTCCCTTTCTAATCATCAATCTAGATCGAAGGCCTTTTTAAAAATAATAATAATAATAATACACCTCCCCCTTAGGCTAAGGAATTCCTCATCCTAAGGCCTTTAAAATGACTCTTTTGACTTTTCCTTGTCTATAGGAATATCTTCGTTTCATGTCAAGAAGAAAAAAAGAAAACAACAATATCATAATAGTCTCTCAAGTAGACAAACCTACATGACTAATAGGTGTAGTTTATTGGAAAATTTTAGATCATACCCCGACCAATGCATGACTTATCCGTAATCTGTCAATCATCATCGTCACATGCATCCAACATTCAAGTTAATGAGAGCTTGTACAAACTAGCGAAAATACCAATCAAACGAGCATCACAATAAATCTTAAGCAACTACTAAATACTCCGTCACAGAGAATTCACAAGATAAACATGCTTCACAAACATTACAAAAACCTAAACAATGTAAAATGAACCAGACTTCCAGGAAATTGCAATAGTTGTGAGCATTTGCTGATATACCTTATCAAATGGCATATGGGCAATTGTTATTGGGAGCACCAACCCATGAAAGCTTTTGGGTTGATTAGTAATGTAACATAATTCAACATGGTATCAGAGCGGGAGATCCAAATTTCAAGTTGTTTCCTCCAATTAAAATTGAATTTCACTTGTAGGGCATGTCTCAAATTTCTAAGCCCACAAGTGAGGGGAATATTGATTGACATAATTAAATTTACTCCAACCCATGAGCTTAACCTTTTGGGTTGATTGGTAGTTTAACATACTTATGATCTAACTAGATTTGAATCCATGTTGAATTCAAAATAAAAATGGGTTATAACATGCAAGGTTGATTTCCTCTCAATCAACTTTTAAAATAGAAAAGTACAAAATAGACCAAGAAAGGGATATAGCTACTAGCTTACTACCTCTGCAGTAAACGTCGATTAGGTTCTGGAAAGGTTTCGTATATTGCAGATCGCATAGCGTTGACTCTGCCACCTCGATCAGTTTCTAGTATGAAGTTTCAACACAAAAATAAGAAAAATAGTATATATTTTTAAAAAATAAAAATAAGATGGTTAAAAAATACAGAAACCTATTGAAAAAATTATAAAACAACAAAGATTTTCAAACTTTATCAATAACATAGAGAGAGATTCCCAAAATAAAAAAAAACAAAACTATTGAAACCCCTGATAACTAAAGTTTACATTAGAAAGGGTAGAACATGTAAGGATGCAACTCTCAGTCAGTTTTGGGTTGATTAATAGTTGTTTTGATTTTAAAAAAAATCTTCAACAAGAAATGTAAGGAGATACGCTCAAAAGAGGCAAATTTAACAAAAGTGAAACATAAAAACGACAAAATTACAAAGAAACGACAAGTTTTAGGATGATAACTGTACACTACGTGAAAATATGAGAATATATAGGGGCAAGAACAATGAGCTTAGCGTGTTCTATTTTGTGAGTTCATATACACTTTGAGAGATAAGTCGACCCTCTCAAATTGGCCAACAGTATCTAGGTCGTAATTTTCTAGTTTATCATGTTGTTGCTTTTTTCCCATTCTATTGAAAGCATTCTTACCCTCCTAGTTGTAACTTTATACAACCTGGTTTTAAATTCAATCCAAATTGTGTTTCTCGCATAGTGTGAGTACTCATGTGCTCGTGCACATACCAGTGATTAGATCCACACAAAGCATGTCAAGGAAAATCGGGAAAACATAAAAATATGATTAACATTCTTTCCAGCAAATTTATCTACTTCAATGGTTTTTTTGTACTAATAATTCACACTTTCGAAAAAAGAAGGAAAGAAAAAGTAAAGGTCATACAAAAGAAGAGCCAAACCAAATAAAAGAGCCAAGGCACACTACAAAACAACCTCCATTCAAGCAAAAGCATTTTGAACAAATAATTACAAAACATTCTGAGAAACAGACTTATGTGGTTGACAACCACCATGAATTGAACTCAGTTTTCAAAATCTTTTTGACAACTAGGTCAATTCATGTTGTTCCCGGATAACTTAAATTATTTAAGATATTAAAAATTAGGTGCTCTAGTGACTTACTGCATGCTTCTAATAATGCGTTACAGCAAGATGCCGGAACTGGAGATGATGGCAACTCCCGAATGACATACTGGCGTAATGCATAAAAGTAATTAGACAGAAGAAAACATCTACAGCAGGCAACAACTTATTGTGAAAAATTGCACCAAGTACAATTCAAGTTTCGAATAACTTTTCTACCTTCACGCAGTCAGCCACTATATGTGCATCTTCTTCAGGAGAAAACTCGTTTTTTCCTGCCGTATAAATAAAACATGAACAAACAATATCTCTGATAAGAAGCTTGTTTTTGAACTATTTTAATTCTTAATTTGCAAGATTTCAATCATAAGAGCCAATATGTTATCCCCGTTGACACTCATTTCAAAAGTCAAATTAAAAAAAATAAGCGAAGAGGACAATAAGTAAAGCCAGTAAATAAACATAACGATAAATGTGCATCATAATAGAAGGAAAAAGTCTCCAAAGATCACAGTACCAACCAACAACCACCTACTTTTTTGTGGGTAGTTTGAAAAGTGTAGGGTAGGCGTACATCCCATCAGTAGGTTAGAAAATAAAGTTGTGAATTTTGTTTGTAACTATGGACTGAAAAACAAAAACAGAACTCTATCGATAATATGATGGATATTAAATCTAGATGATGATTATAAAAATCAAATAACTGACCATGCTCATATCCCCGCAAACGATGTTCAACATCATCAACATCTGCCGCTTGTCGCAAAATGCCTTCTGTTTTGACTCCTATTATTAGAACTCAGATCCATTAGCACATAAATTAAATAATATAAGATTTTTGGCAGAAAGATATCTCCATATGCTAGAATCTAGATTAATCTACCATGGGTTTCTATAAATTTAAGGGCTTTCTCCAGAAAAGAGGGAGTTCCATCAACATCTTCCAAAGCAAGCAAAATTGGCCTACCAAGGACTTTTGGCCTTCCAGGTTGTGGTTGGCTATCCTTCGCTAGAACAGATAGAGAACGTCAACAAATCAATGAGGCGAAAAATGAAGAACAGCATGCATATTTCTTAAATTTTGGCACGTTTGTCATGCATCACCCAAATGAAGATTCAGGTGTTCATTATACAGTATAACAAGTTGGAACACCATACAACCAAACTCAATTAATAGAAGATCAAGGTGTCAAACAAGAATGAAACAAAACAAACTAATCAAGTATCTGATAAAAAAAAATTATAAAAAAAAGAATAAAATAACAAAAAAACACAACTTTTCATCGAAGAAAAATAAAAGAGGTGCTCACAAGATAAGAACTTCCAAACAAATGAAACAAATGGGCATGAAAAACAATATTATAGAAGTTACAAAACTTCTGACAAGTATTGACTTTTTAATTAGAACTGATTTCCATCATCAAGTTTCTTAAATTTCCGTACGTTTAACATGGATCATCCAGAAGAACTGTGCAAGTTCACAGTTATGGCCAAGCATTATAGGTCTAATCACATAAGATTTTTTTTTTTTTTATCCTTTGGGTTTAAGAACACCTAAAATATTTTCACGGAACAACCACCTAATCCTATCAGGCAAACTCATGGTTATTGAACTTAAAATAGAAATTTAAAATAATAATAATAAGTGGCATCTGAAGACAACTAAATGGAAGAGCATACACGTCTCTGAAGACCCATTATTTGGTTCGGTCTTATCATTCTTCAAGAGACCATTAGTTTGGCAAGTATTAGGTGCCAGTGCCAAAGCATTTTCCAGTGCGGCCTTCCATTCATGGAGATCCTCCAATGTTTCAGCCTGCAACATTAGATAACATACCGTGCAGCAGGCTGTAAGGTAAAACTAGATGAACAAAAACACCCTTCATTAACTTTTGATTCATTTAAAAAAATTTAACTTCTCACTATGCGTCCAAAAAACAAAATAATAGTGGAATGCGAACTACGCTTAAAATGATTGTTTCATAAAGAAAAAATCTATTCAAAACATTAACATCAGCAATTGTCATGAGTCATGAAACTAATATCCTTAATGAACTAAAATGAAAGAAAAGGGGGAGGGAGAGAGAGAGAGAGAGAGAGAGCACCTTGAGTGTGAATGCCCGTCCTTCTCGACCATCAGGAAAAAGCACAGTCAAGAGTTTTTTGTCACTTTTCACAACAACACTTGAAAATGTAGGGTAATACCATTAAATTAGTTAGCTACCTTAGTTTCTTTGTAGAGATAACGCAAGTACAATCCAATATCCATCTAAATTCAGAAAACAAGCTAACCTGCCTGAATTGTTGAGATCAATACCGCCAAGAGTCAAATTCACCTCGCCCCCTTTCTGAGGAGCAGCATTCTGAAAAGGTAGAAATAATCAACTAAAAGTTCAAAACTCAAAAATTCAGAAAAGAAAAATAAAAAGGATAAACAATCAATGATTGCAGATATCACACATGAATTTTGTGCAAGTAATATTAAAATAGCTTCAGCTTGTTTTATGTGAAAGTTTGAAACTACTAACTCCAAGTGGCTCATCCTCCTGCTTGAAACAAGATCGTGATGCTAGCTTTAAATCGCCAGAAATTAAATGAAATTCAAAACCAGACTCTGGCCAAAGATCAAAAGATAAATCTACGTCAACAGTAGAGTTGCCTCTTCTAGCTCTTCAAGTTAAAAAGAAATAAGTTGAAATCCAATTGTCCACATCTCTAAAGAAGTATTTTTGTAGATAACTTAAATAGATTAGGTATCCAAGAGGATTTTTTTAACAAGAAACGAAGTATCCAAGATCATATTCGAATAGGAAAATGACAAAATTGGTGAAGATCACTGTACAGGCAGCCGTTTCAGAGGGATGTAACTCTCTTAATTCTTGATCGTTACCCAAAATAATAACTAATTATTCATATAGAAGAACATTCACGATTGGGCCCTAACACAAACATGATCAAATATAAAAACGAAAACACTTACAGGATCACTTCGAAAGAAAACCAGCGAAGTACGTGTTAGAATGAACCATCTCTTTTTCCAGGACGTCCATCCGAGTCCTGAATTTTTTTTGGGGGGGAAGGACAATGATTAAGGCGTAATTCTCAAATATTATCAATTCAACGAAGTATGTTACAGGAGTAAGTTATGATTTATCTAGCTGCTAAAAAGAGATACAGAAGTTTATAAGTTTAGTACACATGGAAAAGAAACATTCGACTGAATTGAAGTCTGCACAAGAAGACGTTTAAGATGATGATAATAACAGAATCAAAACTAAAATCAACTAAATAAGATTTATGGAAAAGAAAGATGGACAAAGAAAAGTTTGACAGAAGTTGATCAACATAAAAACAAGATCAATGTGCATGTATATGGGGTATGAACAAATTACAAGGAATTGTTAACATTTTCCCATTTCTTTTATTTTATCCTCTTTAATTCTTAATATTCTTACTTGATACAATATATTTCTCAAGTAAACACACCTTTAGATGATAGTAAAAGCGGTCCACTTTTAAAAACCTGCAATACAGTTAACACATCAGGCATGTAGCTTAAAACTTTCCTTCACAATCGATGAAAATATAATTTTTGGGGAAGAATCAATGAAAATATAATATTAATATTTACATGAGACGCCTACTTGAAAGTAAGTATACATGAGAAGAAGAAAATAACCTGCTACACATGATAGATAGATAGCTATACTGCTAATTAAGTTGCCGGCCTTCAGAAACATGCCTTGTTACCAGCTGAAGTCTAGGCAGCTTTCTTATTCAATCAATGTTGAAACTATAGGTTGGTAAACAGAAATGTTCTTTTCATTGTTAAAGCAGATGCAATAAACGGTGCAGTTCAATCAATATCAAAGCCACTAAACGATGATGCCCAAATCTCTTTTTGCCTCAATCTCCAAAAACACGGTAATCTTAACTCCTAGATCATTACAGCTAATGCCAAACATTTTTCTTCCTTTTTTTCCTTTTGTACATTACATCTAACAACATTCAAAGTGGCAGACTAACTGAAAATTCGTTTTATTAACTAATGTACTTAAAACCATCATAAAGAACAAAATCAACAATCGATTTCGATGAGAAATCCCAGAACCTATTTTTTTCCACCCTGCCTTCAATTTGATATTGGAGCATATCTGGCTAGCACGAACTGACAAAGAATAACACTTCTTTTTATAAGAAACGAAACTATTTTCAATGATTGATGACTAACCGTAACACCTAAGGCCCAAAATTTGGACAATGATTTGAAATTCAAATTCAGCCGCATTTTGTTGCATCTCTTGCGACCTGCACACTAATGTTCATCTGTTGACTTGATCAGCTTTGATAGGGAAAATCCTAAATTAATACAGCTCTTTCGAATATGTTTGTCCTCACTCATATGCTAGACATTTTCTTAGAAACTCACCCAACATTAGTTTGTTCCGAGCCAAACATACTTAACTCTAGGGTTCTTGACAGACCTTGAACACAGACGGCTTTCTTTTCCTTTCCTGCATGAAATTTAATTCCCGCTTCCTCTTTTACGTCAAGCTGAAACAGTTTTCTGTAACTTCTATTATATTTGGATTGACTCTGTTCCATCTCCAAAAAAAGGAAATGTAAAAGAAATTAAAAAAATATATATATCAATTCCCTCTATACGAAGCTCCAGCTATATGATGTAACACCATGGAAACAAATGCTCTAGCTTCAAATACAATGTTCCACGTTCGAACTAAACATATCCAATTGATATCCATTTGGTTTGTGATTGAGGCACTGCCAAATCAAGTCGAAATTCAGTACATCCTCTTGTAGAATCGGGTCGCAGATTACTTAACAAACTACTGCCTCATCTTCCGTTGACGTTCTTGCACGTCCAATTTGCAGTTCTCTTAAGGTAGGATGATAAAGAAGTTTCAATAGACTGTCAATCCAGGAAACAAGAAAACGACCAAATGCTAATTCCTCGAGTTGCTTTGAAGGTAATCCCGGAGCCTTTCGCAGGCGATGCCAATCAAAGTTCGTTTTGGAGTCAATCCTCTCGTTCAAAATATACATTCAACAATCATTTTAATAAAAATACGCAAAGCACACAGACTATGCATAAACACGATCCTATCTATGAAATCTCAACATCCAACAATTGACGGAATAAGACGCCGCATCCAATCCAAAATGCAAAAGAAATACACAAAACAAAAAACTCACCGTGTTTCCAGCACGAGAACCAGCGATGGGATCCTGAGGAGGAGGAGGTGGCGGAGGCGGAGGAGCGCCGCATTCTCCCTACAACACAGCATCAAAAGATAGATTTCAAGTTCATCTCAAAGCAAATAAAAAGGCAAAACCGATCAGAAATTCATCGCGCTCAATGCCAAAAGCTAAACACAGAACAAAACCTGAGAAGATTCGGCGATTCGGTTATTCATCGCGATAGCCTCAAATCAGAGCATGAAATCCATCGCGAAATGAATCGATCGGAATCCGCTGCAACAAAGAGCGATCGCCGATTCACCGTTACCAAAACGCAGCTAAAACAGCGCAGATTAACCAGAAAACAACAATGCAGGATGATTCCGGTGATCTGAAAACAGAACCGAATAGAGAAAACAATACCTCGTGAGAAATAGCAAGAGAGAGAGAGAGAGAGAGAGGGAAAGAATTTCATTCGCTTCTGGATTTCTGAAGGGATTGAACCAGAAACGTTCCTCCAAGTCCGGAGGTCAAGCAAGCGCCATTCGAGGCGGGTGTACACGTCGCGACAGTTCCCTGGTTCTTCTCTGCGCGCTACGAACGTGTTGGAGGGAAAGAGACGACGAAAAGGGCATTTTCGTCTTTTCCACTTTCTGCCTTCCTTTCTAGAGGTTTTGTCCCGTGTGGCCGTTTTTGTTCCTCTGTCTGTGGGGAGCAATGGAACGGGATAATGTGGGGCCCTCCCTCGGCCCCACGGCGTCTGACGTGGGCGGCTGGGATTCGATCTCTTCTTGTGTATTAAAATTTTGGATAAATTATAAATTTAGTGTCTTACAAGAAATTTATAGTTTTTAGTCTTTATATTTTCAAAAAATATAAATTAGTTCCTATAATTTAAAAATAGTTAGAATTTAGTCCCTGTAATTTTAAAAATTATAATTTAGTTCATGTAGTTTGACAAAATCTAAATATTAGTGTTTGTTGTTTGTAATTATCGTGAATTATGTACGTGAAAATTAACTATTTATATTGATTTTTTTTTTCAATGAGTCATTTAATTTACACTTATCATTGACACGTGAATAACTAATTTTCATGTAATTAATTTGTTAATGTTTAAAAATGATAAGAACCATTTTTTTAGATTTTATCAAATCATAGGGATTAAGTTATAGTTTTTTAATATTTTCAAAAAAAAAAAAAGTTATAGTTTTTAAAATCATGGTATTAAGATATGCCTTGAACAACTTGATGCCTACGATTAGTTAGTCAGGGATCGTTGTTCGGTCTGCAAGTGGCGGTGATGGGGCAACGCCCACGATTCATAAATAAAACCTATATTAGTCCTTTTTTTTATGTGAGTTTTTTGTAAATAATAAGGTTTCATGAGAGTGTTAATATAAACTCAAATTTAACTCTAGCCACTTGATTATGTTCTTTTTTTTTCGCCTCTCCTTAATAAAATCATGCCACCTCTCTAAACTAGCTAATACAACATTAGTGAATTAAGTAAATTTTTGTGTTGTTTTTTCTTATGCGTTTTCTCTATTTTTGATTGCTGGTTGAATGTTGTTTTCATAATATATATAAATTAAAGTCTAACTTTGTTTAAACCATATGACTAAATTTTAATTTTTGAAATCATGGGGACTAAAACTTATAATTTACTCTAAATTTTCAAGAGAGAAAAAAGAATAGACAAAGTATTTCGAACTTTTTGAACCATGTAAAATTGAAAAGTTGAGTAAATCATTCGTGTTACAACATGAATCATGTTGGTTTCAAAAGAAAAAAACATGAATAATTTATACTTTTGTTTTCCGAGTTTGAATAGGAGGGGATGGGCCAACAAAAATATTTGTAAAATTAATAATCATCAAGTTTTTTTTTTGGAAACATAATAATCATCAAGTTACTAATTCAAATTCCTCCATGTTAAATAAAAAATGAAGGAGAGAATTGGCATTTTACATTATTAAAATCGTATTGATTTCAAAACTTGTCTGAATATATATATATATATATATATATATATATATATATATATATATATATATATATATATATATTAGTTTGTCAAAATACATATATTAAGAATTTATGGGTTTGGTTTTAGGTCAATGGGAGTAAGATTTTAATGAACATCCAATGATTAGAAAGTTATGAAATCAAGTCTCCCACCTACAATTGTAAAACTAACAAAATGAAAATTTAAATAAATTCTTCTCACGAAGCAATTTTAATTATATGCAAATTTTAAAGTACTTGTATTCATGATTATCAACACATTTTAATAATGTATATTAGTATTATAAGAAAGTATGTGATAACTCGTTAATATCAAGAAGAAGTATGAGTGGTAATAAAAAATTAAAAATTGACAAAATCGAATCAACCCCATTTATTTGAATGGTTCGGATTTTTCGCATAATACTAGACATATTGGTTTTTATTTAGAGAAACCAACCGTTATTAAATCGGTCCGATTCATATTTGAAAACCCAATAAACACTCAACCAGACTAATGTTGATTTATTTAAGTTCATTTTTTTATATGTTAGTTTAACTTTTTAATTAGTAACTATTTTTTTTTTAATTTAATTATAGGGTTTGAGAAATTGTTAGGAAAAAAACATTAAAATATGAGTTGGAAGTAAAATAACTCATAGAGGAACCGAATTGAACAAAATCAGACAAATGATTTTGTCACTTATTGGACATTGAGTAGAATCGATTCTCAATTTGACCTAAAATTTGAGAAAAAACTGAACCAATAGTTTTGTCTTTTTATCGGGCAATGATTCGATTCTTCTTTTTATCAAATTAATTGGATTGATTTGGTTCTCGATTTGACCTAAAATCGAACAAAATGGAACTAATAACAACACTCCTTTGAAGAAGCGAATTAAAATAGAGGAACAAAATTAAAAAAATAACAAACAAAGAGATGGGACAGACAAAGATCAATAAGAAAATAAATTTTATAGTTTTAAAAGTTGTTGCAAATGTGTCTTTATAACCAAACCTAATTATTTATTATTATTATTTAGAAGTGGTCGTATGCTTAGGAATGGAGGAAGGTGATATGTTTATTGTAAAGTTAGAGTTTTGATTCAAGTATTCATTGGGTTGCTTCAGTTTTTGCTATTAAAAAAAAAAAAGTTTAGGGATAGATAAATATAAATGTTGAAATAAATAAAAATGATAGTAAATCATGTGTATGCACTTGATTTACTTTTCAAAATCTCTAAGATATGTAAAGATCATACATTTGACTCAAACTCTTATGTTTTTTTTTAAAAACATGCTTTAAAATTATCGTCTCAAGATATTACTGAATTAAAGACAATTTATGGAATAAAAATAAAATAAAGACAATTTATTGGCAAGCTAACTGAAATGTTATGCATTTTTTTAAAACAAAAATGAGATGTAGAAGAATTTGATTTTTTTTTTATTTGTTTTTTTAATTATAACAAATGGGAAGAATTTGAAGTTAAAATCACAAACACATGTTTATACCACCAAACTATTGTTATATCGTTGACTGTAGACATGATAACACAATCAAATTGTGGGATGAAATGCCAACATGAACAGTTGTTCTGCGGCACCAATGCATGCCCAATAACTAATTATGGTAATCTAAAAATATAAAAAAAACTTGTGGGATGAAAATTAACTATTCATGTTGATTTTTTTATTCAATCAATCACTTAACTCACGACCTATCATCGACACATAAATAACTAATTTTCAATTAAAAACAATAAAAACTATTTTTTAGATTTATCAAAACATATCAACTACCAAACTCTAATTTTATTCAAATCCTAATTCTCAAAAAAAAAAAACTTTATTCAAATCATAGGATCAAACTTATAACTTACTCTAAATTTTAATATAATGATGAAGTAGTTATTTTAGTCGGATTTATTTTTAAAAAATAGTCAAATTTCTTAATGTTCTTTAAACAATGAAGTAATTTATATATATATATATATATATATATATATATATATATATATATATATATATAAGAGCATTAAAATTAAGATTACTCAAATATCAAAAAAAAAATATCTAGTTTCTAAAAAAAAAAATATCTAGTTTTAAAACATAATAATCAAATAAAAATTAGATATGATTTCAAAAAAAAAAAAACCAAAAAAGTGAATAAAAAAATATTTTAACAATTAAATTTATTCCGAAACAGGGAAGAAGACGATCCCCATGGCTTTGAAGCAAAGGAACAATCGTCTTTGAAGATCGAGCTTTAGCTTGTTCGCGTCATAGCATGGAAGCCGAGGTTTCTGAACCGAAGCCGAATTTGGAGGAAAACTCTGGCGATCGGATTCGTGTGAAGAAGAAGACCTTGCAGGCTGTGTTGGAGCAGTGCCAGAGAGCTCTCCAATCGCTGAATGATTTCAGTGTTGACGATGAGGAAGATGAGGATGATCGGCTCGGTGAGGGTCTGGGATCTGTAAGAGCTGATGGAGAAGCCGACGAGGTTTGTGGATTTTCCGTGGCTCTTGATTTTGGTTGTATTAGGGTTTTTAACTCAGGATTCTTGGTTGAGATTGACTTGATTTCTATTCTATCTGATTCACGATGATAATCGAGCGGTTCTGAATAAGAGGAACTTGTGTGTGTTTCTCTCATCTGATTTGCATTGCTATGTGAAATTGAATTTTATGATGAAACATATTCTGATTTTGATCTATTAGCTTATGCTTGTTTCTTATCTGCTGTTGAAATTTGAATTGACGTTATTTTCTATGCATTCTTTCACAACTCAAGTGGTAGTCTTTCCTGGTTCAGCCTCATGATGTTCTACTGTTATACAGTGCTGAGCATTGGTGTAAGATTGATTTGAAGTTGCCTGGAAATAATTCATAACGAGAATCTTTGTATTTTCGTCTGTTTGTTTCTTGTTCAATTGAAGTCGTTAATTGTCTTCAAGAGGTGGTACAGTGGTTGAAAACTTGAGCTTTGAAGGTATGCTCTCTTGAAGATCTCAGGTTCGAGACTCACATGTGACATTATTCCTTCGATGTCTCTCACCCCTTGGCCTAGGGACGTGCGTGGTTACCTTGTTTCAAAAAAAAATTGAAGTTGTTAATTCAAATGATACCCATGTTCATTAGCATGTGTGTTTCATTTTTCTTTGAAGTGATATTGCCATTGACTTGACTAAAAAATGATTATTTAGGCATGCTTGATAACCATTTGATCTTTGGTTTTTGGTTTTTGAAATTTAAACTTTTTTGTACTCAAATTTACTACAATATGTTCCATCTTTCGTTTAAGTATGTGAGTACTAACCAGTTTTAAAAACAAAAAGAAGCTTTTTGAAAGCTACTTTTTTGGTTTTCTAATTTTGGTTTAGTTTTTAAAAATATAGGTAAGACTTAGATATCCAAGTAAGAAATATGGTGAGATAGTTGTTATAGGCTTAAATTTCAAAACCCAAAAATTAAAAATAAAATGGTTATCACACGGGGCATTAGGGAAAACGTGAAATATTATTTTGTTAAGCCTTTTTTTTTTGGATTTCATGCTGTTTTCATTGTTATATTGGAATTTAGAATCAAATTGTACAACTCATGGCACTCACCTGAACACACGTTTGTCTGCAGTTGTGTGACCTTCTTAAATCTAAAGTTGAAGGCCGTGACTTTCTTGAAAAGCTAGAGGATGCTCAAGCATCAGTTCCTCAAAATACATCTGGTATGCATTCAAATCTTGGTCATCTCATCTTGATCATCACTTTTATTAAGGAGTTGCAAGTAGATTGCAGTTTTTACTTGTGAAGTTTGGAATTCAGGTTTTGCAGGACCTTCTCCTTTACGACGACAAAACTATTGATTTCGTTTTTAAGATATGATGAATGAATAACTATTGTAGTATTATTCATTTCATTTTTTTGACTCATTTTCTTTGTAATGGTAGAAGAATGTAGTTCTTGGGATGTGGTCAGTGATGTGGATCTATGGGAAACTGGTGATGCTCTAGATCAGGATGGATATGTGGTTGTGAAGCAAGAGGATATAGTAGATGGTATTGCTTGCTTCATGGCTGCATACTTGTCGTCTTTAAAGGAAACCAAGGTATACACGTCTCTCTCTCCCTCTCTCATGCACACAAACTCATGGATGCATACATATGGATATTGAAACTGTTTTCCAGTTATTTAGGTTGGACAATGACATCTATGGTTTTTTTTAAGGCAAGTAAGTACGAGTCTATGTTTTTGTTTGTATCCGTAAGTATTCGGGCCTAACCCTACAACATTTGGATGTCAAGCAAACTTGTTGAAAACTATCTCCTAGTAGGTAATAACTATGGATTGAACCTATAATCTTTGAGATCTTCAAAGCCATCTTTGAGGTCAACTCATTCATCATATAGATTCTCAAAGAATCATGACAATTCTCTCATTGAGTTCCTGTAAAATTGTAAATTAGATAAAAAGTGGTAACAGGCAATCTACCTTTCATATCTACCTTGTCTTAAAAGAACTGTTATTTCTGTGAGCTATGAGCCTACAATCGACGTTTTCATTTATTCTCGTTATCTTGCAGGAATTGTCACCTAACCAACTACAGAACGGTGAGTCTTGCCGCACTTTCTTGTTGACATGATGTTTTGATTTCAGTAGGTCCAATCAATCTTGTAACACTTTCGTCTTATCAATGAAAATGTTTTCTTTTCCTATCCAAAAAAAATTCCAATCAATATTGTGGGTAGGAATGTTCAGAGTGTCTATGCCAAATTTTTTATGTTCATTTTGAACTCTTTTCATGTTGGAATTTAGGGTATGCTATAAGAATTTTAGTTCTATTCTGATTATATCTAGAATCTCATGCAGCCCTTTGCAAAACATTCTCAGTGAAGAAGAGAAAAGGAAAACTCCGAAAGGCATGGGATGGAAGCAAGGTCATTTATAATGTGGCATCCTGGGGAGCCACTGCAGTTGGGTATGTTAATCTACTAATGTGACTGAATAATATCAGTATCATTTGAAAAATTCTTTTGAAACAAAGGTAACCATGTCCGTCCCTAGGCCAGAGAAGACATCAAAGAAGTAATGTCATAGGTGAGTCTCGAACCCAGAACCTTGAGGGAGTATATCTTCAAAGCTCAAGTCTTCAACCACTGCGCCACCCCTTAGGGACATCATTTGAAAAATTCTTGCATTTAGCACTTTGGTGATTCTTCATTGTATTGGCCACTAAGACAACTAAAAATGGTGTTGATGTGTTCCCTTCAACTATTCCTCATTTTTTTTCTTTGGTATTTTTTGTTTTGTTTTGCAATGGTGCTATTTCATGAGTATAAGCTAGATGTTGTCCCTGAATAATATTAGTACTACAAGGGGCCGGGTGACCTTGTTGATAGAGGTTTGGAGTTTCCAAGGTATACTCTTTGGAGGTTTGAAACCCATGAGTGAGCTTAATGTTAAATTCTCTTGTTACCTTTCAAGTCTAGGCTATGGGATGGGCACGGTTGCCACTGGTATGTACTAGGGCAAAGCTCCAATTTTCTGTTATATATAAAAATGTATTTCTGTAAAAAAAGAAATGTATAAGCTAGATGTTACCTATACAATGTGGCGATTTAATGCTTCCAGTCAAACCGTTGAATTTCTTTGTTTTATGCATCCATGTTCGAACTAGAGGAAGATTTTGGTTTATTTGTTTTTTCTTGTATCAATATCTAGAGTCTCCGAGGGCGGCCTGGTTGGTAGAAGTTTGGAGTCTGCAATGTATGCCTCTGGGAAGGTTTCAGATTTGAAACCCATGAATGAAATTAATTGTAAAATGTCTTGTTGTCTCTTGGGTCCGGACCTCGAAGTATGTATTGATTGATAATATGGATATGTATTAGCTTTAACATGTTTGAATTTCTTCTTTTGGAAGTTGAAGATGCAGACTTTTTTCCTGATGTTTTGTGCAACTGATATACACAGGATATACCAGAACCCAATGATTATAAACGCTGCTTCTAAAGCCTTCTGGACTTCATGCCAAGTAATATCAAAGCTTTTCTAATGTTCCTTCTGCTTTTCCATTGTAAATATTCCTTCTCAAATGCAGCATCTGAAGAAAAAAAAAAAGGTTGCTCTTTGGGTTTTTATTCTTTCATGCCTCTGAATGATTAATTCCTTGAAGGATACATTTTTGTAAATATTTCTTTTGTTAGGATCTTGCCATTGGTTGAAATTTCTGTATATATGCAAAAAATTATTATTTTATATATATTTTTTTATGTCTATTTGGGCAACTTACGCGTAGCTCGACTATTGTTATAGGACATATCGTACGACTTTATAACCTCTTGGGATGTGTTTGAAGCACCGATTTGGTTATTATAGACGGAAGGTTATAATAAACGGTAGGTTATTATTATAAATGGTGTTTGAGGGGCAAGTTATTATAACAGGAATTATGAGACTAGTTATGTAACAAAAAGTAATATATGTAAGGTGTAGATAAACGGGCACGCAGGTTTAGGTAACCACCGTTTATAATAAACGATGAGACAAACATCGGTTGAGTTATTATAACCAATTCGGTCGTTTACATAAACGGGGGCCCAAACACACCTTTGATCACTAAGGTCCCGTTTGATAACCATTTTGTTTTTCGTTTTCGTTTACGAAATTTAAGCCTATAACAACTACCATACTATACTTTTTTCATGTTTGGTTAGCTACATCTTACCTATATTTTAATAAACAAGACTAAAATTTGGAAACAAAAAAAAGTAGCTTCTAAGAGCTTGTTTTTATTTTTCAAATTTGGTTAGTATTCATCTACTTTTTTAAGGAAATATGGATACATTGTAGAAAAGGGGGATCACATGTAGCAAATATGAGTAAAAATAAGCTTAAATTTCATAAAAAAAAAAAAAAAATCAAATGATTATCAAAGATATGAGAAGTGGATGGGGAACAACTTGGGGCCATTTTTTGTTGTGGGTATTTTGATTTGAATTGATGATCTTTTGATCGAAATATAATGCCTGACCAATTTTGCTATTGTTTGAGATTTATGTTTTCCAATGTCTGGTTTACTTTGTATGGTTGGATTTTTTTTTTCTTTAAAGATTTCTGTTCTTTTTGACATTATATATATATTATTAGGGGTTGTTTGTTTGGCATATGTTGGTAGGGTTTAGTTTTATGATTTATTAACTCATCGAAAATCTACATCCAAATGAGGTTTTATTAACTTCTCTCCATTTTTACTTTTAACAATAACTCTCCTTTCTTCATTTATAATTATTCAATCATTTCTAACCACTCATTTTTAATCATTTCCTTCAAATCAATCAAAATAATTCTTTTTTAATAAATTTTTTTTAACTACTAAAAATAATTATAATTACTCATTTTAAATCTACATTCAAACAAAATTTTGACTCTAACTCTTCTACATAAAAAATTCATCCAGACGAGTTTTTGGCACAACTCTCAATTTTTAACTACTCAATATAACTCTTCAACATAACTCCTTAACCTAAATCCTCGGGGGTCGTTTGTTTGACATATTTAGGTAGGAGTTAGTATTAGGAGTTATCAACTCCTCCACGAAAACCTACATCCAAATGAGTTTTTATTAACTCCTCCTCATTTTTACTTTTAAAAACGACTCTCATTTCTAACCATTCATTTTTAATCATTCATTTATAACTACTCAATCATTTCTAACTACTTATTTTTAATAATCATTCATTTCAAATCAATCAAAATAACTCATTTTTAACTATTCATTTTTAATCATTTCTTTTTTAACTACTAAAAATAACTACTCATTTTTAATTCTACATCCAAACAAGATTTTAACTTTAACTCCTCTACACAAAAGCTACATTCAAACGAGTTTTTGACACAATTCTCAATTTTTAGCTACTCAATATAATTCCTTAACCCAAAAACTACCTAAATATGTCAAACAAACAGTCACTCGAGGTCTTTCTGGCTTTACAACTTGTACTGACGTCAACCAGGGTGGTCCATGATTATGATTCCGATGGTTTCACGGGAAGTTGTAACATTTCCAGAAGCAAAATAGATATAAAATCATGTATATTAATAATATTTAATAATAAAATTAATTTGTCAATTAGCGACATTGCCAATAAAATGCCAAAGACAGTTTCTATACTAATATTTCAAAAAATTACTTCAATTCTTAGTATTTTGTTATTTGTAGTATTTAAGAAGATTAAAAAACTATTAATAAGACGCATGTACAAGCAATGCAAAAACTTAAAAAGAAAAGAAAAGAAAAAAGAAAGAAAAAAAAAGAAATAGATTTTTATTTCTGTGACAGAAGGGGTTTGTGTCCGCATTGATAGTTATCATTTTATTTTCAGCCATAGTCTTTTGTTTTTACCCATTGAGCTAAGAAATTATAAATGCAAATTAAAAGCCTATAATACTCGATCAAGGTATTCAACTGCGATTTTAAAAACGTTTAAAATACCAAACCAATTTTTTGAAAACTAAGAAAACAGTAGCCGTTTGACACTAGATTTATATGCCTTAAAAACTAAAAATAATAGAAAAATTTACACTACAACTTTATTTACAATTATAGTAACTTTTTAAAAATAATTCGTTTATAGTAAATTTTGCCTATTTTCTAAAAAATCTCTACTTACCCTTTTTGTTCGAAAACTTTGATAGTATCTATCATTCTCTAGTAATGGAAGTCTATCAATTTTATCAATAATTGATTCTATTAGCCTTTATTGATAGAATCTAATAAAAGTCTATCAATTTATTTTATTTATTAGTAATTGATTCTATCGGCCTCTATTGATAAAATCTATTAATGTGGCAATCAATCAATTTACATTTTTTGCTATATGTACAAATATTTTCATTATTATGTTATTCATAGAATATTTCAGCTCTTTTGTGATATACATACAAAAACTCCAAAATAATAAATAAATAAACATAATCTTCAACGGAAGACCAAAATCAAAATCCCCATATTTTGCCATGACCACAGCGAAAAGAACCAAACAACTTCTGCAACAATTAGTGGTATATATATGTGTGTATATATATATATGTATATATATATATGTATGTACATTCATTTATTTACGATGCACGATTTAAATATTCTCATAAAAAAAAAAATTTAAACAAGGGTAACCATGCCCGTCCCTAAGCCAGACACTGAGAAACATCGAAGGAATAGAGACATGAGAAGTGTCTCCAAATTAACGTCATAGGTGAATCTCAAACTTGAGACTTTGAAGAGAGCACAATTTTTAAACTCAAGTCTACAACCAACTTCATCATCCCTTGAGAACATTCTCATGAAGCCTATTATTTGACCATATAATATTTAGATGTCGATTTTTTTTTTAAAAAAATAATTTTTAAATAGATGATTATCGGCCCTCTAGAAACATGTGTAGATTTTGAAAAAAAAAACCCTCATAAAACAATTTATCTTCCATTAACTCCAGAGGTTGAATTTCTGATAAGCCTGATTGACATCAACAGCAAAAGTATTCTCAGATTTATTAAGAGATCCAAAGAGCAGCAATATTTATTAGAACATTAATGCTGTTTTTATCCTCTAATCATACAAATCATCGACATTACACTCTCCAAGGAATACCTTGATGCTGCGTGGTGACCCACAACTTCCTTCAGCAATCAGTGCTCTATCATTGGCCGCCATGTGAGCAATAATCTTGTAAATCATTTCAATCTAAAGTAACATACAAAAACATAATAGGTATGATTTATGTATATGATCGGATAATCAAGAGGTTATTGGTTCGATGTTGATTACTTACATTCTCAGGAGCGTGACACCGTTCAGCTATTTCATCGAGTGACATTGGTTCAACAGGCTCTTTACAGCTGAGAGAGCGACAGAGAACGTCAATTGTCAGAGGCTTAAAAAAGAAAACCCTTTTTTTTCTTTTCCCGCAAGGGCACGGCCAGTAAAGAAACAGCGAACGACTAGGCTGATCAGGAAGTTAATATTTTAATCCTCTCGATCAACTTACATGCACCTCAACTATTTGTTTAGTTCTATTATGTTCAATAGTCAAAATAACTTTTAGAGAATTAATTCCTTGAGAAGTGAACACCATATAGATTGAACAAATAACCTCTAAGAATAGATTTATAAGACCCTTATTTGATCACTAAGTCAATCCACTAATGATTTTCAAGTTTGTGCAATGAGTTTAAAGTCCAAAACATATCTAGTAGATCCCTAAACTATCAATTTTGAATCTAATTGGTCCTTGAACTTTGACTAATGTCTAAGGATTAGATTTTGTCGAAAAACTAAAAAGTTTATGAGCTCTCAACGTTAAAGTAAGATCCTACTGAACACAAAAACGAAAGTTCAATAGATAATCCAATTCTATGTCCATAGATTTATTCATTAAAAAAAGTTGAATATTTCATGGACTTATTAGACACAAAATTGAAAGTACAAAATTCTATTTTTAAAGTTTAGGAGGTCAAACACACAGTTGAAAATTAAAGGGCCTATTAGATATAAACACGAAAGTTCGGGAACTAAGTAATTTGATAGAGGGCTGTTTAAAAAATGGGAAATTATCAGCAACACATTTTATCTCTTGTATTATATTTATAGCACAATTTTTAAAATAATTCATCTATAACACATAATTTTCTATCACTGATCGAAATCAACCAGTGATAGAATATAATTTTATATTAGTAATAGAACTCAACCAGTGATAGAATATAATTTTCTATCACTGATTGAATTCTATCAGTCAAGTAGTGATAGAACTCAATTTGGATTTTTTCTCCTTCACATGAATTAGTTTTGATTTTGTGCTATAAATGAAAATATTTTGTCCTTTTTTGTTATACATGCAAAACAAAAAATTGTGTGATTTTTATAAAACTTAGATGCTAGTAGTCCTCAATATTCATTTTTTACTATACTTGAAAAGGATTTCCCAGGGGTCTTATTTCAGAAAATGAAGCATTGCATGACAAAATCTTTCAAAGAAATCATACCTGGCCTCATTAAGTACTGCCAAGACTCGCTTTTGGAGAGCCAATACTTCCCCTGCAGCTTTCTTCCCAGCTTCCACACCTGAGAAAGCATTTGATCAAATGCAAATATGAGGGCACATACTGATACAACATAAAAACTAGAAGAGAAAAGTTTGAATTTTATACTGAAGAAATATATATTTACCAGGTTGATGGTATGCATTAATGTTGGTAAGGCTGGCATATAATCCAACTGCTCTTTCATAAAGTGCTACCATTGCACCTACAGATCTAGGATTCACTTCTTGAACAGTGACTGAGATGGACTCCCTATTATTGGCATAAAGTGCAGATCTCGTTCCCTGAATAAGCCTCGAATGAGTAACGAAAGGGAAAAAAAACTAAGTCTTTTCAGAGCAAAACATTAGATAAGTATTTGCTATAGAAGCAAGATAGTACCTGTAGCATACCGAAAAGGTAGTCGCCACATGTAACACCTGGCTCAAGCTCCCAATCATGACCAGGGGGCCTATCGCGCAGCACTTCGATAAATGTCACGAAGAAATTGTGCACACCTTCTCTCAGTTGTTGAATATAGCTGCATAGAGTTATGTGCATTAGATGGCTATGCTTTGGCGTGGTTTACATTATAAGGTACAGATATAAATTCCAACAATTAGCATGAAATCTCACGCATGTTGATCTGTACTCCCTTTGTTTCCATATACTGTAAGCCCTTGATTAACCTGTACAAAAAGGCAAATTAGTAAACCATATTATTAGTCAATGCATCTAGATGTAACAAAACAAAAGCACAACGGTTTCCCAGATTAGAATAACATTATTTTCACTTGGGTTTCGTGCACTTTGGAAATTTTGTCCATGGTTGTCAAATTTCAGAATGTGAAACCTCAAATTCAATGAAATTAATCATTTCAAGGACGGATTACAGCAACAATGGAACTGTATATTTGCTTATCTTTTTTATTCATGTTAACAAAAGCATGCATCAAGTTTGTCCAAAATTCATACAAACCCTTCACAATATTAATTAGTTTGTCAAAGGAATATCAACTGTGGTGTGTCAGGCATGTAATAGTTTTCATATCTTTCTATTTTTTCCCCATTTAATAAATGAGAATACAAGAATACAAAAGAAGAATCTCCCTAAAGATTGCAGATACCCGATTTCCATCAAGGTCAAACTCTTTTCCAAGGGATTCCATGACAAGTTGCTGCAAATAACGACTAAACAATAACAAGCTGTCCTTGTAGGGAAGGACAACCATATCCTGAGGAAAGCAAACAGAAAAAGAATAAAATAAAATTATGGTAGATACAGTAGTCGGTAGCAACAAGTTACAAGACTGTAGAATAAGAATAGCAAGATTGAAAAATACCTTAGATCCTACACCATCAGAAGCCCAATACCAGCACAAAGCAAGCAATGCTGCAGGATTATTTCTAATCTGAACAACAGATGATGCAACATAAGTGTTTTATAATTTCTTCACGAGGAGAGAGCAGTTTGTAAAACATATGGTGAAAAGGAAAACTGGAGTAGTAGAACAATCAAGAAAGAAGAGAAAGAGAGAGAGAGCTCAACTAAACAAAAATCAAGGACTTTTTCTCACCACAGTTGATCTAGTTGCATCGTCCATCAAAGCAGCACCAGCAAGCATTTCTCGAATGTCAATTCCCTGTTATAAGGTTCACTTGTAAGACAACTAAAAAGATGGCCAGTCGTAAAATTTTTTTGGAAACCAGAAAATCGGAGCTTCCCTGCACTATACCCGGGATAACCACGCCCGTCCCTAGGCCAGACATTCGGAGACATCGAAGGAATGGAGACACAAAAAGTGTCTACAAATTAGTGTCACAAGAAGTCTTGAACCTTGGACCTTGAGGGGAGTACACCTTTAAAGCCCAAGCTTTAAGGCCACCACAACAGTCGTAGACTTAAACGCTTAACAGTCACCAACCTGAAGTGCAGCTGGAAGCAAACCAACAGCAGACATTTCTGATGTTCTACCACCCACCCAATCAAACATTGGGAACCTGGCTAACCATCGTTCAATCCTAGCAGTGTTGTCCAACAATGAATTTTCTTGGGTTACGGCAACACCCTGGGGGTAAGAGAGCACATGTCGGTCATAGTTGAAAGCTTAGGGCAGAGAAAGTAAAGTAAAACCATCTATATATCGGAATAAGAGAACTTAAAAAGGAAATGTAAACATTAAAAGAAAATAATCAAAACAAAAGACTAACAAAGGAGACAGAAAATTATACTTTTGGTCACGTCTAGAATTGTAAAATTAAACAAATGAAACATGAATAAAACGATAATGAAACAAAGGAGACAGGAAACTTATCGCAAACGTAAATTTTACTTGGAGATATTTGACCAAAATTTCACTCAAGACTACAGTCCCTGAGATCAAACATAAAATGTTTTAAAAAACAAATGCTTTAGGACAAGCTCGACGAGAATGCACTGAAATTTTGCATATTAGTTTCCAAAAACACGAGATGATGACCAAAAAGAAGATGAAAAGTTTAGTACTTGTGTAAAAATAAGAGGTTACACTTGACCATGGAAATGAAAGGAAACTTAATTTGAATAATTTTGGTCAAAAAGAGACGTAATTGTATGTATTTAAACATCAAATCATGCAACTTATTATTGATCCAACCAGCAATAAAGAAGAGTATGTAACGGTAACCATGATCTACGATTACAATTTGAAATTAACACCAGAGAGAATCTCTCCAACATTTTGAAAAACTGGAGAACCTGAGATTAAAACCTGTTTTGCAAAATCCAAGCCAGCCTCACGAAAAGCCTTCTGAACTTCCAGTAAACCATTTCTAGTTTCAGGAGTGCCTCCACTCTGAGAACAATTAAAATGGGCATTTAAAGTGACAATATTTCCAATAATGTGCAAGTCTGTATTGAAGTGATAATGAGTGATAAAGTGCCCTACTAGATCATGGGGTGAGCCTGTTGGAAACCTTTTCCCCCACTTATTGGGTGGACCTAATTGGATTTACAAGGGATGCTTCAAAAGAGATGAACCCAAACAATTTATAACTCTATTAGGAGCTATTCAAGTCGGAATCAGTCTCTTCCCCAAACGTTCGTTACACATAAATCAATGAAAGGTAATATCTGACCTTTGAAATCACTATCACAAGAGTAGTTTCCAATTCTTGTCCTAGTTGTGCAATCTGATGATCGATTCCTGCTGGGTCTGTATTGTCAATAAATCTTATCTGCCATAGAGATGAAGAAATAAAAAGGAATCTGAATATTAAATATAATATTGAAGTTACAGGAAAAAATAAACTGCTTTATAAACACTACACTAGTAGGCATCTTCTGTGTTTTATATTCGATACTAAATTCAATATAATTGCCATGGTTACTATAAGGTACAATAGTCTTGAGAAAGATCTTCAGAAGGACATTTTGCTTGCAGGTGACCTAACCTGACAACTAGAAAATTTTTAAACTACCCTAACTGACAGCATGCTAGTTATCTTTTTTTTTCTTGATATCTATGAGTGTCCGACACGACAGCAAGCTAGTTATTAGTAGCTCCTCCTGAAATTTTTTTTAAACCGGGAAATCGAAGTTTCGCTCCTCTATACTCGGGGTTAACCACGCTCGTCCCTACGCCAGGCACCGGGAGAAATAGAAGGAATGGAGACACGGTAGATGTCTACAAATTAATATCACATGTGAGTCTTGAACCTAAAACCTTAAAGGGAGCACTCCTTCAAAGCACAAACCTTTGACCACAACACCACCCGTTGGGGTCCTGGCATTTAATATACACCGGACAGATTCAAGAGCAATATCATGCCCTAGTCCCTACTGAATATCTCTAACCATATTATTATAAACGTTTCTTCCTTTGATCAATAACAAAAATATGGCTGGCTGCTCCCCCGCTGAAAAAAATAACCTTATATGTTAAAGATAGTGAAGTTAAAGCTGAAGCAAAATCATCACCATGATTATCTCAGGTACCTTAAGCGGAGGATTATCTGGAGCCAATGCCTCGGCCACAAACTGCGGGCCAAGAGCCGATCCTCCTATCCCTACAGAAAGTATCTGGGTGAAGCGGCCATTGGGAGAAGATGGGGGCTTAATCTGCATTTTGCATAGTGAAGAGAATTGATAGATATATCCACCAAAGGTCACGGATATTAAAAAAAAAAGATATATCCAGCAAGGGGAAATACAGTAAATAAGATAAACAATGCTTTCAACATTCTTTAAATTGTGAATACAAATATAAGGGGAAAATTATGCAGCTAAAATATCCTGAATTCATTATACCCTTAGAACGAATCAAACTAACAATGAGGTTTTCTTCAATCCAACTTATAACTACAGAAATTAATTTACGAATACCATAGCTATTCATGTAACATTTGAAGTTCCTCCAACTTTTTATATCTCAAACCGTGGTTGACTCGAACAATTAGTAGCAGCTTCACCTTCTCATTTCTCACAAATCTAGCTATCTCACTATACCAACCTATTGCTATATTGTATTTAAGTTTAACTTAAGAAATAAAATGCAGAGTTCCAAATCAGCACAAAAATAATCTGCAAAATGAAATCGAAACAAATGCCACGAAACCTGACCTTGCCGCTGATGATATCGTCTGCAAAACTGCACACAGCATCAAGAGTATTATTAATCTGCGACTTCAAAAACGAGTTCGGCGCAAGCTCGGAGTTCCTCAACCAATAATGCCCAACCATGCGTCTCTCGTCCGGATTCGCAATCGCACCTTTCTCAAGCGCGGCCATAGCCTTGAACGCACCTTGAAACCGCGGCTCCATCTCCGCCAAGAACTCGTCGGAGAATCCAATCCGACTTACATCCAGAAACAGCCCAAGCTCCTTGTGCTGGTAAAGCCAATCGACGTACCTACTCCACAGCGCCTGCGGATCTTTCTCCAGCCCCTTCTTGGCAGCAGAAGCCACTCCAACCGAGATCTCTTTCGCCACGGAGCGAACCGTTCCGCCATTCGCACGAATCGGAAACGACGCTGAATTCTCTCTCCGCGACGAACCAGTGGTTGCTCCGAGAAGCAGAGTCTTGATCCGAGGCTTCAACGACGGAGAAGACGAGCAAATGCCGGAAATGGAGGCCATGGATAACAGCAGCGAAGATCTTGATGCTGGTTATGGATTTTCTTGGATCATTCCATTAGGGTTTTGAAACCAAATCTTTTGGCTGAGCTGAAGAAGGTGATGAAATGTTGAAGAAGAAGACGAAGAAGAAGAAGAAACTGTTGAGTGCTTGTGCGGGCGGCGGTGTAAAAGGCTCACACGTTGGCTCGTTTGCATTTGGCGGGCTTTATTGACTGTAATACCCCTTATGGTTGGTAATATTACGAAGTTGCCATCAAATTTGAATATTCCTTTCAAATTTGGACACCTGATTTCGATCCGTTTGCACGTTTACTTGAACTAAAATTAATTAATTAAATATATATATATATATATATATTTTGTGTGTGTGTGTTAAAAAATATATACATAAATGAGATTTTTTAAGTATAACAAACAAAATAACCAAAATATCTTCATTACAAACAAAAAAAAAACCAAAGAAATGGTATAAATAGAAAAATTTTGAAAATAATTATTTAAGGTGAGTGATCAAAATATCCTTATTTAAAATTAATTCATTTTTTTAAAGATTAAAATGAAGTGAATTAATTATCTTTCATTGATTCAATTCATAGAAAACAATCAATTTAGTTTATTGAAATCTTGTAAGTTTAGCTGATTAATTCTTTTTTTTTTTAATAGTAATAAAATAACATTTCTTAAATATGAAAAAAATGCTCAAAATATGTTAATAGATTAATTTTTTTTATTAAATGGTTGTAATTAAAATTGTCGAGGTAAAAAGTTGTCTACCTATAACAATTTCTCTATGACTTAAGTGCTATGTTTTTGTATTTTAGTTTTTTTTTTAATAAGGGTAACCACGTCCGTTCCTAGGATAGCATATATTTAAAGTCCAAGTCTTCGTCCAATGTGCCACCCTTCGGAGACATTTTAGTTATTTGATTCCTTTGCAGAGATGTCCATTTTCCTCATGGGACCCGCCCTAACGGACGGGAATCCCGATTAAGCGAACGGCAGGGTCGGGATGGGGAGAAAAATCCTCTTTGGCTAAACGGTGCCGGGGACGGGGATTGTACTCCCCGCCCCGATTCCCCGATCCCCGCCGCGATTATTTTATTTATTTTGTTTAATATATATTTTTTAATTCTACTCCTTTAATTTTCAAATAAATATATCTTTGTTGATGATATTTTCTATACATATGAATATTTTCTTTGATAATTAACATTATAATTGAAACTTATAGATATATATATTTTTAAATCTAATTTTTTGAATTTTTTATCCAAAAAATATTTAAAAAAATGAAGAAAAAAAGTAAAATCCCCATGGGATCCCCACCCATCAAAAAAAAAAAAAAACATGGGGATTTTTCAGGGGACGGGGAAGCCATTCCCCGGCCCCGCCCCGCCCCGTGGACATATCTATTCCTCTGTAGTAAAATAAATTGTGTTCCATTTTGATATAATTAAAAAAAATGTAAAAAATAAAGTATACATGTGAAAATAATAGAGTATTGTTGTTCTCGAATAAATGAGAGTCGATTACCACATAAAATTCACGATTATAATGTTGAACTGAATTTTGATCAAACAATGAAAGCTTGCGAGACTTTTCGATTAACTTTAGCCTTTTTAGGCGACTCGTATACCAAAGTCACTTGGCCAGCCATGGGCCGAAGGGTGACTACTTGTAATATATTTTTTTATCAAAAAAAAAAAATTGTTAAACAAATGTAGACAACCCAACTTAGGGAAATGTATTAGGTATGAGTGTGTACAGATTTTATTTCCTTTTATATGATTTTTCATTAAGATTCGATTGATTACCCTTTAATTTTTTTTATTCGATCCATTACTTTTCTTAAGTATTGAATCGTTTACTTTATATGTAGAAAAGATAAATACTAACCTAATTTATATTTTTAAAGTTTGAAGTCAAGATTCTCATTTGTTTTATTTTATTTACCCACCCCAGCAAAGTATAGGGTGATATTAAAAAAATAAGTATCATAGGGCGAATAATCCGATGTATTGCTTGTCTATTAAATATGTTAATAGACATTTAATCGAATGCACACATATATTAAAACAAAAATTCGAAGAGAAAATGTGTAATCTCTATTATTTTAAAAGTTCCAGTGTTATAATTGACTTTCATAAATGTTTTAAAATTGTATTATAAATATAAAAGACCATTCAAATGAGATACAAACATCTCCATTAGCATGGAGTCATGAAACAAAAAACTAACCAAAAGTGAACGATATCATATTAGTATAGAGATCCGAATAAGTTTATCATTCTTTTATAAATTGGTATCAAGAGCAAGACAATTGACTTAGCCATATTGAAAAAAACTTTGAGTATGAAACAAAGCTTTGTGAGGCTTAATATGAGCATGGAATAGCCATGATAAAAAACTGTGGTCAATACGCCTTATGTGTGCTTTGATGTGAGTAGTTCTGAATGTACTCGTGATTGAGCATTTGTATACTCAAAGTGAGAAGTGCTTCTTAAATAGTTGCTTCGGTGAAAGGTAATTGTCGTGCATTCAAACATAAATCGAGTGGATCCGTTAGACTTTTCGGTTCGTATGGAGTTTTGGACGAGGAATTAAAAATTGAGAATAGTAATAAAAAATTTGTTCAAATGTGGATTTTTTTGCAGCCGAGTGAGAGACAATAACTTTGAATGTGAACTTAAAATGAGTAATTATTTTGAATAGTAAAAAAATATTTTAAAATGAATGTTAAAATGACTCATTTTAAAAAATTAGAAACTAAGAATTATAAATAAATATTAGAAATAAGAAGTTATTTTAAATAGTAATAAAGAAAATTATATTTATTAGTAATTGAATGGGACGGTGACACAGTTAATTATTTGAGTTAGTGTTTATTTATTTCCACTCTACGGTTACGATTTCGATCATTGGAATCTGTATTTGTAATCCCCTCCCCTAATTTGTACTAAAAAAAACTATATTTAGTAGCTATATAAAATTGTTTGAAGGTAATATTTTGAGGAGTAATTAATAAATATTCGTTATAAATCCACCCTAAATTCAACGAACAAGGCGTAAACAATGATTGTACGGAATTGAATTGGATTTGGTAGCAAAGGCTAAAATCACAACATTCCATATTACGCGGCATGTCGATAAGCACAGAAACCCACAGACAAACCAGACGACTCAGCAGCAGCTGCCAACTTCCGGCGACCTAATCGCTCAAATTCACCGGCTCCGTCGCGATGTTGGGCGATTGGCACGGTGGCTTGCCGGACTCCGACCAGCCACAACTCGATCAAGAATCGTTCATTAACTTCGATTTCTTCTCCGTATCGACCAAACCCAAGGTGATTGTTGTTGACGAGTATCTCGCACGTTGATTTCTCACTATTTGGCGTGCATTTATTGTTCTGTGTGAAGATTGCTAGGGTTTTGAGCTGGTTTTGGGTGTTTTTATATGTTGATGAGGTTTTCTAGGGTTTGTTTTGTTTTAGGATTATTACAAGACGCTTGAGGTGGATTATGATGCAACCGATGATGATATTCGAGCTAATTACATTCGCTTGGCTCTGGTTTGTACCTTTTTGTTCTCTTTACTCTGTATCCATTTATTGTTTTTTCGGATTCGTTTGATTACCATTTCGTTTTTTGTTTTTGATTTTTTAAAATTAAGCTGATTTCTTTCAAAATCTATACGAATTGATTAATCTTCCGGTAAGGAAGTTTTTGAATCACAGACAAATTACAAAAATCAAAACAAGTTTTTTTGAAAGCTGCTTTTTTAGATTTCAAATTTTGGTTAGTTTTAAAAATATATGTAAAATGTAGATATAAGAAAAAATATAGGTTGAAGTAGTTGGTGTAGGCTTAATTTTTCAAAAAACAAAATCAAAATGGTTATCAAATGGGGCTTAGTTATTAGTTTTGATTTTGTCTTCATTTTGGTATTCTTGTTTGTGGGTGTTTATCTCAATTGGTTATTGCAATTTGTACCCTGCAGAAATGGCATCCTGATAAGCAGAGAGATCAGGGTATTGCCACTTCCCAATTTCAGGAAATAAACGAGGCTTATCAAGGTCAGTTTCCAGCTTTCAGTTTTAATTCGTCTTACCGTTCGCATTATTTTACTGGATGTCGTGCATTTTTCATATCATACGCTTGGTTAAGAATCATTAATACTTGTGAGTTTTGATGCTAAAATAATTCCAAGTTATAAATCACTGTCTACAATTCTAGGTCTGGCCTTGAGACAGGCGTGAGTGTTCCTAGGTATGCTGTGGGAATGAAACTCTCAATTATAAAAAAAACCAAAAGGTTACTAGGTCGGGCCTTGGGAAGGATGGGAGTGCCCTGGATATGTAGTGGGGTGATGCTCCCGATTGTCAAAAAAAAAGTTACTTGGTCGGGGCTTGGGACAAGTGCGGGTGCCTTTGGGTATTTAGTAGGGCAAAGCTCCTGGTTATAAAAAAAAAGTTACTGGGTCATACATTGTGATTGAGCTATCCTCTTGTTGGCGTAAAATTGTGTAGTTTGTTATGTTTATTTAGAAGAAGCATTATCCTTTCTCCCCCCTCCTCCTTTTGCCTCTACATCTTGCTAATTCTGCTGCAGCTGTTATAGCTTCTTCTCTCTGCTGGCAAAGAATAAATCTGTCTGCCAAGTTCTTTTTGTTTTTATTTGAAGCCTGTGGAAAACTTAATACTTTGAAATTCTCTCCTACTTTTCTATAACAAATGCTGTTGAACAAATATTAAATCAATAAACTTTTTAATATTAATGTGCAAGGAAAATGTGTTAGCGGAGGAAAATAGTTAGGAGGAGTTGAAAACAAAGAAAAGAGAGGCATATGATTCACTGGATAAGTTCTGTGAGGTTTGAAACTTGAAAGCACTGGATAGTTGGGAATTCTTGTTGGAAAACTGATTGGAATCAACTGTAAAGGTGTTTCTTATATGCATTTGCTTGAATATTTTAGTGCATCGAAGAATGTCATTCATGAGAAAATCCAACCTTTTTGAAGTGAGTTATAAGGGGTGGCGCAGGTGTTGAAAACTTGGGTTGTACCTGGCCTAGGGACAGGTGTGGTTAACCTTATTAAAAAAAAACTAGCAACCGTCTAGTATCTTAGTATTTATATTGTCTTCTTCCAAGCTATCTTTGACTGCTCTAACTGTACGTATCTTCATACTAAGTGCGAGCTTAGTTGGACTGGAATATGGAAAGGGCCATTTCTGTTTCATGATGAAACTATTCATTTCATTTTTTCTGTGGGATCTTTAAAAACGAAGGGGGTAAATAAGAGTAACATTCTCTTAAAATCAGGTGGATTAGTAGACTGAAGACAATAGGGAACGCTTGAGAAAGGCAGATAGCAATTTAGTACTTCACCCTGCAGTTGAATTCTGTCCTCCGTATCCATTGCCAGCCTCTGATTCAATTCCTTGTGGTGAGCATCAAGTGGCCACCTACTTAAGGAATGATTTCTTACTAATTAGCTTGGCAACCAATTATATAGGATCAAACGATTGTACCATAAAAATAGTCGAGAGGTATATAAACTTGTCCTCACACACACGCACAAAAAACTGCTTATGGTTAGAAGTCATTTTGCCAGTCTAAGATAAATATGATTTTTTTTTTTTGAGAAGGGGCATAGATAGATTTCAGCAATATTTGGGATTGGATAAATATCAATTTCTCCACTTTATTATTTACTTTATCCAGCGACTTTTTTTTAAAACTAATCTCTCCCCCCTCTTAATTGTATGGTTTATTTGTTAGTTCAGGCTGTTTTGGCTTTTGGAGGACACTAATCTTATGTACCTTTTTCTCTAATGCCTTCAAAAGAGGTGGTCGTATACCAGTCCTTGACGTCCAGAGCTGGGCTTAGTTCCTAGGGCTTTCCTTCACGTCGAGCATATTTGTATCTCTCCCTTTCAGTCCTCCGTTTCTCCAAAAAAAAAAAAGAGAGAGAGAGAGAATAAAAATCCCTAGGGCAAACAAGAGCTTGACTCAACTATATCAAAGAGAAAATTGCAAAAACGTGAGAGAAGAACACACAAAATTTACATGGTTTACTAGCGATGTGTTAGTTACCTCCACGGGCAAAGAAGAGAACAATTTTATTAATCTAGAGATAAAAAATACAAAATGTTGATCAATTTCATTGGGGCTAGGGTTTTAAGAGAGTTTATGTAGTGCATTTTCATATAACCCTATTACAAAATATGCTCAAATACATAAAAGTCTTTATGCGTAAGCATAAACCCAATTAACTATTTCGTCTAGGTAGCGAGACCTTTGACTAAGTAATCGTGGGACATCAAACAATTCAAGGCATATCTCAACAATATGATATATGAGTCGATAATCCAGAGCTAATGAGCTCAAATTCCCTAATTCTTGAATTAAAAAAAGAAAAAGAAAAAAAGAACCCCTAGAATTTTTAATTAATGTACTCTAAATCTCACAGAAAACTTGTATTATTCATGGACAGTTTTGAGTGATCCCATCAAGAGGAGAGAATACGACATCAAAGGCATGCTGTACAAATATGATTACAACGTAGTTGTAAGAAATCCTCTCCTCTCTCTACTACTTTTTAATATCAACCACGCCTTCTATTATTCTTATGTCTGTAAATTATTACGTTTTGTCCCGAAGGGACAACCTCGTCGGTAGAGACTTGGGATCTCTAAAGTATGTTCTTGCAGGTCACAAATTCAAAATCCACGAGCGAGCTTAATTGTAAAATCCCTTATTGTATCTTGACTCCTGACTTTTAGATGAACACTAGTGCCCCAAGTATATAGTGGGGTGAAGTTTCGATTCCCGGTTATAAAAAAAGAGTAAATTATCGTGTTTTGTGCAGGATTATCTCAACCGTTTCAAAGGGCTGATATTGACTTGCAATGGCCTTGGAATTAAGCATTCAAATTGGTAAAACCAGAAACTCCATTCTTCTTTAAACACATCCCTATTATCATCAATCTGCTGACATGACAATTCAAGTGGTTGGCTACCTTGCCAATGCCTTTAAAACTTTCTTAGGGCCCATATTTTCCTTTGTTCTGATCTTTGTGTAATCACTTAAACAATAACCCTTCATATTTGTATCCATTCTCTTCCCTAACAACAGTCCCACTTCAATTATACTATGTTCTTAAATCTGTGGTTTTCTTTCTCTCTTGCCTTTTTCTTTAGGTTGTTGATACTGTAGTCTCAAAATTCTCTATGAGACAGCTTAAGAATATGACTTATTTGGATCATTTATGTGCTTGGATGTTGGTTTGGTTTATATTTAAGATTCTAGGTTGAGATAGGGTTCAATGGAAGTTGTTGGAAATTGATTAGGGACATTGAACATATATGTATGTATATCTTTTTCTTTTTCTTTTTTTTTTTGGAAAACTTACCTTTTTGACTCTTTTAAGTTTAGAGTTAGTTTTAATTTCATTTTATGGTTTCGAAATTGAACATTTTTACTCTTATCCTTTTAATAATACTTACTCTTAGTCTCTAAGATTGATTAGTGACATAAAGGAATGTTGACTAAATGATGATTACTTTTAAATTTCAATATACTGATAAAGTGATTATTTCAATTTTTATGTGGATTTAACTTTTAAACGATAACAAATATAAAAGTAGACTACAAAAACATATAAAACTAAAAGTGAGCATTATTAAAATGTTTGAAAATAAAAATTTTTAATATTAAAACATAAGTTAATGACTATAAAAAGGTAATTTCTCTTACTTTTTAAAATATTTGTGAGTGTTCTAGTTAACTCATGGATACTGTATTTAATTTCATAGGATAATTATACGGTTCTACTATATTTGGTTATTAAGTAAATTAGTTAAAATGAATTTATAGGTCAAGTCACTATATATTTTGTTATTTCTTCAATATAGCTAGTTTAGGTTTCTTTTTTAATTAAGTAGATGGACTCAACAGGTACTTGTGATGCCTTTTCATACTTTTCCATATAAAGTTGTAGTTATTTTCATGAATTTATTATTAAGAAAGAAACATCTTGAAATGAATTTAGTCAATACCTATCTCTTCTTTGCTTTACCCTATACTAAGCTTCAAAACAATTTACACATTTTTCTCAAAAAAAGAAAGAAAGAAAAAACTATAAAGAAAAGTTGGTAATTGATCTAATTCTCTCTCTAAATATATATAATGATAATATATATATATATATATATATATATATTTATGATGATTTTTTTAATCATAGGCAAAAAATTATGCACAATTCAATATTCTGGTTGAAGCTCTTACCAATTTATGAACAGCCCATAAATCGAAGACTTTTATTTTCCTCGGGAGCTACTTTTTGTAGATTTTTTAGAAAAAGAAAAAAGAAAAGAAAAGGAGAGAATTTTTAATTATAATTAGAAAAATGTGACGTGGAAATGTCGTGGAGGGTATACTTCCTTTTCATCCTATGGGGTATTAATAATTATAAATTAATTGAAACGCAACCTCACAAACATGATTGAAATTATTAAATTTAGAAAAAAAAAATATGTGTTAGCTTTCTCTTTCCTTGCATTTGCCTACCTGGCAATCTTGAATCACCTCGATCTCGTCGTCATCATACTTTAATCCAACGGCTCACATTTCACTCTCATCGCCATCCGCCGCAGTCTAGCACAGCTCTTTTTTTTTTTTTTTTTTTTTTTGTTAAAATACCATTTTAATAAGTATATTTATTTGAGAAACATTCGCGTAAACATTAATAACCGTTTATGTAATAGCAAAAAAAAAAAAAAAAAACCGTTTATGTGACTCAATACGCGTAATTCCATCTTCCTTTATTTTATTTTTTTATGTTTTAAATTTAAAATAAACTAGATTGCTGCCACCGAGGGTCAGTGGCGCAGTTGATTATCTTGTCTGGTGTTAATCCATTTCAACTCCATGGTCACGAGTTCTGGCCCTAAAATCGGTATTTGACTCTCATATTATTTGAGAGTAGTTGTGTCATTTATATAGAGTTTGTTGGTCCTCCTTCCCAATTAAAAAAAAACTAGATTGCTGCCAATATTAGATCTTATAAAATGGTATAACTTTTTAGATCATGTTCGAGTATGATTTAAATATTCCTCCTCTATTTTTAACTTTGTTTTATTTTGGAACTTAGATTTTCATACTCCAATTTTATTATTTAATGAAAATTTAATTCAATATCAAGAATGAAGTTTGATGCTGAAACCTAGCTCTTATAATAAGAAAAGTAATGACATTTTAGGAGATTTGTGTCTCCCTCTAAAAAATATTTTTAATTGTAAACTTAGAAAATAATTATAAGTACACTTATTTGAAAAAAAAAAGTTAACAAATATATTATTAGTATTAATGAATATTGTCACTTTTTTTTTTATAATATTAACAAATTAATTATAATATCTAAAAATGGTATTAATGAGTGTTTATAATATAATATTAAGATGATTGTGAATGCAATTATTTTTAAAAAATGATGCAAATTTTTAAAATTTGTCTACATTTTAATTATTTGGTGAATTTCATTTTGATTTTTATTTTTAAACTTTTTTTTTATTCATCTTCAATTTTTAAATGTTCAATATAACCCATAAATTATTAAAAATAACACTTAAAATTTATGTTTATTAAAAATTGTTATTTTAGTGAAAAAAAGTTGTTATTTTTTCTTTAAAAAATATTCTTTTTAAATTTCAAAAATATTTTTATATTTTTTGTTGTTTATATTAAAATTATTGACAATGATTAAACTAATTTCTATTAGTATTTACTTTAAATTTATCATAGGATCATTTTAAAACTATTTTTTTTATCTAGGGTTTAAAGCTAGGTATTTAAAAATTCAAAAATAAAAATCAAACAAATTTAAAAAGCTATTTAATTTGTTTTTTTTTAAATATAAATTGGGAGAAATGTAATTCTAAGGATAAAAAATAGATTAACACCAAACGAATTGCATCACCAGCCCATTTGGTACAAATTTAAAAATCTATTAACTAAAATTAGAAATTAAAAAATAATGAAATTCCATTATTCCAATTCCCTTTTTTTTTTTTTCTTCTTTTTGTTTATTTTTATTATTTATTTTATTTGTTTTTTGGGTTTAAGGCCGCCCGCGCATCTTTTTACCTAACGGCGAACAATAGAAAACGCAAATCCCTTTTTTCTCTTTCTCTCTCAATCTCATCTCTTCAACCTCGCCGGAGTTCGACAATGGCCGCCGCCGCCGTGCCGGAAAATCTCTCCCGCGACCAGTACGTGTACCTATCGAAGCTTGCCGAGCAGGCCGAAAGGTACGAGGAGATGGTTCAGTTCATGCAGAAACTCGTTCTTGGCTCAACCCCCGGCTCCGAGCTCTCCGTCGAGGAGCGGAATCTTCTCTCCGTTGCTTACAAGAACGTGATCGGATCACTCCGAGCCGCTTGGCGTATCGTCTCCTCCATCGAGCAGAAGGAGGAGAGCCGTAAGAATGAAGAACACGTTGTTCTTGTCAAGGATTACAGATCAAAAGTTGAATCTGAACTTTCCGAGATCTGTGCGAGTATTTTGCAGCTTCTGGACTCGAATCTTGTTCCGTCGGCTTCTGCCAGTGAATCTAAGGTCTTCTACTTGAAGATGAAGGGGGATTACCATCGGTATTTGGCGGAGTTTAAGGTCGGAGATGAGAGGAAAGCTGCTGCCGAGGATACTATGCTGGCTTACAGAGCTGCTCAGGTACCTGTAGTTCATTATTTGGTTGCTTTGGTGGACCTGTTGGGTTGTGTATTTCTCTTGTGAATTGAATTTGAATACTGATTTAGTCCGCCGTTGAACAGTCCTGGTTAAGCGATCTATCTTTTACTGTTGTTATGTTTCTGTGTTCGAATCTTAATTACAATCTACTTTTCCTATGGAGTATAACCTTGATTTAACTAGTTCCGATGAGTTTCTAATTTGGAGACGTTTTTTTTTCTTCTGTTACTCTGTTCTTCTTTGGTTTTCTTGGGGAAATCCAGTCTTCGACTGACTGTTTATACGTTCTAGCTCTTCTAGGTGAGGTGTTTGGATGAAGAGTTAGTTTGAGTAGTTATTTTAAGTAGTTAAGAATTGGGAGGTAGTAAAAAAATTGTTTGGATGTGGTTTTTTGTTGAGGAGTTAGAGAAAATAGCTTGTTTGAATGTCTATTTAAAATGAGTAGTTAAAAAAGAATGAAAAGAAATGACCGATTATAAATGATTAGTTACTTTGATTAGTGATTAGAAATGAGGAGTTATTTTTTTATAGTAAAAATGAGGAGTTATTTTGAGTAGTTACAAAAATTCATTTAGATGTATTTTTTCAAGGAGTTAGCAAATCCTCATTTTAAATATTCCTTGAATTCGAAAAACAAACACCCCCCAATCGTTTATTTCAATTAATCGAATAATGTGATATTGGGAATTTTCAATCTATCATATTTGTACTTGAGATTGGATTATTCTGAATTCTGATTTTGTGCTTGTTGGATATTATGCTATGAAGGATGTGGCAGGTGCGGATCTTGCACCCACTCATCCGATAAGGCTCGGGCTCGCACTCAATTTCTCTGTGTTTTACTTCGAGATTCTGAATCAGTCTGATAAAGCATGTACCATGGCCAAGGAGGTAAATTAAATCCTTCATTTTTGTTTTCTGGCACATATTTCTGGTTCATGTTATTCTTTCTACATTATTCTCCTCTTCGTTCATATCCCATCTTTGTCATGTTGTACTTTTTCTGGGTATTAAATGTTCCTAAGAAATTTGGTCAGCTAGTACTATTACTGTTGAGTCTTTGTTAAACTATTGTCTTCATGTTACTTGCTTAATGTGTTGGCAATGGACCTTCCTCTTGAAACTTTGAATTTTATGATCATGGCATACTTCATAGCATCATTTATATGCAGATTTGGATGTAATTGTTTAATGTGTATCTAGTTTGGTTCCAATATTTTACATTGTTCACATTGGTTTTTGTATCATCCCTCTTTTGCTGTTTAGTTCCAGCTTTCAGGAATGCCATGATATACTTATGTTATGTTCCTCAAACCACTGTGGATTATTACTTTTTGTCCGTATGATAATTTATCATGCTTATTTGTGAACTTCTATAAAGACTTGGGCTTTGAGGGTATGCTCCCCTCAAGGTCCCAAATTCGAGACTCAGCTGTGACATTACTCCTTCGATGTCTCCCGGTGCCTGGCCTAGGGACAGGCGTGGTTACCCTTGTTTCAAAATAAAAAAAAAAATTGTGAACTTTTACAGTCATTAGGCGGTCTTGTCCTGTAGATGATTGGATTTGTGACTATGTGATTCAAAGTTCTGATCCATCTCCCTTTGAAAGAATTCTATCATATATTTTAACTATCTGCTTTGAATCTGCTACTTAACCAATCTTACTGGTCTGTGGACCTGTGGTTGACTCTTTGGAAACTAGTTGCCCATGTTATATTTTCTTGAAATCACTTGTGGTTTATTTCTATATTTCCTTTATGACTGAAAAAAGTTAAGGTCGTGCTTTATATGCGCACGTATACGACCTAATTAGGGCAACATTTTATTTTTCTTTTCTATTTTTTTGGGTTAAAGAACAATAAAATGTGGTTCAAATTGGACCACATAGATGAGCATGAAAATATAGGTCATGTCTTGGTACGACCTAAAAATTGCTCTCCCTTATGACAGTGGTATAAGTTTACTTCCAAGCTTTTATGGTTTTCCATCTCTTCTGTGTGTTACTCACCAGTTCTTATACTTCTGATCAGGCATTTGAGGAAGCTATTGCTGAGCTGGACACTTTGGGTGAAGAATCATACAAAGACAGTACCCTCATCATGCAGCTGTTAAGGGACAACCTCACTCTCTGGACTTCAGATGCCCAGGTCAGTGAACCCACCACCCTAACAATAAGACAAAAAGGGGGTTAAAAAAGGTGTTTGAACTTTAAATTGTCTAACAAGCTCTTTTAGGTTCTTTAACTTTCTATTTTGTGACCAATTAGTCTTAAAATTTTAAAAATGTTGAATAGATTTAAGCACTTATTACACTTTTTTTAAGAGCCCAGAGAGCAAATAATCACAAACCTAAAAGTCTGGGGGATCTATTATGCATTTTTCATAGCTTTCAAAGTTGGGACATATAAGAAAATGAAAAATCATTATGGGTTGAGTTTTCCTAGTGGTCAAAAGGGACTTAAGAACCAAGAGGTGATAGGTTTATTCTATAATAGCCACCTACTTATGAATTAATTTTCTATAAACCTCTTTGATATCCGAACGTTGTAGAGTCAGACAATACATTCTGTAAGAATATCTGAAGTCTGCATAAGCTAGCTCGGGTTATACTAAAAAAAGTAGACAGATATAGTACAAGGAAAAGAAAAACACCCCCACGAAAGTACAAATTACAGCCTCGATTTCCCGTTCATGCAAACCGTAACGATTGTGAGTAATGACTCCTTGCAGGACCAGTTAGATGAATCATAGAATGCGGCATGAGCTCGGCCTGACCTGTGCTTGTGAAGGGGGAGGAGGTGGGCTTTGAATGTCATTTGGTTATATGCTATTTTAAATGTGTGAATCTGGAAATTAAACATATTAGTCTGAGAATGAATGTCCTGTACTCAGACTGGTCTCATCTTGAATTCACAAGTTTCAAAATTGGTGGCTTTCTTTTTTCTCTTTTTCCTTTTTTTTACTCAAGTGGGGTTTGTTTTTTCCTTCAAAAATCAGAATGGAAAACACTTTTTAGCATCATTTGCTTTAAGTTTCTTTTTAATCTTTTAAGTTCTCATATCATATTATCCATTGTGGTTGATTTAGTGGTCAAAAAGTTAATATAGATTCAATCTATAGTAGTCAATATATTTAAGAAAAACGTTTGTTATACGAATATAGTTGAAGTGCATATAAGTCGAGATATCTATGCCCGACCTGGAATGATTCAGTTGAATCCCGCAAATTTGTGGTCCCTATATTATAATCATTATAGGGTGGCTCAATTGGTCAAAAAGAACCTTGGAGTGCATAAGGTAATGAGTTCAAATCTTGGTGATCTCCTACTTAGAAATTAAATTCCTATGAGTTTCTTTGGTACATATATGTGGTAGGGTTAGACGGTATGTTCTGTGACATTAATTGAGCCATTGAGGTGCGCGAAAACTGATCCAAACAATCAGTGCTCAGTATATTATTAGATTTTGGAATGACATTCATATAAAGTGGACTAAAGGAATGATGGAAAATTTGTCTAAATGATTAATGCAAGTTATTGGCTTAACTTTATCAACTGGGGTCAGTTTTTGGGCAGAACCAGAACCACATGAAATGAACCAACTATTTGTGTCTTTTTTCTTTTTTGAAAATACAATTTGTGAAAATACAATTTGTGTCAATTCTTTTTCCAAATATTGGTGGTTTCGGTTTAATTGGAATTTATTTGCTTTTTGTGTCAGGTTGTGGTCAGTGTCAGGCCCAGCTTTTGGCGGATGTTATCTGTCAATTTTGAAAATGGGAAAACTCCTGATTTAGTTACATTTTCTTGTTTTCTGACCAATAGTTTTCTTTAAAAAAACAATTGGAAAGAAAATTTGAATTAGAAAGGAGGGTTTTTTTATATTTTAAATTAAGTGTTTGATTAGTCTATAAATTTTTAATTGTTTAAAAAATAATATCAATAAAATTTTAATTGTATGTCTAATAATATGTTTGAATTTTTTAAAAAATTCAACTATATATATATATATGTATATATATTTATATTTTAGGAAATTGAACTTTTGACCATTTATTTTATTATATGGTCTAGGAGGTTTTAATTTACTATAATTTAAAAGTTCAAATTTATGAGTCTTGATCTTATATTATAACTTAACAATTGATCCTTATATTATAACTTTAACAATCGATTTAAAGAGTCGACAAGAGTAGTAACTCAATAACTTTATCGTATATTATGTTACTAAGAAGTCAGGACTTGTTAGAATTCCTCGTCTCTAATTGTTATGTGATCGGAATAGAACAACCGGTTTAGAGATATAGTTGGATGCCCTAATTTATTAACAACTGAAATTGTTTCATAAATGGTGCGTTTGGAGAACTAATTTAGTTATGATAGACGAAAGATTATGATAAACGATGAGTTATTATAAATGGTGTTTGAGAGATAAATTATTATAACATAGATTATGATAAACGACATTTGAGGAACTTATTATATAACAAAAAATTATATATATATATATATAAGATTTAGATAAACAGACATACAGGTTTAGGTAATCATCGTTTATAATAAATAGTGGGACAAACATTGTTTGAGTTATAATAACCAACCCGGCCTTGTCATAAACGGAGGCCCAAACACCCAAAATCTTCTTTATGTCAAATCAGTTTTATTCCCAATTAATAATTACTCAATGAGTTAAAAGTGATAGTTTAACATATTTTAACACATAAATTTAAGAATTTAATGGAGAAAAGCAAAAAAGAAAAAAAGGGTAAGTTTGCACTCTTTTATCATTATTTTACTTATTTGTAATTACTAGTAGAAAAATGGAAATTCAGCTGCAATTTTGATGGATAGAGTTCAATGGAGGAACTATCTCCATTAGAAAGGATGAAAATGCAAATTAACAAACAAGGAATGCTCAATCAACTCTGGTGCATACTTCAAAACTTACCCATGAGCATTTTTTATATTACAAAATTGATTTGGATTCTATCCATTTTGACAAAGATGATAACATAATTAGGCTCCAAGACTATCAAAACCCCCACATCTAAGAAGATTTAATGATGAAATCTAAGGCTCATTAAACAACAGCTGAACTAAAAATACATCAAAAAGAGTTTTTGACCACAACCTGCTCAGCAGAACTCTTCTTCACAACCCCTCTAGAGCACAGTTCATTCAGCAACTCCAATGCCTCCTTGGCTAAACCTTCATACGCCAATCCTTCAACGAGAATCATGTATGAAGCCTCGGTCGGTTTGCAGCCTCGGGCAACCATGTACGCCAAGAAATCGATGGCTCGACTGGTTTGTCGAACCTTGCAGAGTCCTAACATGATAGAGTTGTAGGTGATGGCATTTGGCCTCACACCCATCTCTTCTAAATCATGGAAAAATGCAATCGCTTCATCGACTTTTCCTTCTCTACTCAGTCCCCCGACGAGCGAGGAGTACGTAATTATATCCGGTTTGAGTCCTTTTACCTTCATTTCCTCTAGAAGTTTAATGGCATCTTCGGTTTTTCCTACCTTTGAAAGCCCATCAATGACTGTGTTGTATGTAATCAATACAGGAGAACAACTTTTGCAACTAAGTTGATTCAGTATCTCAACTGCAACATCTACCTTCCCATCTTTACACAGTGCTGTCAACAGAGTATTGTAGGTCACGATATCAGGGAAACATCCTCTCGAAACCATGATATCCAAATACTTAATTGCCCGATCCATCTTCTTCTCTTTGCAGAATCCATGGAGCAACGGGTTATAACTCAATGAATTCGGAGTACACCCATGCTGCGGCATCTTCTCCAAGACATCAATCGCTCGACCAAGCAAGCCCTTTCGACACAAAAAGTTAATCAAGATATTGAAAGTAACAACACTAGGAGAACACCCCTTCCGAACCATTTCAGCCAACAGCTTCTCGGCATCCATCCACCGTCCGGTACTACACATACTACGCAAAATGATGTTATGCGTTATCACATTCGGTTGGCAGCCATAGGAAGGCATATTATTCAAGAACTTAATAGCTTCATCCAACCTCCCTTCCTTACAAATCCCATTGATAAGAACATTATAAGTAACAACATCAGGCTTACACCCTTTATCCCTCATTTCATCCAAAAATTTCATTGCCTGTCCAACACCACTTTCCTTACAAGTTGCTTCAATCAAGATAGTATAAGTTATTACATCAGGATAACACTCTCTTTGCAACTGTCTATCAAGAACTTCCATAGCTTGTTTCAATTTCCCACTATCACATAAAGTTCTCAAGATTGTATTATATGTAACAACATCAGGGGAAACACTCATTCTATCCAAAAGCTGTAAAGCACAACCAATTTCACCAGATTTACAATACCCACTAATAAGAACATTATAAGTAATCACATCAGGAACAGCACCAGATTCTTCCAAAATTTCCATAACCCTTGTAGCTTTCCTAGTTTTCCCAGTCTTACACAACCCACGAATCAAACTAGTACAAGCAATTATATCAGGAATATCACCACGATAAATCATATCCTCAAGAAATTTAAACCCTTCTTCCAATTCCCCATTTCTTACGAGCCGACGAAGATGATTGTTGTTCTCGAATTCCTCAAAGCTCTGCGAGTTATTCGAATTGGCGCCATTGCTCAAATGGGTGTGTTGCAATCTTCCATTGGAGCTAAACGAATCGACCCTGGAAGCCGCTCGAACGACGTTGAGCTGTTTACGAATGGAAGAAAGGGTTAAGGAATTGGGGTCCGATGAGACCCTTTGCTTGGATTTGAGTTGCCGGCGGCGATTTTTGGGGCGGTGGCGGTGGAATAAACAGAACCCATCTGTGTAATGCTTTGCAGGCAATGTTAGATCCATGATCCTTCTTTCACTTGAAGGAAACAAAGGGGTTTTGGAGCTTAGAACTCCATTTTCAATGGATTTGAGTTCAATGGGGGCTGGTTTTTTAGGGTTTTGGAGATGGGAAAGTTGCAGGGAGTGGCGTAAAAATGGAGGTTGGTGGTGAGTGAAGAGGCGGCGTTTTTGCTTATCCGATTTCTGAGGATATGGTCGTGGTTGGTGAAAGAGGCGCTGCTGGATGGGTCAAGACGACCAATCGGCCCAACCCATTGTAGTGGGCTCAATTTTTAGTTATTTATCGGGTAACCACGCCCGTCTATAGGTTAACACTAGGGGCGTGTTTGGGGCACCGATTTAGTTATGATAGGCAGATGGTTATCATAAATGGTGGGTTATGATAAACGTTGTTTGAATGACAGGTTATTGTAACAAAAATAATATATGGTAAACGGACACACATATTTAGATAAACATGCACACACGTTTAAGTAACCACCGACTATAATAACTAGTGGGGCAAACATGAGTTAAGTTATTATAACTAACTCAGTCGTTTACATAAACGGTAACCCAAACACACCCTAGGGAATAATGTCATGAGTCTCGAACTTGAGATCTTGAAGAGAGCATATTTTAGAATTCCAAATTTTCAACCAACTGTGTCACTCATTAGAGACTTTTATTATTATTTTTTTAAGACATCTACAAACTAGATTTCATAATATCATTTGACGTATTACATTTATTTCCAGATAAATTGTTATTATTGATTGCGACTCGTCATTTTCAGTTAGTTACGATACTCTTGATTATTGTATCACTCTATGATTATTGTTATTATTTTAAAATAATTTAAGATTTTTTTTTTCAAAATTGTTTTCCTTGAATAAAAAATGGATTTTGAAGATGTAAGAAGCAAAGTTGAAATAATGTTTTTCAAACACAAACTTTATGATTGTTAATACATCATTATGTACCGTAAAAATAAAATCAATCATTATGTCTATTGAGTTAAGCTAAATTTGATATTGAGATATGGTTTAAAGTTATTTATTTATTTTTTTAAAATTAAATCCATGCATGCAATTTTGATGCCATGTGGATTTTGTTGTTGTGTTATCAACTTTACATTTATATATATTTAAATATAAACTCATGTTTTTAAAACTAAAATAAAACGTTTCCAAAATATTTGTTTTTGTTTTTTTTAATTTGGATTAAGATTCGAATGTGGAAACAACCGTGGCGGTTCAACCGTGGTAAAATTATTTTAATTTAAAAAATGAATAAATAAAAAATAAAATGATTATCACATCGTTACTTGTGAATCTAACTAAAGGTAAAATAATTACGTTTTTAAAAGTTTAAAGATTGAAATCATACTCAAATAAGATGTTATCACTATTGTCATTTATTTTAAAGTTTGATGTAATTTGTAGTACAATCACCTTTTTGAAATGGGTGTATCATAAAGACATTTTTAAATAATCACTCAAAACAATATTATTCTCATCCAAACATTCTTAATTATAAAGTTATAACGAGTTTTAATAGGTTGGTGTGGCTATAATCACATTAAAAAAATATTGATAATTTACTGTTTATCTTTGTGAAGGAAAATTTAATTAAATATGACAATCTAACTATCTAATAAGATAAAATTTGAATGGTTAAAGTGGGCACAATTTCATAGTCATAGCATTTATACTTTTTTTTAGAGGTAGTAGATATGCATTATAATCACTTTTTAAGAACACATTTAACAAAATTTGTTGACCTTTTAAAAAATAGATTCCAATTAAATTAGATGCTTATTCTGGGCCAATTCTCAACTTTATCCACGAAGGAATCAACTTGATTTTTATGTCTATCTCCTAAAATATAAAATATATTAGTTGAATGAAAAAAAAAACTAATTTTTTTTCCCTAAAAGCATTACAACTAATTAATTATCCACATACTTAATAAATAAATAAATATATATATATATATTATAACAAACAAAACATAAATTGAAAAAATAGAAAACTTGGGAATGAAGAGGATATGATTTTAATCTCTCACATTTAATTATTCCGGTAAAAAACAACCTAATATTTTGAACCATTGTTAAAAAAAATGAATAGTACATATTTTTTATAATTATTTTTTGGATAATAGGTCTATTTTAGTCATCAGGCTTAAATCAGCTGAATTTAGTATCCACCTACTAAACATTATGGGTGTGTTTGGGCCCCCGTTTATGTAAACGGCCGAGTTGGTTATAATAACCCAACCGGTGTTTGTCCCACCGTTTATTATAAACGGTGGTTACCTAAACCTGCGTGCCAGTTTATCTAAACCTACGTGCCTGTTTATCTACACCTTACATATATTAATTTTTGTTACATAACCAGCCCCCCAAACACCATTTATCATAATCTCTGTTATAATAACTTGCCCCTCAAACACCATTTATAATAACCTACCGTTTATCATAACCCACCGTTTATCATAACCTTCCTTCTATAATAACCAAACCGGTGCCCCAAACGCACCCTATAGGTCTATATCTTATTATTTCAAAATTTTATCGAATGGTTAATGGTGCAATAATTTTATTGTTTGGTTGTAAAGTAGTTCAATATCAATATTACAGTTTCGATTTCTAAAATCGGTATTTATCCACCACCATTGCCAAATATGTACTAAAGAAAAAAAAAACAATTTCAAAATTTTTGTCCAAACTTACCACACTTTTTATTTATTGTAATTATAATTTTTGTTAAGAGTAAAAAATAATTTAAATTTATAGCGTTAGATCTGAAAAAAAAAACATATATAAAAAAAGGGAGCCTTCAGCCTCCATTACCAACCTCACCGTGCAGTGGTGACAACGGAAGATCGCCAAATCAACAAGGCGCGTAGTTTGCAATCGCCGGCGAAATCCAATGGCTATGGCTCTTCGAAGACTCGCCGCCGGCGTAACGAAGCACAATGCTCCGCTCATCAATGGCCGGTTTCTCCACCACATGGTTCTTTTTCTCAATCTTCACCGCCATTGCTAACTCATAATATCTTCGATTTTGCATTCGTCGTTCTTGATAATTTCTCTGATTCCGGAAATTTGTATAGTTTTTGTGTTTGAATCCGTTTTCTATGGCCGCAGTCTTCTCTGTCCAGCGCCGTTGCGGAGGAAAGGAACAAGGCTCGAGCTACTGTGAGTATTCTATTCATATAATTTCTTAGAAATTTTTCATTTCTCCGATTTGAAAATTTCTTATGTAGTTGAAGTGAAATTAGGAAATAAGGAATGTATGTGGATCATTGTGTGTGTGAGATCTGTTTTCATGTGTCGATTTTGTTGTGTTGGTGTTGATGTTTAGAGGAAATTTTGATCTCAGTGGATTAAGCAGTTGAATGAACCTCTTGAGGTCATTGATCCGGAAGTTGCAGACATTATTGAGCTTGAGAAAGCTCGTCAATGGAAGGTATTTGTTCCCTAAGAGCTGTTTTCAAGGTCTTTTTGCTTTTGAAAATTTGATTGTTGATCTATTCGCGTTTTTATTTGTTTTTAAGTCTTGAAATATTTGTTAATGGTGTTGATATCCATTGATTTGAGTCGAGCTTCGTCATTAACATCGAAATCCTGTATAATTCTTTGTTGAATGTGTAGGGTTTTGAACTTATACCTTCTGAGAATTTCACTTCATCATCAGTAATGGAAGCTGTTGGTTCAGTTATGACCAATAAGTACAGTGAAGGATATCCTGGTGCTAGATACTATGGAGGAAATGAGTATGTGAATCTACTTCAATTACAGAGTACTTTTTTGTTGCAAAAATTATTGGATTTTGGTAGCAAAATAAGAACATAGTATATGAAAGACCAAGTTCTAAAAATTGGTACCTTGGTGCGAGGACACTAATCCTTTCTGCACATAATTCTTATTGTTTTTATTTTCCTCGTTTTTCTTCTTCTTTTCATTTACATGGTGGACTCCTAATTATGAACACCAAATGGATTTAGGTATATTGACATGGCTGAAACCTTGTGCCAGAAACGTGCACTAGAAGCTTTTCGTTTGGACCCTGCAAAATGGGGAGGTATGAGATTTATTTATTTTTATTATCACTATTCTTTTTTAGTGATATAATGCCAGAGGGGTTGAACCTTCAACTTCTAGGTAGGTAATAGTTGTGTTTATCCACCTAACTATGTTCAGATTGGAAAATATATTGATATGTTATTAATTTCAGAGGGGTAAAACTTGTTTCACTCTTGGTCTATATGGGTGTAGTGGTTACTGTGTCTTTTCCTGAGTTTCTTGTGAATTAAATTGTATATTTGCAAACACTTTCAAAATTTTCTGATTCAGTTTTATTATCAACAAAATTTTCTCAACATGGGGCCTTTTATTGGTATGACTAATGGAAAAGCATAAAAGACCTAAAGGGGGACTGTTGCATATAAACCAGAACAGAACAATTGACTGCATCTCCCTTTTTTTGGACCCAACTTGGAAGGAAGACATAATATTTGAACCACTGAAGTCTGTTGGTTTAGTTTGGTTTGTTCTTTTTACCCACCATCTTTGATTAAACCTAGCATGCTGTTTTTTGCAGTTAATGTGCAGTCTCTCTCTGGATCACCGGCTAACTTTCAGGCATATACTGCATTATTAAAACCTCATGAGAGGATCATGGCTCTTGATCTACCACATGGCGGACATCTTTCGCATGGTTATCAGGTGTTTAATTTTCAAATCTAGTACTTGATTTTCACATTGCTGGCTTTTGGTGATTTGGTAACTTGAATTTTTTTCATGATATTGAAATGGTACTTACCTATGTTTATTTCTGTTAACTCTTGCAGACTGATACCAAGAAGATTTCTGCTGTTTCAATATTCTTTGAGACAATGCCATATAGGTTGGATGAGAGCACTGGTTACATTGACTATGACCAGGTTTGCAAATGCTTCTGTGTTTGAACTGTACAGGGATATCTTGTTGGGTTTTCTTGAAACTGCTGTTTCAAATAGATAAACTTATATGGAGGAAATTCTAACAGTTGGAGAGAAGTGCATCGCTGTTTCGGCCAAAGCTCATTGTTGCTGGTGCAAGTGCCTATGCTCGTCTCTATGATTATGCACGAATTCGCAAGGTTTCTTCCTTTGCTTAGCTTTGGATTATAGAATAGCTCCATCAGGGTTTTACTTTTACACTTGTAACATAACATCATGTAACATTTGATTTGGTTGTGATTTTTTTGACAGGTCTGTGACAAACAGAAGGCAGTCATGTTGGCTGACATGGCTCATATTAGTGGTTTAGTTGCAGCAGGAGTCATTCCATCCCCTTTCGAGTATGCTGATATTGTGACAACAACCACACATAAATCCTTGCGTGGACCACGGGGGGCTATGATTTTCTTCCGTAAGGGCGTTAAAGAGATCAACAAAAAAGGAGAAGAAGTAAGTTAGATTTAAAAATGTAAGAAAGAATACAAAATATGTAAGGGAAGGTTTTTACCACACCTTGAAGTAAATATAAGCAAGTTTCAAGTACAAGTTTTCAGTTGTTTTATACTTTTTTACAATTTACAGGTGCTCTATGATTATGAGGACAAAATTAATCAGGCTGTCTTTCCTGGTCTTCAAGGTGGCCCACACAACCACACCATAACTGGTCTGGCAGTTGCACTAAAGCAGGTTGTTTGTTTATTTATTGTTTTTCTCAATAAATAAATTTGGGTGCTCTCTTCATGAAATTCTAGTTCAGATACTAGATTTGGCTATTTGGATAATCGCCTTGTTTTCATTTATGTTCTCTCTTCTTTACTGTATTACAACAGGCCACAACTCCGGAATATAAAGCCTACCAAGAGCAGGTTCTCAGTAATTCTTCAAAATTTGCTCAGGTATACAGAGGAAAAAGTCTGTCTACTTTGACAAATCATCAATCTAGTAATTAATTCCCGACCTTTCTTTTTTATGGTTTCAAATCAATGGTTTATGCAGAGTTTGATTGAGAAGGGCTATGAACTTGTATCTGGTGGAACCGAAAACCATTTAGTCCTCGTGAATTTGAAAAACAAGGTAAAGTGCGACATTCTGTTTGCCATTTTAACTATTATACTTCTCACTCGGCTGTTTATGTTCCTTCTTTCTATTCCACAACATGAATTCCATCTCAAAATTAATTGATAACGAGAAAAGTAATCTCAAAATTAATTGATAATGAGAAAAGTAACGCACGTATATATGTAGATTCTCAAAAAAAAAACACACACACACATATATATGTAGTATAAATGTTGTGAGGTCTTCCAATTTTTCGATTCCTCAATACTTTTTCAGGTGTTTGTTTTGTGCTGGGTGACAACTTAACTATAAATATCATCCGGAGTTATTTTCAATTTTTAAACTCATGATATAAATGTTATCTTCGGAATGATTTGGATAGAACTTTAGAAATGACTTGCAGCGTTTGTGCCCAATCCTTTTCTTGTTACTTTATTCGTTCTCACTTTTCTTTCTTTCATTGTTTTTTTCCCTCTTTTCATGCGGGTGGGTTCATTTCGCAGGGCATTGATGGCTCAAGAGTCGAAAAGGTTTTGGAATCCGTTCATATTGCAGCTAACAAGAACACAGTTCCAGGGGATGTGTCTGCCATGGTTCCTGGTGGCATCCGTATGGGTATGGCCTCGCACCATTGTCTTTGGTACCTCCGATTACTAGTAAAGTATCAGCATTTATGTAAATTTTATGTCCTTGCCTTCTGGTGTTCATAGGTACTCCCGCTCTGACTTCGAGAGGTTTCCTCGAGGCAGATTTCGTAAAAGTAGCTGAATATTTCGACGAAGCTGTAAAGTTAGCCTTGAAGATTAAGGCCAATAGTGAAGGTTCCCAAACAATACATTCATCTGCATTCATAATATACTGATCTTCTTTCATATTGCTCACTTTTTGGACCAATGTCTCTTAGAACCTTTGATATACTCACCTTTTGTTTTTAAATATTGTAAATGTAGGTACTAAGTTGAAGGATTTCGTGGCAACCATGCAATCAAATAAAAACTTCCAATCTGAAATTTCAAAGCTCCGACACAAGGTTGAGGAGTATGCCAAGCAATTTCCAACAATAGGATTCGAGAAAGAAACAATGAAATACAAAGACTGAAAAGCGGATTTCGTAAGGGTCGACAGCGATTCGGGTTAGAACATTTCTTAGCATTCATTACCTGTTGAATGAATACTGTTAATAATGTGCTTAGTTTCATATCGACTATGTTTAAGTCTGTGAAAGCCATAAGTTAAAATACCATTTTAGACCACGTTCTTTTAAGATTTTGTTTTGTTTTGACCCGTATACTTTCAAATTAGTTAGTTTTCATCAAAATGGATTCGATGATAATAATATTTTTGAATAAGAAACGTCATAAAATGTATCATATGGACAAATAAGCTTTATTGAAATTACATCAACTAAAATTAAATATTTAAAAAGTAGAGAGATCAAAATAAAGCATCTGGTACTTATCTTAAAAGTAATTTGGAAAAATCTAAATGCTTAATAAAAGGGGTCCTTGTTCTAAAGCATATTTTTAAAAGTCTATATTCTAAGAAAAATGTGTACTCACTCATTATATATATATATATATATATATATTCTCAATACAAAGTTTTAGAGTGTCAAAGATTCTCAAGTAACATTAATTTAGCTAAAATAATTCTGTTTTAGTGTCAAAGATTCTCAAGAATTAATTTAGCCATAATAATTTTGTTTATGCAGATATACTTGTGGTCAAAGTTGCTGACTCAGATCCTCCAGCAAACAAACACCTTTTGAAAATAATGGCAACCAACCACAAAAGTGTTAACGTTTTCCCAGGTGTTTTGGACTTTAAATAAATAAAATCTCGACATAATTCTCTTGATCTTTGCTAATTCTGATTTATGGGTTCGTTAATATGGAATTATTACTCGTTTTGAATAAGGTTTTGCTTTAATTGTGAGTTTGTGACTATGCATTCTTCATGAAAATCTTTTATTTAATTAAATTATGTTTAGATGGACGGTGCAAGACTGTAAGCCAAATGAGATATAGAATTGGAATGAAGGGATAAACATAGAGTTGGAATGAATGGGAAAAATGATATGATATATATATATAATATGTTTTTTTTTCTTGAAACAGAAATGTTGATAGAATATATAAACTTGCTAATGTTAATGCCTTATTATTATTTTTACTACTTTTATAATTTTAACGGTTAGAGTTTAGTTTTTATGGTTTGAATTTAAATCTTATAATTTTAAAAATTAGAATTTAATTTTTATGATCTTATAAAATCTAAAATATAATTTTTATTTTAGGTGATCATTGACGTATTAAATACAAGAAAACTCACTATTCATATATCAATTATATGATTTTATAGAAAGATTAAACTATAAGAACTAAATTATATGATATGGTAGTATTGGACATATATATATATATATATATTTTGGTACATAGTGGGAGAAAGGGGACCAATAAACCCTACATAAGAGCACAACTACTCTAAAATAATATGAGAGTCAAATACTGATTTCTGACTCGAACTCGTGACCGTGGAATTGAAATGGATTAACATCAGACAAGATAACCAACTACGCCACTGACCCTCGGTGTATTGGACAGATATTGATTGGTCAAAAACTTTCAACAAAGTGTTGTGATTAATCACTAGCCCCTACCTTTATTTTTACTTTTATCGGTACGATAATTATTTTTTACCAATCAAGCTAATTATTCATTATAGAAAGATTAAAATAGAGGAAATTTTCGGATTCTCTTTTATATATCATATTAAGAAATAAATATTTAATTTTAGTTACGGTTAAACATCCTGAATTCTAAATCTTATGCACATTTATTTAACCCCTAAAAATCATAAATATGATAGGATGGACCCTTTTAATGAATTTCATTTAAGATTAGTATAAGTAGTTGAGTTATAAAGAATACTTATTAGTAGCGGGTCAGTGACACAGTTGGTTATCTTGTTTGGTATTAATCCATTTCAACTCGAGTAGTTTAAATTTCTCGCCGGGTCTTTTTTTGAGTGAAAAATAATTAAAAAAAGTTTGAGAGCAATCCACTTGAGAATATGTTTGGGCCTAATAGTGTGCTCAATTTGTTTTTTTTTTCCCTGTAATGTTAAGAATTTTGGGCTGGAACTGAGGAAAATGATAACCCCGTTTAATATAAGATTTTATTAAAAAAAAACAGAGAAATTGTTGAATGTAACCCCTTTATTTAGGCGTGTTTTCAAATTACTCCACAATAATCGAAATTTTATTTATGTGACGTCAATTTATTTTTTGAAAAAAATAAGGTATTTTATTATTTATTTTTAAAATTTAACAATAATTATAGATGACGAAGGTTCAAGTTTGTAAAATCATGGTTACTTGAACATACAATATATTTCTCAAGTTCTGCTACTTTCGTTCAAAAACAAAAAATGTCAATTTAATTTAGAATTAGTTGTTTTTTAATCAATTAGATTTGAAACCTTTGGATTAATGTAGTTCGATTTGGTATGTGTCAATTAGTATATCTCATTAATTAATATCATAAGAGTCGACAACAGTAATAATTACATTTGTATATTTTCATGATTTAAAATCACTAGTTTTTAATTCTACCATTGAATTGAAGAAAAAAGTAACATGGTAATAAAAAGTATTTAAATGATCAATATTTTTATCCGTTTATAAGATGGTAAGGGGGTGTTTGTTTCACATTTTTATAACGAGGGTTAGTAGTACAGTTGGTTATCTTGTCTGGTGTTAATGCTCTATGTAGGGTTAGTTTTTGTAACTACTCAAAATAACTCATCATTTTTAATTATTCATTTCTAACTACTCAAAAAAATTCCTCATTTCTAATCATTATTCTTTTTACTATTAAGAAAATTACTCATTTTAAATCTATATGCAAATAAGTTTTTGACTTTAATTCATTTATAAAAAAAATCACATCCAAATAATTTTTTTTTTGTTATAACTCTCAATTTTTAACTAATTAAAATAACTGCTCAAACTAACTTTCCATCCTAGCACTTCTTAAATGAGTTAATTCATCAATGTATGCAAAAACTCTACCTAATCATCATGTACATGTCTGTCTATATTATAAAGGTTGGAAATTCAAATTGTGGATAAAAAAATAAAAGTGAAGGTTCACATTTAGATTTTGTGTGTGTTGTTATTTTTTTTAGTGAATTACCCTAAAAATCATCATTAAAAACATCAAATCCAACTAAGTCAATTTTGCAAGTAAATCCAAAGGTTAAAATTGGGGATGTTCTAAAGGGACAAAGTTTATCATGACACCACTTTCCATACAATTGAAAGATCTTTCAACCCTCTCATCAACCATCTTCAATTATTTGTGACCATCTTAATATAATTTTTTCAAAATAACCACTTGAATACTAATTCCATCATTTGAATCTTAGAATATTACAAACAAAATGAGTACATAACATTAACTTAATTCATTACACATTGATCAAGGCAATGATGGATTTGGAATTTATTTAGTTCCTCCATGCAATCAATAACTTCTCATAATATTTTTAAATAATATTATCATTAAAAATGAATCTAAATTCACATTCCAATTGTATTTCTCTCTAAAACCCCATCCAAATATGTATCAAGCTTCAATCATATTCATTTGATAAAAATATTTTTTAGAATTGAGGATTTGAATTCATGACAGTTGAAAAACTATGTATATCCAGAAATAATTTTGAATTTACTACTTAGAAAAATCTTTAACCTCAATTTAGTGTTAATATTTCTTATAAATTCACTAATTAAATCATATTAATTACACTAATAACAATTTCAAATTGCCAGCTAGGCAGAAAAACTTCCAAATTCTAAAACAACAAGGCCAACAAATTGAAGCAAGTTGGAGTCTTTGTTTCCAATATTGGGGTAAAGCATCACATGACTTAGAAGCATCATATTGTAGAAAACATGAGTGAACTAAAAGCATTGGTTTTATTCACAAAGTTGAAATTTGATTATTTGATTTTACAGTATGTTTTGTTTTTTGGTGTATTTTAAAAAAAATATATCATGGTCCAAATCAGCTTGCTGCTGTTTTTTAGGGTTTTTTTGTTTGTTTATGGCTGCCTAAAAATATATATACTATTTATTATTATTATTATTTATTTAGCTGCCTTAAAAATCAGATTAAACTAAAGAATAAGAAACAAAAATTTATGTTTAATGAAATATTAAAATCTTCTAGGTCAAAATTTTCTGCAGAAACCCGGAAGAAATGGGCAGAGGTCGGGTTGAAAATTTATTAATGATTTCTTTTTGAAAAAAAAAAAATCAACAATAATACGAATAAAGATATAATTGAATCCATGATTTTTTAATCATAAATTTTTTTTATACATATTAAGCTAATAAAAATATTTTTTTAGTTTGATTAAACTTATAAGTCTCGAATATGTTTGATAATAATTTTTTTTAATCGTGTTTTAATATTTGTACGGTTTCAGAAATTAAGTTATTATAATTTTAAGAATAAAAATTATTAAATTATTATTTTTTTAAAAAAATTGGGTTGCGATAAATTCTTTTTGGTTGATCACTATAAAGAAAAAGACGTTCATGTTTTAATAATTATTTTGACTTTTAGTTTTTCTTTTAAATTAACTTTTTCTTAAAAATTTCTCAAAAAAAAAAAAGGGTTTAGAAACAATACTTTCTTCTTTTATGAACTTCTTCGTTTTAGTATTGACTTTATATATAATATAGTTATGGTAAAACATGATTAGATTTTATTTAAAAAAAAATATAATTATGGTAAGCAATGATGAGAAACTGTTGGCCCTTCTAAAATTGTTTAAGCTTGGGTTTAATTATATATGTTTTTATAAAGTTTTAAATAGAGGTGAAATTGGTTCGATTTTCTTCGGTTTTATATCAAGCCGATAACTGAACCGATCCAATTAATTTGACAAAAAAAGAAACCGAACCAATGTCCAACAAAAGACAAAACCATTGGTTTGATTTTTTTGATTTTTAGGTCAAACCGATAACCGATCCGATCCGATTGATTTGACAAAAAGAGGAACCGAACCAATGTCTGATAAATTATAAAATCATTGACTCGATTTTCTTCAATTTGGATCCCTACGGTTTAATTCTTTTTTACTATTTTATTTGCTATTTCACTCCCAATTCATATTTAATATTGTTTTCTAAAAAAAAGATCTCATAATTTTTAATTAAGTTAAACAAAAATAAGTAGTCACCTACCGATAAAAAGTTTAACAAACATATAAAAATAAAAATGAAAGTAAAAAAGACAATATTGGTTCGGCTCGGTTTTTATTGGATTTTGCAAATAGAAACCGATCCGATAAAAAAACTTTCGGTTTTCTCTAAATAAAAATCAATATATCCAATATTATGTAAAAAAAAATCGAACCGATCCAATAAATCGATTTGGTTCGGTTCGTTTTTGTCGATTTTCGATTTTCATTATCGGGGTACTTTTAAATATAAACATAGGGTGCATTTGGGGCACCGGTTTGGTTATTATAGACGGAAGGTTATGATAAACGGTGGGTTATGATGGGCAAGTTATTATAACAGAGATTATGATAAATGGTGTTTGGGGGGCTGGTTATGTAACAAAAAGTAATATACGTAAGGTGTAGATAAACGGGCACGTAGGTTTAGATAAACTGGCACGCAGGTTTAGGTAACCACCGTTTATAAGAAACGGTGGGGCAAACACCGGTTGGGTTATTATAACCCACTCGGCTGTTTACATAAACGGGGACCCAAACACACCCTCAGACTTTTTTGAAGCTCGATGAAGTTTACCGCTCAAACAATTAAACTAAATGTATCTAATTTAAAATTACAAATCAGCCCTCAATTTCACTTTTAAAAATAAAATTATAGAGACTTCAATAATGGAACTTTTTAAAGCCTCTCATACCTTTTTTTTAAAAAAAAAAAAAAAAATTTTATTGAAGCGTAATTATTCTATTTTTGTTTCTTATATATTTCATCCCTTTATCGCCTAAAAATATCATTTTTCCTCGACTACTAAAAAGTCAAATATGGAAAAGATTGCGATGTATTTAATTAAAAATATTTCCCTTTAATGCAATATATTTATTAGATTCTAATGATATCAATAAAGTTAACTAGTAAAAAATAGTTGTACTCGGAAAGCAAAGTCTTAATAGACAATTTATCATGCCCAAACTATAATTGGTAAAATATGTACATTTTTTTTTAGGCCATTGGACAATGATTAATAACGATTATGAAATAAATTATAAAAAGCTAATGACATTAATTATTGCCTTAGTTAGCCAGGCAAATGACCTCCCTATTCCTATGCTACAAAACAACACCAACTGTGTGGGTTGAAAATTGAAATGCATTTCTATTTTAATACCAATATTCTCTTTTAATTATTAAGCTTAGGATAGATTAAAGATTTTTATATATCTTGTAAACAAAAAGGATAAATTAAGGGAAAAGCAAACTTTAATTGTTGGATTGTTATTGTAATATTAATTTGAAAAAAGTTATTGGAGGAAGGTGTTACCGTATAGTCTTTATAATTTACAAGTGTCTAAACAGTCAAGAGAATTTTTAAAAGTAAAGAGATCATGCATTCAATCTATAGTAGACATCAACACTTAGAGTTTTTTTATATCTAAATATCGTATGTCATGCAATATATCTTGTAAAATTAGGAACTAATTCATGATAATAACACAGAGTAATGCCACACATAAGTTTAATATATCGACTACAATTACAATACAAATACCACAACCTAAATGCTCCCTAAAACTAAACTTCAATTTAAAACGAGGGGACATTCGGGAGTAAGAAGATGATAATCGTTGTTGGTAGGTAATATTTTTTTTTTTATGATCGAGAGTCAGAGTTTCACTCCCATATAGCTAGAACATCACTCACTCATCCCTAAACTATGACACTATAATACAACTAGAATACATCGTAAACTTTTTAGAGAAATACTTCCCTTGTTAAGGGTATATGTGACACCATTTGGTGCTACAAAAGTTTTACTTTTTGCTTTTTACTTGTTCCTTCAAATTGATTAAAAATAAGGAGGAAAGTATTTCTCAAGTTTTTAAATCTAAGAGAATCCTAGCAATTTGAATTAGGAACAACCGAAAGTGCATAATCGAACAACATGATTGCCTATTTGAAACTTTTGGTAGGTTATCAATGTCATACGAATAATAATTACAAGATAATTATTGTACGCATGAATTTTAAGTGCAAATAATAGTTAGAGATAATTTATCAGGGAAGTTTGGCAAAAAAAAGAAATAGAGCTTCATCGACATCTTCTTTAACTTAGTAATAAAATATTACGATTTCGACACTCCATTCGACCTTTAGAATTAAAAAAAGAAAAAAAAAAAGAAATAGAGAGTTGGTAGGGGTGTGTCATATGTGTATGCAAGAGAGAGGTGCATGGGTGTTAGTAAGAAAGAAATTAAAGGACAAGTCTATCTACATTGTCCTTAAACGCCAAATATAGGGTACCCGACCCTACACTTTCCCCTCAAAAGCTCTACTTTAAACTGTACCTCTCTCTGTTTTACAGGTCATTGAATCAGAGGTTTGGAATTTGGACCCCCCTTTCCCCTTCTATCCTCATATCCAAACAACCCACTACAAGACAAAAATATTTCTCTCTCTCTCTAAAACTTAGACAGAGAAAATCCTGGTTTGTGGTTTTCAGGTTTCCCAATATATTGTGTGCTACCCAAAACCACAATACGGAGAATCTCACATTATAAATAAGTAATAACATTTTTTATGACATGCACTATTGACTATCGAAAAATAATAAGGATGTTAAATTACTCTCTAAAGACTATAAAAAAATATTTGAAATAAAGGAGATGATAGGTGTTACTTTTTACTAATTATAGTCTCGATACTCTTTCGCAGTAAGAAATGTGGTGCAAAATCTTGGTCTATCTAGTAGCATTAACATTATCTTTGATTTTTTTTATTTAAATGATCACACTCTGATTGTTGGATTAATGTGTGATCCCGTCATAGGAGATTTTATATATACAATTATTGGTTTAATTAATGAAATTTACTTTTCTTTAAAAAATAAAAAAGAATAGTAATATCATACGACAATGATTTTTTTAAATTTAATAAAAATATGAGTTCATAGAATATTAACAAATAATCGATACAAAAATATTGGAATTCGACTTGAGAATAATGATTCAAAGAAAACATTAAAGATTAAAAAAACACACCCACAAATCTTACAGTACAAAACAAAAATGATTTGTGAATCTAAAAAATATGGTAAGTTCATTATGGACTAGCTGGTTGTGAAAAAAAAAATGTAAATAAAAAAAAATATATTGATTCAGGTCATTATGGTTATGTACGTTACGTACGTAAGAAATAATCTCATGCAAGTTTATTTGACATCTCTATAATGTATAGTCAAACTAAATGTGAAAATAGGTGAAATGTATGAGTGAGTCTCTAATTTATAGTTTTTTTTTAACTTCACATTGCCTTATATTAAAAAGATAATAAGATCTCACAACCTTTATGAAACTAATCATAAAATTATTCATTTTATTATTAATTAATTTTAAGTGGAATCTCATATTATCCATTAAATTATCTAAAATATTCGAGTATATTCGGTCCACAAATTTAGATCAAAGTTCTTTCTCTCTCTTCCACTCAATGTGTGGGGGGTTTGGTGGTTAAGGATTTGGATTGGGGTGTTGTGATCCAATCATGTCTTTCATTTGTCTCTTAACTTAATTGGGTTTTATTGTTTTAATTTTATTATTACGTTAATCATTCTTCAAAAACGATTTTATCAAATATATAAGCTGGAATTATTGTATAGTTAGGGCAGTTGTAGTAATTGTAATTAGTTTAGCATATTGTAATTTAGACAATTCACACTAGTACAATTTTCACTATAGATGGCGGGCACAAGCCCGCCATCAATGCCCCTGTCATCGTAACGTTTCGGTGGCGGGCAGGGAAAAGATGGCGGGCACGCCGGCCACCAATAGGGACCAATACAAAGGCCTACAAAGGCGGACCTTGCCCGCCATTAATAATTTTTTATGGCGCGCTTTTATGCCCGCCACTGTTAATTTTTTTTTTTTTTTTTAAAACCCCATTTATGCCCGCCACCTTTAATTTTTAATTTTTTTTTAAAACACCCCAACAAAAGGGGTTCGGGCTGTTTTTAAAGAATGGTCAATTATCGAGAATTTGATAGTCAATCATCAGGTGCCCGCCATTAAAAGACATTATATTTATAAAAAAAAACAAAAATATTAGAAAAATGCCGTGCCCGCCATTAAAAGACACTATAGATATAATTTATTAAAAATGACATATATTACGCCCGCCATTAAAAGTTATTATACTTTATAAAAAAAAAGGAATATAGAGGCAGTCAATTCTAAACTATCTAATAACTATCCAATCCCCTATTAAACTCTAGTTTTTAATGAAATCAATCACCCCACACACTAACTTATATGGAATTCTAACTTCTAAACATATATGCATGTGTTCTTAACACAATAATATATATGCACATGAAATTTCGGCAGCATGACGGGGCAATAATGCGATCCCAAAAAATTTCACCTGTTGTATAACAAAACTCTCCACCTGTATATATGAACATAATGAAAAATCCAGTACACACCAAATGAGACTTTTATCCTTCCAGAATCTATTAACATGCATCTAGCTATTCAATTAACATTTAAACTACAACTAATTCATTCCTCCATACATAAACACTAATTTTCTATCATATGTCTACCTATGTACTCTGCCCATTCAACTCGTACCTCATCAATATCCGCTTGAGTGAATGTATTTGAGCCAGTCTTGAACTACAAAGTATTAAGACATAAATAAAAACACCAAATTAGTATATGTTCTATATGATGCTATTTAACATATAAATAAAACTTACAAGTCTCAATACTTGCGTGGATGTGTTGTATATCATCTTCCGTATGAATATTTGGACGTAAAATCCACATACTATTGATCCAATTTGTTGAGGGCACTGGGGGAAAAAATAGTTACATATACTTAGTAAACGATAATTGATCAACATCACAAAAAAAAGACTATAAACAAACGAATTTGATTTAACTTTACCTTCACCCATTTCCAAAATAATTGTTTCGGCCTCAAATTGTGTCTTAAATGCCAAACTCGGTAAGCACTATATTAATAATGCTAAACATTAGGATGATTAAATATAAATTCAAAGTCCAAAAGTTTTCTATTTAGAAACTTACGAAGTTATGATTTGGTATAAACTCTCATGGACCGGATTTTCGCCCAACGAGTTGAAAATGTATGCCGTATGTTCCGCAAGAATGATGACGACCAAAATCCAATGGTGTCTATAGAAATTAATTAACCAATATTGAGTTTGATATAAACATAATCATAAGTATTAAAAATCCAAAATGTAGAACACATACCCAGTATTGAAGGGAAAAAATATTCGCTGATTCATATCAACCAACGTGTTGAACTTATCAACTACACGTTCAACCCGTTCTTCTAGATTTTGTTTCGTCGAAACCATTGCAAAATCGCCACCGTCTACTAGTATGTAGTTACCCAGTATCTCTTATGTAACTGAAATAAAATATGGAAACGTTATTAAAGTGGTATGCGAATATAATATTTGAGGAAGAAAACAGTTTACTTACCCGATGGAACAAAGTATGAAAGTATATCCAATTTCTTCCATATTACAATATTCCAAAATCTCGTCTTGTGCAATATAACAATCGGGAAGAAAACCGGTTATGGTAAGTGGGATACGTACTAGTCCACCAACACCTAGTTGATCTCTAGCGTAGTTCGCACTAGCTTGTTCATAATTGGAATGGTCGTGTTTGATTGATGGGATTGCGAATCTGAAACTGTCTTCTTACTAGTAGCTGACGACATTCAAACATGGACAACAAACGACATTCAATCCTTTCGAATGTCGTATGACATTGTTTATAAATATCTCAACACCCAATCCGTATTCCGGTGACAATCGATCCTTAAACATCCATGACTTATCCATAGTCATTTTAGTAATTCTAGTCAATTATAGAAACTTAACCTACAAATTTTTTCCAAAAAGGTAAAGTTGAGTCACACATCTCACTCGTATTGCATTGTTTATATGCTATCTCAACACCTAACACATGCATGGAAATTTTTTTCATCATGCATTAATAATACAAAACTAACCTAATACAAAAGGCATAATGAAAATTTAAGTTTCTTAAACTAACTTTGGAAACAAAAGTTTCATAAGTATATCAAAAATTTAAGTTTCTTAAACTAACTTTGGAAACAAAAGTTTCTTAAATTATATAAAAAATGTCCATATATGAAACAAAAAAATTTGAAGCACATCTTGAGACATAGATGAGATTTGAAGCACATTATCACAAATTTGAGACATATATGAGATTTGAAGCACAAATGAACAAATTTGAAACATATATGGAAAGATTACAAAAATGCATCCATGAAAAATTTCCTTGAAAAAAAAACTCTTTCTTTAGAAAATGAAAATGGACTAGAAATTACCTAGTTTTTGGGAAGAAAATACACAAATTTGAGAAAAGGGAAACCAAGCAGCCATGTGTGGTGGCGGCGTTGATGGTCGAAAAATGGCCAGGAAATGACCGGAGAAGTGGCGGCGGCGGCGTGAGGGTAGGGTTTGGTTGAAGAGAAGAGAAGAGAGAAAAGAGGAAAAATGGCTCGGGTAGAGAGAGAAAAGGAAAGAAAGGAAAATAAAAAGGAGGAAAAGAAAAAGGTGGCGGGCAGCCGCCCGCCAACAAATCCTTTTTGAGGCGGGCTTGGGCCCGCCACCAAAAGCTAAAGAAGGCGGGCCCAAAAGGCCCAGGCCCGCCTCCAAACAGAAAAGGTGGTGGGCGTCCTTGCCCGCCACCAAAAGCTTTTAACGGCGGTTTTGGGCCCGCCACCAAAAAATAAACAAGGCGGGCCCAATTTCGCCCGCCACCAATCCTCACGCCCGCCATCTTTCATCCGTGTTTTTTAAACCTCTTCTTTTTAGCCCGCCACCTATAGGGAAATTTCTACTAGTGTCAGTTAGGAGCTATTTATAACAGTATTTAAGGAAATGGTATCGAAGTTCCACATACATTATTGACCTCCCAAATTTCGATCAGACTCAAAATGAATAATTTGAACACAACTTAAACAAACAAAAACTTAAGTGAGTAATTGAAGCAGATATTAATTACTGTCCACAAATCAGATTCAGTTCAAGATGATCTTTCTTATGTAATTCCGTTATGAGAGACATGTTTGAGATACTCATTTTGTGCCTTTTGTCCTACATTATAAATGGCAAGGTGTCTCCAACATCTTTATAAAAAAATATAAACTAATTTCATACATTTCTTTTTTAAATTTTTGAGATAGACTACTCCCAATTGGTAGTGAACATAGTTCAACCATTTTAGACACAATATTATCCTTAAAAACATTAAACAATTAATTTATGACTTGGGGATGTCTCTAATAATTTGCTTATAAAAAAATTAATATTTTAATACTAGATTGATGATTCATAATATTCATGAATTAGAATTGAGGATCTTAATTATTAATTAAAGAAAGATAATATTAGGGTGAATGTGCTAGATTTTAGGCAATTTAAGTTGTGAACTTGGGAGCTAGCTAGGGTCATCTCTTGTCTCCCTTTCCCTCTTCACATGTGATCTCTCTACTCAATCTCTTCTGTTTGAATATGTAACAAAACAAAAAAAATAACTCTTTTATTTCATAAAATCAATGATAACCATTTTGGGACACATAATGAAAGTTTGATAGAGGTATGGTACAAAAGTCATCTAATTTTGTTTTGTTTTATTTTATTTTTTATTTTTGAGTTATGAATACAATAGCTTCTTAATTACTAGATCCTAAATGATGTCTTTAAAATTATACATTTTTTCTTTTTTGCAAATTTGAGTAGTTAAAAGTTTTCCATGTTTTTATTATTTTTTATTTTTTTCTATTTTCAATTGATTATTTTCATCATTAATATTCTTTATTCGTATTGAGATGATAGCATTTTGTTATTTATTTGTTACGATTGTTTTTTTACTATCAATTAAAATTTTCTTAGTCAAATTGTAAAATAAATATTCACTTTCAATATTTTGATTAAAGAATTGAAATGTTTCTTTAATATAGATAAAAATCTCCACCTAAAGAGTAATTTATATAAATATAAATGTACAATTGAAAAAAAAATGTGAACAAGCAAACACAATTTCTAAAAAGCTAAAAAATTCAAAATAATTACCAAACAAGATCCAATCATTTTGATGATAAAGTTAAGGATACCTTGGATAAAGTGTAATAGAAGTTACAAATATCAATTAATGAAAAACAAATTACACTAAAATTGCAATAATTAGTGAAAGATTCCATGAATTACTTTGATTAATAGATTGATAATTAGCCTAAAGTAGGGGTTTTGCCTTGTCCAAGTTAATTAGGTAGCACCTAAAAAGTTGAAATCTAAGAAAATGACATTACCATATATTTATAGCATGTGAATATTAAGATTCCCCTTGGTTCTTTTCTTTGGTACTTTCCTGCCATTGCCATGTCTTATTCCAATAGATAGATAACTATTACAAGCACTTATTACTTCAACTAAATACTTAATTTTACAAAAAAGAAAAAAAAAAGTCATCTTGATTGAAAGAGATCATAAAAGACATTAGAGAGTGTATATAATATATAGATTTTACAAGTTTGAGCATTTGCATAATTCTAAAATTATTAATATATGATGTGTTCTAGTAAGAATGAAGAATATATCATTGAGCTAGGTTAAATTGACCGTATTTAATTTATATGTTTATTATGAAATACATGGTCGTAAAAAGTATATTTTAGAAATTTTAAATTTATAAAATTTTGAATTCACAAATTGAGGTTTCAAAAGGAATAAATCTTAAATTATATAATTTATAATGGTAAGATTTGCAGAATATCCAATCTGCAATTTAGTTTAATAATTTAACTATTTAAAAAAAAATAATACGGAATTTTGTATGTATATTAAAAAAAAGGCTAAAATATTTCATGAATAGCACAATGATAAAAATACTTGCACACATAACCAAAAATGTAAATTGATAAACTTTCATATTAATAGATTCTATCAATAGAGGCTGATAGAATCAATTACTAAATTGATAGACTTCTATTAGATTCTATTGGTAAAAACTGATAAGATCAATTACAGAGAATAATATATTCTATCAAAATTGTTAATAAAAAAGGATAAATCAAGATTTTTTAAAAATAGGCAGAATTTTTTATAAATGAATTATTTTTAAAAAAATTGTTATAACTATAAATTGAGGTAAAAAAAGGTTGTTATACAATTCAAATTTCCAAATTAATATCTATTTATATATATAGATAATATATATCTATCATTGAGCTAGGTCTATTTCAACCAATTATATTAGATTTTGTATAATAAAAAATTAAGAATTGAAATAAACTACAGTAAATAAAACAAAATGGGTTTTTTTTTCTTTTCACTTTTTACCCATGTAAGGTAAAAGTGTCGATGTCTTGGCTTTAATAGATTCTTTACCATTTTCCTCCATTGTTCAACTCTTCCAATAGTTCTTCCATGTTTGTTTTACTTGGAATGGTCAGACTGTACGGACGAACATTTCTTGCATTGACCAATTCTATTTGGTTCAATTATAAACTCAATTAAAATTTGAAGTTTTATGTCAATTTAGGTTTTTTATTTTTTTAAGATTATGATAATTGGAGTGTTGTGGAACTCGAACCTAAAACATTCTAGTCATTAAATATATAGTTGAGCGAGTATTATTCTTGATATATCTTAATATAATTATTTTATCCATATTTATTGCATTAATCATGTGAATTGAGAAACCAAGGATCAGTGGCGTAGTTGGTTATCTTGTCTGGTGTTAATCCATTTCAACTCCACATTTGAGAGTAGTTGTCTTGCATGTATAACAAAAAAAGATAATATATTTCTATTTATGAATATTCAAATTGAATTCTATCCCTAGTTAAGTTTATTAGTGATTCTATCACTGTTTAAGTTTTCTATATATGATAGAAATCCAAATTGAGTTCTATCACCAGTTGAGTGATAGAAATCAATGTACTATAGATGAATTATTGTGTTGTTGATGGTAAATTATATTAATTATAATTTAATTCTCACTGAAAATACAAAGCTTGCGACCAAAATATCAAAATATGCCAAGGACAAATATTGAATTCCGCATTTGTCACTTGGATTTGGGTAATTATGCTTTTTTCGATTAATAGCAAGGTGGTCAATACGCTTGTACTTTAGCATTGAACAAAATAAAAATAACAAACGTTTACTTTGAAACATTAGCTTAAACAAACTTGATTTGAAAATGGACTTCTCAAAAAAAAAAAAAAAGTTGAAATTAAAGTGGCTGTAAACAAAGTTTTTTTTTTTTTATTAAGTAAAAGTTCAAGTTGTATAAAGGTAAAAGATAAAATCAAATAATTTGTTAAAAGCTCAAATAATTCTTGATTACGCTAATTTTTATTTCATAACTAGCTTTCAAACGTTAATAAAAGGTTATGGATATTATTATAGTTTTTCAAAATCTAGCCGATTATTAATTGTAGTGTTAATGAAAAATCGTTGTCATTTTATACTCATTACATTAATTGAATTTTCTTTTGTAATTTATGATTTTGTTCTTTTACCATTTTTGGACAGAGAATTCAATGATATTATTATTGTCCTTTTATTCACTTCATAATTATGATTAGTCCATTTTAAAAAAAAAATAGTAATTATAATTATTAATATGGATGAATATTGTCATATACTTTCTTATAATACTCTATTAATTAGTATTTATAATATAGTATTGAAACATTTTAATTACTACATATATAAATATTTTTAAATTATTTGTAATTATTAGAGTTTAGATCTTAATTAAAGTACAATTTCTCTTTTATGGAAGTCAATTTGGTGGATCATTATTAGCACTATTATGCTAACCTTAACTTGAACTGGTATCATAAAAATAAGTTTCTTTTTTTTTCTAGTGGGAATGTGTATGTATGTTTTCTTTTTATTATTATTAAGGAATGGTTTATTATTAAAAAAATTTATGCTAACCACAACTTGATTTAATTGGCTTAAGCCTACGCCATCCCTAACTTAACGATTCAAATTCTCTTCCTTTTTATTTTAATTCTTTAACTTAAATTATCAAACATAATTTGTATTAAACATGCCCTTCATCTTTAAAAAGTTTTAAAAATGACATTAATCTCCGATGCTTATGTCCAAAATGCCAGTTAATTTTTTGTTTAGTTCAGCAACAATTCATGCATAACTATGCATACATTTTTACTGTATAAGTTATTACTTTTATTGATGAAATTGAAGAAGTTAATTTTCTTTTTTTAATTCAAACATGTTTAGATAATTCAAAGGTATAATCTCATAATAATTATGATGTCATTACACCTATATTTGTGTTATGAAAAACTGAAAACAATTAAAAAAAATAATAAAGAACGGAAGACAAACTATATAAATTTATATAATTCGTTAATCTTGTGTTAACTACGCTTATTAGTGGAGGATGCGACTATTTTATTAAAAATATAACAATACAAAATATTGATCAAAATGAGCTAAGAATTTATGATAGTTTATATAGTAGTACATGCTAATAATAGATCTTCGCTCACTAACCAAATATCAAAATGTGTGACTAAATAACCGTAGCAACATAGTTTAAAGACATATCTCAACCACTCATTTTGACTTGAGATAGTTGAATTGATTTATTTTTTTTAGAAAATTTGAATCGATTGATTTACTTATGATATTATTTATTTAGTTTAAATAATCTTGTTATTATTTTGTTTAAAGAGAATTTAAGGACAAATTTAAATCTTTACCGATTTCGAGAGATTCCACCTTGCATTTTGAGAGTGACCATAAGCTAAAGCTTTCACAAAAGTAGAAAAGGGGAAAAAATCTCTATGAATATTTTGGTGTCACAGAAATTGATTTTATAAATAAAAATATCAAAAAGATTATTAGTGTGACATTATATGAAAAGTACACTTTGTGTTTGGACGAAGTTTTGAATAAGAAATTATCGTGAGTAATTAGAAATAAAAGAATTATATATATATAAAGAGTGGGATGTAAATTTAAAATAAAAAATTATTTTAAATTATTAAAAAATGAATAATTTTAAGTATTTTGAAATGAATGATTAAAAAGTTGTGATTAGAAATAAAAATTTATTTTAAATAATAAAAAAGAAAAGTTATTTTGATTAATTACAATGTAATTTTTTTTAGAGATAGTTGATAAATATTCATTTTTAAATCCTTCCTAAAGTCCACAAACAAACACCTATATGGCCCTCAATGTACAAGTTTTTCTATTAAAATAATCACACCCATATCACTTAAATATAATTAATTACTCCCTAAATTATGTTGAAAAAGTAATTATTTTAATTTTTAGTTTAAGAATAATTTCAAATTGGTTCATATATTTCAAAAAAGAAAACTTGGACATATAAGTTCGTCACCATTAGAATCACATAAATTTATATATTTTTATTTATTTGATTTTTTTTTTCTTTCTTATATATCAATCATTCTCAATTAAATAATAAAACTGTTCATTGCATAATATTGATTGAAATGATGGTTAAACTAATTTCAAATGAAGATGTTACTCTGGTTTTCATTTGAATTTTTTTTTTTTTTTGAGTACTTTGAATTAATTTTTTTAAAAGAATAAATATTAAAGTAAATTGAAATTATTAAAATATCCAAATTGGAAAGCCAATGAATTAAAATAAAATTAGTTGTAAGGAACTAAAACGGTAATTTTTCCAATTATTTTTAAGTTTAATGATTTAACAAAACCATTCCACGTGGTCTCTATATATATATATAAAGTTCGTCTTCCGCAATTTTTATGCCGTCCAGGTGGTCGAGCAAAACCGCCATTAGAGAGCAAGAGAGAAAGCTTGAGAGAGAGAAAAATGGAGCTCGACGAAAACTTCATCTTAGAAGAGTTGATGGCTCTACGAAGAGAACCAAATTGGAATGCAATTCCATCGGAAATCACCGATCTCTGCTCAAATGGCTGGACATTCGACTACTGTTTCGATCAAACCACAGCCGAGTTCCCCCAAAACTCTTCATCGGAACCTCTGAATCTCGACGAGTTCTACCATCCTTTGGCGAACGAGTTCTCCGTTCCACAAATGGCCGATTCCGCCTTCGCCGCCATGGAAGCAGCCGCGCCTCTGCCATTCCAAGCAGAGCGAGAAGGAGCGGAAAAGGAAGAGAAAAGCGAATTAGGTTTTCTCGCGGATGAGATTCGGAACATGGAGGCGGTTCAAGTTCATTCGGCTTGCAAAACGGAGCCGGAACTGTCCGCTTTCAACGTCGGAACGTGCTCTCTCGATCGGAAGAACAGATCGAGGAAATCGCAAGGCCAACCGTCGAAGAATCTCATGGCGGAGAGAAGGAGAAGGAAGCGGTTGAACGATCGCCTCTCGATGCTCAGATCTATCGTTCCTAAGATCAGTAAGGTAAGAATCGAACACCGTCTCTTCAAATCTCATTTCCAGAAACGGTTGAAATTAATCACTGAGGCTTGAATCGAAACCGATTTCTTGTTCAGAATCGAACACTGTCATTACGAATCTCATTTCCAGAAACGATCGAAAATAATCTCTGAGACTTGAATCGAAACCGATTTCTCTTGTTCAGAATCATTACAAATCTCATTTCCAGAAACGATCGAAACTAATATCTGACTGTGAGGCTCGAATCGAAACCGATTTTTCAAGTTCAGAATCAAACACAGTCTCTACGAATCTCAATTAATCTCTGACTGTGAGGCCTGAATGGAAACCGATTTGTTGTTGTTGAACAGATGGACCGAACAGCGATTCTTGCAGATGCAATCGCATACACGAAGGAGTTGCTGGAGAAGATCGGGAATCTACAAGGAGAAGTGGATCGTAATCCGAAACCGAGCGAGTTCGTGAGGAATTCACCAAAAGTAATGGAACTTTTTTGTGTTTGTGTGTGTTGATTACTGTTGTTGAATCATTGATCTGGAAAATTGTTGGTGTGCAGTTTGAGGTGGAGAGCAGAAACGGAAGCACGAGGATCGAGATTTGCTGTGGGGCGAAACCAGGATTGGTGTTGTCGACGGTGAATACGATTGAAGCATTGGGGCTTGAGATTCAACACTGTGTGATTAGCTGCTTCGCTGATTTCGCACTGCAAGCCACCTGTTCTCATCAGGTAATTGCTTCCCCCTTCTTACACGCACCTCATTTCTACTTAATTCCCAATTTACTTACAATATTTATATATATCTTCATTGATTGATTTTAGGAGTATGTCAAATTAGCTATACAGGACACAAATGATAAGATATAATTAATACATAATATTGTATTAGTATTTAATAGCATACTACTAATATATTATATTGTATTAATAATATAAAATACTGTATAACTATTAATATATTAAATTATACAGTAGGATTCACATCCTAAATTATACAGTAGGATGACATTTAAATTTGAGCAATTGTTTTGTGAAATTGGACTATCCAACACAATTTTCCTTTTTTTCCTTTTCAGATGAATTAAAATTTGAAATTATTAACTTTAAATACATAATTCAATTGATATACTTGTTCTAGCCTGAAAATCAGTACTTGTCTCTCTCCGTCGAAATGTACTGAAAACAAAAATTGACATATTATAGCCATGTTTGATAACCATTTTGTTTTTTGTTTGTGAAATTTAAGCCTACAACAACTACCTTACTATACATTTTTCTTTATTTGGATATTTATATCTTACTTATATTTTAATAAACAAAATCAAAATTTGGAAACAAAAAAAAGTAGCTTCAAAAAAATTGTTTTTGTTTTTGAAATTTGGTCAGTATTCACCTACTCTCATTGTAGGAAAGATGGAACACATGGTAAGAAATTTGAGTAGAAATAACTTTAAATTTCATAAACTAAAAACAAAAAACCAAATGATTATCAAACGGGATCTATATGGTCAAAATCTCATTAGTTTAAATTCCCTTTTAAAAATGATGTTGTATTATATATATATATATATATATATATATATATATATATATATATATATATATTGAGAATTATGAAAAGAAGTTAATGGATTATTTGTGTATATTTTTGTTGAAGTTAATTTTTTAAGATAAAATTAACCATTCAAACTTACCACTTATTCGCAGAAGATACCTGCTCATTATTGCATTGTTTGAAATCATGCATTTGTTTATTATTTTTGTTTTAAAATAAGTAAGGCTAATTAATTTTCTCAAAAAAAAAAGTAGGGCTATTAAGTCATAGTAATAGTGAAAGTGATTTATGTCAAATTGTATTATATGAATAGTTCTAGATAAATTTTGTAATTTTAAAAAATTATGCAACAGACGTGCAATTCTGTAATATAATTATAAGATGGAGAAATCAATTGAAAGCTATATATAAGACATGCATTTTTATTTTCATTATTATTATGGTGAAGGTTAAATTTTGGAGTAAAAGACAATTGGAATTTTCGTTTAAAAAATTAAAAGCTTTAAAACAACGGCTCTGAATAAATTATTGAGAGACAGGAACTTCGAGGCGTGGTGTCCTCTTTCCAGGCGAGGTGTACTTTCTCACCACTAAGGACCAATTAAAGAAAACAATAATTAAAAAAAAAACATATATAAATATTGAAGTACTCAAATAAAATTATTATAATTTTTTCTTTTTTCAAATGATCATATACCCAACACATGCTAGAATGAAGCCAAAATTGACTAGTAAATTAATTACATAATAATTAGTTATTTATATATAAACAACGTGACTTAAAACATTAATACATTAAAATTCAAGTTACCAAAACTATCGTGGTTAATTGGACTCAGACACCTCAACTATTATTTAGACACATATTTTCCGACCCTATGACATTCCTATGTTAGAGAAACGATAGGGATTATTATCAAATATTGAATATTTTGCTTCATAGTTTCATAAAACTACCATATATCTCTACAGTAATAAAATCGTTAGAATGTTGCATTAAATTGATAATTTTAATTCATTTTTATGCAAATAATTATTTATTCTACACCCTCAACACAAGAATACAATATATATATATATATATATATATATATATATATATATATATTTTAGAAGGACACATGAATATATTTGATAGTTAGGTGTTTGCGCTTGTTATGCCATTTAAGATTTTTTTTCTTTAAATAAATAGTAAATTTATAATACACCATTTTTTTTAGCGTATACATATGTTTGGTATTTATTAGAAACTAATTAACAATGATAGTACATTTATTTCTTCTGAAATGAATTCTATGTGTAACAATTTTGACTTGAAAGTAGGAACTGAAGCAGCAAACAGAATTGAAGCCTGAAGAATTAAAGGAAGCCTTATTTAGGAATGCAGGCTATGGAGGAAGCTGCTTTTAGTTTTTTATTATTTATTTATTTATTTTTAATGTTGTAATGTCCTTATTAGAAAATCAGTAATCAAATCTCTGCAGTTTAATGAGGTTTGCAGTTTTCTCATCCTTCTCTCAACCCCTCTTTCTTAATTTTAATTTAAATGAGGGAGGGAATCAACTAAATACTTCAATCACTAGGTTCAAATTCTCCACTCTACATTAACAACTTACCATATATAATTAATCACATTTATACTTTACACTTTATTTTAAAATAATTTTTATAAAATTAAATAATATTTTGATTATATCCCATAAAAATTTAATTTACATTGTTTTTCTTATTATATTTTTTTTAAATATAATTATCCACACTTTCTATATTGACTGAATTTTATCACTTGTTCGGCAAATAAATTTATTTTAGTTTTCTACTAGTTAAATTTAATTTAAAATTACTCTTAAATAATAATAATAATTTAAAATATACTATTTAAATTAATTATAAAAAAATGTTATATAGGGTTTAATCAAATAAATTAATGTGTAAACTATATAAATAAATTGGGTATATACGATATTTCCATGAACAAAATATATACATTTATCTAAATATTTTCAGATATCCTTAAAATTATTCATACAAACAAGTATGATTATCTAAGAATGTCTGACATTTGTCATTATAGGTATTTATAATTTCGAATATTCAAAAGATTTCGATTATCTATATTACCAAAAAAGTAAACAAAAGTTTCTATTTTCCCTTGAACAAGTATTTGGTGGGAGGATTTAAACTAGTTTTGTTAAGAACAACAAATATCCACAAACCACCACATTAATATGATATTGTTCACTTTTGGCATAAGCTCTTATAATTTTGCATTTGGTCATACCCAAAATATCTTGTTTCACTAAAGTTGTTGTCCCCTACATATATATCAAAGATCTATCTCTTAACGAACAACTTTATTTGTCCAACATATTTCCTAGTTATTAAGTTATATATCATGTCATAGATGCTATATTTTTGTTCATGATAGATGTTCTTACTTGATATTCATTTCACTACCTTGTTTGGATGGTAGTAAAATGACATGACAAAGAATCTTATGTAATTTTGGTTTTCATTTGAATCTTGCAATTTATCAATCATAATTAAAAAAAAAAAACTTTTTAATTTTCAAACCAATAACTTTAGGCAATATGGTATAATATTAAAAATATTTATACATATAAGGTAATTATAACAAATCTTACACACTTTTAATAATAATAATATATAAATCTTACATTATATACTTTCGGGCCTTAACAAAAAATGTTTGGGCCCTGAATTGATTTAATGGGCTTGAGAAAGCCCATTACTGAATGAGCTGATCTGCGCCGAAAGCCCAAACGTTTTTCAATTTTTTAGGGACAACTAGGCAAATGTCTAGATTTTGGATAAATAATAAGAGAATGTCTATAATATCTTGGAGTTTAAATAAATGTCTTTTTTTAAATCTGAAAAATTAATTATTCATTTGTAAATAAGAAATTGACAATTATACCCTTCTACTTAATTTTTGTTTTTTTGATAAAAATATCATTTGAAATCTCTTTTTCTCTGTAACAACCTTGAGAAAAATCTTAATAGCATTCTTAAACAAATCTTTAACCAAAAGATGGAAATTTTAAATTTATTTTCAAAAGATAAAAATAAAGTATATTGTTAATTATTTGAAATTATTTTTCGAAAGATTTGAGATGAACATTTAATCTCCATAACAGTATACATGGTCCACGTGGATGGATTCTTTAATATTGAAACAAGTAACGAATATAAAAATATAAAGAGAATTTACCTTCAAACCGTCTCTTGCATACAAATGTTCGATGAGAAAAATGCATGCTTAGCATAATTCTTTGGTGTTGTAGGTGTATGCTACTACATAGATTTATCTACATATATTCATCCATGCTTTCACATCTTTTTTTCCTGGTTATATACCATGTGTACCAAAACATACTGTCATGATTTCAACCGCTTTTGCATCTTTTGTTCCTGGTTATATACCATGTGTACCAAAACATACTGTCATGATTTCAACCGCTTTTGTATCTTTTGTTTCTGGTTATATACCATATGTACCAAAACATACTATCATGATTTCAGCGAGAATGCATCCGTTTGTCTTTTGTTCCTGGTTATATACCATGTGTACCAAAACATATTGTCATGATTTCAACTGATTTTGCATCTTTTGTTCCTGATTATATACCATGTGTACCAAAACATATTGTCATGATTCAGCCAGAATGCATCAGTTTGTCTTTTGTTTGTGGTTATATACCATGTGTACCAAAACACATATTGTCATGATTTCAATCGCTTTTGCATCTTTTGTTCCTGGTTATATACCATGTGTATCAAAACATAATGATTTCAGCCAGACTACGTTAAAAGCAATTGTAATCGGCATCGCTTTTATTGATGGAGAAATCTATGAAAATCAAACAAAAACTTTTGAATACCTCCACTCAACGGAAGTGAGATAAAAAAAGACTCATGAAATATATTGAGTGCGCAATTGTATCCCCAATCTCCAAAAATCAAAATCATGAGCAAAAAGTGTGAGTGGAAAAGTGAGAGTGGGAGTGAGAACGATCGAAGAATGTGACAAATGTTGGATACAAGTTGTAAAATGAATAAAAGGATAATTTGGATTTGGAGAAGAAAATCAAAGACGATTTGGCAATTCGCTGCTGTGAAACTATAGATATCCTATGTTTAAATAAAAAAAGATTTGACAAAGATATAAAATGAATTAAATAAAAAATTGAAAGATATTAAAAACAAATATGTGAGTTAGTTGTATGGAGATATTCTCTTCTAGATTTTAGGGTTTTGGTCTTGATAAAAAGAACGTTTAATTAAATTTTGTAATTAATAAATATGTTTAAAAAGAAAATAAAATCAAGTGGGAGATATTTTAATTATCTATCCTCACTGATTTTTAATTTAGATACTCATTTAAAGTTTTAAAAAGTTTAGATATTTTATTAATTATTAAAAAAAAAAGTAGTCATTTACTACTATTTCCTAATTTTTTACACCCACCCATTGGTTTTGTCATAGCTTTGGGGAATATATATACACTCACCCACTGAGGTATGCTATTATTATTTATTTTATTTTTTAGTTGAATGTACACCGATCTCGTTGAATTACTGTTTGTTTCCATATATTTTTAGTCTTTTTCATGCCATTAAACTTTTATAAATTATATCTTCCCAATTAAATTTTTTCACACATGTACTACACACAAAATTGACTTTTTTTTTTTGAAAAGAATAATTGATATTTCTGAGTCTTATGAAATATAAAATAGATTTTGTATCAAATTTCAAATATTGTTTTAATAAAATAAAATTATTAAACGTAAAATTGATTGTCCTATGATTTATTAGCCTCTTTTTTTTAGGCTCATACCTTTTTAACATACAAAATCAAAAGTTTATAAACAAAACCTAGAATTTAAATCTTTTTTTCATAATATGCATGAATATTAAAATGATTCTATATATCTCAAATCAATTTCAACAAACATGATTTGACCTTACAACATAAAGTTATAGTAAAGTTGACCAAGACACAAGGAATGTTGTGAAAGAAGATGAAAAAATTATGATTAGGATGGTACAAAAAAGTAAAAAGAACAAAGCCTAAAGGACATAATCATTATAAAAGAAGCACCCAAAATAAATAAATATATGTATAATTATTATAATAATAAATAAATAAATGGAAAAAGAAGAAGCTTTCATTGCTTTGAAAAAAAGAAGAAGAGTATAATGATGATTATTATTTATCATCATGTTGTAGCCTGCAACGATCTTGTTCAGAGATTGTCGTCCATGCCAAATTCTCATTCACAATATTCTAAAATTTGATCAATTATTTCATGAAATTTATAAATTCAATGATTTTGTTTTGCTTTATTGAAGTTCAAATTATATTGAATCATATTTCTATTTATGCTTTGAGCTTTTATAATTTAAAGTGTTGATGTCAAACGGTATCTAAAAGTTGAGTTTTTCATTCGACATTAATCATACATTTGCTGCAACAACGCAATCAAGAATATCCTAAGAAATCTCGCCATCACGTTACATCAAAAGGCTTGAGCTTAAACGACCTTCAATTTTGTTTCTGATCCTACGATATATACGGGGAGTAACTCATATATCTCTTCCTACCATATAAATAAGACCATTTTGGATTATATTCGATTTTTGTATGACGAAATACCTACTTTGGCTATTTCATTTAGGTTGGTTTCGAATTTTCATATCAAATATCAACTTAAGTTTTTGTCTGTTTGGGTGATGTCCAATTCACCTACTTAGGTCTGGATCGAAAACCAACAATTCACATGAAATTTTGATAACATATCAGACAATACGAAATCTCACCTTAAAATCAATTTATAGAAATAAAAGTAACTCACATCTCTAATAATAAAAATGATTGTCATAATTTGATGGAGATGAAAATATAGAATATTTAGGGGTGAAGAATAATTACTGATAATTAAGAGAGAATAATGGATATATTACAAAGAGATGACATTATGTAGTAATGAATTATATTGGTCCTCAAAATATGAAATTGAAGCATATGTCATCCTTCTTATTGTCAATTAATTTCAAAATACAAAATTCTGCTATCAAATAGAATGAAATGCTTTTCTTCCTTTATTATTCATGATTGTTCAGATAAACTTATATGTCTTTCAACTATTTTTACTAGACAACCTATCTAACAATACAATAATTAGTTGTCAAAATAATGGGTACGAAATTAATCTTAAATATGTGATTTTCATGAATTGAACCTTAATTTAATATGGTACAAAGTTGAAGTGATTATATAATTTACTTTACTAGTATTTGTAGTTTTTTTTAAATAGTAGTAAATAATTACTATAAAACTCGTTTCGATTAAGATAAAATTAAAAATTGCCATAAAAGTATATATATTAGAAGTGAAAGTTTTTAAGTATATAAATAAAATGAAACAAATTGATATTATACATATATATATATATATAATAATAAGTATTTTACTTTTAAAAAGTAAATATTATTTAGAATGCAACCCACCTTAATCTTGTTTATTATAAATGTTCCCTGGAGCTAGGCAAGATTTGTAACAAGCATGGTATGAAAATAGGTGTAGGCCATGCAGCTCTCTTAGGGGCTGTTTGTTTGACATATTTAGATAGTTTTTGAGTTAAGGAGTTATATTAAGGAGTTATGTTAAGTAGTTAAAAATTGAGAGTTGTGTCAAAAACTCATTTGGATGTAGTTTTTATATAGACGAGTTAGAATCAAAACCTTGTTTGGATGTAGTTTTAAAATTGAGTAAGTTATTTTTAGTAGTTAAAAAAATGATTAAAAATGAGTTATTTTTATTGATTTGAAAATAATAATTAAAAATAATTTATTATAAATGATTGAGTAGTTATAAGTGAATGATTAAAAATGAATTGTTAGAAATGAGATTTATTTTTAAAAATAAAAATGAGGAAGAATTAATATAACTCGCTTGGATGTAGATTTTCAAGGAGGAGTTGATAAAACCTAATACCAACTTCTACCTAAATACGTCAACCAAACAGCCCATTAGAAGCTAGCTGAAATATGTTCATTATTGCACCCAAAAAAGGGCGAAAAATGATTTTTTTTTATTTTTTTTATTTTTTAATGAATATTTTTTTGTTAGTCAAATAATGATGAATAAAGTGTTAACACTCATGGTCAAACCGACATGTCGGTAAGAGTGTTGATCGTTGTGGATGAGCTCTCAGGCTCGACATTTGAGCCCAGTTTCGATTACTGTCGCAAGTTTTGGCCCGGTTTCGATTATATATTTGTAATATATAACTTCATTTTTTTTATTACAGTGTTATTAAAATGCCTAAAGTTTACCTCCAATTTCAAGGTTATATATATATTTAGTCTTTACTGTTGAATTTTTTTGTTATGTATATTACAACCTGGCTTAGTTTATTTTATTATAATTGGTGTATTTCATGAATATTGAAGTTTAAATAACGACTGAAGTTTAGAATATTAAGAAATACTAATGAGATTATAATAATTTTTTTAACAGGTTAATAATGGAATGGAGAATCGAACCCACAATGATGTAGTCCAACTATTATTCTTGTTAACTCAAAAATTTTTAATTTGTAATCATTGAAATTAATTAAAAGTGAAAAATAACTTTAGAGGCTGAAAATTACACTTCCTTTAAAGAGTTACAATTTCCTAAAACTTTATGCTTGATAAGACCATCCTCTAGATAAAAAGTAAATATTGTTTTATTATTATATTATTTTAAAAAAAAGTCAAACAAGTAGCTGTTTTTTTTTCGTTGTTTTTAACAAAAAAGGGGGTTACAGTTCACCGTCTTTAAAATAACAATAATAATACACGTTTTTAAAAATGTCTTACCTAGCTATGTTCTTAGTCTCGTTCTTTCTTTATATATATATTGAAGATTGAATATCATTATAGGTTTTTTTTTTTTTTGGAAAATAAAAAAATCGAAACTTCGCTCCCCTATATCTGAGGCACCACTAGTCCGTCTCTAAACTGTAGCACCGAGATACTTTGAAGGGTATTCTAGTTTAAGCACTTCCCAGCGCCCTCGAATCAGGGATAGGAAGCATGTCTTGAAGTGTTTAGCATTAATCTAAACTAGGGGTGCAACAAAAAATCGAAAAACTGAACCGAATCACTCAAATCCAATGGACCGGATCGATTTTTTAGCTCAAATTTGGACATATCGGTTTGTAATTTGAAAAAATCGAAAATATTAGATCGGTTCCGATTTTCATTTTTAAAAACCCAAAAGTCGATCCAAACCGAAATATATATATATTGTCCATAATTCATATAAAGTCATCTCCTTCCATTAATATTTATTTAATTCACTCCTATTTAAACTAAAAAACATCCTTAGATAATTTTGAATAGGTTAAAAATACTTCTAACCTTTAAAAAAATAGTTGTTTATGAAAATGTTGTGTTTATATGAGAAATATTATTTTTGATATATTAAAAACAATTGGACGATCGGATCAGATCCATTTTTGGACATTGAAAAATCGAACCAAATGGTTCTATACTTTATTGGACATTTGATCGAATCCATTTTTTGAAAATTGAAGATATCGGTTCGGTTGTCGGTTTGGTACAAAACCGACAAAAACCGAACCGAAATCACCCCTAACCTAAACAATGTTAACAATGAATATAATCACGAGCAATAGCTCAAGTGACATCAATGTCTTAGGTTTGAGTCTCTCTCGTCCTCCAATTGTTGTAATCTCAAATAAAAACCAAATTCATTTATTTGAAAACATATTTTATTTTTGTAAAAATGGCATAACTATTGTTTCATACTTATTATATACTAGTAAAAATTTAGAAAAGGCTTATTTTTAATAATAGTAAGTAAAATCTAATAAATTATTGGAAGAGTAATAGTCTATCGTATAGTATCCGACACAACAAATATATTTTTCTCGTTCTTTTCCATTCGATTGAGTGAGAGTAAACGAAAATGAAACAATAGAATCTCGAGCTACTAGATTTATTGAACAAAGAACAAACATAGATAAGATACGCATTGGTTCTAGAAGCAAAAAAAGACCAAAACCCCTTATCCAAAATTCCTTGAAGCATGAAGAATAATTTAGTGTCCCTCTCTTCCATGGTAGAGGAGTTTGTAGCTTTCAATATCAAGATTCCGCACGTGCGAGGGCACGTGCCCCGACAAAGGGTCGTATTCCTTGCAATAATTCCACTAATCAAACCATTTTTAGACTTCAAAATGGCTCACAATAGGGTCCCATTAATTCCCATTCAAAACCCAACTGGAACTCAAAATAAAATTTCAATTTGGTTTTTGTTTTGGTTTTGGGTGTTATATATTTTGGAAATCCATTGGAGAAAATCAAATTCAATTATATTGTATATGTTGAGGCACTGTTCTAAAGAGAATATATGAAACCATTTCAAACTTATGTATTTTTTTTAAAGAAATTCAACCATATTTTTAGATGAATTCAAATCTATAAGTTTTTTTTTATTATTATTATTAAATTATATATTAATTAAGTCGGTTCTCGTTTTTTTTTGTACAATTTGGAAGAGGACAACAAATCTTACATAAAAAATATTACGACTCTTAAAGAATAAGATAGTCAAATATCGATTTTTAGATTTAGACTCGTAATTATGAAATCGAATTGCATTACAATCAATTAATCAAACCAAGCTATCACTAATTCTTTTGGTAATTGGGTTAGCACTTATTAGCAAACTTGTTGTTCACTAAATTATATTTAATTGGTCAAAATTGTAATAAATGGGCGTGACGGTTAGAAATTTATCATTAAAATAACGTCATAATTATAATTCATAAGTAAATTGACTTATCAGTAAATTTCCAAATTGACCCAAAGCATAATTTAGTGGAAATGAAAATTATCAAACTATATGACATGGTATATATGCATTTATTTTAATCAAAACTTCTAATTCTTTATTAGGGCTATGAATCTACCAAAATGGTACTAAAAAAAAACTGCCAAAATGAACATTACTTTTAGTATTAGACTTTTTTTTCTTTTACCAAATAAGTTGGTAATGCAATTGATTATCTAATTTGGTGTTAATTCATTTTTACTCTACAGTCACGAGTTTAATCGACAATATTTAAGAATGAAGATTTTTTTTTTAATTCACAACTTAGTTATCAAATCATACATCGTATTAATTGAGTTAAACTATTTTAGACTTGCTATCATAAAATTTGCATGATTGATTTTTGAATTAGATTGATTCTTCTCACAAACTAATTATAAATATAAACAAATTTTAAAATATTTACAGCTATAATCATTAATACTACTATTATGAGAAAGTATGTGATAATACTCATTAATACTAAGTGACTACATTTATTCTTATTTTTTTTAATGATCGTATTTGTAATTATTTTCTAAATTTGACTAGTTTTCTAAATTTCACTCGATTTTTACTTATATTGTAAAAAAATAAAAGAATATCATAATGATCTTTCCATCGCATATGAGTTCAATTTATATTGACTATTATGAAATTAGTTTCCATCCAGTGGTTAAAAGAGGCTTAAAAAATTTTAAAAAAAGTTATGTGTTCCTATGCACAGTGTTTCATTCATCCATAAATTAATTTTCTAGGAAGTTTCTTTAACATCTAAATGTTGTAATATTGTGTAGTATGTCTAGTAATAATAGCCAATATGCATGTAACTTGTCCCAAACACTTACGAATATTAAAAACATGACAATTGTCTCATGAGAATAGTCGTTATACGAGTAAGCTGGTTTACATTCTCACAAACAAATATAGTTAGAAAAATGAAAGTATACACTAACATAGTATTTTTTTTTAGTTCAAATTAATGAGAAGACCGAAACACATGCAAATAGTACTACTAGTATAACGAATCAACCAAACCAACATGTGACTAACTTTCCGAGTATAAATTATAATAAGATAGTTGAATTTGAAAATTAGTAATTTTTATTTTTTATTATTAGAAAAAAGGGCGGAATTGGGCCGAGAATTGAGGGGAAGCCCAGGGTGTAATGATAATGGATTAAAAATGAGGGGGCAAAGAGTTAGGCGTTTGAAAAGGGAGCAAAGCGTGCACAGACACTCTCAGTGGCAGTTAATGATCCTCCATTAAATTCCCCCCTCGCACTCCATCAGCGCGTGCCGATCACACTCCCAACATTATCATTCCTTTTCTCTGCCTACTAAGGCTGATATTGCTTCGGTTTTAGGTCAAACCGATTATGGAATCAATGTCCAACAAAAAATAAAATTATTGGTTCGATTTTCCTTGATTTTTAGGCCAAACAGATAACCGATCTGATCCAATTGATTTGACAAAAAGATGAATCAATTCAATGTCTTGTTCGATAATGGATAAAAATATTGACTCTATTTTTTTCAATTCGGTTCCCAACAGTTTAATTCTTTTTTTACTATTTTATTTGCTATTTCACTTTCAATTCATATTTTAATGTTACTTTTCTAAAAAAATCTCATTATTTATAATTAAATTAAACAACAATAATTAGTCACTTATCAATAAAAAGTTTAAGTGGCATATAAAAAGAAAAATGAAAGTAAAAAAATCAATTTTGGTTTGATTCGGTTTTATTGGTTTTTACAAATAGAAACCGATCCGATCTAATAACTTTTGGTTTTCTATAAATAAAAATTAATATGTCCAATATTATGTGAAAAATTCGAACCGATCCAAATTTTGGTTCAGTTCCATTTTTGTCGGTTTTCGGGTTTTATTATCATTCCTACTACGTACTAACCATCAAGGTTTTTTTTTAACTAACTACCAAGATTATTAGATCATATAAAATGTTGTTAATAGTTATATTTTTATTTGTAGTTGAAAATTTATATTATTTAGAGTGACAATTAAATTCATAATTTCTTGATTCATAGATATACATTAATGTTATTAAATTATATACAGATTTGTAGGTTTTTCTTAAAACCAATTGTATTGGTAGGTGCATTATTAAAAATAGTGTAAGGGGTGGGAATATGGATTGGATGGTAGCACAAATGTCAACTACCAATATTACAATGTTTTTAAGAGATTGGATTTCAAAACTAATTTTTTTTTTTTTTTTTTTAAATGGAAATTGTCGTGTAGTCGTTTTAAAAATTGTTGTGCATTATTATTATCATTTATTTTCTAAGTTTTTTTTTTTTTTTTGAGATTACAACGATTCGGGATGAGAAGACTCGAGCCCAATTTTCGGACTCGAACTTGTGACCATGGAGTTGAAATGGATAAACACCAAACAAAATAACCAACTGCACAACTGACCCTCGGTGACAATAGATACTTGGTTAAGAGTTGTAACTTATCAAACATTAATTCTTCATTAAATATTATGTTTAATAAGATTATCTTCGACAAGCATCCAAATCTTAATCTTCATTCTTTTTAAAAAAAAATCTTAATCCGAATTAGGTTAAGATTTGAAGTTTCCAACGTCTATTTTCTCAAAAAAAAAAAAAAAATCCAACGTCTATATATATCGATAGAGTTTAGATTTGAAATTTAAGTTAAATTGAATTGTAAAATATCTTATTTTGGTGTCTTTAAATATATGAGTGAAATCCTAATTTTTTTCGAATCGAGAGTCAGTGGTACAATTGGTTATCTTGTCTTGAGTTAATTCATTTCAATTTCATGGTCACGAATTCTGATATTTGGCATTGAAAATACTAGCAGTGTTCTTTATATAGGGTTTGGGGTCTTTCTCTTCCGATTCTACTACTTTTAAAAAATAGTAGAAGATTAAAATATTTTTATTTAAAGAAAAAAAAAGAATAATAAATTGGTATTTTTGAAGAAGGAAAAAAGAGTGGTAAATGCGTAAAAGATGGAGGATGGGGGAAGTTGAAGTGTCGCGTTGTGAAACCGGCAGAGCACAACTAAAAGGCGCTTTCTTGTCCCCTAAATGCATCATATTGCTTTTCCTTTGCTTCTGCTTTGTCCCCTCCCTACATTTTTCATTCATTTCCCTTTCTTAAACTAAAGTTTTCAATCCAATATCATTAACTCTACATTTTCCTAAATTACCCCTCACCTTACTACCCACCAACTCGACTCATTCGTCCTTTCTATTTTTTTAGGCTACAACTATTCTTAAATAATTGAAAGTCAAATATCAATTCCAAGTATCAAACTTATGATCATGATGCTGAACTCGATTCTTAGCAAATAATAAAATCATCATACTACTGACCCTTTCGATAATTCAACAACAATTGAACGTAAGAAATTCAAATTTATAATGATTTGATCAAGAAAATACATTATATTAAGGTTGATTTTCATAGTTTATTCCATATTTATGGCACTAAAGTTTCAAGTTAGTAAAATAGATAAGATGAGTGAGTTTTTTTTTTCTATCAATAGACAAGGTGAACTATGCAAAATAAAAAAGGAAAAAAGGTAAATCAAGAAGCTTTCAAACCTTTCGATCTAATATTTTTACATAATGGACCGATAGATCCTAATATAAAAAAATTATTGTAAATTAGTCAACGGTCCATTAATTGATATTGGAGAGGTTATGACATTATCAATATAGAACCCACTAATTAGGAAGAAAAAAAATCTACTAAAATAGAAAATAAGAGTTTCAAGACATAAAAGATCAATAGAGACTCCTCTAAAAGTAACACTCATCCACTACTATAATAGAAGTTGATTTATCAGCCAATTTATTCTCATACCACAATAAACTAACAAAAGGAATTAGTCCAAACTACACATATTTATATATTATTAAAAAGGTTGGTGGGGTGATAGTTTCATTATTCGGTGACAATCCAATTCAACATTAAATTATAAGTTTAATTCTAAAAATCAATATTTAATTTTCATTTATTTGAAACTAATATTATACTTTATATAGAGAACATAGAATTAAATATCAACTTGAAAATCGTCTCCAAATGACAAAGAATTAAATTTGTAGTTTTACTTTATTGTTTACTTTAGGCTTAAGCTAATCTACAATTATAATATTATGATTATATTTAATTCTATGCGCAAAACCATATGAACTTTACTTTTGATGACTTTGTCCGAAAAATCCCATATTATACGTAAAGGTATTATCGACCTTTAATCAATGTGTCTATATTTGTTCAGTTGATAATATATTCTCGATATATAATAATGATGATTGTTTTTTATATAATATAATAATGATGATTAATCTATATAGATAAAGATCCTTCAACTTGGGTGGGTGCTTTTTTTTAGTTTCATAGAGGTGGGAGGATTCTAATATTCGATTGAAATAAATGAGTGATGCTTAGAATCCTTTAATAATTAAATATTAATTACACTGTTGAATTTTTTTTTTTTTTTTTTTTTAAATCATATTCGGTCTGATCAAATAAAATATAATTTAAGAAACAAATTATAAACACTAGGAATTTTATTATTTTTGTTGGCTTCAAATTTCGATAGTGATGTCGGAGTTCTATTGGCTAACAATGATTTATTTTCTCTTTTTTTTTTCCTTGACTGTTTCCACCATATAACAAATAAAAAAAAACCAAATAAAAGGAACAGAGAAATTAACCTCTAATTTTGAATATAGATTTTAAGAAAATTGTATTGCATTTATAATTCTCACAAAAATATTTATAAATATAAGTAAATTTTAAAATATTTATGTCTATAGTTATTAATATTATATTATCAATATTCATTAATATAATATTATGTATTATTAATATAGTACTATAAAAAATGTTTTTTTTAGAGACTATAAAAAATGTTATTAATACACTTATATACTTGTTCATTTTTTTAAAAAATATTATATTTATGATTATTTTATATTTTTTACTAATCTAGTAAATTTCACTAATTTTTATTTATTTCATACACTTTATCTTAATAATTTCAGTTTTAATTTTTAAATCAATAAAGTCATTAGTTATTTAATAAAATATGAACCAATACTATGATTATACTAATTTTAACTTCCATTATAATATTTTTTAAAAAAAACAATGAGTCTATTATAATAATGAATTTATTATTTTTATTTTTCATACCAATTTAATTTTTAAGAGAACATAAGTAAAAAATAAGAAAATACATTCAAATACTAAAATTGAAATAACGACTATAACTCTACGATTACAAGTTTAAACCCAGAAATCGATATTTGACTCTAGTATTATTTGAGAGTAGTTATACCCTTTTATGTATAGCTTGTAGTCTCTCTTCCCTCACTTTATACTAAAAAAATACTAAAATCGAAACTTCATTAAAGAAAAGTACCAATTAAAAAAGTATTTTCCCCTTAAATAATATTAAAAAATATAACAAAATAGCAATTTTTTTTCTTTTTTATAATTTCCTCCAAAGCCACGAGCCTCTTTTTTCCCCCAAGTGGAAATTCCATTTATGCCCTTGAGGGAACAAGTGGGCCCACACCATGTGAAAGTAATCCACTCAGAAGTCCATTCTAACCAAGTCATACATGGTGCATGTCAACTTGGAATTGGTGGAATCCTCGGAAAGGGGCATTTCGGGTATTATCTAAATTGAATCCAAACAAATGCTCCCCTGGAATGAAAAGTAGAGGATTTATTCCCATTTTTATTTGGAAATTAAAGGAAAAATTAAAAGAAAGAAAGAAATAAATAAGAATAATTATATTTAAACTCATAAGTGGGGTTGGTTGAATTTTTGCACACCTTTGAGCTTAGCCAAAATGCTTCTTTTCTTTCCCCTAATTATCACTTTTTCTTTAATAAAAATCTTAACCTTTCCTAATCCAATTGAGAAAACAAATCACTTTTCTAACCCTAAAAAAGTTTGATTTAGACATGATTTAATTGGGGGCTTGAATCTTTGCTTTTCTAATTTAAATTGTACCACTTTAAGATAGCAGATTCTTCAAAATATCTTTACTGACATGTGGCAAGTGGAATTATAAAATATATATACTAAAGAAGAAATTTAAAGAGTTCTCTTTTTTGTTGTACTTTATTTCTTTGTGTTCGTTTTAGAATTTTAAAAGATATGAAATTTAAATATATTACTTCTTATTAAAAAATAAAAACAATTATAGTCACAACTAGTTGAATTATATTCTGAGACAAAAATATTTAATGGGACATTGACGCAAGTGGTTATCTTAGTTGGTGTTAATTTATTGAATTGTGTTATCTATAAAATTTTCTACAACCACTTCTCTGAACAATATCTTACAACAAAAAATTTCTTCCAACAATCTTTCTCAAACAAAGTTTCTCTCATTCAAACCATATTTTTCAATCACCATTAAAAATCAGTTAAGGGTGTTTGTTTGAAGTAACTAACGAGCTATTATAAATGAGTTCTTACAAATCATCTTCAAATAATTGCATACAAACGAGCTATAGAACTTACTCAAAATAATAACTCAATTTTAACCGCTAAAAAAAATCTTTCATTTTTAATTACTCATTTATAACCACTCAAAATAATCAATTATTTATAATCACATAAAAACAAGCTATTGTATGCAGTTACTTAACAAAAATCATCATTCAAACGAGCTATTAACTACAACTCCTCTACAAATAGTCATATCCAAACGAGTTATCATTAAAACTCAAATTTCTAATCACTTCAAAAGTAACCTCCATTTTTAATCACTCTACCATTTCACAACCAAACACCTACTCAAATCTTTCTTTCCCCTCCTCTTCTCTTCCCAAACATGCCACGAGAGTTAGGGTTCAGGGGCAAGATGGTCTAATGAAGAATCATAGTGGTCAATAGGAAGAGAAAGAGATCGGACGGTGGAAAAAGGAGGAGACAAGCTTAACATGATAGTTATCGGGAAGACAGAACCGACAATGGAGGGCTGTGATTTGGACAAGTCATAGTTAGTGGATTTGATTGATTTTTGTGATGAAATGACAAGATTACCACTGTGGGCAAGATTGGAATTGCGCATTTGTTTGGCATCTTGTGCAGTACGTTTCCACGTGGCCACACAAAAGTGCCGCTTTCGCCTTTTCCCAAACAAAGCTCTAAACACGATCCACATAACACGGCGCCGTTTCCCGCACATTTCTCATTTTCGTATTTAATTTCAAAAGCAACCCCTAACCTAAGCTAAACCAATTAATATTCAATTTCATTCTAGTACAATTTTTGTACTCTCGAAAACTTGGAAACTGCATATATTGGTTCCAAAAAAAAAAAAACTATCTCCAATATTTTTTGTTTTCTTTCTTTATCATTAATTGACTTGTTCCAATACTAGTTAAGTTATAAACAACTTAAGGTTTGTTTGGATCTTGATTTATATAAAGAGTTAGTTATAATAACTCAACCGATACTTAACTCACTGTTTTATTATAATTGATGGTTACATAAAATTGCATACCAATTTATCTAAACCTTATATACATATTATAGTTTGTTACATAATCAGCTCTTAAATATCGTTTATCGTAATCTCTGTTATAATAACTTGTTCCTCAAACACTATTTATAATAACTAATTATTTATTATAACCTTTCGTCTATTACAGCCAAACCAATGCCCAAACACATTCAAATTTTAACTTACATTTGGTTTAATAAATTGTTAAATTATGCTTAGGTCAATAAATTAAATGTTTCAATTTTATACATATTTTATATTGGGCATCAACACAATTCAAAACAACTCTTCCATATTTAACTTGGTACTACTATCTTCAAATGATAAAAAAGTAAAACAACGATTTTTTAAAACAACGATTTTTATGATAGAGTCTGTGGTCGTGTGGTTGAAATGTATAACCACCAAATAAAATAATTAACACGCTACTAACTCACTTGATCATAAGAGTTGAAGAGTTGATTATACATCTTGGCTATATTGAGAATTTTACATAAGTTTAAATGTGATAAATATATATTTTTTTAAATCTCGTTTGATAATAATTTGATTTTTTATTTTTATTTTTGTTTTTAAATTTAACCTCATTTTTACTCAAATTTCATACAATGTGTCCCATTTTCTTTAAGAACATAAGGGTTGTTTGTTTGACATATTTAGGTAGGAGTTAGTATTAGGAGTTATCAACTTTTCTACGAAAACCAACATCCAAACGAGTTTTTATTAACTCCTCCTCATTTTTACTTTTAAAAATAACTCTCATTTATAACCATTTATTTTTAATCATTAATTTATAACTACTCAATTATTTCTAACCACTTATTTTTAATCATTCCTTTTAAGTCAATCAAAATAACTCATTTTTAACAATTTATTTTTAATCATTTATTTTTTAACTATTAAAAATAACTACTCGTTTTTAACTCTACATCCAAACAAATTTTCGACTCTAACTCCTCTACACAAAAACTACATCCAAACGAGTTTTTGGCACAATTCTCAATTTTTAACTACTCAATATAACTTTTTAACCTAAAAACTACCTAAATATGTCAAACAAACAACCCCAAGGTGAATGGTAATTAAATTTAAAAAATAAAAACAAACTTTTAGAAGGGGCTTTTGCATGTATATTACAAAATGGATAAAATATCACATGAATAGCACAATAATGAAAATATTTGCACGTATAGCAAAAATTGTAAATTGATAGACTTCATATTGATAGATTCTATCGATAAAGAGTGATAGAATCAATTACTAATAAATAAAGTAAATTGATAGACTTCCATTAGATTCTATCAAGAGTCTATCAATAAGAACCGATAGAATCAATCACGGATAAAATTGATAGACTTCCATCACTAGAGAATGATAGATTCTATCAAAGTCTTCTATAAAAAAAGAAAATAGTTTTTTTTTAAATGGCAGAATTTGCTATAAAAGAATTATTTTAAAAAATGTGCTATAATTGTAAACTGTGGTAAAAAAAAGTTGCTATACAGCCCAAATTCTCCTTTTAGAAACTATTTTTGTTTTTAATTTCAAAATTTTAATTTGGTCTCTAAAATTATAAATAAGATATATGCATGAAAGTAAGCAAAAAAAAAAAATGATAAGTTTAAATTTTAAAAATAAAAAATAAAAAATAAAATAATTATTGAACCATATCTAAATATTTTGTTTAGTTCCGGTTGAGTCCTTGCTTTTCTTAAATTTAATGCAATAAGAAGTGGGCCATAGCAAAAGGTACAAAAGTACTCGAAAATGGAAAAGAAAAATAATAATAAAAATAAAGGTTTAATATTTCACCCTACCTCCCTATTTTTATTTTGTTGAGAAAAAAGAGCATTAATTAATGATTCGATACTAATTGAGAATTAAATATTTAAGCCCCTCCAAGAACTTCGTTTAACATTGATCCAAACGCACCGTGTCATATTATGTACGGGCAATCGTTGAAGCAAAGAAAAATCAACGGCTCCCATTTAAAAATTTCGGAGAATCTGAGCCGTTGGTAATTGATTCCCTGAAATTCTCGGGCACGGGTCAGGCTATGATTATTAAAAACGGAATAGAATATAGCATAATAAAGAACATTATAGGGGCGTTTGTTTGACATATTTAGGTATCAGGAATTACCAATTCTTCCTCAAAATCTAGGCTCAAATAAGTTTTTATTAACTCTTCCTCATTTATACTTTTAAAAATAACTCTCATTTCTAATCATTCATTTTTAATGATTCATTTATAACTATTCTATTATTTCTAACCACTTATTTTGAATCATTACTATCAAATTAATCAAAATAACTCATTTTTAACCATTTATTTTTAATAATTTCTTTTTAAACTACTAAAAATAACTACTCATTTTTAAATATACATCTAAACAAGATTTTGACTCTAACTCATCTACACAAAAACTACATTCAAACGAGTTTTTTTACACAACTTTCAATTTTTAACTACTCAATACAACTTATCAATATAACTTCTTAACCCAAAAACTATCTAAATATGTCAAACAAACAACCCCATAAAGTTTAAGTTATAACTTATTATATATTTAAAAAAAAAAAAAAGAGAAGAAGTTATAACTTATGATTGTTTTTTCACGAAAAAAAAGTTATAACTTATGATTTTTAAAATTACAATTTAAAATCATATGATTTTGAAGAGTTTGAATTTAGTTTCAATATTAAAAAAAAAAAAAGTTTATAGAATTTGATAAAATCTAAAAAAAATATATTTGTTACCTATAATTGTTAGCAAATTAAATATGTCAAATTTAACCCTTTTATATCAATAATGAATTATGATAGAATGTGTTATGTGATTGATTGAAAAAAAAATCATATAATTTACAGTTAATTATTATTATTTTGCAGATGACGTCATCAAAGGAAAAAAGTAAATAAAATCACATTTATGAAAACCATATAAATCAAATTTAGAAAATAATTACAAATATAACGCATTGTTATTAATGAGTATACTTTTTTATAATACAATATTAAAATGTATCATTAACTATAGATACAAACACTTTAAAATGTGACTACATTTGAAATTATTGGGTGGGAAAAGTTCATACAATGCAATTTCTCATTAAATTATAATTTTTCTTTTAATGGTAAAGACCTGTGAGTCAAGCTAGTTTTTACCTTTCTCTCGAAATCCTTTCGTTAACCGAATATCACGAGGCAAAACCCCTTACCCTTACCTTTACATATTCAACCCATGTTAAACTCACGAAAGACTACTATTATTTTTGTTAACTAACCATTAAAGACTTCAATTTATTAGTTTGTTTTAGAATTAAAAAGAAAGATATTATAAATTCAATTTACCATGACTATTTTAGTGAAAAAGAATTTGTCACGAAATCTAAATATTATAGGATAAAATGTTGAAAACAAACTAATCCAAATAATAACAAAATTGTTACCTAAAAAAAAGGAATTGTAATTTGTTGGTGTAGAGAGTAAAATTTGTGTGTGTTTAAAAGTGGTTTTTAATGCATTTGAGCTTCACATCGGACAGCAAAAGGCTTTTGTTACTTTGTGCCAAATGGATGGTCCTTAGTCTCTCTCTCTCTCTCTCTCTTATTTCCTCTCTATTTCTCTCTCTAAACCTTCAGCTTCTCTCCTGCTCTGCTGCTGCTGCTGCCAAGAATCAAAGACTTCAATCGCTACTTCCTTTTCTGTTTAACCTACTGATCTGCAGATTTTTTCAGGTATAATCGTTTCATTTTGCGGTTTCTTGCTCCATTTCTCCTTGTTTGTGTTCTTTACGGACTGATTCTGATTTGATTGTGCTTTCCTTGCGAATTTCATCTTCATTCTTGGATTCTAGGCTGTTTTTGTGTTACTTTTGTTGATTCTTCGGTATCTCTGGTGTTTTTCTTGCTGTTTCTGTGTTATTTGAGCTTAGAAAAGCCTATGAATCTCTTATTTGCGAGCTGAGATTAGCGGAGGAGGTTGAGGTGGAGGTAATTAGTTTATGAACACAAATTGGTGTTGATTTGACTAATGTGCTTCTTGTTAGATTGAATCTTTAATTTTGCAGTTTCTTGCTTGATTTCTCGTTGTTTGAGTTATTTTCGGACTGATTCTGATTTGATTGCGTTTTCCTTGCGAATTTCATCTTCATTATTGGATTCTAGGCTGTGTTTCTGTTAGTATTGTTGCTTCTCCGTAAGTTCTGGTGTTTTTCTTGCTGTTTATATGTGATTTGAGCTTTGAAAAGCCTATGAATCTCTTAGTCTGCAAGATGAGAATATTGGAGGAGGTGGAGGTGGAGGTAATTTGTTTATGAACATATTTTGGTGTTGTTTTGACTAATGTGCTTCTTGTTAGACTGAATCTTGTTCGACTTACTTTTTCGTTTTACTCTTATTTGAAGAATTTCAGAATTTGAGATCTGCGATGTCTGTGTTTCATTATTCAACGTGCTGAACAGGCACATGGATTTCACTCTTTCCTTTTTGGATGAAACGTATATCTATTTTTTTTCGTTTCTTTGATCTTCGGATGGCTTTTGGCTTTTTTTCGTACTTGTAATTTTAATGTGTTGATTCCAGTCACTGTACACATGGCAGATTTATTTATTTTGGATTGGATTTTTGAATTATCTGCCTCGTGAAAGCTATGATTTCGGGGCAAAAGCTATGGTATTGTTCTTTTTCTTTGTAGAGTTTTAATTTTGTTTTTCTTTTTAGGTGGCTGTTTGCAGCGGCTTCGAAATTAGCTGTGAAAATAATTTAGGCTGCATCTTCGTTTGCAAATTGATTTGGTTTTCAAACGTTTTTGTTTGTGAAATTGCTGTATGTTTCAGTGTCCCGAGGGGCTGTGATTTGTACCCTGATTTTTTCTTGCTTTTTTGAAGATGTTCGGTTCGTTTCTTTGTGTTCTAGTTCTTGTAGTTTATTAAGCTGGGTGAATAACAAAGTAGAAAGAACAGAAGAATCTATGCAGTCTGGCTCTCGGTTGGAAACTGGAAGATTCATAGTGTTTTGTTCCCTGCAGGTATTAAGATCGAGAGCTTTTTCTTTCTGGAATTTTGATGTCTCCACCACTACTTGATATTGGTGAGCGGGAGGAAAGTCGCAGCAATGTTACTCTGTTGGCTTCCTCAAACTCCATGGAGAGTGTTAGTCAAAATAATTTGGGATTTGAAGAGCGCAATTACATGGGATTATCTGATTCTTCTTCCGAGGACAGCTGTATGACTGCCACAAAGCTTAATGGGAACAAACCTTCGCTGAATCTCAAGGCTACAGAATTGAGGCTAGGCCTTCCTGGATCTGAATCCCCCGTGAGAGATCCAGATATCGGTTTGAATAGCTCGTCTCAATTTGATGAGAAACCACTATTTCCTCTGCACCCATCAAGTGATGGTCACTATTCTTCACCACATAAGGCTGTTGTCTCCGGCAACAAAAGGGGCTTTTCAGATGTTATGAACGAATTCTCGGAGGTGAAATTTGCCCCCTTTTTTTTGAAAGACTTGCAGTAGTTTTTAATGTCTGGTCTAGAGTCTTAATTCTAAAGTTATTCATATCTGGTGCAGGGAAAATATCACTCTAACCTAGGCTTGAAAGCTGGTTCTTTGCTAGAGAACCTTGGAAGTCAAATGGGGAAAGTGAAAGAGTCAACTATGCAAAAGGTTGTACAAGAGAGGCCTCAGGAAAATGGTGAAACCAGGTCATCTCAAAATGAAACTGCAAATAACAATACCAGTGCACCCGTTTCCAAGTAAGTTAGAGAGATAGGGAGGGGAGGAGGCTACCAGTTCCCCTCAACTCAGAGTAATCTTATCTTATCTGCTGTATTTGCAGGGCACAGGTTGTTGGTTGGCCACCCATCAGATCCTTCAGGAAAAACACATTGGCTACAACTTCTAAGAACAATGATGAAGTTGATGGAAGGGCAATGCCTGGTGCACTCTTTATCAAAGTCAGCATGGATGGGGCTCCTTATCTGAGGAAGGTAGATCTGAGGAACTATTCGGCATACCAGGAACTATCTTCTGCCCTTGAGAAGATGTTCAGCTGTTTTACTATAGGTGAGCTATTTGAATCTCTGTTTGATCGATATATCTGTCACGTGATGAAAATAGTTTTGTTAAGTTGACAACTGATCTCTACAAATTACCTGTCTAGTTTGTGTGGATCTAGTTACTGTTGTTTTAGTATTGAACAGGTCAATATGGAGCTCATGGAGCTCTGGGCATGGAGAAAATGAGTGAGAGCAAGCTGAAAGATCTTCTTCATGGCTCAGAATATGTTCTAACATATGAGGATAAAGATGGTGACTGGATGCTTGTTGGCGATGTCCCTTGGGAGTAAGTTAGACAATTTGAATCTGTTGGATTGTATTTTTAATTTTTATTACCCGCCCTTGTGTGTCATCATGATTCGTATTGGTTCAGGATATATTGCATTGGATGTGAAAATACTCAAGAAATTTCTCTGACTTGTATTTATTGCAAACATGACTTGTCTTACTTGGTTTTTTTTTTGTTGTTTTGTGGGCGTATTTGGCCGGTGAAAGATAGCAGGTTTTTTAATAAGGTGGAGGGATATTGGGAGGAGATTTGAGGAGGTTGTTAGGTTTAATACTTCTTATGGGTGTTCATCCATAAGAGTTTTATGCCTTTGTACGTTCTTTTGTAGTTCGGTTTCTTACCCAAAAAAAAAAAAAACTCAAGAAATCTGGTGAAAACCAGGAAGCTACTGTCTAGACATGGATAGATGTTTATGAGTGGATGCTAGTGTCAGAAACATCTGGTGTTAATATCCTTGGCTAGATGTTATGAGATAATTCTTGATACTTTCTTTTTCGTCCTTCCCTCTCATTATTCTTCGTTTTCCTTCTTTCACTTAACCATTTCTATCTCTCTTTTATTTGCTTCAAGCTTGTTCAAAGGCATCATTTGCTGTAAAGTCTTTCAAACATGTTGCATGTTCTATGTAGGTTTATGTCTATAATTAAGAGATCCTACAATCGTGAAATTGTTCTTTTGAATATTTTTATGTTTGTTGACTCACCATTCACCATTTCCATACTTTCAATAGTAGCTATTTTAGTTTGCAACCACCTGCAAACGCCATTTTAGCAGATCACCAAAATGTTTGCAATTTGCAATTGATGTAGTGTTAAGAAATCATTTCACTTCTCCTTAGAATAAAAGAAAGATATTGTTTTCAATAATAAAAATAATGTTGTGGTAAGTTAAAATAGGAAGCATCTGATTTCTGAATTCATTTATCCAGGATGTTCATCGAATCTTGTAAGAGACTGAGGATTATGAAGAGCTCGGATGCAATTGGACTGGGTGAGTACTTTGATGCATCTTTTATGAATTCTTGAATACATTAAGTTCTGTAGCATTTGCTATATGACACATGGCTTCATGATTCGATCTATGTATGACATATGGGTTCTTTTGCATAATTCCATCGAAGGCAAAGAAACTTATGTGATGGCTAATGGAGATTTACCACTGTTCAGTGATACATCCTGCATTTTATAGGGATTTAATGATCTTATATTGACTGGTTGATTATTATTTGTTCTCGTTCTATTCTTTGCCGCTCTCGACAAAGTGTATTGAGTCCTGATGGCACATTGTGTAATGAAATTGTTGGAACATGAAACTATATGCAAACCTTGGTTCTGATTTGAATTCTAAATTAAAAATGGTTCAATTTGGCCATGTATAAATGTTAACAACAAAGGATTTTTAACTTGGAATATCTTGAGTTCTGTTCTTATTGGTGTTTATTTTACTTGTACAGCTCCTAGGGCGGTGGAGAAGTGCCGCAACAGGAACTAGCTAACCGCTATGCCACCGCTGATGCTATCCATCCGAATGTTGGAACAAGAAAGATCTAAAACTATAAATATGTGATATATGGCTATGGAAGGTGGTTCGAAGAATGACGGAGTGTTGCATCGGATAGGTTCATGCGTGCATTTACATTATGTTTTATCATTATTGTTATTATTATGTTTATGTTACTTTGATGATGCCTAAGCAATTGTCCTAGTTTGTGAATTGAACTACTTAAAAACTATTTAAGAGCAAATCTGCAGATCCGTGGACAAGTTCTTGTCCCTTCTTTGCAGGACTCTTCAAAGTTTGTAAAGTTAATTGTAATCAAACTATGTTGTTTTGAATGCTCTGTAATATTGTAAACTTTGTGTCTAAATTTGTCTTGATTCCTTCAAATCTTATCACCACCTGAATGTTCTTACTAGCATCATTGGCAGCCCTTGCTTTCATTGTCCATATATAACAGTATTTTCAGACACGAAACGATTGCGTCGCATTCAAGTTATGGATCCATATCAGAGATGGGATAACTCTATTCGGCTGCAATAACGGTGTGAAGTTAACGGCGAAAAAGTTTCGAGGTAAGACAAAGTTTATAGTAATGTGTTGTTCCTAGCTGTACTTATGAAGTAAATGCCAAGCTTGCTGTGCTTTTCTGTTGATGACTGATTGCTAAAATAAATAATGTAGGCAATTCCAGTCTTGTCAGTTTTTTGGATATGGTTGTCTGTTAGTTCTTAGACTATGCATGTGACTGCTTGATATAACTGTCTGCATTATTGATGCTCAAAATAAGAATTTTATTTTCCTTCAAGGCTCTGTGGTTCGGCTTTCATAGGCCAATCGGTTTAGACTAGTTTAGATGGACTTTCATGATTTTTTAAAAAAATCTGCAATATTTAGGAGGGAAGATTTTTAATCTATTAGGTGTATATTGATGCTACGAGATACTACTCCAAACCAGCTTACACGTACTTCGACTAATGTCATGGGACATACTGCTTGAGCCTACAATATTTGAATGTCAAGAAAACCTGTAGGAAATTAATTTCTAGATAGGTGACTACCATAGATTGAACCCATCACCTTTAGTACTCCAAGACTCTCTTTGACTGCTAGGCCACGCCAAGGCCCTCTTGTTGGCGACTTTCATGACTTGAAGAAAGTATTTTCGGGTATTTTAAAAGTTGTTGTAAACGGGCCGAAGGCTAATAGTGAAATGAATTTTAAGTTTTCTAATTGAATAGTTTTATGGCATGTATGGTAAGTAGTCGAAGAACATGATTGAATGTTGCATTGAATCCTAATGGAACGTTCTGATTGTGTCTACTTGCAGATTCTATCTTATCCCTGTTGAGTTGATTCTGTGTTTGGACCAATGATGAGACCCGTTTCGCATTCATTGCTCTGTTTTGAAGATGTAAGGTAAGGAAAACAGTATGTTTTTGTCTGCAGTTGAATTGCTCATTTATTTTGATAGGAATTAAGGCAACCAGTAGCATCTACATTTATTTGCATTGAAAATTGCTCCATTGCATTCAAAGCCCCCACCTTTAGGTGCTGTTTGGATAGAGGTGTTTGGAGAGGTTAGTCAACCCTTGGTCCAATTCAAAAGCGACACATAAGGATGTCTATAAAATGCCTCATAGATGTTTTACAAATACTCTTACCTTCACAATGGTGTCAAACAACTCCTAAACTAGATTTTTATCTCAATCACTCCTTATCCTTCGTATCAATCACTCTTAACTCGTAATTTTTCGTACTAAATAAAGTTATATCTTGCATGAAATGCAATAAATCTCTCTAAACTCCTCTTTAAACTCCTTTAACCATCCAAACACTTTTTAGACAATTAAAAGAAAAAGAATCAAGAAAAAGTTTTGGTCATTTCAGGATATGACCTAAACTTCCATTACTCACTTATATGATCAAATTTAGGTCACATTATATTTTCTTGGGTTTAAAATAAAAAAAATAAAGAAAAAAATTCTTGCCCAACTTGAGCCACATAAGTAGACATGAAATAACTTTTTTCAAGAAAAAATAAGCATAACTTGTCATCTTCCTAGAATGTATCAATGCGTACTGTGTGTTCATCTTTGATCTATAGTTTCTCATTTTGAATAATTTTTTTTTATATACTTGCATTACTTATCTGGGTCATTATTATGCTCACAAATAGTAGGAAGTACATCACAGAAAGTTGACAAGTTTTACTTCGTAAAAGTTGGGTTAAATTTAATATGCGATGAGAGACTTGAATATTGATGCCTACAAGTACATTTTGGTTTTTTTAACAATAAATAACTAAATTAAATTTGGTCTAAATTAGGTCATATATGTAGTAATCAATATTTAAGTTATATCAAGATATGACTCAAACGATTCTCAGATGTAATAATGGTACTCTTCCAACATGGATTGAGGATTCTTGTAATGGGTAGTTGTCTAAGGTACTTTTGGCTTTATTATTATTATTTTTTTTATTTTGTTTGTTGAGACAATGATTTTTATTTTAAAATGGCAAAATATATAATAATAACATACATTGGTGGTGCCCTACTACCTGCCAACTGATGGATAAGGAAGAATCTTGAAATGAATAAGGTAATAACATACTTGATCGCATTAATTTCAGCAGTCAATTTATTAAACCAGAAAAAGCATGGCATGGAGAGAGATAGGGGCGCATTAATTGCGAAAGAAGAAAAGATTTAATCAGGGGAATTTGCATAGCAACTTTTTTACCGTTTACAGTTATAGCACATTTTTAAAAATAATTTTTTCAGAATAAATTCTGCTATTTAAAAAAAAAAAAATTATTTATCTTTTTTATAGAAGACTTTGATATAATATATTATTATCTAGTGATGGAAGTCTATCAATTTTATCGGTGATTGATTCTATCGGTTCTTATTGATAGACTCTTGATAGAATCTGATGGAAGTCTATCAATTTATTTTATTTATTAGTAATTGATTCTATCACCCTTTATCGATAGAATCTATCAATATAAAGTCTATCAATTTACAATTTTTGCTATATGTGCAAATATTTTCATTATTGTGCTATTCATGTAATATTTTATCCATTTTGTAATATACATGCAAAAGCCCCTTTAATTAGACTAACACAGCAGGAATTCAAATCTGAAGTATTTAGTAATGATTTCTAATGAAGGAGAAAAGTTTACTCATAAACTTAAGCTGTATTAGTTTTCACCCATCTTGCTTACGGGTTTGAATTCTTACTTTCGATTGTTATGATTTTCTCTCTCTCACACTCTGGATATGGTAAAAAAATTAAAAATAAAAAAATAGGTCAATTCGGACTCGTTGATAACGTTCTTGTTTCTTGTTTCTTGTTCCTGTTTCTTATTTTTTTAGAAACATACTTGTTTGATAACTGTTTCCGTTTCTTGTTTCTCAAATACAAAAAAAAGTTTTTTAAAAAAGGTGAAAAAGTGAGAAACTACCAAAAGTAGTTTCTTTGGTTCCTCTATTATTCAAATTATTATATAGTAAATGTGATTGTATGAGTTAATGGACCGATGTAATGTTTTGGAAGGCGGAGAATGAAAGCTCGTAGTAGAAGTGAATATGGGTTCGGTTCAGTTGCGTAGAGAGAGGTTTTCAATTCGACCCAAGCCCAATTAAAAAGATAACCTGATTCAATCTAATTCGAGTTGCGTTGAACAAAAAATATAAGGTTGGATTGGGTCATTGGGTCCAATAATAGATTATAAATATAAATATTTTTTTTATCAAATGAATACTATGTTATACATAAACAAAATATAATCTTCAATCAAGGTAATGAAATGAATATAAACATTAAATATGTAAAATATACACTAAAAAGTTACCCACTATTAATCCTATAATCATGGTTAATATAGAAGATTTCGACTATAAAATATAAAACAAATTGATAATTAAACAAAAAATAGATGACATAATTTGACTTTCATAAAACACAAAGAGAATTTATCATCAGCAGCACATTTTACCTTTTATATTACATTTGCAGCACAATTTCTAAAATAATTTCACTTATGTCTTATTAATTTCTATCAATGATAAAATTCAACTAGTGATAGAACTCAATTTGAAATTCTATCGCTAGTGGAAAATTCAAGCAGTGATAGAAAAAGTCTTTCATTGATTGAATTCTATCACTAATAGAATTCTCCTAGCGATAGAATTCAATTTGAATTTTTTGCTACAAATGAATTAGTTTTGATTTTATGCTATAGATGAAAATATTTTGTCTTTTTTTGTTATACATGCAAAATCCCCTAAAACAAATATATAATTAAAATAAAAAAAGATATATTACATAATTTGACTATATATTTTATGATGATATATAAATTATAAAGACTTGAAAAAATATCAAAGAATATGGAAAAATAAAAATTTTAACAATAATAATTAGATAAAATAAATAAATAAATAAATAAATATAATTATGTGATAAGTAAAAAAAAAAATAATAATAATAATAATATAAAAATATATATATTAAACTAAATAATCATTTTGAGTTGGTTGGATTGGGTTGGGTTAATTTTAGATCAACTCTTGACCCAACTCAACCCATGAACATTTCATGATTTTGAACTCAACCCAATTGTATTTAACCCAACCCAATCCGTTAAATTGAGCTGAGTTGTTTCGATTTATTCGAATACTCCTAACTTAGTACCTAGTGGCTAAGCTTTAGGTTACTTTTAGTGATGCAACTTCTCTTTATATCATATTATAAAATAATATATATTTGTTATGAAAATGACAATCAACAACCAATTAAAAATAAAAAAAAACGAGAGAAGAGAAGAAATAACACATAATTTATGTGATTTACTAACGTTGTGTTAGCTAGTCCACAAATAAAGAGGAGACATGATTTTTTTAAGGAGAGGCGAAATACATAATAAGCATCATAAGGCGGCTAGGGTTTAATGCGAGACCTCTGATTTACTAATCCTAGGGCAATAAGTCTCAAGGCATATCTCAACAATATTCGTAAGTATTTGATCTAGTTCACATAAAAAATTAATTTCTAAATAACCACGATGAATTAAGCCCACAACATTTTAATTTTTTTAGTCTTTTGACCATTAGGCCATGGAGGGTGGTTATAGAATAATATTTAAATGATCAATAATTCACTCCTAATCTAACACTATCACATAAGCTTCTCAAAATGTCAATTTTGCTTACCCAAATCAAGGCTTTTGGCTAACTTTTCATGAGTATCCTTTGAAAAAAGATTAAAGTTGTGTCACTCAAGATTTAAGAGTCCATTTGATGATTACTTTGTTTTGGTTTTTTCATAAATAATGTTAGCTACTTATTGTTTCAAGAATTTAAAAGAATTGAATAATTTGTTATTAATTTTTTTAGTAATTTTAAGTTGAGTAAGAGCCTTACATTTTTCTTCACTTTTTCTTATTTACTTTACATGCTACGTCATGGAGGAAGGATTAATAGTAATTTTCTGTTAGTTCAACATATCTTAGTCATAATCACATATTTCAGGTTGGTTGAGCAAATTTTCGTCGACCTAATCTAATAGTAATTGAACTCGAATTGTTGTGTAAAAAAACATAGAACTATGGGCAAATGTAAAAATTAGGAGCGTTCAAATAATCTGATAACATGAATTAATTCAACTAAATTTAAAGGATTTGGTTATCAACTTTTGAGTTAGTTCAAATAAAGAAAACTTACACGTGTTAAAAATAATTTGGATTAATTTGATCAAACCTAAATTTATAATTAATTTTATTTTTTCAACCTATAACATAATTGTATATACGTGTATTTATTTTATTATTATTTTTGGACTTTTTATCCTTCACAATAATTTTATTGGTTTTGATTATCTATTTACTTTATGAAAATCGAATTATGTCATCTATTTTGGTTGGTTTTAATTATCTCTTACTCTTGCATTATGTTTTTTTTTGTTGATTTTATTTATTTGTTTGTTTTTGTAAAAACTAAATGTATTGATTTGTGTCGTAGCAAGTGGGGAGGCCCATAAGACGAAAAGCCCATTAGGGGGACCAATGACCAGAATATGAAAAAAAGAAACATGTAGTTATTGAATTCTTTTAGCAAAATATGTTAATTTATCTATTTCTTAGCAACAAGATGAGGATTCAAAAGTTTCTCAAAAAAAAAAAAAGATGAGGATTCAAACACTTTTTTAATCCAAGGTATGTATTAGTTATCCTAATTTAGGTATGGTCACTTTTAACTTTACAAATCATCTTTCTTCCATAATATTCACATATATTATTTATTCAATTTATTTTCCAAATTAGATGACCTAAACTACCTTCTTCCTCAGGGATAATATTTGGGATTTGAGTTTTTATTTAGGCGAGATTGTAATTGTGTAGCTGATTTTTTGTCTAGCCCGATCTATTTAAGGGATTATTATCACTAGGGCTTGCTTTTGTGATGATGTTGGAGCAGATTTGCTCGGGTTTACTTTCTTGTTTTTTTTTAAAAAACCTAAAATAATAATTTTCTATAGTCAAATTTTGAAGATGAATATTCTCTTTTAGAACTATATTAATAGAAGGTGAGAATACACTTATGCCATTATTATTTTTTGTTGTTGTTGAAGATTAGTAATTCTAAGCATTACTCGAACGATCAAAATTTCAAATATATATATATATATATATATCTATATATATAGAAGAAAATAGTATGCTTATGTATGCATGTTGAGATCTCAATTGTCCCACATTGAAAAAGTGGGGAGTCCAACATTAATATAAAAAAGATATTGAGTTACTCCCTTCATTGTCTGTAAAAGTGGAGAGTCCAACATCAATATAAAAGAGAACTCCTTCATTATCAATTGGTTTTGAGGTGAAACTCCATATTCTCTAATAATGCATTTTATCTTTTTTTTTTTAGAAATATAATATAAAGAGAAAAGTATGGGTGATATAGAGATATGTAGAAACCAAAATCACGTGCTAAAGGGTTAGCTACGACTTTTATTTTCATGGGATGGTGACACTTTATTAAATTGGATTGAATTTAATGTTAAGGAGTAAAATTTTACAACAAAAAAGTGAACTAAAATAAAAGGGTATAAATAAGCGTGGAAGAATCGAAAAGGGTTAATGGCCTAATAATTTTATTGTTGGGTAGTACTCCAATTCAACTCACGATCATGGATTTGATTCTTGAATTTGATATTTGACTCTTATATTATTTGAGAGTAATCACTACTACAAAAATGAGGTATGATGATTCTAAAAAAGTGTCACAAACGACGGCTTAGATGATACTTTTTTACAATCATTGTATCGCACATCATCTATTCTCTTTAGATGATACTTTTTTAGAAGTGTCATTAAAACTTTTTAGTTGATACTTTTCTACAATCATTGTATCGCACATCATCTATTCTTTATAAATGACACTTCTTAATAAGTATCATTGAAACTTTTTAAATGATATTTTTTTATAATCATCAATTTTTCTTTTATGACATTAATTTGTTGTCACATAAAGAACAATAGATGATATATAAAATTGATCATTAATAATTTATCTATGACACCTAAACTTAATCATTAAAAAATTTAAATTGACATTTTTTTGTAATCATTAAATATGTAAATATGCTCTTTATTTAATCATATATCTCCAATACAAATATTTATTGTCAACTATTTTTCCTATTTATTTCAATAGTAGCACATACAACTATTAAAATTAAATGGTCTCTAAATTTGATCCAATATAAGAACTATTTTCATAATATTCATTTGTATATAAATATCAATCAAGGTAGTACTTTATACATGTATCGTAAATATAGTTAAATGAAAAAAAATATATTGTTCATGACATCAATAAATATAAATTGAAAAATATTCATGGTTACACCAAGACAAGATGTGACTTCTTTATTGGATTGATTCACCTCCATGTTGCAAATTTGAATCCAAAAGTTGCTGCAACATATCTATCTTCAAAGTATCTCCAACCACATCGACAATATCTGAGATTAAACGAGCATTCAAATATCAAATACCACATATATGTGGATGATAGTCATTGAATATAAATCCTCTACAGTTCACATACTATCCTTACATAATTAGTAAATATAGAGAGCAATTATGGTATTACAAACTAACATAACAATAAATAGTCATTGTAGGTCTATTTTGTAGTAGTGAGCAAAGAACAACAAATAGTCATTTGATATGTATATTCAAGCACATAAGTAAATGATTCTTCTGAAGAAAAAGCTATAACAAATAGTCATGTAAGAGAGCAAACTTACTCAAGTTCGACCTTAGAAGATTGCCATGAGTTGGCACCAAAACGATTCCTAAAACACGAAAAAAGACAAATCAAATAAGAAGCCTTTTAAGATAATTCAAAGGTAACTTAGTAAAAATGCAAAGTAAACAAAAAGAAAGTCTTGAAATCGCCACCATTCCAAGAGAAATGAAGAGAAAAATATAAATAATAGTTGAATTGATGAATAAAGATGTCAAAAATCATAATCTTATCTTAGTCGTGTGAGTAAATACGAGAAGAATGAAATTAAAAAAAAAAAAAAAAACACACAACAACAACAACAACAAATGAAAACCTCATTAAGATGCGATCTCACCTTACTTTCATGATTTAGAACCAAAACATTGAATATAAAGTTGCAACTTCTCTACCTTTCCAAATATGTAGGTGAAATTGGTACCTAGAAAAAAAAAATAGTACAAATCAATTATCAACTATCAATCCCAAGTTTACACTCTATCTTCCTAAAAGAGTCTCGAATTGATAAACATAAAGCAAACAAGACATAAAAATATAATTCAACCAAGAGATACTTGATTGAGGAGGGTGATTAACACCTCAAACCTTCACTTTGCTTGCTACATTACAAGAAGAAACTTGAAGAGGAAAAGAAATAAAAGTAAAATCCAAGAAAGATTTATATGAACTATTTATAGCGTAGAAATCACCTAAAGAAATGGGTTTTGTCGAAGCTTCTTTGAATGAAGAATGTAACTTTGTGTTTGAGAAGAATGTTGGATTGATAGCCACCATCTAAAAAGATGAATTCCTTCGTGTCTACATGGATTTAAAAAAAAACTAACATTAGTTATTATTGGAATCCAAATGAGAAAGCTTAAAATTTGTCTCTAAGCATTGAGAAAATTACTAGCTAGTCAAAGCATAAATTTATTTTTAAATAAAATCTTACAACGACTTGAATATTACATCTGAAAAAATAAAGATAGAAGGATGAGAGAATAAAATATACTTTGGTTGTGCTTAAAATTAGTACCATTTAAAACGACAAAAAAAAGTTTAGAACCACTCTTCTAATTGAGAAATGATACTACCATATATATATATAAGACTTACAACATTGTTGGGTCCATAACGAGTAGCTCCAATTGAAACTTGACAATACTAAAAAAGACATACAAAAACTTATCACTTAAACAAAATTAGACCATGTATGTAAATAAGCATACAACACAAGGTATTGTAGAACAATAAGATACTAATTTAGAAGTTCAATGACATATTATATACTTTTCAAAATTAATAAACTTATAAGATACAAGTTACAAACCTATCATGGAAAAGTTAGCAGCTTCTGACAACTCTAACCCAGCCAAGACGAAGCCTGAGCTCGTGCAACAAGAAGAGAATTTGTGATGGAGAAGAAGAAAACAAAGACAAACAAAAATCCAATTCAAGATTTAAAAGCTATATAACTAGCTTTAGAAATATTTTTGATATTTTGTATTTGATTATAGCAAATGACAATGCTTTTATTTTATGCTTTATGAAACCAAATCCTCGATCTTTCAACTCTAATACTTAGCCTTCCCAAACTTTCCAAAATCGAACATTTCAATTTTGTATTAGAGTAAAACCATTAATAATAAACTCTCTCCATGGATTAAACATTTTATCCAATTCTGGTATTTTATTCTTAATATTGTATAAATATCACACTAATCAGTACTTTTCCAAGATTCATTTCATTACAGATCTCAATAAGATACAATGAATCGTGAGAGAAGAAAGGGATGAAAGTAGAAATTATAGTGGACATTAAATCTTCAATTCCCTATTCCAATTCCAAGGTTTTTGTCTAGAACTAAATGCCCTCTTCTAAATAACCCACATTACAAACAATGAAAATGCAACAATTAGCAGCATACATGGGTAAAAGCCAAAAATAAATCCTTGCAACTCACCCTAACGAAACAAATTGCTTAAAAAATTCATTGGAAAATGAAATTCTGTCTAAACACCTCCATTTAGAAGCCAAATAGAGATCTGTAAACCTCATAAGAAAGCGAAAAAACAAACAAGGATGGGCTTTGTTTCACCACATTCTCCCATTCTCCCTTTACCCAAAATTTGAAACGAAACACTATTTGTCCAACATTTAACGAAGCACAAACCAACGAAATCACAACACACACCCTCGAGATCCAACAAGTACAAAACTTGACACAACAAACCAACCATTAATCTAGTTAGTAAAACAACCCCAAAAATAATTAATCAACAACAATAGTGGCGAGCAAACAACCTTACCCAATAGTCGAACACGACCAACACGGCTCAAACAAGGCTCTACGATTGTTGTGGTGGCGAGACGAGTCAGCCGCCGCGACACACACGCACTTGCACTGATTGAAACAAGGTGGGGTTGTCGGGATGTTCTTGCGATCGCGAGTTGGTCAAATCGGCGGCTTTAGTCGATGATCGTGGGCGCTTGTTGGGTGGTCTGGCCGACCGAGCGGGACGAGCGGTGGGCGGGAACTCACCGTAGGCGCTGCGCGAGGTGGGTGGGTCGCGCGTGAGTGGTGCAGTGCGACGTCCGCACGGATCCGTGGTGATGGCGGCTGCTCAAACAGAGTAGAGTCGCGACGGCGACGGCGACGGCAAGTAGTAGGGTAGCGGTCGGCGAGGAGAAGCAAGAAGGCGGCGTTGGTGAGGTTAGAGGAGAAGAAGAAGAAAGGGTTTAGGTTTTATTTTTCTTTTTTTTTGTTTTTTTTAAAGTAAAAGTAACCCCAAAATCCAGATTTTCCCCATTTACTCTTTAATGAGTTCTTTTTTCTTTCTTTCTTTTAGTTACTCAAATATTCAAATAAAAATTTTAAATGAAAATCCTTTGTTTCTTATTCCCTTTTTTTTTTCTTTTGCTTTAAATAACTTGATGCCCTTATATATATATATATATATATTTTTCTTTTAGTGCCTCAAACAATGCACCAACAATAAATCCCTTTTTATTTCTCAAACTTAAGACATTTTCATTAATTTCCTTCTAATCAAATTCATCCCTTTTTAATTATTTAGTTTCTTTTCACAATTTCAACAACCAATTTCCACAAATGCCACAAAACTCTTGAAACTACAAAATTAATCCGAAGTCAATTAACATTTACAAAAATACTCCTAAACTTCCCCGTTACCCATTTTGCTCTTCATCAGTCATTGCACTTTACTACTCTGAAATGAAACCAAGTAAATTAAAGTGTTTTCTAATAAATCGAAATGTACCAAAAGTGGTACTTCGTTAGAAAGAATTCTACTTATGTAAGCAATCTGATAGATACCAATAAGAGAAAAAAAGATCAAGCTTAGAATATATATACCAACAAGGGAAATTTGGAGTAGTAACAACAAGCTTAGAATATATAAGAGAAAAAAAGGAACAAAAGTGCGGAAGAAATGTATGTACCAACAAGGAAATTTGGAGTAGAATCAAGAACTTGATTCATATTTCTGACGTTGATAAATAATTTCTCAACAAATTAAAGAATCCATATTTTAAATAAACCAAAGAAACAACAAAGTGAGTTAACTATTATTCAAAACAAATTTATGATTCTAAAAAAGTATCATATATATCATATAAAACCCCACATGGGATTTTCAAATAACCCACTTATTGTTTTTAGTTTTAAAATTTAGGTGACGTTAAAGTATTGTAAAAAAAAAACCAAATTGATGAATAATTTATAATAATACAAAAATGAATTAAATATTTTAAAATTTTCATATTTTTGAAATACAAAATCCAAAATGGTTATTTTAACTTCAATTTTAAATTCCTAATTTTTATATTTTAAGTTTTTAAATCAAACACAAATTTATAAATTCTTCTTAAATTTTTTAAAAATCTCAAAATTTACAAATTAATATTACTATACGAAAATTATTATAAACTAAAATTAAGATAAGAAAATGTTGAGAAATTTACTCATTAATTGATGATTGTAATAAAGTGTCATATAACGCTTGAGTTAATCGATGATTCTAATAAAGTGTCATAAAGCGCGTGTTTTCATTTATGGCACTTTAATTGCATTTTCTTCATAAATTTGGTTTGGAATAAGTATCATCTATTCCCATTTTTTAAATTTTAACAATCGTAGAATGATCAATGGTGGAAAAATTATTTCTAAATATGCTAAAATGACTCGAGCTCAAGTAACATCCCTCATACATACAATTTAGTAACAAAAAAAAATTACAAGTTTGAGATCCATTGTCTTTCGATATATATATATAACATTTAAAAATATAGAAATAATACTTATTTTCTAAATTGAAAATTAGTTTTATAAATTAATGATTCTCAAAAAGTGTCATAAAACACGTCTTTTTAATTTATGACACTTTTGTGTAAGATGATTATAATAAAGTGTCATAAAACGCGTGTTTTATTTTATGACACTTTAATTGCCCCTTCCTTTTGAATTTGGTTTTTCATAAGTGTCATCTAATCCCTTTTTTGTAGTAGTGAATAGTTATCCTATGTAAAGTTTGTTGATCATCTCCTCCAATTTGATGGAAAGAGTGGTATTAGAAGAATTGTTGAAATTCATCGAGGGAAGTTATGTTTTCTTTTTGCAGACCGATTGTTGGGGTGTTGGATACAAAATCATTCGAAGCGGTGGCTGTTCGAGATGGTTTTGAGATGGCGTTGGAGTTTGGGTTCTGGCGTGTGGAGGTTGAAACTTGGCGTTAGAGCTTGGGTTCTGGCGTGTCGAGGTTGAAACTAACAATCAACGTGTTGTGCTTCTTTTACCATCTCGATTTATGTGCATAATAGAGGTAGGGAGGATTGTTGAAGAGATGCTAAACATAACAGCTAAGATGACTTTTGTCTCCTTTTCTTGGAGTGATCGACGTATAAACACTTTGGCACATTTTCTCTCGCGGATAGGGTTTGGATCTTCAAACATGGAAGATGTACTAGATTATCATAGATTAATTTTTTTTAAAGAAAATGTTAGTAACATTTATTGACTCAAATTGGTAGTTACAATTTGATATATAATATTATTAATATATATCTTATAATTTAGGTTGAAATTTAACTAAGTCGGAGTTTTTTTAAAGGTATAATTACCTGAATATTCATTTTTTGTCAAAATAAATTTAGCTCAAGGATAATCACGTATCATCAATCAAACTAAAAAAAACTCTATATTATCTTTATTTTTTTAAATTGACATATTGTCACTTTTTTTTTTCAAACATGGTGTTACTTAGGGAAGTGTTTATTTGTCTACTTTTAAGAAAATTTACATGGAGTATATAGGCTAATAAGAATACAGTTTTAATGATATCTTATATTACTTCATAATCATGATGTTAGAAGATTTGCTGGATCAAATTCTCCACGAAAAATTATTCTTCCTTTGATATTTTTCAAATCTTAATTGAATATATATATATATTTTTAGAAATGTCCAAATAATTAACTTTTAATTATTATCGAAACAATAATTAACTTTTAATAATAAATATATATTGAACTTTTTAAGAAAATATTCATAGTTTATGTATATATGTATTAAATAAATATAGAATATAAACGTGGAGACTTGGGGATGATGATTACCTTCTTCGTTTCTATCCTCATTTAACTCGCTTGATTTTTGTCCCCACTCATTTCCTCATTCCCCACCTAAACAAGAATTCACCGCCCTATTAGAGGTGAGTTTTAAAGAGTCCCTACACCATAGAAAAAATGAACATCTCTTATTGAACATCTACTAACTACTTATAAAAAAAACACCATCCAAATGAGTTGTTATAACCACTCAAAACAACTTCTCATTTCTAATTAGTCAAAACAACTATTCATTTCTAACCATTCATTTTTAATCATTCATTTTTAATTATTCAAAATAAATCATTTTTTACCACTTATTTTTAATCATTTATTTTTAATTTCTCTTTTGAAATCTACATCTAAATAAATTATTGTTTTCAACTTTTTTATAAAACAAAATTACATCCAAACTAATATTTTATTACAGTTATTTTATAAAAATTTATTGGTAAACGAGCTATTATAAAAATTTCAATTTTTTAAGCATCGAAATAACTCCTTAAAAAGGAATGTGAAAGTGCAGAGTAAGTAGGCACGTTCCAAACTTTTTTTTTTCGTTCTTTTTTTTTCCTATATAATTCTTATAAAAATGTAAGAAGAAGATGGTGGATTAAAAAGGAGAGGGAAAAAAGAAAAAAAAATTCTAAAAATAAAATTATGTTATGTATCCCTTAGACCTGCTTGATAACCATTTTGTTTTTTGTTTATGAAATTTAAGCCTATTTCTATTCAAATTTTCTACCATGTGCTCCATCTTTCCTACCAAGTATCCATCTTTTCTAGGAGAATACTAACCAAATTTCAAAAACATAAACAAGTTTTTGGAAACTACTTTTTTTTTTTTACAAATTTTGGTTTTGTTTATTAAAATATAGATAAGATGTAGATATCCAAATAAGAAAAAAAGTATAGTAAAGTAGTTGTTGTAGACTTAAATTTCATAAACAAAAAATGAAAAATAAAATGATTATCAACCAGGACCTTAATTAAATTAATGAATGAGAAAAAATATAAAAAAATTTAGAGAATTTGAGTTGCAATTGTGTGCCGCCCTTATCGTGATATTAAGACATTCAGCAGAAAAGCAAACTTAATTTATATATGCTTATCATTTCTTGTTTCACCCATTGTTTTTTTTTTTTCAATATTATTTATTTATTCTGCATTTCATAACTATTTAATTTTAGTTGATCATCATTTATTTACCACAATTTTCGTTTTTCTTTAAAATATTAAAATTCTTAACGACAATAATAAAGTTCTCATTATACTAATTGCGATGTTAATGATCTATACCCAATACTTAAAAATGTTGATTAAAAAAAGTAATTTTCCGAAATGTTTTTTTTCTTAGTTTTCAAATTTTGACCTAATTTTTAATAGGTATCAAAAAAAATTATTTGAAATGATTAAGAAATACAAGAGAAGGTAATGAAATTAGAAAAAATTGGTTTTTTTTTTTTTTTTGGAATCGATATATTTTCAATCTTATTTTTTTTTTAATGTACCAACTAAGATTCGATCTCGAAACCACCAACATCAAATTAACAAAAATTCAATAGGTTGGCCATCAAGCTACAATCACATTTGGTTATTTTCAATCTTATTAAGTGTTAATAGTATGGAAAAACTGACGAGAATTATCTTTCTCGATGTGGCGAATGAGCCAATCCAAAAACATATACACCCAAGCAAAAGAATTTCTACTTGATATTGTCTAGTGCGCTAAACTATGAGCTATTCTATTAGAGGACCGAGGTCCAAAAATATATATATATATATATATATATATATATATATATATATATATATATATATATATATGTGTGTGTGTGTATATATGTATATGTATATGTATATGTGTGTATATATATATGGGTATAATGAAATACTAACTTTAATTATTTTTTTAACCAATGGTCAAAGAAGATTTTTGGGTGCTTAAAATGATGGTCTACAAACCTACCAATTAATTTCTTATGCGTCCTTCGTATTAATTTAAGATTCTTTGATTTTTAGGAAAATTAAGAAAAAGAAATTAAAAAAAAAACCCCCTTCTCTCCATAATCCCCCTTCTTTTCTTTTCTTTGACTCCTTTAAATGACATGCGTTGCTAAAGATGTGTATTAATAATTTTTGTTGGTAAAAATAATACTAAATAATATTAGTGTAAAAAAAGAACTATTAATAAAAAGTTAAATAAGTTGTTGGTTTTTGTGTTTATACTTTTTTTTTCTATATTTGAATTGATATTAAATATATGAGTTAACATTTAATAAATTTTTTAATATCAAAAGTGTTGGTGGGAGCGTTGGTTTATTATTTTTTTTGGAGATAATCCAATTCAACACCGATCATAGGTTAAATATAAAAATTAAATATGTTTAAATAATATTATAAAAATAAATGTATGAATAATAAATATGTTTGGTTAAAAAATCTTTTTTAATGATAATAATATTTTTCTTTATTCTTGACAATGACACTACTACAAAATTGAATATAATTTCAAAAGTATTTCCCTTTAAATTCGATATTTATCTAAAAGAAATGTAAACATAAATAAAGTTGTATTGATAACATTAATTTACCTTAAAATAATGATAATTCTTTTTAAATGTACGAATTGTGTATTATGATATATTATCTATCATACTTTTTTATAATAAAAAAGTTATTACATATTCCCTAAGTTTCTTTTAACATCAACTAATGTAATGCTGACTATTTGATACTTGCCTTTTATATTGAAACCAATCATCAAATAGTTTGTTCGGAAAGATATCTCAGATCTTTTTAGAATTTTCTAACTTTAGAGTTTTTATTCTTTTGTTTGGTCTTGGTCTAAGTTGTGGATCAATGTCGAAGTTTTTGTATGGTTTTCTTGTTTTTCATTTTTTATTTTCTTTTATTAGGAGTTCTTGTGTTATAAGATCTTAGATATTATCTAATGAAGTTATTTGATCTAAAAAATAATAGTAATAGATAAGAGAAAAAATGGTAAAAAACCTTTTACATTTTTTCGTTTGAATTCTAAACCTTTTTAAGTTTTTAAACATTAATTATTGAAACGTCAACTTTTTAATATATTACCTTATGTCCCTTACAATTTTTTCCTATTAATAATTAAATTGTTTGCTTTGAAGATAAACCATTTCTTCTATATAAAAAAAAGACTCAACGAATGTTGCACAAAATGCATACAAATTAATGTTAGATATTCTTCACTCCCAACTAAATTCAAGTTTTCGTGCTAAATTATTAGGTATTGATATCTCATATTCATATATTTATGTTACAATTCTATCAAGATTTTTCTCAAAAAAAAAAAAAAAATCTATCAAGATTAAAAAAACTCAAACAAACTTTAATAAAATCAACCTTAAAATAGACAAAATTATGAAATTATCATTTAAATAAAATAGTCAAATTTTAATACTCTAATGTTAAACACATTTAAGACGGTAAAATAAGATTGTAGATTATGAATTGAATGAGAAATACAAATATATTAATTTACTCTTTGAACATGATCATAGTATATACAAATTTTGGCAAATATTATCATTACTAATATTATAAAAGAAGGCATGTATGAAATCATATCTATGTATTTAACTTTAAAACATACATTCATTTAGAAGTATACATTATCCTCAAGCTTTCTTGTTTGCATGTACCTTCATATGACGTTGTTATCATCATCAATCTTCTTTCTTTTTGCACATCCTCAAATCTATTTTTAAACTACTAAATAATCAAACTTGTAAGAATTTGAAAAAAAAAAAAAAGTTAAAGTAATCCATCCAACAAAAAGTTGAAAAAAAGTAATCAACAAAGAAAACTAAGCAAAGAATAATCTATCCAACCATAAAAAAAAACAAACAAAAACAACATTATGTAAAGTTAGACATAAGAGGTAAAGAAGACTCAATTGAGGACAAAAATTGTGTAGAAAATCCTATATATAGTCGAGAGATGAGAAGTTACCAAACCCTTAAAATTCAACTATTAAATAAATTTTGAAACTTCAATTATAAGGTAATAGGGTTAAAACTTTTCAAACTCTTATCATGGTAATAAATGTAATAAAAGTATTTAAAATAAAAACTTCTATTGCATTTAAATTCAAAGGAAGTTACACATTCAAATAATGTTTACAACTTTTCAAATTCTCAAAGAAGAATTTAAATGCAATAGAAGCTTTTTTTTTTAAAAAAAAATACAAATTTAAATAAGATTACATAATAAAAAATGTGTGGATGGGAATTTAACTTCTATTGCATTTAAATTCGAATGAAGATACACATTCAAATAATGTTTACAACTTTTCAAATTTTCAAAGAAGAATTTAAATGCAATAGAAGCTTTTTTTTTAAAAAAAATACAAATTTAAATAAAATTACATAATAAAAGATGTGTGCAAGGTGGGAGTTTTGTTGGTTTTTTTTTTTCTTTTTTAATTGTAATAAAAGATATATGTGGGTTTTTTTTAGAAGATATATTTGTAATTGTTGATGTAACTTAGGGGTAGAATGGTCTAAAAATGATTTATCCTCTAAGCCACATTTTAGATAATCATAAACTTTTCAAGTCTCTTTAATTTGATATCCAAACATTTAAAAAAACACACACACATTCCATTAATTCATTTTCCGTTTCCTTATGCAAAACATAACAAGATGTGGATAGAGACCAAAAAAAAAAAAAGAAAGAACGTCAACCAAATACTAAATCCAAACATATATAATTTAAAAAAAAAAAATCAAAACATATGAGAAAATGATATATAAATGAAATGTTATGTAAACTAAAGTTTGGGACTCACCATCAATCCCCAACAACAAGAGGCAAATCTCACATGGGTATGTTTAGGCATCGGTAATAACATGACAAACTATGATATTGAAATCGAAAAAAAGTACGATCGAATTATAAAAAAAAAATTAAATTTTTTTTCAATTAAGTCAATTTTTTTCTTCAAAAGTTTAAATTTTGGAGCAAAAATATGATCTAAGATAGGAAAAAAGGGTAGACAAATTTTTTTTTGAAATATGTGTGCGTTTTTATGGATAAAAAGAGATAAAACATTAATTGGTTATTAGTAGAAAAAATTAAAGGTATAATATATACGAAACATCTAATTGTTGAGTTGTCTTCTTTGTATACACGATCAACTCCTTATTTAACATATTATAATTTTTTTAAAAAAAACATGAAATTAAACTTTATTTTTACAGTGTCAAATAAAATTAAACATTATTACGGTGTCAAATAAACACCATCAATTGGTATATATACAATAAATCGAAATTGAAGATAGTCTCAATAATAGAAAATACTATTCAATAGTAAAAACTTTAACTTATATACATTATAAAAAAAGTATATAATTTAATTAAATACACTCGTGAAATTCAAATTTAAGAACTCTAAAGTAGCATAATTTGAAAATCCTAAATTCTCAATTGAAATCATTTTAATTAATTACTTATATTAAAAAATAATAAAGAGCTGGTTCATAGCTGTAAGGAATCTAGCTGCCTTGAAGTAGTGCTCTTATAGGATCACAAACACCACTTATTTGTCTTAGGGATGACAAATTCTTCAAAGGCTAATATCTAGTTAAGACAATCTTAGAATTATTTGTTGAATCTATCTAGAATTTAAATGAGTATTTAATAGCTATTCTTAAAAAAAAAAAATATTTAAACAAATTTTTGTAACTACTCAAAATAACTCATCATTTTTACTACTAAAATCATTTCTGACCACTTATTTTTAATCATTTATTTTTAACCATTATTTTTAATCATTATTTTTTTAACTGCTCAAAGTAATTACTCATTTTAAATCTACATCTAAACAATGTATTATCTCTAACTCATCTAAAAAAATGCATCATAACAAGTATTTTTTCCTATAATTTTCAATTTCTAACTACTTAAAATAATTTATCGGACTAACTTTTCATCTAAAATCTCATCTAAACACCTCTAAGTTTGAGCAACAATGCATTATTTACCTTAATAGGTTCTTATAAATGGATAACACTTCTTTTGAAATGCATTAATTAGAGATTAAACCAAAGATGTTGAAGGGTTGGGATCAGATGGGAATTGACCAGTTACACTTACAAATTATCACAAAGAGAAGGAAGATGAATGAATTAGTAAATAAATACATGGGCATGGTTTCTTTAAAGGGTAGTAATTCCTTTGGACCAAATTGATGTCATAAATATGAATATTCAATAAATAATATTATAAGTTTATAAGTTTTAAAAAATAGAGATTTTAAAATCATCTTTAAAATATTCTTTTAAAGAGGATTTCATGGTTAGAATTTTTTTTATGGATGTCAAAATTTTAGTAAAAATTCAAAAATAGCAAAAATTGGTCAATCTCATTAAATTAATAACTACAAAATTAATAAATTTCAATTAATTTCAATTAAGAAAAGTTAAACAAATTAAAAATTTTATAAAACAGTATGTATAAAATATTTTTAAAAAATTGCTATACTACAATTAAAATATGATCGAATGCTAGAGTTTGCTATTTACAGTACACACATATGTTTTTTTGAGGGTGTATTTAGATTCAATAGAAGAAGAATGAAGTGATGTGAAAAGATTAATAATAATCGGTGGAATTAATTACTCATTTGAAGATTTAATGTTACTGATGATTATAATAATTATAACTCGTTTAAATATCGATATTAATAGTGTTGTGAGATTTAACTACTCATCTTATTTGAGAGTTAATGTTAAGAGATGTGGAAAATGTTCATATCTTCTTAACTTTTTTCACATAATTCAAATTTTTTAACAATTATTCATTTAAAACAACTATTTATCTCTCTCTAAAGCTGGCAATATTTGAGTCATAAGAAGAGTAGGAAGGTAGCCATTGATCAGAAGATAAAAATTGAGAAAGATTTATTAAAGAAGACAATAGTTTATTACATTCAATTATAAACCTAACTTTTATATATAACACTCATTTTATAATTTAAAGTGTTCTATTTAACTCTACATTAATCATAATGCTACCGAATAAGTCACTGACGCAATAATTTTATTGTTTGATTGTAAACCGATTCAACACTAGTGTCACAATTATGATCCAGAGAATCGATATTTTTTCTCCTTCTCCCGATATGTACTAAAAAAACATTAATCATAATGCTAATATTAATCCTACTGATAGCTATTTTTATAATGTCATCTTGCATGTGAATGGTATGACATATTTGGTGTCGTTTTTAGCCAATTCTTCTCTCTCCACATTTTTGTTTATGGTTTATGGGGTGTTTGGGCCACCAAGAACAAGAGCGAGAATGAGAATGGGGATGATTCTCCGTGTTTAGACCACCGGAAATCATTCATCCAATAATCATATTTTCCAAAAATCACTTTTTTCATACAACACATCACTATTTTTTACTCACATCATATTCATTATTTTATTTTTTTTTCATAATCATTAACTTTATCTTAAACACAAATAATTATTCTTCCTATAATCATTACCTTCACCTCAAACACAAATAATCATTCTCCTCCTCATTACCATTCCCTCCTTAACCATTACCATTACCCTTGCCCCAAACACCCCCTTAATTTTTTCTCTCTCTCCAACCTTGGCTTTGATTTTTTTTAGACATCAAGATGGGAATTCTTTTTATGAGCTTTTGAATTACTTTAGAGATATAATTTTATTTTTTTAGTTAAATTATAAATTTGGAGATTTGAATTTGAACTTTAATATATATATATATATATATATATATATATATATATATATATATATATATATATATATATATATATATATATATATATATATATATATTTCAGTATACTACTTTTTCTGGTTAGTTTAGGGTCAAATTTCAATTTTTTTTCCCCTTAAGTTTTAATTGGTTAAAAATTGAGTTTTTATGTGGATAAGAAAAAATTGGGTAAAATATCGTTTTTCTTTGACAATGGATCTATTTTAGTCTTTAAATATTACAAAATTTAATTTTAATCCATACACTTTTATTTTAATCTCTTTTAACTTTCTAAAATCTAATTTTAAATCTAATCTAATTTTAAATCTTTAAAATTTTGAAGTTTATTTGATTTCGGTCGTTTAACTTTTAAAAATACTTAAAAAAAAAATTCTTTTAAAAAAAATATCAACTTCCTCTATACATTTTTAAAATATGTTCATATTTTGATTTTGATTATTTTACGATTCTTAAAATTTTTTAACCAATTTTGATTAATATTAACTTCAAATTCATAGAGATTTTTTTTAAGTACATATATAAAAATTGTACTTTTGAAAGTTTTTGAACTAAAATGAAACAAATTTTAGAAAGATATTAAAATTAGAATTTCGAAACTTCACGAACCAAAATATCATATGAACTAAGATGATATATATTAATTATCCAAAAACATTTAGGAGTGAGATTTGTAAAGTTGCACCATATTATATGGATCAAAAAGAAATTATTGAAGAATGAGTGTGAAAGCATAGTTTTTATTTTAATTTGTTATCTTGGGAGAAAGTTTGACTAATTTTTTTTTTTTTTTTAATATACCTAGTAAGATTCGATCTTCGATCTTCAGAATAACAACATCAAACTAAATTAAAATTTAACCGTTGGCCATCAAGCAACACTACCATTTGGTAGTTTGACTAATTACTTATATGTATATATTAATCTCTAGTTATTTTAACGTTTTAGTTATAGATGAAAAATACCATTTGAGTTTTATTTGGATTCGGCAATCTTTTCACGTTGAGTTTTTTTGGGGAAAACAATTGTTATAAAATAAAGAGCTTTTTTTAGATATAGACCATCTATGGAAAATAATTACAATATTAGGCATTTTCTAAATAATTAGCAAAACTATTTTTTGCTTTCTAATGGTTATTTCCAGATTATTAGGCTATTACAATAACACCCCTCGAATATATAATAAATGTTAATTGATACCATTTTAATCATAGAAAACAAATAAAGAAAATTTTAAAATTTTTCAAACTTCCTTATCGAAAATTCTTTCATATTATTTTCTTTTCTCCAACCTCAATTACTTTATAATTTTCATTCTATCTTCTGCAAGCATTTGACAACTATTTTTTCTCTCTAAATTTCTTCACAAAATCATCTTTTCATACCGTCTGGAAATCGTTTTCCGTCTAAGCATTCTAGAATCGTTCGACTAAAACGATACGTATTTTTTTTCTCGGTTCTCATATGTTTTTTTACCAATATTAATGGTGTTTGTTGTACTTGGAGTCAAATGTATTTTAGTTCATGAGTTTTTTGTATTTCAGGTTCTTTTGCCATGACTATACTATATTTTTTGGTTTATTTTGTCATGTGTATCATTTTTTTTTCCTTTTTCTAACTTTTGTAATTGTTTGTGTCCATGACTTTTTTGTGGGGTCGGGATAATGATAGTTTGTTTCGAGTTTTTTTATCTACGAAATACGATTTTATGAAGTTTTTGTTAAGTTTCGTTACTTTTGATATGATTGTTTGATGAGTTTATTTAGGGTTTTCAAATGGTGTTTGAAAAGGTTATTTAATTTGCATATCTGGTATTATTGGATTATATTGTATAATTTTGTGGGATAATTTCTTGTATGATATGTGTATGTATCGTATTGTAAAACTAGTGTACTTACAAAAAAGAAATAAGCTTGCATTATTTTGTGGCATGTGTTGTGTTAGGACAATATTATTGATATGTAATAACAGTGTAATAAAATAATTATATATTAGTAACATTGTAATATATCCTCACTTTTGTTTTTTTCTAATGTGTAGATAACAAGTTCATCAAGTTCCTCTAGTTGGAATGATAACACTTCTACTAATCTGCTCACCGGTATATAGATACGCCTTCAACTACCGTATGGACAAAGAAGATTGAAAAAATGACAAATAATATGTCTCAATGAATAGAAAAACAAAGGGAATGGAAGAGGCGACAAGTAAACAAGCTGCCAATATAGTAGTTACTAAAAAGATTTGAGAGTTTACAAATGCTAGACAAAAGAGTATAAAGTGGTTGTACAATAGATTGATGTAAAATAATTACAATCACTACAAGAAAAAGGGTCTTTGCCGACAGCAAATAACGTCGCCTAAGACCAAAAAACCGTCGCATAAGGCTTATGCGACGGTAAACAAATCGTCGCCCAAAACGTCGGCAAAACCGCGTCGGAAGAGCCTTAACCGACATTTTTGCGACACCGTCGTCAATTCGGACTTTGTACGACGGTGTTCTAAAACGTCGGTCATTATATACTTTGGCGACGGTCTAAAAAACGTCGGCTAAGGTATTTTGACCGACGTTTTAGAACCGTCGCATAAAATACATTTTATCCGACGTTTTATTAAAACGTCGGATAAGGGTATATTTTGGTTTTTTTTTTATATAATTTTATTTGTCTTTTTTTTGTGTGCGCATATGATATTACTATTGAACCAGAAAACAAGTTAAAGGTAAACTAAATCACATCTAATAGAAATTGCGAAATTTATAATACAACCTCTTATAACAAAATACAAAGTAGCACAATACAAAGTTTTAAAAAAAGTAGCACAATACAAAAAGATCTTAAAAAAAGGTTCAATCCAAACACTGTGTCTCATTTTCCTAAACCAAAGTCCGTACGTCATCTGAAAAAATGAAATGAACCATGAGTTAGCTAATAAAAATTAAAGGAAATTATACTCATATAAAAGAAAATTTGAATTTTCGGCAGCATAACAGCACCCCTATGACTAACAAAAAATAAATTACACCTGTTTTAACCATGAAAATCATATAGTCTACATTATTATGGCTACCTTTCTTTGCAGGTAGCCATAGTTGACATAAAATATGCATAAATGTAGAGATTTAATTAATTACCTAAGTGTAACGTCACGTTCTTGCTTTCTTGAATGACTCCATCATCTCTCGAAGCTGGTTCATGCCTTCGCGAGTTTCTTCTTGGGACTTCATTAGTTCCTCGCGAGTCAAAGCGAGCTCTTTTTCTAATTTTGCCCTCTGCTCTCTTTCAAAATCCAACTGTTCTTGAAATTGTAACTCACGCTGAGAAGCCATGGATTCACTAGCACTGGAACTTGATGAGGACGCCCTCTTTCCTCTCGCAGCAGCAGAGACCTCATAAGAAACCCGACCTAGGCCCTTTATGCTATCTCCCCTAATACCTAAAACTCTGCCAGTGATCTCTAACTCGTCGTATGGGAGTTCAGCGGCAATTGCCGTCGTTCTAATCTCTATCATTTGTTCCTATACAAAAATTAAACATACATTAGTATCAAGATAAAATTTGAATGAATAAAGCAAAATCAACACATTTACATAAGCTTCCTCAGAGTTCTTGTCGACCCATCCAGTCTGTTCCTTGAAGTGTGTTTCTTTGAATAGGTTGATGTACCCCATGAGCTGACCATCCCTCTTTCTCTAGAAACATAAAATAAAGTCGTTAGTATATTGTACGAATCATTCGCAATAAAGTATTACACAATAAAGTATTACCTGTTCCCGTATAGTCAAAAAAGAATTACTCCCAACCACGTGATGGTATTGAACATGAGATCTACTCTCCTCAGCCTTCGTTGACTTTGATTTGAAATTTGGGTCCTCCCATTTATTGCACAAATATTCCCAATCAGCTGGATCCGTTATGGAAGTATGTGGGTTCGATCGTCGAACCGCAGGATCCAAACTCCTGAAAAAATGATAATGTATGATTAGTTTGATGCATTAGAAATGGAACAACATAAGTATAAGTTAATATATTACTTACTTGTAATGTTTGTGCAACGTGCATCTATACTCCTTCATCGTGGTTTGCATCACGTCCTCTATATGCTGTTGACCCTAGGATTACCGAGGTCCAGTTGAAGTGTGATTGTGTAATACGAATGTATAGATTAATACAAACAAAATAGTGCCTAAAATACGAACTATGTGTTTTTAAACATACCAGGAGTCTCTGTTTCACTAGGTTCTTCAATTCTGGAGTGACCTCTTTCCATTTATTAAGAGTCAAAGGAAACGACCCTCTGACAAGCACCCCGATTTGCTTACTCAAGCTGTTTGCATTTCGTCCAACAAACTTTTCCATACTCTGATTAAATTCAACATTCAAAAGGCCGTGATTATTCACATTTCTCTCCAACTCGAGCTCTGTTGAAATACCTCGACCGCGAGAGTCTAGATGTACTACATGCACGTGGTTGAATGTTAGAAACCAATAAAAAAAATGTGAATGAACAAAACAAATGAAATCATACCTGATGGTTGGGTCTCCTCAGAAGGCAAAGTGGCAGGAACAATATCCTGATCATCAGTGCTCTCATCAAAGAACGTGCTAGACATCCTCGACAAATTAGCGGGCATGACTACACTGCTGAGAAAATAGATAATCATTATCATATGAAATGAGGATGCGAGTCATCAAGTCCATAAGTAATTAAGTATACTAATCAGTCGAATAACAATCATCCAACGAGAGGCTCTCAGAAGACGTTTCTTGGTCATCTTGGATCTCATGGTCGTCAATGAAATCATCTAAATTATTTGACGATTGTATCCTATTCCGTGTTAAATCGACTATGACAGGTTCGACATCAATCCTATGTAATATACTTTCTTCTATACACTCATCGACAGTCGTTCGACCTTCTAGTTGTATTTCATCAAGTTCTTCATCTTCTTGCTCTTCCACTTCAGGCACATCCCATACTTTTTTATTAGGTACTAATTGCACTACCTTCCAATTGCGACCATACTTTGGATCGCTTATATAAAACACTTGTTGCGCTTGTGTGGCAAGGATAAATGGCTCATCTTTGTACCAAAATTGAGACGTGTTAATTGAACGCAAACCTAGCTCGAAATGAGATCTACAGTTTTGTCGGTGTTGTACCAATCACATTTGAAAATCATAACTCGTCTCCTATTAACGTACACAAGATCAAACACTTCCTTTAGTACCCCGTAATAGTACAAGGGGTCATCTTTGGTTCCCCCTTCGCCCGGCACCCTAACACCACTATTTTGTGTTGTTCGACGCTTTTGAACCTTAATATTGTGAAACCTTACACCATTAACTATGCATTTTTCGAATGATCGAACCAAATTACTAGGTCCCATTGCCATTGCATACAAATCATCACAATTATGTCCATTTTCTCTCATTTTGACAACTTCTTTTTTAAACCAACTTGGAAATTGTTGCTCGTGTTTTGTATACAAATCATCACAACTTGAAAATACATACAATAGAGATTCTTAAGTTGTACATATTTTCCAATAGAAATCAAAGTATTTAGATGCCCTTTACTCACATCCACCATCTCTCTTCTCGACCCTTTTTTATTATTTTTCCTTTCCAAAAATCATGACCACCAATTACCTATGTTTTGATATTGACAAAGAACCAAACATGAGAAATTCAATAAAGGTTTTTCCATTTTCTTTTTACCCAAATTCAATGTAACATATGGAACTTTAAGCAATACTCTCATCTTTGCATTACTCTCTAAGTAACAAACTTTAAGCAATACTCTCATCTCAACAGCTTTCAAATCGAACAATTATTCGAAACTTGGATATAAAAAATAGAATTAGAACTTTAATTTGAAGAAAAATGCTCTAAAACTAACACCTCAACATCTCTAAAACCAAGCAATACTCCCATCTTCAAATGAACAAGAACAAGAAAAAATCAATTAAATTGCTTACTTTTATAGTTTAATCAAACTTCACATACATAAAGAACAAGAAATAGTTTAATAAAAGAAAGATTAAATAAATTTAGGGATTTGAAGATTTACCTAGAGTTAGGGATTTGGAAGTGAGCGAGAGAGAAGACGAACGGCGACGGCGGATGAATGGAGGCGGCGGCGGCGGACCCCTTGGCGACGGTGGAGAAACGGCGGAGGAGATGGAGAAACGGCGGACGGGAGGCAGCAGATTGAGAAAAGAGGGAGAGAGTGAAAGAAAAAAGGAAAAGAAAAGAGGAGAAGAAGAAAAGAAAAGAGGAACTCGAATTTTACTCAGAACCTTAGGCGACGTTTTTAAAAATGTCGGCTATTATTTTAAAATAAAAGCGGAAAAATAAATTTTAGGAGGGAAAATAAAAACTTAGCCGAAGTTTCCATAAAACGTTGGCTAAGAATATGTTTAGCCGACGTTTTTTTAAAACCGTCGCTTAAAATAAAGTTTAACCGACGTTTATAAAGCCGTCGGTTAAACCACTATTAACCGACGTTTCTTAGGCGACGATAAAAAAACGTCGGCTAACCCCTTTTTTCTTGTAGTGAATAATACACTACATTTGGTAGTTTTGATACCGTATTTTTTGTTAATACAATAGGTATTGTTAACATTGTATTTATATGCAATAATCATTTTTGCAAAGTGTATTATTTATAATACTTGTCCAGATGAAACATGTACAATGCATTTATTACAATTCTTGTACTAATGAGTTTTGATGTGATCATTATTGTTTCATACTAACTTCTTAATATTATTACTAAATATAACATTTTTAAATTTAATATATTGAACAACAATATAGTATTGTAAATACTCTATTCAAACAACCGTATGTTGAATACTAATAATAATAACACGGTATATATTATAATACTGTAAAAATAACCGTATATTAAGTATTATAATAAATCGTATTATTTTCATTTTTTACATTCGTGCAAATTAGGGTTTCGTGAGAGCGCCACCACCAATCACAATAATGTTATAATACATATATGTGTAAAATACAGTGTACTAATATTAAAGGAATAATGAAATGGATGGCTAACGTTACTTGACCAAATTATATGTACTATCCATATATTACTACACAAAATCGAACATCTATATTGGGTTTGCTAGCAATGAATAGGGGAAGTTTGCTAGCAATAAATATGGGAAGTTTGACTATATTATTAGATTTAAAATGAAATTTGAATTTGGAGGTGAGAGAGTTTCCTGATCAATGATAAATTAATTGGTTAAATGGAATACTATTTTTTAATTTATTAAATATGGGAAGTTTGACTATGTTATTAGGTATTTAAAATGAAGGAAATAAATGCATGAGAGGGCAAAATGGTATTAAATAAAAATATTAAATCTGAATTTTAAAAATGAAAATTAGAATTGCAAAACAAAAGTTAGTTGCCTAGTTTTGTAATTATTTCTTGAAAATAGTATATTGAATACAATTTCCCTAAAAGAGCAATAAAATTTTAAGAATTTATTTGCATATTTTTATACGTTGCATTAAAATTAATGGTTTAATGATTTCTTTTTTATATATAATTTTTTAAATTTCATTTTGATTTTGGCTACTAAAATTTGTAGATTCACTTCAAATTTGTCATCGAAGTTTTATAACATTTATTCTTGTTCCTAAACTTAACAATTATTTATCTCTCATTCTTTTTTTTTTCTTTCATCAATTGGGTTGCCATCAAATAATCAATAACAAAAAATATGACAAATATGTATTTTTGTAAAAAAAATTTAAATGCAGTAAATAACGCCCCGTTTGATAACCATTTCGTTTTTTGTTCTTTGTTTATGAAATTTGAGGCTATTTCTACTCAAATTTTCTAACATGTGTTCCATCTTTCTTATAATATATCCATATTTATTTAAGAAAGTAGGTGCATACTAACCAAATTTTTAAAACAAAAAAAAATAATTTGGAAGCTACTTTTTTTGTTTCCGAATTTTGGTTTTGTTTATTAAAATATAGGTAAGATGTAGATATTCAAATAAGAAAAATGGTATAATAAGGTAGTTGTTGTAGACTTAATTTCATAAACAAAAAACGAAAAATAAAATGATTATCAAAGGGAACCTAAGCTATAAAATTTTAAAGATTAAGGACCAACCTAGAATTAAATCCAGAAATTAAATTTTAAAATGAGTGTTGAGCTGAAAATAAAAAATTAAATTAAATTTCACCCGATCTTAAATTAGTCAAATTTAACTTTGACCTATGATTGCAGTCCGTAATGACAATTATCGAAGAATTAAAAGTAAGAGAAATTAATTAATTAAAAATTGTGTCAGAGAACCAGCCTAATTGGCCTGTAAATTCAACAATTTTCACAATGGTCAAAGATTAATGACCTAATCTCACAACGTAATCTCAATTATTAAAGTATAATCTATGATTTCCTTATTCACTTCTTGGTTCCCACATTTCCCTAAATTAGAAACCCTAAAAAAACCAGCAATCTCTAATTTCCAATTTAATAAAAGAAAACATATGAATCCCACATTTTTAATTCATTTATATCATATAATATAATGTGAAAATGAGTCGACCCACATGGGATATAATTGAATAGAGCTGATTTCAAAAAACCAGAGTGATTTTCTGCATTGAAATTGATGGGAATCTTATTAATTAATTCAGATTATTTAAATTTAATCTAAATGAAAATTGAAGTTTTGTGGGCTTAGTGATGGGATCTCTTCATATGGGATTTTGAATTAAAGTCATGTGCTATGCCATTGACATTTCCATCACAAAACACTCCTTATTATTCTTAAACCCCACCATTAAATATTGCCTAGCTTCTATTTTTTTAAAATAATATTTAAATTTGACTATAGTTTCAATTTTCTAGTATAAGATAATGATTGATTAAATCTTGCTATTCACAATTCCATTATTATTGTTAAATTAAAAAAACAAAATCCATATTGATTTCTTTTAAATTAAAATTTCGAATGAAAGAGATATAATGAAGAGATATATTGAGGTAGAAATCACTTTAATTGCCTCCAAAATCAATCTTAAACAAAACCTTGTCAAAATAATTTGAGATTAAAATAAGTGAATTTATGCTATGGTAGAGAAAACTCCATCTAAATGTAATTAATTATCATTTGTGGTGAAAAAAATGATTATTTGCGTGAAGGAAATTATTAAGGAGAAAATAAAACAATGAGTATGGTGAAAGACAAATAGTTACGGGAACAATAAATTAAAGTTCTTAATCAAAGAATAAAAAGTAGTTAGGATTAGAATAAAAATGTGATAGGAGATAAATGTGATTATGGAGAGAATGATTCTCGGTATCCCAAACATTGTGAATCAACCCCATTCCCATTCTTTCGATTTCATCTCAATGGGACAAACACATCCTTGTGATATTTGGGGGAAAATGAATGAAAACGATTATGTGAGGAATGATAATTAGGGGAAAGAATGAAAATGATTATGAGGAGAATGATTATTTGTGTTTAGAGTAAAGATAATAATTAATTATGGGGATAATTATTGTGTTTGAGGGGAACAAAATGATTATGGAGAAAATAAAATAATGGATATGATAAAAGTGAAAAATAGTTATGAAAGAAATAAAACTAGTTATGGGAAGAATAAAAAGTGGTAGGAGGAGAATAAAAAGATAATTTTGGAAAAATATGTGATTATGTGGAGAATAATTATGAGTGCCTTAAACATCCAAAAACATCTTTTTTTTCTCATTCTACCTATTTCATCCACTCACCATAAACATAAACGCTCCCTAAATCAGGTGTCTATAGGGGAGGTGTTTGGATGAAATTTTAGATGAATAGTTAATTTGAGTAGTTAGAAAATTGAGATTTTTAGATGTGTTGTTCAATAGTTTGTTTGGATAAAAATTTAAAATAAAAAGTTATTTTGAGTAGTTAAAAATGAATCATTATAGATAAGTAGTTTGAGTCATTTTAAATAGTTAAAAATAAATGATTAAAACTAAAGGGTTATTTTGAATAGTTAGAGATGATTTATTAGAAATAAGTAGTTAAAAATGAAGAGTTACTTTAATGGTTAGAAATGAAGAATTGTATTGAGTAATTATAATATTATGTTTGAATGTAATTTTTTAATGAGTAATTACTAAAGAGTAGAACTCCTCTAGGCATGGATGTGTGGATGAACTCTACGTTTAGCTTATGTGGCACTATTGTGTGCCACAAAAAATTATTTGCTTTTCAATATAATTTTTTTACAACATAAATTTTTGTGGCTTCAATAATGCCATATAAGTCAAATGTAGAGCCTCGACACATCTATGTGTATATGTGTAGGGGTGTGTTTGAGAGAATGATAATGATCATGAGGAGAATAAAAATGAGAGTGAGAATAGAAAAAAGAATAATTATTTGTGTTAAAGGTGAAATGAATGATTATTTGAGTTCGAATGATCATACGAAAAGTAAAATAATGAGTATGATGAAAATGAAGAATAGTAATGTGATGTATACAAAAATTGTTGGAGAAAGAATAAAAGTAGTTAGAAGAGAATGAAAAAAATGATTTTTATAAAATATAATTAGGGGAGAAATATTTCCCAGTGACTCAAACACACGAAAAATCATTATGGTTGCCATTTTTCTCCTTATTCTTAGTGGCTCAAACACAAATATTTGATATAAATCATTTTCCAAATTGGTTAACAAACACTTCCTCTAAGTTTTTCCTAAGGGCTTGTTTGGCCCGCCCATATCAGCCCGGGAAGGGAAGGGGCGGGCCCTGCCCGGCGTTTGGGCCGCCGGGTTTACCCGGCCGGGTTAACCCAATACACGTAACCGGCCCAACTTCAGCGTGTCTTTATTCACCTTCTTTTTTTTTTGCACGCTTGCTTGTTTTTTCTTTATTTTTTTGCTTTATTTCTTTTAACAAATTTTCCTTCTTTCTTAATTTTTCTTTTTCTTCTAAATACAAACTTTCCTTTATTTCTTTATTTATTTATTAGTATCAAGTTTTTTCAAAATACAATATTTATCTATTTTTTTCTTCTAAATACATCCTATTTTTTAAAACATATTTGTAGTTTGATGTTTTTATAATTATAATTTGATGCATTTGATTTGATCATAAACTTTATTTTAAATAAAATAATAAGCTTGTTAACTTTTACTAATTCATTCATTTAAGTTAATGGATTTTTTTGAGAACCACTTAATTGATTAAATTTATACTATATGCTATTTATATATTTTTTTATTTTAAAATGCAACAATTATTATTATTATTTTTTTATAGATATATCAAGTTCTTTAAACAATATTTGTAATTGTTTATATATTTGACTTTTATGGACAATGTATGCATTTAAAAAATTTATATACAAATATATATTAATTTTATTATTTATCAATTTTTTTAAATTTATACATTTTATAAAATAAATAGAAATATATATTTAAATAATCCTAAAATAATTACTCAAAATAATTAAAATAGTTATCTTTTTATTACATCTATCTTGATTTGAATTTCTAAACTTAATTTCATTATAAAAAATTATATTTATCTATTTTTTTAACAATTATGAAATTTATATATTTTGATAATGAAAGTTATTAAATTTTTAAATTTTATTTAAATAATAAATAAAATAAATATAAAATGATATATTATAAACATTATATTAAAAATATTAAATATCTATTTTTTTAACAAAAAAACATCACTTCACTACTTTTCTCATCCCACCAAACACCAATTTACTATCACTTCTTTTATCTTCCCTTCCTACCAAACACCAATTTACTCTCTCTTCCCTTCCCTTCCTAGCCAAACAAGCCCTAAGTTTTTATAGACATTTTACCCACTATTGATACACACCCTCCTATAAATTGCTATTTATACCTAAAGTCACTCTTAACCAATCATTCTACTTTACTTGCTACACTCACCAAAACTTCCCTTTCTCCAAAGGAAAAAAAAAAAAAAAGTGAGTTGACATTTGAAATAGAAGTAAAAAAAGTATCTTGGGAAAAACAACACGTCATCAAAGAGGCCCTACAAAGTAATATTTATTAACCATTTATGTTTGGTTATAATTTTCAACCTTTCAAATCTTCTCTCAAGTCATAGCTGGTGATTTGATGTTTAGGGCACAGGCCTCAATTCCGTAGGACCAATGTCCTAGAGTGTTGCGATTTTATGCCCTTTTTTCCACCACCGTAGGATCATCATATCTCAATCAATCCTCAATTAATCATACGGCTGGTATCATTACCCTCATCATCAAACAAACTCCACTATACATACCTTTTTTCTACGCTCTACTATACATGGAAAAAATACATATATATATATGATGATTTGAAAACTTGGGAGTTATTTGGATGAGGTTTTAATTAGAAGTTATTTTGAGGTTTTATTTTAAATAGTTAAAAATTAAGATTTATAATCAAATATTTGTTCGATTGTAGTTTTTTGTAGGTAGTTAGAGTTAAAAGCTTTTCTTGGACGTAGATTTAAATAGAGTGGTTATTACTTTCAAAAAGAAAAATAGAGTGGTTATTATAAGTAATTAAAAAATATTATTATAGATGAGTGATTAAAAACGAATTATCTTGAATAATTAGAAATGAGTACTTAGAAATGAAGAATTATTTTGAGTAGTTCTAAATGAATGATTATAAATGCGAAGTTATTTTTAGTAGTGACAATGATGAGTTATTTTGAGTTGTTACGACAACTCGTTTGGATGTAAATTTTCATGGAGAAACTATAGAACCTCAATCTAAATCCTCCTTAAATATGACATAACAAACACCCCCTTGGGGCTTTCCAGCTCAAAACACTACTAATTCATCCCTAGATTATAGAACCGATATACATCAAATGATCGAATGTGAAAATGAAGTCTTGAACCGGGGATGCCAATAAGAGCATACTTCCAACACCAAAACACTCAACCACAATGCCTCCCCTAAGGAACGAATATAAAATCTTAATGGGGAAAATTTTGCATATATAGTTGTCACATCAATATAGTTCGAAAATAGTAAGGTGCACAAAATTTGTAACCTAAACTATGACATATTAGAATTTCTATTCCTAACTTCTTAATACATTTTGAAATGACCTAAATTTTACAGTTTTCATTAACAAAAAGATCGTTATAGAGATATTTATAACCTCATCTGCTAGATGAGAGGACAAAATAACACAATCAAAAGATTCTAACAGCAATAATTAAACATCACTTAATGACCAAATGATCAACCTTAATCTCACTCACTTACACATAAATACATACAGTACATTAAATATCAAATCTTAAGAGTTCTCATAATAAATCCTAAATCATATCTACAAATCTTAAATAATATATATAGATAGTAATATTCAAAAGTAAATCGAACAGACGAATATTTTAACGATGTTTATTTCTAACCACTTGAATATAAATTTATTTCGTTACAGATTATCTTTACATTTCTATAATAATAATAATTATTATTATTTATTGTACAAATAGGTCATGTTTGCACAAGTTCAGCCAATGTAAACAAAGATAAGAAAAACAAACACACACACCCATCCAAGTTAATTATTAAATCTTACTCTACCCACACATGTTTTTTATATTGTTTTTATCATTCTGTCTATAAATGAAACAAAGGACAAAAGTTATTCATAGTCTAGGCCATAGGGTATGTAAAACATGTCTAAATATGTTTTCTTTGGTTGCAAATAATGTTCAAATTATCTTCCAATAGATCGTTGGCGCAATTAATTATCTGATTTGATGTTAATTCGTTTCCACTCCACGGTCACAGATTCGATCCCTAAAATCGGTATTGATAATTCTCCTTCTCCAAATACTAAAAAAAAAAAAGATATTTGTGACTTAAACCAGTTTAACACGTCACATGCTTGATCTCGAAAATCGGTATTTTTCCCCTTTCTCTCCATATGTATTAAAAAAAAAGAGAAAATAGTAGGCTAAATTAAGTTAAATCCATATTTTGATACCCAGCTATAATAACTAATAACTTAGCCTATAACCTATCAATACAATTGTAATAATTTCCAATTATATTTTATCAATACATGTTTTATTATAAACCAACAAACAACATAACCAACATTTTTATTGATTATCATACTTACTATTATAATAATATACTACTCAAACACATGCTATTATATAACTCAAATATATGTTATCATAAAACTTTGAATTAATATAACATTTTTTATAATAATTCAACCATAAAATATTAACTAATATAATGACATTTTTGTTAGTATTAATTGGAGGAAGAAGATTTCAAATATCGATTTCAAAAATGGAACACATTAACGTAAAGTGAAAATAGATTAACACAAAGTTAAATAACTAATCGCGTCAATAACTCATAACTAATATAATGGCATTAGTTTCCCAAGCTGTTAACACAATCACATATATTAACAAAATAAAATAAAAGAATAAAAGAAAAGAAAATGAATAAACAATAAATACGGAGTCCACATACGGCATACGGCATGGACAATATAATGCCTTGTCCGATCCGGATTTAATCCCTCGTTGACGATTTAAAAACAAAATTAAATAAAAAGTTTTTTTTTTAAAATGACGGTTAATATCGTAAATTCGTCTAGAAAATTCACCTTTTCCAATGAATATTTATATATTTCCATAGATCCGAGCGCCTGAGAAAAAAAAACCAGAGATCTTTTCGGGGCTATCGATGAAAACCCAGCATTTAAATTTAAAATAAATAACCAATTTTATTTTCCTAAAAAAAAAACTAATATTTAATAAATACCAACTCTTCAAACAATCCGATTAACTTAATTGAATAATACTGAAAATTTTAAAAACATATTCAAATGGAGTGGTATATAAGATTCATGTTCTCAAATAATTGAGAGTCACATCAAATTTTTTAAGATTAAATTTATTATAATAATTTTAAAATAAATTACCATAAAATAATAAAATTAATCCAAGGCTAAAAAGTTTATTTTGATAATTAGATTATAATTAAATTCAATTTTATGTTAATTAGGTCAATCTTAAAAATTAATATTTATCTTTTATTTATTTAAAAACAATAGTATCAATGTGATTCATGTTTCCAATTTGAACTGAAGAAAAAATAAAATTGAATTATTGTTTTGGGGCTTTTGCATATATATTACAAAATGGATAAAATATTACATGATAAAAATATTTGCACATATAACAAAAATTGTAAATTGATAGACTTAATATTGATAGATTCTATTAATAAAGGGTGATATAATTAATTACTAATAAATAAAATAAATTGATAGACTTCCATCAATCACTCATACAATTGATAGACTTCCATCACTAGAGAATGATAGATTCTCTCAAAGTCTTCTATAAAAAAGGTAAATACTTTTTTTTAAAAATGACAGAATTTGCTATAAAATAATTATTTTTAAAAATGTGATATAATTATAAATTGTGGTAAAAAAGTTGCTATACAGCGCAAATTCCTTGTTTTTTATATATATATATACAAATTATTTGATTATTTTAAATCTTTTTTTTTGATAAATTTTAAATCTTTTTTTGGGCATTTATAGAATTTTGGTAAAATATTATTTCATCCCCTAAATTTTGACACTTATTTTATTTTGATCCCCAATTTTGTTTAATATTAGTCCATAAAATTTGACATTTGTTCTATTTTTATTCATAACTATCAAAAATCCAATTTTAGTCTTTTAAATTTTGAGGTTTATTTTGTCCTATTCTTATTTTTTAAACAAATTTAAATTGATTAATATAAAAAATCATTTATTTTTCATTACAAAATTTATCATTTTTTTTATAAATTTTAATATATCATAACTATTAATATTATTAAACTAATTTTGATTAATATTAATTTTAAATTTAATTTTAAAACTAGTTTTAAATTTGTTTAAAAAATGCAAGATTAATTTGAATTTTTAGAAATTTCAAAATTAAGATTAAATAAATCTCAAAATTAAGGGAATAACATTAAATTTTAGAAAGTTCAAACAACAAAATACAACACAAGTCAAAGTTAATGACTAAAATCAAGATTTCTTTTGTTAATTTTTTGTTAATATTATTTATGAATAAAGAAATCCCTTTTTGTTTTTAATTTTGAAGAAATAAATAAATGAAAGGCACTATAAAATACCAAAGAAAAAGCTCTGTTTTCTTCTGTAATCTTATTGTCTTCTTTCTCTTTGCGATCCCCATGCCATTGCTCTGTTTTTCTTCAGATCTCTCTTCTTCCTTATAATAACAAATCCAATTCTGTTTCTTATTTTTGTTTTAGGATTTTCCCCCAAAATGGGTACTGGTTGGAGAAAAGCTTTTTGTACCACCATTTCTCGAGATTCAAACTCCAACAATGTCGCTCAAAAACAGAGCACTTCTTCTCCGTCGACAAATCCCAGCCCTAGAAGCTGCGTTCGATTGGGTTTCTTCAGCAACCCTTCTACTCCTCGCTCCGGTCTCCGTTGCCGTACAACTCACAGCGCCGTCGAGAAACCGGCCGGAGCTCCGGCCAAATCCCAGCGCGGAATTGTGGGGTCCAACCCTTCTTCCCCTCGTTCCCCTCTTAAGCTTTCTCTCTTCAAGAGCAGCTTCAAGTTCAGGGTGAGTTTTCAGAGTCATTCTCTGTTTTTTCTGAATTGGGTTTTGGTTTTTGCTAATCGGGTTTTTTATTTTTTTGGGTTTGGAAAACAGAGTAGCTGTGGAATCTGTTTAAGCAGTGTGAAAACGGGACATGGGACGGCGATTTACACGGCGGAGTGTGCTCATGCGTTTCATTTTCCTTGTATTGCCGATTATGTAAGAAATCATGGAAATCTGATTTGCCCTGTTTGTAACAGGGAATGGAAAGATGTTCCTCTGCTTTCTGCTCATAAGAATTTGGGCTCATTTTCTCAAAATGGTTCCAAATCGATTGTTGAAGATAAACCCATGATAGATTCTTCTCCGAGAGGGATGAAATCCAAGAACGACCGGAATCGACAATACCCAGAAGAGAAGCCGGTGAAATTCAGATCGTACGATGACGACGAGCCGCTTTTGTCCCCCACCACCGGCGGCCGGATTAATCCCATCCCGGAATACGACGAGAATTGTAATGGTGAAAATGACGACGTTGAAGAATTTCAAGGATTTTTTGCGTATCCAAGACCGGTGAAATCTTCAAAACAGAGGACCAATGTGCAGGTCCGGCTCGTACCTGAAACGGCGTTGATTTCATCCGGTCACATTTACGAGACCTACGCGGTGGCTTTGAGAGTGAAGGCGCCGCCGCCACTCGCCGGAAAAAGAGGAACCCCCAATTTATTAAACCCATCCCGCCGTGCGCCGGTCGATTTAGTAGCGGTGGTAGACGTAAACGGAAACATGGCCGGAGCCAAATTGACGATGCTTAAACGCGCTTTGCATATGGTCATTTCGACGTTAGGCTCGTCGGACCGGTTCGCCGTCGTGGCCTTTTCCGGCAACGCAAAAAGGATGTTGCCGTTGACAAGAATGACAGCTCACGGCCAACACGCCGCCCGGCGCGTGATTTACACGTTGGTTTGCAGCCAAGGAACCGGCGTTAAGGAAGCTTTGAGAAAAGCCACAAAAGTATTAGAAGACCGGCGGGAGAAAAACCCGGTTGCTACCATCATGCTGCTAACCGATTCGAATAACCGATACGGTCCACGACAAGACCCATCGACGTCCCGATTAGGCCTCATCGAGATTCCGGTTCACGCATTCGGGTTCGGGGAGGGACGCGGTTACAACCAAGAACCGGCGAAGGATGGCTTTGAAAAATGCATCAGCGATTTATTGAGTGTCGTGGTTCAAGACCTTCGAATTCAACTCGGCTTCCCGACCGGTTCTTCCCTGGCCGTAATCTCTGCTATTTATTCTTGCACTGACCGGCCCACGGTCTGCAGCTTGGGTTCGGTCCGGCTCGGTGATTTATACGCCGAGGAGGAAAGGGAATTACTCGTGGAGCTGAAGATTCCCACGTCAGCTGCTGGACCCCACCACGTGATGACGATGCAGTGCCTTTACAAGGACCCATCGACGCGAGAAGTAGTCTACAGCCGGGAACAGAGCAAACTGAGCTTATCCGCCGTCCGATCATCCGGGCCGAAAATCGAAGGGCTCAGAAACAAGTTCATAACGACACGCGCTGTGGCGGAATCCAGGAGATTAATCGAGTACGGCGATGATACGAGCGCGCATCAATTACTCGTGTCGGCGCGTGGGTTACTAACGCAGTCGGGATCGGCGGGTGCTGACGTGTACGTGCGTGAGGTGGAAGTCGAGCTGGCAGAACTCCATTGGCGGAGGCAGCAACAGCAAATAATGACAACAAAAACGCCACGTAGGAGCGGCGGCGGAAAGGAAGCTCCGGCGGCGGCGATGGTGGACGAAAACGGAGATCCTTTGACGCCGACGTCGGCGTGGAGGGCTGCGGAGAGGCTGGCGAGAGTGGCGATTATGAAAAAATCGTTGACGAGTAAAATTGGAGATTTACACGGCTTTGAAAATGCGAGGTTTTAGAAAACAGAGGAAATTGAGTTATTTTTGCAAAAAAGGGAACAAAAAAAGAAGAAGAGGAAATTGGAAAAAAGTACAGTATTGAAATGGGATTTGTCCCCAAAGTGCAGTGAGTGACAGTTTCATAATTCTTCTTCTTCTTTTGCTTTTGATTTTTGATTGGACTGTCATTTGGTTTTCATTAACTCCCACTGTCATTTTAGTAATTTTATGTATCTTTTTTGCATGTAAAAGTTGACTATTTTTTCCCTCTTAATTCAAGGAAAAATTTCTCTCTTTTTTGTTATTTATTATTATAATTATGTGATGATGGGAATGAGTTTTTTTTTGTTGTATTAGTGATGATACAATGATGGGGTAAGGATAGTTGGTAAAGTGGGGAATGAAATGAAATGATGAACAAATGATTTTTCATTTGGTGGGTTTTGATGATGGACATTTTCACTTTTGAATTTCATTAGTATATGGAAATATTGTTTAAGATTATCCCAATTCAATTTTTTCCATTTTTATTATCATTATCAGCCAACTCACAATTTCTCCCTTTTAGGAGGTGTTTGCAACACTAAAAACAAAATAGATAAATTGTTTATTATATTTTATTGGGTGTTTAAGGATTCTATAATGGTTATTTAGATAATGCACAATGAGTATCATTTCAAATTTGTTTTCAAATTGTACGTTTCAATAAATCATTATTATTGGATTCCGTATTTTTTTATTTATCCTCACTCAAACATTTTTTTCTTATTTACACTTTTTTTTTTATATTATAATATTGGTGGAAAGGGGATTCGAACCTTTAACTACATAGTTACTAGGCCGTACAATATGTCGATAGAGCTATGTTTTTGTTGGCCCATTTACACTTACATACACTTCAAATATAAATATTGATAACTTATATGTTAATTATTACCTGAATACAAATATGATTCATCAATGATTATAACTCACTATCGGTCATAATCATATCATCAACTCAAATGCCCAATTAAGCATTTTCCATCATAAACGATATTCAATAGTTTTTGCTTGGACATTTCTAGATCAAATTCTTTGCATTTGATATTGATTCATTATTTCCTTTTTGCTTTTGAGAACGACTCTTTCTCTACCAAAAAAATGATTTGACTTACGGAAAACTTCACACTAAAAGTTCAAAATATTCTTCTCTAGACTATTTAGATGCATGGTCAAATTACATCAAACAAATATCGATCGATTTAGTCTGAATTATATAGAGAGATGTCGTTTTCCTTTGCGATGAAGCATTGGAGTGGGCAAGGAATGGAGGGAATGGACCAAATCCATATCATGTTTGTGTGGCCCTAAGAGGAAGGTATCAACTTGTTATATAGTCAATAAGATTAATTTGATTTAGTGTAGGGAATGGAGAAAGGTAGTTGAGTTGGGGTGGGTTGCAAACAATTGGTCCACCACAAGCCTAAGGGGGACATAAAGGGAGAAAAGATCCATTTAATATACAATCAACAAACATGATGGAAGATGGAGCTTTGTGTTCCTTTTATCCAACATGTGAATGAATGGATTCAATCAATACCCCATTCAATTTTATTATAATTTCCTCCTTTTAAAATTAATTTTGAAAAAGAAGAAAAATCCAAAAATTGCATGTGAACTATAGGTGTGTTGTTATATTTAATTGCAAGGTTGAAAAGTTGGTTTTTTTTTTTTTGAAATAGGTTAAAAATTTGAGTTGAATAGTCAATCTTTGTTATAATTTTGAAATGGTTGCAATTGAACTCGATTATGCTCTTAGAGTATTGATGAATTTAGTTGCTACTAATTTCATTAATTTGATAATATAGAGCTAATCATTTAATTGTAAAAATTCTTGTTGAGGTTGGTTTGTGCATTCTTTTGTTGTTGTTACAAATGATCTAAAAGTTTGAATCATAATTATCGATGGTAATCTAAACTCATGACCTCTTAACCTTGAGTATAGAATCGCTCTAGTTGGAGACAAAAATAAAATATATTGTTTAGGAAGAAAATAATTATTTGTTGTTATGTGTATAAACCCAATAAGGTCCATGATTCAAGGCCCATTAGGGTAAAGCCCATGGGCCTGAAATAGACAGAAGTGTCACGATGACCCAAAGGCAAAGTTAAGGACATCACTCGACTATTAAAGATATAATTTAATTTAATTTATTAATTATTATTAATAATATACTTGTTCATTTTTTTTAGTTGAACAACAAATCTCCATGAGATGATTTAAACCCATTACTTTTTTTATCATCCTATAATATTTTGTAGTCAAGAAAATCCAAAAGAATTGCTAAAAATATGTAGAGATTAAGATTAAGACACTTTTATTTAGATAAACGTGGTTAGTAAAATGAAAAAGAACTTTTCTTTAAAGAAATCTTCACATGAGAATTGGAACTTGAAATTAATTAAAATTTACTAATTTTCTGTTCTTCTGGATCTGCCCATGTGATCCTGTTTTAAAAGAAAAAAAAGAAAATTAATTTTTTAAAAAGGCACATGCTGACACTGAAACTATTGTATTTCCAAGATCATGGCCAGTTTTATTTCAGAAAGGGAAGGGTTCATTCAATTCTTCATAAATGATTTAGATTCTGATTCTGAACAAATTAACTCAACCGCTCTGTCAGAATATATCTCACTAATTTAATTCATAGTATTTTTTTGGATAATGAAATTGCAGAGCCTCGTGTGCTTCAATTTGGTTATGATAGACAGAAGATTATGATAAACAGTAGGTTTGGGTGTTTGAGAGGTAAGTTATTATAACAGAGATTATGATAAATGGTGTTTGATGAGTTGATTATGTAACAAAAAGTAATATATGTAAGGTTTAAATAAACGGGCACTTACGTTTAGGTAACTACCGTTTATAATAAAAGGTGGGCAAACATTGGTTGGGTTATTATAACCAACCTAGCCGTTTACATAAACGGGGGCCCAAACACACCCTAAAAAACAATCATAAACATTGTATAGTCTGATTCAATTTCACAAAAGTTACTAGTTTGATTTAGTTTTAGATTCTCAAAGTTGATTTGTTCATAAATAGAGCAAACAAGTTTCACATACAGCTGAAACATCACAAGTTTGGTTAATTGATGATTTGATCATAATAAATAAGCAAAGAAGCAGTAAGAGATATCACAGAAGAATCAAGGATTATCTCTATATATTGAAAATCAGTAACTTAATTACAAAAATTAACCACATTTAAGATACAGATTACACAAACTTGGTACAGGATTTACCTCAAATGTTTTCTGCTACGATAGCTGAATACAAAAGGAAGAACAAGCCAACACGGAGAGGAACGACAGACCAGATTTCACCAGAATCATCAAAAGAAAAGGTCTCACAAAGAGATTAATGAAGTTTACCCTACGGATTCGAGATTACGATCGAACCAAGATGAGGAGCTTTCCCCTTATTTTGAGCTGTGGATGAGAGTTTTATGTAGCTTACTTTTGGTTTTGTTCTACTTTAGCTCTGATCTTCTGTTCCAACACTGCTATCTCGGTCTCGAGGCTGAACATTCTATTTAGAGCGTGCATGTTCTCCAACGTCTCACTTAAAGTCCTGCTGTCGCTCCCGTCGCATCTCAAATGCTGCATAGGACCATGAAGCAGCTTGTTAACTATACCTCGACTAAGATCGTCCACGGCTCGTCGAGTTTTCTTCGGGATATCATCACCCATCTTTGATAGACATTTCTCTAATTCTGCAGTTCTGAGTCTTTCAGCATAGGACCTTAGCTTCTTGATGGTTGGAACAGTCTCCAATGAGTCCCTCCAAGCTTCAAATTGTTTGGATTCTTCGGTGATAATTGATTGTGCTTCCATTGCTTTTCGAAGCCGATCCTCCTTGTTTGCAGCAACTACTTCCTTAAGGTCATCGACATTGTAAACTCGAACATCTTCTAGATCATTGATACATGCTCCGACATTTCGAGGAACGGAGATATCGATGAAAAGCCTTGAGCCTCCAACATCATGTCCAACAGGAGGGAGATCCTTAACCTGCTCTTTTGTAAACAAAAGGCTTTCAGAAGCAGTGCTGGTAAATATCACATCCGCTTCAGCAGTACAACTAAGCATTTCCGTGAGGGGCTTGTAGATTATCTCGACATCCTTCATCTCCTCGCAGATGGCTGCGACTCGCTCTTCAGACCGATTCACAACAACCATCTTTGTGCAGCCTTTAGCTACCAAATGTTTGATCACAAGCTTCCCCATCTTACCAGCTCCAATCACCAGCATTCTGGCAGTGGCATGTGAGGCTTCAGGAAGCTTCATCAAGGCTAATTCTACAGCAGCAGAACTCACAGAAACAGCTCCAGCAGCGATATTAGTTTCCGTCCTCACCCGTTTACCCACCGTGATCGCGTGTTTGAAAAGCCCACTAATATTTCTTCCAAATCCTGCAACACCTTGTCCAACTTTGACAACTTGTTTAACCTGAGCAAGGATTTGGCCTTCTCCTAAGACAAGAGAGTCTAGTCCTGCTGAAACTTCGAAAATATGTTGTGTAGCATCGTTGTTGTACAGTAAAAACCGGTGCTGGGAAATCTCTGAAACCGGGATTCCACTTGTCTGAAAATAACAGCAAGAAGAATATAACCATCTATTCTTACTATTTCATTCCTTACAAAACATCAATCAAAATTGAAAATATGTTCTTCACTGGTGCTGGTCTGAATCAAAAGATACAAAGTATTGAGCTGACACAAGTTCAGGAGTGAATACATACAATCCTTTCCTAATCTTTCTTTAGTAGTGACTGTTCGCTAATCTCACACAAAGTAACTACTATCTAGCCTTATCATTTCAACATAAATCAACTTGTAAGATATTTAATCATAGTAGTACAACAATAATTGGGGATTGAGAAATTCAAACATGTGACATCTTGGTCGAAAATACATGTCAATTACTGTTAGGCTAAACCCACTATGGCAACAACTACCACGATTAAAATCCATGAAGCTTACAGAAATATCAAAGCTGCAACATGGAAATGTATGCTTGATAAACATAGAAGAGCAAACAAAACCACAAGACATAATCAAACATGAATGAGGAGTCTACTAGGATTATGAATGAATCTTTATAGATAAACATCAATATTTCAGCATCCAAAAGTTTAAACAACGAGAAAGATGAAACCTTAGACATCCATTCAGTCACTTCTTTAACTCCACGATGCTGAGATAGAGCAACAACATAAATCTCCATCCTGTTGCAGGTGCTAAGTACGGCTGCTTCTTCGATATGGTTCAAGCCACAGAGCTCTCCTATGGCACGAGGCCACTCCGCCTCCGGAATGGCAAGCTTTTCTCTCATTTCAACAGGTGTCGTATGGATACTAAGCCCAATCACAACAATGCTGCTTCTTTCCTTTGTATATCCTAATTCCATACAAAACAAACTCAAAAAATTCAATACGCTCTCAAATTTGGTAATCCTTTTCAAAACTCCCATCATGTAGCATTTCCAAAAAGAAACTCAAACAGATACCCAAAAGCTAATTAAGGAAGTTCAACAGATACAAACAACCAAAAACAGAATTGGAATTTCAGAACAATGAATCATGATCAGAATCCTATAGCACATTGAAGCATAGTAAAAGTCTTTCATAAACACATTGTTGAAAAGTCTACTAATAAAACGGTTTCTCTCCTCCGCCCGTGTACGTAGTCAACACAACGACTTGTCTCGGGTGTTCTTATTCTCGATTGTCGTTTACGATTCTCACATAACAACGCAGAAATTACAAAAAATGGTAAATACATACTGTCAGCAGCAGAGGTTTTGAGCTGTTCAAGTGCAGAGAGATTGGAAGGAGATTTAGCTCGATCAATTTCATCATTCTGAACCGAAACATCAGAAGAAGAAGAAGAAGCAACCTCGCACCTGACAGGGCTAAAAAACGAAACCCCATTTCTCAGAAACAGAAATCTCCTGCTCCGATTGGATTGGCAGAAAATGGGCAGCTGAAAAGAAGACGAACCCTTCGTCGAGGAAGAGGTTGAGGCCGATTTGAGCAAAAGGGATTCGAATTTGGCGCCGGAAAAAGTGGTTGAAACAGCCATTGAAAGGAATCTCAAAACCCAGAAAGGCCAAGAGATTTGGGAATTGAAATGGGGTCTGGGCTGTTCTTCAACCAAAATGGCGAAGCTCGTGAAATGGGACGAAATGCAGAAAAGTAAGAGCTGGTGGGTAGAAAAACAAAAAAATTGAGGAGTTTTGGGAATTGGGGAATTAGGGATTTGGAATCAGAATTAGGGATTTGAAGATTTTGTGATTTATTTGCGTTGTGATTGGCGGATGGAACACACACCTTTATCCATAATCATTTGCAGCCTCTAATCTTCACCCTGTCCTCATCCTTTTAGGGTCCCCTCCCCTAATAATCATTTTTAAGACCTTTTTTTTTTAATTACTTTTTTTAAGTATAAATTAGAAAAAGAGATTACAATTATCGATTATCGAATTTTAGAGTGAAAATTGATTAATATTAAATAAAATAATTAATTGTGTTATCATTTTTAAAAAAAATAAATTTCTCTAAATTACACAATAACTTGTTTTTTTATGGAATTCAACCATAGAACTCCTGACTAATGCCGATAGGATTGTAACTTTTTTAAATTTATTTTTTTAAAAAAGATATGTGAGTGTCTCGATTAGTTTAGACACAATACAATTATTGTTATGAGATATTTCATCTGACCCTATAATCCTAATAAAACTTATAAATAATTAATTTATAAATAGGTGATCATCATAAGTTCAATCTACGTTCTTTTGATTTTTTTATTATCCTTTTAACTGCTATAGTATATGAATTCGAATTTATAATTTCAAAATTATTTGATTACATTTGAACGAAATTCTTAGCATTTGTATTTCAAAATTGTCAATTTTTGGAACTATACCATCACCTTTCATATATTTTTTGAAACTATCTTCACCTTTCAATTTTAGTTTGGAATCCTTGAAAATATCATCTTCCTACGAACATGTATAGGTGGTGAAATGTTAGACACACAACCATCGATATCGAATAATAATACATTTTTAGCTTCATTTATTTGTATATATGTATATAATATTGGAAAATATTGTTCAACTAAAGCTATGGCGAGTATAATTTAATTGAAATAAAATGTGTGTGAATGATTTTTTGAATTCAACAATAATAGGAGGTAGGAAGATTCAAACCGATAATCTTTTGTGACTTTGTCATATAAGATATCGCCGAAGCACTACTCCTTTTGACATGTGTTTGATGATTAAAAAATCATGAATTTAAATTTTTCATCATTAATTATCGTTGAACTTTAAAAAAAAAAGAGAGAAGATTTTTCATATATAATAAAAGAAATATATATGAAGAGCAAAGAAATTTGTACAAAGAAGAAAATTGGTGCAGACTTAGTAAAAAGACAAAAAAATTTATACGTATGATAACTCCAATAAGTATTCTTCAATCAGTGTAGATATAATTTTTAATCAATATCTTAAATAGTCTTCAATATATCTGATAGTTTTTAATCAAGAGATTCAAAATTAAAATATGTAAAAAAAAAAGTTCAAAATTTTAGTATGGATGAAATATTTGTAAAAATTGCTATAATAAGAAATAAACAATAAAAAAAAGTTGCCGGAAATTCCCTTAAAAAAGCCAAAAAAGGTTAAAATAATATTTGGGAATATTCTTTATGAATATTTGAAAAGAGATAAGATGAGAAGAGATTGGGGGAGTAAAGATTTGTGATAGGGATTGGTTCATAGGATTTCAGTTCCTGTGTTAGCCACAATTTTCTCACAAACTCTGACGTGGACAAAAGTGTGGCACTCACAATTCATCTCAATTATATACATTCTCTCTTTTTCTTTTTTTGAAAAAGTATACATTCTAATTTACTTTGCAATCTCCACCACTAAATAATTTAATAATTATTTTATTTACTGACCTTATAATATTTGTCATAAGATCAATAGTTTTATAGATATTACTTATAAACTTAATTTCCATTTTGATACATTCTTATGAATATTTCACTATGCTTTGATTTCCAATTATATCATCATCAAGAAATGTCATTATAGATTAAATTTATCACTTTATGCACCACAAGACCTTCTTTGATCATTAGGTCACTTCACGATAAGTACACTAAGTGTTGTGATCATATCAATTGGAGATTAGAAAAATGGTAGTATAAGAATTAGAATATAGAATCTAATATAAATTCTTTCACATATTTATGGATTAGGGTAATAAACTTTTTAGACTTATTTGCGTAGGCTATAAATTTTGTCCAACTCAAAGTGTTTAAATTATATGAAATAGTTGGAATAAGTTTAGTTTGAATTACTCAAATTTTTTCTTTTAATATTCTAATTAAAACCCAAAAAGAGGAAAAGATTCAATGTGGTTTCCTTGAGACCAAAGCAGAGAACAAAAACACTCAACTGGCTATCAGTTATACACAGACACATGTACATGAGATATCAAAATAAACACATGGCATTTGGCAATGCCAATATTCTCTTGAATTAAACACTATGATGGTTGATGAATGTTTAAGGTTTCCCTAAGAAGCAAAACTTTGGCTTAACAAATCCTCATTAAGGTCCTGAATTTAGTAAAAATTGAGGTGGATTCCAAGTTATGGTTGTTGTGTTGGAGCTGTTTTGATGAGCTATTATTTTCTGATTTTTATACATTTTGGCATCTAAATTGAAATTCATCATGCCTTTTTTTAATGATATCTTGGATTTGCTTTTCTACCAAATCATGGATTTTCTTTTCTAAGTTTTGAGACTAAATTGGAGAATTTGTATATGATTTATAGATTAAGAGTTTTTGTTGTCATTACAAGATTGAGTTTGTGTATATACTTTTTTTAGTTCAACATTTTTGGATGGTGAGTTTCAAACATTTAACATTTTTTTTTGTAAGATGTGAGTGTCTGAAATCAGTTTGTGTGCTCCTCGATTATTCTCACAAGACATACTATCTAATATTAAACCGATTAAATTTTACTCACATCGGCAAGAGTTTGGATGTTTAATGTTGGGTTAGAGTGATTTTTCACTTATAGGTTTATGAACTACAATGATTTGAGATATTTTTACAAGTAGGGTGTGTTTGGAGCATCGGTTTGGTTATGATAGACGGAAGGTTATGATAAACCGTGAATTATTATAAATGGTGTTTGAAGGGCAAGTTACTATAACATGGATTATGATAAACGGTGTTTGAGGGGTTGGTTATATAAAAAAAAAATATTTATATATATGTAAGATTTAGATAAACGGGCACGCAAGTTTAGGTAACCACTGTTTATAATAAATGGTGGGACAAACATCAGTTGAGTTATTATAACCAACCCGACTGTTTACATAAACGGGGCCCCAAACACATCCTAAGGATTTTGAATATTTAGGTAAAGTTGGACTTTGATCTAACGTTTTCAAATATAGTTCTAAGCCTGATCACTATGCTATTTTCATCTGTCTGTTTTTAATAAAAACATATAGATTCACTTTAATTCAATGCCCAACTATAGAATTTCTCATAAATGTAACTTTTTGACAATATGCAAGTTGGGATACAAAATTTTTTATCTTAAAGGTTGACCTTACAAGTTTTATGCCAGTACTACGTTCATTTTGACAAAAATATTTATTGTGAAACGTAACACAACCTACTAAAAGTTGATAAGTTGTGAAAAGGTACATTTTTTTTATTACCGCAATTAAATAAAGTCACTACAATTAATAAACAAACCTAAGAGTCTGAAGAACTATCCAGATCCAATACAAACAAAAAAGAGCATTTGGTTGTTGAACTTGGAGGGATAACTTAAAAGGATAAACAATTGAGAATTATGTAAATCAAATGAACAATATCTAATAATTTCTCTAAAGTAGAGCTATGAACACTATACTTGATAGCAATGGGCATCAAAATGTGGCGCTAGTTTCGCTGGTAGACAGAGAGGGCACGTCCGGTTTCGCCAGAGGAGATCTGTTGCTTCTGATATCAAGACCCTGTAATCGACCGAGAGGATCGCTCTGCATAGTATCAACGAATCGATGTGTATTCGACTGATGATGCATTGACATGTTTGATGGCAGCTGCATATTGTGGGTGCTAGCTAAAACTGGTTGCTGATGAAGGGGAAAGAAACTCGATGCTAAATATGGCATTTGAGGCATTATTCCCAAGTTGAAGAAATCGGAGCCGCTCGATGTCTCTCCCGTGGCAAATTTGATCCTCTCAACTTCCTTCTTTAGTGCATCATTCAAGGCTGTGGCACATTCACAGAAAATATATTAATGAAATTGAACCACGAGTTTGGACTACCTACATAGAAAATAATTTTTTACGAGTTTCCTTGACATTCAGATGTTGAAGTGTAAGGAAAGTATGTCTCATGAGAATAGTCAAGGTGAGCGTAAGTTGGCCCGGACACTCATAGATATCAAACAAAAATAATAGAGAAAATTGCCTTTTAGTCCCTAGGTTTGAGATCTAATTTCAATTTGGTCCCTAGGTTTCGAAATTGAAATTTTTTACATCTAACATTTCAATAATGCTCACTTTTAGCCTACACTTTTTTAGTTTACTTTTATACTTATTTTCTTTTAAAAATTAAATTCACGTGAAAACTAAAATAATTATTTCATCAATATATTGAAATTTAAAATTAGTTTAATCATCATTTTAGTCTTCTATGTAACTAACGATTTTATTATCTCATAGACAAAAAGTGAGCATTATTGAAATATAGGGGATTAAATTATTAAATTTTGAAACCTAGGGACCAAATCGAAACTTCCCCCAAACCTAAAGACTAAAAAAATGGATTTCTGAAGAAGGTAAAGATAGCAGGGAAATGTCTTCGAGTTTGTGCAATACAAGTGATCTACAAAGTGGCAAGTGCTTACCATCTCGCAAATGAGCCTGTTGTTCCATAGCCTGCAACCGGAACTTAAGTTCTGCATTTTCAGTACCAAGACCAGTTGTATCCCTCTGTCCAAAAAGAAAAAGAAAATATAGAATTGGGTTATTCTTCATGTTTATTACTAAATTTTTTTTGAAACAAGGGTAATCACGCCGGTTCCTGAGCATGTTTATTACTAAATTAGATAACATGAAAGGCTATATATATTCTTAAGATGGCGCTGGCCTTGACGAGAAAGGGGCATGGAATCAGTGAACGGGTGCATTATACTGCATTTAGCTTTATTTCTTATTGAAAACACTTCAACGCGCATAACTTCGTAAAGTTATGGCTATGAAAATGAGGACCAATCTGTTCAGCTACTTAAACAACAAGAAATTAGAAGTAGATGCATCTCACAAAACCATGAAACTTTTTTGTTTCTTGACATCAAAATGCAAGCCACGAAAGGAACTAGAAGACAAATACTACTTGATCAATATTAAAATTTCAAAATGAGTTGAAATTATGTTGATCTATTTACTACCAAAAGCTTTTAAAGGTGAAAGATTGACTTCGATTAATTAGCAACAAACCTGGAACAGCGTGAGTTGAGCTGAAAGAGTTGTTGCCTCTGTTTGAAGGGTGCGAACTTTGTGCTCAAGCTCCTGTATGTATCGTGATTTCCTCTCTTTAGAACGGACAGCAGACTGTCGATTGGCCAAAATCCTACACAGGATAACATGAGGAACGACTCAGAACAGATTTCCTAGCTGAAGATGGTTGAAAGTGCGGAATGCTAAAATGAAGCCATGTCAGGTAACCTTATTAGTTATTATATCTCTTCAAGTTATTATTTTTATCCATGCAGAAGTGAAAAGCTATAAAGATGTGTAGAGGGCAAAAATTTGACTGAATAGGTGTGTAGATCATTGATGCATGTGGATAAGTTTGTTATTTTTCAACTGATATCTCACCCCTGCCCCCACATCACAATCATTCCAAGATGCCCTTTTAGACAATGTGTTTTGGTAATTACACCATGCAGAGACTATTCTGTGCCCACAACTCATGAGCACAGTAAAGCATATCGTATGAGTACCTTGAAGTTCTTCTTCCTTCCAGAATATCGCATAATATGGAAATGAGGCGTATATAGAGAAGAAACGAAAGGCAAAGCAAGCTAAAATAGTACTGTTTGCAGACCTGAATATATGAATGTTGGAAGTCAACTTTTAAGGAGATGTTTGTCTATGTCCTTGAGTTCATGTCTTGAGTGTATCGTTAAAAAGGGGGACTAAAGGAAAAGAGAGATTTTTTTGCCGTCATTGTTAAAACCAACTTTTGCCGACCTCAACTATTCTCACAGAATAATGGCCTGACCCTACTATATTTGATTACTAAGGTAACTTGTATGAAATTATTTTTTAGGATAGGTGGCCACCATAGATAGATTGAACCCATTCCCTTGAGTCTTTTATGATTTCAAAATTCTTATTTGACCACTAGACTAATCATAATGGTTAAAGGAAATGAGCGATTTTTTTTTTTTTTTTGGAGTAAGTATGGAAGGCGAAATGTTTTTTTCCTCTATGCTTTGTCTTTTAATCTCTCCGACACAACTTTTCAAAATCTTCCTACGTTTTCCCATTCTCAGAATTTCTATTTCCATGAAAAGCTCCTTTAGATTCACCTAAGAAACAATTTTATTAATAGCATGGAGAAAAAGGGAAAGACCCCAACATAAAGAAATTACCAAAAGGTCTACCAACAAGTGTGAAAAGAAATGTACATGATAATTCCATTTGCAGCACAACGAAAAAGTATAGTTTCCCAGAAAACCTCAAAAAAGAAAACCATCCCTCTCCAGCCAAACAGACGAAAAAGCAAAAGTCCTTGTCTTTGGAAAGGGGGACTATACAAATGAGAGTAAAAAGAGTACGAATGATGTCAAGATTGACCCAGTCAAAGGATATGAAAATAATACACCAAAACCACCGGGCATAACGACAGAGAAAGGAAAGATAGTTCTAAGTTTCATCATTAGACTTGCAAAGGTGCCAGGTGGAGTGGAACTCATTAGAGCAGAGATAGAAATTAGAAAGCTTTTTCTGGATCTTATCATTAAGTGTAAATTCTGCCTAATAAATACTCTCACAAGAAAACAAACCTTAGTTTTTCTTTTACCGTCATTTCTACCTCCTTGCATAGACGAGAATGAACAAGAACATTGTCTTGAATGAGATTCATAAGAGAGGTTTTCTAGTAAGAAGTCGAGAATTATAACCATCATAGATTTTTTTTTTTTGAAAACCGGAAAATCGGAGCTTCGCTCCACTATACCCGGAGCACCACTGGTCCGTCCCCATACTGTGGCACCAGGATACTTCAAAGGGTATTCTAGTTTAAACGCTTTCCAGCGGCCTCGAACTAGGGATCTCTCAAGAAAACATGTCTTGAACTCCTTAGCCTCAACTGCTGAGTTGTCCCTTGGGGACTATAACCATCATAGATTGCTCTAGTAGTCAAGGGTCTTGGAGGCCGGATCAATCCATGATGACATCTAGGTCGGACTATGTATCTCATGAGAAAAGTTGTCTCAGATACTCACGAATATCAGAAAAAGAAAGGGCAGAGCTATCACAATACCCATATGATAATTTTTAGATTTCTCCTTGGTCTAGTTACTCTTTACATACTCTCACTTTCAAGCCATTTCCAGCTTCCCTTCTCAACTCTTCCCTAAAATCTAGTTTACCAATTGCTCACTCGATATGTTCTTTTTTCTTCCTACATGTTTTTGGTGTAGAAAATCTTACATTAGTGTTAGCAGATTCGAGTCCACCCAGTAAAATTGAGGGATCTATTTCCAAATCCCTTAGAAGAAGAAAGAGGTCCAGTTTCATTTAGGAATGGCGAATCAACAATCAATTTAAAAGTAAAGAAATCTCAGTAGCAGAAAACAGTAATCAATTGAACCAAGAACGAAAAACGAACAAACGCAAGAGAGAGTGAGACCTTTTGGCGCGCTTGGGATCAAGAGTCCAAAGCTCGGCTAGTTTATCAGGCGGCATTGCTTTCTTGGCGTCCAATACATCCCCAAACGCACTGGTAGAAGCACAACCATCAACCGAGCTGCTGTATCGATGCCTAGGTCTAGGATTGTTCAGGTTCCGAGCCTCGAAATCAGCAGAGGTGGCAGAGCCAAGCTTGTCGACGTCGATGAAGGTGGAGAAGAGGATGTCGTCCTCAGATCCGATCTCGGCGATGAAGGGATCGGAAGAAGAGAGATCCGTGATGTCATCGGGGAAGCGGAAGCTGAGTTCGGAGTGGGCTCGGCGGTGGTGAGGGCTGGTGGAAGCGGACGGCGGCGGCGGCGGTGGTGGGAGATGAGGGTTGGGCGTTGCAGCATTGTCGCCGGAGATGGAGTGATCGGAGTTGGGGTTTGGCGGCGGATCTTGCATTTGCGTTATTACGGTAGTTTCGAGGAAGATGGCGCTGTAGTGCCAGCCATTTGTCTCCAATCACCCACCTCTTTTACTTAATCAAATCTCTAATTTTTATATTTTCTATTATATATAATTCAAGTAAAAAAAAATAATAATAAAATAAAACATCACATTCTCTTAATTACGAAAATGTAATTATTAAGGGTGTGTTTGAACCGGTTTATGTAAAAGGCCGGGTTGGTTATAATAACTCAATCGATGTTTGCCCACTGTTTATTATAAATTTTGATGAACTTGCGTGTCCATTTATCTAAATCTTAGATAATTTACTTCTTGTTACATAACCAACATCTCAAACACCATTTTATCATACTTCATGTTATAATAACTTGCTTCTCAAACACCATTTATAATGACTTATGGTTATCTTAACCAAATGGATGCTCCAAACACGCATTAAGTCATTTAAAATGGGACTGAGTCTTTATTTCTTTTTTCGTGGAATTAAAATGATTAACACCAAAGCAGATAACCAATTGCATCAACTAATCATATGGGTGTTTTGACCTAATTATATGTGTGTTTTCACATTTATCTCAGTTACAATTAAAGTTACTGTTCTTGGCTCTATACTCTTATATTTAAATTAGATCTAGTCATATTATACTCATACAATACATTGACGGTATTATTTTGATATTATATAGAACAATATGGTTGTGAGTTAAAATTGATAATGATCATCTAAGGGATGATTGAATTTTGGAGTCAGGTATATGAGAAATGGTAAGAAGTTGAGATTTTTTTTTTTTTTTTTTGACATTAGGAGTTGAGAATTTCTAACCTTGTTTTTAATACATCACAACCTCTCTTCTAACATTCCATCAAATCTCATCTAATTCTCGGCCATATAATATAAAATAAAATATATAAATAATAAATTGGTATAAATATGCAATAGTTACAATAAAAAAATTGATCTAAAATAGAAATTAAAAAAAAAAATATATATATATATATATATATTAAAAAAAAGTTCAAACATAGCAGTCAAGATTCTTATCTCGTGATAATTAACGTACAATAACGGATAACGGATTAATTTTGAGTGAGCAAGAACCTTTAATTTGGTTTTCTTTATATATATATTTTCTATATATATATATATATATATATATATATATATATATATATATATATATATATATATATATATATATATATATATTTGAATGTAGCACCTCTAAAATAAAAATGTGTGATGTGGCAAGACGGGCACATGAAATGAAATCCATTTATTTTTTTTCCATATAACTAAACAAAATAGAGCCAAATTGAATTATGAATTATATAAAATTAACGAAACAAAGAAAAAAAAAATGAAACTTGCAAACCAAGAAAAGGGAAAAAAAAAAGAAAAAAAAAGGGAAAGGCTAAAACGGTAAATGGTGGCGGTGAGCGGGAGAATGGGAATGGGGGGACGACATGACGGCGAAACGGGAGCTGTAAACGGCGGAAACATCCACGCTGGTTGTGGCCGGCGGGGCCCACGGGCTCTGGCTTGCTGACGTCATGCTCATTCCGCCGCCGCAGCCTCTCGCCGGAGCTCTCTCCCCTTTCCGGCGAGGCCCTCTCTCCGCCCACCTCAGCTCCGCCTGCTTCACCGCCGTCGAGTACCTCCAGCCGAAGCACCCCACATCCCCTGCCTTCTCTATGTACCTGTTATTACATTTTCAAATTCAATGTTCAAATACCATTTTGTCCCCACGGAGATTAATAACAGTGCTTGTTTGAAGATTAAAATTAATAGTAGTTGAATGACAATTTTGATGTAAAGTTTAGTAAAATTTAATGTGAGACTTGATAAAGGAATTAAAAATGAGTTGAAGAGTCGTTAACAGTGTTGTTTACTACAAACGATAGTTTTTGAAGAGTGGTGCCAAATAATCGTTTGGATGTAGTCTTTGTTTAGAAGATTTAGAGTCAAAATTTTGTTTGGGTGTAGACTTAAAATGAGTAGTTATTTTTAGTAGTTAAAAAATAAATTATTACAAATGAGTTGTTAGAAATGATTGAATAGTTATAAATAAATGATTAGAAATAACGGTTATTTTTAAAAGTAAAAATGAAAAAACATTAGTAAAAACTCTGTTTGGTTGTAAATTTTCGAGGAGGAGTTAATAAATCATAAAACTAAATTCTACCTAAATATGCCAAACAAACAGCCCCAAAAATTTGTTCCATGGACTTTTTTATTTTCTTCTTTCAAATATAACTGAAAAACTTAGAACTTTTCTCCTCTGTACTTCACTCCCTCTCTAAAGGCCCAAGAGATGCATGGTAAGACCCAGGACTTGTCACCTACCTCAATGTCTAATTTTAATCCTTGAAGTTTTAAAGCCGTCCCATTTGGATACCTAAACTTTTGAATATTCAATTTTAGTTCCTACCATTTAAAAGAAAATTAAAATGGATCCTTACTAAAAAAATTTTGTTAATTTTGCATTAAAAACTACCTGTCTTTATAATTTTTAGACATATTTTCGTTTACATGTGATAAAATTATTAACAATATTGAAAAAATTGCAATTAATACTAACTTCATATTCATAGAAGGAACTAATTTTACACTTTATTTTAGGATAACTTACAAGATTATTCAAATTCAAAAAATAATTATAAATATAATCCCTTCGAAAAAAATTAGTAACCATAGTCATTGGTATTAATAGTAATACTTTATTGATAATACAAAATAGATTAATGGGTATTTATAATTCGATATTAATAATTATAGATGCAAATATTTTAAAATTTGATTATATTTACAATTATTTCGTGAAAAGAGCGATATAATTTCCCATTTTTAAAATTTTAAGGATTAAAATCGAATATTTAAAAGTCTAGGAACCAAAACGGAATAAATTTGAAAATTCATATATTAAAATAAAACTAGCGAAAATCTAGGGATAAAAACAAATTTTAAAATTTAGGGAACAAAATGGTAATGTAACCGATAATTAAATTTATCGCAATCTTTGGATTTAAGTTTTTGGGTTGATGGGTGATTTAATAAGATTAATTTTGAATATTTCTGAAATATTCAAGCCTATAAATGAAGAGGGTTCAAATACTGGGAAACATTTGGTTTAAAATTCAGTTACCTTTGGCTAAATTTTCTTCCCAAACACTCTATGCATTTTCTTCCCTCTGTCATCTCCCCCATCCCAATTCTGACACATTGCCGGCAGTAAACTCTTCCACAGACCTGACAAATTAACAGTATTATCAGTTTGGTTTGCTCTGTACATATGTTTTTGTGTTTGTAATGAATGCATGCATACCAGGCAACGATGTCGGAAGATATAGATGTAGGTGGTGCAATTGGCACAGATATTCGAGTGAGGAATCCCGGGGCGGCGCCTCGCTGGCGTGGCTCTGTGATGCTGATACATGGAGTTCATGCCACTGATGCGGCTTGCCTCTTCGTATGCCGCACTGTACTCGAAAGCTGGCCTCAACCCACCTACATTCTTATGTTCGTGCTCATGCTCCGACTTTGGACGGTCGCTGGCAATGGCATGCGGCGACCCATCACTCCCACCGACCTGCGCGCTCGGATGGAGGCTGATTTTGGCGGCAGTGTGGGAGTGCTGGTTGGCTGCTTGCAGAGCTCTGTTGAAGTCTAGGCTGGGCAGTTTGGTTAATGGGGTGCTCTGATTATCTCTGATTGGTGTTGGGGTTGGGATTTGGATTGATGGGTTACCTTTTTTCTTTTCGAAAGAAGTGTTGGACTGAAGACTTACATCTGTGAAATGTCGAAAAGTGAGGTTGACCGAGTCGTCTGGCACGCCTTCGTAGATAGCTTCAAGCTCCATTCTTGCCTTTCTGAACCCTCCATCATCCATGGCAGATTAGATTCCAAACACTTCAAAAGAGACTGTTTTTATAAGTCAGAACCATTGGCTCTTTGAACTAAAGCCAAAAGCTTGGCCGGTATTTGCCATGCAGGACTGTTTCCTACAACATTTTCTTTGACTCAAACAAGATAAAATATATCAATAATCTCGATCATATCGATTAGATAAAGATGAATGAATAAAATAAATGAATGTTTGGTTCTCATAATGATATTGAAAGCTAAGAAATAGAAATGGTCAAAAGACAAAACCTGAGCTTTAGGAATCTTTTCACAGCACTCGGCCAAGAAAGAAACAGCTCCTCGGCCGGACTATTTAAAAATCCACAAAGCCCACTTGTCCTGCTCTGTCATTAACCTGATATTTGAAGAACCTGCAGAACTCTTAAAAGTTTGGTCAACTACAATCTGAGAGAAATTCATGAATTCTTTTAACAAATTACAATATCAATAACCAAAGCTGCAATTTAAAACGCAATATGTCATTCACTCACAAGCTTTAGCTTACAATATTATGCAATATATCTCTTGTGCAATTGAAAGTATCCAACATGTCTGTATCACTGGTAAACTTGGCAAGCTACATCATATAATAAAATGGCTCCTTGTCGCAAAAAGGAGGAGCGAGAAGTGAGGCCGAGAGATCAATCAATGAACAACTCGTATGATAAACTAAGAATGTATATGTTTCAGTTATTTATTTATATACCATGTGAGTAAGAGTAAAGAGTAAAAAGAAAAGGAAAAAAAAACACCAAAAATGGTTTGCAATCTCAATGGTTTTCTCTGCATCCATCACTTGTGCTCTCGTGTGCTGATCCTTGATACCCTTCTTCAGAAAAGGGTATTTCACTCTCAACGGTACTTGGTTGACTGGTATGCGGCTCACTCGCGACGTTGGAGACGCCAACTTGCTTTGAATGGGTATCTAAAGGTTGGCTGGCAGCTTCAACCAGACTCATCATGCTTAAACCTGCTACCTCCAGTTGCATGTCCTCACGGTTGGGGTCACAGTTCAAGTCAATTTGCCCGCTGCTATTTGCAGCCTCATCTTTTATCCTGCTCTGACTTCCTTCGTTCTCTGTATGGTTTGTTTGCAGAGATGTAACCCTCAGCGTTCCACTCGTTCCCGTTTCGTTAAATTGTGGATTCTCATCCTTAAGCAGAGTTTCTCCTTCCTGTTCGGATTGGCGTTTCTTCTTGCGCAGCATGAGCGTTTTAAAACGGCGTTTTACAGTCAAGCAGACATTGCATGTGCATGTGGATTTATGCTTTCCCTTCCCACTTGGAGGCTGAATGCACACAATGCAAGTGCATCCTCGCCGGTGTCTAGGATGCCTAGTCGTTGTACCTAGTTCCTGCAAGTCGGCCATACTATCACCCAAAACAGCAGCACTGGCCAGCGCATCCAAACCAGAAGGCTCGAGTTCTTGAGCAGACTTCTGGCTCTTCATGATTTTACGTTTCTTAAAATCTGGCATATATAAAGTGAAAAGGAGATCAGGCAAGGCATAAGACATTTTCCTAATGGACATTTTAATTCCAAAACAACATTTTAGTTTCAAATGACAGCTCAATGAAGTGCAGTGAACGAAGGACAAAAGTAGCATGGTTAATATTGACATCACAACCATTCCACTGATTTTCAATCAGTCTGACGTCAAGGGATCTGTATTCCAATTCTTGCATCTCAACTTACACAATCAAGTCGGCCGTTTGAGGCGTTCACTCGACAAACTTCTGCTACATAAACACACAGGACAGAAATTTCATCTAGCTTTTATGCAATGTTTACATTCATGTGCAAGTGCAACTAAATGCAGCTAAAACTACTATCAAAATGCACCAAATCATTTAATTAAGATATATGTATACAATCTTCCTCATATTCCTAACCAGCATTCCTTGCCAGATTTCACCGCCCATCTAGACATGTTAGCATTACAAAATATGTACTCTCAACTATATAGGATTCTCCATAATTATGAGCCAACAGCTTGTATGTATCACTAGAAAGCGTAGTTGGTAGCTCGGTACCTTTACTCGCTCTTAGAAGATTCTCTTGCTCCTTTGTGCTGATCTCTTCTGGTGCAGAACATGTACACCTTGAAATACAAGGTTAAATGCGTCATATAATCTCCTTCTCAAGTCAATGGGGATTATATTTGGATACAAAACCTATAAATCGTGGGAAAACGAGAAACAAAAAGAAAAATATTACACCTGCTCAAATCCCAAATGTTATCCGAACAGGTCCACTTTGGAGGGAGAAGAACATCCACAGGCAACCTCCGCCATTTTGAGCAATCATCACACTGAGCCCATTGTTTCTGTTCCCTGGATTATTTCGGACTAATCAGCATTCAGCAAAAAGAAGCCAACATGCATATTCAAATTTCAAACTACATTTATAAATGGCCACAGATCATTGAAGCTAGATGAAGACTCAACTTTGAGCTTATAAACAGACTTGATGAGAATAATGAGAATAACAAGTTTTCAGTAACATTACAATGGCACTCGATGACTAGAATAAGCCTAAATTCTAATGAAGAGTTTAAAAGCCAAATCTAAATAAATATGAATACTTATTGAGGGTCCAACACTTCCATCATTTTTTGTATGTATAAAATCTTGAACATAAACCTTACCCAGTTGGTCGGGCAGTGAATATAGTCCTCTTGCCAAAAACGGGAGGTTCCTGAATGATTTACAATAGGGTTATGATTCTATGATAAATCAGACGCATAATGATCTCAAATCATTTATAGACAAATAAACACAAAGAAGCCTTGGTTTTCGAGAGAGAACATAAAACCTACATCATACTCTTCAAATTCATGGTCGTCGATAGTCACAATGGTGGGATTTGCACTTGGTGGAGGCCGAAGTAGATCTTGAGCTTCTTCCCACGTGAGTCTTAACTCCAAAGCATCTTCACTATGCATGAGCAACCTCTTGTTTTTAGACCCAATGTTTCGAGCCCCTTTCTTGTCCATGGTTGATATTGGCTGTTGTCCCGAAGCATCATTTGTCCTCCCTCCAAAATTTTCAATTTTATGCAAACTAATATCTCCTTCAGCTACAAAAAAATTGGTCACAGAACAAATAGATGAGGTTGCATCCCAGGAAAATTAGATTAAGGGTTTCTTTTAAGGCGTTCTAGCACTGGGTTTGAAATTATTTTTTATGCTTGATTATCAGCTGGGTTTAGTTATTTTGTAGCCAAATTTTTATCTCTACTGTGAATCGGCAACTATGGTCCCGTTTAATAACCATTTTGTTTTTCGATTTTTATTTATGAAATTAAAGTCTACAACAACTACCTTTCTATACCTTTTTCCTTATTTGGATATCTACATCTTATCTATATTTTAATAAACAAAACCAAAATTTATAAACAAAAAAAAGTAGCTTCCAAAAACTTGTTTATGTTTTTGAAATTTGGTTAGTATTCTCTTACTTTCTTAAGGAAAGATGGAGCACATGCTAGGAATTTTGAATAGAAATAGACTTAAATTTCATAAACAAAAAACAAAAAACAAAATAGTTATCAAACGGGGCCTATATTATGTGTTTTTATGGTTGAATTTCAGATAATGTATTGGTCATTTTTTAGGCAGTTTACTAGCTTTACATTTACGAGGATATAACTTCAACCAACCATTCAAATTTAGGGTTCAACTTGAGGCTTGAAATTGATTCACTCAGCTAGGTATAAAGATAAAGGGCTATGAGCAACCTCTTAAAGGCAAATTCTGAAAGACCCCAGAGAATGAGGTGTCACCCGAATGAGAGCCATTAGGAAGTGTAGAGATCTTGGCAACCTGTTTACTTCACCTTTTCGTCAATCCACTAAAACAAAGAAGTATGATGATAAGGAGATGCAAAAAAATTAACGATGAAGAATGAAAAACTTAACCTGTATATCAGTGGAATTTGTTGCTCTTCGAAATCCCATGACTAATTGACCTCCAGGATCTCTCCGACTAAAAGTGACTGCACTAAAATATGATATTTGATAAGAATCAAATTTTTCTCCCCTAAAAGCTTGAGATATTTACTGCTCAAAGTCATATCCTTCAAATTTTAATCCACAATTCCAAGCCAATAAAATTGAACAAAAACAAATGATCTTGAAATTTCAAAAACCCTTCTTAAAACTTCAAGGGCAGGACATAAGTGTTTCTCTCCAAGGTACTTCAGGGTAAGGCTTCTTACAAAAGCATTACACTTCAGAAAATTCTCAACATCACCGTACACCCCTTGAGATGTAGTAGAAAGATTACCAGTATCACCAGCCTGTAATTGCATGGATTGTATGCAAGGGGTTACGCCCTCCAAAACATACATTCTGCTGTTATTGTTAGGCCAAAATCTGAACTGAAACGTCCATTCATTCCCCTTAACATCTTGAATCCTAACTGGAAGACCCTCTGATTGAGAGATAGGGGGAAAATATGCCTGCAGTGCAATTTAAGAAGGATGCATATTATAACAGGGAATACCCCAATAAAATATTTGCAATATGAATAATGAAAATAGAAAACATAAGGTGGTCAAAGAAGGAAAATAAGCCATTCTTACTTCAGCACATGCTTTTGGCAGAACCAAACGACCAATTCGACCAGCATCACTAGCACTCAGCACCTTTTCAAAGAGTGGAACAATAGTAGAATTCAAACTTAAAACATGTTAAGGTACATGATAAATTTGAGTAGTAGGTAAGAGAAAGAAAAAGAGTAATTGCACAAGCAGATGCCATCAAAACAAATCATGAACAACAACAATACTGAAAATAAAAAGGATACTCTCCAGATAATTGTTCTAGCTCTTGGTCAGTAATCCTTGGCCAGTACCTTGGAAGAAGTTGGTTCTTACCTCGACCTTCAGCAGGTGGCCGAGCAATACGCACCAGAGGAGCCATTCCCTTTCTTGTTTCTGAATTAACCGTGATCCCTGTTTTTAAGGGCTTGGGAAAAATTGGACGAGATCTTTGCCCCTGCTGAAATGGCAGGATGCCCTTTTCATCCTCTTCAACTGCACTTCCTGAAAAGGGAACCCCAAAGTTTGGTGTGCCTAATGGAACTCCCAAACTTATATTTAACGATGGCCGACTCAGAGATTCTTGCATATCTTTTAGTTCTAAGTGTGGTCTGCTGGTATCTAGTTTGGAGTACATTATTGAACCAATAGATGACTGGCATTTAACAGGTAGTTTAGTCATATTAAAGAAGCTTGTTCCAACTTCCCTAAATGGGCTCCTGATATTTTCTCTGTTTTGTGCAGGAGATGCACTTCTGTCAACTCTTTGAGATTGCTGCAAATGGTCGGTTTCATTTGTTTCCATAATGTTACACAGTTGTAAAAGCTTTTCCTTGTTAATGCCATTTTGCACCGCTTGATCCTCAACAGAAGCAGGTCGCAGAAGGTCGACATTACCAACTGTCACTGAATCAAAGCCATTAGAAATTTCATCTCTCGCTCTCCGAAGCTGCAATAAAAAGTAATAGAACTCCATATGAACTCAAGCTGCAAATATTATACAAAAAACAGCAATGAACATGAACATTTGATAAAAATGACTGTAATGCTAATCTGTACATGCCGACCCAGTTTTAAATGAACATGAACATTTGTGATAGTAAAAGAGAACTAAATGGCTAGGCTGAAGCACCCCAAAAATTTGAAAATATAATTTCTGAGGAACAAGAAAATATTTCTCTTTGAATAAAAATGAGGGATGCCATTTGGAAGAAAGCATCTATGTTCTACTCCAATACAATCATCGGCCAATCTTTATAACTTTAATTTGAGAAGGATTTTCTCGAAGGAAAAGCCACATTGGTATCCTGTAGGCTTACAGCTTCTAACCACTGTGCCACCCCTTGGGGACAAGGTAACGTTCACATTTCACCAAGACAGTCATAAAGTTATCATCAAAACCACTAACTGATGGTAAAATAACAGCCATTTTGTTTCATGTTAACTCAAAGTTCATTTTATCTGAATTGGAATGCTGCAACCAGCAGAAAAACTGATGTAAAATCCAAGTATAATCTGAAGCTTGCCAACTCAGAAACCAATCTTACCACATCAAGTCGAGATCTTTTCATGCAGCTAGTACACCCAATACCTCCATAATCCAGACATTCAAACATAGACTTAGAAGCTATACATCCACAGTGAATTCTCTGAAAAGGTTAAAAAAATAAAATTATAAAAAAATGGAAGATACAAGAAAATGGATATGGATAGGTACATATTACATACATAGGTACTTAAACACACATATATACTGAGACTAAGAGAGAGCACTTAAAACTAAAGGACATTACCAGTACATTTGGTTACCTTGCCACAAAAACTGCAATCCCTCCAACCAGTTTCCTCCAAGTGAAACTTATCGCAGAAGACTAAATTTTCATAAGCATATCTAAATCACAAACAGTATAAAGAGACAGTGAAGGGATAACAAGATAGAAAATGAAGCGGTAGAAGAGAGTGACATCAGTTTAGCATAGCATAAGTTTCCAATTAATAAAAACTCATTTGGAAAAACATGAAGCTCATTAAAATTAACAACATTACAAACACCATTATTAATTGATAAAAACTTAAGCTTCAATATCTATAGCGAGATGCACATTAAGAGATATAAACTATATGTATGGTAACAGAAGGGAAAGGAAAGCCTCCGCACCATATGAAACTCTGTTATAAAGGTTTCTTTAAATCTGTGATAGAATTTTTCACGGCCAATGAATATCAAACACACCCCTCTCCAAATATAGAATTAGTCAGAAAATAAATCTTTTATTTTTACGTTTATTGGTAAATAAAAATAGAAAATTAAACTTTATGAACCATTTATACATATTATCCTTCTCAATCCGCCCCCTTTGAACAACTCATTTTACAGAGAGAATGTGGAAGCATAATTCAAGAGATGACCATACTTTAAAACTAAATTCTCATCTAATCGGTCAATGTGGATGGATCATCTAATGCCACACACATCCAAATTGAACAAAACATTATAGAAGCTCAATTCAAAGCATTTCGCCAATTCCCCTTCTTCGTTAGAATAGCTGTGGATTGACAGTTGACACTAGGGCCGAAAAATTTCAATCAAAATGGTTTGTAGGAGAGATACCCATTAACAAATCGTAAACGATTTTACCGAATTCAAAAATACAAATGGTTGATTAGTGAGAACAAAAACCATATGGGAAATCTAGATATAGAGAACATAACTAAATTCCCGGAAATGAAAAGGGCAAATAACCAATATTATTAGCAAATGACCAAATCCGAAACCAATGCAAGAGGTAATAAAAAAAACCCTCGAAAAATCAAATCAAAATTAAGAAAAAAGCAGAACAAATATACATAAATATAAACAAAAATATAGATACAGAGAACACAACAAAATTTCCGGAAAGGAAAAGAACAAAAGCCCAAATTAGCAAATGGGCAAATCAATCCTAAACCAATGCAAGAAATAAAAAACAACCCTAGAAAAATCAAGTCAAAATCAAGAAAAAGGCAGAACAAATATACATAAATACAAACCAAAAAACATAGATATAGAGAACGAAACTAAATTTCCGGAAAGGAAAAGAGCAAAAGCCAAAATTAGCAAAATGGGCAAATCCGAAACCAAAGCAAGAAATCAAAATCAAATCCAAAAATCATAAAACAGCAGACCAAATACACATATACAAATACATAAACAAAAACAAAGATATGCATAGATAAGTATATACCCGCAGTTGGGGCAGAGATGAGCGAATCCGGCGGATCCGAGAGGCCATCCTTTGATCCAATTGACCGGCGTGGTGGGGGCGCCGCAAGAAGTGTTCAAGCAGCGGCTAGAAGCCATCAAAAAACGAGATCAAAAGAAGCAAATGGAGGAGAAACGAAACCCTAAAACCCCATTGAAAAGCAGAATCGAAGAAAGAGAGAAATGCATGCAAAGAAAAGCAACAAATGAATGAAATCTTGCATGCAGGAAAGTTGAAGATGACACGCCGCTTTATCGATTTCAAATCTTCTCGTCTCCATGCGAGCTTGAGCTCATCGAGCTCAGCTTAGCCATTTTTCGTCTTTTTTTTTTTCTCTGGGATTTTGGTTTTGGATTATCCTCACCTATGGTATCACCGAGTTTTTTGTGCTGCGTTGGACATACAGTGACACGTGTCTCCACGACAGTTATTTAGGTCACACGTGATGAAGAAGATGATGGTTTCATGTTATGGCTGGAACAGTTGTCCATCCCTCACCTCCCACGCCCACTACGGTGTTTTTATTATATTATTATGATATTATTTTATTTAAAATATTTATTAAATGAGGCCCAATTATTAACCTTTGGAATAGTTGGCTTTTTATTTTTCGAAAACATTTGGAAAAATTGTTCAATTAATAATAGGGGATTTTTTATGAGTAGAAAAACAAAATTCATCAAAATCAAATTAAGCCAAACTCGATTAATTAAGGAGATCTTGCGTGTATAACAAAAAATGGTAAAATATTTTCATGTATAGTATAAAATCAAAATTAATTCATTTGTAGCAGAAAAATCAAATTGAATTCTATTACTAGTTGAGTTCTATTAGTAATATAATTTAACTCATTCTATTACTACTTAAATTTTTTCATTAGTGATAGAAATCTAAATTGAATTCTATTATTACTTGAGTGATAGAAATTCATGTGTCATACATCAATTATTTTAAAAAATATACTATAAATATGATAAAGAGGTAGAATGTGGTATTGATGATAAATTCTCATTAATTAACTTTAAATTCATATCCACAAAATAAATAGATTTTAGTTAAGTAAAACTCTCCTCTCTTTTTTTCAATCACTCAATCAAATTAAATTTTTTTACATTATTTATTATATAAATAATTAGAATATTCAAAATATGAATGTTAAGAATTTACCGTATACTATAAATTTTCTAAATAAGGACTAAATTGCAGTTGATTTTTTTAATTAAATAATATAATCCTACATTTTATTCAACCCAAAGGAGCTACCGTATAGAGTAGGATTTTCTAATATTGTATTATTGTATTATTGTTGACTTTGTTGATAATTATACATGGCGTAATAGTGCTTCATTTTGTTTTTCTAAAGTAATTAGCATAGTTCTTCATTTTAATCAACAATGGGAGGGAACTATCATACATAGTAGAATTTCATAATATATTTTTATTATTTGACTATATCGATAATTATGTATGGTCTTATAGTTTTTTCTTTTAATTAATTAGGTTAGTTCTTCATTTTTAATCAACAATGTCATTGGAACTATCATACATAGTAGAATTTCGTAATATTATATTATGCTTGACTTTATAAAAAAAAAATGGAGGAAACTTTTTTTATGTATAATAAAAAACCAAAAAAATTATATGAATAAACATGTGCGTAACAGAAAATTGGGGTGCACCTAGCAAAAAGACGAAAAGATTCATGCATATAATGACTTCAATCCGTGAATATAGTCTTTAATTAGGGTTTAAATAATATAATTATGAATTAATGTTATAGATAGTTTTCAATCAGTATCACCGATAGCCTTTAATCAAGAGATGGTGAACAAATTACATAATTACAATATACAAAAATGCTCTAAATTCTTCTATGGATGAATCTTTCTAACAATGTGCTATAATTAAAATAAAATAAAAATATAATGTGACATTGATTAGAATTCTAAACTTGTCCCGCAAATATAGCCTAGTAAGATGATTTTCGCACTCCTCCATCTATCTACCTTAAGTGTCTACACTCGCCATTTGCACTAACTCATGAGCAAACATATTCTTCTCCCGATTGCACCAATTTATAGAGATAACGTGAAATTTAAAATATATATATATATATTGATGCAAGGAGCCCAATAACAATTTTAAAATAAATTAATTGATAAATGTTTGTTTATTTTGTTTTTTTGAAAACCACGATATCAGAGATTTTCTCTCTTATACTCGAGGCACCATTGACTTGTCCCAAAGCTATGACATCAGAATGCTTTAAAGGATATTTTAGTTTAAACACTTTTCAACAATCTCAAACAAGACATTTCTCAAAAAAGTATGTTTTGAAAATTTTAGCCTCCACTACTAGACTATCCCTGATAGACAATTGATAAATGTTTAAACTCAACAATTGTCCATTGTTCTAAAGAAACAATTGCCCTCTTTTTTCTTCTAAAATTTCGTACTTTAATGGGGTTTTTTTTTTTTAAAGTTTAGTGGATTTTTTTATCCAACAACATTTTGGAGAGGAAATTTATAAATGTAATCTGATGATACATGATACTATTAAAACTATACTTTTAGCCTATTTTGTTGATTACTTAGAAGGACTTGGCAGTTACTTAATATACCTTTTTCCAATATGGTTATTAATTTTACAAAATTCTAAATTTTACCCTATTAAAATTTCCCAACTTATTAAAAAACAAAAAAAGTTAAAACTTGATGCCTGGTTAAATTATTGTGTTAGATGCCATACCACTTGGAAGTTGGAATAAATAGATTTATTGGTGAATGCTTTGAGTTTCATGAGCCACATGCCTACATGTACAAATGTGTTAATAAAACAAGGGGAAAAGTCAATTGAGCCTAAGAATTGGTAAGGTTTTGGTTTGATTTAAGAATGCTTCTTTTCTATGCCATTTATATTACAGTAATCCACTTTGTGGTGCAAAGTTAGACTCTTGGGGTGTGTTTGGAACACCGATTTGGTTATGATAAACGGTGAGTTATTATAAATGGTATTTGAGGAGCAAGTTATTATAACATGAATTATGATTAACGGTGTTCGAGGGGCTGGTTATGTAAAAAAAGTAATATAGTTCATACTAATTTGCATAAAATAAATTTACATCACACAGAGCTCATGGATTTCCTAATTAAAAGAAAGACAAGACAAGACTTTGTTTCATGCTGAGATCCACACACATAATCAAATTCTCACATACTTTCTCTAAAACTTAATGCCTTGCAGGAAATGAAGATTAATTCACAAATCACAAAGATATTGGCTTTGCCACAATAGTGGAATGGTTCATTATCTGCAGGCTGAACTGTCCAGGCTTTTCAGTGGTATCAATCTTGGACTGCCCAGAAGGAGGCAGAAGCTCAAAATTCTGAACGAGACGACCCAGAGTAATACCGACGATGGGCAGGGCGAGCACGATGCCAGGGCAGCTCCTCCTCCCGGCACCAAAGGGAAGGTACCTGAAGTCGTTCCCGCTCGGCTCCACATTAGCCTCCTCCTCCAAGAACCTCTCGGGTCGGAATTCACGAGGTTTGATCCAGTGATCAGGGTTGTTGGCCAACCACCAAGCATTCACCAGAATCTTGCTCTCTGCAGGGATGTCATAACCAGCTAACTTCGCATCTTCGAGGTTCATGTGCGGCACTAGGAGAGGAATGGCCATTCTTAGCCGCATGGTTTCTTTGATAACAGCCTGCAGGTAAGGCAGATTGCGAATGTCGGGCTCCGTGATTTGGACGCCATATCCGAGCACTGAATCGAGCTCGTTCCTCAGCTTTTTCTGGATGTCGGGGCGGTTCACTAGCTCAGCAATAGCCCATTCCAATGACCATAATGTTGTTTCAATCGCTGTGTTCAATACAACATTCCATTCCATCAAAACAGTACACAATAAAAGATCAGCAATATGCTAATTTGATTAAGTTAAGAACATATCAATTTGTCAATGATCCATGAATAGATAGTTTACCAGCAACGTTAATGTTCTCAACAATGAACAGAACATTGTCTTCGGTGATTTCACCATGCTCTTGAGCCTCCACAATATGATCAATGGCACATTTTACACCATCCCCCTTGTTGCTCTTGAGCCTCCTACATGTCATGTTGGTTGAATAGCAAGTAATTAGTAGTAGTCGTACGACCTTTTTTTTCTAATAATCGAAAATCAGAGATTTTCCCCATTATATATCCGAAGCATATCCATCTGTTCCAACGCCCAAACTCAAAAGTTAACAAAAGATTTTACAATTAAACTTACTTGGAGGTTTCATCCAAGAGCAAACCTAGAGACCTCAAGCTTTTACCAACAAGGCCGCTCCTAGGGGACGGGATAAGTTTTTGGAAATAGGAAAATTAGAGTTTCATTCCACTACACCCGAGGTAACCACGCCCGTCCCTAGGCCAGGCACCGGAAGACATCAAAGGAACGGAGACACAAGAGGTATCTACAAATTAAAGTCGCAAGTGAATCTCGAACCTAGGACCTTGAGAGGAGCACACCTTCAGAACCTAAGCCTTCAACCACCTTGGCACCCCTTGGGGGTGACGTCCTACGAGATAATTATGCAAAAGGAAACATTTTTTTTAATTTCTAGTGATTACCTCCTCTCATCGACGAAATGGTCCTTGAAGAGCTTGAGCCTCCTCTCCTTGATATCCTTACACACATTCAAATACCCTCTAAGAAAAGGCTTGAGTATAGGAATGAAATCGCCATAGTTGTATTCAAAGCTCTGAGACAACCGACTCCTCTCAGCATTCACAACCTTAAGCTTATTGTAAAGAGGATCCTCCAAGCTATCAAATCTCCTATCAAACATGATCCTGTACATATTATTATACATCAGAAGCTGCAGCCGCCTCCGAATAACCACCCCGACCGTGGAAGCTTCTGGATTGTTCTTGAGATCCTCCACAACTCTAGCAGCTTCCTCCTCCCAACCAACCCTGTTCTGTTGCACCACCTTGTTTGTGAAAAAGGGCACAGTCATGATTCTTCTCATTTTCCTCCAGTGCTCTCCATAAACTGTAAACACCATGTCCTGCCCCTTGTCTGTGAATATATCAAACACAACATTCCTGGTCCTGGATCCAAATTCAACTCCTTGTGTGTGCAACACTTCCTTGGCTAACTCTGGTGAAGAAATAACCACTAAATTCCTCTGCCCCATTTTGAGCAATAATATGTCACCATACTTTTTGGCTAACTCTGTCAGGTTGTTGTGGTTCAAGTCATCGCCCACCTGCAGCCAGTTTCCGAATATGGGTATCGGGATGGGACCGGGTGGGAGTTTAAAACGTTTGCCTTTGAGCTTGGATATGGTAATGGCAACAACCATAGCTATGAAAACCCCTAGCAGAGCCTTCTCTAATAAGAGAAGATCCATGGTGTTGGTTTAGTGATTATGGAACTGCTCTAGAATTGGAGCTGATGGTGCATTAGCTCTTTCTCTGGTGCTTGTTTATATAGGCTCAAAAGTCAAGGCTTTTGTTGGTGGGGATTTGTGGCCATGATCTGAGGGTAGGTGAAGTTTGAATTTGAACTTCCTCCAGGACTTATTCTCCCTTGAAAAACTGAAGAGAAGATGATATTATATTATCAACAAGTTGTCTGTTTATCTGTCATAAAAGGCATCAAGATAAGAAATATATAATAAGGTTGAAATTTGTTTCCCTTAAGTACCGTGAAAGTTGGACAACCGAAGGACTTTATCTGAATAGAAAATTTCAAATAATTTTGGAGTGTTACGGCCAGCGGAATGAAAATGATTACGAGGGAAATAGTTCTCTTACTCGTGTTCGGATCATCCACAATCATTCTCTATCTAATAAATATTCATTTTCATAACCACTTTTCATTTACCACACATATAATCATTCTCTATATCCAAAATTATCTTCTCATGTCATTCTCGGCACTCCAAGCTCAAATAATCATTTTTTTCACAATAAATACAAATAATCATTTTTTTCACCTCACACACACTCATTCTCCTGCATAATCATTCTCTTTCATATTTTTTCACACTCATAATAATTCTCATTCTCCTTGTCTCAAACACTCTTTTACGATAGAATTGTGTACACGTCCTTACAAGAACTGGCCAATTTTCTACACGTTGTAATCGAAATCTGACAGACATGCTCAACTTCTACCAGATGAGGCAAACAATCAAGTTATTAAGGCCCTGATTGATAACTATTTAGTTTTTTGTTTTTGATTTTTGAAATTTAAGCCTACAACATCTTACATATATTTTTTCTTACTTGGATATCTACTTTTCACCTATATTTGTAGAAACCAAACCAAAATTTGGAAACAAAAAAAGTAGCTTCCAAGAGTTTATTTTTGTTTTTAAAATTTGGTTAGCATTCACCTACTTTTTTAAGAAAAGATGGATAGATCGTAGGAAAGGTGGAATACATTGTAGGAAATTTGAGTAAGAATAAGCTTAAATTTCAAAAATCAAAAACAAAAAACCAAATGATTATCAATCGGGGCCTAAAGTAGAAACAGAAGATGAAGACATTTTTAGTTGCATAAGTAAAGAAGAAGAACAAAGAAAATGTTTAAACTGGTTCAACCAATATAGATCCATATCCCTGTGCAAATGGAAAACAAGACTGTGTCAACTCTTTGCAATATTTCACTCTTTACTTTTCTATTCCAAACTACAGCTATATAGATTGAGTTATGAAGTCAGGGGAGTCTTGTTGGTTACAACAACAAAGCCTAACCACCTAAGTTTTAACATATAAAAATATGGACAATGATGGAGTATATTTGTCAAAGTGGCAAGATACATGTTATGGTAACATATAAAATTAGACATGGCATTGATTTAGAACAAGTCTAGACATGACATGCAAACCAACAAGCCTAATATTTAACACATATATACATATAAAGGTCAACGTTTTTGAATTCATCAAACTGAAGTGTGACAATAAAGGAAGCCAAATGACTTGGGAAACATAGACTATCATAATCAAATTTGGATTAATTATGCGTGCGGTAGAGTAGGTGAGTATAAAGGAGCCGAAATGATAAAATTAATCAGTTAGTCATAGATAAGATATATACGAATACAATACAAGTGTGTGCGCCCGAGACAGAGAGAGAGAGAGATATGATATATACGAATACAATACAAGCGCGCGAGACAGAGAGAGAGTTCTCATCTATCCTCGACCAACGCCGTTTAATAGCTAAAAAGGTGTTTTTAGGGGTGTTTGAAGAAATTAACGAGCAATTAAGATTGAGTTTTTACAACTTATCTTTAAACAATCACATCCAAACGAGCTATTGTAATCTCTCAAAATAATCACTCAATTTTAATTACTCATTTCTATCCCCTCAACATAATCATTCATTTCTAATGATTCATGTTTAATCATTAATTTATAACTACTCATTTCTAACCACATCCGGTTATTGTCTGTAACTCTTCTACAAAAATCATCATCCAAACGAACTATTAACACAACCCCTCTACAAATAATTACATCCAAACGAGCTCGTACTAAGATTCAAAATTCTAATGGCTCAAAATAGCCCCTCATTTATTCTCACTCAAAATAATCACTCTACAATTTCACATCGAGTTTTGTCAGTTATTCTATAAATAAAGATTAAAGACTAATCCAGGTACGCATAACCTGCTTCGAAGATATTTAAAAAAAAGAAAAAAAAAAAAAAGGGCTTGAACAGGTCAACATTATATAATCTTATTCGCCTTTCACAACGGATGGAATATCACATTCATAATCCAACTTTAGTTGCATCCTCATACATTCTCTCTTCTTATATAAACATAAAAAGCAACAGATAGGAACTTATACACATCAAAAGACAAGATGTAGAATATTGAGCTCATTTACTTATTTGACATTCATCTTTTAAGTTTCAACTACAGAAAGGTTCAAGAGTTCTTACTTCAACAGATGTTAAAAGATCAAAGCTCGGTGAAGAGAAATCCCAGCTCTATAATTCCAGCTTGTACGACCCAGCTGTGAAAACAAAACCAGAGCATTTACCATCAACAGCTAGCCGTTGGACAAGCACTTGTTCCTTGATACACTAAAGAACTACATATTATACATCATTAATTTAACAATCAGAACCGGATTATGATCCAATCAACAGTTGCATATTCTCTTTTAACTGTTCAAGATTTGACGTTTATGACTTCATAATCTGTCACTAAAGCCATGACTTGCCTTAAGATGCCAACACCGGAACCCGCTTATGACCGATAAAAACTTCTCTAAGCATATGATATCCACTCCTGTAATGCTCAATCGAAAAGCATAGCTGCCTTATAGCCTCTCTTTTTTCCTCTGCTCCTTCCATTATCTGTACCCTTTGCCTCTCAACCTCCCCTTCTAGTTCCTTCTCTCTTAATCTTAACTCCTCCGCCCGCCTATCTGCTTTTTCGACAGCTGCTCCGAGTTCCACGCGTTCCCTTTCCAATTGTTGCACTTGCTCGCTTATTTCATCTATCTGCTTGTCTTTAGAGCTCAAATTCTTGTTCAAAGAAATAACTTCTGCCTGGAGCTGGTCTCTTTCAGTTTGCAAATTATTAATCCCGCTTTCAAGATTCTCTATGCATTCTACTTTGTCAACAATGGTCGTTTCCAACCGCTCGATCTCACGTTTAAGTCTCTCCTTCACATTTGCCTTCTCCCCATTGACCTTTCTGATCTCATCCTCCAAAATGCGAGCTTGATTTTCCCATTCTTTGAGTTGCTCCATCAACAGAGATCGTTCCTCTTGTAGCTGAGATATTTCAGCCTTAACCTGTACTTTCTCAGGAAAAATTTTCAGCTCAGCATCAGAAACTGCTAATTTTAAATCTCTGATCTCATGATCTCGACCTGCTAAACTACTTTTCAACCTTGAAATTCGTTCTTGGAGCTTGGAGACCTCTCTTCTCTCTGCACTCAACTTGGCCTTCCATGTTTCGGTATCTTTTTTAGCAGCTTCAAGTTCAACCTGCAAATGGCTGACTTTCTCAGGCGATCCATTGTTCTCATGTTCAAGTTTTAATTTAGAAAGTTCTTTCTGCGAGTTCTCAAGTCTTTCCTTTGTAATTGTTAGCTCTTCCACCAATCCCTCGATGTCGATGGCTTGGTCAGCTTCCAAACCTCTACGTTGTTCTTCAACCTCTGAATCCTGATGAATGACCAAAGGAACCCCATTCTCTTGCATTTGCATATCTTCCGTTGTAGTAGACACAGACTCGGCCTGCAAATCTTTGTTTAATTCTGATTTCTTGTATTTCTGGAGCTCACTTTTCAAAATCAAGATCTGAATGTCTGAAATTCGCAGCTTCTCATTCGCAATTTTTAACTCATCCTCGTATGCAGCCATTCTATTTCTAGCAAAAGCATCATCAGAAATTTCATCTGTTGCCCCCTTTAATGGAGATGTACCTTCAGGATTATCCTCCATCATGCGGAGTTTTTCTTTAGCCTCACGGAGCTCAATCTCCAATTCAAGCATCCTCCTGGTTATCCCTTGATCACCAACTGAATAATTGTTTACCGAGGAATCGTCAGATTCAGGTTCGGAATCTGTCAAGGAAGATGACTCATTTCCTTCCTTTTGGAAAGTATCAGAGTTGCTTCCACCAGATCCAAGAAAGAATTCAAAGCCAGCAGCTCGTGGACCAGATTTACGACGCCCAAGCCTTTGATCAGGAGAGGGCCATGTACCAGAGGGCTCAGAGGCCATATCAGAAATATCAGAGCCTTGAGATTGCAGATCTGAAGGCATATTTTTCCGCAGCTCTCCTGTCACATGATCATAGCGCTCAGCGAGGGAACGATACATGCGGTAGAAATCCTCAACATGAGAGATCAACACTGGTCTCTTCAGATAATACATCTGAGCCTTCTTGGCAAATGAATCTGCATCCTCTTCAATTAGCTTCAACATGCGTTTGATGCTGCGGTCCATCTCTGATATCATGGAGCGTTTTGTCAATTTTTTGAACGGCATTTTGATGAAAAATTAGCATTGGCTTTCACCTATCTTTGAATTGCAGTAATAAAAGATGGAGCTTACAGAACAAAATCCATTGAAAGGTTTGTGGAGTTGAAACACAGGTACAATAAAATTCATGCAGAAAGAAGGAAGAAGCTAAAATTTTGCAACTACTACCTAACTTCCCAAATTTAACCCCGCCCCTTTTAGAATATGAATTGAAAATGGAGAAAAATGTTAAATAAAAGGAAAATAAAAGGAAAAATTTTTAGCATAAAGGAAACAGATGTCATGCCACTATAGAATTGGAATAGAACAATTTCTTTAGTTGTTACTTGGCAAGACGCGGCAGAAATATTTGAGAAAATAAGGGTTACAAGAAAGAGCATAAAAACAAATATAGTAAAAGAAATGTATGCCATAACAAGATTTTCTATATATAGGAACACTCCCAATATAACTAATAATAATAGCTTCACCATTTTTAGCACTCAAGCAAAAACAAAGACAAAAGAGGGAAGTGCCATCCTAAAACAAATGCTCCCTATCTGTGCTAGACCACCCGAAAGCAATTTGGGGATTCGAAGCCACTATTAATAATAGACATGTGGAAAAAACAATATGTTGTTAAAAAATTAGAAAGGCTTTTTTGAGGTCAGAATCACCCACCTAGAAACAACCCCCAAACCTAGAGACTAAAAAGGTATTTAATTTCCCTTAAAAAAATTAAACATTTGGAAAATGGAACGGTACAATGCGGTAGCTTTTCCCACTCAAAATAAATAAAAAGATGAAGTCGCAATTTGTATAAAAGTCACTAAAAATTCACATGCTACCCAGAAATCATAACTAGATTGAATGGAGTTTAAGAAGGGCTTCGGGAACAAAAGGGGATGGATTCCATCCATGGTGGCCATCTACCCAGCAATTCATTTCCTACGAATTTCCTTAGCATCCAATGTTGTAGGGTCAAGCAATATGTCCCGTGACATTAGTCAAGGTGCACGCAAGCTGGCCCGAACAGCCACGGATATAAAGAAAAGTTTTAAGGATTTTATTTTTTCGTTCAACCACTAATGTGGAATGGGCTATTAAACTCAACTCATGACCTCTTGTATTGTGGGTAACACATATGCGGTTGAGCTATACAACGACCATGATTTTCAAAGAATATTTAAGCTTCCTATGTATAGTTAAAGATAATAAAAGTTAAAATAAAATTGAGTTGAACCCCAAGGATATAAGTTGTTACAGGTAGAAATGACTTCAAAAACTTGACAATTGTTGAAAGACAGTATGTAAGTAGGAAATAAGCACTTAATTGGAGCAAGTATTCACATATTCTCTAAATAACATTTTCAATAACAAGTCTAAATGAGTCAAACATGAATTTTACTGATGTTTTTTTTTTAGATTACAAAAATTAGGGACAGTAAAATGAACAAGTGTGTTAGACACTAAAAATGAAATTATCAACAATTTATTACCAACCCTCGAGATTGTCGATGAGCCATTTAGAGTTTTTGGGGCTGACGTGACTATCCCACCACCAAGAATGAGACTTCCGAGACTCCAACCTCTTGAGTTTCCGATCAATCCCAACCTGAGATCAAGAAAAACACAATGAGAAACAAGCACAAAGGTCAAAAAGAATCCAACATTAACGAAATGTCGTACAACCCAGAAACCATAAAGTTAAAAAGTTTGAATCTCCCTTCCTCCAAAATCTTAGCCATACCAATTATAATGATGGGTTCAATCCAAAAATCGTAAAGTCGGTCATATATTCCGTGACATTAATCAAAACAAGCACAAGCTAGCCCGAACAGTCACACAATGAAAGAAAAAAAAAAGGGTTAGCCATACCGAAGAGTTAGCCATTGGGGTGCAGAAAAGCCTGGAATCACCAACCGGGGTCAGCTTTCAACAAAACCTGAAACTGAAAACATAGGATCCAGAGAAATGAACAGAAACTCAACAAAAAAAATCAAATCAAAATCAGGCAGAAATGGGGGGTTTTAGGCTTCCATTAAATTACAGAGTTTGTTAATTCAAAATGGAAGAGGAGAGAAGGCGCGGAAATGTAGGGTTTTACATTTAAATTGAACTTAATTAATTAATTAATTCTGAGTAGAAATTAATTAGAGTGCCTTTCTCAAAAAAATAATCAATATTTAATAATAGTGGGAGTTTAGTAAACGGTAGGGCTGGCTAGGGCTCTGACTATTACAACTGTACGCACCACTTCTCCACGCGTTCGCTTTTAATTTAATCAACTGCCACCTCACCTTTTTCCTTCACATCAATTATTATATAATATATATTCATTTCAAATAAATTATTTAATCTTACCATAACCTCCAGATTCGTAATCATTTCTTTTCAAATTTTTATTTTTTAATTAAAAATATATATCTCCTTTTAATTTTCTCAATTTTTCTTCTATAATTTCTATCTCTTCAAAAAATATATATATATTAACTCTTATTCAAAAGCAAAAATTCAAATAAATTCTAACAAATTAGAAGTTAAACGTTAAAAAAAATTAAAATAGTTTTTTTTTATATCTACAAAAATTGTTGGACCCTATTTTTACTTTTTTGTATTTTTCTCTTCCCTTTGACATTTCTTTTACCATCAATCAAAACCAATTTTTAATTTTATGTATGACTCTAAGGTAAATTCACCATTACCTAAGTATGACTCTTTTACCTTCGATTATTGAAATAATTAATTTTATGTAAATTATATCTTGTTCAAATATTTGTGAGTGAGAATTTAAATTCATGATCTTAAACATAATTTTAGGGATAAATACTATATTTTGGTTGGCAAAGTTTCAAATTCATTAAAGAATTATTAGGCAAAATATTAAAAGTTAAACAAATTATCATGCAAACCAACAAAAACAATAGTTGCATAAATGTACTTCCAAATAGCATTAATTCCATTGACTTATTATACACATAATTAAATATTTACATTACTAGTTTGGAATTCATATTTATTTAAACATTAAATTACAAAATTAATCCCTCTTTATCTATACTGTAGAAGAATCTTTCAACTTTTAGTGTTTTAAAATTCAAAAATACAATAGACACAAAATTAAAACAATTTTTTTTTTTTTTAATGAAGTTGCTGTTTCCGAAGAAAAAAACATTTCAAACTTTTGAATTTCAAATCTGAAACTCGACGGAAACTTAAAATTCAACAAATTAAAAAATAAAAGAAAACAATTGCCTGGAGAAGAAAACAAAACCTAATGCTTATATTTGATCGAAACAAATCGATTCGCACAGAGATCAATGAGAAATGCAGAAGAAACTTACACAGAGAATCGGAATCGCTTGAGCTTAACGCAAGGCGCCGAATCGAGATCGGAATCGGCAGAACGGCGGCGGCGAAGAGGAAGAAGGAAGGTTAGGGGTGAAAGAAAGAGGATTCGGCGGCGGAGGAAGGGACTGAAACTGGATCGGCGTTTTGTTGGTTATGATTGAATGGAAAAGAGAGAAGATGAAGTGGAGAAGTTTCGATTTGATGAACAACAACAACAACACTGTCTTCCCCTATTATTCTTTTCCCCCATTTTCCCAACCGTGTTTCCACAATTGTATTGCGCTGTTACTTAAATTACCCTTTTGCCCTCCCTTTCTCTACGTCACCAGGGTTATACTCCCCAACTTCTTTCTCTCTTTAAACTCCCAACTTCTCATTATAAATTTAAAAAAAATAGTTGGATTTTAATTTGTTTTAAATTTAATCTCTATAATTTAGATAAAAGTTGGAGTTTTGAATCTGTACTTTTAGAAGTTATAATGTGAGATTAAATTGGAATTTCATTTTAGTTTATTTTAATGAATAGAATTTAGTCCCTCAAAATTCAAATTTAGTATTATGTTTATAGGAGTTATAATTTAATAGGAAATTAGGTTAGATAATCCAATTTCATAAAATAATTGCATACCTAAACAAATTTGATTTTTTTTTTACACCCATAGTCAAATATATGGACGATATAATTAGGGTATTTATATAGTATTTTGTATTATTATACATTATTATGTGTTTTTTGTACGGTATTATATATTGATGCAATATTATGTATCAATTCTAACTATGATTGCTTTTTTTTTTGCCTAGTATTCTAAATATTTTCCCAATCTGGCATACTCCTAGAAATACCCTAATTTAATCTATATAATATTATGCAATCTAAAATCAGTACATATTACAGGTGAATAAAATGAACATTTTATATATAAGTAATATAATTTTTTGTTTAATAATTCATTAATTTATGTTTTTTTTTAAATACATTAATTTATGTTAGCATTAACACATGCATGATTACCTTGCATATTTAATTTTTAGACGATCACGAGCGATAATATCTATAGAGATTATATGATAATTTTCTTCAAATATATCAAATTTATTCATCATATTAATACTCATAAATTTTCAAATATGTTTAATATTTTGAAATATCAAAAAACAATCTCAGATATATGTGTGTATATATATATATATGAAACTTGAAAAGCTCAATTTATAATTTAATCTATATTAAATTAATCGTGCATATCATATTGTTTCTCACTCAGAATGGTTATTTATTCAATTTTGCATATCATGGAAACAAATACGAGTTGTGATGAAAACACACTCCATAGTCAGAGCTTTTGGTGTCTAGCCTAAGGACGGCGGCGTGATTACCTTGATTCTATATATATTTATTTATTGGTCAGAGAAATGGCCTAAAACCTTTAAATTAAAGAAGTTTTTGGCCTCAAACCTTTAATTTTAAAAAGTGTCTCCATTTTGCCCATATATATCATCTCAGCGGATAGTCTCCTAATTGCCCAAATAAAAATACGATCAGTTACAATTTTTTAACATCCAAATAATTAAAAAAAAAATCTACTTTATAAATTCTAGAGTTCAAAAAAACCACAATTTGGTCTTATTATGACTACTAATTTTTGAAATTATACTAAATTCTAAACTTCTTCAATTTTTTTTAACCAAATGATTTGAACTACACTCCACTATAACTAGAATAATCATGCTCATCCCTAGATCAGACACTTCATATAGGAATGAAATACGAAAAAGTAGATGGCACAAACCAACAACAATTAAATTCAAGAGTATCAATTCCACAAAAAGTCCTTGGAATATTTGGATGGCTCAATATATATGCATGTCAAATGCAATGAAAATGAGTAAAACAACACCTCAAAAACTTAAATTCTGCAACCCCACCTACAATATCACAACATTCACTTCAAAAGTTTACCTGCAACCATTCGATAGTAACAGTTTTAATAAGAGCGAATACGACGAGAAAAGAATCACGTCCCAGCGTTCCTCCGGCCAACGCGAGCAACAAAACCAGCTTTAATTGGAGCAACTGATCGTCCAGAACCACACTGTTCATCACACACAGAACACACCATAAGCCTTAAACCATGAACACAGAAAAGAATGCAATGGAATGGATTAATAATAAAAGACAATTATTTGAAGTATGAAATGAATTAAAACTCCAGCAGACACCAAAAATACTGATGTAATAACCAACTCTAAGAAACGATCAAATGACTGAAGCATCTCCAAATATACAACTATTCCTTTCGCCCGAGCCATAAGAGAACACGACTAAAAGTGAGCCACATAATTAATTAACCATGGTTTTTCTAATCGAACTAAATAATTAACCATGGTTTTTCGAGCACGTGCAAAGAGTCAAATCTAAAAAATCATTTATCCAAAAAACAGATCTCAAATGAGCAATCCGGGGTATAAAATAAACTTAAAAATGAAAGCAAATATATCCCGACCAGTCATTGTCCCCAACAAAGGGAAGGCAAATATATCCCGACCTTGCATTTCCCCCAAAAATGGAAAACAATGCTGATTGCAATCAAAAGAATTGCCACAAATTTATAAAAAGGTATCCCATTATACTCTCTTTTTTGAAAAAAAGGTAGCCACGCCCGTCCCTAGGCCAGGCACCGGAGACATCGAAGGAGTAATGCCACACGCAAGTCTAGAACCTTGAGGGAAGCATAACCTCAAAATTCAAGTTTTCAACCACTGCACCACCTCTTAGTGACGGAATCCCATTATACTCATGCTTTCCTATTCTTGAGAGTGTGGTGATTCTCAAGGTATGAGAGTGTGGTGGTTCGCAAGGTACCAAACAAACTTTACGCACAAATCAGAACTTTGCGATAAACATCCACCACTTTATCCAGATTGCAATATCCAGAACTAGTAAATAAGAAGAAAAAAAGAATAAAAGATGTAACCTTTTCACATCTGAGAAAGAAGAGTCGATTCTCCTTTGAAAGGATAGTGTCTGGACTCTTGCAGCCAATGCAAATAACATATTCATCTGAAAGAAATAAATGAATAAATAAATAAGGAAAGGAAAGGAAAGGAAAGGGAGGAAAAATGAAAATATCAAGAAAGGTAGAAATTATAAGTAAATAATAATATCACTCATAGTTGGTGATGAGATGATGTGTCCAGCAGAAGCTTGCCAACAGAAACAGTAATTAAGCTTTTAAAAAATATCAAAATGTTCACATATATTGATTCCTATATAATGATTCCCAACTCCCTACCCCGATATATAAGAAACTTGCATAGTTGCACTCACTTTCTCAATGCTATATAGCAGTCATTCACAGTTCTTTCCCTATCTCATCTAGAAACTTTCTTTTTGTTCTTTCCCTAAAGTCCTTGAATTTCCTTCTTGCTTAATCCACAGAAATGTTCTGCCCTAAGATGTCTTGGAAAGGGTTACATGGATCAAGTTCAACATCGATCAAATGAAGAAATGAGGCAAAATTAATGGACATGTACATAATCCTTAATACCAATCTTCTTAACCTGTCCTTCCAGCATCCGTATACTCATTGACCCTGCCTGATGATATTTATGACTTTCTTGCTTCAATTTTTGTGGGGGCATACACCCCATGGAGTAAAGAAGGTTTCTTTATAGAAAACGAGAACAATTTCATCGACTTGTGAACGTGTTAGAGAAAAGAAGGTTTTGTGGCTTGCCTTAAACAGAGTTTTCATGTAGTTTTCTTTAAAGAGAAAGGATTGGAAGACGATTTGGGATTCTTTCTCCACCTTAGATACTTTTTAGGATTAACTATTTTCCATGTTATGTATTGGTGTAAATGTACACCTTTATATCCAATTAGAGTTTATCCTCTTTGTTTCCCAATTGGACACCTATTTGTAAAACGACTTAACGTGTTGAAGGATTCCCCATTTTATTTCATTTCTTAAAACTTGCTTACATTCTTTTGTAATAGCTTTTTTATATATAAAAAAGGCAAATAAAGAAATAAGCTTCCTTATCCTGCAGACAGACCGTGAAGTAAATCAATGAGAAGGCACTTACTGACATATCGACGCAGAATTCCTTCGAAGTTCTTTGGAGCAAACCTTCCTTTAACAACTAATCGCTGCTGTCCATCAAGAGATCCACTGGTTCCCAGCTCGGCCAATAAGAAAGCCATAACATGGTCTGGCTGCCGATGCATCCTAAACCCAAAAGTGAGCTAATATCAAACCCTAAACTGATTTTGAACATAGTTACAAAGAACTGTTTGACTAAGTACTTTTAAAACAACAAAAAGCACCTGAGATGTGCTTTTCAATCTGTATTTGTAGAGAATATTCTTAGTGCAATAAAAACTCAAGCTCAATCTTAAAGAATCATATACACAACTAGTTTTCATAAATCATTGAGACTCAAAAAAAACATGATAGGGAGATGTCATATACTACAAGGAATATATGCTTGAGCACAAAATCTACATGTGAACATAACATATCAGTACTTGTATGTAGTTGAGTGTTCACAAGTTCAAACAGAAATAATAAACTTTTTTCGGATGTTAAAAAGATGGTAAAGAATCAAGATTACATCAAACTAGCAAAAAAGAGTTTAACTAACATAACGCATGTTATAGAATAATCATATTATTGCAATATGATAAAAATCTAGTAAGAACAGCCAACAAGGAGCATAGCTCAGCTGGCATAATATATGACCTATGATTATGTTCAAATCCACCACCCTCAACTGAATTCAAAAAAGAAAAAGAAAAATAAAAAATAAAAATAAAAAATAAGAACCAGCATGATATATGACCTATGATCAATAGGCCATGGGGTTCAAATCTCCCACCCATGTTGTTTAATTCCAAAAAAAAAGCCTAGTAAGAACAACATGCGCTCGTTATATAAGGGTAACGGATACATACGTTTTGCATAAGTCCATGAAATTTACAAAAACAGTTTTCTTTGTGCCTTCGCGAAGAACTTGAGGAGGCCTCATAACTGTTCTACGCCTATCACCTGCAAGCTCTGGATTATTCTCTCTAAGAATGTTGAATACCCGTCCAAGAAGCTGCACACAAAGACAAAAGAAGGCATCAGCTATCCAATGTTAGCCAAGGTCTACAACATATCTGGCTTTGTCCTTATATTGGCCAATTCGTCGTGTAAGTGTGTTTACACGCACATAATGAATTAGCCAATAAAATATAGGGAAAAATCAATTTCCTAATTGCCACCACAACCATACTCTAATTGAGTACATTAAATAAAGGAAAAATCTCACGATTGTAAAGTATAGCAATACCTCCTCATAATCATAGTCACGATCACTTCCATCCCAAGGATAACGATGTAGAACAATTCCCTCCGGTTCCTCCTTTTCCTCGGCTTGATCTGAAAAGCCATGATAATAACTTTATATTTGAAGAAAAAAGGGCTACGGATGAAGAAACTGAATAATATTGGAGAAGAGATGGCCAAAAACTTTTGCCCTGGCTATAATAGCTGCAGATTATATACACAACCTTTTTTTATTTTTCAATAAGAAACTTTGGGCACTTACACTCTGATTTTAAAAAGTGTGCCTGACCTAGGTGCCTTGCTTCTGAATCAAGGTGCCCTAAAAATTAAGTGGGCGTGCTTCAGGCGCAAGTAGAGCCAACTGAAACCCTTTTTGCATTTCTTTATCTTTTAGAAAGATACTCAAGACATATTCTGAAGTGTTCTTTTTTCTCCAAAATCTCTTATAAAAGATCTAACTCATTAAACCTCTAATTATCTTATAATTCATAATACTGTTTCTTTTTTAAATATGAAAAAGAAAAGTGTATATGCACGTCAGAAAAAAAGCTTGAGAGTAAGAGGGATAGAGAGAATCCTCCCCAGGAAAAAAAATAATAATAACACGAAAAAGTATGCCATTTTCTTTCATATAGAAAAATGTATTCACATTTCTTTTGCAGCTCCTACTTTAGCCACAATTGACTACAATTTGATAGGGTTGGGTCTAGTAGAAATAGGAATAATATAAGGGTATGTTAGCAACGCCCAACGGGGTATGTTAGCAACGAGTACGTTGCTAATATACCCTTATATTATTCCTATTTCTACTAAGACCCAACCCTATCACAATTATCCAGTGTCCCTGATGCTTTACAAAAACCAAGTTTATATGGAAACTATACAATACACCTTCAACTTTTTTAAAATTGTAATAACTATAAATAAACTCCATTTTCTATAAAGAACATATCGTAGAAAATAAATATAGAAATTCTAATTTCTAAAATTTAAAATAATAAAATGATAAGGCATGATCATTCACATATGTGATGCTAACCTTCTAAATCCTCTGTGGCATCTGCTGCGATATCATCATTCAAGGAGCTGACCTCAACCTATATTGAAAACGAACCATCAGTCACCAAATAGAACACTATTTAGACAGAATAAAAATAAGGACATACTGGTTTCTTCTTCTTCTTTTTAAGTCCAGAAAATGTGGTAGGTTCCAAACTATCAGAAACTGCAGGGCAAAGTATGTAAGCAGAACCATCAACCAATAATACTTAGATACCAACAAAATGAAAATATCAAGAAACAACCATGCAATGTCAATTTATCATACCTGACAAACTTTCAGTTTTCTCTGCTAACTTGTCAACAGACTCTTCAGCCAGATCCTGAATTACAACCTTCTTCTTCTTTTTCTTTTTAGTTGGATCAAAGGGGGCAATCTGCAAAAAGAATAGACCATATACATACATCATGGTGTTGAAACAACGCTTGCACAAGAACAACGGTTCAGAAACTGCATTAGATTACAACTATTAAAGGTTTGGATAAAGACCCGCAAGTAAGATACCAGCACAAAAAAAGCAGATTTTATGCTTAGCACTTGTAAACAATCAAATAGAAAAATCCTAAAGAACTGAATTGGACTGTGTATCCAAACAAGACCATACAACTACTAGTATAACATTAAAGCAAACTAGACTACTCATAGATGACTGGAACATAAGCCCTAGACCATAACCTAATCTGAACCTAGAAAATGTTTCTTCAGATTTATACTCTTTTACCTGGGAATTCGGGCGAGTGAGATAAATCAACCCTTAAATTAAATTTAGTGGCTAGTTGTAGCCATGGCTAGACAACAGCATTTTTGTGTATACTTATTGTTCTGGTTGATTGTATTCGATACATTTAAGCTAAGTCTAGACATTTCAGTTGCGAATGAGTATTTTTATAACTACTAAATTATATTGCTATGTTTAAATCTTAAACTTAAAGTAACTTGATTTTGCTTCATTTGTATACAATATTCAGTAGTTCCACATATTTCTCATTTAATTTTGAATCATCTATATGGGCTATGGTGTGTAAACTATAATGTAACTTTTTTTTAAACAAAGGTTACCACGCCCGTCCCTAGACCAGGCACCAGAGACATCGAAGGAGTAATGTCATCGGTGAGTGTTGAACCTGGGACCTTGAGGGAGCATACCCTCAAAGCCCAAGTCTTCGACTATTGTGCCACCCCTTGGGACGGTAAATTATAATGTAATTAAATGATAAAAACCGTAAATATTTAAAACTTGAATGGAAATGTATGTTCTTAGACATAACAGATAAGAAAGAGAAAAACTCACATCTGCCACCTGATCCATCACATCATTCTGAACTTCGTCCGCCATGATTTCCTGCAAAAAAAAAAAAAAATTAGAAGGGGGTTTGATAAAACTGAGGCAAAACACAAACACCAGCAATAAATCAAACAAGTGAAAGCACACAAAAATCGGGTTCGCGAGCAAATAATTAACGATAAAACTCAACCCATATGGCCGCTCGCAAAATTGGAGGATCATTTCTCGTGTTGAGATTGAATGAAAAAGATAAAATTAAATAAAAATTGAAACAGTCCTGTATCGGTCGTCTTCGAACTAAAATTGACCTAACTGAAGATTTACGCTGTTCTGAAGTTGCAATAACAGAAGAAACCATCAAGATTAAAGAGAATAAAAGCATTCGATTCACTCTGACCTTAACGAAGAACGACGGAGGTGGCGGAGGCGGAGGCGGAGGCGGCGGTGGCTCGCCGGAGGAGAAGGAAGAGGGAGCTGTGGCGGTGCGGCGGAGCAACAAAAATGGGAGAAGAGCAGATATATCAGGGAAGAAAGAAATCGGTAAGAATGTAGGGTTTAGTTTCTTTTTTTTCTTTGCTTTTTGTTTTTTCAATATATACCGAATATAATGCACAGAAAATTATCTCTCTTTTTTTCTTTTTTCTTTTTTTTTTAAATGTTTGATTGAATTTAGGGTTTTGAAAATGAGTGTAGTGGTGTCAAAGGGGTTTCAACTTTCAAAAAAGTGTTTTTAGGTGTTAGGAAGAGTTGAGTAAGATAAAACTTCATTGGATAAATGTATTGTAAATATCATGGACGGTCTTAAGTGGTCAAAGAGGGTCTTGAAATGTGTAAGGCGATAAACATCCATGGTAACCACCTACCTATAAATTAATTTCCTACAAATTTTTCTGATATCCAAATATTATAAGATCAAGTGGTATGTCTGGTAACCTTAGTCGAGGTGCACATAAGTTGGCATCACGTAGATATATATAATAAATGTATTGAGAGAGATTGTGACTGAAATATTCGTTGATATTGAAGGAATATAAGTGGTTGTGACCGAAGATTTTGATTTTTGACTGATAAGTTATGAGTATTTGAAATAAAGTTATTTTCTTTATTGTCAAAAAAAATTTATGTTATTTTTTTTTATAGACCATCCTAGATTAAATTCATTATCTTTTCGTTGACTGTCAAAAATATTAAGTTATTCATAAACCTTTCCATTTTTCAAAATATATTAAAATATGATTTTCATTTGTATAACTTAGGTTCAATTTCAGTATCTCTAAAGAACTAAACTGACTACTTATTTAAAATGATATTTATATATACAATCAATTTCAAGATGCACACCTAGACTAATTAAAAGCATAAATTGAGGTGGAACTCACTATATATATCTTCTCTAGTATGCGACCACCATTTATATAGTTATAAATAATTGATAAAGTTTTAGGATTAACTTTTTTTTTTTTGAGAAGCTAATTTTAGGATTAACTTTTCTATTAAAAAAAAAGACTCAAATATGAATGTCAACAGCATACTTAATTTTCCATCCATAAAATTCAAAATTATGCTCACATTATTATTTTTCCTTTCTGTTTTATTTTATTTTGCAAAAATATAATATTATTATTCATAACTCAATTCGATATAAACATCTTATTGAAAATGTGTAACTAAATTTAAATATTTGACTATTCAAGTATCAAAATTAAGTGAAGCTCAATGTAGAGAGCAAAATAACTTAAATAAATTAATAAAAAAAAAGTGAGTTTTAAAAAATTTATTCAATTATGGATATTTTGTATTAATCTAGCTCAACTTCATGCCAAAGTTGGCATAGATAGTGTATTCATTTTTCACTTATCAATTTTATTGACAATTGCATATTCCAACCAAAAAGGATCGATAATCTAATGATTTTATTGTTTAGTGAAAATCCAGTTCAATACCATAATCATGAGTTCAATCTCTGAAATCAGTATATGACTCATTTATTTGACAAAAGTTGTGCTCTCTAAAAAAACGACCAAGTGCAGAGCCCAAAGGAAAAGTAATTGTTCATAGTAAACTAAAAATCATGCATTTCTAACATGAGAATATATACTAATTTCAAGTAAGCAGAGAATTTCAAAAGTACAATTATCTAGAAAACTATATACAATACAAACTGATATTCCACTACCAACACGAGCATAGCTCAACTAACATCAAACATATATCATAAGATATATAGTTAAAAAAAATGTGATTCAGCTTCTAACAAAACAGGTCTCCTAAAATTATATAAAGTATCAGATAATGAAACAATGTTTTCTATCTGGGCGTGATGGTGGGAGCTACTCCACTTACAAGGTCACTGCCAGAGACTTCTGACATGAAATAGTTATTCGAGTTGGATGATGAAGATTGGAGACTCGTCCCTTTTACGACACCGCTGATCACAGGCTCTGAATGTTTCGTATCCGACTCAGGCAGCATGAGCAAGATGGTCTCGAGTGTTCGAACGACTTCTGCCATTGACGGTCGTGCATCTGTTTCGTCTTGGCAACACTTCAGAGCCAAAGTCACAAACCTTTCGACACATTCGGCGGGATAAGATCCCAGTCGACCATCGATTATAGAGAAGATTTTTCCAGACTGATATGAACCCTTAGCCTGTTATAGACAAATACAAATATTTAAAAGAGATACAAGTGCACTTTGTCCATGCATAAAGAAATCATAATCCCACAACAAAACGAAAACAGTATAGACATATAAGTAAATATTAGATAACATCGGGTTCTATCTTAGAACCAATTAGCAAACAGAGGAGTAGCCTAATAATCTCATAAAGGTCGTGGTGCGAGGCCTTTTCACCTTTTCAATGTGAAATCCTTAATATACTCTTTTAAGACGGCGTCTCTTTAGGTTCACTAATTTTAGTTAGGATCCAAATTTGTGGATCATATACTCGATTGATTTTAATGAGATCTGATATCATATTAGTTAATATGAAACTAACCGATTGACAATGAAAAGGGTAGCTCTATGATCCTACAAAGGTAAAGAAGTCTCTTCACCTTTCCCGTGTAGGATCCTTAACAATAAACATCGTATTATATCATTTAGGCGTTCGGAATCAAATTATCTATACGATTATGAATCCAGTTCATGGTTACAAGCTTGGCGATAAATTTGTCTAAGGTTTAGGTTTCTAATGCTATTCAAAATAAAGAGGCTATAACAAACACCATTGTATTACCTCTCTAACGATGTTCTTGCCGTGTGCGATTGGGTGTTTGCCAGTTAAAAGCTCCAAAAGCACAACACCAAGACTATAAACATCGCTCTTATCTGTCAATTTATGAGTCAAGAAGTACTCTGGATCAAGATAACCCTGAAAAATGGAAGCACGTAAATTGAGACGCATATAAATGCATACACATACTTGTTGTAGTGTCAGGCAGTTTATCCCATGAAAATAGTCGAGGTGTACGTAAGTTAGCCCAAACGGAAATTTAAAGAAAAACACAAATACTCGTTAATTAAACATTTGAGGAAGCGGCCGATAATTACAAATCAGTCCTTAAAATTGTGCAGTGAAACCTTTTCATAACCCACTACCGATAAGGTTGGACCTAGGGCTCTATGTTAGCAATTACTTGGAGAGTAAGTTAGGATTTTGTTATAAATAGAGTAGATTAGGTTAAGGTTTAGGCATCCAAATTATTAAATGAGTTATTGAGTGATTTATTATAGAGCTCAAGAGATTTTCTTGAGAGGAGAGGTTCCAAGACCTATCAAATCTTGGTTTATCATATATCTTTTACTTTTGATATTAATCTAGATCCTGCATCATATCAATATCTTAATTCCTAAACCATAGAAGATAAGACCAGTTCGACCATCAATCAAACCTTCTTATAATAATATCTACCTTGCAAGTTATCAACTGTGCAAGTAAAACAAAGATATCATATAACATTTAAATATTATTTTGGTCTCTGAACTTCCGTCTATTTTTATCTTGGGTCCTCCCTAATTTTAATTTTTTAGAATTTTGATTTTAGTTTGAACTTTTACGCTTCCTATTTTCGTCTCTATTCACTTTAAAGATCGTAATTTTGATCTTCAGATTCTTTATACTCCAAAATTAATTTATTTTGAAAAAGTAATGATTTCAATACTATATAATAATGAACCTAATAGACGTCCACAGTTATAATAAAAGGATCTCTACCTTCTAAAACCTAGTAGATGTCCCAAAATCTTGATGACATAGTAAGCACAAATTGAATTCTTCCATTATATTTATAAAAAAGTTTAAAATATTGATAGAATTTACCGGTGTCCCTTTTACTACTGTCGATACATGATCAGGCGTGTCGCCTTCTTTATCTGGTAGAGGTGCAAGACGTGAAAGTCCAAAATCGGCAACCTTCGCCGCATATTTAAAGTCTAATAATATGTTGCTGGACTTGATATCGCGGTGGAATATCGGAGGATCGGCTTCTGTGTGCAGGTACAGAACTCCCTTAGCTGCACCTAGGGCAGCTTTTAATCTCGTGGCAAAACTCAAAGGTTCCGCAGAATGCGCTGTGGTAACACAAGGAAGCATAATAAGTCAATGCTCAAAACAGAGACATGAAAAAACTCACTGAGAACATAAAGCTTCAGCTGGCATAATTAAGAGCCATGGAACGTATAAGAACTGTCAACAATTCGCCTAATCGAAACAGAATCTTGGAAAGAGAACTTATAGAAAAATTAGCTGAAGTGTACCAGAAAGGTGATCCCTCAGCGTGCCATTTGACATGAACTCATAAATCAACATCTGCATACAAAATCAAAATCAAAAAGTCTGTTTAGGGCAAAAATTCAAGCTTGGTGCTAGTGCTAGGAATTGACAAAAAATTAATGTCCTGCGAGCTGATAAATGTAGCTGCTAAACTAGTAAGATTTGTGACAGAATTCGACAAACAGAAACTTCAATGAGAAAGGAAATTCACTTTATCGGTGGTTAATATTCAGAATGCTAGAGTTTCTTTGACAGAGGGAGTTCTTACTTCTTCTTTTAAGGAAATTTGGATCGCATTCGGGGCTGTGGAACGCAATCCAAATTTATTCCTCCTCCCTCCCCTCCTGTTGTAGGGTCAAGTAGTATATCCCGTGAGAATAGTCGAGGTGCGCGTAAACTGACAGTCAGACCCGACACTCACCGATATAAAAAAAAATGAATGCTTTTATTTTCTCCATTTAGTTTTCATTTGGTTGGCTTATTTATGCTGTTTTTATTTTATTCTCTCCCACGTAGAGTCTGTATATTTAAGCATTAGCATCTTTTTGTTTCATCAATTAGAAGTTTTGTTTCTTGATAAAAAAATATATGGAATAAAAATCATGAGTATAATTGTAACAATTTAGGGGTATTTTTAGCAATTTTCCTCATCAAAACGATAAACAATTAAAGAATTCCTCAAATTACCTGTTCCCCTTCTTCATCACAATATCCAATCAAAGCCACAAGATTCCGGTGGTGTAGCCTTGACAGTAATTGTATTTCAGTTAGGAACTCTTTTTCACCCTGTAGTGAGTTATCCTGTGCTCGTTTGATAGCAACAGCTGTGCTATCTGCAAGAATTCCTCTGTAAACCTTTCCATAACCACCTTGACCAACTACCGTCGAATCGTGAAAATTGTTTGTAGCTAGAGCCATTTCGCGGTAACTGAACTCCTTTACGCCCTCAATCTGTATGGAGGCTTTTGACACTGATATAAATGAAGACCAAATGTCAGATAATCACAATACTTAAAGACCAATATACGATACTCGTTCTTACACAGATTTCAGATATAGTTTTTATAAATTCGGTTTCAAAACTAAGGCGTTGTCGTTTATAACATATAACATATTAGAAAGTGATTAATATTCCAGGTCACAAACTAGCATCCAAGCCATAGCCCTTGTATCAAATAGCACAACAATACCATCATTCACTTTTTAAGAACTTCTAATACTAGGGAGGAGACATAAAATACCACATCCTAATTTTTCAGAAAACAATCTACTTACAGCGTCGCCTTCTTGACATGTGGCGGGCCCTCATCCGTGATCTTGTAACAAAAATAAAAACAATTGCAGATAGTGTTGCTCCACCAGCAATTGCCCCTAATATTATTCCAGCCAATGCCCCTTTACTCATAGTAGAATCAGATGATGGTGTAAAAAATACTGCAATACCCAATAGAAAAAACTTTTAAGAAAAAAATCAAATTTGGAGCATTGTGATAATCATTCGATGGTACCTCAAAATAGCTACAACATGTGGGTCTCCTACCTAATAGCATCAGTATCGGTTATGATGGTGCCAAAATGGTAATATTAAACTATATTCAACGGGTTTAAATCATAGAACATATCATGATCATCAGAAATATTTTCTATTGTCAATTACTGGTTGACATAAGCCTCATTAATTAAAATTGCAAGAGAAATCATAAATATGGAACCATCATAGAGTCGCCCTTATTTGGCGAAAACAATATAAAAGAATGCTGATGAAAAGGTATATCACAAAGATAATTAAAACCTGCATTTATGTAGCAAATGACCCAATAAACATGCATGAAGGTTAGAACTATACCACAGACAGGGTTTCTATCAACAGATAATAATTAGAAAGCACAAGAATAGGAAGCTTGTTTCCAATTACTTCAGAAGGTAACAATCTTCAACCTTTGACAATTAAATAAAACAGTTAATATCCAAACAAAACAAATCAGAAGAATTTTTTTTTTTAAACCAACCATTCTTATAAACGTCTGATATTGTCAAGCTGAGAAGTTCATATGGTCCAAATGTATCGCTGTCTTGAATTTTCCAATTTGTAAACTTGGAAACAATTCGTATAACCTCGCTGTCATTAAACATGCGAGAATTATTGCTATTAGCAACAAATAGAGGGAAAACCTTCAGAATCATTCTTAATCGAGGTCCTTTTTCCCACACAGCAGAAACAATGTCCAATTGTTCAAGATGTAACTTAAGACCACTGGTCAAGTACACCTTAAACCTATGTTGATATGGACTAAAACGTGAGAACCCGGGACTTTTCAAACGATATCCAACCAGAAGAGGCGCAGAACAGATACAAGTCGAGGGACATTTTGCTGGGTCGCATTCATAAGAAGGTGGGCATGATGTCTGAGAACAGCCAGCATTGTTAATTGTTGGAATCTCAATTATATCCTCTCTCTCAGATCCACAGAAGTCCTTCGCTAGGCTGTTATCAGAACAAGCAGGATTTCCATGAAGCCTGAAATTAGAGACAAAAAAATCCATAAATAAGAATGCAACGTCAACTAGTGATGTTTGGTTGAACGCTGTGCAGACATATACTTGAAATTATTTTTTTTATTGGAAACAAATATCGATACGATGAAATGAATAAAAAAGACTATTAGATAATATGGAATTCCACTTCAAAACCAATTAGAAAACCAATTAGCAAACCAATTGGCAATGAGGGGAGTAAGTCATATCTCTTATACATTGTTATGAGGTCTCCACTCTTTTTAATGTGGGATCTTTAACATGCCTCATCAAGATGGCGTCTCTTTTAGGCTCATCAATCTTGAATCAGATCTCAATTTTTATTTTTATTGAACCGAATACTCGTTTGGGTTTATCAGCTCTGATATCATATTAAATAATATGGGGTTCCACCTCAAATTCAATAGGCAATGAGATAAATAACTCATATCTCTTATATATTGTTATGAGGTCTCCACTCTTTCCGACGAGGGATCCTTAACAAAGACAAATGTCAAATTGAAAAAAGTAATGTAAGGGATGATGGTTCACTATGCACGAATGGATTAAAGTTAAGAGGAAGAATCAAACCAGACAGTGACATTCGGAGGAAGAGCGATGCTTCCAGTAATATTTGTAAATTTATTGTTCTGCAGCTCTCTGCAGTACAGAAGAGGCAAAATTAAATATTTGAAAAAAAAAAGTGCAGGCTTATTATAAACAAATATTTTTAGAGATCGCGTGAATGTAGTGACTTGTTCGATGCATTACAAACAAGTAATAATAGCCGTTGCAACAAAACAAAGTAAACAAAGACACAATCAGCTAACACATAAATCCATAATTCTTCAACATCTCAGCATAGCAATTTATTTACTTAAGGTCTTACATTGTAAGGCTTTCCAGCGAATCGAGCCTCCTGCTATGCCATATGGAGGATGGAACAGATCCATTCAATGAATTATTTGCAATTGACCTGCCATGTGAAACTAACCAAATAATCATTATTTTGCACATTGAGTTATATGTTTAGATTAATCAGTTACTTCAAAACTAAGTGACTGTTTGGAGAGACAAATCTATTTTGTCCATCCTAAGGAAAGTAATAATAGTAAAGGGTAATTGGTAATAAATTAAAATTTTCTATTTGAAAAAATTGCTAGACTTGTTATCAATTAAATAGACAAAAAAGTGAACACTCCCCCTCAAACAAATGATGCAATAATAAAAGCATCTGCTCGATATTAATTTCCTGCATATCCAAACCCAAATATTTTATCCTAGGATATTAAGTTCCCAGATACTCATTAGCAATGCCCACCAAACTATACATGTAATTCAAACATTATTTACAGGAATTCATGCCGCCTTAATCCATGACCAACAAAACATAACTAGAAACAAACCTTTTTTTCATTTATTGATCTACTTTTCATTGCAAAAGTTGTATCTTTGCAAAAAAAGAAAAGAAAAGAAAGTCTTTCTACTTATTTGCTCAAACCTTATAAAGCTTCAGCCCTTTTTTACTTGATTCATGTTTTGGGACCTTCAAGAGTTTTGGCACAGTGGAAAAAAGCAGTTTGTTACCTAAAAGTTGTGTCACTTACATTTGATTCTTGTAATTTTTCTTTCATAATCTACGGGAATTCATACCTACCTTAGCCATGACCCAACAAAAAATAACTAGAAACAAACTTCTTTTCATTTATTGGTCTACTTTTCATCCAAAAGTTGTATTTTTACAAAAAAAAAAAAAAAGATTCGTCTTCTACTTATTTGCTCAAACCTTATAGGGCTTTGCACTTTTTACTTATTCATAGTGATGTTCTGCGACCTTCTAGAGTTTTGGCACAAAAAAAAACAAAAATGGTTGTTACCTAAAAGTTATGTCACTTATGTTTGATTCTTGTAACTTTTCTTTCATTCTCCATATAATTAGGTTCGTATTCTCGGAAATGTACATCGTGATATATTTTATCAAGCCAAATCTAACATCGATAAAAAAAAATAAAAAAAAAAGAATTGAAGACAAAATCCACTCACAATCTCTGAAGTGATGGTAGACCCGAAAGACTGGATGGTATGGTGCCAGTAAGTAGGTTGTTGGATAAAATGCTGCATATATAGACGAGAAAACTATCAAACAGACCATTTAACAATATATTTTTAGTACAGGCTTTAAAAAATTTTTAAAAATAATCAAACCTGAAGTTCTATTCGCAAACGATAAGGATGAGATTCTTACATGGTTGTGATATTATCAGAAAGTTTGTTTTGTGGTATGAATCCAGTTAGTCGATTGGAACTTAGATCTCTGAAACATGAAGTAAAGAACAAGAAGAACTAGGGTCAATTTTGAAGGCATCTTGTATAATCACGAAGCCATATAACGAAAACGTTGTACATCTATAATAATTTTTACTCAAGAAAACTAATTTAGACATACAGAAAACCCATGTTCTTTATCCTGCTAAGATCAGGAATTGGTCCTTCCAAGCTACAGTTCCTCAGACTCCTGCGCAAAATCAATCACAAAGACAACAAACACGTTTATTTTAAAAAAAAACAACAGTACAACATCTCTGTTATTTAAAATTTATGAGCCTATAAAGCTTCTAAACAAGTAGACATGCAATATTTTGGTGCATATCATACTTTATACATTAGAGATGTTCTTTTCTTTTTTAAAAAAAGAAATTATCATACACTAGATTCTGGAAAACAACCCGGATGGTTTATAAATATTCCGCCTTCACCAAACTTTTTTTTTAACAAGAAACAATACTACTTTTAATTGATAAGTGAAAAGGGGCTAATTCAAACCAATAATTTAAATTTAACTTACAATTTCAGCAATTTACTCATATTTCCATAAGAATCTGGAATTGACCCGCTGAAGTTGTTGTTGTCGAGTTGACTGTAAATCAAATAAAATTAGGCTGTTAAGAAGCTCAAAATTATTTTAAAAAGAAATGCAGAAGATTACTTGTGGTAGAATAAATTCTACAATGAAAAGCATGTGAATGAAACTGGGAAAGAAGATGAACAACCATTCAGAGAATAATAAAAAAAAAATTAAAAACAATACTAACATTACAAAACTCCTTGAAACCGATGTCAAAGAGAAGAATTAAACCGAAAAAGAGACGAAACATTTTCCCGAGACCTATCCACCTTTCTTAAAAAAAACTACTAATCCTCTTGGGACAAATGCCCCATAAAATTGCAAAGGAAGACCAGTGTACCAAAGGATACACCCTAATCTTCTCAAATGGTGGAGAAAAAAACACATCTTGTCGAACAGAGCCTTTGATTAGAGCCAAATAAACCCCAAACAACTAAAAAAAATCCAATTGAAGAGGCAAATTTGACGCTAGAAAAGATATGATAGAGATCCTCATAAGCATTCCTAAAAAAAGATCAATCATCATTGCAGCACCAACAAATGGACAAATGTATTCAGTCTAAAGTGTTCCCAAGAAAAACCTAGCAATCCAAGAATTTGGCCTAAAACAAGAAAACATTTTTTAACAAGAAAACTCAGAAGAATAGGAGCACACTAATGAATATCCCTTGTCCTTGAGCTAATAAAAATATCCCTTCACAGAGAAAGAAGAGTCAAAACATATGTCCCTATCAAAGAGTTTAAATATGGTTTTGTATCTTGAAGAAAGAGACTAAAATACTAACAGAAGTCACCTAATATTGAGTCCTTATCCATCCCAAAAAATAATTGTAAAAATATCTCACGTCGACAGATGTGCTAACATTTTGACTGGGAAAAAAGTAGAACAAGAATAAATAAATAAATAAATTGCAAGCAAATTGAGCACAGGAGATAAGCATACAGTATTTCTAAGTTTGGCAATTGAAAAAACCCTGGTGGAAGTCTCCCCGATAAGTTGTTATTGTCAACGAGGCTGCAAAGGTGAAAAATTATGTAATTAGCCAAATGTATAAGCACCTAAATAGTTTTTTACATTTAAATAGTGTTGTGTATTAATATAAATTGAGGATTTTACATGTGTAGCAAAAACAAAAAAAAAATCAACAATAGCACTTTTTAAAAAGTATTTCATATATGGGAGAAAAATGGGGCGATCCTATAAAATGGCCAAAATGTCATTCGATCAATTTCCAGCCAATAAATTAATCAGTTTGAGCTAATAGCCTTCAATTAATTTTCATCTGATAGTCTTCGATCAGTTTAGTTGATAGCCTTCAATCAGGAAATTCATTCAGCTCGATGATAGTCTTCAATCAGTTATCAGCCGACTCCAATGCCACTTTCTCTCTTTTCCTGATTTTCCAACGATGAATACCTATTTCGTCGATTGTTCAACGAGCCATAATTTTTTTATTTTGAGTTCTATTTGATGTGATTCTTGTTAGATTAACTTCGTCTTCTCTTCCTCTTTCTTTTGAGGTATTGCTTGGCAAAAAAACAAGCAAAATTGAAATCCCAAAACACAAAAGAAGGAACGCGTGTTTTTGAAGAAGAAAAGGGGTGAAATAGGAATTTTAGAAAAATGAATTAAAAAGCTGCTATAGATGAATAATTTAAATAAATAAAAAATTATAATTGTAATGAACATCCTAAAAGTGGCTATCTAGGGTGAATTCCCATATAAATTTCAGAATACACCAACAAACTTGCAGTAAACATAGCTCGCATAAAAAAGTATGTGCGTTTAATGGTGGTGTGGTGGGAGGAGCTACTTACAAGTGGACAAGATTGGGCAATCCAGATAGCTCAGATGGGATTTCACCGCCGATAGAGTTGTTGTTCATGTGGCTGAGTCAAAAGAGTAAGGGAGAATTAAAAAAGCCTTTAAGAAGAAAAATAAGTTGCAGGAATATTTCTCTTATCAGAATAAGAAACAGGCTTACAAGTGCTTAGCTGCTTTTAAGTTTGCAAATGTTTTAGGTATTGGTCCTGATATATGGTTCTCGTCAATCTGTATTCTGTCTAAATGTACAAGATTCCCAAGACTTTCTGGCAATGAACCTGACAACTGGTTCCCATTCAGAAGCCTGTAAAACATCATCTTATAGAGAGTAAAGTTGTGTAGGAGAGGAAATAGGAAGTGTCATATTCATATTACAACTATTCCCTTGTAATATTAAATATTCAGAGACATTTAGTGGTTTATATATTCTAACACTTCGAGAACTTAACATATGATAACGACCTGTCTGTACAGTTTTAGATAAATCAGCAAATCTTTGTCAAAGAGAATAAGTAAACCAACAAGAAAGTGGACAACTTACAATAGTTCTAAGGACGTTAGATTGCCTATCTCTCCTGGTATTCCCCCATTTAGATTGTTCCACATAAAGTCCCTTTTTCAAAAAATACCAAAAAGTTGTATTAGCAGAGACAAAATCACACGTACCCACAAATGTGGAGAAATTAAATCTTCAGTCAAATTATAAGTCTTGGTTGAATGATAGTTTGGTCCAGTGTTCTTTAGTTACTTACAAAACTTTCAGATGAGATAAACGAGCAAGAGCGGGTGATAGCTTTCCAAATAAACTCATATTTAGAAGTTGCCTGCAAAGGATTATAAGGAGTGATGGTTTAGTCTTGTTCATGAAAAGGCATAAGGAGAAAGATATATTCAAACAACTACCTTATACATGACGCCAACCAAAATGCAAGATGTACACAATACACATACACAACCATGATACAAAATAATTAATAAATCTGGAATATACAGTTGATTATTTGAACAAGAAGCCCTTTCATAGATGTTCAAGTTCCAAAGTTAATTCGGTGAGGGTGACTATCTAACAAAAATAAGAATTTCAGACAGTCCATAATAATAATTACAAATTGCTATTTCAAACTGGTATCAAAGGATGGATGGAGATATTTCTCAATATAAGTTATAAGAGATCATAAACACTTGAACATACAATTCAGAAACATGTAGAAAGTTATCATTGAATGTGGTATTTGTGGCATTGTAGCACACAACACCAGTCCAGTTTGAAGTACAAGGGTCTCCTCTGTTCCAGTTGCTCAAATTCCCATTAGGATCGATTAAATTTCTCTTGATGTCAAGCAAAGCGCCCACTGAAAACAAAAGGAAAGGGTGACCAAAATAACAACAAAGAGAAAATTTTAAATTATAAGAATTAAGAGCTAAGCTGGTGCATGGGTTTCTGGGTTCTATTGAAATTTGATGATATTATCCAGAAAGAAACTGATGGGAATTCGGGTTTCTAGATTACATTGAAATTTGATGATATTATGGAGAGAGTGATGGGAATTCAATTGGGTTTAGGGGTTTGTAACACCCGGAGTTAGGAGGGGTAATGAATGAACCCTACTACATCTGAATTAGAGGAATCTTAAAAATACGGAAGTCATAGTTGCTACATACAAGGTGCATTGCATCTTCTTTTACCGTGACTCAATCATAGAAACTCTATGCTTTAACTTACAGCAATTCTAGGTTGGATTTTGTTGGTATGTGTGGACAAGACTACAAGCTTCATTCTTCGAAGCAGTCAATACAAATTGGTAACGTGCTCATGTCGGGACCAAATTTAGATTCTAAATACTAGGCCTAGAGCGTTACACTTTCGATTGAAATTGAATCATATCATCCAAAAAGTGATGGGAACTCAGTTGGGTTTCTGGGTTCTACTGAAATTAGATGATATTATCCAGAAAGTAATGGGAACTAGAAGGTGATTCTGAGTTCTACTGAAATTAGATGAAATCACCAGAAAGTGATGAGAACTCAATTGGGCTTCTGGATTCTATGTGAATTTGATAATATCATCCAGAAAATGATGGGAACTCAATTGGGTTTTCTGGGCTCTACTGAAATTAGATGATATCAACCACAAAATGATGAGAAGTCAATTTGGTTTTCTGGGTTCTACTGAAATTAGATGATATCAACCAGGAAGTGATGAAAACTCAATAGGGTTTCTGGGTTCTACTGAAATTAGATGATATCAACCACAAAGTGATGAGAACTCAAATTGGCTTCTGGGTTCTACTGAAATCAGATGATATCATCCAGGAAGTGATGAAAACTCACTAGGGTTTCTGGGTTCAATTGAAATTCGATGATACCATCCATAAACTAGTGGAAATTCAATTAGGTATCCAAAACATAGTACAAACAATTCTAGATATCAACAAAATACATAAATCAAATAGAACCAAAAAAGATGAAATACCTTCAGATGGGTGGGTAACCATAACCGGCTCAGCAGCAGCAACAAGTAGCAAGAACGAGGAAACGAAGCAGAAGATCAAAAGGGCAGCCGCCCAGTGCTGTGATCGACACATTTTAATTGGAATCACTGAAAACCCCACAAAGCGTCAAGGATTGAGAATTGGAAAGGCGTCGCTGAAGTGAAGGATTTAGGGAAGAAGATGATGGCGGTGGCTGAAGCTGGGGAAGAAGAGGGATGAGCAAAGTCAACGGTTGTTGTAGACATTGTTGGCAAAACGAGGGTTTTACTTCTTCTTAATGGCTGTGCGTAGCGGATGACGAAGAAATCCATCTTTTTCAATCGCTCCTTCAAAGTCGTAGAAAGGGGCATTAAAATAACAGCGAGAACCTCACGGTGGTGTTTGCTTTTTTTCCCCTTTCTCGAATGGCGAGGGAGTTGTTTTGGACTTTTTCGACCAGACAAAGACACCCGACACCAAATGACTCTTTTTGGAGTTTTTTTAGGTACATATTTAGAGCGAGACCACAAACCCTATAAGTACGTAACGAGAGTTAAATACTGATTTTTGGGATCTAACGTATTATTTGCAACTACATAATTATTACAATAATCTCAATTCGTGCAATTAATTTTAAAGTAAGTGATCACTATAAATTGAACTCATCAATCAACGTGCATTGTAGCTTGATGGTCAACTGATTTAATTTTAATTTAATAATTTGATGTTGTTGGTCTCAATATCAAATTTTAGTAGGTACATTAAAAATAAATAAATAAATAATAAAAAATAAATAAATAAAGACTCTAAAACCCTCTTTGATCGCTTACACAAACATTTATTACATTATCTTAAAGACGTAAAAAAATCAATATTTAGAGTATATGACGAATGAGTAAACTATAAATTAGTATATGGGGTAAACCAATAAAATTGGTGGTGTGTTGAATGTATTGTTTGGAGTGTATTATGATATGATAAATGTAAATTCAAATTTTTTTTTTTTTTTTTGTAAATAATCATAAATTCTTATTTAGGACAAGTTTGAGATTGTTTTTAGTTGAAATTGATTCAACAGTGTCAATAATTTTGATATCATAAAGAAATAAATATGAACATGTGTTTTGAAATTTGAAAATGGAAAAGTTAATGTAACTTATTTAAAATTGTTGGAGGTGTTTGGTTGAATGTCTAGTTTCATAACGGTCATATGTGTAATTTTGGATCTTATACTTTTCATAAACTTTTAAACATCACTTTATTAATACTAATCATTAAGTTAAAAAAAAAACAATTGTATCGATTAAACTTGTCTTAGGTTTTAGAGATATATGATAAGGATGACAACTTTACCTCAATCTCCACATTGATATGATAAGTATGTTATCAACGTATCATCAACATATAGTAGTAAAATAACATACGAGTTGCCTTGAGACCTTATGTAGCAACAATGAGCTGCCTCACATATTTGAAATCTACTATCATACATAAAATTGTCAAACTTCTTATACAACTGTCTGAGAGCCTGTTTGAGACCATACAAGCTTCTTTGAAGTTTGCAACTTATTTTCTCTTTTCCTTGAATTGTGAAACCTTGTGGTTGTACCATGTAAATTTCTTCATCAAAATCTCCATAAAGAAACACAGTATTTGCATGGACAATACAATTCTAATATTAGTTAGTTTAACTACGGGAGAAAATATTTCATTAAAGTCAATACTTTATTTTTGTTGAAAGCTTTTAACTACAAGCCTTGCTTTTTATCTTTTGCTACCATAAGATTCTTGCTTGATTCTATAAACCCACTTGTTATGCAAAGCTTTATTAACTATGGGTAACTCAGCTAGTTGCAATGTCTGATTCATCATAAGATAATCCATCTCATATTTCATGGTTAACTCTCACTTGACAAAATCTTCAACTTGAACCGCCCTCATATTTCATGGCCAACTCCCATATGGTAGGTAAAAGAAAAAAGAAATACAAAAAATGTTAAGATCTCACAAATGTCCCACATTGTAAAGTAAGAGAGTCTAACATTAATATAAAAGACAAATGAATTATTTCTCTTCTTATCAATTGATTTTGAAGTGAAATCTTATATTTTTTAATAAAAATAAATAAAGAAGTTAGTGATTATAAAGATGACACATGCATGAGGAAGTATTTCTCTTTAAAAATAAAAAGATAAAAAATTATAGCACAGCAAAATGAAGACTTGGTCCTGGTGGACGAAATTCGTTCTGCTCACTTTTATTATCCCTCGTTTTCATCAAACATTTAAGAAAAAAAATGTTAACACGAATTATGAATATTATTTTTATTTACTTTTTGCGATTTTTGGCAACTCCATTGACTTTTGTTTATTGTTTGGAAAAGTCTAAAATTGGCTCACTTTTAAATATTTGATTTTTAGAAACTTCACAATGTCGATTCAAAACGACTATTCTTTCAACAACCATGGAGAATCTATAATCTCTTGACTAATTGATATATATGGCCAAATTATTACTATCGATTGTCTTCATTAAAAATAACGTTTATGATTTGGAAATTTGCTTTTCTAAACTCAAGAGCACCATTGTAGAACCAATATCATATTGTTAATTTTCATGCACCTCAACTATTGTCACGGGACATATCGTCTAACTCTATAACATTTGAATGTCAAGAAAATTCATAATAAATTAATTTATAGGTAGGTGGCCACGATATCTCTATTGGTATAAGGTCTTTTGGGAGATATCCAATAACAAAGTCATGAAACTTATCCTCAAACGGGATAATATCATACGAATGTGTAGAGACTGATTAATTTGTCGTCTCTTAACACCTTAATTATACCTTTCTTTTTTCTCGATATATTTTAGGGTATGGTTCAACAATTTTATCTATATAGATAAATAATTGAACGTCGGCATTTATTCAAATGCGCACATGAAAACAATAGGTTGAACCTGCAATTTGAAACGAACAAATTGTCAAGTCTTCATTTAAATAATTAAATTATAGTTAATGTGAAACCAATATATACTTAAACTATAACTAACGCAACCAACTAAGGCATTATAAATTTATACATTTTTTTTAATAAGAAAATAAGGATTGAAAATTTGAAATCGTCGCTCTTGTATGACCGAATTCGTGTGTATTGTGTACGTGTGCGTATATGTATTGAGGAACAAAATGTCCTTGTATCTTAATTTTTTTTAATGAGCATGTCATTGTTTTATGTTTGATAATTACTTTGACTTTTTAGAAAAATAAGAAGCTAGACGTGCTATAAAATTATGTATAAAATATGACTATATTTAATTATTTATCGTAGAAGGATACACAATAACTTGAACGTATTTATGACCATTGTTTTTGTAACCAAGATAAATTTTAATGATTATTTTGTATGACAGCACAAACACAACAATTAACGTTGATAACATCTAAGTTCTTGATTTTTCTACACTTTTTTTTTTTTTTAACTCAAATGGTACCATTTTCTTAAGAACAAAAAAATAATGAAGAAGAAAGCACACAATAGGGTAGAGAAGTATGACCCTCGATTAGAAACCCTCTTATCTTGTGACACGGGAGTTCGGTGGAGTTGAATCAGACTACAACCAATCAACCAAACCTATAACAACTAAATTTAATTAATATGATGTATGATCTAATAACTAAAATATTAAATATCACACCTCATTTTTTTAATTAACAAAAAGTTAGTGGGCTGTTTTGGATTTCTTCATGTCTGAAGCCCATTGGGAATATGAAGATGGGCCATTCTTCTTTGATAGGCCCATGACATTAATAGGCCTGTTCTGTCTTCTCTCCATTATTATGAAGAACAAAAGGTGTATTTTTTAAAAAAATAATAAAAAATTATAGCACATCTACCCTTAATGTAAATGTTTATGCAATTATAATTAGGGTGTAATTAGGTTTTCGTAGTTATATTGATTTATAATAATCTAACTCACGTTTGAGTCATTGGTAAAAACAATTGATGTATTAGCTCTTAATCCTTAGTTTCATACTCATGCTATATTATTAAACTTTTTTTTCGACATTCATATTGTAATAAAAGCTCTACTGTAACCGTCGTTTTAACATGTAGTTTAAATTTAAGTCATTATAATCATCTTTCTTGCAATAATCAAGTTTATTATCTCAAACGCATTCTTGTCTTTCATTGTTTTACAAATTGATTACACGCCTAAAATATAATTAGAGTAGATGTTCAGTAATGTCTTGTATGACAAAATAGCCATAATATTACTTTTCCTATTACTTTTCCTATGCATATAATAATTTATTTTTAAGATATATAATAATATTTTTGTGGAGTTAACGAGAACAATAGTTCAACCACATTATATATATATATATATATATATATATATATATATATATATAATAATTACGAACTAAAAATAAATAGTATCTATTCAGGGAAAAGGTAAATTCACCAATTCCTATTGCCAAGCAAGTGGCAACCGACTTGGCTCAAATTCACATGCATATGTCCCACTATAGAGGTCGTTTTGGTAATTTCACATCCGAACTAAAAATAAATTTGAAAATATGAGATATATATATTTGTGTGTGTGTTTCTAAATTAACAGCCATTTGAGGTAGGGGACTGGAATTATTAACTAAGGTATAAGGTAATTGAGTATACACTAATCTTGTTGAATTATAACTTTTGTTTGACAATTTAAAATTAGGTCGAAGCATCATTCTCGTTTATAGAATTTTAGGTCACTTTTCAAATATCGAATAGCTTCGTGATGTAATTGGTTGTCTGATTTGATGTTAATCTATTTCTACCTTATGATAGACATCCAAATGTTGTAGAGTTGAATAGTATGTCCCGTGACATTAATCAAAGTATACGAAAACTAGCTCGAACAATTATGATATATATATATATATATATATATATATATATATATATATATATATTAAACGTTCTTTCTAGTAACCCCTAATACAAATAAGTTCGTATAAACATAATTTTCCTATAACAACTTACTCATTCAAACACCTTTATTCAACAACAATTTTTCTACCGTCCCTTCTTTTGAGCAACAATTAATTCAGACAAAATAACCAAACTATTATATTGAAACTTGCGGTGCTAGTTAATTACATATATAGTTAACTTTTTTTAAAATAAAAAAAATAGCAATTATAACTATTGATATTAATAATACTTTGTTTTATAATACAACATTAATTATTCTAAATACAAATACTTTCTTTTTTATCCATGTCACACTCAACTTCATCTATCCAAACATGCCCTCAAATGGAGACTCAAACATCTCTTAAATACAAAAACTTATCCTTAAATTAAAATTGTGAGGGCAAAAATATGAAAGGTGACGTCAGCTTGTCTCTTTTGCACATTGTCAAAAAGGCATTGATGAGGATGAAAGGGAGAAATGGGGAAAAGGCAAACCCTATCGTAATCGGAGTTTAACAAACTTGTCTTTTCCTTAACCACATCCAATTCTCATTGGCTTGTTGGTTCCAAGTTTTATATTTACAAGGATACAATCAAATTTTTAATTATCCATTTGAATGTGGACATCTTGGATTTATAAAAATGTTTAAGCAAATTAAAATATGATGTTTAAGGGAACATGTAGGGGAAGGAAAATGAGAATGGTTATAGCTTAGAGAATTTAATGTACTGTGTAACAACTTTTTTTACCATAATTTATAATTATAACAACTTTTTTTAAAAATATTCGTTTATAGTAAATTCTGATTATTTTTTTAAAAATCTATATTTATCTTTTTTTTATCGAAGACTTTGATAGAATCTTTCATTCTCTAGTGATGAAAGTATATCAATTTTAAGTAATTGATTCTATCAGCCCTTATTGATAGAATCTAATGGAAATCTATCAATTTACTTTATTTATTAGTAATTAATTTATCAATATGGAAGTCAATCAATATGTATAAATATTTTAGTCTTTTTGTAATATACATACAAAAAGCCCCTATAACTCACTAAATATTTTATTCTCTCCATCATTTTAACTATAACATTTTTTTAAAAAAAATATTTCACTAATTGCAATTTTTTGTGATTTTTCCTTTTTAAAAGTGTCATTTAATCAGCTGAACATATGTACTATTAAGTTGAATTAATTGTTTTGAATCAATTGAACTAATTACTTCAAATCAATAAAATGTATTACTTTCAATCATCATTATCATCATATCGTACTTGCTTATAATAAGTTTAATTGATCGAAGACAATAGTTTCCTTCATTTAAATAGTGGGTATTTTTTTTTTAGCTATGAGCGATTTTTCTTTTCAAAATTATGCTATTCGTGCAATTTCCTTAATTTTTTTTTACATGAAAAAACCTCATTATTTTATTCACCATAAACCTAAAGGTGTGTTTAGAGCACCAGTTTGATTATGATAAATAGAAGGTTGTGATAAATGATAGGTTATTATAAATGATGTTTGAGGTGCAAATTATTATAACAAAGATTATGATAAACGGTGTTTGAGATTTTGATTATGTAACAAGAACTAATATAGGTAAAGTTTAGATAAACGGACATGCAAATTTAGGTAACCACCGTTTATAATAAAAGGTGGGGGCAAACATAGGTTGAATTATTATAACCAATCTGATCGTTTACATAAACAGGGGCTCAAACACACCCTAAGTGATCTTCAACTAAAATACATGCATATAATCACTAACTTAATTAAGTTATATTTTAGTGTTGTTATTTTAATATTCTATCTATTATATATAACATGACGAAAATATAGTTCTGTTTCAAAAAAAAAAAACATGACGAAAATATAGAATTAGTAAATGTGAAAATATGAGAAAGTTGACATATCAAACAAGAATTCAACTTTAGTGATATAACTCATTGGTGTGATCTTTTACTTCTACCCATGAAATTGAAAGGGACAGATGCATGGTATGTCGTGTCGGCATCCACCCCAAATTTATCCATCATAAGAAAAAAAATATAACTTGGTTTGGTTGTTGTTTATGTCCTACATTATGCGAAAAATATAGAGAATTTACCATCAACAACATATTCTGCGTATTGTATTGTATTAGCAACAAATTTTTTAAAATAATTCATCTATAGCATATGTATTTCTATCACTCACCTAGTGATAGAACTCAATTTAAGTTTCTATCACTGATAGAAAATTTAAGCAGTGATAGAATGAGTCTATCATTGATTGAATTCTATCACTCATACAACTCAACAAGTGATAGAAGTCAATTTCGATTTTCTGCTACAAATAAAATTATTTTGAATTTTGTACTATAGATGAAAATATTTTTCCATTTTTTGTTACACATGCAAAATCCTCAAAAATATATTGAATAGATATGCTTCATTTATTCTCATTATAATTATGTTATCTATAGATCGTTTATAGTATTGGTTAATTTAGGAAATGTTTGTGGCAAGTAGTTCATCAAATCGAAGACGATGAATAATTATTATAGAGTGTTCCAGTGGTTAACAAAGTATTAGAGATTTAAGAGGTGATGAATATCCATAATGATCGCATATTTGAAAATTATTTTCTTACGAGTTTTCTTAAAATCCAAATATAGTAGGATCAAACAATTCAAAATTGTCAAGCTCGTTCGAATAGTTACAAATGTAAAGAAGATAGGTAATTATTCATATAGGTAATTTTAATTGGTCAGATCTGAAGATGTATACCAGTTACCTACTTAGAACTCTAATATCATATTAGATAATAGGAAGTTTCATTTCAACTTACCTTTTAAATGATTGTTTAACACAAGCAACAATCAAACCCCAAGCAAAGGCAATGCTAATCTTCAAAGGGATCGACATTTGACACGAATCCAAAGGAATTGGGTTGCGTAGCAAATCCTTCGAAGGGATCATTACCCTAACTCGCCATTGAGTCAAACTCAACCAATGAGAGTTACTCTCACGAGAAGTGTAACCCACTCGTTTAGTGTGTAACTAAAAATGTTGCACATTAATTACACTATTATCCCGACGATACGATTACAATTGGAAAACATTATTAATACATGGTGAGACTAAGAAGAATTAAACTATTCTCGAGTTTAATTCTGGAACGTTATCTTTCCATAATGTTATATCTTAGAGGTCTTCATCATAAATTGAATACATCACATTTTCAATATATGTTAACATGAAGATCTCGATCTATTGTCTTTTGTTTCAAACACATATAATAATTCTCCATATGTCATTATTCATATTACCTTCAATGTAATCATTTACTTCCTACTTTACCAAACAACCCTCAATTTTTCTCTCTGACTTCCGGGTCCACGCTGTCAATTAGATACCGTGTGGAATTAGGGTTGTAGTGACGTGGCAAATGAAGGGCCAAATTCTGAAGTAACAATTTGTGGATGAATCTGCACCACTCATTTTTGTGGTTCAAAATTATTTGGAGACCAAAGAATGGACCAGATCTCACAATCATGTCTGCTGGCAGCCATATCCATCCATTTTTTCCTCTTCTTTTTTCCATATCTCATCCCATCCATTTCAAATCCAATCCAATTGGGGCTTGGGCTTCTCGAAAGAATATTACAACCAACCCTAATTTTCATATAATTATTTCAACATTCAATTAGTATTTTTGGTGTGAACTTTGAGATTTGTTCTAATTTGATCTTTAATTTTTTTTTTTTGAAATCTGAAAATCGGAGCTTCGTTCCTTTATATTTGAGGTACCACTAGTCTTCTGGGGCTGTGACACCGAAATACTTCGAAGGGTATTCTAGTTTAAGCGTTTTCCAGCAGCTTTGAATCGATGATCTTTCAAAGAAAGATGCCTTTAAATTCTTAGCCTCGACGCTGCGGCTGTCCCTTGAGGACATTTGATCTCTAAATTTAATGACAAACATTAGTCCATGAACTACTACGTTTGTTTGTTTTAGTCGATGAAAATTCAATTTTAATTCATAAACTTCGAAGTTGTTCGATTTCGATTCTTAAACTTAAAAAAAAAAAAAAAAAAAAAAAAAAAACTTAAAATTGATTCTTAGTAAAAAAAAAACAAAAATCTCCCCTACACAATTAGTCTGTAAAGTATATACTTTTTGTGACACGATCCCACATTTCCAAGATGTAGAGTTCTTCTATACATTCATGTGTAAAAAACAGTAATTATTTATTTTTCTTGAAAAAAAATTATAATCTTCCTCTATAATTATTAAAATTACTTAACCAGTTTTAGTTAAGGTTAATTTGAAATTTACTATAAAAGAAAAAAATTAAACTTTTTTTTTAAATAAGATGACTAAATTAAATATTTGAAAGTTTGTAAACTGAAACAAAATAAAATTTCAAAATTTGTAGACTAAAATTAAGCTTTTAATAATTGAGGACTAAAATACAACCAGTCTCAAAGTTTTGCGAACTAAATAATAGTTTACCCTTAATTCAAACATCGAAATTGGATATATCAATAAGTTAGGCACAAAAGATTTATATGTTTTTTTAGTCCAACAAGGTTGATTTGAGATTTTGTTTTTCCACAAAGAAGTAAACCGTTTTAATAAACACTTTTTATTTATCTTAAAAGTTTCCTAATCGATGATTATTGCTGGTTTGATTTGGACGAGTTATGAATCAGGATCACAAAGGTGTTTATACCTTTTCAGAGAGTAATGTTGATGTTTTTTATTCTGTTAATAAAGTCATGGGTTTCAACCAAATAAAGAAAAATAAGAAAAAGGACACTTTATTATGTTTATGTAAATTTTAGAATCAATATAAAAGTTATTATTGCTTTGCTATGTGGTCAAATATTAGGTCTTCTAACAACTAAGGTAGTAAAGTAAAAATATTTGAAGTGCGTGCAAACTTGTAAATCAAGTACGTGGTAATTATTTATTAATTCATCAATGTGATGATTCTTTTAACTATCATAAAGTGACTCAAGTGATCAAATAAGACCTTTAATGTTTAAAGTGATGACTTCGTAATGTGAGTTCTCGAATTGAAAAGTTAGTTAAAAATTGACAATTCAAGGTTGACCTAGTGATCAAGCCTGGCTTGAAAAAAATTAATGATGTGTTCAATTTTTGTTGGCTATCTATATAATAATAATTTTATACGATTTTCGTTGATATCCAACTATTATAAGCTCACATAGTATGTTTTGTAAAAATAATCGAGGTTCATGTAAATGGAGGATTTGAACACTTAAATCAACTATTTGATGCATGCCAACAATATCATAATTCAATTTACATAAATTTAGTACTTAGAAGACAATATATGAAAGTTCAAGTCTCTTCACCAAATTATTATTGAATTCAATAATAATAACAACAAACTGTTCATACTAATGGCAACTGCTACTCATTAGGTTTTATTTGAGGGTTAAATTCAGTGTTTTAAAATAATTAAAATTTTAATTTTATAGCAACATAATTTATAATTCAAATTATATATTTTATGGATGAAAATAAAAAAAGTGTTTTTCAAAGGGAGGAGAACCAGAATGATTTTATTTTCAAAAAAAAAAAAAAAAAACCAGAATGATTTTTAGAACAACCATTCCAAATTTCCTCGACTTAGAATCATTCGTTATATAATCTCATTTTATTATTATCCTTTTTCATTTTTTTCATAACCACTATTTTATTAAATTCATAATTATTAACTTCAATCAAAATAAGAAAAGTTCACCCATAATCATTTTCTCAAACTAAAAAAAAAAAATCTTCATCACCTACAATAATTATTAACTCTCATATTTTTCTTTTGATTCTATAGTTTCTTATAAATAACTATTTTTTTTTTTTTTACTAATATCTGGAATATTAGGCCATAAAGGGCATGCTTGGCTAGGGCGGGAAGGGAAAGGAAAGGAAGGGAAGGGAAGGGAAAAGAAGGGAAGTTGAAGTAAATTAGTATTTGGTGGAAAGGGAAAAAAGTGATGTAATAATAAATTTATGTTTGGTGGGAAGGGAAAGGAAGTGAGGTAAATTTTTTTAAATAATAGATATTTATTGTTTTTAATGTAATATTCATAAAATATCATTTTTTAAATTTATTTTATTTATTATTTAAATAAAATTTAAAATTAAGTTTAAAAATTCAAATCAAAATGAGTTACACCAAAAGAAAAATATATTAGTTTAATTATTTCAAGTGTTTATATCTTTAAATCATATGGATATGTATTTTCATATATTTATTAAAAAACATGCACGAGTTAGAAAAAATTGATAAATAATACGATAAATATTTATTAATATATATTTTTATACAACAAATTTCAAATGCATGATAAAAATCGAATGTATAAACACTAACAAATATTATTTAAAGAATCATATATATTTAAAAAAGAAATGATAAATATTACACTTTAAAATAAATAAATATACATAGAATAAATAAATATAATCAATTAAATTAAATTAATTAATGGTTCAAAGTTAACAACTTTAATTCATGATTTAAGGAAAACTAACGTTCCAAACTTAATTTTGACTATTTTAATTTGAATAATAATATACCAAAATATAATTATAAAAACATTACAAAAATTAAAATAAACACTCAGTTTCAATTTAAAAGATGACTCATTTTATTTTAACTATTACTTAATGAAAATTTAATTTTTATATATTTAGATCGTTATTATTATCCAATAATTAAATTTGATAATCAGATAAAAACAATCAAATTATCATAAATTTATATTGATAAACATTACTAAAAAGTTGAAGGCAAAATTCAAAATATATATAGATAAACATTACTAAAAAGTTGAAGGCAAAATTCAAAAAATATATATATATATACACAAAATAAATTTGATTAGATACAAAAAAATGGAGGTAATAAATTATGTGTATAAAAACTTAAAAAGTAAGAAAATGGACTAAAAAATAAAAATTGACAAAAAAAAAAAAAAGGGTGGGTTATCCCTTCCCTTCCCAGCTGGGAAGAAATAACCCAGGTGGCCAAATACTGACATAACATTTCTCTTCCCTTCCCATTGATAAGTAAGGGGGCCAAACATGCCCAAAGTATTGTCCGATCAAGATTCAAGAGACGATTTAATAATATAAAAAATGAAAAAGATTCAAGAGTGGACCCCACTTCAAAAGGTAATTGAATTTACAATCAGCTAGGTAAATTATTTAATTCCCACATTAATGATTAAACTGAAGCTGATTGGTCCACATCACTCTGCAACACTGACGGGGGTATAATTGTCAATTGGGCCAAAAAGTGTAGCCATTTTATAGGGAAGAAAGAAAGAAAGAATAAATAAATAAAATTCGAATTAAAAAAAATAAAAATAGAATATGCTGGTTTGAAAAATCCAGTTCTCTCAAACCAGCCTCAACCTCAAAAACCTCAACAATGGCTTCCGCCGGCAAGGGAAACAGCCGCCTCTCCGCCGCCATGGAAAGAACCGGCCAATGGTACATTTCTCAGAACTTGTGATTGTTTTGAATTTTTTGTTAGCTATGGTGAATGTTGATCTGCTCATCTTCTGCACCGATTTTTTCTAGGGTTTTTTCTCAGAATATTCCGACCGATGTCGTTGTTGCCGTCGGTGAAGCTCATTTTTCTCTTCACAAGGTGTGAGGACAGTTTTCGATTCCTTCGTTTACTGATTGTTAGTATGTCGAGGTTTTCAATTTCGTTTCCGTTTGTATGTGCAGTTCATGTTGGTAGCGAAGAGCAATTTCATAAGGAAATTGATCGTGGAATCTGCGGAGGCAGATCTAACGAGGATCGATCTGCCGGAAATCCCCGGCGGTGCTGAGATTTTCGAGAAGGCGGCGAAGTTCTGTTACGGCGTGAACTTCGAAATCACGGTGCATAACGTTGCGGCTCTGCGATGTGCGGCGGAGTATCTGCAAATGACGGAAAAGTACTGCGATAACAATCTCGCCGGCCGGACGGAGGATTTTCTCTCGCAGGTTGCTCTCTCCAGTCTTTCTGGAGCTATTGTTGTGTTGAAATCTTGCCAGTATCTTCTTCCTATGGCGGAAGAGCTTTACATCGTGCAGAGATGCGTGGATGTTATCAGTTCTAAGGTAATTGAGATTGTTTTGGTTTTGTAACAATTTTGAATCCAAATCTAAGCTGAACAATCAACCAATTGATGAATCAACAAAAGAAAGAACGAGAAGAAGAGAAACCATTTGGAGTTTTTTTATGGCAATTATGGATGAGAATAGCTATTTCTAGTTCTCGAACCACTTGAATTCGATCTGCAATTTTCTACTCCTTTATTTTCTTCATTCATCCATTGATTTGGTTTGATTTATGATTAGGAACGATTTATGATTGATTTATTAAGAAATTGAAATTCTGTAATGTTTAGGCCTGCAACGAGGCTAATTTTCCGAGTCGATCGCCTCCAAATTGGTGGACCGAAGAGCTTTCCATCATCGATATTGGATTCTTCAGCAAAATCATGGCTGCGATGAAAGCTCGCGGTGCTAAAACCTTTACTCTCTCTGGTGCTTTGATTACCTATGCGGAGAGATCGCTACGGGATCTCGTCCGCGATCACTCCGGCAGCGGGATCCGCGATTCGGGTGATTCCGACTGCCGGATCAGGCAACGAGAGCTCCTGGAATCAATTGTCACTATCTTTCCCTCAGAGAAGGCTGCATTTCCTATTCACTTCCTCTGTTGCCTTCTCCGATCTGCGATTTATCTCAAAACCTCGACTGCCTGCAAGAACGAGCTCGAGAAGAGGATTTTGATGATGTTAGAACACGTGACGGTCGACGATCTTCTGGTGTTGTCGTTCACGTACGACGGGGAGAGGCTTTTCGACCTCGAAAGCGCGAGGAGGATAATCTCGGGGTTCGTGGAGAGGGAGAAGAGTGTGGCTGTGTTCAACGCGGGCGATTTGAAGGAGGTTTGTTCTGTTTCGCTGCAGAAGGTTGCCAAGACTGTTGATGCGTATCTGGGCGAGATAGCTACCAATACTGAGCTTAGCATATCTAAATTCAACGGAATTGCTAATATCATCCCCAAATTGGCGCGAAAGGTTGACGATGATCTTTACCGAGCTATTGATATATATCTCAAGGTAAATTTTCATTGTTGTAGTGTTGATTTAACATCAAATCTTGTTATGTCATTTAGATGATGCTGGGGTAAGGGAATCTAATTGGGATGAGAATAATTCTCATACTTACATTTGGGACACCAGACTCGAAATTTGGGGGAAAAAACCACAATAAAGAAAAGAAAGAAAAAAAACCATCCCTGTGAAAAATTAATATAATTAAAGAGCATCTATTTACGACCCACCAATCACACAAGTACTTTTTTTTTAGTACATATTGGCGGAGGGGGAACAAATACCGATTCTCGGGTTCGAATCTGTAACGCCGTTGTTAAATTGGTTTACAACCAAACAATAAAACCATTGTGTCATTGACCCATTCAATAATCACACGAGTATACGTATACAAAAAAAACCGGCATCGCATAGCAATTCAGATTAATCATCGATCGAAAGCTTAAGAATTGAGTTAGGTTATAATTTTTCTTAGGTTGAGTTTAGTCAAGAGTTTATAATTGGTCAATTTTTGACTTCTTTAACCTAATTCAAACGGAACTAAATATTGTTTATGTGTGTAAGATTAATGAATTAGATAGACACTTAGTATATTGGGTTTTTTTTAACAACACTGAACATATTGGTTAGGAACATGCACTTATAAAATAAGTAAACTAATTTATTTTATTTATGGGTTATGAGTTGAGTTTTAGAGAAAAAAATTGATTAACACAATCCGAAGACCTAGCCCAACTTGAAAAGTATATGGATAGAGTTGCTCTAAATACATATGGTTCAATGGGTTTGTTGATAGACCAACCCGAAAATTTGAGTTGGTTCACAAAATTCCTCTAACTCAACTCAATTTGGACCATGTATATTCCTCCTCTACAAAGTTTATTTTATTCACACACTTTGTTTCACTCTCTTACACAAGAATACAAACAAAAAAAATTAACTCTAGTTAATGCACCAAAAGTAATAGTGATGTTTTAAACCATAACAAATTAAGGGATACAAAAAAATTGACAATTTGAGTTATCGGGACTATCCAACCTAAAGAGTAAGGATTGAATTGGATTATAATATTATTTAGGTTGGATAGATTGAGTTGATTTGTACTTAGTAATTTTTTTGGGTTGGATCAGTTTTCAGATTGGCCATTTCTTTCTTCGGTTCAACCCAACATAATAATATTTTACATGTATAAAATTAATTGATGAAATAGATTTTTAGCATATCGATAGAGAACATAAATTCATAAAATGAATAATTTAAGTAGTATAGTTATTTTGCAATTTTTCTTTATTGATTCTCTATCATTGTTTACCCTAATAATTACCCACAATCATCCCCTCACTCAAGACACAAATAATCATTCTATTCCTGGATTTATTCCATCATCAGTGGATTGCATCTAAAACATTTGGGTTAATTCTCAGGCACACCCGAATCTTGATGAGATCGAAAGGGAGAAAGTCTGCAGTGTGATGGATCCATTGAAGCTATCATACGAAGCGCGGGTACACGCTTCACAGAACAAACGGCTACCGGTGCAGATAGTCCTCCATGCACTCTACTACGACCAGCTGAAGCTAAGGAGCGGCATCGACGAGCGGAGCACCCCGGACGCCGCCGCGACAAGGACGCAAGTTCAGGCGGACGTGTCACTGGTTAGAGAGAATGAGGCTTTAAGATCCGAGCTGATGAGAATGAAGCTCTACGTAAATGACATGCAAAAAAATTCTCAGGGAACTTCTTCAATCAAGGTACCCTCCAAAAGCAAGGGCACTTTCTTCTCATCCGTCTCGAAAACGCTTGGGAAGTTGAATCCGTTCCGCCATGGCTCCAAAGACACTTCGAATCTAGACGACGCCGTCGACCTTACCAAGCCCAGGAGAAGAAGGTTCTCTATATCTTAAATTTTTATGCTGAATTTATCATGATCTGCTTGTTTGTTAGTTATGGTCCTGTTTCTGGTTATTTGTGAGATTGATATTCTTCTTCTTTTTCGTTATGCTCACTGTTCGTTTGTATAAAGTTGATTTCTTCTATTTTTGTTTTGTTCAATTTGATGAACTGAATGTGTGTTGTGAACTATATACAAATTAAATTAATAGCACGGTTTAGTAAGATTTCAGTCTTCTGTTGAGTGAATACCTTTTTTTTCCTTCCTATAGATATGTGTGAGTGCCTGGATTAGTTTACACACGCCACGACTATTTTTCCTTGTCATAACATTTAGATTTAAAAAAATCGAATTGATTCCTAGGCCATGGGATTACTTCTCCACTACTTTGGATATTATAATTACACAGTAATACATTAAGTAGTCTCTCCATTAATATTATGTTTTCTTTAGTTCAGTTAGTTAGTTATTAGTTCGTTTTTATTTATCTTTATTCAACGAGATTACAATTGAGGGGGAAAAAAAATCTCAGACCAATATAGCACATCACTTTTGAAGACTTTTTGAAGGTGGAAAGTATAAGTTTATGTTAACTATGACAGATACGATTTTTTAAAAATTTTGTTCGAAATGCATGATTTGATATAGTTTTCATTCAAACTTCCCATAAAATATTATAAAACAATTTTTGTGTGTTGTTAAATTGAAATGCATAATTTTGTGTGAGTTTTTATTTATTTATTTTTAAAGTTTATTTTATTTTTGGTCCCGAATATTTGAAATGCATAATTTTGTTTGTGCGAGCCCTTAGACCAATACTTGTATGTATATTGAAAATTAAGTAAATGTACTAAAAAAAATATGCTACACAAATATCTCGGGCATGTTTGAGGACATCGGGCCCTATTATAAATGATAAATTATTATAATCTATTATTATAATAATTTGTGCTTAAGATGCTTATTGCTATTATGTATATTACGATAACTTATGTTTGAGTACAAGTTATTGTAATATTAGAAATTATAGCGAGATTGTTAAAACAAGTTTGAAGTATTATTATAAATGATAAGAGAGTTACAAAGTAACCACATGTTATATAATTAGTGTTCCAAACAAGATTGAATTATTATAGCCAAATCTTGGACGGGATCTAAAGGCTTCCATTGTCTTCGTACAAACAATCAAAATGCATAAGGGACACTATCGTCAATCATAAGCATTTTGTTGTTGTTGTTGTTATCATTATAAATTAGCTTAGTAGTTACAAAACTATTGAATAACAAAAAAAAAAAAAAAAATCAATTCAGTCCATATTGACTACTTACTCACGTATTAACAATTTCAAAATAATATTTTGATCATAATGAAATGTTTGTTCTCATTCTATTTAACTTAAATGTCAATTTAACTTAATTGAAAACCATCAATTTCACTTGATTAAAGTTAACTCCATTATGTGGGCTTTTACTCTAGTCGGTTTTGATTCTATTCAATTCATTTTGTTGTTGTTAGGTACTTTTTATAATACTATTCATTACTTTTAAATAATATAATACTCAGACGGCCTAATAATTATAGATGCAAATAATTAAAAAATATATATTTATATTTGGTTAAAAAAACATTTATAGTTAATCTGCATGGAAGAGTTTTTTTTTTCTTTTTTAATGAATGCGAAGAGTTTATCAAATATAATTTTTCATATTTTTAAGAGAATTTGCTACAAGTAGCATATTTTGGCCCTCCCATTACAATTATAGCACAAAACTAAATTTTTTTTTATCCATAGCATATTTTAAAGATAATTTTACATATTTCCAATTTTACCCTTCTCTTTAACTTCCTCTACAAGCCTCCTTCTTGCCATTTCTCTTACCATTTCTTTATTGCGTGCTCCTCTCACTCTTTGCGATTTTTCTTCCGATTTTCATACCATTTCTCTTGAAGTTCTTTTTCAAGCCTTTCTTCTTGTGTGCTCCTCTACCATTTCTTCTTGCGATTTGTTGGTTCCTTCTTGCGAGCTCTACCATTTCTTCTTGCGATTTCTTTGTGAAATTTCAGCTACGTCAGCCCACTCCACTGATAGATGTCTATCAGCTCCACTGATAGAAGTCTATCAGTGTTGGAGTCTATCAATGTTCCACTGATAGAAGAAGTCTAAACTGTAAATTTTATAACAGTGACAAGTCTAAATGTGAAGTCGGAGTTTGAAGAGACGGTCGGAGTGGATGGTTGTAGAGGTGCGAGTAGCAAGGAAAAAACCCTAAAATCATGAAGCCGGAGAGGTCGCGAGTGATGGGTAGAGAGAAATCGTGAAGCGAATGGGTAGAGAGAAATCGGGAAGTCGGACAGCTCACGGGTATAGATAAATCGTGACGCGAATGGGTATATGAGAAATCGACGAGGTCGCCGGTAGAGGGAAGTCGGAGAGCTTGTGATAGAGAGAAATCGTGGGGGAAGAAATTGAATTAGGGCATGGAGTTATATGAGGTACTTTAGTCATTTCACAAGTTTTTTGCCACATATATATAACTTTTAGAATTGTACTATGGAAATAATTATTTTACTTGTTTGTAATATGCATGCTAAATCCTATTTTTAATAAATGAATTTATATTTATTTATTTATTTTGAGTACAATTTATATTTATTTTTAGATTAGACTAGTTGGTTGATTTTCAGGAAAAAAAAAAAAAAATTGTTTGTCATTTGCAAATTATTTGGGTCGGGCTTAATTAGATAAAGAAAACCTAGCTCTCTCTTCATACATCAGCCGGTCGCCGCCATTCTCCACTCCCGAAATCACCGCCGGCAGCCATTGAAGTTCGCCTCTCTCCTCGCAGAGCTTGCCGTCTCTTCGCCGGCGACGGCGCGAAATTAGGGTTCAGGTTTTCAGTTCATCAGCCGCTTTGTAATTCGCACGTCTTCCAAATTCGCCATGAATGTCAAAATCAGGTTATCTTCTCGGTGAAGATGAACCTCGCATTCACTCCCAATTCCGCGTTCACTTTTCTGTGTAATCTCAACTCCCCTTCGGTTTTCTCCATGTCCATCCGCACCTCTGCTTTCGCCACTGCCGCCCTTCTCCGGTCTCTCGCCGTTTCCCGCTTCTCCCGCGGCAACTACACTCTCACTTCCCTCTTTACCCCAACCTGTTCCGTACATCGACGGCGGCAATTTCCGCCGGTTCCCGCCTGTTCTTCCGGTTCTTTCGGTGAACCGTTGCTGTGTGATCGGGATTCTCCGTCCGAGTCTGAAGAGGTATTGTATTCTCCGTACAGTAATGCGGCTGAGATTTCTCATGAAAATGCTTTTGCGTCGGCGGATTTGAAACACTTCGGTTCGCCGGCTCTTGAAGTTAAGGACCTGGATGAGTTGCCGGAGCAATGGCGGAGATCGAAACTGGCTTGGCTTTGTAAAGAATTGCCGGCGCATAAGCCGGGGACGTTGATGCGGCTGCTTAATGGTCAGAACAAATGGCTGAAGCAGGATGATGCGACCTATCTCACCGTGCATTGTTTGCGTATTCGAGAAAATGTAACTGCTTTTAGGGTTAGTATTCTTCCCACTTTTTGTTTGATTCTTTGATGTTCTAATATAACACTAGCAAAGGACTCGTGCGGATAGGTATAGACTATGTAGCACGAATACGGGACACGGATACGCGGATACAGACACGGCATGAAAAAAAGATAAGCCATTTTCTAAAGAACTTGGACATTGATACACTGAGGATACTTTCATATTTTTTTAGTTAATAGGTAAATTTAGCATATAATACTTAATGTACTTTACTAAAAAGCATAGAATGTCAAGTTAATTATGGGTTTATAGAGATATAGGAAGGTTTGCTATATTGGCATATTGTTGTGGTTTATCATTATGTTTGGACTTTGGATTATAATTCTGTTCAGCTATTCTTTACACTATGTTTGTGATATAATTTCCTTCCAATTTCTTATTTATCTTAATTTTTGAGATCAGGTATACAAGTGGATGATGCAACAACATTGGTACCGATTTGATTATGCTTTAGCAACTAAGCTTGCTGATTACATGGGCAAGGAACGGAAGTTCGCGAAGTGTCGGGAGGTATTTGATGATATAATTAATCAGGGATGTGTGCCAAGTGAATCCACATTTCATATATTGATTGTTGCATACCTTAGTGCACCTGTTCAAGGATGCATAGACGAAGCATGTACCATTTACAACCGTATGATTCAGTTAGGAGGTTACCAACCGCGTCTCGGCTTGCACAATTCTCTCTTTAGAGCTCTCATAAGCAAACCAGGGGAGTTGTCAAAGCATCATCTTAAACAGGCTGAGTTTATATATCATAATCTGGTAACAACTGGACTTGAGTTACATAAAGATATTTATGGTGGTCTAATTTGGCTACATAGTTATCAGGATACTATAGACAAAGAAAGGATAGCATCGATAAGGAGAGATATGCAACAAGCAGGAATTGAGGAGGAAAGAGAAGTCCTTTTGTCCATCTTGAGAGCCAGCTCAAAGATGGGGGATGTGGCTGAAGCAGAAAAATCGTGGCGTAAACTTAAGAATTTTGATGGTAACATGCCCTCTCAAGCTTTTGTTTACAAAATGGAAGTCTATGCCAAGCTCGGTAACCCGATGAAAGCTTTAGAGATATTTAGGGAGATGGAGCAGTTGAACTCTACAAGGGCTGCAGCATATCAGACAATTATTAGGATTTTATGTAAATTTCAAGCGGTAGAACTTGCAGAATCCGTCATGTCAGGCTTCATAAAGAGTAATTTAAAGCCCCTCATGCCAGCTTATGTTGATTTGATGAATATGTTTTTCAATTTAAGCTTACATGATAAGGTAAAGTTAACCTTCTCTGATTGCCTTGAGAAGTGTAAGCCGAATCGTACTATTTACAGCATCTATTTGGATTCTTTGGTAAAAGTTGGTAATCTCAACAGGGCTGAAGAAATATTTGCTGAGATGCAAACAAATGAAGTAATTGGTGTAAATGCTCGTTCATGCAACGTTATCTTAAGTGGGTATCTGTTAAGTGGAAATCATTTGAAGGCTGAAAAAATATATGATTTGATGTGTCAGAAAAAGTACGACATCGATCCTCCATTAATGGAGAAACTTGATTATGTTCTAAGCTTGAGTAGGAAGGAGGTTAAGAAGCCAGTAAGCTTGAAGTTGAGTAAAGAAGGAAGAGAGATTTTAGTAGGGTTATTGTTAGGTGGCCTGAAGATAGAAACTGAAGAAGGGACAAAGAATCATAGACTCCTATTTGAATTCCACCAAAAAAGCAGCACTCACACTCGTTTGAAGAGACACATATACGAGCAATATCGCGAGTGGTTACATCCTGCGTCAAAGTTGAGCGATAGCGATATCGACGTGCCATATAGATTTTGCACCATTTCACACACATATTTTGGTTTCTACGCAGATCAGTTTTGGCCACGAGGTCATCCAACAATTCCTAATCTTATTCACAGGTGGCTTTCGCCTCGTGCTCTTGCGTACTGGTATATGTACGGGGGCTGCAGGTTACCATCCGGGGAATTTTTACTGAAGCTGAAGGGAAGTCATGAGGGTGTTGAGAAGATTGTTAAATCTCTGAGAGAAAAGTCTATGCATTGCAAGGTGAAAAGGAAGGGCAGGGTGTATTGGATAGGTTTATTTGGAAGCAATGCCACATGGTTCTGGAAACTAATTGAACCTTTCATTCTGGAAGACTTGAAAGATAGTGTACAGGCAGGCAGCCTTAATTTGGAGAGGGGTTTAAATGAAACTGAAAATATCAACTTTGATGGTCAATCTGATTCTGATGAGGAGGCTTCTAAATAATACAAGAATATTTGCTGTTAGTCTCTTTTCTTCTGGATTCTTTAATTTCCTTCAAGGTTGCATGGTTTTGGAAGGCTTTGCAACTCAAATAGGATCTTCCCTCGATCAATTGGGAAGATGTAAATACCTCAATGGATAAGTTATGAGCTCTTGCTCTGATCTTTTCTAGTGTTGTAGTTTTCTTGTTTATTTTAATATAGGTTATATGTTGGTTTGGAAATTTTGAAAATCAGTTATTTCATACTTGCATAGATACGAAAAAAACAGTTATAAATTTAACCAGAAAAGGCTTGCCTACTGACTAATAGAACCGCCATTAAGTTCAAATAAGAAAGAAAGGAATTTGGAAAGAGAGTGACGAGGGATTTTTCATTTTTCAAAAAAAAAAAAAAAGGGGGTGGCTCTTGGCTGTTGCTGATCTGTGGGATGAAAGCTTTGTTCTTTTCAACTCTGATAAATGTTCATGTAAATATTATTTAGGACCCTATTCAGTTTTTTTGTGATAATTTAAATTATTATTATTTTTAATATCTATTTTGTAACCTCAGCTGCTCCAACATTAAATATCTTCCATATGAATCTTTTGTGGGAAGCAAAGTATCAAAGAAGGTTTAAATTTTCCTTTAGCCCCCTTGTGTACAGAAGCTTAAATGTGGAGGGTAAACTTCGAAAGAGCAACTCGATGGGCGGCTTCTCTTCCCCTCGACTTGCTGTTTTGTTTCCATGATGGGTAAACTCCAAATCATGTCTTCATCAATCATCCATTTGTGGCCAGAGGGTAGTTCTTTAAACCTTTGCTGTTTTGGTATGTCTCTTTGCTTCCCTAAAACTAAAAGTATTGAAGATTATTTCGCCTCTCTTGTTGGTGATTGAAAGCAAAACTGAAATCTTTTGTACTTGTGCAGTTAGCTTTACTATGATGACTTGTTTGATTAGGAAGAAACCATATTGTTTTGGTGAGTCTTCTATAAGTAATTTGTTTGTCAATGAAAGGGTTTCTTGTTATAATGTTTTTGGGTTGGGGATCCCTCTACCAAGCCTTTGGGTTGCCTTTTTTGTTTGTTGGTTGTAAACTCATACTATTGTTTCTAAGTTCCATGCAGGCGCAGTGGTTGAAAACTTGGGTTTTGATGATATGCTCCTCTCAAGGTCCCAGTTCAAAATTCACCTATGACACTACTCTTTCGATGTCTTTGGTGCCCCGTCTAGGGACGAGCGTGGTTACATTATTTCAAAAAAAAAAAAGTTTCTTATTTAAAAAACTTAGGGGAGAAATTGTTCCCAAGGTGCGTTCTTACCCTTATTGGTAGAGGCTTGAACTCTATTGTGTGTTCTTACCCTTATTGGTAGAGGCTTGAACTCTATTGTTTTTTCTTGGGGTGCAGGTGCTCTTGAGTATATAGTGGAATGAAGCTCTTATTCTTGGTTATTAAAAATAGAAACTATTTATTTAAACGGTTGAAGCACGATAAAATATTTTGATCTATGAATGAGGAAGTTGTGTTATTTAAGGTCGAACCATTCGAAGCTCAAAAGTTGCGAACTCGAGTAATGGTTGTACAAAATCTGTCACAAGCTTTGCTGGTTCATAAATTAACTTTTGGGGAGGGCCTATGATGAGTTTTTTTTTTTTTTTTTTTTGGTGGAATTGAGTGGAGAGATTTGTATATAAGGAGTTCGTTTGAGAAGTTATTTTGAGTAGTTAAGAATTAAGAGATAGCAAAAAAAAAAACTCGTTTAGATGATTTATTTATTTATTCATTTTTATATACAAAAAAGCTAGAGATAATAATTTGTTTGGTTGTAAATTTAAAATGAATAGTTAAAAAAGAATGATTAGAAATTGGTGGTTAAAAATAAATTATTTTGAAGAGATAGAAATGAGTGTGTTAGAAATGAAAAATTATTTTTAAGAGTTATAAATGAATTATTAAAAATGATTTCTTAAAAATAAGAAGTTATTTTGAGTAGTTATAAAAACTTATATAAATGTAGTGTTTTTTTAGGAGTATCTAGTAAATATTTATTTTAAATTCTCCCGATAAACAAATGCTCCCTCAAATCTTTATATATGTATATACATACATATATTGTGCTCTTATTTTAAATTCTCCCGATAAACAAATGCTCCCTCAAATCTTTATATATGTATATACATACATATATTGTGCTCTTATTTTAAATTCTCCCGATAAACAAATGCTCCCTCAAATCTTTATATATGTATATACATACATATATTGTGCTCCTCTACACTCGATAGAAAAAATCACTGAAGACGCTAAACAGAGAAGAATAATATGATCAGTATTGGATAAAATTTAAACTTAATTCATATGATTATAATATTAGAGTTTAGTTTTGATGGTTTGATAAAACTTAAAATAAAACTTTGTTGTTTATAATCAAGATGAATAAAGTATGTGACGGTACCGAATGGGTCAGTGGCGTAATGACGGTACTCAAAAAATAAAATAAAGTATGTGACGGTCAATGATAATAAAGCAACTTAATGGGGTTTTTTTAAAGGTACAAATTGAACGGAGATGGACCAACAAACTCTACATAGATTGTAGTACTTCTCTCAAATAATATGAAAGCGAAATATTGATTTTTGGGCTTGCACTCGTGATCGTAAGCAAAAAACTTGTCTACACATGGACAAGTAGGTAGTCCATGCTTAATGCATATGTGGCATCATGTGAGCCACACAATTTTGTTTTTTATACATAAATTAACTTTTGGTTAAAAATTATGTGGCTCACATGATGCCACATATGCATTAAGCATGGACTACCTACTTGTCCATGTGTAGGCAAGTTTTCCTCTAATTTAGGCCAATTTGTAAACATTTAGGCTCCGTTTGATAACTATTTCATTTTTTGTTTTTGTTTCTACTTTTTTAAAATCAAGTTTGTTTGATAACCAGTTTTTGTTTTTTTTTAAAAAATATTAAAGAAATTCTAAAAACTAAAAAAAATAGCTTTTAAAAACAAGTTTTTGTTTTTAAAAAAGTATGAAAAGAACACAAATAAATAGTAAAAAACTAAAAAAATCCAAACAAAATGTGATAATTGAAAACAAAAAATAGTTATCAGACATGTTTTTTGATTTTTCATTTTTAAAAAACATAAAACTAAAGGAGTTATCAAACATACACAATTTTTATATTTTAAAATAAAAAACAAAAAACAAAAAATGAAAAACTATAAACAAAAAACAAAATGGTTATCACGATGACTTAACTTTTTATTTTTGTTTTTTGAAATTTAAGTTACTCTTATTCAAATTTCCTACAATTTATTCCACATTTTTTACTATGTTTCCATATTTCTTTAATAAAAGTACGTGAATGATAATCAACTTTACAAACTAGAAACAAAATTTTGAAAGTTGCTCCTCTATAAAAATATACATTCAAATGATTTGCTACAAAAACCTCAATTTATAAATACTAGGTAAAAAATGTAATGTAAATCAATAATAAAAAAAAAGATAAAAAAGAATACGTGTAAGATATTTTGAAAACGATGATGGGAGAGGTTGGCTTTGGAGTACCTGAAATAACTTTTGTTGTTTTTCTCAAAAAAAAAAAAAAAAAAAAACCGCCAGATTTTTTTTTTTTTTTGAGAATCAAAACCGCCAGATTTGAACCAACCCTAATTTACTATAAATGGATACACTTCAATCTGCCAATTTCTTAATTTTAGCACACTCCCCTTTTCCCGATGGAGATCATTGCCGGAGCAAAATCCCAATCGCTTTTTGAATCCGCAACCACCGGACCGCCGCCGTCGCCGGCCGGGCACAAGAGACCGATCTCTTGTTCCAATTTCAACGATGAATCACGATCTCACTCCTCAACCGAATCCCCTTTCAGACCAACCTAAATCCTCTCGTCGCGTCGTCTTCTCCGATTCCCTTCCCAAACACCGCCGCCGCAGATTCAAATTCTGCCGCCGATTCCTAGCCTGTTGCGGTTGGATCTGCATCGCCGTGCTCGGAATCGCTCTAACCGCTCTCATCCTCGTCGCGATTCTAACCTCCGTCCTCGAATCAGGATTGCCAGAAATCAGAGTAAGAATTCTGGATCTGTCCGAATTCGCGATCCAAAACTCCACGGATCCGAATACTGGACTCCTAGATGCACGAGTTTTGATGTCGATCCAGATCTGGAACAAGAATGAGAAAATGGAGCTGAGTTACAGCGATATGGAGGTGAATTTCGCGTCGGAGGGAGTGGAATTAGGGCAGAATATGGTCTCTGGATTCGCACAAGTGCCTGGAAACACAACGCTTCTGAAAGTAACCATGCATGTGGAGGGAGATTCGAAGGCGTTGGGATTAGAAGATGACCGGAGAAAGATGGAGATGAATGTGCAGGTTACGATCAAAGCTAGGATTGATTTTGATCTTGGAGTCTTCGAACTGAACCAGGTACTGATTTATGTAGACTGTGAATTTCTTCAATCGCTTCGTGTTTATAGCGTTAAGGATCCTTCGTCATGTAAAATTAGAATGTTCCTCACATTGTAAATTAGAGAATTTAAAACCAAACCTAAGTGTATGAATTTATCTCAGCTTAGACCATTTCTCAAGTTCATCATCGATCAATACGTGACATGATGGATCGCCAAGATTATAGGTTCCATTCATGAATTGAGTATTTTTGTTTGTTTGTTTGTTTTTGTTGATGAAACACTCTCTTTACTACAGTTAATATACTGTTTTTCCCTTATTGTTATTTTTTATTAAAATTTCCCCTTCTTCCATAGACATTTATTTACTTTTAAGTTTAAAATTATATTTGGAATTTATCGCTAGAAGCATATTTTATTTTTTGTATTATATTTGCTGCATAATTTCTAAAATAATTTATTTATATCATATTATTTTCTATTATTAATAAAACTCAATTACTGATAGAATGTGTTTGATAGAACTCATTCAACAATCGCTTTATAGCGTTAAGGATCCATTCATCATGTAAAATTAGAAGAGAATTTACCATCAGCAACACATTCTACCTCTTGTATTATATTTGTAGCATAATTTTAAAAATAATTTATCTATAGCATATTTATTTCTATCACTCACCTAGTGATAGTCTATCACTCACCTAGTGATAGAACTCAATTTAGATTTCTATCACTGATAGAAAACTTAAGGAGTGATAGAATGAGTCTATCATTGATTGAATTCTATCACTAGTAGAACTCAACAAGTGATAGAAGTCAATTTGAATTTTCTGCTACAAATGAAATTATTTTAGATTTTGTGCTATAGATGGAAATATTTTGCCTTTTTTTGTTATACATGCAAAATCCCCAAATTAGAATGTTTCTCACATTGTAATTAGAGATTTAAGACCAAACCTATGTGAATTTATCTTAGGTAGATTATTTCTCAAGTTCATCATCGATCAATATGTGACATGATATAGTCTATAAGGGTGGCGCAGTGGTTGAAGATTTGAGTTTTGAGGGTACCTTTCCCTCAAAATCTCAAGTTCGAAACTCACTTGTGACATTACTCCTTCGATGTCTTCGGTGCCTGACCTAGAGACGGAACTGGTTACCCTTATTTCAAATGACATGATGTATGACCAAGATTATAGGTTCGAATCACGAATTGCAAGTCTTTTTTGTTTGTTTGTTGTTGAAGAAACAATCTCTTTACTGTTTAATTAGCAATATCAGTTATTATACTATTTTTCCTTTTTTTTAAAAAAAAAATTAAATTTTTCCCTTCTTCCACAGACAATTATACAAGAGTTCATGGATCAACTATACAATATCGACCAAAAAAAGGTCTCTAACTATTTCCCCTTTTTTTTAATTAAAGATTTTCTCATTTAAATATTGTATCATTTGATCCATGACCTCTTTTAATTCCAGGTGTTGCAAAACCTTTTAATCGATCTGTTATCCTTTTGCAAAATATTTTGATACAAGTATATTCTTTTTAAAAAAGAAAAGAAAAACAAAGTTGTCATGTGTTGCTTAGTCTATATCAACAAAAGTAGTAGACCGAAAATATTGGAGTTTAGAGATTCAAACCTGATGATAGATGCTAATTATTATTGTTGTTGGACTAGGCTGTGATTTGATTATCAAACATTAAATTAGAGACCAATCCAAAACCTTCAATTTTTTAAACACTTAAATTGCGAAAAAAGAGTCCGCAAAGGATGGTGCGATGATCGAAGACTTGAGTTTTTAAGGTATACTCTCCTCAAAGTTTCAGGTTTGAAACTCACTTGTAGACTTTTACTGTATATCCATTCAAGTCTATTCCTTCGATGTCTCTCAGAGTCTAGTAAGGATTAGGTGGCTACCCCAAGTATAATTAAGTAAAAGCTTCAATTTCCCGATTTAAAAAAAAAAAAATTGTGAGAAATTCTAAAAAAGGGACCGAACGAGTCAGTTGAGTTCCAAGCCTTGTATTGGTTTTGGCACTCCTGGGTCTTTCTGTGAATAATAATTTAAAGTGGACAATAAATTAAATATTTACAAGCCAATCACAGTACATATTAAAAAAAAACACAAAACGACAACAAGGAGCTGGTTTTGAAAAATCTGGAAAGCAAACCCTAAATTTTCCTCTTTCCACGTCTTCCAGTGTCTACATCCATAAGCTTCATTGATGAAGAAGTGGCTATTGGAACACCAATGGATTCTGGTATATCAAGATTAACCCCAAGGGATGGCCCACCACGTTTGATGCTAACCTCCCTAACTTGCTGAATTTCGAGCCTGGCTCTGTCAATCTAAGTACACACAAGGGCGGTTTTAAAATCAATAAATAGATTTTTATATATCTGTGACTGTCTGGACAAGTTTATGTACACCTCGACTGTTGTCACGAGACATACCACACGTTTGGATATTAAGGAAACCCTAGAAAATTAATTCCCAGGTAGCCGGTCACCATAGATTGAACTCACTTATATTTCTTTCGTAATATTAGTGAGTGCCTTAGGCCAGCTTACGAACGTCAAGACTACTTTCACGGGACAACTGTCTGATCCTACAATATTTTATTGTTAAGGAAATACAGTCGAGATTAATTTTTAGGTAGGTGGTCATCATGGATTGAATACAAATATTTAGTTCTCCTAACCTCTCTGGACCACTAAGTCGACCTACGATCCATGAGGACACAGTGACTAATCATCAAAAGAATAGAGCGACATGAATGAATGCCTTACCAATTCGATGTGATGAATGGATGAATGCGCATCAACCAGTCTCTTTTGTAGATCATCTGCCTTTTTGCTTAGATATTCCCCGTTCTCCATCTCATTTCCTTTTTCACCCAACTCTTGGTATAGAGCTGTAAAATATTAAGAAAGAAAAATTGAGTTTGTAAGTATATTGGTTTGATACACACATATTAACTCTTGGGAGATTTGACTTCGAGAGCTCCTGGCGAAAAAAGATGCCACTCGTAACCGTTCGGGATTGGGCTGTTTACCATTCTAATACTCAAAACTCAAATCGAAGACTGGTCACTTTATTCGAATATGCGAAAAAAGGTCCTGAGTTGCACTCAACAGGTATTCTAGGTGCCTTGTGATAATCTCATTGCTGCACTAAAATGTTATTAGTATCTAGAAAGAATATATAACATATGCATACTTGTTAAGACTGATAGGACCCAGATCTGAGTTGGGATGTCATAGAGTTTCTTTGCCAATGTTAAAGATGATCTCAATATCTCTCTGGCCTGCACTGTGTCATGTAAAGCAAGTGCCAAACTCCCAAGGATTGTCAAATACTGTGCAACAAGTTGAAGATTCCCCAAATGATTGTGGGTCAATTGTAATCCTTTCGCCAATCGATTTCTGTGGAAGAAGAAAAAAAACACCCTTAGCTGTTGAGTGGACATTGTTGAATCATATTAAACCATCAATCAATTTCAAAAGCTTAAATCGATGGATTGGGGTAAATTTAATTATATCAACCAACATTCCCCCTCATTTTTGGGCTTGAAAATTTAAGAAATTCCTTACATGTGGAATTCAATTTAAGAAAACGACTCGACAGAGACTTGAATTTAGGATCTCTTGCTATGGTATCATGTTGAATCATATTAAATTACCAATCAACACAAAATTTAACTACGGAAAATTACGATTGTGGGAATATGGGAGGTGAGGCTGGTTTTAATTTCAAGATAGCGAGAGAGTTTTAATCGGCCTATTCTAAGCAGTAGAAAAATATTGAGTTACTTGGATCTGGTTTACTAGCCATCGTTGAGAGACATGAAGCTTTTTTGGTCAGGTTTCAAAAGATATGTTTTAGTTCCTCAGGTTTGCAAAACGTATCTAAATGGTTTGGACTCCAATTGACCATTAGTTGCAAATATCTGCCACACCATTTTTCCATGGAGGAGTTAACAAACGATCTATTTGAGCCATGGACCATTTAGCCCAATTGTCCGAACCTCAAGAAAGTGAGCCTTTTGAAACCCAAGTACTAAGATCCATTTGATAACCATTTCATTTTTCGTTTTCTGTTTTTGTTTTTAATATTTTAAAAACACGTCTGTTTGATAACCAATTTTAGTTTTTGGTTTTAAAATTTTAAAAACATTTTTAAAATATAAAAAGATTTCTAAAAGCTAAAAAAAGTAGCTTTTAAAAACAAGTTTTGTTTTTAAAAAAGCATGAAAAAATCAAGAATAAATAGTAAAAAACTAAAAAAATCAAGACAAAATGTGATGTTTGAAAATAAACAACAGTTATCAAACATGTTTTTTGGTTTTTTATTTTTTAAAACATAAAATTGAAATTAGTTATCAAACATATACAATTTTTATTTTTTAAAACAAAAAATGAAAAACTAGAAAGAAAAAAAAAAGCGAAATGGTTATCAAACGGAACCTAAATAAACATACATCCCAAATTAGAAAAAAAAAACACAAGAAATGGCTTTAAACAAAAGTATTAACAGCCGTAGTTCAGCTGCTGACTGAAAACATAGAGTTGGAAACTGCAGATATGCAGGTCACTAATCCTTTGATCCTTGCAGCAATATTTAATTTTTTATTTTATTTTTTTTGGGGATGAGAAATTCGAATCTATTGAATTAAGTTAAACCACTGATCAACCTAAAAACTTAAGCGGGTGGATTGGAGTAAATTTAATTATATTATCAACCAATACTCCCCCTCACAAGTGGACTTTAATTTCAATTAGGGATGGAATGACTCGACAGAGGCTTGAATTTAAGATTCCAATAAACCAAAAAGGTTAAACGGTAAATTTAATTATATCAATCTAGAACTCATTACCACGCTTCTTTGTAAATGAAAAAAAGTACCTTGCTTCTTGTAAATCATGTTGCTTCATCAGTAAGAGGCCATAAGCAAAAAGAACGCTGGTTTTCTCTCGAACTCCAACGAAAGAATCCATCATTCTGTAAACTGGTCCAATCAAGTCAAGCGCCTGTAATGCTAATTATAATCAATAAACAGATAAAATAAGAGATTTTTTCTCTATTGAAATGTAAGCATAAATTGAATTTTTTTTTTTAAACAAGGTAACCATGCCCGTCCCTATGACAGGCACCGGGTGACATCGAAGGAGTCATGTTACAGTTGAGTCTCAAACCTGGGACCTCTGAGGGGACTACACCATCGCGAGCATAAATTGAATTAACCATAAATATTGTGATGGTGTAGTGTAGCCTAAAGAACTAGAGATTTCTCCAAAAAATCTAATCCAAAGAAGTATAATATGACTCAAAATATGCTACTATAAGAGAGAAACCCTCCATTTATAGGGAAAATGTTACCAGTGTAGATGATTCAGCATCGCCAATGCAGATATAAGATACAGCAGCATAGACTTGGCACATTGCTTGAATTGATTTGCTCTCTGTAAGCTACATATATATATATATATATATATATAATCACTCAATAGACTTAATCAACAAAATTTGACAGTAACAACAAATCATACAAGTACAGAATGACTTCTTGAGCAGTATCAGGGGGAATGGTCATGGAAACTAAAAAACCAAGAAAGTACAAATACCTTTGCGGCTTCGATATAATGGAAGGTTGCTTCATGGTGACATCCAACGTAATGAGCGTATTGGCCTCTAAGCATCTCGATCATACTCTCGCATGCCTGTAAAATCGTAGGGAAGCGCAAGAACCAATTCTTCATCTGCACCAAAGCCTACATAATACAATACAGGGATTTAGATGGAAGTTACCAATCAAGAGGGAGGCAAACATCCGGTTTTCTCCTTTGGACTTTGTCACATATAATTTGTTAATAAGAAATACACTTTGGTAAAATATAATTATAGTCTCTATGTTTCAAGAAAATTAGAGTTCAGTGCTCACAGTTTCAAAAGCTAGAGATTAATCCCTATGATTTAAAGAAAGTTAGAATTTAGTCTTTGTAGTTTGAAGAAAGTTAAAATTTAGTTCTTATGGTTTTAAAAATTAGAATTTATCTCTAGGTTTTATAAAACCTAAAATATAGTCTTTATCGTATATAATCACTGACGTATTAAATATATGGAAACTCATTATTCATGCATAAATGATATGATTTTTTTTGTCATATCAGTCACTTAACTCATAATTTCATTGGTGGGACATGAATTACTAACTTTCGAGAACTTAATTAACTAACGACCGGAAACGGTAAAAACCATATTTTAGGTTTTATCAAACCATAGACTAAATTCTAGTTTTTAAAATTATAAGAACTAAATTCTATATTTCTTCAAACCATGAAAACTAAACTCTAATTTTTGAATATGTAATCTTGATAGGCTTTTTTTTGCAACTTTTCATCCTAGAATTTTTTTTATTTCCTATAAAAAAAAAACCTAATCTTTTAAAAGGACTACACTCTAACTCTCTTCAAACATAGGAACTAAATTTATATTTTACCCAACAAACTTTTGATCGAAACACAAATGGAAAGTGAGAGAGATGGCACAAAACACAAATGAAAAAAAAGTGCAATAATGAACGAAAAATGTTTCCCACTACTTGCCTCTTGTGCCTCGACAAATTCGGAACGTGTCAGCTCGATCGCTACTTTGTTTTCAAGAAGCTGCATAAGAAGCATTAAATAAACGCCAGCCATCCATATGGCAGAGTGTTGCAAACTGACTTCTGCTAAACACAAAGTTTCAGAGTTAATAAATTATGAAATTATCATTTTTACTACAAAATGGAACTGTGCAAGGTATACAATCAAATACAATTCCAGAACCAAAGTAGCGTTTATAAGTAAAAGAAAATATGGAATCATGTGGTGGCTGAGAAATATATTAAGCATTCTGCTAGGATAAGATATTTTTCAAACTGTTTAGATAACTAACTTGGCCATAAACTAAAAGAACTTGAAGTTTGTCATCAATGGCGTGGGTTCGGATGGAGGGGCAAGGTTCGGGGTGTGGTTTGAGAGCAATATCGTCGTCTAAATTTAACGATAACATTGCTCGTCCGCATAATTAGGCATACCTAAATTAAAAAAAAAAAAAAAAAAAAAGGGTAGAAGAGGAACTTTATAAATGATAAGCGTATATTTGATACTAACCTCAAAGTTCAAGAGCATTTTGAATAATTTAGGTTAGATACATCAATAATGAGGTCCTCACGGCAAAAAAATATTTGCAAGTTAAACGGTCACAAAGGAAAAACTCAATTTTTTTTTCCTTCTACACAATATGCATCCAAAAACAAACAAATGAAATTCAACACTAAGAAGCAGAAGTAATGATAAGACTCTAACTTCCAAGTCTTACCTCTTACACCATCAGTTATCCCAAGCTTCGCCAACTCCTCTGCAAGAAACATATCATTGCTTCAATGTCAAAATTAGAGGGGGAAATGAATTTCAGTTAGTGTCCATCCAAATGGTTTGCCACCAAGACAATTGTAAGGAAATAAACTTTCATACAAACTTTTTTTTTGTTTTGATATTCGTGAGTGTCCGGACCAACTTATGCGCAGTTCCACTAGTCTCACAGAACATACCGTCTGACTTACAACATTTGGATCTCAAAGAAACCTATAGGAAATTAGTTCTTAGGTAAGTGGCTACCATGAATTGAACCCATCACATCTTAGTTCCCCAAGCCCTTTTGACCACTAGGCCACTCCATGATGATTATATTTTAATACAAACTTAAAAAGACCTAATATATTATATAAAAAAAGGATGAGATAATTGAATAATCAGGAGACGACCCTAACTTCAACCAAAAAGCTCTATGATTAGTAGTGTTAATCAAACCACAAACTTATATTTGGTAATAGTTGAAGCATGAACAGTCAGAGTTAATTACCTTTGATAGTATGCATTCCAGATAGAATTCGTTTTGCGCTCTCTTTGAAAAGTCCTTTAGGCCGGCTAAAGATAACAACCATAAGATCCACAAGTGCATAAACAGCAGTTTTTGGTAGCCACTCCCCGTCAATAGGATATGGTGCCAACTCAAGCTTGTCTCTAGACGTTCTTCTCATGTTTCCAAAATGTCCAGGTTCTAGAGATTCTTTGCCTGTGGAAGTTGGTCTAGTCATACTTCTAAGCTGATCCTGAAGCTGAGCGTGTTTTTCGGTGAGAGCCAACCTATCTTTACGATGGAGGTCGGACCTGGAGAGACTTTGATTTAAAGCATTCATTTCTTTAGTCAGATCATCTATGTACTGTGTTTGTTGCAAATCAGCCTTCATAGCAGCATCTAATTTATCTATATGTTGAGCAGCATTCTTGTAGTCACAGATCCGAAGTCGATAAAATATGTGCAGCAGCTCATTGTAAAATAACAGACCAAGGCACTGTTGTCTCTTTATTGGAGTATTAAGGAGCGACAAGAAGTGCAGAAACAATAAGTTAGTGTAAAAAATTCCAATTAGAACAAAAATATACTTTTGAACATAGAAGAAGGGAAGAAATCAACTTACTTTCTCAGGTTCAATGGATTCCCAGACCTCATCACACTTGTTAACAGATTGTTCAACAGAAGTATCATCGTACCATTGCATGAGGTTCACATGAAGGATAGAAGTAGCAAAAAACATCTTTCATGCATGAAACAAAGACCACTAGTTAGATGTGTATAACAAGACATTGAGGCCCTCTTTGTTAACCATTTGGTTTTTGAAAATTAAGCTTATAACGACCACTTCCACCTTTGAGCTTCTTTGTTTTCTAATCTACTTTTTACTTAAGTATTCAAAAACTAAGCCAAGTTTTTAAAACGAAAAAAATAGAATTGGAAACTTATTTTTGTTTTTTAAATTTAGCCAGAAACTCGATGTTAGAACAGGAAGAAACAAGAGGATGTTGGCACAATTTTTTAAAAATGGAATAGCTACACAATGGGGCCAAAATTTTTAAAATCAATTCACAAGTGAATGGAGGTAAGGTTAATTCAAGTTAAGTCAAGAAATCCAACTGGATTACTTTTATGTCAGCTCTTATACGTTGTTTTGAGGATGTCTCGTGCTTTTCTAACCCATCATTTTTAATGAAACTGTTTCTTTCTCTAAAATAAAAAATATACAAACAACGACAAGAAGATGATTATGAAACGGGGCCTAAATAAACGACAAGAAGATGCGCTTCCAGAAGAACAAGAAATATGAGCAACGAGAGCACAAAAACCGAAATTTAGATACCAACCTGCAGTTCAGGATAGTATATCTCAACTGATAATAAGTATCCCGACTCCAAGGCAGAGATTGAATTTTGATAGTCACCTTCAATGATCAAAGCATTTGCTAACTGTGCATTGAAGTTGCAAGACCACAGCTTCACTGACAGTCTTCAATGAGTAAAATAAGAAAACAACCGATAAGGAAAGTTGATAAACACTAAACAAAATATTTGCAGACTAACCCATTATTACCGATTAAAAAAAAAAAAAAAATGAGAGAAACAGAAAACGGATTGATTCTTTACAATGATAGGCAAGAACTAGTTTCTGCAAGTGTATTTTTTTATTTTTTTGATAACTGGAGATTATAAGAGCTCTTCACCACCACTACTACCTACGACATAACAACAGATTTTATAATTAAGTTCCTCGTAAGTTTCAAACCTATAACTTCCAAGGGATCATACCACCTTGGAGACCTCAAGTCTATACCAACAAGGCCGTCGTCCCTTAGGGACTTTTCTGCAAATATTATGTTACTTAGAAAAATGAAGGAAGAATAAATTAGGCATAAAGAACAGGATGAATGCTTACTCATGGCCAGCAGAATTGGTGAGATCAAGACCCTTATATAGAATCTGTTTCTGGGGAGGAATAGCACCAACGAGATGATAACACTGACTTAATAAGCTATAAGCCCGGCACTTCAATTCGAAGCATGATGGAATAGATTTCAGCAACAATTGCTGCCACAAAACAAAACCCATCAATGATAACACACAATCCCTCACCCTACATCAATTTTCTTATATGTGTGAGTGCTCGAACCAGCTCATGGGATAAACCCTTTGACCCTATACCATTTGATTGTCAGAAAACCTTTAGGAAATTAATTACCAGGTAGGTGACCTATGGATGAAATCTATAACCTCTATAATTTCAAAGACCCTCTTTCACCGAATCACCACTACATCGATCCATAATGGTTCCTTGCTCTAAATCATTAGTTTAGTTGTTTTATGTTGTGTTATGCCTTGAACACATTAATGTCCTACGATTAGCAGTCGAGGGTCTCGCTGTCCGGTCAGCCAGTTGGGTTGCGGGGGCAATGCCCCGTCGTGAAAAACGCATGTTCGATCAGCGAGTTAGGGTGTGGGGGCAATGACATAATCTCTGTATCTATAAATTTTCGTCTCTCTCAATACAATTGCTCTCCTCCTCTGCACGTGGACTAACTAACACTAAGTTAGTGAACCACGTAAACTTCTGCGTTGTTTCTTCTTCTTCTCTCACGTTTATCTTTATATGTTTTCTTTATTCTTTGTTTTACGATTGTTGATTGCCGTTTTCATAACACTCTAAATCATAGAGTGAACTAGTGGATAGGAGGGCCTTGGAAAAGTCAACTAAGAGTTGATGGATTCAATTCATAGTGCCAACTGCCAACAACCAAGGAATTAATTTTCTACCGTTTTCTTTGACGTCGGAGTGTTGAAGGGTCAGGTAGAGACGCAGGCAAGCTGGCCCGAACAATCACCAATATATAAAATAAATAAATAAATAATAATAATAATAATAACATATCATACAGAGCGCTCAAGATGGGATTTGGCATGATTGACATTGTGAGAATGAGTGAGTAGAAGGGTGGCAATTCGAAGTCGAGTCTTGACCTCAACAACTGGAAAGAACGAAACCTGACTTTGACAAATAGCTTCCAAACACTTTATGGCTTTCCCAATTTCCCCCTTCTTCTCGTGGTAATCCGCCAGCCTCCACAGTCCCTCAGCCACAGCTTCCATATCATGAAACAACCTCAAAATCCCTTACGGTACCAACAAAATTACCATCTGAGAAAAGGGAAACCAAGCCAGGGACGACATTTAGGAAAAATTGAACAACGAAACAAGAATCCAAACCTATGATTTGCTTACCGAATTACAGAAAAGTGAAATCGAACTTCAGATTTGTGAGTGTTCCTTCGAATTGATCTGCTTCAACTTCGCGGCGGGAACCGACATGACTACGATCTTCCAGCTTTCACAGGATCTTGTGAGCTTGCAATTGTACGAATTCACTGAATTCTGAGCAGCGATTATGAACTCTGCGGTTTTCCGGGCAGTTTTGTTGAAGCTCGGCGGCCACCACGGAGCGGCCAATTGTGCGCCGGTGGTTCGTGAACAGCTCCTTTAGAACGGGAATATGTTTCTATATTCTTATATTTTTATGTTTATATGAGAAAATGAACTTTTAAATTGTGTCTTCATTTTTTTTAATTAATTAATATATTAAATTTAAAATTGAATTTTTATGTTTAGGTTGATGAATTTTAGAAACATTTAATAGGTTAATAAGTTATTAAATATAATATTAAATGATTAAGATATCATAAATTCACATTTTTGTAAATTTATTGTATTAAAAAATATATCATTTATGACTTATTGAAGTTTACAAAATGTTCTTTCAAATTTGAAGTTTTTTTTTCTTCTTTTTGTTTATAATAGTATAAGATACTCAATGACTAAACTCTTTTTTTTTTTTTTTAATAAGGTAATCATGTTTGTCTCTAAATTATGACATAAAAAAGATTGAAATAACAGATAAGTTTCGAATCTAAAACTTTGAGAGATCATACTCTCAAAAGCCAAATCTCCAATCATTACGTCATCTCTTGAGAACCGGCTAAACTCATTTTAACATCAAATACTTATTAGACACAAACCTAAAATTTGCAATTCAAGCCATTTTAAAACATAAAAAATGATAATTATATATATATATCGGCAACGACATAATTATTTTTATAACTATTTTTGGACGCGTTCATATCAACTATAAATGTATCTCACTACTTTGCCACCCTAGTGGATATCTTACGAATAACCAATTAAAATTTATAACACTACGATTTTTAACAAAACAAATTGTATTATTATTAATTTTTTGTTAAATGATGGTTCCCATAATTCGCCTTTGGCACTGGCTACGAGTGACTTTCTGGCAAGCCAGCAGAAACTCCCACAAAAAAACTAGACTCATTCACATTATGATCACTAATCCATATTATGGAATGAGACATTACTTTTGCTAATTCGAAATCCAAGTTGATACAAAACCGTGATAGTTTCGAGCCCAAGGAAGCATTGCTTTGGCTCTACGAACACGGTCCTAGCCTTAGCCACTTCAACATTCGCATCTTCGAAACATGAGTATAGAAGCAATTATACTCCATCTTAAAAAGGCGAGCAGGACTTCCTTGAGAAAGGGTTCTTTCTAAAGGCCCAAGTAGTTGCATTTATTTTATTTTATTGATATATGTAATTGTTTGGATTAGATTGAGTGCACTTCGACTATTGTCACTGAACATATTACTTGACGCTACAACATTTGAATGTCAAGAAAACTATAGAAAATTAATTGAACTCATAACTTATTAATTACTTAGCACCCTTCATGACCACTAGATCACTCCATCATGAATCAAGTATATTCTTCAATTTTTCTTTCCAAGAAAATTTTGTCTGGCATCATCCATCTTACTTCAATATAAAATCATATAAGAAAATTTTAAATTCTTACAATACATAAACAGAAAGAAGACAATCCTCACTCACAGTCACACCAACTTTTGTTGTTTTCTTAGCTTGGCTACAAATTTGAGAAGGAAATTTTCTCAGAGCCAATATTTTCTCTAATTAATCACTCCATTATTAGTTTGCTGCACACAAAGTTACTGAAAACCAATACCATTTGATTTTTGTGCTTGCCATCTGAAAGTGTCGACGGTGCAGCCCTTAGCTTTTACTTGTTTCATCCGGCAAAGCAATCGGGATCTCGATGAAGCCAGTCCGAGTTGAACGCATCTATCATGCAAGAGACTAGACAATCATACAATCACTCAGAATATTACAAAATGATTGAAAGACTGATGATAACAGTGCTCAGTGAATATACCTTAGCAACCCCCTCAGCTCCTCTCTTTTTCCCACCTGAATTTCCCATGAAATTTGGTGGCTCATAACAATCAGAAATATGATGGGGAAAGATTCTTTCCTTCAAAGGATGGCATGTCTTTGGAGAAACGAAGTTGGAAAATCCTTGCACGTGCGAGCAGTTCCACGGGTGCTTCGACATCACGTTAAGCGTGATGTTGGATAAACAAATATTATGAAAATCATCTCCTTCTATACCCTCTAGAAGGCCTGCTGTTTTAATATTCTCCCCAGACATGTGTTTAATTGTGATCCTTTCTATTGTCGGAAGTGCATTCGGATTATAAGAAGAATCTGGGTGCTCGCCGTAATTACCAGTGATCCTTATGGCTACGTCTACATCAAACAAGCTCACGTTTGATATGTATATATTCCGCACGTAACCACCCCTTCCACGAGATGTCTTAATTCTGATTCCTGTTTTTGAGTTGAAAAATAGGAGGTTTTCGACATGGACATCGGACACGCCTCCAGACATCTCACTTCCAATTGCAATTCCAGCACTACTTCGAGTTTGCCCCGTGAGCTTTCGAATGGTTATATTCATACTAGGATGAGAATATTCGATGCCATATTCATCCCACCCACTCTTGATTGAAATTAGATCATCGCCTGTGCTAATGTAGCAATCTTCAATGCAAACTTCAGCTGAAGAATCTGGAGATGAGAAGTTTGTGTAAGACAACAATGTATAGCTACAAACACACGGTTGACAGGCAGGAGGCACTGACTAGAATTAATTTCAAGCGCCTAATATTAAAAGAGGAATACTTTTTTTTTGAGAAATATTTAGACACAATTTTTTGTTTCAACAATATTAAAAAAAAAGAAAAAAAGTAGTGGCACCATTGGTGTCATGTAGACACTAAGGAGTGCTGGTCAAGAGGCAGGTATTCCTCGTATTAAAATTTTCAGTTTTCTAGGACTGCCGGTACCATTTATTTAATATCCGTGAGTGTTTGGGCCAGCTTGCGGCACCTTGTTTATTCTCACAAGACATACCTCTTGTTCCAACAACATTTGGATGTCAAGAAAATGATAGGTTTGGGCCTTAGGACTATTAGAGAATAATACGAGGGCCTTTATGCAATTAGTTAGAGAGTTAGTTACATAGAGTGGTTATAAATAGAGAGAGTTGCTTAGTGAGAAAGTATCTTTGGAAATGCATGAGAATTAGGGCTTGAGAGATCTCAAGAGTCTAGGGAGGGTCCAAGTACCTCGAATCACTTGGTTTATCGTGTATGTTCGTGATGATTTACTAATAGATAGATCCAGATTCTATCAATTGGTATCAGAGCGGTTTCGATCTGTTCGGGCCATGGATCGGGAAGGTTTCGAACGTATGATGTTCTTGCTGGATTCGTTTCAAGCAGTGATGAAAGAAGGATTTAGAGAAATGAGAGAAACGTACTCGGACATGAAAGAGAACGTCAAAGGCTTGAAAGAAGAGATCAGTTTGGCAGAGAGTGAAGAAGAGGAAGATGAAGTTGTTGCAGAAATTGAAGATTCATCGGAAATGGTGTATGTTAAATCAGATTTGGATTTCTGTGTACCACCATTGAAAATCACTTTGGAGGAGGAGATCCAGAAGACTTTTGTTTTAGAAGTTAGTGGAAAGAAAACAAAGTTCTATGGTTTTCCAATGAACTTGGTGAAGAAGAAAGATGAGCAAAGGAAGGGGAGGAGAGAGCAAGGAAAGAGAAAGAAAGTACAGAAGAGAAAACCTACCAAGAAGATCAAGAAGGAATGGAAACATCGAAGATCACGACTGAAGAAAGATTTTCGTCATGGCCAGCGACGAAGGCCGAGGAAGAGCCCTCGTTGTGATCGATCGAAGAAGAAGCTTCGAGCACATCAGAAATCGAGGAAGAAGCACGGTCGTGCTCAGTGGAGGCCGATGAAGCGTCGTCGCCGTGCACAATGGATTTCAACAAAGAAACAACGTCGTGTACTTTTGAAAATGGAGAAGAGAGTGACGCACCGCATGGAGAAATCAAAACATCAAAGAGGAAGAGGAGTCATTCGCGTTCATGGTAGAAATCGGAGAAGGCAACCATTCTTACCTTGGAGAAGAAGTCGCCATGGAAATCGGAGAAAAATCAGTTGTCGAAAAATCGAGAAGGCAACCATTCTTACCTTGGAGAAGAAGTCGCCATGGAAATCTCGAAGAAGAAGAACACCATTGAAGTCTCGACGAAGAAGAACACCATTGAAGCTTCCAAGAAGAAATAGTTGTAATCGCGAGAAAGAAAAGAAGGAAATTGACGTGATCGGGAAAAGGAAAAAAACGGATGAAAGAATCTGGTTTCGAAGTGATATTGCGTGGGGTTGCGATCGAAAGAAAAAAAAAAAAAAAAAGACAATTGAAGGTTGGACGGCTAGGGTTTGTATTTGGAAAAGAGAGACAAAGTAAAAGTGGGCATGCTTTGAAGTTGGGCTTGGTCATGGTTTGAAGTTAAAACTCCAGGATGGCTGATGCAACAAATATTTTAAAGGGCATTTTTAAAACGTGGACGTGGGGTTTTGAATTGTGTAGGCTGCTGAAAGGTTTTTGGGCTTGCTACACCAACATTGTGCCAAGTCAAGCTTGAAAAGAAATGGGCCATGGACTAGACAAGGCTGATTTTTGGGCTTACTACATCATAATTACTGTGCTGGAATTTTATTTTTGCACTAAGTTTTTGTTTTGTGGTTTTTTTTTTGTTTACCCACCTTGAGGACAAGGTGTTTTAAAGGGGAGGGTATTGATAGGTTTGGGCCTTAGAACTATTAGAGAATAATACGAGGGCCTTTATGCAATTAGTTAGAGAGTTAGTTACATAGAGTGGTTATAAATAGAGAGAGTTGCTTAGTGAGAAAGTATCTTTGGAAATGCATGAGAATTAGGGCTTGAGAGATCTCAAGAGTCTAGGAGGGTCCAAGTACCTCGAATCACTTGGTTTATCGTGTATGTTCGTGATGATTTACTAATAGATAGATCCGCATTCTATCAATTGGTATCGAGCGGTTTCGATCTGTTCGGGCCATGGATCGGGAAGGTTTCGAACGTATGATGTTCTTCTTTGGATTCGTTTCAAGCAGTTGATGAAAGAAGGATTTAGAGAAATGAGAGAAACGCACTCGGACATGAAAGAGAACGTCAAAGGCTTGAAAGAAGAGATCAGTTTTAAGAGTGAGAGTGAAGAAGAGGAAGATGAAGTTGTTGCAGAAATTGAAGATTCATCGGAAATGGTGTATGTTAAATCAGATTTGGATTTCTGTGTACCACCATTGAAAATCACTTTGGAGGAGGAGATCCAGAAGACTTTTGTTTTAGAAGTTAGTGGAAAGAAAACAAAGTTCTATGGTTTTCCAATGAACTTGGTGAAGAAGAAAGATGAGCAAAGGAAGGGGAGGAGAGAGCAAGGAAAGAGAAAGAAAGTACAGAAGAGAAAACCTACCAAGAAGATCAAGAAGGAATGGAAACATCGAAGATCACGACTGAAGAAGGATTTTCGTCATGGCCAGCGACGAAGGCCGAGGAAGAGCCCTCGTTGTGATCGATCGAAGAAGAAGCTTCGAGCACATCAGAAATCGAGGAAGAAGCACGGTCGTGCTCAGTGGAGGCCGATGAAGCGTCGTCGCCGTGCACAATGGATTTCAACAAAGAAACAACGTCGTGTACTTTTGAAAATGGAGAAGAGAGTGACGCACCGCATGGAGAAATCCAAACATCAAAGAGGAAGAGGAGTCATTCGCGTTCATGGTAGAAATCGGAGAAGGCAACCATTCTTACCTTGGAGAAGAAGTCGCCATGGAAATCGGAGAAAAATCAGTTGTCGAAAAATCGAGAAGGCAACCATTCTTACCTTGGAGAAGAAGTCGCCATGGAAATCTCGAAGAAGAAGAACACCATTGAAGTCTCGACGAAGAAGAACACCATTGAAGCTTCCGAGAAGAAATAGTTGTAATCGCGAGAAAGAAAAGAAGGAAATTGACGTGATCGGGAAAAGGAAAAAAACGGATGAAAGAATCTGGTTTCGAAGTGATATTGCGTGGGGTTGCGATCGGAAGAAAAAAAAAAAAAAAAAAAAAAAAAAAAAAAGACAATTGAAGGTTGGACGGCTAGGGTTTGTATTTGGAAAAGAGAGACAAAGTAAAAGTGGGCATGCTTTGAAGTTGGGCTTGGTCATGGTTTGAAGTTAAAACTCCAGGATGGCTGATGCAACAAATATTTTAAAGGGCATTTTTTAAAACGTGACGTGGGGTTTTGAATTGTGTAGGCTGCTGAAAGGTTTTTGGGCTTGCTACACCAACATTGTGCCAAGTCAAGCTTGAAAAGAAATGGGCCATGGACTAGACAAGGCTGATTTTTGGGCTTACTACATCATAATTACTGTGCTGGAATTTTATTTTTGCACTAAGTTTTTGTTTTGTGGTTTTTTTTTTGTTTACCCACCTTGAGGACAAGGTGTTTTAAAGGGGAGGGTATTGATAGGTTTGGGCCTTAGGACTATTAGAGAATAATACGAGGGCCTTTATGCAATTAGTTAGAGAGTTAGTTACATAGAGTGGTTATAAATAGAGAGAGTTGCTTAGTGAGAAAGTATCTTTGGAAATGCATGAGAATTAGGGCTTGAGAGATCTCAAGAGTCTAGGGAGGGTCCAAGTACTCGAATCACTTGGTTTATCGTGTATGTTCGTGATGATTTACTAATAGATAGATCCAGATTCTATCAATTGGTATCAGAGCGGTTTCGATCTGTTCGGGCCATGGATCGGGAAGGTTTCGAACGTATGATGTTCTTGCTGGATTCGTTTCAAGCAGTGATGAAAGAAGGATTTAGAGAAATGAGAGAAACGTACTCGGACATGAAAGAGAACGTCAAAGGCTTGAAAGAAGAGATCAGTTTGGCAGAGAGTGAAGAAGAAGAGGAAGATGAAGTTGTTGCGTAAAATTGAAGATTCATCGGAAATGGTGTATGTTAAATCAGATTTGGATTTCTGTGTACCACCATTGAAAATCACTTTGGAGGAGGAGATCCAGAAGACTTTTGTTTTAGAAGTTAGTGGAAAGAAAACAAAGTTCTATGGTTTTCCAATGAACTTGGTGAAGAAGAAAGATGAGCAAAGGAAGGGGAGGAGAGAGCAAGGAAAGAGAAAGAAAGTACAGAAGAGAAAACCTACCAAGAAGATCAAGAAGGAATGGAAACATCGAAGATCACGACTGAAGAAGGATTTTCGTCATGGCCAGACATTTAAGGCCGAGGAAGAGCCCTCGTTGTGATCGATCGAAGAAGAAGCTTCGAGCACATCAGAAATCGAGGAAGAAGCACGGTCGTGCTCAGTGGAGGCCGATGAAGCGTCGTCGCCGTGCACAATGGATTTCAACAAAGAAACAACGTCGTGTACTTTTGAAAATGGAGAAGAGAGTGACGCACCGCATGGAGAAATCCAAACATCAAAGAGGAAGAGGAGTCATTCGCGTTCATGGTAGAAATCGGAGAAGGCAACCATTCTTACCTTGGAGAAGAAGTCGCCATGGAAATCGGAGAAAAATCAGTTGTCGAAAAATCGAGAAGGCAACCATTCTTACCTTGGAGAAGAAGTCGCCATGGAAATCTCGAAGAAGAAGAACACCATTGAAGTCTCGACGAAGAAGAACACCATTGAAGCTTCCGAGAAGAAATAGTTGTAATCGCGAGAAAGAAAAGAAGGAAATTGACGTGATCGGGAAAAGGAAAAAAACGGATGAAAGAATCTGGTTTCGAAGTGATATTGCGTGGGGTTGCGATCGGAAGAAAAAAAAAAAAAAAAAAAAAAAAAGACAATTGAAGGTTGGACGGCTAGGGTTTGTATTTGGAAAAGAGAGACAAAGTAAAAGTGGGCATGCTTTGAAGTTGGGCTTGGTCATGGTTTGAAGTTAAAACTCCAGGATGGCTGATGCAACAAATATTTTAAAGGGCATTTTTTAAAACGTGACGTGGGGTTTTGAATTGTGTAGGCTGCTGAAAGGTTTTTGGGCTTGCTACACCAACATTGTGCCAAGTCAAGCTTGAAAAGAAATGGGCCATGGACTAGACAAGGCTGATTTTTGGGCTTACTACATCATAATTACTGTGCTGGAATTTTATTTTTGCACTAAGTTTTTGTTTTGTGGTTTTTTTTTTGTTTACCCACCTTGAGGACAAGGTGTTTTAAAGGGGAGGGTATTGATAGGTTTGGGCCTTAGGACTATTAGAGAATAATACGAGGGCCTTTATGCAATTAGTTAGAGAGTTAGTTACATAGAGTGGTTATAAATAGAGAGAGTTGCTTAGTGAGAAAGTATCTTTGGAAATGCATGAGAATTAGGGCTTGAGAGATCTCAAGAGTCTAGGGAGGGTCCAAGTACCTCGAATCACTTGGTTTATCGTGTATGTTCGTGATGATTTACTAATAGATAGATCCAGATTCTATCAATTGGTATCGAGCGGTTTCGATCTGCTCGCCATGGATCGGGAAGGTTTCAACGATGATGTTCTTCTTTGGATTCGTTTCAAGCGTGATGAAAGAAGGATTTAGAGAAATGAGAGAAACGCACTCGGACATGAAAGAGAACGTCAAAGGCTTGAAAGAAGAGATCGGTTTGGCAAGAGAGTGAAGAAGAGGAAGATGAAGTTGTTGCGAAATTGAAGATTCATCGGAAATGGTGTATGTTAAATCAGATTTGATTTTCGTGTACCACCATTGAAAATCACTTTGGAGGAGGAGATCCAGAAGACTTTTGTTTTAGAAGTTAGTGGAAAGAAAACAAAGTTCTATGGTTTTCCAATGAACTTGGTGAAGAAGAAAGATGAGCAAAGGAAGGGGAGGAGAGAGCAAGGAAAGAGAAAGAAAGTACAGAAGAGAAAACCTACCAAGAAGATCAAGAAGGAATGGAAACATCGAAGATCACGACTGAAGAAGGATTTTCGTCATGGCCAGCGACGAAGGCCGAGGAAGAGCCCTCGTTGTGATCGATCGAAGAAGAAGCTTCGAGCACATCAGAAATCGAGGAAGAAGCACGGTCGTGCTCAGTGGAGGCCGATGAAGCGTCGTCGCCGTGCACAATGGATTTCAACAAAGAAACAACGTCGTGTACTTTTGAAAATGGAGAAGAGAGTGACGCACCGCATGGAGAAATCCAAACATCAAAGAGGAAGAGGAGTCATTCGCGTTCATGGTAGAAATCGGAGAAGGCAACCATTCTTACCTTGGAGAAGAAGTCGCCATGGAAATCGGAGAAAAATCAGTTGTCGAAAAATCGAGAAGGCAACCATTCTTACCTTGGAGAAGAAGTCGCCATGGAAATCTCGAAGAAGAAGAACACCATTGAAGTCTCGACGAAGAAGAACACCATTGAAGCTTCCGAGAAGAAATAGTTGTAATCGCGAGAAAGAAAAGAAGGAAATTGACGGATCGGAAAAGGAAAAAACGGATGAAAGAATCTGGTTTCAAGTGATATTGCGTGGGGTTGCGATCGAAGAAAAAAAAAAAAAAAAAAAAAAAAGACAATTGAAGGTTGGATGGCTAGGGTTTGTATTTGGAAAAGAGAGACAAAGTAAAAGTGGGCATGCTTTGAAGTTGGGCTTGGTCATGGTTTGAAGTTAAAACTCCAGGATGGCTGATGCAACAAATATTTTAAAGGGCATTTTTTAAAACGTGACGTGGGGTTTTGAATTGTGTAGGCTGCTGAAAGGTTTTTGGGCTTGCTACACCAACATTGTGCCAAGTCAAGCTTGAAAAGAAATGGGCCATGGACTAGACAAGGCTGATTTTTGGGCTTACTACATCATAATTACTGTGCTGGAATTTTATTTTTGCACTAAGTTTTTGTTTTGTGGTTTTTTTTTTGTTTACCCACCTTGAGGACAAGGTGTTTTAAAGGGGAGGGTATTGATAGGTTTGGGCCTTAGGACTATTAGAGAATAATACGAGGGCCTTTATGCAATTAGTTAGAGAGTTAGTTACATAGAGTGGTTATAAATAGAGAGAGTTGCTTAGTGAGAAAGTATCTTTGGAAATGCATGAGAATTAGGGCTTGAGAGATCTCAAGAGTCTAGGAGGGTCCAAGTACCTCGAATCACTTGGTTTATCGTGTATGTTCGTGATGATTTACTAATAGATAGATCCAGATTCTATCAATTGGTATCAGAGCGGTTTCGATCTGTTCGGGCCATGGATCGGGAAGGTTTTGAACGTATGATGTTCTTGCTTTGGATTCGTTTCAAGCAGTGATGAAAGAAGGATTTAGAGAAATGAGAGAAACGTACTCGGACATGAAAGAGAACGTCAAAGGCTTGAAAGAAGAGATCAGTTTGGCAGAGAGTGAAGAAGAGGAAGATGAAGTTGTTGCAGAAATTGAAGATTCATCGGAAATGGTGTATGTTAAATCAGATTTGGATTTCTGTGTACCACCATTGAAAATCACTTTGGAGGAGGAGATCTAGAAGACTTTTGTTTTAGAAGTTAGTGGAAAGAAAACAAAGTTCTATGGTTTTCCAATGAACTTGGTGAAGAAGAAAGATGAGCAAAGGAAGGGGAGGAGAGAGCAAGGAAAGAGAAAGAAAGTACAGAAGAGAAAACCTACCAAGAAGATCAAGAAGGAATGGAAACATCGAAGATCACGATCGAAGAAGGATTTTCGTCATGGCAGCGATTTAAGGCCGAGGAAGAGCCCTCGTTGTGATCGATCGAAGAAGAAGCTTCGAGCACATCGAAATCGAGGAAGAACGCAGTGGCCGTGCTCGGTGGAGGCCGATGAAGCGTCGTCGCCGTGCACAATGGATTTCAACAAAGAAACAACGTCGTGTACTTTTGAAAATGGAGAAGAGAGTGACGCACCGCATGGAGAAATCCAAACATCAAAGAGGAAGAGGAGTCATTCGCGTTCATGGTAGAAATCGGAGAAGGCAACCATTCTTACCTTGGAGAAGAAGTCGCCATGGAAATCGGAGAAAAATCAGTTGTCGAAAAATCGAGAAGGCAACCATTCTTACCTTGGAGAAGAAGTCGCCATGGAAATCTCGAAGAAGAAGAACACCATTGAAGTCTCGACGAAGAAGAACACCATTGAAGCTTCCGAGAAGAAATAGTTGTAATCGCGAGAAAGAAAAGAAGGAAATTGACGTGATCGGGAAAAGGAAAAAAACGGATGAAAGAATGGTTTCAAGTGATATTGCGTGGGGTTGCGATCGGAAGAAAAAAAAAAAAAAAAGACAATTGAAGGTTGGACGGCTAGGGTTTGTATTTGGAAAAGAGAGACAAAGTAAAAGTGGGCATGCTTTGAAGTTGGGCTTGGTCATGGTTTGAAGTTAAAACTCGGGATGGTCGATGCAACAAATATTTTAAAGGGCATTTTTAAAACGTGACGTGGGGTTTTGAATTGTGTAGGCTCTTTGAAAGGTTTTTGGGCTTGCTACACCAACATTGTGCCAAGTCAAGCTTGAAAAGAAATGGGCCATGGACTAGACAAGGCTGATTTTTGGGCTTACTACATCATAATTACTGTGCTGGAATTTTATTTTTGCACTAAGTTTTTGTTTTGTGGTTTTTTTTTTGTTTACCCACCTTGAGGACAAGGTGTTTTAAAGGGGAGGGTATTGATAGGTTTGGGCCTTAGGACTATTAGAGAATAATACGAGGGCCTTTATGCAATTAGTTAGAGAGTTAGTTACATAGAGTGGTTATAAATAGAGAGAGTTGCTTAGTGAGAAAGTATCTTTGGAAATGCATGAGAATTAGGGCTTGAGAGATCTCAAGAGTCTAGGGAGGGTCCAAGTACCTCGAATCACTTGGTTTATCGTGTATGTTCGTGATGATTTACTAATAGATAGATCCAGATTCTATCAATTGGTATCAGAGCGGTTTCGATCTGTTCGGGCCATGGATCGGGAAGGTTTCGAACGTATGATGTTCTTGCTGGATTCGTTTCAAGCAGTGATGAAAGAAGGATTTAGAGAAATGAGAGAAACGTACTCGGACATGAAAGAGAACGTCAAAGGCTTGAAAGAAGAGATCGATTTGGCAGAGAGTGAAGAAGAGGAAGATGAAGTTGTTGCAGAAATTGAAGATTCATCGGAAATGGTGTATGTTAAATCAGATTTGGATTTCTGTGTACCACCATTGAAAATCACTTTGGAGGAGGAGATCCAGAAGACTTTTGTTTTAGAAGTTAGTGGAAAGAAAACAAAGTTCTATGGTTTTCCAATGAACTTGGTGAAGAAGAAAGATGAGCAAAGGAAGGGGAGGAGAGAGCAAGGAAAGAGAAAGAAAGTACAGAAGAGAAAACCTACCAAGAAGATCAAGAAGGAATGGAAACATCGAAGATCACGACTGAAGAAGGATTTTCGTCATGGCGGCGACGAAGGCCGAGGAAGAGCCCTCGTTGTGATCGATCAAGAAGAAGCTTCGAGCACATCGAAATCGAGGAAGAAGCACGGTCGTGCTCAGTGGAGGCCGATGAAGCGTCGTCGCCGTGCACAATGGATTTCAACAAAGAAACAACGTCGTGTACTTTTGAAAATGGAGAAGAGAGTGACGCACCGCATGGAGAAATCCAAACATCAAAGAGGAAGAGGAGTCATTCGCGTTCATGGTAGAAATCGGAGAAGGCAACCATTCTTACCTTGGAGAAGAAGTCGCCATGGAAATCGGAGAAAAATCAGTTGTCGAAAAATCGAGAAGGCAACCATTCTTACCTTGGAGAAGAAGTCGCCATGGAAATCTCGAAGAAGAAGAACACCATTGAAGTCTCGACGAAGAAGAACACCATTGAAGCTTCCGAGAAGAAATAGTTGTAATCGCGAGAAAGAAAAGAAGGAAATTGACGTGATCGGGAAAAGGAAAAAAACGGATGAAAGAATCTGGTTTCGAAGTGATATTGCGTGGGGTTGCGATCGGAAGAAAAAAAAAAAAAAAAAAAAAGACAATTGAAGGTTGGACGGCTAGGGTTTGTATTTGGAAAAGAGAGACAAAGTAAAAGTGGGCATGCTTTGAAGTTGGGCTTGGTCATGGTTTGAAGTTAAAACTCCAGGATGGCTGATGCAACAAATATTTTAAAGGGCATTTTTTAAAACGTGACGTGGGGTTTTGAATTGTGTATGGCTGCTGAAAGGTTTTTGGGCTTGCTACACCAACATTGTGCCAAGTCAAGCTTGAAAAGAAATGGGCCATGGACTAGACAAGGCTGATTTTTGGGCTTACTACATCATAATTACTGTGCTGGAATTTTATTTTTGCACTAAGTTTTTGTTTTGTGGTTTTTTTTTTGTTTACCCACCTTGAGGACAAGGTGTTTTAAAGGGGAGGGTATTGATAGGTTTGGGCCTTAGGACTATTAGAGAATAATACGAGGGCCTTTATGCAATTAGTTAGAGAGTTAGTTACATAGAGTGGTTATAAATAGAGAGAGTTGCTTAGTGAGAAAGTATCTTTGGAAATGCATGAGAATTAGGGCTTGAGAGATCTCAAGAGTCTAGGGAGGGTCCAAGTACCTCGAATCACTTGGTTTATCGTGTATGTTCGTGATGATTTACTAATAGATAGATCCAGATTCTATCAGAAAACCTAAGAATTTTGGGGTAGGGTAGACCCTTATAATTTTCAACTAAAGAATGCTCTAAATTAACGAACTGGTTATAAAAGGCTAGTATGAAGGAAAGAGCACAGGGTACCTCACGGCTCACCTGGATCAATACCATCTGTGTTTGGAGAATCAAGTGGTGCAAGGATTGTCACATTCTGGACCAGGACTTTGCTGTTCAATCAAAGTGGAAAAATTATTTCTAAGACTCAGCATACTTTGTTAAGACTTCAGTTCCACGCCTTCATAATAAATAAAGTATCAAGTTCAACAAACAAGGAAAGAAAGAACTGTATGCTTTTCCCGAAGGGGAAAGACCTGCAATATACAGGATGGAGGGTCCAAAAGGGTGAATTCTTGAATGTCAGATTCGAGATGACAACTCTAGTTGAATTCATTATTTCAACTAAATGCGGCCTTGTATAGTTTAACGTTTCACTACGGAACCAATCCCACCAGACGCTACCCTGTCCATCAATGGTTCCATTTTCACCTGCACAAAGTAAAAGTAACGTCAATGGAGTAAAAAGAGTATTGCAGAATACAACTGTTCTTAAATATGAGCCACCTGTTATGACAACATTTGTCAAATTGCAACCATAGATGAGGCTTCGATGCCTTTCGCCTGGCAACTCGCGTCCTCTACCATATGATGGCAGCGGTTTGATAACCGGCCAGTCATCAGAGAACTGAAAAGTTATGGAACTTTCATCATTAGACAATAGGATGTCACTACATTTTGTATCTTGGTCTGATTGAGCAACTCAAATTCATTTAAAATTGCAAACTAAGTATTTGACAGAAATGAGAAACAAAAGTTTTTGGAGAAAACAAATCATCATCATAATATCATCGAAAGATCTACTCACAGGGATATAATTGAATTATAGCAAACTTCTATAGCATTGGTTTTGATTAGCAGTAATTCAGCCAAGATGCAAGAGCCTACCGTTGAGCCAAGAATTACAGCATCCTTATCTAACCACAAAGTTAAATGACTGATAAGCTCGAAACTTCCCGTCAACCAACGTCCAGCTGGAACAAAAAGCTTGGCACCACCCTTATCAGCGAAAGAGTTGAGATAGAAAATAGCATTTTGGAATGCTTTTGTGTTGAGGGTGACGCCATCGCCAACTGCCCCAAAATCAGTGATGGAGACACTGTGGGGGCGTATTTCTTCAGTATTAGTTAGCTTGCAATAAGAGCTGCTTCTGGCAAGCCATGGAGCAATACAAAACAATGCAAGCAACAGAAGCACGTCCACCAGCTGAAAGAATAAAGTCATTATTAAAAGTATCAAAAGGTAGTAGCCAACTGCATTATCTAGCTTAGTTCTTCAATTAACATTGTTCTGCCTTCTGTTAAAATAGAACAACGAACAAAGTAGCCAAATCTTCTTCTACAAAGGTGCAAAGTTCCCAAATGAATTTTGGGGCAAAGAAAGACAGCTGAATATCAAGATCTATTGGACAAAAAAAAGAAGAAGACAAATCGAGTTGAGGCGATCAAGTAAAAGGAGTTGGTTTAAGCACTAATCGTAGAAAGAAATTGTTGGTCGGTATAAATAAACTTATCCCAACGAGTCAGCTTAAGGTAATTCGACATAGATTAAAAAAAAATAACTCAACATGATACTAATCTTCGAGTGTTCCTTTCATCCCGAAATGTGGGAACGGTTGGTTGATATAATTAAATTTAGCCAACTCATGAGCTTAACCTTTTGAGTTGATCGGCGATTGAACAAAACAAATCCAAAATTGAAGAGGTTGATAATTCAAAAACCAACCGTCCGCTAGCCCCAATTCCGAAAACCTAAGACTAAAATAAACAACAACAGACAGAGATTTACAACAGGCACTCAACATTTTAGCCAAAATGGTGCTCAAAAGCAAAAGCTAGAACCATCGAGCAGTAGAAACAGTAGCCCTAGCCCTAAGCGCAAATTCAAAATTAGGAGTAAGAACAGAAACATTGGAGCTGACAAAGAGGAAATAGAAGCTAATTCAATCAAAACAACTCACAGTGAGAGTTCTCTTCATACGATTCGACTGAGATCTGCAGCTCCGATTGATCGAATGGATCAAAAAACTTATACCAGATCAAGATTTAGCAGTGACAAATACGATCGCCATCGCTACTAAATGCTTTGTTCCTTCATCTTCCAACTCAAACATTCAATTTCCATCAGTTCCAGCGAAGAACACAAAAGGATGGATAAACAAAAAACTGTACCGAATGCGATCACTGCGATGAGTGGCTCAAAAGCTGAATTGGAAGTCGCTTATCTGCGATCTGCATCTACAACTGCAATGAATCATTCGTTATGAACAGATTGCGAAAATTTGTCGAGGAAAAGAGAGACAAAGTATTGTGTAAAGCCGGAGAAATTAATTGGGCGATCAATGTTCATTCGAGGGAAAAAGAAGATGGTGAAATGTGGAAGACAAAAAATTGACTTCTGTCAAAATACTTTGATTCTTCCTTCGAGCTTCTTTAGATTCTAATCTAGTTTTTTTTTTTTAAGTACAACATGAATCAAGAGCGTATCTTGTCTGGTGTAATCTATTTCAACTTCACCGTCTTGGAATGATTAGTCGTTTTAAATAACGATTTAATCAAATGTAGTGGTTGATTCGAATGATTAGAAAAATTACAATATCGATAATAAATACTCATTTTGTTACTTAATTTTTTTGTCACAGAATGAAATAATTGCCAACATGAATAATAACTCAAATTACATTATTAGTATACAGTAGTATAAATTCAAATTCTCACCTAAAATGTTGTATCCTCTAAAAAAGCCCAACTTAGTTTTATTTATTTAATGATATATAATGAAACAAAATTAAATATAAGTTGTAGATGAACTTCAAAATATAAGTTATATAAAGATAAAAATTAATAAACTAAAAGGTATTTCAACCTATTTGTTTTATAGTTGGTAGCTTACGAAATCAATCATGGTTTCTACCAACAAATTTGATTTAAAAAAAATGAACGAATCAATAGATAGGAATTATTTAGACTTTCTAATTTGATATTTTGTTTTTCAACATTAAAGTTGTTTGGGAGATTTTTCATACACACATATAAATAGTAACTTTTAGAAAAAGTGTAGGATAAAATAAATTGGGCAGGCCTAATAAAAATACGACACTAGATAACTTCAATTCGTGCTATTAATACTATATAACTTTTAATCAAAACCACAAACAATATTCAATTAGTGTCACAAAATAGTGTTTAATTAATACTGAACATAATTTTTAATCTAAGTGACCGGGAAATATAAAATTGAAATATGCAAAAAAACAAAACACACCAAAGTTATGTTATGATTGCAATATTTCTAAAAAAAGCTTAAAACTAAAATAGACCACCAAAAAATTATGAGAGTAAATTCTCTTTGTTTTATATATTTTTCAATTGTTATTATATTTGGAACTAAATAATTATTAACTAAATATTTTTGTTGCCTTATTTTTTTAGATAAACTAATGGGCAAATTTTAAAAGTAACAAAACCTTTGAGGCTGTTTGTTTGACATATTTAGATAAGACTTGGCAAGATGATTTAAAGCATAGCACATGTCTCTTGAAATAAAAGTTGGCTAGAATGATTTGTCTTCAAAATAACGGTTGACCCGAATGATTAGTTGTTTTAAATAACGATTGAATCAAATGTAGTGGTTGATTTGAATGATTAGTCTCTTGAAATAATGATTGGATCGAATGATTTGTCCCTTGAAATAACAGTGGACTTAAATGATAAGTCTGTTGATATAATGGTTGGCTCGAATGATTAGTCCCTCAAAATAACGGTTGGCTAGAATGCTTAGTCCCTTGAAATGACAGCTGACTCGAATGATTAGTCCCTTGAAATAACAGTTGGCTCGAATATTTTAGTCCCTTGAAATGACGGTTGGCTCGAATGATTAGTCCCTTGAAAACACTGTTTTCTCAAATGTCCCTCAAAATACCGAACGATTAGTCGAAATGACGATTGGCTCGAATGATTAGTCCCTTGAAATAAGAGTGGACTTAAATGATAAGTCTCTTGAAATAATGGTTGGCTCGAATGATTAGTCTCTTAAAATAACAGTTGACTAGAATGCTTAGTCCTTTGAAATGGCGGTTGTCTCGAATGATTAGTCCATTGAAATAACAGTTGGCTCGAATGATTAGTCCCTTGAAATAACGACTGGCTCGAACGATTAGTCCCTTAAAATAACGGTTGGCTCGAATGATTAGTTCCTTGAAATGACGGTTGGCTTGAATGATTTGTCCCTTGAAATAACAGTGGACTTAAATGATAAGTCTCTTGAAATAATGGTTGGCTCGAATGATTAGTCCCTTGAAACAAAGGTTGACTAGAATGCTTAGTCCTTTGAAATGACGGTTGGCTCGAATGATTAGTCCTTGAAATAACAGTTGGCTCGAATATTTTAGTCCCTTGAAATGACAGTGGGCTCGAATGATTAATCCCTTGAAATCACGGTTTTCTCAAATGTCCCTCAAAATAACAGCTAGCTCGAATGATTAGTCCCTTGAAATAACGGTTTGCTCGAATAATTAGTCCCTTGAAATGACGGCTGGCTCAAATGATTTGTCCCTTAAAATAATAGTGGATCTAAATGATAAGTCTCTTGAAATAATGGTTGGCTCGAATGATTAGTCCCTTGAAATAACGGTATAAGCTGATGGATTAAGGTAAATTTAATTAAAACCTTTGAGGTAAATCGGTATCACTAAATCAATTACATCTGCATGAGAATTATACTAATCGTATCGTATTGCCAGTGACCTTCTCTAGGCTCCAAAGACATATATACATTTATATAAAGACCTTACATGAACAGAATCCATTCTTACTGGTACAATTGTGCTCGAGTTTTATGTACATAGAGAGAATGGTCTGTTGTTGTTCATATTGTTCTCGCATTTACACGTTATCTGTCTTTGTCGTAGGAATCTCGATTGATTGAGATGCAAACACCTTTATACTTGGAGGGATTTCGAAACCTTCATCCATATTTCCAAACACCTTTATCTGTCTTTGTTCGAGTACCGGTACTCATTCATTATCTAAGTTCTCTCTCATGTAGGATAATTAATTGATCGCTCTTCAACTATGAGTTGAATTATGTTACACCACCAATTAATCCAAAAGCCTAACTTGATAGATTGTGGTAAATTTAATTATATCAACCAATACTATATTATAATTTAAAAAACATATTTAATGCTCTTGCATATGAGACCTGCTGGTAAATCTGAACACCGTAGAAAAGTAAAAAAGCCAAGTTATGTAGATAAGAAAATTTTAATAACTTAATAAGCTTCAAATAATAGGCTTATTATCCCCTCCTTTCCTCATCACTTTAATAATAATAACATTCTCCTTCATGTCAGTTGATTCTCTATTGAGCTTGATACCTAGTTTAGATACTGATAGAATCTACCACACTTTTTATTAAACTACGATAAATCTCTCGAGAGAATCTCTCAAGGAGTCCTGAGTACAAAGACGACAATTCAATTGATGATTGACAATGACCTAACAACTCCTATTTATAGCCATAAACCCTGATTTGACATATTTAATAAAAGACTAATAATAGGCTCAAGCCCAATACATTTAAAATAGCAATTAACTAATAATTAATAAATACTAATATTCCTAAAATGCGAAGGCCGGTTCATATGAGATACCTGGTAAAATACCTATTTTGTTTAGAATATATTAAATGAAAATATATGCTTTAAATTGAAATGAAGCCTATTAAATATCACGGCTTAGTCTTTTGGTTTGATAGAAATATTATGATATTTCATGATAAGCATTTCTTAGGTGGATCGTTTCTATTCATCTCCTAAAAAGCTTCTTCCTGGTGTCGTCTTTCTAATCTTTTTGCAGTCTATTTTTCTAGATTTATTTTTAAGCATAAGTCTCTTTTCATTTATTTAATGGAACTTTCATTTTTTTTAAACAAGGATTTGTTCTTTAGGTTGAAAAAAAATCCATAAGACTTTAACTAATCCATTGCCAAAACTCTTTTCATATATTACCTCCTAGACTTGGGCTTTAAATGTATGCTCTCCCTTCAAGGTCCCAGGTTCGAGACTCACTTATGACATAACTTTTTCGATGTCTCCCGGTAACCTGGCCGTTGACTTGCTTGAGTCGTTTTTTTTTTTGAGATTACAACAATTGGGGGGAGGGGGAGACCCGAACCTAAAATCTCAAAATCATTAGGTATACATTGATGTCGTTTGAGTTATTGCTCTATTGGCACTTGCTTGTGTCGTTGAAGCGACGCATTTGTTGAAATAATATATATGTATATGAATTTTTTTATGGCAAGTTCGATTATGCCTTCATTCCTTTTTTTTAACTCAATTTTTTTTTTCTTGTTCTTTATTTTTGGAAAATTTAGTCCTCAAAATTTAGTTGCATCAATCACATAAAAGGACGAGAGTTTTTAGTAGGCATTTACTCTCCAATTTCTTTAAGTGCCTCTTTTTTTGCATGATTCTTCAATAAGACTTTAACTAATGGAATGGTCCTGTTTTAACTCATCACTAGGTCTTCTTCATAAGATGAGTCATCTCTACTAAATTGGTTGTGTCTTGAGCATGTGTGACAAATCTGCTATGATCTTTCACACATTAAAACACGGAACACATCGTTAATTCACGAGAGCTTTACTGGCAAAGCTAGTCGATACTCCACTGGCCCTACGTGTTTAAGAACCTTATATCTTCTTAAGAAGCACATAATCACTAACCTCGAATTCTATATCTCTTCTACGCTTCATCTTTATGGCACTTTTCTCCATCTTTAGCCGCTTTTTCGAGTGCTTTTTTTATTTATTCTACTCTTTCTGTCCTTAGCATTAATTTTCTTTTACCAACTTCATCCTAACAAACTGGTGTTCTACACTTCCCTCCATACAATGCCTTGAATGAGGCAACTCCTATACTTAAGTGGTAACTATCATTATAGGCAATCATGAATGTATTAGGTTCACTTAAATGAAATAGAATAAAATGCAAGCATGTAACATATCTTAGCTTGGTACCCAAAGCATTTTGTAAGTTAGGCTAGAATTTAGATTTGTATCTTAGGCCCTGTTGATAATCATTTGGTTTTTTGTTTTTTTTTAAATTTAAGCTTACTTTTACTCATATTTTTATTCATATTTTCTACCGTGTGCTACATGTTTCCGACGATGTATGTATAGAATCCTAATTAAATTTTAAAAACAAAAACAAACTTTTGGAAGCACTTTTTTTGTTTCCAAATTTTGATTTGGTTTCTACAAAAATACCATCGTAATATCTCTATGCGAGCAAGAATGAATAAATATTCATAGTCATATATATAATTCACACTTCCATTCGAAGAATTGACTATGAATTCAAGGGTCCAACCACTTTCTGATGCTCTGCCTTAACTTGTTGACAAATTAATTAAGCTTCTAAAAACATATTTTGTTATTTCTCTTTTTATGCTTTTCCACCTGTAATGTGGCTACCAAGCAATCCGACTTCAATGAGATTGTTTTTGGCTCGTTCAATCCAATCCAACTCGAACTAAGGAATAATCTATACATATGCATATATATGTTTATGTGTGAGAAGATCTAATTAATAAGATAACGTTTTTTGCATATTGATATATATATATATGTACCGATAAAATAGGTGATTTAGGAGTTCTTTGCATGCATAGTATCATCTATCTTTTAGGAGGTTTTTGGCTCGTTCTTTGCATATATAGTATCATCCATCTTTTATTGATTTATGAGGTCTAAATTAGAATTGTTGTATAGCAAAAAGAAGAGATTAATACAACTCAACCCGAAAATATAGGGTCGGATTGGGTGGGGTTGCTCTAATGCAGAGGGTTGTAGGATTGACTAAGCCGAAACTTTGGGTCGGTCTTAAAAATTCTCCTAACCCAATCCAATATGAACCATAATCTGTCAAATTTGGTTAAGGCTCTATCATCTCTCAACAAATAGTTTGATCGTTAGTTGCTTTTCTTTTCTTTCTTCAACTAAATAAGAATTGGGTTGCCACAACTGATTGAATATAATTTTATCAATTACAATAGTTCTGAGCAAATAGCTGTAGAGGCGGCGGTCGTAGAGGTGGTGGTGGTTGGCACCGTCGTCGACGTCGACGGGACCGAAAGGAATAAGTCTTGCCAGTCGCCATGGGAGGAGAAAAGTAAGAAAAATTTCTGGTTTTTGTAGCCTTTCTCTTCTGTTTGGATTTTTAATTTTGGGGGTTTGTTAAGAGAAATGGTGATTTTGAGTGCTGTTTAAAAGGTTTGGTAGTTGAAGAAAACTGTTGCTGTTAGTTGGATGATGAAATTAAGAAAGAAGTCAAAGATGGATGAAGTAGGAACAATTTTTTTAGGACTATTTTTCATCCCTTCAATATTACTTAAATTAGACTTATGGGGATTAATTGCAATACTTATCAAATTTGAGGGGAGGTAATTGATTAAATTTAAAGTTTAATGGTGTAATTGTTATACAAAGACCATAGTTAAGAGGTGATTTATACAATTTTTCCTTTTTTTAAATTTATTTATAATAAGTAGGTATTACAGTTCTTGAGTTCTAAAAAAAAAACAAACAACACCCTCCAAAGGTAATGGAACAGAAATACCCCAAAATTATAACACAATCAAAATCAGACTAAAGAGAGGAGAAAAAAATAATAAAAATAAAAATAACAATAAGGGGGAATTAAGCCAACAAATAACCAAATTTCAACCTAGTTTGAAAATAATTACCATGAAACTTCTTTGATTAAATTCAGAAAAGGTTTCTTCAAGATTCCACAAATGGGTATGGATGAAATGGACATGGAGTTGTTAAGTTTTTATTTTTAACCGGAGAACTATTTTAAACATTTAAGAAATTTGAAAAATTAAAATTGAGGTACCAAATTGGAACAAAAATGATAGTTTATGAACTAAAATTGGACTTATGAAAATTTAAGAGACCAAAATAGAATTTTCATGATAATTTAAAGACCAAAAAACAATTATAAAAGGTTGGGCTATAAGATTTTTGGTTTAGATTAGCTTCATGTTTTTACATTAGAGTAACTTTTAATTAATCAATTAGTTATAATTATTGCAATTTAGTTTTTGAGTCTTAAATTTACGAAATGACTGTTGTATATTAAAACGTTCAGAATTTTAATACGGAATTAAAATTACAATGGAAGCTTAGAAATTCTTGGGTGGTCACACTTTGATTTCAACATAATTTTCTAATCTTTATTTCTTCAAGTTTCCATGGTTGGTAGTTTTGGTAGAACTACTAAGACCATCTTTCGAAGTATTTTTTAGGATAAATTATAAGTTGGGACTCGGGAGATTTTGCATGTATAACAAAAAATGACATAATATTTCCATTTATAACACAATCAAATTTAATTTATTTGTAGCAGAAAATTCAAATTAAGTTCTATCGCTGATTAAATTCTATTAGTGATAAAATTCAATCAATAATAAACTTGTTCTATCACTGCTTGATTTTTTTACCAGTGATAAAAATTCAAATTGAGCTCTATCACTACTTGAGTGATAGAAATAAATATGATATAGATTAATTATTTTAAAAATTCTACTGCAAATATAATACAACAGGCAGAATATACTGTTGATGGTAAATTCTTTTATAAGTTTGGTTTTTATGATTTGAGAAAGTTAAAGTTTAGTGATCATGATTTCAAAAAGTAGAATTTAGTAAATATAGTTTGATGGAATTTAGAATTTAGTCTATATAGTTTTTAAAACTTGATTTAGTCTCTATGGTTTAATAAAACCTAAAAAATAGTTCTTGTCATTCCAAATTAAGTACTTAAAAGTTTGCTATTCATATTAATTCGCTTTTTCTGGATTGTTATAAGTCTAGGGAATCCAAGGTTCATCTTATTTCTTTTCGCAAAATTTCCCTATAGGCTTTGTACCATTACTTCCCTCTCCTATCTAACTTTTCTAAATTTTTTTCAAGGGCAGGGCTGATATTTAGAGCGCGCTCTCTCCATCATTTTTCTCATTACTGTCCTTGAAATTTTTTAGTTATATTATGGAGTATATGGTCTTATAGAAGTCCTTGTTTTCAAAACTATGAGGGTTGTAATACTATATCTTTGATTGCTTTTATTGATAAAATGCTTACTAGTTATGTTTCCGTTGTAGTTCCTAGGTTTGTCGTTTCCGTGGATGCTAAGCCCCCCATTTCATTTTGGGCTCCTCTTCCTCTCAGCCATTGGAAACTAAATATGGATGCCTTTTGGTGCATTGCTAATGGCTCTGGCGGTATTGGTTGGATTTTGAGGAACTATGTTGGCCTCCCTATTTTGATTGATGCTCATCATGATTTGCATAGCTCGTGTGCAACAGTGTTTGAAGGCTTTGTGATAAATGAAGGCCTTTTTGAGGTGTCATACTTTAATTATGATCCTTCTTCTCCTACCTTGGTGGAATCTGATTCTTTATTCGTCATTAATGCTATTTGTAATGATTCCTAAGATCTTACTGAATTTGAAAATGTCATGCCAGACATTATGTATTTGTCCTTCTTGCTTAGTATTGTTTCCTTTTTCTTTTTTTTTTTTTTTTTGTAAGAGAGATCGTAATAGGGTGTTTGACCTCTTTGCGAAGCCTCTTGTTGACTCTGATTTTTGTTGGTCTCGCTTTTGTGGTTGGGATTTAAGCTCTTCTTAATTTTGGAGGGGAATCTCCTCCCTTATATTGTCTCTACTATCTTGGAGGAGTGCTTGGTTTCTACGCTCAACGCTCTTGAAATGATTTTTTTTCAAAAAAAAATTAATAAATATCTGAACCTCATATTCCAGATTCCATTATACCTAAAACATTACAATACCATAAGATAATCTACCAGGTTTTGCTATGGTCGTCTCCTATAACTGTTAAAAGGAGAGAAATATGAAAATAAGGTGTTTGGATGAAGAGTTGAAAATCTGTTGTAGACAAAAACTCATTAGAATGTGGTTTATTTGTAGATGAGTTATTTTTTATTGATATGAAACGAGTGATTTAAAATTGAGGAATTATTTTGACGGGTTAAAAATGAATGGTTTGTAATTGAGGAACTATTTTTAGTAGTAAAAATGAGAAGTTATTTTGAGCAGTTACAAAAACTCATTTAGATATAGTTTTTGAAATATGATTTAGTAAATTTTCAATCTAAATCTTCTTTAAATATGGCAAACAAACACCCCTAAGCAAGAACACACATTCAACCATTAGAATCAATGACAATATGAGCTAGATTTTGTAATAAAAAAATATATAGACATGGAAATCGTTCTGATTTTAAATACTAGGAATAAATTATTGGACGAACAAAAATTCGCATCTACGAACCCCGTATGTGCACACGCGTACACATATCGTGCTACGATATCCGGTGTGAGACTCCACTGTTATCTGTTTATTATACACATGCAGGCCCCAACCAATACAAAAGATTTTCAATCACCAAATCATTTTCCATCTAAGCCTTGAATTTAAGCTCATCTCAAACCCTTTGCACCAAAACTCTTTTGGGGCCATCTACAAGCATGTCTGGACTACATTTTCAATATAAGTTATTGAACAAAAGCAGGATTTTATGCAGTTGCATTGGGACTTGTAGCTACAGAAGAAGAAGGTTCAGCAACTGGACCTGACTTGTTGTTATTGTTAGTACCTCTACCATTGGTTACGGCTTCTCCCAATTTCTCCTTCTTTACGAGCACCGGTTTGAACTGTTGGAAGACAAATAAAGAGAGACAAACCGTGAACAAGAGCGTGATTCAACTAACATAAATTATAAACTTATGACCAAAAAGTAATATGTTCGAATCCCCCTACCCTCTTACTGTTGAACTAAAAAAAACATATAGAAAAAGAAACCCAAAAAAACCGGCAACTAGAACTATCTAACCCAAACTGTAAGGGTTGGATTAGGTCAAAGAAAATGTGTGTGTAACGAATTGGATTGGTTCTCGAGTTGTACTAATTTTTCGCTTGGTTCAACCAATCCAATCTCGAGTTAACGAATTAAAAGTAGTATGGTTTACTTTTATATCGTGCAATTTTACTTTTAAATTTATGGGTTACAACTCTCTTTTTTTTTCTTTTTTGAAACAATGTAACCATGCCCGTCTCTAGGCCAGACACTAGAGAAATCGAAGGAGCAATGTCACAGGTGAATCTCGAACCCAGAGGTTATAGGTTGTCTCAAAGAGAAAGAGGAGAATAAGCACAATATAACCCAATCTCAAAAAAAAAAAAAAAAGATGACCCAATCTAACCTATCTCGAAATATATGGGTTGGGTAGGTCTAATATATAGGGTTTAGACGATGTAGAGGATAGAATAAAGTCCTTCCAAAGTAGAGGATAGAATAAAGTCCTTCCAAAGTAGGGTATACCTGATAAATAGAATATATAACATTTCTCCTTAACTGTGCCATCATATCCAAGAAGAGGTTATAGCCCTCAAGTTTGTACTCTATAAGTGGGTCCCGCTGTGCGTACCCACGTAAACCTACGGCTTGCTGCACAAACTTGAGTGCTTGCAGATGTTCTTTCCATAGCCGGTCGATATTGCTCAACACCAAGAATCTCTCAGCTTCCTTCATTAGTCCTGCTGCTTCTTTCTCTACAATATCCTGAAAATACAAACACTATTACATTGCAATGTCCTAAATATAACTTAAGATCTCTTCCTCTAATATCCTAAATATGCTGTTAATAACAAATTTTTTTCATTGAAAATATAAACAAGAATAACAGTTCACGACACCACGAAACTTGAAGCTCAGAAAGTAGCAAGACAACTAGGCTACATGTGAATATAAAAAGAAGGAAACCGAGATTCTAACAACAGAAAGATCTAGGGCATCTGGAACAAATGCACGGACAATGACATCAAAGTTTTTCAAATACTAATAACTTAGGCCCCGTTTGATAACCATTTGGTTTATGAAATTTAAGTTTATTTCTACAGTTTCCTACGATGTGCTCCATCTTTCCTACCATATATCCATATTTCCTTAAGAAAGTAGGCAAATACTAACTAAATTTCAAAAACAAAAACAACCTTTTGGAACCTACTTTTTTTTGTTTCCAAATTTTGGTTTTGTTTGTTAAAACATAGGGATGATGTAGATATCCAAATATCCAAATAAGGAAAAAGGTATAGTAAGGTAATTGTTGTAGGCTTAAATTTCATAAACAAAAAACGAAAAACAAAATGGTTATCAAACGGGGCTTTAATAAATATATTTTCTATATTCATGAGTGTCCAAACCAGCTTATGCACATCTCGATTAATCTACCAAAACAATCATCTATGCAACATGTGGTTTTATTTTTGCCTTACATTTTTTTAAATCTAAGCTCCACAACAGAAAGACCCAAAGAACTATAAAAAGAATGTGACTCCAACAAACAAGACAATCATTTTAATTTTATAAAGTCATGGTAAAGAATGTAAATTAAGATAAAGAAAGAAATTGAACATGGAAGAGATGAGCGCCATGTATGAGGGCTTAAAAAGCACTTTAAAAACAAAGTAAAGGTAAGTGGGGTGGACCCCTTGCAATAATCAGATCCTCAAAGAGTCAAGTGGGAAGAGAGTGATATATGTGTGTGTATTATAAGTATCCATGTACATACCCTTTTCTGTAAGTATGCTTCACGCCCACGTAGGCGAAGATAATTCTGCAAATCCTCGTATGTTGAATTTTTACTCTTCAATAAATCTGGGGTCAAGTCATCCAACAGATAGCAATACCTATAAACAAAGTGAAATGTGAGTCATGGAAACCAAGTTCAGGGTATGTGAATATCTACCAGAAAGCAGTTTATGCAGTAGATTTAATAAATTGATGCATATGAAGATTAAATTCCTTGAGATTTAACATTACGATTAGGCTTCATGCCTTTCTAGCCACCTAACCACAAAGCTCATGATTTTCTTTTTCTTGAATAAGAAACTTTTCATTTGATTGTGTGGATTAACCTCGACGGAGATTATGCCGATTACAGATATGATCTCCAATAGGAGATAAAGAAAGATAAATTATAAACATTGAAAGGAGAAATACTTTTGACTAGAAAGAAACATTTGAAAGAATAAGTTTCAGCACACCATCAAAATTATAAGATGCATCATTAAAAATCCTTCTGTTTATCTCTAGCCACCACAAAGCTCACATGATAGACAATGAAAATAAAGTCAGCCCTTACTGTTGAACTTTTGCTATGAGCTTGTCAAGATCCCAGCTTTCAGTCGGAGTCTCAGAACCAATATTTGCCTATAGTTTCAAATCAGTGAGCCATCTGACATATTTGAATTCAATGATCGGTATAATGAAAGGTGTTCACATGACTTACTTCTAATATGTCATCCATCGTTAGCTCAGCATATTCAATAATAAGTGATTGTAGATTGTCTGATTCGAGTGCACGTCTTCTCTCAGTGTATACACGATCTCTTTGGCTATTTAAGACTTCATCATACTCAAACAACTGCTTCCGAATATCAAAAAAGTAGTTCTCTACTTTTCTTTGGGCTTCATCAAGTGCTTTTGTTAACATCTGGGATTCAATAGGAAGGTCTTCTACTCTAAAAGCTCGCATTAAACCCTATAGATGCAAATAAAAAATTAAAAACCTCAACAATCACGTGTCAAAAAATAAAGTATAAGACCTGAGCTAAATATAAATTATAACCTGAATTCGATCTCCACCAAATATCCTAAAGATGTTATCTTCAAGACTTAAGAAGAAGCGTGAACTTCCAGGATCCCCTTGCCTACCACTTCGACCACGCAGCTGCAATGTTACATATTGAGAAGGCATATCATCTCAAGTTACATAGGAATAAATGTCACATCCTTTTGTACGCATAAATTAATCGTGGTAATGGAAAAAATCACAGTAAGTTGATAATTAAATCTTTGATTTTGAGTTGATAATTAAATCTTTGATTTTAATTTATTAAATGATTACAGCCCTGTAACATCAAGACATAAATTCAACCTGATTATCAATTCGCCGGGATTCATGTCGCTCTGTCCCTACAACATGGAGTCCGCCTGCTAACACAACCTGCAAGGATAAAAACATAAGAGACAACCAACACCAAGAAATAGGCAATAGATTCTCCCCCTCTTTGAGAAAAAACTGACCTTCTTCCTTTCTTCCTCAGTGTAAACCTTGTATTCTTTGACAATTTCTAAAAATGCATTCCGCAACTTAGCTATGACATCATCTTGAGCAGGTCCCTAGAAATCCAAAAGAAAAGAAAAGAACCCCAAAGTTGTGTTGGGATGGAATGATAACAAGTCCTTAGCTAAATTGCCAAAAAGAAAATATAAAATTCTAAATTTTTCAGCTGTCAACTAAAAGAAATACGAGTTTCAAAGAATTTACCTTTTCACAACAATAAGATAGACGCTCTTCTGCTTCAAGCTCAGTTAGTGATTTCTGACCCCAAGTCTTGACAGCGAACTGTACAGCCTCTTCAGCCAATTTGGTATTCTCACTTGAAAGATCACATGGAAATAAACTTTCGTTCACCTGACATATAATAAAATAGATCGGACCAAGCAACCTTATTGACAAAAATTACAAATTCAAGAATCAAAATTATTATCGCACCTTCCATGTTTTCTTAGGAGGAGGCTTCTTCACAGATACAAAAACTCCATTGGTTGGTTTGACAAGTCTGCAATAAAATATTCCCGCAAATTGTAAAGCTGGATTTTTTATGAACTATTGCCCATTCTTGTTGTTTTATACAGGTAGACATCCGTCCATGTCCCCATCACATGCGCAAAATATAAGCCAACAACCAAAGACGTGTAATTTGAACATGTGCAGATTATTTGACATTAAAAACAGCGAGTCGACCTTTTAGTACACCATGCTTGATTAAATATAAACTACAATTAATTTAGAACCCCTTAATTCTTAGTTCCAGCAGTAGCTTGAGAAGCAGGGAGAGGGTTTAGAGTTATTTTACTGGTGTTACTTTCCATTCTCCCAAGCTGGGATCTTTTTCATTCGTGCTCTCACTCTTGTACTTTTTCTTACTCTTAAAACTAATTGAATAGCCCTTTCTAGCAGAGTTGTAGTTCCTTTTGGTTCTTGGGAGAATTTCTTATTCTCTCTTGTTTGTGTATATCTTTCTGATTTCTTTCAATACAATTACTTCGAGGACGAAGAAAGTTCTAAAAGGAGTCTTGGTCAACCCATAACAAGAAAATACCTTGGCATAAGCAGCTCACGTAACTTCAGCCTTGCCATAAACTCAGCATTACCACCAAGAATTATATCAGTGCCCCGCCCAGCCATGTTGGTAGCAATTGTCACTGCACCTAGGCGACCACTTTGAGCAACAATCTCTGCCTCTCTCTCAACATTCTCTGGTTTTGCATTGAGAACCTATGGAAAGTAATAGATTCAATTAGACTTTCCTTTGATTGTGAAGTTTCTGTGAAAATGTAATCACATTCCAGCTTCTCTAATGTCACATTTTCCCTATTTCATATGATAGTCCATTTGTTGAGTGTTGTGTTAATTTCAAAGAAAATAAAAGACCTGACCTCATGTGGAATTCCAGCTTCTCTCAACTGTTCTGAGAGAGCGTCACTCTGCTCAACACTAGTTGTGCCAACAAGCACAGGGCGACCAGTCTTGTGCATTCTAGAAATCTCTACCACAACCGCTCGCCACTTTCCTGTTGTTGCCCTGAAAACTACGTCTGACTCTTCCTGATAAAAAGAATAGCGCAAATAGGCTTTTATTTTATAAGAAACTAAGCAACACCAATTATAGTATAGCATTGTAGAGAGAGCCTAATATATAGGCATACATGGAAATCCTACAATAAAGAGAACACACAAGGAAAAAATGGGTGTTGAGGAACAGGTAAGATCATCATTGTAGAGCCTAATATATATAGGCAACCATAAAGGACAAAAGACTAATAAGTTTCTATATCCTATAAACTCTAACAAAAACGATAAGTTCATGGAGATTTTTCACGCAGAATATTTGTTTGGTGAGGGCAAACCTTTATAGTTCTAAAGAAACTAAGATTAAACTGCAATCCTTAAGTATGTGAGCATATAGATACATGTAAGCACATAACACATGACAATCAATGGTCTCACAGTGATCTATATCCAACATTGTAATATCCCAAGTTCCAGGTAAGTATGATTTTTGTTTCTTCTTTTTTTGCTATCCCTGAGTGTCTAGGTTAGCTTACAAACCTCAACTAATCTCACAAGACAACCATCTATTTGGCTAACAAAGAAATTCGTAGGAAATTAATTCCTAAGTAGGTGACTACCATGGATTGAACATATTCCTTCTTATTCTCAAGACCCTTTTGACCACTGGGTCATGCCATGACGGTTGAGCATGAAAAGTAATTAGCCAGATTTGAGAAATCAATTAAGAAGAGCTGGCTCATCAATACCTTTCTTATCATTGGCTTGTTCGTAGGTATAATTGTAACTTTGAGCTTATATATACTATCAAATTCAGTGCTTTCTGTTGCTGCAGTGCCAGTCATTCCGCAAAGCTTTGGGAACTGCAAGCAGTGGAAAGAAGAAGCATCAAGGAGAGTGAAATTTTTTTAATTGAGTTTACGGAAGAAAAATCGACATGAATTCTACCTGGAGGAAGAAGTTTTGATAACTTATTGAAGCTAGTGTCACAGTTTCATTTTGAATTGGTAAACCTTCTTTTGCTTCAACTGCTTGATGAAGTCCATCACTCCATCTTCTTCCCTGAACAATTTAACAAACCATTATAACTCCTCCATCAAATTTTAGTCAATAAGTACAATATACATGTGCACATATAGTGTAATATGATTGCATGCAGCGATTAATTACACTTTGCAGTATTATTATCAAAAAATTCTAGTCAATTATCATTAAAGGAAAGCAAGTACGGTAAAAAAAAAGATATTAAAATACAAGCTAAAACCAAACAAAAAAATCACAAATTAAAAAAAGCTCTTGAAAAAATGGAGTTTGAAAAAGATAAAAAAGGAAAATCACAACTCAGGTTTGGCTTATAGTTCTTTTACTTCCAAATTTTTGTTGCTTTCTTTCACTTCCTTGTGAGGAAGCTTGTATCCTTGAGCGATAGCGTATTTATTATATATATATATATATATATTAATGATAAGCGTTGTTGCTTATAAAAAAAGAATTGCAAATAAGAGAAGTTAAACTCTACCAGAATATTTGATTTTTTTTTTCTTTTGATAGGAGTCTAACCATTTCATTGATGAGATTGAAAATATACAAAATGCCTATTGAAACGACAACAAACCGGGAACAAACAAGAAGAAATGAAAATTAGGACCTACTAGAACATTTGAGAGCCATTGCTAGATATGCTTTAATTCTTAGCGAAAGAGAGAAAATGAAAAGACCAACCATGCATGGCAAAAATCAAAAACAATGTTATCCTGAGGACATAATGAATCCAAAAAAATTTACCTGCATCACTCGACCAGTGAACTCATCCACAATTAGGACCTCTTTACCACGAATTATATAATTGACGTCTCTTAGAAATAGTTCTTTAGCTTTTATTGCATTAATAACGTATGATGCCCACTGTTCTCGAGGATCATACAAGTCTTTAACATCCAAAATTTCTTCAGCATCCTCATATCCTTGCTCTGACAGCAGCACAGACTTCTGTTTTTCATCCACCTGCAACCATTACAGCATTACTATTTAAATTTTATATTTCTGTTTTTCTCTACTTCTTAATATTTATCACTTGACAAAGCCAGCAAATCTTCAATCTCCAAGGGAAATAAGCTATCTTATTAAAATCCTATATACACGAACCCGCTCATTTGCCAAATCTAAACCGCAAACTGATAAAAACATGTCATAAAAGAAAAGATAAATACCAAAATGAGCATAGCTCAATCGGCATCTTGTACTAACAACCTAGAGATTAGAGGTTCGATTCCCCACTCCGCATATTGTCAAAAAAAGGAAAAAAAGAAGAAGATAAATAATTCAGCATAGAAAAGGTATGTCAGCCAATAAAAGACAGGTCATCTAAATGCAATGACAAACCAGATGCCGCACAATCCAACGGTATATTCTCAAATTTTATCTCAGTACTGAGCTCCCCTATAGGGAAGGACCTTGTATGGAATGGTACCGGCAAGAATAAAATCCAAGAAAAACTTAAACCCATCACCTAACTATTTCATACAAGTTAATGAATGGAAAATAACTAGCTAGTTCTTTTGCAACACAAAATAATTTACCATTAATTCTACATTCTATCATCTAATTATGATCTGTTTCAACCCCGTCATCTTTGCAAACGTGAGATGGAAAATGGTAGCCATCTTTTCTTCAAATTATGGTTCAAAGAGCTAAAGTACATCGATTTCTCTTATTTTCTCAGTTGCAGTCATCAATGCATTGAGCAACTTCCTTGTAGGCTTCTTCTCAATCAGACAGCTAAATTATTTGGTCCTACCAATAAAATCAGATCTTTGACACTGTTGGTTGGAAATTTTTTTTAAAAAAATCAAGAAGTCCAGGGATTGGGTCGAGTTGTGGAACAAAATTCAGTTTAAGGGCTACTACAGATATACTCTTACACACTCGCTCTAGAATCTTATCAATTAGAATTCATTTATGATCAATAGCAACCGGGGCAGTTTTCATTGCCCCATTAATGGTGGTTTTTTGTTCTTCCTTTTCAATTTTTGACTCTTCAATTAACTGTGGAGTGTCTTATCCAAAGGGGGAGGGGTAAGGTAAAATTTCTTGAATGAGATTTGTCTGCAAGCCAAACAAAAAAACCACACAATTGGTAATCTTACAGTGTAATGTATATCACGTTCAAAAGCAGAAGCCAGCTTTGCAGCTTTATAATATCTATCACTGGGTTTTTCTGCAGGTCCAGATATAATGAGAGGCGTTCTTGCTTCATCAATAAGGATAGAATCAACCTCGTCAATCACACAGTAATTAAAATCTCTTAAGACAAGCTCTTCGACACTCTGCACATGTAACAGATGCATTTAGCTGATTCAATCTGTAAAGAAAAATAAATGTAACTGAAAGCAATCAAGCAAGTCAAGAATTACTTTCCGTGGCAAGATTGTCTCTCAAGAAGTCAAATCCAAGCTCACTATTAGTGACATAGGTAATATCACTTAGGTAATTCTCTCTCCTTTCTTCACTTGTCATATTCTCTGTATAAAATAGGGGGAAGGGGTGAGTTTAAATGAGAGTGCAATGAAATTTATGAAGTGGCAGATGAAACCAGACAGTGATGATACAAATTCATAAACCATTTTTTTGACAAGATAACAAAACACGCGATGTTCTGTTCAAAACTTTAAGTTCAAATTAATAATCCAATTCAAGAAAATTAATTCACTAAAGATAAATCTTCAAATTCAATAGGTCAAAGTTGCAGGTGCCAAGAAAACGAGAGAAAATAACTTCAAGCCTCAATATGGAAAAAGACATTGATACATCAGTTCCTCAGAACTAGGATAGGCCACTCGTGTGGTATAATTGTATTGAGTGCACAGTTCACAACAATGTACAATGAAGATTTAAGAGTAATATATTTTAGAAATTTCATTTGCCAAATACTAAACTTGTTTTGTACAACAAAGTTTTAAGAACATCCTGTCAAAAAAAAAAAAGTTTTAAGAACAATGCACAATGAATCCTTAGCTTATTATATACTTGTACCAAGTGCACAATCTTTTGATGAATAATCTATGAAGATTTAAGAATAATATAGTTTAACCAATTTCAGTTCAGCAAATACTTAACTTGTATTGTACCCTCACTAAAACATTTACTTTTGTCTTCACGTGCATAAAATGACTGTAATCCATGTACTTAAAATATTAATAATATGTTATTTCCATAGCTGGTGGGCTGCTTAACGTTGTACGTAGAGTTAAAAAAAAGGGATTCTGAACTTCCAGGTATGCTTAAACAAATAGCCAAGAGCCCAGACTCGCAAATTTAAGCAATCAGAAGTGAGAATATTTGTCCAACTACTCAATGAAAAATATATTTGGTATCTGGAAATTCAAAAAGGAATGAGGCGTACGTTGAATGAGGCCAACCTTCATTCCAAGAAAACGAGGAACTTGACCAACCCACTCGCAATCCCGCCTGGCCAGATAGTCATTAACAGTAACAACATGAACCCCTTTTCCAGTTAAAGCATTCAAATAAGCTGGTAAAATAGCAACTAAGGTCTTTCCTTCTCCAGTTCTCATCTCAGCTATTTCCCCCTTGTGAAGAACCATTCCACCTGCATGAAAAGAAAACTTAAGAACTTACAACTAAGGGCCTGAATTTCGTTTTATGCTTTCAGATTCACTAAGTCAAATGGATTACAGAAATGCTCGTCAGTTAGATTCGTTTTTCATAACTGGATTTGAATTTTTTTTTTAAAGTATTCCAATCTTCAAATAAGCCGACACTGAAATACTAAATATTTCTAAATGAAAAGGCAAACTTTCGTAAGTTTTTTTTTTTTTACAACGATCAGAACTTATACTAAGAAAAGAATGAAAAAACAAAACTAAGAGACATACAAAAAAACAGCACAAAGAGAGCGGAAAGCTTTCATAAGAATGACTGAATATAAGTTCAAAATAACAGAAGTCCAAAATAAAGGAAGCCCACAAAAACAGAGACAAAAGAAAATTTATACAAAGTGGTTCAACTATTTTTCTGTGTTCAACAACAATTTTGGGTGCGGGGACTAGAACCTATAGCCTCTTGATCACAAGCACACACTTATTTTAGTTGAACTATGCTCTTGTTGTCAAAAAAGAGGTTCAGATTTTAAGAATAAAAACAAAAGATAGTACAAAATTAATGGACCCATAGCTAAATAAAGCTTATTCGTAACAGATGACAGGCAAAACTAGTCAAATAAGAAAAGGCAACAAAGAAAATGTAGAAGAGAAAATTTACCTATCAGTTGAACATCAAAGGGTCGGAGCCCCAATACCCTCTTCGAAGCCTCTCTCACAACAGCAAATGCTTCCTAAAGCAAAAACGCTATGGTCAGAACAGAACTTCAAAATAGAACATTCAAACAAAGTTTTTTTTTATTTTAATCCATAACTATCCGGACCACTTTGCACTCATCTTAACTATTGTCACGCACGAGACATATTCATTGACCCTACAACGTTTGTGTGTCAAAGAAACCCATAGAAAATTAATTTTTAGATAAGTGGTCTATTTGGATAGATCGAACCCATCACGTGTTTCTTACTTGAGGCCCTTAATGAGAACATTCAAACAAAGTATTAACTGGAAATGAACAAAGAATGGTTGGCACGAAAGCCATCAAATTTCAAGCATGAGTTGTTTGAAAGACATTTTAACTTTGAGTATCAACAACCAAGTAAAGCAACCATTAATTTGTAACTAAAACAACTCTAGTGTTACAAACATAAGGAAGTTAGGGTAAACTATAAGTTCAATCCCTATGGTTTGAAAGTTAGAGTTTAGTCTTCAATTCATGGTCTCAAAATCTAAAGTTTAGTCCCTACGGTTCAAAAAAACTATAGAATTTAGGCGAAATGGTTCAAAAAGTTAGAATTGAATCCTTATAATTTTAAAATTTTGAATTTAGTCCCTATAATTTTATAAAATCTAAAATATAGTCCTTATTTTACATAATCGCTATAGTTTTAAATTTTATCAAACCATAGAGACTAAATTCTAATTTTTAAAATCAGACTCGAATTTTTTAAACCACGAGAACTAAACTTATATTTTACGGAAGAAGTTTAGGTATATAAAAAGAAGAATTTCAGCGCATTAAGAAACATAAAAAGTAGTTAATTAGAGTAGTATCCATTTGGCGAGACTTACAGGCAAAAGCGAATCCAAAGATTCGCCCATTTGAGCTCGCTCCTTCAGCGCAGAAGTCTTATCCCTAAGTTGCGAATCGGACAATGCAGAAATCTCCGCTTCAAATCGATTGATAACACCAACGATTGAAGCGTATTGCTGTCGCGTAGACTCTCCAGTATCAGTTCCTCTAAAAATTCCGCCTAAAAACCCTCCCAGCGATGCGACATGGCGCGTATTCCGATGCCGTTTCCTGTAATTCGCCATTTTAGAAGCTCCGGATCCGAATTTGAAGCTTGAATCGCCGATGAAAGATGAACGCAGATGAGATTTCAGAGAAAAGGGCTCAAAAGAGAGGAAAAACTTGTGAGATTGAGATGAGAGGGAGGGATAGCAGTGATTCGCCATTGGTGAATCACAGAGGGGGATTCTCATACTGTGTTTGATTTGTGACGAGAAACGAATTGAAGATTGGATGAACAGAAATGGAAGTTTTGAAGGTGAAAGAACTGAGCAGCAATTCGTTGGAGACGCTGAGCTGAAGCGTGTAGTTCATTGTTATTTTGACGATGGATAAGGCGAATATTTTTTGGACACGTGGCGATCGCAGAGACCACTATCGCTGATTTTCCTTCTTTTTTTTTTGGTCCAATGGGCAATAAATCCTTGTTCGAATTCAGCTAATCTAACTTAATCTAACTTGTTAGGCCTCACAAGGACCCGCCTCGTTAGGAGCCATGAATCCCCATTTAGGTAAGAAATGGTGAAGTGAGTGAGAATAAAAAAAATTTCACGAATTAAATAGGAAACTGGACTAGTTTCCCGTTCATATTTTATATTTATTATCTTTTTTTAAAATGCTAATATACATTTACAAAAGATTACTCTCATTAAATAGAAAGAAAAGGTGCAGTGTAGGGATTACGTTTATTTACAACTGTAAGCTAACAAACTATCTTGAGTAAACTAACTTGGGAAACCAACTAACAATAACTAGTAGTTCTTTTTTAGATTACAATAGTGGGGACATTAGTGTAACATAAGGAAGTTAGAGTAAAATATAAGTTTATTTTATTACAAACAAAACAGTAATAGTTTTGTAGCATCAAAATATACCTAGTAATCAAGAGATGTTCGAATCTTTTTATCTTCAATTGTTGTGTAAAACTAAAGAAAAATAAAATACCTTTTTTAAATTTGTAATTATCTATGCCTACTTATGCAGTATCTACTATAAACTGAATTCATTTTCTGGACCAACTCAAGAAAATTAGCACCATGTACTTTTTGCTGGGGTATGCATACTCCAAATTAGGTTATGTTTATTCTCCTATTGCCAACTCATGCACTTCGATCTGTATAAAATATAAAATAAAATATAAATAAATAAAAACTCAAACATAAAAAATACATCTCAGGGCCATATTCTTAATTCAGGTTGAGTTGAACGAAGTACAAAATTAATCAACCTAAGAACGAAGTACAAAATTAACCAACCTAAGAACCCACCAGTATCTACCACACATTCATTTGATCTAAGTTCATCTAAAAAATATATATATGCATAACATGTACAATATAACAATGATCGAAGGTAAATAGATTTGAACACTTGTACAAAAACAAACTTGAGGTGCTATAATAATTATTTATGTTCATTATAAAATTAAAAACATTGAAAAGCACAACGGTATCTTTAAAGTACCAGCAAAACAATTCCACCACTCAGATTTTAACATCAATTAACCATCCCTAAACGTTAGAATGTAAAATCCCTACCTCCACTACTCCTTTGTGATGTGAGAACTGGAAAAACAAATCAAAATTTTAAACAATAAGTCTCCTATGCTGCTAGGTAGGTTCTTTTTATAATTTCTCAAAGATTAAAGAACCCACCTCGCACAAGATCAAGGTCACCAACCCCATAATTGTTCGTCCTGCAAAGCTCTGCTTATTGATCCGTCATTAAAAAGTATACAAATGCGAAAATAATTTCTTCAGTACGCGTATAAGATGAGAAAATTGAAGAAAGAGAAGGGAGATACAAAAGAAATCCTAGCTTAGCTTGGTTCTGGTGGGATCAACTTCAGACCTCGCATCCATTCGCAGAAACTCGGGTCATCGAAATGAATAAAACTACTTTTCAGCTTTGTCCTCTGCTCTGTGGTCAATGTTCTAAGTTGAGGAAATCTGGCCTCCTGCATCAAAATCAAATTAATACTCACCTCATTAGTTCTATCGTCGTAAGAATAAAACAAAACTTCATTTTATAATAGTCAACTTACATGCCTCTTGACTATTCTCAAGAGACTAATTATAAAACCTCCCATCAAGTACATATACCAGCACAGGGGTAAAACTGTTCAGGAGGGCCCAACGGCTTTTAACGACTAATTTCGCCAGAGTAATGGCTAGTCTGTTTTGTTGCTATTTATAGAGCAATATATTTTGGGGTTGGGTAAGCTTTTTGTTATTGTGAACCTGTATCAAGTTGATACTTGTTGGGAGAGAACCACCCTCTCAAAAGGTGGAAGTTCTAGGTTACAAATCGGTAACCACGCCTGTCCCTAGGCCAGGCACCGGAGACATCAAAAGAGTAATGTCACAAGTAAGACTCTGATACGATCCCGCGTTCGTTGAAAGTTTACTCAAGGCGAACCAAGAAGTGACGGATTCTTTTTATTGCTTTATTAAATGTAATTCTGTTTTGTTATTTAAGTTGTATTGGGCTTTTGGGCCTTAATAGGGTTATTTACTTAATTAGGTTAAATCTTAGGTTTACTATAAATAGGATATGTTAGGCCTCTAGCAATTCATTCAAACAGTTGTCGTCTTTGTATTTGGCTCTTTGAGAGATCCTCTCGAGAGATTATCGTAGTTTAATAATATTTGTGGTAGATTCTATCATTTTGTCCGGTGTAGGGAAGACTAGGCTTGGAGAACCAACCACCTTACGCAGCACGGATACATGGAAAACCGGGTGAATCTTCAAAGTCTGTGGTAACTCCAATCGGTATGCAACTGGCCCCACCCGAGCTAACACTCGATACGGTCCAATAAATCGTGGTGCTAACTTGGGGTGCTTAAATTTCGCCAAGGAAGACTGGCGGTAGGGACGGAGCTTAACATACACCAAATCGTCCACATCAAACTGAACATCCCGACGTTTAGCATTAGCACGATCCGTCATCAACTGTTGAGATCGCAACAAATTTGCCTTAAGCTTATCCAACATCCTATCGCGTTCCACCATTAAAGAATCCACGGTCGCAACCGGGCTAGCCCCATAATCGTAACCCAAAATTGTCGGTGGAGAACGCCCATAAACAATCTCAAAGGGCGTCATACCTGTAGAAGAATGGTACGACGTATTAAAGCTGAACTCAGCCCATGCAAGCCATTGGTACCACTTCGTCGGCTGTGTCAACACAAAGCATCTTAAATATGATTCCAAACAGCGGTTCACGACCTCAGTTTGACCATCAGTCTGTGGATGATAAGTGGTACTGCGCCGCAAGCGCGTTAGAAGCCTTGAACATTTCCTCCCATACCAGGCTAGTGAATATCTTGTCACGGTCCGATACGATACTCTTAGGTACCCCGTGCAACCGGACCACCTCGCGGATAAAGACCTGGGACACTGTGAGAGAAGTGAATGGGTGTCGAAGGGTATAAAATGAGCATACTTCGACAGCCGATCGACCACCACAAAAATAGTGTCATAACCCTCTGAACGAGGAAGTCCCTCCACGAAATCCATAGAGATGTCTTCCCAAACTCGTTCTGGAATCGGTAATGGTTGTAATAAACCCGCTGGGGACAACGACAAATGTTTTGCTTGCACGCAAACTGAGCACTCAGCCACAAACGCACGTACACGAGCCTTCATTCCCGTCCAATACACCTCTTTAGCCAGACGTTGATACGTCTTGAGGACCCCAGATGCCCCGATGGCTCCTCCGTGGAACTCGACCAATAACAGAGGAATCGTGAGGAGACGCTTGAGGTAGCACCGATCGACCACGTACAATAGCACATCACCCCTGACGGAATAACCCGGCGGACTCGCCTCACCGGCAACCAAGGCGGTATAAATAGCCAACAACTTCTCGTTTTCCCGTACCTGCTGAGTGAACACGGTTGTATTAACCCCAGCCACACAACTCAACATGCTCAATTCTCCTGTCGCCGGCATTCGAGAGAGAGCATCTGCCGCTCTGTTTTCTAGGCCCTTCTTATACTCAATATGGAAATCATAACTTAGAAGCTTCGCAATCTACCGCTGATACTCCCCATCAACCACCCGTTGTTCTAACAGAAACTTAAGGCTTTTTTGGTCCGTACGGACGACAAAATGATGTCCCAGTAAATACGCTCGCCAACGTTGTACGGCAAATACGATGGCCATCAGCTCGCGCTCATATACAGACTTCACGCGGTGGGTTATAGGCAAGGCCTTACTAAAATAAGCCAATGGTCGCTCGTTGCATCAAGACGGCGCCCACCCCGATACCGGAAGCATCAGTTTCCACAACAAACAACTGATCAAAATCTGGCAATCGTAAGACGGGCACACTACTCATGGCGTGCTTAAGTCTCTGAAAGCAATCCTTTGCTATCGGACTCCATTCAAACTTCCCTTTTTTTAACAACTGAGTCAGCAGAAAAGCCATCGACCCATAATTTGCCACGAAACGACGGTAGTAACCCGTCAACCCAAGAAAACCTCGTAGGTCCTTAATATTTCTGGGACTTGGCCAACGTAACATGGCCGCAATTTTCTCTGGATCGGCAGCCACTCCTTCGGCAGATATAAAATGCCCCAAATACTCAATCCGGCTCAGCCCAAACTGACATTTCTTGGCATTGGCTACAAATGCATGGGCCTGTAACGCTTCGAAAACTTGAACTAGGTGCTCTTTATGATCTTGGATGGACAGACTGTAGATCAAAATATCATCAAAGAATACTAGCACAAACTGGCGTAGAAACGGACGCAAAATCTCATTCATAACCGACTGGAACGTAGCAGGAGCATTTCTTAATCCAAAGGGCATGACTACAATTCATAGTGGCCCTCGTGAGTTCTAAAGGCCGTCTTATGTATATCAGCTGGCTTAACACGGATCTGATGATAACCCGCCTTAAGGTCAATTTTGAAAACACCGCCGCTCCATGCACTCATCCAACAACTCGTCAACGAAGAGTATCGGATATTTATCGCATCGCTGTTTGCATTCGGTCGAGAGCTCGGTAGTCTACACAAAAACGCCAACTCCCATCCTTTTTTTTTACCAACAAAACTGGGCTGGAAAACGGGCTCGTGCTAGGACGGATAATTCCTGCCAACAACATTTCACCCACTAATCTTTCAATCTCATTCTTTTGATATCAGGTGGAGATGCAGACGGACGTACATTTACGGAATCCTTGCCGCCATTAGTTCAATAGCATGATCACAATTCCGCTGCGGGGGTAGGTCCGCCAATGATTCAAAACCGGTGAGAAAAATGAAGTACTGAGTGCGCGCAGGTACCGAGACAGATCCGTAGAGCTCCGATCCGTTCTCGCGTTGGTATCGGTGTGCTCAAGCATGTTTAACTCGACCAAGAGTCCTTGATCCCCTGGCCGTAAGGATTTCATCATGGACTTTAATGAGACTTGGGCCTTGACCAGCCGTGGCTCGCCTTGTAACTCGACCTTTCCAAGTCCCAGTGTGAATTGCATTTTTAGTGCACGGTAGTCAAATTCGATTTTTCCCAACGTCGCTAGCCACACCACGCCCAAAATCACATCTGCACTGCCCAGTGGTAAAGGCAAGAAGTCGTTCACTATTCGCACTCGCCTAACCCCAAGTTCCACATTCTTACATATGCCCACCGTTCTCACAGAATCCTCAGTCCCCAACATAATGCCATAATCATCGGACGGCTCCACATGTAATTTCAATTTAGCCACAATGTCATCGGATACAAAGTTATGCGTAGCCCCACTATCGATCAATACAACTACTTCGTGCCCTTGTATCGAGCCTGTCACTTTAAGCGTTTTTGGAGAACTCAGCCCTGCCATTGAGTTCAAGGATAGCGCTGCTATATTCGGTGTATCCCCAGTGTCCTCAACACTCTCCTCCTCGGCCACATAATCCTGGGACTCATCGGTTTCGTCATTTCCCAGACAATCCACCCTATCGCGTACTACAAGTATCTCTAGTGCCTGCAGCTCTTTCTTTTTACATCGGTGTCCCGGAACGAACTTCTCATCGCATCTAAAACACAGTCCCTTATCCTTTCGTATACGGATCTCATTATCTGTAAGTCGTTTATAGGGAACTGCATGGGTGAGGGTATTCGATGGTGTTGATCGGTTGGGAGTGAAAGCGAGAGTTCTTAAGTTTGATCCTCCCGCCACCTTCGCACTAACCGCCCCGAATCCCATCCCTGATTTAACTACTGCTGAAGTGCCCCCTCCTTTTGCTTGATTTCGAAAAGCCAGGTCATCCTCAATTACCTGTGCCATGAATTTCTTGTCCTGAATTCCCACGGGCCTCAGTTTCCTCATCTCACTCCTAATTTCCGCCTTGGACCACTCTCCCATTTTCCTTCCAAGGCACTCTGACCGATGTCGCGTATACCTTTTGCATATTTTTCAAACAACCGCGATACTCTCTTACGGTCGGACTTTGCTGCAGACTCATCAAATTAGCATATTTATTGTCATTGATCGTCGCTTGGAAACGATGCAACAACAATTCTCGAAACTCTTCCCACGAAGCAATCGGAGCACGGTCCTCCTCATACTGTAACCATTCTAGTGCCTCTCCTTCCATACACAAAGCTGCGGCGTCAACTCTTTCGCCCCGTCACCGATTCACCTGTGAAATACCTTTCGACGCAGATAACCATCCCTCGTGGTCCTCATCCGCTAGCCCTTTAAATACTGTGCATCTCCAACTTCCGTAACCTCCTATCTACCATGGGTCCATCTCGACCGCCGCTCCTGGTCCCTTGCGCTCAAAGCGACCACTCTCTACTCTCCAATCATTCGCGCTCTGCCCAGGTTACAACCATCCCAACCCCGATCGTTCCAGCCGTCATGCGCGCTATCGGCCGTTCATAGCCGATGCGCACTCTCCCTTCCTCAGCAAACCCGTTTTCCCTTCCACCGACCCGAGAATACCCCTGCCGATCGAATTCCGAGCCCATCCCACTACCCCCGTCGGCCCATGTCTGAAAATTCTCCCTCCGGTCCAACCGGCCTACCCCCGGCCCCGGTCTTGCCGCGCCCCAACCCCGTTCACCGCCCCAACCTGCGCCCCACCCGCGCTCGCCCAAGCTCACCGCACCAGGCCCGCCCCAGATGCCTCGCCCGCTCACGCCGCCCCGGAGCTCGCCGCACGCCCCCCAGGCCTCACGACGCCCCACCTCGCCCGGCCCGACGCTCCCCGCGCTTGGGCCCCAGCCCCCACGTCCCGCGCCTCCGCCTGACGCGCCACTTCCCGCACAAGCCCCTCCGCCTGCGCTGCCCGCACCAACCCCGCCGGTCACTCCTCGCGGACAGACCCCGCCGCCCGCCGCTCGCCTGCCGTCGCCCGGCACCCGACGCTACCCCGCAGTTCGACACACCCACGGCGCCGCCCGCCCCATCAGATCCCCATCGCGCCCACCTCCTCTCCGGCCGACCCTCCTTCCGCGCCCGACCCTTGCTCCCCTTGTTCGCCCGCCGCGCCAGCCACAGCCGCCGCCCCCTCTCCCTCTCCCGCAACCTCAATCGCCAGCCCCTTCCCCTTGTCTCCTTGCCTCGCTTCCATTAACAATGCAGCTCGGTTGATCATCTCGAACTTCACATCCTCCCGCTGCTCAATTTCAAATCCATCTTTTCCCCAAACGTTCTTCAAGCGATTCCATCCTTGCTTCTACATCCTTCAACCTCCTCGCCAATTCCTCCGACCCTTCCTCGCATTCTTGCATCCTTGTTTCCATCTTAGTGGTCACCATTCCCGAATCGGTAAATGGCTCTGATACCAAAATGATAGAATCTACCACAAATATTATTAAACTACGATAATCTCTCGAGAGGATCTCTCAAAGAGCCAAATACAAAGACGCCAACTGTTTGAATGAATTGCTAGAGGCCTAACATATCCTATTTATAGTAAACCTAAGATTTAACCTAATTAAGTAAATAACCCTATTAAGGCCCAAAAGCCCAATACAACTTAAATAACAAAACAGAATTACATTTAATAAAGCAATAAAAAGAATCCGTCACTTCTTGGTTCGCCTAGAGTAAACTTTCAACGAACGCGGGATCGTATCAATACTTCCCCCCCAAAGAGCCACCTAGTACTCAAGGTGAAAGTCCGGAAATTGTAGCTCGAGATCAGCAGCGGACTCCCAGGTAGCATCGTCAGGAGTTGACCCCTCCCACTGCACTAAAATCTCTCGATAATCTCACCCCTGCAGGCACTATAAACGACTTACAGATAATGAGAACACTCTCAAAGTCCAAGTCTTCAACCACTACGCCACCCCTTGGGAACTACAACTCTATTTTTGTGATTACCCTCATTAATACCTACTCTCATGGTCTGTTCTTATTATCAAATCTCTCTTCAATTATGAGTTGCATTGCTAGGGCATCTGGGGTTTTAACACAAACCCTATAACATTTTTTTTTCTTGAAACAAGGGTAACCACACCCGTTCCTAGGCCAGATATAAACCCTACAACATTTGGTTGTCTACCCGTAAGAAATTCATTATAGGTAGATGCCGTGACTTTTCAGATCCTCAAGACCCTCTTTGACCAAGTCAACAAATAATGATACAAAACCCATCTTTCACAACGAGGTGAGGTACAACATTCACCCGAATAATTACAAGTAGGATCAGATCATCAGGGTTCATTCTTTCATATATTTTTTTTCTCAATGGATGCTCATTTTTGGTCCAAAATAAAAACAGATCACAGGATTCATGAATAATGGTCTATTTTCTTCTTTCATACTCTACTCACCTGTTCGTAAGGAGGGTCCTTGTGTGCTGGTATCAGCCGAGAAACGAAATACCGAGCCTGAGAGCTTCCCTCCTGCTCCAAATTAAATAGATTTATCATTCGTTATTGTACAGAGAGAGAGAGAGATAGAGAAACAGTAACCCTTTCATTAAGGGAGGTGGAGAAGTTGTAAAAAAGAAGTCTCCATAAAAGAGAACAACAAACATGCTTGCAAAAAAACACAATCCAATTGAAACAAATGAGAAAATAGCAGAACTACTTCAACAAGGCATAGATATTGAAAATTGAAAGCCACGAGAAACATATAGCATCTATAACGACACAAACCTTGAAGGCAAGAATCCTAGGAGCTGGAAACCTTGATTCAGTAAGCTCTTCTGCTAGTGTTCTGCAAGCTGCTAAAGCAGCTGCACTTTTTCCATCTTCAACTGCGAGCTCAGCACCCTAAGAACACCAATAAAAGAAAAGGAAAAATAAGGTCAGCTATAATAAATAAAAAAATAAATGAAAAACGAGTAAAGGGGAAAGAAAATTACAAAATGAATAATCTAATGACAAAAATATTCAAAACATTCCAAGGTCAGGGCGATAGAAGAATAGAAATAATCCACAGTATAGATTGTGTAGTTTCTAAGTGCCTTTTCGTCTGGTATTTAAGATTTCATTTCATATACTTTCTTGGGAAAAAAAAATCATAAAAACTAGTATTGTGGTTGGAAACTATCTTCTAAATGTACAAGAGGAATATCTTTTATTGTATTGCATTTTAGTTCTTGCTATTTGGAAATTCTCAGGAAAAGAGTCTCCAAGGGGTGGCACAATGGTTCAAAACTTGGACTTTGAGGGTATGGTCCCCTCAAGATCCTAGGTTCGAGACTCAACTGTGACGTTACTCTTTCGATGTCTCCCGGTGCCTTGTTTCAAAAAAAAAAAAAAATTCTCAGGAAAAGATAAAATTATGAACTTTATTGAAGATAAAATTTTCCTTAACACTTGAAATTTCTAGACAAAAATGACCATGGCAGCATTTCCAGCAAGAAATAAAAGATGACACTGTAATATCTGAGGGCACAGACTGAAGAAGAAGCGTGACAAAAATAAAATGTTAAGAGATCGTAAAGTGGTGCCTTACCAACCAAATGAACACATCCGTTCCATGGTCAAGAACAACAGCAGAATCTGACTGCATAGCTAGGTCATATGCTGGAAGCTCTTCAAAAGTACCCCCTTCCCGGTGCATTAAACAGCGAGGTGCAACCATACGGAGCGAAAGGTCAAAGGATGCATTCAAAAACAAGTTTCTCAATACAGACCTTTCATCTTCATGACCAACAATGCTTCCCAGAAGAGGGCCTCTTCTCAAATGGAACAGAAGCTCCGGCATTGAAGATAGCTCCTTTGGAAACCGATAAATCTTTGACTTAGGTGCCAGGGTCCCAAATTTCAAAGAAATATCTTTTACTCTTTCATCTATTGTCGCCCGCATATCAATTGCATCAGACTGGCTTTTAGCTTGCAAGGCAGTCCTCTTGGCAATAAGGACGGCAGCTACTTCATCTTGAACACTTTCAAGATATTCTGATATGCTATCAACAGTGGGCAATCTAATGGTCATTACTCTTGATATTTCAGCTTGATAAATATTTGAATATTGTACAACAAACTGGAAAAATACAAAATCACTCTTAATGTCTCTCTTAGTCTCCATGGAGAGTGCAAAGCTTTGGGATTCTTCTACACTTAGCATTTGAATGTAAAGAGAGGAGTCATTTTTTAAGGTTTCATGTGTATCTATGTGCGCCTCTTCACCCGGACCAATAACTTGGGTGATTAAAATGTCATCAGTACAGCGTACTTCTAATAAACCATGAGAACCTGCAGCCCTAGCAGCTGCCCTCTGTAAGTTTACACCGAAGGCCTCCCCGAAGTCATCATGAAGAACAAAAACACCACCAGAAGCTTTTGCAAGAGGCTGCAAGATAGGAACTCTTACAGGGCACGTTCCAGCACATAGAATGTCAACTACTGTATTTTGTTGATGAGCCTCACGACCAAGATGCTCCATCCAATTTAAAGCAGACTTTTCCATGTGCAGGTAATTTGGGTGGCTGGCAGAATAGGGAACCGACCCAGGGCCATATGTATTAGGTCCACCAGCACACACAATAATTCTACTATTAGTCCCCGACCTTCGAACCACTCCTCGGGACACTTCAGCTGAAGGTCCTTGGATTATGGCAAGAGCAACTTCAACTGCAGTACCAAGGCACCTATCTCTAGAGGCTTCTGGAATGCTTGATTTGTAAGGCCTCAATGACGAAAATATTGTATGTGCTACAGGGAGTGAGGCGTGCATAGGGGATAAATATATCCCCGTTCCATAAATTAATGCTTTCAAATACTCTGAAGTTGGTGATTTATCACCAGGAATCACATCAGCAGAGGCAACGGATTCTTCTGAAAAATCATATACCGATACAGTACGTCCATACAGTATAATTCCAATTCTTGTTGTTGGGGAAACTGAATCAATAAAAGCATGCAAGGAGCTCTGGAGATGCTGCAGATGTGGCTCATCTAAAGACTCGTCAATGACCAGAATAATGGGTGCAGAAGTTCTTGAATCCGAAGCTGGAATAAATCCTGGTCTCCGGTTCCCAGTTCTGACATAATCAACCATAGATGATGAGAGTTCTGGAAAATGACAAAGATCTTCCTTGCTTGGTGCTACATATTCACCTTCACTTCCATTCAGCTTCCGACAAATTACACACTGCCACTGACCTGAACCAATTAAGATATTGCTGTACAGATTCGAAAAAGCTCCACAGTTTGGGCAACGATGGGGCTCACGCTGTATTACTTGAGGACCTGATGAAACCTCCCTCCCAGGCGAAACCAGTGCCCCAAAACCCAAACTAGGAACATTAGCTTGTTTCTTTGACTTCAGCACCTGTATCAAGGTTCAGAAAAAAGTAGATTGCAAGTAAATTAATGGCAACTTAATTTCAAAAAAATGAAAAGTCATATGGCATTTGTTTGAAGAAAAAAATAACAATACAAGGAGTCACTGAATCAACTGAGGTTAGCAGTCCAAATGAGAGTGAGCAGTTTGACCCGACTATCATCATTTTCTTCAATATCCTTCGGACCAGTTTGGACCTGACTTTCATCATTCATTATAACAAAGCAGGGAAATAAGAAAAAAGCAATACCTTCTCTGAAGAAAATAGAACATATGGCAAATCCCCAAGAGGCATAGAGTCCTCAGAAACATCAGATATCTGGTGTTGCAACACGGTGGACGAATTCAAAAAATGAGGAGGTGTAGAAGCCGGTAAGGACGAACCAGAAGAGAAGACGACAGGCTGAGGAGACGCCGGCGAAGTGCGAAAGGGGACAGCTGCAGGCCTAATGGGAGAACTAAAAACAGGAGGTCCGGGGGGAGTACTCAAATGAGGAATGGGACTGCCAGTTTTAACCCCATTTACCGGTGAAGGTGCGGCCGGTGTTCTAATGGAAGGAGACGGCATCTGATCCGATGGGAATTTCGGAGGAAATCTCGATGGCCCTGTCGATAATGGCGGAGGAACTGGATTTGTCTCAGAGCTAGTAGGTACAGGGTTCTCAGTTTGCGAAACCGGGTGAGGGACCGAGAATCCAGGGGAAGACTGCGGTGTATATGCCATTTGAGAGTAGAGAACAACAAAAGGCAAACGAGGACGATAATGCAGAAATAACAAACAAGTCGAAAAGGGAAAAAATCCTAAAACAAGCCAAGAAAAAACTCGAGGGTATCATGGAAATTGATTGAAAACAATCCCAAAGAATCCAGAAACATTGCAAAAACAATCCCAAAGACTGACCAGACGTAATGAATCATGCAATTACTCGAATGAAGCGAAATTCAGGTCAAAATCGTTCAACCTGCACAATTATTGACACGATAAACCTTGATCTTCATGAACGAAATCGGAAACAAGAAAAACCAATAAAGAGATCTAGGGTTTGAGATGAATTACCAGAAATGAAATCAAAAGTTGAGGAGCATGGTAGATCGGGAAGGGCCTCGAATCGAATCAATGAAGCCGGAATTGTTCGTCGTGAACGGAGTGAGTCGGAGTTAGCAGAGACTGGCAATGGAGCGAACCGCCATTGCAGTTGACGTCGTCGAACAGCAATGTGACCCTCGATCGCGGTGAAACTTTCAGCCTATTTTGCTTCCATTTTTTTTCATTAAAAAATGAACAAATATTTCCTCTTTTTCTTTTTTAACTTTCTGCATATTGAGAAAAATATTGATTTAAATGAATCCATGAAAATTCTCGAGTTTTTTTTTTTTTAGACAAAAATTCTCGAGTTAATAATGGTATAACTTTAAAAAGAATTAGAATAATTAGTTTTTAAGACTTGTATAATTGAATTAGTTTAAAGGGGATTTTTCATGAATAAAAAAATATTTGAAAACCGACATTTCATCATACAAATGGATGTATTTAATTAAATGAAAAGCATTGAAAATAATCAAAGTCAATGAATTAAACTAATTATTCAAACATGTCCTTGGTTATTAGGTTAAACATGAAATTATTTTTTTTTTTAAATCGAAATTATTATAATTCTATTCATGTAGACAAAATCGAAATTATTATAGCTTTTACTTGAGATTACATTTAAAATCAGCAAACTATGTACTCATGTCTAAAAAGTTATGAATTTGAAATTATTTTTAATTGTTGTCAAACTAAATGTAATTGGTAGAGATGTCCGTTTTCCCCGTGAGACCGGAGATGAGGGAAAAATTCCCCGTGGGTTAATCGGGGCCGGGGACGGGGAATGATTCCCCGATTACTTTTTTTTTAATAATATTTTTTCTATATTTTACCTCTTTTATTTCAAATAAAAATATATTTTTTTGATGAAATTATCCATACATATAAGTATTTTTCTTTAATAATTAACATTATAGTTGAAATTTATAAATATTTTCTAAGAAAATCTAATTATTTAAAAGTATTGTCTAAAAAAATATATAAAAAAATGTAAAAAAAAAATTTGCAAAAATCCCTGCGGGACCCAATCCCTGAAAAAAAAATCTGGGGATTTTTCCGGAGACGGGGAAGGGGAAGCCATTCCCCGGTCCCGCCCCACCCCGTAGACATCTCTAGCAATTGGCATATATTATAGACAAGTTGGAAACTCTTAACTTTAAAATGTTGATGTTAAACTTAAACTATTAAAAAAAAAACCAATATCAACCAAAGAAAAATAGAGAAATATGACAAGATAATTAAGCTCATGCATTTATATTTATGTGGCGTATGTGTGGATTCCCACATCTAGGCCATGGTCTTGCAATCCAAGAAGGCCTCTGTTCCACTGGAAAACTGCCCGTTGGCGGGAGATTTCTAAAGATTGGCCTCCTCCATCTAATGACGACAATAGTTCCATTATTTGGTTGCCTAATCCTGATGATGATTTTTCAATCACGTCTATGATAAACATTCAGGGCACAACTACTCTCAAATAATATGAGAGCTAAATACCGATTTCTGGACTCGAACTCGTGACCGTGGAGTTGAAATGGATTAACACCAAACAAGATAACCAACTGCGTCACTGACCCTCGGTGACTAATGTTCAGTTTTATAAGTCTTGTCTTGCCAAGAAAGTTAAGATTCACATCCGGACAATCATGTACAGAGGTATCAACACTTTTAACACCATTTAGAAACTTAATACGCTCAATGTTCTTAATCCAAACTGTTGTGTTCTATGTTGTACAATGGAATTGGTGGATCATCTTTTTATGTATTGCCATTTTGCACAAAGTTTATGGTCCTGCCTCCCGATTCAGAGCCAACCGCTGCATAGCCACAACAACGACCCGAATATGTTCTGGTTTGAATCTTTTTGTTCTGAGTAACAATTCTCAAAGATGGATCCTTATTTCCAACATTAAAAGTTCTATATTTTGATGGATATAGAAGGAGCGAAATGGCTGCATTTTTGTTGATGATCATCTTCTCAACAATCCTCTATCATTATGGGATAGAATTATTTTCACTGGTGTATAAAATCTAGTTTTTTCAAAAATTATTTTGTATCGAATATTGCTCTAAATCGGCAATTCTTTCTTTGACTCTTTTTCTTGTTTCTCACAAGCCATTCTAATGAAGTATCTTTTTTCAAAAAAAAAAAGAAAAGAAATATTTTTATAGGAAAATCAAATTTAAAAAGACAATTATGATAAAACTATAATATTATAAACCACGTTTATAAGATACATCGTAGAAACTTTTCTTTAAGAGAATTAAGCTTACATTCTAAGGGAAAGAATATTGATTTATATTCATTAACTTATTAAGATGTATCAATTAGTTTGAAAGGCAATTGCCTATCATCATTCTTTCTTACCCTAATACTAAACACTTTGTAGTTTACGGCTCTAGCTCGAGGCTTGTGTTAGCTTTTATTTTGTTTTATAGTTTAATAATAATTGAAGAATGGAAGAATTCAATCACATGACTTTGAATTACGAGCATATACTTATATCGATTGCGTTATTACTCTTGTTCACATGCTTTCGTATATCTTTTTCCTTCTTCACACGCTCTCTCATCTGATTTAAATTATAAATAAACCTTCATTGGTAAAAAAAAAAAAAAAAAAACTTTCTTCAAACTAGAAAATGACAATTACCCATTCATCTAAAATATTTCATTTAGATTATGGATGATAACTTCATCTCAAAATCCATTGGCAACATTACAACTGGACAAAGCGACTTATACATAACCACATACTTTCTTTACAACAACAAAATCTCTAAGATTTTACAAAATCAAAATATCATGAATTCGATACATAATGATCACCTATATAGAAATTAAAAATAAACGACAACAACAAAATCCATATTATGCAATTTAGTCATTATCTACCATAATTTACCTTCATTTGAGAGAAAATTTCACTAGCAGTTAAGTGAGAGTCTGGCCCTAGACTCACATCTAGATCATCCCTTAAAACTGTGGACCCAATTGAAGGAAAACGTTGAATGACATTGGAAGAGGCGCCATTGGCATTGGTTTCACTGTCCTCATGCGCCATTCTTGGCTGTGCACTTTGTTGAAGTTGCAATGCATACTCCAAATCCCACAACACATCTCCCATTGTAGGCCTAATGGCAGCATCTTCTTGTAAGCATTTCTCTATGATATCGCTGAACTTCCTCAAGGAGTTGGGCTCGATTTGACCCTCTAATTTAGGGTCTACGATCTCTTCGAGTAAGTCCATTTTCTTGCATCTCAATCCCCATTCGGCTAGATTTATCTGCTCTCTCGGGAGTGTTGGATTCAGAGCTGGTCTTGCGCATAGAACCTCTAGAAGAAGTACGCCGAATGAGTAGACGTCAGATTTCTCTGTTAGTTGTTGGGTTCGAAAGTATTCTGGATCGAGATAGCCAAAAGTGCCTTTGATGTCTGTGCTGACGTGAGTTTCGTCGAGAGGACCTGCTCTTGAAAGACCAAAATCAGAAACTTTAGCAACGAGGTTCTCATCAAGCAAGATGTTGGTGGATTTCACGTCACGGTGAATGATTCCCCCGGCCGAGCCTTTGTGTAGATAATGAAGCCCTCTAGCTGCATCAATGCAAACTTCAAGCCTTTTCTTCCAAGACAAGGGAGGCATCTTTGAATTGTAAAGATGCTCCCTAAGAGTTCCTTTTTCTAAGAATTCATACACCAAAATCATCTCGAACCCCTCGTCGCAATACCCGATAAACGAAACAAGGTGTCGATGACGAATTTTCGACAGAATCGTGATTTCCCTCTCGAATTCAGATATACCTTGTCCAGCCCCAGGTTGACTCCGCTTCACAGCTACTTTCATGCCGTTCTTCAATACTCCCTTGTAGACTTTACCAAAACCACCCTCTCCAACAAGGAGCTTCTTATTGAAATTGTTAGTGGCAGCTCTGATTTCGGCAAGCGAAAATATAAGCCCGAGATTCAAGTTAGGGATGGGAGAGCTGTTGTGAGTGCTACCACCTCCAAATGCAGACAAAGGAGACCACTGGGTGTGTGTGTATGAAAATTCATCAGTTTTTGGTTTCCTCCATTTCAGAACATACCAAATTCCACAGCCTAAAATACAGACAAAACCAATTCCCCCAACAGCCAAACCCACCAAAAGACCCACATGTCTGTTCTTCTTTTCCTCAGGCTCACTAATGAATGGATCTTTGCTAGCTTCATCCATGGCTTCCATAATCTCAACCCCATTAAGAAAAGCAGTAGACTGTCCAGATTCATTACGACCCAAAGGACCAACACTAACATTAACAAACCCACTTTCACCAGAATCCACCACAAAATCATGATGAAATGGGTAATTCATTCCATTTTCATCAATAGGAGAGCCAACCTTCATTCTTATACTATCACCAATATACAAATCAAAGAACAGAAAACTATTCGAAGTTATACCAATGAAATCATAGAAATGAACTCGAACAAAATGGATCAAATTCTTCCTAGAAGGAAAAGACCACGTTACATTGAAGAACATGAGAGGGGAAAGGGAACTAGAGTTTACATTCATCTCCTTAGCCGTCTTGTACACAGAATCCGGGGCAAAATACTCATCTGTTTCATTCTGGTAATTAGGCCTCAGTGAATATGGAGTACTGACCTTCGCAGAGCTCCGATTCAGCAGAAAACGATCGTCCTGTTCCCATTTCCTCCATAATCTATCGCCATTGGAGGAAACTTCAGAACCTCCAACATTAACTCTGTAAACCGTATGCAAAACCCTAGGCGTAACATTATTTCTTCCATCGGAGATGAAATTCGGAGGAGTAGGAAACACTTCAATGGAATTCACAAACGCAATAGACGAAAATCTCGGCAAGAAATTAATCCGAAAACTACCTGTTTCTAATCTGACGAAGAACTCCACAGAATCGTTGCCGACATTCGTAGCGTTGACGCCTTTGAGAAGAAAAACCCTAGAAGCAGAAACATCGAAAAAAGCAGCGGATAAATCGGAGAGAAAACTAGAAGGAGAGAAACGAAGGCGTACGATATGAACAGCAGCTTGTTCGATCTCGAACTCGTAAAACGCCGGCCGATCGAAAACCCTAACGGAATCGTTCAGATGGGCGATTACGCGGGAGTTTTGCGAAGTGAACTTGAAAGAACGGGCGGCGTTCAAGTCTCCGACGAAGATCCGGCCGGAATCGTCGGGGACGTTGGCCGGAGATCCGCAGTTGACGAAGTACTTGGCCGGCGGAGTGTACGGCTGAGCGAAGACGTTGCCGGCGACGAGGAGTAAGAGGATGAGGTGAAGGAAACCAGAGATTTGAGAGAGTTCTTCCATGGAAAATGAAGATGATGAACACTCATGGAAGTGAGAGGAAATTATGAATGGTCATCTTCAAAGTTCAACCACTATTTTCAATTTGCTCAACTATATCCACAACTTGGCAACAAATTAATTCCATTGAATAAGATTTCAAAAAAAAAATAACAATAATAAAAAATAAATCCATTGAATAAAAGAGACAAATAGGAAAAAATAATTAGTAGAAAAGGACTTTGGTCTTTTTATTTTAAGAGAAGAAGACTTTTTCTTTTTTGACAAGAAGAGAAGAAGACTTGTGTTCTTAAAGACAATAGTAAGCACATGGAGGGTTTTCTTTTCTTCTTTATTTTTTTTTAATTATTAAAAAAAAAAAATTAACTCCAACCATTGGAAAATAAGCAATAATAAAAACTCTCTTCTACCCGATAAATAATTTGATGACCAAAAAATTATCAATTCTTCTACCATTGAACACGTTGAAGATGAATTTAAGAGAAATTGATGTCCTAAAAACAAACATGAAACTTAAAAATCTCAATTCCTTCTCCATTTTGTCCTCTCCTCAGCACTAAATACCAAATGCTCTTATGCTCTTGTTCAATTTTAGAAAAATTGTCATAATCTTGAAAACAATTTGTTTTCAAAATTTCCTTATAATTATTTTAAACAATGAGAACTTAAACTTAGTTGTCCAATAGTTTTATTTTATCAAACTAAAAGCAAATAAAACAAATGAGACCATCTAAAAGAAAAATTGAAAATTAGTTGCAACTAGATTTATAAAATATTAAACTAGGTGTCATTCTTTTCCAAAAAAAAATCTGAAAAAGTAGAATAGTATTATAATAAATAAATAGGAAGCAAGGAACCTTTTTGTGGGTGTGGAAAATTGATGGATCAATGGGTGTACCCAAGGGAAGGAAAACCCAATGACTTTTCAAAAAATGGGCTCCACCTTCAAGATTTTTTTTTTTTTTTTTTTTAAAGATTACAAGAGATAATGAAATATAGTTGGTGATTATAAAGAGTAAGACCTAGGTAAGGGTGGGTGGGTATGTATTTTGAAAATATTTGCCCACCCTTAGAATTACACATTTCACCTTTTTTTTTTTTTTTTTTGCATTTCTCTCTCCATTTTAGTATTTCTCTCTCCATCAATCAAAACAATTTTTTTAAAGTAAAAATATGTGGTTCTAAAATACTTACCCACCCTTATAAAATGTGAAAGAGAAAAACCAAGTCTATATGATTATACTGTGTGTCAATAACGTTAAGTTTACTATAACTATTGTTTTAAGTTATACCTAACAAATTTAAGTGGCAGCAAACATTTTAATTTTTGTATTTTTTAATGAAAAAATATTTAGATGTAAATTGAATCCATAACCTCTTAATACCTGATGATCCTCTTGACCACTATGCTATGAGAGTTATTTTAGCTTTTAATTTTATGAAATGCTTAAAAGTTGTCTCTACTATAAATTTGGAGTCAATGTTAATCTTTTTTTTTTTTAACAATCAATGTTAATCTAATATCACATTTACATGGATGAAGATCTAATAATTTCATTGTTTGGTAGTAATCAAATTCAACATCATGGTTATAGGTCCGATCTCGAAAATCGATGCTTAGTTTTCATTTATTTAAGAACAATAATACCTTTTTGTAGGATTTGTGGTCTCCCTCCTCCCAACTTGTACTATATATATCACATTAATAATATAAGCAATAACACAATGCAAATATATTTCTAAAAAATTTATAGATAAAATGACATAGAGAACAATTTTAAGAAATTAACAAGATATCTGACATTCAAATTAAATTTAAGCTATATTGAAAGTAATGTATAGACTAGAGTTGAGCATTTGAAAGTATATCAATCAAAATAAGAAATAGTTTACAATGATACCAAAATATTATTTTAACTATGTTGTTATTTTGCCAACAAGAGCATAGCTCTACCGGCATCTTGTATGACCTAGTAACCAATATGTATTAAAAAAAAATCCAAAAAAAAACTAAAAATAAATTAAACATGTCAAAATAAGCATAGCTTAACTAGAAGGTCAACGCTTGTAGTTTTTTTTTAACTCTGGAAGGTCAACGCTTCCATTCTATCCTAACAAAGAGTTTTTTTTTTTTTTTTTGAGAAAATCCTAACAAAGAGTTGCAAGCTCATTTAGATAACATATTCATGTAATTTATAAAGAAATGATAATTCAGTTACATTTCTTTCTAATAAATACAACTTTAAATATAAACTTTAAACATACTAATCTGTTTATAAAATTTGAAGAAAGATTATTAAAAAAAAAAGCTTTGATAAGCTAGCTTACATATATAAGTGTGTTTTAATTCATTTAGGATGAGGAATTATGAGGAGAAGCAGCAGCAGAAGTGTGGAGTTGAATTAATGACGCGTAAAAACCGTCATTGATTGTGATTAGTTTTTCGTGCTTCCCTTTTTCGACAATGATTCCGTTCTTTACGACAGCGATCAAGTCTGCATTCTTGATTGTGGACAGCCGATGAGCCACAACCACTGTGGTTCGATTCACCATCACTCGGTCTAACGCATCTTGCACCACTCGTTCCGACTCTGCGTCCAGTGCGCTCGTGGCTTCGTCGAGCAGAAGTATTTTCGGGTTCTTTATGATGGCTCGAGCAATGGCCACACGTTGCTTTTGGCCTCCTGATAACTGCACTCCTCTTTCCCCCACTGTCGTGTCGTATCCGTGTTGTAGTCCGCTTATAAACCTGTGCGCATTTGCTGACTCTGCCGCTCCAATTATCTCGTCCTCGCTTGCCTCACTTCCCTTCCCGTACGCTATGTTGCTTCGTATGGTTTCGTTGAAAAGCACTGGCTCTTGACTCACTAGTCCCATTTGCTTCCTCAGCCATTTCAGCTGTAACTTTTGGATCTCCACTCCATCGATTGTTATGCTACCCGAATCGGGATCGTAAAACCTTTGCAACAACGAAATCGCCGTAGATTTGCCACTTCCACTTTCTCCCACTAGAGCTATTGTCTGAAACAAATATTGGATCATAATCGTAATCATAATCATATGTTGAGAGTGCAACCAAAGTCTATAAATATGAGTAAGAGACAACATCTCAATTGTTCTAACATTGCAATTATAATCATAATCAACTCTCTATAAATTAAATGAATGTGTTTTTACCAACTAACCTTGCCAGGACGAATGTGCAAGCTCAGGTCTCTTAATATTTGGATGTTTGGCCTTGAAGGATACTTGAAGCTTATGTGTTTAAGCTCTATTTCTCCCTTCAAATCACCTAATATTGTTCCGGATTCGTCGCTAGGATCGATCTTCGATTCTCTATCTATTATTGCAAACACAGAAGCAGCAGCTGCCTTAGCTTTGGTAGTATCTTGACTCATGGAGCTGGATTGAGAAATTCCAGTAGCTGCCATTGTTAAGGCAAAGAACACCTGCATTTCTCATATATTAAAAGAGAGATTCTTTTCTTTTTCTTGTGATCAAATCTAATACGAGAAGAAACGACAAGCGAAAAAGACAAGGATAGTTTAAATTACTCGAAAGACTTCGGCAAACGTTATCTTGCCGCTCTTCACCAGAAGGGCTCCTACATAGAATGTGATGGCGTATACATTGAACAATAAAAAGTAAGAGACTCCAAATCCAATTCCACTAACATAGCCTTGTTTTATGCCTGATTTCAAAGGGACCTCACATCTGCTTTTGTACATGTCCATCACTTTATCTTCCGCGCAGAAAGAAGCAACCGTTCTTATGCCCCCCACGGCGTCGTTCGCAACTTGGCTCGCTTCCTCATACATACTCTGATTGCAAAATGAAACCTCTATGAGCAATATAAATAAATAAAGGAATGAGAGTGAAGGGAATAAAAGCTAGAGTTTCAACACAATTGTCCTCTCTTATGTGAACTTAATAGGAAATTAGTCAAGTAGAAACAACAAGAATAATCAAACACAAAGATGCCGCTATTTTAAGGTTTATTCCCAACAAGTGGTATCAGATTCATGCCCCTGACTTAGCCACGTCAGTAGAATCCTCGAATGTTAACTAAAGAAGTTAGAAGACTTGACGACATAGTCATGTTGAAGATCTTGGTTGAGCTCTAACGGACAGATGGTGTGCTTATATATGAACTAGACAATAGATGACTATTTTACACGAGACTCGGTCATTGTTTGAGAGGAGGATTGGATCCTCTAGTGCCGAACAAAGAAGACGAGCTCAAGGAGACTCGACGGTACTTTGTTTGAGGGAAGGATTGTTGGAAGTGCAACTAAATCCCCACATCTAGCAAATAAGGGAATGTGATCATAGGTATTTAAGTGATAACAACATCTCCAATGATATGAGACCTTTTATGTGAAATAAAAATAATAAAGTCACGAGGGCATATGCTAATGCTAGGCAGTAGCTCACTAATGTGAAGATCTTTCGAGGGTCGTTGTTTCTAATAAATAGTAATAACACATGAGAATTAGTTGATCATACCTTGGCATCGCCGCTAAATCCTTTCATGAATTTGATTTGTATAACCCCGTTGATTCCAATGAGAGGAATGAGTGAGAGGACAATAAGAGCCAATTCCCAGCTTGCAATAAAAGCAATGACCAAACCTGCAACTGCACATGCAATGTTGCCCACAATTTGGGACAACGAATCCCCGACTAAAGCTCTAACGGATGCCGCATCCGATGATAGTCTTGCCCCAATCGCCCCACTCGAGTGCTCAGGCTCATCAAACCAACTCACCTCCATGTGCACCACCTTCTCAAAACATAATGATCTAATGCGTTCGATTAATTTACACCCCGCTACCGAAAAGAAGTATGCACGCCATGGATGCGCCACCAACGACCCCACCCCAAGAACTATATAAATGAGAGCCCAAAACTTAGTGTCCTTTTTCAGCTGCTCTGGAGGCTCATAAAATGTCTTGATCACAGAAGAAATTAGTAATCCAAAAATAGGAAGTATAAATCCAGACAACATTGCCCCTATAGTTCCAATCAGTAGCACAGGTATCTCGGGCTTGTTAAGTGCGGCAATGCGGCGTAGAGAAACAGGAGGAGACTTCGAAGTCTCTTCAATTGTGTCTTCCACATCGCCAGCATCCGGTAAGTCAAGTCCAGTTGTTAAACCAAACACAGACAAAGATCGACGACTGCTTCGGCTAACCGATGATCCTCTACTTAAGGTTCTCGAGTAAGGTACTCTTTGACTTGATTGTCTCATTGATTCAAGAGAAAGCTCTACTCGATTCGCATCTTCGGAAGCGTGCCCCGAGTCTTTGTTTGATTCTTGCAGGCGTATCAATTGCGAATATGCACCGTCTGGATCCATGATGAGCTCAGAATGAGAACCTGCTCAATTACCACCAATGAAGAACATGTGAGAAGTTGAATATGCAGTAATCACCAATGAAGAAAAACATGTGCAATAAAAGGATTGTTTCTACCTTTCTCAACCATTTTTCCTCTATGAATTACAGCAATCATATCCGCATTCCTGACTGTGCTCAAACGATGGGCAACAATTACAGTAGTTCTGTTGATCATAATCCTATCTAAAGCCTCTTGCACCACCCGCTCAGATTCCGCATCGAGTGCACTCGTGGCTTCATCTAGAAGTAGAATTCGAGGATTCTTAAGAATCGCCCTTGCTATCGCAATTCTTTGTTTTTGCCCTCCAGACAGTTGAGTTCCACGCTCCCCCACCATGGTATCTAATCCCTACGCCATCAAAATTAAATTTATGCATTCATTGTTTTATATACATATAATCACACAAGAGAATAAATGTATGATATGGTAGAACCTGAGGCAGTTTGTCAATAAATTTAGAAGCATTTGCTAGTTCACATGCACCCTTAATTTCTTCCTTGGTTGCATCATCTTTGCCATATGCAATATTATCTTTAATGGAGGCAGCAAAGAGTATTGGTTCTTGGCTGACAAGACCGATTTTTGTTCGAATCCATCTAAGTTGAAACTCTTTTAGATTAATGCCATCGATGAGAACCTCGCCGGATTGTGGATCGTAGAATCTCTCTATCAAACTAATCACGGTTGACTTGCCGCTCCCACTCTCCCCAACCAATGCTGCAGTAGTGCCACTAGGAATGTGAAGAGAGAAGCCACTAAATATGGCTTCATCTGGCCTTGTTGGATAACTGAAATAAACCTCCTTCAAATCTATGTCTCCTCGAATATCAGGTAACGTTTTTCCCTTTGGATCATAAGCGTCGATGTTCGGTTTCCTTTTTATTGTCTCGAACATCTTGTAGGCAGCGGCTTGACCCGCAGCAAATGCACTCATGCAAGGCGATATTTGTCCCAAGGACCTTAAAGAAATTTTCATAAGATGTTTTAAAAATGAAGCACAAGATCTCATGGACTTGGTGAATGATAAAGAATGTTATGCACTCACATTGAGCCGACCAAAACAGCTACAATGACGTTCATCACTTCGCCCCCGTTATATCCTTTCTCGAGTATCATCTTTCCGCCAAACCAAACAGCTAAAGAGTAAGTAAAAGCTACAATCATCAATACCATGCCGATTCCTACTCCGCTGCCTAGGCCTTCCTTCACACCAGATTTGTAAGCTTGAGTTAAGAACTTCTTGTAATTGCTTATGGCTTGTTTCTCACCCGTAAATGATGCAACCTGAAGACACAGCAGTTTTTAGCTATCACACATTCATCTTTCCAAATAGTAGAGAGTTGAACCATGTACCGTTCTTATCGAACCAATAGTCTGCTCAACAACATTGGCAGCATCCGCATAAGCACTTTGTCCACGAGCAGCCATTTTCGACATGAATCGAGCAATTGTTGCACCTGCTACCACAAGAAGTGGGATAGCAGATAACATTACCAGTGCCAGCAGCCAACCTCTTGAGAAGGCTATTGTGAAGCCTCCAATGAAGGTTGTAATTAGTTGGACTGTTTTCCCAACCTGTATATAAGAAGAAGAACAATGTTGATTTTCTTGAGTTTGTATTCCATTTCTAAAACATCAAAGTAAGCATAGCTCGACTGGAATATTGATGTATTAACAATCACGAGATCTATGGTCTGATCCTACATTGTACTAAAATAAAAGTATTCTATTTCAAAAATCATGTCGAATTTGTGAATTGCGATACCTTTTCACCCATGGCATCTTGAATGAGAACAGTATCACCAGACATTCTACCAACAACCTCTCCAGTATTTGTTTCTTTGTCAAAGAAAGCAACATCTTGTCTCAATATAGTTTTTAAATACAGCCCTCGAATCCGAGCAGCCTGTCGCTCCCCCGTAACTATCCAACAAGACACCTCTGCAAATAAATTGTCTAATTAAATGCATCACATTTCATGTATACATATACTTTTCATTACAAGTATATGTGTGTAATTGTCTACTTACGAAGAAATGCTGCCACAGCGGCTCCCACAGACAAGTACACAAATTTTAGGCACACCTAAATTCAGAACCCAATAAAGATCAAAGTTGAAAAATGGAACACGAACAGTTAGTTTGATAACCATTTGGACTCGTTTGATAATCATTTTTATTTTTATTTTTGAAAATTGAGTCTACACAACTACTCCAACCTAGGGTGTTTCTTACTTTGATATCTACATTTTATTTATGTTTTTATAAACCAACCAAAGTTTGAAAAAAATAAAATAAAATAACTTCCAAGAACTTGTTTTGGTTTTGGAATTTAGTTAGAATTCCCCCCTCCTTCCTTAAGGGAAGATGGAACCTTTGGTAGATAATTTAAAGTGAAAGTAAGTTCAAATTTCAAAAACCAAATAGTTATCAAACAAGATTTCTACTTTTTTTTTTTAGTTTTTGAAATTTAAACTTGTTTTTACTTTAATTCTCTACCCATTGTTTCATCTTTCCTTAAAAAAGTATTTAATTCCTAACCAAATTTCAAAAATTAAAACAAGTTTTTGGAAGTATTCCTTTTATTTTTCAAATTTTGGTTTGGTTTAACAAAAGGAAAATATAGATATCACAATAAGAAACATCCAAGGTCGAATAGTTGTTGTAGACTCAATTTTCAAAAACAAAAAATAAAATGGTTATCAAACGCGATCTAAGACGATAACTTCGATTTAACCTTGGAAACTTCAGAAACAATGTGGTTGATGTCTTGGTTACTCCCAAAAGTATTGATGAGTTCTCCAAAGAGCACAGTCATTAGAGGCATGCCTAATCCATTCCCCATGCCTCCAATGGTTCCAACCAGCATTAGTATGAAATCATATGAATCTGCAAAAGAAAACAGCTTAATAAAAGGAACTGATTTGGCTTTCTCTTCTTCTTTCTTCTTATTATCCTCTCCTTTTTGCTCTCCATTCACATTTGAGTTGCTCGGTGCCGATCGTGCCGATAAATCCTCGGCCATGTTCCGGCCGTTTTCTCGATCCTCGTCTCTCGTCATCTCGCCCTCAGACTACTTAAATTTACTCACCCTCAGACTGTCTAATTGGAGCATAAATTTACACCTACAAGCCAAGTAAATGCCTGAAATCAGCACACTAAATACACAACTATGGAAGTTGAACAGCCAAAAGCACAAAACAAAAGGCAATATCAGGTGTAAGAATGAAAAAAAAAAGCATTATATATTGATTTTGATTGCTAGCAGATATTAATGAACCTTACTCATAATTCAATTATTCAATTTCAATGCCTAGAACATGTACATAATTTGATACACCTTAATTAATTGAATCATATGAGGCATTTTCTTTTTCCTCTCCAAGCAATATAGCCTGAAGATTCTTGACAACCAAGCACATTCTGGCCATCATCCAACCAGTAACATATTGATTTTGATTGCTAGCAGATATTAATGAACCTTAATCATAATTCAATTATTCAATTTCAATGCCTAGAACATGTACATAATTTGACACACCTTAATTAATTGAATTACATTCTTTAGCGGGAGAAAAACATTCTCCGAGCGCGGCCTCTTTGGTAGAGGCGTACGATCCAAGGTACACCTACTTAGAGGTCCTCGAACCCCACAAGTAAACTTAATCGATCGTAAAAGAATCTGTTGTCTCTTGGGTTTGAGCCTTGAACGGGCACGAATACCTCGATTGTATGGTAAGGCAAAACTTTGATTCTCTGTTGTCAAAAAACAAAATTTTATATACATACTTTTTTTATATAATAAGAAGAGCAAAACTTACCTACTTGTTGACGCATGAACCACATCTTTTTTACTAATAGAAAAAGAAATGTTTGATGAAATGATTGATCTAACAGTTCTAAAAATAAATAAATAAAAATATGTGGCTCATGTGTGGTAAGTATACACGTCATATTTACCAACAAGTTGTAAGTTTTGCTCTCCACTACATGCTCAGGGCCTCGCGCCGAGGTTGAAACCTATGAAATAACAAGATATTTTACGATTAAGTTCACTAGTGATTTTCGAACCTCAAACTTTCAAATGAGCATACCTTAAAGATTTCAAGCCTCAACCAACGAAACCGCCTCTCGGGACGAAATACATTCTTGCCATGAAAGAAAGAGATTACATGAAAAGGTAAATAGAAATGATTAAAATTGCAAAAAGCACTCACCAGTTTCTTGTGACTGAAGCTTAATTTACATTTAGTAAACTTCATACAGAATCAAAATCCTTTAAAGGGCAAGAGAAATAGAAACAGAGGAAAAATGAATATGATGTTTCATATACAAGCAAAATGACTACGACTGGTTGATTTATTATATATTGTTTTTTAGTGTAAATTAATGAAGCAAGGAAAACGACGAACAATAATTAAAGATAAGCTGAATGAAGCACGTAAAATAAAAGAATAAATCTTTTATCAGATTTTTTTTTTATTATTATTATTTTTAATTATAAATTTGGTTTGGTGAGAACAATCTTTGAATGCTCGTCGTCTTCGCCTCTACCTGCTCTTTTTAAGTCCCTCGTTTTGCCATAAAACCGGTCGTGCATTTTTAAGCCCAAGTGGCTCATCGACATATTCGAGATGTGTCGGTTGATATAATTAAATTTGCTGTTTCTACATATTCTAGAAGAGTTGACTTGACATAAGGACTTATATCTTCGAGTATGTACGAAAAACGAGTTTGAAAAGATAGTCGTAGTAGAGAGTTAGAGACTCATGATACATAGCCTACAAAACCAACTTAAACGCACATCGACTATTGTCACAAAATATACCATATTAACTTTACAATATTTATATGTCAATAAAATTAGTATGAAAGTAATTCATTAAGTAGGTGATAACCACATTAAAGGACTATTTAGAAGAAGGTAACGACTATATCTCCGAGTATGAACGAAAAACAAGTTTGAAAATAAAGTCACAGTAGTGACTCATGATAAATAGTCAACAACCTAGTTTATATGCAATTTAACTATTGTCATGAGATATTTATTCTGATCCAAAAACATTTAGATGTCAATAATTCATAAAATAATAATAATAATAATAAATTTTTAAGCAAGAGACAACCTAAAAGAATACACGACTATTTTGAGAGAAAATTGATATTATTTGATTAAAAAGGATAATTAATAAGAACATAAATAAAATAATATTTTTTTTAATTATGATAATTAAAGACCAGAGATTTGAATTCATCACCCTTAGTTATTAAATGCACACTAATGCAGCTTGAGTAGCTGCGCAGACATAAATAAAATAATTTCTATACTTATTGAATAAAATAAACAAAATCATAAAAATTTATATTTAAAGTAATGAAGACATATCTCTAACATTATTAAAGTCTTTTGATTGATGTACTAAAAAAAAGTCTTTTGATTGATTGATAACAAATATAGTATCAAAGTGTTGAAATCTCAGTTATTTTCTCTTAAACTAATATATTGACGAATACTCAATTAGAGGAGTTTTTTTAAATATAGATATATTAAATTTAGCCTAATCCATGTATCAATATCTTTCACTCCATACATAAAAAGATTATTTTTTTTTACAATATATACATAACTTTTTTTATTCAACAACCTTCATTATAATGGATTAAGATTTGTAACCATTTGATTTGTAAGGCGTACAAAATGTCACTACAACTTTATCCTTTGATCACAAACATACACAAAAATGTTAATATTATATGTAGAATGGAAAATATATCTTTGTAGTATGTGATTTAAAGTTATTTTCTGCCAACAACATTTTGTTGACCAAGTACTCATTTGACTTTAATTTAATTATGAGCAAAGTCCAAATGATGAGAGATTTTTGCTTTTCTTTTCAAATTAATAAATTGATGCAACCTCTTTATTATGAGCAAAGTCCAAATGATGAGAGGTTTGTTATGGCTATATTTATTTTTTATTATTTTTTTTCACCCTCTTCGTTTTCCTTCGTTAAAGCAACCGCCTCTTGTAAAGAGAGATGACAATGGGAATTTTATATATACTAACAATTTTAGCATGACGTTCCACGTGATAATTTCTTAAATAATAAATTGTTTCTTACATTTTTAGGCTAAATTTAAATCATCAAATAATAATTTTAATATAATATTAAATTTTATAATCATTTTTTCACGTTAATTAAATTTATTAAAATTCACATTTATATTAAAAAGCAGTTAATTATTTATTTTAAGCTTAAAAAATAATATGTGTTATTATTTAAAAAAAATTTAATAAAATTTATTGAATTAAAATTAAATTTTATCTCTGATTTTTAAAGATAGATACTTTTTAAAAAAAAATTCTTAATTTATCTATTAATAGACCAATTACTCTTGAATTATAAAATTTATAAGAGTTATATCATAATTATAATTTTAAATATAAATAAGCTAAATATATTTATTAATATACATCTATGAACGTACCTTTAACCTCAAATGATATTTTTATCTTTCTTAAAAAAAATCCCCACATCTCCAAGTCAACAATTAAGCAATCAAATATCCCTACAAAAATTCTTGCAACAAAAGAAAATTTATATGAAAGTTAAGGTAAATAATTTAACAAAAATAAGATAGCTAAATTTTTTATTGTAAAAAAAAAACCAAGAATGTAACCCGAAGTAAAAAGAAAGTTTCAAATGTGTTTGTAAACAAAATATAGATAACTATATATATATATAGTAGGAAATCATTGTTACCAAACTTTTGAAATTGAATTCATGCACTAACCTCAGGTAATAATCTTATAATTCTTCAAACTTTTTTTTCCAGATCTCTAAGTATTTTCTTGAAAGACAACAATTATGCAAAAAAAATCCTTATAAAAATTATTGCACAAAAAAAATTAGATGAAAGTTATGATAGTTTTTGTAAACAAAATGTAGACAACTATTTATAAGATTGGAAAATTTAATTTATTATTTTAATTATAATATAAAATGTCAAATAAAATCTATGAGATTTGGTAAAAATATCTTATTTTCTACTTGAAAATTTAAATGATATTGCAAATATATTGTTGAAATCTCTTATCTTCCATAAAATTATGAGATTTGATAAAAATATTTTATCTTCGGATGAAAATCTAAATGATATTGTAAATATCTTCTACGTTATTTGAATTTTTTTTATATTCCAATAAATAGCATTTTTGTAATTTAGGATATGACTTAAGGGTAAAATCGTCTAAATATGATTTTCCTAAGATTGGAAAATTTAATTTATTATTTTAATTATAATATAAAATGTCAAATAAAATCTATGAGATTTGGTAAAAATATAATATTTTCTACATAAAAATTTAAATGATATTGCAAATATCCTCATTTGATTGTTGAAATCTCTTATCTTCTAACTTCGTCATAAAATTTATGAGATTTGATAAAAATATCTTATCTTCTACGGATGAAAATCTAAATGATATCGTAAATATCTTGTACGTTATTTGAATTTTTTTTTTATATTCCAATAAATAGCATTTTTGTAATTTAGGATATGGGTAAAATCGTCTAAAAATGATTTTCTCCTTAAGCCACACTCTAACGTAGTATGATATGATATTTGAATTTTTTTATATTCCAATAAATAACATTTTTGTAATTTAGGGTATGACTTAAAAGATAAAATCGTCTAAAAATGATTTTTCTCTTAAGCCACAGTAGTATGATATGATATATATATATATATATGTTTCATAAAAAAAACCGTCAATAATGGAATTTATCCTTAGCAGCGCGCCATAATTTTTAAAATAATTTATTTATAATATATGATTTATCAATGATAAAATTCAATCAATGATAGACACCGATTGAATTGTATGAAAAAACTCAATATAAATTTTATATATTAATTTTAATTTTGTGCTATAGATAAAAATATTTTATCTTTTTTTATTATAGGTAAAAAATCCCCTCCAATATTTAAGTTGATGATTTCTATTTTATATTGCAACATCAATAAATAAAGTTGGGTTAAGTTACAAATATAACCCTTTAATTGTGTTTATTTAATTTCAACTTTGAGTTTGAAATTTTAGTCTTTAATTTTTAAATTTTTTTTAATTAATTTATTATATATAAAATTAAGATGCCATTAACATAGATTTTAAAAAATATACTAAAGATTCATTAGATACAAATTTAAAAGTTTGCAAATTTATTATTCATTTTTAAAAATTTAAGAGTAAATACAAACAAATCTCAAATTTAGATCAAACCAAACACATAAATAAGACAATAGCCCTAGTAGCTTGTAAAACCTATTCCTAATAATCAAGAGATTATAATTTCAATTTTTCGCTCTTCAATCTTGTTGAATCGAAAAAAGACCAAACAGTCCGCAACTTAAAAGGGCAAAGTTTGATTTTCAAAAAAAAAAAAAAAACCCGCAAAGTTTGCAATTTCATAAAATTAAATTACTCAAATATTACATACTACAATTATTTTTTAGCTAGACTTTTTTTTAATTAAAAAATATTTTGGGTTAAGATCTTTTGATTATAAATTATACATTATATTAAATTATTTTCTGGTTGGCTTCAACTCAAATATTAGTTTTATTGTAATCTCAAAAAAAAAAAAAAGTTTTATTGACTTTCTTTTGCTATTAATAATATATGAGATAAGAATCCAATCGTTGATCTCAATATTGATAATACAATTTTCTCGAACCTTTTGAGTAAGAATTTCAATTACCCTATATATTTTCTATTTTCTTACTTTCATTTTAATAAACTTTGATATATCGATATTTTATTTGAAAATAAAATATAATATCTTTTATAGTGTCTAGACTGTTTTTCTTAGTAAAATATTTTAGAGTTGAATTATATATATATTTTTTAAAAAGAGTGATAATATTTTAGAAAAAGTCTTTGAAATCTTGGCCAATGTTGAAAGAAAATGACAGTTAAGTTAACCTATATATTCTTATTGAGACGTGGAGTACAAACTAATTCTTCTCAAAAAAAAAAAAAAAAAAAAAAAACTAATTTATAAGCTTTGGATCTTACATAATTTATGTTAATTTAATTATGTTTATATCGGCAAGTTAACCAAAATTTGAATAATAAAATGAAATAAAAATAAAACAAACACCTGAGTTTTATTTTAACTTAAAAAATATATATGAAAATTTAAGATCATTTTGTTTTTAGTTTTTGGTTTTTGAAATTTAAGTTTACGGTAATTATTTTACTATATATATTTTTTTATTTGAAATTTAAAAAGAAAGAAAAATAACTTTGAAAATCTCGTTTTCGTTTTTGAAATTTGGTTAACACTCATATACTTTTTAAAGGAAAGATAAATACATAAAAAAAAAAAAAGATGAAATATATTATAGGAATTTGAGTAATATTAAACTTAAATTAAAAAAAAAAACAAATGGCTATCAAACGGGGTGCTTTTCCATAATATGAAGTTTTAAAAAACCAAAAAACAAAACAAAACGAACCCAAAAAAATCCAAATTTTGTTGTAAAACAAAGTAAAAACAAAAAATAATAACATAGAGAGGAAGATAACCATAGATGGATTGAATAACTTAGTAGTCATGAGAGTCTTGAAATGTTAAGAGACTAGTTCAATTCATGGTGGTAATTTATCTTAGAATTCATTTTCCATGAGTTTCATTCAGATCCAAATATTGTAGGATCGAGTAATATGTTTTTTATGTTAGTCGAGGTGTATGCAAGCTGACACGGACAAACACATAAAAACTCAATACTTTTACTCCTTACAAAAACATAGTTTGAGATATTTTTGTACAATCTTATATTATGCGTCAACTTCTAGAATGTCGCAACAATTAATGTCTTTTAAATATGGTTGTTTTGCATATCTTCATAATATATCAATTCCTCAAAATGTTCTTCTAAAAAAAAATCCTGATATATATATATATATATATATTACTAAGATATTGTACTTTTGCACACAAAAAACCAATTCATTATATTTTCAAGAAGGAAATATATCTTTTTTTTTATATCAGGTAAAAGACGTACAGTTAAAATCTTTGTTCATGTAAAATCTCTTTAATATCTTTTATGCATGGAATCTCTAAGATCTTTTATTTTTGGAACTTTTCATTTCAAATTCTTTCTTAATATATTCTATTGGTTTCAAAGCTCTTCAGGAGTTTTTATGATATTTATATCATCAACATATATCTAAATAATAATAAATCATGACTATGATTTCTTTAAAAATATATTCATAAGATGTGCATCAACTTTTTATATATGTTAGGAGAAGTAGATATATTTATGTTAGTTCTTGTCTCCACCACGGGAGAATTCGTCTCCTCATAACCAATAACAGGTCTTTACAAGAATCATTGTATACCAAGTCTCGTTTTATCTCATGATTTTTTTTTTACAAACAAATACTTATTTGCATTCAATATATTTTACGTCTTTAGGTGTATGGATTACAAATCCAAAACTTAATGTTTTTTGAAAACTGAGAGTGCTACTTAGATTGTTTCTTTATACTTTAGCTAATCATTTATGTCTCTATGTTTAAAATTTTCATTTTCATAAATAATATAAAGAACAATATTATAACCTAAATTATTGTGAATAACTACATCAGTTTTGTTCCATTTTTTTTCATGTCATGATGTAACTTATGGAGATCTCTTTACTATCATAATATACATTTGCTGCCATTATGAGACGGCTCGATTGGCAAAGAGGGTCTTGGGATGCAAGGTGATGGATTATCAAATCATGATTGTCACCTACCTAGGAATTAAATTCCTACGGGTTTCTTTGACATCCAAATGGTGAAATTCCTACGGGTTTCTTTGATATCCAAATGGTGTAGGGTCAAGCGGTATGTCCCGTAACATTAGTCGAGGTGCACAAAAGTTAGCCCGGACAGTCACAAATATAAACAAAAAAAAAAATAAAATCATAATATACATTTTCAACATTCATTTGATTGGTCAAATTTAAGATTTCTTCTGAAAATTCATTATCTCAAGAATTTTTACCTTTAAAACTTATTACTCTACAATGCTTCAAGCATGATAATTTATTAGTTGTGACAATTTGTTGTAATATCAATTCTTGATAATTCTTGATAATGCATTAGCATCTTAATCACTCTTCTCAATAATCTCTAAATGCATCTAACATTTAATTTGCAAATGAATTGTTCTTTGAATTGATTGCTCACACTTATCTATATAAAAATCTAAATGAGACTATATAATTTATTTTTTCAACTTTTCTCAATTCTATCCCTAATATTTGTAAACATGTTACCCATGTGAGATTCAAGATATCTGATATTTTTAAGAACATAGAGACTGATCTTAATATTCTATGGTGAGGAAATTTAAAGAATTACTCCACATTAAAAAGATGAAATATATTGGCTTCTAGACATCAGATAATTATGCTGAGTATTTATATTAGGTTGCATGACTTTTACAAAAAGTATTTGTGAAAGATTGAAAAACTAAACAAATCTCATTACTTTCAATTTTTCATTGCTCCAATTCAATATTTAATTAGATGGATAATTATCTGCAATGTTTAATGTTGACCAGGCAGTTGAAAAATATGAATGGAGTTGGATGATAGTACTAGCAAAGCCATATAGAGAGTACAAGTACATGCAGATGCAAATGTAGTACAATAATCAACTAACTAAGCTGAAAAGATTGGATTGATAGTACATCTATGAAGTACAATAGCTAAACTGTACCACATATCTTTGGCAAATGGCAAATGGCAAATGGGAAGGGCCTATGCTGGTGCTGTTATTTAAGCCTGAGATTCAGTCATTGTCATGGCATCCTTCAAAACAAACACAAACAATATACATGAATGAGTAGAGGAAATATTTTCATACTACCTCTATTCATTAATTTTCTCAAGTTTTCTTGAGTACAACTTTATTTGAAGGTTTGAGCGTTCAGATCTGCGACTTCTAGATCGAAGATATCATTAGTCATTACAGCTTATTTTGGCGACAATTTCAAGTGAGTAAATTTTGTAATTTTGAGAATTGGGACAAAGGGCAGCTGGGAACAGGTAGAGCATGGATGGAGTCCTCAACAACTTAGCTTTTGTGTTGTGCCTCCATTCATGCACTGCCTCTTCCCTGGCTGCCCTAATATTCCATCTCCATCCTCTTTTATCTTTGTTTGATTTTCTTTTTTGTTTTAAGGTTAAAAATTATTTTTAGTCCTTGGACTTTGATGCTAGTAATAATTAGGTCCATGGACTTTGATATGAACAATTTAGTCAGTTCTGACTAAGTTGTTACAAATCAAAGTTCCTTGACTAAATTGTTACTTTCCTTCATGTTTAGGAACCAAAAATGATGTTTAACCTTGTTTTAACTTCCACCAAAGTTCTTCCTTTTTCAGGATCAATGAATCGCATGGAAACCAAATTCTTACCAACACTACCACTACTTTTGCTAATCATTGTAAACAAAATATGAAATTTAGTCTCTTTTTAAGTTTGTATAGTAGCCGTTTTGGTATTGTATTTCTAGAAAACCCATGAGTGAGAGTAATTGTAAAATCTATTATTATCTTCCGGGTTTGGAGTTTGGAATGGGCAAGTGCTCTAGATATGTAGTGTGGTGAAACTCTGGTTCCTGATTATAAAAAAAGTAATATTCATAAAACAAGCCCATTTTCTAGGTTATCTGAATCAAATGCAAAGTGGGCAGATTTGAGTTGTATGATAACCCCTTCCCCACACCCCACTTGGAAGTATTGTATTGCATTTTTAAAACAAGCATATTTTCTATCTTTACCTGAATCAAATGCAAAGTGAGCAGATCCTATTTGATGCAGCAATGCTATCTTTTCTTCATTGCCACTACCACTACGAAGAAGATGAAGTGAAGGATGCAATTGCGTCTATTTCCTGCTGCAATAACAGAGCATCAATAAACATATCCAGATTCTGCCCCTGCATCACCTCCTCAATTGCATACGCAGTGATGCCTACTCGATGGTCCGTGACTCGCCCTTGCGGGAAGTTGTACGTGCGAATGCGTTCCGATCGGTCCCCACTACCAATCTGCTTATTGTCATCCAAACTCACTTCCTTTAGTATTTTCTTTCAAATTACTAACTACATGTATAATATTTCTGATCCAAAAAAAAAACGTAACTACATGTATAACATCAATCCATTTCCTCTAACCTGTTCTAATCGAAGCTTTGATCGACTGCTCTGAACTCTGCGTCTTTCTATTTCGTATAGCTTTGCACAGATAATTTTAAGCGCCTTGGCTTTGTTCTGTTCCAATCAAACAAAACACAAACAAGTTAAACCAACAAATATCCCATCAAAATCATAAACAAAAAAGAAACACCACTGTTCTTACCATATGCTGAGATCGCTCGTCTTGTATGGACACAGTCAACCCAGTTGGAATATGAATAACTCTAACGGCACTATTTGTGGTATTTGCATGTTGACCTCCAGAACCGCCTGATCTGAACGTATCTATTCTCAGGTCCTCATTCTTCAGCTCTACATCTACCTGAACATTCCCTCCACAATATTAATTATTATGACCAAACACAGAAAGATAATCCTTTTACATCTAGTTAAGAAATGACTCTGAAAATTCATTTTCCCTTAAACTGGAATAAAGTGGCTTGAAAGCGTCAAGTGATAAGAATTGGCACCTCGTCTGCTTGAGGGAGAATGGCTACAGAAATAGCACTGGTATGAACACGGCCAGACTTCTCTGTCACAGGAACTCGCTGACCAAAGAAGATAATGGTTTCAATTGTCGTCGTTGCCACTGTTAATTAATGTTAAAAGGCTAATGATATGAAAAGCAAGAAGACCTGTACTCGGTGAATCCCACTTTCAAACTTGAGTTTCCCGTACACTCCAGCTCCTGATATTGCAGCAACAGCCTCCTACGAAGTAACACGATAAATATAGAATACATTTACTTCAAAGTAATTAAAATTTGCCATATACTACTGAAATCACCTTATATCCTTTAAGATCTGATTCCGTTATGTCTACCACTTCAAAGTTCCAACCTTTCTTCTGTGCATATCTCTCATACCTGTTTTGACCCAAAGAAAATAACCCTTTAGAATGTGTGGAATCATAATAAGCAGCAATACCGAGCGTGTTATGCTATTGTCGCTCACATTTTGAATATATCCATGGCAAACAAAGAAGCTTCTTCTCCACCAGTTCCTGTCAACACTTTTGATTAGCTATAGCTATTAAGATTGATAACAGAAAAGGAGACAGAAACAATGCAAATTCACATCAATAAAGTACTCCCATTAATGACTATGTTCACCAATGTGCACCGTTACCTACCTGCTCTCACCTCCAAGATGGAACCCCTCTCATCAGCATCATCCTTGGGAAGTAAAGACTTGAGCAACAATTGCTGTAATCTTTTCTCTTCTTCAATTGCCTGATCCAATTCATCGGTAGCCATATCAAGCATGTCTTTATCTTCTGGGCATTCCGCCATTAGCGTTCTCAAACCATTAATTTCCTACAGTGAGAATACAATCACAAAGAAATTTTAATTTTTTTATGTAAATTCTATGACCACCACACACATTTCGTTCACTACAAAAGTGGATGCCTCCAAGTCGGACCACTTACAAGTTACAAGAAAGAAAATATGCGTCTGCAATCTCATTGTGAGACACTCACTTATGAGACCAGTTTAGCAAAAAAAAATTTGAAACAAGGGTAACCATGTCCATCCCTAGACCAGGTACCGGGACACATCGAAGGAATGGAGAGATGGGAGGTGTCGACAAATTAATGTCATAGGTAAGTCTCGAACCTGGGACAACCAGTTTAGCAAATTGGCAGATGATAGTTAAAGAACATATGAAAAGAGACCATTTTAGCACCTAAAGGCAACAACCACTCGCGTGATGTATTCTCATTTTCACAGCTGAAAACTTAAGATGTTCAATTTATAAGGAAAGATAATAACCATGGCATTGACTGTACTTCATACCTTCTGTCTGGACCTCAGCTCAGTTATGAGACCCATAGTATCCCTGAGTTTTCTAAGCTCCTTGTTAGCCTTTGCGTACTCAGCTGGTGCGGCTTCGGGCTATCTTCAATTAACACCAAGAGCAAAGAAAATTAAGAGCTTGTTAGGAATGACTTTGTAACTGCTTAAAAACATTTGTTAATACTTCAAATTCCTTTATCAAGCCCTTGAAAAGCTATTTCAAACATGCCCTAAATCACTATTTAAGGTCTGTAATTAGAAGAAAAAGGGTGCAATATATACAAGAAAAGGAAAGGTGGGAAGGGCTAAGATAGAATAAATGAATTTTCATAAGATCATGCTTTATTTCATTTGATTCATCGTACAGCTTTAAATAAAACGAAATCTTGAAGCTATGTAATGCATAAACACCAGAGGAGAGATCATAAGAAAGTGAAAATTAATGGTACCCGGTTGATTATAGTTTCAAGAAAGGAGCTCCTGATCTCAACAGCCGTCAACCTTTGTTCCATAATTTTGATAAGCTCCATTGATATCTGCTGCGGTTGTACGTCACCTACTTTCAACAAGTTTGAAGAAATCTTCAGATTATAAAAGAGCAAGCAAGCAAGCAACAAACACAGATTTCAATCAAAATGTAATCGCTAATAGTTATATATAACTCAATTATATATGTAAGAACTCGACAACATCCCAATGTAAGAACGGCAAACAATATTAGATAGTGTAGACATCCTTGCTTACAAGAGAAGTAGTTTACCTCTATCTTATGTAGTACAATAGTAAGATTCTAAAATGCCCCTCAAGATGGTTTTCACCAATTCTATAATCGAATCTCAATTTCATTTCATTAGACCGAATACCCATTTGGGCTTAATGGGGTCTAATACCTTATTAGATAGATCACAAAATCAATCGGTTACGAGAGTAGTAACACACCTGCTCGGAGGATTCTCCACTTTTCCAATAGAGGACAATAATTAACATTCAGTAAACCCAGCACTAAACCCAAGCCGCGATTAACATGATCTTTACGAAACAAGCAAGGAAATAGATCAAAGGGGAAGAAGATGAACAACCTTTAGAATAAAAACGAACAGTAGAAGAAGAATCGGGTTGAAATGGGGGCGGAAGAATCGGGGTTCCATTGATGAGTGAAGGATTCGCGCGCCAAATCCAACGTCGAGAAATTGTTGGGATTTGATGAACAAGCCGCACAGTCTTTCGATTGATTCTCATATCGCTGTTGTTTCGCTAATTTCTTTATCAAAATTTTACAGAACGAAGTAGAAGATTGAAGAGGACGATCTTCTGTGCGAAACCGGGTTCATGGAATGGAAAGCCCGGTAACAATTGGGGATTTTGTAGCCCAAAAAAAGAACCCTAATACTACTTTTTTTTTTTTTTAGAGTAATTATGAATAGTAAAAAAAATGGTGTCACATATCATTTGAGTTGAGTTTTTTTTGTTTTTTTTATAACACATTTAAGTAGAGTTTTTTTTTTTTTTTTTTGAGAATCACATTTAAGTAGAGTTTACCTACTTTTGATGAGTAGACAATTATTTTAGAAGATAATTTTGCCCTTTAAATTTAACTTAAATGAATTGTATGGTAATACTTATCAAATTTGAAGAAAAATAATTCATCAAATTGAAAGTTGATACAAGTAATTACTATAAATCCATAGTTTAAGTGGGTGGTTTGGACTTTTTTTTATTTTATAATATTAATTCAAAATATCCATTGAAATTGTGAATTCTTGTGCATTTAAAGGGTAATAAAAAGAGGTCTCATAACATAAATAAAATAGATTAACTATTCTCTTATACTCAAATTGATTTTAATATGCAATTTCACACTATTTAATATCTTTGTCATAAGTATGTAAATTAAACTGTTTTTCTTATTTTTCTGTTTATTACAAATGTAAATGATAGTCTGTCATAAATAAATGTGTATTTGTTGAATATAATCAATCACCTAGAATGTTACTCCCTCATTATCAGTTGAGTTTGAGATAAATGTCTACTCTATTTAATATGATACCATATTGAAAAGATATGTCAAGATAACACTAGTAGCAGCACTCCTCTCATCATCGAGCATTGTATCTTATGATATTAATTCAGATGAGGAATATTAGGTCATGTTCGGGCATGACCTAAAAAAATACTCATCTACGTGGCTCAATATCGATCACATGCTATTTTTCTTTATTTAATTTTTTTATTTTTTGGATTTAGAATGTGGTCCACATTATACTACATATGTGAGCACTACATTTTAGATCACGTCTAGACATATCTAAAAAAATTTCAATTCAGCCAAGGACGAATGTATGGAAAGATTCACAATTTTCAAATTTTTTAAACAAAAATAATCATGTCTGTCCCAAAACCAAGAACGGAACATATCCAAAGAGTAATGTCACACGTGAATTGAGTATCAAATCGGGAACCTTCGAACACCTATTTTCAAGTTTTTGAGCCCAATCCATTGAGCCATGGACCAGTTAGCGCTTCTTTATTCTTCTTAAGATCAACGTTGAAGAAGGAAAAGCCACAGGACACGAAGATATTGAAAAAAATGCAGGGCGATGAAGCCAGAATCCTGCTCGGCTTCTCTCCCAGTTCCCGCCCATCTCCTTCACAGGTACCGTTTAACCTATTCTCGATCCATATACGAAATCGAACGGATTTCGAAGCTGAATCTTCAGCCACTTTCGATTTCAAAATCGACAATGAATGCATTGCAATTCGATACAACTTTGATTCTGTTCTGCATTTTAGGTCAAAGAAGCTTACAAGAGGAAGGTTTGGGATTCTCATCCGGATCTGTTCCCTGTTCATCAAAAGATTCAGGCCGAATCCAAATTCAAACTGGTACGATCGATGATTTTGCGATTTCGCCGCTGTTCATTGCTGGTGGGCTTGATTTTGATATGTTGTCTGAATTTTGTGTATCTGCAGATCTCTGAAGCTTATTCATGTCTGTTATCTGGTAATTGTTCTCTGTATCTTTTAGACGATGAGTTATGTATTTCCAAGTTTGCAGGCTTAAAATTCTAGGGCATGTTTGGGGATTCCATACATGTTTCTAACCCTTCTAAATTAGTTTAGGTCCCGTTTGATAACTATTTGGTTTTTGAAATTTAGCTCATTTTTACTCAAATTTTCTACCATGTGTTCCACTTTTTCTATTATGTATCCTATCTTTTCTTAGAGAAAGTATGTGGATGCTAACCAACTTTTAAAAAACAAAAATAAATTTTTGGACCTACTTTTTTTTTTTTTCTTTCTAAAATTTGGTTTTGTTTTTACAAATATAGGTAAGATGTAGTTATCAAGTAACAAAAAATATATACTAAAATAGTTATTGCAAGTTTAAATTTAGAAAATTCAAAACAAAAAACCAAATAGTTATAAAAAAAGGACCTAAATGTTTGATTTTACAGATTCAAGAGTAAAATTTTCTCTGTCATTCAAAATTGTTTTGGAATAATTGAAAAGAAAAAGTGTACAAATTTCTCTTACAAAGCAATAGAGATTCCTTGCAACGATTGTTGAAGTACACAATTTAAGAGGCTGATCGATCTAACTAAACGTTCTGATTGTATTAATGGATTGAATGTCACTGACGGGTAGCACAGTAGTTGAAAGCAGGACTTTGAAGATATGCTCCCCTTAAGGTTCCAGATTCGAAACTCAGTTGTGACATCAATTTGTAGACACCTCTCGTGCTTCCATTCATTTAATGTCTTCTAATGCCTAATTTAGGGACGAATGTGGTTACCTTAGGTGTAGTCAAGTGAAGCTTAGATTTCCCAGTTTAAAAAAACGATTAAATTTAAAATTAAGAATGTAATTGTATTTTTTTGAAAGAAGGATAACCATGCCCGTCTCTAAGCCAGACACCGAAGACATTGAATGAGTAATGTCAAAAGTGAGTTGCGAACTTGGAACATTGAAGGGAGCATATCTTTAAAACTCAAGTCTTCAACCACTACGTCATCCCTCGGGGACATTAAGAATGTAATTGTAACAAACTCTTTTATACAATTTTCCCTAATTAAAATATGTTTGATTGCAAAAGATCTCAAATTTATCATTAATCTTTGTAGGTGGCCGAAAAGGAGATTCACATTCAGGTAATGTATATAAAACCTTCACCATTACATAAAACATATCGTTGTTTCTTGGTTCATTTTGGGATACGATTTGATGAGCAATTTCTGGACAGCTTCATATGAAAGGGTTGTCAGATGGGGAGTTCCTGTCTCGCAAGGAGGAAGAAGAAACCGTGCCTTAATCAAGCTTCCTTTCTTATTACTGATTCTTGGAACTGTTTCACTTGGAGGATTCAATGTCACTCGGTGAGTTCTAAGCATCAACATGTTATATTGAATTGTGTAAAACGTGTGAGTTCAGAAAATTTCCAACAAATACAAATCAATATTAATTAAGACCTCATTTTATAACCATTTTGTTTGTAGTTTTTAGTTTTTGAAATCTAAGTCTTCAACAACTATCTTATCATGTGATATATATATCTTACCTATAAGTAGCTTCCGTAACTTTATTTCTGTTTTTGAAATTGAACAATGAATACATTGTAAGAAAGATAGAACACGTGATAAAGAAATTTGAGTGAAAATACACCTACATTTCAAAAACAAAAAATCAAATGGTTATCAAATAGGCATAAACTACTCTATATGATTTGAAACGACTTGAACACACAACTTCTTGTTATGATATTATGTTTGATAGGTTAGAATAAATTTAATCATTAATTAATTATTTATTTATTTACTTATTATTATTTTTAAATACATGAGTTTCAAAGAGTTGCTTGCTCTACTGCATTTTCAGGTCATACAAAAAACAGAAGGAAACATATCCTTCTCACAATCCTTTTCTTCCTTGAGGTCAAGAAGGATCATGTCAAAAGCAAGAGCCTTTTCTATTTATTGGTCTGTGTTTAGTTTGTAATTAGTTGCTTGGGCAGAAATGTGTACCCATAGCAAAATTATACGAGTAAATGATAGATATAAGTGGCAAAATAAAGTACATGGCACTAGCTGAAAGAGTGAAAATTTGTTATTATAATACAAAGACAAAATTGGTATGCCACAAACAGAATATTGCTCTGTTTAGTGACTTATGTACAACCCGAAGAGTTAAGTTGATTGATTCTCATTTCTCATTGTTCAATTCAGTGTGTGTATAATTTCACCCTAGCCTGCGCCTGCTGAGGGTTGCATTGTTCAATGTGCTCCGTGTACCATGCTTTCGTGCATGTCAAGCGCAGCTTAGAGATGAGAGGGTGCAGCCAGCCACTACCATTATGGAGGCTGAAGAATGATATAAAATAGCCGATAGGGGGTCGGCTTCTCCATGATCATGGATTGAAGAAACTCAAACCACCAATGTTGATAGCAATAAGCACTGATATACTTGTGATCACAGCAAGCCAAAACAATGTCGATTCTGCAGTTTATTTGGATTAGAACACTTCAACACTGTTGTGATGTTAAGTTTTAAGTAATATACAGAATCGTTAATGAACCAACAATATACCTGCTAACCCTCCAGTTGTGACACCTGAAGCCAAAGATTTGGGGCCGGTAACAGCATCACGAGATCTCGACCTTGTTGCCCCCACACTAGTAGGAGCAGTGGCATCATTCTGAAGTTTCGTATTCAATATATCGGATGCTACTATTCCCTGAAATTCTTCGCTTACTATCAAAGCCGCCAGAACGTCCATAAATGATTCCTGGCCGGTTTCTTTCGCAGCATCCTTTACCCCGACCTCATAAGCACCATTGGGTTCGTCGGAATCAGAAGACTCGTCGTCTGAAATATCTATATCCAAGGCATCTGATGCAGCCTTATCGTCCTCTTCGTCCTCAACATACGCTTTGTATGTCAATCTCAGTAGTATTTCTCCAGAAGAACTGTTTCTAAAGAATCCCCAACCTCCCCTCAAAGCAACAATTCTGTCTGTTGGTACCGTATCTTGAAGAGATCCGAGATCGATCTGCATGTTTTGTGCCAACAATGTTAGAATACACAAAAACAAAGCAAACATTTACTAAACTAACATAATATAAACATTGTTTTCATTAAATAAATGATTTGTCAGTTTAATTGGTTGTACCTCGAAATGTAAAACACAGACTTCGCCACATAGCACGAAGCAAAATCGAATGATATTATATTTCTATCTAAAAAGTGCTGCTTCCAACAAAATGATGATCTAATTTACTATCACGTTCATAAAGCTGTGCTGTCACCTTCAAGAAGTAATGAAGTCGAGACCGTTAGGGGCCATTTGGGCCCGTTTAGGTTTGGATTATAATAACTCAATTCATGTATTGACCATTGGTTATTATAATCGGCAGGTTAGCCTGTAACCTCTCATCCCAACTATAATAATAATCTCTAACCTTGTTATGGTAGTCCTATGTTATAATAATTTGTAGTCCAAATAGAGATTATCAAAATATCCAAATAACTTGCACCAAAAATGAAGGTTATTATAATCTCCCATATGATATATACAATAGATTATAACAAATCAAAGCAAACATAGTCAGTTCAGCAGCTTAAGTTTCCTTGATTTAGTTTGCAGTTTGCAGTTTGCACAGTTGCAAGAAAAAAACGTGACAAGTTACCTCTGCATCACCAATAGTCAAATCTCCAAATCCAAGAGAGTCTATCACTTGGATATACAATTTCTGTTTCCTAGGATTTGCTACAAGCATATGAAAATCCTGCCAATATCCCAATACCCATACACGTAAGTACATAAAAGAGATTGAAAACTTCAAATGAACCCAAAATTAACCAAAAAACAGTTCAACAAATATTGTTCATGGAACAAATTCACTGGTCAACACAAATGGTTCAGAAATGAGCTTCACCTGGTTCCAGATTGGCTCACCAGGTGGCCCAATTACAGTGGTTTGGCTGTTCTTTTTGCTGCGTACCGTTTGACCATCCAAGCTTAAAATGACGTATGGGTCTGTTTTGCCTGAGAAAAACAGGAATCAATGAGTAAAGTTCAGAATCATAAATCGATATGATTAATCGGATGCTAAGTTTCTGAAAAAAGGTAAGAGTGTCCAGTGTTTTAAAAGGCGCGCCTGGGCTCAAGTCCCACCTCTAGCGCCTCGCGTAAGTGAAGCCTTGGGCGCTAAAAGACGTGTGCCTTGTGGGATTTTTTATTTCCTTTGCGCTTTTTGTGTTTTAGATTCCCGTACTAGGCCATTCGAAGCACGTGAAGGTTAATAGTTGAACATTATGTATATTTTATATATTATTCTTGGTTAAAACTTCATTTATGTCAATGAAAAGTGTTTTTATACATTTATACACATATATAAATTCTTTGTGTTTTTTTATATAGTAAGCCTTAAGTAAAAAAGCCTTCCTTGTGCTTTTTAAAACACTCCGAGTGTCACAACAATGTCGATAAGGAGCGCAAATACTTGACAGTTGAGCATGAAAATCCAGAAATTCACAAAGCATGGTTTTCAAAAAAGGATAATACAGATAAAAATGACAATTGTTACCATAAAAAACATAAGAAAGCTTCCGAGCATCTACAAGGGTTACTGAAAGTTCCCCAACAAAATCTTTATTTCCTTCCTGCACGTCTCCTGATTTAACCTCGAATGGGATGGGTCCAACTGCTTTTCCTTTTTGGAAATCTAGAACTATCTTCTTTGGGCGTACGAATAATTTAGGTAAATCCTCAGTGAGAAGTTTCGTCAAAAACCTATGCAAACAAAACAAGCACACACGTCAGAGGACAAATAAATAAGGGGAAAGCAAGCCTGACTAGAACACCTGGTTAAAATTATCAGCAATATAAGCAAATTAAGCTGTGAACTGCCACAACACAATTATGACACTCAGAAACTAATACTGATCAAGAGAACTCAGCATTTTCTTTTTTTAAATACACTTGGGCTCTACTTCATAAGGGGATCCTCAAAACAAAAGGCTTCAATAGTAGCCAATCTCCTTTTCTAGTCTAAGTATTATTGACGATGAATTTGGACTCTCATGAGCACGTATAGTTGAATTGAACTAGTCAAATGTTCAATGGCACAAATGTGATATAGGTTACCAATACAGAACTTTTTGGCATAGAACCAATGTTTTTTTTGAAGGAAAATGATGTAGACAAAGTATGTCATTGTGCAAATAGCAATGCTAAGTGAAAGAGATCGTCTCTATTTCTTCCTTTAGCTGATCAACATACATAGCAATCGTCCAACAGTTAAGATTAATCTACTTACATGGAGAGAACAGGAATGGCTGATGTTGTTCCAAGCGTGCAGCAAACGACAGAAAGAAAGAGAGAAACGTACATCAGCAATCAAAAGGTCAAAATTTAAAGCAAAGAAAACTATCCTCGAGAAACAAATTGAAACCCCACAAGCATGACTGCTAAAAACATAAAGATTAACTAAAGAAGTACATAAAGTAAACCACCTTTCCAATGATTCCCTTGCAATGACTAGCTATAAAATGCAATTCTCTATCAGAGTCAAGAAACTAGGACATACCCATTAAATTGAACAAGCGGAACGGTGACAACTCAAATTTGATCTTTGGCAATGAAACAAATGCCCATGAAACGGCGCCTACCCAAGGTTCAGTTGGAATAAGCCGCAACTTGACCCATAATTCACCATCTATATCAAAATCTCGGATACCAACTGGAACAACAATGGGAATGATGCCAAATTTTAGCGAAAGCATTAATAACATACGAGCACCACCCGTATAGCGCAGACCAATTTGGTACCTGGACAATATTGAGCGAAGCAAAAAACTGTCACATGGTAATTCTATTTTCTTTATAATTGTGGGTGCATGAACTAGCTTACATGCATTCGACTATTCTCATGGGTAACTGGGCCATTTTACTAACCCCTCGACCATTATGACACATTGACTTACCTTACAACATTTGAGTGTCAACGAAATGATAGTAAATTAATTGCTAGATGGCCATGGACTAATGTAAATTGTAAATTCATGGAACTCTATCGCCAGTAAAAAATTCCAGGAAGGTGTTAAATCCGCATACCAAAGAATGCATAAAGTTTGAAAGATGGGTTCATAAAAACTTACTGCAAATCGTTAGCTCGACGGGATGTTCGCCTCTCGACATTCCTAACTGACAAAGGTTCTTCCCCCAATGAAAACTGCTTGATTTCCACCCTCTCCACATAATCAGGTTTTTTCAAATCATCAATTACAGGCTGCAACAACCCAACAAGCCAATTTTCAAGACCAGGTCGATAAACCTTCCATAATTTACCCAAAACCATATTCACCCACTCCACCGACTCCTTCCTCTGTAAATCCTTCTCCAAAAACGACGAGAAGCTAGTAGGCACTTGCGGCCACGAGCCTCGACGCCCATCCTCATTTCTCGATTTACTTCTCTTCCTAAACGTCCATAATTTATCAAATGCAACCCCAACAAAGAAAAAGAACACAAACAATCCAACAATGTTTCGATTAATCGGCGGCGAAGGGATCGGGTGTATAACTCCCAATTGAGTCCTCAACTTATCAACAATAGGATCCTCCTCAAACCCACTAAAATTCGACCCCACTTGCACAGACGAATCATGATTAAACTCCTCCGTTTCCAATTCATCACTAATACGCTTAACTACAAAACTCTTAGCACCACTCCTCGCAGAGGTAGCAAATTCGAGATTGAAATTGGAAGAACTTACACCATCCGGAGAAATAGAACAAGCCAAGTACCATTTCCTTCTCAAATTCCGGGGAACAAAACCGGCGGAGAAGTGCTTTCTTCGCCGCCGGCGATAAGGCGAAAACGCAGTGAGATTATCACATGGACAACGATGCGAAACGGAATTGGAGAAATCGAAACGCGAAAACGTAGAGTGCGTAATCATTTAGATGGAAATTGAAAACGGACATGAGAAATCATACGAAAACGCCATGGATTTAGAGGTTTTTTTGGGTACAAACCTCAATCTGGATTAGGGTTTGCAGAGATTTGACGAACGAACAAGGAGAATTGCACTGGAGAAATTGAGGGGCTTGGTTTTTGGTTGGCTTTGAGTTTTTTTTTTCTTTTTTAATTTCTGTTAAAGATTCAAAGCCTAAAAAAAAAAATGGAAAAAGAGTGATAATATAGCGATTCGGTTCTCGGATTTTGGATGCGCCACGTGGATTGGACGGAGCCGACGCGGCATCATCTACGGTCGTGGTATCGTTATATCATATTTCGCTCAACATCCGCATGTTCTTTTCTTACCCTTTTTTTTTCTCCGTCCATTATCTTTTTTTTTTTCCTTTTTAGTTGTAACAAACAATATTTGAGTTGGGGTTAAAACAAATTTAAATATAACAAAAATTCAATCCGTCAGGTTAAATGGATAGTCACAAAATAGATGCAGGGTGTGCTTGAAGCATCAATTTAGTTATGATAGATGTCGCATTACTATAAATGATGTTTGAGGGACAAATTATTATAACAGAGATTATAATAAACGGTGTTTGAAAAATTGGTTATATAACAAAAAAGTAAATGAGCACGCAAGTTTAGGTAAATTATAATCAACCCAACCGTTTACTTAATTGGGACCCAAACACATCTTAAGAAGTGAAACTTAAAATGGATGAATTTAAATATTTCATATTTTATTGTATGTGGGTTTTTTTTTTTTTAATTTCTAACATTAAAATAGGAAGGTTATAGTTTGCTGTTTGTCATCAATATTTCATTTGACTAATTAAATATATGATATTTAATTATTCAATTTGGATGAAGTAGTTTATTTTTTATTTTTTAATTTGTTTAGATGGTGAAGTAAGTAGTTGATTGGGCACAAAAAAAAGACACCTGATTGGAATTGGGATCATTGAAGAGCAGCATAATTAATGGAATACTTGAATTTTAAAAGTTTTCCTTAAAATTTCAGGTTTAAACTTCCTATGTTCCTCAAATATTATAAGAGTGAAGTTTCAATGTTCAATCAAAAAAAAAAAATATATATATATATATATATATATATATATAATATTTTAAGAATAGAATTTAAAAAAAAACGAATTAAACGAGAGTAGGGAATTGAGTGCAAGCAATAGGCAAAAAGGGTAAGGTCAAATTCAATGGTCATATTCAGAGCAACGTGGGAAAATCAAATAAATAAAAGTGGGAGTTGGAAAGAAGGAAAGAAAAGACACGTCATTGGCTTCATAGTGGGCCCCGCAATGCCACCCCCCCCATTCAAAAAGTTCCCACCCATATATTCATGTTCAAATTAAATTCAAAGTAGCATAAACGTGATCAAAATGGAATGTTAGGTCAGTATCACGTTCAATCTTAGCATTGAATGGACCGAGGGTGAGTGACGCAGTTGGTTATCTTGTCTAGTGTTAATCTATTTCAACTCCACCGTCACGAGTTCGAGCTCGAAAATCGGTATGACTCTCATATTATTTGAGAGCAGTTGTGTCATCTATGTAGGGTTTGTTGGTCCCCCTCTCCCACTATGTACTCAAAAAAATCAAATAATTTAGACTTTAATCGAGTCGAATCAATTGATAATTAGAGATGCCCACTATGTACCGTTTTTTTTTTATATAAAAATATATATTTTTGTGAAATTATATATTCAAATAAACATATTTTTTCTTAACAGTTAACCATATAATTTAAATTTATAGATATTTTATATGAAAAAATAATTATTTAAGATTATGATTTTAAAAAATATATATAAGAGAAAATTAAAAATTAGAATGAAAAAATTCCCAAGGAATCCTTAACCTCGATTCCCGAGAAAAAATAGTGAATTTCACGAGGACGGAAAAGCCATTTCCCGGCTCCGCCCCATGAACACCATGTTGGTTTTTTTATAGTAGATTTGTGGTCTTCTCTTCCAATTTCAAAATATATATATATATTGAATTGCTTTATAATTTTATGATTTTCTCTAAGTTAATCAAAATCTAAACTATAAATAATATCGTAAGATTAATTTTTACAATGAATTTTTAGTATTAATAGTTGTTATACTCTAACAAAATAGGAAGCATGAGTTCAATCTAGAATCATACAATATTTTACATGTCTACTTTTATATATTCATTGACAATAAGTTGAATTTTAAACATAAAATAGTTGGAAGATAAAACTAATATCATAATCACATTCAAACTTTACATAAATTGAATCAAGCTTCTCTAATACATAGGATTGGATGTGTAACTCCAAATTTGAATTTTTCAAAAAATTATTATAATCAAACTCAGTTCAAACCACCTATACTTTATATGTTTTAGAAAATAAAGTTAAGAATGAAAAAGAACCATATATTAGTCAATTATAACATGAGACCAACAATTCAATAAATTAAATAATTAATATTATTTATAAATAACAATAGTAATCATTCAACCCACATGGGCTTAGGTCATGGATTTAAATATAAACTTCAACAACATTAATGTATAAAAAAAGCTGTTATACATAATAAAATAGTTATAACATTGATTATTTTTTATTTTTTGAGAAGATTATTTTCAATAAATTGTACTTAATTAATTTCAATCAATTGATTGAAAGCCATCAATTTCACCCTTTGTGGTCATCCGTTTAACTTATTGAATTATTTATTTCCATATTTATTTTTTTTCTTAAAATTTTAATATTCACAAAAAATTCATTTTTTTGTTATTCATAAAAATTGTACGGAATTTATCTCATATTTTTTTGCTATTCATTACAATTGTAACACATTTTTTAAAATAATTCAATCTATAACACAGTTTGTCTAAATTAATATTATAATATTACTAGACTTTTATTAGTTCAATTAATAGTCTCATACTTTTATCAGTCAAATTGATAGACTTTTATCACTTTAATTGATAGACTTTTATCAATTTTGAATGATTGAACGATGTAAATTAATAGATTTCAATCATTTTTGTACCACAAATGAATAAATTTAAGAATTATGATATATATATATAATTATTTTATTATTTTTAATATACATGAAAAATCTCCAAGTATCTATTTTTTTAAGCAAACAATGCACGTCAATTACTAATAAACTTTGTTAGCTTTCCCTCATTTATATTAAATGTTTACATATAAATATAACATCTAATTTGAAGGGTTTTTTTTTTACAAAATTCATCAACTGGGAGTGACGTCTTGAACATATTAAATGGAAATAGATTTATATTTTATTTGTGATATTGTGAGTCGGTGACACTAATCAGCCAATCAGAAGCTTTTCCATTTCCAGCTGGACCGTTAAATTTCTAATCCGCCTAAACGACGTCGTTTTGATCCATTGACTTCTGTTCTATATAAACCCTTCTAAACCCATCGGATCTGATCCGGATCAATGGCTACTCGAACTCTTCTTCTTCTAGCCATAGCTGCTCTTCTTCTCTTCTCCAATTCCGTTTTCTGTAAAGACGTGTCCCCTGTCAAAGATTCACCGGCAAAGAGCTCCGACGACGGCGACGAAGATATCCGCTTCTTGGAGGAGGCGGAGAAAGCTCATGGTGCCGCCGGCCATCACGATCTCCCTGATTTTGGAAAGATCGAAGGAGCCGATGATGAAGATTTCGGGGACTTATCCGATTTTGAGGACTCTGAGGGTGATATGGATGAGTACGAGGCGCCGGTGGTGGATGATAAGGACGTTGTGGTGTTGAAGGAGGGTAACTTCAGCGATTTCGTGGAGAAGAATCGGTTTGTTATGGTGGAGTTTTATGCTCCGTGGTGTGGACATTGCCAGGCGTTGGCGCCGGAATATGCTGCTGCTGCTACTGAATTGAAGAGCGAGAATGTGGTTTTGGCGAAGGTTGATGCTACGGAGGAGAACGATTTGGCGCAGAAGTATGATGTTCAAGGTTTTCCAACTGTTTATTTCTTCTCGGATGGAGTTCACAAGCCTTATTCAGGAGCGCGGACCAAGTAAGTGTGCTGAATTTTAAGATTTGTCTTCTTTGATTGATGCATTAGAAATGTAGCCATCGACTTTGGATTTGTTTGTTTGTTTGTTTTTTTTTACTTCTAGATCTATATAATTGTTGTTTGCTACAATTTGTTCGTGAATCAACGTTATATTTCGTCTTTGATATGTGATCTATATAATGGAACTGTTTGCTACAATGTGTTCGTGAATCAACTTTATATTACGTCTTTGATTCGCGATCTAGATAATGGCACTGTTTGCTTCAATGTGTTCGTGAGTCAACGTTATATTATGTCTTCGATTTATGATCTATATAATGGAACTTTTTGTTACAATGTGTTTGTGAATCAAAGTTATATTATGTCTTTGATTTGTGATCTTTTGCTACAATGTGTTCGTGAATCAATGTTATATTAAGTTTTTTATTTGTGATCTAGATAATGGAACTGTTTGCTACAATGTGTTCGTAAGTCAACGTTATATTACGTCTTTTATTTGCGATCTAGATAATGGAATTGTTTGTTACAATGTGTTCGTGAATCAACGTTATATTACTTCTTTGATTTGCGATCTAGATAATGGAACTGTTTGCTACAACGTGCTCGTGAATTAACTTTATATTACGTCTTTGATTTGTGATCTAGATAATGGAACTTCTTGCTACATTGTGTTCATTAATCAACGTTATATTACGTTTTTTATTTGTGTGTATTCACTGTTCACGGTTTACAGGGATGCTATAGTAACCTGGATCAAGAAGAAGACCGGACCTGGTATTGTTAACATAACTTCGGTGGAAGATGCTGAACGCATTCTGAATTCTGAAACTAAAGTTGTTGTTGGTTACCTGAACTCCTTGGTGGTGAGTTTACTTTGTTCTGTTTGTTTTATACGGTATTTACTTATATGCTTGCATTTATGACCTATGATTGGAAATGAAATGTCGTTTTCTTCATGAACTGCACGCGTTGATGTAGTATACGTGGCTCAATGGATAAATATTGTATGGATTTTTACTATTTACTTCTTGATCAAGTGTTGCTATTTGAGAATTGAGATCTAAAACAATTGGTGGAGGGGATTCAAACCTATGACCTTTTGGTCAATGGGCAATTGGGCATACACAGATGTGGCTTAGCAATTCAATTTGAGGGGGCTAAAGTTGAATTTTTAGAGAAGTTCACTTACATATACAAAAAAGAATCACAAATTTTAAGATTTTTAGAGGCCAACATATGAGTGACACCTACTTTTTAGATGTAAAAGAACGACAAATTTCAAATTTTTGGGGCCACCATCATATTTGCATGTAATAAATAGTACTAAAATATATATGAAATTAGGGGTGTTCACATTTTATCCGAAAACCGAACCGACCGACCAAAACCGACCGAATCAAGGTCGGTCGGTCGGAGAATTTTCTAAAAAAATTAAGTTATAAGAGTAAATCCATGGTTTCCAAATGAAAAATATTTAGATTTTTTTTAAAAAAACCTTACCCGACCGACCGACTGTCGGTCGGAATTCTCGATTCAAAATTTTTTTCGGTTTTTATTATTAGAAAACCGATATGTCGTTTATCAATGTCGGTTTTCTCCAAAAAACGACCCCGACCGACCGACGAACACCCCTATATGAAATCCAATTTTACTTACAAATAACCAATTTCAAAATTTTGGTGGGCCATGGCATCCTAACCCCATTGCATTGCCCGTATGAGCTTTTGCTCTTGTTGGCTGATCTCGTGTCAATCTCGTGTTGCTATTTGACAGGGCTCCGAGAGCGATGAGCTTGCTGCTGCTTCAAGAATGGAAGATGATGTCAACTTTTACCAAACGGTGAATTCTGAAGTGGCAAAGCTTTTCCACATTGAAGCTTCAGCCAAACGCCCTGCCTTGGTATTGATTAAGAAGGAGGCTGAAAAACTGAGCCGCTTTGGTTAGATTACCACCTTTTGATTTTATGTATTATTTTAAGATTTTGATTCTCTAATATGATATACCTTGGCTGGATTGTATTTTACTGAGTTTCGTTTCTGGTACAGATGGCGAGTTTTCCAAGTCTGAAATTTCTGAATTTGTATTTTCCAATAAGCTTCCTTTAGTTACAAGGTTTACTAGAGAAAGCGCATCATTGGTTTTTGAAAGTTCAATTAAGAAACAGGTATTGTAGTGTAAAGCATGCTCCTTGAAATGGCTACCACCTAAAGATACCTTTTGTTTGTGAAATTCAGCTCTAGAATTCCTTTATTCTTGACACAATTTTATTTTTCTGTGCCCAGTTAATTCTATTTGCAATTTCAAATGATTCAGAGAAACTCATCCCCATATTTGAAGAATCAGCAAAGTCTTTTAAAGGAAAGGTATAGTTGTTGATATGATGCCCTTAGCTTGTAATTCAGCAAATCATCTTATTATTATTTTTTTATAGGAAACGGAAACCAAATCGTCTCATTATTATTTCTTTGAACATAAAATCGTCTTATTTGTTTCTTGTAGATAGTAATTAAGAGATGTGAGATGCATTTTTCTGTGTCCCCAAGGGGTGGCGCAGTGGTTGAAGACTTGAGCTTTGAGGGTATGCTCCCCTCAAGGTCCCAAGTTCGAGTCTATCCTGTGACATTACTCCTTCATGTCTCTAGTGTCTGGCCTAGAGACGGGTATGGTTACCTTATTTCAAAAAAAAAAAGAAAAAGAGGTGCATTTTTCTGTTGGACTTCTGAACTGTAGTTGCTTGCAGCATTTTACAGTACATGGTTGCTCTCTCTATTTTCTTTCTAAATTCTTGTGTTTGATGCAGCTTATTTTCATTTATGTGGAAATTGATAACGAAGATGTTGGAAAGCCGGTATCAGAATATTTTGGCATTAGCGGCAATGGTCCACAGGTAATATTTTTCATTATCTCTCAAGTATTTTCAGATACAACTTGGGGGATGTTTGCTTAACTTTATCAAACTCTAGGATGGGAAGCCTAAAATTGTGTAATATGTATTTGGATTATAGGAAAAATGGAATAGGTTTTGTGAACTCGAGTTCCTGTAATCTATGTTTTGTTGGTAGGTGTATGATTTGTAAAATTTAGTAGGTACTATAGTTTGGAATGTGAACTCTTATTTTCAAGTACTTCCGAAATTTGAGTGCTTGCCTATAAACATCAATTGCTATTTAATGTGCTACATTAAAAGTTAATATGTTAAAGAAAAGAATTAAGAATACAACAATACAAAACAAGTTTACAAATACACTTGAGAAAGAGTTTGGTTGAACTTGGTTGTTTGTACACTTAAATGTTGTGATGAAACTGAAATTTTTATTTTCATATAGGTTCTTGGATACACCGGAAATGAGGACAGCAAGAAATTTGTGCTTAATAAGGAAGTTACCTTGGAAAATGTTAAGGTCTGGCAATTCATCTTCCTATATCACCATATAAAGTGCATTGTTTATTTTGTCATCTCATCTAATTTCTTTTCGCTCATCCAATTCACTCTTCTATAGGCTTTTGGAGAAAATTTCTTGGAAGACAAGCTAAAACCCTTTTATAAGTCAGACCCCATTCCTGAGACTGTAAGTTTAAATTAACTCACTTTCCCTGTCAGCATAACATTACTTCACATTTAATGTCTAGAATATGTTTTTTCCTAATGCAGAATGATGGTGATGTGAAAATAGTGGTTGGGGACAACTTTGATGAAATTGTTTTAGACGAATCAAAGGATGTTCTACTTGAGGTATCCAGTTATCCCAACGGGCATTTAAATGTCCATTCTCTCTTGTAGTTTCTTCACATACTGATTTTGGTTTCATTTCCAGATGTATGCTCCTTGGTGTGGGCATTGCCAATCACTGGAACCAACTTACAACAAGCTTGCAAAACATCTTCGTGGCATCGATTCACTTGTCATTGCTAAGATGGATGGCACAACAAACGAGCATCCCCGGGCGAAGGTATCATGATTTTGTTGCTGTTCTTCGTATGTTTTTTTTGTTGGTCTTGTAGGAAACATAACATTTTCATTGATGAATGAATGTGCTACTATATTCCAATCAAAACAGAGTAAACAAAGGTCAAATTAGAGGGAAAAACACAGAAAAAATACAAGCTATTACTACCATATGTCGAGAGAGGAAGAACTCTAAGACAAATGATGTAGCTTGCATGACCATATAGATGTCCCTCTAATTTCGGAAGACGGCTGTGAAAGAGGTAAAAAGTTAATGTCGATTGTTATGGGCTCCCGAAAAAGTGTTGGAGAAGGTGGAGAGATGCCAAAGAAGAAAACTGGACCAGATGGAGGATAAAAAAATAAGTCGAACCTGTCAGCTTGACTAGAACTGGTCCGGACGGACCATTTGACTCGGATTAGAGTGCAATATTAGACGTTCACTCGCAGTCAAGAAGGGCCATGTTAATAATAAAATAAAGGGTTAGAGGAAATTAGTTTTAGTCATAATGGTCACCTACCTAGGATTTGATATCCTAATAGTTACCATAGCAACAAATGTAATATGGCCAAAAAAATTGTTACGAAATCAGCAATCAACAAACAATCGAAGAAAAAAAAACGAGAAGAGAAGAAAATAACAGAGAATTTACATGGTTCACTAACGTTGTGTTAGTCCACGGGCAGATGTGAGGCACGATTTTATTAAGGAGAGGTGAAAATTACAGAATGAACATCATGAGAGCTAAGGTTTTAATTCGAGTTTATATAGTGTACTCTCATTGAGACCCCCGCTCGCTGACCGGGCAGCAAGACCCCTGATTAAGTAATCGTAGGGGCATTAACTCGTTCAAGGCATATCTTAACACAAATATTTGTGAGATTTGTTGAGAGGCGTGTAAATGGATTCATGATTCATGAATATAAAAAGGTGAATGGTTGGTGGTTTGATATTACTCACCTTTCTCAATATTCTGGAATCTGGATGGAACATATAATCTTTTGAGCTTGTGATGATCTTGACATGAACCTTATTAGAGAATTGCTCTTCGTTTTCTTTTAACAGTCCGATGGATTCCCAACAATTCTGTTCTTCCCTGCTGGAAACAAGAGCTTTGATCCTGTAAGTAAACGTTATGTTGGTTGTTCTTATTCTCTCGTTATTCTTGCGTCTTGCCCCGCTTGCTCCCGAGAAGTGATCAAATCCATTTTTGGCTGCTTGTTCTTGGTTTTCAGATCACTGTCGATACCGATAGGACGGTTGTCGCATTCTACAAATTCCTGAAGAAAAACGCATCAATCCCTTTTAAGCTGCAGAAGCCAGTTTCAAGTCCAAAAACTGAAAGTTCAGAAGGCAAATCTGGTGATGATGCCAAAGAGAGCCCAAAGAGTAGTAGCAGCAGCGGCAGCACTGACATGAAGGATGAATTGTGAGGACTTAATGTATTTTTGTAAGTTATGCATCTTTTATTCCCCTTTTTGTTGCTGGTTATTATGTTGATGATCATATGAGACATTTTTTTTAGTTCAACAACAATCGGTTCATTGGCGCCGCCGAATTATTTCTCTTGTCAACCGGATATATAAGACTAGAAATTAAAGGAACACGATTTTCTTTCTAAGAATTCTTGTTAAAAAGTTGTAAAAAATGAAAGCCTGAGTTATTTTTTTAAAACGGGAAAATCGGATTTTGGCTCCCCTACATTCAGAAGTCTAATGCCACGTTCTAAGGCCCAGATCCAAAATGCTTTAATAGTTTCTAGTTTAAATACTACCCATCAATCTCGAACTAAGAACGTTCAAAGGAGCATACCTCAAAATCCATAGTCTTAACCAGTTGAAAATTGATTGCTACTTATTTTTTTGCTTATATATGTGCCTTATTGGAAGCGAAGAATTCAGGAAGGTCGATGGCGCCTGCATATGGACTCTACCGTGATCTAAACGCTATACATATATTATATATGTATGTATGTAGAACGGGGAGAGTTGAATTGTTTTAAGAAGCATTTTTGTGAAGACATTTTTCTCTTACCATGGATTCGAATTTATAAATTAAGCTTGTGGTTGAATTTTGTGCATGGGGTTATTTTCGAATCTTCAAAAATTCAGAACACGTCTAAATAAAAATTAATGTTCAAATATTGACTTGAAAGTTTGAGGGAGATTTATAAATTTGAAAAGTGGAAGCCGACCAAAAGAAGCAATCTTCCAATAAATTCAATCTACGGCTATTTAAAAATTAATTTTAATTTCCAAGTACTTTGACATCTTATTTGTCTTATTCTCATGAATACTACAAAGAAATTATTTAGAGTTACTTTCCACATAAATCTAGTAATGTCACCATCATTAAACTTTACTCATGCTGATTTGAATATCCGAGAATTATATTTATAAATGTCTTTTGTTTCTTTGATTTGATGCCATAAAGGCATAAACTACCTTTTTCAAATCTTGATAAGAATCTAATTTTTCTTATTCTGTAGATTTAGAGGGCTGTTTTTGTACCACTTATTCAAAATGTCAATTTTGAAAATGCAATATGCAATACACAATGGTTGAGTTTGAACTTGAATCTCCTCATCCCATTCCATTATTCTAACATACGCTTTCACATATTACATTAATGTTCTATATGATTTTATTTTTCTCATCGGTAGTATTAATGACAAAAATGTAATTTAGTAAAATAAAATCTTACCTAAAAACTAGTTGGTGAAACATTTTGAAGGCAATTACAGGGGAAATTGTCGATACGTATGCTCAATTATGAAGTTGTACGTTCAAATTTCTTAATCCATTTGATAAAAAATTATGAAGTTTGTAAGTTCAAATTTCTTAATCCACTTGATAAAAAAATAATCCAACTAGCTACCACTACTTCATGAATTGGTGTATATGGTCATGTCAGTACGACGCGTATGCTCGACCGATCCCAATTATTTAAAAAATAATAATAAACTACAACACCCAATCAAATATAATTGACTTGCTGCTACCACTACATGAACGGGTGTATGGCCATGTCAATAATCAATATGTATCTTGACTATGAGGTTGCAGGTTCAAATCTTAAAGTACAACTACACCCGCACCTAGTCAAATATAATATAATTTACTTACTACTGCTACTACTTCATAAGCTGGTTTACAGCCATATGAATGGAACTAACACGAGAAGTTTCGCGCCGCGAAAGCAATGAATGAGGTCCTCTCCACACGGATTTTGGATTGGCAGGAAACACTACTCCACACAACTCTAAAACCTTTGCACTTTTGTTACTCAATTCCTCCCATGCCTTCAGTTTCTTCTTACGTTTTTCTTCTGCTTCCTGCAATACCAAACCAAACCATTGCACCACCACAAGTCAGTCCCCAACAAGTGCACCGTTTTATGGCTCAAACATTTCAACAACTGATTAAGCTAGATGCTAACTTTTTATTCAGTTGATTTAACCCTAAGACTTCTCGATCACGAACATATATTATAGGTAGCTTTACTCTGCCAATAAGAGAGTAGCGCTAAAGACATATTGTATAATATAGTAATCATGAAATTACAAGTTCGAATCCCCTTTCTAAAATGTTGTTGAATAAAAAGAAGTTTGAGCTATACTCTCTTCTTGGTTGAATGCAAAGTTTTTAGGCCATATTTGATGATCAGTTTATTCTTTTATTTTGGTTTTTGAAAATTAACCCTATAAATAATATGTCCATTGATGAGTTTCCTTATTTCGCTGTCTAACTTTTCCTTATATTTTAAAAAATTCAACCAAGTTTTGAAACCTAAAGAAAAGTAGTTTTTTTTTAATCCGTGAGGGTCTAGGACAACTTACGCACGCACACCTTGATTTTTTTTAATCCGTGAGTGTCTAGGTACTTGTTTTTCACAGATTGAATTTAGCACCACTTATTTACTTGAGATCCATCTTGACCATCAGGTCACTCTATGATGACGACAAGAAAACTAGTTCCCAAAAACATGCTTTTAATTTAGGAAAACTAGGGTAGATAAACAAACAAGATTTTTTAAAATAAAAAATTCATACTATTTTTCAAATTAAAGCCACTTGGGGTTTCAGGGAAACTTCATTTCCCTCTCCCTGTGTATTTGTCTATTAGTTCTTTTTTAATGGAGATACTATGTTTTCTTTCCTGGTAAATGGTTGCTTAATGGTCATTATGAAGCCAACAAAAAGAATGAAAAATAATACCTTACTACGTTCCGAATCAAGAAGATCTGATCGTCTTCCTTCATGCTGCAGTACATCCTCCATTTTCAAGTCAGCTGATTGCTCCATTGATGATTTTGATGGTCTACTGCGATCCTCCCTCGACCTTTCAGCCTGCTCGGTTCCTTTAGAATCAGCCCCATTCTTCCCCTCCATTTCATTTCCTTCTTCATCTTCTTCCTCCTCACCTTCATCTTGCTTCTTCTCTGGGGTGCTAAACTGTTGCTTTGGAACATCCATTTTCACTTCGTCTCCTGTTTCTTCCTCGACATCTAATTCATTGTCTTGAGAATCATCTGCATTTGACGATGAATCCGCGCTGCCAGGACTTTCTCCACGTACCGATTCCTTTACCAAAAGACATATCAAGCATGAAAGATTCATTCTTTATCTTAAGTTAATGAAAAACAAAGGGATGAAAACTAAACAAAAAAAAATCAATAAGCACTAAATGAATCTAAGCTCTGATACCAATTGTAACAACCATCATTAATCTCGATATCAATTTTTTTGTTCGAAACTGCCATCTCTAAAGAGATGCCAATATAAACTAGGACATGTCTTTTCAATCCTTGTTGTGATCACACAAAAAGGAGAACAAATCTTTCTTTGTCTCTGCAAAATAAGGCCACAATATACAAAGTACAACCTAAAATCGAGAAACACATTATCTCAATTTGACCCATAAGAAATGGTGCGCATAGAAGGGAATCTTCCAAGGGAAGAGAACCAAACAGAATTATTATTTTAATGATGTTAAGGTAAATAGTTGGTGTATTTTTTTTTTTCTTGTATTTAAAAGATTACACTGTTCCTGTTTTCCTGAGGTAGATTAAATTCCCAAGTGAGTTACCTCAACTTTAAACTCTTGCGCTAGGTTATTGCCAGCTCCAATTGGGTCATTAGCAATTCTAGCGATCTCTTCACGCTCCTTCCTACGGCGCTTTAAAACACATATTGCACATAAACAGTCAGATTTATGGCGCCTTCTGCAAAAGAGAGGGAGACTTGAATCAGCATATCAATTCAGAAATTTTATGCCCAAGAAACATTATAAGAAAAAAGGGAAACTTTGGTACATAAAAACACCAATGTAAGTACTTCCCAACAAATACACTGGGTAAAAAATAAATTTCCAACTAGTTAAGCAGAGATTTTTCAGCTCAGTTAAAAATTTTCGTTCAACCACATTCAATTGGTTTTTTGTAGCTAAATCAGATTTTTTTTTTTTTTTTTAAGAAACAATTACATTAATGATATGAAATTACATTTAACCATGAACATAATAATTACTCCAATAACTCATGTTTTGAGAATGTCATATATCATTGCAACCAAGTAACTTCAGTACTGGCACTATCATTTAACCATGAACATAAAGGTTAAATTTTGTTGAGCTGTGCAATTGAAGAGACTCATAAATGTAAGTTGCATCCAAGGGAAGTTTTTGCAGGTTGCAGAATCATACCCATGACGCTTCTTCGATTTTTGTTTTGTACCTTTCAGAGGTTTCACCTGACCGGTTGCTCCACCATTCTCTGGGGTTTCACCTGACCGAATCCGCAAAAGTTTTCAAACAGGATGAAATTTTTAGACATGTTTTCTTGTACAAACAAAGCAATGCATTAACTGAACAGAAATGAAAATAAGGGATTTGGAAATGTTTTCCATGTGAATTGATAGCACAATTTGTATATCGATAGATATCTATGCTCGAAGGCAATGTTTTATTTTATATCCGTGAGCGTCCAGGCTAGCTTACGTGCACCTTGACTCTTCGCACAAGACATACTCTACAACATTTGGATATTAAAGAAACCCGTGAGAAATTAATCCCTAGGTAGGTGGTCACCATGAATTGAACGACAAACTTCTGTTAAGTGCACATGCATAATAAAAAAAATATATATATTCATTCAATTTCATTTCCACCTAGGAACTTACTCAGCTCAACTAAGGACTGCAGTAATTTTATTTCAACATCAATGAACGATATGATACCAATATGGTGATCAAATTCTCACCATTGGTTGCTGAAACTTGCCCATTGTACAATCCAGCAGCAGCCCAATATTTTGAAAAGTTTTTCTTCACCCTCCTCATAAGATCCAAGATGTAGTCCCCTTTATTATTATACTTGTAGCAGTTCTCCCATACATATTGCACATCCTTGAAAACATCCTTTGAATTCATATACTTAACACTGCTTTCAAGGTTGCTGCATATCGTCCCAAAATCCATTGGTGTATCGATCACATCAAAATAATCCTAGACCAAGAAAAAAATCTTTAAAAATAATAAAGAAGGAAAACAACACTCACTACATAATAATATACATACTGCACAGTAAATTTTAGTTTTTGACAAAACATATTGAGTATATAAATTATTTAGATGATTCCAGTAAAACTGTAAAAGTATAAGCAACCAGTCATACGAAAATGCATAAAATTGCAATATTAACAGCCTCTCAAGTTATGAATGATGAAGAAAATAGCACAGAGGAATGGCCAGCCCTTCCTCTTACATAAATTGACTTGACTCTCTTAAGTCTAGATATGAAACCTGAAACACTGGCGATCTATAAAACTCCTTATTCTAATCTTCCCCACTATACTTTTCCACTGAAATCAAGTGTGCATTGAGAACTCATCGATCCTGAAGCTTTTTCTTTTGATATCCGTGACTATCCGGGCCAGCTTGCACAAACCTCGACTATTGTCACGGGCATACTACCTAACCCTACAACATTTGAATGCCAAGGAAACTTGTAGGAAATTAATTCCTAGTTAGGTGGTCACCATGGGGCTTGAACCCATCTCCTTATGCACCCCAAGACCCTCTTTGACCAATTGAGTCACCTCATGATGGTTGATCCTGAAGTTTCCAAGGTAGTCAAACTATTTGATACAATAGTTGCAATTTGGGGAGGAGAAACATTCAGAAAATTGTCAATATCAGCAAGCTAGAACCTTCCTGAACTGCTCATAATATAATCACACAGCCATAAATACAGTCCACTAGCCTACCCACGTAAAGACTTGACAAGAACGTAAAAAGATCTGTAAAGCAGTTTGGCAAAGTAGCACAACCATATGCAATTACAAAACTGATCCAATTAGCATTTAAAATAATAATTCATACTTACAGGTATCCCCAAAGCAACGGGATTCACAGGGACATTAAACGGCTCAGCTGCATCCATTTTCATTATTTTCTTTATGACCTGAATATGAGCTAAAATCATTGTAAAATATGCATTAAGCAGGCTTTAAAAACAAGCATAAACCTTGAAATAACTAGTCAGCATACAACGGGTTTCTTTCATTTGCATTTTCATGGTGCCATTTGTGCAGGTTTCTAGTAGGGGTGTACAAAAAACCAACAACCCAAACAACCTGGACTATCCAACCCAAATTGTAAGGGTTAGGTTGGGTTATAATTTAATAATTTTCTTTGGATTGGGTTAGTTCTCGGATTGACCAATTTTTTGCTAGTCCAACCCAAAGTAAGAATAATACTATATATGTGTGGGTAAGATTAATTAGCAATATATATTTTTAGATGTTGAACATCTTGGGTCTGAATCAAGTATTATGCAAATTTTCTTCGTTTTTTCTACTCAACCCATTAAGTATAACCCAACCCGAAAATATAAGGGTTGGGTTGCATTGCTCAACTACATAAGATTTGACTGGTTGACGAATTGACCAACCCAAAATTTTGGGTTGGTCCAAAATATCATCCTAACCCAACCCGGACCATATACACCCCTGATTTTAGGTGGATATCTAATCGTACCTATTGGTACCTCCTTTTTCTTGTCATTGAATTCAAGTTTCTTAATTGAAAAGGGAAAAGAATGCTTCGGAGCAGAGCACGTACCATGAGAGCAGAATCCAACTCTTTCTTATTAGGCCGAGAATCTTGTTGAGCTGTCTGACTACCACCTTGTGGCCTTACTGTAGTACTTGACGGGTTGATACCCAATCCTCCCAAGCTCTTGGAAGACTTTATCTTTATGCTCCCAGGTTTTTTGGATGCAATACCAGCAACACCAACTTCCTTTTCGGGCAATGAATTAGCACTATCTTCCATTTTATCCGAAACTACACTTTGTTTCTCTAAGCCCATTTGAGGACTGCTCTTATCGGTATCACTTTGAGTAAGCACGTCGGAAGAATTAAGCTGAATGTCCATCATTTTTGAGGACTTCAGCTTCACTTTAACGCGTCCAACTGTTGATTTCCCTGCAGGCTTGTCCATCGAACTCTCCGGATTAACATTTGGAGCATTGAGATGGTCAGTTCCCGTCGGCGAAGGCGTGTCGATTTCCATTGCAGAATCATTATTATCATTATCCAACTCCTCTAAACCCGAATTGTCTTCGATAACTACAGAGTTCCCTTCCTTTCCAGCATCTTCAGTTCCCCCTTTACGCTTGCTTTTCTTGTTCCCTCGTTTCCGCTTCATCCTTCGACCTCAAAGTTAACTTTCCTTAACTATCAACCGCTCAAACGTAATTCCAACCAAAGTCCCCAAAAGGCAATGGGCAATTCACCAGACTATCGTAACAAAAACGAGCGATTAGGGAATGTTCAACCACAGCAGAAATTGCAACATCAAGCGATCTTCACTTCAAAATAACATGATAAAAACGAAATTTCTAGAGAAATTAAAGAACAAATTCCAAAACAGGGAAAGCAAATTACCGCAAAATCCAAACACTGTAAAACCCTAGAATGAAAAACTCAAAAATTTCAAAAAAAGTTATAGAAAATAAGTACCCTGGAGATTCAACAGTCGGAAATCGAAACTGGAAAATTTATCAGAATCAGCAGCAAAATCTATCGACAACAAAAATCAACACCGCCAAATTAAGGAAAAGATCGAGCGAGAAAAGAGTTCGAATCAAGAAGCAAGAAATCAATGGATTACAACGGTATTGGGCTTTTCCATTATGGTCAAAGCCCAATCTATTTGTCAGGCCCAGGCCCAAAGTAAACCATGAAAGAGAGAGATTAAAAAGCCTGCACAGCGCAGAGACTTTTTGGTGGCACGTGGGGGGGGGCACCTTTACACGTGCTTTTCACGTCCTCAAAAGTCAAAAGTTAAGTCATTTATAACGGCCTTTTTTTTCCCTATATCTGGTTCGCCGGCCGGTTTGTTTATTTTACTCTGCCGGTTCATAATCGGGTAAATAAACGGCTGACGTCATATTTTACTATTTACAGTCACCATCCAACTTTTCATTTTACATTTATTTCTACGCAGTTTTTTGTATTCACACTTTCTTTTTTTTAATTAAACGTCTCGAAATCTTTTTAAGTTTGATGAGAAGTTGAATTAATTTCTATGTTTGTTAAATTGTCGAAAGAGATCATGGATTTGAATTCTCTTTCTTTAATTGTTGTAATTAAAAAAATGTAGTTAAAAAAAATTATGTACTCGTATATATTGTATAATAGTAAGTAGGCTTTACAAAATATGTATAAAATAGAATTAACTTAAGAATAAGAGAGATAAGGGAGAAATGATAATGGAAAAAATCGGAAAAATTAAATCAAAATATAACCGATTTTAAAATTGAATGATAAAGAAATACTAAAAATTTATGCACCAAAATGGAAGTACCAATTTATATTTTAATATATTTATATATGCAATAGGAAAAATTGTGCTAAATAGTCTAATTTCACAAAATAATTGTAGATTTAGTTAAATTTGAATTTTTTTACCTCTATAGTCAAATCTATGATATAATTAATATTCATCATATTGTATAATTTAGAGTACATACAATATTTTGTATTGTCGATACATTATCATGTACTATCAATACAATATTATGTATTATTAGTACAATATTGTATATTAATATAATATTATGTATTAATTATATCGTATAATTTGTGTTGGTATGAGCATGATATTTTTTTTTAGAACAATAAATATTTTTCCAATTTAACATACTCCTAAAAATACCCCTAATTAAATAGACATATAGAATGCATTTGAAGTACCGGTTTGATTATTATAGACGAAATGTTATGATAAAAGTAATATATGTAAGATGTAGATAAATAGACATAAATAGGCACGCAAGTTTAATACCCGTTTGATAACAATTTCGTTTTTTATTTTTTTGTTTTATTTTTTACTTTTTTAAAAACAAGTTTGTTTGATAACCAATTTTAGTTTTTGTTTTTAAAATTCAAAACATATTTTTTAAATATTAAAGAAATTATAAAAACAAAAAAAAAACAGCTTTTAAAAACAAGTTTTTATTTTTGTTTTAAAAAAGTATGAAAAGAACAAGAATAAATAGTAAAAAAACTTAAAAAAAAAATCCAAACAACATGTGATAATTGAAAACAAAAAACAGTTATCGAACACGTTTTTTGGTTTTTCATTTTTTAAAGCATAAAACTAAAATGAATTATATAGTTTTTATTTTTTTAAAATAAAAAATAAAAAACTATAAACAAAAACATAAAATGAAATATTATCAAATAAGACATGATAACCCCTATTTATAATAAATGATTTGACAAATATCGCCTACTAAATATATATATATTTACGTGGAAAAAAGTAAATGTGCGAATAAACCGTAATTAAAGGTAAAAAGGTCGAGCCGACATTCCACATCAAAATCCGATAATGCCATCCATGTCAGCGCCGACCGGTAAAGATCAAAAGGCTCAACGCTCAACGCTCAACCGAACAAAAAAAAAATCCAAAAATCCCCAAATACGGAAGAAAAAAAAAAAGGCCGGGCCACACCAGAAACAGATTCCGTTGTTTTTGCGCCAAATCAAAAAATCTCAATCTCCGTCAATGGCGGCCAGCAACAATCACGCAGATTCCACAGCTGCCGCAAATGCAAGCCCTAACAAACCCGAATCCCCGCCTCTTCTCAAGCGATCCAAAACCATCGCCGTCGATACCTCCCACGCGCCGCCGCCGCACTTTCCCGGCCCTCTCTTCCCCGCCGTCCGCCGCCTCTCCTCCGATCTCCGGCAACGATCCATCGATCTCCGCCTCTCCGTCGGCAATGATCCCGCCGCCCCTCCGCCGTCCTCCGACACCGCGCAGTTCTTCAATCGGGATTATATTTTCCCCTCCTGTCTTGGTCCCTATGCTTCTAGGTCTGGACTCGCTCACAAGGCTCCCAAGCTCGCTAATCGGCGGATTGGTTCCGGCCGGGTGCAGGGTACGGTGGTGAAACCGTCGCCTCCGGTTGCGCCGCCGTTGAAGGTGCAGGATTCGAAGAAGCAGGAGAAGGCGGTTAAGCTGATTTGTCGGCCTGATTCGGGTTCTCAGTCCAGTATTAGGAGATTTTGGATTCCTATGAACTATTTGGTCAGTGTTTCAATTTTCTTCTTGTTGTTTTGATTTTCATTTCTTTTGGCTCTTAACCTCAATTCAGTTTTCTCGCGAGCGGAGAAATCGGATTTGCAGGTCTAAATCGTTATTTTTCACTATTTTGAAAAGAAATATATATATACATATACATACATATTGCTAGAATCCCATCACTACAGTGGCAAGTTGGAATAGTGGAGAGTTCTCAAAATATTTACGACGTACTACTCTCACTAACAATTTAGTTTAAATTTGAGATGGATATCAGCACTATTTAATTATTTAATATGGTATCATAGTCATTAAGCCCAAATGGGTATTCGGTCCAATAAAATGAAATTAAGATCTGATTTTAGATTGGTGAACTCAAAATAGACACTATGGGGACATGTTAGAATCCCACTATTCCCATTTAGAAAAGTGAGTGCTCAAAACATTTATAAAGTAGATGTGCTATATATGGGTGACATTATTGCTGCTAACTACCACGTGAAACGATTTTTCGCATTTCATAATTACAAATTAGAAGAACGATTTTTGGTTTCAATTTATTGAAGTCAAGATTGATATGATTTTTGCAGCTCGTTATCGCTTGTATGTTCATGGGATTCTATGCAGTTTATCTTCAGAAGAGAGTTACAAAACTTGAGGTGTGTTCATGCTCGTTAAATGCTTTCTTTTCCCATTCAATATATGTATCCAGTTTTTATAATTCATTACACATTCTTGTAGGAAGAGAAATCTCACCTTTATCAAATCTGTAGTGAAAAAAATGCCACTCGGGGAATTTCAGAACCAGGAAACACCAATTCGATATTTAACTTTTTTACTACTGACAGTCGATCTGTAGCTCTATATATTGTAGTGTGCACACTTGTTACGCCTTTTCTATTGTACAAGTATCTTGATTACCTACCTCGAATTAAGAACTTTTCAGTTAGAACTCAAAATAACAAGGACGAGGTTCCTTTGAACAAGAGAATTGCGTATGTGGTCGATGTGTGTTTTTCCATCTATCCATATGCAAAACTGCTTGCACTTCTCTTTGCCACTGTATTTCTTATAGGATTTGGTGGATTGGCATTATATGCTGTTAGTGATGGTAACTTTGCTGAAGCTCTCTGGCTTTCATGGACATTTGTGGCCGACTCAGGAAATCATGCTGACCGGGTTGGCATCGGACCCAGGATTGTTTCTGTCTCTATAAGTGCAGGAGGTATGCTGATTTTCGCAATGATGCTTGGGCTTGTTTCTGATGCTATTTCAGAGAAAGTTGACTCGCTACGGAAAGGGAAGAGTGAAGTCATTGAAAGTAACCACATCCTCATTCTTGGATGGAGTGAGAAATTGGTAAGTTGTGTTTAAGAATGCAATAGCTGCTTCACTAGTAGACATTGATTCATGATTAAATTCTTCATTTTGGTTGTTTTCTTATCTATTCTGTACATGCTTTTCTAACAATTAGATGCAAGCAATTGATATATATTTTGAGTTTAGTTTGGAGTGTTAAATCATTATATGATTTTGGTTTGGTTAAGATGTACTAGTGTGATTAATGAATGTGTACTTACTCATAGAATATCGAGAGATCATGGGGTGGTTATCTTGTTTTAGGGTTCACTTCTGAAGCAATTAGCAATTGCAAATAAGAGTGTTGGTGGAGGGGTAGTCGTTGTTCTTGCAGAAAGAGACAAGGAGGAAATGGAGATGGAGATAGCAAAGCTTGAATTTGATTTCATGGGGACATCTGTCATTTGTAGGAGTGGCAGTCCCCTTATACTTGCCGACTTGAAGAAAGTAAGTAAACTCAAATCTGTTCATAGGCCTCAGAGTTCTTTTGATAGTCTTAACGGGAATTCATATGGTATTCATTATCATTTCATAGGTCTCTGTGTCTAAGGCACGTGCTATCATTGTATTGGCAACCGATGAGAATGCGGATCAGGTTTTGTATTTCTTACATTGTAAGATGCCGGTTTCATCGTTTGAAAATCAGTAGATAAATCACTAAGTATCCCTCTTTCCAGAGTGATGCACGTGCTTTGAGGGTTGTGCTCAGCCTTACAGGAGTGAAGGAAGGTTTGAGGGGCCATGTAGTGGTCGAGATGAGTGACCTCGACAATGAACCTCTGGTAAAGCTTGTTGGAGGTGAAGTTATTGAAACAGTTGTTGCTCATGATGTAATTGGACGCTTGATGATACAATGTGCTCTACAACCGGGACTTGCACAGGTTATACAATATGCACATTTTAGAATATGTTTTTTCATTGGTGTCTTATCAAGCATGTCCACCATTAAAACATGCTGGATCAGTGTTCAAATTTACAGGTTATATGATTTTTATCTTGTTTACGTACCCAAGCCTCGTATTTTAACTTGTTCCTTTTCTATCTGGGTTGTCCGTTGATCTGCATCCTCTAACACCCCACCCCACCCCAATTGGTTCATCCTTACAATCTAATGTGTGGAAATGTGGAAGTAAAGGCTGGTTTGTTTACTGTTGAAAGTAAGAAATACAAAGGATAGTAGCCTTTTGAGACGACTATCTTTCTTTATTACTTCACCTACAGTTTCCTACCTGTCTCCAACCCCCAAACTCACTTATATTCATAACCACTGCTCCTCTAATAAACTCCCAATAATACAAATAAGCCCGAGGTAGCCAACCTCATCATATCTTAATTTACCTCATCCTGAATTTTATTATTTTGTCGTATCTCGATCTCTGCACATATCTAATCATTTTGGTGTTGAATCACACCCTTTCAGTTTCTATTAGCCTCAATTGCATTAATAGGCGTGTTTATATTTTCTTCTTTCTTACTTGACCAGATATGGGAAGATATTTTGGGGTTTGAGAATTCAGAGTTCTACATCCGAAGATGGCCTCAGTTAGATGGACAACGATTTGGCGATGTACTGATTTCATTTCCCGATGCTATCCCTTGTGGAGTTAAGATTGCCGCAGATGATGGAAAGATATTCTTAAATCCAGATGATAACTACATTTTGAAGGAGGGGGATGAAGTCCTTGTCATAGCTGAGGATGATGACACCTATGCTCCCGGGCCCATTCCTGAGGTTATCCTTCTATTGTAACTTTAAGTTATTACTGCTGTTGAACCTAAACGAACATAATGCATCCATCTTAACTAGTCGAATAATTTGCAACAAGTTTGTCATCTTAGGTTTCATGCTCAAACTTTTGTCACTTACTCCTCAGGTGCGCAGGGGATTCTTCCAAAAAACTATCAACCCTCCAAAATATCCTGAAAAGATACTGTTTTGTGGTTGGCGCCGTGATATAGATGATATGATTATGGTATATTGCTTATGAACTTCCATCTCTGATTTGGTATCCTAAAGAATAGGCGTATTCAACTGTGAGTTTATGATAGAGAAATTACTTTGTCGAAGTCTCACCTATAAAATATGCTTTTCCCTTTCCCCAGGTTCTAGAGGCAATCCTCGCTCCTGGTTCAGAGTTGTGGATGTTCAATGAAGTTCCTGAAACAGAAAGAGAGAGAAAGCTTGTTGATGGTGGACTTGACATTTCTAGTCTAGTAAATATTACGCTTGTCCATCGCGAGGGAAATGCTGTCATTCGAAGACATTTAGAGTCACTTCCACTGGAAACTTTTGATTCTGTGAGTTCGTACAGCATTTATCTGTAAATCTCTTATCCAATTACGACTAGTTCAGCCAACAAGAGCAATAGCTCAACCGACATAAGTATACTCATGACTAATAATAGGTCATGAGTTCGAAAATTCAATCCCACCCCAAATTATTGTTGAACTAAAAAAAATTACAACCAGTTCAAAGTTAGAATGATTCCTCGACTTTAACATACTGGTTCTAACAATGTATGAAACAGATACTAATTCTCGCGGATTACTGCTTCTAACAATGTATGAAACAGATACTAATTCTCGCGGATGAATCCTTAGAGGACTCTGTAGTGCATTCAGATTCACGTTCTCTTGCCACTCTTCTCCTTATTCGAGATATTCAGGTAACTATTATTGTTGTTCCTCGACTTATTTCCTGATGCACAACTATCAATGTTGATCACTTATCTAAGAGGTGATCAGTTTAATCCATGTTGACCACTTATCTAGAAAATAATTTTCTTTGTCCAAATATAGTAGAGTCAAGAGTCCCCAAGAGGTGGTACAGTGGTTGAAGACTTGGGTTTTGAAGGTACGCTCCCTTCAAAGTCCTAGGTTTGAAACTCACATGTGACATTACTCCGTTGATGTCTCTGGTGCCTGGCCTAGGGACATGCGTGGTTACCCTGTTTCAAAAAAAATATATAGTAGAGTTAAGCGATACGTCCAAGGTGCGCGTAAACCGATTTGGACGCTCATGGAAAAAAAAGGAAAAAGAGTTTTCTGACGTACACTATGAAATAACGAAATAATTCACTGTGGTGTATAAGTTGGGATTTATGAAGTTAAGAATCGGAACTATTTATTGGAATTGCTGGGATATGTAATCTAAAATGCCAACACTTTGTCATATTGCAGTCGAAAAGGCTTCCGAACAAAGACATGAAGTTAACCTCAACATCTATGTGGCTTGGATTTTCTCACAACTCGTGGATTCGAGAAATGCAGCAAGCATCAGTCAGATCAATAATAATTAGTGAAATTCTTGATTCGAGGACCCGAAAACTGGTATCAGTTTCTAGAATCAGTGATTATGTATTGTCTAATGAATTGGTAAGTATGGCACTGGCTATGGTAGCGGAAGACCAGCAAATTAATCGTGTTCTTGAGGAGCTATTTGCAGAAGAGGTATTTGTTCTATCTTATCTAATGCAAGCGTTTTTTCTTTCAAGAAAATCAATGAGAGGTTTTCCTTGATTTTGTCTGTGTCAACAAACAATTTGAAATGCCTCGACTTTTTTAGAACAGGTCCATTATTGTTCTTCTCTTTTTATGTCGATGACATAATCATTAGTCTCCCAGATCTTTCCCATTATGACAGTGAAACGATCAAAAGATGCCAATTAGAAAGGCAAGGCCAACGTGGACTTTGATTTAGATTATTCGTACCGGATATCAAAACCACTAAAAATGATTACTTACCTATCGTTTTATAACCATTTTGTTTTTTGTTTTTGAAAATTAAGCATTCAAAAACTAACTTATATTTTTCCTTGCTTTAATATCTACATTTTACCTATATTTTAAGAATCAAACGAACTTTTGAAATCTAAAAATAGTAGCTTCTAAATATTTGTTTTAGACCAACTTTTGAAACAATAAATTTTATATTTTAGTTAAGATTCTAAAAATTTGTTCTATCTTATCTAATGCAAGCGTTTTTTCTTTCAAGAAAATGAACTAAAAATGATTACTTATCTATCATTTTATAATCATTTTATTTTTTGTTTTTTAAAATTAAGCATTCAAAAACTAATTTATATTTTTCCTTGCTTTAATATCTATATTTTAAGAATCAAACTAACTTTTAAAATAAAAAAATAATAGCTTCTAAAAATTTGTTTTAGACCAACTTTTGAATCAGTAAATTTATATTTTAGTTAAGATTCAAATACTTCCTTAAAGTAAGATAAAGCCTTTTGTAGACAATTTAAGTGAAAAAATCTTAAATCTCAAAACCCAATAAATAAAATAAAATAATAAATAAAATAAAATGGTTATCAAATGGGGACCTAAACCATAGGAACAGGAACTTCAGTGAAATATTCTAATGGCTTATTAGATTTTTAAGATATAATTTTTTTTCTTCTTTTTGGTGATTATGAATGAAGATTTGGACGTGATTGCAGGGCAATGAAATGTGTACTAGACCGGCAGAATTTTATTTAGTTGACCAGGAAGAGCTCTGTTTTTATGACATAATGATTCGGGGGCGACAGAGACGAGAAATAGTGATAGGTTATAGGCTTACATCTTCCGAGCATGCCATTATCAATCCACCTCAGAAATCCGAGCAGCGGAAATGGTCTCTTGACGACGTTTTCGTCGTCATATCGTCGGGATGAAGAAGATAGAGATACAATACAACAAAAAGTGACAGATTCTACTATTTCGAAAATCCCTTGATGATAGGGACGGGCGGGCACGACTCGTCGAGACAGCTATGTTTCCGGGAGTACCGAAGTTCTGGAATCTTGAGCTGATGATTCTTAAGCTACGGTGAAATTCTTAGTGCCTGCTTGATTGGCAGTGGAATTTTGAAGTTAGTTTTTGTTGTGTATTAGTTAGTGTACATAAAAGTTTAGATATCAGCAAAGAAAGCTTATGGCTAACCAATTGGCACTTGTAATTTTGATTGACATTGTAAAACCAATGGAACTTTCTCTTATTACATGATGATAATGAAACAGTGTTATATGAATAAAGCTTGAGTTTCTTTCATGAACTCAGTAGATTAGGGCATGTTTCCTTTTTCTATTGCTTAAATTTTGGATATTTCATTTTCACCTTGTATGGGATTGAATTTTTATTTCCTTGTGTTTTTTTTTTTTTTTTTTTTTCGAGTATATATTGAAGAATAGAGAACAAATACCAATTCTCAATATCGAACCTGTGACACTAGTATTGAATTGGTTTATAACCGAATAATAAAATCATTGCGTCAATCTTTAGTGTTTTTTTTTTGTTGGGTTGTGAAGTAATGGTGAATTATGGGCTGAAAGTGATTGCCACTGTGCGCCTGTGATGGGTAGACTTTTTTTTTTTTAATAGGCTGAGAAGTTCAAAAAATAATACCAATATTTTATATTACAGCAAATAAAATTATGTCTCGTGGCTTGATGGAAGCCAATGACATTATGAAATGTGGTTGAACCGCAAAAATGGCTGCAGAACATTTGAATGCAGATTCTGTAGTTTATTGAAAATTATATAAATGATATCAGAAAATAATAATAAAGGTGTAGATGTGATTCAACTATATTGTAATTTCATACATTAATGCATGCAAATGTGATGTGGATGTGATTCATCTATATTGTAATTTTATGCATTAATGAAATTGTTTCTTATAAATAAAATACTCATATAAAAATGAAACTTACAAATCTCTATCGTAAATTTAAGTTAGCGCTCTACATTCGTTGCGATCCTTCCTGACCTCAGCCTCGGATAATTTCCAAAAATAAGAATGGGTTTTCTCTACTTAAAAATTATATATATATTTTGTCCTCAACAATATTTGAGAAAAAGAGAGATTTGACCCGTAACCTTATGATTACGAAGTTAATTTTATATGTTTTTTTAAGTACATATTGGGAGAGGAGAGACAAATATCAATTATGTATCAAACCTATAACGTTGGTGTTGAATTGATTTACAACTAAATAATAAAATTATTGCGTCATTAACCCATTTAATATGTTACGTGTCTAATTAGCTTGGGTATGCATGATTCATTATTTGTTTGATTTTTCATATTATTATTGCTATTATTGTTACAATGATCGTTAAATGATATTATTGTTGTTATTTTATAAGTTAATATAGATCTTATCCACCTATAACATTAGTTAGGATAGGAATTAAAAGTCAAAACATTTGGTAATATTGAATAATAATTTAGACGGAAACTTAATTTTTTTTTAAAAAGAGGATTTTCATGTATAATAAAAAGTAATAATTACGAATAACTTCTTTGAAGAAAATTGTGCACAGTAGAAATTGAGACGAATAGTAAAAAGATGAAAAAATATATGTAGCCAAATAACTTAAATAGCTGCAACATTTAATCTTAAATAAATATATAATTTTCAATTAATATTACATATAATCGATAATCTTCCATCAAAATGTTAAAAGGAGAAATTTTGAATATAAAAAAAAAATCCCCAAAAGTCTACTATATATATATATATACATATAAAAAGTGATACAATTGAAGTAGACAAAAAAAAAAAAAAAAGTAGGCGTAGAGCAAATTATCTTTATTTATTTATTTTTCTTTATTAAGTGAGGTTAATAAAGATTATTATTATTTAGTCAAGAAATTTGGTGAGCTAAAATGAACGAAATACTCGTTTTGTCCGTCTTCATCAACAACAAACGCAGAGATCTGTACACAAATTGGTTTGATTTCTGTCTGCAAATCAAGCTTCCATGGATTCTTCAAGCTCCGAATCCTCCAATCCAGTTTCGCCGTATCAACTTCTCTTCACAGCGCTTTCTCTCATCCCCCTCTCCCACTTCCTCTCCGCGCTCTTCGTCGTCTTCCTCATCTTCCTCTACAATTTCTTCGAAATTCACTTCTTCCACGACTTCTTCCGTGCTTTCACCGGCGATCGCGTTTCCGTCGTTGCTTCCGATCCTGAGTTCTACCGATCCGTCGTTTCCAAGTGCCGGATTCTTCACGGCAGGTTTTGTTTCTTCTGGTTTCTGATTCCGATGCGTTTTTGCCGTTTTTTTGTTTCTGTTTCTTTACGGTTTTGATTTTGTTATGGATAGGTTTTCCTCGACGCCGTGGCTTTGTAGTCCTCATCTGCAGACGATTTTTCTTAGCATTATTGGGAGGTCTCCTCCTGTTTCGTACAAAAGGTTTGCGGTTACTGCTCAGTTTATCTTGTTTGCGTTTATGATTTTGTTTCTGAATGCTTTTTTTCTTTTTCTTTTAACAAAAGGAATGTGGGAGAATGGTTTGTGTTTGGGGTGAAGTGAATGATTAGGAAGGTAACCGTTACCTCTCTCTTTAGGGTGTGGACCGAAGGATTCCGTAAAACCATTACTTTTGGTCGAGGCTTATCATGGGGAATAAAATAGTAAGTAAGAGGGAATGAAAAGTGTAGGAAAAGGAGATTATGACGAGAATGAACAGTGATTATAAGGAGATGAATAGTGATTACGAGGGGAATTAATATTTGATTATGGGAGAATAATTTTCGATGGTCCAAACGTCGATAAGAGAATTATTCTCATTCTCCTTCCTCTAAACACCCAATAAAAAATATGAATAAAGGAAGAACAATTCTAGAATCTTCATTCTCCTGCTGAATGTGACTATGAATGACATGTGTGCTGATTTTCCTGAAGAATTAATATAAATGGAGAAGAGACTTCATAAAAACAAAAGTTTGGGCCCTGGAATGGATGTAGGTATACTCCAAATATGTAATGCCGTGGAGCGAAGCTTCAATTCCAAGTTTTATGTATATAGTATCATAAGCTTCTAATAATCCTAGAGAATCTTCTTGGCTTCTGCTTAGTTATGGTGTAATCGTAACCACCGATGTCTCACGCCCGCGAATGTGTGTTTTTAGTTTTCTTTTTTTTGTCCAACAACAAAAGAGAGTGGGAGATTTGAACCGTGATCCCTGAGTCATGAGTATCCGTATACTTATGGCAGTTTAGTTATTGTTTTTGATGGCCTGTGTGTTTTTAATTTGATTTTCTATTAATACTTTTCTTCCATCTCTATATAATTAGACCCATGCTTTTTTTCCCAGACAGTTATTCTGCGTACCAGATGGTGGAACGATTGCCTTGGATTGGCTAAGGAGTTATGATGGTAGGTTTCATCCATTACCTCATTAGTTAAGTTACGTTTTTTTTAAAAAAACCAAGTACGTTCTTACTTTCTCTGTTTTGTCTTTGGTCTCCGATCTCAGTAATGCATGCTGAAGGTGTGTTTCTGAATGATGAAAAATGAGATTTGCTTGTCGCTACAATCTCGGTTATGGATACTTCCCTAATTTTGTACCCTCTCGTGCAGTTAAATGTGATGGCTATGGCGTGAATGTTAGCCCTCCTCCTGACAATGAGAAAACACCAACGGTTATAATCATTCCTGGACTAACCAGTGATTCTACTGCAGCTGTAAGTCATTTTTCTAACTTGTGTATTGCCAATATTGTTTATTCTTATTGCCTGAATTTTCCAGTGGATTTTCGTTTCTTACTTCTTCTTTTTCCCCGGATGTATAAAACAGGGAAGAACTTTTATTTGAGAAGCCATTTTATGATTTCAATAATGGTTATTTTCTACAGACCATGCCAATTACACTCTTAACAGATAGCATATATTCCCATGAACAATAAAAGGATTATCAAACTATCACGGATTTTGAGTTCGAAATATCACGTGCATATTAGAGTTTTAGAGACAGGAAAATTCGTCATCATTTAAAAGGATACTATTAGTTCAACAACATGTTAGGAGGGGTGTAAGGACTCAAACTTTTAGCCTCATAGTCGAGAGTATATACCTAAACCAATTGAGCTGCACTCAAGTTGACTTAAAAGGCTACTGGTAGTAGTTATATATAAAAGGGTAGTTTCAATCAAATGAAATGTTTGATGTAACACATTTATGATCAAGAGACAAATTCTTCCGCATGAAAAATGTTTCATTAAATAGATAAAGTTCCTTTAACCAAAAAACTAAATAGATTAATTACAAGAATACTTATGACTATGGTGATGCGGCTGCCAACTTCAAACTAGACTCATCTATTCTAATTATTTCTTGATGTAGAATTTTATATTTAGCAGAATATGAAAAGGAATTATTGAAACTATGACAATGATGCATAACAATTCTTTTTCTTGTTACAACTACAATACTAACTCAAATTTTGAGTGAAAGAATAAATGATGATTTGTTTAAGCTATATATAGACTTGTTTCTGGTTGTTTGTGGGCTCATGAAAGTGTACTATTTCCACAGTACATCAAGCATTTGGCATTCCGGATAGCAAAACGTGGATGGAATGTTGTAGTGAGCAATCATCGTGGTCTTGGAGGCATATCACTAACTGTAAGATTTCTATTAAATTACACTGTAGGCATGGCTTTAACCTTCAAATAGAGACAACCACCAAGTGGTCAAAAGGACAATAAGAAATAGAGATGCTCACAGGGCGGGGCGGGGCTGGGGAATGTTCCCTGTCCCTGGCCGTGCCATCAAAATCAATTTTCGTCCCAGCAAAATTCATCATTTTTTTCACGGGGATTCACCGCCAGGGAATGGGTAGAGAGATTGGGTTCCCAGCGGAAAATTTGTCCACGTTTTTTTTCCTTCTACTTTTTTAATCTTAATTTTATAAACATTTTTTCAATAATATTTTTTAAATAGGTAACTTTTCATGGAAAAAATATGTATGATTTTTATTTAGATACTTAATTATTAAAGAATTTTTTTTATAAATAAAATAAAAAAGAATGTAAACACGAGGCGGGGATCGGGGATGGGGAATATTCCCAAGCCCAGACCTGTTTTTCTTGCGGGGAATATTCCCCCGCTCACTCCCCCATTCCCCGCCTAAATGGGGATTCATCGCCCCACAGGAAAAACGGCATCTCTTAAGAAACCAAAAAGTTGTAGGTTCATTCCATGGTGGTCACCTACTTAAGAATTAATTTCTTACGAGTTTCCTTGACATTCAAATGTTGTAAGATAAAAGGGTATGATCAATGAGAATAGTCGAGGTGCATGCAAACTGGTTTGGCCTCTCACGAATATAAAAAATGTGATAACCCTCAAATAGAGACGCTTGACATTATACCCAATTCAACGACGCCCATTTCACTCATTCTCAACTTATTTGATTTAATAGATAATTACAAATTAAACCTCTGTGATTTGGGTTTTTAAAATGATTTTGCACTTGTGAAGTTTGCAAATAGTTCATGAACTTACAAATTAAATGTGTTTTTGAAGTCGTTATTTAAAATCCGAGCATGATTTGCAAAATCACCAACTGAAATCACAAGGGCGAGATTTGAAAATTTCCCTTTATTCAATGGCTTTTTTATGTAGTGTGCATTCATTTGACATCTATTGCAAAATTTTCCAAACCTTAACATTTTAGGTTGCATCTTGTACTCCAAAGCATGTTTATATATAATTTAACGTGTATGGATTGAGAATTCTGCACGGATTTTTCTATGTTTAGGTTGCATCTCGAATTGTGCACCAATTTTTATATGTTTATATATATTTTAACGTATCCGATTAAGAATTCTTGGAGCATAGATACCCTTTCTTATATATCCAAAGCATGCATGAATTTATCATGTTTGCCGCACTGCATGGATGCTTATTACGAACTCCAGGCTTAATTAGCTAATAGCAAGTGTTTTTCTTATTGCTTCACATTCAGTCTTAAATTTTCAAAGAAAAATAAAAGCTCTATACTGGACCCCAAAGAACTTTACAAATTGAATGGCATGGAGGCATCGTTTTATTTCTTATAGGTGAGTGCGAACAAGCTAAAAGACGTCTTAAAAAGTTGTATTGCTATTGTATGCAATAACTTAGACTTGGGACGAAGAGAATCTACATGGAACCCATTCATTTGCTGTAATGTACAATTTGCTTGCTTTAGTTGCATATGGTGTGATTAAATAAGCGTTACTGAAAAAGCACCTTAGACCTAAAGGAAGAAGTGAAGAACAGAACATCCTCAGGGAATCGTAGCATGTTTTTTTTTAATTTTTTTTTTTTTTTGGAGAAAGGTAGCATGAGGTTGCAATGATATGATTCATATTATATATATTATGGATTCCTATATATTTGATATATCATACTTCTCTGAAATTTTGGTACCCCTTGGTCTTTGGTCAGTCTGAACGTGTCTATAATGCTGCATGGACAGAGGATATAAGGAGAGTGGTTGGCCATATTCATAGTCAACATCCAGAAGCCCCTCTGTTTATTGTTGGAACTAGTATTGGCGCAAACGTTCTGGTAAAAATATTTACCTCTGCAAGCACTTAATATTCATGTTTTCTTGACTGCATCGGATTTTATCTGAAGCCAGGAGACGTAGAAAAGTAGGATAGAGGCTCAAATTTGCATATAACTAGTTCTTTTGGATTGTCACTTAGTCGAAGAATATCACAGGTTAGAAACTGGAAAATTGTTTTGGGATCGATAGAAAAAGTTTTAAAATGGAATGTAAAAATCTTTATTCCATCTTCTTATCTAACTTTCAGATTATTTCGTAATCATGGTTATTAAGGCTTCATTTAGTGACGTTCTGGTTTTCTTTTATTATTTCTAGTTACCAATGTTTGAGAGAGATAAGTGTCTACCATCAACTATGACAATCGAAGAATTTATTGATGGGATAAACCAATGCTGAGTGATTTGTTCTTTACTCGTTTGTGGGGAGGACATTTTTTTGTTTTTGTTTTTGTTTTGAGATCTCATTGTGCCTTTAGGTGTTTTTGTTTTCTTGTTTTTGCTTCTCTTCTCCTTCAGAAGTCTCTTTCTGTATTCACCTTTAGGTACTCATAGTTTTCTCCTTTTTCATTTATCGTTGAAATGTTTCTTATTTAAAAAATAAAATAAAACCCCCCAAATTATGTATAAATTTGGAAATAACAAAAAGGTATAGAAACTGTGTTCTAGTTTCTTGATTTTTGCTCATGTTTAACAAAAAGGTTACGTTGTAATATATTCATTCTACATAGTTGGGAATTGATTCCTTAATAGATGATGCTCACACTAGATTAGCTTGGAGAAGTTGGTAAAATTAGTCTTATGCACAATTTTGCCTTTTTCTTTATCAACATGCCTGCTTTCTTCAGGTAAAATACCTTGGAGAGGATGGCGCTAATGTCCCTATTTGTGGCGCTGCTGCTATTTGCTCGCCTTGGGATCTTTTGGTGAGTATGCCAATTGTGTTCTGAATAACCATGTATGACTGGATTGATGTTTTAATGCATTATAGTTCTCTATGGAGTGAAGATTCTTCAACTTACAGCATGCGTTAAAGGTCATTTTCTTTTCCAATATAACCATCATGAATAAGCCTAATGATCAAAAGAGTTTTTGGAAACTAAGAGGTGACGAGTTCGATCGATGACCACCTATCTAAGAATTAATTTTCTATGAGTTTCTTTGATATCTAATTGTTGTTGAGTTAGGCCTGAGAGAATAGTCAAGGTGCACGTAAGCTGGCTCAAACAGATATCAAAATATAAAATCTCAATATTCTTACAGCAATTGAGCTATTTTGGTGGCATACTAGAAGTAGAACCCATCTAGTTTATTCTTCTAGTCATTTTCTGGGCTTTCATTTTACATCTTAATTATCTGAAATTAGATCCACGTTTGTTTCCACTAGTGGTGCTCGTTGATATTAGCATGTGTAGTGAGGCTGTTGAATGGATCTCAAGATCTGTTGATGGATATCCATTGCAACTCTTTTCTGTAACTGACTCTGACATGCGTCACTTTTTAGCAAAATTGAGACGCCCTCTGGAAACCTGTAACTCAATGCTAACACCCTTTTGGAGATTACAGTTTTTCCTTTTTAATCCCCAATGGGAGAACTTTCATAACTCACCATTAGGTGTTCAGAGTTCTTACTCCTTTATTTCAAAGAAGTTTGTTTCTCCACTCAAAAAAAGAAAAACTAACCATCTGGAAACTCGGTGGGCTGATATTAATTTACTTGTTTCAATTGTTCAATTTATTTTATAGTCATGACTCGGTGTATGTGTTAAACTCGTCACAATGTCAGTGTCATGGTAAGAGACCTTAGCTTCTAGTCTGTTTTTAATGGTCTAACACAATTCACATGCCGTTCCCTTCTGTAGATATGTGACAGGTTCATTAATCGCAGGCTTGTTCAGAGTTTTTATAATAAAGCTTTGGCTTACGGCTTACAAGGTTTTGCATTATTGTACGTCTAAAAATATTTTTAACTTCTATATGATTTTTTTTGTATCCATCGATACAGTGATGATGACTAAATTATATTTCCTGCAGGCATCAATCCAACTTGTCTCGACTTACGGAGTGGGAATCCATTAAGAAGGTCCTTGACTTTTTACATGTTCTTTATCATAGAAATATTTCTAAGTCGAGCATTTGAAACTTTTCCAGCTCTGATATGATCATCTTTTGATGGATACCCTTGTTGATGTCTCAACATAAGCTCGTCAGTTGAATATTAACTAAACTACGTATTTTATTGCCTGTCTTATAATAGAAAAAAAAACTTTTTCAATCTTGTTATCTATTATGCAAGGGGTAAATTTTCTTTTATCAATTTTTCTTCTTGTTTCATGGCAGTCACGTTCGGTTCGTGATTTTGACAACTATGCCACACGCGTCCTTGGAAATTTTGAGGTAGAACATGCCTTTTTACCATGAATACTTATTTTGACAGGATAATTTTAAATAACTATTTTAGAAAGAAAAAAAAACAGGAAACAGGTTTGAAGATAATTTTTTAAAAACTTTCAAGGCATAAAGTGGAAATAGAAACAATATTCAGTGTTTTTTTTTAATAACGGTTCATATATGTACCAACTATTTGGGTATAATTTGACCCTAGTGTTTTTTTTTAGTTCGTCAAAACTTTGGGGTTCGGGATTTGAACTTACGATCTCTGGTTGAGAATAAATGTCATTACTGCACATCTCACGTTGGCAATAAACCCCTTGTGTTTTTGCATCTTTGCAAATGCAAAAACATGTTTCCTTTCCCAGACCGTGGATGCATATTACAGGCACGCTACTAGTTCTGCCTACGTGGGAAATGTAGCAGTGCCACTTCTATGTATCAGTGCTTTGGATGATCCGTTGTGCACAAAAGAAGCCATTCCACTGGACGAGTGTAGGTAGGACTTATTCTTAGTTAATGCTCGTATACGCTTGTTTTTTTTTTTTTCTAAAAATTTATTTATTTATTTTTACATTAATGCTTTTCTATTCACCCTCTTTTTCTGTTGCCCGTATCTGATCCTGATGTTAAGATTTTTTTTTGTGAACATTTTCCAAACTTCCCATGTCCCCACTTGTTATTTGCTAAATAGCCCGTATGAACAGTATCTTCTTTATTTTCTGTTACCTACTTAATTGACTACTAATATATTGCGCCATCCGATGGTTTAGTGAAGAAAATGGTTATAAATTTTGTTTTTGCTAAAATAAATGCCAAGTTTTATACAGTACTAAACAGCTATAACGGCTGTTCTGATACAATACTTTCCTTATTTCATTTAATCTTATATCAATACTTAACACTTATTTCATTTGTGGGTTCAACAATTTGTACAAAGTTCAACAAGTGGTTACCAATATTAATGGGGAGGAAATGTCTTTGACTCTTTGTAGAAGTTCAAATGCATGACCTCTTACTCTGATACCAAATTATTTCGGGACCCAAAAATTTGATCTAATAGGTTTTGGAAAATTTAATCTTATATCACTTTTAACCACTAAAATTTTTCGAAAAGTATTTTAATAGGTTATGGAAAATTTAATCTTATATCAATTTTTGTTTTCAGAGCTGTTTAAAATTTGTTAACCAAGTTCAGGTTTGGTCTTGCCTTGTGGATGGATATCAATTTCATTTTTTTCTGAAAATATATCATTTGTCAGAAATTGAGAATACACTAAGATATTTTAAATAGTTTTCGTCAAAGCAATTTCACTGATATATATATTTTTTTGGTAAGGACTGAATTTTTCTTCTATAAAAGAAAATAGTTTCCAATTCTATAAATTCATTGTTTCCTCGCCTCTGTAAGCCCAGGTAAAGTTCATTGCTGTAACTTGCCTAATCCTATCTCTTTTGAAGTTTGGTTATTGTTTGATTATTTACAGGGCAAATAGAAACGTTGTTCTTGCAACGACAGCACATGGAGGACACCTAGCTTTCTATGAAGGAATGACTGCCAGCAGCCTGTGGTAATATATATATATGCTCCCATCTGTAAACAGTTCTTGGAAATAGGAATTTTGTGCTGTTCTCCAAATATAATGATAGTAGTAATGTAGCAGTAAAGAGGAAATGAGGTTAATTTAATATGATACCAGGTATTTTTTTGCAGATTTAGAAGTCTTGATCTTTTGCTTTTATTGTGGCTCAAGGCACTTGTTCGAGTATAAAATTGTAAAAAAATAGTGAATTACTGATACCTAGATGTCTGATAGATTAGATCTTATCTTGCAGCTCAACTTTTTGGAAAATTGGAATTAGAGTCATCTAATTGTGATTGATCATGTCAAATCATATTCTGTAGGTGGGCAAGAGCTGTTGATGAATTCCTTGGCGTCCTGCATTCCAGCCCATATGTTAGCGTAATAAAGCCGGTACAGTTACATGACTATTAAAAAATTACAGCATTTAGCGGTTAGGCACATTGAAAGATAATTCACGAATCATGAATGACCCAAATTGTCCAATCTATAACAAGGAGAAGCCCTAACATTGGGAAGGATGCTGGGGCTTTATAAATTAAACTTATGAGATGCTTGAACCAAAATATTTTGTCGGACCAAACAGAGGGAAAAAATGATGAGATCCAAGCGGCCATATCCCTTAGACAATCAGCATCCCTTACCAATTAAACAATGGGTTGCCCTCCTGAATCATCCAAGGGAATCTATAGGAATGACTTACGTCTTTCTGCATATACTTATCTACTAATAAGACCCACACTGCCCTCCCCAAGGGGTGGCACAGGTTGAAAACTTGAGTTTTGAAGGTGTGTTCCCCTCAAGATCTCAAGTTCGAGACTTATTTGTGACATTTATTTGTAGACATCTCTCGTGTCTCCATACCTTCCATGTCTCACGGTGCCTGGCCTAGGGACGGGCATGGTTAGCTCCAAGTTCTCAGTTTCAAAAAAAAAATAAAGACCCACACTGCTAGATTTTTCAATTCTTTCTGCTCTGTTCCTAACACAAGCCCATGGTTAGTTAGGAATTCATTTCAAAGCACCTGGTCCGTGTAAAATGCCAATTTTCAAATGAAAGTTTGACCAACAAAAGCACCAAAATATGTGCTGCACTAGAAAATGGAGTCTGGTCACCCACCATTAATAATTGGGGGTATTGGTGGTGATTTCAATGTTATTAAATCGGTCAAGTGAAAATCATCAGGTGGTTGCATTACTACAAGTGTGAGATAAGTCAACAACCTCAAATCTAAAATTGTTTCTCTTCCCCTCTGAGAGAAAGGGGTTTTCTTGTGGCAGGTTGGGAATGTGTGCCATTATGTGGGGCTCTGGAGAAGTGAAACGATAGAGTTTTTAGAGGGGTTGAAAGGTCTTGGGTTGAAGTGTGGTCCCTGGTTGAATTCTATATTTTTCTATGGGTTATAAGTTTTTTGTAGTTATTTATTAGGGGTGTTTGGGCCACAAAAAATGAAAATGATTATGGGTAGGATGAGAATACGGAGGAGAATTATCTTTGTTTGTGGTGAAGGTAATGATTATGTGGAAAATGATTAAGAATGATTAGGGGGAAATTATTATCTGTTTTTGAGGTGCAGAGAATGATTATGGAAAACAAAATAGTAAGTATGGGGAGAATGAGAAGTGATTATGAGGAGAATGAAATATGGTTATAGGGAGAATAAAAAATGTTCACGGAGGAAATGAGATTATGGGGAAATGATAATGATTATGAGGGGAAGAGAATTATTTCAATGAAAGCTGGGATCTTAAAAAAACTCATCTGAAATCTCTCTTTTCATGGTATTCTAGTTTCAAATAGCTGTTATATTTAGTCAAACATAACGGAATCGCCCATTTTCGATCTTGTTGACCTATTTTGCGCCTCAAACAAGTGGAATGCATCCACTTGAGATACTTCTTATAGATAGGCGCTTTCTCTTTGAAAACTTTTGGCTTTCCTATCCTTCTGGCTTCCATTTCAATGTAATCTGGCCTCATTCAGTGTGTACTTTCTTGCAGATGCAAAAGACAAATCAACCTACTCCGAGCTTTTCCTTCGATCAGGGTCCTTACGTGAGTGTTTCGGAAGATGGAATGGTGACTGCTGTAGGTGACGAGCAAATAGACGATACTGTGCAAGACATACCAAACCAGAAAACAACCGATGTTAGCACGAATGCTGAAGTCGTTTTGGACGAAGAAGAGGCCGACCATGGTAGGAAGGATGATTTCATCAAAGAAGAGGCTGACCAAGTTAGGAAAAATGACCAACCATGGCGCTATGAAGAGAAGGATACAACACTGGCCACAACTCCTGTAAGGAAATGCTTAGATTCTCTTGCACGCCGGAGTCGGAAATCAATTTGGCTGCTCGCTTACATTGCCATCATCACAACGTGGCCAATGGTGCGCCCGGCTCTCTCGTTACTATTTAAGAAGAGATTTAAAAGTCTCGCACCTGGAGGATCACGTAAAAGATAGAATTTGTTGTTAGCAAGTAAAATTGATATTCAGTTACCATTCAGTGGCAATAAAAATGGAGAAAACGATAGAATTCCTTTTATTGTAGTTTATTAGGGAGGAAGATATCTGAAATTGGTAATGTAACAATTGTTTGTCCAACTGCTCATGCACCGTGTACTGGTATTAAAGAAATAACATTGATCTCTGGTTACTCTATTTTGTTGTTTCTTTCATTTTATTTTCACCGAAGCTCGATCCATGTAACTTATTGTTCGACGGTTTCATACTCATCAATGAAAGTTTTGTTTCCTATCAAAAAAAAAAAAAAATCTAGCCATCAGCTTTAATGTTGTTGCTCAGCTAGTTTCATTCTATTCAGATGCCTTTGAACTATGTTGCTCCACGATTATTTTGTCACGATTCAGGGTCAGAGCATTTGGTGGGGCTCATGGGCAACACTCCCGATGTTATTGAGTTTATGTTTTCGTATTAGGCTTTTATGTATTTAGTCATATGTTGTAGTAAGATTTTATGATACTACATTATTGTAGTCTCATTTGACAAATGCTTGTACTTTCATCTACTTTATAGAAAAATTCTCTCCTCTGTCCGTGACGTAGTTGACACACTGTTAGCAAGCTACGTAAATCGTTGTGTTTTGTCTCAAGTTCTTTATTGTTGTTTCCATTTTCGTAACACTTTAATTTTAACCATTTGTGTTTTCAGTTCAGTCGAAATTTGTTGTATCCAAAGTTTTGGTTCTTTTCATTTTTTTTTAATGAAAAGTTTGTTTTTTGTTTATTCAGTTAAAATTTGCAGATGGAGTTTACATGTAGAGATGGATCGTAAAGTGATGTGGAAGGCAAGTAATGATATGCATTTAAGCTACACTGGGACATCTGACCTGCTTTACCAGAAAATCAAATATTTTGGCAGATTCAACAACTACAACTTAGTGAAAGAATCATAAGTTCCAAATTGATATTGCAGCCAAGGAGAGATGAAAAGTACTGGTAAGCTTTTAGCCACTCAAACATGTTGATTATTTGTAGAGAAAACTGCATGTAAGCATCATTAGTTTGGTATGTTAGAGATTTATATAGTGTTAAGTTAACCACGATGAATTGGTCTAGTGGCTAAGAAGGTTGGAAGTCACCTACTTAAAAATCTATTTCTTAGAAAACTAAATATTGGAAGGTCAAATAATTGTCTCGTAAGAATAGTCGAAGTGTGTGTACTCATAGGTATCAAAACAAAATTGTGTTCAAGAACCGAAAGGGTTGGTGACTTGATGGTTTCATTGTTTTGTGGTAATTCAGTTCAACACCATTGTTGTTACATGTTCGATCCTGGAAATTTAATTGAGAGTAGTTGTACTCTCTGTGTAGGGTTTGCGGTCTCCTCCGTCAATTTGTACTAAAAAAATAAAATAAAAAATATGTTCTAAGTATGAGCTCAATTTCTTTAGTGGTTGACTGGTCATTTTCTACCACCATCTCTCCCACACAATATGATGAGAGGATTTTTTTTTTGTCTTAACCTTGAAACAACAGTCATCCATTTCTCTCTCTTTACTTTTAAAGCTAAAGCAAAGAGCTCAATTCTCCCACCTAACCAATCATCAAATATACAAATATCCTCCCACACATCCTCAATGCACTTCAACTCTCCAAGCATGGAAGACCCTGCAATGCCTAATCCAAATCTTGGCTCCTCCGTCGACACCTCCCGCCCCTTTAGCTCCGTCAAAGAGGCCGTTGCAGTGTTCGGCGAGCGGCTTCTAGTTGGAGAAGCTTACTCGTCATCGCCAAAACCGTGTGCTCATGTCACATTTCCCGAACCAGGAGGATCGCGGGATCAGTCTATGCCAAGCTTTACAACCGAAGTAAAAGAAGAAAAAGAAGTTCTGGATAGCCTGAAGAAACTTGAGGCAGAACTGGAAGAGACCAAGCAAGAGTTGAGGTTGCTGAAGGAGAGGGAAGAAGATACAGAAGTGGCATTGGCATCATTGAATGCAGAGCTGCACAAGAACATGTCGAAGTTGGCCGAGGCCGAGGCAGCGGAAGCAGCAGCAGCAAAAGCCGTAGCGACGAGAAGAATTACGATGGGATCCGAGAATGGAAGGGTAGGGGAAGAAATGAAGAAATCAATGTCAAATGGGAAAGAGTCACCTTCATTAGCTCAAATATTGAGCTTTGGAGACAATATAGCCTATTTTGGAGGGAAAAGGGAAAAGAAAAAGATAAAGAAAAAACCAATAATTCCATTGGTTGGAGATTTATTGTTCAGGAAAAAAGGGTCTCTACTTTCATCTTTCAACTCCTTCAAATAAAAATCTTTCATTTGCCTTCTATTTCTAATGTGTAATGTAATATCACTTCTTTTTCTTCTTTCTCTTCTATTTTTTCGTATGAAATATGTTTCTCTTTTAAAATGAAAGTCGAATGAATTAGGTCTCGTTTGATAACCATTTGTTTTTTTTTAATTTAAGTTTATTTTTACTTAAACTTCCTGCAGCGTGCTTCATCTTTTCTATAATGTATTCAATTTCTACAATGCTAACCAAATTTCAAAAACAAACTTTTGGAAGTTACTTTTTTTTTCTCCAAATTTTGGTTTGATTTCTTAAAATATAAGTAAGATGTAGATATCCAATTAAGAAAAAACCTATAGTAAGATAGTTGTTGTTGGCTTAAATTTCAAAAACCAAAAATTAAAAAATGAAAAAAGAGTTATCAGACAGGGCTTTAGATTTTGAAACATGGATGGTTGGGATTTTAGCTCTAGCATTTATGATCTAATATCTAAAAGATTACAAATTAGAAACTTTCTACTAAAATTACGTGATGAATTTCTAACTCAATTGATGAATAAAAAAAATAAAGAAAAAAATTAATTTTTTATCCTAGATTTTAAATTTAGTTTTCGTTTGGTTTTTACATTTCAAAATAAAACAATTTTACTTTGACATTTTAATAATATTACTGCATTCAATTAAATAAGAGTAAAATATTGATTTTCATGATCTAACTTGTGACTGTAATGTTAAATTGGATTAGTATATAAAATCAACGTAACGAGGTGCGCGCAAATTGGTTCAGACAATCATAGATATAAAAAAAACATAAAACCAATGCAACTAATCATTTAAGTAATTAACCAAATATAGTTACAAATAAATATGAACAATAATTTTATAATTTATGAAAAATATTTAGTATTATGTGACTTTTTTTTTTTAGATTACAATAAGTAGGGTAGGAATTCGAACTCAAGAGCTCTTAATCATTGAATATTATATTAATACTCGTATTGACTACATAACTTAAATATTAATATTCAACAAGTTTATATATATACTATAACTTTGGAACGTGTCTTGCACGATAGATTTTTCCTCGCATGTGAGATTATATTTTTATTTATTAAAATACTTATAAATAATATATATATATATATATATATATAAATTTTAAATAAGTAAAATATTTATTATCTACTTTATTTAAAAATCTCATACAATGTAGTTCAAGATAAAAGTGAAATAAAAAGAAATATATACATATCATAATTTTTAAAGAAAATTATGAAATAAATTAAACTTATTTAAGAAATAAGTTTTCGTCACGCTAAAATCTTACTTTGTACACAATATATTTTTTTCATTCATTTATTATTTTAGTTTAATCTACGAACATCCAAGCCATCTTTTCATTAAAAAAAACCTCGAAACTATCATCTCTCTAAAATCTTAAAAATCATATTTGTGATTTCTTATTTCATCTTATATTTTATAAATAATAAAAAATAAAGAAAATATTGAAAAAAAATTTAAAAAAACTCATAAAATCTATTATCTACCTCTTCTACGAATTTTGATGAAACCTAAGTTTTTTAAATATTAATTTAAAACATAATATTATATTAAATCTACTGTTCTCTACAATAATAATAATGGTGTATAGATTTATATTTAAATTTTAAAAATATATAATTAGTAAAATTGATAAAATTTAAGTAAGTCCGCATGTCAAAATATGAGTCGTACTTCAATGACATCACGTATCACAGAATAAGCAACAAATTACATGTTAAGTCATATTTATTATAATAACAAATAATAATAATAATATGAAAAAAATAATAATTATAAAAAATTATCTTTCATTAATAGAAGAATGTGATAAACACTTCTTCAAAATTTTAAATACCCCATAACTTTAAAAGAAAATTATAAATTAAAGTTGAAGCATAAAATAAATAGAATTACACAAATAAAACATAATAAAAGTAAAAATAAATGAAGAAGAAAATGTTTTGTACAACGAATTAAATTGCACTAATGCTAAGACTCCCAACCCAAACAAAATCTGTACATCTATGCAAGAGAATAATTAGTAATTTAAATTTTGAAGAATAATAAATTTGTGATATTTATAGAAAAAGTTGGACCCCAAGATCTCCTTTAAATTTGAAAAAAAGACTCAATATCTTCATTTGATTTTATACTTATTTAGTTTGAAGATACTAAATTTTAATAATTAATAATAATAATGATAAGTCATAAAGATAAATATAAAGAATATTACGCAAATTTTCTTATCTTCTAACTTAATTTATGAGATTTGCTAAAATATATTATTTTCTCCATTATGAAAATCTAAATAATATTATAAATATATTTGCATTTTTTTTTTATATTTGAATAGAAGATTATGACTTGTTTGTAATTTAGGATGTGGCTTAAGAGTAAAATCGTTCAAAAATGATAAATTTATGTGGCATAATATGAGCAGTATTTTTTTTATTCTGCTTAATATATTTCACAGAACATAAATAATGAAAAGTTTTAGTGGTGAGGGGAGCAACCTATTTGTGTGCCTAAATTTTCCGGAGAAAAAAAAAAGAAAAAGAAAAAGATCGAAGATTGAAGGCGGCGAAGAACACCACAAGCTTCAAAGTTTACAGTGTTTGTTTGTTTGTTCGTTCGTTCCTTCGTTCGAATTTCCCCGCGTTTTTCAATCCTCGTTCTCTGAATTTACGCCTTCAATTCTCTAAATTTGTTCATCGATTCTCATCGGAATCATCTTTATTGCTGAAGAAGAAATCGCCGGTTGAAATCCAATATGCACGCCGCGGTGTTGAATTCCTCCACTTACACCGGAGCTTTGCAAACCCTAGAACCTCCGTCTTCTTCTCGTACCTTCAAGGTTCCGTTCGTTCCTCGCTTTTGCTCCTATTTTGTTCCTCAAAATCGAATTTATGAGTTTAATTTTGCGGTTTTTCTTTGTAGATCTCGAGCTTGATCTTTACTCAGCGCAGCCTTCTTTCGAGGAGATCGTCTCGTTCTATTCGAATCCGATTGCCGTCTATCCCACGCGGTCGAGGTACGATTTCTCTATCCCTTCTATTTGGGGTTGATTTCCATTTGTGCTACCAATCTCTTGAATTGTTCGCTGTTAGGGTTGATAGGCTGAATTGGCGCAATGACGACAATATAATCAATCTAAATGTCCAGAAATTCACACAAATATATATATATATATATATTCAAGACTTTTCCTAGTTCCAAATTAAATTGTGGGGTTTAAGAAATTATCAGGTTTAGGGAGGAGAAATTGACTCCAAATTTATACTACTATACAGAATATTGGCTACATCCAGTTCGTAGTTCTCTGCTACCAATAGAACCAGTTGCAGGTTCCACTAAATGTTAAGGAGAAATTACAAGAGTTTACAAACACTCGTCAATAGATAAAACTCTCTCATACCAAAAACACCCAAAAAGAAAAACTCAAAAAGCTCACACTATTCTTCTCTTTCTTTTTTTGATATCTGTGATTGTTCGGGTCAGTTTGCTCGCACCTCGAATATTATTCCGGAACATATTGTCCTACAACATTTGAATGTCATTAATTTCTTGTATTAAACTTTATTGCTTCTTAATTCCCCAAGTCTAGATAGTTTTTTTAAAAAACGTACATTAGAACTCGCTTAAAAAAAGTTCTTACTCTTCTTTTTCGTAACCAACAGGCAGGTAGGATGCAGTTTTTTTTTTCTTATTATTTTCAAACAAACCAAGTATGTGGTTGTAAAGCAAGAAGAGGACAATTAGAAAAGAGAAAAACTTGCCTCCTTATAACTAAGGAGGCAAGCCCTTCTTAATAGGTATGTGGCAGCCAGGTAATATATCATTTGTTTTTGCTCCACTATTCCTAACAAGGGTCGTATGGGGTTTGTTGCTGTTAGCCATGTTTTAAAAGGCGCGCGCCATTTGTTTTTGCTCCACTATTCCTAACAAGGGTCGTATGGGGTTTGTTGCTGTTAGCCATGTTTTAAAAGGCGCGCGCCTAGGCGCAAGGCGTACCTCTAGGGCCTCGCCCTGGAAAGGCGAGGCGCAGTTAATTAGAAGTGCGCCTTTTGGCGCCTTACATGAAGCCCCGGGTACTAAAAGGCGTGTGCCTTGTGGGCTTTTGTGTTTCCTTAGGGTTTTTTAGGGTTTATGCCTCGATTTTTTTTGTTTTTTTAGCGAGACCCTCGTACTAGTCATTCAAAACGCAACATAACTGATTCAAGACATTTCAATACCATAAATAACTTAATTTTTCAACTCACAAAGACAACATTCGCTTAAAATGAAAAAGGTTAATTGTTGAATCTTATGTATGTTTTGTATAGATTTTTAGTTAAATTTCATTTCTATTCATGGAATGAAGGTTAATAGTTAAATGTAATGTATGTTTTATATATTATTCTTGGTTAAAACTTCGTTTATATCTATGAAAATGTTTTTATTGTGTATACACACATATATAAAAAAAGATTTGTATTTTTTTTTATATAGTGCACCTTATGTAAGAAAACCCGTGCCTTTTAGTGCGCCTTGTACCTCAGGCCCTAGAGACCTATTGCGCCTTGAGCTTTTTAAAACACTGGTTGTTAGAACGAATGAAGAGGATGTATAATTTCATTTCAATTTCCTTTTTTCTTTTGAGGTTACCGATCTTTGTCATTTGTTTGGAACTTTGATGTTTACAGTTATAAGAGCTGTTGCGACTCCCAATTCAGCACTGGAATTGCCACTGACTGCAGAGAATGTTGAGAGTGTGTTGGATCAGGTTCGACCATATCTTATTGCAGATGGTGGAAATGTGGCATTACATGAAATAGATGGAAATGTTGTGCGGTTGAAGCTACAAGGAGCATGTGGCTCATGTCCGAGTTCTGTTATGACCATGCAGCTGGGAATTAAACAGCGTTTGATGGAGAAGATCCCTGAAATAGTTGCAGTGGAGTCAATAGCAGATGAAGAAACTGGATTGGAACTCAACAATGAGAATTTGGAGAAGGTAAATAAAAAGTTCACTTTCTATTAGGAGCATTTGTTCTATGATTTAGATGTAACTTAGTTTTGCCGACAAGATCATAGTTCAATTAGCATAAAGTAAAGACTAATGACTAAGAGGTCACATGTCCGAATCTCGTTACCCCAATTGTGTTAAACTCATAAATGTGAATCCTAATTTTTTTTTATTCAACAATATAACGGGTGGGAAATTTAAACTCATAACCTCAAATAACAGATACATCATATTAGTTGAGCGCAACTTTTGTTGGCTTGCGAATCCTAATCTCTAACTTAGGGAGATGCAACTTATAATGAAAGAGATTAGGATTCAGAATATACTTCATATGGCATATTTTACTCTCTTGGATACTCTTAATAAAAACAACACTGCTAGGCTGTTTGAAATATCAATGAAATGCATCGAATGTCTGCAGTGTCTCTTTTTTTTATAAATCATGAGTGTCCGGTTAGATTATGCCTTATGTAGCTCGACGATTCTTACAAGACAAGACAACTACTTGACTCTACTACATTTGATCAAAGAATTTTGTAGAAAATTAATTCTTAGGTAGGTGATCATCACGGACTGAATTATATTTCCTTTTTAAGGACTTTATGATTTCCTAGGCTCTTATGTGATCTTCTAACCCATGATGGTTCTGTGTCTCATTTTCTCATCCATGTGCTACTTGTGTGACTAGCTTGATTAGACCCTGCAGCAGTCATAGGCTAGAACCTAATATTGATTCAACATTAAATCGTTTGAATTTGCTTGTCATAATGTGAACCAATGGTTGTATAATTGAATCATTTTGGTAGGTTCTGTTTGGTATACTTCTTATTCTCCACATGTTGTCCACTTTTTCTAGTTGTAAAAAATGCACCCTTTTTATTTCATATTGGCTTATTTTGTTATATATTTTCCATCTCATCTCATCTCATCCTTGCATCCAAATAGGTTGGTATTCCTTGCCACTTAGATGGGTTGTAGTTCCATTGTTATTATTATCAATTCAATCTAACCATCATGGAGTGGTTTAGTGGTAAAAAAGGTCTTGGGGTGCATACGAGATAATGGGTTCAATCTATAGTAGTCACCTACCTAAAAAGTAATTTCAGGTTTCCTTGACATCTAAATGTTGTAAGGTCAGGTGGTATGTCCAGTGACATTAGTCGAGGTATCTACAAGCTGGCCCCAAAAAAAATTATCTAATCAATCTTGATGGAGATTACACTGCCTATATGAATTGAGGTTCATTCATGTTTGGACAATTATGAATGATTGAATGTTACTATTGCTTATTTTCTTCAGTGATGGCATAAATTTGATTTAGGCTAAGGTGAGTTTTGTTTGTGCCATTTTCTTAGGTACTCCAAGAGATAAGACCTTATCTTGTCGGGGCGGCGGGAGGATCTCTAGAACTTGTGGGCATCGAGGAGACAATAGTTAAAGTTCGGATCACAGGGCCAGCGGCCGGGGTCATGACAGTTCGTGTAGCCGTTACACAGAAGCTGCGAGAGAAGATACCAGCCATAGCAGCAGTTCAACTTTTGTCCTAATGAATTAGTGCATAGTTCGTTGTTCAGAACCTCGTCGACTTTGTGAAATATCTTTATTGTTGCTGGCGTTTTATTTATGCCTGAAAGTAGCCTCGTGAACAATTTTTTTACATTATTTCGCACCATCTGCTTTCTAATTGGGGGCTCCAATAATTTGGAAAATCTTATAAATCTCATTTCGATGGATTACAGTTAACTTAACTAAAGTGTTGAAAAAAGATTATATATATAATTCTCATGGATAATCCTACTGTTAGGACTGACTTAATTGATCTAGCTAATTAACTAGTGAAATGCTTTGACTTCTATGTTGAGTTTGTAGTTTCCTCCTCTAATTTATGCTCATAATATAGTTATGTTGAGTTTGTGATCTCCTCCAATTTCTAATCAAAATATAATAATAATAATAATAATATATAATGGACAATATATTCAATCAAGGTGTAAAAAAGACGTTTTACTTTGATTATTTATTTTTGAAACAAAAGGTAACCACGTCAATCTCTAGGTTAGGCATTGGGAGACATTGAATGAATAATGTCATAAGTGAATCTCGAACTTGAGACTTTGAAGAGAATATATCTTTAAAACCCAAGTCTTCAACCACTATACCACCCCTCGAAGACACTTATTTGGTCTATGATCCAAAGAAAGTTGGGAATTATTCACAACAATTATAAATATTTAAATTGTCCATATGATTGAATAAAAACTCATTCAACAAAAATTATTAACATAATTTATTAGGTTATATCAAATCATAAGAACAAAATTCAATGAATTCTTTAGTTGATATCCTACCAAATGTCTGATCTTGTTTATTCACTTTGAGCAACTAATTTCTTCCTTGATAAGTAGATCTAAGTTGTATCAAATTTGATTGAAGATAGAGGACTCAACCACAAGTTTTATGATTATTAATACATGAAGATATCAATTAAACTAGGCACACATTCATAAATATACAATGCATTTGAGACACATGGATTGGTTTTTTTTTAAAAAAACACATAAAAACCAAATGAAGGTTTCTTTGTGCCATTTTCTTAGGTACTCGAGATTCCTTGTTTACAAATATTGCAAATCTCATAATTTCTTCAAAGAGGTACAAATAATTAAGAAGGATCGTCAATCACAACATTACTTTAAAATATGAATTCTAATGAATGGACTAGCTTCTGTTTATGTATATATAATCCTTGCATTATAAAAGAAGATTAGACGAAGTACAAACAAAATTTGACGCCTTGACCTTTTCATTTCATCTGAGCGAAACGTCGAGGGCTTGTTTCGTTTTAAAGTTCTCAATGGCAGTGCAGTTTGATCACCGAATCCGCACCGGCAGTAAATAGCCATGGCTGTCTTGGGTGAAATTTGCAGTCCATAACTCCTGCATTTGAGATATAAACCAATGTGACAACATCAGTTTCTAGAATAATATCACTAAAAGAGAGTCATTTCATTGTTCAAAATACTAATTTCTTTCCACTATTTAAATTGAAAAAAGTTGCACAAACCAACTCAAAATTATGAAGTGTGTTACAACTTACAATCACATCCTTCGACATTTAATTTGATCTATCACAAATGTTATAATCACATCCTTAAAGTTGATTAGTCGTTTGTACTTTGTTAGGTGTTTTTTTGGAGAACAAGAAAATTGGAGCTTCCCTCCACTACATCCGAAGTAACCACGCCTATTCCTAGACCAGACACCAGGAAATATCGAAAGAATGGAGACACGGGAGGTGTCTACAAATTAATGTCACAAGTGAGTCTCCAACCTAGGACCTTGAAGCGAGCACACCTTCAGAATTCAAGTCTTCGACCACCGTGCCATCCTTTGGGGACACTTCGGTGTTGCAATCAATCCTTTAGAACTAATTACAATACTTAATAAAATTTAGAGAGCTGATTAATTAAATTAAAAGTTCAAAGAGTATGATTGTAATGAACTTCATAATTTAGGGGTAGTTTGCATAATTTTACGATTTAAGTTTTACGACTAGGCCTAAGAGTTGTCACGAGCATATAAGCTTATCTTAAGCAATAATAAACTTCCTCACCTCTTCCATTAGCGCTTGTGTGTCCTCTTAGTATTTCCAATGGTACAATAAGGGGATTCTGTGTAAGATCCGAATAAACCATCCCGTGAAAAACATACGCAGTGCAATCATCAGAGCAAGATGCAAACAACGGATATGATTGATGGAAGGCAACATTTGTGATATCTTTTGGATGGCAACTGCACAAATATTCCAAAACAAACGTAAGTTCCCAATTAAACCATATAAAATTATCGATAAATCAGTTTGGAATAAAAAAAAATAACTCAACAACATCTGGGAGTGGGAAGATTCTAACTCATGAACTCATGGCCCTTTGGTTGTTGGTATAGTTTAGGGTGAATTTAATTAATTCAACATTTTAACACTTCTCCTTATTTGTAGGCTTGAAGACTTGAAAAATGTCCCACGTGTAAAAATTAAGAAAATGACTTCACAAAGAGATATGAAAGCAAGAGCTTATAGCCAAATATATACATATGAGAAAACATAAGTGAGAGAAAGGTTAAAACTAATCTAATCTAATCTAATCTAAACAATTCCCAGGCTATTCCATTCTATCCTGCAAATAATAAAGCTAGGCTATGTGGAAACTTACCTGAGAACTTTGTAAGGTTGTGGTGAAAGGTCCATATCAAACCAACATAGTTTTCCATCTCTGCTCCCCACGATAACATTATCACCTACATAAATTATATAAAAATAAATAAATAAATCACTGCATAAACTCTTGAAGTACTATTTTTGAGTTGAAACCACTAGATAATGAGTCACCAATGAGGCTTTAACATAGATGATGTACCAGCTGGATGCACAGCAATAGAGGAAACTTCACGGAGTCCAGTTTCCAGCTTTTTGGTGAGCTTTTGCTTCACTAGATCATAAACACGAACATTCTTCTTTGTTGATACGAAGAAGATAGATCGTGTAGGATGAAAAACGGATGTAACAGGAAGCCCATGCAACTTGAATGGAATTTTTTGTGTCATCTTTCTAGACAGCTGGTGAATAAGAACGGATCTCGATTCGCGTAATACAAGTCAAGGAAAAATGTTGCTCTCTTAAATATACAAATGAAAATTGTAACCATTTCACCAAAAAACCAAGAAAATATCACGCAAAAGGACCTACTTGTCATGGCTCAGAAAAAAAAAACATCTTCGACAAGAACTATACCCAGAGTATGAGTTGGAGTGAGCATAAACTGACTGGACATTCACGGATTTCAAAAAAACTACACAAAAGATCAGATGAGTGTAAAGGCCTAAATCAACGAAGAACAAAGATAGTTTTAACTCTCAAAAAACCTTAACCGACTTCCTTTGGCGGGTACATAACATACTACGAAATCTAATCTTGCAATTTATTATTTATATAAAGGAGCAAGCACATCATAAGCAACACTCAACCTAATTGGAAAATATTTATTTCAAAAACCTTCTTTTTTTTTTGAAACAAGGATAACCACGCCCATCCCTAAGCCAGGCACCGAAAGACATTGAAAGAGTAATGTCACTTGTGAGTCTCGAACTTGGGGCCATCAGGAGAGCAGACCTCAAGGCTCAAGTCTTCAACCATTGTGCCACCCCCTTGGGGACATTATTTCAAAAAACTTAAAATCACAAAACTTGGAAAAACGTCTTGGAAAAAGGAAAGGATTGACGACTTCTATCAGCAGACAGATGTTATCACCCAAACTATAGGGTTAACAACTACAGAGCGCTATTTACAAATACATCAAAAGATTTTAAGAATACCAAGCCTTAACCGCACTTTACCATAGATGTACGACTACGGACACGTGCAACTCAAAGTCATTTATAAAACAAAGATGGCAAAGTTTCAAAACAAAATTAAATAGGATATCAGCTGGCATAACTGTTGAAAGGTAATCTCCTTTACGATGCCACTCAACTGAAGATACAGTCTGCAAACCACATAGAAAACACAATAAACTTCAGTACATTCCTCATTTAGAAAGAACCGTCCGGCTATGAGGAAAAATTCAAGTATCATAACATTAGCGAGAAAATGTAAATAGAAAGCACCTTAAAATGCCTCAATCTAATTCCCTCAATCTTATCGTCTTGAAGCCAGGTTGCAATTGGTGTCTTATCTGCGCATAGAATCATCACAAATTAGGACAACACTCAAACTGACTATGGCACTGAAATAAATCACTAAAGAACACTACCAGAATTATCTGTTGCAGGAAGTGTTTCAACATGGAGAAGATCCTTAACTTTTGCTTGAACCTCTCCATCCCCAAAACCCGTGTTTAAAAGCAATACGTCAGCACCCCTGCAGAGTGTTTACCGGTATAATAACATGAGGGATATCATAGTTTAAACATCTTGAAAATGATGGTATGATTAGTCTTACACAGCAGCAGCCAATATCGGAAGCTCAGACAAAGGATTCCAAGCAACATACTTCACAGCTTCCCCAACCTGCCATACTTTGAGACATCTACCTGTTTCGACTTCCCATATCCGAACGGTTCCATCCAATGAACCTTAACAAAGAAAAACATAAAATAACCCAAATAAAAAACAATTAGTCTAGCCATCCTCGTGAATGAAATAATTGAATCTCTAAGTTCATTATTCTCAATCTTACCTGAAGCAATCCATTGGCCGCTAGCTTCAGTTGAAATAGACATGACAGCATCCTTATGACCTCTATATTCAAGATAGCACGTAGTCGGATAAGGTTTAAGATCTTTCCGGCTTGGCAGCTTAGGCTTCAATGATTCAGGATCAATATTGAGCTGAAACATGAATGTTATGAAATATCAATGTATTTGTATAGTTTTTAATATATATTGGTGAGTGTCTGGGCTAGCTTGCATACATCCTGACTAATTTAACCGAACAACCACCTGACCCTATTATATTTGGTTGACAAGACACGTAAGATATTAAATTCTAGATAGGTGGCCACCATAGATTTAACTCATTCCCTCTTAATTTCCTAAAGTCTCTTGACCAATAGGTCAACCTATGATGGTTTGTATTTGTATAATTATTGAGTAAGAGTACTAGAATAATTATAGAATAACATCAAAACAGCCCAAATCTGGTGTAAGACCTAAGAATCAATAATAGGGTTAAGATTTTTTTTTTAAAGAAAATAGCAAATCTTCTTGATCATGTTTTGCTTACACGATTCTTCCGAACCCGAGCGCATAAGTACAGATCCAAACAACGTTCAAATACATCCTTAAGTGCATTGTCGTAGGCAGGTACACTTCTCATGGATGTAAACCTGATCATAAGAAATATTATATAAATCGATGGATGCACATAATTTTTTATTAAAAAAAAAAAAGATAGTTATATGATAACTATACAAGGAACATTACTATTATCTATTGGCTATATACAAAGCTTTATCACCTTCTAGGAATAAACTTTGGCCGATCTTCTTCATACATTAACTGGTAAGAGTTTATTTCTTCTTGGGTGGGGATATACTCCAGTGAAGGATTATATGATTCATCATGGCCTGTCAAAAACTAAGACACTTAGCATATGCCAAATCAAAGTGGTAAACACCTAAAAGTGTAGAAGACATTTAAAATAATACCTGGCAGTTTTGGTTTAGGTGCAGGAATGTAAGACAAACGTGTGGTCCTCTCAGTGGAGCCAGAATCATCACCCCACAAATGGTAAAAGCGCGGCTCTTCTTTGGGCTTGTCAAATTTAATATGTCCATTTCGAATTGCCCGAACTAATTGAACAACCTACAAAATTTACCAAAACCAGATATTGTAAAGCACAAAACATGGCACTAGTATGATCAGAGGTAACACACATTGGTATAACCAGATATATGGTGATGGTCCAACCATGAGAAAACATTTATTATTTGAGGGCATCTTGCAGACCAAAACAATAAAAACACCACTCTCTGGACAAAATTTGAAACCATTACCTTTTTAGCTTCCCATTTTGACCGGATAAAACGCCTCTTTGGTTCAGGTGCATTTGACAGTGGGTGCTTGGCGTCGTCATATTTAAACCAATCAACATAAGGCTGCAGTTGGGAAATGACAAAAAAAAAAAACAATAGATTAGGAAAAGTGTATCTTTGTGTGAGGAATGGGTTATCAAATAGCATGTAAACTGAAAAAATTGCACAGCTACAAACCGCATGTGGATCAAAGTCTGCATGTGGGGCCTTTCCTTTGAGCATTCTCCGTATTTGCTTCTCTTCTTCCTTTGTCAACTCTATTTCCTCATCGTTATATTCGTCATATAACTTGCGCCTAAGGGATGTGATAAGTTAACCAACTCAAGAAGTCACAAAGTAAACCTCAAATTCGATTTTTTTTTTTTTTGAAATAAGGGTAACCACGCCCGTCCCCAGGCCAGGCATTGGGAGACATCGAATGAGTAATGTCACAGGTGAGTATTGAACCTCGAACTTTGAGGGGAGCATACCTTCAAAGCCTAAATCTTCAACCACTATGCCACCCTTTGGGGGCCTCAAATTGGATTAATAAAAAAACTGAATATGTTTCAAAAAAACTAAAACAAGCTGAATGCACTAATTCAACACCAATCTACCATAAAGGATCCAGAATACTACATCTAAAAGTGGGAATTCCTTTTCAATATTCTTTTACTGAGAGAATAAATGGATAAGAATTTTTAACAGCAACAGCAGATTGATTATACGGGAAATGAAGCCCAAGTCCAATTCACTATTCTAGGATCGAGTTCTTGCCATAAAATGAAAACTGGCATGCTTTAGATGGAAGAAGCTTTCAATAGTGCTAAAGTAAAGTTGGATGGAGGTATCTCTAATCAGGACGTCGTAGTGAGTATTCTGGTGAAAAGGCTTGTCATGAAATGTTCAATACAAAATATTCAAATAAAAATACAAATATGATTTTTTGGCTTTCTCAATCACTTCCTCAAGCACTTCAAATCTTATCGGAGTGGCTTCATCCTCTTCGAAAGCTAATAATGCTTCTACTATTGAACCAAGGGGCACAAAGAGGCCTAATGCCTCATCTACGGAGTAAAAAACGTGAAGAGTCATTGACTTTACTTGGTGAGAAAGTGTGTATACTCGTTGATAGACATATCAACATCCTACAAGTTCCCCAATCCAAATATTGTTACTGAAACAATTCTGCTAAGATTGTTTAATATATGTGTAGCTGGCTAGTACATCTATAGTGTTATCATTTTTTTTTTAATTCAACAACAATGGACGGTAAGCGGATCTAAACAAGTGCCTTTCAGTTATAGGGACACACTTATGCCCGTTGAGCTATTGCTCTAGTTGGCATCCATAGTTATTATATACAATAGAAGATAAAACAGTTGGGGCATTACGCTTCTGAAACCAAGACAAAAGGAATTTTTAGGTAATTTCCTTGGCCACTCAAGACTACTCTAAATTACAAAAACATAAAATGATTAACATAAATAAAAAATTTCACATGGATGAAGATATCGAGGGAGTGAGATAAAAATTTATCTCAACAACCAAAAACTTACCAACTTTTTGAGTCATCGGCACTTGCCAGAAATGACTGCAATCTGTCTTCTCTTTCTTTCTTCAATATTTTCTTTCCAGATATGTCATATCCAATATGCTTCTCGTCTCTGTACCATTCCAAGGGAACATCTCCAATTGTGTTCCTAGGAGCTACCTGCACAATTAAAGTTGAAGGAGTTATGTTGCTGCATTGTAAAAGAAAACAAGAAACTTGTAATCATTTCACTGTGCAATCAAATTTACACACACCTCGTCCTCAGACGAATCACTTTCTTCAGCCACTTGATCAGGTAGGGGGTTGTCGGTCTCGTTTTCTTGGTCCTCCTCATCATTCTCTAATTCATCGGAGCCGCTAGCATCGGCAAGATCCTGCAATAGAGATTCTAAATAGCATTAAAAGTGATTTAGTCCATCAAAAAATACAGAAAATAACACCACTTTGCAAACAGAAGTATTAGGTAACGAAAAATGCAAAAGAAGGTTGAGTAACATGGAGAAAGAAGGCCAGAGAATCCAAGTATACAATTCGAATTAGTAAAGTATAACATTAGATCAATTGTATGAATTATTTTAATCTTCGCCAGAATCTAAAGTTTACACTACATTATTTTTCCTTTAGAAGAAAAACATGCAATTGCAATATACCTCATCTGCAGATCCACTTCCTGACAATTTGAGGTCTTCAAAATCATGTGAGACATCCTATAATCACAGAAGAAAATTTAGCCTACTTGATATAAGGGAGAAAAGAAACAAAGAATGACATAAAACATTGAATCATATCTCAAATATTTACATGTAACCATGAGGCACACATATTTGTATGTTACGATAATTCGTCAAAATCACATGAGCTAAAAATTGAAAATCTTCAAGAACTCAATAAATCAGACAATATCATCAGTTTTCCGAAACAAAATGCAATAGCATGAATGATTATTCCTACTCAATGTTTTCTGCTAACAAATCAAAAGTACGACCTAAAACTACGCCGAGAAGTGAAAGCAAATTAACCTCGTTGTTATCGGAGAGTGAACCAGAATCCGAATGTTCTTGTGATGGTGCTTCATCTGTGGCTGGAGCTTCTTGTTCTAAATGTAGTTCGGAACTGTTCTGCTCTTGCGCTTTGCTTTTGCTTTCATTGTCGTGGCTAAGCTTTTTCTTCCGTCCACGAACTGGCAGCGATTTCTTCCTCTCAACCTTCACCTTCATTACTTCCTTCACTCTGCAACAATGAGAAGTGAGAGAGAAGGTAAAGAAGCAAAAGAACCAGAGTTCGGTTTTACGTGGTTTAACAAGTACTCGATTCAGAGGTTGTGTTTACAACTTTGCTTTTAATGAAGAAACAACTACCGGCTGGAAACTCCGGCAGTGGACGGCGTCCGGCGAGGCGAATGAGATCTGTGACCGGAAAGGCGTCAAGATGGGCGTCGAATAGGACTAAGAACGGCGACCGGAGAGACGAGGCGACGGCGGCCGGCGATCAGGCAACTGGTGTGCGTGCAAACGAAGTTGTGAACGATGAAAGTTGAAACCCTTAAATATACGTGTGTATATAAACTGGTTCGGTTCGGGTTGAACAAAAAATTTCCTAAGTTGTGCCGAACCGAACCGGTCAGTTAAGAAATGATAAACCAACCCTAGTGTTTTTTTTTTTATTATTATTGATTTGGTTGGAATGCTTATAAAATTTATGTAACGGTAACCAATAATGCAACATAAGATCTTCGATACATATCTGAATATCCTAATCCTAAAGAAAGTGTTGGGAACAATGAGGAAAAAATGAGAATACCTAATGTGATTAATAATCCGTGCTTTAAGGTTTCGTTTAATAATTATTTTGTTTTTAATTTTTGTTTTTAAAATTTAAATTTATTTGGATATCTACATTTTACCTATATTCTTAAAAACCAAATCAAAATTTGGAAACAAAAAAAGTAGCTTCTAAATTTTTGTTTTTTTTTTAAATTTGGTTAGCATTCATCTACTTTTATCTTATGGAATGATGGATACATATTAAAAAAGATGGAACACTTGGTAAAAAAAATGAATAAAAATAAATTTAAATTTAAAAAATCAAAAACAAAAAATCAAATAGTTATTAAACAGAGTCTAAGTAAACGAAATGATTATAAAAATTTGTTACTTGTATTTGTGGTGCTGATATTAATTAGAGAGAACCTTTATTAATGGTAAGATGCATGAAGTGATTACAAAAAACTAATGATTAGAGATAATAAATAATGACTATGCAAATTTAAATAATGGTTGTGGAGAAAGAATTGTCGATGATCCAAATATGAATAAGAACATTTATTGGCATCTTTGGGTTAATATTCTTGACCCCAAGACACCAAAATAATAGACGTGAGAAATTAAAGTATATTATTCATCATGTTAACCTAATTTTAACACATAAACACTTGAGGTGGTATATTTTGTAAATTTATCAAAATATGCATGTGAGACTCAAACACTTGTAACTTCAAAAGAAAATCAAGGCATCTTCACCCATAAGTTATCAAATAACCCACATTACACTTTTATTTGTTAAGATAAACTCATGTTACGTCTAACCTAAGAAACAGTAATGTTCACTATATTTGGGTAATATAAGTACTATATAATGGCATCATAGTCACAAGTTGGTGGCGTGTTAATTTCATTATTTGGTGGTCAATCAGTTCAATACCACAGTCACATATTCGATCATGAAAATTGATATTTTGTTCTCGTTTATTTGAGAATAATTATATTTTGGTTTTTCTCCATCAATTTGTATTATGCTAGCACATAATGCACTGTTTTCTTACAATTTATGGGCACGATTTTTTTTCTTCACATTAAATAATACCCGATCGACTATTTGGTTCAACCATCCATTCAAGCTAAATTCGTGTTACCAAGTACACCACCTTTTTTGAAAAAAGGATACATGTATAAAAGAGAATGAAAAATATACCTCAAGAGGAGGGATTACGATAAATTTTTCCAAGTGGCAACAATAGTAGATATATCATAATGACTAAACAGACTTGATTTTAAGCATCATGATGCAACATAAATAATGATCTCGTCCCATAGTTGAAGAGCAGTGTTGATCTTGTAACCATCAATGAAGATTCTAGCGTTCTGCTCATTCCATAGCCACCATAAACAAGCTACAACCAAATTCTGCCTCAAAATCATCTTCACATAGTTGGTATTGGATTCCATAATGGGATGAAGAAAGGTCGCCAATTGTTGGAGATTATTCTCTCGAGGAAAAGTTATAGGGATTTGACTGCGAATAGTACTAGCATAATTGCAGCGCAAGAGCAAATGAGCCATTACAAAGAGGGCACCAATTGGGATTAAGAGCAGTAGTCGAATTTCTTCTTTGAAACATGTCAACAGTATTAAGCCCATTATAATAAGTGGTCCACAAAAAAACTTTTATCTTTTTAGGTATGTTTGTACACCATTACAAATATGTTTGTATCATTTTACCTTACAACCATTCTTTTTTTAGAATTGAATATTTGGATTAATTTGTGCAAACACACATCTATTCCTCCGAGAGACAATTTATCTCAGTATATCATATTTGATAAACTCTATAACTGTTATTATTCGACTATTAAATCAAATGGGGTCACTACCGTAATGGTTTAATTATTTTGTTGTAAACCAGTTCAAACCGGCGTCACATGTTCAATCTGAGAATCAATATTTGTTTCCTCTCCCACCATATGTACTAAAAAAAAATATTCGACTATTAGTAAATTATTAAAAAAAACTAATGTTTTTATTAATTCAGCTATTAGGAAGGGTGAATTTGAATATGTTGAAGTCAAAATTTGGTGTTCAAGATCCATGGTAAATTTTTATTTCGTTAAGATGAATTGCATGCAAAACGGAAAAGAAAATTGGACACCAATGAGGTGTGAGCAATGTCGGTTGTCACCCTCCGATGTCTAAGTCAGTCTATGTCAAAAAGTGAAGATGCCTGGTTTCTAGGTTTTGAGTAGCTTACCTTTTGTTAGGCCCAACCGAATATTTGTAGGTATGCAAGTTTTTTTGTGTAACTCTAGGAGTAAGATTTGAACTCTTGAACCGAGCCTATTTTTAGGTCTAACCACTTTCCATTAAGTTTTATTAGGTTTTGACTACAAATTTCACATGTAACAAAATCTACAACGAAGAGATATATTGATGAAGACGAATTAGTACTTATTGACGAACAAAAAAAACTAATATTTAAGTAGGAGTGAAATATGTTTGTAATTATGAAATAAATAATAATTATATAAACAAGATCGAGACCATTTGTGACTACATACAAAAAAACATTATAATCAAATAATGTGGAAGTGACTATAAATAGTTAATAAGCAGCTTCCTAACTACTTTTGCTAAAGGTTGTCCAAGGTACATTTATTTCTATAGTGCTCATACCTATGTTAGTTGCTCAATTTAATCACGAGACAAATATATATATATATATATATATATATATATATATATATATATTATAAAACAAGTATTTAAAATACAGTTGGTATGAAAAAAAAATAGATTATCTAAACCTTTTTTTTAGTTCAAATACAATCGAAGAAGTAGACTCGAATCTATAATTGTTGATTGTGAAGTATATAAATGTTGTCGAGTTATTAATCTCGTTGGTATTATTTAAATTTCTTGATTTGTGTGTAATTTGTATTTTAAATTAATAAATAAATAACCATTACAAATACTTTTAAAATAATATGCTCCATGGTTGATTCATCAGAGAACAATCACAATTTAAAATGAAAATACCTCCAACCACAAATATAATAGAAGTGACAAACAGTCGTTGATAAAAACTGTTGATATATCCATATACCTCTCTGTTTTTTTTTTTTTTTTTTAAACCTCTTCTGTTTATCTTATTTTACAAGTGGAAAAAAAAAATCAAATTATAAATTTTAAGAATAACTTAAAATCATGATAAAATCTAAAGAAAATTAGTTTCTCAAAAAAAAAATCTAAAGAAAATTAAAAGAAAAAAAGTCATAAGTGTTCAACTGTGCCTGTCTATAATAGGAAGGCTGCTGGCAAATAATTGATGAGTTTTTACTGCAAATTCTAAAAAATAAAAAAGTTTTAAATTTATAAATTTATCTTCCCAACCCTTTGGTTGTCTCTTTGTTCTCTCTACATGTCTAATAACTTTCTAATTTATTTATTTTTTTATAAAAATTGTTTGATAATTGCATGGAAAGTTTGAATTCTATGTATAATATATGAAACCCTACAATTCAAACTTTATACCTAAGAGACTTGTGAATGCGATTTTTTTTGGGAATTCAATGTACAAAAGGGAAACAAATTATTATATGGACGTAATTAAAATTTTGGAAAAATTTCAAATATGATAAAAGCCGATTCAATCAAGTAAACCAATGACTTCAATCAAACCTACAAAATTGATGATTTCAATAAAGTGAAATTGATAGTTTCAAACAAGTTAAACATCCAACAATTAAAATATGGATATTATAATTTGATATAAACCATAATTTTTCTTATATTTATGAAAATGAGTTGGATTTTTTATATTATATTATGAATAGCTCATTAAACCAAATCAAAGTTATCAATTATATCCGTAAGGGGCAACCAGCGGTGGAGGCTAAGGACTTCAAGACATGCTTTGTTGAGAGCGTTCGAGGTCGCTGGAAAATGCTTAAACTAAAATAACCTTCGAAGTATCCCGGTGAAATCTTGGTTTAAAAAAAAAACCGAAGTTATCAATTATGAGTTCGACTATTGTTAAGGAGGAAAATTTGAACCTATAACTTGTGAATCATTCAAATACATTAATGTCGTAATTCTACAATGATTTCAAATGACAATGATTGTTATTAAACCATTTAAACTAAATTACAAAGTTTAAATGAAACTTTTTGTATCGAAGGTTAGTGGCGAAAGTTATCTTGTTTGGTGTTAATTTATTTCAACTTCATTGTCAAGTTTTCAATACGGCATGTTTAGGCCACCGAGAACATTCCCTAGTAATCATATTTTAAAAAAATTATTATTATTATTATTATTATTATTATTTCCTTCTAACTATTTTTATTCTTTCTCCAACAACTTTTTATACATCACATCACTATTTTTCATTCTTATTATACTTTTATTTCATTTTTTTCCATAATCATTTCTTTTATCTTAAACACAATTAATCATTCCTCCCATAATTATTTCATTTTTTATTCTTTCCCTAATTCTCATTTTTCCATAATCATTACCATTTCCCTTCTCCCAAACACACATTTAATGACGCACACAATTTTTAATTAATGATACACACACATATATATAGTCTTCAATGAATATAATTTTCAATCAGTGTAGCAAGTAATGTTCAATTAATAGATAATAAATGACATAATTAAAATATGCAAAATACTGTCAAAATTTTACTATGAATGAAATATTTATGAAAGTCTCCAATAAGCAACCCAACGGTTAAGGTTAAGGATTTCAAAGCATACTTCCTTGAGATATCCCTGATTTAAGGCCGCTAAAGCGCTTAAACTAGAATACTCTTCGAAGTATTTCGGTGCCACAGTCTAACAATGACCCAGTAGTGCCCGCGAATATAGGGAAACGAAGCTCCAATTTCCGAATTAAAAAAAATTATAAAAAAATAGTATAATTAAAATATAGAACCAAAATTTGAATTCAAGTAATAAAATAATTTCAATGTTGATTCTATGATTACTGATTGGAGGAACATGCGTAGACCCAAGATTGATATCAACACAACTCTTCCGCTATTAGTCCAAATGCGAGTATTAGAGACCACAATTTTTTCAAAAAAACAAAAAATATTCAATAAATAAACAAATAAAATTCAAGCGAAAAATCTCTCCTTCTCTTTCTCTCTCATTTCGGCCCTTTCGATCCAAATCGAAGCAACGCCCACAGCTGTATCCAGGGCCGTTCTTCCAAGCACCGACATAGCCAAGAACCTTTCCAACACCCACAAATCCTAGTTTCTACCGCTCGTTTTTCAACATTCATGTTCAAATCCTCCATTTCGATCTATACCCATTTCCTCAAACCCCTTGATTCTCGTCCAGCGATGAACTAGCCGCTGATTTCTTCACCGATTCCTTGAGCTGCTGCTGCTGCTGCTACTTTCCCTCTTCAGCCATGGCGGCCGAGGCTCCCAGTTGGCACGAGGGTATGTCCTCGGACAACACCAAAGGCCTTGTGCTTGCTATTTCTTCCAGCTTCTTCATTGGTGGGAGCTTCATTGTCAAGAAGAAGGGATTGAAGAAAGCTGGTGCTTCAGGAATCAGAGCAGGTATGATTTTTATGCAATTGTAAGATGTGGGAGTTTTTTTTTGTAGGTTTGTGATTTTGGGGGTGTTTTATTTTGAATTTTTTGTTTGAATCGAAGTATGTTTTGATCTGATATGGAAATTTGGAGTTGATTTATTGTCTTTTTACAATCTGGGTTGGCGTCCAATGATGCTTTGATGCCGTCGATTTAAGTAGTTGGATTGAGTTACTGGAGATTTTCCTATATTGATCTGGATCGAGTACTTGTAATGAAACTGTTCAAGCTCAGTGACGCCAGTTTCCTTCTGTATTATGCGGCGACGAGTCATTTATAAAGGGTACTAAATCTAGAGTAAATTGTAAATTTGGTGCTTATGATTTTGACAACTAGAATTTTTTTCTTTTTTGAAAACCAGGAAATCGGAGATTCGCTCCCCTTTACCCGGGGCACCACTGATCTGTCCCTAGATCGTGGCACCGGGATAATTCGAAGGGTATTCTAGTTTAAGCACTTTCCATCGGCCTCGAACCAAGGATCTCTCAAGGAAGCATCCCTTGAAGTCCTTAGCCTCAACCGCTGGGTTGTCCCTTGGGGACCAAAATTTTGAAAACTAGATTTTAGTTCTTATGGTTTTCCCTATGGTATGAAGAATTAAAATTTAGTCCCTATGGTTTGATAAAGCCTACAAAATTGTTCATGTTGTATGTCCAAATTAAATACATGGAAGTTAGTTATTCATCTGTAAATGATGCGATTTTTTTCTTTGCAATCAATTACTTATCCATCCCGCCGTGTCATTGTTGATACGTGAATAGTTAATTTTCACATATTTAATTTGGTAGCGATTACAGACAACATTGACCATTTTTTAAGTTTTATCAAACTATAGGACTAAATTTTAATTATTCAAACTAGAGGGACTAAAATTTATTTTTATCTAAACCACATAGACTAAATTTTAGTTTTTAAAACTTAAGAATTAAACTCTAACTTTTTTCAAACCACAGGGACCATATTCAGCAAGTCGGCACACTCTTTTAAATTGTTGTATTTTGTTATTTTAGTAGTCCGTAATCTACGATGTAAGTTTGGGGAATGATTTGTTTTATTTTAGTTTTGTTCTAATTTTGCTGATTAATTTGGTACAGGAGATGGCGGATTTACTTACTTATACGAGCCATTGTGGTGGCTGGGCTTGATAACAAGTGAGTTCTAAACGTACTTTACAATTGGTTATTGATGTTTAAGAGTTCAATTGGGACAGTTTCTATACTTCCACGTGGCTGTCCCAAGGGGTGACATAGTGGTTGAAGACTTGGTCTTTGAGGGTATGCTCCCCTCAGGGTCCCAGGTTCAAGACTTAGCTGTAACATTACTCCTTCGATGTCTCCCGGTGCCTGGCATAGGGATGAGCGTGGTTACCCTTGTTTCAAAAAAAAAAACTTCCATGTGGCTAGGGGTGTTCACATTTTATCTGAAAACCGAACCGACCGAATCAACGTCGGTCGGTCGGTTTTTTGATAAGGTCGGTTGGAGTCGGTTAAATTAAATAATTAACCGACGGTCGGTCGGTCGGAGAATTTTCTAAAAAAAATAAATTATACGAGTAACATCCATGGTTTTCCAATGAAAAATATTTAGATTTGTTTTTTTTTTTAAAAAAAACCCCTTAACCGACCGACCCAACCGACCGACCATCGGTCGCAATTCTCGATTCAAATTTTTTTTCGGTTTTTATTATTAGAAAACCGATATGTCGTTTATTGATGTCGGTTTTCTCCAAAAAACAACCCCGACCGACTGACGAACACCCTACATGTGGCTAAAACATCTAAGAAGTAACTGATCTGAACTAGGAGCCTCATGGAAACATTGCTTCTCGAAATATCTGGTGTTCATAGTTTGTATGATGTTGAATTTTCTATGACAATTATTGACGTTAAGGATGTCGGTTGTCTTTTTAATTAATATGATCGTTATGGATTTTAACATGGCCTCCCGTGTCTCCATTCCTTTGGTGTCTCCTAGTGCCTTGCCTAGGGATGGGCATGGTTTCCCCGGGTATAGTGTGGAGTGAAGCTCCGATTTTCTGGTTTCCAAAAAAAGAAAAAACATGGCCTCAGTTAAAATTTTCAAAAGCAAGCTAGTTTTATGTACTAACTATCAACCAAATGAGTTCTTCACAGTTGTGTGACTTTGTTTTGAAAGTGAATTTGGATTTAGAACTGATGGTTCAGTATCTATTCAACAGTGACTGTTGGAGAAATTGCTAATTTTGTGGCATATGCATTTGCACCAGCCTTACTAGTCACTCCTCTCGGAGCTCTCAGCATAATAATCAGGCATGGCTCAGAGATTGCTTAAACTAAAAGTTTACTTTTGTTGACATCAATGCTAATTGTTTATCTTGTTTTACAGTGCTGTTCTTGCACATATCATTTTAGGGGAGAAGCTACATATTTTTGGGGTTCTTGGTTGTATTCTATGTGTGGTCGGTTCCACAACCATTGTTCTTCACGCTCCTCAAGAGCGGGAAATAGAATCGGTGACCGAAGTTTGGCAAATGGCAATGGAGCCAGGTACAGAGCATGCTACCTGGAGTCGGTTGTTTCATTTGAGTACATTATTTTCTTAGTTAAATTATGAATTTCATCTCTATGATTTGAACAAAATAGAATTCCGTCCCTACGGTACTAGTTAAAATTTAGTCTCTATGGTTTGATTAAACCTATTAAATAGTCTATGTCATTCGTATCGTAGGGAATTAAGCACGTGAAAGTTAGATATCCATGTGCCAATAATGATCGTGTGTGTGTTAAGTAGTTGATCGGATAAAACAATGGGTTGAGATTTGCAATTTATTCCACTTTTTTTTTAGAAAGTGCAACTAGATTTTTTTCCAATCAACTATTTAACCAACATCTTAACTAAATACAAAAAGGCCATCTCATTTACGCATGGATAGCTACGAGCTCCGGATTACAAATAACATAGACTATCTTTTAGGATTTTATCAAACAATACAATAGAGGCTTTTTAAAACTATAGGGACTAAACTCTAATTTTCTCCCAACTATTGGAATCAAACTGTAATTTAACCTATTTTCTTTTACTTAGTCTCGTGTTTGATGGAGTTAAAAAATTTACAGCAGTGAACTTTTTTCATGGCAGCTTTTCTTTTATATGCGACTCTGGTCATAACCTCTGCAATTGTACTTATATTCTACGTTATACCTCAATATGGCCAGACCCACATAATGGTTTATATTGGAGTTTGTTCCCTATTAGGTTCTTTATCGGTAAGTATACTATTCTTTCTTATATACCGATGATTATGTTTTCTTTTTTTATATTCTTTGTACATGGTTAGGAAAAAATTAATGTTCCATTACCATACAGGTTATGGGTGTTAAAGCTCTTGGAATTGCCATGAAGTTGACACTATCCGGAGTTAATCAGCTCGTTTATCCGCAAACTTGGATTTTCGCGATAATTGTAGCCACATTTTTGCTTACTCAGATGAATTATCTGAACAAGGTAACCATGCATTTGTTTTCCAGCTTCTCTTTGTCTCTCTCCTGTTTTCTGCTGCTATCTTATCTTTGAGATGCTTGTTCTCTTCATTCCCATTGTTGAACCTATGGGGGTTGTTTGTTTGTCCAATTTAAGGAGGATTTAGATTGAATATCTACTAACTACTCATTCAAACGAGCATTTGTAACTATTTGAAACAACTCATCATTTCTAACTATCAAAATAACTTCTCATTTCTAACCACTCATTTCTAGTCATTCATTTCTAACTACTCAAAATAACTCTTCATTTCTAACCACTCATTTCTAATCATTTATTTCTAACTACTCAAAGTAACTTATTTTTAACCACTCATTTCTAATTATTCATTTTTAACTATTCAAAATAACTCCTCATTTTAAATCTACATCCAAACAAGTATTGTCACTAACTCCTTTACAAAAAACTACATCCAAACAAGTTTTTAACCATAACCCTCCATAATAATCTACCTCCAAACGAGTTGTTACAAAAATCTCAATTTCTAACTACTCAAAATAACTCCTCATTCAAAACCTCATCCAAACATCTCAACAGAACTCAGCAGGAGAAAACCTTGCTGCTATACAATAAGAAATTCAGTAGTTTGACAGACAATCCATAAATATACTGCCACTCTTCATCCAACTTTTGGTTCACTCAACCTTGATATACATAAGTGTACCTCCCCCCACCCCCATTTTTGTAATCTCAAAAAAAGATACACAATTGTACCTATTTCAATTTGATAATTTAACACGAAAAATAAATGATTTATCAAGATTCGAGACTCTTTCGATATTTGTTTACCTTTTCTTCTCCTTCTCATTGCAGGCCCTTGACACATTTAACACTGCTGTTGTATCTCCCATATACTACGTGATGTTCACATCATTGACCATTTTGGCAAGTGTTATCATGTTTAAGGTATATTCATGATATGATCCTTTTTGCAATCCATTGGTAATTAATACAGTTAATAGGACAACAAGAATGTGTGATCCATATTAGTCAATAGAGTCCTTGAGAACTTTGAGAACTAAGAGCTTATGGGAGGTCCAAAAAAAGTTTAATACATAGTGGTCACCTATTTAGAAATTAATTTCATACAGATTTCTTGACAACTAAATGTGATAGGGTAGGGTTAGATCAGATGGTTATTCCATGAAAATAGTCAAAGTGAGTGTGAACTTGCACAAACACTCACATATATATAAAAAAAAAAAATCAAGAATGTGTAAAAAGTTATTTAATACCATATTAATTGATTTACGTTCTATTATTATCTGCAAAACAAAGAAGTATACAATATATTTATAATTCTTTAGACTGTCTTTAGTTTCATACAAAAACTGCTCTCCGCCTTGTGGTATTACTCATCGTAAGATGTCGATACTAACATCGACAAAAAATGCTTATTCACTTTCAGGATTGGGATAGGCAGAGCCCAACACAAGCTATCACAGGATTGTGTGGATTTGTGACCATTCTTTCAGGAACCTTTCTTCTTCACAAAACAAAAGACATGGTTGATGGTATGCTCTTTATATTATTATACTGAAACATTGACTGACAGTGTCAATTTTTTTTTTTATATTCGTGACTGTTCGAAATAGCTTGTGCGCACCTTTGACTATTGTGAATGGTGTCATTCTTAATTAGACATGACCTCTATCCACTGAGTTTTAGTTGTGAATGTCGACTGCTTTTACAGACCTGATCTTACTTTATTATCCGGTGCTCGGCTTTCAGGTTTATCAACACCGTTGCCCATACGACTTCCGAAGCACGTGGATGAGGATGGATATAATGGTTTGGAAGGCATACCTCTAAGACGGCAAGAATCCATGAGGTTGCCATGAATTAGTATGATGTTCTCTTTGAGTCTTCTCAATTTGGTCATATTCTTTAAAGAAAAAGCTGTTATAGAAGTGGGAAATGTTTTCGTTTGATTTTCTTTCCCTCTTCCCATTGTACCAGTAATTTTCTTTTTTTGGTAATTGCAGTTTCAGCAGTTACATTGTGCATACAAATTCTCACCCCATATATGAACATGATTGTAATTCTACAGCCAATATTTACTTATAGACTACTTCGAGAGATATCAAGCTCACATATTATGGGTTTGTTCAATGGCCATGATTTTTTTTTTTTTTTTGAGTTCGACGATAATTAAGGATTCGGGATTCGAATACATGACCTTTTGGTTCAAGTACACACATTATTGCTGCTCTCGGTGACATAAAAATATAAACATGTTTAAGTTTCAAATATAAAAAATAATTATTTTGCAAAAGATTTAATACTAAAAAGTCCACCTAAAATTTAAAATCTTTTTGGGTTTCTAGATTTTAGATTTTTTTGGTTTTTTGATTCATGGAGGATGATTTTTTTTTTCTCTCTCAATATTTAATCCAAATATGAAGAATATAATTTGTGATCACGTGACTTGTTCTCTTTTCTTTGTTGAAAAATAAAACCATAAGAAAAAAGTAGAATGGATAAAATTTGTGATTATGAAATTTATTCCGAGAGATTAACAAGATTATTTTGTAAAATTAAAATATTATTCTAGAGATAAAAAATCTCATTATCATTGATATTAATTATAAGATAAGCAAAATTACTTATCAAATGAATATTTAATAAATATTCAAAGATATTTTTTAAAAACGCAAAAGTAAATGAATATTTTATCTAAATATCTCATTAGAAAAAGGGTATATCAAACACCGATTATCATAATAAATTAATAATCCTCACCTGAAATAGAGTTTATCATACACGTGTTATAATAAATTAACCCTAAACAGACAGAAGTACCCCTTAGTGAAGCTAACGCCGTTGCAAATGCGTTTAAACGACGTCGTTTGACGACAGTAATCCTGGCGCGGCTATTATTATCGTTGCCGTCGATGTAAAGCGAGAACTGCTTAATCTCGAGTTCTTGACTAAATTCTTCGACCTTGAAGGAGCTGCGATTCCGCTGAATTGTTCTTCGCGTATCTGATTTTTCTCTACTTTTGCCAATGGATTCTGCTGAGCCATTGATTAAGGATCTAGGAGAAAAATTCAGAAGAGCTTCTCGGCTATGGCTTCAAGGTTTTGTCGACGCCTGTTGTCTTCATCGTGTCGTGATTCTCTGTCGCAGGTGCTAATCTCGGTTCTTCTATTTGTATTTTAAGCTTTACACTTTGATTTTCTATTTATGAGGTTGCTGGATTCGGAATCTATGAACAAGAATTGTTATGCTTTTTTCCCCTTATTTTGCGTTTGATTGAGGCGAATTCGCTTTCTCAAGTATTGTGGAATGTGCTTGATTTTTTTCGTTTGATACTTTTGTAATGTTATTTGAAAAATGATTTCAGGTCGAAAAAGCTTTTGATCCGAACGGGCCAGTGTTTTTTATTGAATGGTTTGATCTTCCTAGGAAGGTAATTCTACTAGTCTCTCTCTGTCCGTAGAATTTACTGTTGTTTCCACTTTTCCCGTATGAAATAAACAACCAATTTCCCTTGCTTGATCGATTCTTCTATTGTGTAATCGCTTTCGAAGAACTTTGTTGTGAATAATCAGAACAATGATCAAGAAATCACAGTGATTTACGTGCTTCACTAACTTTGAAACAAGAATACAAATGCTGGGTCGAAACAAGGCTGGAGTCTTAAGAGAGTTTATAGTGGCACTCTCCCTAATACAACATATGACCTAAGATAGTAACAAACTTATTAAACCATCAATTTAGTAAGATGTTGTAACAAATACAAATAGGATAACGCGGTCTAGTTTTTGTTAGGAATATGTACACTTTCGAGTTTCTATGTTCTTATTAGGATGAAGCTGTCTACTTTGAACTTAATTCAGTGAGAGGTTATTTTCAAATTCTATCAAAAGACTTATAGCCATGGGGAGTATTAAAATTATAAACTCATAAGTTTGTTTTCAATCTAACTGTAAACTCATTTCACGTTTGTCAATTTATGCATATATTTTCTTAATACTTATTATTATATTTCATAAGATAATTTAACCCAGTGTTGGATCATGGATTTATTAAAATTAAGTCTTGCCTCTTAGGCACTGGTCTAATCAAAATGATTTAGGTACCTACTTGTGGACTCTTGACTTAAAGTTTAGTTTTTCTTCCTCTCTCTAAGGGGGATCTCCACTTTCTTGTTTATCGTGGTCTATGGTTTAGTTCTTTTGCAATAGAAATTTATAATATATTGAAGGGACCTTAACTTTCTCGGGGATTATTTTTAGAGCTGGTCGTATGGCTATCATATTTTCTTTCATTATCCTCACACCTGTTCCCCATTACATTTAAGTATAATTCGAGTGTAGTTAGTTGCTATTTAAACCAACTTTTTGACATATCTCAAATTTGTATAAGCACTTTCCCTGTATCCTTCTTTTCAAGTTAAAACAATGAAACGACACATTGCTTAATTCTTTTTGCAGTCTATTTATCCTTAACTCAGTCGTCATCCCAACTCTACACTGGATATTACCTGATCAGCTATCGATGATAAATTCTCACAAGTTGGATGCATTTGGTGGTACTTTAAAATTATATTCCTTCTTACGTCTTGGACTGATACAACTTTTTTATGTAAGTACGTATTTGATGCCATGTTTTTTTTCTTTTACGAATAAGATGCCATATTTTTACTTGTGGAGCTAATGAAGAAGTTGTTTCTCCAGCATGCATCACTTATTATTAAATCTTCCAAACAATCATTGCTGTCAAAATTAATTGAAAAAGGCAAACCACATTTAAAATTACGCTTAAAACTTTCCTTTTCGCAAGTTCACTAGTATTCTTATTATGATTATAATATTTATGCTTCTAGGACAATTTCTTTGCTATTTCAATGTGGTTACGAACTATGATTATTGCACTCAACCATTTCATATGTAATGACGAAAACTTGATTCATTAGAGAACCGTGGATCACATATTTATTTATTTATTTATTTTGTGTTTGTTTCAATTTTTTTAATTAACTGATTGTTTGTTTGAATATTGCTTGCAGTTGTTCTGGTTTTATCCATTATACATTTTCAGCTTCATTCTGAGCAATATGTGGTATTTCTTTCCCTTCTATTTGTGTTTTATCTATTCAGCATCAACTTTAGTTTATGAGTTTTCAATTACTTGTGAACTCTTAGCCACATGGTTCCATGATTGAGTTTTTTACCTGCAAATTTTAGATATAACAATTCATTCATTAACTTTTACATTTAAATTTCTGACAAATGCCTGATACACTCGTTACTTCCAGATGGATAGTGTTCTATTGGTAGTTTTTTTAATGTGACTGTTTGTTTGGTCTGAATTTTCTAAAGGGTTTTTTTTTGGTCCAGGTACAATGACATTGCTAAACATGGCTTTGCTGCAATGGGACAATCTGAGCCAACTTCGGTGGACTCCTCAAGACAAAATGATGGTTCTTCAAATGCTGCTCAAACTGAAAAATCAATTGGATTGGGGAGGTAGGTTTTTAGCTTGGTCGTTGGTGACTTTCTTTGCTGCCTGTTTGATGCACTTATTTGCTTGATACTTGTTTGACCTAAATTTTTTCTCAGGGTTGTAATAGGAATAGGAGAGCAGCTATATTCATTACTTCTGATCAACTCCTTCTTCCTTGAGGTGTAAAAGCTTTGACATTTTATTTTCCCCTGATACTGTTATATTTGTTTGTTTATACTTGGTTTGGTTATGTATGATTTATCTTTCTCTTTTTATGGGCATTTTTAGAAGCTGAATTGCTAATTTGCAGTTATATACACACATTCACATTCATATTCTTCTACTTGTGTCCAAATTCTGAAAAATAGTCTTGTTTTGCAGGTCTTTGCTACAGGGTTCTTGCCTTTCGTGGGAAAGGCACTCAATTTTCTACTTCTTTCTTGGATGTATGCCTACTATTGTTTTGAGTATGTGGTGCTTTCTCTTATGACCTATGACTTGCATCAACTATTTACTTGGTTAACTATTCTATTAAATTCAATTCAATTTTCGAACTTGTTAGGTACAAGTGGAACCTATCAGAAGTGAGTCTTGATAGAAGGCTGGACTTTTTCGAGTCTAACTGGGCCTTCTTTGCTGGTTTTGGTGAGTCTCCTTGACTTGATCGGTTTATTTAGTTTTAGTTGCTACTTTTCTCTAGTTTTCAGTTGTCAAGATTAGTAAGGAAATTCTGTTGTTAAATTATGCTCCATATTTTGTCAAGGTTGATTATAAAGATTAGTTTGTTTTTTTTTGAAACATAAAGATTAGTCTGTTTTAGAGAGATAGCTTTGAGTTGGTTTGATAGGGTAAGTACTAAGCTAGTTAGGAATGGACTGAAATACTATAAATTGTTGTAGCCAATGGCTCCACTGGCTAAGACATAAGGTCAAATATTTGAATCTTCACCTTTCATTATTGAACTAAGAAAAATGTAGGTGAAGGGAAGGATAAAGAGAGAGGAGTTAAATGGTTTTGAGTACAAGCTTGGCTGAAGAGGTAGTGTCATTTTTTTTCTTTATTTTTGGCTTGTATCACTCCCCAAGTTAAGAAAACAAGTGGTATATATTGGTTCGTTGTAGTAACATTTAACTCTTTGGTAGACAATTTGTTACAAATGTACGGAGTTGTTATATAAGCAAATATGGAGAGGTATTGGATGGTGTTGAAATTTATTCTCCTTACGATTTGCTTTGACTTCTTATTTTCGTGTGTTTTTTTTTTACTTCTGTGCTTAACATAAGGCTCGTGGCTTTAACTAGTAATCAAAACTTGAGCTCATTTTTCTTTTTTGTCATAGTAGTGTTCCATAGTTGTGAATTGTGACAATACATTATACTTCTGAGAAGTTCGATCTATAACAGTTTAATGGTCTTTCCAGGTAGCCCATGCGTTCTTGCTATATTTTTCTTCTCACCACTTGTGAGCTATGGAGTAATGGCTATCCTATTTCCACTGGTAAATTGAATCATTTTTCTTTTCTCCCTCTCTTCACTCACACAAACCCATTTCCTCTTTCCTGAAATACTCACGGTTTTTGTGTTGCTTTTCACACCATATGCTTGTCAGTTCGTTCTCACAGCCACGGGCTCAGTCGCGGAGCAGGATATTTATTCACAGAAAACAACTTGGAAATGTGTAGGACTGGGGAGGCTTCCAATTTTCTATGCTGCAAATACATTATCGTAAGCTTTCTTCCCCCTAAATTTATATTTGCAAAATAGAACGATTTGCTGGGAACCTTCGAATTTATGATCAAATAATAATTTCTTGTGATCTGTATAGAATAGAAGTTAATTAAATGCGACTGAGGAATAATATTTTTAATGTCACACAACTGCTGCAAACATCTACTGTAATTCTAACGGTGGAAGTCCCCCGAGCAGTGGTGCTCTCCTCAAAGTCTCAGGTTCGAGATGCACCTGTGACATTAATTTGTAGTCATCTCCCGTATTTTCATTCATTTGATATCTCCCGGTGCGTGGACTAGGGACGGGCGTAGTTACCCTGAGTATAGTGGAGTGAAGCTCTGGTTTTCCGGTTCAAAAAAAAAAAATTGTAAGGATGAATAAACAGCAGCCGGTCTAAAAAATGGACAAAAAGAAAGAAACTCATCTTCAAGAAAGATCGTAGATGGAGGTTTATTTGGTGAGGTTATGACTTTCTGGTTTGTTGCATAAGCATTTATTGGAGGCTCTAAAGAAATTTATTAGAAGTACAACGAATTGTAAGGAGTAAACCACCAAGTTGGAAAACTTGAGCAACATTAACTATGAGATTTTTTGTTCTTTTTCGATTAGCCTGCCAATGTTTTTTGGCTTTCAGGATGAAGCTCTTGACTCTCTTCCCTCGTGAATCACAAGAAAAGATGCAGCAAAACAAGGAACTATAACAAGTCCGAGATTCTGGGCCGATGCGCATACGTTTTATGAACAGTAAGCTGAAATTCACTAGCCATTTCCTTCTATTCTGATTGTTTCCTGCATGTTCATTTATTTATCAAGCATCACTGCATGCTATAGTCTCTCAACTCCTAATCTTGTCTAATGGAGCAGAATCCCAGTGGATCAAGTCAGATGTTACCGATAAATTCTCCCTTATCCGTACATGAAACAATGTCATGGATGAAGATGAACCATATGCTGCCGGGTGGAATATCGAAAACGGCACATTCAGTGGGCGGATAGCTAAGAGTGTGCCATGCTCAGTGACAATTTAACGCTTGCCACTCTTTTGCGGTAACCTTGTAAATTATATAAATCATTTATTTGACACTATAAAAACTGTCGCAGCCCTTCATTTCACTTCACTGTGTAAATTATATAATTATGAATAGAATCACTTGTGGGGTACAGTTCAAAAGAATCGTTCTGAAATTTTCTGTCTTGACTTGATGGATTGAGCATTCGATTGTCATTAAGTTAGTAGTGGGAAGAAGATTCTCAGCATATTTGGAAAGAAGAAAAAGAGATTTCTTTTTTAGTACGACAATATTTTAGATTGGAGAATTCGAACCTACAACCTCTAGGTCGAATATATATATATATATCAATCATCGCTGGATTCCGACTTTTTTTAGAAATCGGGAAATCCGAACTTTGGTCCTCTATACCGAGACATCACTGGCTCGTGCATCAAAATATTTTGGAGGGCATTCTGAATTAAGCATTTCCATTCGAGGGAGTAGACTTCGAAGTCCGTAGTCTCAACCAACTGGACTGTTCCTCGAGGACAGGTTCTCACTCTTTTAACAAGAATAAGGAGTTTTTTCTCTTGATTTATTCCATCTTTTACATTGATTTGTTATCTTTGTTAACAGAAAAATCTGAGGGAGAAACTGGAAATTGGGGTTGGCATATAAACCCAGCTGGTGGTATATTCTTCCATTGGAGGGAAGCAAATAGTAAGTGTTTCCTCTCTGGTTGTAGAACATTTGAATGCTCATGCATACATGTCAGCATCTGACAATCAATATAGAAGTGGAAATGTTTTGGTGTGTTATTGACCACTCTCAACTAGTGCCAAATGACCATACTACCCCCCACTTATTGGACCTGAAGCGCGTAAGCTCCATATTTAATTCCCCCACCCGCTCCAGATGTTATTTTAATGTACTCTCCTGACCATTGCCCTATTACTACGGACACAGATCAATCATCTCCAACCCTTTTTTTTTTCTTTTTTCTTTTTTCCTGATCTTTTTTCAGATCGGCCAAGTTGAATTCAAAGGAATTACACTCAAAATTACCTTTGTCTTGATTGAAAATGTTTTTAGCCATTTAAAAGTAACCCTCCATAGGGTGGCGCAGTTGGTCGAATGGGGATTCGGATTTGAGACCCATTTGTGATGTTAATTTATATACACACCCCAACTATATCTTCATTCCTTCGATGTATATAATATTGCCACCGTTTAGCGAATGACCAATAGTGCTGCAGGCATATAGGAGTGGAACTCTGACTTTTAGTCTTCAAAGGGAAAAGAAAGAAACCTGCCATGAATTGTCTTAGGGGGTGTTTTGGCCACTAAGAATAAGGGAGAGAATGTGAATGAGAATGATTCTCCATGTTTGGGCTACCCGAAATCATTCTCCCCATAATCACACTTTTCAAAAATCACTTTTTTTATTCTCTCCCAACTACTTTTTATTCTCTCTCCAACAATTTTTCATACATCACATTATTATTTTACATTCGCATCATTTTCATTATTTTATATTTTTCATAATCATTACTTTTATCTCAAACAAAAAAGATTATTCTCCCCATAATCATTATCATCATTACCTTCACCCTAAACACAAATAACCATTACCTCTATAATCATTTTTCTCCTCATTACCATTCACCTCTTAATCATTACCATTCCCATTGCCCCAAACACATCTTTAGTGGTTTAGAAACAAGTTTGAACTACAATGCTCATCTACTTGGGATTAATATTTATTCTTGACAATTTATATTTAATGCAGTAAAGTTAAATCGATATTACATATGATATGTATGTAGATTAACTTGGACATTCACATATGTTAAAAAAATGATTCGCTTAAAAGCTCATTTTGAATAATTAAAAAAAAACTTTGGAGTAAGTTTGAATATGAAATAAATAACTTTAGTAATTTCAAATTCTTTCTTAAACATGCCCAAGTCACTTAATTTGGAATGGGTATAAACGGTCTTTTCTCATGAAAATTTTTATTTAGACCACAAAATTTGTCTCTCTCGGTTTTGGATATTATTTTTTTCTTTGAATGAAAGATTTGGAGATTCTTTGAGATCTTTCTTTGAACGTAACATGACATTTGTATCCAAAAAGAAAAATGACAAATATTCTTGTCAAAAAGAAAAGATATAGATATAAAAGATGAAAACAAATTGAGGGAGTGTGAACAAAATCTTAATATTTGAATAGATTTTTCTAATGCAAGATATTTGAAAGGGTTATTGGTTGATGAGAGAAATAATAATAATAATAATAATAATAATAATAATTTGGGTGTGGTGACAGCTGAATTGGACTGAAATGATGACTCCATTAAATTACAAATTGCCCATTTGGATTTATTCACCATATGCTGTAGCAATGCAAACCCAACTGAACACTTTTTGCCCATCTCCCCTTTTCTACTCTTACATTTATTTCTATACATTTCAAATCTTCTTTGTTTTTTTTCTTTAAAAAATTTGATGTGATAGAATACTTTTTTTCTTATAAAATAAAAATCAAGGACTAAAAATGTCACGCGCTATGTCGCACGTGCTACTCAACTAGTTTACCTTTTTTTTTTTTGCCCTGTTAAATAGTTTACTTATTTATGTATTTAATCATCAAAAGAATTCAATTCATTGCCTTAAAAAAATCAAATTCATAAAAACTAAAAGGCCAGTTAAAATATTTATCTCTTACCTAGTATGCGAAAACCTATTGTTTAAAAAAATTTAATAACCTAAATTAAAAGTTAATACTTGGAGTTTTTTTTTTAATAATAATTATTTTTAAACTTCTGTCTAATTAATTGTCTAATAAGTTCATTTTTTAATATTATGTTTAATAAATTCATAAATTATAAAAATATCTAATAATTCTTTGAATTTTAAAATTTTTTTTGTCTTTTTGAGGGGTTTTTTTTTTATAAAATAATAATTGAAGTTGAATCTTTTTATCTATTAAGGGCTGTTTGTTTGAAGGAGATATGAGGCTGTTGGGATGGAGCTGCTGTTCAACTCTCTCTTTTTTTTTTTCTTTTTTTAACTTTTGGTTTTGTGTGTCTTTTTGTTTACCCTTTCAATGATATATAATTACAATTCTCCAGAAATTTTGGAAAATAAATACTCTCAATTTATGTTTTTTTTTGTTGGATGCATTCATGTGGAATTGTGCATCATATGTATGCGTGTTATATGCACAGCATGCACCAGAAGATTCGAGATAACTTAACAATTACATGTTGTTAATTCAAAGTTTGCATCTAATCTAACCTTAGAACATCACCAAAAAAAAGTAAAAAAATTTGGTTCAAGAGGGATGGGATGGAAAAAAGGAGATGCTTTTTTTTTATGCAGTGAAGGTCAAAAAGTGAAAGAAAAACAACACATCTTAGCCAGAAAGAACATTTCTCTTTTGAGTTTTTTTTTTTTTCCTCTTCTTTTTTTTCAATGCATTTCTTGTACAATTAAAAAAAAAACAGTGAACAAATTCTAGTTAAAAAATATTTATAGAATAGAAATCTCCTCCTATACACAGTCTCACACTCACATGTACCTAATCTTCTTCCAACAAAACATTCTCAAACAAAACAAAACTCTTTTTTTTTAGTTCAACAAGATTTCTAAATCCATAAACTCTGGATCACAAACGCACACCATCATATAAATTGATCTGTGCTTCAATTGGCAAAAAAAAGAAAAAAAGAACTTCACCCATCATCTTCATCAAATATTAAAAAAAAAAAGAAAAAAATCTTACAAGAGATTTCCTAAGCATAATTAATAAAACATGGAAGAGAAAAAAAGGACCCCCACATGATAAATCCTTTGAATTTTCTTCTCCTTGAAAATGTGCATTAAAACTCCAACAATCTGTAGCTAGAATGTTGAATAGGAGCTAAGCAATTAAAGCTGTTTTTTCTTCTTTTCTTTTCTTTTCTTTTTGCTTTATACACAAAGAATAAAAGTGGGGGTTACTCAACTTGTTTGATTATTGTCATTGGGAACTGTTTGGATCTTCTTCATCCCCACTGTCAGCTGCATTGTCTTGATGCTGATGCTGATGCTGCTCAATTGAATGATGAGTATCTGAATTCATATTCAAACCCCCTCTTGAATATGCATTTAGTGCAGCCAATACTCCCAAATTTGACTCTGATACTCCTAATCCAAGATGCTGGCTAGCTTGTTGCTGCATTAACATGGAACCCAACTGCAATTGGCTTGCTCTTCCTGGTTGTTGAAATTCAGGGATGTTGAATCTTGGCATGAAATGTAATGGTGCTTGTAATGTGTTTGAGCTTGTTGAGAATGGCCACATTTGTGGTTCTAATTGACCACCCCCTTGTCCTGAATTCCCCACATTATTTCCCCCACTTGATCCTGTTGTCACTGGCAACATCCAAAACGCGTTGCCAGGCGCTCCGCTGTTCGGGGCTGGAGCAACCGCCCACATCGCAGTTGCGGGTCGGTGTAGTCCTGAAGAGGATGCTGGTTGTTGTTGTTGATGTTGATCGGTTTTGATTGTTTTGGGAGATCCAGTGCCGCCGCCGCTGCTTTCTCCTGGAGATTGTGTATCCTCTTTGAATAGATCCTCTCTGAAGCGTTTTCTCATATAGTTATCAGTTGAGTCTCCTTCGGCGTTACTCGGGAGTAGTTCCGCTACTTGATTCATCTGTTGTTGTTGTTGTTGCTGCTGCTGTTGTTGTTGTTGATGGTGGTGAAACCCTAGGAAAGCAGCGTGTGCAAAGCTTTCCTCGTAGACATGGGGATGGTGAGCGAGCGCCAAAGCGCCATGGAAAGAATGGGGAGCGGATTTGGAGGGAGGAGCGGAGAGGGTGGATACGCTGCTACGGAAGGAGATGTTCAAGGACGAGAAATTGGCAGGGATGGTACCGGTGCCCGTGGCAGCGATGATGGCAGGCTCGGCTTGTTGGAGAAGCCACTCGATGGTCTCGCCGTCGGACTTATGACCCAATTCTCTAGTCAACTGAAAAACCCTAGCTGCACAAGTAGCAGGCATACGGATGCGTCGACCACGTCCGTCGACTTTGGTATGTCGATCTTTGGTGGATCGCTTGACGGGGTTGGAAGTGGAGGCGGACCGCGGAGAAGGGTCCGTAGGGGTGTCGGATCGGGTAGCGATGACGAGGGAGGCATCGAGAGGAGGAGGAGGAGGAGATGAAGAAGAAGGAGGAGGAGTGAGGGAAACAAGAGTAGAGATGGAGCCCATGAAATTAGGTGGACCTGAACCTGGTGATCTGCCATGATCAAAAGGGGCCACATGAACTTGCTGCTGAGAAGGAGAAGAAGAAGAACAACAAGTTTGGGATTGGGATTGAGAAGTTGTATGTTTTTGATGATGAAGATTAGGAATGTTGTTGTTGGTATGTTGTTGTTGTTGCTGTTGCTGTTGCTGTTGCTGCTGCTGCTGCTTGTTGTTGCTTTGCTGCTGCATTTCTGTAAGTTTCATTTTGGTGGGGAAACCCCTTTGACTCTCTTTCTCTTTCTCTTTCTCTTTCTCTACTTCTTTTTATGTTTTATAATTCTTCTTTCTCTCTATTTCTCAACACCCACCATCCCCTTTTTTCTCTCTCTCTCATTACAATGTCAAAAAAGATAAAAGGGTTGGTTTTAAAGTTGTGAATTAATAAGTGAATCATCAAAGATTGTTTTGGTGATCAAGAGTGTTTTCAAAAAAACCAAATAAATTATGAATTTAGTCCATCATAATCATTTACTTAAAAATTAATTTTTTTTCAAAAAAAAATTATATATAGTCACTTTAAAAAAAATGATATTAATAATAATACTGTATTAGTAATATGTAATATTGCATGTAAATATTTTAAAATTTACCATAATTATTTGGTTTATGCTACAAAAAGTGTAAGGTATTGAAGGAAAAAAAATTAGGAGGGGTATGAAGTTAGAATTTTGTATGGGGTTTTATATGATTTTTCTCTCTCTCACTTTGAGGAGAGAAACAGAATAGTGACAGAAGCAGCAGCAGTGGGGGACCCTTTCTGCCATATTCAAACCACCAATATTACTAAGTAAACAAAAACAAAGTTTTATTATAAACAAATAAATAATAATAATAATAATAAAATGAAAAAAAAAAGGAGAGAGGTTGAGTCCACTCTCCTCTGCTGGGATCTCTCAACAGGAATGTCAATTGCTTTTTCTTTCCTTTCTTACATTTTCACCCTCTTTGCCTTTCTCTTTTCTTTTCTTTTTTTTTTTTAAATTTTTTATATTCTACTTTTTCTTTTCCTTTCCTCACACATTCTCATTCTTCATCCCATATTTAAAATGTAGGGAGATCTACCCTCTTTTAAAATATTTACATAAAATAACATCAATTGTGAACTTTGTTCCATTTTGATCGGGTAACTTTCAAAGAGATTTGTTTTGTTTTAGTTGTTGAACTTTCAAAAGTCTAATTTTAGTTTTTGTACTAAAAAAAACACTCAACAGTAATCTTATGATATAAATTTCAAGTTAATATTGTTCAAAATTGATTCAACAATGTTAATTATTTTAATACAAATGAAAGGCAAAATACAAACATATTTCTAATATTTATAGAGAAAGATGGTAAATTGTTTAACCATAGTATTTTTTAAACTTGAGAGGATCTAAATAGAACAAAATTTAAATTTCATAGGCTAAAATTGAACTTTTGAAATTTTAATGACTAAAACGAAATAAATCTTAAATTTCAAAGAGTATACTTGGACTTTTGAACCAAAATTAAACAAAAGTAAAAGTTCGTGGACCAAAATGATACATTACTCGTATATATTGCTAATCAATTACTATGATTTTATAATCAAAATATTATACCTAATTATAAATTATATATGAGTTAATTTTCTTATCACCCATTAACTTTAAATGAAGTTCCATGTTCACCACATAGTGTCAAAATTGGTATTCTAATTTTAAAAGGACATTTTAAGAATCGAGAAGATGTAACAAAATTTAAAATATATGAGTTACTCTTTTTATTCTCGATTTGAATTATTTTTCTATATTCCTTTGCTCTCCTTTCATAGGGGTATTTTTCGTCTTTTTGCAGTTTTCCATTATATTGATTCTCAATTCTGATACCATATGGCATTAGCAAAGAAACCCACTTTTTTTTTTTTTTTGGCCATTGCAAAACAAACCTAACACTCACCAAACACTCTTCCCTTTCTTCTATTCCTTTTTCTTTTTACCCCTTTGGGGACTTTCTCGTCATTTCCTTCCTTCTAGCTGCCCAAACGCAGGCTGATAAAGCTATCAGATGAACCAAAAAAATAAATAATAATAATAATAAATAAATAAAGCATCTAATGCTGTAGTCCGACAGCTCATCCCAATCGGATTCCACACTTTTAATTTTTCTTATATATATATATATATAAGAAAAATTATTTTAATTACTATGGTTAGAATATGGTTTTGAACCATACACTTTTCAATTTATTTATTTATAATTTAAAATTATTTTATTTTATTTACTAAATTCTAGTTCTATATTTTAATTACAATAATTTCTAAAAAATATTTCATACATGCTAAAATATAAAATATTTAATTGAATTAATGAAACTTAAAATTGATAGTTTTGAATTAATGATAGGTCTCATCTGATTAAAATCTATTAATTTCAAGTTTCATTCATTAACATTTATTAGTATCATTTGATTAAAGCATATGATTTTTAATTGTTTTACTTTATTAAGGTAGATCACAAACCCTAAAAAAGAATACTACTGTTTTCAAATAAATGAGAGTCAATTATCAATTTTCAAATTAAATTCGTAACCATGATATTGAAATTTGATAACCACCAAACAATGAAACTATCAATAAATATATTAATATCAATTGAACTATTACTTTTAATCGATTATTTTAAAATTGTTGTTATTTCTACCTATTATGATGATTAATTTCAAATTTCATTGAAAGTGTAGCAACAAAAGAAAGTAGATATTTAAAAGTATATGGATCTCAAACTATGATATTTTAATTTCATATTTTCTCTATCTCACTTGGGGCGCCCCTTTTGATATCTCCACCCTGCCCAATTCCAGAACGGCCGTGGGAGCGCTTTCCACATTGTGACTTTCATTTTCACTTAAAACAAATTAATCATAATATAAATGGAATATTATTGTTTTGTTCTTTTTTAGTACTGTTTTTCCTTTTAAAAAAAAAAAAAATTTAATAACTAGACAATGGATGTAATGTAACTCCATTCACATTAAATAATTCATCATGCCAGCTTAATTCCCAATTATGCCCCTACTTAATTCTCGATTTTCCCAATCTAATTTGTTAGCTTATGATTAAAAACTATATCATATGATAATCATGATCCACATTCTCTGTCGCAGTGGTTGATTAAAGTCTTACCACCCTTAATTGTTATAATCTCAAAAAAATGCGTGGAAATATTCTTCCTTTTCCAATAAATAAGGGAAAATATTACGAGTTTTTGAAATTATCAGGAAGTAGAAGATAAACTTCCCTAATTAAAAAAAAGGTTTTATTAATAGTCCAAATGTATATATTTGAATTAGCTAATAATGTTTGTTTGTTGAATTTATGGAGGGTATTTACTCATTATTTTAAGTATTTAAAACAATTCCTCATTTCAAACCACTCATTTTTTATAATTCATAATATTCGGTTTTAATAGTTTATTTATAAGTATTAAAAATAACTTATTTCAAATCAATCATTTTTTTAATTATTCCAAATGTCTATTAATTTCAAATCTATATACAAATAAGGTACATTTATATGGTCTCTAACTTTTCTTTAAAAAAAAAATCACATCTAAGTCATTACTTTGCTCCAACTTCTAATTTTTAAATATTCAAAATAACTTTTCAAACTAATTTTTCATCCAAAATCTCCGTAATAATTTATATATAAGAAATATTAGATGACATTAAATTTATTTAGAACGAATCCAAGAAGAAAAGTAGGTGTAGGGGCTTGTGAGCAAATAAAGGAAAATAGAGGGGTATGGATAAAAGTGGAAATAATAAAGTTTGTGTATTATTTGAGAACAGAACAGAGCAGCGTAAGATTTGCTGAAGCCTGAAAATTACTGTGCCTCTTTTTTACTGGATAAAGTATTCTGAAAATAACTGTTGAATTTATCATACCTTTGTGCTTTGTTTAGTCACATTTTGTCTTTATATTCCATGGGAACTTTTTAATATTCTACCTTATATTCAGTTCCACTAAATTCGATCATTCGATCGTCAATAAGAGCACGACTCTAACGACATCTTATACAACATTGTTGTTTTCCATGATTTATGATCATATAAGATTTAGATGTTAAGCAAATTGGTAAACTAATTTTTGCATAGACAATTATTATTAGTTGAACTCATTATTTCTTAATTTTTAAATATTTTTTAACCACTATGCTAACGTATGAGGTTCATAAACACGCATCTAATGCCGATTTAATTATACTAACTATGATACATTGAGTTGATGAATTATTTTTTATTATAAATTTCATCTCTTATAATTTAAAAAAATCAAAATATACACTATAATTTTAAATATCAAGATTATAATTTCATAAACCTTCAAAAATAGTTTTTGAGGATTATAAGTGAGATTTATTTTATAGTTTTAACTTTTAAAACAAAACTTTTTTTTTTTTGAATGTAAAACAAAGCTTTTAATCATTGACCAAATTTGTAATTTAACATAAATTTATTTATCAAATAACCAAGGTTTGAAATGTCGATATCTCAATTTTATAGAAATATGGATGGAAATAATGATAAAATATTGACGTGATAAAAGTTTTTGAAAAAAAAAAAAACCAAAACAAAAAACTAAAAAAATATTCACTTTCTATTTAAGTTATAATACTTATACAATATTATATTCACATTATGACACTAAATTTTATTTTTAAATTTTTAAAAATTATTTTATTGTGTACCATAAATAAAAATATCGGTTCATTCTTTATATAGATTACTAACTTATAAGAATAAGAAAACGTCATTGCAAATTTAGTATGATATCTATCACTTTCAGGTTCATTAAATTAACATTCATAGAGGGTGAAAGCAAATGTTTTTAAAGTTTATGGATTAGTGATGAATGTATTAATTTCATTTGAGTTTGGAATTGACCAAAGTAAAAAAAAAAAAAAACAGTAAAAAAGTAAAGTAAAAGAAAAGAAAAGTGCAGAATATATATATAAGAAAGAGGTTGTTGAAGAGTTGAAAGTTAAAAAGATTTGTGGTGAAAAATAAAAGTGTCAGAGACTGTGGGGCTGAAAGAATTGGAGTGGAGAGTAATTAATTGTAAGGTCTCTGTACTGAGTCTTGTCAAACAAAACACACACAGCATTCATATTTTCATATATTTTATTAATATTATTATTATATTTCAAAATTTAGGATTTTTCAAAAAATAAAAATAAAACAAACCTTGCAGATGCAGATCCCATCAATGATATTTTCAGTGCTGATCTTCATTTCTTTCTGTTCCCAGGCTTTTCCCTTTTTACCCTTCATTAATTTACTGATTTACAATTTATTACCAACATTTCTACTTTTGTTTTGGGATTTTCAGGTGCCTTTTGATTCAATTACTTTGGGAGGTGTTTGGATTAGGTTTTGGAGGGAGTTAAAAAAATTTGAGATAAGACATTTGGATGTAAATTTTTATGAAAGAATTGTACCAAAAACTTGTTTTAATATATATATATATTTTATAAAGGAGTTAGAAACAATAATTTGTTTGAATGTGTAAATTTGAAATTTAGAGTTATTTTGAGTAGTTAAAAATGAATGAATAGAAATGAGTGGTTAAAAATAAATTATTTTAAGCAGATAAAAATGAATGATTATAAATAAATGGTTATAAATGAAAAGTTAATTGAATGGTTAGAAATGAAAAAGTAGAAATAAGTAGTTAAAATTTATAAATTATAAATGGATAGTTAATTTTAGCCCTTATAAAATTTTTATAAAATCTTTTTTTTTTTGAGAAATTTTTTATGTGGTACTTCGAGCTCTCCTACTCATTTTTGTGCGATGAAATTTTACTCATAAAAAAAAAACTTTTCATGTTGTTGTGCTTGAAATATAGTTTTGTTGTGGTTCCTAATTTCCTTAAATATTACCATTTTAAATTCAAAATTCAATTTTTTTTTCCTTTCAAATTTTCATTTTCTCCATAAAATTTAAATTTTTATTTTTTATATATAAAAAATTAAAATTTGATTTTATTTCAATTAAGTTTCTATATTTTATTTTAAAATTTTATCCTTTTAGTCTCTGTATTGATTTTTTTATTATTATTTATGATTAAATTAGTAATTATTTAAAATTTACATTTTTTATCACTATAAAATTAATTTAAAATACTATGGATAGATCATAATTGTGTTTTTTAAAAATGAATTAACAAAAAAAGCAACACTAAGAACTAACAAATAGCGTTAATGATGAAAAATTAGAAATAAAAATGTAAACTTTACAATTTAGAGACTAAACTAGAGAATAATTTGTTTTTGAAAGAGAAACTAAATAAGGATGTAACATTTCATTTTGGAATTAAAAATTATGCTTAATCTTTCATTTTGGAATTCTGCCCACATTCAAACTTATTGATTAAAGGTTAACGACAACGATAGCTAACGAGATTAGTGTTCTATAAATCATAAAATCACGAGTTCAAATCTTTTAATCTTTAATTGTTCAACTAAAAAAAAAAAAGAAAACTTTTAGATTAAATTTATAATTAACTAAAGCAATATTTAATCATAAAAATCATCAATTAGTTTTTTAATGTGATAAAAATATTGCCTAATATTCTCCTTCATAGCTTTGATGTATCATTATGAATGATCAAATAAATCAATGTGAATGTATGGCCCTTTTTTAGGAAAAAGCTTATGTGTCCCTATCACTTCCACCCATTTCCTCTTCTATAATTATTTAAATGTATTCCTACCAAACTTTATTTACCCTTTCATATATTTAACCCCTATTTTCATTTTTATTAATTTTCTTTTTCTTTATTGGTTCTTCAAAATATCATTCATTTATCACCCCTACACAAATAATTGCCTTCTATTGTGGGCAATAAATTTCGGTGCCTTACATGTTTGTCACGTATTGGGTAATTGGTACTTCTTTGTTTGCATCATAGTAATGTGTCACGAGTATTTAAATTCGACGTAAAGTTTCATCCCAAAATTATTTGATAATAGTTAAATTAAGGGTGTTATAGCATCTTTATTCCTTTATTCAAATTGAGATCTTCAACATATCTTTAGAAATGTATAATATTGAGGTTCACTAATAGTTATCTCTAAAAATTTCACTATTAATTTTTGTTTAATAGAATACTGAATTAAGGTTGGAGATTCAAACACATGATCTTTTGGTTCATGGGCCACATTAATACCACTGAATCATTGCTCGTATTGGTAATACTCGTTTGAGCTTATTTAACTCGATTGTCATATTATATAATATGAAGTTCCAACTTAGCTCATAAAATTACGTGTATTAATGTGAGATTCTTTCTAAGATATAGATGCCCATCTTTAAAAAGGCAAATTGAGTTGAAGATTGTCATCTAACTCAAAATTTTAAAATAATGGTTATACTAAATTTAATTATAGCAACATCTCACTACTGTTTACTTAATTTGAAAATTTAAAAATGTATTTAAAAAAAAAAGGAATTATATTTTACTTACGCTTAATTATCGAAGAGCTCGACAAGATTTTAGAAGAGCAATAATTCTAGATAGTTTACGTCCTTGATTGTGGGGAGTGATAATTAATTCGAAAACCTGTCAATTTTCATCAACAAATTAAAGAACACATGTCTCGGATTTCCAAAGTTACTATTCTAACAAAAATAAATTGAGAGACAAGTATGAATTCTCGAGATTAAATTTGAGATTAAACTCATGATTATAATGTTGACGTGAATTTTTACTAAATAATGAAGTTATCAGCCATCCTCCATTTTGGTATAATTATTTTTAACTTTGTAGTTATGGTTGCACAAATTACTATTGAAGATGAGCTCAAATAACTAGGAAGGGTGCTCTAGAATTTATTAAGTATTAATAATAAATAAACTAACAAATAAACAGTTTATGTAAGTAGTCTGGTTCACCAGCTCATTAATTTATGGGTGATTTTGCTTTTTTCAAAAAAATTATGGGTGATTTAGTAACTTATTTACTAACTTACTCAACTACTTTGTAAGGAATCTATGACAATGTTCAAATAAAAGTTAACAAATTAAAGGTAAATTTGATGATTGTGCAAACGCTTACAAGAATTGAATTTCAAATCATCATTTTTTAATAGTAATCAAGATAGCTTAAATGGGGGATTTTAAAATTTTCAAACTTTTTTTTTAATATTTTCCAAATTCAAATATTGTAATCTTAGATCTACATAAGATGGAAATCTCAGATTTTTATTTCTTGAGTTGAACAAAAGGTAAATGTGAGAATTGACTATTGTGACATCTAATTTAGCTTTTAAAAAAAATATAAAGTAGGATACATAATAACATCATGTAAAGTCGAGCTTTTATTCAACAATAATAAATAAGGTTGATTATGATTAGATTAATTGTAATCCAATTCAACTTTATGCTCATAGATTCGATTATAAAAATAGATATTTAACTCAAATCTTATTTTAAAGTAGTACACCTTTTTTGTAGTATTTGTAATCTTTCTTTCTAATTTGAATGAAAAAAACAAGAAAAAAAATCAAGATTTTAAACCATCTCATAAATCGTTTTTTAATTAAAAACAAGACAAATATAGAAACAAAATAAACGTAGGGAATAAATTAAAGTAACATAGTGCACGAAAAGATGCCATGCCGATAGAGACGGAAATTATGTAATGGTCAAAATCACATTTACTTATTTACAACCTAAAGTTTAAAGTCATGTAATCATTGATTTCGCTCTTAAAACAAAACCTTAAATTTTACCGCCTTAATTTGGCTAAAAAGTGATTTCATTCATGCTATCATTTATGAACTTTATTTGATCGTTTGATAAGATTAATAAAATCTTTTTTTTTAAGAAAACAAATCATTGTTTTTATAAAATTTTATCATCGGTTGATATGTAAAATTATACATAGGCATAAGATTGTAGTTTAAAAAAATGATGAAAGATGGAAGAGAGACAAATAATTTAGAAGTGAGAAAAAATTTATCTGACTAAAAGAACCATTTTTTAACTTTCTTAATAGTCTAGGGACCAAAATTGGATTAAAAAACAAAATTGAAGAACCAAAATTAGACAAAAAGTTAAGTCAAGGACCAAAATTAGATATTTCAAAATTGATGGGCTAAAATAGTATTTTAACCTTTAATTTAAGAAGGAAAAGTGTAAAATTTGATAAGTATTTTTTATTTGATAGCGTTAGATTAACTTGGATACATCTCAATTATTTTTATGTGACATACTAATTAATTTTACAATATTTTTTTAGTACAAATTGGAGGAAGGATGACCAACAAACTTTACATAGAAGCATAAGTACTCTTAAGTAATATGAGAATCGAATATCGATTTCCTAGCCTTAACTCGTCACCGTAGAATTGAAATAAATTAATACTAAACAAGATAAGCAACTGCACCACTAATTATCGATAATTTTACAACATTTAAATATATATATAAAAAGTTTACCCAAAATTAATTTGCACCTATATAAACTTTGGCTGCCATCTATAAGCTTATTACAAAAAAGATAATTGTACTGGTTGAACTCTTTCAAAGTTATTATAAAAATAATTATTTTAGAAATATTTATTTTCATACTTATTAATACATTTTAATACTATATTATAAAAAAAGTTAATATAGTATTATAAATATGGATTAATATCGATATTATATGAATATATTTATTCATTAACATAAATAACTATATTTGCTCTTTTTTTAAAAAAATCAAATGAATTTATAACTACTTTATAGATTTCAATAATCTTCTTAGTTTTTGTTTTAAGAAAATTGATAAGTTAATTACCATTTTGGAGGGTCCCAATCATAAATCATATATTCATAGATCTTCGTCATTGGGCGGTTCGTTTTTGGAAGGTGGGACCCACAAACCAATGAAATGATTGCAATTCTCGCACGTGTATCTCGCATGATTTCATCATTTCTCTTTAATTCCACTCCAATCAATCACTTCCTTTTCTCTAACATTATTTACTCCGAACCAGCCGCCTTTGATTTTGCAAACGTCTAAGGCCCAATTACTCCTATTGGGCTTTCTTTATCTGACTATGTTGGGCCTGAGCCCATCTTTGTTTCATTCTTGCTATCCGGGTTGTGGGCTTTAGTCTTTCACGTATTGGGCTGACTGGGCTTTCATGCCCCCCTTCGATCTCCAAACAAAACCCAACATTTAAAATTGGGTCAACTACATTGACTAGATTTAATAAATTTATTAAGAAAATAATTAAAATTATTTTGACTTTAAATTAATGTCTAATTTTAGTTTTTGGAAATAAAAAAAAATAAAATAAATGATAATGGATGATTCTATCTTTCTTTTGATTTTATTTTCTTAAATAAATGTTATTTAAAATTAGATTCTCTAGTAACAACCTACAATTATTAAAAAATAATAAGAATTTCTTTTGATCAAAATAATTAACTTTTTAAATAATAATACTCGAAAATTAAACAGAAAAATGTTAGATATTATTTTTTTAAAAAAATTTAAAACTGGACGATGGTTTAAAAATTCTGCAAATATTTTAGGTATATCTACCTACATTCCCATACTTTTTAGGATGTTAATGCTTTATAATACGATTTGGAATTAAAAAAAAAAGGATGACGCACCTATCATGTGCCAAATTTTCCATTATTGAAAAAAAAAAAAACGTACACATTGAGTCTTGCAAAAATCCCAACTTTTTTTTTTTGAAAATAAAATCACAAATTTTTTAATATCATAAAAAATAGTTTGATACCATTTTTAAATTTAAAAACTAGATACAATGATTTGAAAGTCTATTAATATATTAGACTACACTTTTATTATATATGCTATTGAATGTCTTTCTCATGTGGTATAACTCCTTACATATAAGAATTCAACAAATATCTTATGGGTCATTGTTTAGTTGTAAACTAATTCAACTAGCGTTCGATTTCGAAAATAGATATTTATTTCCCTCCACCAATATATACTAAAAAAGCAAATAATTTAATAGATTATTTACGTAAATAATACGATATTTAATAACATATAATTTTGAAGTATGGAAGGATTAAATTCTCCATCCTCCACCTATTTTGATTTTTTTTTTTTTGAAAATACCTATTTGGAATTAGTGATGCAATAAAAGTGAAAATAATTTTAGCAAACTTAAAGAAACACTTGCAACTAATTCCCTTAAAATGTAGGTTTTCTGGTGGGTTTCAATGCCCTCCCTTCAGCTTCTAAACAAACTCACCTAAGACATTGAAAATTTCAGAAATTATAATTTTCAAACCCTAAGAGTTAGATAGATCATATTCCAAAATTATTCAAGCAATAATTGAAAATCCCATTTATTCACTACGCTATTATATAACTAGCCTTGGTTTATATAAAATAATAATTTTTAAAAATATTATTGAAATTCAATGGTCCATTTAAATTGGAAAACTCCACTCCACGCCAGCCCGTGATTTGTAAAATAGAAGCATAGGTATATATAGGAAGCTAATTGAATTTGCCAAATGTTCAAAAAAAAAAAAAAAATGCCAACTCTTGCTAAACGAATGACGTGGACCTTTTTAAAAACATTAAAAATATGTGCATATATATGCAAATACGTAGATATAAGCAAATGTGTTTACAAAATACATAAATAAATCGTGAACATGAGAAATGTTAAATATATGTAAATCTATGGCTAAAACATATTTTCTTTTGGTTGACTTATTATGGATCGTATTCCCTCCTAATAAGAGCTCGAAAATCAATTCCACAGCCATCGAAAGTTAGTAATACAGTTAATTATCTTATTTGATATTAATTTATTTCAATTTTATAGTCAAGGTTCTAAATTCTAAACATAGGGTGTTACATATTTAGTTCTAAATATAATATTACGAAAATTACACCCATCATCTCTAAAATGTGATGTTTGTAAAAATTAAGTTTTTTAAACTTTTAATTTCATCAATTACTTCTTTTAAAATTTGATAGATAATGTAATTAATTTATTTTTAAGTTAAATTTGAGAGATTTCCACATTTCTTTGGTCGAATTTTAGGAGTTATGGATGATTAATCAAGTCAAAAATTTCTTCTCAAAAAAATCAAGCTCCATATTTAAGATCCTACAGTTTTCTCTTAAATATTTGTATCTATTTAATATTCAACTTTAAAAGATGTCTAAAACTTCATACTTTTGAATATATTAATCATTCAATTTTAAAAAGTGTTTAATATAATATCTTATAGGTCTTTGAACCATTATCATTTTAAGATTAATAAATGTAATAGACATAACTAAAAAAAAAGTAATTAGACACAGAAGTACAATTTTATTCTAGACAAAAAAAAAAAAAAACCTATATTCAATAGTTTAAAATGAAAAATTCAAAAGCTATTGGACATTATAAAATTAGATTTTTTTTAACCACATTATAAAATTAGTTTATCACCAATATTTTAAAACAATAATCTAAGATTCTCAAAAAAATAAAACAATAATCTAAGATTCGGACATTCCCAAACTTAACCGCTTTTTCTTGTCTACGATGTCAACACAACACAAGGGCCTGCTAATTTATTTTTATATAAATAAGTAAATTATAATTTTGGTCCATTTTATTGAAAGAAAGATAAATTAAATTGCATATCATTCGATAGCACCTAAAAATAGTTTATATTATTCATAATTATTAACAAATTATGTGAATATAATTATTCACGTATAAGTAATATGATCATTTTGTTTAATCATCTAATTTAACTCACAATGTCGTTGTTATTATTATTAATTTAATTTAACAAAAATTAAAGTACAAAAAATTCGAATCTATGACTTTTTTGTCACGGACATATTCTCATATCACTAAGCGAATACTCGTATTAACATTTACATCGTCATTATATATCTATGAATAGTTAGTTTTCATATATTTAATTAATTTTTTAATTACCAATAATATCAACTATTTTTATATTACATTAATCATATGTATTAAGTTTGGCTTTTAAAAATCATAAAAAATTGAATTTTGCGAATAAATTTTCTTTTAAACCAATTTTAACTAAAACTTTCTTCAATACTAAATTTTCAATTCAACCTAAAAAAATTACATTTTGATCGATTGGTTATTTTAATCGATAGAATTCCATTTTTTATTTCAGAGTTATGAGTTGTGTTTATAATTTCTTTTATTATTATTATTTTCTTTTTACATTCTGGAAGATATTCGTCAACAAGGTTATAAGCTCAATTTATAATTTTCATGTATAAAAAAAAACATTTAAATGGTGGAGAATTTGAGAAAGTGGAGAATAAAGCGAAGTAACGCTAATGGGCGTGGCAGCTCTTCTGTTCCCTCGACAGCACAAAACTTTTTTTTTTTTTTTTTTTTTCAATAATTTCTCTTTTCCACCAAAAGCTGCTCCTTTTGTCACTTTAATATTTCCAATTTCCCAAACAGAAAAACCCCATTTTTCAAAAAAGCAAAAAGCAAAAAAAAAAAAGAAAAATGATTGAATTCTTTGACTACCAAAACCTTTTCCACGGCACCGACGGGTTCTCGCCGTCAAACCTCGTCGGCAAAGGCTCTCACGGCTCCGTCTACAAAGCCACCCTCCAAAGCCACGCCGTCGTCGCCGTCAAGAGGCCGTTACCGTCAGCCAAGCTGGAAAACGAGGCCAGGGTTCTGTCCACCCTGCGCCAAACACCCCTCGTGGTCAACTTTCTCGGCACCAGCGTTGACTTCTCCACCAACAAGCTTCTCCTCGTCTTCGAGTTCATGCCAAACGGGAACCTCCACGATTTGCTCCTCTCCGTCGGCTCATCTCGGCCGTTCATCGCTTGGCCCGAGCGCCTCCGGATCGTCACGCAGATTGCACGTGCGGTCCGGTTTCTTCACCAGGCCGAGCCTTTGGTCATTCATAGAGATATCAAAGCCGAGAATATTTTGTTCGATTCGGATTGGAATCTCAAGCTGGCGGATTTTGGGCTCGCCGTTGACCGCCGTGGCCTCGCCGGTCAACCCGCCGGAACCATTGGGTATTTGGATCCTTGTTACACCACGCCGGCTAAACTTAGCACCAAGAGCGACGTTTTCAGTTTTGGGGTTGTTTTGTTGGAGGTAATCATATAGTGTTTCTTCATTTAATTTAATTTATTTCATCTTAACAATTAGTTTGATTAATAATATTTTTACTATCAAATGGGTTAGTGGCACAAGAGTTTTATTGTTTGGTCGTAAACCAGTTCAATGCTAGCGTCATAGTTCGAGTCTGAGAATTGGTATTTGTCCGCCTCCTCCTATGTACTAAAAAAATAGTATACTTACTCGGCTTAATTAATGATTTCATATAAGGTGATATTGGAAAAGAAGGCTTTGAGTTCGTTTTTTGTTTTAGAATGTATTTGGATTTGGTTGAAAAAAGTGGAGAAGAGTGAAGTGAAAAGTTTTGCTAATTATTTTAAGAAGAATGGTTGAGTCACACGTTTTATGTGGGGTTTGATAGAAAGTTTGATTACTCGTTTGAGAATTATGTTAGCATTAGTTTAGTAATAAGTTTATTGCATGATTTAATGTGAGGTTTGATGAATGGTTAAGGTTATTGTTTACCACCAAATATAAATAAAGAGTTTTACAAAAGTGATTGTTTACGGTTTCTTCAACAAAAATCAAACACATCCTTAGCGCATGTTTAGATTGATGGAAGAATTGAGTGGTTTGAATGTAATCTTTAAATGATCGAAATAAGGTTGTTTGAAAGAGTAGTTGTGTAAAAACTATGTTTGAATAATGCTATTTAAATGAGTGGTTGCACGAAAACTTAAAAGAACTACATGAAAACCTAAAAAGAGTGTAGGAAAAAAAAATGTCTGTTTTCGAAAAGAATTATAGGAGAACTTTGTTTGAAAAAAGTTATTTGGAAAAAGGGTTTGACAGAGGGGTTGAAACAAGGGATTGAAGTGAGGAGTGCGAAGAAAAAATTAAATTAATTTGATCCCACGTTGGTTTTTCTCATCTTTCCCTTTGGCCATATATAACTTTAAATTTTTGAGTTAATTAATAATTTAACATGTTTTAATATTCCAATCTATCAACTTAACATTTTGATTTGACTAATAACCTTGGTAAATTATTTTTTCTTGAAATATAATTAAATTTACTTCAATTCATCAATGATTAATTTAACATGATTCAACAGATAATCAGCGGGAGAAAGGCGATGGAGATCTCGCAATCGCCAGCATGGATCGTGGAGTGGGCGGTGCCACTGATCGAGCAACGCAATTTCCGAGGAATCTACGACGGGAGAGTGGCGTTGCCGAAGTATTTGGAGGCGAGGACGAGGACGGCGTTGGAGTTGGCGGGTCGATGCGTGGTCGGAGAACCGGGGAAGCGGCCGTCGATGGCGGAGGTCGTGGAAGCCATTGAAGCGAGCTGGTGGTGCATTGGGCGAGTCAACAAGTTGCTTCCGGTTTGGTCCGGTTTGGTTGTGCTGATGAGAACGCGGCGAAAACAGCCCAAAAAGCAGCGCCCCAATTTGAAGCTATTGCCACCAGTGAAGTGAACCAACAAAAATTCCTTGCAAATTTATTACAAATTGACAATGTGGGATTTGGTCCATTGTCGGATCGTGTCGTGTCATTGTCGATGAGAGGAATAGAAAAAAAAAAGGTTAGACTATAATTTTTTTTTAAAAAATGGATTCGATTATAAAATTAGTTCTAGAAATCAAAATTTAGTTTCTATATATTTTTAATATATATTTTTTTATATTATGTGGAATAGGGAAATCAAATTTCTAATCTTAAGATGGTTAATAAAAAATGTCAATTAAGCTAAGTTGATTTTAGTTAAAAAGTTTAAATTTAATATTTATGATTTGATAAATTTTTAAAATAAGCATTGTGCAATTTTGACAAATTAAACACAAAAGTTACCCACAAAGAAAAATTAATATCCAAGATTTTATATATATATATATATATATATAAGTAGCATAGTGACACAAGACTTAGACTAAATGATTTTTTTTTTTTGTAAGAAAAAAAAAATAAAATTATTAGTTTCTAAAGGAAGCAATCTTTTTGTGTTTTATTTATGGTGTGCGTTAAAATAGTTGATTGAATAAGCCAATAAAAATAGTTGTTAGGCGTTATTTGTGTTTATAAAAAAAGGCGTTATTTGTGTATATTCAATAATCAAAAGATTTTGACTCTGAATCTTCTTCTCCTCACTTATTGTAATCTCAAAAAAATAGTTGATTGACTAAAATTGAGTTATGGATTACTATACCAATTAAATTATAAATTTTCAAATAATTTTTTATCAAATAAATTATTTAACTAACATTTTTTGTCATTTGAAACATGCACATATAATTTTTATCTTGGTTATATCACTAAATTTATAATTTAACTAAAAAAACTCTTAATTTTTACCTAATACAAAGATATAAGAAGAAATATATTTTTCACTTTCTTTTTTCAATAATGCAATTTCTCCTATTACGGTGAAGCCAAATATATTATATTTTTTTTCAAATCGAAAGAGGACAAAAACAAAACTCCTGGTATTAGGTAGACATGATACTTGGCTTGGCCAAGGGCTGATGTTTTTTATTTTTTGCTGAAATATGTCTTTTGGGAAATAAATTAATTATAATTTAATTAGTGGCAGTTGGGATTTCTCAAAGCATTATTGATGTTGACCTTAAAGATAAGGTAGGCCAATAGACCCTTTCTCCATTATGAAATGTCAAATATTATAAAGTTGAATTTGAATGGGTTGTAAATAATAGAATAGGGCATGCTGAGCTAAAATATAATTAAATGCATATTACACATTTCACTTGCTTCAAGTTTCAACTGCTCATTCAAACTTATGCTATTTGTATTTACATATATATCATCTCACAACACCCAATAATTCTCTCCCTCAATAAAATGTTGTGGTTAAAATGAGCTACATTTGTTATGTGAATATAATATTCTTTTATTTCTTTCTACTTTTAAATCTATTTCTTGCTTATATATATATATAAAAAAAAATCTATTTCTTGCTCACAAAATGATGTGATTTCAGCCAACAGTTTTTTGGTGATATACAAAGGTTCAGATAGTTTCCCATGCAAAGAAAAGAAGTGTAAAAGTATTTCGTTTTTGTATCTCATGATTATTAACAAATAAATTTAAATAGTCAACGAGAATTCATAGTTTAATTGCATAAGTATATGTTAATGACCAAAAGTTCATGAGTTTTAATTTTCGATACCTAATTGTTGAAGATGGTAGTCTCAATTCCAAGACTTACAAACACCTAATTAATGTTTTTTTATTATCATTATTTATTGATAATATGAAATGAATAAAAAAACTTTAGTTGAGATTGATAATATTAAATTTTATGATAATTGAAACTGTGTGAGTAAAAAACTCACTTGTTATAAGATTAAATCTTATTCAATCCTAGGTTGCATTAACTTTTTTGCGGTTCACTCTAAAGACACAACTTAAATTAAAAATTATTATTATTACTTTTTTTATAAAAACGAAAAAAGCTACGTTTAGCATGTGGTAAATTGTGGATGAATAACGATATAGATGTTGCAAAAGAATGGGAGGAACCTAAGATGCACCCAAATATATAATTATAAATATTAAAAAAAAAACTTATTGATCCCTTACCTCTCCTATTTGAGTGATAAAAACCTATTTATTAGTAAGATTAAGACACACCTTGAAGATGACTTATGGTCTCATTCGAGTTGATGTGTGACTTATGTCTTGCCTATTTGACTATATAACAACTTTAAAATTAGATGGTTTCTCACTCGGTCGAGTGTTAAAATATATATTTTATAATATATAAGGAACATTTCATAATCTCAATTAATAATTTAGCTATATCAACTATCTATATGCTAGCATAGTGTGTAATTGAGTGTGTTGTAGGTATGCTTAGTAGGGTTTATGTGAATTATTTTATAGTCAAATTAAGTAAATAGATTTATTAAATGTAAAACCAAAGTTCATGAATCTATTAAAAACATAATTGAAAGTTGATGATATGCTAATATCTTTTTTAAGTTGAGGACCTATTTTAATATAAAATTGAAAACTCAAGAAACTGTTATACGAAAATTTAAAGTTAAAAGTATTATCGAGTACTTAATTCATTTTTTTTAGTATAAATTGGGAGTGGAAGATTACAAACTTTAAATAAAATGTATTATTTTTGTGATTATGATATTAAATTGAATTACTATTAATTATTAAACAATGAAACCAACCCTTCACCGATCCTTTCGATATGTGCATGTTCATTTTAGCATAAATTAAAGTCAGCACTTCAATTTGTTTGGACTCTGTTTAAGGGATATAATTCAAACTTAAGATAAGTTTTTAAAACTAAAATATTTTAATGTAATATTTGGCCATTCCTTTAGAAAATTCCTACTACATAGATTGAGTGACTATGGTTCATATCTCAAGGATCAAATCTCTGAGTCTCATATTGAATTGAATAATCATCAAACAATAAAACTAACACGTCATCAATCATTTTAGTCAAATTTTTTTTTTGAAATCTATCATTTCAGTCACTTAAATATTAGAACTATTGACCTATTTGATGGTAGCACATGCTATTGTATTTTACACCTTTATTTGGTTAGGACTCATTTGAATGAATTTATGACCTTGCTTAGTTGAGCGTACATTCACCAAATATATAGTTATGATTTATTTAGATGAATGATTTCTCATTTTCAATTAAGTTATGACCCAATAATGAACTCACATAGCAATAATTATTATTATGAATAAATTATACATCAATTATTAAAACAAACAGAATTATTAAAAATAATTATTTACCAATTATTAAAACAACCAAAATTACTGTTGACTAAGAAATTTCGGTCAATTACAAGCTGTCACGTCGTTATCTCAAATTTAATTGCGAAATTAAATTAAATTTTGGGACAATATTTCTCAAAATTAATTTAAATAAACAAATTGGTTTATCTTGAATTTGGCCAAAATAAAACCAAATCAAGTAAACCGAACCATGAATTTCAAACTCAAAAGGCCAAGCCCATGGGCTAGGTCCAAAGGCCCATTAGGGTCTAAGCCCACGATGCATGAGAACTCTATAAATAGAGAAGTTCTCTTCATTTCAAATGGTGGAAAATTTTGGAATTTGAGAGGGAATTCACATTTGTTAAGGTCTCTCCGCGGTTCGCAAAAATTACTTCGAAAGACAAATATTTCCATAAACGAGTAGTTAAATACGATACACAAATTTTGTTCTTCAAACTGTTCTTCATATCAATAAGATATATTCAGAGAGAAAGAATCAGATGATCAAGCATAGAGATCGAATCACTTTCGCACAAAATCATCTCAAACTGAAGTTCAACTCCACGAAACCAAATTTCTCCGAAAATCTCGTGTGAACAATTACCATATAGTGTTTGGTCAATCCATTATGCAAAATATTAACATTTTAATTTTATTTGGGTTGATTATTATAGATTTTCATTCTTTAAAAAATAAAATATCAAATGTTTGTTAACACGAGAATAGTTGTACAAGTTGGCTAAAACATTGTAATGTTATTGACATTTTTTTTTCTTAAATGGTCTAGATTTAAAAATAGTTTTCTTTATAGCACAAAATATAATTATTTGATGAAAAGAATGATATTTTGGTCTCTAAATTATGGAGTTTGTTTTATTTTGAGTCTTCAATTTTTAAATGTTTAATTTTAGTCCTTAGACTATAAATTTTGTCAAATTTGAGTTTCTCAATTTCAAATGGTCAAATTGTAGCCCCTTAACTTTTAAATAAGTTCAAAAGTGGACCTATATAAAATTAATCAATTGTTTAGACTAAATAAATTTTATAAAATTAATCAAGTGTTTATACTAGGGGTGTACATGGGTTGGATTGGATAAGGTTGAGAGTAATTTTTGAACTGACCCAAAAATTTGGGTCGATCAACTTTTTAATCCAACCCAACCCAATTAGAGTTTCAACCCAACCCAACCCTATATTTTCGAGTTGAGTTGAGTTGGGTTCATCGGTTCAAAAGAATTAAAAGTTGAAGGCGAGATTACAAATTCGACGAACACACTAATTATTTCAATATTTGAAAGTCAAATACCGGTATAAAATTTGACTAAATATAAAGCTAATTTTGTAAAGAGTATGAGATTTTTTAAAAAAAGATAAGAATTAATTTTAAATTTTAAAAATATTGTATTTAACCTAATAAGAGATAAAAAGATTGGATAAATTCTTGAGGGAAAAAAGGTTTGAGAAAGATTGAAGTTTACTTGCTCATAGAAGAAGAAAAAAAGCAAAAAAAAGAAAAAGAAAACATAAAATAAAAAAAGATGTACAATCACTAGGTTATCAACGACTTTACACTACAAAGATATGTTAAGAAATATATATTTATATTCGAGTTCCGGGTTGAACCCAACCCAAAACCTGCAAACCCGCGAACCGACCAAAAAATCCGAGTTTACTAAAAATCTAACCCAACCCTTACGGTTTTGGTTGGGTTGGGTAGTCCGGATAGCTCGGGTTACCGGTTTTTTTGTACACCCCTAGTTTATACTAAAAAAAAAAAATCTCTCCTAAACCTATCACTCTCTTTTCTCCATTTGATAGATAAAAAAAGATGAGAGAGAAAAGGACATGCTTTTTTTTAGTACAAATTGGATTAGAATGATAAATCGTAAGGAGAGAGTATTATTAATCTCTAAGTAAATGAAAGCTAAATTCTCGAAATCAAATCTCTAATAGTAATATTAACCGAAATACCACCAAACAATTAAACCAATGCTATATTAACCCTTCTATTTAAGAGAAAGAGAGAGAGAAATTTTTTTTTTATTTAATTTAAATATTTGAATAATTTTACCTACGGACCACTTCTATTTTAAAGTTAAAAGATTAAAATTAGACAAAATGAATAGTTTAAAAACTAAAATTGAAGAGATTAAATGAAACAAGCTCAAAACCTAGAAATCAAAATTATATTTTAGCCTAGAAGACATTCTTTAGAAGATGAAAAAAAAAACCGGACCTAATTGCAACCTCCCGAGCGGCTCGGGGATAACAAAACGGTTCTTTAGAGGCAAAATCCGGTCCAGAAATACCAGAACCAGCTAAACCAGTAAACCGGCATGAACACGAAACCTGAAAGCTTTTGTCTCTATCTCCCCTTGCTTCTTCATCCTTCGCTCTCAACCTGTTCTTCGTCAGAGCTTTTCTTTGCCATCGATTGAACTTGAAATTTCGAAGTTCTTAGCGATTTGGATCGATTTTTGTGTTCAATTTGTTGAAGAAAAAAGGGAACAGACACAGAAGCGGAGATATGGAGACTCACTTCCATCACAATCTGTTCGACAGGCGATCCATTGCGAAGAACAAGAATCCGGCCGTCAAATGGATTAAGGAATGGTAATTTCGTTCTTCGATTTCTATTTTCCCGCCAGATAATTGTAATTTCGAGCTGTTTTTTCCGATTAGGGCATGATTCAGGAACTGTACATGTTTCATTTTTTCGCAGCTATTTTCGATTAGAGGAGAATAGTTTAGAAGTGAGATTTGTAGACACACTTGCAGTTTCATTCACTGTGTTGGCTGAAATCAAGGGATTGAATTAGGTTTCTCTGGTTCATATTAGCATTGGACAAATGAGAATGACAATCAAATAGAGTTTCTTTTGGAAGAAATAAATGAAATTCACTTAATTAGGAGAGGAATGGAAATTTTGTATTGTACTTATGCCTGCTGAATAAATATTTTTCTTATAGGAGTAAAGAAAATACAGTCAAATGGTAAAGAATTGTAATATCGTAATGTATCAAAATCTTGCGTTTAGGTGGGAAGATTCAAACACACGACCTCTTAGTCATTAGTTTATACATTATGTCGGTTGAGCTATGCTTTTGTTGGCGTTTATGTTGGAACTTGTAAGTTTCTTATTAATAATGCTAGTTGCTATTATTTTTTAGGGTCCCCCAAGATGTTGTTGCAACTGGAGGAAAGTGCTCTCTTTTGAAATGGGTTACAGGTACTGTTTATTTCATTACTAAACTGTTGTTTTCTTTTGTTGAATTCATGTTGTCTGAAACTTGTGCTAAAAATTGTTCCCCTTAGTGGTTAAAGAATTTTCATTTGTTTCATGTTCGTGCTGCATTGTAACCTATGGAACTCCATGCTCGAATTATTACTTGTTAGATTCAGAAATCTCTCGTCTCATTGTCCAGAAGAAGGGTTTTTGTGTTATGTATCTTTCTTAAAATGACCTATGATTTAGAATGTTTAGTATCTGCTTGTAGATTTTGAAGCCTTAAGACCTTTCTTAAACAAATAGAAAGGTATTCAGTTTTGTTGTTGTTTGGAATGGATGTCTTACCTTCATAAATCTTGGACATGCATCTGGTACTTTTGATTGGATGGCTGATTTTTCATTATTATTATTTAATGATACTGGAAAGTTGTTTTCCCCCCTCCTCCTTTCACCAACGTACCTGTACTTTAAACATGGATTAAATTCTGATATAACTTACTTAGGCTCATGCTTCTGCCTTTTCTATTTTTTTTTATTTATATTTTCTCACACATTTTTTTTTCTCTTGTTGTTTGCTTAGAGGATACATTGAAGGCGTTAAAGGAGAAGGTAAAACAGTCCGAGGCACTAGAACCCGAACCAGAACCCACCACTGAAGTGCTTTTCCTTTGTAGCTACGAGGGGTGTGGAAAAACGTTTATTGATGCAGGTGCTTTGAGGAAGCATTCCCACATTCATGGGGAGAGGCAATATGTTTGCCACTATGAGGGCTGTGGAAAGGTATTGTCCACTTTTCAGATACGTTAAAATTGAATTAGGTCATTACTGTAAAATTTCATTGTCAAAGTATGGCATTGCCATGGTTGGTACTATTGTGGAGTAACTAGCTATGTATCAAAAGAATGTCAAGTTCCACTCATCATTCTCTTTTCATGTTTGAAAATCTTCTGTTTTTCATAATAGAACTTTGTATGTTAGAGAATCATTAATCAAATCATTTTCAGTTAATTCCCTTCATATTGAGTTGTCACATGCCATCAATAAGGTGGTATTATTATTCATCAAAAATTGTGTCTCGCTTGAATTATTTCTCATATTCTTATTTAATTATTCTCCTTGTTTGTTAACTTGTATGTTCACGCTGAAAAATATACCCTTAATTGCAGAAATTTTTGGATAGTTCGAAGTTGAAAAGACACTTTCTTATTCATACTGGTGAAAGAGATTTTGTCTGTCCTCATGAAGGCTGTGGTAAGGTAAGATCAATCGATCCACTCTGAAAAGATTTTTTTCTAATTTTGTTTGTTTAATAATTTGAGTCGAGCAATTAATTGTTGTAAGAAAAAAAAACAAAGCACGATAAGAACTTCATATCTTTTCTGTTTGGGAAGGAGATTACTCTGCACGATGTTAAGTCGATCGTGGTTAGAAATGAATCTCCTGTTCGGATTGTGTCAATGGCATAACTTCGTCTAGAATTCTATGAAGTCAACCATGTTCTTCAATTCAACAAACCTCTAGAATGTGATGCGAGATGTGCTGAAACAGCAGCAGACTTGGTTGTTTACTGGAAATTGTATCATATTAGGTTTCTTGTTGTCTATCTGAACAATTATTCCTTGTATGCAGCATTTGTTTGGTTACTAGTATGTACTTTGTGCACACTAATTCGGCCATTACGAGAAAATTGGTTTAGCCTGCAAGATAATTCCATGCTTAGTGTGTTTATAGCTTACTTCTTTTCTCGTGAAGTGCGAACCTCTTGACACTCACATTTTATATGTTTCTCTGTAGGCATTTTCCCTGGATTTCAACTTGAGATCGCATATGAAAACCCATTCTCAAGAAAACTATCATATCTGTCCTTACTCTGATTGTGGAAAGAGATTTGCCCATGAGTATAAATTGAAGAACCACATTTCATCTCACCATGAAAAGGTAACGACTTTGTTAAGTACAATATTTTAGCTCTCACATGTTTCCACTTTCATCCTTATATATATTTTTGTGCCCTCTCTTTCGAGAATAATATCATGTGTCATTTCGCTTGATTGGGGGGCCTGTCTTACTCTTGGTAAGGTCCTTCCTTTTGTGGGTTCTCCTTTTTGTATACCCTTATATTCTTATGTTTTTTTAACCATCATAGAGTGATTTGGTGGTCAAGACGGATTTGGGGAACTAAGAGGTGATGGGTCAATCCATGGTGGTTACCTACCTAGGAATTATTTTTCCATGGATTTCCTTGATATCTATATGTTGTAAAGTCAGACGGTATGTCCCATGACAATAGTCGAAGTGTGTACAAGTTGATCTGGACAGTTGCGGATATTTTAAAAAAAAAGTTATATTTTTTTCTTAATGGAAAGTTCGTTTTTTATTTTAAATAATAATAATAAATCTGATTTCATATACAAAGTATTCTTTGGTTTGTTAAAACATTAATAGGGTCTCCAAGTGAGCCTTGTTGGCAAGGGCTTGGGGTCTTTTCATGGTATGTCCTCTTTTGGAGCTTCCAGGTTGAGAATCCACCGGTAAACTTAATTATAAAATTTTTTGTTGTCTTTCGGGTCCGGACCTTGGGACAGGTGGAATGCCTCAAGCATGTAGTGGGTGAAGTTCTCATTCTCAAACTTTTTTTTTTTAATAGAGGTTTGGCTTTCTCTTGTGTATGACAAGGTAGATTATTATTTTTACATTCAATTAACTGGTCATCTTTATAGAATGGGACAGCTGAAGTGGTCAAGTACACACCACCTTCTGAGAAGCAAACAAAGGTTTCTAAACCTTCTGGAGGAGCTTATGCTTCTGCATCATCTGATCGCCCATACGCCTGCCCCTATGAAGGCTGCGAAAAAGCTTACATCCATGAATACAAACTCAAACTCCATTTGAGAAGAGAGCATCCTGGACATCTTGTAGAAGACAATGGCAATGCTCCACACAATGTGGAGAATGAGATGGAAGGCAGCGATCAAGACGGCTATGGCGGTGGAAAACGGGTGAACACGAAAAACCAGAAACGGAACAGGCCGAAGCCAAACACGAAGCTACCGCCTTCGAAAGTACCACGGCGAAAAGGCGCAACTCCGTCTCCTGCCCCGATGAGTGCTGTTAAAAAATCATGGCAGGTTAAGGAAGAAACGTACGAGGAAGAAGATAGCGAAGAAACGGAGGAGGACCGCGAGAATGTGGAGGAGGGTTGGAGATATGCTGAAAATGAAGAAGATGATGAAGAAACAGAGTATGAAGATTAAATCAAGCTTTTGAAATGGGCGGCTTGTATGTAACTTCTTTTGCCCCTTTACAAAGTTTCATTGTAACCTGAAATTACTAGTCTTTTTTCTTTTTCATTTTAACCTTTTTTTTAGCTAGGGGGTGATAAAGCATTAAATCAATTTTTTTATGGAAATTATAGCTTCTTTTTATTAGTTTTGTATTTGTGGAGTGAAGCATATCTTTTTTTTCTTATGCCAAGTCCTGACATCTTAGTAATAAGTTCATATTTTATATAAATGAACTATATTTTTTGTTCATAGACAGATATAGAGGGAGCTAGGAAGGTCAGCTGATGTAGAGGAGACTTGGGGGCTATGGCTTCCAAAATTTTGAAATTTGTTATTTTTGTATATAGAAGTGGACAAAAAACTTATATGTTAATATTGTATAGACTATGCACATAAGAGGATGACCCTCCAAAATGTTGAAATTTGTTATTTTTATGGATAAAAGTTTATCTCATTCATATTTTAATATTATTTATGGCATATATATAAGTTTGGTGAACTTCTCAAATTTTGTTATCTTTTTATATATGCAAGTGGTTTTTCGTATATATAAGTGGATTCTACCCATATTTTAGTATAAAAAACGATTCCTTAAAATTTTAGAAATTGTAATTTTTTTTGTATATAAAAATGGACTTTTTAAAATAATTCAAATCTAACCCCAAAATATTTTTTATTTTTATTTTGTTGGCATATTTGTTCCACAAGCATACAACAATGTAACATAATTTTGTTACCGAATGATGTACTTATCTTTTTCTTGTTTTTTTTGTCTATTGTTTTTTCTTTCCATATTGCACAAACAAAGTTTATTGGCAACCATTGACTAATGACAGGATAATTTGCACCAATATAATGGGTCATAGAATAAAATTATTGGACTTTGACTCAATGCAGCAAAGTATGCAATGGAACTCATTTGTTGACACCCACAAAATCTAATAAATTAGTATTAATACAATATCCTGAATGTGGTAAATAAGCAAGATCTAAGTGTAAGTCACATTGCACATCTCCATTCTAATGGCTTATAGTGAAGCTTTAACTTCTTCTGCCAACAACCAGGAGATATCATGTATGATCATTGAAATTGTTCAATAGTAATTGTTAGTAGACCATTGTACCCATATCCAAACAATATGGATGCATATTAAAAAAACAATAATAATAATAATAATAATTACCCCAAGATGAATGGAGGACTAAAAAAACACCTAGAATTTCAATACATGGTGATAATAAACAATAAAATATCATGTATAGATAATAGATATCACCTCATGCTAAGTCACTGGCCCAGATGAGAACATTTTCCAGCAATGGCAGCCATGTGCATGTATTGGAAGATTTTCATTCACATCTACAAAAGGGCAACCAAACAAAATGTCTGTACAGACTTGACATTTTGATGAGCCCTTGTTATCCTGCACAAGCAATCCACAAACCACAACTGATTTACAAATCTAGATTTGAACTGGACCGGCTACAGACTCGGGACCTGAACGCTCATCCTTCTGTCTCAATGAGAGCTTCGCAAACTGCGTCTCGAGGTCTCTGCTCTTGGTGCGTTTGAGGCTGGAAGGTGGGGGCTGCGGTTGCTGCTGCTGTTGATACAGCATTTGAAGTCTTCCAATCTCTCTCTTCAGTACTTCATGTTCAACTAAATGTAATTTCACATACAAGGCTTTTTAGAAATCAAGTAACAGAAATTACATTCTCTTTTTAAAATTCAGTTGGAAATTGTGACTGACAGAGAAAAATAAGTTATTGTGAAGCTAAATTTGTATGGTACAACCTAAGGGGATATTGGTATTAATGGGTATTAGTAGGGCATAACAGTAAGAGTGGATTGAAGATTAGATATGGAACTGTTCAGTGGTTCAGGTCTTGAGTTAGCATACTCATAAATGAAAGTTCTTAGTGTCTTTCACTCAGGTTTATCATGTAATTTCCAACATTTTGATGAATGAATTCAGATCTAAGTTCTTGTGAGGTATATTCCTTACACAATTCAACATCTTTTGAAAAATGAAACCATTAGAACAAATTTTCAAAACTTGAGTTGAGAGTATAGAGAGGCTCACAGGATTTTATAAACCGCTCATGAGATAGACTTTCTAATCGCTGCTTGAGTGCTTTATTCTCCATGCCAAGAATTAAGTTTTGTTGACTGAGAAACTCGAGCTCGGCAGAAACTTCAGAACCTTCTTCTTGTAAAGCTTGTACATTCCTTTCGAGCTCTGCAATGTACTGAAGTTTCCGTACGCGAGAACGTTGAGCAAATTGCCTGTATTCATAACAAGACAGGTTATTTGTTTATTTTTATTTTAGAAAAAAACACACCTTCATTTAGTCAAACCAAAATCCGTAAAATCCTCTATTAAAGGGAGCTCCAAAACGGCAATCTCCAATTTTAGAAACAGGAGGCACCGCCAGAAAATAAAATGAATTGTCCATACAATGAGCTAATCGATCAACAATATTACTGCAAGACCTATAGCAATGGGAAAACCAAATTTATTTTAGAAACCGGGAAATTGGAGCTTCCCTCCACTATACCCGAAGTAACTACATCCGTCCCTAGGTTAGGTACCGAAAGATATCGAAAGAATGGAGACACAAGAGGTGACTACAAATTAATGTCACAAGTAAGTCTCAAACTTGAAACCTTGAGGGGAGGGCCTTGAAGATCAAGGGCGTTTGGAGCATCGGTTTAGTTACTATAGACGGAAGGTTATGAGAAACGGTGGGTGGATTATTATAAATGGTGTTTGAGGGACAAGTTATTATAACAGGAATTTGATAGGGTTGGGTCTTAGTAGAAATAGGAATAATATAAGGGTATGTTAGCAATTACTTGGGGAGTAAGTTGCAATTACTTGGAGAGTAAGTCCAAGTCCTATCAAAACTTGGTTTATCTTTATTCTTTTACCTTTTTATATAATCTAGATCCTGGATCATATCAGAATTATGATAAAAGGTGTTTGAGGAGCTGGTTATGTAACAAAAAGTAATATATGTAAGATGTACATAAATGGGCACGTAGATCTAGATAAACATGCACGCAGGTTTAGGTGACCACAGTTTATAATAAACGCTGGGGCAAACATCGTTTGGGTTATTATAACCAACTCGGTCGCTTACATAAACGGGGGCCCAAACACACCCAAGGAGATTATGAGTTCAATCTACAGCGTTAACCTACCTAGGAAATACCTTCCTACTCCTTTACATCCAAGTATTGTAAGGTCATGCAGTATATACCCTGAGAACAGTGAGTGTGTAAACTGGCTCAAATCCTCACAAATATAAAAAATAGAAGTTTGATATTGGAGATCCAATCCAAATTCCTGTGTGAGAACCATCTTCGATTGACCTAGTAGTCAAAAAGGGCCTTGGAGATCAAGGAGATTATGGGTTTAAAGTATAGTGGTCACCTACCTAGGAAACAATTTTCTACGCACTTCCTTTACATCAAAATATTGTAGGGTCAGTCAATGTATCCCATAAGAATAATGTGCGTGGCCCAGACACACAAATATCAAAAATAAAAGTTTGATATTAGAAATTCTCTACAAATTCCTGTGTGAGCACAGGACCCCTAGAGTGGGGATAGAAAGGTGTATTAATCTATCAAGAAAGTGACACAGGAAATATCAATCTCGAAAATGAAATAAATTCCCTCACAATTTGACATGCTGATAATGATGCTCTCACTCAACTAAGAAACTTCGCTGCAACACCATTGTACTCTAAGTGAAGCATATTACATCCAAATGCAGATATGATAGGCAAGAATGAATCATAGAACTCAAACAATCCACATAATAAGACAAGACAGATTTGCTAGGAAGAAATGACAATGCATCACCAAGCATCCACAACAATTTAAAAATTATGGACCATTGCTTTTCTAAAGAAGTTGAGTTCTGATCTTTATTTTAATGGTAAATTATAAATTTGGTCCTTATCTTTTGAATTTTTTTTTTTTTTTTTGAAATAAAGGTAACCACGCCTGTTTCTAGGACAGGCACCAGAGACAGCAAAAAAGTAATATCATAAGTGAGTCTCGAACCCAAAACCTTGAGGAAAGCATACCCTCAAAACCCAAGTCTTCAATCACTGCGCCACCCCCGCCACCCCTTGGGGACGAAAAAAGTTAGACTTTAGTCCTATGATTTTAAAAGTGAGAATTTAATCTCAATGGCTTGGAGAAAGTTAAAATTTAGTCCATGTGGTTTGATAAGACCTAAAAAATAGTCGTTGTTCGTAATCGTTTGCAGATTAAAACATATGGAAGTTAGCTATTTATGTGTCAATAATGATGGTGTGAGTTAAATGACTTATTGGTAAAAAAAAAAACACATTTAAAACATGGATATTTTTTTAATTTTATCAAACTATAGGAATTCAATTCTAGTTTTTAAAATAATGGGGACTAAATTCTATCTTTCTTCACCCATAAAGATCAAATTTATAATTTACCAAAAAAACAAACCAATTCTAGCCAGGCATTTGTTTAACTTATTCCGTTGAAAAAGGAAACCATAAACCTTAAGGATGACTTGAGCAAAAGGTTCTGACATGGCCTAGCAAAAGATGGTACAAGACTAAAATAGATAGGTAGCAACTGGGAGACAGTTACAAACCAAAATTCAAGATTATGTGCAGGTAGAATGTCAAAAGTCGATAACATTAATAAGCAATGAAGAACTTACTGTTTAGCTCTTTTAATATCTGTATCAGCCGGAGCTTGCTTAACATGGGGACTATCTATTCTCTGAGATGACTTTGGATCCTGCAGACCAGTTTCTCCCGAATCCTGTTTTTCAGTAGTTGTTGATGAAAACCCATTTGTTTCCTGTGGTGTACTTACCGACCCCAGGCTTTCGAGAAGAATGCTACTTTTTGCAGAGGGTCGGGCACATGCGTTAGTTGTAAATGTAGTTGGAGGCAATTCCCTTGTCCTGTTCTTCTGTTGCATCCAGTTTGCTTTCATGTGAAATGAAGCTTGATGTGGATCTTTGTGGAAATCAAAGTCTTGTGAAGCCCAGGAAGGTAAAGATATATTTTTACATTGGGAGTCATCTTGTGTATAATTTTTGTTTGAAACATTTGCTGCATCTAAGTAAGCAAAGGAATCGCTCGATGAGCGTCGATGACCACCTCTTTGAACGGGTGTTTCGGGTTCATCAAGGAGTTCGTTGAGCCAAGAAGGTTGCTCCTCCATTAGAAAACTTTCAGATGATGTTCTATGATGTTGCACATTTCCCTCTCTGGGATTCAGCGCTGCTCTTGACCCAATAATGGGATTGGGGAAATAATCAGCAGAATATGAAGAGGAACCGCTATGAAATGGACTCTTGGGGGGAAGTAGAGCATGCTGCTTTCCAGAGTACGTCATATTTCTCATGTTTAACAGCACCTTTGAGTTCTCCATGACCTTTACTACCCAAGTTTCTGTCAAAAGAAGGAAGCAAAAAATCAAAATTATATGTTAAATTTCAATTGTTACCCATGTCCTTTAAGGGGCGTTTGAGATAAGAAAAATAAGAATGATTATGAAGGAATGAGAATACAGGAAAGAATATGAAGGAGGATGATTAATAGGTATAGTGATTATCTATGTTTGAGGTGAAAAAAATGTTATAGGGAGAATTGTTACTTGTGTTTGTAGCGCTGAGAATTATTGTGGGAGAACCATTCCCTATGTTTAGGTTGCAGAGAATGATTATAGGGAGAACAAAGTAGTGAGTATGGTAAAAATGGAAAGTGGTTATGCGAAAATGAACATTGATTAATAGAGAATGAATATTGGATTCTAGGGGAATTATTCCTCATAATTATTCACATTCTCTTTACCCCAAACACCCCCTTAACTAAACCAGCAAGGCTCGGGATCTACAACCGAAGAAAGAGCCACAAAAACAAAATCCAATGATGAATTAGTAAACATCTTTCCTCAATCCAAAACAACACCATGTGCAAAATTCCTACTGTTATTAGTTAGACACTCAACCTTAAGGGGATTTATTTGAAATCCTAGCAGCAAGTGAATTCTTCTAAAATTAGCCATACATACAGAAACTATCATAATTTCGGATAATAAAGCATCAACGACAATCAAAATCAAAGAAGTCAACGTCAAATTCGCAATTGACAATTATCTTGGAAGCGACATCAACATGCATGCGCATCAAACATCACTCTCGTACCAAAGCAAGGAGTAAAAACATACTCAAAAAGACTCTGCAAGAAATAAATTCCTACGAGTTTCCTTGACATTGAAATATTATAGGGTTAAATGGTATGTCCAGTAAGAATATTCGAGGTGCATGTAATCTGGCCTCAACAGCGACGAGAAAAAATATAGATGCCACTCCTTTGAAAGGAACACAAAAACTAATGAAAAAATTCGTAGCGTTTGGCAGATCTCTACGAATACTTGATATTCGACCTCCCCTAACCCCGATCTAACGATAAATTCCATAGATGATAAATTTCATTGACGCAAATATACAAATACAACTCCAAAAATATCAAGCTCAAATTATCCGATTCGATTCTGCACCATTCTACGACAGACAGTTCAAGCTAATAACGAAAAAGGAAACCGAAAAAGAGAAAGATAAGATCCTTATCCTCGAATACAAACATGCAATCGATTAGAACAACAAATTGTTTTCCGAAAACGTTGCGAATTCACAGGTTCAAGAAATTAAGAACACCAAAGCTACAATTTCTGCTTCCGCATTGTAATCCGATTGAAAAAAAAAACGAAGCAAACATAATTGCTGAAACTAAAATACCAGAGACAAACGAAATCGCAAAGCAAAATGTAGCAGATTCAACAATTCCTAGAATCAGAACGAACTCGCAAAACGATTCAACAGCTTCTGGAAATGCGAAAAATTAGGGAAAATTGAAGAAATGAAAGAACAGATTACGTACCAACAATGCTCGATTTGTAGACAGAGATCTTGAGAAATGCAATGCGAAGGGGAATGGAATTTGACGCAAAGTTACAATTCTCTGTTTCCCTAAGCGTAAGCCATTGTTTGCATTACATTCTCTCAAAATCTCTCAGAGTTGCAGTTTTTGAGGGTTTGATTAAATAGGAAGGAAAGGCAAAAGACAAAAGGCTGACATTAAACAAAACTTGAATTTTTTTTTTTTATAATTTCCAGTTTTCTCAGTTTCTTCCTCTGCTGTCATTTGCTCAACACCATTCATATATGATATGGCATTATGACTTTTACACCCTCAATCCCTCTTTTTTCTCTCTCTCTTTCTTTTTCTTTTTCTTTTTCTTTTTTTTTTAGACAATTTGGCCAAAATCCAAGTGGACAAACAACATACAAACAAAAACAGGCCAACCTAGAGGTCAAAGAGCACAGTAAAGATTTAAGAGATTATGGATTAAAACCAACAAAACATGAAAATACAATTTTTTGTGAATTTTCTTGACACCCAAACATTGAATGGCCAAAGACAGTCTGTCTAATGAGAACAGTTGAGGTAGACTTGAGTTAGTCCGACATCAATATTATAAAAATAATTTTTTTAAAAAAAAAAACCAACAAAACAATACCAAAAGTTGTAATAAATCTATGACCAAAATTTAAGTGGACGAACAACATACAAACATAAACCATCATGAATTGGTCGACCTAGAAGTCAAAGAGAGCATTATAAACTTAAGAGGATATGAATTCAACTTATAGCATTGGAGATCCAAGAGATTATAGGTTCAGTACACCTTGTCGATTTTCTTGACAGTCAAATATTGAATGGTCAAAGACGGTATTTCCAGTAAGAATAGGTGAAATACCAAAAGTTGTGACAGGTCTATGGGCTTGGTTCAAACTTTAAATCTAATGTCACTTTCCATGTCAAATTATAATCCTTCAAGACAATAATGATGAAGTCAAAAAAAACTTGTACATTTTATGTCACTATTGGATACAAGGATCCAAATCAGTTCAGCTTATACAGTGCCAAATATAGAAAAGGCTAAGATGCAGAAAGAGGAATTGGCTTCACAGCACATTGGATTCGTCTGAATGCTGTTTTCACTCTTTCCTTGAGAGCTTCATTTTCACTTTCTACGTCTCCACTTTGTTTATCAAGCTCTGCTATATTCCCATCAACGTTAATTACCAGCTTCCCGTTTTCTCCCAACTTCACATCGCCAAAAAGTGATACGAGGAGCGCGTGGATAACCTTCTCTGCTTTCTTCTCGTTCTCTTCCTCAGTTTTTACAGCCTCGGACTCCACAATGACTTTCGGAACCTCGCGATTGATGTTCAGAATGAGAGCTACAACAGAATCTGATACCATGTCGCTTAACGGGTCTGATGTCCAGTGAAGTGAGACATGCCTCTCTGACTCGTGCTTCACTGTCACCCGATCGTGCACACGAAGTGTTGGAACCCCAGATTCTTCATCTGTTGAGGATTCTACGCTTTCGTATACTTGTTTGAGCCGGCGTACAATCACGTGGAAGGCGTTGGAGTACGGAATTGTAATGCGCTGGTTGATGTTTGCAGTTGATAGCTGAGAGAAGATGTGTAGATCATCTGATGCCATTATCTGATATGCAAATCCTTTCTTCACCAATAAACCGCTGACAGTTTCACTGACTTCCGGGGTCTTCTCGGCCAGTTTTCCGATAGTTTTTGCCATCTTCTGAGAATTGAAGTACATTTCAACAGACTGACAATTCTTTGGAGTAAGAATCTTGGTGTTTCGATCTGCAAACTTGGACGTAAGCTTCTGTTTGAGCCTACCCATCTCGTTGGCTTCTCCATGGACAAGAATTATGTTGGGCGGCATGAGTTCTTCCAAGAATGCACTGGTCTGTGCATAGTCAGCATGGGCCGAGAAGGAAATGTAATGAACCTGCATGTTGAGAGGAGCTGTGAGTCCACTCATGAGGGTAACTTCCTTTGGTTCATTGATTATAGTCTTAGCCAGTGTCCCTTCGACGACGTAACCAGGAAGCACACATGAATTTTTCTTATCCGAACACCACAGGTCGAAGAGTTGTCGGGACAAACCACTCTGAAGTCCACCAGGGCTAGCCATCACCACTGATGGGCCAACATCCTTAAAAACTTCAATGCTCTTTAGTGGGGATATGTGCTTGAATCTAAAGGGGTTTGATTTGGCATTTTGGATCCTATCATTCATGGAGAGAGTGTATGTCTCATACACAGTCAAACATCTTTTTGCCAGAGGAGAAGCATAGTAAATGGGAATATTATGAAGCTCGGGATGGTTGGCCCAATACTCATCAAGAATAAGGAGAAGTTCCTGGGCACGTCCGAGGGCAAAAGCTGGAATCAAAACACGGCCGCCTTGCGAAATTGTTGAATGCACAACATCAGTGAACCGCTTTTCCCGAATGTGTCGAGGTTGATGGAGCTGGACACCGTACGTAGATTCAATTATGCAAACATCAGGAGAAAATTGAGGCATTTCGGCAGCTCGAAGATGACGATCTTCTTCTCGTGAATAGTCTCCAGTGTAGAGGACTCGGACACCAGCTATATCCACCATAAACATGGCAGCACCAAGCACATGACCAGCAGTGTAACACCAAAACCGAATACCATTTACTTCTACTGTTTGATGGAAATCAATGACCTGCAATTATTGTGCACTACTATTAAATAAGATAACTTATTACAGTCTTCATCATTACATATCATGGCGCACAGAGACGAAAGCTATGCAACTGACAACTATATACAATATAAAGCAACCTGCATTCCGCTATAGATTGCTCATTATCATTAAAATCTCGAGGGCCAGTAACATAATTATCATACAGATCTTTTTTATTTTATTTTATTTCCTTCAATAAGAAGCTTGCGGGGAATCATTTGGCAAGCTTGGTAACTGCATAGGTTTCTCTCTTTCTAGAAATTGTTTTACAAACTATTATGCATTTCCATTGTTCTTAACTTCAAAAACTGTATGGAAGGGTATTCTATCGTTCTGTTTCTATTCGTTCATATATGTCAAATGTGGGATGGAAAGTTTGAATATGTAACATCTTGGTTACTAGGTTATGCATCATGCCACGGGAGTATGCTCTCGTTGACTATTCTTATACATGTTAATTTTATAAATATATCTTTTAAGACATGTTATACTTTAAACAGTTAATTTAAAATTTTAGAGAAAAATGCATGAATGCAACAAAATACCACTTCAAGTCCTATTTTTTATTATCCATCAAACTATAAGAATAGAATTCAAGCGTTTTTATGGAAAAATTAACAAAGAATTACAGTAGAAGGGGATAAGAGACGGATGATAGATAGTGAGGAAGGAAAATATTTTTTTTGTAGGAGAGTAATGAAAATACATTTTATAATCTGTTTCTAAATAAAATGTTAAGTAGATTTCTATTAGAAGGTATGTATTTGGTAGAATCACTAAAAATTTCTAAAAGGAAAATTGATACATATTTATCAGCATGGATGAGACAGCAAGCCAAGAGACATCCATAATGAGAAATCATTTACCTCAATTTTGTCCATGGAACGATTTATGTCCTGCTCATCATACAACATATCTTCAACAGAAACTTTGCTCACTTTCACAAAATCAGACAGCAACAACTTGTAGATCGCTTTTGTAGCATAAGTCATAAAGACTCGCCCTTTGAATGTAGTCTATCATATTAATGTTAATTAGTTTCTGTACTCAAAGAAAAATCACATTGCAATTCAATTAGAGAGCAACGTACCTTCTCCAAAAAATAAGGGAGTGATGCAGCGTGATCCAAATGAAAACTGCAAAACAAGTGTGCATAAAATTATCCTAGTTCAAAGAACACAAAAAGGGCATTAAAGAGATAAAGAGTGGAGAACTTCCATTGTTCACGTATATTTGTGTTTTCCATGCTCACAAAGCCATTAGTTTTAATCAGAAGATATGAGTTTCAAAAAAATGCAGAACGCATTGTGTCCAGAAAGTAAAGGCTTCTATCTTAGGGGAAAATATTTTAAGGCGGTGATTTTATACTCTTTCTCACGTGCCACTGCAAATAATCATCCACAGTCATTCAACAATTTTTCTTCTTTCCTTTAATGATAGAGAGTCGAAGCGTCATCCCAGTACATACTAGGGGACACCCTTGCTTGTCCCGAGGCCCGGAGCCAAGAGAGACAACAAGATATTTACAATTAAGCTCACTCGTGGATTCTAAACCTATAACTTCTAAAGAAGGATACTTAGGAGACCTCAAGCCTCTACCAACGTGGTTGCCCTTGAGGATGCAAAACAATCAAATGCAAACATTTGAGTTAATATTCTAAGAAAAACATAGAAAGAAAGAAATGCATACTGGGTAATGAGCAGGACATCAATTGTTGAAGGGTCAATCTCATCAAAATATGGCAAAGCAGCCATACCAGAGTAAGCAGGGTGAATTCCACAATCGAACTATCACCCAACAAAAGTGAGAGGAAATAATAATCACCACATAAACCATTATAGTTCTGTATGTTCTACTCAGATACTGAATGGGAAATTATGATGAATTCAAAGCATACCAAAACAATTTTGCCTTTGTAAGACATATAAACGCAGGACCGACCCACTTCATTACCAGCCCCAAGTGGAGTTATAATAAGCTGATCCTCCTCTCTCGTACCAGATGACTCCCGTTTCTTAAGGGATGGCGGCTGTCCAACTGAAGCCATTTTTCCTCTGCCCACACAAGATCTTTCCACCTGCAATATATCAAGAACAAAAAAGAAGTTGAAATTACATACAAATAAAAACAAAATCGTCCCCAAAGGGTAGCACAGTGGTAGAAGACTTGGACTTTGAGGTATGCTCCCCTCAAGGTCTCAAGTTCGAGACTCAGCTGTGGCATTACTCCTTCGATGTCTCCCAGTGTCTGGCCTAGAGACGGGCTTGGTTACCATTGTTTCAAAAACAAAAAACAAAATCAGCCTAACTGTGGGAGACAGGACAAATACGCCATCCCCTTTTTTAACCCCGAAATCATTATAATCAAGTAACCACGACTGTCTCTAGGCTAGGAACCAGGAGACATCAAAGGAATCCTTCAAAATACGGAAGATGTCTACGAATTAATGTCACCGGTAAATCTCGAACCTGGAAACTTGAGGGAAGTACAGTTTCAAGCCCAATCATGCCACCCCTTGGAAACACATCATTCCCAATTCATGCTTCAATCTTACAATCACAAGAAAAATATGTATAAACCCTAGAACAAAGTTAACTATACAGGTTCGATATCAGTTTTATTTCCTTAAATTTCTCAGCATTACAAAACGGGGAAGAAAAAGTATGAATCAAAACCAAAAACAGATCTGAAAAAACTCGAAGATCGAAGGTGCGGGAGAGAAATTAAAGCGGTAAATATGAAATTGAAAGCGTTGAGATGAGAAAATGGGGATGAAATTTGAGGAAGAGAACTTACAGTGTTGAAATGGAGGAAGAAGGAGAGTTAAACCCTAGAATCGAAAAAACTGTATTTCTATTTAGTGGGTTTTAGAAACAGCGCTGAAGAAGACGGGAAGGAAAAAGCGGGAGAGGATAGTGATGAAAAATAGAAATGAAATTATTAAAAATTACCGACCACAGTGGGAGTCGAACCCACGACCTTCTGATCCGAAGTCAGACGCGCTAATCCACTGCGCTATGCGGTCGTCTGCTGTCTAATTTGTGGAATGTATGTATATAATAATAAAATATATTTCTGGTTATTAAAATTTTGAAATGTATTGAATTACTTCTCTGTTTTACCACAAGTATCATGGATAATCAATCAAATAAATGACTACAAAGTTTTTTTTTTTTTTAGTACACAGTGGGGAAAGGGGGACCAACAAACCCTACTCTCAAATAATATGAGAGCCAAATAATTAACATCAGACAAGATAACCAACCAAATAATTAACACCAGTCAAGATAACCAACTGCGCCATTGACCTTCGGTATTATTATTATTATTATTATTATTATTATTATTATTATTATTATTATTATTATTATTATTATTATTATTATTATTATTATTATGTGAATACTAAGAGCGTGCAATTTCATACCACATCCTTAGGGAGAAGAAGTAGATTCTCTATTTGGTTCGTCAGGTTTTTGCTTTGAGATTAACCTCGTAGGGGTTGGCTTTGTGCGGACTTGCTCGTAACGAGGGAGGAATTAGAGCGATATTGAAGGGAAAAGAATTCTTACGAGCTAATACCAGAGATGGAAGATACATTTTCGTTCCCGATAAGATAACATGATCATGTTCCTAATGAGTTGAGGAATTAGAAGATACCGAAGAAAAACATATTCCCACTGAGATGAAAAAATACAATCTCGATAAAATTCAATTGGTTACATTTTTTTATATATGTGATCATTCAAATAAGTTAATACACGCCTCAATTATTGTCAGAAAATATATTTTATAACCCTAGAACATTTAAATATGAAAAATTAATTCCTAAATAGATGACCACTAAATTGAACTAATCAACTCTTAGTTCTACAAAACTAGAACTTATGAGAACATATTCTTCTAAAATAAATAAATAACTATATATATATATATATATATATATATATATATAAATGAAACATTTTTAAGTTGGAAAGATGTTTGATTGAAACAAATACAAAATCCGCAAGTATTAGAAGCCCCATTTTTTAGATAAACCAAACTAAAGCTTTTTTAACGAATTTGATTAAAGTTTTGAATAGTACTTTTCAACCCATAAAAGGTAGGGAAATTTGGGACAAGGCAAATTGAGATATAGCAGCCCGATCTCTTTTTTCCCACGGTCCAGAAGGAAGTATAGGCCTTAGAAAGTGGCTTCCAAAGGCCCATAAAAGGTTCGAACCACGATGAATCGGGCTCGGGTCAAGCCTCATAATAGTATGTCAAAATGAGCATGTGGTCAAATGAGCCTATGGCCAATGAGCCCATGGCCACATGAGCCTATGGTCACATGAGCTTGTGGCCCAATGAGCCTATGGTCACATAAGCTTGTGGCCCAATGAGTCTATGGCCCAATGAGCCTATGGCCACATGAGCCTATGGCCACATGAGTTTATGGCCCAACGAGCCTATGGCCCAATGATGAGCCTATGGCCAAATGAGCCTATGGCCACATGAGCCTATGGCCACATGATGAGCCTATGGCCAAACGAGCCTATGGCCCCACTGGCCAAATGAGCATGTGGTCAAATGAGCCTATGGTCCGATGAGCCTATGGTCCAATAAGCCTATGGTCAAATGAGCCTATGGCCAAATGAGCTTATGGCCACATGAACCTATGGTCCAATGATGAGCCTATGACCAAACGATCATATGGCCCAATGATGAGCCTATGGCCAAACGAGTCTATGGCCCAATGAGCCTATGGCCAAATAAGCCTATGGCCCAATGAGCCTAGGTCGAATGGCCATATGATCTCCCGACCCAGGAAAAGGACCGAGCAAAGGCCCAATTCAAGCACTCGGTGACTAATTTTCCAACTACCCAACGTTGTACCAGCCGGTTGCCACTTCGCCCGAAAATGCCTCCACCACCTTACCTTTAATCACACGAATAGGTAAAGTCGGAGTTAGCAATCCTAGAAGCCTATAAATACAGCAGACGAGGGATGATGAAGGGAAGTCATTCTTCCTCCATAAATTATAACTCTCCACTCAATTCACCATAACTAACTTAGGCATCAGAGGCCACGTGGCACGTACCACACCGGTGCCCATTTTTGCTATTCTATTTTGCAGGCACAACGTCCCTACCTCAAACAAATTCACAGTTGATACGAAGGACCAAATTCCGCCATCAACAAAAGGTATAGTTCATTTCAATTGTAGTATTTGGCTACATTCGTAAAAAGTATTTTAAACCATTAAAAAACACTTACAAATTTTTAATAACTAAAAGACACTAGAAAACAAATAAAAAGATGCTCAATCAGTCTTAAGCATTATAGAGATTAAGAAATTTAAAAAAACTAATTTAATCATTGCTATGAAAAGGCATCCATGAAGAAGAAGAGACAAGATACTTGCATATCTCAAATTCACATTCAGTTCAAACTCCTATACCAAAGAAAATGACATAACACAAGATGATCATAATCCTCATAAGAACATACTAAAAAAGCTTCCCCTAATTGGTTCCCTATAAGAAATGTGAGACAAATGGCACAGTTAAGATCCCTTCACATTTTAAGATTATTTCACCATCTCAGAATCTCCCCTGCAGAAATCAGAAGTTTTTGTTATTAAAATATAACTCTAAAGCACATATTCATGTATACAACTCTATATATATACATAGTATGTGAAAGTACATATCCAAATTTGTTGCACAAAGAGAATAAACAGCAACGTTTTTCTAAGTGACAACTATCTTAGTTTGTTTGGTAATTTTTTTTAATATCTATAACCGTGCAGTTAATGTGCACTTCGACTATTGTCACGGAATATATGGCCTAACCTACAACATTTAAATGTCAAGGAAACACGAAAAAAAAAAAATTTAGGCAGGTGGTCAGGATACGATGGATTGAACTCATCACTTCTTAGAATACTTCTTGATCATTAAGCCACTCCATGATGGTCGTTTGGTAACCTTAGGCTTGGATTTTTTGTTTTTTTTTAACAAGTTAATTTTCTCTCATTTTTCCACGATTAAAACTCTAAAAAAGAAGAGTTTGAATGTTTAGCCAAATTCCAAAACAAGAAGAAAAAAAAAAGTTTTCGAAAAAGGCATTCAAATGCATTTAAAATGTTGTTTTGTTTATGTAATCTTGTTTCCTTGAGAGATGAATCTATGGCAATGAAAATAGGAGAAAACTAGAAAAACCAAATGACTATAAAACAGGCCTGATACTATTTATTTACTATACTAAAATGCCTTACTTGGTCGTTCCATGTTTGCCCACCAGAAGTGTAGTTTCGTTGTTCTCCTTGAACGTTTCTTTGATCACCTTGTGGAAATCTTTGACCTTCGTTCGGGCCTGGGTAAGGCGCATGACTCTGTCCTTGGCCGTAAGGCGTTCCTGCTCCATGGCCCTGATATCCACCTTGCCCATAAGCAGTTCCACTCTGGGCAGGATTAAAACCAGTACCAGCATTACCCTGGCCTGATGGAGGTACAAAATCTCTCTGCTCTCCTTGGGGATGATAATTTGCTCTCACATCAGGGTTATAACTCCCCTGCCCACTTTGGTTGTAGTTTCCTTGATGAGAAGCCATTGGACCTCTACCTCCCTGATAGGAATCTCTTCCATTAGGAGCATAATTGTTCATAGGTGAAGGATCTCTCCTTTCTCCAGGCCCACTTTGGTTGAAGTTTCCTTGATAAGAAGGCATTGGCCCTCTTTCTCCCTGATATGGATCCCTTCCACTGGGAGTATAATTGTTCATAGGTGAAGAATCTCTCCTTTCTCCAGGTCCCGAAGGGCCATCATTTCGGGGAAGACCTTGTGGCGAATAGTTCTGGGAAGCCTCGAAATTGCGTCCATCTCCTTGCATAGAACCCTGCTGACCGTAGGATGGATTACCTTGCCAATTAGGTGGCGGTCTATTTCCCCTATCAAATCTTGGTTGTTCAGGATTTCTGTTCATGTTCCGATCACGATACCTTCCCCCCTGCCTCCCATATTGAACAGGTGGTGGTCTTGGTATAATGGTTCCATTGATGTATTTGTCTCCTGGTGATCACAAATGAAGTTATTTAAAGAAAGAAATGGCACACATCAAAGCAATTGTTTTTGTCAGGATGACATATGTGATATGTCACTTGGTTAACTGACTTTAGTCCATGTCATTAGAAAATTTGCATCCATGTCAATTAGAAAATTTGCATACCTCCATACTCCTTGTTTACAGGATCAATGTAAGAATCAGGCAATATAAACACAACACCAGGTAGACCTAGAAGGGAAAAAATGAAAAATTAGCATTGAACACGGTATCTAAAAGATGGAATTTGTCAACAACAACCGCCGCTCTTGTAAAAAAATAAATAACTACCGCGAAACTTCTCTGATTCTTCTTCTGTCATGATAGCTTGAAACCCCTGATAAGTAGTTGTGCTGCAAGCATACATTTTCGTTTTTGCCTCTTCCACACTATTCAGGTTTGGGGGAAAATGTTAAACAATGGTGCCATATTAGTCATCTAAAATACTAAAGCCATAGCAACTTCAATCAAATCAATTGCTAGAAAAGAGGTAAAAATGTTGTCAAAAAAGTGAAATAAAGACTATGATAGGATCATATGATAGCAACAAAAGCATCATTCTCTTGAAGCATGTCATGGTTAGTTAGACAGAAAATACACTAGTTTAAGGTCTATGAGTGCTAAGAGGCCAATTTACCTGCATGATAACTACTCTTATTATACAATAAGATATCAAGTGAAAGTAAAGAAAACCAGAGAAAAATAATGACATTAAAACTTGAGCTGTAATCTTACAATCATATAAGTTATATAATAGGTAAACCTTGTCAGTACTTGGTCCAATCCAAATTGCAGAGTGAAACATATTAATGCCAAAATCATATCATCAACTAAAAGCCCACATAATCCAACTCGTTTGATAATCATTTTTTTTTTTAATTTAAGCCTACAACAGCTCCCTAACCACATGTTTTTTTCTTACTTGTATATCTACATCCTATCCATATTCTTAAAAACCAAACCAAAATTTGAAAAGAAAAAAAAAATATATCCAAAAGTTTGTTTTTGTTTTTGAAATTTAATTAGTATTCACCTACTTTTTTAAGAAAAGATTAATACATTGTAGGAAAGATGGAACACGCTATAAGAAATTTGAGTAAGAATAAGTTTAAATTTCAAAAACAAAAAACCAAATGGTTATCACCAGGCATAAGAAAGAGAATGAATTCTCCACCTCTCTAATTTAGAATAATATATCAGATCAAATAATCGTGGCCTCTAGAGAGAATTCGATCGCTACAAACCCAGCGAAAAAAAATATATACTAAAGTGCCGTCTGATTCAGGAAATGAAGGAAGCACATTACAGGAAAAAATAGGAGATCAGAATAGAAGAAATTGATAGATAATAACAAAAACTAGCCATCCCAAATAATCTTGAAAGCCGTATAGATCTCCAAACAATATGCAGTGAGTGAAAAAATCGAAGTGAAAGCTATAAAACTCAAAGTTCATCAAAAGTTCAAAAGAAACAAAACCTGATATTCAAGCCTTTAGCACAGGTTTCTTCGTAAGTCCGAACCATCTCCTCAGGAGTGGGCTTTGGATCCTTGGGAAATTCCATGGTGATGAGCCAGTGATTGTAATCGCAGCCCTCGAACAGAATCGTATCGGGCCCAATCTTGTCGTCTTCGTTACTGCCCCCAAACGATGACCGGGAAGAGAACGCCATTGACGACGATCTCAAAGGCCAGTATGGAGAGATCACAGCCGAAGGCTTGTATAGTGAAGGAGCGGAAGGACAGAAAATGGAGTGGCTGATTTGAGCAGGTGCTGCCGGAGTCGACGGAGCACGGCGGTGGAGGGCGGAAATGGCGGACAAGGTGCGGCGGAGACGGAGAGAGTACAGCGCCATGATCGGTGCAGGACGATTGAGATGGAGAAGGAAGAAGGAAACTGATCGTTAAGGCTAGGGTTTACGTAAGGGTTTTTGGTGAAATGAAAATGTGACAAGTCGGTGCCCGGTGTGGTTATTTATTATTTTATTCTTTTTTAATTTTTACCGTATATACCATATGAAATGAACGAAAACAATTTTTTTAAAAACAAATTGAATTCTTTTTTTAGTACATTCGGAAGGAAGATTAAAAATACTTACGGGATTGAAGGATTGATCGTGCAGTAAAAATAAATTAACACCGAATCAAATATCCAATTGCATCACTGATTTATTGGATAAAATAACTTTTTAAAAAAACAAGTGTTAAGTTATATTTTATATCATGCCTCATAATTTAATAAAATCGAACTGGAAATTAGTAAATTACTCCAAATTCTTTAAAATTTAACGACTCCAGATTTTGTTATACAACTATTTGGTCATCAATAATATTGAAAAGGTCATATCATTCTTACACGAATAATTATGTGTGTAATTTTATGGTTAAGGCATACAATTTTGTAGGAATTTTTTTTATCCATGAGTTTTCAAAATAATTTATGCATACCTTAACTAATTTCACAAGATATACAGTTGGATCTTACAACATGTAGATGTTAAAGAATTCATAAGAAATTAATTCCTATGATTAATTCTGTTGAGTTTTTGTGCATTTTCACCATGCTAGTTTTTTTTAAGCTCAATATTTGAAGTGAGATTCCAAACTCATATGATCCATGAAGTAGTTTTATTAGTTCCGTAAAATTTGTCCGATCCGGTTTGAAAACCGTTTGATATGTAGTTGAATAAGCATACATTTTTCATTTTTGGTACTTTCCCAATGTTCATGTTTTAGAGAAAAGTAAACCAACTTTTAAAAGAAGAAAAGCTAAAATAAATGTTTTTAAAGTAACCCTAACTAAAAAAAAATGACCAAAATAATACTCCAGCCTCACTCTCATAAATAAAGCTTCTTCTAAACATGTGAAATATGTTGACAAAACTAAACACATACAAAAGCCATCAAATATGAGTACAGTAGCACCTCCACTCCTACAGAAAATTGCATTTCCAGGCCAATTGTTCTCAGTTCAATAAAAGGGGATTAAATCATCGATCTTTACTATGATAATTGATGTCTTATCCACTAAGTTACGTTTGAATCAGTCAAACATGCATGTACTTGCATCATATAGTTGTTAAAACACACTATCTACATTACTCATGGTACCAAAAAAGATCATATATACTTTCCAAAATAGGAGTTCTAATTAGTAAAGTTAAGCATGAGAAGACTCCCTCCAATATAACTTTGTTCCAAAATATGGGTAACCATTTGTAAATGGTAAACAAGAAAAATGAACAAAAAGTAACTATGAGTGTCATATATATTTGCTAACTTTCCTAAATCATTAAAAAAAAAAAACAATCTCTTCCCTTCTCGTGACCGAAATCTCACGGCCCGAGAATCACGAAAAAAAATCTGGGCACTCGTAATACATAAAAGCCAAGCACCCACAGACACTAAACCTGTGAGTTCAATTCAACATAAGTTTGCATCATGCTCTCTACCTGCTATATGACACAATCGCTCGCTTCTTCTCGGGAATTCGAAAACACATTAACATGATTGAAGCGAAAAGTGAAGCTGAGCGCAGTCGTTCTTTCTCGTGTATCAACCGCTAATCGCACTTGATGTTTCTGTAGATCCTTCTCACAAACAAGTTGGAGCCAAGATAGCCCACAGCTCCTGCATATTCAAGTAATTAATCGACCAAGTTAAGATCAATCCCATGCTAAAGCAATGGTCTAATCTTAAAGAACGCCAGAAGCATAAAATAGAAGATATGATTTCAAAGATTTAATAAGAGTTCATGAGAATAAAGTCCAAAACAAAGTCCAAAACAGTCCGTTGTAAAACCCATTTATATATAAATATACACATATATATCCGTGACTATTCGGGCCGGCTTGAAAACACCTTGATTAATGTTATGAGGCATACTGCATGATCCTACAACATTTGAATGTTAAGGAATCCCGTAGAAAATTAATTATAGGTAGGTGGCCACCATGGATTGAACTCATCACCTCTTAGTTCCCCAAGTCACTCTTGACCACTAGGTCACTCTATAATGGTTAAAATTGAATTTAATTTATAAAATATATCATAAAAATGATAAAGGGAATAGACTATTAGGGAGGGATTTGGACAAAGGGAATGGAAATACATAGGAAAATGATTAACGAAGAATGATTATCCGTGTTTGGTGTGAATGAAATGGTTATGAGAGAACCGTTACTTGTATTTGCGGTACAAGGAATGATTATGATCCATACCTCAAATACAAAAGAAAATTATTAACGAATAATGGTTGTCTGTGTCTTGGGGGGAATAAAATGGTTATGAGGGAATTGTTACTAGTTGTATTTGAGGTACATAATGATTATGGGAGGAGCATTACCTGTGTTTGAGATGTAGGAAATGGTTGTAGGAAACAAAATAGTCAGCATCGGGAAAATAACAATTGATTACGGGGGAATGAAAAATAGTTATGAGGGGAATGAGGTCATGAGATAATAAATAGACAATGATTATGAGGTGAATGATTCTCGGTGGCTCAAACGTGGGTAAGAAAATTATTAATCATCTTCTCAGTTTGATCCCCTTGTCCCAAACACCTCCTAAGTTGCTAATATTTTAGAGACGAGAAGAAGATTCGTAAGGACGCAACAACTCACCGCATAAAATTCCTAAACCAAGACAGAACATCATGGTATAGCCAAAATAGAAGCTGGTCTGGAAGAAGCCTGACATCTTTGTCTTGACATAATAGTAGTATATTGAGTACAAGTACACATAAACAGCAGTTGAGGCTGCAGAAAAGAAAGAAGTCCACTGCCAGTGATAGTTCTCAGCATTGAGCAAGAAATATGTCCCAACAATTGTGACACAAATAGTAACAATAATGAGAATAATGAACACCAGTAGCATAAAGCCGTAGACATAGTACACCTGCGGACAAGAAGAAGGGGAAGTTATTTAACTTCGAAAAACCATGCTCAACAATAAATTAATGAGAAATTGAATTGGATAGACTCTTCTTGCAAAATAGGTACAAATGTAGTCAAACTTTAAAGTATTTACATACATTCATAGTCAATAATACATTTTAATATTGTATTATAAATACTCATCAATACAGTACTATCTATTATAAATACGAAAGTATGCGACCATACTCATTAATACCCGATGACTATACTTACTAATATTTTAAGAAAGTAACCATATTTATAATTATTTTCTAGATTTGACTAGTCTCGTAAGTTTCTCTAAACTAATCAGTGTAACCCTTCCCATAGTTTTTATGAAACTATTCCCATTAACACCAGCAACAACAAATGATTCTTGTCTCTTTTTTGTTTGATAAAAAAAACATATCACATTAATGCTCAGAAATACAAAAGGAAACAAAGGGGGGATTGACGGAACACCCCAAGCTAATAAAAGTAACACCGATTGGGTTCAACGATAAAGATCGAGTAGGCACAAAAAAGTTTGTGGAATATGTAAAAAATATTGCTGCTCTCGATGGGTTCTTGCAATGACTAAAGTAAAAAATATTCGCCATCTAGGCCATTTAACAAATAGAAAAGTGATCTTAAAAAAAAAAATAGAAAAGTGACAATAAACATCTTGGAGGGTTAAACTCATAATAGAAAAGTGAAAATAAACATATTCAGTTTTCATGTAGATTAGAAACTGAAATCCCTGTGTTTTCTTCGTGGTCACAACAACTACAAAGTCAAGCCCAAGGTTTTTTGGTCTAATTCTACAAAAGGTGCTGACTTGAGAGGTCTGGACAGGAATGAACTAAAAATAATTTTAAGGGAAGTACACGGTCATGAAAGAAATTCAGGACTTGGCTAGATTTATTGGTTCCACAAGTGCACTATTTCTATCTTTTACATGATTGTAGCTCCTTTTTTTTATTCTAGCTAATTGGCACATTTTTAGTGAATTCCTGGCTCCTGATCAACTACTATAAGTAACCAGTTCATCGTTCTACTGCGCTCAAATAAATAGCTATCTTAACTTTTAATCTTTTCGAAGAAAAAAAAACTTTAGATCAACCACGTGCACACAGAAACAGGGCACTTCACCTTGTAATTCCAGAAAGACGTGAAGACAAAATACATCTCAATGAAGATGCTGCCAAAGGGTAGTAATCCACCCATCAACGAGACCACAGCCGGCGTGAGGTACCATTTCTTCTCGGGAATTGGACGAGGGATGGTCTTCACACGGCAAGGGTTGTTAGGAGTGCCACTCCAGTTCCTTCCAACAACTGTACCAAGAAGTGCTAGAGGGAAAGAAATGAAAGCCCAAATGACAAAAACAACGACCATGGTGCCAAATGGAATAGCTGCTAAAGAACCATAGAATATAGCAATTGTGTTCAAAATGAAGCCGATTCCAAAGCACGTGAAGGGAAATAGAGAGGCTGTTAGGATCATTGACTTGATCCAACTTTTACCTGTTCAATGAAATGTCACAACATAAGAAACAATATCTATACAGATACCTCTCAATTATTCTTTTTTTTTTAAACAAGGGTAACCACGCCTGTCCCTAAGCCAGACACCAGAGATATCGAAGGAGTAATGTCACAAGTGAATCTCAAACTTGAGACCTAGACACCAGAGATATCGAAGGAGTAATGTCACAAGTGAATCTCAAACTTGAGACCTTGAAGGGAGCATACCTTCAAAGCCCAAGTCTTCAACCATCGTGTCACCCCTTGGGGACGATACCTGTCAATTATTCTCTACTACATAGGTTAGCCTCGATCACATATTGAAGTATAAAGATGGATAACAACCAAATTGGTAGATAAAATGCTTACCACCATGGCGCGAGTACATTCCTCCACTCACATAACCTGAAAGAGATGATGTGAGTGCATAGCAAACAATGAAAGTTGTGATAATTGCACCTCTCCTGCATCAAAATGAAACCATTGCTTTGCAAGAAAATATGAAAAATTAAGAGATGAAATGAAACCAAAGAGAAGGCAGGGCAAGTTTTGGCATCAGAGTAAAGAAAAGCAGAAATTATAAAAAATAAAAGCCAAAAACTTACATACCCGATATACAGCATTCCAACAATTGCTAATAAGATAACTAGAAGAACAAGCACTGCTAGCTGAGCACCTGTGCCAACAATAGCTGATAGAATAACCATACAGCGTGGAGACCTAAAAATATCTCCATGAACAAGCTTCCAACCAGACTCTTCATTGACATCTCGTTCCTGAAAACAATACAAAAGGATTTATAATTTAAAAAAACATCAATATGTACACATATGCATACATGGAAACATATACGCATATAAACAGATGTAAATCGATATAGAATAAAAGAGAGAGATTAAAAATCAAGGGAATATCACCAGAGTTTCCAGATCATCATCCTCCCGAGCATATTTTGCATAGTCATTTCTAAGAGTCCGCATTAATATCATTGAGACCAAACCAGTAAGGAAGATAACCATCATGAAAGAATTAAAAATTGAGAACCAATGGATCTGCACATTCAAACATATGCTATACTTGGTTAAAATAGAACAGAGAGAGCCAAGCAAAGTAGCTACCTGACTAACAACTGAAACGCATAAACAATGAACAAGAAATATAACCAAATCATAGCAAGGCTGAGAGCAAAGGTAATTCACAATTAGAACAAAGTATGTTGTTTGGAGGTCAAAATATAGGAGTTGAACACTTCTTGGATTTTTCCCTTTTTCTTCTTCTAATTTTTTTTAAAGAATACCAACTTTCATTTTTAGGCAAACTTAGTAACAATAAAAAGTTTATTAAATCTGTACAATAAACTTTTTACATTCAAACGGGGTAAAGAATTAATAGATAAAAGGCTAAATCTATTAAAAATGCAAATAAATAATACCATATCCTCTCATCTATTGGTTTCTACTTCAGTTAATGCACTTTTCAGAAACAAACAGAACTTGTTTGCATTTGATGACCCCGATTGCTATACGATATATAGTATGCATACTTATATATCTGTGTGTGTGTGTGTTAAGAAATGAATACCTGGTGCTCAAAGAACGGATAATCCAAATAAATATCAAAGCGACGAGCAAAAGTGACATTGGTAGGTATCCATTTGATTGAATATGTCATGTCCAAAGATCTTCCAACTTCCAATGACTTAGGGCTCTCTTGGGTAAGATTCACATGAATAATCTATAGGACAAAAATTTAGCTGTTATAAATCATGAGTACCCACGACAAAAGTGTGTACGAAGTTTGAATTTTTACAAACCTGGTCTTTGTTGTATTTAATAATAATATTCTTGTGAGTGTACAGAACATGCTTCTCAACTACACTATTCTTGTCTGAATGCAGCTCTCCAACAAAGCCTAAATAATGCAAACAAGTAAAGTTCAGCAAGTCGTCAACTAATACAGGAACGCGCCAATGAACAAATTGCAGCATGCAGAGAACATACCCCATAAAGGCAGATCATCTGAACTTGTATTTGGCATGAAAAGAATAAGAAAGAAAGCATACACATAAAAACAAGAGTCAGTTTTACAGTATAGAATCAATATAAAAAGACCCAAATTAGATAAAAGGATAAAGCCTGGAGGAAAAGAAAAGAGGAAAAGGAAACAGGAAAACTGCAGTATGCTATAAATTGAAGTTGAGGTTAAATTTCAAAACTTTCTGCTCATTTCTTATAAACTAACTTTCAGATGACATCCCTCAATTTTAAAACTTGAAAATGACTCTTTTGATCTCTTTCATTTTTGTTCTTTTTGTGTGTACGAGTGTGTGTGGGGAGGATATCCCTAAATCCACCCTAAATTCCAACAAATTTTAAATCACATCTGGTCAGAGGGCAAGTCTAGTCCACATGGGGGTAGCCACATACTACACATAGCTATCCACCTTCTCTCTTTGGATATTCTAATTGAAAGTGATGAAAATGCTTAACTAACTAGACCATTCCTCAACAAGCCTATAAGGTCGTGATGAACAGATAATCCTATTTTAGTTAATTTTCCTACGTGAACTATTTCACCGTTCAACCAATTCTGTATGTGCTAGCATAACTGTAAACAATGTCCATAGTTGTGATAACACCACTACTATAAAACATTAAGCAGATCGTACCTATAAAGAATTCAAGCCAGTAACTGCTCTCAACTGCACCCTTAAACTGTTTAACCTTTGCTTCGTCAAGATCAAGCTGACAAATGGTAGTTCTGCCCACATTTTCTGCAACATGGAAAGAGCAGTGTGTAAACTGTATGGCCATGTCTAGCTTGTCAGATTTAAGGATAACACAAAATACTGCATACTCTGAAACTTTATGTCGGTCCGACTGTCAATAAGTTCATTTCCACCAAGGACCTCACCAAGACCACCCCATTTGTGAGCAGATTCGCCAGATGGGTGACAGAATGGAAGGCTATAGTAATTGTATGTTTCTTGAGGATTATTATAAGGCCCAACTTTGTTTACCCAGAGAACAACTGATTCCCCTGGTTGATACTACAAATAATGGCAATGAAGAGTGGGTAAGCAACACAAATTAGACTCTTAAGCACTAAAAAACTTCACGAAATTAAGATTAAACAAAAAAAAGTGGGTTGAGATCAACCATCAGTTTAATCTATATGCAGTTATGCAAACAAGTTACCGAAGGAGTTGTTCACCAAATATATAACAAACTTAAAAGAATTATCGTGTGAGGATGGCCATGTGATCCAGATGGCAAATGCAAAATTCTCGATATTATGGGAGGCCGGTATTGCATGAAAAAAATATAATAATAATAATTAAATTGTTGTCTTGAGTGAGTATCAGGATCTTTAGAGAAATCCTTTCTTTTCGCATGAAGAAAATGTCTGCTCAAACGAACAAAATCTATATTACAGAACCTCAAACAACTAATGGAAAGAAAATTATATAAAGACTCAAATTCAAATTATTGGAGAAGTGCTAGAGTAGCCCATTTCAACATATAAGAACAAGACGAATGAATTTATGCAGGTAGAATAGTATGCATTGTTTACAATCGCCAACTATGGTAGTGCAGAAGAAAAATAAAATAAATTGCCTAATTGCGGCAGTTGGCCGCTTAGTTTCGATTCAATTTTATACACAAACTCGTGAAGAAATCTTCGTCATTGCTAGAGCTGTTTTGATCTGGACATCATCAAACCAATATTAGCTGATTTGTTCCATGAATCGTCTTATACACGCCTATCTCAGAATCAAGTTGACACTTCGCGAGTTAAATTAGAACGCGATATTCACCAACGAACATGTGAAACCAGAAACGAGATCCAATAAGCGAGTCCAGCAATGGACGATTCACGTATCAAGAAATTCAAATTCGAAGCAAGAAACACATACACGATCAAAATAACAAGTATAAACTAATGCCAAAAACTCAAAATCAACTCAACAGCAAACGCATCGGAACGAACACGGATCTGAAATAAAGAATTGAAAAACAAATAGATGACAGAACAGGAAGATCTGAGAGATCAAGCGGCTAAATCATCCATACGAATGGTGCGGATATGAAGTTCATAAGACATGGAAATGGTAACCAACCTTGTGATCCGACTCGGCTGCGAGCGCTGGAGAACGAGACGAGAGGAAAAGGAAGAAGATGAACGGCCATGTTAGAGGAATTAAGCGTGCAAAAGAAGCCATGGCTGAAGGTCTGTAATGGCTTTTGGTGTTGCTCCTGAATTTCCAGCTCCAGGATGCTAAGCTTCCCAACAATGGCGGATGGAAGAAACTGGTAATCGGGCTTTCCAAACAATTTTTTTATCGTTCTTTTTTTTATGTAGAATTATATTTTTTTCTTTTTCTCTTTTTTTTTTTCCTTTTTTGAGTTGGTAAACGTTTGGTTTTGATCCATGAATTTCAATGCGATATTCTTTAAAAATGATTCAGATTATAATTAATGCCGCAAGTTAAATATGACCTATAGTAATTTTTGCCACGCTAATATCAGTTTTTCACGAAATTCACCTTTTTTTTTGGATAATTTTAATATCTTTAAAAAATAATTACAAATAATTAAATTTTCTTAAAATAAGTTATGTAGGAATCTCCGGTTAAGAAAAGGATAGAAGGATGAAAGCAAAACGTAGCAGCAGGCCTTGCTTGCTTCGACGGCATCAACGACTGGAACCATGGGATATGACCCTCTTATCGGGGTTCCTAGCTTTCTTATGCTCGTCTTATGTCGCAAGTGGGGTTTCAAAAAGAAAACTCACATGGATGGCAAAATGTATACTTATAAAGCAAAGCTAGTTGCCATCAGACTCCAATTATTAAAAAAACAATTATTCATTTCAATATACACTAATTCAAAAAATAATAATAAATATGTAAACATGGTGGTAGGTAGAAAATGAGGAAGAGAATACATTCTTTGTCTTGGGCTCTTTAAGCCATGGACATTTTGTTCCGAGTCTCCAACCCTATTTCTCGCCTAAATAAGAATCCTCGCCCCCACGAGCATCTCTACTTTTGAACCTTGGTTCAAAACTTCAAGATAGACACACTTATTACTATACTATTCTTCCATTTGTTCACCTTCTTTTAAGATTTTTTTAACAAATTATTTTTCTTTAATGTTTTTTAAACCATTTTAATTATTTGAACTTAATTACCCACAATTTAACTCAATTGATACGTTATGTGACGTGATTAAAGACAATAGTGATGAGTTTGTGCCACCAATGTGAAACGATGAGGATGAGGATGAAAATTATTCATGGCGTTTTAACCAAAAATCATATTTTTTTCATTATAACTACTTTTATTCTTTCGATATCAACTCTTTTTGTATGCACATCACTACTTTTCACTCTTATCATACTTCTTTTTTCTCCGTGGTCATTCTCTGTACTCAAAATACAAATAACAATTTTTCTCATAATCATTTATTTCACTCGAGACACAAATAATTATTCTCTTCATAATCTATTTTTTTTCTTTCTCTATTTCTGATTCTCTTCATACTCATTATCGTTCGCCTTCCCAATAGACATCCCCCAAGTGAGAAAGAAGATGATTTTCATTTGAGCATTGAAAGAAAAATGATTAGAGGGTAAATATGATAGAGATTCATACCGACTATTCTTACATTCTATCAAAACGTTATTTATATACATGAGTATTATATTATATAGGCGCTCAAAAAGCCTTGAAAAAATTACAAAAACAAACAAACTCAAAATAAGCATAGTGAAGCAAGATTGTTACGGAAAAAAGTCCAAACGACCACTAATAGAATAAGGAACCTAATCAAACCTAATTGGACGGCGCCCGATGTAAAAAGATTGGGTGCTCAATTATGATCGACCTTCGCTTGATCGTAATGGTAATTGCGGCATCGTTCATCCATCTAAAGAGATCAACACTTGATCCCAAACGATCAAGCTACACCATCAGCCCTTCGAAGGGGTTAATAATTTAAACGGAAATCCAAGCGATGTGAACACACAACTGTTTATCTCCTATGACAATTAATGCAAAATGAATACCTTTGCAAAGGAGCATATGAGGTATTGGGTACAACGACTAACATCACTACAACAATTTAGACATTTTATGACAGTTATTTTAGTTTTGAGTTAAGAAAAAAAATTGAAAACTGTCATAAAATCTAAAAATACGTGTTTTTGAATGAAAGAAAGATGACTTTTAAGATATAAATAAATTATGACATTTGTTGATTATTTAAAAATTGTCATAGAAAATTTACATTAAAATCATGACATTTTAATAATAGTCATAGAAAAGTTTAGATTTAAAAAGTTTGATTTCACAATGAAGAAAGAAAAAAGATTATGTATGTTTCAATTTTTATTAGTGACAATTTAAAAACTATCATAAAAAATAAGTATGGATAAATTTAAAAGTTGTTTTTTAAAAAAATCTCATTTTTAAAAACTAAAATAGTGATATAGCTTGTGATTTTTTTTTTTTTTTTAATGAAAAACATTTAAGCAAAAATTAAAAAAATAAAACCCTAACAAAAAGAAGGAACAAGGGAGAGGTGGGGAAAGGGGCAAGTACGGGAGAGGGTTCAAAAGGGTGGATTCTGCCATTCTCAGTGGTAAGTTTGGTGGTTCAATAAAATCAAGGAAGCTCTCCATGAGGTTAGTAAGTAGATTCTTTATGATTTTATTTTTTAAGGGGATTTGGGAAAGATTTAAACCTTATTATAGTTGTTGAGGTTGGGCCCTCCGCTTGTTCTAGATTTTACTGAAAAATAAAAAAAAATCGTTCTTCCAAATCCACAATTTTTAGCATGAAGCTTCATGATTCTTTTTCAATTTATGTGTCACTTTCGATTTGCATTTGATTGTGTGCCCTTATTTCTTCTTATCATGGTGTGAAGAATCAAGTAATGTAGAGGCAGACAAGTTCGAATAGGACATATGTGCGTTCGTATTATTTCGCAGTCGCGCACGCATCATACTCATTGGATAGGCTGAAAGCTCGTTAATAAGAAATAATGAGTTCTTTGCTTTGACATTTTTCTCATTCCCAACCTTTGGTTCTAACTCTGTCAAATTCGCCCAAACAATAGATTCATGCAATATCTCAAGGTAGGGCTTCTGAAATTTCTACCTTTATTGGTGCATATCAAACATAAACTCAAAAATTTATTCTCAAATTACCAATGTTTAGACCTATTTGAACCCCTCTACCCAGCATATTAGAGACACATCTACGAAAATTATTATTTCTATCTAAACTTCTCGAAGTGAGTAAAAGAATTGCTCTTTCTAAGTTATTTTTTGTTGTTTCACAATTTTTCTATTTTAATGGGATTCTAAGATGATTTTTTTTTTTTTTTTTTTTTGCTTTTATTTGTTAATATCCATGTTGTAAGGTTGTCGTTTTTCAAGTATATGGTTTGCAGGTAGAACGTTATGCTTCCTAAATTTCATTTCCAAGAAGTTTTAAATAATTTTATAACCTTGTAGAAACTACGTTTTTTCTATTGTTGGAGATGTGACCATTTGTCCCACGTTCAAAATGTGAGGATTCTTCCATATTTTTCTAAAAGATATGAATTACTCCCCTCATTTGCAATTGGTTTTGAGGTGAAACCTCATGTTGTCTAATATCTATTTACTCTTACTTTTTTTAAAATCTTAACTTATTTTCTTTTTATTTAAGATTGTAAAGTGTTTCTTAAATAAAAAGAAACCAGTCAAGTGTTTTGTTCTCCTACTAATCAGGTTTTCAAAAAGCCCCTCAAGTGTAGACTGCGCTTTTGGGGCTTTCTTTGCAAAAGAGAGGTGTGTGAACTAGTCTCGACTTACATTGAATTTGTAAGTATCTCACTACCTGTTAATTTTTTTTATTACTTTATCTTTCCTTCTAATTATTGGACAAGTCTCTCTCATGTTTAGGTTGATAATGCATTTGAAGTTATCAATGAGTTATAGCGCAGGTATCTATCACTCTACGCATGTCTTTCCAACTTCTCATAGATAAAAAGCTTGAGTCTTATGTATAAATATGCTAAGATGGAAAGGTTTCTCTTTTGGTGTTAGTTCGATTTTCGAGATGTTTTGTGAGTTATATCATACTTATAGTAGCTTAGGTAGGATTTTGACATTCCTTGAAAATTTACTTTAATCCAAATGATGTAGAGTCAGGCGATATGTCCGGTGACATTAGTTGAGGTGCGCACAAGCTGACCCAGACAGTTATAGATATATATATATAAAGAATTTACTTGAATCACGTAATCTTATCAGTTGAATATTTTTATATTTGAAGGAAAATAATGAATCTTAATTCTGACTCTAGAAAAATGATTTTTTATTATTGTGAAGTAGATGAATATGCTAATAAGTTAACTACATTATTTTGTTTGGACAATCTTTCTTCTTGCAACTTTGGTGGACAACAATTAATAGTAAAAAAGTGTTTTCATTCTAGTCCCATTATGGTGTTACTAGCTAGCATCTTATATGCTATTGAACCTTTTTTCAAGAATAATTTCTTATTGCTTCAAGCTCTAATGGCTTCCATGATGGTGTATCTGTTTCTTTGGTTTGGATATCTACCTCTATAGAATTTAAAAGGATTAATTGTAGTTTTGATAACCATGTGGGAGTTGCATAGTCTTTAGTTTACTTGTTGCATAGATTCTTATACACTCATTATCTTTTTACTCAGTTATCATTATCTTCACCATTATTCTCCAGCTCCACGATCTTGCATAATTGACCTAGCTAATTTGCTAGAATTTAGTTATTTTCATTTTCTTGGTTGGAATCTCTTAAAGTTTTGTTTTGTTTTTATTTTTTTCAATAGGGTTGGAAATGGGACATACGGTTCTAGAACATTCTTGCATTTAGTTTGGTAATTGAAGCATAAATTCTTGGAACCGAACAACACTTTGGAGTATGGATAAACTGGCATGATTTTCTCCTACATTTTGGCATTTGACTTTCTCTTATGCTTATGGCTTTTCCAATGTTGAAATTGTCCCACATTGTCGCCATCTTTATACCTTTATTCAATGGCATTGGAAATTCCCTTCATAAAAATTCATGGGAATTACATAAGGAGATTAACTCAAATGCAGGTGTGTTTCTCATCTCCATTTCTTTTCCCAAACTAAATTTTAGATTAATAATACAAAAATTAAGCAGGGTAAACTGTTTTGCTTTTTATTTTTAGTTTTTGAAATTTAAGCTTGTCTTCCCTTTGAAAGGAATTTATCTCCCATTAGAAGCTATATATATATTAGATTACACAGTTTTTGTTTTTAAATGTAGACATCATTATAAAAAACCATGTGCTGGAATAGTTGTATAGGCTTAAATGTTAAAAACCAAAAGCTAAAACTAAATAGTTATCAAATGGGGCTTGCTTGCCTCAATCATGATGCTTTACATGTTGGGTGTTGATTAATTTATTAATTTTTATACACTAATGACATTTCATTATTATGCCCATTTTGATGTTTTTTTAGAGGCAACATTGGGAAACACAAATAAAAAGGAAGTCAAGAAGCAGAGGAACAAAGAGTATAGATATGTAAGGGACCGACCCGAATGGGGCACTAAATGGGCCCTTACCCCAATGCATGCATTCAAAGTAAAGGACATTTAAACAGACATGATTTCGGATTCCAATTAAAACAAAACATTCAAAATAACCCCTTTAAAAACTAGACATTTTTCCTGAAACCTGTCCCTGTTTCCAAGCACCTGTTCCAGGATAAATACATTTCCAAAGTTTACTCGATGATAGAGATTTACTAAAAGCCATTCAAAACTGTTCGGATACAACACATGCCGGAATCCACAAATATTTACAAACATCCTAGGGCTTCGTGCGGCTACATGCATTCAGGGGAAAACAAAAACACACGAGAGTCATAATACAAAAATCGAGTTGGAAGATCGGGCCCCATGATCACAGCTCCTCCTTCGAGCATCCGGTCGCGCACCACGATTACCGTGGAAAACCACGAGAATAAGGGTGAGTAACGAATTACTCGATAAGAATCCCCAACCAGGGTACAATACGATATACATGGTCATCTCGATGAGCGTATGCAAGCTATGAATATAACACGAATAGAGCACATAGCTTAGCCCACACTTGGGCCTCGGATGCCAACTCGGTGGCTTAGTCCGGAATAAAATCATCACACATCCAATACATAAGTCGCCCTATACGAGAAACAAGTCCGGCCTCGGCCGCTTCATCGCCGACGAAAGGTACACCGCTCACAATCCCGAGGAGCTCTCGATCGGCTATTGTAATGAGCGTAGCATGCACGCGCCGCGTGCTCTGCAGAACTGGGGGGTTGTGGTCTCAAGGCAAGCTGCCCATATCCGATCACCACGCCTAACTAAATCTTTGGATCGGTGTCACCGACATAGGGGTGTGAGACACGGACACGTAAACTATGTCGGCTGAACCACCGCACTGGGCCAAGAAACGGTCGTGGTAGGCTTACACCAGAAGTCGTCCTTGCCTTAACAGTGGCAATCGAGGCTCTTCGCCAAACATGCCGAGGACATGCCGGCCGCCGGGACGAGGCAATGCCAAGTCATCATCCCGACCGTTGGGGCATTTAACGATCGCCACCTCACCCAAGATTGCGGGGCCTACCGCTCGGGTTAGCAAATCCTCACGGGGTCCAGGGGCGGAATGACTTGCTCGACGTCCCCCGCCATGGATGCAAGGTTCTTTATGCATCGAGCCCGGATGATGCTATCTACCGCAATTCTAACTCGCCCTACAGCAAGCAAACAAACAATTCCATAAAATCCAATACGTGCTCAATAAGAATACAACGAGCCTAGCATGCTATTACGAAGCAAGGAGCAGATACTGAGCATGCGTAAAGGAACAACCTAGCATGGATTAACATGAGAATTAACCAAGAAATCATGCTAACAGGAATTCAGATTGAAGCACCTAGCTACACATGTCAATAATCACAAACAAGCAATCAATCAACAATCACATATAATATCGCAGGTCCACACAACCTCGGTAAGAAATCCTTACCTTGGTGGGGACGGTTTGGTACTTAAATCCTAAGTCGCGAACAATCTCGATCTAGCTACAGGGAACCTATCAATCAACACAAAAATCACACAATAGGCCTAAATATAATAAAACAAACAAGGCTCGGCTGGGAGCAACTCACGAGGCACGCATTTAACGCACGAACGAGCCGATTGCACGAAGCAGGCAAAGCAATAGGGCTTCTTTGGCGCGTGGCGCGTAGCGTGCGCGCGCGCGAGGCTGGCTGCCGCGGCGCGGCGCGGCAGAGGCGAACGGGGGCGCCGCGTGGCGACACGGCTCGGCACGAGGGGCGGCGACACGGAAATTTGGCGAGCGCGGCGTGGCTCGGCGGCGAGGCACGCGACAAGCGTCTGGGGGCGCGCGCGCGGCGGCGAAGGCGGTAGGCGAGCTCGCGAGCTCTGCAGCATGCGCAATGGCAGCGAACGAGCGAACAGGCATGAAGAAGGCGAGCTCGATTCCGGCGATTGGAGAAGATTCGGACGGCCGATTTATTGATGGATGAACTCCCCTACTCCAGCTGCACTAAAACCACCCAACGTTTCACCTCGACACGACCGGAAAATGGAAATCAAAAACAGGGGAAAGAAATGGAGAAATCGGAGGAGAAGAAGAAGAAGAGAGGAGAAAGGGAGGGAGAACTCACCGGAGGGGATCGATCGGCCGAGGGAGAGCCGGCGAGCTGCTGGTCGACGAGGGGGAGGCCGGTCGGTGAGGAGAATCGCGAAGGAGAAGAAGAAAGGAAATGAGGGAGAAGGCTCGGGCGAGCTGCCTTTTAAACCAAAACAGGGGACAGACAAGCATACATAGAAGATGGCGCGTTTAGATTAACAAATGCGCGCGGTGGCTTGGCTGGTTGTGCCCTCTGTCTAGCATGCGACACGGCCCTGGTTCGATTCCTGCTCGACGCGCTATTTAATTCCCTATTTATTTTTGCTCCTTCCCAAGCCCAAACGCCTTCACCAAAAATCCCAATTCTTTTCAAATTGACTCATAATTATTCCGACAAATTTAATTTCAAAACCGGCCCTGTCGGCCCGACCCAAAATTACCAAAATGCCCCTGGGCCTCCCGGGAAGACCGAGATGAAATTTTCCGGGCCGTTACAAGATATCTCACCAAGGTTCAGTTTCAATATAGGTACAAATTATTAGCTCCATCCTTTTTAGCCCATTTTTTTTTCAGGGTATATGTTTTTCTTTTTCTAGAAAAGTTACATAACACTAATAGAGATAATTTAGCTTGATGTTATGTTTAAATTATTCAAGTTTCTATTCTTCGACTCTTTGGCCAAGTTTTAGTTTCTGTAACAGTACAAATTATTAACTCATCCTTTTTAGCCCAATTTTTTTGGGATTATGCTTTTCATTGGCTTTGATTAGATGGAGCTCAAACTGCTATTGAGAAATTTAACTCAAGTAATTTTTCTTGCACCTATTTATGTTTCATCTACTTGATAGAGATTAAAGGATTTCGTAGAAGTTTAGTTTTTGGAAAAAACAAGAAATTATTGTTATAGAAATACTTTTATTCTCCATTGCAACTTATAATTCAAAGATTTAATAATGATGATGTTGTTGTTTTGGTGTGTTTATGATTCAAATTTTGACTAAGTTGTTTTGATTGGAAACTATAACAGGTGTTTTCAATATGATTAGAAAACATATTGGATGAATAACTGTGATTTCTAATTCAAAGTTTTACTATTACATTTTGTAGGTATTTTGTTCGAGGTGATCGTGTGTGTCTACACTTATCTACAAGTTGTCAAAGTATTGTTTTTTTTCTTTCGTTTATAAATTATTAATTGTAATTTATAAAATTTATATATTGGTTACTTTGTATAAGACTTTATTTAAACGGTGATCAATGAAGTAAGCTTGACATTTATGTGGATTGTGATATTATGTTACAAATGCATGATTATTTACAAATTTAAATATTTTCATTTTTTAATTGATAGGCTTAAATCTAATCAATATAAAATAAATTTATAAATAAATAAATAGAATATATTCAATTTTATAATTTAAAAAATGTCATGTTATCTTTTCTATGACAATTTTTAACTATCAAGAAATAGAAACCATGATTATTACAATTGTCATGAAATATGAATTCATGACAGTTTACGATTTAATCTTATTTGGAAAAATAACTTCACTTTATGACATTTTAAAACTGTCATGGTAAAAAAAGTTAAAATTACAAAAATAACATAATTTATGACAATTATTAAATGTCATAAAAAGGGATCTTAAACCCTATTTCTCATTAGTTCATGACAATTCTCAGTTGTCATAAAAAAATATTTATGACAGTTTTATAATTGTCATAAATTATATTTTATGACATTATTATTATATGTCATAAAAGACTTACCATGATAGGGGATACTATGACATAGCAGATTTTGGTCATAATTGTCATAATAAGTTAATTATGACAATTAAAAATTGTCATAAAAAGCTGAAATTGTAGTAGTGCATTAACGCTCTCAAATAAATATGAGACAAATATCGATTTTTAAAATTAAATCTGTGATTTTGAAGTTGAAATAGGTTACCACTCGTTCAAACAACCAACACACCACCATCCCCATGAGTTATTTTTGTTGTTTTTGTTTCTTAATTTTATTTTAAGTGAAACATGGTATTAAGGGCAACAAGGGACATAAAACTAATAAAATAACCTAACGTAAAATATGCACCATTATTTAGCAATATATATATATATATATTAGACGAAAAATAAATTCTTATCATTTTTTTAAATAAAAGATTAAATAAATTCATGTCGAATTAATTAACAGCGAGTTGTATTATTATTATTAAAAAAAATATCGAGTTGTATTAATAAAAAAATAATAATTGGACATTTATTTTTATTTTTATTTTTTGACAAGATAATTGGCATTTTTTTAACAAGTGTTTCAAATTACATCCCGTGTAATATTTTTGGAAAGCGATATGTTAGATGTTTTTTTTTGTTAGATTGATGTAAGCAAATGTATAATTCTATAAATAAATTGAATAATATCTAAGCTATACTACCAATCGAGCAGTAACTCAAGCGGGATCGGTGCAATTGTTGTAATCTCAAAAAATGTCTATGCTATACTTTGGTTTTGAAATTCGCCACAAACATTTGTTACCTCGGATTCTCAACAAAAAAAAAAACATTTGTTACCTCAATAATTTTATTTTTATAATTTATTGTTTTTAAATATGTCACCTTAGCAGATTTTTGTATGTGTGTTTGTTTTTTTTTTTACATTTTATAAATATAACTCTTTTAATCCGTTTAACTTAAATATTTTTTTTAAAAAAACTTAAATATTTAAAAAAGACCTTAATTATTTTTCAATTAATTGAAGTTAAATGCTTTTAATCAAATAATTTAATTGCTTTCAATATGTTGAAAGATTTTTTTTAGTACAAATTGGGGAAAAGGAGATTACAAATACCATGGATGAATCCGTGATCGTGGAATGGAAATAGATTAAAACCAAATTAGATAACCAATCGCGCCACCCACCTATTCGATATGCTGAAAGATTAGTTTCAATAAATTAAGTCGATCACAATCCATTCACATCTTAAGAGCGTAGATTTTGATCATTTTACAACGACCCATCAACTTTTATATTATAATCGATTTTTAAAAAAAAAATTATGCTACTGATGCAATTTATTTTATTTTATTTATTTTTGTTACAAAGAAGAAATCCCCTTTGGCCTTCCTAAAACATTTATTCATCTTAGAGAAAATCACAATAAAATTCCTGTTTATTTTTCTGAGATAATAATATAATTTTCTGTTTATTTTTCTGAGATAATAATACAATTTTTTGTTAATTGCTTCATATATATATATAAGATGGGCTCGGCCCACTTCGAATAACAAGATGGGTCATCGGCCCGTTTGGAAGAAACCTAGGGTTTTATGCCCAAAAAGAAAATAAAAGAAAGCTAGGGTTTTTATATAAAGGGATTCTGCTCTTTCCTCTTAATAATTCCGCCACTTCTCTTAGGGTTCCTTCTCTGCTCGCGTCTTCAAATCAACAATGGTGAGAGCTCATTCTCTTTCCTTTACTGCTTATTCACTTGTTTTTGTTGATTTGTTTCGCCATTGAAACTTCTCCATGTTTCTATTGACTGGATGTACTGTAGAATTTCGTTTAATCGTGCCTTTACTGCGTTTTCGTACCCCCATCGCATTTTCATCTTCGCAATCTGGTTTTTGGTTGAATCCATGTATTGTTCTTTCTGAAACATGTTGTAATTCGTCGATTTCATGTTATGCATGGTTATGAATCGTATATTCTTAGGTTTTGTGATTCTGGAAGCTGTTTTTGAATTTTTTTGTTCGTCGATTTCATGTTATGGATGGATATACAAGTGTTTTAGGCTTTAAGATCCCGATTCTTGAGAGCATGTGCTTAACTACGTTGACGCAGATCAGGGCTAGTTTAGTTTTAGTTTATTGTTTTCTGGTTGTCATTGCTTCATTAAATTTGAACCTGAAGTAAGTTTTTATGTGGTTATATGTTTAAGATATTTGGGTTCTTAGACGCTATGCTATTGTTGATTGTAGGCTTTTGCCAAAGCTCAGAAGACAAAGGCCTACTTCAAACGTTATCAAGTCAAGTTCAAGAGAAGGAGAGGTTGTTTTCTTCCCTTTTTAATGAACGGTCAACTTTATTTGTTTATTTATTTATAGATTTCTGATTGATGTATCTGAATATCTACAGAGGGTAAGACTGACTATCGTGCCAGAATTCGGCTGATTAACCAGGACAAGAACAAGTACAATACTCCCAAGTATCGTTTTGTTGTCCGAATTGTATCCTTCTGAAGATTTGAATTTTGTGTTTTTACTGAGCTGTTTCACTTTACATATCTAATTGAACACTATCTGATCGGTTTTTTTAATAAATGTTTCATTATGATTTTTGCATGTTTATGTAATTTGAGATGTTATGTCCTTGACATCATTCAATAGTCGAACAAAAATATTACTGCTCAAATCATTTCTGCTAGCATTGCTGGGGATTTGGTCCTTGCTTCAGCTTATTCCAGTGAGCTTCCCAATTATGGGCTTGAAGTTGGTCTCACTAACTATGCTGCAGGTGTGTTTTCTATTTTAGAACTATTTTCCTCGATCTTCGTTCTTCATGTGTAATATGCTCACTTGTTTTGAACTGTTTCAATATTGTTCAGCCTATTGCATTGGACTTCTCTTGGCCCGACGTGTCTTGAAACATCTTGAGATGGATGCTGAATATGAAGGCAATGATGAGGTATGTTGGATTCTGACTATTTTATTTATCATAGGTCTATTGTATAAAGTTTATATTTGCTTAACACTGTGACCTTGCATTTGTAGGCAACTGGTGAAGATTACTCAGTTGAGCCAGCAGATTCCAGAAGGCCATTCCGTGCTCTCCTTGACGTTGGTCTTGTGAGAACTACAACTGGAAATCGCGTCTTTGGTGCTCTGAAGGTACTCAGTTTCTGTATATGCTATATTCAATTCTTAACTAGCCAAATGCTTTGTCCACTTTAGAATTACCTTTTCTAGCTAGTAAATTCTGATAATCTTGAATTCAATCTGTCATTTTGTTGGACTGGCACCTTTGGTGTTTTGCATTTGACTTTGCATCAAGGATAACTGATCTTCACATTTATGTTACTTGCATTTAGCCAAGTCATCTTAGAAATATTATCTACTTGATTTTCCCCCTTTATTTCTGAATTTTCGTTTTGGAACCTTTTCATTGTTCTGAAATTTTATAGATTGTTGTTCTGCTCGGTATAATTGTTATTATAGTTAGCCGGAATGATCATGGATATTAAATAGAAGAAACTAGGAAACTTGAAAAGTCTTTAAATTTTTAGTTTTGGTTGACTGTTTGTTTGTGTATTTTTGGCTTGTAATTGCATGCAATTAAAAAACTCATTGTTCTAAATGCAGGGAGCTTTGGATGGTGGATTGGACATTCCTCACAGCGACAAGAGATTTGCTGGCTTTTCCAAGGATGGTAAGCAGCTTGATACTGAAGTTCATCGAAAGTACATTTTCGGTGGACACGTTGCTGCATACATGCGGGTATGCCCCAAACAAAGTTCAATTTTATCATGCTAGTTCAATCCATCACTTAATTTATCATCAAAGTTCATTCCCTTTTTTGTTATGGCAGACCTTGATCGAAGATGAACCTGAGAAGTATCAATCCCACTTCAGCGATTACATCAAGAGGGGCATCGAGGCTGATGACATCGAAGCATTATACAAGAAAGTTCATGCTGCCATCCGTGCAAACCCAGAACCCAAGAAATCTGGGAAGCCACAACCCAAGGCTCACAAGAGGTAAAACCAAGCTTGATTCTTTGATATTGTTGATAAAATTTGTTTCTCAAGGCATTGTGTTTATTAGCATTCTTCTTTGGTGGTGGTTGAACTACAGGTACAACTTGAAGAAGCTGACATACGATGAAAGAAAAGCCTGCTTGGTCGAGCGATTGAATGCTCTCAACTCTGCAGCTGATGCCGATGACGATGATGATGAGGATGACGAATGAACTATGAAAGTTATGTAACATCAGTAGTTGGTGTCATCCAGGATTTTATTGCAGTTTCGCTATTTATTATTTGAAGTTTTCTTTTGTTCGTTTAGAACTTTTTACAACTTTGGAGTGTTCTGTTAGGATACTGATACTTTTGGTCGCCTTCACTTTTCAGAGCCATGATCTCTTCTAATGCAAATCAAGTTTTGACTACCACCTTATTGATTTTTATTTATTTTACATTCTTTTCAATTTTATTTTAACGCCATCTAATTATATTCTCAGTTAATATTTATTGTCGATTTTTTTGCCATCAGGGAAACTTGTATATCATTGGTGCTGAAGAGTAAAGATTCTCTAGATTTTGTTTAATTCTAATTAGAACTTTTCAAATCTCTCTTAAACGATATAGTTTCTTGCAATTATATCCCCAACTTTTTGAGTTTTCGATCTTTTAATTTATGTCATCTTATTTTGAGTGGTCAAGATTGTTAGTACATTTAGTTTGGTATTAATACTAAAAAAAAAATAGGGAATTTGCTGCAAGTAGCATATTTTGGCCATCCCATTACAATTATAGCACAAAACTAAAAAAAATTCATGTATAGCACATTTTAAAGATAATTTTACACATTTCCAAATTTACCCTTCTCTTTAACTTCCTTTACAAGTCTCCTTGCCATTTCTCTCACCATTTCTTACAATTTCTCTTTAACTTCCGATTTTCATACCATTTTTCTTGAAGTTTCTCTTCAAGCCTTCCTTGCATGCTCATCTGCCATTTCTTCATGGTTAACAATTGCGCGAGAATGGCTCTTGCAAAGTAAGGGTTTTTTTTTTCTTAAGAAATATTGAGAACATTTTTATTTTTTTGAAAAGAGGAATAATATTAAGAACATTGGCCAGCCGTTTTCAGGGGAGGGATAAATTTTCAAATGGCAGCGGTGATGGCGGAAGAGTGAAATTATGGAGTGAAAGGTTGAAGAAGACCATTATTCGACCCAAGGGAAAAAAGACCCAAAACATTTTGCAGATATTTGTAGTACTTTCGAATGATTAAAAACGTATATTTACGATTGTTTAGGTCACGTCTGATAATTATTTCGTTTACTATTTTTTGTTTTTGAAATTTAAGCCTACTACAACTATCTTTTCATATGTTTTTCGTATCTCACCTATATTTGAAGAAACCAAACTAGAATTTGAAAACAAAAAAAGTAGGTTCCAAAAGTTGTTTTTATTTTTGAAATTTTTTTATCATACATACTCTCTTAAAGAAAAATTGATACATTATAGGAAAAGTGAAACATATTGGAGGAAAGGTGAAACACATTGTACGGAATTTGAGTAAGAATAGGTCAAACACATTCTTGTACTACAAAGTTCAACTATAAATCCTTCCAAATTACACTTAAACCCACTAAAAATTATTAGACCATGGATCCATAAGTTCGAACACCAATTATCTACTCTCATATTAGAGCATCATTTCATGAACACCTCTTATCGAAGCACTTCCATAAACACTAGTGATGCACTTTTATAAGCACTTCTCACCTGACCATTTCACATTATGCTCATATTCTCTTATGCTCACAATTCGTTTGGAAAGATTTGTCATGCTGCTTAATTTCCCACGTCGGGAGTTTGTTGAAAAATCATCGCCCAAACTTCTTATATATGCACATTTACATTTCAATCAAAATCATAGCAAGAATTATAAGAATTATTCTTATTTCTAAATTTCTTTTTATATTAATTTCTAATTGCATTTAGAAATTAATTTTTGTGAGTTCAAATTTTTGGGTGTATTGAGATTTTGGTGAGTGCTTGAATGTGTTCTTTTGTAATTCCGTCTTTGGAACTCTAGTGAAATATTTTTGTCGTCTTCGTCCGAATCACGTAAGATCTTTGTGTGATCGATATTAAGTGGTATATGTGAAGATCGAGTAAATTTATCAACAAGATGTTTAGATATACATTTGCTAAAATCATGGATTGAATGATTTTAATTATAATTAGGTAGGATGAGAGTTTATGTATTAATTTCACAAATTATTATAACGGGGGATCTAAATCTAAGTTGAATTACTATAACTCAAAATTAACCCACGGATATAAATACACATAAATTTGTAATATTTTAGTCCTTTTGCTAAGATATTTGTAATTAGTTCAAACACGTTGTTGTATCCAAGTTGAATTGCTATTCGTGCAACTCCTCCTCCAAAATCTCCCTCCAAACAAGTTTTTCCCTATAATTCCTCTACACAAAATTCCATCTATATAAGTTATTGCACAAATCCCAATTTTTAATCACTCTTATAAATCCTCATCAAAACACTCTTATAAATGTCCATCCAAACAAGGTTTTATTTATTTATATTCTTTTTGGCTTTAGAAATACCAAGAACATTTTCATTTTTATGAAAAGAGAGGAATAATATTAAGAACATTGGGCAACCCGCTTTTCTCGGGGAGGGATAAATTTTCAAACGGCGGCGGTGACGGCGGAGGAGTGGAATTAGGGCAACATGGAGAGAAAGGTTGAAGAAGACGACGACCAAGTTGTAAATCCATGGCAAGTTTCGGCTAAAGATGGAGGCAAAATCGACTACGACAAGCTAATCGACAAGTTCGGCTGTCAGAGGCTCGACCACTCCATCGTCGAGCCTCGGGTTTGGGCCTTAGGATGAGAGCAGGTGTCCCGAGTACAACGCAGTCAAGCTTTGACTCCCAATTGTGAAAGAAAAAAAACAACACCCTACCCTATTGGCAATGAGAACAGTAGCCCTTCTAATCAGTGGATTCCAACTTTTGTGGATTGAATATAACATATTAAATTAATATGAGGGTCCATCTCAAAACCAATTGACAACAAGATCAAGCTATTGTTCTCACTAAGTCAAAGAACTCATTTAGTTAAACTCTATTAAGATGAATGGACTGGAACCTTACCTCACTCTTTATATAAAAAATTACAAAAGCAATTGTAGCACAATTGATACCATGAATCACAAAAACAACACTCTATATACCATATCACAAAAAAAAAAAAGGGAAATAAATTTGTTGATCTTCGTGATCTTTTTTTTTTTTCATATTCATCATTATGACAGTATTTCTACATTGTCTATGGAATTACTTGCAGGAAAAATCTAACTTACCTTTTGTCTCTTTTTCACCATCATCTCACTTTTGTTCAGGCAGTTCCTTCATTTCCGAGTTCATTTCCACACCTTTTCTCTAGTAAGGATAATCCTCGGTGCTTAATACCTTGTGCTATTGATCAGGTATTATTCATTTCCACAACAAGATCAAGCTATTGTTCTCACTAAGTCAAAATTTTCTTTAGGTAATTTTTTTTTTATTCTCAAGGATCCTTATTTTCGAATGACAAGGTATGTAGCTCCTCGCTTAAGATATCATAAACCTGCATTGATTGAATCTTCTTTTTTTCCTGCTCTGCAGGTAACACCATAATTCTTATGTTTCATCATGTTAAATTTACCATTCACCATTCATCAACTTATGGTATCTTTCTAGAAGGAAAACAAATCATAATGAGGATGTTGGATATCCCACCTTCCATAACTTTTACATCCCAAGTTTTATATAAATACAGTAACTACAATTTCATGTGGTTTTGTTTGCATGATTTATGTTGTGCAATTTTTTTTTTTTTAAAATCCATGAGTGTCTAGGCCAGTTTATGCATATCTCGACTATTTTCACGGGACATGTTGTCTGACCCCTACAACATTTGATGACAGAATTTGCAATTGCTTTCTTATTATCACTGTATTTCATCTGCAGGGGGAGACAGGAAAGATGTCCGCTAGTGATCCAAATTTTGCCATATATTTGACTGATTCTGCGAAGGAAATAAAAAACAAGGTCCAGTTTCCTTCTTTTTCATTGGTGTTCTATTGAAATATTTAATCTGTCTCTAGAGCTTACTTCAAGATGTGCAAACTGGGTCCCATGTCCATGCCTTTTCTATCTTTGTTTTTTTGGGGTAAAACACTACTGTATTTGGCTATTTGTATAAGGGAAACGTTTGCAAGAATGCTCTCTTTCTAGACTAGTTTGCATGGTAAGTTAAAGAACGCCCAAAAACTATGAATTTGTTACTACTTGTTCAATAAATCACGAAAAAGGCACATTTCATGACGTGTTGAAGCTGTGATCATTTTTCAATAGCCTTTCATTCTGGAAGAATCTTAGCCGATGTTAACCTAGATGGCTGGCCCCTTGGACGCCCATTGATGATAATGGAATGATTTGCTTGTATCCTTGAGGTCATTTTTTTAATTAATATTCGTGAGTATTCGGTTAGCTTCCGTGCACCACGACTGTTACACAAACAAAGCAAACCATCGAGTTGTTGGAACAAATCATTTGTGGGGCTATAGTATTTGGAAGGGTGATAAGGCCCACTCTAGTAGAAAATATCAAAATCTTTGTGAGCAAAAGAGCTCAACTCCATTACTCTCTCTTCTGATTGTAGAATGTACGCTATCTTTGATACTATGGGTAAGATAATAGCTTGTCTACAGATCAATAATAGAAGTTCTAATCTTTGAGAAGTTAATTGTAGGATATTGATATCCAAGCTCTGTGGGCTTGATAGTAGCAACTAGCAAGTCATGACATCACTCTACCAGGATGTTTGGTATTGGGTGCGATCACCCTCTTTAACAAGATCACATAATATGAAGCTTACTTATAATTTCAAAAGTTTCACATTTTCAGTTTTTTGTGAAGTTGCTAATTCATTTTTAACCAAGTGGCAGCATGTTTTTTTTTTGTTTTTTTTTTAATTGTTAGTGGCATTAGAATATATGGGGGTGTTTGTTTGACATATTTAGGTAGTATTTAGATTAAGGAATTATATTGAGTAGTTAAAAATTGAGAGTTGTATCAAAAACTCGTTTGGATGTAGTTTTTGTGTAATTTAGAGAAAGTTGAAATTTAGTCGTATAATTTGGTTTATCATCAAGTTGAAAAATAATTGAATAGAGATGTAAGATTATAAAAGTTATTTTATCTATATTTTAAAGTTATTATATATATATATATATATATATATATATATATATATATTTTAACTCAGTAATAATATGTTAGAGTGAGAAGTTTGAAGTCATAATTTTTTATTATCAATTTATATTATTATGCCAATTGAATTTACATAGTTGATACTTGATAAGAAATAATAAAAAATAAAAGATAAAAGGAAAAAGACATTCATCATATTTTTAAAATTGCATTCACTTTTTCTTTTTAATCTTAAAATATCTATACTAAGGTGCCCAATTAAAAACCTGCATTTAAATGTACGCAAAAAAAAACATGCATTTAGAAAAGGGAAATTGTAGTAACTAAACCACATCCGAAAAGTATTTGCAAATATAGGCGTCTATTTTTTATTTTTCAAAGTTAATTTTTCTATAAAAGTTCATAAATATTAATTTTTCATTAATCCCATTTTGACCTATCTCACATTTAATACTGAATTTTCGAAATAAAACCCAAATTTTCTATATTTTTCGTTCTTTTAAAACATACCATATTAAATTGTAACTCATTTAATGCAAAGAGATTTTAATTAATTTTATTTCAAAATGCTAATTTATAAATTTGGGAGAACAAGTTAGAATTGAGTTCTCAATTTAATCCAAATAATTTGGAGAAAGTTGAAATTCAGTCGTATAATTTGGATAAAGTTAAAATTTAGTCGTACATTTTGTATGCCATAACTATATATATTTTCATGAAAATTGTTTACACCAAGTACGCATAGTATCTTAAAGATAACCTATCATAATTTTAATCATTTTTCATTTAATTTAAAAGAGGAGAAAATATCATATAAAATATAAGAAAAATGATACCATATCCAACATAATATGGGCGTGAGAATCATTATAACTTTAAAGAAAAAAAAGGAAAGAAAATCTTGAGTTGAACAATTACAGAAAAATGTTCTACACAAATTTTCAACCAAAATAATGTACAAATATTAGCAGCTACAAAACTGAACTAATATAATAAAATAAATATTCAACAGCTCCCAGTCAAGATATTTTGGAGAGAATTAAAACGGAAGGAATCAATACGATAAATCGAAAAGTATTTCTTAAATTCAACATTTTGATTTGTTAGTATCTTCCTCTTCTTGGTCTTAGGATCATAAGATATTAAATCAAGTCCAGAAAGAAGAAACAAGAACTTTCCATCTTCACAAATTTTGATGGGTCGGATGTTATATATTCTTTGAAGTAGGCAAGGATGCGGAGGATGATATAATTTTTCCGGCTTGGAAACAACAAATATTTTAATCCATGAATAATCTTGTTCCATCTTCCACACATGGAATAATATGGAATTTATGGTATTTGTGGAACAAGTTAGATAGAGAGTGTCATCCATAACTCCCAATAAAAAATGTTGACCATCATTTTGAGGAAAAGAAATGCTCTCACATTCGTGAGTTTCTATATCACAACGGCAAATTACAATAGCATTATTATGCATCGGTTTTCCAATCCAATAAAGGTTTCCATTGAAATAAGTACCTGGATATGTTGGTTTAAAGACAAAAGAGCGAAGAAGCCCAATATTGATCCACTTTCTAGTGGTGCCAAATGAAAAAAAGTCTACCAAGGTATGGTTAGATTCGGAGGAGATTCTTGCCATTTTATACTGCTTTGTTGTAGGACTAAATCCAAGTATGTGCATGTATTTTATTCTAAAATTGGAAAATTCTTTTGCTTTGGATTTTGAGGGGGGAAGTTTGATGTACTCATTGGTCATAGGATTTAATATGCAAAGAAAATAAGATAGGTATGGACTTGGAGTTTTTTCGATGATTAAAAGAGAAAGGAGTCCAACACAGGAATTGAGAAGGAAGATAGAAGTAGTAGATGAACTCGTAGATGAAAAATTAGCACGAAAATTAAACGAGGCAACACGATTGATCCCTTCAAAATGTTTAGGATTCAAATCTAGGCAATGGAAATTGAGAGAGGCAGTTGTAGTGGCAAAGAAGAGTTTTGAAGGGTGGAATTTGCAAGTTAAAACAAGATGGTTCCATGATTTACAAACGAGCCTGCAATTGGTTAAATTGGGGAATGGGACTTTGGAGAGTATTAGTTGAATGATCTCACCTGGAAATTCGAGCTTACAATAATTTCTTCTGTTCATTATAATCTCACGTTTACCTTTCTTCTCCATCTTGAACGACGATAATGAGGGTTTCTTTTTTCTTTTTCTTTTCATAATTGGGATTTCAATTTATACGCCTTCTTATTAGGGTGACTTGTTTTTATCAAAAAAAAAAAAAAAATTAGGGTTACTTGTCCCATGTTTACGATTTCCTTTTCAATATTTGTATATATTTATAAATAATAAAAGGAAACTTACCAGATTAATTAAATTTAGAAATAATTACATATATGGTAATTTAAAAAAAAAAAAAAAAAAAAAAACTAGCCACCATAAGAATTGGTATCGATGATAATGCTATATTAATAATGCAATATGAATATGAATCACTTGACCAATACAAATATTTAAAAATTTAAAAATTATTTTGTGAAAAAAGTGAATCTAACCCAATCTCAAAAAAAATATTTTCTATGTAAAATCGTATAATAATATTATTCCGAAAATGCATAGCAAATCATAATCTTGAAAATCTAAATTCCGTAATTGTACTATTGAGAGGATCTCATCTTTATAGGCCAATTTGAGCATTAAATGGAAACAATTAATTGGGCTCGAAAATGAGAAAGGAAATTGGTGGTTGTAATCTAAATCCTCCTTTTTGTATATGGTATTTAGTTGGGTTGAAAAAGAAAAAGAAAAAGAAAAAAAAAGTGGTGCTTTATTGCGAGCGAGAGACCATTGGAATCCGATCGTGTGCGAGGCTGAAATCGCTCAATCGAGCATTCATTTGGGCGACTATGATGACACTGCTTCGGTGGGTTCCCATTCTTGGTGGAGGTATAATAATCCTGCTGCTGTTCCTTCTAGGATGTTGAATCTTTATTTCCAATTTATTATTTTTTGTGTTTTGGATGTTGTATAGGAGTGGAGTGAATATAGGCTTTCGATTTACCAAGTTTTTGTGCCTTAATCTTCCTTCCTAGGCTTTCGATTTCTTTCATGTGCTTCCTTTTACACTTTTAGCAGCAATCTCAATTCCGGTTGAATGTATATGACCTTTGTATACTAACCCGAATCACCTTCAATCTTACATTGCTTTTCAGGAGAGGGATAAATTTACTAGAGCCATAAGTACATAACATTGTACAACCAACCAACCGCGGCCGTGACGGCGGAGGAGTGAAACCAGGGCAACATGGAGAGAAAGGTAGAACAATGAACAACCACTTGTGTCATCCGATAGGGTATCTTTGTTATGATAAAGAAAAAAGATAATTTTTACATCTGGTTTTACCAAAATACCCGAGCACCTCTCCATCAAATACTCACATCACTCCATCCCAACAATATGTTTATTACCTGAACAAACATCACAACAGTTACAAACTCTTCAAACTCTTCCACCTTCACCAAATAGTAATCAATCAGTAGCTTCACCACCAAATATCACTTCTCAAACCCCCCCCCCCCCCCCCCTATCTTAGGTACTACCAATAAATCAAACAATAGCTCCACCCTCTATTCCTCCCTCCTTTACTGAACACATCAACCTACTGAAAATATCCATCCAATGCAAACAAGAGTGGAATACATGCAACAACCACAAGGCTTCGTTAGTAAAACTCACCCTCAATTTGTATATAAGAAGTCTTTATACGGGTTGAACCAAGCCCCTCGGGCGTGGTTTGAATGCTTCTCCTCTCACCTTCTTACTTATGGATTTGTTCCATGACATTTGATCCTTCTCTCTTACTTATTACTCTATCTAGTAGATGATATAATATTTATTGACAGGTAACGACCATGCTGTTTCTAGAACTTCTTCTTAAGAAATTACAAGAGACTTTTGATATAATATTTATTGACAGGTAACGACCAATGCTATCTATTTTATGGGTCAATTGACTGGAAAATAGTAGAAGGGGACTTATGCTATGGATTTCGCATATTTTTGGAAAATGGCATGAAAGTATATTTGGATTTCGTGTGACTTTCACGTTACTTAATTGAGTGTGTGCTTTCGTTTTTGTATCAGGAAGTTCATTTTTGTTTTCTTTCACAATCTGAGAATTGGTATTGGATGTTTTTGTAGATACTTGCAAGATGCATTTAAGGCGTCCCTTGTGATTCAACTCACCAGTGACGAGAAGTGTGTGTGAAAAAAATCTCTCTGTGGAATTGCTCTTGCGAACATCATTGCTTGTGGCTTGGACACTTTAGCTCAAGTAGCTCATCTAAAATTGATGTTATCACACTTTATCCTCTGTTACAAACTTACAATCATTTTACCTCTCTAACGTCTTGAATGGCCAAGATATTTATCGCTACCATAGTTGTTACCTACCTAATATGTAATATCTTATGAGTTTCCTTGTCAAGGAGACGATTTGTCATGTAAGATTAGTTTAGTTGAGGTTCGTATAACCTGGCCTCGACACTCACGAATGTTTAAAAAACAAAAATGTTGAGGGAATGAGGTTTATCCTAAATTTTAATGTGATGCAATTGAATATGGGGTAGCCCTTCTCTCTAAAAAAATGCTGGCCCTTCTCTCTAGCCCCTAAACCCTTCTCCCTCTTCTCTCCACCCCTCACCTGAACCTTCTTCTGATGGAACTTAACCTACTCCTTTTCAGTTTTCTAAAAGATTCTAATTTAGAAATCAAAAGGGGATGGGTTCAATCCATGGTGTCACTTATCCAGGAGTTGATAAAAAAACCAACAAATGCTAAGCTTTCTATTAATAACACGGTAAGTTCCTTTGTTTCCTATCCAGAGTGTACCTTTATTCTACTACTTGTCACCATGCTAAGAAGTGTCTAAAAAGCCACAAACGAAATCATGGAAATTGAAATAGAAAGAGAGAATGATCCTCTCTGTAGGTGCTTACAAGATTTCCATCTCTTCTGCGCTTAAAGGAATTTGGAAATTTGAGACCTGCCCTCGGACTCTCCAAGGTTTGGAAATAGCATCGACTCTGTTCCCGCTTCTTCCTCGCCAACATGCAGATTTAAGTTGAGGTTCTGAGTTGCAACAGCCTCTTCCAGCTCTTTCGTGGACTCTGCAGCCCCTTCCGGCTCTTTTGCGGACTCTCCAAGGTTTGGAAATAGCATCAACTCGTTCAGATTTAAGCTGTGGTTCAGAGCTGTTCCATCCATCCCAGGGCCAGAAATCTATATCCATAATAGTGTATTAGGGAAATTGCTTTATTATTTGAAGATTATACCCAAAAAATTCTAAATGCTTACCTTACAACTTAGGGAGCAAAAGTTGCAGTTAGCTTGTAGATGACCTCCACAAGCCTCACAGCCCGTAGGCTTTGGGGGGGGGGTTTTATTAGGATTATGGAATTCCCATTTTTCTGTGAACAAAAATAAAATAGATGTAAGCTGATCCCTCTTGTGCAATTTTTCCGAAACTACATGGATCTTCGATCATATGACGATCAACAACAAACAGAGTTAAAACACAGTGCTAGAGTCCTCTTGGAGCAAAATACAGAGTAATTTATAGCTATATATGTATGTATGTGTATGTGTTTTACTGAACTTAAAATTCTAGCTACATATCTTCTAATTTAGGTAAATTTCCTTAAAAACATACATTGATGTCTGAAATTGGCAAGTGATCCTTGAGATCATCGGTCCTCACTCCATCTTTGGATCTGTACTTCAGAATCTGGAATTTTTGATGCGAATCATGAAGGTTTTGGCACCTTCTACAAAAGGAAGCACTACATTGAGTGCAGAAGAAGCGCTTTATTTGGTTTTCATGGAGATCGCAAGTGGCATTGAAATTACATTCCGAGAGTACCCTAATCCAATTCGGAGTGTTCATCGATTCACTACAAAAATTTCAAGAACTGAGAATATTGGAAGCAAGTGAAACTACAAAATTGAATGCCAAATGGATGGATACTTACCGGAGATGGGGATGGCTCTTGCGCGGGAATGGCTCTTGAGAGGAAGAAGATGAAGAAGAAGTTGCCAACTCTCTTTTTTTTTAAAATCCATTATTATATAATATTCTTTTTCTTTTTCCTTTTTTTTTTTTACTTTAATTAATTGGAATTTGGTACAAGTAGCATATTTTGGCCCTCCCATTACAATTATAGCACAAAACTAAAAGAAATTCATCTATAGCACATTTTAAAGATAATTTTACACATTTTCAAATTTACCCTTCTCTTTAACTTCCTCTACAAGCCTCCTTGCCATTTCTCTTACCATTTCTTTAACTTCCAATTTTCATACCATTTCTCTTTAACTTTCGATTTTCATACCATTTTTCTTGAAGTTCCTCTTCAAGCCTTCCTTCTTGCATGCTCATCTACCATTGCTTCTTGCGATTTGTTGGTTCCTTCTTGCGTGCTCTACCATTTCTTCTTGTGATTTCTTTGTGAAATTCCAGCTACGTCAGACCACTCCATTGATAGATGTCTATCAGCTTCACTAATAGAACTCTATCAGTTCCACCGATAGAAGTCTATCAATGGTGAAGTCTATCAATATTTCACTGATAGAAAAAGTCTAAACTGCAAATTTTATAACAGTGACAAGTCTAAACGTGAAGTCGGAGTTTGAAGAGACGATCGAAGTGGATTGAGAGTGGATGGTTGTAGATGTGTGAGTAGTAGGGAAAAAACCCCAAAATTGTGAGAAGTCTATCAGTTCCACTGATAGAAGTCTATTAGTTTTGAAGTCTATCAATGTTCCACTGATAGACTTCTATCGGTTCCACTGATAGACTTCTATCGGTTCCACTGATAGACTTTTATCAGTGGAATTGATAGACATCTCAGTATGGTTCCATTGGAATAAGAAATATAAAAACAGTGATAAGTCAAAACGTGAAGTCGGAGTTTGAAGAGACGGTCGGTGTGGATTGAGAGTGGATGGTTGTAGAGGTGAGAGTAGCAAGGAAAAACCCCCAAAATTGTGAAGTCGGAAAGGTCGCGAGTGATGGGTAGAGAGAAATCGTGAAGCGAATGGGTAGAGAGAAATCGGGAAGTCGGACAGCTCGCGGGTATAGAGAAATCGTAATGCGAATGGGTATATGAGAAATTGATGGGGTCGCCGATAGAGGGAAGTCGGAGAGCTTGCGGTAGAGAGAAATCGTGGGGGGAAGAAATTGAGTTAGGGTATAGAGTTATATGGGGGTACTTTAGTCATTTCACAAGTTTTTTGCCACATATGTATAACTTTTAGAATTGTGTTATGGAGGGAATTATTTTACTTGTTTGTAATATCCATGCTAAATCCCAAAAAAAATACGATAAGTTGAATTAAAAATTTGAAGGTATTCTCTTACTATAGAGCTGGTTTATATCATGATATCCGTCTTGAATGTTTATGGATTATGGAGGTGTTTGGATTAGATAAGATTTAGAGAGATCAAATGGTTAGAAATAGAGATTTGTTATTTTTTTGAGTAAGTTGGGGGAAGCGACAATAATAGAAAATTATTTTTAATAGTAAGAAGCAGAATTTTTTTTGAATAATTATAAAAACTCATTTAAACATTTTTTTGAAGAGTAATTAATAAATACTCATTTTAAATCCATTATAAATTCAACAAAGGAATACCTCATATGTAATCTAGACTCAATTTGGTTCACCTTAAAAATTGAAATAACCATTTTATATAGAATAAATAAGTTTTTATTATTTTATTTTATTTATTTTTTATACAATTTATATATTTTCTTTGTAAAAGTTAATATTTGCCCACAAAAATAATGGGAACAATAAAATTATGAATTCAAATACACTGTTTTTTTTTTTTTGAAAAATTCAAATACACTCTTCAATATGACAACGAAATTATGAATTTGATACACTAAATTAAAAATAAAAAAAATAAAAAATAAAAAAAACCATATTTTTCTCACCCCAAATAGAGAGCAGTTGGGTGGGTTACTTAGAACTACAGAACCTTATCCACTACCGACCAATAGATTTCAATAGCAATGCTCTTGAGAAGCCCCACTTGATCTCCTCTTCAATACTCTCTTTAAACATTAGAAATGATACACTAAATTAATAAAAAAAAGTATTGTGGATTCTAATATCATAAAACTACCCGCTTATGGTAATGTGAGATTGAGAAGCAAAAATGGCACATTCATTATCTTCATTATCTGCAGCTTCCCTTTCATGCTCTTCTGCCAGACTCACCAACACAAAATGTTCTCTTACAAGGCTTCCAGATCTGCAGCCTCCCACCGATTCATGCAATATAGCTTCTTCACACACCCGTCTCGTATCTCGCAGGTACACACATTGTGCGGATAAACATTTAGATTCTGTTTGATAATCATTTGGTTCTGTTTGACATAATGTTCCTTAGAAGTGGTGCATCTCGTATCCCGCAGGTACACACATTGTGCGAATAAATATTTAAATTCCGTTTGATAATTATTTGGATTATGTTGGATAATCATTTGGTTTTGATTTTTGAAAATTAAGTTGGTAGCTATAATGTCCCTTAGAAGTGGTGCATTGGTCGATGAGTCTTTGTATTTTGGTGATGTATTCTCCTTAAGGCCTCAATTTCGCTGTGGGTATTAATTTTCATGGTAACTAAGTATTTCGTTTTCGTTCCTACGATAACTATAATTTTCGCTTTTCTTATTAACTTTGTATTATAGCAAATTCATGTTCTGAAATAAAAAATAAAGTAGATTTCAAAAAGTAATTGTTTTTGGAATTATGCATAGAGAAATTGAGAGAACACAGCTTAATTGTTAAAAACTAAAAATTTAAAATTAAGACCCTAATAGATAACAATTTTGATTTTGATTTTGATTTTTATAAATTAAGCTGGCTAGAATAAAAGACGACCTTAGTTTTCTGTTCTTTTTTTGTTTTCTCACAATTTCGTAACAACTGTTACATCCCTATAAAAAAAACATGAAAATTCTAAAAACAAAACAAAATTGTGTATTTTTTTAGTTTCAGTTTTTTTTTTTTAATTTATTTTTTAATTTTAAATTTTTTAAAAACCTAAAATTAACAGCCACATTCACTATTGGGACTTCAACCCATTTTTCAACATTGAAAAGATAAGGAAAAAAAATCAAAGTTTAAAAAAGAAGAACAACAACCATTTTGAGTGATAATAAAAAAAAATGAAGTCATTATGTTTAAAGTGAATAAGACTTATGTTTAAAGTGAACATTATTGTATCAATGTGAAGATTCCGAATAGGATCGCTGTTCACAAAATGTATAATACAATTTAACAGACGTGGAGTGGTTGGAATTGCAGGAATGCTGCCTTGATCTTGACAGGGGCAATGCTGGGACTGAATGTAATCGACCGGAGTGCCGAGGCGGCAGCCCGAAGGGCACCGCCGTCTCCACCGGCCGAGAAGACAGACCCGAACCTGAGTGGAGTGCAGGCAAAAGTACTAGCTAGCAGAAAAAGGAAGGAAGCCATGAAAGAAACTATGGCCAAGCTGAGAGAGCAAGGAAAGGCTATTGACCAGCCACCATCTGAATAGTTTTTTTAAAACTAAAAACCATTTGCTGTTTTGCAAATCTCTGTTTGGATGTATCTCCACCTGAATAAAGAGTGCATATTATATTACAACTCCAAACAATTATTATTTGTTTGTTTAATTAATGTTAGTCATGTGATTAAGGTTAGTGTTCTATGGATTCTCCTCTATATTTTTAGTTCTAAGGTAAGGTAATGTGATTGATTAAGTCATAAGATTAGTTAGTTTATTTCTAAATTCTATTATGAAAATCAGGCCTTAGAATTGATGAAAAAGTGTCATTCTTTTTCGGCTACCACTACAAAATTATCTCATAATTGAAGATGTGGGAAATTTAATGTTATAATCTTTTAATTATGGATATAGTTATGCTAGTTAAGTTATGTTCTTGTTAGTTTAGTTGAAGAGTTGATAACAACTCTTTCGACATTAACTAAACGGTATCGTCACAAATTTTCATCTCTTTACTCATGTTGAGTTTGTAAAAAGATTGAATTTAAAGTAGGGATTTGAACCCGTTGATCGATCTCATAATTTATGTTAATTGAGGTACGCTCGCTTAAAACTATTTTGGAGAATGATGAGTTTTTGAAACCTCCCTGTCTAAGTACAATAAAAAAAATGGTTTTTTTTTTGTTATATATATCAAAATAGCTGCTCCAAAACATCAGTTATTTGACGATCCTCATCAACCACGGCCAAGGCAGGCCATACTGACAAGTTCATTTGAAAAAACAGTCACTGACTTTTGACATTGGAGACCAGGTTTTTTAGTTCTTGGACCCATAATTTTATTTTTAAAAACAAATATCAAATTTTGTGGGAGTATGGTCTCATTAAAATATACTCTTTTAGATGTTTTAAGTTCAAAACGCATGAATGAATTTAATTATCAAATACCTTGATATCTTTAAAGTATGTGCCTTGAGATATGAATGCGGGTGCCCTTAGGTATAAAAGACGAAGGTATGATCAATGTCATATATAATGTGCTAGTAATGTAGTTCACTTTCTACAAGAACCCCAAGCCATTTCTTTCGTTTTTTTGTATGGTTTGAAAATTAATCGTCATAGATTGTTTTAATGATCAAGAAATTTCGAAGAACTAAGAAATTATAATCTATTCAATTTGAAGTTAACATAGATTTACAAGTTAATTTTCTACAAATTTAATTGACACCTAAATATTGTACAATAAAATAGTTGTCTCATAAAACTTGAATATTATTGTTTCATAGATTTAAATTTTACTCCATAATAAATTTCAATTACAGAAAGATGTATTTTTATCTCAAAAGAATGTGTCCCTATTAAAAAATAATAATAATAAAAATAATCACCAGTAGGAAAATTATAAGTCTGAATCTTACCCAATTATAGTTGAACTAAAAAAAAGAGAATATGGTTGTAAAAAAAGGAATTTTTCATGTATAATAATTAAAAAATAAAACAAAAGAAATCTATGAATAGAAACTTTTAAGAAGAAATTCATGCACCGTGTAAATCTAGAAAAAAAAACAAAAAAACTCATATAATTAATAACTTCAACCTTCAATCAGTTCAAAAAATAATATTCATTTTTTTAATAAAAAATAGGGTTCATTCTATACACTATAATCGTCCATCAATGTCACAAATAATTTTCAATAAATCGAACAAAATTGAAATGTCTAAACTACATCCAAAATTGAAAAAAATGTCTAAAAAAGAGAAGAAATATTTGGAAATAATGGTACCAAGCAGAAGATGGGCCTGGGCCTTGCCAGAGGCCCACAAGTGCTTTGAGAATTCGCTTCAGAGAAATCTCGGTGTCGGGACAATTCAGATTCGAGTCTGGCGACTCCGATTGCCGGTTGCCTTTCAAGAACCCTCTAGGGTTTACATACAGGTTCGCATTTCTTTACTCAATTTTGATTTGATTTCTTCCTCATCTCTTGGAATTTCACTTTTATTCGGATTTATTATGAATTCTCTTGATAATTCAAGCCAAAGTTCGATTTTGTTGCCTGCATTTGAACTATATCTGTTGTTCGTTTATGGTTCCCATTTTTTTTTTTTTTTTGGGAATTTGTGAGAAAATTCCTTTTAAATACTCTTGAATTCAATTAATTCCGACACTTCTTGGTCTTTTTTCTACTTCGTCTGATCAGTTTATGAAGTTTTCGTGATTTTTTTAGTTCTTGCATAGATTTATGGCCAATTGGATACTATTTCTGGGTATATTAGAAATCTATGGACGAACAATTTTGGAAGAACAAAACTACCCCAACTGGCTTGGTCTTTCTTGGGAACTCTTATTTACTCTTGAAAAGGGGGTGGGGGGGGATAATTATTGAGGCATCACTAAGTGTCGGTGGTCGAAGGCTTGAGTTTTGAAAGTGTGCTCTCCTCGAGATCAAGATCCCGATTCGAAACTCAAATGAAATATTAATTTGTAGACACTTCCTATGTCTCCGTTCATTCGATGTCTCTTGGTGCCTGACCTTTGGACGGTTGTGGTTAATCTGGGAATATTGGAGTAAAGCTCAAATTTCTTGATTTTTAGAAGAAAAAAAATGAGGCATCACTATGTTCCAATTCCTGAAGAACCTTCTCGAACTTTTATTTTTCCTAATTCTTATATCATATGTTTGTTAATATTATCTTCGTTTAGTGTCTGTATGTTGCTGGTATTTTTACTATCCTTTTCCTCAGATATCTTGCTTGGCTGTATTTCAAAATGGGTAAAAATCAAGCATACAAAGCGATGCAGAAATCCAGGCTGGGATCTACAAGTGCGGCTGGTGGGCCAGTTGAGATTGAAGATGGCATGGTTTGTACCTTTTCACACTACTACCCTGGGGGAGTTAGTTTCCTTGAGTTGCTCATAATTGAAAAACCTCTCTGTTGCGATTTTCGATTTCTATACTAAACTGATGGAAATTATGTGATAGGGGATTGTATAATCCTTCATTGTTATCACGTATTTGTAGACTCGATGAGTATCTGGATGTAGCATAAGTTCAGTCTATCTTTAGATTCATGATAAGTTATCGGAGGTTCAAATTAACTTGATTGTTTGAATTTATTATACAATGTCTGGTAGGTAAAAAAACATGTCACTTGCATCCTTGTAAAAAAAAATCTAAGTGCTACGGAACAAGTGTGTTTGGTAGTGAATTGTAGAGTATTTGGAGATTGCTGCATTTTGTAGTTTCTCTGTTGTAGTTGTTGTAATTTGTTAGGGTATATTGATAACTGTGAAGTTTGACAATTTACTTAGAAGGATTGTTTTACTTTTTCTCCAATCATTTGTTTTTGTTGTTATTATTATTGTTATATATACACACACTTTTTTAGTTCGTACTTTTTTATCAGTGTTTCATTATATTTGAACAACTATAAATTTATTACCTATGGTACCGATAGAATCTAGTGGCTATGTCTCTTATATTTAGAAGTATAAAGAATTATGAAGAATCTGGGTAAATCATACTTATTGATGCCTTGATATAAATGATATATTGGCTTGAGTTTGGCTACTTCCATTTAGATATAATCCTGCATGAGAGCATATGGTTACTTTCCCCCTATGAATCATGAATAAAGTAGTCTGACTCTGTCACTGCTTGGACCTTTATTTTGATGGCTATATGATCTGTCGGAGATCAAAGTCCAAGTTAGCCCTGGATAATTGGTTGATGAAAAAAGTAAGATTTTATATGTATACTTTTTGTATACATGTTGAGATTCAAAATGATAAATTATTCTGTGGTATATTGGGGATATTATCTTCTCCTTTATTGTTGTTGATGAGGACTGTCTCAGGTGGATGGTTCATTTCATTCACCAGAGTGGCATGCTGCTCGTTTGGCCAGCCTCAATACTTCTCACACGATTACATGGGAGGAATATAAAAAGAAGCAGAAGGTAAGTTTCCATGGATTAAATTTTCCATTTCATTCACCAGAGTGTCTACATTTTACTGTCTTTTCTTCATTCACCCTTGTACTTTTCCCAAGTGTTTTTTTGGAAATCGGGAATTCGGACCTTTGCTCTACTGTACTCGAGGTAAACCATGCTGGTCTCTAGGCCATACAATGGGAGACATTTGCAACACACAATTGGTAATAGGTTGGTACATGCTGTCATGTAATAGGATGGTACACGCTGTCCATGGCTGCATTATGTTTTTGTCTTTTTTACTTGTAACCGACACCTTCTTTTTCTTATCGATAGTTATCTATCAACATATTTATTTATTTTTACTGTGATATATAAAGAATCTCTTTGATTACATTGAGATTCTTCTCCACAGACGAACCAATCTGTGTTGGATATTGTACATAGAACCTCACTTAGCATCGAGATAGTCGTTTTTCCATGATTGTTATTAAATTTACTTGCATCCCCATGAGTTAATCTATTTGGTGCGACAGGAAGATGAGTTGAAAAAAGGAGAGCTGGAAGCAGATACGGATAGAATGATGAAAGAATATAGAGCACAATTGGATGCTGAGCGGGCGCGCAAACTTGCTCATGGGAGAAATCGTTCTAGTAGCAAGTCTGGTCATGAAAAGGGTATGCTTGATGATTTGTTTATATTGATCAGGTAAATGAGATCTTCTAAATTGTTCAGCATTACAGATAGGAAGAACAGAGATTTAAAGAAGCGGAGCAAAAAAAAGAGAAAGGTGCCAACATTTTCAACTTTTGTTTTTCGAATTCGACAACATATTGAGGGCTTCGAATCTATAATCTCTTGGTTAGTAGGTTGTACTAGTATATTATACCACTAAAGCTATGCTCTTGTTGGTTACATTTTCAACTCGTACTACCACGATTCAGCATTTCAGCTCTATATCGTTTTGATAATGTTTCGCTCACATGAGTTGGAAAATCAATGCTGAGCTTGATGATGCCACTCAAGTTACTATAGTCTATTAGATAGTTTGAAACCCTATGAAATCAGAAAGCACCCTTTTTAGCACAAGGGTGAATCGGTTCTTGTGCTAACTTAATGTAGTAAAATTTTGAGTGCAATTTTATGCGCCTATATTCTTGTAATCTTTTTTGCTTCACTCGTCTCTGGGGTTAAAATTCATATAAAAGAATCATTTCAATGGCTGTGGGTACTAAATTGAACTTGCAAACACAAATCGTAGAATATTACCATCCGTGATGATTTATTTCAATTATCTTGTTAACAATCTTATACACTTCCTTTTTGTTATCCTTCTGTTGTAGCATTCTAAGAGGAAATCGTCCGAGTCAAGCTCTTCAAGTTCATCGTCTGACTCATCCAGCAGCGACGAAGAGGAAAGGGAATCTAGAAGATCGAAGTCCAGATCAAGGAAATCGAAGCGGGAAAAGAAGCATAGGTCGAGAAGCAAGCACTCGTCCAGTGATGATGAAGAGGCCGATGGTCCTGTGCCACTTTCAAGATTCTTTGAGAAAGCGAAGAATTAAGGGCCATTTGTTCTGTAACGTTTATAAAATTTCCTTGAAATATCATATTTGATTCTCTATTTTTTCTCTTTAATTTGCATTTACGCATTGTTGTTTCGATTATTGGCTTCTTAAGTAGGAATAGTCAATTGATGATGAGAATTATCAAATATGAACAAATGATCAAAACTGCAAATATTCCCAAGTAATCTCGTAGAACATCAGTCTTTTTGTTCCATTTTTATTTAGGGTATAGAGTGTGAAGGGAAGAAAAATGGAAAAGGGACCAGAATCTGTTTCTTAGGAGTCAAATTGACGCGAGGTAACTATTCTTTCCATAATCATTATCTTTCCATTCTTCTTATTCCTTCGATAATCGTATCTCCTTGTCCCATATGTGCTGCAAAACCGATGTGCTAAGACATTTGGGGGGCACCAACATAACTTCAAACGGAATCGACTGAAATGCAGCTGGTTCGAGTTGTATTAAGGTCACTGCAAGAAGTTCAAATTGAATGGTTTATATACGAGACCTTCTCGACGAGTGTCTTCCATCCGAGTGAGTCGGATCTTGCAGTAGTGAGAAACGGATATATCTTGGGGAGATTTAATATCTTTTTGGTTCGAAATTGGTAGATTTTTTAACTTATATATATACACTTGATGTCAATTAAGTTGTGTTCTTATTGGTTGGGAATAGTAGAATTGAAATTTTAAATATATATTAATTACATTAAAAATAATATAGTTTAATTAGACATAAATATAGACTAATGATTTAAATGTCTTAATGTTCAAATTTTCTACCCTCGATTGTGGTAGATTGTTAAACTTATATATATTTATATTTTATTTCAACTTTTTTTTGAGATCATATATTCTAGGGGATTTTGCATGTATAACAAAAAAGGCAAAATATTTTCGTCTACAGCACAAAATCTAAAATAATTTCATTTGTAGCAGAAAATTCAAATTGACTTCTATCACTTGTTGAGTTCTACTAGTGATAGAATTCAATCAATGATAGGCTCATTCTATCACTCCTTAAGTTTTCTATCAGTGATAGAAATCTAAATTGAGTTCTATCACTAGGTGAGTGATAGACTATCACTAGGTGAGTGATAGAAATAAATATGCTATAGATGAATTATTTTTAAAATTATGCTACAAATATAATACAAGAGGTAGAATGTGCTGCTGATGGTAAATTTCTCTATATTCTATTTCAATTAAGTTGTGTTTTTATTGGTTTAAAATAGTAGAATTTGAAATTTAATTTTATATCAATTACTTTAAAAAAATATAGTTTCAATTGGCCAATAAACAAGATTGAAAGGGAACGCAAAGCTAAAATTGTGTTGGTAAACCGTTAATAATGAATGGCAGTGTGTGAGTGAGGATTTTGACAAAGACATTTCAGAATTTCGAATCTTAAAAGGCTGAATTGTGATATGTGAGAACAATCCATCCTTCACCAATCAATTAAAAGAAAAAGAATATCATACTAATAAATGTAATAATAAATAACTTTAAAAAAATGTAATGATAAATAACTTTTCAAAGTCAAATAAATTGCGAGGATGGTCACAATTTTCAGAAATTACTTCGCTACTTTGAAGCCACATAACTAATTGAAAAGGTGAAATTAAAAACAAGTAGCATTCCTGTTTTAACTATATCAATTATTAAAAAATATTGTATATATCATAATATTTCAATTTTGGTAGTTTTCAATCAATTTTACTCAATCTATTTAATTTGACTGAATGTCATTATTTTTTTACTTGATTTTCAAGTTTACAACTATCAATTTAACTTGATTGAATCAAAATTTGCTATATTAATTTTTTGTTTTCTAATATATATATATATGAAAAATCTATAAAAAAAAACAAACAAAAACCAAAAACTAAAAACCAAAAAAACAAAAAACGAAGAAAAAACAAAGAATATGATCTCTTCCAAAGCAAAAAGTGTAAATTAGATCAAAAGACTTTCAAAAGAGAAGTTTGTATTTGTTCTATTTTTAACAATATTTTATTTAGTACAACAATATTAAAGCTTAGGAGATCGATTTTGTAGATGATACATATCAATTATAGAAGATACAAATCAACCGCAGCTTAGACCCGTTTGATAATCATTAATTTTTTTTTTAATTAAAATTTAAGTTTATTTTTACTTAAGTTTCCTATAATGTACTTAATCTTTCCTATAATATATCAATATTTCATTAAGAAAGTAGGTGAATGCTAATTAAATTTCAAAAATAAAAACAAGCTTTTGCAATTTATTTACTTATTTTTTTTAATTTTTTAATTTTGATTTGGTTTCTTAAAATATAGGTAAGAAAAAATCTAACATAGTTGTCATCGACTTAAATTTCAAAAAGGGTATCAAACGGGATCTTAATAATTAAAAAAAAGTGAAGATATTAAAAAATCTCAAGACAGGTTTGAACCCCACTCCCAATTATTATAATCTAAAAAAAAAAAAAAAAGTGAACCATAATAGTGTGATCAAGTGGTTAGGATGAGTTTTGGAAAATTAAGAAATAATGGGTATAATATTTATTGGCTACTTACCTAGTAATTATTTTATTACATCAAGTATTATTTTTTTGGAGTCGAACTTATAATCACGATGTTGAATTAAATTTGCACAAAATAATAAAATTATTAGACTACCAATCCAGTGTAAAAATTAGGCGAAGAAAATCACATATTTAACCGTTTAAATAATAATAATAATAATAACACAGCCGAAAAAAAGAATTCCATAAAAAGAAATTAATTTTCCACGAATAAAACAAACAATAACATCTACGATTGAAATCGACGCGATTTGACAGAACCACCCCCACAAAAAAATCACGAAAGGAAATAACAAAAAGTCAGTCACTGTGAACTTGAGGCGAACATTTCTGCTCGGTGGATAGAGACTCGATTCAAGCCGTCCAGCTCTGTAGATTTCTCCGGCCAATGGCTTCCGCTCCGATGACCAATTCTCCGATCTCCGGCGCCAAATCCGATGTCTTCTTCTTGGTTTCGTCGGCGAATTCAAGATGCCAGAATCTTGGACGTACTCCGTCTCTGAAGTTGAAGAAGAACAATCTGTTTGGAACGGCTTCTTCCTCTTCTGCCTCTGTTGTTTGCAAGGCGGTGTCGGTTAAGCCGGAGACTGAGATTGAAGGCCTCAACATCGCCGAAGATGTAACTCAGGTCAGGATTTTGGTCCATGGACCTTCCATTTCGTTTATTTTGCAATTGAGATGCTAGGTTTCTTGATTTTTTGACTAAATTTGATTCTAAACTTGTGTTACTCTCGTATTTGGCTAGTTTCCTTAGAATTCCGTTTCGTTTCTTACGATATTGATCGTGTGTTGGAGTTGGCTTGGCTGATATCTTACTGAAAACTCAGCGTATTGATTTTTAGCTATCAAAAACGTTTAATGATTGTGGATACAGTTTCAGATTGGAATAGCATTAACCATCTACGGTGATTTTGGTACAGTTGCGATAATTTTGCCATTTATTTTTTCTATTTGAAAGAAAAGGAACTAGTTGAGTTATATGAAATGGGTGCAAGTAGGGCATTATCAAGGGACAGCCTAACCCTACTGCAATATTTGGTTGTCAAGAAAACCACTAAGAAATTAATCCCTAATAGGTGCGATAACATCCACCATCTACGGAGATTTTGGTACCGATAATTTTACCATTTATTTTTTCTAATTGAAATAAAAACAACTCGATGAATTATATCAAATAGTAGTGTTCGGGCTTGCTTACTTACGCACACCTCGACTATTATCATGAGACACGCTATCTAACCCTACAACATTTGGCTTTTACTGAAACACCTAAGAAATTAATTTCTAGATAGGTGGCCACCATGAATTAGATCCATAATTTTTAAATTCTTTAAATCCCTCTTGACCACTAGGTCAACCCATGGTGGTTGATGGTGGTCGTGGATTGCTCTAATTACTACTTAACTCTGTTGTTTCAGATGTACTAGGTGATAAACCAACTTGATCGTCCCTGATATTTTGGGATTGTGAAACAGTTAAGACTTCAGCAACCTAATATTTCATGATTGGATTGTTTAGGAATACCTGTGGTTCAAGATTTAAGATAGAAAATAAAAGACATCTGGTCAATTGGTCCCCTCATTATTTAAATATTTTTTTTTTTGGAAATTGGAAAATTGGAACTTCGCTCTTCTATACCCGAAGTAACCACGCCCGTCCATAGACTCATTATTTGAATAAATTCAACTTTACCCTATGACTATTTGTATTAATTATCCCTTTTTCTGTGATGCAGCTGATAGGTAAGACTCCCATGGTCTATCTGAACAATATCGTCAAGGGATCTGTAGCAAACATTGCTGCTAAGCTTGAAATAATGGAACCGTGTTGTAGTGTCAAGGACAGGTGAGAAAAATAGCAGGAGGAAGTCAAGTAGTCAACTATGTCACACTGTATTTGTACTTTTTTTCCGGTTAAACCAGTTCCAATATTCTTAGGTTGACTTTTGAGGAGAATGATTACATATTTATCTAAATGGATTATCTCATGAAGCTAGCTATTATCAATTATGATCATGCGAGTTGTACTATCTATACATATCAGAGAATGGGTGCATTTTCTCACCAATTTTACTTAAAAAATCTACAGGATTGGTAATAGTATGATATCAGATGCTGAGCAGAAAGGACTTATTACACCAGGAAAGGTAATACACTAGTGACATAATTTTCATGCTTCTTGAACATTGCCATTACATTGATTATATACTGTGCTGTCCATTTCTTCACATGCCCTTGTAGTTTTTTACCACATTTGATAGTGATACCACAACAGTAACTGAAAATTCAACTTCAATATTCATCATGAGCTTGTTTTAGCATGAGGTTTAAATTATTTTAATGTCCTGTCTCAGCGTCATGTAAACTTAAGAATATTTATCTTCTCATGTTTATTCGAAAAATAGGAACTGCATTGCTCATTTGAGATACTTGTATCATCAAAGAGAACTAGCACAGTAACATATCAAACATGCTGATGAGTGATGGCATCTTCTTTATAGAATTGCCTACTTGCCATGCCCCGATAGTCAGGCTGAACTGTATATGTATGTACATGTATACATATATAAATACATGCATACATACAAGGAATTGAAGAATTTACACAGCTTGCATTGGACTTAAGAGTATACCAAAATTTTTTATGGGATCTTCTAGTTGTATACCTTTCACGATAGTGATCTTGCATTAATATGTTTAGGAACTTGAAACATTTACCTAAATCTTCCAATTTCTGGTTGATGTAAGTACAGAAATATTCTGGTATGGTCTAGAATACCCAATAACACAATTCTCTTATGCATTTCCAGAGTATTTTGGTTGAACCTACCAGTGGAAACACCGGAATTGGTCTTGCATTTATTGCTGCTTCAAAGGGATACAAACTAATATTGACAATGCCATCATCGATGAGTATGGAGAGGAGAGTTCTTTTAAAAGCATTTGGAGCCGAGCTTGTATTAACTGATCCAGCAAAAGGCATGAAGGGAGCAGTTCAGAAAGCTGAAGAGATTTTAAAAAAGACACCTAATTCTTACATGCTTCAGCAATTTGACAATCCTGCTAACCCTAAGGTATGAAGTCAAAAGTCTCACGTAAACAAGCCTTGATCTACCTGGTTATTTAAATTTAAGACCAACTGAAATTAAATCAAGTTTGTTACTTATTTGGTTTGCATTCCATTGGCTCACTGGACCAAAAAAAATATTAGTAGTAGTGGGGGTGAGAATTTTCTTCTTGTATGCGTAATATGAAAGCATGGACACTTCAAATTTTCCTGTGTATGACACACACATTGAACAGTTTGATTCACCAACAACTGGTGGACACTTGTTAAGCGCAATAGGTCCATGCTGAACAGTTGTTGAAATAATTATATACGTGTAGAATATTTGTTTAGCATAATAAACATGAGGTCACACACTTGTTAATGTTAAAGTAATTGTTGTACACTAGAGATGAAGTGCTCGAGTATTCAAAAAAATAAATATAGGATTAAAATTATAAAGTTCGAGTATAAAATATCGAGGAAAATTATTGTGTTAGGATTACACAGCTTAGAAAAGATCCATCCAAGTTATCGTTGCTAAAAAGTTATTTAATCGTTGAAACACTCTGCGATTTGGTGCAGCAATATAGTTAGAGATATGATGATGTGATTTGTGAAGGTTGGGATATTTATTTATTATTTTTTTTTTTGAGAACAGGTCGGGAATTATATTACCAGAAAAAATACAAGACAGAGAACAGTTCAATAGCTTTCAACATTTTTAAAAAGCTTGACTGAGATTTCATGGCATTCTTAAAATTTTTAAAAGAAGGCTAGGATTTGAACAAATGGCTTTTAATGAAATGTGAACTTGAGTTTGCAGGTACACTTTGAGACAACAGGTCCAGAGATATGGGAAGACACAAGTGGCAAGGTGGATATTTTTGTTGCAGGAATTGGAACAGGTGGAACAATTTCTGGTGTTGGCCGGTTCCTGAAACAGAAAAACCCAAATATTAAGGTAACATTATCTTTTAGGCATTTAGCTTCTTCTAAGTAGCATTATATTTGTTACCTTTTTTAGGTCTTCTTTTAAAGGCTTTTTTTTCTAATCCTTATCTGGTTTTACTTATTCTTAGTCATTGAAGATTAACAGCTCTTCGTTGGTTCCATTCTGCAGGTTATTGGTATTGAACCTACGGAAAGTAACATTCTTTCTGGAGGAAAGCCTGGTAAGCCAACATTTAACTTTTACTGATAATTATTTTGGCATTTTGTAAAAATTCTCTTAACACTAAATTGATGTATTCGATATATTATTATGGAAACGCAGGGCCTCATAAAATTCAGGGAATTGGAGCTGGTTTTGTACCCAAGAATTTGGACGAAGGTGTAGTTGATGAAGTCATACAGGTTCTTCTACTCACTTTTCCCCTTTCATGAACTCAATCGAGCATTGTTCTCTTCTAGTCAAATATTTAGGTGAGAATTGAAATGTTCCATGAATCAATATTTAGTTCTTCATTGTTAGCAAAATATATATATAGGAAACGAATACTTTCATTGATCAATAAAATAATGGTCCTATCTAGTTACAAAAGAGCTTTAATGAGTTAACAAAGTAGTGAAACTATATTCAGAAGGTGTATGGGTGTGGAATTGTAGAGTGATTAAAAATGAAGGGTTATTTTGAGTGATTAGAAATTTGAAATTTAGTAATAGCTCGTTTGGATGGTGGTGGTTATTTGTAGATGGGTTGCAGTCAATAGCTTGTTTGGATGGTTTTTGTAGGGGGGTCTCAGACAATTGCTCATTTGGATGTGTGGTTAAAAATGAGCGATTATTTTGAGGGGATAGAAATGGATATTTAGAAATTAGTTATTAGAAATGAGTGGTGAGAGCTGAATGATTAGAAATGAGTAATTATTTTGAGTGATTCAATAACTTGTTTGGACGTGATTGTTTGAAGAGGAGTTGTAAAAGCTCATTCATTACGAACAAACACCCCATAAATGGTGAAATAGAATGACGCTCCTTAGCACAGCACTCACAAACAGGCATGCATGGCATGATACATGTACGAACATACACACTGTCATACTTCTCCACTTAAATTTATCTGCCATTCCTCAAGGCAACACTATGCACTGGAACCTAGTTGGCTGAGATTTGCATTTTCATGTTGTTAATTACCTTGGGTTGACCAGACCTAGCGACTTAGTGTTCTGCATAAGTTGGCACGAACATTCACGAATATTTAAAAAATAAAATGACAATAATAAAAGGCTTAGTGAGAATAGGTTTAAGCCATAGTGACCACCTATCAAATTTTTTTTTGAGTTACAACTATTGGGGGTAGGGGGATTTGAATCCATGACCATAGAATGTACATTGATACCATTGAGCCACTGCTATTGTTGGCAACCACCTTAATATCCTAGAAGATACAACAAATCCAAATATAGTAAGGTCAAATAGTTGTTCTGTTAAGCATATAAAAAAATATTTAGGTTTTTCTTTTCAAAATCTGACGAATAGTGATTGATGCAGATATCAAGTGAAGAAGCTATTGAGACGGCAAAACAATTGGCACTGCAGGAAGGATTACTGGTTAGCACTTCGTTTTTTATTTTTGTTTAATCTTTTCGACCTCTGTAAATTCAATCTAGAACTCGATCAATCTAAAACTATTTGGCTAAACTTAAGACTGAAGAGAACTTAGAGAAGTACTGTATTCAGCTAACTTAACTTTAAATTGTGGGGTTGCTTTTTTAGCCTCGTTCAATATCATATTTCCTGACATTGCCTCATTGACTTGATATCAAGGTGGGCATTTCTTCTGGAGCAGCAGCTGCAGCAGCAATTGAAGTGGGAAAAAGACCTGAGAATGCTGGGAAGCTTATTGCGGTATGCACTTTATTTATTTGTTTTCGTTTTACTTAACTGAACCTAGATGAACTTTTTCCCGCAAAAGTATCATCAACCTAAAGGTCGTAGGTTCGAATCTCCCAACCCCTAATATGGCTGTTGTACTTGTACATAAAATAAATGGATTTTTTCCTTCTCGCATGCTCAGCCACGAAATATCTATATGGAGGAAAAATTAGCAGGACACTTTGATAACCATTTGATTTTTTGTTTTTTATTTTTGAAATTTAAGCTTAATTTTAGGAACTTTGAGATAGTATGTGAATATTAACCAAATTTCAAAAACTGAAACAAACTTTTGGAAGATATTTTTTTTTTTGTTTCCAAATTTTGGTTTGGTTTTTAAAACATAGGCAAGAGGTCGATATCCAAGTAAGAAAAAATCTATGGTGAAATAATTGTTGTACGCTTAAAATTCAAAAACTAAAAATTAAAAACAAAATGGTTATATTGAAGTTGGTTGTATAAGGGAGAAAATGTCACGTATTTTCTATCTTTTTAGCACTCAATTTAAGAAAGATAAGAGGAGCGTTCACTTTTTACTCAGTGTGGCTGATAAACTTCAGACTTACTTAGCATCTTTCAAGAATAAAAATGGGTTCAACCATAGTCAAGAGTGTCATAAATAACCAAGAGGGGATGGTTCAATCCATGACGATCACGATCACCTACTTAGAGAATAATTTCCTATGAATTTTCTTGACATCCCAATGTTCTTGGGGTCAAGTGGTATATTCTGTATACATAAAGTTGTCTGGACACGCACATATAAAAAGAAACAAAGAAGGTTTTTTTTTATTTTTTTTTTATAGGAAGCGAAAACATTTTCATTGATAAGATGAAAATGTTACAAAGTTTTGGGCCAGGTTCTGAGCAGAAGAAACAAAAGAAGGTTCACAGAATGCAATATTGAGCGAAGAGATTTTGGCCTTCAGAAGACACTTGTTCTTCACTAAAGAAATTAATTTATAGAAAACACAGTTCTAAGCATTGTCAGCATGCATTTATTTCCTACTAACATTTTCTTGCTATTTCTTTCCAGATTCTGAGTACTCATAAGTTGAACTTAATCCTCTTCATCTCCTTACTCCAATGTTACGTTATTTTCAGGTCGTATTCCCTAGCTTCGGTGAACGATATCTATCCTCGATCCTTTTCCAATCGATCCGAGAAGAATGTGACAACATGCAACCTGAGCCATGAAGCGCCTTTCGGTTGCAAGTAATCTATCGACAAAAAGCTTTAGTTGTCTTTATTTTTTATAATGCAGCACCATAATACTCATATTAGCACCACTATGTGCATAAACGGATTCAAACACCATCTTCTAGTTCTCTTTTTCTTAGTTATTCCTTCCTTTGTTTTGGTTTCCATTGGAGTCTGAGCTACATAATATGAAAGGTGCAAAGCTGAATATTTTTTGGCTTTATTGAACTTGCAGATAAATAAATTAAACAATGATGATACCTATTCCTCTTTTCTTGTAGCTCAGCTACTGCTCTTTTTATTTAAATAAATCTCAGTTGGGTTAGGTTGGGAGGTGATATAGAAATAATTGCATGGCAATGTCAAAAATTGACCAACCCTGTGAGTTGTCATACTATTTTTCTTTTATTTGGGAGCTTTATTCATTTTCAAAAAGTTTCTTTTGAGTATATAAAGTGAAGTTTGGACATAATTCCACTAAGAAGTGGTCTCACTGGTGATGACTTTGGGGTGCTTTTGGTGGCTGTAAATTCAGGTTCTTGGTTTCAAAGTTTCAAACTTCTCTCAATTTTGGGAATCAAATAAGTAGGTATGATTTAGTAAATAGGAACTTCAAAGATTATGAATTCAAATCAAAGAATTTTTTTTTTTTGTAATCTAAACATGGAATTGTTTTCATAATTTTGTAAGGAAATTCAAAACGTGGACTAAACATTCTTTTATTGTTTTAAGGACTGACAATAAGATTTATCAATGTTCAATAGTTAGTGGGGTGGGCACTGTAGCATAATCATATAAGAAACATATTATAGTAAAGGCTAGGGAGATAAGCAATTCTAGACTTTTTAGGCTTTCATTGAATTTTAAGCACATGGAAGGTACAAAGTTGAAACAGGAATTTAACTAATCAAAGTTGTGAAACACCCTTTTTTTTCTTAATAATGTATTGTAGTATAAGCAAGCTTTTTAGGCATGGCAAAAAAAAACATTCTACTGTGTGGCCAGGAACATTCCAACTTTTGAGGGTGCAAATGCAAACACAAAAAAGAAAGAAAAAAGAATTGAGTTTATATATTATTATGGGGATGTTGCATGTATATTAAAAATAAAAAATAAAAAAAATCCCATCTATAGCATAATTTCCAAACATAAAAATCTAATGATGTTAGAATAACAATTTTGAGCAAAATGTGTTGTGGATAAAATTATTTTAAAAAATATGGTACAATTGTAATGAAGAGCAAAAACTATGTTATAGATGACAAATTCCATATTATTATTTTTTAAATAAGTAAAAGAAGATGGGTCATGTGAAAAAAAAATAATAATAATTAAAGCACACATTTTCAAAGTCTTTAAATAATATTGAATTCGTCAAAAGTTGATCTCATATTCTTAACATGTAAACGGAGTTTTCAAGAGGGAATTCATGAAATTTAACATGTGAAATGTATGTCACAATTTGGATATAATATTAAAAGAAATGATGTTTTGCATCAGAGAAATGTTATAATTTTCTAAACGAGAAAAAAATAAATAAAGCCAACAAGATGGAGAAGCCATAAGAATCTTCTACCTTTAATTATTGTTACTAAAAACATGTTAACTAATCTCTTATATCACAACAATATGTAAAAAAAAATTGACTTTTATTTTTATTGAATTTAACCATGTGAGAGTTCAAACTCTAACATCTTAATTAATTATTATGTCATATAACTCTTGCAATTTTAAGCTTTTTAAAAAAGACATATAAATGAATTTTCACAAAATAGTACAAATTTTACTTAAAAAAATGCAGGTACAACATATATATATATATATATATATATATATATATATATATATATATACACATATATATATACATATATATACACATATATATACATATATATACATATACATATATATACATATACATATATATACATATACATATATAACCGTTGATAATAAGAATCAATTTACTTTCCGTTTTGTGTTAATTTATACCTAAATGATATTTACTTGTTTTTTTAAAAAAAATTATATTTTACTTAGATTAATTTTAATAATATTAATTTATAAATTAAAAAGGAAATTTGAATTCCTAAGAGGTGCTTGTTTGACATATTTAGGTAGGATTTAACTTAAAGAGTAATATTGAGCACTTAAAAATTAAAAGTCGTACCAAAAAACTCGTTTGAATGTAGTTTTTGTGTAGATGAGTTAGAGTCAAAACCTTGTTTCGGTGTAGATTTAAAACGAGATTATTTTTAGTAGTTAAAAAAATGATTAAAAATGAATTATTTTGAATGATTTGAAAGAAATAACTAAAATAGAGTGGTAAGAAATAATTGAGTAGTTATAAATTAATGATTATAAATGAATGATTAGAAATGAGGGTTATTTTAAAAAGTAAAGATGAGGAAGAGTTAGTAAAAATTTGTTTGAACTTAGGTTTTCGAGAAGTAGTTAATAAATCTTAAAATTAAATCCTATCTAAATATGTCAAACAAACAGCCCGTAAATGAAAATACCAAACATCTAAACAATAAAAGTCTAAGTAAACATAAATTTAAAATGGATATACAAAAGACAACAAGAGTCTAACTAACTGATATATCTTATGATTTATGACAGAAAGATTATAAATAGAATATCCCACCTCAATTGTAATTAAGAAAAAAAAAAAACTAAATGATGTGGTTACCAAATTAGAAAAGGAGATTTCCCATCTAGGAAAAAAAAACTTGATAAGGTTGATAAGCTGTTTTTATTATTGTTGAAATGGTATTTATACGTTTTGCTAAAAAAAAAAAGGTATTTATACGTTATTGGATATTAATTAAATTATTGTGGAAAATTCCGTTTGAAATCAAAATTTAACTACGCAACTTGGACAGATTCGATTGCGGGGAGGGAAAGGTTAGCTATTAATTAATTGATTAAAAAAAAAAACTGATTCAATCACGCATCTAAATAAAGAATAAACCAAAAAATTTACAAAGTAGTCAAAACTTCAAATCTCATATTAAAAAGTAATATTGTTGTAAGATAATAAAAGTTAAATATCGATTTTTAATATCGAATTTTTAATTAAAGAGTTTAATTGAATTACAATCAATTACAACTAAATTAATATGTTATGTTTTTTTTTTAATTACACCAATTACTAACGAAAGATTCAATCTCATAACTTCGATCATTAAATCTCTATTATTCCAAAATTACTGTTCTTGTTAGCATCATTTCCAAAAAGCTCTTGTTAATCATGCATGGCATTAATGTAATTTGAATTCACTCATCATAAATGATATTATTTGAATCCACTCATCAAAAGTAATATTATTAAACTAAAAAATGGTTGGTAAAGTCAACACTGTATATACATTTTTTTTCTATTATTATTATTTAAATGATTTTAGACAATTGTTATGTAAATGTTTAATGTATATACATTTGTTCACTTTGACATAATGTATCTAGAAATTTTCTCGCTTTCCAACTTTACTTTCTTACATTTTTTACATAAAACATCAAACTCTAAAATTTTCATTTTCTTTGTAGTATCTCTTCCACGTTTCTCTCTAGAATTTTGACACCTTTCTTCCTAAATTTATTTGCCCAAAAATTCACACTAAAAAATAATCATATTTTTTAATTTTGAGTTTCGATTGAGACGAAGAATTTGAATCCACAATTTTTTTTATTACGATGAGAAATTGTTTTTGTTTGCTAAAAAAATAGTTTTGTCTATTATTTTTTACTTCACTAATTTTACCCTATCTTTCTGAAAATTTTAATCACTTTATTTTTTATTTATTTTTTTTCTAAAATTTATCTAACATGTAGCTCTAAACAAATCTCACTTCAGGACTTAATTTTCTCTTATTATTTTGTCAGTCTTTTATTATTTTAATTATTTTTCTCTCCCTAACATATCTTTATCCATATTTTCTTCATTATCTCTTCAAATTTGAATAGGGGATGATGAAAGTGATGTACCATGCCTATTTAGTTGATTTTTCTCCCCTAAAATTGGTGTTTATAAGTAGACATTTCGCTATCCGAACTTGATATATATTTTTTAATAAATAATATTTAGAGAAGAAAAAATTAAATCAATAATTAGTAAATTATACGCAATAATACTAAAACTATATTATTGTTGAGGCCTGAATTTAGACTATGTTTACTTTTTCATCAATTTCATTTCATCTTCTCATTAATTTTCATAGTTGTGTTGGCCAATATTTTCTCCGAAATTAGGTGTTTTTGGTACTTGGACTTTTTTGTTTGTTTTTTATTTGAAACATATATTTGTATTAGAGGTATTCACGAAAATGCGAACTATGTATATACGCAAAAAAAATTATTTTTTCAATAGAAGATAAACTTGTGAAGTTGGCAAAGGCTAGAGAGGACAAATGAAAATAAGAAAGAAGGGAGAGAGATAGAAAAGGAAAGAACACAGAGTCAAGGTAAACCTAGATTTGAAAATGTATTTTAATTTTCATTAATCTTGATTTTTACAAAAGAAATGCCACCTCATATTCATATCTGATTGATGTAGATGCGAAAATAAACCTGCGAGGCTGGTGTTGAACTAGTTTACAATCGAACAATGAAATTATTGCATCATTGACCCATGTAAAATAAAAGCCAATTAAAGTAGTAAATATTAATACATTTTTTTAAGGGAAATTATCGTAACTAGACCATATCCAAAAAGTATTTGCAAATATAGGTGCCCAAGTTTTTTTTTGCAAAGTTAATTTTTTTATTAAAATTCGTAATTATTAATTTTTCATTAATACGATTTTGCCCTTTATCACATTTAATACTAAAATTTTGAATTAAAACAGTCATTTAAACATACTTCTCATTCTTTTAAAACATACCGTATTTAATTGTCAACTCTTTTAATGCAAAAGATTTTAATTCATTTTCTCATTTATCTTCCATCTTTCTTCCTTTTTCTTTTCCGTTTCACTCTTCTTCCTCCATTCTCCATTCCTTCATTTTCGTTTCTTCAACTCTATTCATTCTCTCTTTTCACATTCCTGCCACCACGTAAAATGTAAATTTTCGTCGACCACAAAGCTCCGATCGGATGGTATAATCATACGAGTTAAGTCAACTTCTCTCAATAATCTCCGTTTTTCACAGTATTTGTATCACGTTTTTGTTACTTATCCATCACCATTAGCATGTTACTCTTCATTTTCAATATAGTCGTGATTCGATATGTCTCAGATTGTTTAGTATGATATGTTTTATTTCTATTTATGTCAATTTTGTACATTTAATTCATTTATATTCCAATCTTTAGAATGTAAAAAATCATGTTTAGAAAATGCAGTAAAATCATATGTAGAACAGTGGTATCTTCGTACTTTCCAATTCATATTGTGGTATAATTGACTGTATATACATCTACAAAACTGTATAATTGAGTATATACCGTATGTTCACACGTCCTCGATTTCTATATAGTCAAAGAAATTGTATAATTGATTATATACCGTATGTTCATACTATATTTTTAGGTTAGTTTTATTGTACATCTTTTCCTTATAGATTCATTAATCATTCCATTTGAAATTGCACATAATGTTCTTTACAATGTCAATATTTCTGTTTAGAAATGTATTTAAATCATATGTAGAACAATATTATCTACTGTAGTTTTCCATGTACCGTACGTTATATTACTGTATAAACTATACAAAACTCTATATGTTTCATTATTTTGTTATTTGTATAAATTACACGATACATTTATGGTTTATTATTCATTCTATTCATGTATAATACATTTTTCGTACTCATATCACTATTCATTAAATTTCCATTCCGCAATGCGATATTGTTTATACATGTATATTATACTACTTATAATATAGAGCAATATTATTTGGACATTTTTGTAATACTATACAACTTTTCCTTATAGGTTCAACAAGCATCCCAATCTGTATTGCACATAATGATCAGTAGGATGAAAATGAGATGTAACATAATCATGAAGTAGCTGAAGAGCGTTGCATAAATATTGAGGAACACATTCACTCCATGATGATTTTACATTACAGTCTTTTTTTTATGTCTAACGCTTTCAATTTCAATTTTGTAACCCATGAGACCTTTTTTTATTTACTATTGATCTCACTTTGAATAGTAATTTTGTGTGAAGTTGTTTCAACAGTACGAGTCTCTATCAATTCACAAATATTACATATGTTATTTCTCAATGTTTTACTATACGGTATTGTACATTCAAAATTACTTGTTCGTTGTCGCAAACATATTAAATCACACTACAAGTATCCATATCAGCAAATTAAACACTTAAAAAAAACACAAAGTCTTAAAAATACGGTATGATACATGATATATTATGGTTGTACCGTATATACTAACTTGTTTCAATACTGTGTGGTTATCAAACGTGTTCTGGTTTCAATCAACGAAATTGAACGTTCAACAGCTCATACGGTTTATTTATAAATAAAACTACTAGAATCAAATAACATGTACATTACGAACTATACTGTATGTAAATCACAACACAGTACATCTAACAATGTATTGTCGCCACTCTCGTCCTGCAATTAATGCACCATAAATTGACGATTTCTAGTTTGGAATGTGAGACGAATTTCCTTTTTCAAAATTTTACTTCCCAAATGAAAAACCAATAATTTGATTGTTATTTTTTAAATTTATAAGGTATTAAAAAAGAAAGATGAAACGTCTCTAATAAATGTGATTTCGAAGAATATGTTTTTCTACAATTAATGCCCATAAATTTGCGATTTCTGGTTTGGAATGTAAGATAGTTTCCTTTTTTTGAAATTTTTCTTCCAAAATTAAAAAACAACTAATATGAGGGTATGATTGTAATTCATTATTTTTGGATTTTATAATGTATTAAAACAAAATCTACTTTTGCTAATATTTTTGTAAATATATATATTTGCAAATATTTTTCAAATATGATCTATTTATGAAAAAAAAAACCCTTTTTTTAATTAGTCAAAATATTGAAACTCAGTCAATTATTAGCACACACGAGGTGTTTGGATGAGGTTTTAATGAAGATTTATTTTAAGAAGTTAAAAATTGAAAGTTGTAATTTTTTTTTTTGAAACAAATTGAAAGTTGTAGTTAAAAAATTGTTTTGATGTGATTTTGTTTTTGTAGAAGAGTGAGAGATAATTACTTGTTTGAATATGAATATAAAATGAATAGTTATCTTACGTAGTTAAAAAAATAAAATAAAATTATTTGAAAGAATTATTTTTTAACTTTCTTAAAATATAATAAATTAAATTTAAGCATTTAAAATTTTGAAACTTTAGAGACCAAAATTAGATAAATAACGAAGTTGAAAGATTAAAATTAGACATAGAGATTAAGATACAACAAAGATCGAAATCTAACAATCAAGGTTTTTTTATAAAACCACTAATGGGATTTTTAAAAATAAAAATATTTTTTTACCTTTTTTTCTTTCTGCTTGTAAATGACTTTCCTAATTCAACTTTATTTTCCTTTGCTCCCTCATCATCCTTCTTCTCCTTCACTTCATTTATTTTTTCTTTCTCCTATTTCGACGACATCTGTATCATGTTTTTCTTCCCTTTTTCTATTTACATTTTCTTTTGGTTCTTCTCGTCTCCGAGCATATGATAAATTTTTTGTTCTCTTTCTTTTTAGTTGTCCGAGTAAAAAAAAAAAAGAACGATTAAAAAAAGTCAATTAACCGATAAAAATCGACCGATCAAGTGTTCAGTCAATTGAAATCTCAAACATATTAATAATTGAAATAAATTGATGCGTCGATAGTCAGCGTCAGTTTTATTAAAAAACCGACACCAACCGACTGACGAACACTCCTAATTTACACACTTATCGTATCACATCTTTTTACTAAGGTGAAATCAAGTACTAAATTAACGCTCGATGGTATCAATTGTACACTCATAAATCAAGAGGTCATGGGCCTGAATCCTCTTCACTCAATTATAGAAATATTTAAAAAATAAAGTATCATTTTATTTTAAGCATTTTACTAATATTCATTTTATTAATATTCATTTTATTGCGCAATTCTAAATAGACTGATGCTGTAATGTTTAAGTAAACTAAATTTGTGAAACCAATAAAAAAATGGCGAAAATAAAAGAAAGGAAAATAAACTTACTTTATTGTATAAAAATGTGTAAAGTAAATTATACACACTTAGTTTTTTATTTTAGTATTATATTAATATTTGAGAGAATTGAATGATGAATTAAATGGTCACTTCTAAATAGAAAATACATGTCAATTAGTTAAATTCACTCCCTTTAAATAAAGTCAACAAAGTATTTGTCCATGTCCAAAAAAAATTATGTATTTGATTGATCCCCAATTGCTGAATAAAAAAAACATATCCCTTTAAATAAAACATAGGAAGGGCCCTTACCTCTTGATGGTCCACCTGCCACCTAAAGTTTAAAGCTATATTTTGTTCAACTTTGAGTGAACTTCAAATGAAAAAAGAAATCATCATAAATGTATTTCTCTATTTGGTTAAAGCATCATCAACACCATGACAATCTTTAAAAAGATAGATTCCCAAAAAAAAATTAGAAAGAGAATTTTCACCATGACAAGAACTTCAAGATGCTTTTTTTAATAGATTATAATAATTAGGAGTGAGAGATTCGAACCTATTAATCTATGGAGTACATTGATGTTGCTAAACTACTGCTCTGTTAGCTGAACTTTAAGATGCTTGATAGACATGCATTTGAACCCCGAGCAAACTACAACCATTAAAGCCTATCAAACCAATCTCCAACATTGCAACCTTCATCACCAAGCTCTAAAAAAGTGTGTTGGGAATAAAAACTAAGCGTAGTCTCACATGGATAGATCTTAAATATAAGAGGGAGAACAAACATTTCTATTGATATATAAGATGTTTTTGGTGAAACAAAAAATAAAGTTACGAGGGCTTATACCTACAAAGAGAATTAAGATGCATCAAATTCAACTTTCGATTTTCCTAGCACTAGGGGAGTCATAGTGAGCTTTCACTCAAGATCATTGGGAGAAAGACATGAGTATTTGCCATAGAACTAAGGGCAAAAGAAAAGAAAAAAAAAAAACCTACAAAACCGAACAAAACTGATGTAATGAATCGTTCGCTTTTTATAATAATATTGGATTGTCTTCAAAGGACAGTCTAGCGGTTGAGGCTAAGGACTTCAAGGTATGCTTCTTTGAGAGATCTCTAGTTCGAGACTATTGGTGAATGCTTAAACTAGAATACTCTTCGAAGTATCTCGGTGCCACAGTTTAGAGATAGGTCAGTGGTGATTTAGATATAGGAGAGGGAAGCTCTAATTTCCCAATTTTAAAAAAATAATATAAAATTATTCTATTTGATATTTTAGAAAATCAAAATATATTGGTACTATTCAATTTTCGATGGAATAACTAACACAAAAATCGAACTGAACCGAGTATATAAGTTCTAAAGAAAAATCAAAATAGATTTGTATTGAAATTTGATAGAAGAACAAATTTAGAAGTAAAATATGAAACAAAAATTTTATAAATATTACGTCATTCATGAAAAAATGTTAGTTTTGGTTACTAAAATAAAAATCCTTAAAAATACATTGAAATCAAATTAAATATGAGACAGAAATTTAAAAAAAAAATTAAAATAAAATCAAAACTAATGAACCAAAATTAATTATTACATCAATTCAACTATCAATTTGACAAAACTGAGAAGATCCGAATGGAGACCCTATATAAAAAAAAGAAACACATATTTTAAAGGTAAAATGAAATCAAAATTATTTTCAAGGTACAAAAAAAATCCCTCTAAAAAAAGGGTAGGCCCACCTTTGTCTGAGCTCCCACGTCGTTTGTAATTTTATCTCTATTTCTTCATCTCTTTCACACTCTTCCTTCTCCCCTTCCCCATTTCTCTCTATTTAAATTCCCCTCTTTCACTTCTCAATTTCCCATGCCTTATAATAATAATAATTATTATTATTATTATTATTATTCCAAAATATTAACTCTCATCTTTCTTCCATGGATTCCAAGGAATTTGACCTCTCTTCCCCTTCCTCTTCTCCCTTCTCCCACCGGTAATTTTATATTTCTATAACATATGCAGGTTGTTTCATTTTCAAATTAAATCTTATAGACCCTATTTCGAGGTGAATTCTCATATTATCTAATATCACACACATGCGTATTAGCGGAATTGGATCTAAATTTGTAAATCGAATGTCTCTTTAGATTTTATCCAAAAAACCAAAAATTGGGATGTAATTCAAGACAATGTTCCCAGCCATGTAAAAAACTCTCACATTGTTTTATCTTGAAAAAGTCAGCAATTCTCGTGGCTGCTTACTTTATTGCTAATTGATTTTGAGATGAAACTTCGTGCAGGTGGTGGTCGAAGAAGACGGTGGCGGTAGTGACGGGGGCGAACAAGGGGATCGGGTTTGCCCTAGTAAGAAGACTGGCGCAATTGGATTTAACTGTGATACTAACGGCTAGAGATGAAGGGAGAGGATTGAAGGCTGTTGAAACCCTGCGAAACGAAGGACTCGACGTTCTGTTCTGCCGCCTCGACGTTTCCGATCCGCTTTCCATCGACGCCTTCGCCCGCTGGTTCAATGCCAATTTTCAAGCTCTTGATATTCTTGTAAGTTCATCAATCTCTCATTTTCTATCCAGTTTTCTGCATTATTTTCCTCTCTATCTCCTTTTGCTCATCAATCATTCTCCACAAAAAAACTTTCCTACATATTAATGGATAAGAATTGGAATTGGTTAGTACAACTCTATGTTTTGTATATGTAGCACATAAAATTATTTTATGAATCAAAATAATTATAAAAAAAATTTACTTTGGGTGGCACATGATGCATAAGCAAAGTATAGGTTTTTCTGGGTAAGAAAGTTTTTTTCAATTTAATACATGGGATATTTTTTTTCCTCTCTTTTTTTAGATTATACAGGTGGCACTTTTCACAACACACGAATCATCTATAACATATTAATTTATATCACTCAATTAGTGATAGAACTCAATTTGGATTTCTATCACTGATAGAAAACTCAAGTAGTGATAGAATGAGTCTATCATTGATTGAATTCTATCGCTAATAAAAATCAACCAATGATAGAATTCAATTTGAATTTTTTGCTCCAAATGAATTAATTTTAATTTTATATGATAGATGGAAAGATTTTGTTCTTTTTTGTTATACATGCAAAATCTCCGTATTATATGTATGAAAATTTTTTTCATATATATAATTATTTTTTAAAAAAGAAACTAATTTTCAAAGATGTTTGAATGTAAAATTCTTGATTTGAGCAATATTTCATTTGGATAAGACTATTTGTAAAAGTCTTGAAGTTAATATTTTATTTCAATAATGGTTTTTATAAAGAAATTATAACCGTCTATGCAATAACTTATTTTAAAAGTTTGAAAATGAATAATTATAAATAAATAATTATTTTAAATGAATAATTCTTATGAATGCGATTGTTTAAAGACGATAAAAAAAAACTCATTTTCCGTACTTCCTTAATTCCTTCAAAAAGACACTCTCTTAATGGGTAAGAAACGAATAAAGTTTTTCTCTTCTGGCAACTACTTTTTCTTATTTGAATTTACAATTTAGACCCTCTCGATTAGTGCATCAAATTGAATTCCTCACGGTTCTGTCTAGGGATGTTCAAACAACTCGAAACTCGAACAACCCAAACTAATCCAATCCAAGTTAATGCGTTGAATTGGGTTGGGTTCAAAATTATGAAATATTCATGGGTTGGGTTGGATTAAGAGTTGACCTAAAATTAACCCAACTCAACTTGACCAACCCGAAATTGTTATTTAATTTAAAAATATTTTTTTTTACTATAACATAATTATATATACGTATATATATTTTTTTATTTAATTATTATTGTTAGACTTTTTATTTCCCATAAACTTTAATATTTTTTTTAAATCTTTATAATTTATATATCATGATAAATATATAGTCAAATTATATAAAACTCTTTGTTGGATTTAATTATATATTTTTTTATAGAAGTCGAATTATGTTATCTATTTTTGTTGTTTTAATATTAAAACAACAAAAATAGATAACATAATTCGAATATTATATTTTGTTTATATATATGGTGTATGACTAATTTGATAAAAGATATTTATAATTATAATTTATTATTGAATTGAATGACCGGTTGGGTTGGGTTGTCTCTTTAATTGGGTTGGGTTGGGTTGGAAAAATGACTAGTTCTAAATTTTGGGTTGGGTTGAAAACCTCTCTAACCCTACCCAATTCAACTCATATTCACTCCTAGTTCTACCATTGTTCTCTTACGTGAAAGTGCAAGCTATTCTGTTGTGTTAATTACTTGCTTCATTATTATTTTATTTTTCAATTAGGTAGTTTTTTATAGTCATTTTATTTTTAGTCACCGATTCCTTCTTGCTTTTTTTTTTAATATTAATTAAATATAATGATTTGAATTCATAACTTCTTTGTTATTAAATATATTTTGATGTCCTCTATTGCTTTCCATGATTGATATCTGTTGGAAATGATAATTAATTATTTTTGTCATTTAATAATTTATTCCATCCTCCATGCTTACCCTCTATGTGTTCACTATTTATTTATAGACTATTTTAAAATCTTAATAAATTTTTAGAAACTTAATATGTTATTTTGGTGTTTGTAAATACTCGGATTTCAACTTACAATTTTTTTTTTTTTTTTTGACTTATAATTATTGAGTTATTACTCAGTTTAGAAAATACTCTATTTTTTTAGCCATGTTTTGGTTTTATATAACTTTTTTTTATGGAATGGTTTTATATAACTTTTCATTGGGTGGTGTATAAAATAAACGGTACATGACATGGTACACCTTACTATTTATTTATTTATTTTTACATCGTACTATGTAATTTAAGTTACATAAATGTGTGATTTAATCGAATAGTTCTTTAATGAAAGTTTGAAATGAAATAAATGTGTTTTAAAGAAAGAAATAAATGTCATAGGCTATATCAAGTAGAATTTAAGCTGTTTTTACAAGTCAACTGACCTAGTTCAACAGTTGAACTTTTCATAACTTTTTTTTTTTTTAAATTAATGGGTAGGAAGATTTCAATACTCATCTTATTTTAGTTAATTTACAAGTTTTGGCTATGCCTACGTGTTTTTAAAATTATATGTTGGCTAATAGTTATCTAAATTGTTTGACAAAGTAAAAAAAAAAAAAAATCGATGTACCAAACCTAAAATTGACGGATAGTTAAAAAGGCAATGCCAAATTGGTCAGAGATCTATTATGAAATTTTGACCTTTTGATTTTTTTTTTTTTTTTTAGTGAGAAGAAATAGAAAATTAAGATCCCGTTTATGAAAGAAATAAATATCGTTTACGATGGAATCTCTTATGTTAAATGGGTAGGTTGGTAGGCCATGTGAATTTATGGAAATTATTTATATACTAATAATAATTCAAAGAAAGTTAAAAGGTTTAATCTTTATGATTTCAAAAACAACAATTTAATCTTTATATTTCGAAAAAAATTTAGAGTTTAGTTTTTGTGGGTTAAAAAAAAGATGGAATTTAATTCCTATGATTTTAAAAATTAAAATTTAATTTCTATAATTTTACAAAATCTAAAATATAGTTCTTATTGTATGTAATTGTTTGACGTATTATATACATGAAAACTCATTATTCATGTAGAAAATGATTTAATTTGTTTGTTATATCAGTTACTTAACTCACAATTTCATTATGAACACATGGAATAGCTAATTTTAAAGTATAAGAACTATTTTAAAATTGTATTTTAATCTTTAAAATGAATAGAACTAAATTTTATATTTATTCTAACCATTCGAGATGAAACTTTAATTTAGAAAAAAAAAATTGCCTTTATTTCTTTTTTGAGCGAGGAAAGAAATATCCAAATATGATTGGCCGTTGGATGTTCCCATTTTGTCGTAGACTATTTTCTTTTTCTTTTTCTTTTTCTTTTTCTCCGCTTGGACTGCCCCACTGTCTCCCGTAGGTACATGGGTTGGGTAAGATTAAGGGTAATTTTTGGACCAACCCAAAAATTTGGGTCGATCAACTTTTTAACCCAACCCAACCCAATTAGTGTTTCAACCCAACCCTATATTTTCGGGTTGGGTTGGTTTGGGTTCATCGGTTCAAAAGGATTAAAAATTGGAAGACGAGATTACAAATTCGGCGAAAACACTAATTATTTCAATATTTGGAAGTCAAATGCCGGTATAAAATTTGACTAAATATAAAGCTAATTTTGTAAAGAGTATGAGATTTTTTTAAAAAGATAAGAATTAATTTTAAAATTTAAAAAATATTGTATTTAACCTAATAAGAGATAAAAAAAATTGGATAAATTCTTGAGGGAAAAAAAGTTTGAGAAAAATTGAAGTTTACTTGCTCATAAAAGGGAAAAAAAAGCAAAAAAAGAAAAAGAAAACATAAAATAAGAAAAGATTTACAACCACTAGGCTATGAACGACTTTATACTACAAAGATATGTTAAGAAATATATATTTATATTCGGTTCCGGGTTGAACCCAACCCAAAACCCGTGAACCCGCAAACCGACCCAAAAATCCGGGTTTACTAAAAATCTAACCCAACCCAAATTTTAAAAAACATAACCCAACCCAACCCTTACGGTTTGGGTTGGGTAGTCCGGGTAGCTCGGGTTACCGGTTTTTTTGTACACCCCTAGTCTCCCTTACATAACGACAAAGTAATAAGTCAAGACTTTGACCACTCCACGTATCCCCACTCCCAACCTTAGAAAAGTCTCAGTATCAAGACCACGAGGCCAGTATTTTAATCACATGCTACAAACATTACAATTATTCTAATCAATTATAAAAAGCATACTCGCTTTTCTTTTTTCCCATTAATTGGACCCATATTGTTCAATAATGTAAGTAGTTAGTATTAAAGATGACTTTTTACATATTTCTCAATTCAATGTCACTGTTATTAAACATTTTTTTTAATAACCATAACAGTTGCATTCCCAAATATATCGTCTGACTTTATAATATTTATATATAAAAAAAACTCATAAAATAATTAAATCGTAAATAAATAATCATCATGAATTAAATTCGATCTTATTTTAATTTTGTAAGGCTCTCTTAGCATTAGAGCATTCCATGAAAAACAATGAGATTTTTTTTTTTTTTGAATACATGAAAAACAATGAGTTGCTTCTTTAAGAATTGTGATTTATTTATTAATAAAATTTAAGGCGCCTGGATTTGCTAGCGAAATAAAAAGCTCTCCAATCTGTTATTATTTTTACTAGTTAACTCCTACCTTCTTTGGTGAGGATTTGTCGACTTTGTTGGGGGAGAATCTCCCCCATTTACTCGATAATTAGGAAAAGTGTTTCTTAAAAAAAAACTAAAAAAACGAAGTTTTAATCTCGAAGGGTAAGGGAGAGGTATATATACTATTGTATCATATTTATAACACATTTTTAAAAATAATTCATCTATAATACATAATTTCTATTAATAATAAAATTTAAGCAGTGATAAAATAAATTTACGAGTGATAAAATTCAACTAGTGATAAAACTCTATTATTGATTGAATTCTATCACCATTTGAATTTTCTATTATAAATAAATTAGTTTTAATTTTGTGCAGGTTAACAACGCGGGGGTATCATTCAACGACATAAACGAGAATTCAGCAGAAAACGCAGAAACAGTTATAAAAATCAATTTCTACGGCGCAAAATTACTCACCCAGGCTCTATTGCCTTGCTTTCGCTCTTCTGCTTCTAGAAGTCGAATTCTCAACATCACCTCAAGGCTCGGAACCATCGATGTAAGCCTTAAAAGAATTTGATTATTCTTTCACTTTATTTAAATCATTTGATATATAAAATGCTCGTATACAAATAGTCCATATTATATTAAGAACAAACTACTTCTTAGCTCATTATTTATTAAAAAATAATAATGTGTCACATATTAAATTATTAGGTTATTATTTTCTGACATTCAAATGTTGTAAAATCATGACTCAAATATTTACAAATATTGCAAAATCCCAAACATAGATTATCATAAACCAAACATATTTTCTGACACTCTGGCATTTTAAAATAAATAAAAATAATAATAATATGGTTGACTAAAAATATGAAAATTGACAGAAAGTGAGGAACAAGGAAGTGAAAGAGATTCTAGAGAGTGAAGATCTAGCGGAGGAGGAGATCGACGGCGTAGTAAACGCGTTTCTTGAAGACGTGAAAAGAGGAACGTGGAAGAAGCGGGGCTGGCCAGCGCTGTGGACGGACTACGCCGTGTCCAAGCTGGCACTCAACTCCTACACCCGAGTTTTAGCCAAGCGATACGGAGCGTTTGGGAGCGGGATTAGCGTCAACAGCTTTTGCCCCGGCTTTACACAGACTTCCATGACACGTGGGCAAGGGACCCACACTGCTGACGCTGCCGCACTTGTCGTTTCCAGGCTGGCTCTGCTCCCACCTCACCGTTTGCCCACCGGTCAATTCTTCTCCTGGGGTCCTAACTACGATGTACCCAAACACTCTAAATTATAGTATGGAGTTATTTGTTTGATTTTTGCTCCATCCGTTCCAACATGTGATCTTTTGATTGAAGTTATGAATGAAGTTTAGCTTTTGGGCCTAACAAGGGCAGAATTCTAATCATATTTTGTACAATTTAGTAATCATCAAGTTATACGTTTGAATTTTCTTTCTCTCAATAATGTTGTGTGAAAGATATGAATATGATTATGTGTAATGGTGTCCAAATCAGTTTCGTTAATAATTCGATTAAAGTCTTGTACTGCAAAAGATAAGAGAATGATTTTAAATATATACAAAAGAAAAGTCTAGACATCGTTTGGTAACGTTTCTATTTCTTGTTTCTCGTTTCTGTTTCTTCTTTTTTAGAAACAGACTTGTTTGATAACTTTTCTAATTGTTTATTTGTAGATATATACTATTCTGTACAACTAAATCTCATATTTCACTTTGGCATAATGGCAAGTGGTAAGAATGAAATTTTCTATTTTAGGTTCGATCCAGTGGTATTTATTTGTTTATTTATTTTTCATTTCAGTTTTTTTATTTAACTTTTCCGTATTAGTTGGGTCAAACATATCCTAATATTATTTTAATTCCTTTTCATATAAAAAATTTATTATTTTAGTTTTAATATATAATTTAATTTATCTTCGATAAATAATAATATTTATATTTCTATATTACTAGTTTAATGCATACTCATTTTTATATTTATAAAATATCTTAATTAATATAAAAATAGTATTTTTATTTTATTTCTTAATTATTATAGATATGTAAAGTTTTAAATGTTTAGTCTGTGTATGCATATATTATTTTTTAATTAATTAATTTATGAATTGATTTAAAAAAAAAAATTGAGACAAATTGATTTTAAAATTTTGTATGTATTTAAAACTTTGGAGCTTTTTTATATTATTTTCATATTTTAATATTTTATATCACAACATTTCACTTTAATACTTTAAAACCACAACATTTTAAAACATGCCATTTTTTATAAATGATTTGAGTGAAGATAACATTAATTTTAATATGTGTATTTATTTTTATTTTTAATATATTTTATATCATTAATTTCTTTTGGCATTATAAACAAATTATTCACTAAAATATGTATTTGACACTATTTTAATGTTGTAAAACCACAAAATTTTTGTTGAATTAGAGATAACATATCAAATTTTGTCTTCTTAATTCATGTTAAGATCATTTTATTTTATTTTTTTCTTATCAAAGATTTATTTATACTAAAATATGTGAATTTTTGTTTTTTTTAGTACATAGTGGGGGAAGGGAAACCAACAAACCCTACATAGAGGCCTGGGGTCGAACTCGTGACCGTGGAGTTGAAATAAATTAACATTAGACAAGATAACCAACTGCGCCACTGACCCTCGGTAAATATGTGAATTTTTGTTAATGTTTTTTTAATATGATAATGCATGTTATATTAGTTTAAAAAATTATATAAGAAATAAGAAACAAGAAACGAGAAATTGTTATCAAACAAATTTGTTTTTGTTTTTTTTTTTTTTTAAGAAACAAGAAATAGAAACAATTACCAAATAGATTCTTATTTCTTGTTCAAAAAAAAAAAACAATGAACAAGAAACAAGAAGTAAGAAACGGGAAACAGGAAACGAGAACATTATCAAAGAGAGCCTTAATGTCTTATCTAATTTGAAATACATTTTATTTTATTTTGACCATAAGCTAATAAATGTTCTTTACTTGTAAAAATGAAATTGTGCTCCGATTATAGTAGTGGAGCATATTAAAATGGGTTTTCATGAATTTGATATACATGAGAGTAATGGGGACATTGTAAGGAAAAATATCCTCAAAATTTAAATTTTCAACCAAGTACATCACCTTAAAGATTTTATGATTATTTGATTGATTGTCTATCACATCTCTTTAAATCCACAATTTAGAAGCATATTTGAAAATATTCATTTTTTCTATACATATACATACATATATATACATATACATACATATATATATATATTAATTCTAAATTGTCTTTAAAAAAAATCTAAGAATTGTGATGGATTTAGAGGAGACTATGGTGCCCTCAAAATTTTGAGATTGATTATTTTATTTTATATATAAAAGTAGGTTATATATATAAAAAATAATTGGTCTTTGTGATGGTGGCCCCCACCTTTTTATATTATATAAATATAGCTTCCTCCAAATTTTAATATCATTTGTTATAATGGCCCTTCAAATCTTGGAATATGTAGTTTTTTGTAAATAAAAATAAATTCAAAATCATTTTCATCTCACTCCAAAGAAATTTTTGAATACACGCATTTAATATTGAAAAAGTGAGAATGCATATTACTACTAAAAATGATTTATGTATATATTAAAGAGGTGGGGGAAAATGATCAAATTGGAAATAAGAAAGATATATATTATGCTGCCTCGTAAAGTAAAGTTTGAAGGATTGGTCGGAGAAATAAAAAAAATTAAGTCACATGCAAATCTTTCAATAATTGAGGGCAAACAAACAACCCAACAACGTGGAAGTTAGATTATGATTATTTTTCGCATCATGTGAACTATATAATTAAATAAGATAGGCCATGTACCTCGTGACGAGACCACGATTCGCATTCACATGGAGCATTAAAACCTCTGTTTTTTTAATAATTAATTATAATTTAAAAGAAACTCCGAACCCTTTTATTTTATTATTACTATTTTTTAATCTTTATATATATATATATATATATATATATAATCTTTATTATATTTTTTTTTTAAAGAAGAAAACCTTGGCTATTCAACCAACAGTTGTACAAATGCCCAAACAAAATAATGGGTCACCTTTCAAGTGCATACACTAATGTAAATCATTAATCTATTTGAATGAAAAGAGGGTCAAATTTTCAGTCTGCCCTCAAGTCAACCCCTCATTGTTTTGATAAATAAAATTTCATTAGACATGTTGTTTCTTCAACTAATTTTGATTCCATATAAAATTTATTGGTTCCAAGGGGCCGTTTGTTTTAAGAGGAGGTAAGATGAGGTTGAAGCTCAATACCTTGTTTGGCCCAAAGTTTTCTTCACTTCATCTCATTTTATCTTCTCTCTCCTCTTTTTTTTTTTTAAATTTAAAATTTTTTCATCTTTTTATTTATATATATATTTATTTATTTATTTTATGTTTGATATATTTTTTTATAATAATATTATTATTTTAATATATCAATATATAATTATACTATTATTATATCAAATGTTTATTTAAATATATTTTAATTTTAAAAATTAAAATAAATATATATATATATATTATTTCTTAATATATGACGTTAAATTTTCATACTTTTATTCATTTTTTAATCGTCTTTAATAACAAAAAAAAAGTTATAGAATTTCAATTGTTTAGAGATAGACTATAAATATCATATTTAAAAATTAATAATTAAAAGTTATGTGTTTATTTTTAATATTAACAATAAATATATCAATTTATTATTAAAATAAAAATTAAATTTAAATAATTTACACATCGAATTTTTATTCTTAGTTTACAATAGATTTAAAAGTATGAACTTATTTTGTTTGTTAAAAAAATGAGATTCAAATTTTATACTCTTGTATTCAACATTGCACTTTGAAATAATAGTAAGAGAGGATATATTTTTTTTTAAAGGATAAATTAATTTAAATAATTTTGAGAGTCTTGATTGTATATACAAAAACAACTATAAATTTCAAGACTTGTATGAGTCATAGGGATTGAGATCTATTCTACCTAATAAAAAAAATAATAAATTCCAAAATTTGATGGATATTTTATTACTTCCATATAATAATTATTATCAAAATGTGACCGAGTTCTCTTTTAACTACAAAAAAAAAACATTTAGGGGTGTCTATCTAGAAGTATCAATGACTAATAAGATAAATATATTTAATTTATTATTACCAATTAATTAGTGTATTTTATTAATCATTTTTTGACCTTTGTTAACTATGAATATGAATGTATAAAATGTATAAGAAAATAATTTTTTTAAAATAAAATAAAAACTGCTATCAAGATTTTATAATGACTAGTTTAACCAAATGATTTTATTTTTATTTTTTAATAAATAGAATCTTGGAATTTTTTAATTTTTTTTACTATTTAAGTCTAACAAATCTTTTAAAAAAAAGTTATTAACGATGTACAAATATTTTAGATTAGTCAAACTTTATTTTGATGGTGTGAAAAAAAAAATTTCTCATAATTTTTTTTAATTAAACAAGATTTAAGTATGAAAGATTAGAAACTTTTAACCTCATGGTTATTATGTCGTACATAATATCATTGAAACTATGTTTTTTTTAATAAAAACATTAATATGATTAAGTATGTTTAATATTAAATTTATATTACTTACATTTTATTTATGATAGTAGTTATATTTACATATTATTATATTAATAGCTAAATATTTGAGAATAATTATTTTTAAAAAAAAGAAAAAGAAAAATTTTATTGTTAAAAAAAAATATAAGAACAAAGTTTTTTTTTTAAAAAACATATCTTAACATCTCATCCCTCTCCCTCCACCCCAAACAATGTTTTTCTGTCATCTTATCTTCTTCCACTCCAAACAAGGTTTTTCTGTCATCTCATCTCACCCAAACAAGGTTTTATGCTATCAACATCTCAGCTTGTCTCATCTCATCTCACCTGCACACAAACACCCATATATACATATTTAAAAGGAAAGACTTCAATAATTCTCAAATTTGAATATTTATTGAGCTTGACTAAGTGGACCCCATCTTGAGAAGCAAAACTTCCCTATTGAATAATTATAGTTCATCATAGTTTGAGATATTTTAATATTTATAAACCATGTTTTCATATTAAAAAGAACATGTTTTAGAAATTAAGTTTATTTTAAAAAAAAAATTAGTACAAATTGAGAGAGGGGGACAACAAATGCTGCATAAAGGGATACTATTTCTCTTAAATAAATAAAAACCTAATACTAGTTTTCAAGATTGAAATGGTGATCGTAGTGTTGAACTGCATTATCATTAAACAATGAAATCAATATACTACTCACCCTTTTGATTTATTTAAATCATATAAACTATCTATCAGTAAAACCCTTTATATGTCATTAAATTGCTGCAGGGTTAAGTTCTTATTATATTTACAAATAATTCCTAGTTGAATGGGTTTTAGTAGTAAAATTTATATAAAAGATAAAACAGCTAAAAAAGAGATTAGATTGGTAGGTTTTATCAAATTGAAACAACAGTTTCTATAAAAGGAAAAAATAAGGGAAATTGTATAGATAAACTCTTTTCTTTTTTTGAAACCGTATAGACAAACTCTTTTGTAATTTCGTTAAAAAAAAAACTCTTTTGTAATTATAAATCTAACCAAATTTAAAGTATTTTGTATTCATAATCATTAATATAATATATTGAATAGTTAGTGCGTAATGATTTTATTGTTTGGTTGCAAACCAGTTCAAAAACAACATCACAGATTCGATCATGAAAATCAGTATTTGTCCCTCTCTCTCAATATATATATAAAAAAAATCTCATTCATATAATATTATAAATATTTATTAATATCAATATATTATATTATAAATATTTATGAATACTAATATTATTAGAAACTATGTGAGGATGCTCATTAACGATTACATTTACTAATTTTTTGAAATGGCAGTTTTTAATTATTTTCTAGATTTCATTAATGTGTTTAGTTTTTTTTGAAATGGCGATGGAAGGCCCATCATTTTATTACGGCCCAATAGCTTCAAGCTGCAAATTGCAAAACCTCGCAGCTTTTCGTCGTTTGAGCGAAACCAGTCGGAGCGGGTCTCATTAGGGTTTTGGATTTTGTGCCAATCTTCCAGGTTCGTTTCTTCCACTCCTCCATTTTTGCAGATGTTCGTTTGATTTACAATTGTTTGTTTGCTTTCCTCTTCTTATATACAATTTGAAGTGATTTATTTGTTCGAATTTGAAGTGATTACATGTTAGATTATGTTACGCAATTCGTAAATTCTTTTTGACTTTGTAATTTCTCAACGCAGTAGATTACCATATTCTATTCTGCTAAGCACGGCGTTCATCAGAACTTTGATTAGGTTTTTATGATTTACTTGATTTGATGGAGTAGAGCTTAGTTTGCTTTCAGTTTCATCAATTTCTGAATTATTGTTATTTATTATTGATGGTAAAGAAAACACATGGATTGATTACTTTATGTGGATAACAACATAATCAAACCAGTATGATATACGAAACAAATGTCTCTTTTGGAGAAATCTTTGAAGTTCGACACTTAATTTTAGACCGATAGTGTCCCCAAGAGGTGGCGCAGTGGTTGAAGACATGAGTTTTGAGGGTATGCTCCCTCAAGGTCCTGGATTCGAAACTCATCTGTGACATTACTCCTTAAATGTCTGTCTGCCCTAGAGACAGGCGTGGTTACTTGCTTCAAAAAAAAAATTTTAGACCAATAGTTCAAAGGTTACAAAAAAAAACCTAGTGTCGAATAAGGGCCATCCTGAGATGATTTAGTGGTCGAACAGGGGCTTGTAAATCATGAGGTGGTTAGACTTTATGAACTTATGAGTTCAATCTATGGTGATCATGTACTAGGACCTAATCTCCTTCGAAATATTTTGACAACCAAATATAGTAAGACCAAACGGTTGTCTCGTGAGAATTGTCAAGATACATATAACGAATTTTAGATGAGAAATACTCTAAGCTAATTGTGCCCACTACAACTAAACTGAATCAGATGAGCAGATATGCCCAACAATAGCATCCGAAGTCGCCTTTAGTGAAGTGGTTTTCTTGGAGATATCTCCTAAGGTGTATTCATTGTACGTTTTCTTTTGTATTTTGGAGAGAATTTGATGAACTTAGGATCAAATTTATTTTAGTAGCTCCCGTACAAGTGATAGCTTTTTTTCTTTTTTGATATTCGTGATTGTCCAAGCCAGCATGCATGCACCTCGACTATTGTCATAGAACATATTGCATAACTCTACAACTTTTGGATGTCAAAGAAACCTGCAGAAAATTAATTTCTTGGTTGCCTAAGGTCCTCTTGACCACTAGATAGAACACCCGCCACCACCACTCCATTTTGGTTGATAGCTCTTGTATTTCACTTTGATCATGTGCATTCTATGTTCTTGCATGCCTTGTTTCTCAGGTGCAAACTATCACTTGCAGCGATAAGAGCTTAACAAAACATAAGTATCTTTGTCTGCAAAATGGCTGGACTCTTGGGATTTAGAGGCCTTGCACCAAAGACTAAGAATATTGTTGTTGCTGGAGGATTGACTGGCTTCGTGTTTGGGGTATACTTCTACACGATGAGAGCTGTAGGAGGTACGGATGAACTGCAAGTAGCCATAGACCAGTTTGAAACGCAGAAAGGCAACAAGGATTCGAATGCATAGCCTTGCAACAAACTTTTTTCATACGGATTTTGGAGGCCACAACAACAAAGATTTCAATGTCAGTGAGGAAAACGACCCGAGTTCGTCACTTTTATGCTGCCTTATAGCTCTGTAAAAATAAGGGATTCCTCGTCCTTTCGACAATAATGTATTTACCATGAATTCTTAAAGATGAAATGTTCCTGTGGTTGTTAAGCTACACTTCAAGTTTGAAGAGTTGAAGATCAGCTTTTACAATTCAATTACTAGCGAACGTGAAAAAAAACAAGGAAAAATAAACTGAAAAATAAATTATTTTCCACGTGTGGTATCAAAAGTAATTTTAATGGTCAACAGATCTGTAAGAGGGCATTTGAAGGGTGAGTTGGTTATGATCATGGATGGATTATAATTGTCTATGTTGAAGTGAAATTATCATTATCTGTCTAGGTTTGGTGTGCGATTTGAGTGAAGATGGATTAGTAGGTCGTATGATAATAGTAATTGAGTGGTATGATTTTAAAATTTGGAATTGAAATGAAGCTCATTACTTATGAGTAACTACAATTGGAACCTCTAATATGGAGTTTGTGCATAATTATCAAAAGTTTATGAGTTCAAACTTGCTATTTTGCACCCTCAACGGTCCTGTTTTAGGCCGATTCCTATTGCGCAGAACACGATCAGATATCATCGTAGAGTCGGTGTTCGTCCATGATGGCCTTTTTCCAGGACGAGTCACATGGGTTGGAAAGCGTTGATGAAGCTGTGAGAGATTGTTTGGCTTGAGAAAAGAAAATTTTCCGAAGTGGTCTATTGCTTCATGAGCTATGAAAAAACCAAGTGGAGGTTAAGGCTTAGGAACATGAGACAACACCAGACCGAGATATTCTTCACCTGTCATGTATTGATTCATGTAAATTAGATTATTCAGTAGGCTCTACGGTCTTTCATTCATAAGTTATTGATCATTTATTGGTAAATATGATTAAATTGGAATATGTTCTTGTAGATTTCTAATGCAGCCTTTGAATTGAATTGGATTATTGGCTATAGTAGGAGGGGTGTGTGTTGGTTGAGTCGGGTCGGGTTATATGATTTTTGGACCAACTCAAAATTTTGAGTTGGTTAATCTCCCAATTCGCTCACCCTGCAACCCAACCCATTTCTGAATTGAGTCACCGGGTTGGGGTATTTTTTTAATTTATTTTTAAAACAAAGTAGGTAAAACTGTTCTAAAGAGTGCTAACTGTTATTTTCCATGACTAACAAAACTACAAAGTTAGTGTGGGTAGCTATGTCTTTAGCACGAGATCAAAGACAGAAATAGGGGGTTAAAAATGTAATTTTGGGATTGCAATTGATTTTCAATTTCATCCTTTAGCTATATTGAACAGGGTAATGAACTACATTGAACATTGGCCATGAATCATGAAGGATCTATACTGGTTTGTTTTCATGATAATCAGCATTCTGCATCGGTAAGAAAGAGCCGATAACTATTTTTATTCAATATATTTGATGGGGGCAGGATCTGAACTCGTAATCTCATGATTATTAAGTTATACAAAATGTAGCTATGCATCAGTAAGAAAGAGCCGAGAAATAGAGAGTGCTAAGTGCTATTTAATTCCATGACTAACTTTCTGTATAACCTGTGACAGGTAAAAATGATGATTTCATATGTCCATGGCACTATAGTGAATTTGCTTTCTTTTTTTCCTGGGTCTGGCATCCGAAATACGTTGAGTAACTTGCAGCCCTTCGAGACGTTGAAGTATTTGCTCGATGCTCGGACGATTTCTTGGGAAGTAATCTAAACTGTGCATTGCTAGCCCGGTTAGTTTGACTCCCTCGTCCACGCTGTAACCCCAGTCTTTTTGCAAGGTTTCATGGACAAGTGAGGCGTTTGGTTGGTATTCATTCTTTGCCCAAATGCTCACCAAGCTGTTCACAACCCCATGGTGATTTTGGCTTTCCAGTTTTTCAGGTTCAAAATCTATCTTTGCTATAAGTCCCAGTAGAATTTTCCCCAAGGAATATACATCAGAGCTCATTTCCCCATGGCTTTCACCTGCAATGCTTCATTTGATAAGTTTCAAGGAACTGAACCTTTTTTTTTTGTAATGACCCGGGAATTTTGAAGCTTCGCTTCTCTAAACTTGAGGCACCACTAGCCCGTTCCTAGACTATGGTTAATCTGACCTTCTTGGAGATTGTACTTGCTGATAGCTATGCATTCATTCATTTTAAACTCGTTTTTAAGGTAAAAAGCATATATTCTAAAGGCAATTAAAAGATTAAGAGTTCAATCTATAGTGATCACTTACCTACTAATTAATTTCCTACCTAGTTTTTTGGCAGCTGAATGTTATATAGGATCAGACAATCTCTTCCAAGAGAATAGTCGAGGAGCGCATAAGTGACTGACCCTAACGGATAACAAAAAAAAAAACATAGCTCGAAAGACTATCTGCTCATTTATATTCGCACCAAATTCAGTACCTCTCATAGTTGGATGAAAACAGCCAGGTGCAAAGTTTAGCTCAGTGTCGCTCTCATTGCTACTAATCATCCCGAATCCGCATAGTTTCGGCTTGCATTCCTGTCAAAACAATCATATTAACCATCTTGAAGTTGCATGGACTGTAACAAACAGATCCATGAGACAGAAGTAGCTTTTTGTCATAAATCAAAGATTAAAAAAAAGGCATCTAGTCTGACCCAATCAAGCAGTATATTTGATGCTCTAAACTCGAAGGCCAGGCTTGGCTTTTCCTGACTGTGAATGTAGTTCAATAGCCGAGCAAGTTCGAGAATTACATCAACTCTCTGGAGCCAGTTAAAATCATCTACAAAAATCCAAATCAGTACACAATTCCACAAACAATAAGCTTTTTTTTCTTTTTATTTATGTATTTAATGACTGGGAATTTGGAGGTTTGCTCCTCCAAACCTCGGGCACCACTCGTCTGCTCCCTAGACTGTGGCACAACTGTTTTGAACTTGAGATCTTCAGATCTCAAGGGGAGCACACCTTCAAATAGGTATATACATGGTCCGAGTAAGGTAAAATTGAACGAATTTTTCGACCAACCCAACTTTTTTGGTTTGTCAATTCATCAACCTGTCCAACTCTATGTCAACCCAACTCAACTCCAGATTTTCGGATTGAGTTGGGTTGGGTTCTTCGATTATGCTACTATCCTTTTTTCTCTCTAAGATGGAAATGATAGAGTTATAAATAGTTTTTAAAAATTGCATAATACCATACTTCAACCTATTATATTTTTTTTAGAAGATTTAATATGTTAAGAATCTATTTTATTAATTTATCTTACATACACATAATATATACAATAGTATTAGTTCGATGTAAGATATCCAATACTTCACTTCTTCAACAATTCACAATAAAATTCCAAACACGGTATAAAATGGACAAAATACACCAAAACAAGGATCTAACTTCAAATACCAATAGATTGCATTAATGGAAATATCAACAGAATTACAAGGATAAAAAATAAACCAAACCACGTTACCCAGAGAGTTCGAGAGCTCTGATATCTCTCCCAAGAAGTCCTCCGACCTTCTTCCAACAAAATAAAGCCTAATTACTACAACTCAATATCCCACTATATATACTAGAACTCCTCAAGCTAATACCCAAAATACCCCTTAGATAACCAACTAATCCCCATGTAGCCCATGATAGGACTCTTACATTGGAGTTGGGTTGGGTTGGGTTGATTAAGCAAAAAATGAGTTAATCTAAGAACCAACCCAACCCAACAAAAACTGTAAAATAAAAAACTAACCTAACCTTTATGTTTAACTTGGGTAGTCCGAGTTACTTGAGTTATCAATTTTTTTGTACATCCCTACCCTCGAGACTTAGGCGCTCAACTACGACTACTGCGCCGCGTTTCGGGGACTCACATACAATTAGCAGCTAAAGAAAAACAGACAAGTAGCTTTATGGCACATGAACGTGTAAATTACCTCTTGCCATAAAATTTTGCAGGGAACCCAATGGATTGAAATCATAAACAATCCCCCTCGCTTCATCTCCACAGCAATAACCGATCAATTTCCCCAAACAAGGATGACCATTCAGAGATGGATGCATTGCCAACTTCACATCCTGAAGAACACATAAAACTTCAAAAAAACAACACATATAAATGGAGATTATGAACTTCAAATCTGAGCACTCACTTGAATCAAGAATTCCATGTTGTGATCCCAAATTCTAACGGTCACGTTTTGAGCTTCTGTTGCAGCCGCCCAAAATGGTCGGAGCTTTCCTCTGTAAAACCTGCCGAACTGAGCGATTCCGATCAGATTGGTTGCGTTGAAATTGTCGGTGAAGGATTTCAAATCGTCTGATGTGAAGACTAAGACATTCCCATTTGCAGAATCCGCTGCTCGGTGCAGGTGGAAGAAGCTCTGCATTTCCGCCATGGAAACAGAGGAATTTTGGGCTGTTGTGGAGGAGTTAGATTCTCAAGGATTGAAAGGTGAGTTTTTTTTTTTTTTAGCTTATGAAGATTTAGTAGAGATCGAAGCTTTGACCTGCGTAAGTTACAATCAATTTTTCGACTTTGAGTCTTCTTTACTTTTATTATGTTAAAATATGACGCCGACCTTCCTTGAACTGTGGATCTTTTTCTTTCTCTATTTGTGTAATGTCACATTTAAATTGGATATGGAGGAGGGAAAAAAAAAAGGGAAAAAAGTGTGAAGGGTATATGGAAGTTTCCTATATAAACAATTGCCATTCCTTGCAAAGATTTCTTTTTATTTTGGTGGGATTAGTAACCATTTTTTAATTGAAAAGTAACCATTTCATTGATATCTGAAATTAGAAAAGGAACAGGAGAATTGGGAGAGAAAATTACTAAAAGCCTATTCAATTCATTAACGAGATAGAGTAGATTGAGATTTTTTTTTAAACAGGATAACTACGCCAGTTTCAAGGTCAGAAACTAGAGAAATCTAAAAAGTTATGTCATAAATTTTGAATCTGAAACTTTGGGGGCATAGAAAATTGAGATTGTTTTCACTAGAAGCCCTAATGAATGCTTTCTATTCCGTCAAGTGTTTTAAAAGGTTTGCTCTTGCATGCGTAGGCTCAAGGCGCAAGTTGAACGTCGCGCCTTGTGCCTTAAAAGTCTCACAAAAGGTGTGTGCTTTCTTGTGATTAATTATTTAAAAAATAACATTTGCTCATTTTTAGAATATTTTTTTAACAGTAAAAAAAAAATTGAGCTTCAGTGAGATTATGTATGATTCGGTAACCAAGAGGTTTGATTTTTGAATATTTCACACCTTACTGTAGTTGATTGTCCCAAGAGATGGTACAATCGTCGGAGGCTTGAGATTTGAAGGTATGTTCTCTTCAAGGTTCAAGTTTTGAAACTCACAAATGATATTAATTTGTAGACACCTCTCATATCTCCATTCCTTTCATGTCTTTCGGTACTCGGCTAAGGACGGGCGTGGTCACCTCGAATATAGTAGAACGAAACTCTGATTTTTCAGTTTCTAAAAACAAAATTGTAGTTGAATTTCTTTTCTTTTTTTAATATTTTCACTCTAACTGAGTTATTATGTAATGCGCCTAAAAAAACTCTACACATTTTTTGCACTTTGCACTTAAACCACAGTAGACTACCTTAGTACACTTGTTGTAACTGAGCCACTTCCTCTATACCATCCAAGACAGATATCTCTCTGTTTGACTACCAATAAAGTCAATCTTTCATCATAGGATAGAAGTCTTTATGTTGTAGCAAAATGGTGTAAAATCTGACTAAGGTTGGCTCCAATTGTACACCCTCAAATGAGATCAAGAACCTAACACAAAGGGTGTGTTTGGGCCCCCGTTTATGTAAACGGCCGAGTTGGTTATAATAACCCAACCGATGTTTGCCCCACCGTTTATTATAAACGGTGGTTACCTAAACCTGCATGTCAGTTTATCTAAATCTATGTGTCTGTTTATCTACACCTTACATGTATTACTTTTTGTTACATAACCAGCCCCTCAAACACCATTTATCATAATCCCTGTTATAATAACTTGCCCCTCAAACACCATTTATAATAACCTGCCGTTTATCGTAACCCACCGTTTATCATAACCTTCCGTCTATAATAACTAAACCGGTCCTCCAAACGCACCCAAAGAGAAAGAGTGGGAGATGTACGAAAATCCATGCATACAGCCCATTATTGAAAGGTAAATCCATGTGCATTTTTTCTTTTCATCAGTGACTGTTCGGGCTAGCTTGCACGCACCTCGACTATTATTACAAGACATACTGCCTAACTCTAAAACATTTGGACATCAAAAAAATTCGTAAGAAATTAATTTCTAAGTCGGTGGCCACAATAGATCACCTCTTAGTTCTATAAGACACTCTTGACCACTTGATCGCTCCATGATCGTTGTTTGCCGGAATTCTTGTCGATGAAATTTATTTGGCTCAATAAAGTTGAGAACAAACTAGCTTCTGTTAATAAGTTCTGTAAAGTTTTATGTTAAAGTAGGAAGATTCCAAGCCATTGTTTGTTAGTTCAGAAATAGGGAATTGTCTAAATGCTTTTTGTAGCTGAACCCGTGACCAGCTTTGTTTAGAAAGAGAGTTCATAGAGCAGCCTTAAATGAATGGCATGAATCAACAACATCCCACCAAGAAAAGGATCATGCCATTCTCACCCTCACCAACTCTACAAATTTTCTCATCCACAAAGCATGATACAAGCTTCCTCAACTCTTCTTTTAAGAAGATCGAAATCGGCCCTTGCCGATACCTGCGGCAAACAACAACCAAGCAATGGCTACCTGCATTCGAGATTTGGTAGAAGACGAGGAACATATTTTCCGCAGCCAACTTCCTGAGGTCCAAGTGCCTGATGATATCACATTGCCCGATTTCGTACTCCAGAATGCTGAATCCTATGCTGGTAATGTGGCGTTCGTGGAAGCCGTGAGCGGTAAGGCGTATACTTACCGTGAAGTAGTGAGAGACACGAATAGATTCGCTAAGGCCTTGAACTCTCTGGGGTTGAGGAAGGGCCAGGTGGTTATTGTTGTTCTACCTAATGTTGCAGAATATGCCATTGTTGCTTTAGGTATTATGGCTACTGGAGGTGTGTTTTCTGGTGTGAATCCAGCTGCTCACATATCAGAAATCAAAAAGCAGGTGGAGGCAGCAGACGCCAAACTCGTTGTCACGAACAGCGCAAACTTCGAAAAGGTAAAATGTAAACTGTTGGTCGTTTTCAGCCGTGATTATTTAGACCCTATTTGATAACCATTTGAATTTTTGTTTTTAGTTATTGAAACTTAAGCCTACAGGCTACAACTACTATTCCAACTTGTGATTGTCAATATTTTGGTATCTGCATTTTACTTGTATTTTTAAAAATGAAAGTTAAAAAAAATAGCTTTCGAATACTTGTTTTATTTATGGATTTTCGTTACAATTTATAGACATATTTTTTTTAAGAGAAGATGAATAAAAAACTAAATGGTTATCAAATTGGGTCTTAGAATTTCGACTTTGCTCACTTACTATCAATGCGGATCACACAGGTGAAGGAACTAAACCTACCGGTGATCGTGTTGGACGAGGAACTGATTGAAGGTTCCATGAACTGGTACAAACTGCTCGAAGCTGCGGATCGAGCAGGCAACAACTTTGTCAAAGAAGATATCAAGCAGACTGATTTATGTGCCCTTCCTTTCTCATCAGGCACCACAGGAGTTTCCAAAGGTGTAATGCTAACACACCGAAATCTAGTGGCTAACTTGTGTTCTACACTCTCCGGTGTGCCACAAGAAATCGAGGGCAAGGTCACGACTTTAGGCCTCATTCCGTTCTTCCACATTTACGGGATTACAGGCATATGTTGTGCCACACTTCGTAACAAGGGAAAAGTTGTTGTGATGGGAAGATTTGATCTCAGGACCTTCATCAATGCCCTGATAACACAGGAGGTCACATTTGCTCCAATTGTTCCTCCTATCATCTTGGCTTTGGTTAAGAATCCTATTGTGGAGGAATTCGATCTTAGCGGTCTCAAACTTCAAGCTATCATGACTGCAGCCGCTCCACTCGCTCCGGAACTTCAAACTGCCTTCGAGAAAAAGTTTCCCGGCGTTGATGTCCAAGAGGTAGTTAAGAGATTGATTCATTCCTCCAAATTATTAAACTACAACATGTAGCCCAACTTCCTGTTTTCTGCATATCGAAAACGAACCGAGCTCCAACTTCACATTGTTGAGCTAATCCACAGGGTTCTAACTCACATCTTCTTGCATATAACACTAACTAAATGCCATTGATTGCCGACAGGCATATGGACTAACCGAGCACAGTTGCATCACTCTCAACTATGGAAGTTTAGGCAAAGAGAATCTTGCTGCAAAGAAAAGCACAGTTGGACGCATTCTTCCTAATCTAGAAGTCAAATTCATCAACCCCGACAGCGGTCGGTCTCTGCCAAAGAATACTCCGGGCGAAATCTGTGTAAGAAGCCAGTGTGTGATGCAAGGTATAGAACATAAACCTAATCTTTCCTTGAGATCTCTAATAGATGCTAGCTAAAAAATTTCCCTTTTGTTTCAGGCTACTACAAAAATGAAGAGGAGACTTCGAGGACAATTGACAACAAAGGCTGGATGCACACAGGAGACATCGGATACATAGATGATGATGGCGATGTGTTTATCGTGGATCGCATTAAAGAGTTGATTAAGTACAAAGGCTTTCAAGTAAATACATAACATAACTTAGTTCAACTTTATCCATTGATTGATAAAAGAAAGCTCAAGATGTGAAAAATGATAGTTTGCAAATAGAGATATTTTTGTTTTGTAAATGTGAACAATGTAATGAATCTCTTTGATTTCTCTGCAGGTTGCTCCAGCTGAGTTAGAAGCAATTCTCCTTACTCATTCCTCCGTTGAAGATGCAGCTGTCGTGCCGTAAGATTCGCCTCACATTCATTTTGTTTATGTACTCATTACAATTCAAAGAGAAATTTTGAACAAATCAAATCCGAAATGGTTGAAACAACATTATGCTGCATCGGTATTTCAGGCTGCCAGATGAAGAAGCCGGGGAGATCCCAGCAGCAAGCGTCGTAATGGCTCGAAATGCAAACGAAACTGAAGATGAAATAATCAAATACGTCGCGTCAAACGTTGCACATTACAAGAAAGTCAGGCTCGTTCATTTTGTGGACACTATCCCGAAATCACCTTCGGGGAAAGTTATGAGGAGGTTGATCAAAGACAAGATGATCGAAAAGATTCGAGCCGAATCGGCCTCTTAATCTGTCTTCTAAATTATCAATTACTGAGAGATCTTTCAGTTAGCTGTCATGTTTATATTTTGTCTGAAACTCACATGATTCTCTGGTTTGCCTGAAACTTACCTCTCTTTTTTTTCTTTTTTTTTTTCCTTTTTTTTCATGTTGCAAGATTGATAAGATGCTGTCTGAATTTCAAGTTTGGCTCTTCTGCTGGCCTCAATGCAAGTTGTTTTTTTTAATAATATGAAGCTTATAGCAATTAACTTCTTACTTTTCTTGATGATGAACAAAAGGCTACTTTTTAGAAACGCTTTATTTCAGTTTCTATTGTTTTTTATGTATAAAAATGTGTGTTTGTCATAATATTTTTCAGTTTGTTTTCTTTTTTCCCAAAGATAGTTTAGAGAATCATGATAATTTTTTTTTAAACAAAATTAAATGAATGCCTCGGCTCTTTTGAGACATTACTTTTCTTGATGGTAAACAAAAAGTCACTTTCTAACATTTTGTTTTTCGTTTTTTTTAATGAAATTTAAGCCTACAACAACTACCTTACGATACATTTTTCCTTATTTGGATATCTACGTCTTACCTATATTTTAATAAACAAAACCAAAATTTGTAAACAAAAAAAGTAGCTTCCAAAAACTTGTTTATGTTTTTGAAATTTGGTTAGTATTCTCCTATTTTCTTAAGAAAAGATGGATACATTGTAAAAAAGATGGAGCACATGGTAGGAAATTTGAATAGAAATAGGCTTAAATTTCATAAACAAAAACACAAAAAACAAAATGGTTATCAAACGGGGCCTAAAAGATGCTAAAGAGCATAGTTGTTTTATTTTATTTTTATTTTTCAATAGCTTATATCCATTTGATAATCATTTTGTTTTTAGATTTTGATTTTTGAAATTTAAGCTTACAATAACTAATTTACCATATGTTTTTCTTACTTGGATATCTACGTCTTGTCTACATTTTTAGAAACTAAACAAAAACTTGGAAACAAAAAAAATAGTTTCCAAAAACTTGTTTTTGTTTTTTAGATTTAATTAGTATTTACATACTTTTTTTAATGAAAGATTGATACATGGTAAGAAAGATAAAACATACGGTAGGAAATTTGAGTAAAAATAAATTTAAATTTTAAAAACTAAAAACCCAAGGGTTACCAAATGAGGCTATATAATCAGTATTTTCATTTTTTTTTTCCCTCAGAATCTCAATCAAAATTTTTAAACTAAAATATATGGCTTGGATGAATTTAAGTTGAATTTATTTTTAAGAGAAATTTGATCTTCAAATTATTTAAATTTGTCGTCTATTAGTTGGCATATTCTCTGTATCACCAAGCTTCCAAATGAAATCCTGGTATTTTTGTTCGAACCAATTCAATACGGTTCTAGTTCCTCAAATTATTTTATATATTTTTTTTTTTACAATTCAAATTATTTCATAATTGATTAACTATCTACATAGGTGTTCTAAAAAGAACCTTAGGTGTTAGAGAGAGGAGAAGAAGAGGAAATCTCAATTCCATGTTTGTTTTTAGGACATCAATCTCTCATCAAGTCCTCATCAACCTCTCATCCAACATCTCATCAAATATTTTATCTAATCTTTTAAATGTCACATTAAACATTTTTTAAATTCTCAACCATATAATATAATATAAAATATTTTTTATCTAATCTTATCAACTATTAAACTTTCTTTAATTTTCACCGAATGGGTTAGTGGCGCAATAGTTTCAATATTTAGTTGTAAACCAGTTCAATACCAACCTCACAGGTTCAAGTCTGGAAATTGGTATTTGTCCCCCTCCTCCAATATGTACTAAAAAAAAATTATTAATTAAAATAACTACGTAATGATTACATTCACAAAAATAATATAAAATATATACTTTTTATTGAATTGTGTTTTTTTTTTTACAGGAGTTGTATCCTTTGTTTAAAAAATGCAAATGCTGTATAAAAGATTAATGTTTAAAGGTATTTTTTCAATTTAATCTAAGCACATTTTAGTCATTCCCACGTCACTTTAGATCTTATAACCATTTTTTTTCATTCAATATTCTAACCATTTTATTTTCAAATGATACATTTAAAACGTTTATAGTTAAAGATGAATATTACACCTTTAGAAAGAATATAGGTATTTTTATTAAAAAACGAAGGTTTAATAATAATTTTCTTTTGTACTACAAATAATAATAATAATCGTCTTTTATGATTTATTTCCTATTTTTGTTAAAGAGAATAAATCTTTTAACTTCAAATAATAAGTTTTTATAAACGACAATTTTATTTTATTTGTACAAACCGGTTAAACTATACAGAAACCATTTTTTTTAAATAATAATAATAATAAATCATTATTCAAGGCATTATTCATACAAAAAATCAAATCATGTTTGGAGTGAAATTCATATATTAGTGCCAAGTTATTCACTCTAAATTAAAATATCAAAAAGAAAAAAAAAATCAACTATTTGCTTAATCTTCCACTCACCAATAACAAAGCCAAAAGGCATGACAAGACTGAAATTTTGTATCTTTTCAGTCACACCATATAAAAAATAAAAAATAAAAACATTAACATAAAATCCCACTTGAGCAGGCCAGCCTTTTTAATTAAAGCTTAAAATATGAATATTTTATGCAAGGTGGTCCGTGTTGACTTGGTTAGCTGATTGTAATTCAATTCAATTTTATGGCCAAAATTAAAAATTAATAATTAATTCTCATCTTATTTTAGAGTCAAATGTCAATTTTTGTGATCCAAATGGTGACCATCATATTGAATTTGATTCCACCAAATAATATAACTATCAAATCACTGTCCTTTTCGATAAAATGAAATTTTTTAAGACATTATTTTTTAATTTGTTTGGCATATTTAAAAATAGTTCAGGTTGATTTATTCGTTAGATTAACTAGGCACATGTCTACTTTTTAAAAATATATTTAATTAATATTTATCGTTTAAATAGTTAAAATAAATGTTTAAGACATAAAATCTTGTAGAAATTAAATAAATACTTATAATACAAATGACATTTTTTTACCAATAAAAAAAAATCGACAGACGTATCTTATGAAATATTTTTGGAAAAGTAGACATTTTCTACAATTTCTGTCTGTTTGTATTTCGAAGGTCGAAGTGGCTACTGGGTTAATATGAACCATTATGGGCCGGGTCAGGCCCAAAACGTATGGGTTTAATCTTTATCGTGGGTATAAATAATGAACAGAGAATCGAATGGCGGGTGAAAGGCAAAAGGCAGAAAAGGCAGCAGCAGCAGAGGAGCGTCAGCTTTTGGCAATGGAGGAGTGTTCGTGCAGTCCACCATAACACAAATCTCCTCTGAACATTGAAGAAAAACAATGAAGGAAACGAGATGATTTGATATCCGAATCCAAGCTCAAGCTCTGCGACGGTAAGCTCTGCAAATCTCACTCCTCTGTTTATTTTCTCTCTTTGTAATGGAAGAAAAATTAACGAAGCCGAATCGAGTTGACTGTTGTTTCGATGTTTCCGCTGAGGTTCTTCCGATTTCGTTTGCTGTGAATTTTTATTTTGTTTTCTGACGTTCGTTTTGGTTCGGATTTCAATGAATCTCAATCTTCGTTTGTTTTTCTCGATTTCCGTTACTGATAGATAGTATTTTCTCAGTGGAGAGATTAGGAGGTTTTGGAATCGATCGATTGTGTGATTTCCTTGTGTTTTTTGGTGGATTGGATGGAAACTGTGCTGGTAATTAGGTTTAAATGAACAGGAAGATATCATATATTCTGCTGCTGCTGCTGCTGTTGTTGTAGAATTTTCTGTTTAGATTTGTATATCGTTACTTCAATCTTGAAATGCAGTCAGTATGAAGTTGCGCATTTAGTGTCGATTGCGAAACGATGTGTTTTATCCTCATCGTTCTATCCAATTATGTTGAGAAACTATGGCTTCCGAAATGGTAAGAAAATGCATCTTCCTTTTGATCCTTGATGGTTTTCTCGTAGTTAATGGCTTCAAGACTAAAAGATAGGGATGGAATAAGGTGCTTAGATTACAAGCTTGTCCAGAGCGTAGGAATTGGATCGCGCGAACCTAAACAGCCTGGATTCTAAAATTTTAGCTTAGTTGCAACTTGCATTTATTTCACACTTAGAAATACAAAGGAACGTAGGCGGTTAGGATTTGAACTTGGCGCTCGTGATAACTTGAGGAACCATCATTGTGGAGCGACCTAGTGGTTAAAAAGGTCTTAAAGAGCTAAGAGTCGATAAGTGTAATTCATAGTGGCCACCAACCTAGAAATTAATTTTTTACGGATTCTCTTAACCTCCAAACTTTGTAGAGTCAAACATTATTTTCCATAACATTGGTCGAAACGCGTGCAAGCTAGCCTACACAGTCATGAATATTAACAAAAACTTGAGATTCCATAATTTTCTAGCTTCACTTTCATTGTTAGGCTGAACTATAATGTATTAATAGTCTTATTTTTATTATACGTATTTGTTGATCCAGGTATTTTCACGAATTTATTTAGAACAATAGAAATTCAGTTCTTCTCGTAGTCGTGTTTTCATTATTCGAGGTTAATAGTCGGTCTTTGACACTGTAGAGACTCAAGAAAGTGAAACCGATTATAATCCGTGCTTTTTTAAGGTAGCAGTTTTGAGGGTACAGAACAAGGGAGTATCTCTGTCTGAGGTGACTCTTGTTCTTGTTAGATTTCTTAAGCAATCAAGCTGCAAGGTGAGTGGCTGAAGAGTTGTAATAAGCTTGAAGATTTAGTTAAAGTGCTTTATAATTTAAGATTTTGAACACAGTGATTATAGTGCTTTTTTGCTTTTAGGGACAGTCTTTGAGAAGGAATAAAAAGTACTGTTAACTGCTGTGGTTGCTTGTAATCTCACCTGGTTGGGCTTTTTAGAAAAAGTTAAATATACATAAAAAGAAATGTTCTCTGAGAGAGTCGCTTCCTTATTTCTTACCCATCTGTCTGCTTTTGTGCCTGATTACTGTAGTCTCCTTGGACGAGGTTTGAGACAGGAACTCACGCATATTGATTTTAAGTATTTTGAAAAGTGTCTTCACTCCAGTGAAAATACTACCTACCATGTTATATCTTGGAGCCTTTTTTTTCTTTTTTAATATTTGTGCGTGTCTGGGTCAGCTTGTGCGCACTTCGACTATTCTCATAGGGCATTTCGCTTGCCGTATGATATTTTAATGTCAAAAAAATTTATTGGAAATTATTTCCCAAGTAGTTGGCCACCATGAATTAAATCCATAATCTCTTGGATCACTGAAGCCTTCTTTAACCATTAGGTATACCCGTGATGGTATATCATGGTATATCTTGTGTTTCATCCCATCTCTTTGTAATTATGGTCCATGGATTAACAAACCTTTTATCTCTCTCGTGTTATTATCTCTTATAGGATTATTTTATATCTATTTTATAAATGAATGAAATGGTCATGGAAAGTACTTATTTCCTATTATAAAAATAATAATAAAAGCTTCTGTATTTAATATGATCTCAAAGAAAGAAAAGTTAAATTCCACTTCTACTTGTCATTTCATGTTATTATCTCTTATAGGACTATTATAGATCTATTTTATAGATGAATGAAATGGTAATGGAAAGTACTTATTTCTTTATTATAAAAAAAATAATAAAAGCTTCTGTATTTAATATGATCTCAAAGAAAGAAAAATTAAATTCAACTTCTACTTGTCATTTATTTCAAGGTTATACTTCCATCTCTTGATTGCCAGTTTTTTTTAGTCTTGCTCTTTCTTAGCCTTTTGGTTCGTATCAGTAAATTAACTATGATAACCAATTCTTGTGATGCAATTGGATTTTCTGTCACTGTATATATTTATGTGGCCAATTAGATTTCTCCAAAATGCCATACAATGCTGATTTAATAATTTCCCTGTTAGGAAAAAGGTGCATGAGACATTTCCCCAGTCATTTGTAGTTGATGGAGTGGATTGCGAAACCCCCTTTACAATGGGACTGGGAGAACTTAACAGTACTTGATCCCAAAGTTGCTGAACATGGGGATATATATCATCAAAATAATGCCGAACATAAACAAGGAATAAACTTTGGATCTTCCAATTCAGCGGGGGCCGAAAAATCTACTGGTGGTTCTTTTTTCGAATTAGGGAAAACTTCTCCAAAAAGCTCAAAATCAGTTTCCAAATATTCCTCGTCTATTGAGAGAAGTGGAACAACCAAATTCACACTTGAGGGTTTTGAGCCAACTTTAGAAGATACTGGCAGTAAAAAAGAATCTGTCAAGACCCAAGTGGCCAACATATATGCAACACCTGAGACTTCGACTTGCTCCTGCGAGCCAATGCTTAGTCTGAAGCTTGGTAAGCAGGCATACTGTGAAAATGCCAGTGCTGGAAATCTTACAAGGCCATATGTTTCTGTGACGGAATCCCGAGCTACTCGAAAGAGGTGCCAGAATACACCATTCCCTTGCTGCCAAGTCGATGGTTGTAACATCGATCTTTCGAATTCTAAGAATTACTATTGCAAACATAGAGTATGTGAAAGTCACTCCAAATCTCCTAAGGTCAACATTGGAGGCATAGAGCGACGGTTTTGCCAACAATGTAGTCGGTAAACTTTTTTACACTAATTTCTTGTATATTCATGATCATTATATATGTTTCCAAGATTAGCCATTATTTAAATCCAACGTGAATAAAAGTTACATTTTCATTGTCAAGGTTTCATGGGATATCTGAGTTTGATGAGAAGAAACGAAGCTGCCGTAGGCGTCTTTCTAATCATAATGCTCGACGTCGTAAGCCACAGTCGAAAGTGGTCAGTTTGAATCCAGCAAGGCTATCTTCTTGGGATTTTGGTACGTCATTTTCACGAACAATTTTCTTGTATACGATGATTATTCATTCTTTAGGTTGTGTTTGGGGGATTGTTTATGCAAACAGGGGCGGGGCTGGGTTGTCCCCGTTTAGCAAACAGGTGCTGGGTTGTCCTCGTTTATGCAAACGTGGGTTAGGTTTTGGCCTGCCAAATATAATAACGGATGGATTGGCCCAAACTCAAACTCTTGCTTCACATGACCAATGTCTCTATTTAAGATTAACCATTTTCTCTTCCATGTTATAATAACAGGCACCCCAAATAGAGTTTATATTAACTCAACCAGTGCCCCAACATGGTCTTATTATTCATGACCTTATTGAATAGGCCGAGAGAGGTGGCGTTGCTGACAATACCGACGTCACTAAATTTTATGTTCGGAATCCTTAATTATCGTCCATTTATATGAGTTGGTAGTTGGATATCTTCCGGGAGAGCTGTTTGCATTTCTTTATGTTTCCTTATTCAGCAGCATATTGATCATACTTTTTTACTGTTACATTCGCAGAGAAGCAACAGATTGACGTTTTCTCCGACAAATTATCGCTCATCTATCCTACATCTCATGGAAATTCAGCATGGGAATCTACATTCAACTTCAGACACCCAGAATACGGCAAGTATTTATTGAAACCTGAACAGGCATGTGGTTCGACCGGGCAGCTTAATGTATCTGGGGATGAAATGCGTAGTGTGCATGATATACCGTATCACGATACCGGTAAGCTCGTGTCCTTCAAAGGACCTGCAACCAAGGTTCTTGATACAGGTTCGTTCTTTTCTTACCCTTTTTTATACAAAGGAAAATCTTTTATTTGCATTGTGTCATTCAATAATGATTTGGCTCCTAGGATGTTGGTAGTGTGTCCCTGGATTCCGTATGAATTGAAAATATGCATAGTAATGTTCTGTGAACGTGGTGTCATCATGAATGCATCATTTTTTCTTTATCACTTTTGAATGGGTGGATTCAAGGGACTAGAAGATGCCACTGTTGTACTTTATGATTTTTTTTTAAAATTTTATTTTATGTCTCTGAGTGTCTAGCTCGACTTTTGCCTACTTCGATATAGGACATTAGTCTAGTTATCATAATCTCTAAGTTCTCACAGCTCTTTTAACCACTGTGACCATTTATGTTTGGAATATAATCAACAATAAACAATAACGAGTGACTAAAAAACATCATGAGATGGTCTAAAGGTTAAAGGTCTTTGGGTGCTTAAGGTGATGAGTTCAATCTATGGTGGCCACCTACTTGGAATTGATTTCCTACGGGTTTTTTTGACATTTAAATGTTGTAGGGTCAGACGTTATGTCTCGTGACATTAGTCGAGGTGCACACAAACTGGCCCAAATTATCACGGATATCAAAAAAATAAATATATATACTGAATATTATAGATTGACCTGTCGGTCAAAGAAACCCTAAGAATTAAGAGAGAATAAGATTAATTTGTAGTAGTTTCCAAGGGGGGTATAGTGGTTGAAGATTTGGGTTTCGAAGGTATGCTCTCCTCAAGGTCTTGACTTCAAGACTCATCTGTTACATTACTCGTTCAATGTCTCTGGTGCCTAGCCTAGCAATGGGTGTGGTTACCCTTGTTAAAAAAATAATAATAATAATTCATAGGTGTGAATTATTTTCCTACCCATACCAATCTCATCGATAATTATGTGTAGCATTAGGTGATTGTCTAGTGAAATAATCGAGAGGTCCAAACTAGGATATGAACTAAATATTCATGTAATCTAGTGTTTCTTTTAATTTACCTGCATAGATGTGATCAACAAAAACAGAACTAAAAGTTGTAAATTCTGCAGACCCAAAGAATGAACTAGAAAAATAATCTGACCAAGAAAATCAATATCTCATTTTCGTAAAGCATTTGTCTGTGCCTAGATAATAGTTTCAACTTTGTATTTAGACTTGCTCACAAAAAAATACGCTATTTATCCTCAAAGGGTGTGGCTACCCTTTTTCAAAAAAAACAACAAGAAAAATATGCTATTTAGGTCCAATTCTTTACGTTTGTTTATACACAAATAAAATTTTGCAATTGATTATAGGTTAGGATATGTGATTTCTTCCAATCTGAATTCAGCACAGGATTTTCAACGTGCTCTCTCTCTTCTGTCAACTGATCTAAGGGGTCCATATGAGGCAAATCTTCTTTCACCCGACGGCCCTAATCGTCTTGGTAACCCGAATTATGCTAACCAAACCGTCATATCACAGTCGTCAATGAATCTAGGATTTCAAAGTTTGCACTTTGCTTCAGAAGATTCGGGATGCTGGGGCGACGAAAAACAGACCATCGAATCGCAGATGCTAATCCACCATCCCGACATTGTAGGGGACAGTCTCTTTCAAGACATTCCGCTCTTCAAAACACCATGCGAGATTGGGATGTTCTCGAACGACATGAGTTGATGCTCTGCAACTCGAGTTAAGGTCAGCCAACTCTTTCTCTATGATTTTTCATGGTTTCGTTTTGAATTAATTAATCTGTTTTTGGACTATGCTTCCATCTGGAAAACTTAATATTCCTGGAAGTTGCATGTTAACTGAAACGAAGTGAGACGAACACTCCTATATTATATTGACCTGCTGCCTGACTGTTATATTTGTGTCAACTTACTGAAAATTCTGAAGTAGACATTATATTCATATTGACCACATTAATTGCGTATAAAACTTTCCACTAGTTTAAAACTAAGATAGGAATTAGATCATTTATGGGTTCGTTTAGTAATAATCTTATTTCCTTTTTCTTGCTTGTGTTTTTTATTTTTTGAGAAACAGATTTGTTTGTTCATCTTTTTCATTTTTTGTTTCTAAAATCGATAGAAACGTACTCTAAAATGAGCCAGAAAAAGAGTAACTTCAACATGTTTTCTTTGTTCTGTTTATGTTTTAACTTTTTATAAAAGTCATTCCGATAATAGACATGTTAGGCAGTGTAAGATTTGAAATTTTATGTATGCACTCTTTACACTTTGGGATGGGCTTTTTTTTTTACTTAAATTTTTTTTTAGGAGTTTACCTTTTTTATTTTTCAATCAAATTTTTAATTTTGATTTGGTCATATAGATTTATATTATTTTAATTCTTAAAAACATAATATTTATACTCCTATATTATTTTAATTTCAATATACATTCATTTTTTTAATTTATATATTAATTTAACTTATTTATATTTTGATATTGTTAGATTCGGTGTATACTAATTTTATATGTATAAACTATTTAAATTACTATAAAAATAATATTTATATTTTTTATATATTTAACTGTTTATAATTGTATCTTAAAACTGTTTTGATTTATTTTATAATATTTTTATCGGTATTTATGGTTTGATTTTAAGAATCTATAACATGCCTATTTATTATTTTAGTTTTTAATATATTTGAAATCCATACCTTTTTTTATTTAGTAAAATATTTGTTAATTAAAATATAAATTTAACACTACCTAAATATTTTCCAACCATAACACTTACGAAGCACGTCATTTATGACATTTATGATGAATGATTCGAGCGAAAAACATTGTTAATTTCATTCATTTTTATTTTCTTATAAAAGATTTAATTATGCTAGAATAGGTAAAAGCTTTTGATAATGATTTTTGAAAAATATTCTAATACATGTTATATTTTTTAAAATAAAAATTTTATTAAAAATAAGATAGAAGAAATGGTTATTAAAAAAGTTTGTTTCAAACCGTTGATCCTTACATTTTGACCCCTTTACACTCCGATAAATTACTTCAATTTAGAACACCATTGTTAACTTGTTTCATTGCTGTTTTTATAAGACCCTAATTGTTAATGACCCTTGTTTTAGTTTGTTTTCTTAGAAAATACAACAAAAAAGTATTAAAAGTATTTGATTCTCTTTTTTATTTTCTGAAGCTAAGTATATATGATGATACTTTCTACTTTTTTCAAGAAAAATGGTGATTTTTTTTTAAATTGAGATAAATCATGGAAATATGGGGGAAATGTTAAAAAGAAGATAAGAGTATCTTGAAAAGAAAGAAATCTTAGAAGAGTTGTAAAAAGTAAATTTAAAATATAATAAATTAGAATAAAAAAAGGAAGGATAAAGAGCAGATTCTCCTTCATTTTTTTAAAAAAAATCTGACAAGCTGATACTGGATGTTGCTTAATTGCTTTAAAATTGACTTTCATGCGTGAAAATTAGAGGTGATTCCATTTTTAAAAAACAAAAGAATGATTCGGTGGTTTTACTTTAAAATTTTAGATTCTTAAAGCCAAACTGCATTAATTTGCTGGCTTGAAGAAAGCCTCTAACACTGATGGAAAATTTATCCAACGTCAATAAGAACCCATCGATCGCCTATTTGAATGGTCCAACCAATCCAGGATTGTTTCTTCATCTCCAAAAGCGAATTCGTGTTTTGAGAAAGAAATTGCTTTCAGATATATAATTAATAATAAGATAGTTGGAAAACTTATCAAACAAGTCAGAATCTAAAAAATAATTACAAATAAGATTCACTTCAAAAAAAAAAAAATGGTAAATGTGCTCATTATTGTTATGACTTTTTTTGTAATGTATTATCAAAACATACAAATCAAATACTTTAAATTTTGCCTATGTGAAAAAAATTCATCCAGTGCACTTTTCTTATTTTCTTAAGATGTAAAATGGAGATTAGTTTTGACAATTAAAATAATTTGAATAGCTACGAAATGCAGAATGAACTGAAAAATAATAGTAATAAGGTTGATTTTCTTCAAATAATCTTTTAAACATCAAATTCTAAAGCAAAAGTGTTGTTGCAATAAAAGATTTGCAACAATATGTTGGAATTTTAATATATAAAAATCGATTCATAAATTATATAATTGTAAATTTATTTTCAATAACATATTGAAAATAACAAAATGAATAAAGGATGTTTTTACAACTACATGCAAAGAAAGGAAACTTGTAAAAGTATTAATAATTTGGTAATATTTTTTGGAATTATCAATAGAATAATTTTTTTAATTCAACAGCAATTAGAATATAAAGATTCTGTCGAGAACAATTCAATGGCATTAGTTTATTCATTAACCAAAAAGTATGGATTCAAATATCTTAATCCCCAGTTGAACTATAAAAAGGTGTGGAAATTCTAAACAAGATCAATATTAATAATCATAAATAATTAAAGTAATTTATTTTTAAAAAATCGATAAGATGATGGTACACCTAGTTTAATTCTAATTACCTAAACGAGGCATTTCTAAAGTACTACCTTCAGCTATTAACAGGGTCAACTTTTTACCCTAATCATAGAATTGGTGGTACTGTAAACTCATATTGCTTTTAAATCTACCACTACGCCAAATACGTCAAATTTATGGGTAATTGGAAATACAACTCTATTCTTTCTTTCTTTCTTTTATCGGCCACATTGGTTATAATAACTCAATCGATGTTTGTCCCACCATTTATTATAAACAGTGATTACCTTAACCAACACTGTTTATCAACTAGCTCCTCAAACATCGTTTACCATAATTCATGTTATAACTTGACCCTCAAACATCATTTATAATAGCTCAACGTTTATCATAACCTTCCATCTATGATGACCAAATCGATGCTCAAAACACACTAAAGAGTTAAATCCATCCGACGTGTACTAGGACCACACACTTACCAATAGTATATCACCGAACTTACCAACCCTAGAAAAAGAAATAAAACTACATTGTGATAAGGTGAGTACCTAATCTTTCTGAACATGTATGAGGTTATACTCCAGAAATAATAAGCAGAAAAAGAAAAAATTGCAACAATTAATAATACGGAGAGAAGTAAAAAAAACGAGATATGAATGACGATGACAACCTAACTTAAATTCTTGTACTTCACACACACAAAATAATAATAATAATAATAATAATAAAATAAACTTAAAGTTGGTAGATATGAGTTGTTTCAATAATAATTTTACACTAGGAAATGACAATGTGAACATATTTCACATTTTTCTAACAGTTAAAGAGGAAAAACTAATCTACAGTAATTATTATACGAAAAAAAGCAAGAAACTTGATATAAGAACCAATTTCCACTTTTTTTAAATAAAGAGAGATCGAAATGAAATAAACCCAAAAATACCTTGGCTCAAAATAATATTTTAACTTTGAGTGCTAGACATTAATTTATTTTACCATAATAATGATGTGATACCACCAGTAAGAGTGGGTCATAAATAACATGACAAAAATTAATGTTATGCCTTTTTTTGTCCATATATTTGGTCCAATTTAGGCCTAGGCCATATTTTGTTTTCTTAAATTATTTTTCTAATTTTTGGATTAAAAGATAGCCCAAATTGGATCACATATGTGGACATTAAAAGATAGGTCATCATTTAGCATGCCTAAGTTCTCATCAAATAAGTAATTGACTAAAACCCTAAGCTTAACCCAAATGCAAATCCTGTCTAATCCAAGGCGTCCTTTAAACTTGGGGGACCCTGTCCTAGAAAAGATCAGTTAGGCACCACACCCAAAAGAAGCAGGCAGCACAAAGACAAATAAGATATCAAAACGCAAGCCCAATAGGTCACAGTCTATTGTAGTGCATAAGTTAATAGGCCCACTAGACTAAACAAGTGAATTCCAAAGGTAAATGTCCCCAGAATATCAGAAACCAACCATTAAATCTTTAGCCAGATCAATCCAGCTGATAATATGGCGCATTAAATGATTTAAAAGACCAGAACTAAAATTGAGTTAATACAACTTGACACGGATCAAGAGAGGTAGACCGACTTGACAACGGCTGCAACACGAGGACGACGACAAGACTGACTTTCGACTTTCAGACACCCATATTGAGCAACGCTGGAAGATAACTCTGGACCTTACTGGAACAGTACACAATGACAAATTAATGCATGAAATGGTAAACAAAATTTAAAAAAAAAGAAAAAAAACAAACAAACAAACAACTGGGTATGCTATAAAGAGGAAAATTTACCAAAAGAGCTCCTCTTTTCAAGTGGTTTATAAATTATCTTGTTAACCAAATTGTATGAAATCCAGTTCATAAGGCATACATATCTGAACAAAACCAATTCCAAACAACACGCAAAGATATAGAAACTCGAAAAACAGACCTGATCACTTTCCTCCTGTGCCGATGATGGGGATTTCTCAGAGTCCGCTGGCTTGTCGGCTCCACAATTTTGTCTATTGCATTTGGTTCGGAATGGATAGTTTATGTTGTTGCATTTCTCACACTTCCAGCTACCCTCCGGATTCTTTTGTTCTGAAAGGCAGCATAGACAAGTGCATTAGAAATTATGAAAGCTTATCGAAGGCCGACAGAAATCATGAAGCTTATGAAAGTTCAACTTACTAGAACTTTTGTCATTTCTCGGACCCTGAATTTCAGAAATTCATGCACAAAATAAATGAAAAGGTTAAGACTATATAAATTGATTTATACATGACAGAAGTTTGACATTCATCACATCTGTTGAAAGCGACAAGACATTCGCCAACAATGTCTTGATAAGTAAACGCAAAAATTAATTCACTCCTAAGAAGATAGCTTAACCGACCTGTGACCCAGGCTTTGGTGTATTGCATTTCCTCATGTTACAGACTGTTCTAAATGAGAAGTTGACGTTTCCACATTTCGGGCACGGCCAATCATTGTCACGAGTGGTGTCTGGGTTATGAAAAGTAAGAAATTAGACGATAAAAGTTTCCATCATAACGGATAACAGGCAAGTAAAAAATGGCAACCTGCACCCTTCTTCTGAGACATATCATCCTGAAAAAAGCCCGCCCGTAGACCCTGAAAATATATAAGCTCATAAATTTTACATGGAAAATGAAAAAGATAAAAGACAGAAAATATATGAGTAAACACAAGAAATAGAAAATGCATCCAGTTAGATTCAACGGTCAACTACGTAGTTGGTATACAGGACAGCTTCACTCGGAAATAAAAACTGTTGGGGCAAGTCTTTAACCAAAAAAATGTTCCGTATTCGTTAATATCCAAAAGCTTTCAATATTATGGTTTTAACATCCTTTTCAATAGGAAATATATTTCCCTTGAAATAATTTGAAACTGATGTTCTCTTCTTTGAACAAATAAATAAATAATTAGTAGTTTTTTTAATATTCTTAGTAATATATATAAAAAAAAAGTGTAATACATCAATTAATGCATTTTTAGAACAGGTATTCATACTAAGATAAATATTGTAATGTGATTATTTTAGTTTCTTATCTCTGCAAATGAAGATTTAATCGAAAATGAAGATCTAATAATTAATTTTCTCAATATTTCCATACAATCTAATCGTCAATCCCTGTTAGGTTGTTTAAATATTGTAGTTTCAGCGAAGATTATAGCGAAGAGTATAACAAACATAAAATTATAGAAACAAAAACTGCTCACTGGATAATAATTAACAGTAAAAAATCTTACCATGGTGCCAGGGCCCATTGGCAAAGCCCTGCCATAACGATCCACAATTGGTGGCATACCATACACTGCACCTATGAAAACAAGAAGAAAACAAGATAAATAGAGGATAGGTCAACAGTAACAGAGCACCCAATTCTTTTTTTTTTTTTGGATATACATTACTCATGGAAGACATGATGTCGTAATTAAAAAACATAAACAAATGAAGGCAGAATAGAAACGGAACATACTATTTCCCATCATAGATCCACTAGAATAGGGTGCATGCCCAGATAGGTGCAAAGATCTGTAGGGGCTTCCGGCCGAATACCGGCTTCCGTAGTTGTAATGATATGCTGATCCCCCAGAAAATGGCACATCATAAGGAGGTATGGATGAACCATAGGGTGGTACACCAGGATACATTGAAGAGGGTGCACCGGAACCCAAGTAAGGGGCAGAATAGGAGTAACCCTGTGGTGCTTGAACAGGCTTGGCAGCAGATTTCTGGAGAGAGAGAGAGAGAGAAGACGCAGGTACGCTATTAGTTTATCAAGAAAACATGGATTCAAATTTTGAGTGCCGTTAGTGGTGGTGATGGGTTCATAAACCAATGTTTCTTTTTTTTTTTTGAAACAAGGGTAACCACGGCCGTCCCCCCTAAGCCAGACACTGAGATACATCGAATGAGTAATATCACAGGTGGGTCTCGAACCTGAGACCTTGAGGGGAGAATACCTTCAAAGCCAAGGTCTTCAACCATGTGCCACCACTTGGGGACATAAACCAATGTTTCTTCTATAAGAGAAACATATAAGAGGTGTACAGGAAACGGAACTAGCCCAGGGATGTTATAAGTAACTGAAAAAATGAACAAATAAACAAATATCATAATTACAAACATAACTTGAAGATAGCATAGTTACCACCTAAAACGCGAAATAAAAAGTGAAAAGTAATTATTACTACCTAAAAATGCAAAACATATTTATGAAAAATCCGAACAATAGAACTCCGGATAAGCCTTGCCAAAAGAAAAAAGTAAACTAGATGTGCATTAAAAAAAATTTGATGAACGTAAAAGTAATGTTATGAGCATTTCTTGATCACAGATTGGGCATAAAAAAATTTGAGTTAGATTTTAAAAAAAACACAGCACTGAGATGAACTGAGAGGAAAACGCATGAAAATTAATTAACTACAATTGCAAGAGACAACAAAATTAGGTTTTGCAAATCAACAAATGTGTGATTAACTTTATTTTCATTAGGAGCGGGCATCATTCATAACTTACAAAATTATGATCAGCAGGACGCGACTGAGTACAGTTGCGCATATTGCAAGTTGTTCTAAATGAAAAATTGACGTTTCCACAGCTAGGACAAGTCCAGTCGTCTTCCCTTCGGCTACCTACAAACAAATAATCTAATAAACAGACCTATACAGTGGAGCTGAATCTTTGTAACATGCTGGCTTGTAGACTAAACTAAACGCGAGTAAAAACAATTATTAGAGACAAAAAGACAGTAAGAAAAAGACGTAATTAACAGCATAAGAATGTTGAATACTGGAAATCTCGAATTAGTATGCCATAAGCATTCATTCCAAAATCTAAACAGTAAACTTATCCAACGTAGTTGTGATTCTGAAAGAATGCATGATCAAATATGAAGCTGTAATTGAATTACAAAGGAAACAATGATGCCTGTACATACCATCAGTTCTAGCACGTTTGGCTGCAGATGAATTCCTGCTATCAACCTGCACAAACAATGCATCAATTCAAAACCTAGAAATCTAATATGCGAATCTCAAACTTCAAATTCTACAGCAGTATCGCGCAATTTCTGCCTGAATCCAACACATAGCAATCGCACGGAAACATAGAGAGAAAACAATGCGACCATAGATAGATCGAACAGAATAAAAAAATCACCCAGAGGCCAATACAATTCTAATTCAATAACTTGAACAAATATGAAGTGCAAATAAGCATTCATTCATCCACAACGAGTAACCAACAAAGAATTTCTAGGGTTTATGGAAGCCATAAGTCAAGTTTTTTTGAGAAAAACAAAGATCTGAAGAATTAACGAGACAATTGTGCGAGAAAACGTACCTGAGACATGTTGTTGCCGATCGGAAAGACGAAGATGATAACGATGAGATCTTGTTCTTGAACTCGGAATGGCTGAGAGAAACAATTTTCCGATCGGGAACGGCGATACACGTCGGTGAAATAGCCGCCCGCGGTTTTGTAGCGCGAATGAGCCAAAAGTTAGCTGCCCAAATTCCTTTGTTCGTTTTATTGTGGAAGATAAGTGGGCCGCCGTTCGGCCCAATTTCATTCCTTTTATAAAATAAAATGTGAATTCGTTACTTTTTTTGTATTTTTGTATTTTTATATTTCCAATTTCAGTGTATTAACCTTTTTTTAATTGTATTAAGGTAAACAAAGGTTTTTTTTTTTTGCATCTTTATTATAAATTAGAAGAGAGAAACTATAAATCATGCGTGGAGGATTTTTTTTTTTTTTTTGAAAATGAATGCTCCCATTTAAATAGGAGAGAGTCTGTCAAATAATAAAATCAACACGTCACTAATTCTTTTAATATAAACAAATGTTATTGATTTATTGATAAAATTGTGGTACCGAATGGGTTGATGACGCGATTGATTATCTGATTTAGTGTTAATCATTTTCACTCCACCATCACATTTGCAATTCTCTTCCCATCAATTTGTACTAGAAAAAAATAAAATGGTGGTTTACTAAAAAAAAAAAATATTTTGTTAATTTTGCACCACAACTTATTTGTGTGAGATGATATAAATTTGATAGATTTGAAATGATTGATTAGAAATAACTGTTTAAAAATGATTGAATAGTTATAAATGAATAATTATAAATAAAACTTAGAAATGATAAATTATTTTTAAAAGTTAAAAATAATGAATTAGTAATAACTCGTTTGAATGTAGGTTTTCGAGGAAGAGTTATAAATGCTCCATTTAAATCTTCTTTAAATAAGTCAAACAAACACCCCTTTTACTAACATGTTCTCATATTTTTTATTTTTTGAAACCAAACATGTCCTCATTTTCAATTTTATCTTAATATTACAAAATAATAAGAAGAATTGTAAATGTCTAAATTGTTTAGATAAATCTTCTTAGAAAGTAATCATAAATTTAGATAAATTTTTAAATATTTGCATCCATAATTATTAATGTATTATATATACTTATTAATACAAGTATATTATAATACAAATATTAATTAATAATATTATTACTATTGAAATTAAAAAAAAATTATTATTAATAAAAAATCTGACAATACTTATTAATATCAATATTAATTTATTTGAAATTGCCATATTTATAAATAAATTATAAATTTGTCTACTTTCAATAAGATTCCATTTATTTTATGTTACAAATAGGCTTGACAGACACTTCGGAACATTCAACGACAACACAACCAAAATTACTACCAACATCTCAAAAGTTAAGACCATATTTGGTGTAATTACATTGTTATCAAACATTCGTTTCTTTAAATCGAGACAATAATTTTTCTTTAATACATATTGAGCGAGACAAGATAAATATCAATTCTCGAGATTAAACCTATGATACTAGTATTGAACTAGTTTATAATTAAACAGTGAAATCATTCAATAATAAAATTATAACATTCAACATGTTATACCCCACGAATTTTGAAAGATTAAATGAGCAAAAGAAATTCAAAATAATATGGCAATTAATAGCGAAGACAAAAAGGAGATGAAAAATAACGAGAGCAAACGCAAATAGGTTTTCTCAAAGAGCTTTTCTCTTCCATTCTTCAGAGAAAAGAATTGAAATACAAAACAAAACACAAGATTCAAACCCAACATTAACAAAATAAAAAACGACAATTAAAGAAAGTAATTTTAAAAAAAAAAAAAACTATAAATCTGAAGGACCTTTGACCGCCGTCGGACCAGTACAATTTTAGTCCTCAGCCGTGAACGGCGGAAGGAATGCAGTAAAAAAGACGACGGCGATGGCCGCCGCCATCAAACCGGCGGGAAAATGAGCTACTACTAACTTTGTCCCGGAACTGCCGTCGGGACTCGCCGCCGCGGCCGGAGTTGTTGGTGACGTGATATTGCTAAAAATAGCCGCGTCTGGTGAATTTGCTGGTATGCCCAGAAGCTCTGCCCATAATACAAAAAAAAAACGCTAAAATTAATATCGTCCAAGAATTAAATTTAATTTTGGAAAAAGATTTGAGTGCAATTTAGGCTGAACCTAAAAAATAGAGTTATTGGTGTAGTATGGTAAGTGCCACAAATTTTTATTATTATTTTTTTTTGTTTACAAGTTTCTATTTTCTTGTGTCCCAAAAAAAAATTGCAGAGGGTGCACCCGAATCATTCTCTTAATTTTGAGAGTATTTTGGAGAGAGCAAGAGAGGAAACAAAAAAAAAACTAGTCTTTCAAATATTATGACTACTTTAATCTATTAGACAATATGAAATTTCACTTCAAAATCAATTGGCGATGAAGAGAAAATTCATATCCTTTATTATAAAGGTATTGTAAAATCCTCGTATTGTAACAATTATCCTACGTTGAAAAGGTTTGAAGTTGAATCAATGAAATATTTTCCGGTCCTCACATTGTAACAATTATCCTACGTTGAAAAGGTTTGAAGTTGAATCAATGAAATATTTTCCGGCATCCCTTGTACCCTTAACAACCGAGATAAAATACAAAGAGAAGCTAGATTGAAAATTAAAAATTAATTTTCAAGTTAAAAATAAAAAAAATTAAGCCAACAACAAAATTCATGTATATGTAATGATCAACGAGTGATACCCAATTTAGGATACATTTTACTATTTTAACAAAAAATAAAAATATAATAAAATATAGTTCAAATTGATTCAATGATGTTAAATCTTTTTGCTAAAGAAATCTTCTCATTTGTTTTATAAATCTTTTTCTACCATATTTGGCTATCAAAATTTTTTATAAACAATTGGTTTTAAAAAAAAATTGATTACAAAAATTTAATTTCTTAGAATTGAAGTTGCCTAATGTCTCCATAAATTCCTAAATTTTTTGTTTCAAATATATATACAGTTTTTAATAATATTTGAAAGTGGAAAGTTTCAAACTTCTTTATTAAATGGGTTAATTGTTTGAATGGGTCTTTTTTTGAAACTTTTTATCAAAATTGTATAAGATGTAAGCTTGGCTCTTTTTGACTTTTTAATCATGAGCATTGTTCAACGTTTTAATAATGGTTTTGCCTTTTAAGACAATTTTTAAATACTGATCAAAGATCCCGATAAAGGACGATTTACAAAATTAAAGTTGTGTCGAGGGTAATTATCGTCATAGCTGAAATATTATTCTGGTCTTTTTGTTATTTTTTAAAAATTGATTCTATATTAACTTTTCCTTCAATAAAATTTGGAAATATGTGCATTCTTCATCCATTTCTAGTATAAAAATATTATTATTAAATTCAAACATTTTTATAGAAATAACAAAATTCAAACTTATAATATGGATAAGTCTTAAGTATTTTGAAATATTTAGACTAAAATAATATATTAATTTAAAGTAGTTTTTGATGTAGTGTTTACCTAATTATTATATTTTAAAATTAAATATTTTTACCCATATCATTTAAATCTTTTAAATTCACTATGTATTTACTTGTTTCATTTTAAAATTAAATTCATGTTAAAAAACTCAGCTGAGCATCATCAAGTGTATTTCTATAATCAATATATCAAAGGTTCAAATTTTTCGTACCCAAAATTTAATTAAAATACCCAAAAAAATTAAAATTTATCTAATCATTCGTAATTAGCAATTTGTTTTCTAAATGTGATTAAAATATTATAATAAAAAGTGTCATATTCTTGGGGGTTGTTTGATTGACATATTTAGGTAGGATTTAGTTTTAGAACTTATTAATTCTTCATTCAAACAGAATTTTACTAATTCTTCCTAATTTTTACTTTTAAAAATAACTCTCATTTTTAATAATTCATTTATAATTACTCAATCATTTATAACAATTTATTTTTAATTATTTATTTCAAATCAATGAGAATAACTCATTTTTAATAATTTCTTTTTTAACTACTCATTTTATACTTACGTTTAAATAAAGTTGTGACTCTAACTAGGGGTGTACAAAAAAACCGGTAACCCGAGCTACCCAGACTACCCAACCCAAACAGTAAGGGTTGGGTTGGGTTAGATTTTTTAAAATTTGGGTTGGGTTAGATTTTTAGTAAACCCAGATTTTTGGGTCGGTTCGCGGGTTCACGGGTTTTGGGTTGGGTACAACCCAAAACCCGATTATAATATATATTTCTTAATATATTTTTGTAGTGTAAAGTCGTTGATAGCTTAGTGGTTGTACATCTTTTCTTACTTTATGTTTTATTTTTCTTTTTTTGCTTTTTTTTCCTATGAACAAGTAAACTTCAATCTTTCTCAAATCTTTTTCCCCTCAAGATTTTATCCAATTATTTTATCAAAAAATCTCATACTCTTTACAAAATTAGCTTTACATTACAAATTTTATACCAATATTTGACTTTCAAATATTGAAATAATTAGTGTTTTTGTCGAAATTATAATCTCGTCTTCAACCTTTAAACCTTTTGAACCGATGAACCCAACCCAACCCAACCCGAAAATATAGGGTTGGGTTGGGTTGAAACTTTAATTGGGTTGGGTTGGGTTAAAAAGTTGATCAACCCAAATTTTTGGGTTGGTCCAAAAATTACCCTTAACCCTACCCAACCCAACCCATGTACACCCCTAACTCTAACTGCTTTAGACAAAAATTAGATCTAAACAAATTTTCGAATTCAACTCTGAATTTTTAACTACTCAACATATAACTCTTTAATGACTAAAAAATATACTTTTCCCTATATATATAATACAATATAGCCAGAAACAACAAACCAAACATGCTCTAATAAAAAAAAAACATACCAAAATAACTAAATAGAGTATAAAGTTAACAAAAATGAATAAAAACACAATTTTATAAAAATCCATCCCTTTAAAAAACAGAGAAAATAAAGAAAATAAGAGAGAGAGAATTACTTGGACAATAGCTGACACTGGAGTTTTTCAATTGACAAACAGAAGGCAGCTGAAGAAGCTTCATCTCTTGAATCCCCAAACCCTTAATCTGCGGGTTCCCACTGTTCGTCTGCTGTATAAAAAAACACAAACATTTCGGATTCTGCTCTTTTATGGACTCGATCGAGTCGCAGCATCCCTTGCTGGGCCCCACCGCCTTCCCCGTCGCGTAATCCAAACACCCCACCATCTTCTGGAAGTCATTGCTGCACTCCTCTTTCAGATCCTCCGCCGCAGCCAAACGCACCGCCAAGCCCAGAAGAACCACCAAAACGACGCCGTTGCCGCCCTTCATTGTGTGTTTTTGTTTTCCTTCGACGAGGTGTGAGCTGCGATGGGTGGGCTGGTGTTTGGTTATAAATGATGCGTGGGAGATTATGGCTGCCACGTACGCGCTGAATGGATCGGACGGTTCGGATTGAATGGGGGAAAGTGGAGATTCATTTATTGGGTCAGTTGGGGTGGTTGGCTCGGAGTTTAATGGCTCGCTTGGGTTAGCTATCCGCTCAACGGTAAGGACAACGTTGGGAGTTAATGCGGGTTAATTTTATGTGTACACCCCCTAACCGCGTGGCTCTGCTCCATCCACGTGTTACTCGCACGTTGCATGCCGTAAATTACTTGTCGAGAAGAATTTGGGTGAAGCTCGATTATATCACATCATAATATCATTCATCTAAAGCTACACATCTTCTTAGTTCATCTCTTTGTTTCTTTACGAAACTCATGACTATCCGTAAATTATTCCTTTTTGTTTCTAAATTTAGGAACCTGTTTTATTTTAAGATGAAACATTTTTAAGAACTAAATAACTTAATCATAATTTATTCGATATTTGTTTGTCTCTAACAATTTTGTTATTTGATTGACTATACGTAAGTAGTATTGAAATGTTAATCATACCATTGTTTAATTTTGAAATGTATAGATAAAATTGAAAGTATATATCAAATCTAAATACTAAAATTCCTTTTTAATTCTCCTAATATAAATTGAAATCATTTATTATGTTTGATATATTCAAAATGTATTTATCATATAATAAATTTTAATTTTCTAATAGGATAACTTATAGGCTTTTTTTTTTAGAACTTTATTTAACACTATTTAAGAAGAAGTATTCAAATACGTAATCTTTTGATTATTAATTTATATAAAGTACCGCTAGAACTTTATTTGTGTTAGCCACTTATAGCCTATTTTAATACCAGTAAAAGTAAATCTCAAATAATATCTTATATAACCCATTAATAATAAACTTGTTAGTTTGATTTTGTTTTCCTCGAGTATTATTTAATGGGAATTTGTTCTCTATAACATATTTTTTACTCTTCATTATAATTATAGTACATTTTTAAAAATAATTGCATTCATAACACATTTTGTTTAAAATTCTTATTCTAACATTATTAGACTTCTATCAGTTGATCTGATAAATTTTAGATTTTGAACTTCTATCAAATTCAACTAATAGACTTCTATCAGTTCAATTGATAGACTTCAATCGATTTTGAGTGATTGAATCATACAAATTGATAGACTTAAATAATTTTTGTGCTACAAATAAATAAATTTAGAAATTATGCTATACATAAAATTATTTTATTTTTTTTAATATATATACAAAATCTCCGTGTCTAATTGGGAAGAAAATCTATTTTGATTGATTGATTGATTTGTTTATTATTATTAGTATTAATATTTCGGCAGCCGCAGGTTGAATGAAGTGTGAACTGGTTGGGGCCAACGGCCAGTTGTCCGAAATGCCATTTTCCTGTGCAGTGTATTTATTGCAATTTGTTCAACAATTACGACCCATATTATTATTATTTTTATGTAGGCGATGAACCTGGCTCTATGGTTGAAAAGGTATATGTATTCAAACGTTTTTCTTATAGAAATATTCAATCGTATTTGTTTTATGTCTTTTTTCAAAAAAAAAAAAAAACAAGTATTTGTTTTATGTCTTTGTCACGTTACGTAACAGATAAATAAGTTGAAAGGATATTATTCTTACTGGATTTTGAAATAAGACAACATTGATTGGATTGATATTGACGCGTTGGTGATTTGAAATCTTGTTTTCACATTTGTAATAAAGCCGTTTCGATTATTTATTATTATTGTTATTTTGTTAAAAATTAATTCTCGTTCTTCAGGTAATAATTATTCTTTCGCTCCCTTCAAATATCTCTTAAAAAGTTTGTCTTCCACTAATTGTTTCAATCTACGTTGTAGAGATCGAGACTAGAATTTTGATTGAAATTGGTTACCCTTCGGGCTGCTTGGATGGAGATTTGCTGAAGTGATTTGTTAGAAGTATTTCAATGAGGATTTTTAAGAACGGTTAAAAATTAGAATTTATGCCATAGTTTGTTTGGATGAAATTTTTTGTAGAGGAATTTTAGGAAAAAACTCGTTTATATGGAAATTTTAGAGGAGAAATTGCAAGAATAATTGTTTGGACGAAGATTCTAGAGGAGGAGTTGCAAGAATAACTAGTTTGGATGAAGATTTTGAAGGAGGGGTTATATATTATTTTTTAAATATTTTATTTATATAGACAATTTATATGAATTTTTTTTGTTCATTTATACAAAATCTCTCATTTTTATTAATATTTGTCAATTTATCTCTTCCAATTATCTTGCTTTGAAAATTATATAAATTTCTAAATTATTTAAATAATATTAAAGCAATGTATTTTGCATGTTTAATTTTAGACTAAAGTACGAGCATATCCATGAATTATGAAGTTTGTATTAAACATACTCCTAAATTAAATTTTGTTTAAAAGTACCCATGAACTTTGAAAAATGTTTCAAAAATACGTTTGCGGTTAATTTTGGATGGAAAAAGTTTTGTTTCAAAAATACTCCTCAACTTTTTAAAAGTTTAAAATATATCCTTAGTTTTCAAAATATCAACAAAAAAAATCTTTAACATTTTATTATAAAAAAATAATAATAATTATTAGAAAAAATAATTTTAACATTTTTTTCGGTTAAAAAAGTTTTTGAAACTTTTTAAAAATTAATGACTTAAAAAAAAACTTTAACAATAAGACATTGACATTTTTCGAAGTTCAATGATATTTTTGAAACTTTTCACAGTTCTGGGGCATATTTGACACGAACTTCATAACTCAATGATATGTTTTATAATTTAACCTTAATTCTAATTAAATTTTATAAAGAATAGAAAATTTATAAATAATACTTAACCCTTTTTTAATAATTATATTTTTTATTTTTTAAATAAAATATATAGAATGTCAACCAAAAAATTATTATTATTTTAATCTGAAAACCTCATTGAAAACTCAGTTTTGAAAATATCTTTTTTTGGAGTGATTACAATAGCTCATTTGAATATAATTTTTTAAAGAGTGATTGAAAATTTTATTTCGAAAACTTAGTTGAAAACCTCTATCCAAACACCCCCTTGAGTTTTGCCTCCCATTTAGAGGAGCTCTAAGGTTTATATTTATTTATAATGAATTTATTTGATTTCAAAATTTTAATTCTCTACCTTCATAATGAAAAATAATAACAAAAATCGTTGAATATTAAATAATATGATATTTCACTTTAAAATTAATTGATAATGGAGGAAGTAACTTATATATTTTATATATTGTTATAAAGTCTCCACTATTGGTGTGAGATCATCAATATGACCATCAATTTGTCAGCTCTTCTTAACTCATCAATATTCAATCTGATTTCAATTTTTATTCTTATTGGACTGAATAATCATTTGAGGTTATGGACTTTGATATAATTTAGATAATATGAGATTTCACATTAAAATCAATTGACTATGAAAAGAGGAGAGCGTAACTCATATCTCTTATATATTATTATGAGGTATTTACTTTTTATCACCTTTAATATTCCTTTGCGTAAAAATTTTGTAGGCATGAACTCAAAAGAAAAGAAAAAAAGAAAGAAAGAAAAAACACTCCAAAGCAGTGCATCATCTATTTTTCACGGGTAAAACGTCCGTGCAGGAAGCTCTGGAGATAGAAATATAGACCATCCACATGACACTTTTAAATTAGGCCACGTCTCAATTTTTAAAATAATATTTAATTCTTATTATTCTCTCCGTAAATTTAGAAGGATTTTTTTTTTTTTTATGTTATGCTGTTTTCTTCCCTCTCCTTCCCATGTTCTTTTTTTCTTTTTGATCAGTGTAGAAAATGTTTGCAGTGGGAATGTTATAGAAAATTGAAGCAATTAAAATTAGAATTATAAGAAAAGTTGGAGAAAAAAAGCGGTGTTGTTTTTTCGAAAACAAAAAAAGCGGTGTTAAATGGAGTTGAAAGGGAAACCTTTGTATTTGGGTCTCTTTGTTTTCTTTCTAGAAACTATACGATCATAATTCTTATATTTCATATGACAAAAATTACTTGTGAAAAAAAATTACTCAACAATAATTGCAAAGAAATTAGCTAGATTATCTCAACAAAAAGAGAAAATGCCCAAATGAACGGGGTTCTTTAGAAACAAAAATATCAGATGAAGAAAAAGAAAGAACATAAGGGATAGAGAAGAAAATGCTGATTTTTTTTTTTTGAGAAAAGAAAAGGCTGATTTAATCTACAAATATATATATAGAATGAGGAGAGAGGACGTTTCCGTCAGTAAAAGAAAAAAAAAAGGAAAAAGGAACTTCTAGGGAGAGTGAAAAAGAATTAAATGCTATTTTTAAAATTGAGATGTTACCCAATTCAAAGGTGTCATGTGTATGGTCTGCATTTCTATCTTCATAACTTCCTGCATGCAAGTTTTACCCATTTTTCATGGTAGGACTTGCATGCACGTGTAAATCAAATATATATATTTTTTAACAAGTAAATCAAATATGTTAAGCTCTTGATAACGATTTCTTTTTTCTTTTTTTTACTAATTATACGATATATCATTTGTTATTTGTTGGAGATACTTATCTGTGGTACTAAAAAAAAAAATATACTTACCTTTGACAATTATTTCATATTAAAAATGTGAGGACTCTTCATGTTTTATAAGAGATATGAGTTATTCTCTTTATTATCAATTAATTTTTAAGTAGAATAACATATTATTTAATATGACATTAGAGCTTCATGTGGGTTATTGGTCTCTAAATTCTGATTGGATCCAAATGGGTAAAAACCCTATACAACTAGATTGGACCCATCCAAGTGGGCATAATTTTAAGTCGGTATTTGATCTCAAAAAGTCTGAATCCAACCCATGCAAGTAAGCTAAATCAGATATTTCGGTCTACAAATTCGAATCTAATTCAACATGGGAGTTAAACATCTTTGTAAAAGATATGCATTACTCTTTTCATTGTCAATTAATTTTGAGGTGCAATCTTATATTGTCCAATAATATTTAAATTATTATTTTCTATTAAAATAAACTTTTAACTGTTTTATTTCTAAATCAGACGATGTGTTGAAAACATGAAGGACAGTAAAATAAAGAAATCATTTGACTATATTTAATTTAAAAATTAAATAATGTATTATCGTCTAAAAGACTTGTTTTATTCAATGAAACCTCGTCAATTCTCTAGCATACATCTTTTGCTTTCCCAATTTTTTTTTTATTTCACGTGTTCACATACTTTATAAGTATGAATAATTAAAGAACATAGGGTGTCATTTACCTAAAAATTAATTTATTATAAAAAATATCATAGAGTTAAACAACATGTCTTGTGACTATGAGTTGAGTCCAAATTGATCAGATAATTATAGATATAAATAAAATAGAATTATGAATACATATGCTTTAATGGGTTATATTTTTGCCTACTTTAATATACCTCGATAAGAGTATACTTTCAAATCTCAAACTTTTCAACGCTTGTCATCTATGGGGACAAACCATCCTCAGTGATTAGGGGGAAAATGAATCATTAGGTTGTCCCAAATTCATTAAAATCTAAATATCAATCAAACCAATGCTTGCAATGTATAAAACCGGGCGACAACACAGCACTAGAACCCGCCTTCTCATACTCTAAGAATTCGCAAATTGTCACATTCGAATTCTTTGCCGCCAAAGCCTTAACCCAACTCGCAGTCGGCAACCGACATCGAATCTTATCATGTACGACTCAGTGACTCAAAAGTGACAAGTTTAAATTTTCATCTTAAAATATTATTATTATTATTATTTTGAAATCACATTCCGAAATATTGATGAATTAAAAAAATATATTTTTATTATACAAAAAGGCAGGATGTAATATAATGAGTGAAACATCAAATGGGTCAGTGACGCAATAATTTCATTATTTGGTTGTAAACTAGTTCAACATCAACGTCACAGATTCGAACCCGAGAATCGGTATTTGTCTCCCTTCCCGAATATGTACTAAATATATATATATAATGAGTGAAGCAACCTTTTAAGTCCAAAATGAGGCGGCCCAGTTGAATAGCCCAATACTCAAGACGGGATTCTCAAACGAAGTATGGGCTGAAAACGATAGGGGGTGTTTGCTTGTCCAATTTATAGAAAATTTAAATATTTATAATTACTAAAAAAAACTACATCCAAAATCTAATATATATATATATATATAGAGAGAGAGAGAGATTAAAAAGAAATTTTGTAACTATTAAAAATAATGCATCACTTTACTACTAAAAATGACTCATTATTTCTAATTATTTACTTTTAATCATTCATTTATAACTATTTAAAATTACATTTTATTTATAACTACTCATTTTTTATTATTCATTTTAAAATTTTCAAAATAACTCGTTTTTAACTACTCATTTATAATTATTAATTTTTTTAAACTATTAAAAAATTACTAATTTCAAATCCACGCCTTAATAAACTATTGTCTATAACTTCTATATATATATATAAACTACACTAAAACAAGTTTTTTTTTTTTACAACTCTCAATTTTTAATTATTCAAAATAATTCATGGTCCAAAATCGTATCTAAGAAATTGTTCCTAAAGGAGTTTGGATGAGGATTTGTAAAATTTATTATAATAAATAATTATTTTGAGTAATTAAAAATTTAGATTTATATGATTCCTTGATATTTTTTTTCAAATAAAATTACATGCAATAACTTGTTTGAATGAGAATTACGATAGAGGTGTTTGAATGAAAATTTTGGTGAAAAAATTATATGTTAAAAATTAAAAAATGAGAGATTAAGTTAAACAATTAAAAATGAATAACCACATCATTTATTTGAGTGAAAATGTTAAAAGGAACGATTATAATAACTCATAATATCCTATAACAAACCGCCATGGACTTCTGCACCAGCATCAGCGAAACCACGTGGCTGAAAATCAAAGGGCGGGTAGGAATCCGCCATATGCCCGATGACCCGACAACTTAACAAAGAAAAAAAGAAAGGTCGATCCTAATAATGAACATGGTGCACCTAATTTAAACTCCCCGCAAATATCGGAAATGTCAAAGACAACTTTTTAATTAAAAAAATAAAAAACATCATTTGCACTATCTTACAACTTCCAATGTTTTAAAGATTAAGTAATACATGAAACAGAGGTCTAATAATATTAAAAGATCATAGATTAAAAAAACATTATGTCAATAAAATTTAAGATTTTCATTTTATCTATAGTTTAAATGATTATATATGTGTGTGACAACAAAATTCAGATCCATACAATTCTAATCCAATATCAAATCAAATAGATTTGGATTTTGTTGTTATATTTTAGTATCACCGATGGTGCCAAATCAAATTTGCATTTACTATGCATTTTATTTATGATCCCTATTTTGATCAATAAATCGGTTGGCATGGTTTTCTATTTGGTATTTGGTTTGATTTTAATTTAAATCTATCATTTGCAATGAGATTTAGAATATAGATCTATCAATTTTATACTATTATATATATATATATTAATTCAATAACATTTGAAAGTGTGGAGAACTTAAATTCGTAATATTATAATATTTTAATTTAAGTGCACATTTATATTATTCTTGTTAATTTTTATTTTTGCTAACCGATGAAGATCATGATTGAGTTGGATGGTAATATTGGTTTGAAAATTTTGCATCCTATAGTATTTTGTAAGCGTGGGGTATCATAGATCATCAATGGTTTTTTCTTTTATCTTTAGAAAAAAAAAACTATATTTTAGAAGTTGAAATTATTTTATTTAGGCTATTCTTAAACATCCCGTAGGGAGTAGGAAATAGTGCCGTTTGTCTTCTATATCTAATAACTGTAGGTGGCTTCGAGGATAATGAATGGATAACCTTAGACTTTTTAAGATTGCCTCTTTAATTATATATTTATTTTCCTTAATGAACTTCCTAACAAAAATAATTAATTCAATTAAGATTCCTTGTACGTATTAGATTAATTTCTACAAAACATGAAAGTGTTTTTTACCTTTTTTTTAGAAAACAAAATGTAAGAGTTAAAATATTACGAAAATTTGTGCTTTTACTCTTCATTACAATCCTAACACATATTGTAAAATAATTTCATCAATAACACATTTTGCTTAAAATCATTATTCTAACATCGTTAGATTTCTATCAGTTTTAACTGATAGACTTCAATCAATTTTGAGTAATTAAAAAAATTGATAAACTTTAATAATTTTTGTGATATACATAAAATTATTTTATTTTATTTAAATACATGCAAAATTCACAAATACTATTTTAAAATTCAAGTCTAATTTTACTTCTTCTATTTTCTATGTCTTTTCTATTTTATCCATAAAATTTAAGATTCATTTCATTTTTATCTATATATTTTTAAATTTTTAAATATTATAAACTTAAAAAAAAAAAATCATAAACTTCATTCGTACTAAAAAAAATTTTGTTAAATTTTCTATAGAAAATTATAATGTTTCTCTATAAATTTTAGAAATATGTTCACAAACCTATCTACTAAAACTATTAACATTAATTTTAAACTTTTTTTCTTAAATTAATAAAATTTAAAAATAAAAAAAGATTAAATTATAAATAAAACAAAAACAAGCTGATAAAAATGTAATTTTCACCAAATGTAAAACTGGAAACGTGGATGTATTCCGGCATAAACAAGGACCAAGTTGAAACACGTGGCGGTAGACAATTGGACGAAGAATTTAGCATGGACCCCACAAACGGGTCAAGCATCCATACAACGTCAGCAAAACGTTGAATCCAGAGCCCAATTTCCACCAAAAGAACGGGTCAAACAAAAATTTACCCCACGCCGCGAGGGCAATACCGTCTTTTCGCCCACCGCCATCCCTAAACCTTTAAACAAACACAACCTTTCCCCCTTTCAAGAACCCTCCATTCCCCCATTTCCAAACAGTCGACAAGAATGAAGAATCGATTATCCGTGAAGCCATGGGTTCTCGGATTGGCCGTCGCCGGATTCATCGCCGGATCTTTCCTAATCTCCGGCTACCTCGAATACAGCAACCTGTTCTGCTCGATCTCCGGCGCCGGGGAACCGCCGAAAATCACCGGATTCTCGCCGGCGGAAATCCAGCTCCAGTCGATAATCCACTACGCGACGTCGAAGATCACTCCGCAGCAATCGATCGACGAGATCCGAATCACGCTGGACGTGATAAAATCCCGGTGTCCCTGCAACTTTCTGGTTTTCGGACTCGGGTTCGATTCGATGATGTGGGCCTCGCTCAACCCGCTCGGAACCACGGTTTTCCTCGAGGAGGATCCGAAATGGGTCCAGACGGTTCTCAAGGACGCTCCGATGCTCCGAGCCCACCACGTCCGGTACCGGACCCAGCTTCAGGAGGCGGATCGGCTGCTCTCGGGTTATAAATCCGACCCGGATTGCTCGCCGGCGACGGCGTTTTTGAAGGGCAATGAAAAGTGTCGATTGGCGCTTCATAACCTTCCCGATGAGATTTATGAGAAGGAGTGGGATCTGATTATGGTGGATGCGCCGAAGGGGTATTTCGCGGAGGCTCCCGGCCGGATGGCGGCGATTTTCTCCGCCGCCGTGATGGCCCGGAATCGGAAGGGCGCCGGCGAGACCGACGTGTTCTTGCACGACGTTGATCGGAAAGTGGAGCGGACTTTTGCTCAGGAGTTTTTGTGTAAGAATAAGTATTATGTTAATGGGGTTGGGCGGTTGTGGCATTTCAAGATTCCGCCGGCGGCGAATATGAGCGAGGCTGATCGGAATTCGAATCGGTTTTGTTAGGTGGGAGGAGGATTTGTCGCCGGAGATTTGCGTTTTCTCCGCCTGTGTCGGATCTCGGTGAGCGGATTTAGCCGTCCTCTTCGGCGGTGTTTCGGGCGAAGAAAAAAAAAAGTAGATTTCTATTTTTCTTTCTTAATTAATTGACTCTTTGTTTTTGTTTTTGTATTTAAAATTTATTTTTCTGTATTCTGTTTTCGACATGTCGTGCCGACTTTTCTTCCACTTTCGTTATAATGGTGATATTTTAAGTTAAATTCCCATTTTTAGCTTCAATTATCATATATGATGAAATTTTAAAGCTTAATTGAATATGGGTTGTCAATTTTCTTACCAGCCCATTACTTAATTAATTCAAATTTGGGGGAAATTTAATTGTTTTTAAATGTTGGTGAAAAATTGTTCATAAGAGAATGGTCATTAACTAATGTAAGTGAAAATTTGAACTTTTTTTTAATATTTTATTCGAATATATAAGTTTAGATTAATTGAACTAGTATAAATTAATTTTAATCATCATGGAGAATTTTTAGTGGTTAGTGACCAAGAGAAGTTCAATAAGAATGGTCATAGACGAGGTTGTTAGTTTTCTTCCTAGCCCATCACTTATTTAATTCAAATTTGGGGGAAATTCAATTGCTTCTAAATGTTGTTGAAAATGAGTTCAATAAGAATGGCCATTATCATCATTCTCTTTCAATAGAAAATTGAAGTCTATACATGATATAATAACTAACATCAGCACAATTATGTGAGAGCAAAATAATGATAGATATTTGTGGCAACAAAATTCAATGAATTTGAAATTTGCATCAAAACTTCAAATTTTGAAAGGAGACAAGGAAATAAAAAGGATGTGCAAAAGACAAGATGGAGTAGTTTGTTTGGTGTTGTGGTAACCATATGCTTTTTCCAAAATTAAAATAAAGACTCATCAACTCCAAGCTAGCAAACAGGCAAAGTGGGCAAAGTATTGGTCTTGTTCGAGACTAAGGATGCCATATTACAAACAATAGAGAAATATTTTGGTCATATTCGAACATACCCTAAATATTAATGATCACTTATGTGGCTTAATATTAACTACATTCTACTTTTTCTTCGTTTTATTTCTTTTATCTTTTAAGTTTAAAATCAAATAAAATGTGATTTATATTGATCGGTCAGCATTGTATGATAAAAAAAATTCTACCAATGTAAAAAAAAATTGAATATAACAAAAAATTATTAAATCATGTAGCTTCAAAATCAATAATTATGTATTTTTAACCAAGGTTATATATTTCATATTTTTCTATGAAATATTAATTTTTTTTATCATAATTAAAATAGAGACATAAGAACAAAGATTACGTTAAATTAGAGAATTTTAATTGGAATAAATGAGATATCTAGAAGGATAAAAGTGATTATATTACATGGACTTGGACAAGTAAAGCTTAGTTTAAAAATAACTATAAAAAGTATTTCATACGATCATCTCTCTTCATTGCGTTGTACACGGCCTGAACCTGGGAGGAGAAAGCGCAAAAATAAAGGCGTCATGCGAGAATTAATTTCCCATAAATTTCTTTGACAAGTAAATGTAACATACTCAAACTATTGTTCTATAAGATTAATCGAGATGTACGTAAATTAATATGGATATACAAAAGAAACATGAACTTCAAAATTATTGGCCAAAAAGTCAGAATGTAGTTTTGAACTTTTATTCCTAGGTGTTGGTTCTTGATCTAGTCCCTGCTTTATTGGAAAAAAATATCCCTTGAATTTGAAATAATTCGAAATCAACCATAGAAAAGTGATGTCATAATGTGCTGGTTTTCCTTATTGTTTGACATCTAAATCTCTTTAATTCTTAAAAAATTTTAATTACTTTTTTGTTAAACTTTTCTTCTTTTGACCATATTTTTCTGAAGTAATCTGACTCTCTCCCTATATATAGGTGAATGTTTGAGACACAAACACTTCAACTAATTTCATGAGACAACAATTTGACTCAACTACATTTGATTATTAAGAAAACATGCAGAATATTAAATTCTAGTCGGTAACCATATGACTTGAAGTTATTCCTTCTAAACCTTATTAAATACATAACCCATCTTGATCGCTAGTCCAATCTCAAGTGGCTATATAAATTATATAATCCATCTTGATCACTAAACCAATCTCAAGTGGCTATATAAATTATATAATCCATCTTGATCACTAGACCAATCTCAAATGGTTATATAAATTCTGCGTGATGTATATCGTTCAAAAATAAATTTCTAACTTAGAAACGGTAGAATCCTACTACATTAAAATTTGAGGGACTATAAAATCATTTAAACCTGATGTGTAAATTAAACATGAGGGTTTGGTAACAACAAAAACTACAAATTTTCTTGACATCCAAGTCTTGTAAGGTCAAACAGTATATCATGTGAGAATAGTCAAGGTGCGCGTAAACTAACCTAGACACTCACTACTAACAAAAAGAAATTGTTCATTTAATTTGGGGATGGGGTCGACCAAATCAAGAAGCATGGTAACTAAACATGTTTGTTGACGGGTAGAGTACATGTTATCCTAACAGATTGTCAGGCATCATTAATGAACAAATGAATGAGAGAGAAAGAGAGGGACCTGCTCACTGGAAATTACTTGAACTGGTCCTATGTTTACCGAAACGTACTTCCCTTTGGCTGATAATTTATGCTTCACCTTGCCCTGTTCACAAATATACTCAAATTCAGTAACAAATCTGTAAACTGCCATTACTACCAAACAAGAGCCAACCCATTTATCAATAATTATAAATTCACGTCCAGACACTTTCACAACTGAGAATGAAATCATTTTTTTTGAAACAAGGGTAACCACGCCCGTCCCTAGGCCAGACACCGGAGACATCGAAAGAGTACTGTCACAAGGAAGACTCAAACTCGTGACCTTGAGGGGAGCATACCCTCAAAGCCCAAGTCTTCAACCACTGCGCCACCCCTAGGGGACTAGAATGAAATCATTTTTGTCACAACTATATTTTCACCATTCCAAAATCACTTGCACAATACCCTGAATCCTGCGCTTTGTTGCGGATCTTTCAAGGAATCAAGACTATTAATGCATAAACAATACACATATAGCCATTTTAAGAATAATCGAAGTGCGTGTAATCTTACTTGGACACTTATTATTAGATACTATGAGTATCTATCTCAAAACCAATTGATAATGAGAGAAGTATGTTACCTCATCTCAAAAAAAAAAAGAAAAAACGTATGTTACCTATCTTATAAATGCCCCCTCAAATTAATGCCTCTTTTGGGTTCAATAATCTAGAGTCGGCTCTCAATATCATTTTTAGTAGACCGAAAATCCGTTTGGGTTTAATGAGCTATGATAGCATACCATATTAGGATAGTATAGGCATCCATCTCAAAATTAATTGGTGATAAGAGTAGTTCTCCTATCTTGTAAATGCTAAGAAGTCTCCCCACCTTTCTAACGTAAGATCCTGAACACTCATGGATATAAAAACTCAAGTATATAAATAAATGTATAGAAACTACTCAAAACAGAAGAACTATGAATAACAAAATAAACTAATGGTTCAACAAGATTAGTTAAACTAAACCTGATGCGTACAGGATAAAGGTGGCTGGGACGAAGCCATTTTTATAAAGGACAAAATGGAGAAGGTCCACTTAATATTCGCAGGGATCTACCTCTTTTTCTTGATGAAAATTTTCACTTTTGCCAGTGGCATTTGGTAAGAAAATTATGTATCCTCAATCATTTCAATTTCTTTCTTAAAATTCTTCTGTTCTCTTTTTTACCAACGACCTGTTTGACAAAGAAATGTCTCTATGCAATCTAATCCAGCATAACATGATTCTTTAATGAAAACCATAATGGTCTGATCACCAAGATTACGTTAAATCACCAAAAACATAATCTGTAAACTTGAAAGAAAAAAAATCTAATCATGACATATTTTCAATAAAAAGGAATACGTGAAACCTTTACAGATGTTTACAAGACTACAACCAAATGATTGTAGTGGATTTCTCTCTCTCTCTCTCTCTCTCTCACTTGTTACTTAGATTAGCTTTTACATATTACTCGTTCCTGCTATCTTGTCATTTTTTCTCATAATGAAATGAAATACACTATGGAAAATCCCCAAAAAGGTAAATAAAGAACTTGAAATTTGTAAAAAGGAGAAAAAGAGTAGTACGAAAAAGGAGAGTAAAGAGCTTGATAAAGAAGAAACAAAAATTAAAGCATCCTAAAATTCTTCAATTACAATATAATTCTCCTATTCTTTTTCTAGCGAAATCTTCCAAAAGAAACCTCTAAAAGCATTATGCAGTCACACTTCAGCCTTATCTTTGAAAGGATTGGCACACAATCATAGAGAAAAGACAACTGCTACACAAACATTAAACTCCCTCCAAAATCTTTATCCAAATTATTTCCCATGGAAGGCTCCACATAAAAAGATCATTAACAACTTCATTATTTTTTCTACACGCAGCACGTCATCATGAGGCTACTAAAACTAAAGGGTTTCACACATGGGATTCATGAAGAAAGAGTAAAACTTACCCACTTCCAAGTAAGGATCTGATCCGCACTTACCAACATATGTGCGGTCAATAATGTGCCACATAAATGTATAAAATATATTTACAAGAAATGATGACTTGACTAATGTTGCATTACCTGTGTGGCATATGATTATCTTCACATTGTGTTAGTAAGTATAAACTATGTCCTTACTAGTAAGTACGTAAGTTTTGCTCATGAAGAAATTAGGCTTCACAGTCGAATTTTATGTAGCATTTCTATGATAATCACCATAAGGCCACCTTATCCAATGATCTAGAATAGTATGTTGATTTAAATGAGTCACTCTGCCTTGGTGCAAGCTGTTTCAATTCAATTCGTCTGGCTATTTAATTACGCACCTTTTCTTCATCCAAAAGTATAAATGGTATGTGCTCACACTTTAGACTCGGTGTACTTCACTCCAAAGAAGAGAAATTCACTCCTATGACGACTCGTCTTGCAAGATTGATTGAAACCCAAATGGATGTTAAGAGAATTTGATAGCCTTCAATAAATTCTTATACTGTACAGGACAGAAAAATCTAAGATAGATAAGCACCCAAAAATCGAATCTTCAATTAATCACAGCTGAGGAATTGGCCGTAGATATTGCACCCAAAAATCCAAGATCTCCATTTTCGTCAAAGCCACCATCCAACACCTTCACATAAGCCTTCTCAATGTCTTTGCTCTAGTCTAGACCCTTCATTTTGGTCATTTTACCAATTCCCTGCTACCTAGATAATAAGCTTTTGGAATCATTTACTCCAATAGGAACATGGCTCTCTTGCCATAAATATCAATAATTTCCTATCAATAATGTTGCAAGTCATCCCTTCAAGAAATAAGTATTCTTCTGGAATTTTGGCTTGAAAGGAACAAAAAGGTTTTCAACAACAAAGAAAAAAAACTTCAATCCCTTCTTAGACCCCCTCTCTTTTGTGGCCCTTTCTTGGTGTGAAGGTTTATTCTTTTTGTGTGTTAGTAACAGTTCCATGGATAAGAATCATAAAATGAAAGGGGAGGAGAACCAAGCTCCAAGCCTTCCTATAGTCAGAAAAAGAAGCAAGGCCGTTCATGTTGAAGGGAGCATAAGTTTTATTCTAAAAAAGAGCTACAGAATATAACGGTCCAACAGCTCCTAAGGGATTTTTTAAAATTTAAATTTTAATGTTTTTTTGTTGGAAGTCAAAAAATCGTATTGCTTCTTTCAAGGCATAGGAGCTGAAGCAAACTCTCATAAATTGAAGGAACAAGAGCTTTCTAGGCGTAAACTTGTTATTCCTAACAATTGTATAATTAATACGCTTTAACAGAGTTTTTTCTGGTTTTTTTTTAAACTTCACACGACCTTCACATGACCGGTAAATGTGTTTCTTAAAAAGAAAAAAATATATTAAAAAAATTTAATATGTATACTAGCCATCAAAATACTACAATTTGATGACTGAAACTGATCAGAAAGGCTATGTTTATCTGGCCTCTGCAGCCGTGAATAAAATTTCCCGAAAATTCCACACACAATAAGGCAGTAAAGATCGATAGAACATGATATCCATGGAATAAAGTGACTGGTAGACTCTGATTTTCAAGAGGTTATAGGTTCGAATCTTCCATCCCCAATTGTTGCTAAACTAAAAAAACAAAAGAAGTTAAAACTCCGGTTGTAATTGCTCTAAGAAACTAAAATTAATCACCTCAGGAATTGGCTGTTGGATGACAGACTCCACAGCAACAACCATAGATTGCACGAAATCATCTCCCCCAGTTCCAATTGCTGTAAAGCCTCTAACACCCGGGTACGAGTTGACCTGTCCAAGAATTATCCAAAATTCAAGGTGATACCAAAACCAATAATGATTCACCTACAAACCCAACCAACCATGAACAAGCCATTCCATGCATAAATTAGTGCTAATGGAGCAAACTAATCCGCACCTTTTGATCCAAAGCAATCCACTCATTGGTAGAATCATCTGTCACTGTTCCTCCCAGTACCATATTTGTGGTATTCCCAACCCTCCCTTCTGTCTTAGACACCTCTGTACCAACCAAAACAACTCACAATCAATTGTGAAATAGAAACATTAACAAGTAAAAAGCTCAAACACAAAGTGCCAACAAAAGCTGAGCCCGATTAGCATAATGTATGACCTGATAACGATGATAACGGAGATGTTTAAAGTTAGACTCCCCCAAATCCCAAAATTGTTGAATTCAGAGAAGAAGAAAAAAAAATCCCACAAAGTTGTCTGAGTGAAATTATTAATTATTATTATTACTATTTTAGAAATTGGGAAATCAGAGCTTCGCTCCACTATACCCGGGGTAGGCACGACAATTAATGTCACAAGTGAGTTTCGAACTTGAAAACTTGAGGAGGAGCAGACCTTCAAAGTCCAAGCCTTCGACCACCGCGCCACCCTTGGAGACTACTATTATTTCTTTTTAATAACCTAGAATCGGAGTTTCGCCCCTTATATAACCGGATGCACCCATGTCTATTCAAGGCTCAAACCTAGGGGACACCAAAATATCTTCCAATTAAGCTCATTCGTGATTTTCGAACCTTTAAACCTTAGGGGTATGTTTGGGCCCCCGTTTATGTAAACGGCCGGGTTGGTTATAATAACCCAACCGATGTTTGTCCCACCGTTTATGATTAGCTAAACCTGCGTGCCCGTTTATCTAAATCTTACATACATTACTATTTGTTACATAACCAGCCCCTCAAACACCGTATATCATAATCTTTGTTATAATAACTTACCCTTCAAACATCATTTATAATAACTCACCGTTTATCATAACCAAACCGGTGCTCCAAACGCACCATAAGAGTATAACCGGGAGACCCAACCTCTATCAAAGAGTCCACCCCTGGGAGACTAAAGAGTGAAATTGATTACAATTCGAAAGCCTCGATAACCATCACGGAGTGATCTACCAGTCAAAAAGTGTATTTCTTACAAATTTTCTTAACAAACCAAATGTCGTAGGGCTAGACAGTAAGTGAGAACCGTCGATTGGCTAACCATCACAGATACAAAAGGAAAAGAAACAGAATTCATAAGCCTCGATAACAAAAGGGCCAAACAGAAACCTGAAATCGCCTTCAAAACAGCCTCCTGAGGGGGATCCTGGGCGTCCGGATTGTACGACGACGTCGATTGAGCCTCGTCGAGACTGCAATTCAGAACGGTTCGTGTCGGGAAGTGAAATCCTCGAGCCCTACAACTCCGCGCATTGCAGTTCAACCTGCGGGCGGAGGATCGAGAAGTTCCGAGCGACGAAACACGGCGGAGGTGAACGGGAGCCATGGATGACGGCTCCGTCAAGAAAATGGAGGAAGAGCGCAGCACGGCTCTGCTTGCGGCGGCCATTTCTGGTTCTCGAACCTTGAATTGATTTTGCAGTATGCGAAAATCAGAAATAGAGATATTTTTTTCTTTCCACGGCCCTAATGGATAGTGATTATTGTGAAACTTTTGGATTTATATTCGTGGTTATCTGGGTCGGGAAAATGGCGGTAAAATTACTTCTTTTTTTTATATTAATTTTTATACAGGGATTTTTCATGAATAATTGAAAAAAGAAAAACTAACATGTGCCAAAATTGTAGAAAGAAAATCAAATATGTCAAAAACTCATTCAAATCTATTCAAATTCATGGAATTAAATTGATTAAAATAATTAAGTGAAATTAATTGAAAATATAAAAATTAAGATATTTTATTATGTATAAAATAGTTTTAAGAAGTTTCTATAATTAAGATAGGGAGACTAGAATTTATTATCTATAACTAATTTTCATTATTTTTTTTATAACAGTAAGAAGGATATTTTTATTTTTTTTATTATGTGTCGCGGAAAGAGGGACTACAAACTTTACATAGATAGTATAACTACTCTCAAATAAACAAGAGTCAAATACTGATTTTCGTGATCGAACTTGTGACCGTGATATTGAAATTATTAGGGAAAAAGTGAAATAATGCTAATACTCCAAAATACACACACGACAAAGGTGCAAATAAAAAGAAAGATGACATTCTCAAAATAAATAAATAAGAAGAAGATGATGAATATTTCTAAATGATCACAAGCTCAGAAATTTAAGACCTCTTTTTTTTTTTTTAGATTAAATTTAAGACCTCTTAACTTAAGGGGAAAAAAAATAGACTCCAACTTGGACGAATATTTTGAAGAGAGAAATCCAAGAATAGTTTCGATAGAGAATATAATGAAGAAGTAGCGAGTAACATCACGTATGATTAGTAATAAAAAAGTTATGGATGGACTCGAAACCTCAATCCTCAATCCTCAAGGAGATGAATTCTAGAAAATCCTTTGATTTTGCTTCAACCCGAATTCCACAAGAATGCTCTTTATTTGTGTGACATCTAACTCAAACCTTTATAGTTATAATTTTATAAGAGAAATATTTCCCTACACATGAATGTGTAGGGACACTCTACTTATATACATATGAACCATTTGGTGTTACATAATTTTTTTCCTTTGATGTTCCAAAGGGTGGCACATAAGTACATGAGTAGAATTCTTCTATATATCCATGTGCTAACTTCATAATTGATGATTTCAAAATAAATATCGCTATGATATTCTCAGATGATATATTGTCTGACCTTACAACATTTAAATATTAAGAAATTTTGTAAAAAACTAATTTCTAAATAAATACACAATAGTTTAAACTTATAACTTCTTAGATTTTAAGACTTTCTTTTCCCATTAAATCCCTCTATGTTGGTTAATATTTGGTTAATATTAAAAAGAAAGAAGAAAAAAAGATACATCCTTTTAAAAGAGATTTTACCATTTGATTTTTCTTTTTTAATATTTGTTTTCTAAAACAAATATATCAATAGATATATCCCTATCTTGGAAGAAAAAAAAACATGCCAAGCCTGTTTTCACATAAAGAAACAATGCAATCCCCTCAAAGAAACTAACCTTTTGAGTCCATCGCTAGTCAAAAACTCGTACAACAAATTAGCAATTCAACCATCTCATCGAGGGCTCGCCATCGAGATTGCATCTTGAGAAGTGTTTAACACGAAAAGTCAATCCAGTAAAAAGCATCTAACCTTCCTTATAAGTGAAAATCAGAAAATAAAATAGAACAATTGACATACCATATCATTTTTGCATGATTCACCACATAACTATGTTATAGAAACAGTAGTTGAATAAAAAGAGCATAAAAGATTAAGAGTTTGATGTGACAACAAGAATATATTAACAATACCTGAACCAACAGCACACTATTGTGAATTACATCATATATCAACTGAATATGACAATGGAAGAAGCAAAGTAAAAATTCCAATAAACAGAGAGACTACCTATACAAATCACACAACCACTGGCTCACTCAAAAACAAACCTGATAGAAGGTGGTTAGCCAACAAGTCAACTATTCTTCCTTTTAACATTTTCATTCTCCCCTTCTTTGCTGATCTCTAAATAGAGGGATGACAGTCCTAAGTCAGATGCAATACCGATTACCTTCTCATGCAGCGTCGTCTTTCCAAGTCTTTGCTCTTGCTGTATGCCACACGACAACAATTCTAACGAACATAGGGTCATCAGCATGCGGGTTACACTACTATGATCAATCATGAGGAAGAAAATAGAATATAGAGTAAAAAAGAACAAAGATCATAAACTATGTGGAAATTCGTGGTTGAACAAATGAAGATTTGGTTTCATGTCATTGAGTGCTGCGATTCAATCCGCCTCGTCCAATGCTTCTGGAAAATATGAAAGATGTTAGTCAACTTATCAAGACATGTCCAGAATGGGGTATGACACAAAATGTATCGTAAGAAAACAATCGAGTCTAATACAAAAAAACTTCAAAACGTCGCAAATAATGAACTTCAGGGCAGTAGAGCACGGTTATCATATCACAGATCAACAGATGATAATAAGTTTCACAAGTAATGTCATCACATAGTAACGAGATTATAAAGTCGACACGCGTTCTTGAAATAGCTTGTTCTAGGTAGCCAAAGCTCCAACAGACAACTCAATTAACATTACCTGGCTTGTAGCTCAGGGGAAATTCTCATAACTACTGTGCGAACTAAAGAAGAAAGAAAATCCTCCTAGTAAATTAGGCAAAGGAACCTACTGTTTCCTATTTATGCATAAGACCTTACTCATTTTTTTCCTTTTATAATCGAGGAATCAAACTACGCTTCACTCATATCTAACAGTACCAGCGCCGGTCACAAGGCCCAAACTTGAAAGACAAGAGATTTTACAATTAAGTTAACTTGTGAGTTTCAAACTTGAAACCTCCAAAAAAATATATTTTAGAGATCTAAAGCCTCTACTAACAAAACCACCTTTTTACCCTTTTTGGGAAAAGGTTCTGGAAATTTTTAATTAATTCCCTGCTGGTTGGGGCCCAAGTTGGCAAATGATTTCTTAAATGAAATGGCAAAGGGCTCCACCTGTCGTGTTAAGAATAGACAGGATCTTTTGGACAAACTTAGTAATCACATCTAATCAGAGATCTAGAAGTGATGAAATAGGAGAATTTCAACAGTAAATTATGACTGGCGGTGCCAGAAATCTAGTGTTGAGTTCATTATTTAGTTTTAGATTATTGTTATTATTCATTTTCATACTTTTGGCTGATGGAGATTTCAAACTCCAAACGACACGGTTTGGATTCTCTTTCTCTTGTGGTCACTTTTAGTTAGCACAATGGTCTGTGCATCATCAGAAAAATAAAAAGTCTAACAAACAGTCTACATTCCCCAATCTCGAACCTTGATAAGAGCATCATATGCGTCCATATTTACGTTTTCCAGGACATGAAGGAAAAAAGAACCTTACAGAGAGAAAAAAGACATCACAAATGGAGTTTTTTAATAAAAAAAACTATTTTCTTTATCAATTCAGTTTCAATATCTCGAGCATTGCCTTTCGAACATTAACTGTTCCCAACATTTAATCCCAATAAATACATCATATTACTTGAAGACACTGATTAAGTATAATGATATTACATAAATTAGAGAGCATATCATAATAAGCTCTCTTTTCATTACAAAGATTAGCATTTTCCAAAAAAGAAAAAAAAAAGAATCCTATCACAGATATGCAATCATAGTACACAGCACTAGTTTTCTGGCAATAACAGCGTGTTGAGTTCATTTACTAGTTTTATACATGACAGAAACCTGAATTAATACCTTCCAGGGAGTAGTTGTGCTGCGCTAACAGGCACCTTGGCGGTGCTACCACCAAATCGCCTTGCCCTGTTCTCCTGATCTTTCTCTACACGCATAGCTGCTACCTCCTTCTCCATCACAGCTACTTCCCTTCTCATCTTCTTTGCCTCAACCTCCATTGCTTTGGTCAGTGTCTCTACCTTCTTTGCTAACATCTGAAATACCGAGCACCGACACCAGAATAGAAGTTAATCATCTACCAAACTCATAGATGAAGAATAAAATACATAATCTATTGATTAATATAGTTACATTTACCCCAACCCATCAATTTAATCTTTTGAATTGATTGAAGATTCAACATGGCATTAGAGTAGGAGGTCACGTATTCAACCCACTGTTGAGTTGTTTCTTCCCTAATTAATATTGATTTCCACTAGCTGGACACTTTAAAATTTTCCTATCTCGTCAACTTAGCTCTGAGTCGACTAGTGATTTAAACTTAAGCAAACGCAGAACACCAACCTCAATGGCATCATCCTTGTCTTTAAGGCTCTGGTCTTTCTCATGACCAGCTTTTCTCAATGCTATAACCTCCTTTTGAAGTAAATCATACAACATGCCTGGAACACTGTCTTCACTCTCAAGTGTTGGAGACTCATTTCCCTTTTCATCAGGATCACTTTTCCAATCATTATTTACTTCACTCTCCTTGCTTGCATCGCACGGCCGATTGAATGAATAACTGGGTAGAAGTCTATTTAATGACACCTTTCCTCGGTCCAATGACCTCGTGCCTCCATCAAATGATTTTGACGTGCCTTTCGCATGTTTCAGCACTGTGCTACTGCTCGAGGACAAAGATCTAAACTGAGAACCTGGTGTCTTTTTGGATAAAAATCCATTGGAAGTTATTTTTGAAATGTTATCAACTCCACCCAGAGACTGCCTACGAGAGGGGCCATTGCTTAAGCTTCTCCCCTCAGGAGTACTTCGATTGTTACTACCAGATGACCCTCTCAAACTCTCTTCAAGCACTCGAAGTCGCAGTTGATACTTCTCCTGAAAACATTAGCAGGGTGGTTTTTAGTTTCTAGAAACCGTGAACCGTGTTCAGTGAATTACAATAATCGAGATTACTTTCAATAGTGCTTCAGACTTTGCAGCTCGCTCAGATATAGCAAGTTTATCACGAAGTTGTTGCATATCTCCCTGAAAATAGAAGTAATAGCACAACATGTAAGCAATAAATAGTCAAGTCTATAGCAAAATAGAGTTAAAAAGAGTCATGAAACTCAATGTACCTGCAAAAATCTTCGTTCTTCAAGCCATTGTTTTACTGGCATAACCTTGTCATTAGAATCTTTCCATTCATTGGCTACTACTACAGCCACTCTGTTGGCTGTTACCTTAGCCCGAGCCAGCTCTCGGTCGAGAGTTTTCCTTTCCTCCTGAAGAATACAGAAATAAACCTCAACTATTTTTTGGTAATGCACTCCAGGATTCAAAATTAGCACATGCCAAATAAAAGATACTTCTAATTCAAATATTTTGGCACATTACATTCATCTCCTGAAATTTGCGCTGATAATCCCTCACAGCATTAGCTGCTGCACCACCAGCAAGAACAGCCTCCTCGAGCTCCCTTACAGTTTGCGTTAACTTCTCAACCTCTGCAACTTTCTGTCTGTGCATCTTGTCCAAGATTTTATTTTCTTCCTAAAACACACCAGTAAACCTATAACTTTCTCCTCATTTTTTTTAGATCAACAACAATTGGGGGTGGGAAATTCAATCATAACCATACATTTCAGCTATTGCTTTTCTTGGCTAAATTTCTCCTCATTATAATGCTAAAAAATGATGATGGATGAAATGGCTGGCAGGCTCAGATGATAAGCATCATGCATTGGAAGTATTACCTGACAAATCTCTATCTGTTTCATTAACTCCTGATTTTTGTTTTGTAAATCATCCACCATAGAGGCCTTGGCCAGGGCACTTTGAACAGTCCTCTCAGCATCAATCAAAGCTGCTTCCTTTGATTTGGTTAGACGATCCAGTGCTTTATTGTCATCTTGAAGTTTAGCAATCTTGAAATCAACCAAAACAACAAATATAACCCATGTAATTTTATTTTCACTCAGCATATACGTATTACTAATTATTGTGACATATTTAATGAATGGTACCTCCTGTCGTGCAAGCTTGAGCTCAGCCTCCAAAGGTGCAAGAATGGCTTCGATCGGAGGCATGTCATCATCCTTTTGAGCAGCATGTACCCTCCTAAGAGTAGCTTCAGCAGCAAATTGAGCTGCCATAGAAGCTTTCTTCTCATCATTGATTTTCTTAATTTCAAGGTTCTGCAAGATGTTACATAATAAATTATTATAAATAATCTCAACAAAATGGGGTAAAGAAGGTTTTAAAAAAGGGTCAGTGAATACCTTGCTTTCAAGAAGAGATTCTGTCAACTTTAATTTCTCCCCAGCCTTTGATAGTTCTTCCGTCAGCTATATTTCAATTAGAAACCAAATCAATCATCTCTACATGATAAATTTCCAAAGAAAAATACACACATACGGGGTCCAAATTAAGCGACTCGGACATCATAAATGTTGCTCAAGGAATAGATGAGGAAGAGGAAAACGAAAACCAGTAAAGCCTATCTGAACAAAGCCATGTAGAATCTATAACTCTTTTGTGAAATTTAGAAGCAGACTGAAGACTCTTGTGAAGAAGGATAAACTGGAGTACTAAAAGTTCTAAGATCATAGGAGACCCCCATATCATACTTACAATCTATAGCCAAATCCAAGATGCTGACTAACATATAAAAAAGTAGCATTAGCACCACAGTTTACAGGAAAACTCTTAGTTTCACAATCACCAATATTGGTAAGATTTATGCCAATTTCAACCACCACAAAAATGAACAGGGCCTAAGATTTATGCCAATTTCACCATTCACCAATATTAATAAAAAGGAAAGTACGAGCGTGAATGGAAACAGCCAATCTTCATGCTATACTCGAATTAGCCAAATACAAGGAGTCAAAAAGTATGTTTTTATGGAAAAGAATGAATAGAACTCATGAGAAGCATTGTATAATTAAGGGAAGATTTAGAAAATCCGAAGTATATTTCTAGAGTGCTTGGTACTAGAAACTTGGTATATAAAAGGATATACATCTTCCCCACTTAAGCTAGATGAAGTACCATTCCATATAAAAAAATTGGTAACTACCCACCAATAATTTCCAAGGGAATGCACACAAAATAGAAATAAGAACAATTAGGGGATTTCGATTGGGAAATTTAAATCTGAACTATACAAAGTGCAAGCCTAACTACTTGTAGAAAAATACTCCATCTCCAACTATAAAGGGGTGTTAAGTTTCACAACCAAAGTAAAAGTGGGTCGAGCCGAGCAATAATTGTCGTATATCCTATCAACCTAGAAGTCGTATGTTCGAATCTCCAACACTAAATATTACAAGAATAAGGTTTCAGTTTCACAATCAAATCCATCCTAACTCACACTGAAGAAGAAAATTCCAAGCAATTTCTTCAGTCCCTTAATACTAATCAAGAAGAATCCACAAAAACAACAGCATTAAAAATATTAACCTCTTCAACAGCCTTCTCTCTAAGCCGCTCGGACAACTTCAAGGCCTTGATCTTCGCCTGAGCTTCTCCAAGCTCTCTATCCTTATCTGCAAACAAACAAACAAACAAACAAAAAACACAAATCAAACACAAACAATTCTCAAAACGAGCAAAATCCCTAATACAAAAAACACCAGATCGAACCACATTTCCCACCTCGCACTTCATTCTCAAGGCGATTGAGCTCCACCTTGACCGGATCCGAGCCGTGCAACAGGTTCAAGAACTCGTCGGCGTCCATACTCGGCCGCCGCGACGTCCGCCGTCTCGACGAGCTTTTCCCCTCCTTGAAAGATCCCGACACCGTCAGCTGCGTCAGTGCCGGAACCGGCGTCATCGAATCCACCGCCGGCCGTCCATTACTGTCCACCTCCGGCAAAAACCCACCACCGTCCCCAGAAATCTCCGCCATAACCCCCGATCTGTGACTCCCTTCACATTCAAATCCAAGTCCAACCCAGGATCCAGAATCCAAATCTCAGAAACGGTACGTTACATTCACCAAAAACCCAATAGAAAAAAAAAAAAAAGAAGTGAAAAATACGGAGAGAAACAGAGCAATACAAAAGCCCTGCAGGTGTAGAAATACAGAGGCAAATCAAATGAGGAATTGGGTTCGTTAAAAGGAAAGAGCTGAAACTCTGTCTCTTTCTCTCTCTAAGAAGGGTACATTGGGGGCTCTGGTTTTTTTCTCTGAGTACTTTCTCTCTCTAGGAATTTGGGGGAAGGTGTCAGTAAGTGTGGGGGAAGTCTGTTAGAGAGAGAAAGAGACAGGTAGAAAGAGAATGAGAGATGGATTAATATTGTTGTTATTTCAAAGTACTATTTTGTCCCTAATTTTAATTTTTAACTTTGATTTTGATACTTAAAACTTTGTTATTTATTCTTTTTAGTTTCTAAATTTTTAAATTTTAAATTTTAATTTTGGACACTTATTTGATAATTATTTCATTTTTTTAATTTTTATTTTAAAAATATAAATAATATAAGGTTGATAACTTATTTTAATTTTATGTTTTTAAAGATTAAACACTAAAAAATATTTTTTGTTTTTAAACTTTACATTTTGTTTTGATTTTTTTATGATTTTTCATACTTATTTTAAAAAATGAAAACAAAAACCTGTTTTTAAAAACTATTTTTTTATTTTTAATATTTTAAAATTTTTTAAAACAATAACTAAAATTGGTTATCAAATAAATTTATTTTGAAAAAAACTAAAAACTTAAAATAAAATAGTTATATTTCTATTTCACTTTCATAACTTTTTAAAAACATAACTTAAAATCAGTGTTTAGAAAAAAAAAATGTTTACTTTTCTTTTAAAAAATTACACCTTTCTCTTACATAGAAATATGTTTACATTTTGTTTGTATTAAAATTATTAAATTAATTTTAATTAATATCAACTTCAAATTTAATAAAAGGATTATTTTTAAGTTTTTTAAATATAAAATTAAAATTAAACTTTTGAAAATTCATAAATTAAAACATAATAAATTTCATATTTCGATAATTAAAATTATACTTTTGAAAATTCATAAACGTGTTACAAATCTCAAACTTGAAGAGCCAAAATTATATTTTATCCAACATTATTATTTTATTGTCTATACTATATGTTTAAAAAAAAAATTAATTAGAAAAACAAATATATAAATGTGGCATTTGAAATTAGTGGTCGAATGAAAGTAAAAAAAATTATTTGGTGTTTGAATGAGTGCAGGTACGAAATTTTTATTTGAATTAAAGTGTTTGTAGAAATTATATGCATGAAGCCTTGTTGTAATAAGTTTGCTTTGTAGGAAGAGTGGTAGCAAAATCTTGTTGCAATAAGAATTCTGTTGGACAAAGAGTTATAAATAAATTAAAATATGTATATCTTCGAATAAGGGTTGTTTGGAGTAGAGATGTCCACTTTCTCATGGGGCCGAGGCCCCGTGGGGACCCGCCTCTATAGGGCCGGGGAATCCCCGAATAGGCCATGAATGAGGGAATGACTGGGGATGAAAAAAAATTTGCAAGCTAAATGAGGATGGTGACGGAGAATGTATTCCCGATCCCCGTTTCCCGTTCCCACCCCGTTCATATTTTATATATGTATTTTTTAAATTTTATAAATACAGTAATATATATATATATATAAAGTAGTAAAAACACTTATTTATATTAGTATTTTCATTACCTAATTAATTATTTAATTAAAAATTAATAAGCTTTTTTTTTAATATTGACAAAATTATCTAAAATTTAGTGAATTGAGTTAACAATAGAGAAAGTTTGTAAAAAGTAAAGAAAATAAAAAGAGTTAAATGAAAAATAATTCTCTGTGGGGAACCCGATCCCCGTAATTTACCCGTGGTGAATCCCCGCCTCGTTCCCCGCAAATGTTTATGATAAATTTCGTGGGGATGAAGATTGAAATGAGTAGAGGGGATGGGGACGGTAAAGCCACCCTCGTTCCCGTCGCGCCCCGTGGACATCTCTAGTTTGAAGAAAGTTGGAATATAAGGTTAGAATAATTTTTACTACCTTAAATAAAGATATTGGATTTTACCTCCTTTTTTGTCATCACTTCACGATGATTAATTTATTTGAATTAATGTAGTTATATGAAGCTACATTATTCCTTTATTAAAGAACTAGCAAATATACTAGAAGACATGATTATTACTGTCAAATGATATGATAGTCAAATATTTATTTTTAAGATTGAATTTGTGATTGTAGAATTCAAATGAATTACCATCTATTGAATAACCATGTGTCATCAATTCATTCGAGACCCCAATTATTTTTTAATTAAAAGAAAATAAATAGGATTCAAAGGAGATTTAAACCTAATATATGGATATAAATACATGTTAAAATGAGGTTTATACAATTGGGGGATATTTGTGTTTAGTATTTTGGAAATAATGCCTATATATATATTGGAAATAATGGGTTTGTTAAGGTGCGGCGGGTGCGGAAGAGGAGCAATGCAGATGCCAGCTGGACCAACGAAGCGCGTGGGGGAAACGCGACTACGCTTTGGATCTTTCACGTTCCTTCCACCTGGCCTTCTTTCCCAATTTTCTGATCAATTATTTTTGTTTTTATCTAATTATGCTTTTGGAAAAAAATTATGACTAAATTAATTTTTTTAATCTAAATTAACAACCATTGAAAGTGGAGGGGGTGTTTGTTTGACATATTTAGGTAGGAGTTAGCATTAGGAGTTATCAATTCCTCTACGAAAATTTACATCCAAATGATTTTTTATTAACTCCTCCTTATTTTTACTTTTAAAAATAACTTTTATTTCTAAACATTCATTTTTAATCATTCATTTATAACTACTCAATCATTTCTAACCACTTATTTTTAATCATTCATTTCAAATCAATCAAAATAACCCATTTTTAACCATTCATTTTTAATCATTTATTTTTTAACTACTAAAAATAACTACTCATTTTTAACTCTACATCTAAACAAGGTTTTGACTCTAACTCCTCTATACAAAAACTACATCCAAATAAGTTTGTGACACAATTCTCAATTTTTAGCTACTCAATATAACTCATTAACCCAAAAACTACCTAAACATATCTAAGCCCCGAGAAGTCTATATTCCATAACCATTTCGTTTTCCTATATATGTTTGTAGTTTTTCTAATTGGTTCTTTATTTTCTTCTTTAAAAAATAAAAAAAATTATATATATTTGATACTTAATTGTTTGCATTTGGTAAATAATTTATTTTGGTTTTTTACAATTATAAAACTACAATTTGTAGTCTTATTGAAAAAAATTGTATGGTTAAATTGATATGTGAGATTACAACAATTAAGGGGTGGGGGAGATTCGAACTAGGCTTATAAAACTATGCTCTATTGGCATATTGATCTAGACTTAACAAAATTAGTTCGACACTTTTCCAAAAAAAAAAAAAAAAGCTCGGCAATTTATAAATAAAAAACGAGAATAAGTATTAAAAAATATATAATGGCGTAAGGTAGGGGTGTTCAAACAACCCGAAACCCGAACCAACCCAACCCAAATTGACGGGTTGGGTTGGGTTAAATAAATTTTTGGGTTGGGTTGAGTTGAAAATCAAGAAATATTCATGGGTTGGGTTGGGTTAAGGGTTGACTTAATTAACCAAACCCAACCCGACCAACCCGAAATTATTATTTAGTTTTAAAATATATGTTTTTATACTATAACATAATTATACATGTGTATATATATTTTTTATTTAATTACTATTGTTAGACTTTTTATTTTCCATAATCTTTAGTATTTTTTCAAAACTTTATAATTTATATATCATGATAAATATATAGTCAAATTATGTAAAACATATTTGTTGGTTTTAATTATGTATTTGTTCTATAGAAGTCGATTTATGTCATCTATTTTTGTTGTTTTAATTATCTATTTGTTTTATGTTTTATAATTAGAATCTTCTATATGAACCATGATTGTATATTTATATTCATTTCATTACCTTTATTGAAGATTATATTTTGTTTTATATATAATGTATGACTAATTTGATAAAAGATATTCATAATTATAATTTATTATTGAACTTGATGACCCAACCCAACCCAATCTAAAAATATAAAGGTTGGGTTGGGTTGAAAAAATGATCAACCCGAAAATTTAGGTTGGATAGAAAACCTCTCTAACCCAATCCAACCCATGTTCACTCGCGTAAGCCAGACATGACTAGTATTTTAAATTTGAGATTTAGTGAAACTTACTAAAAAAACTCCTACAAAATATTAATCTTTTTTATTATTTATTCTTTGTTTTCCCATGCTTTTTAAAAACAAAAAACTATTTTTAAAAGCTACATTTTTTTCGTTTTTAAAATTTCTCTATAATTTAAAAAACCCAAAATTCAATTGGTTTTCAAACAAAATTTTTAAAAATAAAAAATAAAATTATTACTAAATGAAACTTAAATCGAGAACTCATAATTTGTTTTTTTTTGTTGAGTACATAATTTGTTAATCTTTAAATATACTTATATCATTATTTAAAAAATAAGTTTATATCATCCGGTTTTTTTTTTGTTTTTTTGCCAATAATAATTTTTTATTACTGTTTGAAGTCAATGAAATTGAAAGAATAAGATTAAGCTCTTTACAATACATCAAAAAGTACCAACAGAGTAAATTGACAGTTTTTACAAAATTATATCACACAGTTACACGTGTCAAATTATTAGTTCTAAAGTCTTAGCTCATAATGTTTAGAAAAGCAATTTTAATGATCATATTGGATTGCCAACTAATATTGTCTCATAGATTTTGAACATTATATAACAAAGTGTTTGGTAGTTGATACTTGGAATTGAGGCCAATGTACTTTTTTTTCTTTATGTATCTATACTGAAAAAGACACTTCAGCATAAATTCACTGTCATTTTTTTTATTTGATTATTTTTTCCTATTTACAAAATATTTCATTTAAAATAATATTTGTCTCATTTGTTCCCTTTTCCTTGATCATTTCGAGAAAGGAGGCTTTACTAATAAGATAAATTTAGTCACATTTTGATACAATGATAAATTTGTAAGAAGCATGACTCTGGTATCTTATATAGTGATAAATTTGGAGAGACTCTGACAAGACCAATAAAGAATAAAGTTTTTGGTTTTCTATTAACTTTATTAAATATGTATAGTACATGAGATATCAATTCCAAGTTCAACTAATATATCCTAAATAATATTGAATAAAATATACTAATAAATCATAGAAGATATTTAATAATATCAAATGCTAAATCTAATAAATCATACAGAATATTTTTTACCTATATTTATTCCTAATAGTATATTCGATTTGACGAAGAAATCATCAGCAGATGTAGTATTGGTGTTCGAAGTGAAATGACTTGTATTTAATTAGTCAATCAGATATACATATCTATAATCTCATCGTCGAATGGAATATACACCAAACAAAATATTGACTTTATTGTTCACATGAATATGTGGATGTTGCAAATCATTAAACTGTCGTCGATCACGCTACCAGATATAATATTTGGTTAATAAGATTGGTTATTACACCATACGAATCACATGAATTTCACGAATGATTAAACTGTCGTTGATTACTTGCTGAATATAATATACCAAGCATTAATACACCACAAGAATCACACAAATCTTTCGAATCCTCAAACTTGATATTATATACAATCTAATAATTAAGAGGTTAAAATAGTCTAACCCATATTTTACATTTTCTCACAAAGCAAGACAAAATGAATGCCAACACCAAGTTTGGAGTTCAACACATCAAATTACATGTGAATTTTAAAGTTAAAAAAATTGGCAGAGTTGCAATTTTGGTCTAAGAGTTTGAAGCTATGTTGGAAAAGAAAATGGTTGCCTTAGCATTATATATAAAATGTGGTAGAGATGGGGACATAAGTCCTTTTTGTTTGTTTTTCTTTTATTAACCCCTAATTTTGTCATTTTGAAAGAAAGACACTAAATTTGAAACTAAATTGTCACTTGCATAAATAGTATCTATTTTTGGGACTTCTTATATTTTTCATCTAAAATTTATTTATTTTAGTTTAATAATAATTGGGAAAAAAATATTGTAAAAAAAAAAAAAGTTTGAAACTTATGACTCTTTCGTCAATGATTATACACTTTATAATTTACACCAAAAATTAAAAAAATTAAATTGTCATTAAAAAAAGCTCAAAGAATATAAATGTGTCTATATAATTAATTGAGGATTAGTAGCGTAGTTGATTATCTTATATAGTGTTAATCTATTTTAACTCAATTTCTTGTGCCCTCTATTTTTTATTTTAGAGTATTAAATCAGGTAAGTTAGACAATAGTCTACTAAATATTTGAGAGAAGGCCTAATGATCTGGTTAAGGCTAAAAGAATCTGTATCAACAAACAATAAATTTGAAAATCTAATTGTGAGCCAAATCTCTACCAATTGCACTCAATTTGCATTATGTGCTTTGCAAAATTTAGTAGGCTTAGAAATACCAATTATTGATGTGTTTAAACTTATAGGGAATGGGCCTAAATTTTATCTTGACCCATTAGGCCATGTTTGGTTTATGAGATGAAAAATGTTGGTTTGGAATCCTAATTCTAAACTAATGTTTGGTTTCTTATTTTGTTTCGAGGTTTTAAAATTTTGATTCCAAACCATTTCAAACCTTATGTATTTTATGATTTTGTAAATTTATGGATTCCACCTTATTTTATGCTTATTTTTTTATTCTCTCCTTCCTTTTTCACATATTTTATTTATTTGATAAAATTATTTAGTTATTAATAATAATATTATTATTTATTATTGATATTGATATCAAACTATTTTTCAATTTTACAAGTATTATTACTTTTAAAGAAACCAGTAAAAAATTCTTTGAAAAAATGGAGAATAAAAGTTTTTTCTTTGAATTTGTTTATATAATAATAATTATTATAAATTATGAATAATTAAATAGATATACAAATAAATAATTTAAAAAATTAATAATAAAATAAAATTAAAATTCATAAATTATCAATTTATATTATTTATAATATTTTATTAAGATTACATTGTGAAATTTCAATACAACAAACCAAACAAAATTTTTTATTATGTAATTTCAATGCAGCAAACCAAACATTGTAATCATTGATTCCGAGAAATGTGATTATGGCACTTGGATTTCGGAAAATCTGAATTCCAATCCATAAACCAAACAAGGTCCATTAAAACTATGATAGTAACAATATTATTATTTTTTTAAAAAATAAATTAAAATTCAGCAACTCAAAATGAGAACACGTGACTTATTAGTTGGGCTATTATCATACAAATTAAGCTGAAATCATGATAACAAACCTGTCAACAAAGTTTAAAAAGGCACATAAAAAAACAAGAAGTAAAAAGGTTCTAATAACGCTATAAGTTTGGTTTTAAAAAAAGGGACTTTTGCATGTATATTACAAAATTGATAAAATATTACATGAATAGCATAATAATGAAAATATTTGCACATATAACAAAAATTGTAAATTGATAGACTTCATATTGATAGATTCTATCGTTAAAGGGTGATAGAATCAATTACTAATAAATAAAGTAAATTGATAGACTTCCATCAGATTCTATCAAGAGTCTATCAATAAGAGCAGATAGAATCAATGACCGATAAAATTGATAGACTTCTATCACCAGAAAATGATAGATTCTACCAAAATCTTCTATAAAAAAGGTAAATAATTTTTTTTTTATAAAAATGGCAGAATTTGCTATAAAAGAATTATTTTTAAAATGTGCTATAATTGTAACATGTGGTAAAAAAGTTGTTATACACCGCAAATTCCCTTAAAAAAAATAACACTATAATTTCAATTTCGCTTCCTCCAATATCATTATATACAAAAAAAAAATATATAAAAAATATTATTTGCCACTATGCAATTTGAATATAACCCATTATCATATAAACGAGATCGATTAATATAGATTATCATAATTTATAACTGGTGGTTGAATTCAAAAATTAAAGATAAAACAAGTAAAAAGAAGAAATATATAAAATTATATAACAGAGTTTGAACAAAATAATCTAAAAAATAAATTTTAATAGATTTTAAAAATATATTATTTTAATAAAAAAAAATTCTTCTACAAATAATCTTTAAGTGATGTTTGAAGATTTTTTTAACAAAATAACAAATTCATTTTTTTTATAAAGTTAGTTCTACTAATATATAAAGCCAATTGAAATTTAAATTTAGAATGTTGCTTAATTTTTTTTATTAAAGGATATCCTATATATTCTTATTTTATTTTTAACAAAAGAAAAAAAAAACAAAACTTAAATAACATCATGTACAAACTGTTACAAATTTAAAACTTTACCTATTTGTTACTAAAAGAATGGATCTTAATGCTACATAGCTTCCAGTGTACACATGCTAGCATGTTCAATAATATAAAAGACAATTATTATTTTACATCTCAAAAAACAATTATTTTAATAAAAAAGGCCCAAAGATAATTCCTCATATTTTAATATTTTGAAATTTGCTAGCGTTTTCCTCTATTTTTCTAGTATAATACCAAAGAATGTTTTTATTAATCCAATCAAAATTTGAAAATTAAAAATGAACTTTTTTCAAACATGTTTTTATTTTCAAAATTCAACTAAAATGCCAAAAATATATTTTAAATTAAAAAGGGAAAAATATAAGTAGGACAATATTGTTCCTATCCTCAAAAGATTCCACGAAAAAAAAAACAAAAAAAAAGTCCAACGTACTGCAGAGAAGTCAAATTATTTCTCTATGACCTATTTTGATTATAAAAACTTTGTTTAAATTAGGACTACAAAATTAGGAATGGCCCTTATTATATATTTTTTTTCGGATTTTCTTTGTTAACATAAGATAAAATGAAACATTTTGTACAATTTAAGTAAAAGAAGTTAAATTTAAAAGATAAAAATAAAATAGTTTTAAAATTAATATATATATATATATATTTTAATACCACCACATTTTGGATTTGATCATGGTTACCATATTATACATGATATTATTGATGTGCTCTTTTTATTTTTGGCAAAAATAAAATAGTTAATAATTTTTAAAAATTATTCTCAAATCTATAGAAGAAATGGCACAAAAAAAACAAATTTGAAAGTGAAGGGATAATGGGATGTTTCCCAAACAAACCACCTCTATGTCACACCAAGTGATGGGGACATTATAACTTAAAAAGGGAATAGCCAATCTTAGTGTAATATGTTTGATAAATATTCCCCAATTTAATTTTTTTTTTTAAATGATTGATAAATATATATCTCTCATGTTTAAGTTTAAAGTTTAATTTTCCGTGTGGGACTCAATTAATTTTTATTTTATATACCTCTTATAAATATAGAATGAATATTATTTTCAAACATGTGTGTCCAGTATTGATAATTATTTGATTTTTTATTTTTAAAATTTAAAACTATTTTTACTCAAATTTCATACAATTTGTTCCTCTTTCTTCCAATATATTCATCTATCTTTAAAGAAAGTATGTAGATGCTAACTAATTTTAAAAAATAAAAACAAGTTTTTGGATACTATTTTTTTATTTTTAAATTTTGGTTTTTGAAACAAGACTAACCACAACAGTCTAGCCGTCCTTAAGCAAAGGAGAACACTACACTAGAGATAGACGTGGTTACTCTTATTTTCAAATTTTGATTTGATTTTTACAAATATAAGTAAGATGTAGATTTTTAAATTAAAAGATATATAATTAAATAATTATTGTAAACTTAAATTTCAAAAACCAAAAATAAAAAATCAACAAACATTTCTCAGTAATTTCAATTATGTTTTGTAAGCTATAGACTTGCCTTTTCCCACCTTTTGATATGGTACGTACAAAAATGAGTTTAGAGTCTTGAAAGATAACTATATATTTGATTTTTTCTACATCAACTGTATAAATAATATTGTGTCAAAAAAAAAAAACTGTATAAATAATATAACTCTCATGTATGATTTTTTCCAACTTCGTTATTTATCTTGTGCCAATTTTTTTAAAAAAAGAAAAAAGAAAAAAAAATTCGGCCTAGGTTTTATAAATAAGAAAATAATTCAAATATTAATATAAAATCATTAGACAGTATCAACATCACATCTATGATTAATTGTAAATCACATCTATGATTAATTGTAAAGTATTAGGAAATTTCGCGTAGGGTTATGGACACTTTGTTTCGGTACAAGAAAATTTGGAAATTCATATCAAAACCAATTGATAACGAGAAAAATAACTTATCTATCTTATGAATTGTTAGGAGATTTTTTTACTTTTCAATGTAGTATATCCTCAACAAAATATAGAGAAATTGATCAACAAGTTATGGTGGTATATTTTATAACTTAGGCTCAGTTTGGATAGCCATTTAGTTTTTTATTTTTGATTTTTTGAGATTTAAGCCTATTTTTAGACAAATTTTCTACAATGTGTTCCACCCATTTTTCCTTAAAATAGTATGTAAATACTAACCAATTTTCAAAAACAAAAACAAATCTTTGGAAGTTACTTTTTTTGTTTCTAAATTTTGGTTTGGTTTCTATATAGGTGAGAGGTAGTTATGCAAATAAGAAAAAACATACGGTAAGATATTTATCATAGACTTAAATTTTAAAAACTAAAAACTAAATGGTTATCAAACGACACCTTAATAATCATACGATTACGAATTCGAATCTCTTACTATCATTCAATTTTTTTAAAAAAACCAAGATAAATGGAGAGAAAGATATATTTAGATCTCAAAATTGAGTCTTTTAACTTCGAGTTTTTTTTTCTTTTTATTTTAGTCCTTGAACTTAAAAAATAATAACTTCATTTTAGTTTTTAAATCTTTGAGTTTTGTTTAATTTCCCTGCCCTAATTTAAAAAAAAAAAAAAAAAAAAAAAAAAAAAACTTTAAATGTATCCTTATGTAATTTCTTTTTATTTATTTTTCTTTAAAAAATTACCATATCCCTTTATAATGTTTAGAAATATGTTTACTTTTTGTTTCTCATTTTATTATAGAGAATATTTTAAAGTTTTTTTTTGTAAAGTATGAAGAATAAAATTAGATTTTCAAAAGTGAAAAACCAAAATAGAGCAAACCATCAAACATTAAAATTGAACTTTTAAAACCTTATCAACCAAAATAAAATAAACTCTCCAAGTTTAGAAACAAAAATGTTATTTCAACCAAAATATTATCATTTAAATGAAAAAAACTGAAACGGAAAAAACGAAAAAGAAACATAGAAAAGGAGGAAAAATACTAAAAAAATCCAATTAAATAGCAGGGAAGTCTTGCTCAACCAATCTCAAAATTAAGAGACTTTCATTTTTGGCATTTCTCACGACAACCTCAAATTTCTGGAAAAATAAAAACAATTAGTTGAATTTTTTAACAACTAGTTCAATTCTATCCATTCCTTTTTATTTATTTATTATTATTTATTTTAAAGAATTGTATTCATTCCTATAAATGGAGAGGACAATACGATTATCCTTGCCATAATAAACATAATCAACAATGGAAGCACATCGGTTCATGTCAATAGTGCTGCTCTTGTTTGTTGGTTCCTTCACGAAATGTATGGCCAAAGGCGGGTTTGGCTTATTCCCGACGAAGGGTTCACCGATACTGAAAAGGCCGATCCGACGTCCCCCGGGCCACGGCCTGATCCTCTCGCTTAAACCCTACACGATCGAGATTCACAACGACTTGCGCATGTTCTTATTGGATGTTCATTGCTTCTCGAAAGACGATGATTTAGGGTTGCATGTTCTCTTTCCAGATGAGCAACAAAATTGGTCGTTCAAAGGAAGTTTGTTTTCCACCACTCAATTTTCTTGCAAATTGGAGTGGGAAGATGGAATTTTAGAACTTGACGTTTTTCATTTAGATATTGATTTACTGCAAAATTATTGTGGCAATAGACTCTGCTCTTACAGTGCCAAGCAAGATGGGGTTTATATATTTCACGCTCTCACTCAACAATATGTTTTTCTTCAGTATTGGGACATGATTAGAAAATGAGGGCACCTAATCTTACAATATTTAGATGACGAATTTGTTAAGGAAACTTGTGGGTAACTAATTTTGGGGTAGATAATTACCGTACATTAAACCCATCATCTTTGAGTTTTCAAATACCTTCTCGATCATCCGACCACCTCTATAGATATCCATTAATATGTTATCTCCATCTTTCATTAATGATGACTTGTAATTACTTTCTACAACATTATGTAAATGAGTTTTGTGTTAATATTTGAATATGTATAAATTCAATTGTGAAAAAAGTCAATTGCTGTTTCTATTTTCTCTTCATTTCCTTTTTGTGTTTTTATACTTTTTATTTATAACAACAAAAAAAAAAGCTAATTTCCAAATAGTATTGTATTATTATAAAATTTAACAACAAAAGTTCGACGCTAATCATGCTTAATGGATTATGACCGGCAGAAAAAAAGAATAAAACAAACAAACACCTCATAAATTGAAACACTTCCATTTTAGGTTTTCTCCAACAACCTTAATTTTCTCAAAAACCAAATTAAATCCAAAGTTCAACATCCCTCACAAAACAAACAAACAAAGCATACCAACATTATTCCAAGTGATCAACACCAATTCTCTTGTCTTACAAACTAACAATATAGCACCACACCAACTTATGTGCTATATTTGCTAGCATTCCCGTTACGGGTCACCTTCGACAACATGTCGATGGCTATGAATATTCACAAAAAACAAACAAAATTCTAAAACCAAACGAACCTCCCGTTGACTTTCGTGATTTTGATGTTCAAATTCACAATGAATTGAAAAAGAGGAATATTTACATCATACCCGGGCATGGATGTATAATTTGATGCCCACCGCGTGGTTTGATATGTACCACAATCTATTGGATTTTAAATTCAAAAGATAAAAGAAATAAAATAAACAAAAATAGATTGTGACCTATATTGGACCATATAGGTGGACATTATTGTATTCATCATGGCTGGGCATGATGTAAATATTTTTCAATGAAAAATGTACTCATTGCTACTCGAAAGACGACGATTTAGGGTTGAATATGTTGTACCCAGATAAGGAACAAAGTTGTTCCTCCAAAGGGAACTGTTGACTGATTTTGTGGGCAATCGTCATGGACAAGATGGGATTTATTTGAAAAATTAAGATGGTAAATAAATCCTCCAAGATTATACTTAATTTTTGTTTGAGTACATATCGAGGGAGGAGAGGGACAAATACCGATTCTCGGGCTCAAACCTGTAACACTGATGTTGAACTAGTTCACAACCAAATAATGAAACCATTGGATCACTTACTTATCCAGCATTCAAAAACTAATGACAAAAATAGTAAAAGAGGGACACATTTGACAATTAACAATAATATTTTTTGCAAATTTTTCATGAGTAGCAACCAGAGGAAAAAAAAATTCTATAGATATCAAAATTTTAGAAAAAAATCAAATAAAGAAAAAACTGATTCAATCACCTTATATTGATAATCACATAACTAATATGATTCAATCGAGTGAAATTTGACTCAATGGACTTCAATCAAATTAAATATTTTATATTTTATTATATAGAATTATTTTTTAAAAATTGAGTTTTTTTTTTCTTTTTCTTTTTTTCTTTTGAACACAAAAGGAAAAGCCAGTTGTGGGGTTTAACTTAATTTTGGAAAAATTATACAAACCATTTATAGGTTTAAAACAATTACTCCAACTTTTTATTTGATCAATTACACTTATAAATTACTTTATTTTGAAAAAAATACTTCAAATTTTGTTGAAGAAAAAGTGTGCAAGTTAGTACAATTAAAACTTAGGATGATAAATAAAAGATCTCCCATTTAAAGATATAAAATTAGTCATATGACTTAAATAAAAAAATTTGCACCAAAAACCAACATTAACTACTCCAACATGTTGAACTGAGATAATGTATTTCCATAATAATGAGATTTATTATGAGGTCAAGAGACTCAAGACTGCACATGTGAGATTTGCATTGTGTTGGAAATTGGAATTAAGAGATTCTAAGCTGTTGGAACCAAACCCCATAAAATTGGATAAATGTTGCTTGGATTAAATTTAAGGGCTTGTTTGGCTAGGACGGGAAGGGAAGGGAAGACAAGGGAAGGGAAGGGAAGGGAAGGGAAGGAAAGGAAGGGAAAGGAAGGGAAGTGAGAGTAAATTGATGTTTGGTGAGAAGGGAAGATAAAAAAAGTGATAGTAAATTGGTGTTTGGTGGGATGAGAAAAGTAGTGAAGTGATGTTTTTTTGTTAAAAAAATAGATATTTAATATTTTTAATATAATGTTTATAATATATCATTTTATATTTATTTTATTTATTATTTAAATAAAATTTAAAAATTTAATAACTTTCATTATCAAAATATATAAATTTCATAATTGTTAAAAAAAAATAGATAAATATAATTTTTTATAATGAAATTAAGTTTAGAAATTCAAATCAAGATAGATGTAATAAAAAGATAACTATTTTAATTATTTTGAGTAATTATTTTAGGATTATTTAAATATATATTTCTATTTATTTTATAAAATGTATAAATTTTAAAAAAATTGATAAATAATAAAATTAATATATATTTGTATATAAATTTTTAAATGCATACATTGTCCATAAAAGTCAAATATATAAACAATTACAAATATTGTTTAAAGAACTTGATATATCTATAAAAATAATAATAATAATAATTGTTGCATTTTAAAATAAAAAATATATATAAATAGCATATAGTATAAATTTAATCAATTAAGTGGTTCTAAAAAAAAATCCATTAACTTAAATGAATGAATTAGTAAAAGTTAACAAGCTTATTATTTTATTTAAAATAAAGTTTATGATCAAATCAAATGCATCAAATTATAATTATAAAAACATCAAACTACAAATATGTTTTAAAAAATAGGATGTATTTAGAAGAAAAAAATAGATAAATATTGTATTTTGAAACAAATTGATACTAATAAATAAATAAAGAAATAAAGGAAAGTTTGTATTTAGAAGAAAAAAAAAATTAAGAAAGAAGGAAAGTGAATTTAAAAGAAATAAAGCAAAAAAAAAAAAAAAAAAAGTGAACAAAGTGAACACACGGGGTTGGATCGGGTTCTACTGAGTATAACCCGTGGCCCAAACGCTGGGCAGGGCCCGCCCCTTCCCTTCCCGGGCTGATATGGGCGGGCCAAACAAGCCCTAAGTGATTTAAATGAGGTCAAAATTGTCATCTCTCATAAAAGTGTTTCTTCATTTATTTATTTATTATTTATTTATTAATAATAGAAATGAATTTCTTTTAAAGAGAATGAAACTCGATCTTCTTTCCTCCACCGATTGTCAGGTCAGTCATTTCTCCTAATTGCTTTTATATTTCTATTGGTTAAGTTTAGGAGATTTTTCATGTATAAAAAAATTTAATTTTATGATTAACACCTTTATAAAATAAATTCGTGCATGGAAGAAAATTGGAACGGATCTAATAAAAAAACGAAAAAATTCATGCACATGTTGAGTTCAATAAAGGTAACAAATAGTTTTTAATAAATACATATGTAATCTTCGATCATTGTCACAAATATTTTTTAATAAGTGTCACAAACAGTTTTGATCAATCAATATCACATATATTTTCAATAAAAAAAAACAGTGAATGACAAAAATGAGATAAGTAAAAAATGCCCAAAAATTTACTAATAAACAAAAAAAGGGAGATTTTACATGTATAACAAAAAAAAGTAAAATATTTTCATCTATAGCATAAAATCAAAACTAATTCATTTGTAGGAGAAAAATCAAATTGAATTCTATCCCTAGTTGAGTTCTATTAGTGATAGAATTCAATCAATCATAGATTCGTTCTATCACTACTTAAATTTTCTATTAGCGATAGAATTTTAAATTGAGTTCTATCATTGAAAAAATTCATGTGCTATAAATGAATTATTTTAGAAATTGTACTGCAAATATAATACAAGAAATGACTGTAAAAAAATGACTGTAAAAAAATGTTACCAACTTGAACAAATCTCCGTAATTTTATGTAGTCTCATATTTTTAGACCATCTATTTTTACCCTATCCAAATGCAATAGAAAAATAGCCACACAAAAATAGGGAAAAAAACACTTTCAGTTGTGGCTATTTCCCTCAACTTTCTCAACCATAACTATTTCAAGTATTTTTCCATGTAAGAAACTTTGCATATATATATATATATACACCCCACACACAACAATAAAAGATGTCATCCTTTAAAAGTGACCTTTTTTTTCTATTCGACCATGCATCGACTCGTATTATTATTGATCGGGCTCTTACTCGTTGCATACCAAGCATCATCGTTCAAAGTCCCTCACTTTCGTGTAGAAATTCACAATGAGTTAGCAATGTATTTATTAGATATCCATTGTTTTTCGAAAGACGACGATTTAGGGTTGCATGTACTTCTTCCCGGGGAGCAATATCATTGGACTTTCAGAGAGAATTTTTTTGGAACAACATTATTCCATTGCAAATTGGAATGGGAAAGAGGGCTTAGGGATTTTGAAGCATTTTTTGTTGATCAAGATTTCTTTGACAATTTCTGCCCCAACTTTCTTTGTGTTTATAAGGCCAAACAAAATGGAATTTATATGGTCAATAGGCATGGTGAACTCGTTTTTAAAACTCACTGGAGATTTCTTCGAGTGGAATAATTTTTATTTGTAATATAATACGAGTATTTAAGGGGTTGATATATGGATAAAAAAAAAACATCGATAATTGATATCTTGTTAATGAAATATTTATTATTATTTATTTACATAATAAAAATATTGTCAAAATAACTATGTGTACTATTGGAATTTGATAAGTTTACTATTAAATTTATTTTAAGGAATGTTCTTAAATCCTATGATTTGTTATTTAATAATAAGTTCAAAAAATGAACTTAAGTCCTATGATTTGAGATCGAATAAATTAGTTTATCTTTAAGAGAATTTTGTGTTTAGAGTGGTAGTAAGGAAAAATGTAAATTACTTTGGTTCATGAAGTTTGCGATTGAAATGCTTTTAGATAACCATTAGAAAAAATAATGATGTGAAGAGAAATGTGGAGATCATAGAAAATGAGAAATTTGATCAAGGGAATAATATGACAAATATCTATCTATCTATATATATATATATATATATATATATATTTTGAGGATTTTTCATGCATAAAAATAAATAAATAAATAAATAAATAACAACTTTTTTAAAAAAATTTGTGTATCGTAAAAAATTGGGCAGACTTAATAAAAAGACAAAAAAGCCCATACACCAAATAGTATATATATATATATATATATATATATATATATATTTTGAGGATTTTTCATGCATAAAAATAAATAAATAAATAAATAAATAACAACTTTTTTAAAAAAATTTGTGTATCGTAAAAAATTGGGCAGACTTAATAAAAAGACAAAAAAGCCCATACACCAAATAGTTTCAATTAATAAAATAAATAGTATTCAATTAATGCGCATATAATATTCAATTAATTCTACAAACAATTTTCAATCAATGTCATAAATATTTTTTAATACAACAAATTATTTTAAATCAAGTAAGATAGTCTTTAATCAATGGACAATGAATGAATTGAAATACAAAAAAAAAAGAATCAAAATTTGGTTATGGATGAAATATTGTAATAATTAAAATAGACAAAAAAAAAATTGCCACGAATATATATATATATACTTGTCAAACATTATACTTAAGCTCTCTTTATTTCCTTAAGTTTTAATTTTAATGTAGTTTTAACTTGATGTGTGTGGGTGTGGGGGTGGGGGTGGGTGTGGGTGTGGGTGTATATATATATATATATTTTTTGAAATCGGTTGATGGTAATTCCCTAACTTAGTATTAGAGTTTTATTTTCGAAAATAAGACCAAAAATTTCATTACTATTATACACAAAAATTAATTTCTACCTACTGCAAGAAATTTTGTTTTAGGTATAGGACATTAATCGACATTTAAAGGTATGATGTTAAAATACATTTTGAACTGTAAGATGCCTCACGATGTCTTGAATTATGCAAATAAGATTTACGTTTCCATATTCATTTACGTAATTTTGACTATATTTTTGTAAATAGGATTTTAGGAGAGTGCACTACATAAACTCTCTTAAAATCTTAATTTCACTTAATTGTTGTATTTTTCGTATTCTTCTTAATAAAAGTGTTTTCTCCTCTGCCTATGGGTGTAGCTAACATTTCGTTAATGAACCACGTAAATTTCTGTGTTCTTGTCTCACGTTTTCTATTTTTATGTTCTGTTTTCATAACATCTTCCGTTCTTGGTTGTTGAGCCCGACAAGATTCAAAATCTCATGAACATTATCAATTTGCAAGTTGATACAATCTATTCTTAGTTACATCCCTATTTATATGCTCTCTATGTTCAAGACTCATGTTCATGTGTACAAAAAGACCCAAGGATTTTTGGACTCTTATTATACCTAAAAAAAAAAAAAATTAAAATCTTCCTTTCCATTACTCTCAGCGAAGGTTTAGACACACACATATATATATATAAATCAAATTTTGAAAACCTAAACAAGCTATCTTTCCAAAGCTCCTTAATTTAGTTTCTAAATTTTAGTTTGGTTTATAAAAGGGTAAGTAAAGTATTGATATTAAAGTTAGAAAAAATCATATGATAAAGTAGTTGAAATTTCCAAAAATAAAAAACTAAGATCCCATCTTATAACCATTTGATTTTTTATTTTTGGTTTTTAAAATTTAACCCTACAACTATTACTTTAACATCTACCTTTTTATCTATCAATCAAAATTTGAAAGCTAAAAAAAATAGTTTCTAAATGTACTTGTTTTAGTTTTTGGGATTTGATTAAGGTTCATATACTTCTTTATAAAAGAAAGATGAAATCATAAGTACAAAATTTGAGTAAATACAAGTTAACTTCTTTTTTTTTCTAAAAAAAAACTAAATAATTATCCATTGAGACCTAAATAGTTATGTAAGGGACTTAATTGTTTATGTTTTTATTCTAGCCTTCTTGCTCCTAAATTTATGATCTCCAAAAAATTACAATCCATTCAAGCATATCTTATCATTAGATATTTTTAGACATACCATTTTTACCCTGTCCAAATGCAATACAAAAACAACCACACAAAACATAGTAAAAAAATACTTTCAATTCTGGCCATATTTCTTTCAACTGACTCAGTAATAACTATTTTAAGTATTTTCCATGTCAAAAACTTTGCATATATATACCCACACACTAAAAATAATCTATCATCATTTGAAAAGTGAGATAAAACTAAAGAAGTACGGGCTATACATGATCATGCATCAACTCGTATTATTATCGATAGGGCTCTTACTCGTTGCACCCCAAGCAATGGGTGCGAGAGAACTAAGTAATCGACCAAACCGATCATCTCTAGCGACTATGCTCAGGAAAATGCGCGTAGAAATCCACAATGGATTAGAAATGTTTATGTTGGATAGCGAATGCGCGTCGAAGAACGACCATTTAGGGTTGCATACGCTTCTTCCGGGACAACAACAAAGTTGGTCTTTCACAACGAACTTTTGGGGAACAACCTTATTCCATTGCAAATTGAAATGGGAAAAGGGGGCAAGAAATTTTGAATCATTTTATCCATCAAAAGATTTCATGAATCAATTTTGTCACAAGGGTAAGTGTGTTTGGATAGTGAAACAAGATGGGATCTATTTGGTGGATAAATCTGGCCAACATGTTCTTAATAAGCATTGGAATATGCGTTGAAATTGGTCAAAGGTTAATTTATAACCAAGGTTTTGTTAGATAGTGAATAAGTGATTACTACTTAAACGTTTGAGTTTGAGAGTTCAAAAGATCGAAATGAGTATCGATCTTGAAGATGGAAATAATTGATGTTTTGTTCAATGAAAGCTATGTCTACACATAAATTAATTTATAGTTTGTTAACAACTTAAGTGTGAGTTGTAATTTTGAGAGTCTCTTGAAATTTAATATATTCTTCAATTTTTTAAATTCTATAATATTTTTTGTTACGTTATATTAGTTCTTACATTCATGCCAATTAAAACTAAATTTCTTGTTAACAACATTTTATGTTTTTTTTTTTGGGTTTTTTTAGTATAAGACTCAACCACAAATTTCTTCATATTTTATAATTTTTTTAACGAATAGAATGTTTGTCAAATTAAGATCATGTATATAAAAAAACACTAGTTAGAAAAGTCATAATCGAGTAACTCATATCTTTTCATCTCCACTCTTTCGGACGTGGAGTTTTTAATATACCTTTAAAATGATGCCTTTTTTTAACTTGTAATTTGATTTGACCGAATATCCGTTTGAGTTTATAGACTCTAATACCAAATTAAATAATATGAGATTTCACCTCAAAATCAATTAACAATGAGAAAATGACCCATATATTGTATATATTGTTACGAGGTCTTCACTCTTTCCTATATGACATTCTTAACAACCATTTATTTAAACGTTTGAGTTTGAGTTCAAAAGCATCGATTTGAAGATGGAAATTATTGATGCTTTATTCAATAAGTTAAGCCTTCCAAATTTAAATTTGACACATTGTCGACGGATCAATGTTAAATATGGTAATAAACCAAAACGAATAAGTTTTGTAGCATAAGTTGTCCGATCAAACCAAATGAATTGGTTTTGCTCAAATTACTACTATTTATGGACAAGAAATACATGGAGGTTTGGGAGATGGTGTCAAAGAAGAGATTATAAGTAATTAAGAAACGAGATAAAGATTAATTAAGCTTTTGAAGTCAACTAGAGTAGAGTTTTATTGACATCTTATACAGCTTAGTAACCATAAAGTTACAGGTTCGAATCTCCTTTCCCTTAATATTGTTGTATAAAAAAAAAAGTTTTCGAAGATCGAGAGTAAATAAAAGATGTTTAGTTTCTTTGATTCATGTATGTTACGTTCTATATGAATAAAATTTAAGTCGTGTGCCTGGATATGACCTAAAATAATTCCTACTTACATGGTCTAATATAGACTATCAATCATATTTTATTTTAATTTAAAAAGATAAAATAAAGAAAAATAGAACATAGTCTACTAGATCACATAAACTTGCATTAATATTAAGTCATGTCCAGACATGATTTAAATATTTTTCATAATTAATTGGTGTTGAAGTAACTTATGAAGTGATTTGAAGGTTTGATTTCATCTGAGGTAAGTGTGAGATTGAGTCTGTTCTTTTTTTTTTTTTGAAAAAAGATACTTCATTGAAAGGGAGAAGAGAGAAAAGATTACAAGTCAAGAACTACAAGAATGTGAGCCAATTAAGAGCTATCATAGCAACAGAATAATTTTTAAATAAAGCAGATTTTATACTCCATTGAGCCGCAGTGAGAGCTATATCTTCCCAAAGAGTCTGAGGAGATTTCCATTTATGATCAGGGGAGAATAGTCTGACATTTCTTTCTTTCCAAATCCACCATAGAGCAGCACCTCTGAGATTTGTAGCAATAATCATACGTTGAGAGTGAGCTGCGAAACAAAAATAATCAAAGAGGAGTAAATCAAAAGTTCCATAGCTTGAGATATTTGTAGTGTATGTATCTGGCATATTATGACAAATTCTTTGTGTAAACGGACACCAAGTGAAAATATGTTCCATTGACTCATTATTGCATAAGCATATAGAACATCGAGATGGGCCAAGACAATTAGAGGGTTGGCGCTTTTGCATAACATCATAGGTATTAATGCCTTTGTAGAATAGAGCCCAGATGAATATTTTGACTTTTTTAGCAATGGCATTTTTCCAAAAGTTGATGTTTGGTTTGTCAAAGTGAATCATATCCAAGTCACTAAGGATAATTTTCATCTCTTTGTGGAATAGATGAAGTTGGAAGCAGTGTTTCCATAGGATATAATCGGGGTGAGTAGCATGGATATTGCTAGGTCGGGGCCATCGATTTGATATGTTGTTCCATTGATCAAGCTCTCTCACAAAAAGAGGACGAAAAGGATGAAGCTTCCAAGTAGAATTTGTCTCATCCCAAGATTGATTAACAGTTATGTCTTTGTGGGAGGATAATGCATAAAAACGAGGGAGCATATCACATAGCTTGTCATTTGTAGCCCATTGATCGTGCCAGAAACTAATCCTCTTCCCATTATTAATTTTCCATTGTAGCATAGGCTGCATAACTTGACAATTTTTAACAATGCTCATCCATGGAGATCTAAGACTACTGAAGTTGCTAAGAGAGGGAATGTCCCCCATATTGTTGGGTTTATACTTAGCCATGATCACCAATTTCCATAATGAATTGTCTTCAAAATAAAATCTCCAAATCCATTTGCTAAGGAGAGCCATGTTAGTGTGCTTGATTCTACTAATACCCATACCACCACTATGTTTAGGCAAAGTAACAATGTCCCAACGAACCAGATGAGCTCCTCCCTTGCCATCCATTCCTTTCCAAAGAAACCTTCTCAAAGTTTTCTCAATCCTTTTGTAAATTGGTAAATTGGTTTACTTGAAGCTTTACTTATGTAAATTGGTTTACTTATGTAAATTGGTTTTCTTCTCATACTTAGATTTCTTTGTATGTTATAGCCTCTTGTTATTGTTGTGCACTGTTTTAATTACATAGGTGCATATGTAAGGTAAAACCCCTCCAATAATATTGATTAACCTAAGCCAAAATTTAGGCAAATGGGCCAACAACTCAAAATTCTTGTGTCGATCTTGTGTCGATCTGTCTATTGTTGTCGTTTTTATTTTGCTAATAGTATGAATTTTAGGTGTTTCCAAATTAATATGGAATTAATGAACAAGATTAATCTAATTTCATTTTAGAAGTCATATTCTTGATGTAAAAATAATATATATACTTATAGTAGGCTCGAGATAATTGCAACAAAACATTTAAGTGTGAAGACTCAAGCTACCAATCTAGTCTATTGGAAGAAAACTCGAGAAAAGGGGAAGAAAAATGTCATAAAAATCGCTCGAATAAGAGCTTACTAGCTTCACCTAAAAATGCAGAAAGAGTGAGATTTTTCCTTCGTAGTAGAGCCAAAGGTTAATGTTGCTGCTTTTCGTCGGGAGGGCTATAACATAGACACCGATTTCTTTGAACCGAGCGATTAGTTTGCTTTTGCTCAAATTTCTCGCTCGGGTGTTTGATTAACCTTCGGTTTGTTGCGTTGTGATCACATTTTGGCGTACTTTTTCAAACATAAAAATCATGAAGAACTTAATACTTCACGTTTTGTAAAAGAAAATAAAAGTCATGCATCAACTCAATTTATTGATAGGGGACCATGGGTATTATTTGTCCCATTTCAGGCCGTGGTGCGAACAAAGATAAATATATTATATAGGTCACATTGTAGTTTCTGAATTTTTAGATTTTTTCCAATTTGGTCCATTATCTTGTAATAGTATAAATTTAGTTTTTTAACTTTGAGATTTCTTCTATTTTTCGTAGCTAAATTTTATAAAGTTCAATTTTAGTTATTAAATTTTGACGTAATTTCAAAATGATGATAATTGTAAATAAAATCCATCCTTAGAGAAAAAAGTTATTTATTTTTATTTTAAATAATTTATCAACTTCCTTTTCTTAGTCCTTGATTGTATTAAATTATTGAATCAATTTTGTTTAATATCAAATTTAAAATTCTCATGACCAATTTTAATTTATTTTTTCTTAAGTTTGAAAACTTAAATTGGACTTTTGAAAGTCAAAAAATTAAAATGAGATAAATCTCAAAAAGCTATAAAGTTTATGGGATAAAATGAAATAAAATTCAATGATCAAAATAATATTTAAATCTATAATTTTTTTTAATAAAATAACATCTTTTTTTTAAACTTTGAATTTTATTCCATTCTCATCTCTAAACTTTCAAAAAGTCCTCAAACCAAAACTCTATTTTACCCTATATTTTTATTCTTCAAACTTTTTTTTATCCTAAATTTACCGTAAAAAATGCAGACTATTCAAAGACATCCATAATTAGATAATTTTTGACATTACATTTTTTACCCAAAAACAACCGCATAAAATATAGAAAGGAAAAAAACTTCTATTTTTGGGAATTTCCCTCAACCTTTAATCAACAGTTAACTATTTAAAGTATTTTCCACATAAAAAACTTTGCATATATATACCCCCACACAATAAAAATAAAATCATCCTTTTGAAAAGTGAAAAAACCCCCCCAAAAAATATTATCCACTTAGAACATGTATCAATTCCTATTATTATCAATAGGGCTCTTACTCGTCGCATCCCAAGCAACAGGGGCAAGGGAAATAAATCGACCGAATCGATCTCTTATCTTCACTACCAATTTTCGTGTTGAAATTCACAATGAACTAAACATGTTTATATTGGATAGTCATTGCAAATCAAAAGATAACGATTTAGGGTTGCATATACTTCTTCCGGGACAAAGCCAAAGTTGGTCTTTTGGAAGAAACTTTTGGAGAACAACCTTATTCCATTGTTCATTGAAGTGGGAAAAAGGATCTCGACAATTCGATGGATATTATGATCGTTATGAACAAACAGGCGAATGTCCCAAAAATAAGTGTGTTTGGATAGTCAAACAAAATGGGATTTACTATGTGGATAAAGCTGGCCAACATGTTTTTAAGTACCGTTGGAATGTTTAGCCTTTAAAATCTTTGGTCAAAGCTTGATTTATAACGAGGGTTTCGACTCTTCAAAGGATCCAAAAGCATCAATTTTTATGCTTTTATTTTAATATATATAATACAAGCATTGTAATTTGAATCTCATAAAATATAATATACATATATTTTGTGTTTTTTTTAATATAACCATGTTTTAAATCATAATCTTTTTCATTTTAAATTTATAGTACATCACGACAATTTAAGTGAGTTCTTGTTGATGATTTACTTATTAAGGCATGGAGTCATAAAAATATTATTATGGTTTAGTGTTTGTCAAATTAATGTGCATGATTATATCAGCATGGATAAATATCACATAAGTTAGCAAAGTCATAATTTGATTAGTAATCAACTGGGTTTTAAACTTTTGAATCAAAGAAAAATTTGGAAGAAAGCAGTTTCAAACATTATATTATGTTCCTTTTTAAAAAAATAAATCTTCTATTTTTTATTTCAAATGTAATTTTAATGGGAATCTAAGATTACTATGATTTTATTTATTTATTATTACTTTTTTTAAGCAAGACCGAAAGTTTTCACTTGTATGATAAAAAATGGGTTGTTCTTTTGTATGAAAAAAAGATTAATGTCAATCACAAGGGTGTTTATTTCCATCTTCATATATATTCAAATTCAAAAAAATATAAATATTTGGGAGGTGTTTGATTGTGGAGTTATTTTGAGAGTTAGAAATTAAGGTTTTTGTAATAAACTCGTTTAGATGTAAATATTTATTTATTTATTTTAAGTAAGATTGATGTAGTTTTTTTTATAGAAGAGTTAGAGATAATCGTTTGTTTGGATTTGAATTTGACATGAAAAATTATTTTGAATAGTTAAAGATGAATTGTTTTGAATAATTAGAAATGAGGGGTTAGAAATGATAAATTATTTTGAATGGTTAAAAGTAAGTAATTAGAAATGAGGAGTTATTTTGAATAGTAAAATTGATTTTTTTTTTTAAAGTAGTTATCATAATTAATTTGAATGTAATTTTTTTAGAACTAATAATAAATACTCATTTTTAAATCTTCCACACACTTAACAAATAAATACCCCAAAGAAAAAGAACTTAAGATTTATTATTATTATTATTTAAGATTACAATAAGTAGGATGAGACCATAAAGGGACTCGAACCTAAGATTATTATTTATTATTCTTAAGTAGGATGAGACCATAAAGGGACTCGAACCTACGATTATTAGTGTCGTTGTCTAAAAAGAACCTAAGATATTAACTTAATGGAAGATAGTCAAATTATGATCAGTTATGTTAAAAAGTCATTTATTGCGTCAAAAGCGTAGTTTTTAAGTAGGCCATGTGATGAAATAATATAAATATTTAGCTCAATTAATTAATTATTATATATTAAAGTAATCTTTCTTGATGGCAAAAATTCAAATCTCTATGACCATGACATTTGTAACGTTTTATTTTCAACTTAAAAAATAAACAAAGCTTTTTTGTTGATTATATTTCTATTCTAGGCTTTTCCATCTTAGTTATGAAGTGTACAAGTTTTAACTTTCCATGCTAGTTTTTCTAATTTTATAATATCCAAAAAACAAAAGATCATTCAAACATAGCAAAAAAGTTGTCCTTTTCTTCAACTGTCCAAACAACAACTATTTTAAGTATTTTCATATAAAAACCTTCTCATATATATACACACACACATGATAAAAATCATATCATAAAATACTTTCTACTTGAGCTTTGTGAAGAAAACGAAAAATCATGCATCATCAACTCCAATTATTTTTGGTAGGGCTATTATTACTCGTCGCATCTTGTGCAACATGTGCGAGGGAAGTAGATCGACCAAGAAAATTTAGTTTTAACGTTCCTGAGTTTCATGTAGAAATTCACAATGGGCTCAGAATGTTTATAATGGATAGTCATTGCTCTTCAGAGGATAACGATTTAGGTTTGGATGTACTTCTCCCCGGACAGATACAAAGTTGGTCTTTTCGAAACAATTTTTGGGGAACAACGTTATTTCATTGTAGATTGGAATGGGAAAAAGGGTTTAGGGCATTTAATGCATATTATGTTGATGATGATTTTCTAGATGAATTTTGTTCCAATCATAGGTGTGTTTGGATAGCCAAACAAGATGGGATATATTTGGTGAATCGTGTTGGTCAACTTGTTCTTAGTAATCGTTGGAAATTGCTTCGAAAACGGTCAAAGGTTAATTTGTAACCGGCGTTTGGTTTCATGGGTGGATCAAATTGTTGTTCACTTTTATTTATGTAACTGAATATAATAATAATAATAATAATAATAATAATAAAAAAGTATTTACATTTGAGTTCAACAATTACAGGGTAACGGATAAAAAATTATCGACTTTGAAGATTAAAATTATCTTACTCGATGAGCTAAGTTTGTAATAAATTATCGACTTTGAAGATTAAAATCATCTTACTCAATGAGCTCTAGTTTGTAATAAATATAATTTGTTAAAGTGTGGAATGTAATTTGAGTTTTTTGAAATTCAATAATAAGATATTTTGTTAGGAATAAATATCAATATTTGCTAGATCTATTCCACAATATTAACTTGTAAAAAAATTATTACCTTGTTTGCATCTAACTTTTAGGAGAAGAATGTTATTTATAAGATGATAATTTAATAAACAAAGAAAAGTTTTATGTGATTTGTTTTTTTTTTTAAATGGATCTAACATATCTATATTTATTAAGACATTTCAAATTCTGGGCAAGAAGTTTGAATTTCACTCTCAAAACATTATTATCGCTAGGGCAGTTACTCGTCGCATCCCAAACAATGGATTCGAGCAAAGTAAGTCGTTCAAATTATCAATCTCTTTTACTTTTTCGTCGTCCCCAATTTTTTTTTTTATAGAAATCCACAATAAATTAAAAATATTAAATTAGATTAGTCACTGCAAATCAAAGAATGACGATTTAAGGTTACTTATACTTTTTCTAGGACAACAACGAAATTGGTTCTTACGAGGAAACTTTAGGAAAACAACCTAATTCGATTGCATGTTGAAGTGGGAAAAACATCTAAGCATTTTGATGCATTTAATGTTTAACATAGTTAAAATACATTTGTGAACTGAAATACCCGCTTTGGCCTTTTGCTAGCGGTGGATCCGAATTTTTGAATCAAATACACGCTAAGCTTATGCCCGCTTGGGTTGGGTCCACACCCGCTTTTTTGAATTCAAAGCATTTTGAGTAGGATCGAAATTTGGGAGGCTCATAACCCACGTGGAGCTCTGGTACCATATTAAAGAATATAAGGTTCCACCTCAAAACTAATTGGCAATGAAGAGAGTAACTCATGTCACTTATAAATGTGTTGAAGAATTCTCACCTTATCAACGTGGGATAATTGCACCACAAGTGAATATCTCCAACATCACATGTCCCAAAAATACGGGCGTTTTGGATAGTCAAACAAAGTGGGATTTATTATGTGAATAAAGTTGGCTAACATATTTTTAGTTACCGTTGGAATGTATAGCCTTTGAAATATTCGTTCAAAGGTTTATTTAAAACGAGGGTTTGGTTTCATATTGTTGAATAAGATTACTTCTAAAATATGTTGAGTTTGACTTGAGCAGTTGTAGGGCAAAGGATTCGAGAATTATCAATTTTATAGAAGAAAATTGTTGATGTTTTATGCTTTTGAACTTTCTAATCTAAGTGTAGGTTGTATTTTTCTTTTTATTATTATTATAAATGTGCGAGTTGAAATTTTGAATCACATCAATTTCTCAATATATACTACTTGATTTCAAAAAAAAAAAAAAATCTCAATATACACGTATTTTTTTAGAATGCAAAAAATAATATTGATTATTGGAATCAAACCAAGACGTGAGAGTGAAATAATCATAAACCACTAAAGATGCAACACCCCAATCTATTATATATTCTTTTATTATTTAATTAATATTGAGAGGGAGAGATTTTTTTTTTAGTATATAGTGGGGTGAGGGGACCAACAAACTCTACATACGGGCACAATTACTCTCAAATAATATAAGAGCCAAATACCGATTTCTGGGCTCGAACTCGTGACAGTAGAATTGAAATGGATTAACACCAGACAAGATAACCAACTGCACCAGTGACCCTCGATAACACACATAGGAATTAATGCTCAACTAAGTCTATTATGACCCATAAAATAATGTTTTGAATGTTGTAAAATCCTTTGGCAATGAAATTATAAATTTAAAAAGCTTAAAATACTATTTTAGTCCCTAAATTATGGTGATTGTTCCATTTAGGTCCTTTAACTTTAAAAAATTCATTTTTAGTCCCTCTTTTTAACTCTGTTTTGAAGCGACATCAAAGACGATGATTCAATCACATATTGATAGGCCATTTTTGCTATAGATTTTCATTTTCAATTTTGGAGATTTCATATCCATGGAAGACTTTTCTTAGGCTGCCACTAATTTTAAAACCTACAAATTAGATCATATCTACCTTTTTCGTCTATGAAATTTGATTCTATGAAAACCAATTTTGGCTTAACCTTTATGGTAGAGAGTACGTACCTTTCGTTTAGGAGAGCATATTCTAACCTTCATTGGGTACCTTGTAAATATTCTACTTTATACGGTTTGAAACATTATATTTATGTTCCAATTTTTTAAAAAAAACAAACAAATAAATAAATATTCCTTTTTTTTTTTTTTGAGGTTGCATTTGTTTGGTTGTTACGTAGCAAACAAATGGTTTTTTCTTTTAAAAAAAATTGATGTCAATCAGAATTGATATTAACTACTATGATTGATAATTTAATAACCAAAAAGTTCAATGTCTCCCTTATCTTCAAATATTGTAATTGATTTTTTTTTTTTTAGTTGTACTACATTTTTTAAGACTCCATTTTAAACAAATGACAAGAAAATAACATAAGAACTTAACAAAATGGAAGATAATCAAATTATGATCAGTAGGTTAAAAAGCCATTTATTGCGACAAAAGTATAAAGTTTTTGTGTTGGTTAATTCCCCTTGGATTAAATAATTTAAATTATTTCAATTCATTTTAACGTTGTGTATTTTCAACTAAAAGAAATAAACAAAGCTTTTTAGTTGTTTATATTTCTAGTTTAGGCTTTTACACCTTAGTTATGAAGTGTACAAGTTTAACTTTCCATGCTAGTTTTTCTAATTTTATAATATCCAAAAACAAAAAATCATTCAAACATAGCAAAAAAGTTGTCCTTATCCTTCAACTGTCCTAACAACAACTATTTTAAGCATTTTCATATAAAAAACTTTCTCATATATATACACAACCATGCATGATAAAAATCATATCATAAAATACTTTCTACTTAGAGCTTTGCAAAAGAAAACGAAAACCATGCATCATCAACTCCAATTATTCTCGGTAGGGCTATTACTTATCGCATCTCGACCAATGGATGCGAGGGAAGTAGATCGACCAAGAAAATTTAGTTTTAGCATTCCCAAGTTTCATGTAGAAATTCACAATGAGCTCAAAATGTTTATAATGGATAGCCATTGCTCTTCAGAGGATAATGATTTAGGTTTGGATGTACTTCTTCCCGGACAGATACAAAGTTGGTCTTTTCGAAGCAATTTTTGGGGAACAACGTTATTTCATTGTAGATTGGAATGGGAAAAAGGGTTTAGGGAATTTAATGCATATTATGTTGATGATGATTTTCTAGATGAATTTTGTTCCAATCATAGGTGTGTTTGGATAGCCAAACAAGATGGGATATATTTGGTGAATCGTGTTGGTCAACTTGTTCTTAGTAATCGTTGGAAATTGCTTCGAAAACGGTCAAAGGTTAATTTGTAACCGGCGTTTGGTTTCATGGGTGGATCAAATTGTTGTTCACTTTTATTTCTGTTACTAAATATAATAATAAAGTATTTTTGTTTGAGTTCAACAATTGCAAAGTAAAAGGATCGAAAATTATGGACTTTGAAGATTATAATTATTGATGCGATGAGTTAAGTTTGTAATAACTCTAATTCGTTAAATTTTAAGTGTAATTTGAGTTTTTTAAAATTCAACATACGCTTATTAATATGAGCTTTGTAAAAAAAAATTATTGTCTTATTTACATCTAACTTTTAGGAGAAGAAAAGTTTTGTGGGTGATTTTTTTATATTTTTTTTAAATGTGAACTAAACATATCTAAATTCATTAAGACATTTCAAATTTAGGGGTAGAAGTTCAAATTTTTTTGAACTAGTGTCGACACATCTATTTTGCTAGCAAATGTCTCATATATTGTCAACAAGTGTCGGAGTGCGACGCTAGATAAGTGCATGTGCTTCTTAGTTGTCAATAAGAAGTCAATAGATTCAAATCCTCTCACTTGCATTTGACATTTAACTACAAAAATGGCATTCAAACACAATAACATGAATATTAAGCCAATGAAGGTGCAGAATGCAAGCCTACATTGATAACAAATGAATTAGGATCTTAGTGGCATCAGACTATCATAGTCAATTTACGTACGTTTCGACGACTATCTTTACAGTAAAATCCATTTAATCTTACAACATTTGGATGTCAAAGTTAGCAACATTCAAAACAAAAATGGAGGTCTTGTATCTCAGAAACTTAACAAATGCCTATTTACATGCTTCCTTCATCTGACCGTATTCCAAACCAAGAGAAAGCATCTACACAAAAAGAGCTTCTCAATACAAAGTAAACACATGACCATTATCATATGATAATATATATTTACAGAAGACCAAAATTTAAACACAAACCAAAAATAAGAAGAAGAAAAAAAATCATAATGCAGATAAGAACAGGGTGATTTTTGTTCTTACATGAGCTATAATATGAGGAGTCTCAACTGGTTCATTTGAAGCAACTTTTCCTTTTGGAGTGTAGTATCAAAGATCCGAATCCTGCCCGCTCGCTAAGCAGAGTTCGTGCAGTTCATTGAGTATCCATTCTTCCCCGGTGTGGCCTCCCAATACCAAAACTCTTGTCCCTCCAACCACACAAGTACTGTGGCCCCAAGCAAATTTAGGCGGTTGTCCAGGAACGTTGAGAATTCGCCATGACGGTTTCTCCTCAACCAGATCCAAAAGAAATAGTTGAGAAGGTGAATGGAGCCTCCGAATATGATAATCCTTCCAGACAGCATGCTGACAGCTACATGATCAAGTCTTGGTGGAGGAACCACGGCACTCTGGCCGCCTATGCTAGTGAATTCACTGCACTCGAGTTGCCTCCATCGGGGTTGTTCCTCTTCTAAGTCTAATATGTACGCCTCACCGGAGTGTAAGCGTAAGTGTCCGCTCTTGGCAAGTCCACCAAACATTAGAATCTTTGTCCGACCATAAGCTGAAAGAGAACGTCCCAATCTAGATGGTGGAGTCCCGGATGTGGGAATCTCTCTCCATGTTGGCTTGTCTGTAGTTAGATCCAACAAGTATGTGTCACTGAGAAGCACCCCGGCATCAGTGCATCCACCTGAAACAACGAGTTTAGAACCTTCGATCATAAATGAGCTATGCCAAGATCTAGGCAATGGAGGAACTCCACTGGAGATCTCTTTCCACGTTGGTTGCTGCGCATCTAAATCGAGTACAAACACGTCATTGAGCAATCCTTGACTGGCACATCCACCAAAAACCACTAACCAAGAACCATTTATACATGATAGAGTGTGGCCCCAACGTCCAGGTGGGGAGGATTTTACACTTACTCTACGCCACTCGGGATTTGCAGCATCGAGATTGAGAACGAAGGTATTGTCCATGGGCTGCATATTGACTCCTTCCCCGCCAAATAATACGAGTCGATTACCTGCAGCACAAGCACTAAAGTTGCAACGTAAAGGCTCCACAGCTCCCCCGACTGTCGGTTTTCTCCAACATACAGCTTCAAGAGTTGTTAGTTCCCTGGCCAAGCGCCCCCAACCAAGTTTCTTTGTCATTTGTTCCAAAGTTCCAGTCACTTCTCTTCCCCATGCATTCTGACATACCATCTTCCTCAAATGCTCATTCTTCGTCAATTGACGAATCCTTCAGCAAACTGACCCGACAGATGCTACATCTCTTGGTGTCAACCGTGAGAGAATGTTATGGGCCAAGACTTCATCTGAAAGCTGTAGCATCCCACAGAATTCTTTAAGCTGGCCAAATGGTGATTGATTAATCAGATGAGCACTTTTGCCCGATAAATCATATCTTTTCGTGCAAGTCTCTTTGAAGCCGGGATATGACAACCGATTAAGGTCCATTTTTGTCTCAGAAAACACTTGAATTCCTATAATGTGTGTTACAGTACCATCATCATCATGTATGGGTGCAAGCCGCAACCTGTTCACCATAGGACTGCCATCCTTTCTAAAATTGAGAAGTTTGCCTTGGAATTCGACACCTTCCTCAAGGCATCTTCTGATTTCAGAAACAACCACTGGATCGACCAAAGGATGGCGCCTTTGTGCACGAGGATCTCTATATTGTAAGAATCGACTGAATCAAAGAGTTCCCAAACAAATAAGAAAAATTAAAAAACCCCATGTAACTAAAAAAAAAATCAGTACAAAGCGGAGATCATATGAAAAGAGAAAAAGTTTCGAGTAAATCACCTCAGATATACTATGGACTCTATATTTCAATGGGATCAGGTCATACTGAGTATATACTGAAGTGTAACTAAAAACCATCTACATCAAGTCATCAAATGTGGATTAGTAATCAAATGGTAAATCCCCCCACCATCCCACCGAAAAAAAGAGCACAACAATCATAGACAGATATGAGCTTGGAGGAAACCATCAATAACCAACCTTGATTTGGATACTCAGGGGACACATTACAGCAATATTCTAAATCAGAGTCACCAAACCAAAATTTTGCTCCGAGCCACCACCACCTTTTGAGAAAGTTGGACAAGGAAAACAAATTGGGTCTCACTTTCTTACCCCCTATATCTTTCTTAACAGGGTGCCAATCAAAATATAGTCGGTAATCGTATACAAATCATTAGAGTTTTCTTGACATACAAATTCTGATAGGTTTAGGGTCTTAGGATATTAATGAATAACAGTGTTTTCAAGGCCATCGCCTTTTCTCGCCTATGGTCATCGCCTTGCACATAGGCAGGTATGGCGCCTCTAACGTAGCTAAGGCGAGCTCCTTCAATCAGGCCCTCGCCTTTCCTCCCCATTTTGCGCCCTACATCGCCTTCGCCTCAGGCCAAGGCGTGCGCCTTGTTAAAGTTTTGTTTATTTATCAATATCCTAACTTGATATCCACAAAAAGAACCTAGAATTAGTTTATGAAGAAATCCAACAACTATGCAAAGTCTTTATTAAGGATACTGAATTTGTTTAATTGCTATTTCAAATGTATGTGTCTATTTATTCGAGTTATTTGACGTAGAATCTTCGTTTTTTTATACTTTAAGTTAACTTCAATTTTTTTTATAGAAATAATAATTTAATATTATGGTATATCTTATAATAACATAATTTTTGTGATTTATTATACTTTTATTTTTTACTTTTTAGTATTTTTCCATATAAATTTGAAATTTTATGGGAATACACATATGTTTTATTATCAATTTATAAATGTGCCTCTCTTCACTCGGGTCTCGCTTTTTTATCGCCTCTCGCTTTGAGACGATCAATGAGAGTATCGCTTTGCGTTGCGCCTTGCGCTTTAAAAACACTAATGAATAATATAGGGGTATGTTAGCAAATAGCAAGTACTTGGAGAGCAAGTTAGAGGTTAGTGGTTATAAATAGAGAAGGATAGTTAGTGTGAAGGTATCTTTGAAATTGTATGAGAATTAAGGCTTGAGAGATCTCAAGAGTCTAGGGAGGGTCCAAATACCTCGAATCACTTGGTTTATCGTGTATGTTCGTGATGATTTACTAATAGATAGATAAATTCCTCCTCTTATATGTGTAGCTGATTCATGAGATAATCCTTTGGATGTGCAAACCCTCTCTTCCTCGCTTTTAGAAACTAAAGTTGGATGTTCAATTTCCTAAGAGCTACATACTTGCATTTATGGTTCACAACCTGACCCAAAATCTCTTTAACACTTTCATCTGTATCAATAAAAATGTTTTCATTTCTTATCCAAAAAATATATACATAATAATGTGCTTTCTCTTTCATATAGTTTTTTTCTTCTTTGAAACCAGGAAATTGGAGTTTCACTCCACTACACCCGGGGTAACCACGCTTATCCCTAGTCCAGACACTGAGACATCGAAGGAATGGAGACGCAAGAGGTCTCTACAAATTAATGTTAGCGGTGATTCTCTTTCATATGCATATGAATTCATTAGTCATTTGCTTAAAGAATCAACTAAGCACAAAGAAGCTATCCTCATACAAACATAGCACATCGCAACAGGCCAGGGCACGTAAATTGCCTTCACTACGAAAAACGAACAACAAAACCACAAATCTAATTCCTATGGATTAATTCAACCCGAATCGTTCAATTACATTTCCTAAACCAAAATTACCACAGCAAAACCAAAAAAACAAACAAAATCACAGCGCAATGGAATGTCATCATACCAGTTCTGGCCGAGGACCTCGTCGGCGCGGTATCCGGTGACGATCTCGAAGACTTCGTTGACGTAGATGATGGGGAAATCGGGCTCGAGAGCATCGGAGACGACGAAGGAAGTTGGAGCGGTTGGGTAGAAGAACAGTCCAGGCTCAACTGTTCATCTTCGCCGTCGTCCTTAGAGCATTTCAGCCTCTTCTTGCCGGAGCTGTGATCGTCGTTTTTCGCCATTGCCATTCCTTCACTTTCTGAAAATAGAAGTTGATTGGACACAGAGCCTAAGATATTTATCTGCTCCATGACGGTGAACAAAAATGCCCCTCTCCTGATTTCAAATTGCGAATTTGCCACTGCATGACCATTCATCATCTATATTCATTTCATAGTATAAGTTTTTTTTTTTTTTTTTTAATTAATTACGAATCAAAAAATGAGAGACCACAAAGCTTAAATTGACGGTAATGTTGCAGCCGAATAAATGAGATTCACATATCAATTTCGTAAATGAATCCGTAATATGTTCAACTCACAATGAAACCAATATGTCACCAACAATTTCAGCCTACCTACTTTATTTGTGTATTATGAAAGTATTGTTTTTAATTTTGTATTTATATTTTGATAAGTTTCAAATGTTGCTTGATTTTTACCATGCAATGAATTGATTGTCATGTTTGTATCCCATTAAAAAAAAGCACTTCATACTTATGGTTTCATAATTGTTTCGTTATATTTTTTTTTTTTATTATAGCTCGTTTTTATTTGTTGGGATGGAAATAATATTTTTATAATACACAATAAAAGGTAAATGCATGGGTATCATGTAAAATTCTATTAGTGATAATGTAAAGTTTAATAACCACAATATTATAAATTTTAGGTTCCCAACTTTCAAAATATTGTTGAATTAAAGTATCATTTACATGTCTTCTATCTTTTTGTACATATAAATTTTATTCGATTGTGTACATCTATTTTATATAAAAAAAAAATTAATGTTTAGCAACTAAAAAAATTGTTTGTTTTAAAAAATTGATTAAGAATTCAAGTACAATTTTTGTAGAAAATATTGAAGTAACGGAAAAAATATATATAGCTTATTTGAAAAAAGTGATTTTGAAAGGATGCAAATTTAAGAAAAAAATAATTGTATATGTTTTTTTATAAAACTCTTAAAAAATGTGGACAGCAAGAGCGTAGAAGTTCAATTGTATCGGCCTAGATGCAAATTCCAATTTTCCTAATCTAAATTGTTGTAATTTCAAAATATATATATATATATATATGAATAAAAGAAAAGAAATGGGCAATAGAGGATTTTTGTTTTTGCAAATAATTTTAAAGATGTTATACAATTACAATATTTGTTTTGTGTATTTTACAAGAGGGAAAGAAAACAGAAATGGCATTGGAGTAATTAATTGGAAAATGAGGGGTGGAAGAAGCAGTGAAAGTCCACGTAAGAGAGTGGGGAACACGCGTGGGAAGGATATTTAGAGGAACAAAATATCTGACATTGTGAGGCGACTGAGAAAGCGCCACGTCACCATCAAAATCGTTGTTAGAGAAAAGATATTTTCTTCGGGAACAGAATTCCTTCTAATATGCCTGCGTGCTCACGTGCCCATTCGAAAATACGTATTTTATTTAGAAAAGTTCTAACTTTATGGCCGTTTTTTTTCTTCTAACTATTTTGTTTTTTATTTTTTAAATTTAAACTTAACATAACTATTTTATTCGTTTTTTCTTATTTGTATTGTATATCTACATCTTTATGGTTGATGAGATACTTAAATGTAACATAACCAAATAAAATGTTCGATCAGATGTTATATCTACATCTTTGTGGTGTAATAAAAACGTCTATTCTCAAACTCCAAAATTCATTCATCCTCTAAAAAAATTAATAGATTTATTTAACATTTAAATGTTAAATCAGTTTTCTTAACATTCTATAAAACCATATTATGTCTTCACGTGGAAGTACATCTAAATTAATACGAACCTTACATAGAGGTGTACGTGGAATAGATTGAGTTGAGTTGAAAGACATTTTTTTAGACTAACCCAAAAATTGAGTTGATCACTTTTTCAATTCAACCAAATTAAAGAGACAACTTCACTCGATCTCTATATTATTAGATAGGGGTGTACAAAAAAATTGGTAACCTAGACTACCCAACCCAACCCAAACTAAAAATATTATATATAATATGCATATGTATATAAGATAGATTCTTACTATATTTTGTAAGCCTTCTAAAAGAAGAGCATGTACTAATAAGATAGTGCAAATATGGTGAAATATAGTATCATTAATTTTTTTAAAACATATTTGTGGACCTATGAATTGGATTTTAGATAGAAAAAACAAGAGTAACATAACCCGAGAATCCAACTCAACCCAAAAATCTAAAGTTGGGTTGGGGTGGGTTGCACTTACGCATGGGGGTTGGACGAGTTGCCAAATTGACCAACCCGAAAAGTTAAGTTGGTCCAAAAAAATCATTCAACCCTACTCAACCCAAACCATGTACACCCTTATGATTAGGTTGGGTTATTGAGCTTCATGAATACTGTATGAATATAAATATAATTCATTAAATTAGTGGTACATTATACATAAAAAAAAATACAATTTTCAAGCATAAATATTAAATATACAATATATTAAATCAAAAGTTATACCACACCAATATATATACATATATTGGAAAGAATCTTGTATATATTCGAGACTTACAAATATTTTAAAGAATAATGAAAAATAAAAAGACTAAAATAATAATTAAATAAAATAAATATATCCATATATAATCATAGTTAAAAAAAATTAATAATCAATTCGGGTTGATTGAGTTAGATTAGGTTAATTTTAGGTTAACTTTTTGTCCAACTCAATCCATGAAAAATTCATTAATTTGAACTCAATTCAACTAAAAATATTCTTAACCTAACCCAACTCGTTAAATTAGATTAGGTTGGATTGGTTCGAGTTATTCAAGTTGTTTGAACACTCCTATCTTACAAATAAAATATTATATTTTTTTGTGAAAATATCCTCAATATTTTATAAATTGCGGCAATAAATACAACAATAAATACAAAAATGTTTTGGTCAATAAGGTAGGGCCATAAGAACTATTACTGTCAAATAAATTTAATGCTAAAAAAAAAATCAAACTAAAAAGCCTACTATTATTATTCATATGGGTAATTTTTTTTTTTTTGCAACATTATTCATATGGGTAATGAGTAATTATTTCTTATCAACAAAAGTTGAATTTATATAACTTCATAACTGTAATATTTTCTCTTAACATTGTTTGAATAAAAAAAAAATAGTGATTTCTAATTTAAAAGCAATTAAAATTAGAGAAAATCAATATTTTCATCCGTACTTTATTGATTTAAAATTTTCCTCCACCCAATAAATATGATGTAGATATTTAGTGCGACATATTTTTTCATAATAGTATTAATGAATATTTATAAGACTAAATATTTGTATTAACGAATATTTATAATGAATATATAAATAATTGTGGGTGCAAATATTTAAAAATAAATTAATTTTTTTATTCGAACAAATAATATCTTAATTAGTAGATTATATAGATGCAATTGAAACTTTTCTTATTTTAGTTTAAGCACAACTCAATTAAGTTGGCTATAAGTAATACTACTTCAATATTATTATATATCACTTTTTACTATATAGTATTAGGGGTGATTTCGGTTCGGTTTTTGTCGGTTTTGTACCAAACCGACAACCGAACCAATATCTTCGGTTTTCAAAAAATGGATCCGATCCAATGTCCAATAAAGTATAGAACCATTGGTTCGGTTTTTCAATGTCCAAAAATGGATCCGATCCGATCCAATGTCCAATTTTTTTTAATATAGCAAGAATAATATTTCTCATATAAAAACAACATTTTCGTAAACAACTATTTTTTTAAAGGTTAGAAGTATTTTTAATTTATTTAAAATTTTTTAAGGATATTTTTTACTTGAAATAGGGGTGAATTAAAGAAATATTAATGGAAAGAAGATTACTCTATATGAATTATTGACTATATATATATATCGGTTTAGATCGATTTTTTAAAATGAAAACCGGAACCGATCCAATATTTTCGATTTTTTCAAATTACAAACCGATATATCCAATTTTGAGGTAAAAAACCGATCCGATCCATTGGTTCGGTTCGGTTCGGTTTTTCGGTTCCGGTTTTTTGTTGCACCCCTATATAGTATGAGTTCAAACTTTTCTTTTTCAAAATTGTATCAGAGGACGAAGCAATATTACCCTTTTCCATTTTTTTTGTAGTAAATATATTTTGTATGAAATATATAGAAACTCATATACCAACCATCATCGAGTGTATTTTTTTTAATAATAATAATAAAAAATCACCTTTTTTTTAATTAAAATACCACTTTCAAATTATATGGGAATTAAATACAAACTTAATAAATTTATAATGTAAAATTAAAATAGATTTTGACCGATAAAAAAAATTAAATAATCACAGATACATTCATTTAAGCCCAACTTGATATATAAGCATTTTGTTTTTGGTTTTCTTATAAAAAAAATAAAAATAAAACAAGTTTGTTTGATAGTCAATTTTGATTTTTGTTTTTTAAATTTTAAAAATATTAAAGAAAATTTAAAAACTAAAAAAAGTAGCTTTCAAGACAAGTTTTTGTTTTTATTTTAAAAAAAACATGAAAAAAAAATCAAGAATAAAGAGTAAAAAAATCTAAATAAATTGTAAAATTTGAAAACAAAAAATAGTAATCAAACATGTTTTTTTTTTTTTTTTTTTAATTTTTAAAAATATAGAACTAAAACCAAAATCAGTTATCAAATATATACCATTTTTAGTTTTTAAAACAAAAACTAAAAAACAATAATAAAAAACTAAAAATAAAATGATTATAAAGGATTTAAATTTTAGAATTTGCACCGTATTTTTTTACAACAGTTTAAAATTATAGTAACTTTTTAAAAACTAGAACTTTGGAACGTGTTTTGAGCGGAATATTTTTTATGACATGTGAGATCATATTTTTATTTATTAAAATACTTATAATTAATATATATATATATATATATATTAAATGAGTAAGTAAAATATTAATTATCTACTTTATTTAAAAATCTCATACAACGTAATTCAAGATAAAAGTGAAATAAAAAAAATATACATATCATAATTCATAAAGAAAATTATGAAATAAATTAAACTTCTTCAATAAATAAGTTTTGGTCACGCTAAAATCTTACTTTGTACCCAATATTTTTGTTCCATTCATTTATTATTTTAGTTTAATCTACGAACATCGAACCCATCTTTTCAAAAAAAAAAAACCTCGAAACCATCACATGTTTAAAATCTTAAAAATCATATTCATGCTTTCTTATTTCATCTTATATTTTATAAATAATAAAAAATAAAGAAAATATTGAGAAAAAAAAATAACTCATAAAATCTATTATCTACCTCTTCTACGAATTTTCATGAAACATAAGTTTTTTAAATATTAATTTAAAACATAATATTATATTAAATCTATTGTTCTCTACAATAATAATAATGGTGTATATATTTATATTTAAATTTAACAAATAAATAATTAGTAAAATTGATCAAATTTAATTAGTTTCGTATGTCAAAATATGAGTAGTATTTCAATGACATCACGTATCACAGAATAAGCAACAAATTACATGTTAAGTCATATTTATTATAATAACAAATAATAATAATAATAATATGAAAAAGTAATAATTATGAAAAAATTACCATTCATTAATGGAAGAATGTGATAAACACTTCTTCAAAATTTTAAATACTCCATAAATTTAAAAGAAAATTATAAATTAAAGTTAAAAACATAAAATAAATAGAATTACACAAAGAAAACATAATAAAAATAAAAATAAATGAAGAAGAATAAAATGTTCTGCAACGAATTAAATACAGATTGAAAAAATTGTTGTTTACCTTCGACGACAACCGCTCCCACGAACACAACTCAATGCATCAATGCTAAGACTCCCAACCCGAACAAAATCTGTACATTTGTGCAATATCAAAATAATTATTAGTAATTTGAATTTTGAACAACAATAAATTTGTGATATTTATAGAAAAAGTTGGAACCCAAGGTCTTTAAATTTGAAAAAAAAAACTCAATATCTTCATTTGGTTTTATACTTAATTTAGTTTGAAGATACTAAATTTTAATAATTAACAATAATAATAAGAAGTCACATTTTAAGTAGTAAAAAAGTAAAGATAAAAGAATATTACACGGAATCTCTTATCTTCTAACTTAATTTATGAGATTTGCTAAAAATATATTATATTATAGACGATTATGACATGTTTGTAAATAATATTATAAATATATTATGAATATCTTAATAATATTATAAATATCTAAATAATCTAAATAATATTATAAATATATTTGTATTTTTTTTTAATATTTGAATAGAAGATTATGACATGTTTGTAATTTAGGGTGTGACTTAATGGTAAAATCGTCAAAAAATGATTTTCTTCTTATGCCACACTCTAAGGTAGTATGATAATTTGTTTATAGCAAATTTTACATAGTTGTTAAAAATCTCTATTTACCCTTTTTTATCGAAGACTTTTGATAGAATCTATCATTGTCTAGTGATGAAAGTCTATCAATTTTATCAATAATTGATTATATCTTTACATTTTTTACCATATATACAAATATTTTCGGTATTATGTTTTTTCATGAAATATTTTAGTCATTTTATAATATACATAAAAAAAAACTTTAAATTTTAGATTATCTAAAATAACGATGTTTAAATTTCACTTCACTTTTTAAATTTTATATCCTCCACACATTCAAGAACACGTCTCCTCCATCCTCCACACATCGAAGAACAGTGAATTAGAATATTGGAGAAGAAAAATGGCGAAAGAGTTGACTTCGTCTACTCTAATAGTGATTATTGGTTGCAAGTTTCTTCTTCATTGATTAGCGTGAAAGATTCAAAACCCATTTCGAATAGTTCCCTACAAAACCCCAAATCAGTCGCACCAAAAGTCCAATCGATCCTCAATCGTTCCAATTTCTCCATTTCCATCATGGGTTTCTGATTCCGAACCGATCGAGCTAAATTTTCGAGTCCCTTGTTTCGATTCATGGAGAATACTCAGCAGATTCTTCGGTTGAGGAAATTAGTGGAGAAAAATGGGGTTTCTACAGAAGTAAGGGCTTCAATTTTTGTGGGGTTTTTGGGCTTGTGTTATTGATTGTTTTGGTTTTGCAGAAGTTAGGGTTTCAATTTTCTGGGGTTTTGTTTGTTTCTTTTGAGATTGGGGTTTTTGGGTTTGTGTAATTGATTGTTTTTGTTTTTGCAGAAGTTTGGAGATCCGACGATGATGAGGTTTTTGATTGCGAGATCTATGGATGTTGATAAAGCGGGGAAGATGTTTGTGCAATGGCAGAAATGGAGGGATGAGACTGTTCCAAATGGGAGAATTGATGAATCTGAGATTGAAGATGAACTTGGAGCGAGGAAGATTTATTTGCTGGGTTTGTCCAAGAATGGACACTCTGTGATGATTGTGAAAGGGAATAAACATTTTCCTGCTAAGGATCAAGTTCAATTCAAGAGTGAGTTCTTTCCCTAATTTGATTGCTTGAATTGAACTGAGTTTATGATTCTCGATATGATTTTGTGTTGTTCTTGATTGAGTTTCTTTTGAGTTCTGTTTCAAATTTGTTTCAATATCAGATTCTAGTTCTGTTTCAAATTTGTTTCAATATCAGATTCTGCGTATTGAGTTTCTCTGTTGGCGTTGAACAGTACCAGTACTACCATGTTTTTTGACTCTTGGTTTTCCCTGAAGATGTGGGTCTGTATTTTTAGTTGAAAAGAAGTTCCAATTTGCTTTCTTTCTATAATAATTTCAAGAATAGTTTGAGCCGTACAATTCTACATCTTGGAAATGCATAATTAGTACATTTTCCTTAATATGTTTGGAGATCAACGTTCAAGTAGTTTAATATGTTCAGAGTAAAAATATAGTGAAAACTTATTCCTTTTTTAGTATATTGTTATGAAAGACCAATTCTTCCATGAAAGCCAGCTCAACCGACATAAATGTATGTTCATGATTAAGAGGCCATAAATGTATGTTCATGATTAAGAGGCCATGGATTTAATTACAGTATGTTTGAACTCAAGAAAATAAAATAAATAGAACTGATATTCCTTCCTTCAAAAATCACAAGATTGAGATTCTGAGCGGTGATGAAATTAATACAAATATCAAAACACTCTTAGATTTGTATTTTTGTAAAAAAAAAAAAAACTATTTTCAAGTAGATTTTTCCACAGGCTATTAATTTTTAGCCAAGAAAGTCATGCGAGTTTGGACCTAACCTACCATTTCCATGCGGTGCACGATTTTGCATTTAAGACTTGCTCATTAATATATATATATATATATATCTTTCTGATGTATACCTATGTTTATGAAATTAATTTTTAGATCGATGGTTACCATGATTTAAATTTATGACCTCTTAGTTTCTTAAGAAATTAAAGAACACTAAAAGAAAAACTTCTTAGTTCTCCCGACTCTCCTTGATGCTCTTAACCACTAAGCCAAAAATGATGTTATATTTTCTCATTCTCTTTAACTAAAAAATTGTTAATAATTTCATCTAACATAAATGGAAACTTGCAATTCGAAGCAATGAGTTTTTTATGCCAAATGTTATATAAGTTAGACAATTATCAGATTAGTCGAGGTATATATAAACCCGTCCGAACACTCAGTCATTATAAAAATAGAAAGAGAATTGAGTAAAGGCATCAGGTAGTTGATATCATCTGATTCACTTGTTTTCATCTCTTATCTTTATGCAGAGTATGTGGCTTACTCCTTGGACAAGACAATTGCGAGGTGCCACTCAATCTGTGTATTAACTTTATGTGTCCAGAACTTTTGAAAATTATCTTTCTCTTTACACTATATTATCTGTCCATCATATGAAGAGTATGGTTTCATAACTTAATGTGGCTGCATAAACAAGATGGATTCTGTTTTGGCAAGTCTAGTGAGATTTTGTTTGGTGTTTGTTACCAGTGCTTTCCAAGGAAGAGAAATTGGGAATGAGAAGTTGATTGGCATTCTTGATCTGCAGCAAATTGGTTACAGAAACATTGATCCACGTGGATTGATCACAGGATTTCAGTCTTTGCAGGTAAACTATTTCTGAATGATATTTGCAAGGACAAGGTATCATTGGAGTAACTATAGACTATGTAATATTGCTTGGCTACACACTTGGTACTTGTAGTGTTTGGAGATTTTGAGTGATTAGAAATTGAGGTTGTAGTAATAGCTCGTTTGGATGTCGATTTTTGTAGAGGAGTTGCAAGCAATAGCTCGTTTGGATGTGAATTTTCGTAGAGGAGTCGTAGCTATTAGCTTGCTTGGACGTGGTTTATGTAAAGGGGCTGCAGAAATGAGTGGTTTTGAAATGAGGAGTTATTTTGAGTGATTAGACATGAGTAGTTATTTTGAGTGATTGCATTAAATCGTTTGGATGTGATTTTTTTAGGAAGAATTGTTAATGTTGATTTGTAACTCCTCCACAAAACAAAAAATCAAACATCCCCTTGCAGTTGCATAGGTGTCTTCCTACACAGCATTAAAATGTTGACAGCTGGGAAAGATTTTGAAACAAAACATCTATCTTTCTTCTAGTTCTAACTGTCTACATTTTATTGGTACTGTGCAGGAAGATACCTCCACACCTGTATGTAGCCAAATACTGTAATAAATCATGAATGAGATGATTTTCCTATTCATTCTTACTATTTTTGTTTACTGCTGGACATTATTTGATATCATGCCTTTTTTTTTGTCTCGTGAAAGGACCAAAAGGGAGAGAGGATTCAATCTCGACCAATAGCAGTTTCCTTGCTTTTTGTTCCCAAGGAATAGCCTCGTTAGTAGAGGCTTGGTCTCTAAAATATGTTTTCTTGGAGGTCATAAGTTCGAATCCCACAAATGACCATAATTGTAAAATCCTTTATTGTTTCTTGGGTCTGAATCTTGGGATGAGCATTGATGCTTCAAAGTATGTAGTAGAGCAGAGTTCTGATTTCCAGTTATAAAAAAAAGGGTTCCTCGCTTTCTTCCGCTTCTCTCTTTTGGGACCAAGGGAAAAAATGCGGTTTATTGTAATAATTTAATTCACACACTCATATTAAGTTCACATAATTATTTGAGATAAGAGATGAAATAGTTCTGCAAGTAATTAGACTTGGATCTACTGCTTCAACTTCAATGCTATATCTAGCCAACCTAAAAACTTGAACTTATATGTTGTAAATTTAATATCTGAACTCTTCTGAGTTGTGGCTAGATGATTGTCAAGCTCTAAACTGCCCTAAAGGCCATTGTTCCTTTTTTAAGCATGGCAAGTATTGATTGTTTTGCCTTCTGTAATGCAGGCTTATTATCCTGAACGTCTGGCCAAATGCTACATCTTAAACATGCCGCGTTTTTTTGTTAGCGTGTGGAGGATGGTTTCTCGGTTCCTCGAGAAGGTGACACTCGAAAAGGTGTGTTATATATGATGTTACTGAAAAATCACTTTCAGACAAGTAAATCTATGCATTTTTCAGATTAGGTGTCAGGACAATTTACTAGAGTAGAAACTTGGTTGGATCTATTTAATGTTAGTGATGATCAAGTAAACATTGTAAATGTACTAAAAAAAAAAAAGAAGTAAACATTGTAAATGAAATTGATGTGCATAGAGATAGAATCCTTGTTATAAGGATGGTTAGAATTCTGATAGACATTTTTAAGAAGGGTTTGGAGAACCAAAAGAATATGAGTTTAATATGATGACCATTCCTAAGGGACAATTCAGTGGTTGAGGCACGGGGCATTTGTGTCATTGCTTCCTCAGATTCTCAAGTTTGAAATCTATGGGAGGCATTTAAAATAGAAAATCCTTGAAGTATCCTAGGCTTGAGCCTCAGTGGTATTAGACCTTCGGATATAGTGGAGCCCATATGCTAACAGGCCCCTAATGGGGGTAATACCTCTGCTTGGATCTGGGGGCTTCGATTAGTCGGTTATCCAAAAAAAAATTACGTGTTAATTTCCTACGAAAGTTCTGACATTTAAAATATTGTAAGGTCAGATGATTTGTTCTGTGAAAATAATTGAAGTGTGCGAAAACTAACATAGATATTCACGTGTGTATCAGTCCGTGTATGTATGTATATATAACTATTCTGATAATATTTGTATATATAATTATTCTGATAATATTTGGATTTGAATTGACTGAAACAGATTATGATTGTGACCAATGAGGAAGAAAAGAGAAGCATGATAGAGGAAATTGGAGAAGAAGCATTGCCAGTTGAGTATGGTGGAAAGGCAAAGCTTATTGCTATTCAAGATGCTATCCTTCCTCACATGGATGGCTGATGTTAGGGAAATTTATTTTCTCTGTAGTATTACTTACTCTCTAATAAAACTCATACAATTATGTTTGCATATGTCCTTCATCATTTTGGCTGATGCTTAGGAAATATGTTTATAATTATTCAAAATCTAATTTTGTGGTACAGAAATCACGTTTTCAAAGTGTAAAATGAAATGTTAAGTTAATTTTTAATGATGAAACACATATTTTGAAGTAATTTTGAACCAAACTACCATTTTAAAATCACTCAAAAACGTGTATTTATGCAACTGCTATGAGAGCTCATCACCTCACATGAAAGGCTATTAAATTTTTTATTTATATTGAAAGGTTTAACAATTTATTATAGGTTAAATTATGGTGAATTGGTCTAGTGGTGGTCTTGAAAACTATGAGCTAATAAATTTAATTTTTGGTAGTTACATATTTGAGAAGTAATTTTTTATGATTTTTTTTACAATCAAATACAACAATTGTTTTTATAGATTTGAAGTGCCTTTTTAAAATTAGAATGCATAAATTTAAATAGTGTAATTTCCAGATTTTTTTATATTTTAGAACTTTATGATTTCAATGTTTGTCAACCATGCTCTTAATTGTAAGGGACCTTCTAGAAGAGTTGGTTGAGTCTTTTTAAAGCTTATCTACCATTTTGTCTAGCATTTAAGCCATGCAATTGCGTTTTGGTTTCCTAGGCCTTATTTTCTACAAAATGCATTTAATAGCTTTTAAAGTCCTTTTGTATTTCAAGGCATGCACGAATTTTTGGCCTTTAAAATGGCTTGTAATTCATCATTTTGGACAAATTGATGAATGAAAAACTTGTGTTTTCTTAGACCCCATTTGGTGTTGTCTTTCTTTCAAATCTTGATTTAGGTTTGAAGTTAAATCAATTCATTGGATTAGTCTTGATCAAACTAATTCTGGAGTGAGTTGTCTTAGGATCTAAGAGTGACCATTTTAGATTTTGAGTGTGCTCTAAGTTAGCTATCATTGTGAGTTTTTACAAGGATCCTAGAAGGACCTCTAGCTTTGTAAAATTCAAGCAAGGATCGGCGCTTATCATTTGGTATCAGAGCATTTGGTCGACATTCTTTTGCCGACTCTAGACTTCGTTTCAACATGACACATAATGAAGAACAATCAACACATGCACCATGTTTTAGTACCGTTCTTGAAGCTCTTAAAGATATGTTGGAAATGATGAGAGAAGATATGGAAGAAAGAAGATCACATCGCAAAAGGATGTCTTCAAGGTACACTAATCATAAATCAATTTCAAATATTCAATTTTCTATGAAAAATAATAGTTTATGTGATGAAATTCAGCCTATGGTTGTAGAAAGTTGTATCAATGAAAATGAAATGCTTAGTGGTTTAGTTTCAACAAATGCATGTGAGTTAAGCGAAAAATTAGATTGCATGGACTTGTTTGCTTGCAATCCCTCTACTATTGTAACACCTACTATTAATGATGTACGCGTTGATGTGTGTGAGTTAGGGAAAAAGGCACAAAAGGCCAAAACAAAAGCATATGATTTTAGAGAAAAAGAATCTCGTGAGAAAATGAGTGTGAGAGATAAGCATGAGATTAGTTTATGGCCTATAGAGAAAAATGAGAGAAAAGCCAATGTTGTGAGCTTGTGTGAAAGAGCCAATGAGGTTAAATCTATTTTGTTTTCAAAGCAAAATATTTGTAGACTTTTATATAAAGGAACTTGCTATCTAACGGGCGAGCTCAAACCATGTTTGTCTAGTGTTTCTTTTGAGTTCTTATAGGAAGCAAAAGATCTTATACAACATCTCGAAGCGAAGATTCCTTCGAAAGTAGAGAATGACCACAAACACAATGCCAACTTGTTTATTATGATGAAATACTCAAAATTTTCTTCTAAATTCATCCATGGCAGCAAGCATAAAGTGTTCAAAAAAAGACATAAAGATTTTGATTTGAGGACAAATCCTTTTAAAGAAAGGGGGGATGATATGAATTCAACCACCGACTTATTGTATTCACATGAAAGAGCAACAATAAGCAAGAAAAGAAGATTTCAAGAGCCTTTTTAAAATTAGAATGCATAAATTTAAATAGTGGAATTTCCAGATTTTTTATATTTTAGAACTTTTTGATTTCAATGCTTGTCAACCATGCTCTTAATTGTAAGGGACCTTCTAGAAGAGTTGGTTGAGTCTTTTTAAAGCTTATCTACTATTTTGTCTAGCATTTAAGCCATGCAATTGCGTTTTGGTTTCCTAGGCCTTATTTTCTACAAAATGCATTTAATAGCTTTTAAAGTCCTTTTGTATTTCAAGGCATGCACGAATTTTTGGCCTTTAAAATGGCTTGTAATTCATCATTTTGGACAGATTGATGAATGAAAAACTTGTGTTTTCTTAGACCCCATTTGGTGTTGTCTTTCTTTCAAATCTTGCTTTAGGTTTGAAGTTAAATCAATTCATTGGATTAGTCTTGATCAAACTAATTCTGGAGTGAGTTGTCTTAGGATCTAAGAGTGACCATTTTAGATTTTGAGTGTGATCTAAGTTAGCTATCATTGTGAGTTTTTACAAGGATCCTAGAAGGACCTCTAGCTTTGTAAAATTCAAGCAAGGATCGACGCTTATCAGATGCTCTATGAGATTAGTAAAATTGAATGGGAAGATATAAATATACATTACAATCGTGGAGTAATTTAGTGATGAAAATATTTTGAAAAATTGAGAGGTGATCGACTTCAATTAATAATAATAATTTATTTAAAAATTTATTTATGTCAAAGTACACACAAGCTCGATGATCTCATATATTAAAAAAAAGTTAAAATATTATTTTGATCTTTCAACTTTGATATTAGTTTCATTTTGGTGCCAAAAAAAAGAATGAGCTCGCAAATGATAATATTAAATTTTCTAAAAAAAAAGATAAAAATAAGGTATAGACTATTTTTCTCAAAAAACAAAAGTAAACCCTATTGGTGGAACTAGCATCAAAGTTAAAGGAGAAAAATTGTATTTTAACCTTAAAAAAAACCTTATCATATTTTTGTTGTAAAATCTATATATCAATAGAGCAAAAAAAAGTATAGCATATTGGTGGATCTTTACAGATAAGTCTAATTTTTTTTGTTCACTTTACTTTTTCATCTTTTCCTTTTATTATTCTTGTTTATCGTGTTTATGAAATCAGAATATTATGGATCGTTTTTTGACATTCTTGTCTTTCCTCAACTTTTTTTCGTTTTTTGACATTATTGTCTTTGCCCAACTTTTTTTTATTTTTTATAATTAAATAGAAGTATTTACCAAGTATTTGTTTCTCGTTTCTCATTTTCCATAAGGGGTGTTTGGGCCACGAAAAATAAGGGATAAAATAAGAACGGGAATGAGAATGATTCCTTGTATTTGGGCAATCATTTACCCCAAAATCACTTTTTTTATTTTCCCCCTACAACTTTTTATATATCACATCACTATTTTATACTCATATCATTTTCATTATTTTATATTTCCTATAATTATTACTTTTATCTCAAACAAAAATAATCATTATTCTCACAATCATTACCTTCTCTCCAAACACAAATAACCATTATCTAATAATCATTCTCCCATTTATTCTCCTCTTCGTTACCATTCCCCTTATCCCAAACACACCTTAAACATTTTCAAAAGAGTGTACAAATTTCATTAACAAAATCGTGTTTCTTGTTTCCATTTTTTTTTGTTCAAAGTGTAAGCAAATTAATTATTTTATTATTCATTACAAATAAAATAGATAAAAATATTAAGAAACGAATATAGTATAATTTTTTTAATATTTAATTTTATAAACTTATTTTCTTTATACGTTTTTATGTTTTTTTTTATTTAAAATTCTAGTGAAAAGAAACGAGTGTTATGTAATTTTCATAAAAGAAAAGTATTTATGTAAAAAAGAGAAAGAAATGAAACAATAAATAACTACTAAAAGCCAAAATTAGTCCACTCAAATTATTTTTTTATTTTATTTTTTTGAGTGCAGTCTACACAAACTAAATACATCAAAGCCAATTTGCCACTAATGCATTTGATGAATCAAGAAGTAAAATAGAAAATAGAAATGGAAAGCTACAAAATAAAATTTTTGAATCCCACGAATCCATTATTATTTGAATTACAACGTATGGCTCGATTTTTTCTTTTTCTTTTTTTAAAAATTATTTTGTTTTAACGCATGGTTCACTTCTAATTACAAAATAGAATCTGTTTCAAAAAAAAAATATATATATAATCAACATTTTTTGCCTTATTTAAAAAAAAACATTTTTGCCAGAGCTATTTTAGTCATGCATCTTAAATTAAAAGGATAAAATCTTCTAATATATATATATATATTATATTTAAAAGCGTGAGCTATAAACAGTGGGTTGAATTAAATTTAGATACAGTGGGTTGCCAACTCATACAAAACAACAACTGACCAAAACCAGTTATTGTCTAATATGTTAAAAAAAAAAACATTTAAATGAGTTATTGATTGTAGAAAAATTTATATCCAAACATAGTTATCATTGCTAATTCGTTTACAGAAATTTATATTCAAAATAATTATTAGTATTCTTAATTTCTAATAACTTAAAATAACTACTCATTCTAATCAATGACTTAGGGGCTGTTTGTTTGACATATTTAAGTAGTATTTGAGTTAAAGAGTTATATTGAGTAGTTAAAAATGGAGAGTTGTATAAAAAATTGGGATATAATTTTTACGTAGAGTAGTTAGAGTCAAAATCTTATTTAGATGTAAACTTAAAAATGAGTAGTTATTTTTAATAGTTAAAAAAGAAATTATTAAAAGTGAATGACTAAAAATAAATTTTTTTGATTGATTTAAAAGAAATGATTAAAAATAAATTGTAAGAAATAATTGAATAATTTTAAATAAATAATTAAAAACTAAAAGTTAAAAGTTAAAATTATTTTTAAAAGTAAAAATGAATAAGAGTTAATAAAAACTCTTTTCATGTATATGTTTCTACTTAAATATGCCAAACAAACGACTCCATAAAAAGTGTTTGAAGAATTTGATTTAAAAAAAAAAAAAGTGTTTGAAGAAAATAAATAAAACAATAAAAAGGTTACGAATGTAAATAAAAAAAGGAGCAAATCCTAAAGCGCCGTTGCAGGTTCTGTGGTATTCAGTGGGTTCCCCGGCCGCCATAGCTCCTCCATTGAAGCTTTTCCCATCTCTCTACAATGGCGGCGCTAGCTTCCTCGCGAACCACCTTCTTCTTCTCCACCGCCTCTTCTCAACCTAAACCAAGGCGAAGCATCTCCAGAGTCGTTCGTATGGCGTATCAGGAGACCGGGCCCTCCGTCGCCGTCGTCGGCGTCACCGGCGCCGTCGGACAGGAATTCCTCTCCGTCCTCTCCGATCGCGGATTTCCGTATCGCTCCATCAAGATGCTTGCCTCGAAGCGCTCCGCCGGAAAGTACGTTCGATTTCACGACGAAGAGCATATCGTCGAGGAGCTCACTGCGGATAGCTTCGACGGCGTGGACATTGCTCTGTTCAGCGCTGGAGGATCCATCAGCAAGGAGTTCGGACCGCTCGCCGTCGAGAAGGGGACGATTGTGGTGGATAACAGCTCGGCGTTTCGGATGGATGAGAATGTGCCTCTCGTTATTCCGGAGGTTAATCCTGAAGCTATGAAGGGGATTAAGGCTGGGATTGGCAAAGGCGCTTTGATTGCGAATCCTAATTGCTCTACAATCATCTGCTTGATGGCTGTCACTCCTCTGCATCGTCACGCTAAGGTTTTGAAATCGATGGTTTCATTTCTCTTGTTGATTTGCTTACATTTTTGTGGATTGTATTCAAGCTGTATTTAGGGTTGAGATTTTCCTATAAAATTAGCCTGTCTTTTGTTGTTGCCTTACTTTGTGTTTTTCTACTTGAAATGGTGTTCGATAGCAGGGTGATTTTATGAAAACTGCTCTCACTTCTAGAACTGAACATCTAGGGTGTGTTTGGAGGGCCAGTTTGATTATGATAGACGGAAAGTTATGATAAATGGTAGGTTATTATAAATAGTGTTTGAGGGACAAGTTATTATAATAAGGATTATGATAAATGGTGTTTGAGGGACTAGTTATATAACAAAAAGTAATATATCTAAGGATTAGATAAATGGACACATAGGTTTAGATAAACAGGCATGCTAATTTAGGTAACCACCGTTTATAATAAATGGTGGGGCAAACATCATTTGGGTTATTATAACCAACCCGGCCGTTTACATAAATGGGGGACCAAACACACTAGTGTTAAGAAACAAAAGGATTTTAGTGTACTTTTTTTTAGAGGTTTTATTATTTTGCAAAATAGGCTTGTGATTATTCAATCAAATGTATCAAAATTTTATGAAACACATTTTGAAGGGAAGAAAACAAGGCCCCAAAGGGGCGGTCTCGTAAGTAGAGGTTCGAAATCTCCAAGATTGCTTCATTGTATGTCTTAACTTCTTTTTTGGAAAGCTAGAAATCTTAGCTTTTGCTCCACGATACTCGGGTTAACCACGTATGTCCCTAGACCAGGTAGAGAGACATCGAAGGAATGAAGATGTGGGAGGTGTCTACAAATTAATGTAATAGGTGAGTCTCGAACACAGGACATTGAGGGGAACATACCTTCAAAGTCCAAGTCTTCAACCACCATGCCACCCCTTGGGGACATTGTAGGTCTCAATTATGAAATCTATGAGTGAGCTTAATCGTAAAATCTCTTGTTGTCTCTTGAGTCCGGGCCTTAGGACAGGTGTAGGTGCCTCCGAGTATGTAGTGTAGGGAAGCTTCGATTCCTGGCTATTAAAAAGAAGTGATGAAATTACTTTTTACCCTACCAAATTCATTCAGGATTCACTCTTCGATGCCGGGATTCTGATTAAATGGATTGATGGTTATGGAAAATGACAGGTATTACGCATGGTTGTCAGTACATATCAAGCAGCTAGTGGTGCTGGTGCTGCAGCAATGGAAGAGCTTGTGCAACAAACTCGTGAGGTTTTTTCCGTCTATTGGATCTCATAAATTGGATTGCATTTTGCTCCTCACTGTTATCTTTTGGATGTTCTATTTGTCTATTTCAATGGCTGTTCTAAACTATTTGGCTTCACTTCCCTTTTCTGAAGGTTCTGGAAGGAAAGCCACCAACTTGTGATATATTTAGGGATCAGGTCAGTCTCTTGTACAATTCTCCTTTTTGGGTCAAGTTTCTTTTGCAAATTTTCTCAGTTTCTTCTACTTGGTGTAGTATGCTTTCAATTTGTTCTCCCACAATGCGCCTGTTCTTTCAAATGGATACAATGAAGAGGAAATGAAATTAGTTAAAGAGACTCGAAAAATATGGGTAAGTGTTGATTATGAGTAATGGATGATCCTGACTTTTATTTGTGCAACTTTTGGGGATGGTTTTTCCTGGGAAATTGGTTAATGGATTCCTGGCTTACACTAACTGACCTTCTTTTTGCCCCTCAAGAGTGATGCAAATGTTAAAGTTACCGCAACTTGTATACGAGTTCCTGTAATGCGTGCACATGCTGAGAGTATCAATCTTCAATTTGAGAACCCCCTTGATGAGGTGAGACTTTTTCTGATATTGTGTATTCTTATTGAGAGTATATATTGATTGAGGGGCATATAGATTTCCATTTGTTTTTGGCCTTATCTTATTTTAAGTTGAAAATGAAATAATTTTGAAGTTCTTTTTCGGAGAGTTCTGAATGAGGAATGGAAATCCACCATAGTTGTGAAAATAGCATGTTAGGACCCAAGGATTAGCCTTAGTGGTAATGGCTTGGACTGTTTGGAGATAACCTCCAAGGTCTTGGATTTATGCCCCTAGGTGGAAACTTCATAATTTGGCTTTGGGGTAGGTGAAGCCTTGTTAACTTTTTTGTTGAATTTCATATTTTGTTAAAAAAATTAATGACTTTGTTTTAAAAATAATTTCTTACAAATTTAATCTTCCGGATTTAGTTTTTAACACACAGAAGGATGTTACTGAATCTATTACAATTTTCTTTCAACTTTTGAGGCCATATGGTGTTTTCTTTTTAACTTTTACAACCTATTTGGAATTCTTCTGTCAGTTGTCCTAATATATTGTCATTGTACATTTACATTTACATTCACATTCCATCGGTTTTATTTTACTAGTAGATGCTAGATTGAATGATTCTAATTAATCCTCTACTGATGATCAATTTTTGAAATTCGCTGGTTACGAGCGATTTTGATCGATTACATATAATCGATGTTGGTAGTTTCTATAGAAGGTTTCTAAACGTGTAGTCGTGGATTGTTTTCATTTTTTTCCACACTCGCTGTTGATTTTGAAGTCGTTGTTCAATGTTCACTTAGATGCTTCAAATTAATAGAGAAATTTACTTTTAGATGAAAATCAGAAATCGTGTAATATTACTTAAATATCTGACTTCGTTTATCTAATAGATCTCCAAGTCTTTGTGTATTACTAATTCTTCTCTATAGAAATTGTAATTGCATCTAATTGCAAAATAGACGAACTGAGCTCAAGTTATTCTTTCTGTTTTATGCAGAACTCAGCCAGAGAGATTCTGAAAAACGCTCCCGGAGTCGTGATTATTGACGATCGGGCTTCCAACCAGTTTCCAACACCACTGAAAGTATCAAACAAAGATGACATAGCTGTTGGAAGGATTCGGCAGGATGTTTCACTGGATGGAAATAAAGGGTATGTTAAGACTGATTTGTTTACCATAAAACTTCTTTGTAGATCTCTGTTTATTTCCTGATTGAAAAATGGAAAAAAACTCATGAGATTCTCATGAATGCAGGTTGGATATCTTCATCTGTGGCGATCAAATCCGCAAAGGCGCAGCACTTAATGCTGTTCAGATCGCCGAGTTGTTACTGTAGTCCTGACCATGGCGTAAAATAGGTATATTGCTAAACAAGGTCTTGTGTTGTTACTATTTATGAATGTCTCTCGAGTCTTTCATCTCTTGATCTTGGTATCCATTTCTTAAGAGCAAATTTTGCAGGATGGTCGATTAAGTTTATGAGTTTGCATTTAGATGTCTTGTTTGAAGGAAAATTTTGAAATTGATGGTTTACCTTTCTGATGCTTTGTTTATGAATTTATTTTTTTTTCATTTTTGTTAAGGGTGGATCAAATGGATGCAAGGTCATTTTATTTTAGCTGTTTATAAGGTGAAAGAACCATTTGCCTAGTTTTAGGGAGAGCAACTGATCCAAGATTTTGGGTGTTTAAATATTCTCTTTTAACTTTTCCATCTATTTCAATAAATGAATTGCTAATGGTAAGCTTCAGACTACACTCTGTCTGTGATTTTTTTTATTCGACAAACTTTGAGGTGGAGATTTAAACTTATAACTTGACGAGAGTCTACCAGAGCTAGATTCTTATTTGTGATAAGAATGAAATTTTAGTGAAACTAAGTGTCGGTCTATTTTTGAGCGAATCATCTTTTTACCTAACTACACCTACTCTATATATGTTAATAGGGCACTTCAAAGTGATAGTTGTCATTTATTTGCTTTGTCACATGTTCTTTTGAGAAAGGGAAATATAGGCACATTATTCTTATGTTCTCAATAATAGATATTTAAACATATGATCCCTTCCATAGACTAGATGTCTAATCAATATCTTTTAATGCAATTTCTGTAATAGAAGTTAAATAGATATTTCGTGGAGTTTGTGGTATCGATTCATCCGACGTAACTATTTAGAATCAACCATCATAGAGTGACTCAATTGGTTAAAGAGGGTTTTGAAGTGCATAAGGTGATGAGTTCAATCCATAGTGGTCACCTACTTGAGAATTTATTTCTTATCGATTTCTTTGCCATTCAAATGTTGTAGGGTCAAATAGTATGTTCTATGACATTAATCGATGTGTTGAAAGTAAATATAACAAATATTTTTCCATCAATCACTCAAACTACTTTATCAATTTCAAGCCTTTTAGCTACTCGTATGCATTTGAGTCGAACGACATTGATTAGTTGTGGTAGTACAACCTAAAAGCTTGCATCACACACTCTTCTAGGTTCATGACCAACATTCAATAGGTTCATACTCAAGAAATACAATGTTGATAAATGCATTTAGCTCAATCCATTCTTAACAATATAGCCATATAGGATATGTCTTTATGCAACTACAACAACTCTAATTATTCTTTATTAATTTTATTTGTTTTCTTTTATAATCGTTATCAATCAATTTATTGAAAGGTTAGAACGAGTCATTTTGACAAATTACACAATGTAACAAATCAATTTCTTAGTCATTTTAATTGTATTGGCAAGTTTGTTGAATAATCCAAGGGCAGATTTCAAATTTCTACAATACTCATAAACTAAAACAAGAAGTATGCAATTTAATATACACAATGTAAATTATTGCCCACTTCAAGTCAATTTGCCTTACGATACACAATTGAAATTTCGATGGAATTGTATTTTAAATATTTTTTTATATATCACTTTGAATGATTCAAAAACAAAGTATCATTATTTATATACTTAAAAATGAAATTTATTTTGATAAAGTTCCATAAAACATTCATATATATGAACTTTCAAAATGTCTATTTTATTCGATAATTTTTTTAAAACATAATCATTTTAGTAATTGTTGTCAATTGTTTCAAAAGAGGTAGAGACTTCCAAACATTTATATAATAGATGAACAACTTTTTTCGTTACTAATTAGCTTTAAGATAGATATTTATACCTCTTAATATGATATTAGAGTCTATCAAATTCAAATTTGGTCATTTTATCACCAGAGTCCAACTTTTTTTTGGCCCATAGGTGATCAAGAAAACTTCTTTTTATTTAGAACAAAAACAATATTTTAAGAGATGAGGGATAGTGTCAATTATCGTTGGACTCGATCACTTTCAACAAAGTGATGAATTCAATTCACATAAGTCACTTTTTAAAAAAAAAACAATTTACATAAGTCACTTACTGATAACCATTTGATTTTTTGTTTTTAGTTTTTGAAATTTAAGCTTCTTCTTACTCAAATATCCTACAATGTGTTTCATCTTTCCTACAATGTATCCATCTTTAAAAAAAAGTAGGTAAACACTAGCCAAATTTAAAAAACAAAAACAAACTTTTGGAAGCTACTTTTTTTTTTCTTTTCGAATTTTGGTTTGGTTTCTAAGATATAGGTAGGATATAGATATCCAAGTAAGAAAAAACATGTGATTAAAGGGTGATTATAGGCTTAAATTTCAAAAATTAAAAATAAAATGGTTATCAAACAATGACTTAAAAATTGATTTTTGTTTTTTTGATAACTAAATATAATAAGATCATATAGTTGTCACCAATACTTACAAATAATTATCAAAAAAAGAAAAAGAAAACAAGGTTAGGGACGAAAATAAAATAGAAGCTAAAAATAATGCATGTGTTTGATACAAATATTTGGGTGTGATAAAGGAGAAAAACATGGATAAAATGCGTGATGATGGTTTTGTATGGGTAATAGAAAAAGAATTTAGAGCCGCGGATTCAGACTGCGCGTTTATATTGTGCCTAAGTTTTCTCCATTTCCTTTTCTTATTTTCACAATTAATTCACATACTATTAGCTAATGAAATACATGCATATATAAGAAATTATATATACACACACAATTATCATTATTTCTATAATATGTAATATTCCCAATTATTTTTAATGAAATTACATATTTGTAGGGAAAAAAGTTTTGTATCTAATTTGAATGTAATCTCTATATTTTAAAGTTGAACACTTTACTTCTGACATTTCAATTTTACATATTCAAAATTGTGGCAATAACTCTTTCAGTCTAATACATAATGTTTATAGTGATCAAAAAGTCATATATTCAAAATTCTGTCACACCCGTTTTATTGTTGAATTAAGAAACGAGTTAGTTACTAACCTAATAACTTCGAGTAAAAATAGATAAGGAAAAAAAAGTGATTTTTCAAATGAGTAAAAATCCATTTTATAAATTAAATCTAACATGGAAAACTAAGGCCCCGTTTAATAATCATTTGAGTTTTTTGTTTTTGGTTTTTGAAATTTAAATCTATTTTCACTCAAATTTTCTATGATGTGTTTCACACTTCCTACAATCTTTACATATTTTCTTATGAAAGTAGGTGAATACTAACCAACTTTTAAAAACAAAAACAAACTTTTGAAAGTTACTTTTTTTTCCAAATTTTAGTTTGATTTATACAAATATAGGTGAGAGATAGATATCTAAGTAAGAAAAAATCTATGGTAAAATAATTGTTAGAGGCTTAAATTTTAAAAATCAAAAACAAAAATCAAATAGTTATCAAATCGCACCTAAATTATAAAAATCCTCGAACGACACAAAATTTAAATCAAAACCTAAACTCAAACCACAAGAACACATAAATTTAAACTTTTGAAATTCAAAAAAATTAAACTAAATCCAAAATATAGAGACCCAAGTCCATAATTTAACGACCCATTTTAAAATACCCATTAAATTTCCAATGAATTTAGTAAAAAAAGAAATATGTATAAAAAATGAAGAAATTTTAGAGAGAGAAAGAGTCAGTCATTTGACCCACCGATAAGCATATGTTGACGGCCATCTTTTTTACGTCAAAAACTTTGATTTTTTGAAATAGTCTTTGATCCACTTTTTTTTTTTCCTTTCTCTCTCTTACAAATTATAAATACCATAATTAATTAATTAATTAAAATAAATAAATAAAAACTCATTTTACCATTTCAAACTTTCCCTCTAATTTGGTCAACATTCAACTCTCCCATTTCTTGTTCTAATCTAATTTCTTTCTTGAACCAAATATTTTGTTCCCATTTTCTTATTCTTCACCGCGTGGTCTTTCTCTAATCTCCTCATTCATATATAAAAAAACTCCCATCCCTCTGACCCTCTTCTCATTTCGCAACGTAAATCCCGTCTTTTCTTTTGAGCTCTTACTTTATTTAATCATGATGTCCTCGTGGAGACGTCGGAGGGCTACCCGCCGAACGGCGCGGGACGGTGGACTAGGGGAGCTGGCGATCCCCAGCCATTTTCGGTGCCCGATATCGCTTGACTTGATGAAAGATCCGGTCACTTTGTCGACCGGAATCACGTACGATCGCGCGAGCATTGAGACGTGGATTGAGGGAGGGAATTTCACCTGCCCTATCACTAACCAGCCATTGCAAGGCCTTGATTCCATTCCTAATCATAACATAAGGAAGATGATCCAGGATTGGTGTGTCGATAATAGAGCGTATGGGATCGAGAGGATTCCGACACCGAGGGTTCCTGCGAGTCCGGGGCAGATTCGGGAGATTCTCGAGCAGGTTGAGGCCGCTGCACGGCGGAGAGATGGCGATGGATGCAAGCCTTTGGTGGAGAAGATCAAGATGTTGGGAAAAGAAAGTGAGAGGAACAAGAAATGCATTATTGCCAATGGAACAGGTTTGTAAAAATAAAAATTATATTTTCGTCCCAAAGTCTTAATTTTAGTCTCCAATTTAAGTTGTTCCTTAAATAATAGTTTATTTCCACAAATTACCCTCTTTTTTCATAAAATCTAGAATTAAAGTATCTTTACAATTTGTTTTCGTAATTAAACTATTAATATTAACTTCAAATTTATTATAAGACCAATTAATTTTAATTAAAATAAAATAAAGTTGATCATAAAATTTGATTTTTGAAAATTTAAAGACTAAAATAAAATAAATATCAAAATTTAGAAACTAAAAGTATTGGAGAAATAAAATTAGTCGTGATACCATGTTAGAACCTTAAACTCGAAAGTTTAACCATAAATTATATCCTCAAATGCAGGTTATACGTTATCAATTGCATTCGAAGCATTTTCGAGACTCGAAACATTCGAGAAAAGTTACGAGATTTTAGAAGAAATCTTATCAGCAATGACAATCATCTTCCCTCTACAAGAAGAAGCAATCAAACACCTAAAATCAGAAACTTCATTGCAATCACTGATTTGGTTTATGAAAGGAGGAGACTTGTCAGAAAAAAGAAATTCAGTTTTGGTATTGAAAGAGATAATTTCAGCATATCCAGAAAAAGTAACTGAATTAACTGAAATTCAAGGAGCATTAGAGGGTTTGGTAAAGCTCATAAAAGAACCAATTTGCTCATCATCAAAAAAGGCTTCACTTTTCATAACATATCACATCATAGCCTCATCCTCCAATCCAGAGAGATTCATAAAAGCACTTCTCCAAATGGGGTTCGTCTCATTGCTACTCGAAACGCTCATCGACGCCGAGAAAAGTGTATGCGAGAGGGCGTTGGGAGCGTTTGACGGCATTTGCGAGAGCAAGGAAGGAATAGAAGAGGCGTATGCACACGCTTTGACGATGCCCGTGATAGTGAAAAAGATACTTCGGGTTTCGGATTTGGCGACCGAGTTATCGGTCTCGATTGTTTGGAAGCTTGTGAGGCATGAGAATGAAGAGGAAGATATTGGAGGGGTTAAAGTAGAAGCTCTTCAAGTGGGAGTGTTTCAAAAGCTTTTGTTGTTGTTGCAAGTTGGTTGTAGTGAATGGACAAAGGAGAAAGCAACTGAATTGTTGAAATTGTTGAATAATCTTCATAGGGATAGGTTAGAATGTATTGATTCTTTGGATTTTAAAGAACTCAAAAGACCATTTTGAATTTAGAAAGTAATTTTATTGATAAGGATATGAAAAAAAAAACTTAAATGAGTAATTGGTTGTGTGGATGAGGATTTTGTGGTCTTTTTTAAAAAAGAAAAAATCTTTTTTTTTCTTTATTATTGTACAAAGAGAGTGAAAACAAATATAGATATGCCATTTTTAGGTGATTCTTCATGATGAAACAAATCTATAGCATTAATTTTGATGTGGGATGTATTGTTTTTTATATTGGATTCAACCATTCTTCTTTAAATCAAGTGAGAGAATATTTGAAAGAAAAATTAAAAGCTAACACTTGAATTTTTATGAGCAAATAGGCCTTTTCTTTCTTAGAGACCAAGATAATGAAAGTAAATTAAATGGAAAAGTGTAAGAAGTACAAAAAATTCAATGGAAACGTTGTATACAAAGTTTTGTAATCAACTTTGAAAATGTTAAAAATTAAATTTAGTACAGTATTTAACGTGTGTTCTAGAGGTTCAAATTCTTATATAATTCCCACTTATTGTACTGATATTTAAAAAAAAAAAAAAATTTGAAATGTTTTACTCAACATGAAATTAAAATAAAATTTTGTTTAGTTATTTTATCATTATTTGAATTATCATGTATTTAAATATTTTAAGGTTAGTAGAGGCTAGATGCAATCTTAAAGTAAATGTTAATTAGAAAAAAAAAAAAAATTTACCTGATAAAGTTTACCATGCATGGAAGATATTAAGGATATTAATCGTTATTAATAATGTGTTTGACACAATTGTACAAATGTTATTAATGATATAATCCAAATTCGTTAATACATGAGACAGATGTTAGTAGTTGTACCATATTCAATGAATTTGCATATACAATTGAATTATTACACATGACAATTGGTTCTTTCTTTGTAAATCCATTAAAAAAAGATAAATATATTAATAGATGATTACATGCAAATCAATTATAAATTTATGATTCAAAATAAATGGTAAGGAAACTCTTATTTAAAGATGGTAAGAAAACTCTTGTTATAAATCCACGTGGGCAAAATTACAATATCTGATTTGTGCAACATAGGGGAGCTAATCCTTTTTGTCTAGATGAAATGGACATGTATGCAAAAAAAAAAAAAAAAAAAAAAAAAAAAAAAAAACTTGTTTTTATAAATCAATAAAAATGAGTCTCAATTGGGAATGAGGCATTTTCTTTCATGATGAAAAAGTGATTGGTGGGTTTAGAATTTGAGCTCACCAATTTTTTCAACAATGGCAGATATGATCTTTTGTTTATCCACAAATCTTTAAAGGAAAATGACCACTTCTTCCCTACCTTATAAAGTCCAACTTTTTGCCATGTGATTTTTGTGTATAGAACTTTGTGAAAACAGAAATGGAAAATGAGGTGGGGGCACCTCACCAATGCTTTGTTTCTTGAATCTTGTTACTTTAATTTTAAAATATAATTAATAGATAAGAATAAAAGTTACAACAAACTCACAAAGTATACATATTTAAAAAAGAAAAATTGGAGGTTCATTTTGGCCTATATGTAGTATCTATTTTGGTAATTATACTTTCAACATTTTTTTAATCTTTTGAAATAGGTGGATTTTTCATGTATCACCCCCAAAAAAAAAAAACTAAGGAAATTAGAATTAGATGTATAGCATAATTTACAAAAAAAAAAAAAAAAAAATTACAAAGAGAATAATACTATGCGGGAGGCAAATATCTATTCTAGAAATTAAATGTAATAACCCAATTGTATTATTTAGTTATTGAGTTAAAGAAAAAAAAAAGAAAAAAAAGAAAAGAGAGTTCTTTGGGATTAAAATAGGGCATTTTGTGGATAAGTTCTTTTAGAGGGGCATTATGGTCTTTTAACTTTAAATATTTAAGTTCATTTTAGAGATTGAGGATCCCTAGGCCTTCAACACTGTTCATCCGCCCCATCTGAGCAGCTGGTCGTTTCCGGCGAGTTGGGTTTCGTCGTCGGCATCTTCATGTGGGTTAGGGAGTTGCTCGTGAGTCTTCGCAGCAGCTCGAGCCCAATCGCCTCCCGAGCTCATTGTCGCGCTCGTGAGTCGGCTGGTCGATATCTGCGCAGCCGTTCTTGCTTACATCGTCGCCGTTTGGGTTCGCCGGAGCCGTGGGAGTGTCTTACAGTCATGGGTCCGAGCACAAGGCGTCGTTGTTGGTTCTGCCTGCGCCGAGGAGCAGCTCGAGGAAACGTGTGGGTTCGTGGCCGTCGCGGGTTCGAGGCGTCTTGAGCGATGTGGGTTTTTCTACCGTTTCGCCCGCGCGGTCTTGGCTGGTGTGCGTCGCGAGTCACCGTGGGAGCGGCCGCCGTGTCCGCCGTCGCTGGAGCTTGAGGGTGAGAGTTCTTTCTCTCTTTTGCTTTCTTTTATTTTGAGTTAGGTTGAAAATGGTGGCTAAATGAGGAAGAAGATGGGTGTTTGGTAAATGGGTTTTGTTATTTAAGTTGGGTTAAGCCTATTCTAAGGTGGAATAGGGGCTGTTTGTTATGGGTTGGAGTTATTTAAATGATGAACAAGGATTGTTTGGCTACAAGGATTCTAGCTTGTTAAAGGAAGGTTTATGGATTGTTTGTTTAGGTTCAAACTCATCTATTTTATGGATTAAGGACTGTTTGGGTGTGAGTTTTAAAACCATTTTTAAGTTGGTATAAAGTTATTTAAGTTGAGAATAAGGATCGTTTGTTTGCAAGGTTGAGATTATTTGAGTTATGATTTAGTGATGTTTGGTTTCAAGTTTAAAGTTGTCTAAATCATGGATAATTGGTGTTTGTTTATTGGATTATGTTATTTAAAGCATTGGCTGAGCCTGTTTGGCTAGTAATGTAATGTATGTTCGGTATCGAGTTTATGGGTTTTTGGCTTAGGTAAAATGATGGATTTTGACCCATTGACTTTTATTGACTTTTTGTTGACTAGATTTGACCCGAGCTATTCTTCGTTCATCAAGTCGAGGTTGTGTAGCGTGTGAGTCATCAAGTGCCGCCGGGACACGTTTTTCGAGGTTCTTCCCTATTTGATAAATTCGTTATTCTGGATCTGATTTTGATGGTCTAAGGTGCTAGTTTTGACCGGTTTGTTCGTTTCAGGGCTCAGAATTTTATTTGGCTAGTTTGAGCTTCCAATGGATTCAAAGAGAGCTGTTAGTGGATTGGCCAAGGTAAGGGACTCGTTACCCCCTTCTCGAGGCCCGTGGCTATTACATGTGTTGGATTGACAGTATTCACTTACGTGTTTGATGTGGCATAATCTATGTTGTTTGTGTTTGTATTGATTATACTGAGAGCATGCAATATATGATTGATATCATGTTAAGGCAAGCATGTAGATCATGTTGATGATATGGATATGCATAAACTACTGTATGTTTATTGATAGAGTCGGTCTTGCATGACAGTCTTTATGTCCCGTTGGGGACTTGCATGATGTTTGATGCACGGCTTGGTGCTTCGTTTGGACGCAAACGAGACACGGAGACCGGATAGAGGATACTAGTAAGCGGACGTGCATGGTTTGTGGCCGGCACGTTCTCGATGGGGGATTTGTGGTCCCTTGCTGTCGGGTTCCCGTGGATGGTTGGCCCACCAGGCTCACGGCCCCGTCGGCATTTTTACTAGTAGCCTAGGGTGCTCTCCAGGTATGTGGTTGGGTTTGTGGCCCTTTGGTGAGCGTGCTGGATCCACCCTCACCGTGAGTATGAGACCTGTGGGATTTGTGGTCCCTTAGCTACCAGGCTTCTCTACTCGCAGGATCCCTCGGCCTGGAGCAGGTATCCCAGATTGCCTTAGAGATTTGTGGTCTCTATTGGCCTTTAGGTCTTTGGTTTGTGGCCTCTGCATCGCTCTGCGTGGCGTGGATCTTGGACATGGTTCCTAACCCTTTTCGCCCGAGAGCGGGTTTTGTGGACCCCTTGATTATGTTGCTATCTTGCATGTTCGTGGTGCTTTTGACCTGATGCATGTCTTTACCCCGAGGTGGGGAATCCTTACTGAGTTGCAAAACTCACCATTTCCACTGTGGAATCCCACAGGTACTACGAGATTGTATCGAGATGGGTGATCGGACGAGCTGAAGATGACCATGGGACCCGCTGCATTATTCTGTTTAGAGTCTTCTAAATTTCTTCTTTCTGCATGAACTATTTAAGGGCGTGATAAATGGAACCTGTTTTATCGAGTTTTTTTATGTTTTGACTTTAGGGTACCCTAAGACTGTTTTAATGAATTTATCTCTTATAACCTTGTTCTTCCGAGTTGTTTTAAAGGAGTTTTGTTTTAAATTTACATGCCCGAGATTGCGAATACTATTTTCATGCATTGTGAGTTAAGGACTTAGGTTTAGACCCTAGTTTGGGTCGGGTCCTTACATTAAATTCATTGCATTATCATCAAACAATAAAATAATCAAACCACCATCCTTATGAAAATGTTTTATAAATGAAAGTAATTAATTTAATTAATTAAAATTAATCATTTTAAAATATATATTAAAAAAACACAAAAATTTACTATAGTAAAATAGTTTTTTAAAAAATGGTATAATTTAAATTATTGAGATAAAAATAGTATATCCATAACAATTTTTCTTGAAATGTCTATTTTGATTCTTGTATTTTTAAAAGTGACCATTTTGATTTTTTCATTTTTTTTTTCTTTCGATAATAATTTTCAACATGACAATTCTCTGTCCAAACATGAGTGATTTTCGACTAGTATTAATCATAAAATAATGGAAGTTATATATTTGAATCATTCTGACAATTTTCTCAACAAAAAAAAAAATCTGACAATTTGCTTATTAACTTTTTTTTTTAAATGTAATAAAAAAAATAGTGTTAAATGATTTTCATTGTATATAAAATTTATGTTGGAATCTTTTAAATGCAGGTTTTAAATTTGGCACCTTAGTATAGATATTTTGAAGATTAAAAAAGTAGAAAATCGAAATGCGATTTTAAAAATATGATGAATGTCTTTTTCCTTTTATCTTTTATATTGTCTTATATTACTTGCCAAGTATCAACTATGTAAATTCAATTGGCATAATAATATAAATTGATAATAAAAAATTATGACTTCAAACTTCTCACTCTAACATATTATTACTGAATTAAAAAAAAACATATATATTATATATATAATAACTTTTATAATCTTACATCTCTATTCAATTATTTTCAACTTGATGATAAACCAAACTCACTCATAACTATGAACACAGATTTTTAATTAACTCATTAAAAAATTGAAATCTTTGCAGAGACTTTAATGCATTTGAGTTTCTAAAAACTTTGAATTTCATGTTTAATATTTAACATTTTTTTTATCATTCAATTTTTAACAAATGAAATGAAAATTTTCTCTTTAGAAACATCACATGGCCCCACTGACATTATTATTAATATATAAGGAGCTTATTTTATGATTCATTTATAGTTTATAATAGGTTATGAACTTATGACTAAGGTGTGTGTACAATGTCTTTTTCTATACTTTCTATTTTTATTTTTGTTGAAAACACTTGGTCCAAGTCTTTGAGTTTGAATGCAATTAATATTTCAGATTGTCTATATTTTCTTCTTAAATAAAAATGTATGACCTCTCTCTCCATTTTCAAAATGATTCTCTCTCTAGACATTTACCATATTTTTACATTATCTAGTCGGGGTAAGTTTAAATTTCATTTTTATCACCGAATGGATTGGTGATGCGATTAGTTATTTGGTTTGGTGTTAATCTATTTCCATGGTCATGGTTCGATTCTTGGAATCGGTATTTGTAATCCATTTTTTCCCAACTTATACTAAAAAAAATCATTTTTGTCTCCTAATTTGAGGTGGTATTATTTCAGTATTTTTAGTCCGTTTTAACTTTCAAGTTAATTATTTTATTTTAATTCTAAAATTTTCCACGTTTATTTTAATCTAGATATTTTTTAAGAAAAATCAAATTTAAGGGAGAAGGACTTAAAAACCTTGTATAAAGTGTATTATTGCTTTCAAATAATATAAAAATCAAATATCGATTTTCTGTTTGATTGATTACGGCTAAACAATAAAATCACTTGTACTAAAAAAACAATAAAATCACTAGGCGACTCACTCTTTTGATAGATAAAAATATAATAATAATTTTTTTTTACCGTTATTGGATCCAATGCTATATGTTTTAACGACAGAAATTGGTTGGAGATCGATCAAATACTATATGTGACTGTATAAAAATAAGGATGAAAATGGGGTTTTGAAACAAAAATTGAAAGATTTGGGCTTCTTTTCGTAATTATTTTGTTTTTAATTTTTCATTTTTAAAATTTAAGTCTTTAACTATTTCATGGTATATATATATATAAATATATTTTTATTTAGATATCTACGTTTTCAAAAACTGAATCAAAATTAAAAAGAAAGATAATAGCTTTCAAAATTTTGTTTTAATTTTTAAAATTTAGTAACTATTCAAATAATTTTTAATAAAAAATATATGAAACATATCATGAAATTTGAATAAAAATATATTAAAATTTCAAAATTTTAAAATAAAAAATCAAATAGTTACGAAAAAGATTTAAAGATTAAAATGATAATCTTTATAGAGTGTGGGAGGATAAAATAAATTTTTGAAAGTTAGACACTAAAATTGAATAATAGGGGCTTAGACTCAAAAATAAATTTTAATTAACATAAAAGTTCAATATATATATATATATATATATATATATATATATATATATATATATAATGATTGAACTAAAATGGCTAAAATGTGTAGGCATGTATATAATAATTGACACAACCAGGCTTAGTCCAAGTCCACATCCATATGCATTAAATTTGAATTATTTTTACACATTGAAAAGTAAATGAATATATTATGAAATGAACCCTTTCTTTTAGGTCATATTTTATATAAAGTCTTTGGTCCTTAGCCCTATAGCAAAAATTATGAGGGGAAACTGACTGTTTCATAGGGTAGGCATTTAAAAATCACTAAACCAAATTGAACTATTACATTTAATGAAGAGTAGTCTATATTTTCTCATTTAATACTAACCTAAGTTCTTGCACAATTTAAAACCCCATAAAATATTTTTCATTTCCTTGACAACATCAACCAAGGTGGTTTTTTTTTTTTTTTTTTGAGATTACAATTATGAAAAATGAAAAGATTTAAATTCATGACTTCTTGATATATGGATGTACGTCGTTGAGCTACTACTTTTGTTGGCAATCAAGGTGGATTAATCGAGACCAATAGTTCAATCATTATAAATTTGTACTCATAACTAAAAAATCATGAATACGATTCTTTCGCTTATAATTGTTGTTGAACTAAAAAAACAAAAGACATAAAGGTGAAAATTCAAACCCTAAAGTTTTTATTGATAACCATTTAATGTTTACTTGTTAAGATTTAAGTCTAACATTACAAAAAAAAGTTATAAGACTAACTGAAAGTAGTAAAAAACAATATATTTGAAAGAAAGAAACACATTGTTCATCTAGAGGGGAAAAAGAAGAAAGGGTTGGGTCAAAAACTATGGGCTAGCAGTTGAGGGCAACAATTTTGACTAAGAAATAAAATTAAAAAAATCAGCATTTGCTTTTTAACGGCTTTGTTCACTTTTCAATTCAAATCTTCTTTCTTCTTTCAAAATCTTTTACCCAAACTCATGTAGATCGGTTTTTTTTTTCGAATTTGAACTTGTCTATTAGTTTTCAAAACTAATACTTTTGTTTTTTTAAATTAAAATTTAATTTTTATTTGAGAATATATATATTGATCGAAGAGCGATCAGAGAATTAATGAAAAACTATAGACTGAAATTTGATTGAAATGAGATTTTTAGTCATTTAACAAAGACAACATCATTTTTCTACCATATATAATTTTTTTTTAATTGCTATTTATGATTTTTTTTTTTTTTTTTGACATACAAGTAAAATACCCTATATATGAATGCAAACCATACATGACTATTTAGTAATTGAAGTCGACTTAGGAATCTAAAGTAATAATCTTGAATATTGATAAAACCATTAAAGCTTATAGTTATGGTGGTAAAATTATTGGTGGTCATGAATACAAAAGCTAGTAGTTTCTCCCTACTTTTGTGTAGTGGATATCATATTCATTGAGAGTGACATAAAACTGCTATATATGACAAAAGATAATAATTATAAATAAATAACAAGCTCAACCAATCCCAAAGGAAATATTTAAAGATTTAATATTAGAGAACATAGGAAAAAAATTTGTCTCAACCATTTTAAATAATATGTAATTGATACAAAACTCCAAGACTAATGACATTACAACACCCTCCAAGGATGGAATTACTTAATGTACTAAAGCTATGTGTTTTGCCACCTCAAAAAATATATATAATTCAGTTGAGAAAATAAGAAAAACAATTCATATATCTAAATAGTAGGTAATTTCTTGTAAGAATAAAGACCTAGCATTTGTTTACATTTTATAACAGGAAAAGTCAATCTTCTAAAAACCAGAACAAAACCTTCAAATATCACCTACTACCAGACATTTTTTAATCAAAGCATGTGATATGTACTGTCTCGTTTGGGCGGTGCAGTGGCTAAGCGCCTCGACTTTGAGAGTATGCTCCTCTTAAAGTCTCAAGTTCGATACTTTTGTGAAAATTAAATTCCCAGACACTTCCAAATTCCACCTCTATTTCCCATGTTGTATCTTGATGCCCAACTTAGAGATGGGTGTGATTGCCCCTGGATTTTAGAGCGAAACTTCAAATTCCCGCACCAAAAAAAATAAAAATATGCCCAACTTGTAATGGAACTCTTGTCCCAATACCTTAAAACACCTTCAAATTTATTACCAAACAGCAATGTGTAACAATAAACATCCCTAATAATACAAAATTTGGGTCAACGTAAGTTTACAGAAAGTTTCTGTTGGAAAAGTAAAAAGAATCCTCAAGTTAAAAAATGGTTGGTTTCAAAAAACAAAAAGTTCATAAATGGTTAAATTGAGACATATTTGGGGATTGACTGATAAATTCAACTAGAGGGTCAAGAAACACGAGCCCCCCCACCCCGTTGGCGTCGTGTCGCATCAAACGCAGGTCCCTGAATTAAATGATAAATAGTGGTTCAAAAAAAGCCTACTTCATTCAGTCGAACATGTTAGGAAGGGGTCTGACTGCCATAAACGCATCCACCATCTGAAAAGGAAATGTAACAACTATAAGTAGGCCATACCACCCAAAACTTTGGACTTATAATTACAAAAAAAAATTCATCCAATGTACAAAGGCCATGTTTATGTTAATATTTCAATTATTAGGAACACTCTTGATAGGAAACAAAGGACAGCAAATTGCTTACTTAAACTGTTATCAATAGAAAGGTTAGGCCTACTCAAATTGCTTTAACCCATGCCCTTAACATTTGTTGGTTTCTTTAATTGCTTGTGTACAGTATAATTGACCAGTGTTGTATAGTTCAAGTCATGAAGGGAACTTTTTTCTCCATGAAAGCACTTGAATCTAGCCCCAAAATGAAGTTAAAAAAAAAGCCCAAGTGAATAAAAACAACTAAAAGGTCTCCATCATGGCCAAAAGAACCAGTATCCACAAAAGAAAACCTCCTCCAGACTCCAACAACAAGAGGACCCAAATAAGTCGAAATCTTTTTTTTTATATCCTAGAGTGTCCAGGTAGCTTATGCGAAATCTTTTTTTTTATATCCTAGAGTGTCCAGGTAGCTTATGCGCACCTCTACTATACAACCCTACAACATTTGGATGTCAAAGAAATCCGTACAAAATTAATTTCTAGATAGGTAGCAACCATGGATTGAACCCATCACCTTTTGATTTCTAAATTAGAAATCTTTAGAGGAATGAAAATTAAACCCACCAATGTCACAAGGCTTCTACAAAGTCAAGTTCCATTGTTAATGGAAAAGGAGTGAGTTGAGTAAAAATGAGTCTCCCCTCAAAATAATTAGCCTATAGCTGGTAGCACCTGGTACTGATATTTATTTGTTTTTAAACATCTGTGAGTGTTGAGGCCAGGTTATACGAACCCCAACTGAACTAATCTTACTGGACAAATAGTCTTGTTGCCAAGGAAATTCATAAGATATTACATATTAGGTAGGTAACGACTATGGTAGTGATAAATATTTTGGCTATTCCAAACATAAAAGAGGTCAAAATGATTGTAAGTTTGTAACAGCATGATCAAAGGATAAAGTGTGATAATTTCGATTTTCGACGAGCTACTTGACGTATGAACATGCCTCAAACAGAGAATGTAATAAACTTACCTCATCCGTCACAGCAGCCCGAGCTTTACGATGTCTTTCAACCATTTCAGTCAATACTTGTATAAGGCGCTGCTTCACTTCGCCTGTTAGCATGCGCCCAGCACCATACTCCTGGAGGGAGAGATAGTTGATTAAAAACTCTTTTCTTTTTCTTATAAGCTTGGTCATGCCAAACCATTGTAAAGATGAAAAAGAATGGGTCATCAAAATTCTAACTCCATCATAGAATGAGCGATCTCACCTTTGTTATGTGTTCAAGTTCAGCATCATCGTCCAGAAAAAAGTTCAAATATTTGATGGGTATATCTACCTGTATAGTTTATAATGAAATTAACCGAAAAAAACAAAACAAAACAGAACAAATTAGACGTTTGGATGATCATAATTTTCAAGTTCCTATTTCCTTCTCAGACACCCAACTCGAACGTTTGCTAGTCACTAAAGCAGGGGGGACACAACGTGAATGTGTCAATGCATAGAATGCAGAGATAATATCAATAACGATGATGAAATTTAAATTTTGAACAACATCAAAGCTTCTTTTAAGTACATTTTTTTATATGTATTTCTTATGAGACATATCGTTACTGTCTTACCCTACAACATTTAGATGTCAAGAAAATAGATAGAAAATTAATTCCTAGATGATCATCATGAATTAAACTCAATTGACCATTAGGTCATTCCATGAATCCATGATGGTTTCTTTTAACTAGTTAATATGATAAGAAACTAAAAATTCATTAAAATATAATGATATTAATAAATTGAATGGTATCCCACAAACCAAAGAGGAACTGAAGCCAAAAAACTTTAGTTTCTATAAATACAGAAATTTCAATGAGGTAAAGAAGGCATTCCAATTTTTTTTGAGTTCACGGGGATTTGAACCCAAAATCTTTTGGTCAAAGAAACACACATATGTTGGTTGAGCTATTGTTCTTGTTGACAAAAAAAGTTGAAAAAAAAGGAATAATTAAAAAATTCCTTCAGTGAAAAGCACCATAAAGAAGCTACCCAGATTTTCTTTTTTCAAATATATCTGATTATATGTGACTATCCGAGCCAACTTGTCCACTCATTGACTATTGTTACGGGACATACCACTTGAGCCTACAACATTTGGATGCTAAAAATACTATAGGAAATTAATTCTTAGATAAGTCGCCACCATGAGTGGAACCCATCACCTCTTAGTTTTTCAAGACCCTCTTGACCAATAGACCACTTCGTGATGGTTAAGCTACCCAGATAATAGAATTCCACAAAACTCATCAATAAGAAACGAGGCCAAATAACCTCAGTTCCCATCTTTAAGGATAACGTCAAAGACAGAGCACCAAATCTTAGGTCGAGTTAGGAAGTACAGAGCTAAAGGTATAAAAATAAAAAGATTTCTCCAACATCAAGTCACGTGTGGGTAGAACCAATGAATATGTGATCTATAGCTTTGGAAGAACTCTTGCAAAAAGCACACCAATTAGGTTAGAGGCAGAAGTCTAGTACTCGTCTGTTGAGTCCTGTAACTGTAATTAGTGCTAATACCAGAAAGAAAAGCAAGGGTAAAGAAAACTTTAGCCTTCTTAGGACCTTCATTTGACCCATAAAGTACAGAAAAGCATGGCTTGATAGGAAAATTTATTTGTACCATATAATCTGTGCAAATCTAACATAGCATGTACCTCAAGATTTGCACCATATAATCTGTGCTTCTCAATAGAATCTTGGCCACCGGAAAATGCGTATCTGTTTATCTGTAGAAAATAAACAAAATCCTCGATGACAAACGAAAAGACAATTTATTCCATTGTAAAAGTATTGGATGAAATGAACATACCTTTTCCAATTATCAAACAAGTTAAGAGATTGACAAGCATATACATCTAAGAATCAGTTCTACTAGTACTCATAACTAGAGAACTACACATACATGTCTAATGCCACTATCATCACAAACAATAAAAACTGCCACGTGGTTAAAAATAAATTCGCAACTGCATAAAAACTGAAATGTGAAACTTTTGAAATTATAATTAAGCGTCATATTATGTGATCTTGTTAAAGAGAGTGATCACACCCAATACCAAACACCCTGGTAGAGTGACTAGTTGCTACTATTAAGCCCACACAGCTTGGATATCAATATCCTTCGATTAAGTTCTCAACTATCAGAACTTCTACTACTAGTGATCTCTGACCGAATGGGTCGGTGACACGATTGGTTATCTGGTTTGGTGTATATCCATTTCCACTCCACAGTCACGGGTTCGATCCCTGTAATCGGTATTTGTAATCCTCTTCCCCCAACTTGTACTCAAAAAAAAAAAAAAAACTATTAGTGATCTGTGGACAAGCTACTATATTACCAATAGTATCAAAGATGGCGTACAAGTCAAAAGAGAGAGTAATGTGTTTGGTTATTTTCCAATGGGGTTGAGCTCTTTTGCTCACATAGGTTCGGATCTTATCTACTAGAGTGGGCCTTATCGCCCTTCCAAATACTATAGCCCACAAATGATTTGTTCCAATAACTTGATGGTTTACTTTGTTGTGTAATAGTCGAGGTGTACTCAAACTAACTCGAGCATTCACGAATATCAATAAAAAAAAGTTACCTCCAGGATACAACCAATCATTCCATTATCATCAATGGGCGTCCAAGGGGCCAACCATCCAATTGTTAACATTGGGTCTTAAATTTGGGAGATAAATAGATATTGCTAGAGTTAATTACAGATATTTAAATTGTAATCATCTTTGTATTTCCCCTTAAACTATTTATTAGACCACTAAAAGTCTCTGTGTGTTAGATATTACCAAAGTAAATATACTTATTATTCTAATGTTTTTAAGAGACTAAGATAGTAAGATTCTTACAGAATGAAAGCTGATAAAAAATGTGCACAGCATCAACACGCCATGAAATGTGCCTTTTTCTGTTTTATTGAACAAGTAGCAACAAATTCATAGATTTGGGGCATTCCTTAACTCACCATGTAAACTAGTCTAGAAAGAGAGCACTATTGCAAACGTTTCCCTTATGCAAATAGCCAAATACAATAGTGTTTTACCCCAAAAAAACACAGATAGAAAAAACATGGACATGGGACCCAGTTTCCACGTCTTGAAGTAAGCTCCATAGACTGATAGACAGATTAAATATTTCAATACAACACCAAAGAAAGAAGGAAACTGGACCTTATTTTTTATTTCCTTCGCAGAATCAGTCACATATATGGCAGAATTTGGATCACTGGCAGACATCTTTCCTGTTTCCCCCTGCAGATGAAATACTGTGATAATAAGAAAGCAATTTCAAATTCTGCAGGGACAGCCTGTCCCGTGAGAATAGTCAAAATGTGCGTAAGCTGACCCGAACACTCACGGATATTAAAAAAAATTGCACAACACAAATTATGCAAACAAAAACCATAATGGATCTTAATCACAGGAAATTATAGATGCTGTTTTATATAAAACTTGGGATGTAAAAATTATGTCTAAAGACAAGCAAGCCCACTTATTCTCGAAAGTGATACATCCACCATCCCCATTATGATTTTTTTTCTTTCTAGAAAGATACCATAAGTTGATGAATGTTGAATGGTAACTTTAACATGATGAAACATAAGAATAGTGGGGTTACCTGCAGAGCAGGAAAGAAAGAAGATTCAATCAATGCAGGTTTATGATATCCTAAGCGAGGAGCCACATCCCTTGTCATTCGAAAATAAGGATCCTGGAGAATCAACAAAAAAATACGTAGCTGAAGAAAATTTTGATCTCGGGCCAAATAAATAAATTACCAAACCAAGACTAAATGATTACACAAATGTGACACATGCTATTAATAAGGTGAACAATAACACGTGCTAGGAGAAGCAATAAATAATACCTGATCAATAGCACAAGGTATCAAGCACCGAGGATTATCCTTGCTAGAGAAAAGATGTGGAAATGAACTCGGAAATGAAGGAACTGCCTGCACCAAAGTGGGGTGATGGTGAAAGAATGACAAAAGGTAAGTTAGATTATTCCTGCAAATAATTCCATAGACAAAGTAGAAATACTGCCATAACTCAAAATGATGCACATGGAAAACAAGATCATGAAGATCAACAAATTAATTTCCCATTTTCATTTTTTTGTGATATGGAATATAGAGTGCTGTTGTTGTTTTTTGTGACTTATGGAATCAAGAGTGCTACAGTTGCTTTTGTAATTTTTTATATAAACAGTGGGGGCAAGGTTCCAGTCCATTCAATTTGAATGTAGTTTAACTCAATGAGTTCTTTGACTTAGTCGAACCTATAGCTTGATCTTGGAACTCTCTCTGGACAATTTCATGTTTTACTTATGATCTATGCTAATCGGAGTAGTTTTCACAATTTTATTCGCCCTTGAAAGAGGATGCTAATTGGCTATTCTTTTTGTTTTTTAATAACAGGTTGTTTCTTATTGAGAATAGAGACCAATGAACCAACAATCTTCATAGAAATTGAGTTTTTGAGAACGTGACAAATTTTCATTTTTGAGAAGTTAACGGAATATGATCTTTCTTTCAAAATCTTAAATACAAATATAATGCATCTACTGTGTGAGAGATACAAAGATAGTGCATGATCATCATTCATCTCAAAGAATAGATCAAAATTCATGTGACAACTTGGATCATAAATTGGTTTGGATATGAGCCCAATGACCAATCTAATATAAATTGATGTAATGCACAAAATAGACTTTAAACAAGAACTATTTATCATTCCCAATAAAAGTTTCAACACATACCTGCACAGGTGGAAAACTAACTTTTCCAATATGATCCTCACCAGTAAACCCGAAAATACCAACAACCTAGCATGGCCAACGTATCAAAATAAGCAAAATGGTAATTATATTATATATATAAGAAAATCTTGTAAATGAAAAGTATTAAAAATAGTTAAATTATAAATGAATACCTTATTATATGTAACACATTTGGCAACTTTCACCATGTTTTTATAGAAAGCACTGTGAAATAAATACCAAAACAAACCAAGTTAGGAAGCCTAAATATTTCAAACATTTTGATCTAACAACAAATTCATATCAGAAAAAAAAAATTTTAAAAATTAAATTAAATTAAAAACTCTATGTAGTGAGCATATAAATCACTCCTAGAAGTCCGATAAGACATTCAGAAAGATCCACCAGTCCAAACTCAATGACTATTATATGTTTCTTCTCTTCTAACAGATAAGTATACTCATAAGTCATATCATACTCACCCACCAACGTAATCAAAATCAGAGAAGATAAAGGTTTTTGAAATATCAAAACCACAAGCAATGATGTCTTTCGCGTTCTCACGAGCAAGTCTCTGGCTCTCTTCCACAGAGAGATTTTTCCACATACACTTCTCATCATCAGTCAGTTGAATCACAAGGGGCACCTTAAATGCATCTTGCAAATATCTACAAAAGCATCCAATACCAATTCTCAGATAGTGAAAGAAAACAAAAATGGACTTCCTAACAGAAAAACTAGAACACATACTCAATTAAGTAACATGAAAGTCACACAAAAACCCAAATAAACTTTCATGCCATGTTCCAAAAATATACGAAATCCATAGCATAATTCCCCCTTTTACTATTTTCGAGTCAATTACCCGACGAAATAGACAGTACTGGTGTGACGGTGTCAAGGACCACAGATTAGAAAGATTATAAACCTCATAATTTAATAAGATGCATGAGTTACGCTTCTTATTGTCAATTGGGTTTTGAGATGGAACCTCATATTAATTTAATATGTTATATTCAATCCACAAAAGTTGGGATCCACTGATTAGAAGGGCTACCCTTCTCATTGCCAATAGTGTGTGTTTTTTTCTTTTATAATTGGGAGTCAAAGCTTCACTCCGCTGTACTCGGGACACCTGCCCTCATTCCAAAGCCCGATGCCGAAAGACAACAAGGGATTTTACAAACCTCAGCTTATCTAACAATTGGAAATTCTATTACATGAAATAAATAAAGACAAAAGCATGAAGTACAAGAAATGGAAACACACTTGGTGAACATAAAAGGAACCAAATGCCCCAAATGCAAAGCTTCAGAAGAAGGCCCTCTTCCAGTATACAAGTAGAACTTCTCTCCCCTCTCGTACGCATTCAAGATTTCTTCAAAATCCCTAAGAGGAAAGAAATCAAACAAAGTTCAGTAAAATTACCACAAATACCACAATTGCCGAACTGCAAAAGCGAATGTCGAGTGGCAGAAAAGAAAACAAACCGATGAGCGAAGAAGACGCCGCGGCGGAGGAAGACATGGGGAGGACGGGAAGTTAGGCGGCGGACTCGATCGACGATGGAGTGGTCGAGCCTCTGACAGCCGAACTTGTCGATTAGCTTGTCGTAGTCGATTTTGCCTCCATCTTTAGCCGAAACTTGCCATGGATTTACGACTTGGTCCTCGTCTTCTTCAACCTTTCTCTCCATGTTGCCCTAATTCCACTCCTCCGCCGTCGCCGCCGTCGTCGCCGCCGCCGTTGGTTTTGTAAATTCTATCTCTCCCCTGAAAACCAAGGGTGGGCTACTGAGTTTGGAAAGCTTCAATGTAATGTTCTTAATATTATTCCTTTTTCAGAAGAAAAAAAAATGTTCATAAATAAAACTTGCAGAACCTATAAAAATGTGTACATGTTTGGATGAGGAATTAAGTTTTTGCAAGTTCTATTAAGCTTAATATGGATGGCTCCGGGAAGGCGAATCAGAGCGAAGGGGGTATTGGTTGGATAACTCGTGATTGTGAGGGCAATGTGATGATGTGAGGCTCTAAAGGTGGTTATAAAGCTTCATTAGCAATTGTTATGGAATGAGTGGCTGTTCGGGAAGGTCTCATGAATTTATTGGATAGTGGTCTTAATTTCATTCCTACCATGTGGAATCTGATTCTAAATTGCTTTATTGTTCTTATTAATGGTATTTCCTAAGATGTAACTGAACTCAGCAATGTTGTTGTTGATATTAGGGCTATGATCCCGTTGTTTAGGGACATTTCCTTTTCTTTTTGTGGTAGAGATTGTAATCGTGTGGCTGATATGCTCGCAAAACTCTACCCTAGGTGTGTGTGGGAGAAGTCTAGACGTTTGTGCCAAGATATTGGTTATTTTTTGGCATTTCCTTTTCTTTTGTGGTAGAGATTGTAATCGTGCAGCTGATATGCTTGCAAAACTCTACCCTCCCCAAAGACGTTTCTGCCAGGATATTGGTTATTTTTTGGTGCAGGAAATCTCCCCCGACGATTGCCGCTGTGGTTGTTCAGGAGCAGGTTTGCTTTGATATGATTGTTTGATGAATATAATGCTTGTTTCAAAAAAAAAAAAAAGTATTGGAGTTCTCGTGAGTAATTAAAAATTATAATTCTTGTGATAATTCGTTTGGATGTAGATTTTTACTGAGTGAGTTATAACCAAAAACTCATTTGAAAATTTATCCCTCCTCTCAAAAGAGCTGGCCAATGTTCTTAACATTATTCCTCTTTTCAAAAAAATAAAAATGTTCTTGCTATTTCCAAAATAAATAAAACCTTAGAATACTTTTTTAGGCGTATGATTTTAATAAAAATGTTCTAATTATTTCTAAAGCCAAAAAAAAAAAGTCAAAAACTCGATTTAATGTGTTTTTTTGTTAAGGAGTTGGAGACAACCACGTGTTTGAAGAAGAATTGAAATGAATAATTATTTTAAAGATCTAAAAATAAATTATAAAATAAATTGATTTAAATAGTTAAAAATCATGATTAGAAATTAAGAATTATTTTGATTAGTTAAACATTAATAATTAAAAATGAGTTAATTATTTTGAATAGATACGGTGTACTTTTTTAGAAACAATTAGTAAATGCCCCTTCTAAATTCTTTCATAAGTTCAAAAACACAAACACTCCTTAGAGCCCTGTTTTACCGATAAGAAAAAAGTGAGTTCATTTATTTTTCTTTTCATATTCTTTTTATGTATTTTTGTTTTTGGAAAATCCAAAGAATAATACTTTTCATTCAAAGTACCATTTTGCTCCTCAATTTTAGGGTTTGTTCTTTTTTTTTTTTTTAATTTAAATCTACAAACTATCCTACTATATGTTTTCTGCTACATTAATATCTACCTTTTAGGTATATTTATAAAAGTCAAATCAAAATTTGAAAAAAATATCTTCCAATCATTTATAATTTTTAAAATTGAATGTTCTTTCTCCTATAATTTCATTACTACTATTTTTCTTTTATTTTCAAAAGAAGCATTATAAATTGAAAAATATTTGCATGCTGCTTTCATGCATGCTCAAATTCTAGCTATTTATTTTATTTATAATTTTGAAAAAAATAAAAATAAAATATAAATAAAAATGGGTGGTTAAGATTTATCACATTAATGTGGCAGAGAACATGCAAATATTTCTCTTATTATTATAATAATTAAAATGACTAGCATAAAATTATAAAATTATATTTTAAATTCAATCAAAAAAATATGGGATAATCTTATATAATCTTATAAAGTTGATTAAAATTTATGGCAGAAATATTTGGATGCTGGCAGCCAGCCACGTGCATCGCAACATGCAAATATATCTCTTATAATTATTATAATTAAAAATTGATAGAAATTAACTAATTAGAAGTGTTTCATTTTTTTATGAATATATTTATATTAACTAGTATAAAATTATATATAAGTTCAATAAAAAAATCAAGGTAATTTTTTTTTTTGAAATCCTATATAATCTTATAAAAGTTAATTAAAATTTATAAGAGAAATATTTGCATGATGCCAGCCACTAATATGGTTAAATGTTAATCACTCAACTTTTTTTTTTGTTTTTTCAAAATTTCATATCATCCTCAGTGGTGGATTATGGAGATTGTCGCACGTTTTGCATTAAGCAACACTACATTGAATGCATTAAAAACGTTTCACTTGATTTTGATGCAAATAGCATATAACATTGGAGGATTCATCATTCACTACCAAAAGAATAAGAATCGATACTTATTTCAGACATGGGAATGATGATCGATGAAAGAGCACGAATCTCTATAGGCAATAAAAGAATACGGGAATACCAAATATCCTGGTGGCTGCATGTCGGTGCATGAAGTTGCTAGAGTGGTTAAGATTTAATGACATTGGTGGCTGCATGCTCGCTGGCAGCAGCGTGCAAATATTTTTCATTAAAAAATATGTATTAAAATTTAATATTTTCTATTCTAAAATATATATATATATATATATATATATATATATATGAGAATTTACCATCAACAGTACATTTTATCTTTTGTATTACATTTGCAGCACAATTTCTAAAATAATTTCATCTATAGCATATTAATTTCTATCAGCAATAAAATTCAACTAGTGATAGAACTCAATTTGAAATTCTATCACGAGTAGAAAATTCAAGCAGTGATAGAAGAAGTCTTTCATTGATTGAATTCTATCACTAATAGAACTTAGCTAGTGATAGAATTCAATTTGAATTTTTTGCTACAAATGAATTAGTTTTGATTTTATGCTATAGATGAAAATATTTTGTCTTTTTTTGTTATATATGCAAAATCCCCTATATATATATATATTTGAAAAAAAAAACTTACTTTGTATTTTGAAGAAATATAATTTGCTCAATTTTGAATGATGGAGTAGGCTAGCATTATTTTTATCTGATTGCTTCTTATTAATGATCAGAGAAGAAAAAGTTTTCTGAAAATATGAGCAAAATTGCAAAATAGGGAAAGAGGGAAATCAATTTCATTTTATGTATACTTTTATTTAGCACATGTTTCATTTTTAACTACTTTTTGTCCATAGAGATTTAAGGAAATTACGTAATTCTAATCTAATCAACCCAAAATTTAAGGTAGTCACGTTTGTGCGGGTCATGTGTAGACTAATAGTAACTTTTGCTCAAGTCTTTATTTAGCATTTTTGTGTTATAGTCTTCAAATAATCAAATAATTTGTCTAATAAAATGTTCATTATAGATATAAATTTCTGTTTGCCTTTCTATGTTGTCTTCGAAGTAAATTTTTTGTTGCTACTAAACCTTGTAAATGTTATAAACTCATTAATGATGATTATACTTAATGAATATTTTTATTGACTATTAAATATTTATATAATCAACAAAAATATTCATTAGATAGGTACAACCATCACCATTTGCAAAAATGAAATTAGATTATATTTTTAGAACAAAATGAAAGTATAGAGTCGTAAAAGAAAAATATAATCAATATTGAAATTACTATCTAATATTGATAAGTAATTGTACTAATAAAACATATATATTCATAAGTAATTCAATGGCCAATAGAGCAGTAGCTCAAGTGACATCGTTGTACACCTAAAGACCTTGAGATCTTAGGTTCGATTTCAGTTTCATCTATGGTTACAAAAGTAATTGTTTACTAATTTTTCATGAAACATATTTATTTTCAAACATAATAAAAAGTAAATTAAATTATTAATTCATCGCTAGTTCATTTTACAAAAACATTATATATTACTTTTTATTTTTATTTTTATTTAAAACATTAGTTAACCTCAAGATTATGTTATAATAAAACTAAACATTTTTACTAAGTATGTTGGTCGCCCATAAGTTTAATATTTATTAAGCATTTTACTATTCTTTCTCATACATTCAACTTTTTTTTTTTTATTAAAAATTTATTAGTAGATTCTCCTACGATTTTTTAATGAATCTTGTTATACACCTAGGATAGGCTAGTTGCACCTCAAATTTAGAAGAATGCCACTCCAAATTTCAGGTAAACAAATTAAACTAAAATAACATTTTTATGTGCCTAACAAACTCAATAATGAAAACATATAATACATTAACGATTTATTGAATACAAAATTGAAAGTTCAACATTTTAAAAGCCTATAATTATGAACTTATTAGACATGAAATTAAATGTGTAAAAAACACCTTTATATACTTTTTCTTTGAAAATGTAGTTTTTTTTTTTAGTATGAAAATGTAGTTCTTTATTTACTTTGGCTTCGAAGATTTTCCAATTATTCAAATTTTGGTTTTGTATTTTCTATAGTGAATAATGGATTCTCTTAATTGATTAAACTATTTTCTGAATGTAATTAACTTACCTATGATTTATATCAAAATCAACTAAAACGTTTATATTACAGTCTGTGTGGCCTATTACAAAAATTGTGACAATCTATTTTCATTCACGGTTTCAGGTTCTTAAACACAACTAGAATCTAGATGTAATGGGCATTGACGATATGAAGGATCACATATGATAATTTACCTTTAGGGTGTGTTTAGGTCCCGTTTATGTAAACGGCCGAGTTTGTTATAATAACCCAACCGATGTTTGTCCTACCGTTTATTTCGTTACCTAAACCTGCTTGCCCGTTTATCTAAACCTAAGTATCCGTTTATCTAAATCTTACATCTATTACTTTTTGTTACATAACCAGCTCCTCAAACACCATTTATCATAATCGCTGTTATAATAACTTGCTCCCTCAAACACCATTTATAATAACTCACCCTTTATCATACCCCACTCTTTATTATATATAACCTTCCATCTATTATAACTAAACCGATGTTCCAAACACACCCTTAGAATATTGGTTGTTTTTATCATCTCTGTAATTCACTCATCTTTGCTTATCTTGTTTACATAAATTTACCAAAACCTAAGGGTGTAGGGTTATGTACCGCTAATGTTTGCTCCATTGGTTGTAAGGTATAAAAAATATTTTTTGTTAAAATTTATTAGTAGATTCTCCACTTTATTCTAGATATTAATGAATTATTATGAGTAGTTTTTTTCTCGAGATCCGAACATGTGACGGTGTTTGGTTTAGGACCAAAGAATGAAACCATGTTATTATGAGTAGTTAAGAATTGATAATTGTAACAAAAAAATTCGTTTGAATGTGGTTTTTGTATAAACAAGTTAGAATGAAAATCTTGTTTAAATATAAATTTAAAATGAGTAGTTAAAAAATAATGATTAAAAATGAGTTATTTTAAAATAAATTATTAAAAATTAATTGTTAGAAATGATCAATTAATTATAAATGAATGATTATAAATAAGAGTTAATTTTAAAAATAAAAAGATGGACCCAATATAACAATGACGCGATTGATTTGAAACTAATCTATTTCCACTCTAATTAAATTCTGACAAACAAATAGTGGGGAGAGCGACAAAATTAGAATATGTAAAAGAAAGAACATTCAAAATTATACTTTTTCTTTTCAATTTTTTTTTTTTATACTTTTTAATTAAAATTAAGCTCGTTATTAACCAAAATTCCAAAAGTAAACTTTAACAATTCAATTAAAAGACTATGAGCAACGAAATTAGAATGCGTAAGAAAACACTACAAATCTACTTTTTAATTAAAATTAAACTCGTTGGGGCTGTTTGTTTGGCATATTTAGGTAGGATTTAGATTTATAATTTATTAATTTCTCCTTGAAAACTTACATCCAAACGAGTTTTTACTAACTCTTTATTTTTACCTTTAAAAATAACTCTAATTTCTAACAATTTATTTTTAATCATTCATAACTACTCATTTGATTCTAATTCCTCTACACAAAAACTACATATAAACGAATTTTTGTCTAAAACTCTCAATTTTTAATTGCTTAACATAATTCCTTAATAGAATTCCTTTAAGTTAAATTCTACCTAAATATGTCAAACAAACAGTACCAATGAACCAAAATTAAAAACTAAACTAAATTTTAACAATAAAATCAGTAATTAAACAATTTTCAACCCTACATTTAAAGAAAATGGTATATCTACATATTCCAGTTGGGTCACAGACAGCTATTAGGAAACCAAGTTAACAGTCAAACAAACAAACAAGAATTTCTTCTTTTTTATTTCTCTTCGCCATATTCCGCCATAGCTAATTACCTCGCGGAGCTCAATTTTGCCTTCCAGAAATGTCGGTGAGTTCATCATCATTTTCTTATTCTTTGATCTTTGAATCTTTGATGTAGATCTGCCACATTCGTGTTTTGTAATTTGTTTTTTCTGATTGTGTATGGTTGCTATGCTGAGGGATTTGGAATTGTAATGTGGAATTAGGGTTTTTTTTTTTTTTTTTGAGATCTCTGTTTCTGCATCCTCTGGTTTCTACAATGAGCTCTGATTCTGTTTGGATGCTGAGAAAATCTCACTGATGTTGTTCTTTTGTACCTTTTTCTCCCCTGATTTTCTTCTTGTGGGAATTTGGAGTTTATCAAGAAATGGTTCAGATTCTCATTCTCTTTGATCATTTATGAACCAAACAGTTTATTCTTCTCAAATCTCTATTTAGCTGTCTTTCACAATTCCCAACTTTTCAAATTTTGATTTCTCTTTGAAAGGTTGAACTGAATGAAGTGGAAATTATGAATGATTGAAGCACTGATAAACCCTTTTTTTTTAGTTGTATTTTTCTGAAATAACGAGAGTAATAGCTCAACCAGCAAAAGTGTATATCTATGACCAAATGGTCATAAGTTCGAATCTACTCGATGTCGTTGAACTAAAGAAAAAAATAATTAGCTACCTAAAACTTAACTTTGTTTTTTTCTTCTTTTTTTCACTTTGATGATGAATTGAATAAAGTGGAAATTAGAAATGGTTAAATCGCCAGCAAACCTAAATGCTTTTAGTTTCTTAGAATGGCATTTGATCTTTTATGCATATTCTTAATGCGTGAGTTTAGATATTAATCTAACTCGAGAATTATCCATGTTCGAGGTGGAAGAAATGGCGTTGTAAAAGTTTGAGTTAAAAAACCTTAGGGTTTAATTTCAATCTTAGGTTGATTGATGCAGACATATTTAATCTTTTATACATAATTTTAATATGATCACTTGCATTTCTTTATTCATTTGAATGGGGCTTTTCTATTTAAAATCCCATGTAGATGAGAACTGTCAAGGTCAGCAATATCTCAAAGGCTACTTCTGAGAGAGATATCAAAGAATTCTTTTCATTCTCTGGTGAAATCCTTTATGTTGAAATGCAAAGGTTAGTGATTATATATTCCATCTGTTGCTGTTTTAGAAAATTCATGCTAAAGAATTTTTCAATTTTATTTGTGTATTCATCATTATCTTTTGTGTAGAGAAAATGAAAATACTCAAGTTGCTTATGTTACATATAAGGATTCTCAAGGAGCAGAAACAGCAATACTTTTGACAGTATGTACCTTTATGCATATTTGTCTCTTTTTTTTTTTCTTTTTTTTTTTTTTTTATAACTGGGAATGGAAACTTGGCCTCACTAAATACCCAGCGACACCTACACCCGTCTCAAGGCTTCGACCTAAAAGACAACAAGAGATTTTACAATTAAGCCGTCTCATAGATTTTGAACCTTGGATCTCTAAAGGGGCATACCTTGAAAATTTCAAGCCTCTACCAACTAGGCTGCCCTTAGGGACAAGTATTTTGTTGTTACAATTATGCTTGTTTTTCTTTTAACTTTTTTCTCTTGTTTCTTGTCTTTCTCTCTCTCAGGGAGCAAAAATTGGTGATCTATCAGTTACAATTACTTTGGTTGAGAATTATCATCTTCCACCTGAAGCAATGTCATCAATTCTGGTAATTCTGCCTTGCATGTGAGCATAAAATGTCTCGGTGTATTTGCATGGTTGTCGACCCTTGAATTTATGCACGTAAACGAATTACATGTTGTGGTCCCTGTTCGTATTTGACATTAGAACGCTTGAAACGATTTGATTCGAAATTCTTCGCGCTGTAATCAGCATCTAAAGGTGTCTTTGTATTCAAATAGGTATTTCAAACTACTTACACTCTTAAAATGCAATGACCTTTTGAAGGATAAAAGACAAACTGTTACTGGGATTGCTCCGAATCAGGCTGAAGACGTCGTAAGTACAATGCTTGCCAGGGGTTTCATCTTGGGGAAGGATGCTCTCAACAAAGCAAAAGTGTTCGATGAACGACTCCAATTGACATCGAATGCTTCTGCAACCGTCGCTTCCCTAGACCGCAAGATGGGCATAACCGAGAAGATAACTGCAGGCACAGCAGTAGTGAACGAAAAGGTCAAGGAGGTGGACGAAATGTTCCAGGTTACCGAAAAGACGAAATCCGCCCTTGCAGTTGCCGAGCAAAAGGCAAGCAGTGCAGGAACCGCGTTGATGAGCAACTATTATGTGTTAACTGGGGCAGCATGGTTTTCAAATGCAGTTACTGCAGTTACAAAGGCTGCTGAGGAAGTGACGCAAATGACCAAGGCAAAAGTCGAGAGAGCCGAGGAGGAGAAAAAGGAGAGCATATACCGTGAAAGAACAGGGATCATCAATAACTTTGCCGAGCTCCATCTCGACGAGCCTTTACCGGGGGAGCCTGCTATTGTTCCAGTTAATTCAGCTGATAGATAAGACAGTAAGTTGTGAATCATGTGCATGAAAATAGAAAGCCTACACTTGTGAATTACATTGCTTCCCCACTTTAGCTGTGTGATATATGTATGCATTTCATCTAGAGGTGCTCCAATTATAGTGTTTACTTCTTTTTATACAGTTGTTCCTGTTGTTGATGTTGAAATGTTGTGACATTCTTTTCGGTAGAAAAATATATTTTTTCTTAAAAAAATATTATTATTATTATTTTGTAATTTGTAATTGAGATTACTCTTCTCTTGTAATTTCACACCTGAATGAAATTGTTTCTTTTAAAAGAAATATAGTCTAGTTATTTTTACACTTTGTGTTAGCAGACTGCTTTCAAGTTTCCTTCTAAAACAACTCATTTACTTAATACATAGGTTACTTTGTCAGTTTTTTTAATCCCCTTTAGTTAAAATACATTGATAATCAATCAAAACAATAATACGTGGTTTATTGTTGGAACGAATGAAACGAACAAAATAAAATTCTATTTTCAGAATATTGTTGTTGTGATTATGACTTGGTGTAAATAATCCCCTCCTTTAGAGGTCTTTTGTAATTATCTCACACTTTGTTAAATTTTCATAATTTTAAACAAAACCTAATAAGATGGCTAATACCACAAGTCTCACTCATTTGTCATTCTGAACCAAAATGTAATGTAGTGAAATCTTAACTTGAGCATAATCATTTACATCTGAACTCGATCTTACGAACAGAGTGCGAGATCTTTGCAGTGAAATCTAAATCAAACGTAATCATTTACATCTTAACTCGCTCAGGTTAGATTATGGGGGCATATCTCGACTCTTAAGTATCAAACACAAACAACTTGTAATTCAACACTAAATACAAATGATGTAGGTGAAAATCAAATGGTAATTGGTATAGACCTAGACTAGGTCTTGACTCGATCCTCGTATAAAAAAATTAAAGAAAATTATAGGACTCTTTGGCCAAAAGAGATTTTTGGCAATCCATTTTCATTCTACTGGTGATAGAACAGAACTCAATGTCTTACCTATAGCAGGGCAGATAGAAGATAACCTCCACTGGCTGTTTAGTTGATCAGGAAAGAAGAATATGTCAAGCCAATGGAAAATTAGATTGCTTCTTTGCTGTTAGGACATGATGCTTCCATCATAAAAACATTAATAGCCACTCCAAGCTCTGTTAGAATTAATACAGAATCAGTAACTTTTTTTTTTCAAGTTGTCTTCAAAGTGAATTCATGGAATTAAGTTTTTTGAATACTAAATCAGTTTTTTTATCTATAAATCTTACTGGTTGACTATTTATACCTCGATACATTGGGGCAGATCATCGTTTTCTGTTCTGACATGCGTCTGCAAAAAACCACAAAATGCATCAAAGATGTTATGAGTGTTCATTCTGTAATTGTAGAATTCGAAAGAAATTGCAAAGTAAAGCAGTTCTCAAAAGATTTCCAAAACAAAGATGTCGTAGTTCTGTCCATGTGATCAGTTGGGGTTCAGAGCACAGAAAATGAATTACACAAATAAATTATTATTGGAAGACAAAAAAAACATCTGTACCTTTCACCAAAAGCGTTCCTAACAATTTTGTCAAGAAAAGAATAAAACAAAAAGTAAAATCTGGGGTTTTCAAGAACCAGATTCAATGAGACGACTCCTGTTCTTCAAGAACCAGGCGGATGGATACATAATATACCCTTTTAATGAATCGATGGGAATAGTTGAATGCTGAAATTTTGGTCATGGAAGAGATTCAGAAAATAAGAGACGTCAAGCCGGTAGGAAAGATGCACCAGACTTTTTTTTATGACTGAAAGTCGGAGCTTCACTTCCATATACTCAACTGACCCATCTCTAGATTGTGCGATAATGGGATACGTGAGAGAAACAGAGACATAGTTGGGGGTGTCTCCAAATATAGATGCACTGGACTAACAACAAACATTTCACAAAATAACATAAATTTTATATATATCCTAAACAAGTCAGAATTTTATAAGTGAACTTCACATTATAATTGTATCTAATTGGATTTAGATTGTGATGTTTTTGTAAAATTTTAAAAAAACCATTCTATTAGGTAAATACGTGGATAAATAATGAGTTTTCTCTAGCAAGTATTTGCATATCTACCTCGATAACTCGTTGACTTGGTGCATCTTGTTTATCTCCCAGTGACGCCAGGATGACGACGGCAGCTGCAATAGTCGAAGGAAAATAACAGAATTGAACTTGGTCTGATAGAACGAGCACTGCAAAATTCTTAGCTCGATTCTCCAAATCTGCATCAGCTCCAGCCGCTTTCAGATAGAACCTAAAATCATTTTCAAACACCCATTATCGAAAAGAACATAATAAGCATTTTATTGGTAGTAGATTCAATTTTTTGATGGGAGGGATGGATGCTCGAAGGAAGATATACCACAAGAAGTTGTAAACAGTTGGCAGGAAACACTTGAACTTTAGGACTTCTTCAACAAGCCACTCCATGCCTACAACTTCAGATCTTTTGTACGTGTTGCTCCCTACACGGATACTCCTTTGCCGCATCCTGAAATACCGAAAATAAAACCAATCAGTACATCAAAGCTTTTTCGATGTATACACCAAGCTCGAGACACACTCGCTTGGATACCTTCTTGTTATGCAAGAATCGTAAACAACAATCAATAAGTATAGAAACACAAAACAAAGAATACACAGATTTACGTGGTCCACAAATGTTGTGTTTGCGATATACACAATCAGGGGAAAGATTACCAATAACTTCCGTACGAAAGTATAAATCATAATTAACATATTTTCAAGACATTTCAACAATTCTCAAGGCTCTATTTGGTGAAACAGACGATAATTTAGCATTTTGAATATAAAGCACAAGTCAAAGATAAATGAAAACTAGATAAAAGGAAGTTTAAAAGAAAAAAAAGTAGGAAGAAAAATATTGTATAAAGATGGTTCACATTCGACTCGGCTTAGAGCTCAATATAGCAGCCTCAATACATTGACGATCAGCATTTCATTTCTGGTGGTCTGACCATGTGATTGAAGTGGTTCACTATAAAATGTTTTCGAGGTGGGTCGGGTCTCTTCTGTGTTCATGAGTTGTTAACTTGAACCATAAGATCTATCACTGGAATATTTGACTACAGTACCTTGTGGTTGTGGGTGGTGTATACGATCGACATTATTATACGGCTATTACTTTTTACATAATTGCTAAAAGAGGACCTACGATACAGTCACAGTGTGACAGTGTTATTTGGTTCATGTGAAGGCAAGCTTTCAGGCCGGGCAATTTGAACTTGAGAAGGAAATTAAAGACTTATAGATTCAATTACTTTTATACAGTTTTTTTCTGATTATTGTTTCTAGTACTACTTACCATTGGATAAACTCAATTTTACACCCTTGGATCGAAACAAGAAAACCAACTGGCATACAGACAGTTTGTTTCCAAACAATATTCATCAAATATAGACCAAATAAATTATGTAGAAGTTATAGTAGACTTGAACACACTTCTTAAAGTTAAGACTGAGATGCACACAAATAGACAAATAAAAAAGGGGAAAAATGGTCACCAGCTGTATGACTGATTCTCTTCAATTCTAGTCGCTAAAGTTAGACATGCTATGCCCAGAATTTGAAGGTGCCTTCCAGTTTTGAAGAATCCTTTGCTCAGCATCTGGTCGAGGAGGGCAACTCCTAAAAATGTCGTCTCCTGATGAAGGTTCGTATCTCTTGATCGCTACATCATTCAACAAAACAAAGCTACATGATGAAAAAAGTGTTGACCAACTGATTAATGACAAATCCCTAACTCATGAAAAGAAATTAAAAAATTATAAAGAGTGTATTTCGTGAAATGGAACAGATGATGGAAATGAAACAACATTAGAACATTACCAAGGAAATCCCAACCTTCTCAGTAATGAACACATACCTCGCTGTTATGAACATTCATAATATTATTAGGATAAAATAAACAGATTATGTATCCAAGCAGAAGCCAAAAAATGACATGAAAAATAGGTTTAGTGCGCGAGGGAGGCCTCGTTCGAAAGAGCTTATAACAACTTGATGTAACAGGCACAAAATCATGAACTCTACTACTTTAGTAGCGACTTGATATTTCTCGTTATTAAATTATAATTACATTTCATCAAAAGAGGGAGATAAGATTCACATTCATACAAATACATTATATGATAACAGTGAATATTGTGAACATTGAAGAATTGATAACACGAAATTTAAACATGTAGGAATCTCTACATTTAACGTATTTTAAAGCTATATGAGAAATCACCAAAGGATAAACAGCTGTTGGATTGTTCCATATCAATTAAGCAGAGTAGAACATTGTTGGATCATTTCCATTTCAAATACGGCAGGAAACTAATCTATTGACATGCTAAGAACTAATATGGCAGACATTGCCTATTGCCTTTGTAATATAGATCCAATGTCTCATAATACCAAGCTATTAACGATGAATATTTAATGTCGTGAAAAATCTCATGCTAATCAAGGAATTAATGAAGGAAACACAGTGATTTGTAATGAAGGACTTACTTCAACTATCCACTGGACCATAGCTGACCGTTGCTGGAGAACGAGATCACCATAATCCGTCATGGAACGGTATTGTTCAGCGTAGTCGCGGATAATCAATTGGCATCTTTCTCTGTTTCTGAAGATTCGGTAGGTTTCTTCATCGTCTAACTCTTCGAATTTCGAAACCTAATTCAAAGTCAGTTACATAAAAAAACATAAGTTGCTTGATTAGCTGAAGGTTTGTTGAAGAATGAAATTAGAGAATTACCGAAGATTGATCTACTTTTTCTTCTTCAATAGACGAGCTAGTTGTGATGTTTTGAGAGGCGCTTGATCTTAAGAATTCACGTCTGTACTGCAGCAACTCGCTAAATGTTGATGAAGGAGCTGCATCTTCGCTTGATTTCTCTGAAAATTCGCTTCCAGATTCCAAGAAAATCGATGGAGTGTAATCCTCCGAAAAGTCCGTATCAGGAGTCTCCGTAAGAATAGTTGATTGGAGCTCGGACAGCGCATTGCTACAGTATTCCGAAACGTCCTCGTAAGAGAATTGTTCCTTGCAAGCAAGATCCGATTCAAACTTCAAGCTGTTAGGCCACTGTTCTATCGTCGAATCGGACCTCGAAACCGTGAACGCTTCGTTGTTCTCGTTCCTCGGTATCTCCGGTACCTGAAATTCCCACACTCTGTTCTCTTCAACCTCTAATCCTTTCTCTTCGAACGAACAGACGCTCTCGAAGATAGATTCAGCGCAAGACTCTACACAAGGAGTCAGTAGCACAGCTCCATTTCCACAAAGCTTCGACGAGACATCAGCATCCGTCAGTTCGAACTTCTCAACTCCATTTTCCGCTGGATCGATTTGATCTTCATTTTCCTCAACAATTCTCCGATTCTTCAACTTCGAGCTACTTCGTTCAAGAACACCAAAATCAACTCCAGAATTCGACTCCACACAAGACGATTCAGACACTTCCACGTTAACCTCCTTAACGCAAGCTCTCGTCACTCCATCAGAAGCAGCATCTCGAATGATCTCGTGAATCGAACCGAATCGCCTCTTCCTCAAATTCCGCCTCGCAACATTCACAGCACCACGCTCAAATCCAGAAACTACATTGAATTGGCTAGAAACCTCACCTCCACCTCCCTGGAAGGAACCGGAGCTGGACTCCGCCGCAGCGAACGAAGAAGAAGCAAAACCAATGCCCCTACATACAGCAGCCGAATCCGTCTCCGGCGAGCAGAAAACGGGAGGAATCCGAGCGCGTCGCCGGCGAGGAAGCTGAGAACGGAGCTTCTTCTTCATCGGAGAACACTCCGATCGCGGTTTCGGCTGGGATCTTCGCTTCTTGGACTTCATCGTGGCTGCGAAGATCAGTTCGTGAGAGAAACGAAGCAGTTATGGAAGTTGAGAATTGGAAATGCAATCGGAATTTGGAAGTGAGTTTTTGGAGTTTTGAGAGGTTTTTGTGTGAAAAGTAATAATTGTAACAACACGCGACATGCGTCTTCGTAGTTCTTTGTGTAGGGACCTATGAAAGAGGCCTATGGACTTCATGGGCCTTCTTCTGGGCTCAAAATTCAGCCCATAATCGATTCGGCCTATTTCTAATTTTTACAAATATTTCATAATTAACACAAAAAATAATAAAAATAAAAATCTTAGGCGTCTTTTTTTGTTTTAGTTTTTATTTTTTATTTTTAATAAAAACAATATATATTTGATAACAAATTTTAATTTTATGTTTTTAAAAACTAAAAACAAAAAAACAGCTATCAAAACATGTTAGATAACTGTTTTTTGTTTTCAAACATCACATTTTGTTTAGATTTTTTTAAAGTTTTTTACTATTTATTCTTAGTTCATTTTTTTTAAAAAAAATACTTTTAGAATTCTTTTAATATTTTAAATTTTTTTAAAAAAATTTAAAAACAAAAATCAAAATTGGTTATCAAACAAATTTATTTTAAAAATATTAAAAATAAAAGCAGAAAATAAAAAATGGGATCTTATGGTTTAAAAATAAATGTTAAAATATTATTTTAATTCATTTACTCTAGATTTTATTCAATTTTGATTTAGTTACTTTACTTTTTAAAAAACACTTCAATTTTGTCCTTGAGTAGGTTTATCGTTAATGTTTTCTTCAAAAACTTACTCTTAAATTTTATAAATATATTTACCATTTGTCTTTTATTGTATTAGACACAAAATTGAAAAGGCTAATAGAGAATATTAATATGTATTTAATCGAATGTAATAAGGTTATATTAAATTTTAAAAATATACTCACACAAATGATAAATGTTTACTTCCATTTCTTTCTTGTATTGAACATGAGATGTGTGGAAGAAATGAAACATGTGTCAAATATAAAATAAGTTCGAACTTTTTTTTTATACTTAAAAATTGAAAATTTACTCCACTATACTTGGAATAAGTAAACATAAGTTGAAAAGATTAAAAATAAATCGAACTTTTTAAAATTTACAACCAATTTGATAAAATAAATAATAAAGAATAATAAACCTATTATATATTTTTTTTAATTTAAGAATCTATTAGAAGCTAGAGATTTGAACTTTTAAATTCTTCGTCCGAAATACATATTTTTATTTTAATTCATTTATGTAGACGTTGGTTTGATTGTAATGTTAATCTATCTCGATAAGAAAAATTAAACTTTATTTTTTTATTATTATCGTTCCGTTAATTTTTTTAGTGAAGGAAGAATTCTTCATGTATGTTTTTTAGTTCTAAGTATGAATTTAAAAATTAAATTCATGGTCTTTTAATTTATGGTATACATTTATCTAGTTTTTTAAGTTTGACGAATTTTTTTAAGTTAAACTAGGTTTTTTTTTTTTTTTTAGAACCAACTAGGATTTATTTTAGGACAGGGAAGGAAATTTATTATTCATATATTAAAATACTATTGTCCATATATCAAATTATTTTTAACTTTGGCGTGTTTAGGATTTAAAGATGATCTTGAATAATAATAATTGGATAGCAACAAAAGTTGATCTTGAATAATAATTGGTTATCAATGTTCGAATATTTGATTTATGTGATAAAAAATAAATGACGGTGTTAGTATTAGATAGCAGTCAGTTATTAATCACGGTTGTTAGGGATTAAATTGAATGATAAAAAATAATATTTACATGAATTAATTAGAGAAGTTGCTCCACAACAAATTTTTTTGTTTGTCATTTATAATTATAGCATCTTATTTAAAAAAAAAAATTACAAGTGTAATTGATTTAGGTGGATTCTTTTTATTATTACAGCTTTACTCCTCATTAATTCTTTTCTTTTTTTTTTTTTTTAGAATAAAGTTTTTGTTACATGTAATTATTGTAAAAGAGAAGTGTTATTAATGATATTTTTTTCATTAAATGTAAAATCCACAATTAATTAAGTTTTTATTGTTTATATGTGAATATATTGCAATTATGGCGGGTTAAAAGCCTGATGCGAAGTGCTCAAATTTCTGTGAGGCTATACTAATAATTAGACTTGAAAAAATTATAAGAATACTTTTTTTTTTCTTAAGAAATAATACAACATATATTAAATATTATTAAGGCATATAAAAATGTTTGAATCAAAGCAACTTATCCATATGGTAAATATTTATTAATTTAGAGCTCATAGGGATCCATTTGGGGAGACATCAATCATATATCTTCATATGCAACTTTTGACATTGACATTTGATTGCTACTATACTATTGGTAGAAGTAATTTAAACATTTGATTATCATTTTAACTTGGGAATGTAGCTACTCCAAAATGCTAATTCTTATCATTATTATGGCTCAATATATAATTTATGGATTTTAAGGAACTTTTTTTACTCACAAATTTGATAAGTCTAGATTTTGATAGCTACCATTGAAAAGAAAAATTGTAATAATTATATTTGTTAAATTATACTATTAGTGACATGTTAACTTAATTGATTGATTATATTTTAATTCAATTTTTAAGATCACAATTTTAATTTGAAAATTGACATTTAACTCATATCTTACTTAAAAATCTATCTACTCTAGGTATGGATTTGTATCTCTCTTCTCAATTTACCCTTAAAAAATGAATTGCGCAAAAGAAGAGATTTTACATTAATTAGTGGGAATATTTAAAAGGTGGTGGATAGTAGACTTTTTTTTAAAAAAATATTTTTAAATGTAAGGTTATAGAAATTGGAAAGGGATGTTTGGGGAATGAGGATGAAAATATGGTTACTCTAGCATGATTCTCTAACTCATGTTTGTGCCATCAAAAACCTTTTTTTTTTCTATTAATTGACTTGGTTTATTCTATCATAATTAACTTTTTCACTTTTAGGCTTTAAAAAAAACAACTTTTTCACCTTTTCTATAACCACATTTTTTTTCTTTTATATTTTAATTTTTTTTCTTTTATATTTTAATTATTTTCACCGTAAATATAATCATTTTTTCATTTCAAACACAAATAATTATTCTTTTAGATAATTATTTTTGTTCTCATATTTTCTTTTTAATTTCTATTGTTTCGATAATCATTCTTATTTTTTTTACCTCTCTAACACTTTTGTATGAATGAGATTTGAAAATTATGCAATTTTAATTTTTCAAGATATTTTTCCTTTGTAGTTTGTAGTCACGAGAAGTTGTCAAAATTAGTTAAACTTAATGATATTGAATATATTATCCATCAAAATGTCGTAAGTTTAAATCTTTTTACCTAAAATACCATGTTGAACTAAAAAAAAGCAAGAATGCACACTCTTATATATGTTTATGAATTTTTATTTTTGTGTTGAATAAGTCTTTTCCATATCGTCAAATTTCCCAATTTAACACTGTTATTTTCTAAGAGTTGAACAAGATATTAGTAGATGATTTAAGAGAATTTACCATCAACAACACATTCTACCTCTTGTATTATATTTCCAGTATAATTTTTAAAATAATTCATCTATAGCATATTTATTTCTATCACTCACCTAGTGATAGACTCAATTTAGATTTCTATCACTGATAGAAAACTTAAGCAGTGATAGAAGTCAATTTGGATTTTTTGCTACAAATGAAATTATTTTAGATTTTGTGCTATAGATGAAAATATTTTGCCATTTTTTGTTATACATGCAAAATCCCCATGATATAATTTGAACATCTAAACTTCTTGATAGAAAAAAGTTTGACGGTATTGTTTTAATTAGTAATTAAACTATGTACAAAATTGGCAATATTACATCATACATTAAATCATTTATTATATTCATTAGTGGTTATGAAACAATATGAAATTGCAGCATGTTATATAAATTCGTGTCGTAAAAATCAAGTTCTCTAGTTCTAAAAAAAAAGATTTCAAAAAAATAATAAAAATCAAATAAAATATTAAAATCAAATTCTCTAATTAAGCCTATCTACATTTCTAAAATTTAGTATATTTTGAATGTTTAGTTTTCACATCAAAATATTCACAGGTTTGAGTCCGAGAATCGGTATTTGTTCCCCTTTCTTAATATGTAAAAAAGTTTTCACATAAAAAATACGTGACGTTTGTTTATAGCATTGAATATTCCACATTAACTTCCAATTGCTAACCTTAGGGTGCGAGAAACTTATTATATATACACAATTACGAATTCGTTAAAGTAACTTTCAACTTTTTTTTTTTAATAAATAAGAACGAATGTACATTGTAAACAAGAAGTAATACATCAACCATATATATATATATATATAAACTAAAAGTTTTTATATCCAAATTATGGTTGAACTAAAAATAATTCAATTAATTTATTGAAAGTGTTAGGATTATTTTATATTTTATTATTATTTATTAATTATATTGTGCAAGAATAAACTAATATTTTATTTTAGTGGTTGACTTTGGCCTTTTAGGGTTTTTAGGGATGGTGGTCTTTGACCATTTGCTTTGTTGACTTCTAATTATAAAATTATCTTGTTTAATCCTTGAATTTGTTTAACATTTTTTTTTGGTAATGTGTGTATTTAATAGGTTTTTGTATCTAAAAAAATGTTTATCTTTTCTAGTGACATCATACCAACTTACATTTAAAACAATCAATTCAACTAGAAATGGATTTATTAAAGATTTATTCTTTAATTTTAATGAGAAATCTCATTGAATAGTATTAACTTAATATATATTATAAAAAGTGTCACTACCGTATTTTAAATATAGCTATAGTGGGTCTTGTCATATGGTGTTTTATATTCTACTTAAACTTGAGTTTGTGTTCTAATTATATAGCTTAGATCGGTTAATTCCATCAATCTCATTCACCCTTGATTTAGTAGATCAATAAATTGATTTTATTTATTTATATATGTGTGGATGTAGAGAATAAATTATATCAAATCAAATTCAAACGAGTTATGCCAAAAGAAGTATTGCTCCCATAACATTATATACAACTTATTAATCAACAAATTTCAGGTTCGAGATCCACCTCCTTTAAACTTTATTGAACTCAAAAAGCTAAAAGGGAAAAAAAACCCTAGAACTAATACCTTGACCCTAGAAAGAGCGCTACCACAATGCTAGGGGATGTTTGGAATTTGGTATTGAAGAGAGGTGAGAAAGGAGAAATTACAATTTCATGTTTGTTTTTAGGACATCATCATCTTCCCAACTTTTTCTCAACCTCTCATCTAATATCACATCAAATAGTTTATTTAATCTTTTAAATGTCCCGTCAAACTTTTTTTAAATTTTCAACCATTAAATATAATACAAAATATATTTTATCTAATCTTATCAAATAGCACATCAAACTTTCTCTAATTTTCAACCCCACAATATAAAATATATTATATTTATCAATCAATCTAAAATCTACCATCATTACATTATAAAAAATAAATATTTTTACAACATCTCTCCCAAAACATCAATCTCCAAACAACTACTTGATATCTCCAAATTAATCTACTTCCTCTTTCTCTTCAACTTTTTCTCCTCTCCTCTTTTCAACACCAAAATCCAATCACCCTGAAAGACAAAAGCCAAACTTCACTACGCAATGCAACACTAGTTTTAAGCACTACATTGCTGCCAAAGATGTGAGAAAGAGCACCCCAACACTGCCTACGAGTGCCACAATTATGAATATTTATTATAGAGCGTTGTTTTCAGATGCACACGGGTGTGTGCTTGCCCGATTTTGAATAATAGAATTTTATTCTTATAGTTTTTAGAGCACATTGGTTTCTTTATAGAGAGTTCGAAGATATATGGTTGATTGGAAAGAGATGATACTCAAATCATTTCATAACTTTTTTATGATTGAGGGTGTGACGACTGAGGTCAAACTTATACCTTGAATGTGTACATATTTTGAGCTTAATGCATTTTTGTCTCAAATCTATGGTTGTGTGTCTTTATCACTCGTTTTAATCCATTCTGTTTATTGTAGCACATTATCTGACAAACAAAAGATGTGTTGTCTAATTGAATACTAGATAGAAAATTTAGAATGAGTCCTTTTTTTTATAACATAAATAGCATAGAAAAGTGAAAAATGTTTACACATGTCGAAGAGCGTATTTCACATGATGATATAATATAGGAAACCCAATGGACAAAAGAAAACTATAAATTAATTAATATCTAGAGTAGGTTCTAATCTAGAGTAATCAGTTAAAAAGAGCATATATTGACTACATTTTGAATTCCTCGTGCTTGATCATTGGAAGTTCCATGGTAAAGATTGTCATAGTCAACATTTTCACCCGAGAGCCTAGTGCAACATGCATAGATTTTAGAGCATGTTGCATGTAGAATAGTGAGTAATAAAATATCACATGTACATGCCATCCTTGAAATGCTTGTCACCGAGGTATGTTAAAATGAAATTTGTTGGGATACATTTTTTTATGAGCACTACTTGGGTCCTTACCAGTAAGGACCCAAGCTCTCCTTACCGATATTTATGGCCACAAATTTAACTCTTTTTTACCCACATTTTCATTAACCCAAGCAAACAAATAAAATAAAATACAAAAAAAGTGACAATAAATGTAGGTAAAGAGGACTTGGAATCCTTGTGCACGAGGGCCAAAGTATTGCTAGGTTTTTTTAATTAATTTATTATTTCATTTTTTGCTTGACCTATTATATTATATCAATTCAGCTATATTATTGTTCAAAAGAAATATTTATCGACTTACAAAAACAATAACTTAGTAGTATTAATATACACCTGATGATAATTTTATTTTAGATTTAAGTCCTACACCCTAATTATTATAATCTTAAAAAAAACACAAACAAACAAAAACATTGGTTGACTTATTATTATAATACTATTTTGGCTAATTTGATCTTTAATAAACCCATGTTTCTTAACTTGGAAAACATAGTGTGACGTGTGTGTATGTAAATTGTAAAGGGACTTGCTGTTGCGGCTGTATTTTATTTTTTATTTTATTTTTGAGAAATTATTTTATTTTTTCTTTTCTCTCTTATTTTATTTTGCATTTTTTAATATCCTTATCATAAAATTTTTGCCTTAAAGGAAATTTAAAAAAATTATATATAAAAAGAATAACTTAATTGATATTAACGTGCCACGTGTCTCATCGTGCTTCGTGCTTATCCACATTAAAAACACAAAACTCTATTCACCTATTGGATGGATTAAGTACTTTATCCACTTTCGTTGGTATAAAATAAACAATAATTTTAAAGTTTATCCTAAAAAACAATAATTCTAAATAATATTAATAATAATAACCTTTTTATATTTATCAGTTCACTGTGGGGCCCAGTTTTGATTACGTGGCATTTCGAACAATGTGTCGCCAGCTGGAGTCAGGTGGCGCTGGTTGGCTGTTCCCAATCTTCAATGTACTTTTAAAAAAATAATAATTTTACTTTTTTCTTTTATTTTTTGAAATCTAATTTTACTTTTGTTTTTAATATTTTACCTCGCAGTATTATTTTCTTAAACTTATCCACGTGAGTCGTGACCCATCTCACGCCGGGAAAACCGAATTACTTTTTGTAATTGTTTTATTTTCATGGTTTAAATTAATATATATAAATATATATTTCTAATTACTTCTCACTTTGATTTTTATATATATATAATTTTTTTTTACTTTGAAATTAATGGAGGCATGTTGTTAATTAATATTGTTGTTTAGAATAGTGATTTTTTTAAAGCTTTGTATAATATTTTGGGTGTGTTTTGAGCACCGGTTTGGTTATGATTATTAAAGAATATGAGGTTCTGCTCAAAACTAATTGGCAATGAGGGGAGTAACTCATATCTCCATGCCTCCTCAAGATCATTCTTGAATCGAATCTCAATTTCATTTTATTGGACCGATACTAGTTTGAGTTTGCCGTTTGGACTTTATGGGCTCTAATATCATAGAATATGAGGTTTTACCTTAAAACCAATTGGCAATGAGGGGACCGAGGGTTAGTGGCACAGTTGGTTATCTTGTCTGATGTTAATCCATTTCAACTCCACAATCACAAGTTCGAGCCCGAAAATTGGTATTTGACTCTCATATTATTTGAGAGTAGTCCCCCTTCCCCCACACCTAGGTTTAAGTGGGGCAAACATCGAATGAGTTATTATAACCAACCCGACCGTTTATATAAACGAGGGCCCAAACACACCTTTTGTGATATGAGAATATGTTAACAGTATACAAAATTTAAATAAAAATAAATAACTAAGCCTCCTTGGCAACTATTTGATTTTTTGTTTTTGAAATTTAAATTTTTACTCATAATTTATACAATGTGATCGATCTATCTTTATTACGATGCATCTAACTTTCCTTAAAAAAGATAGTTATCATAAATTTAAATTATAAAAACTAAAAATTAAAAATTAAATGGTTATTAAATATGGCCAGAATAATTTGATGGAGTAGATGAGTATAATAGAAAGCCCATCAAACTTATATCAAGCTACATGTATTGATTTTTTTGTTTTCTCTTCTTTGTCGATTCTCATTGGATACCTAGTGTCCAAACAATTATTAAAGTTCTTAACACTAAAATAATAATAGTAATATATTTTTATTTTTTTGAAGAAAATAATAATAGTAATATATGAATAGGATATAAAAGGGGGAAAAGAATAATCTTCAATAAACATATTATATTAATGTTATCAGCGATAATAATAGTAATCAATGTAGATTCTTAAGTGTATTCTCGTGATTAAATGGTCATAAATTATAATTTTCCCCCTCTAACTTGTAGTTAAATTAAAAAAAAAAAAAAAGGAAAAATGAAATTTACATATTTATAATAATTATTATTTTTTTAAAATATAATATTTTCTTGAAGGTATAATAATTTAAAGAAAAATTACAAAATATTTAGCATTTTATGAAGAAACGTAAAAATATCAGTCATCTAGGATAAGTCATTATGAAAAACCTACATCAAAATGAGTTTTTATTAACTTCTATTCATTTTTGCTTTTAAATGTAACTCTTCATTTATAACCACTCTTTTTTAATCATTAATTTTAAATCAATCAAAATAACTCATTTTAACTACTTTTTCTAATAATTCAATTTGTAACAACTCAAAATAATTACTCATTGTCAATTTACATCAAAATAAGATTTTGACTGTTATTTCTCAACAAAAAAAAATCACATCAAAATAAATTTTTTACTAAAAATCTCACTTTTTAACTATTCTAAATAACTCATCAAACAAAATCTTCCATAAATATTGGGAGGGAGTTTATCTCAAAAATAAAAGAATCCGCAGGAAAAAAAAATTGATTCGTAGGCCAAAAAAGATAACTTAGATTTTAATTTGTTTAATGACTATATGTACTATTTGCTAATGAGGGATACTTATTTAAAGATGGATAAGTATTTTGGCGACCTTTAGAACAATTGTTTTTTCTCTTCAATAACATTTTTTTCTTCATAAATTAAAATCAATTTTTTTTAAGTAAAAATATATGATTTCAGGGTACGTAAATATTTCTAAAATATTTATCAACTCTTAAATAAGTATTACTGTTCACGGATTACACATATTTTTAAAATACTTATCCACACTTAAATAAATATTACTGTCCACGGATTACACATATTATCAGCTTTTTAAAATGAATAAGGTTTTTTTCTTACTAAAATGTAATTCGAACAAAATATGTTCTTTAATAAATAGAAATTTTCAACATATATAAGCCGATATAGTTATGTGTTTTTCGTTTTAACAGAGGAATATATTAGTTTATTTTTATTTTTTTGAAACTGAATGTATTAGTTTATTGTTGTATTTCGACCAAATTAAAGTAATATTAAGTGGATAGGTTCGATAATTATTTATTTTTAATTTTTTTAAAAATTTATTTTTCTTGTTTTAATATTTACACATTATCTATATTTTTAAATAGAAATACACAAATAAAGTGATGTAGCACCATTTCATACGACAAAATTTTTATTTAATCAATATTGACGAGAAAGTAAAAAGTAAAAAATTTATAACACTAAAAAGTATCACATCACCCTTAAAGAGGGTTTGCCTCCTTATTATAAGGAGCCAAGATTCTTCATTTTGAAATACCAACATACTAATATCAAATATAATGTGGTAACAAAAAAGTTGTAGATCACAAAAGGAGTCTCATATCTCTTAATTATTATTGAAGTAAAAAAAAAACCAAAATGTGAAATTTACAAAAAGTAGGTTTTAGAAAAATTGTTCTAATTTTTCAAATTCGATAATAACTTACCTACTACTTCAAGGGAATTTAAAAAATTTTGTAGAAATTTTGAATGTAAATAAATTTAAATTTTAAAAGCGAAAAATAAAAAAGTAAATAGTTAGGGTAAATGCATTAAAGTTAATGAAATATTCATATATTCGTTAGTTTTTGTTGATAAATATTCTCAGGGGAAGAAATTTTCCATTTACAATGTGACTTTAATTAATTAACCCAACTATTATCATGCACACTTTCTGGTCAAATTCCACCCCTTATTTGCATAAAATCCCCATATCAAACCATGAGAAATAAAAAAATAAAAACATTTAAAGAAATTGAACTAGATCATAGAAATTATAAACACAACTGTGTACAACTATATAGACGATTTTTTTTTATACATATAGACGAAATTATGCATAGTTTAAAAAACAATTAATTTATCGACCTAGTTACCCTATGTTCATTTACTTAAATATTTTTATAAAGAACCCCTAACCTTTTAATATTGTATCTTTTTTATCATTCGTATAATAAATCGAATACTATACAATTATCCAAACATAGTTTTTCTATCATATTTTTATATGTTTTTGGTGCACCACTCATTTAAACATCACATATAAATCAATCATTTGAAATATATATTTAAATTACTTAATTCCTCCTCGTCCAAATACGGTCTAAATGTTTAGAAATTAATTAGTTCCAAATGGAAAGTCTATGCTTTGACAACAGAGTTATAATGTTATAAGGGTTTTTTTTTATTTATTTTAAATAAAGCAATTGTCGGAGATACTCACTTTCTGGTGCAATTATCACACGTTGTGATGATTTTCAACACATCTATAAACAATATGAATTACTCTCCTATTATCAATTGATTTATCGATGGAATCCCATATTCTCTAATAGTAATAGAATTCATTTGCAACAAAAAAAAAACATTTGAATATCAAATAAAAAAAGTCGACGTTTCAAATAATACTCGTATCAATTTTATCATAATTTATATTATAATAACTTATCTATAAAACACTATTTCTAATAATTAACTGTTTAGCATAACTTAACATTTATAATAACCTTGCACCTATCAAAATCAAATTGATACTCCAAACTCTTCCTTAAGAATAAATATAAATAAATGAAGTAATGTGTTTATATATATGTATATTATAATTTGAGATATTTTGTGGTGAAAGGAAGTAATCCGACCGAGAGTGAAATGTCAAAGAATTTCGTGAAAACCCACAAAACAAAACCGATGAAGAGAGACATCATTTCCAAGGTTCTTTAAATGTTGTACGTTTATCCATTCCTTCTAAAACGAAACGTCCACGTTTCGCCACGTACACCTCTACAATTACGTGGAATTTCTTTTTTTCTTTTTTTTTAATTTTAAATCAAATGAGAGATGAAGACCAATACTGCTTTAAATAACCGAGGGTCAGTGGCACAATAGCTTATTTTGTCTGATGTTAATCTATTTCAACTCTACGGTCAAGAGTTCGAGCCCGAAAATCGGTATTTAACTCTCATATTAAGATGATAATTGTTGGTGGCTTGAATATGAATAAAAAATGATTTTTCTCCTAATTATTTTGATCTTCTTCATCCCAAATATCATCTTTAGTGATTTTTTTTGTATATAAAAAACATTGTTGCAGTAAAAAAAATTGGATCGTAAATCAATGCATATATCATATGAGTTATATGTTCCGTTCTTTGTCCTATTGACAAGTTTGAAATTTGTTTATATAAAATAAATTGATAGTTAAATATTATCCTCAATAAATAGAATAATGGTTGAAGACTTGTATTTTTTGACATTTTCTTAAAATTTTGGATTTAAAACTCATTTATGATATTAATATTAATTTTATTTAATTAAATTACAATCAAATCAACATTCCACCGACCATTTCGATTAAAAAAAACAACAAACTTCAAAATTCTCATACTAATAATTGAAATACATAGAACCAAAATTTAATTATAATATTAAAATGACTAAAATAATAATTTAACCCTAAAACAATAAATATCTTTGAAAAAAAAAATCCCTCCCTAGTGGGCCCCACTCTCCAGTTCAATGCTCGTGGCATTGGCAACAATAAATAACAATGGCAATAGCGGACTCACCAACGGGGCTAAAAAAATAGAAATAGAAAAATTAAAATTAAAAAAAAAGAAGCGGATAAGAACAAAGAGTGAGGGAATTTATCCTGTGCTACTCAGATGTACCATCAAACCAACCCTCTTCAATTCTCCACCGTCCGATTCGATTTGATCTGACCCCCGTATGATCATCTCCCTCTTCGTCTTCCTCTCTCCTCTTTTGGGTCACTGAATTCAGAATATGCTGCTCCCAACAACTTGAACCCTTTTTATTTTTCGTAATTTCCTCTCCAAATTGGCAATTATTTTAAAAAGAAAGTTGAAATTTGGATTTGGAAATCTTTTTTTTCTTTCTGGGTCTCTCTAGATTTTTTCATCACAGTGTTCTGGTTCGATTTCTCGTTTACGAAACCCATTTCCTTCAATTTCATGGATTGCTGAATCCATGGTTTCCAGGTCGTATTCCAATTTACTCGAGCTCGCCACCGGAGATTCGCCGTCGTTCGGCCGGATTAACCGCCAAATCCCCCGGATTATGACAGTCGCCGGCTTAATCTCCGAAATCGACGACGACCCATCGGAGAGTGTCTCGTCGGAGCCGTCGTCTTCCTCCGCAGCCCACGACCGGATTATCATCGTCGCTAATGAGCTTCCCATCAGAGCTCACCGGAAGTCCGGCGCCGGTTGGACTTTCCGGTGGGATGAAAATTCCCTGCTCCTCCAGATGAAAGATGGGCTGGGAGATGATGATTTTGAAGTATTTTATGTGGGTTGTCTCAAGGAAGATATTCCCCTGAATGAACAAGATGAAGTTTCTCAAATTCTTTTAGAAACTTTCAAATGTGTACCAACATTTCTCACTCAAGATCTTTACTCTAGGTACTACCATGGCTTCTGTAAGCAACAATTATGGCCTCTGTTTCATTACATGTTGCCTCTTTCGCCCGACCTCGGCGGCCGGTTCAACCGGTCGCAGTGGCAGGCTTATGTTTCTGTGAATAAGATCTTTGCTGATAGGATCATGGAAGTGATCAACCCTGAGGATGATTTTGTTTGGATTCATGATTATCATCTCATGGTTTTGCCTACTTTTTTGAGGAAGAGGTTCAATAGGGTTAAGCTTGGATTCTTCTTGCACAGCCCTTTCCCCTCGTCGGAGATTTATCGAACGCTGCCGATTCGGGAGGAGCTCTTACGTGCCCTCCTGAATTCGGATTTGATAGGGTTTCATACTTTTGATTATGCTAGGCATTTTCTATCTTGTTGTAGTAGAATGCTGGGTTTAACTTATGAATCGAAACGGGGGTATATCGGGATCGAGTACTACGGCCGAACGATTAGTATTAAGATTTTACCTGTTGGCATTCATATGGGTCAGCTTCAATCTGTTTTGAGTCTCGAGAAGACTGAGGAGAAGGTTTGTGAGCTTATCAAGCAGTTTCGAGACCGGGATAGGATAATGCTGCTCGGTGTCGACGATATGGATATATTTAAGGGGATTAGTTTGAAGCTTTTGGCTATGGAACAGTTGTTGATCACACACCCTGAGTGGCAGGGTAAAGTTGTATTGGTGCAGATTGCTAATCCGGCTAGAGGCAGAGGGAAAGATGTGAAGGAAGTTCAGGATGAGACGAAGGCTACTGTTAAGCGGATTAATGATAGGTTCGGGAGACCTGGGTATGATCCTGTTGTGTTGATTGAGGAACCACTTAAATTCTATGAGAGAATTGCATATTATACTGTTGCCGAATGTTGTTTGGTCACTGCGGTTCGGGACGGTATGAATCTCATTCCATATGAGTACATTGTTAGTCGTCAAGGGAATGATAAGTTGGATAAACTATTGGGGTGGGAATCATCGGCTCCGAAGAAGAGTATGTTGGTTATATCTGAATTTATCGGTTGCTCTCCGTCATTAAGCGGAGCAATTCGAGTTAATCCCTGGAATATTGATGTTGTTGCTGATGCTATGGAATGTGCATTGGAGATGGAGGATGCTGAGAAGCAGCTCCGCCATGAGAAGCATTTTAGATATGTGAGCACACATGATGTCGGGTATTGGGCTCGGAGTTTCCTACTAGATTTGGAGAGGACTTGTCGGGATCATGTGAGGCATAGATGTTGGGGCATTGGGTTCGGTTTAAGTTTTAGAGTTGTTGCTCTTGATCCGAACTTCAGGAAGCTTGCAATGGAACACATAATTTCGACTTACAAGAGAACGAAATCACGGGCGATACTCTTGGACTATGATGGTACATTAATGCCTCAATGTTCAATCGATAAGAGTCCTACTTTGAAATGCATTGAAACTCTAAGTACCTTGTGTCGAGATAAGAGCAATATGGTATTCATTGTGAGTTCAAAAAGTCGAAAGACGCTTGCGGAATGGTTTGCCCCTTGTGAAAATCTCGGCATTGCTGCCGAGCATGGATACTTTATTAGGTGAATTCTCACATGATGAATAAGATTCCTTGTATTGTTTCATTGATCGTACATTCCTACATTAAAGGTATTGTTTTCTTTCAGGTTGAAGCAGGATGAGGAATGGGAAGCCAGTTTGCCAGTTGCAGATTGCTGTTGGAAGCAGATTGTGCAGCCAGTGATGAAACTCTATACCGAAACAACCGATGGATCAACAATTGAAGATCGAGAAACTGCCCTCGGATGGAGTTACGAAGATGCAGATCCAGATTTCGGTTCATGTCAAGCTAAGGAGCTCACCGATCATCTCGAAAGTGTTCTGGCCAACGAACCAGTTACTGTCAAAAGTGGTAGAAACTTTGTGGAAGTCAAACCGCAGGTTGAACCTCATTGCCCTCATCTCTTAAGTTACAATTGTTTCTGATTTTCATACTCTTTTCAATTACTATATATGACTTACTTTAGGATTAAACCATCCCACTAGGGATTGTTAGGCTTATATTATGGTTTTTTGTCTAACTTTATTTGAAATCCTTAAAAACTACGAAACCTTTTGAGCTGAGGACCTTTTGCTAATTGTTTCATGCCCCTAATGTTATGCCCTTCACTATTTTATCGGCTCGACACAACCGATAATTGACTCGAGTAAGGCGGTTTTAACAAATAGATTTCCTTTTAGTGCAATCATCGAAAAGTATTTAAGGCATTTCTATTCTCATCCATCTCCCAATACTGTCACATCATCTGTCATGTTCTTTTCTTATCAACTGATGAATGAACCCGTGTTCGACTTTTATAACTGCAGGGTGTAAGCAAGGGTCTTGTGGCGAAACGACTTCTCTCGGCAATGCAAGAGAAGGGTATCCCCGCAGATTTTGTCCTCTGCATTGGCGACGACAGATCAGACGAAGACATGTTCAAGGTGATCTCGAGTTCCTTGGCAGGCCCATCGATTGTCCCCGGAGCCGAAATTTTTGCTTGTACGGTAGGGAGGAAACCAAGCAAAGCCAAGTATTACCTGGACGATCCATCCGAAATCGCGAGGCTGATGCACAGCTTGGCTTCGGTGTCGAGGCAGAACGTCCCGCCTTATCTGTCGCAAAGCTGAGTACCAAGGTGCAGAAGCTTGAAGTTTTTGGTTTGTCAATGGCATCATCCATTTCAATCCCATTTGCTGCACTTCGCAATGTACATGTGCTGTGGTTCCACGAAATGAAGAAAGTAGAAGGAAAAAAATGAGACTAATTTTAGTGTTATGGTTCATATTTAGTAAACGATGTAAATATATTTGGATGTGTTATAATGAAGCCGGGTTCAACTCCAGGTTCTTTTCACAAAATTCTGTTTTTTTTTTTTTGAATTCTCATTTGATAACTATTTTGCCATTTTGTTTTTAAGTCTTTGAACAACTATTTCATATATTATATATATAAATAGCTTCTAAAAATTTGTTTGGTTTTCAAAAGTCTTTTTAAAATTTAGTTAGTATGAAAGATGGAAAATAGTGTTGGAAATATAAATGGGGCCTTAGAAATATGAAATTTTTAATTTTAATTTTGAAACTATTAATAGCATGAAAGTTATTTGACAAAAATGGTGACAAAATTAGGGACAATTATTAATTTGGTCTTTGAAGAAAGGACGATGGATAAGAATGTAATCTATCGATAGAACTCTTGTGACATCTTGTATCATAGTTATGGGTTTGAATGTTTCACTTTAATTGTGTGTGTTGAAATTTATATTTTTAAATTAAAATTTAATCTCTATAACTAATTAACTACTTAATTTATATTTGTATCATACTTATAGGTTTGTATGTTTCAATCAATTAACTACTTATGGATTAAAATCAATTAACTACTTAATTTATATTTATATTGTTATTATTAACACATAAATAACTAATTTATATATTACTTTAAATTGTAACTAATATTAATAGTCTTAGAGATTTTATGAAGGTACAAAGACACTCTAATTTGAATTTTAATTTTTTAAATTATAAAAATTAAATTATAACTTGTATTTTATTTTTTTATTGAAATTGTGGGCTTATTGTAAATGGAATTGCATTTTTAGATTACAATACCATACTCTCACGGGATATATTCATAACATACTCAAATGATTTTATCACATTTTGCTACACTAATACACACTACACTGAATTTTGTTTTATACTTTAAAAGTTTCCATGTATTTTTTATTTTTGTTAAAGTTGCAAACTATTTATTTAGTTACTATTTTGTAATTAATTATTTAAAAATAATTCTAAAATTGGTCAAAGCCAAATTTATAGTTGTTGGGGGAGGAGATTACATTCTAGGGATCGAATTAGTAATCGTGAATAGAGATGGATTAACACCAAACCAGATCAATCGCGCCACCGATCATTTGATATAAAATTGCAAATTTTTTACTGTGCTACTAATTAACAAAAATAATTATACAAGTTATTGAAAATTCAAAATTACCAATAAACAATCAATAAGTCAACTATATCCAAAATCATGGATTAAATGCAAACTTAGCTAAAAATGAAATGGACCACAAAAATTTGGCTGGGAGATGGATGAGGATTGATAATTTAATGTAAACAAAATTCAACCATTTTGCCTTTGAATATACTAAGCTGCATTATTCAATAAAATGCACCTAAATATGGCGCAAGCATGATAATTGATAATCTTGTAATTAATTTTCTTTAATGCATATTAATGAAGTTTTTTTTTTTTTTTTTTTTGGTAAAAAATTAAGTTTTATTTCTACCTTAGAGGGAGAGAAAAAGATGATTTCCATCCGGTTGGGTTTTTATCACATTTGTAGATAAGCCCACGTTTAAGATCCATCGACATTTTTTTTAAAGCCCAATTTGATACGTGGCCTATCAATTTTGTGTGTTAGCCTATAAGACACAAACCTTTCTGTACATATCAAGGGAGAGGAACAAATACCGATTCTCAAGATCGAACATATTATACTGGTATTAAACTTGTTTACAACCAAATAATGAAACCATTACGCCACTGACCTATTCGGTAATAAGATACAAACTTAAATAATATCGATCTCACTAGTATGTAAGATAATTATTACCAAGTCGATTTATGAACAGGTCAGGGTCAATAAGCTAATTAGTCCAAAAAATTAAATTTCAAAAGGAAAATACGAATGAACCCAATTGCAATATCGATTATATAAGTTATCATAAATAAGCTAGAGTATGTTCGTTTTCTTCTTCTTCTTTTCTTTTCTAGAAGATAAGTAGCCAACCACTACTTTATTCGTATTTAGCAGTAAACAACTACTTTTAACCCCTCATCAAATTCCATATTAAACACCTTATCAAACTTCACATAAAACTTATCACTCAACCACTATTAAATATTAATCCTCAAACTTATCACTCAACCACGACTAACACTTATTTTCCAAATGAGTAATTAATTAATCCAATTATCATTAACCCTTCCACTCTTTTGTGTTCAGCTCCTTTTACAAAAAAACAAACACATTTTCATGAAAAATAATTATCTTAATATAATAGTCGAGAAACCGTTAAAATGTCAAGTACTACGTCATGATATTGTTCTCTACAAATAAGAAAATAAAAATGAAAATATGTGTAGTGTCGAGATGCTACAAAATGTCGTCTAGCATTTCGACACTACCTAATGTTAGATCAAAGCCTCTCACACCCTCGAATAATCTCTATTTGTGCAATCTAGCCAACATTAGAAGCTCAAGGTGATTCTAGACACTACTCATTTTGAACTTTTTAGTTAAAATCTTGCATAACAACAATATCTAAACTTTTAAATTATGTCAAATATGTCTATAAATTTATAAGTGATTGATCCATTCTACTGTAACTTAACCTATGAAACTCAAATATGAAATTTATAGGATGAACCTGTGATTAAAAAATAAAGTCAATTTCTTCTTTTGAGTTCAATAACCTTTAATGATGGTCGAGTGATTCAAACTTGCAACTTATTGATTCATGATATATGTCAATTATCACTAAGTTAAGCTCACATAGTCGAAACTCTTGAGATTAAAGAGAAAATCTTTCCTACATATGAATGTATGAGGATGTCTAGGAGAGCCTTACAGTTTACCTCGATAATATCAATAGAGCCACATACATTTATTTTATAAACAAAATATTTAATAAAAATATAGGAAAAATATCTTTAGTCCATAAGTTCAAGATTTAGTTTCAATCTGATCCGCCTGTTTTACAATGGAATACTTCTAACCTTAACATTACAATAATGCTCATTTTTAGTTCTTAAGATAACGAAAGCGTAAGTTACATAACATAATGTTAACTAAAATCATAATTAAATTAATTTTAAATTTTAATATATTGATGAAGTGATTATTGTAGTTTTTGGGTTAATTACTTTTTTTTTAAAAAAATAAACATAAAAGTAAAATAAAAAATAAACTCAAACTAAAAATGAAGATTATTAAAATATAAGAATTTATTATCAACAACACATTCTACATTTTGTATTATATTTACAGCACAATTTCTAAAATAATTATCTATAACACATAATTTTCAATATAATTATAGAACTAATTTATTTTTTATTATACATGATTTGTAACTTTTTTTTTCCTTAAATTAAAAAGTAAAAATGCACGTGGCGGTGTGTAAGTGGAGAAGTTGTTACAAAGAATCTCTCTCATTTTAAAGCAGCAACAAAGCAGATGCCAAAGCCAATGCGGGGAAGCCGCTCGAAAACCAACAAACAACACAAACACACACAGATAAACCCTCGAAATTCCCCGAACCCTTTTCTTGTGCCTTTCCTCTCGATCGCGCTTCCAAATCTCATCGATCTTCGAGAATTTTTTGCGATGGTGAAATCCACGGCGGAGCGGCAGGGATCCGCGGTGGCGCCGTTCCTGAAGAAACTGTACGACATGGTCGACGACGAGGCCACCGATTCCATCATCTCCTGGAGTTCTTCCCATGATAGCTTTGCGATCGTGGATATGACTCAGTTCTCTGTTCATTTGCTTCCCAAGTACTTTAAGCACAACAATTTCTCTAGCTTTATGCGCCAGCTTAATATCTATGTGAGTTTGATTTCGTGTTTTCGTTTTTCAGCCTCTTAAGAGTGGAATTTGTTCTGAAAAATGTTCGTATTCCTTGTTTATGATGTTATTGTTTGCTGTGTTTGAAATCTGATTGAGTTGTGACATTGCTTTGCGATGGACTGTCTTGTTTTAGTGGTTGCCCTAATTGCGAATGAAGCAATGCAGGTTTCGTGAACTGACCGGAGTTATTTTGAAGATTCACTTTGAAAAGGCTTAGGGCAATGTTCATTCGGGCATAATTGAAGTTCTTCATTTCTAGAATATATAAAATAAGAGTAATTGGTCCTAAAGGAGTAAAGTTTGGGTGTGAAGGTGTGTTCCCCTCAAGGTCTCTGGTTCGAGACTCATTGTGACATTAGTTTGTAGAAACCTCTGGTATTTCCATACCTTCGATGTCTTCTGGTGTCCCGTCTAGGGATGGGTGTGCTTACCTCGGGTATAATGGAGCGAAGCTTCGATTTTCCGATTTCAAAAAAAACAAAACAAAAACAAGAGTAATTGACAGAGTGAGGTTAGTTAAGAAGTTATAATCCCCTCCATCCATTGGTGAACTTAAAAAAAAAACGATTACAACCTTTTTTTTATATCCTTGTGTGTTTGGACCAACTTAGGTCATTTCAATGATTCATAGCTTAAATAGATCATAAACCTCTCCTTTCATGCTTATAACGTAAACATTTATTTTTTGTTTTGATTAATGGTAAGCTTTGGGGTAGAATTTTGCCTCTAGACAGGAAGTCTTTAGTTCCCTTCTTTTATTTCTACAATTTTCTTTTGATATTATATCATCAACAAAAACTGTGCAAATCTTGTTTTTCCATTATACAGTAGTTGCTGAATAACACAATCAATTTCTTAGAATCAGCTTGCTTGGGGCTCAGTTACAGGTGATGGCACGGTACATGATATAGTTACCATCATTTTTTCTGCAAATTCTCTATCATCATATTCTTGCAATAAATTTCAGTTGGAAGATCGATGGAATCTTTATTTCCATCCACAAGTGCAAGTTGATTGTTGTTGATATAGTCATTAGGACTTGTGCCCTAAGTTGGGAGAAATTGTAGTATTTTAAAGGAGTAGCTCTAGCTTGTGGGTGACGATGCTATTGGACTGAAGGGGCTTACAAATCCATGTAGATTTTAAAAGTTGCCTATTGTCAAAAGGGGGTTTTACAGGAGTTTCATTTTCGGGGTTTTGACATTCTCAAGAGGGCTTAGGCGCTTAGTTAATCTTTTTTTGCCATAAAAAGAGCATTATATGTAGGGGGTACTAGGTAAGTTTTTTTTTAAACAAGGGTAACCACACCCATCCCTAGGCCAGGCACCGGAGACTTCGAAGGAGTAATATCACAGGTGAGTCTCGAACCTGGGATCTTGAGAGGAGCATACCCTCAAAGCTCAAGTCTTCAACCACTGTGCCACTCCTTGGGGACGCAAGGTTTATAGTTACTAAGTGAAACCCAATTTCATTGAAGTGATTTCTAATGGATTCTTGCAGGTTGCCAATGAAACGGTCTTGTGTATTAGTTGATAAAACTCATCAAAATACTCGCATATTGTTCGATTGCTAAGCAACCAGCTAAACACAGTTTTTCTGTTGTGTTCAAATTCTCATAAAATAGTTTCCTACTGCTTGTAGACTCCAGAAAATTTTCTATGCGATGGCATTGATCATAATATGGTAGATCAATCTTTAGCTTGTATTTTTTGGCTGAACATTTGTAATGTTTTCTTGGTCCTAAACTTGTTGCACTTCCCAAAATATACATCTTCAAATTCTTCTTGTGTTTCACTCTTTAGTTTCTGGTTCATGGATGAGCCTCATGGCTTCCATACAGAGACAAAAAGGAACTAATCAGATTTTGGTAACCAGAAGTATAGGAACAGACTACAAGTGTCATTATTTCGTTTTTTCCTTTTGTCTCTTTTCCTTTTAATTTTATTCCGGAGACTATTATTCCTAAAGTAGTTTCAGTCACTTTTCCTTTTAATTTTATTCCGGAGACTATTATTCATAAAGTAGTTTCAGTCAACTTTATTTGTTGTGATTCATTTTACACGTTATTAGGCCCTTGTGGAAAACGGGAAATTTCTTAACATAAATGCAAACAAGAGGAGAAACAGCTACATTTTCCCCTCACTACGGACATTGTTTTGAATGGTTAAATGTTAATTATAACCAGTGGATCCTTACAATATTTCAGGGTTTTCGGAAAATCGATACGGATTGCTGGGAATTTGCAAATGATGGATTTGTTAAAGGACAAAAACATCTGTTGAAGAACATCAACCGCAGGAAGAACATCCAGGGCACAGATCAGCGTAAAGCGCCACCGCCCCCAGACAATTCTAAAGGACAAGGCGAAGTACACGATTATACAGGGCTGTGGAAAGAAGTTGAGAATCTTAAAATAGATAAAAATGCTGTGATGCAGGAATTGGTTAAACTTAAGCAGCAGCAGGAAATTTCAGAGAGCAAATTGCTCCTATTGAGAGACGGCCTTCAAGGAATGGAAAAGAATCAACAGCAGATGCTGTCATTCTTAGTAATGGCAGTGCAAAGCCCTGGATTTTTGGTCCAGTTTCTTCAACCGAAAGAGAAGAATTGGCGCATGGCGGATGCCGATAATATGCTAGAACAGCTACCTGATGATAATCAAGTACCTTCAAATGGTATGATAGTCAGGTACCAACCTCCTATACACGAACTGCCAGCGGCTCTACTTCCACCAGTGTCGAGTCCAGTGAAACAACAAGAATTTGATCCATTCCCGGATGGAATGAAAGAATTTTTCCTTAATTCCGACTTCATGAAAGTGCTTATGGATGAAAAGTTGGACAATCACAATCAATTTGTTCTTCCAGACGTACAAGATGTCGGATGGGAGCAGCTTCTTCTAGCCAGCCCGTTTTCTTGGAATTCAGATAATCATAGAAAAGTTGACGACGAAAGCGAAGCTGCAGATTATGAAGACCACTCGGACCATGAACTGGATATGGAAACCATCGATACTCGAACTCATGAAGAGAAGTCGGATTTCGAACTTCTAATCAGACAAATGGAGAGCGATGAAAGTTTTGAGATGCAACCAAGGCAGGAGGAATCCTACTTCGTGAAATCGAATGCGGATAGTCTACTAATTGAGGAGATGGAAATTTCGGCATCCGATCAAGAAATCCTATGCGAAACACTAGATAAAATGCTGGCCCGTTAAAAAATGACACGTATTCGTCCAGTTCATATTACTTCATCGATTAGAAATCTCAAAGATCAATATAAGTTTCTTTTTGTCATCACAATATACACTAAATGTAACCATTGGTTGGCTGTGAAGCTATGGTGATAAGCTGCTGCAATTTCAATGTCTTGAGCAGAGAATTGAACTTCAAACGAGTTAATGGAATTTCAGCCTTCTTTTCATTCAATTTTCAAGCATTATATCTTGTGGGCCACTATAGATTTTAATGATATACATTTATGGTATATAGTATCAATTTTGAGGAAGTGGTTTCTCAACTGCTTCTTGCCTGCCTTGCCCTATATATATATATATATATATATATATATATATATATATATATATATATATATATGATCATGTGATATAAAATTTGATGACTCAGTATCTCTCTCGCATGTGGGTGTTCGGTATACGTATATCTCACACACAAGTAGAAAACTTTGTTGGTTGTTTTACATAAATGCATCTTGTTCATTTTTCCTTCATATTTGATTGAAAATGATGTATATTAAATATGAGGCACTTATATATATGACAAGTGAAAGAAAATCTTTTTGATCCATGTTCTAAGATTTTAATGGGTTTATTTAGTGAGGAAGTTTTTGAGAGGTGGTTAGATATAATAGTAAGGTTTCCACTCGTATTGCCAAAATGGAGATAGCCAAACTCTAATGACATCTATTAGAATTCATAGTTCAAATTTCTCATTGAATTATTGTTCAATTAAAAAAAAAAAAAAACTCCTCGTTGGGGCTTTTAATTTTTTTTTTTAATATCTTGTATATTCTTTCGTTTATGTTTATGAAAGCATATTTTCTTACGAAACTTTTTACTGAATAAGAATGAGATTATTATCAAATGATATCCAAACCAAAATAGTATCAAACAAAAAGCACGAGATTTAGAGAAAAAAAATGGTGGTTTGAATGATAATTTTTTTAGTATGTGAATTTTCGAGTTAACTTGAGTAAAGACAATCCAATCTTACTCTATTTGGTTCTCAACAAAAATCGTACAAGGTAATTCATATATGTGATCAATTAGAAAATATAAAACAAACTAGTTACCATATCAAATGCCTATAGACTTACATTAGAAGTACACTCTTTTAGATCCATTTAATAATCATTTAGTTTTTTTTCCTTTCCCATATAAAAAATTAATTATCAATTAGTTTTACTTTGAAAAAAAATTATTTTTTGAAAATTTATCTATCTTATATTATTATAGTTTTCATCTCTTCATTAAATTTTTTGGTTATCACACGACTTAAACTTATTATTATAGTTTTCATCTCTTCCATTAAATTATTTGGTTATCACATGACTTAAACTTCTAAAATGTTGTTTATTTAGATATATTGTAGTTGAATTATATATATAACAACGAATCCTCAATTTAAGTTATTCTTTTTCTTCCATAGATCAATGCCATTAATTATTTGTCTGACCTAATGATTAATGCATGATTTATGAAATACTTTTCTCGTAAAAAAAAAGCATGATTTATCAAAAATCAATCTACCAAATAAACTTTAAAATAATACAATAATTAATGACAAGGTCTATTAGGCAAAAAAAAAAAAAAGAAAAAAGAAAAAGAAAAAGAAGAGTGAAAGATGGACACAAAATTCTAACATGATCATTACAACACCTAAAGCCATTAGGGTGCAGTAGTAAAAGAACCATACAGATTTTATAAGAAACTCCGTAGAAAGGGAAGAAACTCAAGTTTTAAATTGTTCCTAAAATAAAAGAATGGGACTTAATGCAGGTTTTCTTTACTTAGCATTTCATTCTCTCCATGGTTGAAGGCCTATATATCTATTTCCTTTTCCCTCTCTTCTACAGAAAAATGAGGGAGGATTTAGCTTATTGTGAAGAGAAATTTACAGTGAGGGAGATTAAAATAATTATGAAGCAGTAAAACCTAGAAACTGTGTACACCCATGGTCTAACCCCCTTCTCTTTATTTAACAGAAGCATATCACTTTAATCCAAGGAGAATGCTCCATTGCTATACCTGTTGAGCATAAATAGAAAAATAATGCCCTCTTTGTGCAGCTTCTTGACATAGGCTAAGTTAAATTTTATGTCAGTTACTTTATGATTTTTTTTTTATAATATCCATGAGTATCTGGATCAGTTCATGCGCGCGTCGATTATTCTCAAGGAATATACTACCTGACACTACAACATTTTGATGTCAAAAAAATTCGTAAGAAATTAATAACTAGGTAGATGGCCACCATCGATTGAATCTACAATTTTTTGAATTCAGACACTTTTGACCACTAGGATACCCATGATAGTTACTTTCTTTGTGATATTTTGGCATTTCCTTTGGGGGTGTCAAATTTATGAAATAATCTGTTTCTCTTAAATAAAATAAGGGCCTATTAGACTAGTTGATGTACAAGTCTATTGCCTAAACATGAGTAGTATGGTTATTTTTTAATATTTGTGAGTGTTTGGGACAACTTGCATGCAATTTGACTATTTTCATAACGCAACCACCTTATCTTACATTCTTACTGTATTGAGTAGTGAAGGTAGCTAGTAGGTAAGATATTAAAACAGAGGCAGGCAAACCCATGGCGGTTGACTACTATTATCATGATAATATGTATGATGTAATGTATTTTATGTAACTAGTGCGAGTTTGTTTGTTTTTTTTGTTTTTTTTTTTAACAATTAGAGTGAGTTGCACTAATGATCAAAGACTAAGAGCACTAAAAGGTAATGAGTTCAATATGGCCACCTACATAAAAGGATTTAATGTTCTATGAATTTCTTTGACAACCAAATATATATAAAAATCAGACAGTTTGTTTCATGAGAGTAGTCAAAGTGTGGCGTGGGGACAAACGGATTTAAAAAAACAACAAAAAAATGCAATGTATTTAAGTCATCCATGTTGAAAATTAAAATCAAACATGAAACACTACCTGTCGCTGAATTTCCCCACCATATCAGAGGCATAGAGTACAGTGTCGTTGGCTTTCTCCAAAACCATGTAAAGCTCCTTCCCTCTTATGATTCGACAAATAACCCATGCATTGTTTTTCGCTCTGATAGTTACTTCGAGTTCCTTTACCTCGACAACGCCGTCCTGTTTTGCTCGACTCTTCTCCTGATCAACCTTTTCTCTGAGTTTGCTCATGGTAAGTAATGATTCCTGTAATACAAAGAGGTTCAAATGAAGATTCTCATTTTTCAATGCACGACTTGAAAAAACAAGTTAAAGATTACTCATGGCAAGTAAAGAGTCCTATAATATTTACTTAATGAGTCACTAAACTACACTTGATCTATATTAAAAATAAGAAGAAAGATATGGCCAATGTTCTTATAAAACTCTAATCAAGCTGAATAGGCTCGGAAAGTTTTTTTTTTTTTTTTTTGAAAACAATAGGCTAGGAAAGTTACAAGCTTATGTTTGGACTTTTTACTTCGAGGGCTAAATGTTTATGACAAAGTTAACGAGTTGTTGCAGCTGCCTGTCTCTAAATTGGTATTAACATGTAAAGAGTGCCCAAGAAATGTAATATATTTTCTTGCATTACCTTTCGCTACATATTACTGGCATAGGAATAAGGTTTTTTCTTTTGATTTTAAATTTTTTTTAAAATTTAAATTATAGGAATCAAAAAACTTTATTTGATGTATGAAAATGATACTTATATTTTTCAGTTCAATGTTCTGTCCTAGAACCGTTATGGAAAGCAATGTGTTCTAATTGAGGAAAACCACACTACATCATCTTCCTTTTTTGGAAACCGAGAAAATATACTCGGGGTAACTACGTCCATCCCTAGGTCTAGTATTGAAAGACATCAAAGGAATAGAGACACGAGAAGTGTCAACAAGTTAATGTCATAGGTGAGCTTCGAACCTGAAACCTTGAAAAAAAAAATGTAGTACGAAATCGCGGAAAGAAATGTAGTATGGTGTTCACTTGTATAATCTGGAGACTTAGTGAGATATAAGATATTATTCTATATTCCGCCTCTTCTTGAACTGCCCTATCAAAAGCTACTGGTAATTAATGATATTTTATAACTTATTTGGCTAGAGACACTTTTTCTAATATATATTTCAATATTTTGAAATAAAGCTTATTCCGTGTTAATACACATACATACATACATACATACATACATACATACATACATGTGAATCGTGATATCCAGGTAACATGACGCCTATAAGGATGATTTAGTGACTGTCAAAGAACTCTTTACCTTTGCGAGGGTAGCAACTTTTCCTGGTGGTGAAGCCCTCAATATTTGTCTATCATCATCTACCAGTAAATAGCGATATCCACCAACATGATAAGCATTTTCCCCACCCCAACCGTTTGACAATTTTTCTTCAACTTTCGTTATCTGCATGGAAGCCTAGAGATAGCAAAAAAATTATTCAATGAATGGAAGGAATTACAAGATTCATAAATCAGCTTAATAGACATTAAATAAAGCGGCAAGTGTAGCCAAACTAGAATATTAAACATTTAAATAGTGATATTAACCCTCATGAATGGACCTAGTAGTCAAGAAGGTCTTGTAAAACTAAGAGGTGATGGATGAATTCAATTCATGATGACCTACCTATGAATTAATTTTGCACGGATTTTCTTGACAACTAAATGTAATAAAACCAAGTGGTTGTCCCGTGAGAATATTCAAGGCTCATGTAAGCTAACCTAGGCACACATGGAAATAAAAATAAAATTAAAATGCCATTGTTCGCAATGCTATCATTTATGATACTGACTACATTTTTACATTTATTTTGAAATTTTTTTTCCTCCAAGTTTTCTCAACTTGGTTCAGACTTCAATAAGAGACACCATTGAGATGCTAATTGAGAATCAACAAGTATTGGAACCCTCTGGCCTCTATTTCCTCCGTGTTACTCTCTTCCTTTAATCTCCTATTTCTAGTCGAATTTTACACTTCTCCCTCCGTACAATAGAAGATATTTCTTCTTCTCTCGTCGTAAAATCACCATCTCAAAATCAAGAATTATATACACATAGGAAGAGATAATTCACTTAAATAAATGATGGCAGAATAATCAAATCCATTAAAAGAGATAAGCAACTTACATTTTCAAGAACATACTGTCTGACGATTGAAATGCCTTGTTCTCCATTATGTATTGAGGAAATGGAAACAAGAAGAATCAGAACAGGCTTCTATGCTGATGTACATACAGGTACATTTGCTCATCCGTTTGCAAAAGCCAGATTTTTGGGGTGGAACAGCCACTTGCCTCCATACCCCAAATATCAGTTTCTAGAAAACCATCTTTTCCTTTTGACCATTTTCCATGCTGCAATGGTCGTATCACACGATTGCCAACATTTCCACCATGTTGGGTGGCATGAGATGCAGCATTTCCTCTGATTAAATATGACCAAGAACTTGCGCCAGAAGATAAGACACGTGGAGTTAACCTCAGAACAGCATATCAAAATAAATTTGTAGTGTCATCCTGAAGAAGAGGTTGCAACTAACTGCTTTAAAATTTGGAGTCACCCATATTTTGAAATAAAATTCAGCCAATCGATATGTATTTGGTTTTTAACATCTCCACGTTTTTTTTATTCAACAACATTGAGATTTAAACCTGTAACCTCGTGATTACTAGGCGATAGAAGATGCCGCTAGAGCTCTGTTCTTATTGGCAACATCTCCATGTAATTCAGCTTTTATAAGATGAAAATTGAAAATTACAAAAAGTTATGATGAATATCAACTGCTTGGAGAGCGAACCATACAGAAGAAAGCGTTGTAGACACCAGTAAGTCCTGAAACAAAATCAGAGAGTGGCATAATGCGTTTCCACTACAAGAATCAAGTGTTCTAACAAGTGCCTGCATAAAATAAGTGTACAATTCAATTTATCTCCGATGGACAAAAATAATAAAGAAGACAAAGTTCCAACTCTTCACTGTTTTCTTTTCTCCTAACGAAGCAGGGTAGCACGGGAACCGAATGGTTTCTCCATACTGTCAAGTTAGACAGTTCTTAAAATTCAAATTCATTGATAAAGATTCAATTTAGATTTAAAAACAGATGACATAAAGCCTTGAAGCTCAACAGCTCTAAGCGAAATAGCATAAAGAGGCCCAAGAAGTTGTTGAATAAACTTTAATGCTATATTTTAATGTGTTTTGATTGTTGTTAGTGGGAGTTTTTAGGAGTAATGAGTCTTAAATATAGGAGTTAGTGGCAAAATGGTTACTTGTAATTGAATGCCAAAATTATTACAAATTTATGGTATAGTCTTGTAGAAAAGCTTGTAATAGACTATAAATAGATAACTTATTCCATTGTGAAAGACAGAGAAAAATAGAGAGACAATCGTAGAGCAAAATGAGAGTAATAGAGCAAGAAAGCAAGTTGAGAAATAAAGAGAGTGTTTTGTCTCTCCAATCACAAAGCAAAAAAGCTTACACGATTGTGTTATTTGTGTTTATTTGTGATTCGAATTTCTAAAAATTGGTATCAAAAGTAACCCAAGGAAAGGGCATTCAGTAGGTGTCTTAGAAATGGTCCTTTCTTTTTAACAATGTACAGCAATGAGCAAACATTGTGGTGGTTTTGGAGGAATTAAAGATAGATTGATCTAAAGCCTTAAAGCTCTACAAGACTACAACTCAGTGAAATAATAGGAAGAGGTAGTTTCAGAGGAATCTTCTTGGTGGTGTTCCAACCACAAGAAATTCTTTTGTTAACTATAGCCTCCTCAAGATTATCAATAATTGGGAGACTCTCCTTTTGTTTCTTCCTCCTGCTTTTGTATTAATACATATTCTCTCCGTTTCTTAATAGGGAAAAGAAACAGTGAATCAATATATTAATTGTTTCTTATGGGAGGGAGGTGTTGAGAGGAAAAAAAATGGGGATTTTGCATGTATAACAAAAAAAGACAAAACATTTTCATCTATAGCATAAAATCAAAACTAATTCATTTGTAGCAAAAAATTCAAATTGATTTCTATCACTAACAGAATTCTATTAGTGATAGAATTCAATCAATAAAAGACTTCTTCTATCACTGCTTGAATTTTCTACTAGCGATAGAATTTCAAATTGAGTTTTATCACTAGTTGAGTTTTATCACTGATAGAAATTAATATGACATAGATGAAATTATTTTAGAAATTGTGCTGCAAATGTAATATAAAAGGTAAAATGTGATGTTGATGATAAATTCTCAAAAAAAATTAAGCTCATGACACGCATCCACGTACGTGAAGTTCTTAACAAGGACAAACCTGAACTTCAATGGCAGCATCCTGCCCTATCGTCAGCATATGTACAGTTGCATTTTCCTTTAAACAGTTAACCAATGATGGTAACTGCAGTTTCTTCCCAACAAGAAAACCTGCCTCGAAAGTCGAAAGAGAAGTAAGGAGTTTTGACATGCTGACAATCAGTAACTTAGAATAAAATGTTTTGAAACAAAGGTACTAAATACTTGACTTCATGAAAAATATTTGGATGAAAAGTGGATATAAATGACTTACCACTCAGATAATCCCTGATGAAGGGATACAAATGTGATCTGGAAACTTCCCCAGTGGGTTCTTTCTCAAGTAATAACCTTATAGATCCGTGAAACATTAGAAAAAGAGAGTGGATTTCCTTAAGAAGCTTCTGCAATGCATCCATCCACCAAATCCCTTCTAACTCCTTGTTTTTCTCCACTACCTACTCTAACGTAGATAATTCATTAGAGTACAGAGCAATAAAAGTTTAACAATGTTTCTTTTAGAGAACAAAAGCACTCTTAAGAACTACAAAGAGCATGATTGGAAACACCACACAAGTTATTTGCAAACTTGCAACTACAAACAAAATTGAAACAAAGGAGACCAAAGCAAGATGGTAGGGGGCTTTTTTTTTTTCCTAAAAAGACTTTATTAGTGCTAAACCTTTAAATCTACCATATTGAACTTCCTTCTACCCTAAGAAGCCTAGGGTAAAATGTGAGCGTTCAATCTGAACATATGTCAGACACAAACAGAGATTTCACCAATAAATAGTCAACAAATGTTCTAAACAAACTCTATAGCCTGAAGGTTGAAAATAACTCTGAATTCTAGGATAACACGCTGGATATTGTATGAAAATAAGGACACTTAACGAGAAAGATTAGCAATAAAGAAGAAAAAAAGAATTAAGCAGTGAATAATTTAAAGCATTGTGTAAGGAAATTATTGAACTAGACAACAATGTTTTCATATAAGTGACACCGGGTAGCATGTCACTTGCATGGATGATAAAGCATAAAATATATGACCGTCTGAATGAAATAATACTAATACCATTTACCGATACATTTTTAGAACAAAACTGTACCAAAACCATCCATATATCTGGCTCCGCCTCAAAGAATACATGAGAGTGTTTTTCTGCTTCAATGACCTCACAAGCTGCCTCTGGGGAGAATGTCCTGCATGAAGTTTCGTTTTTCACTTAACTATCAACAATAAACACAACTCCCTTGAGTCCCGCACCAAAGCTACTATACACACTGGAATTTCTTGGAGTCATAGACAATCTCCTTTTTGTAACTATGATCTTTCTATGTTATTTGTCCAATGACATCATCTTTTGTAGGTATCGATTGACGATTCTTATTGTAATATTCATTGATCAATGAAAGTTATTGTTTCCTATCCAAAAAAAATCAACAATAAACAAAAAATGTAAATATATTAAAAGGAAGCTTTGAACCTAGCATAAATCGACTTGGTTTACATTGTTACGCTAAAACTAATAAACCGTACTAAGAAAAGTAGGCCTAAGTAACTGTCTACATATCTTACTGAGGAACGTAATTGGAGGTTGTTTAGTGAAAGGATTATTCACAATCCAAAGTAAAATATGTATGCATTATAGTTTCAATTTTCCTCCATACATATTTACATCATACATGTACAAGTAAAATTGAAGAGAAAAACACTTGAAAAAGAAATATGGAGGAAAGGAAAAAGAAGAAATAAAATGCTAGGCCTTGTGAACGGAAGAAAAAAAAAAGTGACAAATTTAACCAGAGCAAGAAGTTTTACAAAGAGAAAAGGCTTATTCGCTTATTTCATTCCTAGTTCCCAATGTTCCCCGAGCAACATTTCTCATTCTTATTTCTTATATCCACTTTCCAAATATATCTGCATGGTGGATACATATTTTTAAAAAATAGAAAATAAAATGATACTGACCTTGTAAATGTGATAAGTCCTTCACTGAGCCCAATAGTATACAATTGTTTTGTAAAGGATAAATCAGCTGGATAGTAAAATAATATCTTATCTTATCCAGCTCTTGCCCCTCCTGTTGTCCTCTCTTTGAATCAAATACACAGAGTCGAATGGCCTCGGAAACAGAAGCAGTAGCAGTCGATAGGCCCACTATTTACTTTCTGTAGTCAATAACCTTTGGAAATTAGAAAAATATCAATTAGTGTTTTCAAACCTAGAACATTGAAATATTCTTGTTTGGAATAGTACAAACAAACAAGCCATAAACCATTCAAATATTCATATAAGTCTCTACACCATCAGACAACATAACAATTACTGAACAGTAATACAGCTAATATGCACAACACAAGGAATGCCTCGTATGAAGGCACAGCATAGAAGGTTTACTAAATTGTGTACAAGTATTTGAGCCTCCTAAATTGAAAGAAATTATTTCAAGTCATTACGACTTTTTCAAAATGTAGCAGAACTATAATTCAAACGGAAAAACCTTAATCTAACTGAATTTCATTAAAAATGGAGCATAACTCACAGAGTTCAACACAACAAGACTGGAAATAAACAAAATTGTCAGAGAAGGTGTACGCGAGAGAGCTACTAAACCCGTTTTCAGTTCAAATTTCAAAGACCAACTAGACTCTATTGTATTAGATTAGTATGAGATTTCATCTCAAAACCAATGAATGATGAGGGTAGTGATAAGAGGAGTAGTCCACCTATGTTATAAATGCTATGACGACTAACCACTTTTCCAATGGGGATACTCAACATACAGGATACCCCATCAAGATGGTATCGCTTTGGACTAATCAAACTTGGATCGGATATAAATTTCATTTTTATTGGACCGAATACTAGTTTGAGACTTTGAGTTTCCACGATTGAAACGTCTAGTCTAGCCCCCTTAGATTGAAAGAGGTTATTTCCAGTTAATACAACTTTTCATTCTTACATAAAACGAAGAATCAAACACAAAAAAGACCTCAGTCTAGCTGAATTTCATTTAAAGTGGGCACAATTCACAGTGTTGAACACCGCTAACGAAGTTTTTGGACGAGAACTCATTGAACCCATAGGCAAAATTACATTGAAGTCATCTAGGCCATAGGGGGTGCTTGTTTTTCAATTTTAAAGAGGATTTATGTTCAGCATTTACTACCTACTCCAAAAAAAAACACATTCAAACGAGTTATAGTAACTATTCAAAACAACTAATCATTTTTAACAACTCAAAATAACTCCTCATTTCTGACCACTCAAAATAACTCCTTATTTCTAACCACTCATTTCTAACTATTCAAAATAACTTATTTTTAACCGCTCATTTTTAATTATTTATTTTTAAATGTTCAAAATAACTCCTCATTTGAAATTCACATCCAGACTAGCTATTGTCTCTAATTCATCTACAAAAAAAAAAAAAAAACTACATCCAAACGAGTTATTGACGGTAACTATAAAAATCTACATCCAAACGAGCTGTTACAAAAACTTCAAATTTCTAACTACTCAAAATAACTATTCATCAAAATCCTCATCTAAATACATCCCTAGATTGGAGTGATTATTGCGAAAAGACCTCAATCTAGCTGAACTTCCCTAAACATGAGCATAATCCATAGTCCAACACCACTAAACATGAATTCAACAAAGAAGGAGTACCTCAACAGAAAGAGCAATCGAAGCAGAGCCTCAACGAAACGCTAACCGGAATGCTCGTTGCAGACGCCGGCGATTGGAGAATGGAGAGCAGCATTGGGAGAATTGAGCCCTAACGCCCGTAAATTCTCCGGCAACAAACTTCAGAAGAGGATCCGATCAATGAGAAAGATGTAGCCTCAAATTGTTCTTCAATCGAACCCCAACATTTTCCCAAACTTGGAAAATTTTGAAGGCTAATTGGGGATCATTTTTGCCCTATGCAACAGACATTAGGACCTAAAACCAAGGCTTTGTAAAATAAAAAGTTCAAAAAAATTCAACTATAATTTAATATTTATTGATTTTTTAAAAAAATTGAGCTATAGTTTAAATCATAGGTGATTTGACAACACGAGCAATTGTTCAATGACCAGAGGTCTTGGGTTCAAGTCACTCATCTCCAATTATGTCTTTACTTCTTAACAATTGGGTCTCAATTGACATCAAATAGTTAGCTTAATTTTCATTTATTTGATTTTTTATTTTGATTTTAATGAAAATTTGTTCATTTTTTAAATTTGTGTCACATTGTTAATTTGATTTATAATTTTTTTATTAACGAAAAATAATATTTTTCATAAACAACATAATAGTTAATTATTTATACTGATTTTCCTAAATACTTATTAGGTGTTGGGTGCTGATTAATTTTTATATTGATTCTTCCATAAAAAGTTGATCCGAATCAATATATTTCAATTTTCTAAAATATAAAATAGAATGATTCAACATTATTCCACCATCCATTCAATCAGCTTGGTTGCGTCAATTTTTTTTTTTTTTTATTTTTAACTTTTTCAACCCCTTATTCAAATTTCTAATCTATTGCTTATGAGAAACTATAGTTTGAAATTTTTTCAAAAAAAAAACTATAGTTTAAACTTAATTTACATTAACATTCTAAAATGGATATAACACGAAAGCTTCTCGTCCATATTTTAGGACTTGTTTAATTTTTAAAAAACAAGTTTGTTTCTGCTTTTCCTTTCAATTTTACATTATAATAATAGTGTCATAATATCATGTCTCAAAAAAAAAAAAATACAGTGTCATAATATCGAATATTTTGGCTCTTCGTTAATTTTTTAAAACAAACAAGAGTAAGAGTTCAACAAGTATATACTTAATGATCATGAAATCTTAGGTTTGAGTCCCTCTTGTAATCTAAAAAGATAATTTTTAAAAAACTATTTTTAATTTTCAAATATAACTTGAATTTGACAAATAAAAAATAAAAATGAAATTTAATATAAATAGCAAATTCTGAATTTTTTTTAGACTACAATGTGGGGTAGGGAACTTGACCCTTAGTCATTAGGTACACATTTAATATATATATATATATATATATATTAAATTACTTTTTCCTAAATTTTTTACAATCAATACAATTCGTTTTTTTACTACTCATGAAAAATCCACAAATAAAAAAAATGCAAACGTGTTAAACTTTTTTTTTTGGATATAACAAATTAAACCTTTTCAAATCAAATAAAAATTCATGTATCATTGTGCTATTGTTCTTGTGAGCCTCTCTTTTACGTAATAACTTTTCTTTAGCAATAAATTATGAGAAACTTAGAGATTAATCAAATTTAAAAAATAATTATAAATATAGTTATTTTTTAAAAAAATTTACAACCATAGTCATAGCCATAGTCATTTAATAATACATAATATAATATTAATGAGACAATATATAAATGTATTAATAACTATGAATATAAATACTTTAAAATTTTACATATGTAATTAAAACAGTTAATCAATTATAATTTTCTATAAGTCATCTCAGGAATAATAACTTACTATATGAAAGTTTAATGAGATGGATTAATTTTGTTTAGTTTTTTTTTAATTGAACAATGCTATTTTTTTTTATTGCTAACTAAATTTACTTTAACTTCATTTTGTTAGTTTATTTAAATGTTGTGAGACAATAAGATATTGCTATAAAAATCAATACATGGAAATAATGAGGTGATCAAATCATTAGATACCATTATAATAAGAAAAAAATCGGGGACCAATTTTTAATTTTATTTAAAATCGCATTTATATATATTTTGTGTTACTATCCAAAATCCCATTTGTGATTAATATATAACTATATGAGGGCTTTGAATATATAATTAAAGTTTGGTTGAGGATGAAGATCATTTTTGTAATTAATAGAGATTTTAAATCAATTGAAAAAATGGACCACGCCAATAATCTAAAGAAAAAATCATCAAAATCATTTAAAGTGTCACACACGTCATATATATATATATATATATATCGATTTGACTTATCAAAAAAAGAAAAATAATAATAATACAAACATGGATTTGAATCACGAATTTCTTGGATAAGATATGTGCATTTATCTCAATTTAATTTGACATCATATAGTATAATTGTTTGTTTTTTGTTTACATTTATTTTGGTTAACTATGTATATGATCTTTCTTTTTCTATGGCTATTTTAAGTAATTAAGCATTATCGAATGAGTCAGTGCGCAATGATTTCATTGTTTCGTCGTAAATCAATTTAATATCAACGTTACAGGTTTGAGCCTGATAATCGGTATTGTCCCCTCGATATATACTAAAAAGTAATCGAACATTTTCTAGTTTCAATTATAAATTGCTTAAGCTTTAAAAGTTTTATACTAAAAAATTAATAGAACCAACTTGTGAGATCAATATATTCTTTATTGTTATTATTAAGAATAATAACTCAATCAAATTTCTCATTCCAATTACGATCGAATTCATAAAAATATTTAATGTTATTTTTTCTTAAACTTTATAAGTAAGACAATTATAAATTAAGTCCATCATATCGTTCTCTTAACCACTTTATCATTCTATATGATGGTTTTATATCATAATTTTTTTAGAATGGTTCCTAATATAATTAATAAAAATTGGTTTTATATTAGTTTAGTTAATTATACTAGCTTAAGAATTGAGACACGATTTCTCAAAAAAAAAAAAAAAAAAAAAAAAAAAAAATATATATATATATATATATATAGAGATGGGGCATGATTTTTCTTAAGAAAAGAAATGATCTTTTTCTCTAAGCTTTCATAAAGAAATTAAATAAAAAAGAATATGTTGAACCCATCTAATTCATGCTTTCCTTTTGTTCTAAAAACAGTTCATGCTTTCCATTTTTTTTTTAATTTGTGATCATTCAGATCAATTGGTGTATATTTTGACTCATGTCACGAAACAGATAATTTTATCCTATACATATATATATCACAAAAACTCATAAAAAAAGTTATTATGTTAACTAAAGAATTGAGATATGACATAGCTTTTCTGAAAAAAAGAAAAAAAAACTTTTTCCCAAACTTTCATAAATAATAAAATAGAAAGGAATATGTTCAATGCATCCAATTCATTCTTTTTTTTTATTTTTTTTTTTATTATTTTTAAATCATGCTTTTCTCATAGGCCAACTTTCCAACGCCTCGATTAACGTCACAAAAAAAAAAAAAAATCATATTTCTCAAGCTCTTTTATATATATAAATGATAATGTCATCAACTTGTTGAATTCATGTTTTCCTTTTTTCTTTTGTATTTATAGTTATAGTGTCTGTATATTAATTTTGTAAAATGTTTAGTTCTTTCCATGTTAAAGGATATTATAGAAAATCTTTCCATGTTAAAGGATATTATAGAAAATTAATTTTTAAATAAGTAGTTACTATGATTAGGCTCATCATCTTAGGTTCTTAATACTTTCTTGACTGTCCCTCAAAATAATTTTTATGCTTCCATTTTTTATTTCTTTTTCTCTTGTTTATTTGAAAAGTAATATGTTTTCTTTTGTTTTTTTAAGTTTGTTTTCTTTTGTTCTTTCTAAAGTTACTTTATTTAAACTTTGTATGCTTTAATCCCAATTTAAATTTGATTCCTACACTTCTAAAAAATCAATCACTGTGTTTATCTTTCTATTAAAGTTTATTACATCTTTGCCGTTAGTCAAGAGTGACACAAAACTATATTATAACTTTTTTTTACAGTGATATGAAATAAATTCTATGATGCAACATTTTTAGTTGTTTTGAGTAATATATGATTTGCTTAGGTCTCAAGGAATTATTTTAATTGCTAAAATAATTAATCTTACTTTTTCCCTTCACGTTCATGATTAATACAAATGGTTCTTTTATCTATGGCCTACGCAATTGGTTAAAACATATATCATTCTGATAAAAATAAATAAATAAATAAAAGTCCAAAAACCTTCCACGGTCATATGTATTTTTTTTTATACAACAATATTCGGAAAGTAGGGTTTGAACCTGTAACTTCATGGTTAATTACTAAGGTATATAAGATGTCGATAAAGCTATGCTTATATTGGCCCGATCACATGTTGAACGGGTAGAAATAGTTGAATAATGGTTAATTTAACACAATAATTTACTCTTTCGAACAATTTATATGACAAATTAATCTAGATAATGCCAACAAAAATAATAACTTGTCCGTATTATTGTCTATTCAATTATTAAGAAGTCATAGGTTTGAATTTTTTATTCGTGATTGCTACTTCAATCTTGAAAAAAATTGATCTAGATAATCTTTTCACATAATAATCAAACATATGTTTTTTTTTTCTTTTTCAAATGAGTCGTTTGTTAAGTGTGAAATAACCGGATTATTCGATGATATTTTGGTCTTTGTCTTTCATTTTCATTTTTTGGAAAAAGATACTTTGTTTGGGCCCGCAAAGAACACGCCAAACAAAAAATGTTCAAAATACATTAATATGAAATAAGAAAAGCTCTACCAATGTATACATAACTCTCACGTACCTCAAGTTTATATATCATCAATAATATGAGTATATTTATCTCTCGCGTATTAAGATTTTGAGTATATAAAGTGGAGACAAATCTCATAGATATCCATTGCCCTAATTTATATGTATGTATATATTTATGTATGTGATATCTTAAACCTCGTTTGATAACTATTTTATTTTTAGTTTTTTATTTTGAAATTTAAACATACAACAACCATCTTATCATCGATTTTTTCTTATGTAGATATTTACATCTTATCCATATTTTAAAAAACTAAACCAAAGTTTGAGAAAAAAAAAGTTGTTTTTGTTTTTGAAATTTGGTTAGTATTCACCTACTTTTTCAATAAAAAATGATATATTATAGGAAAGATGGAACACACACTAGAAAACTTAGTAAAAATAAGCTTAAATTCCAAAAACCAAAAATAAAAACACAAATAATTATTTTTTAGCATAAATTTGGGGCAAAAGACCAGAAACCTTGCATAGAAGGTACTAAATGATATTGAATAAATGAGAATCAAATACTGATTTTTTAAGATCTTACTTGTGACCATGATTTTGAATTGAATTAACACCAAATAATGAAACTAATATATCATCAACTCTTTTCGTGCATATTTGATATCTTTAGCTTATTTGCATTGTTTTCTAATTTTATCATTCATATTAAACCATTAAAATAAATTATTAGGGATAAATCTACAATCTTACCTATTTGATTGGCCTCTCTTTTTAGATAAGTTTGTTTTTAGATAAATCTCCACCATTCCAAACATAAAATATTGAAAACAACATCCCACTGTCATCTCAAAATTCAACAATGGAGATAAAAAGTTAAAACCATATAATTTGTTGTTAGATACGTTTCACTTTTTTAAAATTCTAAATATTATATGGACCACAAATATTTCATTTTTTAATATGGACCACAAATATATTCTTAATTTTTTTTTATGATTAATTACAATTATTGAATTGGAACATTGCCTTTTGTCAACTTTATTCCATAGGTCCTTTATGTGTATAAAATGGGCAATGGATCATATGTGGTGGTGTAGCCATGAAAGGAGCTTCTATGGACTCCCGCCCTGCAAATGGAGGGCATGGTTCCCTTAGCTACTCTAAAAACTCCCATTATCAGGTTCTCTTCTTCAGCCTTTTTTTTTTTTTTTTTCTTTAATTATATATATGTGTGTGTGTGTTTGTGTATGTTTTGAGTTCCACAAATAAATCAGACTATCAACTTTTGAAATGGAACTAGACTGTGCTAATTATAAAAATCAAGAATTACATAGTTTTTTTTTTTTTATTAAATTCAACAAATTAAATATAGTTTAGTTATTTACTCAGAAATTAGAAGTTCAATAGTTTGATAAGTGTTTCTATGAGGTTGGTTGGGGGATTGAGGGTTGATTTGTGGTGTTTTTTTTTTTGGAAAAAGATTTGTGGTTTTTTTAGTACAATATCGGGAGAGTGAGACAAATATCGATTTTCAGGATCGAACTTGTGAAACTGGCGGTGAACTGGTTTATACCCAAATAATGAAACCATTGTGACAGTGATCATTCAGTTAGAGATGTCCATTTTCCCATGGGACTGGGGCCCATGGGGACCCGCCCCTATAGGGGCGGTGAATCCCCAAATAGGTGGTGAATGGGGGAGTGAGTGGGGATGAAAAATTCCACTAAATGGGGATGGGGACAGGGAATGTATTCCCCATCCTCGTTTCCCCGTTTCCCGCCCCGTTCATATTTTATATATGTATTTTTTAATTCTTCTAAATACATTAATATATATAAAGTAATAAAAATACTTATTTGAATTAATATTTTCCTTACCTAATTAATTGTTTAATTAAAAATCAATAAACATTTTTTTTAATATTGAAAAAATTATCCAAGATTTAGTGAATTGAGTTAACAATAGAGAAATTTTGTAAAAAGTTAAGAATAAAAAAAGAAAAGAAAAAGAGTTAAATGATTTCCCGTAGAGAACCCGATCCCCTTAATTTACCCGTGGTGAATCCCCGCCCCGTTCCCCGCAAAATTTTATGGTGAATTTCTAGGGGATGGGGATTGAAATGAGTAGCGGGGATGGGGACGGTAAAGTCATCCTCGTCCCGGCCCCGTGGACATCTCTACATTCAATGCTTTAAATGAGTGTGTGTGGTTTTTTTTTCTACGGTGATTAAATGTCAAGTGATATGAAGTATATGAGATGATTCTAGTTAGAAGTAGAACACAATGTTTGAAGATCTAGTTTTTATTTGAAACAACTCGGGACTTAATTTTATAGAGATGATAAATGTTTCGCTTTGTAAAGTCAATGGGATGCATAACATCTCGATTATATATCGTATAAAATATCATAAATAACAATATAGGAACGGGTCAAGAATTGAATAGTATAACATATGAAAATCTTTTATACAATAATGAATTGAAACAAAATGAGTTTCGTGATGCAATCAAGTTAATTTTCTTTCAAATTTTTTTTCTTTTTTTCTATAATCTATTGTCCATTGCAAATCTTTTACAAAGAAAACAATAGCATGGATATATTTTGGTTTAAGACGAAAAATTAGGATTTTGTGATAAATTTAATTTTATCTATGTTTAAATACTATTTTACATATATTCAAAAAAAAAAAAAAAAAACTATTTTACATGTTTTTTTTAAACTATATATAGATAGTCTCAAATTTAGTCTCTCTAAATTTAAAATTTAGAAATGAGTTGAGTTAAAATCTAATTTATATAATTTTAAAAACTAAAATTGATGTTATATTTCAATAAAAACTAAAAATAATAATGGTTGCCAAATCAAGTATATATATATTAATTGTTATTATTGACACATAAATAATTACCTAATATTATAAAAGACAAAAAACTATTTTTTAGATTTTATCCATTCATATTAATAAATTCTAAGATTTTGAAATCATTAGCAGAAGGTCTAACTTTTATCAAATTAAATGTACCATATTTATAATTTATTTACCTTTTAATTAACCACAATTTGACTATTTTTATGGACAACACCTTATTTAACACACTATTAAATTCATCTAACTAACTCTAAGTTAACTTTATATAATTTTGATCTAACTAACTCTAAGTTAACTTTATATAATTTTGATGTTAATACCTCTAAATTTCATAATATGGTGTTAATTTAGGTCACATGTTCCATCTTAAAAATGAATAAATTGATATTCTGATTTTAATTTATTTAAGATTAGAAATGCAATAATTTCAATGTTTGGAACTACATTAGTTCAACGCCGCCAGCTTACGTGTTCGAGTTCGAGAATCAGTACATTGGATATTTAAAAATTAAAAAAAAAACTCCTCTGATTTGTTCTAAAGAAAAAGATAACTCGAACATGAATGTTGATTTTGCAGAAATCATTCGTGGACATCGTAAGAGCCAAAATCGAAGAAGAAATCAAGCAAAAATTCAACACAGCAAACCTCAGTTCAGAATCAAACACGATCCGATTAGCCGATTTGGGCTGCGCAACCGGACCGAACACATTCGCCACAATGCAATACATAATCGACGCAATCAAATCAAATCTCAAATCCCCAAACCCTAATTCCGCGCAAATTTCCCCCAATTTCCACGTCTTCTTCAACGACCAAATCTCCAACGATTTCAACGCCCTCTTCCTCTCCCTGCCGCAGAACCGCACCTACTTCGCCGCCGCCGCGCCGGGGTCCTTCCACGGCCGCCTGTTCCCGCCCGCCTCGCTCCACGTCGTGCACACGGCGTACTCGATCCACTGGCTGTCGGCGGTGCCGGCGGCGCTGCGGGACGCGGGCTCCGCCGCCTGGAACGCGGGGCGGATCCACTACGCCGGCGCGGCGGAGGGGGTGGTGGAGGCCTACGCGGCGAGGTTCGCGGCGGACATGGAGGGGTTTCTGAGCGCCCGGGCGGAGGAGATGGTGGCGGGTGGGGTTATGGTGATTGTTTGTTTGGGGGTTTGTGACGGCGTTTCTGCCTCTCAACTTCCGTTTGGGATTCTTTATGGTAATTTGGCTGACGCTCTTTTGGACATGGCCCAAGAGGTAATTAACTAAATAAAACCATTTCGTTTTGGGCTTTAAAAAAAAAAAGAATTTCTTGATTTTTATTTTATATTCTTAAGATACGACGGGTAATTATAAGTTTAATCACCTTTTTTTTAGTTACTATGAATTTCGAAATTACCGAATAGGTCAGACGTAATTAATTCATTGTTTGATTGTAAATCAGTTCAACGTCAGCGTCACATATTTGTGTTAATTTCATATCCAATTCAATATTACAATTATGAGTTTAATTTTAAAATTTTATGTATTAAATTTTAACCTTTTCTGAACCAGAGGATTAAATTATAATTTTTAAAAGAAATTTAGGTACTAAATTTTGACTTCAAACCATATTTACTAAATTTATAATTTACCAAAATATTAATTATTATCTTTTGATTGGCATTTAGTTTTTAGTGTTTTTTTTAAAAGCATTGATGTTTAAAGCATTTCATTATATTTATCTTTTACTTTCATATGTTTACGTAGTTCATTAAAAATTTATTAATTTATCACTAAAATTCAAATATTTTATTTTTTCTTAAAATGGTTGGAAAGTTTAAGTTAGAAGAAGATAGTTTTAGTGACATCTGACATAATTTAATAACCACGAGAAATATTTAAATTTCCATCTTTAAATGCTGATGAATAAAAAAAACCTAAAAATGTAAACAAGTTAAAGATCAAGTTTTAGACGACCTATTTTTTTCTCTTATTGTTAGGGACTTCTCGACGAAGCCGAGGTGGACTCGTTCAACATACCGATATACATCACTTGCCCATCTGAGATGACAAAATTGGTAGAAAAAAATGGGCGTTTTAGCATCGAGAGAATCGAGCTAGCCGAGCCAGCAACGTGGTTTAAAGGAAGTGTCGATATTCGAGTGTGGATCAACCATGTAAGAGCAGCCATGGAAGCAACCTTCATTGAACACTTCAAAAAGAAAGAAATAATTGATGAAATGTTTGAAAGAGTTATACAAAAGCTTTCAAACTACCCTGAGGAGCTCAATGAAAAACTTCATGAAAAGGTTCAACTATTTGCTATTTTGAAGCGCAAAGATGATGCTTTTATAAATTTAGAGTGAATCTATTTTCAACTTTACTTTTGTTTTCTCAATAAATTTGTTGTGTTAATGTGTGTGTAAGATTCTTGGTGTGTTTTGTATTTGAATTGCACTTGGAATAAAGATCACTCAAATCATGTTTAGAGTCAACTTGAAAATAATTCAAATAGGTTTGGCATATGTTCTTGACAAAAAAGGTAAATAAATATTTTTTGTTGTAGATGCCTCCTAAAGGAGATATTGTACTTAAACATTTGTTTTAAAAAAAGAATATAATATACTAGCATAGATACCTCACTAACATTATCCAAATAAGACCAACTTTTAACTACTACTTTACTACTCTAGTGGAAAGCGGGATTAGGCAAAATAAGTACTTTGCTTTTGTTTTTTTTAGAAACAAGGTAACCACACCCGTTCCTAGGCTAGACACTTAAGACATCGAAAGAGTAATGTCATATGTGAGTCTCGAGCATGTGACCTTAAAATGAGCATACCTTCAAAACTCAAGTCTCCAACCACTGTGTCATCCCGTGGGGACGTTAGTACAACCATATTAAATGTTGGAAGATTAGAATATGCAATCTCTATGTTAAGAATGCATATAAATTATTGTTAGGTTTAGTCTATTTTAACTTGTATTTGTGAAGAGACCAATTTGTGTTGGCTTGACATCACCTATATTTTGAAGACCATACAATATAATCTAGTTTATGGATATTTTTATTTTTGTTTAACCTTATTTTTCTATTTCTTTTAGGTCATAGAACAAATAGATATAGCTCAAATTGAATCATATAAATAAATTTTAAAATATAATACAATAATATTTAAAGTTAAAAGATTCCAATTTCAATCTCTATGTCAAAAGCCTTACTAATTTGATCATAATAATGGATTTGACTTTTGTCTCAAATAAGAGAGAATAATTAGAGTAACAACGAAAAGAAATGTTCATATGAAAAAGCTAGGTGGAGGGCTAAAAAGTAAATAATTAAATTTTAAAAAAAAGGGAAGTTTTGTTTTGTTTTGTTTTTTTTTTTTTTTTTTTTTTTTTTGAGAAGTAGAATAAGGGAAGTATTTAATAGATGAACAAAGGAGTACTTTTCATTCTTAAGTTTTGCTTGGATGGGTATAAATTTTGAATTGATTATACTCATAAAACAAATGTTTACTTTTCTAAAAAAAACATTCCAGATTGTACCACAAGACAAATTAAAAAATAGATCTAAAAAAAGAAAAGACCAATTAAAAAATATAAAAAGAAAAATAAAAGGGAAAATAATATATATATATATATAAAGAAAAGTCTTGCGGGCTCCGTGGAGAAATTGCTGCCATAAATTAAATAAGAATTTTTAATAAGTTGCTTTTATTTTTAAGGAGTTTATTTAAAAATAAGCCAAATTGAAAAAGTATATACAATACTATGGAGAAGAAAATTTAAAAATCATAATCATAGATATTAATATAAGATTATTAATGCATAATATTATGTTAATATACAATATATTTTTTTTGAAGAAAAATACACATTACTATTTTAATAAAATATAATAGTGTGTTAATAATAAAATAGTAGTGTATTATGAGTATCAATATGCAAATATTTTTAAATTTATCAGATTTGTAAGAATAAGTTATTTATTACAATTTTCCTATCTTTAATAAGTTAGCTTTTTTTTTTCTCTAATCTATATGTTAGCTCATGGTAATCACACATGTTTACTCTTAGCTAGGTTTGGCTATATTTTCAATTTCCTAATTTCTAATACATTGTTAAATTATATGCTAATTTGCTATAAAATCAACAATCAATTAATACTATACTTACTCCTATCCCATCATCTAGAGGATGATCAATTATACAGAAAAAAAATAGAAGTAATAATAATAATAATGACAAAAATAATAAAACAAATAAATAAAAGGCCCTCTATGAATTTGTCCGTACAAGTGTGCTTTAATGATTATATAATTGATGTATTATTGGATTCAATTAAGACCAAGTATGTGTGGAATTTAAACCTTACTTTTTTCCCTCTTTTTTAATCCTACAACAATGGGACTGAATGTAACAATTATAAAATAACTTATTGATCCATGTATTTTAATTTAGGAAGATTTAGAATGTATGGTCTATTTGGTAACTATATTTCAAACATTTTTATGTCTAACATTTCAATAATATTCGAGTTTAGTTATTGTATATTTGTTGAGTTCACGTTTATGCTTAATTTATTTATTTTGAAACAAACAAATTTTTATTAAAAAAGTTAAATAAAAATTATAATAATTTTGAATGGATTAATAGTGCGATTGATTATCTGATTTGGTATTAATTCATTTTCATTCCACAGTCACGGGTTCGATCTCTGGAATGCACAACGGCCTTAACTGGGGATGGAATAACTAAACTCCATTGGCCAAAGCAAAGAACCTATCATCAACACAGTACATGTTTATTTTTTAATTTGTTCTCAGATCATAAATGTATTAGTTTTGCAATATGTAAACTGACCGTTTTTCGTTACTTTTATACTTATTTTTTTGTATAAACTTATTTCACCTCAATATCAAAATAACACTTCATTAATATGTTGAAATTTAAAAATTATTTTAGTCAATAATAGTAAACATTACGTCTATGTATGGTAATGTTATGATCAAAATTGAACATTTTTTTAAAAATAAATGATAAATGTGTTTGATTATGAAATATAAGAATCAAATAGAAACTACGCTCTAGCATAAGGACTCAAAATGTATTTTTTCCCTGACATTAATTTATAATACAATTTTGTGAGATTTAGACCGTTTCATAATTATTTTCAATTAGAAAACTTTCCAATTCTCTAAAAATTATGTATTAGAACTTCAATACTACTTTTCAAAATTACCTAGCCTGATTTAGTTTGTGGCCATTTGATTTAAAAAAATCCAATAATGGCCCATTAATTGGAGAGAATAAATTAAATAAACCTAAACAACAAAAATATATTAAAGAAAAGCATATTGAAATGATCCTTTTAGTGCTGTCCATTCAAAAGCTTGAAGTGTTATGATTTAAATTTTATATTTCGTTTAGTTCAACACAATATTCAAAGATAACCTTTTAACTTCTTGATCCGTTTTTATTTATTTTTTATTTTTATATATGTGGGTCGACCTGTGACACGAGATATACCATTTAACCTTATATGGGCAATAAAAATTAAATTTATTATCTCTTAGCTTTTTAATACGATTATTCAATTCTTCTTTATCCAAAATACATATTAATTACTATTAAGCTTAAAAATTAAATTTTATATTATCTTCTCTTTCCCCTTTCAATTTTTTTTAAAAAATTATCTGCCCCTTCAAATGATACATAGATCACACAAATAATTGGTGCATTTCCCTCATGAAGTTCTATATAAGGTGAGTCCTGCCTCTTAGCTTTCTTCATATTCTTTTATCTCTTAGTTCTCTCAATTTCTCTTGTAAATTAAAATGGCTAAGTTATTGCAAGATTCATGTAATAATACAGAGCTCATTTTTTCCAAATTGTCTGATTCTCTTCCTGCTAATGGAGGCCATGGAACTTACAGCTATTCTAACAACTCCAATTATCAGGTTTTAAATCTTTTATCTTTCTAATTCTTTCTTTTTTAATCTTTAAATTCTACATTTCCATTGAAATTTGTGTTTCTTTTTCTCCAAACCCAATTCTACTAGCCAAAGTTTGCAAATTTAAAATGAGATTGTTTTCATGCTAAATTTCTTCATTTTACACTAATTCTTTAAAATGATGAAAATAGAGAGAACAAAAAAACACATATATATAATAGAGAAGGATTTCATGCAAGCAAAAGTCTTTAATTATAAGTGAGAAAAAATCTAGCACGGTCTAAACTTTGCTTTTATAAAACGCATACATTCAAAACTCAAGAAACTCGCCAAACTAAACTAAGCTCGGTAGTAATTGATTTGTATTCTCGATGAAAAGATTTTATGAAACCACTAAATTTCAATGATGGTTGATAAACTCATTAGAGAAAAAAAAAATGAAGAAACTCTTGTCTTCATGTTATTGGGACATAAAATTATAAAATGATCTCAGCATCAATAAAAAAGAAAACAACACATAGACAAAAGAAAAGTTACACCAAATTTTAATTTAGTAAATTCCAATAATTGCTTTGATTAAAAAAAAAATTAACATTATATTACGATAGAAATATATATATATATATAAACTTTTATTTTTAACACACATTTTAATGTGTATATAAAACATCATAGGTCTCATTCTTCTTTGAAACCTCAGCCCTTAAATTTAATATTAAGATTCTATTCCAACATAACTCTCCCTAGCTAGACCTTGTTCCACCCTACAAACCCTAGCTTTAATTTGTTCCCCACTATTGGGATGCCCTATAAAAGCTCATTTTGCAATAAGCCCTTTATTTATTTATATGCTCCTAAATTAAAATGTTTTTTTGTTCTCTTTTCCAACTTTATTCTAATAAAAAAATAAGAACAAGTTGGCCAATTTGAAACCCTAATTAAGATCAAGTACCTTCATGGCGACTTTATTAATTAACAGCTTTGTCAGCAATATATTTTCAGAATAGAGGAAAATGAGCAAGTGTCATTATTTATTTATATTTATTCATTTTTTATGTGTTGGATCTGCTTGAAAGGCATGTATGAAGCAGACTTTGGTTCATCATTAATTACTTTTTTTTTCTCTTTATTTGTTGCAGAGATCATTTGCAAATGTTGAAAGAGAAAAAATTGATGAAGAAATTGCAGAGAGGTTTGAGATAATTAGGAAAATTTCTTCTTCTTCTCCTTCAAACACCATTGTTCTCGCCGACCTGGGTTGTGCGACCGGACCAAACACGTTCTCGACGATGCAGTACATCGTAAAATCCATGAAACAAACATTCCGATCGCTGTGCCCTAGCTCGCCATTGCCTGAGTTTCAAGTGTTCTTCAATGATCAGGTTGCTAAATCATTATTGTTTGAACTTAAAAAAAAAAAAAAGAGTCTAAACAAACCTTTTCATTCAATTAATTAATTGATTAAGTGATTCAAAATTCAAATCTCTCAATGAAAATTTAAAAAATACATTAAATCATTCATTCAACTTAAAAGCTTAAATTTTAAATTAACAATATTAAAGTAAATTTAAGCGGATATGGTTCACAAAACTTGATAGCACATCCCTTTGCTTATTAGTTGAAAAGTAGTAAAAGTTAAGTTCAAAATAATTGGAAATAAAGGATTCCAAACTATAAATTTTGGTCTATAATTTTGTTAATTGGAAAGTCAAACAAATCTAACTAATGGTTACCTATAGTAATTCAGAAGAACATTTCTTATAACATAAAATCAAACTCAAAGAGTATTATTATTATTATTATTATGATGTCAAGTTAAATTACTCTTAACGCGCAGGTGAAAAATGATTTCAACACGCTGTTTCAATCGCTGCCGGTCGAGAGAGACTACTTGGCGGCGGGCGTGGCAGGGTCATTCCACCGACGGCTCTTCCCGAGAGGATCGGTGCATTTCGTGCATTCTTCCTATGCGGTGCATTGGTTGTCGAGGATACCGGAGGAGCTGCAGGACGAGCAGTCACCATCGTGGAACAAGGGGCACATCCACTACCTCGGGGCGGCAGAGTCGGTGGCGGCGGCTTATGCAATACAGTATTCCAAGGATATGGGAGATTTTCTTAGGGCAAGGGCAGAGGAAATGGTGGAAGGAGGAGTAATGGTGATTATTACATCAGGAAATGCTGATGGAATTTCATCTTCTCACTTGCCAACTGGTTTGCTCTATAATATGATGGCTTCTGCCCTCATTGATATGTCAAAAGAGGTAATCAAATTATTGGTTCTAAGTATCTTTTTTCAAAAAATAAAATTATTGGTTTTTTTTTTGTACCCTGTTAATCTTATTTTATTTTCAAGTATTTTAGACTGAAAATTACTTAATGTAGTAAATTAGTGGTTGGATTGCCAATAAGTAGCCTAACAATAATTAACACTCTCCATTCAAAAGTTATTGTTTCAAATTCCTACATCTAAATATTGTTGGATCTTATTAAATGGGTGTGTGACGCAATGGTTTTATTGTTTGGTTGTAAATCAGTACTAGCGTAACATGTTCGATTTCGAGAATTGGTATTTGTGCCCCATCCCTCGGTATATACTCAAAAAAGAAATGTTGGATCGCTTTTTAAAGGTAAGGGCAAAGACTCAATTTTTTTTCAAGAAGTAAAAGAGAACGGGAACAAAACAAATCAATGAAATTTTTTAAAAATAATGTTTAGGGCATATGTTGTATAATTTAGGTTTTTGGATAACTAGAGAACTTTGATTTTTTTATTTTTTAAAAATTAAACTTTTTTTTCTTTTCAAATTATATATATAATGGAAAAATCTGAAGAACCCACACGTCAAATAGTAGTTGGTTTTTCTATATATTTGGAGCACTCGCACATTATATATCTTAAAGTTGAGCGTCGGAGATAACAAATAAATTTATAATTAAGTTCATTCGCAAGTTTCGAATATTTTATATCATCATAAGAATATATCATGGTGATTCTAAATTTCAAAAACAAAAGCAAGTTTTCAAATCTTGTTAATTTATAGATAAAATAGCAATTAGAGGTTTTAATTTTCAAAAACGACTAAAATGTTGTTAACTAAGGCCTCGTTTGATAACCATTTAATTTTTTATTTTTGGTTTTTGAAATTTATGTCTACAACAACTACCTTACCATATGCTTTTTTTTACTTGGATATCTACCTCTCACCTATATTTGTAGAAACCAAACTAAAATTTGAAAAAAGAAAAAAAAAAGTTTCTAAAAGTTTGTTTTTGTTTTTAAAAGTTGGTTAACATTCACCATACTTTCTTAGGGTAAAATGGATAGATTGTAGGAAATGTACAACACATTGTAAGAAATTTGAGTAAGAATAGACTTAAATTTCAAAAACAAAAAATCAAATGGTTATCAAACGGGACCCAAATGATTAGTTTTATGAATAGCTTTAATTTTATGACAGGGAATAGTGAGTGAAGCTGAAGTGGACAGCTTCAACTTGCCAATATATATAACATGTCCATCAGAAATGAAGAAATTAATAGAAGAAAATGGGCATTTTAGCATTGAAAGAATGGAACTAACTTCTCCAACAACATGGCTTCAAAGCCCCATTGACATAAGAGAGTGGATCAACCATGTTAGGGCTGCCATGGAAGGTATCTTCACCCAACACTTTGGCAATGATCTCAATATCATCCACCAAATCTTTGAAAGAGTCTTCCATAAACTTCAACACCACATTGAGGAAATCAACTCTAACCTTCATGAAAAAGTTCAGCTCTTCGTTGTTTTGAAACGCATATGATTAAATACGCATCGAATATGAATCGTGACGGTCTTTCAATTATCGTTTTCGATGTGGATTTGAAAATTTGTATGTCTATTGGATATACAAACTCGAAGTACTTTTGTCGTTTCTCTCTCGTATATCCAACATTTGTAACGATCACCAACATGAGTAGTGGTTTCTTTGAATAAATTCCTTTCCCCTTTTGATAAGTGCATGTGATTTGTAATGAATCCATTTTTATAGATCGTGTGTCATGTTTAAATCTATATGGTGTTTATCTTTTTTGTACCATATGTATTGTGTTTTAATTTTGTTTTTATGTGGGTGAGATTAAGAAAAAAAAATACTTGCCTACATATTTTTAGAAAAAGATACTAATTCCTTTAAAAATAAAGTAGGCAAGATACATACTTTTCTCTATAAGAGAGAAAAGGAAGAAGCTAATAATGTGTATCGGAGGAAAACTTTCTTACATGTGAATCTAGAAGAGAGATCGATATTTTACACATGTGACTCCATTACATGCCATGTAAGTTTATTTAAATAATAAAAATATTAAAAAATATTTATGTGGTACTAAATAGTGCTACGTATGCAAAATGCAGAGCTTATGTTATTTTTTAATAGAGAAGTTTTACTCGTACATTATAATCTTAAAACATACAAGAATTTTTGCACCAAAACGTTTAATTTATTATGTCTACTCATAAATTTTTGAAAAATGTGTTTTTATGGTTGAAGATATGTTCTATTCAAATATGTAGGAAAACAGCTCTAAAGAAAGGAAAGAAAATTTGAAGAGTAATAACTCAACCCTAATACTTTTATTATCAAAATGTCATCGATTTAAATCTCCACATTTTCAATTATTTTTTAATTAAAGAAAATTGGTTAGTTTTTTTAATTTTTTTTAAAAAATCACCAGCGATTAGAGGTGGAGAAGTTTGATTGCAGACTTTATAGTTGTTCTAGACAATATATTTGTATTGATTGAACCAATATTTTTGTTGACAAAATATTGATTAGTTATGATAGCTTTTATTGACTTTGTAATGAGGATATTTTGCTAGGAAATAAACTTATATAATCAAACTTTCATCGTCCCATAATAAAAATGTGAGTAAGCCTCGTAATTTTTATAAGATTTTAAAATTATTTTTCTATTACTCACAATTTTTATAAGATCATAAAATTACCTTTCTATTGTTAATTGATATTGAAATAAGATTTTATATTATCTAATATAGTAGTAAAACTCAATAAAAAGGAAATAGGCTATATCTTTTATTGATAATAATTTTGAGATGAAATTCATGTTATCAAATAATATCTCATATCTATAAAATGTGTGATAGAGTTTTTTTTTTTTTTTTTTTGAGATTAATGTGATAGAGTATTAAACAAATGAAAAATACTCTTTTTTTAAAATAATGAAAATTCATTATATTACATCGTGAATTTAATTTAAGGAACATATACTCTAATACCAAGACAAACTACCATTTGAAACCAAAAGAGTGCTCATTAAAAAATAATAATAAAAAAGCTAACATGCGTAACTAATCGATAGTAGAAACAACTAGACAAAATAAAGTGCATATAGTACTATGTATTCTTATTTTTTTAAACATATATAAAATATGTTTTAAACAATAATATTACTAATACTTTTACTAGTACTTGAATTATGTTTTTTTAAGTTTCGCATTTTATATATATATATACACACCAAGAAAATGGGTAAAATACTAAGAAAAGGACAAACGTTGCTTTGATTAAAATACACACCTTTTGGACTATTGGCCTTTCCACTAAAAGAATGAGTGAACAACGTTTAAATTACCATTATATGTATACCTTTATATTAATTAATTACTTCCTCCAAAATAATACAAATATTCTTGAAAACTTAAATATAAAATTTATACATGATGCCAAGAGTTAGGAAATATAGTGATAATGGTAATTACTTCCTCCAAACACACACACACATATACTAATTCTTTTATCACTTATAAATTACTCATAACTCTTTTAAAATCATTTTAACTATTTAATCATTTTATAAAAATGATTTATATATATCTTTTTAATTTATTATTAGAGAATTTACCCTAAACAACACATTCTATCTCTTGTATTATATTTACAACATAATTTCTAAAATAATTCATTTATAGTACATTATTTTCTATCACTTATAGAACTCAACTAGTGATAGAACTCAGTTAATGATCGAATTCTATCACTCATGAAATTCTATAGGTGATAGAAATCAATTTGAATTTTCTTGTACAAATGAAATTAGTTTTGATTTTGTGGTATAGATAAAAATATTTTACTCTTTTTTATTATATATGAAAAATCCCCTTATTATTATTATATTAGATATAATATTCTATCTCAATCATATTAGATTTACAACAAATTTTAATAGGACTATGACTAAATTAATTAAAACAGTACACTTATTTAAAAGTCAAATATTCGAATTTTTTACCTTTTCATATCATTAAATTTGGTACCATACCTAACGGCTAACCATCTTAAGTGAATTAAAAGAAATGGAGTGATCACACACATGTTAAAAATAAAAGCTAGTAAAGAAGTGCATATAATTCAAAATGGAGATTTGAGATCCATCAAACTACTACTTTAAATATTATTTATCAAAACCATTTGTTTAGAATTAATTGAACTAGGGGGTGCAACCCTCAAGACCCATCTTGATGCACTAAAGGAGACAAAAATATATTTCAATTAATTATTCAAAAAGTTGATTATTAAATTAAAAAATATGACCAATTAGAGAGATATATTATAATGACAAAGATGGCAAAAATGTGTTGTTTCCCAAATTCCTCTCTTCTGATTTGTTGTATTATTACATACCTTTTCAGAGCTTTGAACAGTAACATGCATGTTCTCAAAGTATTCTAATTCAAAGAAATAAAGCTCAAATGACCTTTCCCTCTTTTCTCTCCACCAAGGCTGACCCAACATCTAACATTATCATCATTTGCTTCCCCCTTTAACTACTAAAAGTTTGTTTATATTGTATATACCTTTTGAGATTGAGAGAAAAAACTAAAGAAAAAAGGGATAATGACAATGAGAGGAATATTCCTCAAGAGTGGTTTTGAACTATGGTGATGTAATGCCCTAGGTTGCAATACCAAAATATATTGAAGGAGTGAAAACACAAACGGGGTCTCGAACTTGGAATGACATCGAAGAGACTATACTCTCAAAAACGCTCAAGCCTTCGATCAACTGTGCCAACTCTAGAGGATGGATTTAGATCTAGATTTAAGAATTTGGACTCGGCCTCTCTCGACTCCATCATTCTTCTGCATATCCAAACATTTTAAGAACTATTCGGTTTCTAACATAACTCTCAATTAGAGATTTTTCATGTAATTTTGTTATATGTGCCTCACATATAATTAGTATTTATTTTCTAAGAAAAAAAAGGACATGGTCACGCTACATGCTGACCTTTAAATGTTCGTAACAATGAAGATTATATTTCTTTTCAACATACTTTGTTCTCACTCAAATGTTTCTTAAAAAAAATTTTGAGAATATCAACCAAACATAGAATTGTTTCAAACCAAACATGATTAATTAACTTTGGAGTACCTAAGATTGAGTCATTGAAAATGAAGGTGCACTTTATAGGTAAAGATAGTAACTGTCATTTCTTTTTAAGCCTTTCTTATATATCATGACTTAGATATCGCTCATTCAGATGTGATCACGGTTCATTCATATACACCTCTTGGAACAAAATGTGTTACATTACAACTAAGTTTCACCCATAGTTTATTTTTCTTTACCTTTACCTTTTTAATGGTATCCGGTGAGTGTTCGTGTCAACTTAATGCACTTCGACTATTCTCACTAAACGCAAGTCTTTTGATCCTACAATATTTGAATGTCAAGAAAATTCGTAGGAAATAAATTTCTACATAGATAGTCATCATAAATTGAACTTGTAACCTTTTAGATCTTTAAGACTCTCTTAGACCATTAAGTCAATTCATTGGCATGGTTCATTCTCGTATAATTTCATCACAATTATACATCATTCAGCACTCTCTATATCTCTATGACTACATTGGATTTCCTTTAGCCTACGTGCCAATAATGCTGAAATATTGCATGATGATTCAAACCTTTAACCTACATAAACGGTATAATAATAGTTACTTAATTCATTGAATTATATTCACATTGGACAAATCCAGTGTATTTAAGAAACATTAATAATAAAACTTGTTGATATTACCACAAGCTAGCTTGTCGTACAAAACCCTACATTTTAATTTATGCATGGTTTTGGAGAAATCCAGTGGTCCAAAAAGCTATGGCATTTTGATAATAATTTTGCACGTTCACCCACATGGGTTTGCACATTTCAAAACAGGCTGTGAAGAACATGGCTTTCTGTTCTTCATGCTCGACCAAGCTAGGGTTTTATTTTATAACCATACACTTGGCTGACAAAAAGGCCTTGCATGAATCACTATATAGTTTAATTTAATGTCACTTTCTTTTACTTTGTGTGTTTAATTTGATTCTTTTTATGTTTTGGGAAAAAAAGTGCAAATGCAACTTGATAACTGACTTTCTATATTTGGTATTTTTTGATATATCAATTCAAGTGGTGCACTAGGGTTGTTTTTTTTTATGACAATGTGGGAGCCACCGACTTTACTATTTGATATTATATTTGACATATTGATCAAAATATTTACGCAATTCTAAAAACTAGATTTAAGAGATAACAAAAGATTTTACTATTAAACTCGTGGAAAGACTAGAATCTCAAATCTCTCGCCTAATATAACTAATCAAACAGATTTTAAGTTTTACTAATGAAGCTGCCCCTTGAAAGTGTAGAGGCAATTATGGTTTTTTTACTATTCTTTTTTTTTTGTTTAATAATGTGGGGGAGCGAGGGATTCTTACACAACAATCGTGTATATTTCTTTAATTAGTTGAGTAATTATAAGATTATTATTTTGATTCATTAGAAATTTGGGTGGGTGGACAAAAGTAGCATAACTCCAATGACATCGTGTACAATTTGATAATTATTAAGTTAGAGGCTCGAATATCCTCCTCTCTAAATGTTGTTGAATAAAAAAAGAAAAATTTTCTCTATGCAACTTTTTATATCTCTATTTTAATTATAATATTTTTTTTGTAAATTTTTATTTATAACGAATTTTTTAGTGTTTTGTGCCTATTCCAAATCTATTTTTCATTGTACATGGATTATGTTGAGATGTGACTCGAGCGATTTAATGCCCTAGGGGTGCCACTGTTTGGGTTTCATCATACAATATTGTTGTTTCTGTTTTTGTATATGGGCTTTTATGTAATTGAACATGTAATATAGTTTAATAAGAGTGCATTATATAAATTCGAATTAAACTCTAACTCTTCGAAATAAACACATCGTTAGTGAACCACGTTAATTATGCACTTTTCTGTTTTACAGTTATTTTTATCTTCTTCGGTTGATTGTCGATTGGCATTTTCATAACAAATTATAGACTCCGTTGCATTAATTGAAAACTATATTGATTGAAAGACTATTTGTAACACTTATTTAAGACCAGTTGTGACATTAATTGAAGATTATATATACACTAATGGAAGATTATATGTCGTACTAGTTGAAGTGCACGTGAGCTTTTGCGTCATTTTATTATACCATCCTTATTTCTTTTTGTTATGTACAATATTTCTACTAAAAAGTTACCTTACATATTTATTTTGTGTTTTTTTTATAGAGGAGTATTTGAAAATCTGTAGTTTTTTTTAAGTACATTTCAAGATAAAAATAGATAAACATAATTTGTTAATAAATAAAAATTCCACCAAGATATGGACTGTAAAAGTTTTTTTTTTTTTTTTTTAATCTTTTGGGATAATATTTCTTTTTTTAAGATTGGGACGTCCAACCTAAGTTCGCCCTAAACACTCATAAATATAAAAATTCTTTTTATAATGATTATAGTACAATTTTAGAATTGAGATTAAACTTTTTCATGAGTGTCACGTCTAGGCTGGCCTAGACACTCATGAATATTAAAAAATATATTTATTCTTTTTTTTTTCAAAAAACATTTTTTTTTCTTTTGTAATGATTATAGTACTATTTGTGTTTGGGCTAAGCTGGCCTAGATACTCAAGAATTTATAAAACGTTACCCTATATATACATACCTACTGCAGCTAGAATAAGGAAATGGATAGGAGATTTTCATATTATCTGAAATATAAGCAAGTATGCTACTAGACTAGGTCAATCCTTTGGTTCATCCACGGAAACTGCAAGTGTCAGTAGACGTGAAGTTAAAGTTATTCTTGATATCGAGGTTCAATTATATGCCGGAGTCAATTATGTCTTTTCTGATGGGATTGGGAAAATATCAGCCACTTTTGCTAGAAAAGTGGCTAAAAAATGTGGCATCAAGCATACACCATCTGCTTTTCAGATTTGTTAAGCTGGTTAAGTGCGTTAATTCTGTTGATCCTACATCAATCAGTAAAATTATCGCTTAGGAACATCATGATCAAAGTATGAATCGACAGACAAGAAGCTGGATGTTTTATGTTGGAGTAAATATCATCCATGTTTTCTAGATCGCCAGTTGATTACTCTGTTGTCTACTCTTGTAGTTGACGACCGTGTCTTTTTTAGGGTAAAAAAAAGAATTGATAAATGAATTGGACACCATTTTTATAGATCCAATGAAGGCTCAACAAGCCAGTATGGAAAGTATTCAAATTAAAAAAAACCACCTAGCAACCTATTTTATCCTTAAATGAATGGTTAGTCTATATAGTTTGATCTTGTAAAATAAAGTGTAGTCAGTGTGGTCTAGAGGGAGAGATGTCCATGGGCTAATCCCGATTAAGCCGTAACTAGGCCGCGGACGAAGGAAAATTTTTGTATGGGCTAATCGGGGCTAAGACTTCCCCATCTTCTATTACCCAATCCCCGTTTACTTTTTTAAAAAAATAATTTTTTTATATACTTTATCCCTTTGATTTTCAAATAAAAAAATATTTTTGATGAAATTATCTATTCATATAAATACGGTTATTTAATAACTAACATTATAGTTGAAATTTATAAAAATAAAATTTTGAAAAACTAATTATGTAAAAAATAGAAATTTTTTTTTGAAAAAATCCCCGCGGGGAATCCGATACCCACCGGTGCCCTGCCGAAAAATTTCTGCCTCGATCCCCGAGAAAAAATGGAAATTTTTCTGAGGACGAGGATTAAATTAATTGGCAAAGACAAGGATGGGAAGTCATTCCCGGCCCAGCCCTCCCCAAACATCTCTATTTAATGTTTCAAATTGTGTATCACCTTGTTTATGGTATTAATTGAAAATTATATGTTCACTAATTGAAATCATCAGATGCATGAACATTTTTTGTCTTTTTTTTAGATTCACCGTAATTTTCTGCTATGCACGAAGATTTTTTTGTTAAAATTCTTATTTGTAGTTTTTTTTTTATATTATTATTATACATTAAAAATTCCCTAAAATGAGTAAGTATAAGAAAATTTCTAATTGAATTTTGTACTGACCGTAAAACTAGATAACCATAATTTGCTTCAAAAATAAAACTTTCACCACAAATATTCGGGAATAGAACTTCTTGAAAACTTTTATTAGCTTGTTAATTTAGAACAACTTGCGAATAATATACTTTTTTTCCACTTCAAAGAGAAATATTTGAGTGCTTATTAGTAAGAATTCAAGTTATCTTTATCCCATCTTTATGATCACATACTTTTCTTTTTCTTTACCCATATTTTTCTAAACTAAAAAATATGCGATTATAAAAGTGTGTTTGAGTCCTTATTATATATATATAGAAAATAGGACATTTTTTTGTCTAATTATTTAAAGGAACATTCATACATCATATGGATTAAGATTTTAGCCATTTTAAAGGATTCACCTGCTTCTCACTAAATCCCTTAACCATATAAAATAAAAATCTTTCTTCAAAAAAAAAAAATCTTAAATAAAAAAAAATTATTTAAAAAAAAATTAATAGTTTAAAAATCAAAGATAATACAATAAAATTGATTTGGTTCATTGGTTGTAATCTAATTCAATTACACATTTACAAATTCGATCCTAGAAATCAATATTTAACTCACATTTTATTTAAGACGACTAATACTATTTGTAGAGTTTGTTGTCCCTCCCCCTAATTTAAACTAAAAAAAATTACCAAAATTATTTTTCTCTTACAAAAAACGAAAGAAAAAAATGCATGTTGGATTATATTTGGTTGGTTGGATATCTCAAAGCCCAACTTCATGTTTGGGTCATATGTATGAGCTCAGGTTAGGAGAGAAATTTTCTTACAAGAGCGAATTAAAAGACCCAAATGTGCAATATTAATGTCCAACAATCTTTTTTTGGCAAAGGTAGGAAATGGCTAAGTTTAGTGAAAAAATAGAGTTCATGGCTTTTATGTATTGGATTTTAAATGCATGGCTAAAAATTAAATCAGGGACGAGAGATAAATGTTTTCATCTCCAAATTACTCTTTTAGTTATTTTTCCATTTAGGTGTTTCATGTAAAAACTAAAATATCCTTAAATCTAAGCATAACCAATTTTCTCCTAAATCCAACCATAATAAATTTGATAATATTTCAAATTTAAAATACAAATAATAACTAAAATATTTGTAAATATAGACATCCAAGTTTTTTTTGCAAAGTTAATTTTTTTTATTAAAAATCGTAATTATTAATTTTTCTTTAATACCATTTTGTCCTTCCTCACATTTAATATTAAATTTTCGAATTAAATGCCGCATTTTGAATAATCCCCATCCTTTTAAAACATACCATATATAATTGTAACTCTTTTAATGCAATGAGATTTTAATTCATATTCTCATTTATCTCTCATTTTTCTTCCTATTTCTTTTTCGTTTCTTCAGATCCATTCAATCTCTCCTTTCACATTTCGGCCGCCACGTTAGTTATCGTCGACCACAAAGTTCCGATCGGACAGTATAATCATACGTCTTCAGTCATCTCGTCTCAATAATCTCCGTTTTACACAGTATTTGTATTACGTTTTCGTTCCTTATTCATCATCATTAGCAAGTTACTGTTCGCTCTAGTATAATCATGATTCGATATGTCTCAAATGGTTTATTATGGTATATTTTATTCATATTCTATCATTTATGTACATTTAACTCATTTAAATTCTAGTATTTAGAATGTCAAAAATCATGTTTAGAAATGCAGTAAAATCATCATATGTAGAACAATAGTTTCTTCGTACTTTGATTTCCATATTCTAGTATAATTGATTGTATACACATCTACAAAACTGTACAATTGAGTATATACCGTATGTTTATACGGTGTTTTTAGGTTAGTTATACGGTACACCTTCTCCTTATAGGTTCATCAATCATTCCATTTGTATAATACCATTAATACTGTTGTTTGTCATGTAGAGTATGATATGTTTTATTCATATTGTGTCATTTCTCTATATTTAATTCATTTATATTCCAATCTTTAGAATGTCAAAAATCATGTTTAAAAATGAAATGTAGTAAAATCATATGTAGAACAGTAGTTTATTCATACTTTGATTCCCATATTCTGGTATAATTGGTTATATACACATATGCAAAACTGTATAATTGAGTATATATCGTTTGTTCATACTGTATTTTTATGTTAGTTATACTATACATCTTTTCCTTATAGGTTCATCAATCATTCAATTTGAATACCATTAATATTGTAGTTTGTCATGTATTGTTATATTACTTATAAACTATACAAAACTCTATATGTTCATTATTTCATTCTACATACTATATAACTTACACGGTACATTTATGGTATATTATTCATTCTATTCATGTCTAATACATTTTTCGCACTCATATTACTATCCATTACATTTCTATTCCTCCATATGGTATTGTTTATACATGTATATTATATGAATTATGATATAGGACAGTATTATTTGGACAATTTTGTAATATTATACAACTTTTCCTTATAGGTTCAACAAGCATACCAATTCGTATTGCACATAGTGATCAATGGGATGAAAATGAAAATGAAGATGTACCATAATCATGAAGTAGCTGAAGAGCGTTGCATAAATATTGAGGAACGTATTCACCCAATTATGATTTTACATTACAGTTTTTTTATGCCAAACACTTTCAATTTCAATTTTGTAACTAGTGAGACCTTTTTTATTTACTATTGATCTCACTTTGAATAGTAATTTTGTGTAAAGTTGTTCCAACAATATGAGTCTCTATCAATTTACAAATATTACGTATGTTAATTCCAAATGTTTTACTATACGGTATTGTACATTCAAAAATTTGTACATTTAAAATTATTTATTCGTTGTCGCAAACATATTAAATCACACTACAAGTATCCATATCAGCAAATTAAACACTTTTAACAAAACATGAAGTTTTAAAATACAGTATGGTACGTGATATATTATGGGTGTACCGTATATATCAAGTTATTTCAATAATGTGTGGTTATCAAACGAATTCTGATTTCAATCAATGAAATTGAACGTTCAACAATTCATACGGTCTATTTATGAAAAAATTACCAGAATCAAATAACAAGTACATTACTAATTATACTGTACATGTACATTACTAAACATATTGTATGCAAATGACAAATCTACCTCTAACAATGTACTGTCGCCACATTCGTTCAACAATTAATGCACAATAAATTGACGATTTCTGGTTTTCCACAATTAATGCACCATAAATTGACGGTTTATAATTTTCACAATTAATGTACCATAAATTGGCAGTTTCTAATTTGGAATGTGGAATGAATTTCCATTTTTAAAATTTCCCTTCCAAAAACCAATAAATTAAAGGTATTGTTGTAATTCATTATTTTCGGAATTTATAAAATATTAAAATAAATTCTAATTTTACTAATATTTTTGCAAATACCTTTATTTACAAATATTTTTCAAATATAGTCTATTTATGAAAAAAGCTCTTATCGTAATAAATTTATAAAATTTAAAATAGTTGAATATGAAAAGTCTTTAATATAGATGCATAAAAAATGGAATGCAACTTTTTTTCCTTAAAAAAAGGAATGAAACTCTTACAAAATTAGATTCCAAATTGGAAAAAAATAAAAAAAATCATCAACATAAAAACATATATTTTACCATAATAGAAAAAACGATTTACAACTGAATCAATAAGCTCACAAGTGTATCAAAAAAAAAAAAAAATAAGCTCACAAGTGAATTGTCAATACAAATAGCAACAAACCACTAATTTTTCAAAAATAAACTTTGATCAATTAATTTATGTATTATAATCTCAATTGCAGAAAGGTCATGGCACCTTTTCAAAAAAAGAAAAAGAAAAAAAAAGGTCATAGTTACAAATTTTTACTCAATTAAATTGAACAAAAAAAAAATTACATATCAAAATAAACAAAGTTCAAACTAACATATTAAATATTTATAACAACCTGGTTTGATTCCGTCAATTTCCTATTTACTAAAAAAAACTAAATTGCTCTTCGATCAATAGATTTGATTAATTTCTACATAAAAAAAAAAAAAAAAAAAAAAGAAGATTTGTTTAATTTGGTAACTTTTCAATTTCAATATGGAGATAGAATATCATATATCATCCAAAAAGAAAACACAAAGGAGGTGTTTGGCTGCATGTGAGATGAGATGAGATGTTGATAGCAGAAAACCTTGTTTGAGGTGAGATGAGATGACAGAAAAACCTTGTTTCGGGTGGAGGGAGAGGAGATGAGATGAGATGTTAAGATATGTTTTTTTTAATTTAAAAAAACTGTTCTTATATATTTTTTTAACAATAAAATTGTTCTTTTTCTTTTTTTAAAAAATAATTATTCTCAAATATTTAACTATTAATATAATAAGTACGTAAATATAACTACTATTATAAATAAAATGTGAGTAATATAAATTTAATATTAAGCACCCTTAATCATATTAATGTTTTTATTAAAAAAACATAGTTTCAATGATATTATGTACGACATAATAACCATGAGGTTAAAAGTTTCTAATCTTTCATACTTAAATATCGTTTAATTAAAAAAAATGATGAGAAAAAAAAAATTTCACACCACCAAAATAAAGTTTGACTAATCTAAAATATTTGTACATTGTTAATAATTTAAAAAAAAAAGATTTGTTAGACTTAAATAATAAAAAAAATTAAAAAATACGAATATTCTATTTATTAAAAAATAAAAATAAAATCATTTGGTTAAACTAGTTATTATAAAATCTTGATAGCAATTTTTATTTAATTTTAAAAAATATATTTTCTTATACCTTTTATACATTCATATTCATATTCATAGTTACCGTAGGTCAAAGAATTGTTAATAAAATACACTAATTAATAGGTAATAATAAATTAAATATATTTATCTTATTAGTCATTAATACTTCTAGGGAACCATAGACACCCCTAAAAAAATTTATTTATTATTTTTTTGTAGTTAAAAAAGAACTCGGTCACATTTTGATAATAATTATTACATGGAAGTAATAAAATATTCCTCAAATTTTGGATTTTATTATTTTTTTATTAGGTAGAATAGATCTCAATCCCTATGACTCATACAAGTCTTGAAATTTATAGTTGTTTTTTGTATGTACAATAAAGACTCTCAAAATTATTTAAATTAATTTATCATTTCAAAAAAAAAAATATCCACCCTTACTATTATTTCAAAGTGCAACGCTGAATACAAGAGTATAAAATTTGAATCTCATTTTTTTAACGAACAAAATAAGTTTAATATTTTTAATTTATTGAAAATAAGTTTATACTTTTAAATCTATTATAAACTACGAATAAAAATTCAATGTGTATAAATTATTTAAATTTAATTTTTATTTTAATAATAAATTGATATATTTATTGTTAATATTAAAAATAAACACATAACTTTTAATTATTAATTTTAAAATATGATATTTATAGTCTATCTCTAAGCAATTGAAATTCTATAACTTTTTTTTGTTATTAAAGACGATTAAAAAATGAATAAAACTATGAAAATTTAACGTCATATATTAAGAGATAATATATATCTATTTATTTTAACTTTTAAAATTAAAATATATTTAAATAAACATTTGATATAATAATAGTATAATTATTATAATTATATATTGATATATTAAAATAATAATATTATTATAAAAAACATATATCAAACATAAAATAAGTAAATAAGTAAATAAGTAAATATATATATATAAATAAAAAGATGAAAAAAATTTAAATTTAAAAAAAAAAGAAAAAAAAGAGGAGAGAGAAGATGAGATGAGGTGAAGAACACCTTAGGCCAAACAAGGTGTTGGGCTTCAACACTCCACCTCATCTCACCTCCTCTTAAAACAAACACCCCCAACATTTTAGGATTCTAAACACTTTTTTCTGCTCTTATGCCCATAAATAATTACTAGAGATGTCTGTTTTCACCATGGGGTCGGGGCCCCGTGGGGACCCGCCCCTATAAGGGCGGTAAATTCCCGAATAAGCGGTGAATGGAGAAGTGAGTGGAGATGAAAAATTCCTCGCAAGCTAAATGGGGATGGGGACGGGGAATGTATTCCCCATCCCCGTTTTCCCATTCCCCGTCCCGTCCATATTTTATGTATATATATTTTTAATTTTTCTAAATACATTAATAATCATAAAGTAGCAAAAATACTTATTTGTATTAATATTTTCCTTACCTAATTAATTATTTAATTAAAAATCAATAAAGATTTCTTTTAATATTGAAAAAATTATCTAAAATTTAGTGAATTGAGTTAACAATAGAAAAGTTTGCAAAAAGTTAAGAATAAAAAAAGAAAAAAAGAAGAGTTAAATGAAGAATAATTTTTCGTGGGGAACCCGATCCCCGTGATTTACCAGCGGTGAATCCCCGCCCCGTTCCCTGCAAAATTTTATGGTGAATTTCGCGGGGATGAGGATTGAAATAAATAGTGGGGATGGGGACGGTAAAGCCGTCCCCGTCCCCGCCCCGCCCCGTAGACATCTCTAATAATTACATGTTTATACTACAATTTTTTTTTTGAAATGGAAAATATTCATTAATAATAGTAATAAAGCATACTACAGTATCTTTTTTTAGAGTTAGGTACTGAAAAGGACGTCTCAACAATCTCTCGCATTAAAAATTAATCTTTTTTGTTTAAACATTTTTCTTATTTTCTTTTTTTGTTTGTCATTCTTTTTCAAATTCTTTGCGTACAAATTTGTAAAAATAATAATAAAAAAAAAACTCGAAAAATATATTATTTTTTACTAAACTAATAGCAAGGTTAGAAAAAAGTTATAAAAACCAATAAAGTAATAATTCAATGACATCAATCTACTATAAATCAAAAAAATTATAAGTTCGATTCCCCACTTTCTTATAATTGAATTAAATTTTTTTTATATATATAAAATGTTCGAGAGAAAAACTACTTCAGAGTTATATTTAGTAGTTATTGGCAACATAATAACTGACCATATATTTAAGAAGTTATGATTTTGAATTTTCTACTTTTAAAGATGGCTAAATTATTAAACATACTTTTTGAACTATTGAGCTTTTTTCAACATTACCGATAAACTTTGAAAAGTTTCAAAAAATTCCTAAATTTTATCGAATGTTTGAGAAATACAATAAAAACTGTTAAAGTTTTTTTTTAATAGTTTTAACCAATGGTATTTAATTTTTTTTTTTTTTTTAATTTAAGGACATTTTTTAAATACAACTTAACAGTTTTTATTCAAATTTAACAACAATGGTACTTCTAAAACATTTTGTAAAGTTCATGGATATTTTTGAAACTTTTCAAAGTTCATGGATAATGTTGACAAAAACCTTATAATTCAAGGGTATGTTTGATAATTTAGCATTTAATAATTGTTGAACTCAAAAAAATATATGATACAATATTTTTCATATATAATAAATAAACAATTTTTTAAAAGAAATTCATTCATGGCATAAAATTGGACTCTTAAAGGTGAAAATGCCCATGTGCAAAAAATGATATAATTTTAATATGCAGCAACTTGCTCAAAATTCTCTTATGAATGAAATATTTCTAAGCACATGTTAGTAATTATAATATACAACTAAAACATTGCCACCCGGGGTCAAATTCCATATATAATAAGTATTGAAATACTGACTGGTTTTCAATTTCCAGTTTGAACTATTCCTTACCTTTTTTTTTTTTTGAATACACAGTGGGGAGAGGGGGACCAACAAACCCTATATAGAGGACACAATTACTCTCAAATAATATGAGAGTCAAATACCGATTTTCGGTCACGAGTTTCGGGTTCGAACTCGTGACCGTGGATTTGAAATGGATTAACACCAGACAAGATAACCAACTGCGCCACTGATCCTCGGTAAAAATATTTATTTTTAGATTCTCAAATAGAGAATATTTGGTTTTTATTATTTGTTAAAAAGAACATTTATTTTTAGAATCATAGGTTAAAAAAGAAGACTTGTTAATGAAAGTCTTTACTTTATCCTTAAGGGAAAGCCCCCACCAATTGTGCAATCATCTTCCTTCTTTCCTGCACTTTCTCATTTGAGCCACTGCTGTATTCTTGCTTTCTCCCTATTATTGACCTAAACTGGATTGTTGATTTGTTTTTGTTTTGGTAAGGCTTATAGCTTATTTTCTATCTGTTTTTCTTCATTTGGGTTCTTTTCTGATCATTGTTTTCTTCTATTTTTTCCCATTTTTTTTTATCCATGGTGATGTTATTGCAGGGCCCTTTTTGTTCTTTTGGTGGGTTTTACTGTTTTTGTTGTTTATTTGAGTTGTTTATGATCTGTGCTTGTGGGTGATCTTTTTCTTTTACTTAAATGTTGTGTTTGATTTGGGGAAGAAACAGAGTTTAGGGTTTAATGTGTTTGAGAAGAACACCTTGGGAAATTGAAAATGATGAGATACATGGTTGTACAATAGAGACAATTGTCAAGTCTACAAGGTTCCCTTTAAGATATGCTTCATTTAAGATCCCAGGTTCGAGACTCACTTGTGACATTACTCTGATGTCTCCCGGTGCTTGACCTAGGGACGGACGTGGTTACGCTTGTTTAAAAAAAAAACAATAGTGACAATAGCCTTGGAATCTCTTCAGTTTAGTTTCTTGTGTTTCCTTTGAATAGAACCTCATTTATTCTTATTTTAAGCTAATGGGTTCAATTCATGATCACCGCCTAAGGTCGTGCCAGATATAAGCTGGCTTAGAGACACTCACGGAGTAAAAAAAAAAAAATTGGATTGGTGGGGCTTTTAAGAGAGGTAGAGATACTTCTCTTTGTATAAAGCCATTATTATGCATTCATGTTCTTTCCCAAATGAGGATAATGTTATGGGATTTTCTCTATGAATTGACATTGATTTGTATCCTTTTTCTTGATTGCATCAAACATTTGCAATTTTGATCAAAGAAGATAATGTTTTTGCATTTAGGCATCTATGAGGAAAGGGTTAAATACTTTATCTTTTCTGATTGGAATGTAAGTGTCATATCTCTTAGATTGACTACTGACTTGATTTGTTTGGTATGTATGACAGAAAAATAACTTTGCAATTGATTCTCCTTGGATTTAATGGGTAAAACAATTCAGCTGTATGGATTCCCTCCTGGTGTATCACAAGATTCAGTTAAGAGGTTTGTAGAGGTATTTACCGGCAAAGGAACTATTGATGCCATAAAGACAAAGCGTTCGCAGGGGAGAGGAGGGCGAGTGTTTGCTATCATTCAGTTTACCGGCGAGGAAGCTGCTAAGTTAATTATATCTTTGGCTAATGGTCGCCTCGTCTATAGTAGTTCTTATCTAAAGGCAAGGGAGTGGAAACCGGATATTATACCAGGTCCACTAGTATTTGAATGCAATTTCGAAGGCCTAAGACTCCATCTTGGTTGTCAGATATCAAAGGAGAGTTTTTTTGTGTTATGGACGGAATCAAATATTTCTATGGATTTCAGGTTTGAGCAGCGTCAACTTATGTTCTTCATATCCCATCCTGATGTTGACTACATGCTCGTATTGCGCTATGATAACATTTGGCAGGTTGACCTACACAAGCCACAAGGCCAGTCTGTATCAGTAGATTACCTTCTGATTCAGGTTCATCCATTAACTTTGAACAATGTTATGTCATTAGTCCACTGTTCTCTTTTCTCTTCAATATTGGTTAATATGAATGTATCCAAGCACATTTGACCTTAAATTTTTGCTTGACTAGTGTCTGTCTTGTACTATTCTCTAATTAGGTGGATTGTAAGTGTCATATCCTTAACTGTACTATTCTTTAATTAAGTGTCAAGAAGTTAATCTTCTTTAGTAATTTCAATCTAAGAGGATGTAGATCAACCAGCATATATGTGTGTGCCATGACATGACCAAGAGGTCATGGATTTGAGTTCTTCACCCCTATTTGTGTTGAACTCAAAAAAGTTCAATCTGACATGATATCCTTTCTTTGGCGCGGGAGCTAAAAGTTCTTTGAATATGAATTTTCAAATTTCAACGACATAAGAATATAACAGTTTTAGGGTGTTCATCTTTTCTATATTTCTATACTTCAAGATGAGCATATAATGACAAGTCATCCGTACTACTCAACTTATTTGGTTCAAGTATGAAAACGATGCAGTAAAACTGAATTTTTTCCATCTTATGTGCTGAAAAGCATTTTCTCTAATCATTGTCATGGAAATGGTGCGAATGCAATCAGGATTTATGTCATTTCTAAAAACAAGTTGTGTCGTATTCATATTGATGTTGAGATAAGCAGGTTAAAGCTTTATAATAAAAAATTATCGGTTTGTTGGTGCTCCATGGATTTGTAAGAATTATCATATTGATGTTAGAATAGATTTAGATTCTTTGTCCATATATACATTTAATGTTGCATACAATTCTAACTATGACCTGTTCAAATTTTCAGTTAGTTGGTGCTCCTCGAATATATGAGAGAGATGCAAAGTCTTTTGGACCTATTAGTCAAGACCCTCTCTTGAGGTTTTCTATGGACAATGACACTAATTGGTTTCGGGCAACCGATTTCACTCCATCGTGCTGTATCGGACAATCTGCAGCCTTATGCGTGGAGATTCCTTATGGTCGCCAACTCCCTAATTTTCATGATAAATTTGCATTTTTCAAAGAAATCATGGGTAAATTTACATTGGTCAATGGTTCTTCTTATTCTTCCGATGTAAAATTGGTACCTGTACTTAGACCTTCTCCAAGCATCAACTTGCCATATGCAATTCTATTTAAGATAAATTCTTTGGTACAACATGGGTGTCTTCCAGGCCCAGCTCTTGATAATAGTTTCTATCATATGGTAGATCCTCAGAAACACAATATTGCCTTTATAGATCATGCTTTAAAGAAACTTTATGAGTTGAAAGAGTGTTGTTATAACCCTTCAAAATGGTTAGATGAGGAGTATAGAAAGTACTCCAAATCAAAGAATCCCCCTAGGCCACCTCTTTTGCCCTTAAATGAAGGGTTAGTCTATGTACACAAGGTTCAAGTGACACCTTGTAAAGTGTACTTTAGTGGTCCAGAAGTTAATGTTTCAAATCGTGTATTACGTCGTTATTCCGATTACCTCGACAACTTTTTGCGTGTTTCGTTCGTCGATGAGGAATTGGGTAAAATGTATTCAACTGAATTGTCTCCGCGTGAATCCTCTACCTTGATAGATGGAAAGACGAAAATATTTAAACGGATTCTTTCAGTTCTGAAAGATGGCATTACCATTGGTGATAAGAAGTTTGAGTTTCTAGCATATTCATCTAGTCAATTACGGGAAAATGCGGATGTTTGCTCCAAGAGATAGACTTACTGCAGCTAGAATAAGGAAATGGATGGGAGATTTTCATAGTATCCGAAATGTAGCCAAGTATGCTGCTAGACTAGGCCAATCCTTTGGTTCATCCACAGAAACTGCAAGTGTCAGTAGACGTGAAGTTGAAGTTATTCCTGATATCGAGGTTCAATCAGATGTTGGAGTCAATTATGTCTTCTCCGATGGGATTGGGAAAATATCAGCTAGTTTTGCTAAAAATGTGGCTAAAAAATGTGGCATCAGGCATACACCATCCGCTTTTCAGATTCGTTATGCTGGTTTTAAAGGCGTTATTTCTGTTGATCCTACATCATCGATAAAATTATCGCTTAGGAACAGCATGCTTAAGTATGAATCAACGGACACGAAATTGGATGTTTTATCTTGGAGTAAATATCATCCATGTTTTCTAAATCGCCAGTTGATTACTCTATTGTCTACTCTTGGAGTTGAGGACCATGTCTTTGAGAGTAAACAAAAGGAATTGATAGATCAATTAGACACCATTTTTACAGATCCAATAAAGGCTCAACAGGCCCTTGAGCTAATGTCTCCTGGAGAGAATACCAACATTTTGAAGGAAATCATCTCGTGTGGTTATAGCCCTGATTCTGAGCCTTTCTTATCTATGATGTTGCATACATTTCGAGAGTTGAAGTTGTTAGATTTGCGGAGAAAATCTAGGATCTTCATCCCTAATGGAAGAGCAATGATGGGATGTCTCGACGAAACTGGAAACTTGGAATATGGAGAGGTATTTGTGCAGTGTTATGCTCATCAGCAGCTTCAAAGTGATCACATTATTTTCAAGAAAAACAAATCAGACCGGTATTTCATTGTAACGGGAACTGTAGTAGTCGCTAAAAACCCATGCTTGCATCCAGGTGACGTACGTGTCTTAAATGCTGTGGATGTACCATCTCTACATCACATGGTAGATTGTGTGGTTTTTCCTCAGAAGGGACCAAGGTAAATGATCTTGTTGTATTTCAAAATTTACATCTCAGAGTTCAATTTCAACTAAATATATTTGTATGTAAACCATGATATTTATATATAAATTTTTCTCGAATAGAGCAGATTTTATGCATTCTTGATCGTGTGACCAGAACCATCTAATGTTGTTTATGATTAAACTCGTCTACAAGTAGTTCTGCTGCTGATAATATTAACTTTTCCTTCTGTATAAGACCTCATCCGAACGAATGCTCGGGAAGTGATCTAGATGGCGATATATACTTCGTGTGCTGGGACCCTGACTTGATTCCACCTCTACAAGTTGAGCCAATGGATTACACCCCTATACCAAGCAAATTACTAGATCATGATGTCACAATGGAGGTGCTTTTTTATAATCAAACTTCAATATCAACAACTTTTTAGGGGGGAAAGATGTTAACTATTGTATACTTTAATTCTTGTGGTGCAGGAAGTTCATGAATATTTTGCAAATTATATGATCAATGACAGTTTAGGAATCATTTCCAATGCTCATACAGCATTTGCTGATAAGGAGCCAAAGAAGGCAATGAGCAAGCAATGTATAAAGCTTGCAAAACTATTCTCAATTGCGGTCGACTTTCCGAAAACTGGCGTCCCTGCTTTAATACCTTCTGATCTAAGAGTGGAAGAATATCCAGATTTCATGGATAAAGATGATAAAGTGAGCTACAAGTCAGATAATGCACTGGGGAAACTGTTCAGAATGGTTGATGACATTGGACCAAAGATTATGATCAAGTCCTTGACGTTTACGCGGGAGGTGGCTCGACAAGCTTATGACCCTGACATGGAAGTTGAAGGTTTTGAGGAGTACCTCGATGACGCGCTTCATTACAAGAACTACTATGACATGAGGTTGGGAAATTTGATGAGATATTACAAGATCAAAACTGAGGCAGAACTAATCAGTGGGGGTAGTTTGACGAAATCGCTATCTTTTACTCAGAAAAATGAAGTGGAATCGATCATCATGGCTGTGAAGTCCTTGCGAAAGGAGGCGAGGGGCTGGTTCAATGAGAATGCTGCTTTACATTATGGACATGATAGTGATATGTATGCAAGAGCTTCAGCATGGTATTTTGTTACATATCATCACAGTTACTGCGGCTGGTATGAGGGAAGAAATAATCAAGGCCATTTTATTAGCTTTCCATGGTGTGTTTACGACAAACTCATCCGTATCAAGAAGCGAAAGATCAATGATAGATCTCGGTATCGGTAAACTTCCTCGTATTGTGAATTTTCATGAAGTTTGAGTACAAATCTAGAAATTTAGTCTGCCTTTTTTTGTTAATGTTACAAAAATTTTAAGATTCCTTGTTATCAGAATTTATATGAATTGGAGAAATCCACTCCTTTGGTTTCTCCAAGAATGTATATGGCACTTCATTTGTGAACAACAATCAACATTGGTATAGTATTGGCAGAGATATCACTTTTAGTCTTGTAGCCTATTTTTTTTTTAAACAAAGGTAACCACATCGGTCCCTAGTTCAGATACCGGAAGACATTGAAGGAGTAATGTCGCAGGTGAATCTCGAACTTCAGACCTTGAAGGGAGCATACCTTCAAAGCCCAAATTTTCAACCCTTGGGGGCAGTCTTGTTGCCTATTTGATAACCCTTCCATCTAATGTTTTACTTCAATAACTTTATGGATCTACCAATTGACTGAATATTGAAATTTTGGATAACTCTTTTTAAATTCGTTTTATATTTATGTTTTTTTTTAAATCTTTCTATTATGAAAATTCGTCTCTATTTTCAAAAGCCTCTATTCAATCAAAATATTAAGGTCTTATTTGATAATCATTTTTTTTTTTAGTTTTTGAAATTTAAGTCTACAACAAATATCTGACCATATGTTTTTTCTTACTTGGATATTTACATCTTACCTATGTTTTTAGAAATAAAATCAAAATTTAGAAACAAAAAAAAATAGCTTCTTTAGTATTCACATACTTTTTAAAGAAAATTTGGATATATTATAAGAAAGATGAAATATGTTGTAGGAAATTTGATTAAAAATATACTTAGATTTCAAAAACTAAAAACAAAATACCAAGCCGTACCTATATGTTTTGATCCCATTTTTTTTTAAACTTCATTATTTTTTTTTCAATCACAACTCTACTCTTTATCAATTGTTTTAATGAGCTTTCATTGAATGTATAATTTTTGTTAATGATTTTGGAAACAAGATCTCAATTTAAAAAGTTGTTCAAAGTGTGTTCGGTATTAAGTTTATAAATGATATATATAAAAGGTTACCAACTAATTTTATAGATAACTCAATATTTCTTTTGAATAGGTGCATTTGATTATTTCAAAATGATATCTTTTTTTTTTTTTTTTATTCCATGAATGAGCACATCTTAATTACTCTTATGAGACTATTGTCTAATACTACCTCATAGAATGTTAAATTTTAAGTAGGTTAATAAGTATTTCAACATGAGCAGTTGCTCAGCGGCACTAGTGTATGTCCAATAACTAGAGGTCTTGAGTTCAAGTCGTCCCCCATCCCAATTGTTGTAATCTCAAAAAAAAAAGAGTAGGTAATCATCCTTCCAAAGCACAAATTCTATGAACGGTTTATATCAGCATTTCTTCACAAATCACCTAAAATCACAGTTCTTAGAACAAAATCAAAAACAAAAACTATTTTAAAGAAAGCACAGCTGAGATTTTAGTAACATGTCAAGAAGCAAGCTACCAAGATGAAGATACAGTGTTGCCCTGCTAGCAAAATAGTGAGTTTCAGAGTTCAGTATATTCAGTAATGCCACAAGAATTGAAGATCAAAAGGCACAGCAAAGCTATTGAATCTTACATCCATGGCAAAGTAAGTGAAAAAGAATACTAACTGTTAGTAAATCTTTATGTCCAGAGAGATACAATACAAATTTTGTAGTATGAAGAGAGAAAAAGCTTCTTTCACAATATTCACCTTGAAGAAGATGGTAGACATAGGTAATATCCATTGCCATCCCAAACTTAATGCAGATTTTGGCTCATTCTTTCTATTTGTTGCCCCTAAAAGCAGATAGAGAGAAGAAAGATCTGCCTACTGCCGCATGAGTATGAAGAAAAAAGAGTTAAAATTCTTGTTTTGCTACCAAAAAGGAAAAACAAGAAACAGATAAATGAAAATCATACATGTTTCTAACCTTTAGCATAAGAAACTGTAGCATGATCTGTTAGGAATGGCCCTTGGGGGAACTGGGGAATAATAGAGGGGTATCTAAGCAAATACTTGGAGAGTAAGTTAGAGACTTATAGTTATAAATAGAGAGGTTGTGTGAGAGGAAAGGCATCCATATTTTGAGTGATTATATTTTGGGCTCTAGAGAAAGGGAGGTTCCAAGTCCTATTCAAACTTGAGTTATCTTGTATTTGTTTCTTTTATTTCGTAATATAATTTGGATCTTATCATGACCATGGCCATCTTGAAACTTGGAACTGAAATTCTGTGCACCCTATGTACCTATATATTAACGAACTGCACACTAAGAATGTATATAAAAAGGAATACGGTTACCCTACGATATCTTTTTCTTCCTGGTTTATATTAATAGTTCAAGCCTCAAGGGTTGAGTTTTAAGAACTAATTAGTGTCTGAACTCATACATTAAGAAAAATGAAAAGGATCAAAACCTGAGTATAGTGTTTCAGAGTCAAAGCTTTTGTCCAGAGAAGCCCTTACAAGACCAGAGTTGAGTGTAGCTTTCATCAATAGGTTGTCTGCCTTTTTTGTGATCAGAGATTTAGATTCTTCAGAATCATCCTCCCCCTCGGAAACCACGGAAGGGCTCGACCAACCAGCCAGGTTTGCTTCTCCCTTACTTTTCCTTGCAAACTTTAAGAGTCTCTTAAATCCTTTTGTTGTGCCCCTTTGAGAGTTCATCATGGGAGGATTTTCTGCAATTCCCCAATCAATGTTATCGGGCTCACTATTCTCTTCTTGCAGCATCTGGGACAAAGAAAGACGAACACGGGAGTTTACAATTGGTACAGCATTTTCCAGTGATGCAAGTTGAGGTGGGTCATCATCATTATTGGCTGGTATCTCTTGAAACTCTTCTATTTCCTCTGTGAACTTTGGTGTGATCATTGATTCTCCAACTACCACTTCCAAAGAAGATTTCTCTTCATTTGGCAAAATTAGATCATCACCATGATCAGGTTCTACTACATCTAATGTCTGAATCTCACTATCCTGTTGATGATTCACGACAACTTCGGAATCGCAAAGAGCTGGCAGCAAAGCAGCCCCCTTATCAGGTTGACTGGCCAGATCAGGAACTGTAATCTCAACTTCTTGATCACGAGTCAATTTTTTGTTGTTCTTTGAAGAATCTGCAGATTTAGAAAGTTTGGAAGATTTTGTCCTGTTAACCACTGAACTACTATTGTATAAGCTATTTCTAGAACCCTTATGGAAGGACTTTGATTCTAGTGGCACTATGCTGCTTTTTTTGGCAACCTTGTCGTGGATACCGGACTTCAAAGGAATAGAGGAGGTATCTCTAGAAGGTGTAACTTTTGTTTTAGTTATTTTCCCAGTCTTTGTTTGTACCATTTCCGTTTTTTTGTTCACACGCCTTGAGTCCCTTGCAATATCATTAGTTTCCTTGGCATTTTTCTCAAGCATGGGGGATCTTTCCGTTTTATCGCTTGATCGATAAAAGGATGGCACTGGCTTGGCTTTCTGATGAGATGGATTTGCACTGGCTGGTGAAATCCGAGTGGACCTATCCAATGTAGAAGATGGCCATGACTTACGTGTGGCAGCCGTTGGTTTTGCTCTAGATGAAATCTTTTCAATCATGAATGGTTTCGAGATTTCCTTCTTTGGTTTTTCTGATTTTGATAAAGTTGCTGATGGAACTTCAGGCTTACGCATAACACGTTTTTTTGTTATATTAGCTTCAGCAGAGGCTATCTTTGATCTCTTATCATCTGCAACTTGTCGCATTCCCTTAGTTTTTACCTCTTTATTTGTATGTACTTTAGCTTCCTCTACTCTACGCTTTTCATCTCTCTTTGCCTTGTATTGATCATATAGTTCACCCCTCTGCTCAAAATAGACATCTTTCTTTCGATATGCAAGAGAATTGTTTTGCACCACACGCTTGCTTTCCATCACTTTTTTCAGCATTTGGTCCAATTCTTCTTCCTTTCTTTGGCTCCATTCTGAATTTGCAGATAATTTTTGGACAACTTCCTGCGGTTCGCTAACAGGAGAATCTGCTTTAGTCTCTGGTGGATCAGCAGCTTTAGTTTCTGAATCTTCTAATCTCACATCAACTTCCGCAGTTGTACAAGCTTTATCAATTGAAGATATATCATCCGATCCCACTTCTTTCTCTGTTATCTTACTCTTCGGCCCGTCTTCAGTGAAATCATGACTGATTGGATCAGATTCATCACTAACAAGCTCTGGCTGGCATTTTGTAGAAGCATCTCCCATCCCTGCACTCCATCTTCTCAATACAAGTTTATTTGCACCAACGGTTATGTTTGCTAATGATCTTCTTTTCTGAACATCAGATGCATCATTACTCTGTTTGCTTTCAAAAAGATTAATTGCATCCTGAACTGATATTCTACCTACATTGTTATCAGCTGTTTTACTGGAAGATTCTAATCCTTCCTCATCACTGTTAGCTTCTATATCTCCTTGAGAAAATATTGTCTCTAGTTTGCAGACTCCTAATCATTATTGCAGGTGCTGGTCGGGAGCCTGTTCTTCCTATCTGAACCCTTCTCATGGGTGATGCTGACCTTCGCGGAAGTGCTGACCGTACCATTGTTCTACTTCTTTCTATCAGTCTCCTATTATCGTTATCGGAATCGGAAGACTCCTCACTTTCTGATGAATCCTGTCGCTCAATTTGGGCAACTTTTGCAGGTGAAACACCATATTTCACTGGAGTTGATGAATTCGGTTTTTCAGCTTTAAAACTTCCATTTAGATTAATAGCATTTTCATTGCTCGTATTTGATGTAACCATGCGTTTATTGTCATCATCGACAGGATCGACAGTATCGCTCCTTGGATTTAGTTCCAAATATTTACAGGTACAATTTCTGCAGAATTGTGAAAGTTGGGGACATGATGAGTAGGCGTGTATAGTAATTAGAAATGAAGTTTCTCTTCATGTTCTAACAACAAAAGAGAAAAATTTTACCAAATTCTCAAAAGTTAAAATTTGGAATAACCTACTTCAAATTTGTAGCTCCAAAATGTTCCATAAACTCCACTAAATAACTGAATTCCTTAGAACTGCAGGTTGCACCACAAGCCTTTTCAAATGATGCAGTTAAGTCTTTATTCAATGCTGTAAGCCTCAAGTCCACAGCTCGCAACAATTCGTTTCTGGAATTTCATTTATACATTGTTTGCACTTGAGCAACCATTTCTATATTTTGTAAGGAAACAGAACAGATAGTTAAGAACAAATAACCTACTTTGATGCAGCTGATGAAGCAAATTCAGCTCCAGACTGCCAACACAATGGAAGTTACATAAGGGTGAACTCCACTAATTAATGAAATAAAGTAATCAAAGTGATAGTGAATAAGAGCTTTTAAGAATATGGAAGTCAGTACCCTGTACTTCGCACTCGAGCGGTCAAGGTTGCAGTAGTCTGTCAAATCAGGAGAAGCGAAAACTCAAAGACACATAGAAACATGATCATCTATGTTACGTTACATCAGCAATTCAAGCACCAATACAAGAACAGACAATAAAGGCTAAAGCATTACCCCAAATGAATTTTGAGAGTTACCTTTTTCTTCAGTCTTTGACATCTGACCCTGGGAAGAATAGTGAAATAAATCAACTTTCACCAGCAAGGAAACATTATAGGAAAATGACTTCAAAAGATAGCATGTATTACTACCTGGCCATATAAAGAAAGATGAAATTTTTTGGTTTCTTCTAGTTGAGCCATCTCATTCATTGTTTTCATGGAATTTGTTAATTCTGGTGAGCCAACTACTTGGAAAAACCTGAGTTGAGAAGTAAAAGTATTAACAAAATTACATAGCTCAGCTGAAGGAATTGAAAATGGAAACAATGCAGTTGGAACAACCTGCTTAAAGTAGATTTTGTGAACCATGGTATACCAGATGAAGAAGCTGGCGGTTGGAGGTTAATGCCCGTCTTAGATCCTTTCGCATTTTGCTCTCGTACTTCGGGTAAATGTGGCAATAGAGCATCCAGAATCCCATCAGCCAGTGGATCTACCTCATTGCCACAGCAAGCAAATGCCTCATACCTACACAAATTCATTCCCATCGAGAAGGGGAAAACTTTCAGAACACAACAATATGAAATTTTATTAAACCAAGTGATAGGAAAATTCGATATAGAAAAATTTTCCAGATTTGAAATGCGACATAAACATAACCAGAAGTAATTTGTGCTTCAATATTTCTTGGGTAGGCCATAAGAAAAGTTGTGTTTCTTTTCGATCATCTAAAATACCATGAAAAAAATATGCTGGATTCTTAAAGACAAAGAAAAACCCTGAGTAAGAGCAAAAATAAATGGTCAAAGCGGTTGAGCTGACACATATTCTCGACCTAGAGGCAACAAATGCAGGTTCGAATCCCCAACCCTAAATATTGTTCTTGTACTAAAAAAGAGCAAAACTAAATGTTGGTTGACAAGGAAAAGAGAAGATGAAATGAGACACAAATTTAAGACCAAACTAGTGGAAACCGTAGTTCATGGCTAAAGATGATCATGAAAGAAGGAACTTAAGGTGCCATTAAGCAAATAAGATTTTCGATTTTCAAAGCTCTCATACTTGAAGAATTAATTTGTCTTGTAAGTTTAGCCTTCAAAAGTACAGAATATCAAGGACTTCCTTTCATACTTGGACAATGTGAGTCCTACCCAGTTGGGCTTCCACATAATGCATTTACACTTAATTTCTCACATTTTTAGTTGAGCAATAATAGAACCTATGATACTCAATCTTCATCATAGACAGTAAGCTACTGTTTATCATGCTTCAGTCTCCCTAAATTATTTCTCCATCTCCTCGTCCTCGTTGTACCTCGTAACTGAATCGCCATCAACTAACAATAATGAAAGAACATGTTTTTGCAAGCAGAATCTCATCTGCCTTCTTTCAAACAAAAATGGTAAAAAAGTAAAAGCGCAACCTGTTCTCGGAAGGTATGATCTGAATCGTGGCATAATCTAAAGGCTCATCATCAGCTGCTCCACCACTCATTTCAATCAGCTAAGCAAAGAAACAACAGGTCCTGAACAAAAAACACAATGCTCCTAACTTCAACAAACCAAGCAACACAAATTTGAAGTACTCGTGAAAATAACCAAATATACAATTTTTCTTTTGTAGATATCGTTGAATCATGTTAAATCGCCAATCAACTCAAAAGCTTAAACGGATGGATTGGGGTAATTTTATATATATATATATATATATATATATCATATAAGGGCACCTAAACTATTCTTACACGACAAATCATGAATCGCATCCATAACCTTTTAAATCATTTGAATGTTAAGGAAATGGGTTTTAATAAGTAAGGTAACTCATAACCTCTTTGTTAAGAAAACAACAATCAACAATCAATCAAAAATAGTAAAAACATAAAAGAAAAACATATCAGAATTACGTGATTCATTAATGGTGTGCTAGCTTCATCTATGGGTATAGTAGAGTATAGTAGAGAATCGTTTCATTGCTTGGAGATAAGTTACAAAATGTGGATCAACTAGAGCTAGCGAGTCCCCTGACTAAGTAAATATGAATCATCAAACAGTTCAAGGCATATCTCAATACTCTTAAATCCTTACGGCTCTTTTTGACCACACGAACAATTCATGATCATTAGCTAATCACTCGCCAACAATTTGCAACTTCCAAAATGTTGGACAAACACATCGCTAAGATAAGGGAAAGATCTTGTGTATATAAAGAGGAGACAACACCTCCATTGATATGAGGCATTTTGGGAGATGCCCAAAAACAAAGCCATGAGGGGTGATTCCCAAAGTGGACAATATCATATCAATGTGGAGGTTTGTGGTTGCTCGTTGTCCCTAACACAAAAAACACAAATCCACCCCATCAAACCCAAGAAACACACACAATTCCAGATTCATAAACAAATCCCACTTCACACAGATCTAAAAAATCACAGCAAAACCCATCAGCTCAACAAAAAAAAAAACCCCACTAAAACAACAAATTCCCAATCTATTCAGACAATGCATTTTCCAACACAGAGCTCACTCAAATGTCAAATTCTTCAACTACATTGATGAAAAACGCAAAAGCGCTACCTGGGTTATGCAATGCGGCCAGTGACGAAGGAGCACGGCGGCGCGTCGACGGAGAAACCGATCGGAAAAATGAAAATGAGCGATGGGGAGTGAAGATTTGAAGCCCAGTAGCTCAGTAAAAGTCCTAATCTGGGACCCTTTTTAACTGGAAGATGCTCTTTTTTTTTTCTTTTTTTTTTGCGAGGCTTAAATCGCAAGAATTCAATTCGATTGATATCTTTTTTCATTTTTTTGGGTTTTTCAAAAGCTTCGAAGTTACGAAATTGATAATTCCATGAAACGCGTGAAGCTCACGCTCTGTCCTCCATTGTTATTTTCCTTCCTAACGACCAACTTTTGTCGGTTTTTATTTATTGATGTTTTTATTATTAATAATTTGTTTTTTTTTCACAGAAGAAATTGTTCTTTTTTATTTGATTAATGAGAATAAAAGCGTGGTCGCTTTTTATTACTAGAAATTTAACACGGCATTACATGTGATAATTTTTTAAATAATAAATTATATATATATATATATATGTTTATAATTATAAATTGTTTCATACATTTTTTTACTAAATTTAAATTATCAAATAATAATTTCAATTTAATATTAAATTTTATAACCATTTTTTCACGTTAGTTAAATTTATTAAAATTCACATTTATGTTAAAAAAATCGTTAATATTTTACTTACCTTTAACTCAAATAATAATTTCATCATTCTTCAAATTGTTTTTTTTTATATCTCCAATTCAACAATTAAGCAACAAATTTTTTTTACAAAAATTATTGCAACAAAAGAAAAGTTAGATGAAAGTTAAGGTAAATAATTCAACAAAAATAAGATAACTAATTTTTTTATTATAAAACAAAAAAACAAAAAGAAACCAACAAACGTAACTGAGAAAGTTTTAAATGTGTTTGTAAAAAGAATAAAAAATAATATATATAGTAGAAAATCGTTGTTAACAAATTTTTGAAACGCAAGAATTCTTGCACTTTAACTTCAGATGATCTTATCATTCTTCAAACTTTTTTTTCCAGACAACAATTATGCAAAAAAATCCCTATAAAAATTATTGCAAAAATAGAAAAATTAGATGAAAGTTAAGGTAAATAATCCAACAAAAATAAGATAATTTATTATAAAACAAAGAAAAGTAAATCCAATCAGAAAGTGTTCGTTTAAACAAAATATAGAGAACTATTTATAGGATTGAAAATTTTAATTTATTATTTTAATTAGAATATAAAATGTCAAATAAAATATATGAGATTTGGTCAAATATCTTATTTTCTACGTTATAACGATGATGAAAATTTAAATGATATTGTAAATATTTTCATTTGATTATTGAAATCTCTTATCTTCTAAGTCAGTTATAAAATCTATAAGATTTGATAAAAATATTTTTATCTTCCACTGATGAAAATCTAAATGATATTGTAAATATCTTTTACGTTATTTGCATTTAATTTTTTTTATATTCAAATAGCATGTTTGTAATTTAGAGTAGGACTTAAGGGATAAAATCGTCCAAAAATGATTTTTCCCTTAAACCACAATTTAAAGTAGTATGATTATTATTATTATTGGAGAATCATATAATAATAATACTATAACATCATTTTCATTGTATTATGTATGTTTGAATTATTTTTAGTATACGTAAACAAAGTCAAGCACTCATAACTGGTGAGTTATATATGGACCATGCTTTTATTTTGTAGCTCTTTTTTCGATTGATTGTTCTAAATTTTCATTAGAGCTTAATGAATTTTAAAATAATAATGTGAGATTCTATTTCGAAATTAACTAATATGAATGAAGTAATTTATGTTATTTTATAAATGTTAAAAGTTCTCATTACATTTCCAATTTTAGATGTTCAACGTCTCTAAATAAGTGCAATTCATTTCCATAATTATCCAAAATATTGATTTTTTTTTTTTAATTGCTCCCTCTTATTCCACCAGTACTCTACGATCATTCACTTCTCCTTGCCGCTCATTTGATGTTTCTTTTGTTTATTGTAAAAAATGAAAGGTAACAATTAAGACATAAAAAATTTATTATGGCCTAATGATTAGTGATGACCAAAGAGAATCTAAAGGATCCAAAAAGTTGAGTTGGTAGTTACCTACCTAGCTAGTAAAAAAAATTATAAATTCATTGACATTTAAATGTTAAGGTGTATAGTAAAAATAATAAATGTGAGTCTAAGCTCGCTTAATTAGACACCCATACATATATACACACACATATATAATTAAACAAAAATATTGAAATATAAATCGAATGGGTCAGTGATACAATGATTTTGGTTGTAAATCAGTTCAACACTCGGGAATCGGTATTTGTCCCCATACCCCAATATGTACTCAAAATATATATATATATATTGAAATATAAATGTTGCGTGTATATTTTAATATGATTGTTAAAGTTTTTTTTAAAGATCAAATCTGCCACACTATTACAATCTCGCTTGCAAAAATTGAAGGAAACTAGCTATCATAAACAACAAAATCAACTCGTGAATATCAGTTGTCATATTATTGAGTTATGTAACATCTTGGAAAACACCGTTAATAATATTAATGATAATATTAGAATCAGATTCTACCAAGATAAAAGGGATAGATTCAACACCTCACTCTAATAGTTGTCTAATACCCTCTCGAATAGCTAAACCTTCCATCATAGCAACTGAAAAAGCTTTAATCTCACCTTTCGAACCGATCAACATGGGGATACCCGAGCGATCTCTGCTTTAAATCTATTTTCTTCAGCAAAAGTAAAAGTTTAATTGCATGATTAAGTTATTCTAAATAGTTCTAACTTGTCAATAATTAAGTCTTCTCTTTTAAGGTCGTTAATAGAAGAGTTTTCAATATATATTCTCTTTTTTGAAAAACATTTTAGTAACTTGTTTGTTATGAAATATCTGTATAATTAGATTTTTTTTATTATTACTATTATAAATTTTAGGTTATGGAAAATCAAATTTCTAACTTCAAAGTTAGGCGACGTTTAATAATTATTTCTTTTTTTTTTTGTTGGGTCAATTAGGGAAATAGCTACTTTTAGAGAAAATAACTATTGAATGTCTAGGCTTTAAGAGGATTTAAATTATTGTCTAAATCTAAAAATCTAGAATTAATTAATCAATTAAATATATTGTAATTGACCATTATACCCTTGTCAATTTATTAGATTATTTATTTATTAATTCATTATATTCTCGATTCTAAATTCACTATAACTAAAAAAAGAAACAAAATCTAAACCAAAACCAGCCAAATCAAAACGTAACAAAGGATAAACAACAATTTTTAAAATATCATCGTTAACTCTACAAAAACAATTTTAAAAATATGCATTTTTAAAAATATAAGCATTAACCTTACAAAAATAATTTTAAAAATTTCATCAATCAACCTTACATCCATTCTCATACTCATACATACAATCAGATTTCGTCGAAGACAATCGAGAGGTAGACGTTGGTAGGTTGTACATGACTAGACCTTCGCTGATGAGTGAACTCTACAACATTGACTTCTTTTTTATGTTTTGATCAATGACTTGTAGTGTGAGAAGTGGTTTGTGCTTAATCTTCATATTGTGGCAGTTCGGCTCTCTACATCTCCAAACTGTGAGAGTTCGACTCTCTACATCTCTAAACTGTGACTGTTCAGATCTCTACATTTTCAAATTATAGCAGCTCGACTGTGACAGTTCGGTTCTCTACATCTCCAAACTATGACCGTTCGGATCTCTACATCTTCAAATTATAGTAGCTCGACTCTTTACATATTCAAACTCTGTTAGTTCGACTCTCTACATATTCAAACTCTATTAGTTCGGCTCTCTAATCTTCAAACTCTGTTAGTTCGGCTCTCTACATATTCATACTCTGTTAGCTCGGCTCTCTACATCTTTAAACTTTGGCAGCTCGACTCTCTTCATCTTTGAATCTGTTAGTGCCACCTCAATTGGTAAATCTCACTCAAAAGTCACCCTGCTCTATTAGTTCGACTCTCTAATCTTCAAACTCTGTTAGTTCGACTCTTTACATATTCAAACTGTGTCAGTTCAACTCTCTACATCTACATCTTCAAGCTAAGTCAGTTCGGCTCCCTACATCTTCAAACTTTGGCAGGAGTCATTAACAACCTCAACCAATGCTAAAAAAAACGCACAAACTCAAATTTAGGGAAACTTTTTCCATATTTGCGTAGAAGAGAAGCACTTTTATCCTTTCTCAAAACTACTACAATGACTTTACAAAGAGAATCAAAATGGATGAAGAATAATTTTTTTGAAACTAACAGATGAACAAGCACGTGGGTTGTGGGATGGAAAAGAAAAAGAGAAAGTTTATTATCATCGATATAAAATTTGGATCAGTAGCTTGTTGGATGAAGAGGTTGTTGCAACTTTTGATGGATGGAATCTTACCGTGAATGTTGAATTGCAAAAGCAGGATGAACACGATCGCATTGCAGTGTATGAACAACAATCTTATTGAGAATTATGATAGAGCAAATTGGGAATATGAAAGAATTTATTGATGGAATTCATGGGTGGTTAAGTTATATATTTTTAAATTATGATATCTTTTGTAATCTCACAATAAAACATAATCTATTATATTGTATTTAAAAGAAGTAGAGATTATATTATTTTTTAAAATATCTAAAACGTAATCTATTATATTGTATTTAAAAAGAGTGGAGATTATATATTTTTTTCAAATACCAAAAATTAGAATATATAATCGGATTTGGTTTGTTTATAAAAATAAAAAATAAAACAATCAAATTTGGTGGAATTTAGGTGTGGGGGAACAAATCTTACCCCTCAAAATGTGGGAGTATATATATGCTTTTATTTTTTAAATTCTAATAATAAAATTGATTTTAAGTAAATATCAAAAAGGTATTTAGGGGAACAGAATTTTCTCTCACCTACGCAAAATTCGAAATAGACACGAATTTAAAGTTTTTAAAATTAGAGACATCTCATGATTTATTTGTAAAAAAGTAGCTATATACTTCTAATACCCATTTTTGTTTAGCTAGCTTGTTTTGAGAATCTTTCAAACTTTCAGTGGTTTTTTATTAAAGCCCTTACTATTGGCCACAACTTTACCAAATATTTTGCACGAGTCAATTTCATAAGTGCGAAGCCCAAATTTAAAGCCCAATAGAAATGTCTTGGCCCAGTAGAAATGCCCAAAATAAAATATTTTTACATAATATTTTTCAATTATTTTATTTTATTTTTATGAAAAATATATTTTCAGTTTAACATTTAATGTTGTGAAACTTAAAAGGATCAACAAGGCATCAAAATTACCGAGGATTAGTGGCATAGTTGGTTATCTTGTCTGGTGTTAATCTATTTCAACTCCAAAATATATGTCGTTCATTCTGTAACTTTGTAATTTGCCTCTCCGTGTATTTTCATTTCTTCTTTTTTTGCGTTTATCGTTATCTATTTTCATATCTTTGTATCGATTGTTGATTGTATTATAAGTGGTATACATATAATTTTAAATTTAAAACTCATCCAACTAAACTTCAATAACTTTCAAAACAAATTTACATAAAACAAGACTACGAGCATCTCAAACTTTAGTTATACACACACTTACACTATTTTAATTTATAAGTAGATGATTATCATTAATTAAACTCATACCTCTTAGTTAGGATACTTTTGATCACTATACCACTTATAATGCAAATTGCCCCTAAATTGTTTTTATCCACATAAAAAAAATTATCGTATATTATCCATAGAATATAATATTCACTCTTAATCTAGAACACATATTAATTAAAAAAGGCTAGAACATTAATTAAAAAAGATGACGATATTAAAGCATCATCCACACTTAAAAAAAAAAAAAATTGCCACGGAGGGTCCTCCTTCCCCCACTATGTACTCAAAAAAAAAAAAAAAAATTGCCTACAAACAATTTTTCATGATGTTCGAGTGGTCCATCCCATAACTTTTAATTATTATTATTTTTTTTATTTTATTTTTTGAGATCTCATAACGTTTAATAAATAGACGTAAATCAACCATATTTTATAATCTTTCTAAAGATGACAACTTTTTATACGTCTTTTATTTTAAATATAATGCATTTTATTATGCTCAATTACGTATTATCATAACTATTTCATGCATTTAAAACCTCACAAATTATTTATTCCAAATCTATTGATTCTGCATATTCATGGTTAATTAATTAGAGGAACCGTTATGATACTACTTTGTTAAGAACAATAATCCATGACAAATCTTTATATTGTATGATATTAACTATTTTGGCCATCAATCTTTTTTGTCTTTTATTTTAATTAAAAAATTTATACGAATGAAGATTATTATCATCATTCATATATATATAAATGAATGGTCACTAGAGACCACAGTACTTGGTTTGTATAGTACTTGGTTTGTATTTCTATGAAATAGAAAAAACTGATTTGAAAATGAAATTTCATTTTTTTTTTAAAGAAAATTTTCATTTTCATTTTCTTTTTAATAATATAACGTCACGTTGAATAATCATTATGCTATAGTTATTTTTAATATATTATGTATGAAAGTTAAAAGACAAAAGGGGGTTTAAATGTGTTATTTAATACGGATTTAAATATGGATAAGATGAGAGACAAGATGATGTAACGTCCACAAGGAAAAATATTTATAAACATGAGTTGTTTACAAAATATATATGTACATAAAAGGAAGGAAAAAAATAATATATATTAATCCAAGTGGACCAAAAATGGCACGTTTTTATACATAATAAATTAGAGCGTACTGTTTTTCGTATGAAAATAAAAATGAAAACATTATTAATCGATTATTATAGAGTAATTCAAGTGGTTAAAGAATTTTGAATGTTTAAGTGGATGAGTTCAATTTTATCTCATGACATAATATCCTTATTGACAAAAAAAAAAAATCATCTTCTATTCTAGCATCTTATTCACTTTTATATTCTAAAACTTTTAATTTGAGAACTAAATATTAAATTTGAATAAAGTATAGGAGTTAATTCGAGGGTCAGTGTTACAGATAGTTATCTTGTTTGATATTAATCCATGAGAACAGTTGTATCTTTATGTAGGGTTATTTAGAAAGAAAAAAAATAGTTTTAAAGAACTTGTTTTTGTTTTTTAAATTTGGTTAAAGATGAAATACATTATAAAAAAATTTGAATAAAAATAGACTTAAATAACAAAAAATCAAATAGTTATGAGGACCTTAGTTTTTGTAGTTTATATATTTTGCAAAGATATTAAAGACTTCTTATTTATTTCTAATATGACTTCTGAAGATGACTATCATATTTGGAAAGATCATATTAAATTAGATTTCAATTAATGATTGAATTACCTTTTTAGATTTACTCACTTGGGTTGGATTCAATTTTTTAAAATCAAATATGTGTTTGGGTTCAGTCCAAACTACTTGTATATGTTTTTCTTGCTTGGGACCAATACCGACATAAAACTTTGATATCATAATTGAGCTAAAGAAAGCTAGTGGAGTAGAAATTGTGATGTTTTTTTTTATTCAACGATATTTGGAAGGAGATTCAAACACATAACTCATAATTATTAGGTTGTACTAAATGTTATAGAGTTCTACTCTTATGGGTAGAAATTGCGATGTAAACATAACTTTATTTATTTATTGTGTATCTTTTTCCAAAAAAAAAAAACAAATACACAAACTTTATTTTGTCATCATTCAAACATGAAGCTTTTGAAAAGAAAAATATCAGCAACGTCGCCCTTGGCGCTTTCCCCTTGTTTTTTAATTTTAGGGTTGTGGGAGAGATTTTTTTTTTTTGAAACAGTAGGAGAGATTATTTTGTTTCCTTCATTATTATTATTATTATTTCATTTTTTTATTACTAATTTGTGTTGAAATTGAATAGTTTTATTCTTGAAAATCAAGAGAAATGAAATAGTCTCTTTTGTTTATGAATTCAAAATTAATAATGATAATAAAGTCTCTCTTTTTTAATAATGATTTTATATCCTTTCTTTTTAGTTTTCTACAAGTATGTATGCATTTCTTAAAATAATAATAATAAAGAAAGTATAAGTATGTTTAGTGTATCATGATAATTCTTTTTTATTTTATTCTTTTAAACGATAGTTATTCAAGGAGGACTTCTTCTAATAACTTGTTATATGAAAAAAGTAAACACAACTCAACTGGCATCTTGAAATAATCTATTAAAAATTACGAGGTTGGTAGTTTGAGTCTCATTTCTATAATATATTTTTTAGAAAAAAAATTGTTGCATATCTTAAACAATAAAACAAGTTGAACCAACCTTTGCATGTCTTGATCCTTTTTTTTATTTATCTTATATATGGGTATAAAATTTGGTCGCAATCATAACAGAACTAATGCACCAAATCTCATTACTATTCCACAATTAAATGTGCTTGGATGAAAGCAGTACTAAATTGGATGACAACTTGAGAAGTCTTCGTATTAAACCCCAAAATACATATAAAACCTAACTAAAAATATTTGAATTCTAACATTAAATTGAAGATCCATTTGGAACATACAAAAGTTTGCTTCAATACCATCAATTTCCCATCCAAATGAATGTAAAAAACGAACCAAATCGAACCTATTTGTAATTATCAAATGATCAAAAAGGGTTTAATTTTTGGTTTTTGGTTGTGTTTTGTTGACTCCTATTGTTTTCATTTGTGAAGTGAATGATATAAGAGATGATAAAGTACCAAAAAAATTACCTTTTTGGGGACATGTTTGCAGGTAGCTGTGAAAGCATCATCCTGAAAGAACACAAGCAGAGATGGGAGTAAAAAGTAAAAAACAAAATTGGAGCCTCCATCACTAAGCAGTCCAAATCATGCAAAAAGTAAAGAGAAAAACATAATGATTTTGTTTCATAATATTAAATGATGAAAATGAAATAATTGAGTTAGCTAGGGTTGTTTTACATCTTTACCTATTCGTTTAATTTATGGCAATCTTCTTTATCTAGAATTGGTTTTCGATAATATTTGAAGGTAAGAGATTCGAGGAGAAAGTACATACCTTTGAACTATACTCACTTTAATGCAGAGACTTCTTCAAATTCAGAGATAAACCCATATCCCAAAATCAACAAATTAATGAAATGACCTCAAGGAAAAAAATACTCATTAGTACTAAAGTAAAAAATGAAAGTTAATTTAGAAAGATCGCTAGAATGTTTCGATGTCAAACATCGAGAAGTATGTCGAGGTTATTGATTTCGGGAGATTTTAAGTTACTAGAGGTATCTTGGTTTACTTTAATTCTCTCAAATTATCACAGATAATCTAACCAAACATGATATTTTTGGAAAAAGATACATCATTCCAAAAAGTAAGTAAGAAACATACGTAACAAAAGCTGTTACAAGCACACGAAGGTTGCACGTGAGGGGAGGAGAGGAAAATTCTCCAATTTGAAAAAAATAGTAGAGGCTTCGAATCGAATGTTTTTAACAATTTAAAACCTCATTTCACCCTCCGATAAGTCATCGAATTTTGCAATTGGTATCGATAGTTTTACGGGAAGTAAAAAGGAGGAGCTCCCTTCAGTCCAAGCAAAGAAAAAGAGAGAATGCAAAATATCTCCCGCTTCATTCACACAATCACAATAGAAAAATTAGAATTCTAGTGTGTGTTTGAGTGAATGAGTCGGCAGTTACTTCAGCAAACCCCTTTGAAATCCTTCCATGAGTGGGCTGAACGAAGCTCTTTCTTTCCATTTCTCCATGGCAATAAGTCCCTTTTTTGAGCCACAAACTTATTCGGAATTTTTCGATAGATCAATTGAACTGTGTGGTAATCACCTACTTACAAATGTTAAGATGTAAAATTTCTCGCAACTAAAGTTTATTCGAAAATATATATATATCAGGATTTTTCATGAGTTGCAAATAGGCAGATTTTTTTTTAATATAGTAAAAAAAAAAATCAATCACATTAAATTGATACCTAAAAAACTAACAAACTCCAATCAAATGAAATTAAGAAACTTCAATAAAGTGATAGAAACTATTTTCATATTTTGCTATATGAGTTAATTATAGTTGGCTCTACACATACTCGAATACATGCGTTTGTCTCGAGGTCTAGATCTAAAAGACCGCGAGAAAGCATAATTTGAACCCGAGACTTTTATGAGTGAATAATTTGAAAACCTAAACCTCTACCAACAAAGCTGTCCTTGGACAATTCTAAGTACTATTCTAACAAAAGCAAAACAAGAAAGAAGAGAAACTAAATTGGAGTATAAACTAAATAATTAGATTCATGGAAAAGATGATGAGAATAAATTATCTAATCAAAGACACAATTTTTAACAATGGAGGAAACAGTTAGTTGGGAAGAGCAGTTAAAAAAGGGTTATAATTTTTTGAGCCAAGCATTTTCAGGTGGCCTTGGAAATCTAAGACTGGGAATCAACCTTTTTTTGTCATGGGATTTCTCAAAAACATCCAAAATAAGCAAAAGATGACTCTATAATCAAGACCCATATTCCCAAATTAATGATTAAAAAAAACCCCTATCAAAGAATAGAAAATCCCCAAAAACTAAGAGATCAGAACTTTGAAGAAAAAGTCAGATCTCACAAAATTAGCTTGTGTAATTTCCATAAAATAAAACAAGTAAGAAACTTGAACCTGGAAGTGGTAGCATGATGATGAAGATAAGGAAGAATCTTCCATTTTTTTTATTTTTTTTTTATAAAATGGATAATTTCAAAAGAAGCAAAAGAGAAGAGATAATTGTTGGAACCCTAAAAATGGGGGAAATGGGAAAACCCTAGAAGGAGAGATATGGGATTTTGGAATTGAGAGAAGGGAAAAAAAAGTTGGTAAAAAGGAAAACAAGATGAATGGTGATATTAAAGGAGGAAAGGGAGATATGAATTTTTTTTTTTTTTTTTTTTTTTTGAAAAAGGAAAAAGAAAAAAGAGAGGAATATATGGAGATGATGGGACATGGTTGCCATAAGAGTTAGGGACATAAAAGTGACTAAAGATCTAAAGAAATCTAACAAAGGGGAAAAGGCTTATTAGAGAGAGAGATATATGTAATTAGATTTTTATTAGAGGTGAGAGAAAGAACACCTAACATAGGAGAAATGTTATGAGAGAGAGATTGTAATTTTGAACAAAAAAAAAAGGTTAGGTGAGGGATATGTGGGTTTATGTTTTTTTTTAGATTAGATTATTGAGAGAGAGATTTAAATAGAGAAGAAAAAATTAATAGATATGGATAATGAGCTTTCTTTTTTATTTGTATTAAATATTTGAAGAAACAGTCAAATTTCAAATAATTTATTGAGATAAAATATTTTTATAAATTAAGAGACTATGAATCAGAATCTTCTACTATTGTTGAGCTAAAAGAATATATTCTCTAAATTAGCCTCCAACAATCTTTCTTTTGATTATTGTAACACATTTCGTAATTGTTTATTATCTTTTAAATATAGTAAAAATTATTATCTCTACATGTAATAAATTAATGGTAATTAGTCCAAAAAAAATCTATATGAAAAAAATGATTTTAGTTGATGATTATAGCTCAACCGATATTATAAAAGTTCAACGAATTAAATGATTTGTCTTATAAACGGGAATGAGATGGTACAACTACTTTCAAATAATATGATAGTCACATATCGACAAGATAACCAATTACATCACTAACTCTCAATACTATAAAAATAGTTGAAGTGTGTATAAATTGAACATTTTATGAAGAATAAAATTTTGTATGTTGATGTTCTGAATAACATTTTATTTTTACAAATTGAAAATTGAGCGGTAAATTAACAAAATCTTTGACAAATATCACTTCCAAACATCTTTACCACTTTATTATTTTTAGCTCTTAAAATTTAATTGATTAGTTGAAACTAGTAATAAAATGTAGATGTGTTTAAAAAAAATTAATAAAATGTAGATGAGAAATAAAATTACTAAAAAAAAATATTGTTGTTATCTAAAATAATAAGAAGAAAAAATTACTATTTTAAATTGAGAAAAGTAGTTCCAACATTATTTTTTAAAGTCTCAATATTTTTGTTTCTAACATTATAACGGGGAGGAAGGATTCAAATCTTGTTATTGCGATTGAGCAACTGCTCTTATTGACTTAAAAAGTCACAATTTTCAATTAATTGTTTGAAAATAAATGATATTTTAAAAATGGTTAGCTTTCAAATTAAGAGAATTTTTATGAATAATAAAAGATAAGAGATTAAGAAAAAAACTATATCAAGTGAAATTGATAAACAAAAAAAGAAAGCTAATGAAATATTTTTTTTTTTTAAAGTTGTTATAATTAAAAATGAATTCTATAATAAATTTCTTTAAAATTACATATTTATCACATTATCAGCACAATCTTTATTTATGAAAAAAATATTTTTTTTAAAAAAAAAACTAATTTTTGTGTGGAAAGATCTGCAGGAATATTTGTTTTGATGTGAAACATTCAAGTTATTGTACTATGCAGCCTGCGACAGTAATAGCAACACTGCTGTACTATTTCTCTCTTTCACCCACTCTCTAATGCCATTCCTACAAAAATATGGCAACTTTTAATAATATTTTTTTTAAAAAAAATACATGATCATTTTCATTTTGTTTCTATGAAAACAAATGGTAGTGAGGCGAGAAGCGTGTTTTGTGAAATTAGTCGATATAAACATAAACCCATTCAAATACTTGATATAAGTCAAAGGAAAAAAAAAATTCATAACAAAGCCTTACTTTTTCTCTAAATGATATTTATAATTCAGACTGAAATCATTTTCATTTTGTTTCTATCAAAACAAATTGTAGTAGGGCGAGAAGCGTGTTTCGTGAAATTAGTCGATGTGAACATTAACCGATTCAAATGCTTGATATACATCAAGAAAAAAAAAACAATAACAAAACCTTACTTTCTCTAAATAATATTTATAATTCAGACGTGAAATCATTTTCATTTTGTTTCTATGAAAATAAATTGTAGTAAGACGAGAAGCGTTTTTCGTGAAATTAGTCAATGTAAACATAAACCGATTCAAATGCTTGATATACATCTAGAAAAAAAAAACATAACAAAACCTTACTTTCTGTAAATGATATTTATAATTCAAGACATGAAATCATTTTCATTTTGGTTCTATGAAAACAAATTGTAGTAAGGCGAGAAGTGTTTTTCGTGAAATTAGTCAATATGAACAGAAACCGATTCAAATGCTTGATATACATCCAGAAAAAAAAAACCATAACAAAACCTTACTTTCTCTAAATATATTTATAATTCATATATGAAATCATTTTCATTTTGTTTCTATCCAAACAAATTGTGTAATGGGAGATGAATGTCTGCATAAATTAGTCCATATAAATATAAACCTTGACTAATAACAAAGAAAAACAAAAGGAAAAAAATCTCAAAAACAAAAAACAAAAAAAAAACAAAAGGAAAAGGAAAAAATAAAAAATAAATACAATTTTAATCTTCCCCATCTGACAGTGACATATAATTCAGAATAAAGAGGAGCAGCTGCCTGTCTCTAGGAATGTGTAAACTTATTATTTCTTGTACATACCAACACACTCTTACAAATTCTTGTTTCAATCCATTGGTTCCAATTCCAACTCTATATGGATCTTTCAACACTTATTCCTTTTTCTCTTTTGATGTTTCAAATTTTTTATGTTTTTTTTATAATTGTTCGGGTCAATTTGCACGCAATACGACTAATTCTACAATATTTAAATGTAAAAAAAATTTATATAAATTAAATTTTGAGTAAGAGATTTTGCATGCCTAACAAAAAAGAGCAAAATATTTTCATCTATAATACAAAAACAAAATTAATTCATTTATAGTAGAAAATTCAAATTGAATTCTATTAGTGATAGAATTCAATCAATGATAGACTCATTTTATCAGTGCATGAGTTTTTTTATCAGTGATAGAAATCCAAATTAAGTTCTATCACTAGTTGAGTGATAGAAATCAATATGTTATAGATCATTTTAAAAACTTTGCTACAAATGTAATATAAAAGATAAAATGTGTTGGTAAACTCTCTTTTGAATAGATAGTTACATTGGATTAAATTCACGGCTCATAACTCCACAAGGCTTTTTTAGTATAATTTTTTTAGGTTAAAGGTGATTTAACGTATAATATTAATTGATTCACAAAGTTGTAAGTTCAAACTCTTTGTAGGACGATCTTATCTATTACATTTAACTCATTTGTTAAATAATTTTGTACTTATTTTCAAACTCACGAGCGAAGAGAAATGATATTTATTTCTTACATCAAGTTTGTCTCATGTCAACTTCAATTATACTTTTTGTTGGTATGTGATTAAAGTCTCACGTTACTAAGTTAAGGGGAAGATGTTAGTATATAAGGAAGTTGAGACAACATCTCTATTAATATAAAGTTTTTTTTAATTTTGACCAAAAACAAAAAAACAAAACTGTATGATCTTATGTTCGAGATGAAAAATATTATATCAATGTAAATTCCATTGAATTTTGTTGTTACTAGCCTTCTTTTAGTACTCTTTTTTCAATTATTTATGCATCGAAATCAAATTCAATTAGGGGTGATTTCGGTTCGGTTTTTGTCGGTTTTGTGTTAAACCGACAACCGAACCGATATCCTCGGTTTTTTAATAAGTGGATCCGAACCGATGTCCAATATAGCATAAAACCATTGGATCGGTTTTTATTTGGTTTGTTTTTTAATAGTTGGATCCTATCTGAACCGATGTCCAATATATTAATAAATCAGAAAACAATTTGACTATAAAATTACATATAGTTAGACTCTTCCTTTTTTAAAAAATGTAGATTTTCTATAAAAAAAAAATTTAATTCCAAAATTAACAAAATTTTAAAAAAATGAACCAATTGAAATGAAAAAACTAAAGGGGAAAATTAGACATACAAATTTGCACAATTAAAGGAGAGAGAAGGAATGGGATGTGTGACCATTTATTATTGGAAGAGTTTTAAGACAAAAAATATTCTTAAAATTGTCTCACTTTTCTTGTTCGAACACAAGATCAAGTAAAAATTGGTTCAAAACTTCACCGCACAACACTGACATGATATGCAAATATTTTGCTTCAATAATGTTTTAGTACAAAATACTTTTTATGATTTAAATATATATTTTGGTTCCGTTCGGTTTTCATTGGTTTTTTAACTTGAAAACCGAACCGAACCAATATTTTTTCGGTTTTTCAAATTTCGAACCAATATGTCCATTTTTGTGATAAAAAGCCGAACCGATCCATTGATTCGGTTCGATTTGATTTTTCGGTTTTTCGTTGCACCCCTAAATTCAATAGTTAGTTTTTATTGTACTATAATATATATATAGTTAGTTAGTTAGTTAGATGCTTGATTTTTTTTGCATTTGATGCTTGATTTTTTTTTTTTTTATTATTATTATTTTGTTTTTTTAAAAGAATCTAATAAATCATTCAATTTTGTGTATAATAAATCTCTGGCCCTATTAAATTTATTTGAATTACTTTTTTTATGTAGACGGTGTAATTTTCTCCCTAAGTTGAACTAAAAAATATATAAAAAATCAGTTAAAAATAATCCAGAAAATGGAAAATATGTTAATTAAAAAAGAAATTATTTGTAACATGTACAACAGTACATGGAACGAAAATTATTTGACATAGAATCATTATCATTTCTGAGTTCCCATCATCACTGCAGACTGAACATATTGACATGGAAGCTTTTTTCAAACCTAAATATTACTGAGAATAATCATATCTCTACAGATTGCAGTCATTCTTCATATAAAATGCACTTTTCACACTGGAAACTCCTTTGGTTAAATATTGAATTTCATTGAATTTAATGAAGAAATGGGATTTTATTAAATCCATCTTCTGTTTTGACATCTAACTTGTCATAATGATTACAAAGCATTAATATAATACTAATCCAGAATTTGACAACATCCTTAAATTCATCTGGATGTTTTTTTTTTTTTTTTTTCTCCTTTCCCTTTTTCTTTGTTCTTTTTCTTCCCCCTGTTTCCATCTGATAAACAATATGTTTATTTGTTTGTTAAGCTGATAGAGAGCAAGCTGTTGCGTCGAGAAATGGTAAATTTTCGCCTAAAACAACTGGAAGAGTAAGCTTGTTGACCCGTCGCCAAATGTTCGAAGTTCGGCAGGCTTTACCAGTGCCCGGCATAGGGGGCAAGTCCTCTCTCTTTCAAACCTGAAAACACAAGAAATCAAACCAGTAAATGGAAGTGTAATGACATGGGCAACAGACGAAATTAATTTCTAAATATGGCACTAGTTTTTTTTTAAACAAGGATAACCACGTCCGTCCCTAGGCCAGGTACTGGAGACATCGAAGGAGTATTGTCACAGGGAAGACTCGAACTCGGAACCTTGAGAGGAGCATACCTTCAAAGCCCAAGTCTTCAACCACTGTGTCGCCCCTTGGGGACAAATATGGCACTAGTTTTGACTTTTGACTACACTATGCCTGAAGCCATTATGTACACTACAAAAGAAATAGTCATCCTCTCTATGGGCATATCCTAGACGCTAACAATAAGAATGATATCTTCTTTTTTTTAGTACAAGTTGGGAGAAGGGGGATTACAAATACCGATTCTAGAGATCAAACCCGTGACCGTGGAGTGGAAATGGATTAACACCAAATTAGATAACCAGTCGCGTCACCAACCCATTCGGTATAAGAAAATAGCGTAAGATATGTATCCTCGAGGACAACTCTACCCCGATATAGTCATCGCATCAATAATAATGACTACAACGATGCAAGTCTAAGTTTATAAACACATCTGCACGTGTTCTTGAAACTACATTCTTCACGCTTTAATTTTTTTTTTAACCGAGAAATCAGAACTTCGTTCCATCACACTCAAGGGCACATGTGCCCGTTCCAAGCCTGAACCTGGAAAATAATAAAGAATTTTTACAATTATGCTCACTCATGGGACTCAAACTTGAGACCTCCAAAGAAACCTGGCTCGAAAACCCCAAGCCTCAACCAACGAACGAGGCTGCCTTTTACCATACAATTCAAAACCGAAGAGAAGCATAATGTCGCACTTCAATTTTTCTTCAAGCCCAACATGAAGTTTTTGGCTTATAAAAAGGTCGATTATTACTGCGGTACCTAAGAGCTCAATTATTATTCTTTTTAAACCGGAAAATCGGAGTTTCGCTCCAGCGTACCCGGGTAACCAAGCGCGTCCTAAGCCAAACATTGGGAGACATAAAAAGAATGGAGACACGGGAGATGTCTACTGTCTACAAATTAATATCAGACCTTGAGAAGAGCACACCTTCATTAAACCCTAAGTTTTCGACCACGGCCACTTAAAGAGTTCAAATTAGAATGCTGTCTACCTGCTATAATTTATATATTGGTCCTACGGAGGTCTGATATGAATATAGTGATGCATTGTTGGTAGTATTCAGAAAACATAAAGAGACGTGACTGACCATTCAGAAACACAATCTTCACAGAAGATGTGCTTACAACGTAAGAGGATTGGAGCATTCATCTTCTCCTGGCAAATAGCACAGAGGTCTCCCGCAGCATTTACCTACAAAATAAAGTACAGACAAAACTTAATGGAATAGAATTAATGCATGAAATAGCCAGTCATCTACATAACAGTACTTATGTCAAGAACTTTTCTTGACACAATGTTGGTGACATTGAAGGGAATGACTGGACTTGGGCCAATAGCCAAATTACTAATGACTTTTTTTTTCTCTTGATGCACATCTAAAAATGAAAATAACACACCTCAAAAGAAGCATATCTCATGATGTACAACCTGATATAAGCAACTACAATGAAATAAAAGAAAGAGAAAATTTTACTTCTACCCCAACCCCTACAAATTTCATCAGAAACGCAACCTCTTTAAGATTAAAAAAAAAAAAAAGAGGAAAAAAGGACATTGCTGAATCAAATCATGCAACTTCAAAAAGTACAAAAGTTAAGCTTCACAGCAATGACAGATGACATTGGTTTAGTTATTCCAACTGAAAATCTAGGTCATTTTACCCACCAACACCACAACCAGTAGGCTGGTAATACTATCACATATTCAAGAGAAGGTAACAACAGAATCCCGTTAACAAGAATTTAAAAAGTGATGTTGGAATCTTTTCTTATCGAAGATACTATACATCTTGGAATTTTTTGGAATCATAGATTTTCTCCTCTTTGTAACTATGCTCTTACTTTCTTATTTGCTCAATGGCATCATCTTTTGTAATGGTAATATTCATTCATCAATGATGGTTACTGATTCCCATAAAAAAAAAAAGATGACTTGTAACATTAAGATTCAAGAAAGCATTAAAAAAACATTCAATCATCTCAAAGGGCTCCACAAATAATTATGTCATTTTGTTATTTGAGGGATATATCAATTAGAATGAGAAAAACAGTTGTGTAAAGTCATATACAAGAAGAAACACAGCTCTTAAATGCCGAACGAGACTACAAGATACAGATGTACTTGCCTGTTCTGATGTGGCATATGATCCATAATGGACTTCTTTTCGTGATAGAGCCTTAAAAGCAGCAACGAACGATTGAATCTAAAGAGAAAATGTGGCAAAAGAAATGGTATATGAACCAAATTGGTTTCCAAGAACTATGACTATGAGTCTATGACATAATATTAAACTTTGAGTGTTAATTTAAGATATAACTATTCAAGTTTTAAAGCAGACCTTCTCAACAACGGATGTTAGCTTGAAAGTTAAATACAGTCCTGTTGTCAGTGATGAAAAAAGGCTTCCTTGATCTTTGTTCAAGAAGAATCGGTACCATACAGGTGTCGGTAATAATGCGCGGTACAATAGAAGAGAGTATTCCACTAGAGTTAAAATTTGACCCTAAAACATGAAATATAAACAGCAGAAAAGCAACAAATCAATTGTCAGATATTTCAATAAAATTAATGGTTAATATGAGACAGACACGCATCTTATGATTAAGCTAATTTTGAGATTTCACAATACCTGCCGGCGAAAATTATGGCCTCTGCCATTCTTGTAGTAAATAAGAATAATACATTTGAGAGCCATTGCAACCTGCCTCGCCATCGTATCTGACAACGCAAAACAGTTCAAAATCAAAGCCAAAACAGTAATGACAATTATATTAAAACCATAAGTACGAAAATTTGCACCAAAAGTTACGAGAGAAATACAACAAAGTCAGAATAAGAGGAAAGTTACGAGAGAAATACAACAAAGTCACAATCATTCTTTCAAGTTTTGGCAATTATCTGTTAGGAATGGCCCTGGGGAATAATAGAGGGGTATATGGGCAAATAATTGGGGAGTTAGTTAGAAACTTATACTTGTAAATAGAGTGGGTGTGTGAGGGGAAAGGCACGCATATTTTTGAGTGATTACACTATGGGCTTCTCTAGAGAAAGGGAGGTTCCAAGTGTATTCAAACTTTGGGTTATCTTGTAGTTGTTTCGTTTATTTCGTAATACAATTCGGATCCTTTCATTATCCCGAATCCTATCTTGAAAACTATGTTTACAAGATCCAAGTAGATAGCATAAGGATAAAAAAACCATTATATGCCCTTGCTATATCACCATCTAGGCTAACTAATTATAAATAGCACTATGATGCTTCCCCTCAAGGTCCCGAGTTCGAGTCTTCCCTGTGACAATACTCCTTCGATGTCTCCGGTGTCTGGCCTAGGGACGGGCGTGGTTACCCTAGTTTCAAAAAAAATAGCACTATGATGCTTATGGCATGAGTGTGGACCACATAATAGGTGGATGATAATCTTTGCAAACGTCTTCCAAAGCTTGATTCCATATGTTAATTCAATCACTATATCGACAGAAACTTTATAAGCTAAAGCAGGAAAAATCTGTACCGTTAACTAAAATGATGAACAAGGCATGCCAAAAAGGTGGTACTGTCTTTGGAGGAAGCATGACCAGCGGGTACAGAAGATCGTCACTATGACACCACCAGTAAATCCCAATTACATGAACCAAAAATGTGATAGAAATACCAGCAAGGACATAAACTTTCCTCTCCCCCTAAAAAAGAGAGGAAAAAAAAATCATTACGATTTCTTGCAAAGGGATTCTCAATGAAGTTGAAAAATAACTGAAATGCCAATAGATGAGATCATAAGATAAATCTGGGTTTAGGTTTACACCACCTTCAGAGCCGTCTGCTTCTTGAGAATATCGTTCGACTTATACATGACAGCTGATATCCAAATTGTGATGAAAAAACCTGGAAATATCAAAGATAAATTTTCACCAATCAGAGTAAAAGGCAGGAGACTATAAAAAAAAGTGATAAATTAAACGAACATTGAACACTACTTGTCTTTGTGATTACAGCCAACAGTACTCCCTTTGGTTAGATAATGGAAAAAAATTAATGTTAATGTTGACTACCAAACAAACATGTCCAAAATATGTTCCAATGATTTATGGCAAAGTGAAATCTTCAAACCAAATGATCTGATGCTGGCCTATAACTGTTGCCACAGTATTCCTCTACTTCTTTCTCAACACCTTCCTCTTCACTCCCAACCCATGAGCCGCCTTTTCAACGCATATTTTATTTTACAATACATGAAAACGTTTGCAAGTAGTTGAAGCCAATTATCAAATATCAACAATATTGAAGAGTTGTTTTTCTTCATCCAAATTAAATTCTACAAAATTGCTAGTAAGAAAGTTTCAAAACTGTTCAACAAACACTTTGCATGTAACCCTACAATATAACCATCATGGAGTTAGCCTACTGATAAAGACTAATCAAGAGGGTCTCAAAATAACTAAAAGTTGATGAGTTAAATCATGGTGACCGCCTACCTAGAAAGTAATTTCATGTAGGTTTCCTTGAATCTAAATGTTGTATGTCCTGCGACAATAATCAAGGTGCACGTAAGCTAGCCCAAATAGTAACGGATATAAAAGAAATAGTAACCCTACAATATAGAATTACAACCAACACTAATTTGATAAGGCAGCTCATGGGTTGGGAGGCTTGGGCTTTGAAGTTTGAAGGTGTGCTCCGTCAAAGTCCCATGTTCAAGATTCAACCGTGACATTAATTTCTGGACACTTCCTGTGTCTCCAGGTGGCTGGCCAAGAAACGTGTGTGGCTACCCCGGGTATAGTGTGGGAGGGGGGAACTATAAAATCTGATAATGTCATTCTATAATTTGTCATAGGGGTGGTAGCCAATTGTAAAGGGCAATGAAATTCGAAACTACAATTAATCTAACAAGAGAGAGAGAACAAAAGGAGAGCACCTTCCAAATGCTGACGAATAAAAACAATGAGCAACAGCAAAGAGAAGGGAAGAATCTGCTCAATCCATCTAGCAACCTGCTGAATATCATATCTCTGATAAGACGAATCTCTATTCACACTCTCTTCCACGCCATTTCCCGATTCTCCATCAACAACGCCGCCACCGGGTCCAGAATCGACCGAGGAGGAACCGGGCGAGATCAGAGGAACCCGTTCGACATCGGGGGAATCCGGCAAATCCCCAGAAACAGAAAGCCCAGACGGAGAAGGATCTTGCTCAGCAGACCCAATAATCCGAATCGAAACCTCCCCAGAAGGGGAGGAATCGGAGGAGGAAACAGAGCTAGAAGAGGAAGACGAGGAAGAAGACGAAGAGGGCGTCAAATGGTGGCGACTGGGGGAAAAAACCCGCAAATCGGGAGTGGCGGAGCCGTTGATAACAGGCTCAGATTCATGAGGAACGGCCCTGGAGGGGAGAATTCCGGAGTAATCCAAAATGACGGAGAGAGGCGAACGGAAGAAATTGAAGGAAGGGATGGAAACCCCAAATCGGGAAGAGCTATTAGGGGGATTGGGATCAGAATTGGAAGCCGAGGGTTCCATATCGGTGACGGCGCAGACGAGGACCTTTCTCCCTCCTTGGGAAAGTGAACCGAATCGACCCCTTGGGGAATCCACCGCCGGGGGGCGGAGAGGGGAGGAGGTGGGCGGCGGCTGAGGGCGGAGAGCGGCGGCGGGGTCGTGGCCGGAGGAGGGGATTTGGGGGGGAAGGGAGAAATGGGGCTGTGGAGAAATGGAGGAATGAAAAAGGGGGGACAAAATGGAAGGGAAATAGTGAAGGGTTGCGCGTGGAAGACGATACGTATAAAAATACGACTCATTCAGCTCTCACCCTCAGCCTCTCTTCTGCAAGTCGGTGCCAAATACCAATGAATCAGACCGTTGAAGTGCTACTCAACAAATTAATAAATAGCAAATTCTAATATATCTAATCCCGATTTGCATGTATAACAAAAAAAGTAAAATATTTACTTTCATGTTACAAAATCAAAATTAATATCGAGACTTGGTGGTGCACTTGGTTATCTTGTTTGTTATTAATTCATTTCAATTCTCTTCTATTATTTAAAAGTAGTTATGTCCTTCCTCCAATTTTTACTTACATTTGTTTTTAATTCTAGTAATAATAGAACTTCTTCTATCACTAGTTGATAGAAATCATGTGCTTGTTTTAGAAATTATGCTACAAATATATAATATGAAATGTAATGTACTTGTGAAGGTAAATTCTCGTATCTAATTTTATTTTTCTTAAATTTTTAAAAATGTTATGTACCTGATTTTAATTGGCAGTATATTTGTAATGTTTTTTTTTAAGTTTTACGAGGTTCTTAATCACTCATTTTTCATCATTCAAAATCTATAAAAATTACCACTCAAACTCACAACCTTTAATCATACCAGAGTTTTAACACGGCGTTGCATGTGATAATTTTTTAAATAGTAAATTATATATATATATATATATAATTATAAATTTTTTCCTACATTTTTGCACTAAATTTAAATCATCAAATAATAATTTCAATATAATATTAAATTTTATAACTATTTTTTCACGTTAATTAAATTTATTAAAATTCACATTTATGTTAAAAAATAATTAATATTTTATTTTGAGCTTAAAAAATAATAGGTATTATTATTTTTAAAAAATTAATAAAATTTATGACATTAAAATTAAATTTTATCTCTGATTTTTAAAAATCGATATTCTTTAGTTTTTTCCTTAATTTATCTATTAATAGACCAATTACTATTGAATTATAAAATTTATAAGAGTTATATCATAATTATAATTATAAATATAAATAAGCTAAATATATTTAGTATACATCTATGAACTTACCTATAAGTTCAAATGATAATTTTATCATTCTTCAAAACAAAAAAATCTCACATCAACAAAAGATCCCTACAAAAATTATTGCAAAAAAGAAAAGTTAGATGAAAGTTAAGGTAAATAATCCAACAAAAATAAGATAATTAAATTTTTTTTTTATTATAAAACAAAAAGAAACCAAGAAAAATAACATAAAGTTTCAAATGTGTTTCTAAACAAAATATAGAGTAGATAACTACATATATATATATAGTAATAGTAGAAAATCATTGTTACCAAATTTTTGAAACTGAAGAATTCATGCAATGTAGTCTCAGTCTTCAAACATTTTTTTCAAGATCTCCAAGTCTTTTTTTGAAAGGCAACAATTATGCAAAAAAAGATCCTACAAAATTTATTGCAACAAAAGAAAAATTAGATGAAAGTTAAGGTAAATAATCAAACAAAAATAAGATAAATTATTATAAAACAAAAAACAAAAAAAACAAAGAAAAGTAAATTCAAACAAACATAAACTGTTCTTTGTAAACAAAATGTAGGGAACTATATTTATAGGATTGGAAAATTCAATTTATTATTTTAATTATAATATAAAATGTAAAAAATTTTATGAGATTTGGTAAAGATATCTTATTTTCTAGGTTATAAAGATGATGAAAATTTAAATGATATTGAAAATATTTTTATTTGATTGTTGAAATATCTTATCTTCTAACTCAGTCATAAAATCTATGAAATTTGATAAAAATATCTTATCTTCTACGGATGAAAATCTAAATGATATTGTAAATATTTTCTATATTATTTGCATTTAATTTTTTTTATATCTCATAAATGACATGTTTGTAATTTAGAATATGACTTAAGGGTAAAATCGTCCAAAAATGATTTTTCTCTTAAGTCACACTTTAAGGTAATATGATAATTCATGCCAATGTCGCTGAACTATTAAGAAAAGAAAAATAGTTAGGTTATGCTCCGACATGATCTAAAAAACAATGTCCTCTTATGTAGTCTAATATAGGCCACATTCTATTTTTCTTTCTTTTTTTTAAATATTTTACATTTAAAATAAAATAGAATGTAGTTCATATTGGGTCATGTAGGTGGACATTATTTTTTAGATCATGTTTAGGCATAACCTAAATATTCCTCCAAAGAAAAATATACTAACTTTGACTAGCTTTTGTGAAGTTGTATACTTCTTTGAAGTTTAAATTCTATTCCCAAAAAAATTAACTAGAAAATATATTTTTCATTATCAAAAAATTATTTAATTTTACTAGGAACACGGAAATTGATTATCTAAAAAATAAAATATGATTAATATAAGTTCTACATGTAGTTTTTAAAAAATGTATGTTACCATCTTTTATTTAATATTTGTGTGTGCACGCCCGCCTAGAGCCATGTATGTTAAATATTTTTGTTTTTGACATTTTAATAACAATATTATTAACTACATAAAGTAATATTAACTACACATGTTAATTATACTAATTTTAAATTTCATATATTGATGAACAATTTTTTTTTTAATATTCGTGTATATCAGAACTATTTATATGTTCTAACCCTACAACATTTAAATATCAAGCAAATCGTAAATGACCACCATGAAAACCATTTTTAAAATAGAATGGTTATGAAAAGACTAAACTTAGAAAATATTATGTAAATTTCCTAAACATTGAGAGTTTGTGGTATATACGTATTTAAATTGTGATGAAAAACAATCATGAAATATAGAGTGGCCTAATTTACATTAGTTTTCAAGGTTGATGTTAACAATAGATTATCAAATGAATCGATGGTGCGATTGATTATCTGATTTTGGATTAATTTATTTTCACTCTACAGTCACGAGTTCGATCTCTGAAATCGATATTTGTAAACTCTTCTCCCAACTTAGTACTAAAAAAAATGAAAACAATGGATTAACATGTGGCATCAGTCGTCACATTTAAAAAGCTTCACCAAAAAAACAAATTACTAAACAAAATGAGAATGGCTCCACAATGACTTTAAATATCTCCATGGACAAGTCTTTCTTTTTTCACCCACACGTTTTCTTTTGTCACACGTTTTTTTCTATATAATTTTGAAGTAATCATTAATATGTAGGGTTCACAAGCATCTGATCTTAGTAATTAAAATGAGCATTTCTTAAGCGTTTTTTGTGGGGCATCCGATCCCCAGGAAAAAAGGTGAATTTTGCAAAAATTAAAATTGAATTTAGTAGTGAAAACGAGAATGACATTCCCCAGCCCTGAACATCTCTAGTCTTAGACTCACATGTTCGGAGTAAGATCAATTGTAAAATTCCCTGTTCTCTTAGGCTCGCGCCTTGAGACGGGCAACGCCAAATTGCGAAGATTATCGAACATAATAAAGAAATGAGCACAAGAGTCCAACACACCATATGAAAGTTTAATGACCAAACTAGAGAGACATAAAAGTGCACCCTGTAATGAAATACAGGGAGGGTTGTACAGCCATGCCAAAGTTTTATTAACAGGAGATCGTGTCCCCAAACCAAAAGGTGAAGCTGTATTATTAAGAAGTGTGTTATATACCTATGCATAAGGGTTATCACTTATCATTCAAGTTTAACCCTTCCAGTTGTCCTTTAGCCGCCTGATTTCCCTAAGAGCTTCTACAGGAGAATCACTTCCTACCTTCTCCTGCAATAGTAAAGCCACCAAATCAGGTACCGAGTCTACCGACGAGTCGTTTTGTTGTATCGCAAAGACTTTTAAGATATGATGCAAAATGAATCTTGTTTTACCAATGAACAATAGAGATTGCCATATGGAGGAAAGGAGATCGTCTGCGAGACGAGAATCGTATTTGTATGCTAATTGAAAAGGAAATCAGATAAATGATTAATGGATGAAACAAATTAGTATGGTTTCCTTCTGAAAAAATGACTTGCTACAGCCTAAATTCATGTCTTTTCTTTTGCAGAAATTGGATAACATCCAAAGAAAGCTCTATTTGAGTGTCCGCCATCCGGACCAGTAAAGGTGCCCTTTGATCATTCTCATAGGACAACTGTCAGTATGTCAGATCCTACTATATTTTTTTATGACCGAGAATCGAAGCTTTGCCCCATTACATACCCAGAGACACCCATGTCAATTCCAAGGCTATTATTAAGGAATATTATAGGAGTATGTTAGCAATTACTTGGGGAGTAAATTAGAGTATATGGTTATAAATAGAGAGGGTTGAGTAGGGTTTTAGGCATCCAAATATTGAGTGAATTCTTGTGGGCTCTTAGAGAGTATTCTCTAGAGAATGGGAGGTTCCAAGATCTTCTTTTTTTTTTAAACAAGGGTAACCACGCCCGTCTCTAGACCAGACACCGGGAGACGTCAAAGGAATGAAGACACGGGAGGTGTCTACAAATTAATGTCACATGTGAGTTTCGAACCTGAGAACTTGAGGGGAAGCACACCTTCAAAGCCCAAATCTTCAACCAATTGTGCCATCCCTTGGAGACAGGTTCTAAGATCTATTAAAACTTGGGTTATCTTGTAGTTCTTTTCCTTTTAGTATAATCTAGATCATGGATCTTATCACATCACTGTTGGCCAACCTCAAAATGACTGAGGGAAAAAAACCAAGATTGATTGCAAGTAAAAACTTCAGAACTTTTATGAATAAGAGTACCTGAAGCTGTGGTAAATCAACTCTCATGAATGGGTTTGTCTCCATTTCTTCTTCAATGGTCGAAGGAACAGTTGCTTGTCCTGCTTGGCGCTGGCCCTGAGCCCATGACAACTTACCTTTTATCTTCTCATTGTCTGGTTCAACTGTCAGAGCAAACTGCAAGTTCTTCACTGTGTACTGGATAAAGAGAGAGATTTTAGTTTACCTCAAACAAGAACTGAAATGTTCAGAAATTCAAATAAGCTTGAACAGAAAGGCATGATGAATGAAGAATCAAAAGGGGTAGTAAAATGATATATTTTCTCTTAGGATTTAGGAACATAAAACGATCAAATCAGTTGGAAGGAATGCTCATTTCCAGCCAAGAAATCACTACAAAAGATATCACTTTCAAGAAACTACTGCAACAAATAACACTTGTTTACAGCATTCAAATACTGGTATTCTGTGGCGGGAACAGATGGCACCAAATACTTATCTCGTTGAAACATTGATGCACGACGACAATGGATCGGTCGTTTATGAACAGGGGTCATGGCATTTGTGTTCGCTACCCAGAAATAATGGCCCCCTATCTATCTCCACAGTGATTCCTTTACTTTTGCAGGAATCTCATTCCAGCCCCATTTGACAATTGTTTGAAAATGTAGCATCATTGGGTGGGCACTATTTAGACACGGTCAAGTTAAATTGAATAGCCAAGTGCACTTTTGGATCAAGGAGAGTATAGTATATCTTCCACAAACGATTGTCAAATAAAAAGGATTAATGATTAATTGGTATCCTTCAGGTCATTCACATTGAAAACAGAGCAAATCCAGTTATCCATCAAAACCAATGCATTTAAACTACTATAATTTGTGAACATTCTGACTTTTTAAGATCGTGGTAAAACATAGATCACAACTATAGTAATATTAGCCAATAGAGCAGTAGCTCAAGCGGCATTAATGTGAATCTAATGGCCTAGAAGTCTTAGGTTCGAGTCTCCCCCACCACCCCCCAATTGTTGTAATCTCAAAATAAAACTATAGTAATATTAGCATGAGTTCGCATGGCTAAAGAGATTTTATAAAGACCAAAGAGAGAATTAGAGAAGACTTTTATGCTTACTCGAAAGGGATATGAAGTATAACTTTAGTAAAAAAATATTCAATAGACAAATTCCATTAAGATTTATGTAAGTTTAATTTTTTTTTTTCTTTCTATATATCCGTCACACTTACGCGCAGCTTAGCTATTTTCAAGGGACATGCCGCTTGACCCTACAATATTTGGATATAAAAAAAACCCATAAAAAATTATTTGCTAAGCAAGTGACCACCCATAACCTTTTGGATCTCCAAGGCCTAAGGCCTTCTCTAACTCCTAGGCCATCCCTGAGGCCAACCCATGATGGCTTACTCTCTTTATTTCATTAAAAGTTATTATGAAAACATATAAATTAGTAAATTGGTATAAATTACTTCAGAATTTGGTTTTTAGCCATTTCAGTCAAACACCAAATAAATGCACACATCCGCTAATCTATAACCAAGAAGGTCAAACCTAACTACCTGGGAAATGGATAATAGTCAGATAATTAATTACCTCATGCCCACAGTACACTCGCGTATGCTTCGGCAATGAACCCAAAGTGACAGTTAGAGACTGATACATCTGCTCTGCTGTTCCCTCAAAAAACTTGCCACATCCAGCAACGAACTACATACACAGAAACCACAGTTACGACGTGCTACAAGAAAATCAGCAGCACGATAATCACATACCAAAAGAAAATAAAACAACCATATACTGACTTGCTGTAGTGTTCTGAAGCAAAAACAAAACCAATTTTTCATTGTAAGAAATAACTTCCTATTGAAGAGAAGTGTAAGGTAAAATTGCAAGTCCGCACTTTTTTATATTCGTGAGTGGTCGGGCAAGATTACACACACCTCGACTCGGTTATCGTCACCCTACAACATTTCGATGTCATGGAAACAGTAGAAAATTATTTCCTACATAGGTGACCGCTATGGATTGAACGCATCGTCGATTTGTTCATTATGGCACTCTTGACCACTAGGTCACTTCATAATGGGTTAAATCACAAGCCAATACTTATATGATAGAATCTACCACGATATATTATTAAACTACGATAATCTCTTGAGAGGATCTCCCAAAGAGCCAAAGTACAATGACGACAATTCAATGGATGATTGACAATGACCTAACAACTCCTATTTATAGCCCTAAACCCTAATTTGACCTACTTAATAAAAGACTAATAATAGGCTCAAGCCCAATACATTTAAAAATAGCAATTAACTAATAATTAATAAATACTAATATTCCTAAAATGCCAAGGGCGGATCGTGTATCAATACTTTCCCCCCCAAGAGCCACCTTGTCCTCAAGGTGTTCCATCTCCGATGCCATCTTTTACAGTCCCGTCTTCTGGCAAAAAATCTGTCACATCAGCATCCTGGCACTCGTGCGCATCCCGAACGACCCACACATCCAAGTTCTGCAGCTCCTTCTGACAACGATGTCCTGGGAAAAATTGTTCATCGCAGCGGAAGCATAACCCTTTGTCCTTCCTAGCTCGAATTTCGGCTTCAGTGAGTTTTTTACAAGACGTCGGGTGAACGGTTGTAGTCCTGTGGGACAAAATCTTTGTGCTTCCAGTTCCTGATACATTCGTCCTCGCTTTAGCCTTGATCGCTGTGAATACTTCCCTCGTTTTGGGTAGCCTGAAAAGCAAAATCATCCTCAATCACTTGGGCCATAAACATTTTCTCTTCAATGCCCACTGGTCGTAGTTTACGCATCGCGCTCCGTATCTCCTCTTTCAGTCCACTTTCCCACTTCCCCTCCAATGCACTAATACTGATATCGTGCATTCCCTTAGCATATTCCTTCACCGTTCCTATTTGCTTCAAACTCATGAAGTTGGCATACTTATTGGCTTGGGCCACCGGTTGGAAACGCTCCAACAACCCATCTTTGAATTCGTTCCACGAACGAAAAGGAGCACGGTCCTCCTCATACTGTAGCCACTCCAATGCCTCCCCTTCTAAACATAACCCTGCTGCCTCAACCCCTTCATATTCGGTCAACTTGTTTACTAGGAAATAACGCTCGACCCGACTCAACCATCCTCACCAGGATCCTCACAAGAAGACCCTTGAAAACCGGCATCTCCAATTTCACGAATCTCTGTCACATCCCAGTCCTTCCCTTCCTCCTACTTTCTGAATTCCCCGCTCAAATCTTTCTTCTCCTCCCCACCCGAAATCTCGTCCCCTATTTCGGACATTGTCATTCCACCCCCTATCGTTCCAACCGTCATGCGCCAACGACCTATCATAGCCCATGCGCAACCTCCTCTCCTCCAGAACCCTGTTTTCTCTCCCCACGACCCTTGGATCTCCCCTTTGGCCGAACTCCGGTCCCGGTAAATCGTCAACCCAATTTCTGCCTCGATCGTTCCAACCGTCGTGCGCTATCGGCCTTTCATAACCGATGCGCACCCTCCTCTCCTTCGGTGATTTGAGGACTCGGCCGCCCACCTTTCGCTCGCCTCCCGGTCCCCCGCTGTTACCCTCATCGCCAAACCCCCGGGTACCTCTCTCTCCAATCCGACCCAACTAGCCCAGACCGACCCGACCCGATCAACCCGACCCGACCCGGTCCCCCTTGACCGCCGTCGTGCCAACCGCCGCCTGGCCCGCCGTGCCCCACGCCCGACCCGCAGGATTCACGCCCCCGCTCGACCCCAACTCCGCCGCTGCCCGGACCCCAGCCCGAGCCATCCGCGCCGCCCACGCTCACGCCCGACCCACAGCCCCCACGCCCGCGCTCGCCTCCGAAGCCGCACGCCACCGCGTTCGCGCCACCGCTCGAGCCCCAGCCCACGACCTCTGCACCGCCATTCGCGCGCGCGACCTCGGTATTGTTTCGCCGAAGCTCCCACCGCGCGCGCCGCGCCACGCCGCCGCCCGTCCGTCGCTCAACCCCGCGCGCGCGCCATCTCCCTTCGCTGGGCCCCGAGCTCACTCGCCGGCCCCACCCCGACAGCCTCTCCGTCGCCTTCCGCGCCGGTCCCTGCTGCCGAGCCCTCCCCTGACCCTCCCAATTCGGTTGGCACCCCCTTTCCCTTGTCCCCACCGCTTGTCTCGGGATTAGGTTGTTCCGATATTCGTTCTAGCAACTTCTGTATGTTTAGGTTAATCTGACCGATCTCTTGGTCCAGCCGACTATTCATCGCTGCCAGTTGAGCCTCGAATTCCTGTTGCTTCTTTGACATCTCGGCCCCACTCGATTCACACTCCTGAACTCTCGACTCCATCTTAGTCGTCACCATTCCCGGATCGGTAAATGGCTCTGATACCAAAATGATAGAATCTACCACGATATATTATTAAACTACGATAATCTCTTGAGAGGATCTCCCAAAGAGCCAAAGTACAATGACGACAATTCAATGGATGATTGACAATGACCTAACAACTCCTATTTATAGCCCTAAACCCTAATTTGACCTACTTAATAAAAGACTAATAATAGGCCCAAGCCCAATACATTTAAAAATAGCAATTAACTAATAATTAATAAATACTAATATTCCTAAAATGCCAAGGGCGGATCGTATCATTATACTACTATAAAAACAAGAAATCCCTTGCCTGGTATATTATCTTTTATTCTCAACCCATTACAAAAAACAAGAAATCCCACCTTTTGTGATCTCCTGGGTTTATGTAATAGGCAGAATGTAATATTTCCCTATGTTTTTTATTAAAAAAAAAACTTCAAATTCAAAGGGGACAAAATGAAAAAAGATATCCTGAATTAATGATATACCATTAAAAGCTTCAGGAAGTAGAAGGGATTGACGAACAAACAAATCATAATGCTTTTCATATCGACTCACTCACCAATGTATCACCAGTGAAGACAGCTAGGTCCTCACCCTCTTTGCTGGAAACGTAATAACTTATATGCCCTTTGGTGTGGCTGAAGACAAAAATTCAGGCAAAGAAAATCAAGAGCAATCGTTGAGTGAGAGATAACAGTTAATGGAGATAAAGAAAAGGTACTCTTTTCAATCACCCACCCAAAAAATAAGTGAAAGGGTGTTCAGAGAAACAATTGATTTCAATAAAGACTAATCATGCTCATGCATATAATAAATGTAGTTCTCCATAATCCAGAGACAACATGAGTTCAATTCTGAAGAGTTTTGATTTTGTTGGCATTCGGAAAAAAGCTTACTAGTTCTATTTACCTACTTAAATGTCTAAAATTTATAATAATTTTATTTTTTTGATATCCGTGAGTGTCCAGGCCAACTTACGTGCACCTCAACTATTCTCACGGGACATACTGACCCAACAACATTGGATTCAATGAAGCCCGTAGGAAATAATTTTCCGGGTAGGTGGCATGGCCACCATGGATTGAACCTATTAGTTATCACCTCTTAGTTGTTTACGACACTCTTGGCCAGTATGTCACTCCCATGATGGTCTCTGAGCTAGTATTGCAATTAAAACCATCACCCAAAAATTTATAACAATTCAAAAAGCCTATCACATCAGAGAAGAAGAAAAGATGAGTTATCTTCATTGGAACTCAAAGAATACTTTTCTCTTAACAATATTAGGTCAGAGACAAGGCATAATAAATAGGGGGCAACATGAAATCAGGGCATAGGAACAAATAATTCATTCAAAGACCAAACAGGCATAACTCAAAAGGATCATAACTTGATACTAACATTTTTTTAGCATACCATACGTGACACTATTTCATCAAGAATAGGTCTGTCTGATTTCTCATTTCGAGAAAGGTAATAAGCTTCAAACTCCAACTGAATGGAGACATCACATATGCAAGTTCCCCAAAGAAATTCAAACCATAAACAACAAGGACAGAATAATCTAAAAGAAAGAAGAAGAAAAAAAAAGTGGCGTACCAAGGTGTATGAAGAGACAATATAATGACATCAGAACCAAGTGTAATCTTATCACCATTTTCCACAGCATCAGTACAACCCTTGACCTTATCAATAGAACCACCATATACTTTAATTCCAGGAACTAGCTGCTTTATCTTCTCATTACCTCCAGAATGATCCCTAAAAATTAAAAGACATACAGATAAGAACAATCTCACCTACCAATAGCATCTGCCAACAATTCAAGGTAAACCATACGAATGGGTATGCATATAGTTGTCTACATAACAATAGTCGAGATACGCATAAGCTGATCTGGGGACACTCAGGGATACCCAAAAAAAAGGAATTTATCCCAAGTACCAACATTACAATTATCTATTATAATTTAATCATTTTTTAAAAAGTGTTTCATATAAATAGCAGAACTGTGTGCATTATATTTATATTCCAAATTTGCTGCACAACTTGTTGAATTTTTGAAGTAGAAAAAAACAGAGGAATTTTGTAGGTATGTGGACATCCAGAATCTCTTGAAATCAATCGGATAGCTGAAATTGGAGTTTTGCTCCACTATACTAAGTTAACCACACTCATTCCTAAGTCAAGCACAAAAAGACATCAAATGAATTGAGATACGAGAGGTATCTACAAATTAATATCACAATCGCAAGCGAATCTCGAACCTGGAAAGAGATGAACAGGACTGGTTTCAATAAAATGAACTGATTGAAGACTTGATTGATGCACGGGAATTTGGTCAGCTATATATGAAATGTTTTTAAAAAAATTCTGTTCATCCAATTTCTTTGGGGGGTTTTCTTTTTTTGTGTGCTATACATGAAAAATCCTAAAAACAACAACAATCCATGGTAAAACTAACAGAAACACGATGCAGTGAAATGAAAAACAAGTCAATAAATGGGAGAAGAGGGAAAAAGGGGTTATGATACCAATGATGATGAGTGGTAAGAACGAGCTTGAGACGGACGCCATGTTCATGAGCAGCATTCACAACCTTCTCCGGCTCTACAGGGTCGACCACCGCAGCTTCTTTGGTGCCCTCATCGATGATCCTGAAATGGCAAGAACCCAGTGATTAAAAACAACCAAATTCACCATAGACAAAATAAAATACGGAATCGAAGTGGGATTTTGGATTATTGAAGAAGCAAAAGTGAAAAATCAAGAACTGGGGAAACGAAGATGGGGGATTGGATTGTTACAGGTAAGAGTAGTTGTCTTCCAAACAAGGAATGTAATGGATTTTCATCGGAGTGAAGTAAATTCCAGAGTCGATTGATTGAATTCGGCGATGAGGTTTAAGGGCGGCCAAAGGAATCGGTGGCGGCGGTGGATAGATAAGGTTGATACTCAAATCTGATTCCCCAAGAATCTGTTTTATTCAAATTTGTAGTTTTTTTTATGTAATTTTTTTCTGACATATTTTATGAAGATTTTGAGTGTGTTTGAGACGCGGTTTGGTTGTCATAAACCTACATTATATAAATGATGAGTTTTGATTATTAAAAATGATGTTTGAGGAATAAATTATTATAATACTGATTATGATAAATAGTGTTTGAGGAGTTTATTATATCACAAAAAGTAATATATGAAATGTTTAGATAAATGGGTACATATGTTTATATAAACGGACACACAGATTTATGTAACCACCATTTATAAAAAATCGTGGGGCAAACATCGATTTGGTTATTATTACTAACTCGACCGTTTAAATATCGATTTTCTGCCTCGAACGACATCACCATTTATAAGTGATTTCCTTCCATGGTATATTAAAGGGTTGCTTTTAGAATATAATTATTACTCAAATACATAAAATAGAAGTAAAAATTAAAAAAAAAAAACAATCACTTAGAAATTTCAAACTGAGATGTCTGATAAGATTGAACCACGCGTTGATAAGAAAGAGCATATTCATTGCTTTGGGCATACATACATAACTTTCCTTATTTTGTTTTTTGTATGGACATCTCATTTTACCAATATTATTGACATGAGACTTTGTTAATTTTATAAACTGTTTAAGGCCTTCAGCATACTCTACGAGTAACCTATTTCTATTTTTAGTTCAATCTCTGTTCATATTAAATCTTTTTCAATAACCACCCTCAGGTTCTAGCGTCGTACTGTTCTACAAGATTTAGACAAACAATTCACTACTAGATAAAAAATAGTTTAGATAACACTTATGTCAAATAAAATTTAAGAGAGAGAAACAATACATGTCTATATAGATATAAGAGCTATCATTCATTTAAAGGTTGAAATGAATTAACGTCAATTTTTTTTTAGTACAAATAGGGAAAGAAGAACCAACAAACCCTACGTCGAGGATGCAACTATTTTCAAATAACATGACAATCATATACTAATTTGAATACCAACTAAATAACCAACTACACCATTGACATTTGTTAACAATTCAACACCAATCAAAATAACCTGCTCACTCCCCAACCCATTTGGTAGTGTAATTTCTAAAGTCTCAAAATAATATATAAAATTCCTTACTTTCTTGAGTTAGATGTAACATAATAATGATGTGATAAAAATAGAGATGTCCATTTTTCCCGCGGGGAACGGGGTCGGGGATGGGGGAGAGAAAATCCCCGTTGGCTAAACAGTGCCGGGGACGGGAGATTGTACTCCCGGTCCCCGATTCCCCGATCCCCGCACCGATTATTTTATTTAATATATATTTTTTAATTATACTCCTTTAATTTTCAAATAAATATATCTTTGTTAATAATATTTTCTATACTTATGAATATTTTATTTGATAATTAACATTATAATAGAAACTTATAGATATATATATATATATATTTTTAAATCTAATTTTTTGAATTTTTTATCCAAAAAAATTTAAAAAAAATGAAAAAAGAAAAAAAAAAATGTAAAAAATCCCCACAGGGAACCCAATCCCCGCCGGTGCCCGCGGGGAATCCCCGCCCCGATCCCCAAAAAAAAAAAACAGAAAATTTTTCCAGGGACGGAAATTGAATTTTATGGCGGGCCCCGTGTACATCTCTAGATAAAAGTGAGTGAGTTTCGTTGAAGAAAAATTGATACCCAAAACAAGAAAGTCTTGTCTCAACATTTTCTCAAATCTCAGCCATAAAATCTCTGTAAACATCACAGAGTTCATCTTCTCCGTTGAGCTTCGTGGATTCATCGAGGACCTCATTTCTGTTCCCTAATTCTCCACCAACCACCGCACGATTCGAAAGCGACACCGCCGATTTCCATTTTCTCCGTTCGATTTCAGTACGAAAATCGACGAAAAAGGTTACCAAAATGACTACGGTGTCGGCTCTCAGAGGCGTTCGATTTCCGCCGTTCAATCCTCAATCGCCTCTTCATCGGATTCAACTGGCCGCCATAGCTTCCAGGAGCTCCAACCATGGCTTCCGGTCGAAGCGATTTCGCCTCCTTGCTCGTTATTCTCCCGCACAGGACCTCTTCTCTTCGCGCCTTCAATGTAGAGTTGCCTTCTTCATCTTCTTGATATTTTTTTAATCTATTTCAGTTTGTGTTTTCGGAAATTTCATAGAAATTGATTCTTTATTCATTCTGATTTGGAAACGATGACGTTTGTTGAAAACCTCATCGCGTCTTTTGATTAGAAATTACTGGAGATTCCTTTGAACTATGTTGTCTTCGATTACTTCGTTCGTTCGGGTCTTGCCTCCCGGTCAGCGAGCCCGTATCTTGCTATTTGGTCAGTGAGTTGGAGTTCACCATCGGAGCTCGGGGGCAAGGCCCCGAAACCTAGTCGAAATATGTAACTGAAATTTAGAGAAAAACTTGCCTCCTTAGCTAAGGAGGCAAGTTTTTCTCCTGAATTTATCTTTGGTATGGAAAACTTACTTGTAACGTACTTTATTTTAATATTTTTATTGAGGAGTATTCGTAATAAATAAGTATTTATAATATAATATTTTTTGAAACAAAGGTAACCACGCCCGTTCCTAGGCCAGGGACCGGAGACATTGAAGGAGTATTGTCACAGGGAAGACTCGAACTCGGGGCCTTGAGGGGAGCATATCCTCAAAGCCCTATTTATAATATAATATTAAAACTTGTTAATGATCATGGATGCAAATACTTTAGAGTTGTGGGAAGAGTCAATCCAATACGATTTTCTTATATTGTATTAGAGTTTTACGAGAGTGAACTATATAGATTGTCCTAAAACTCGCCTTATTTGACGACCAAGTATTTGCTGTGCTATTTGTCTCTAAGTTTTTCTTTAATTCTTATATTGTTGTTTCCGCTTATTCATAACACTGAATGTTTTAAAGTGCACGATGTTCAGACACTGTTGGAAACATCTAATATCGACTCAAAACTTGTTTTTTTGGATTTCATCTGTTCGACTCCATCCTTGTCAAAATCTAACAAAATGTTTCTGTACAACTTGCAATTCTCAGCTAGCATCGAAAATTTGCCTAAACTGTTGGAGGACATTGTGCAGACCTCCATAAATACAGGTCCGCGTGGTCCGGTTAGGCTAGCTCAAGGTATTCAAGCGTTTATTGGAGTTGGTAGGGAGTGGCTTGCAGATGTGACGAAGGTATCTATTCTTTTGGATTTTACCAGATGGTTTTAAATGAAGTCCCATCAGTTTCTTCACACTTAAGATGTTCTTATATGATGAATATTCACTAAGCTCATACATAATTCTCACATATACGTGAGAAAATTGTTGCAAGAACTTAGTTTTCATATTTTTTCCGTTGACGAACCAACATTCAACCATAGACTTATCTTTTTACTTCGTTCATTTGTTCTTCACATAAAGGGCACTTAATTTGTTGTCTGCATAATCGTTAGGATAGTTTTATCATATTACCATTGAATTTGTTTTCTATCGTCGCTTTAATTCCATTTTGCAAGCTGAAATGAAATCATAGAAAACTCTTATTAAGGTTAATTCGGTCACTATGTTAGGACCTTTCTTGAACAAGATCTGTTTTATAGGTTGTACAGCTTAGTCATTGAGTTTTATTAACATGGTCACAGTGTCCCCGTGGCGCAGTGGTTGAAGACTTGTGACATTAATTTGTAGACCTGTTTCAAAAAAATAGTTAACGCGGTCACATTATTAGATTCTAAATATAGAAGCAACTTTGCATATTCTTGTCGATGAAAACTGTTTTCTCATTGTTTTATGTACAGTAATGTTCTCCCAAACATTATGAAGTACAAATTCTGTTATAAGAGTTTAGAACCCTGTATGGATATTTAGCATGCTAAATTTGGATGAAGACTTCAGTGAAACCCTTTGAATTTTTGTACTTTTCTGAGTTTCAGTGTCTGGAAAATTTTGTTAACATTATTGCTGATAAAAATATCACACAGGAGATTATTTCTTTGTATTATTTGGAACTTTTAACTTGATATGATGTATATTTGTTGAATTTAAGTTGACCTTACAAAAAAAACACCTTTTTAGTTCGCCCCTATATGGATTCTTTCATTTCCTATCCAAAAAAAGATATATATCTTTCATTTGGATGGAACCACTGACCTTCCTCTGGATCTTTATAGTCTGCAAATTCATCAAGTGGATTGCCGACAGAATTGCAGCTAGGATTACTTTCCCCTCCTTATTTGAGGAGGCTGTTTGAACGCATGGGGGCAACATACATCAAATTAGGTCAGGTAAATGTTGATCATTGCTCATCCATTCATGTATAAACTACGCCCAATACGAAAATTACCCATTTCGTATTTCTACTTCATTTTTTTTTTATTTCATCTCCAACAAATCTTTGATGAAGAAAAATTTCTTTATTTGCAAGTGACAGAACTTAGATAAGTCCGTTAATGCAATTACCCTTTTTTTTGTTAATCCATCTTTATTTATTTTCTCATTGATTATGTTGGTCCTACTTTGAAGTTCATAGCATCCGCTCCAACACTTTTTCCGCCAGAATACGTTGAGGAATTTCAAAAGTGTTTTGACCAAGCTCCTTCAATTCCCTTTGAAGAGATTAAGAAAATTATACAAGATGATCTTGGGAGACCAATTGATAGTGTCTATGAATATATTGACCCCATCCCAATTGCATCAGCCTCAATAGCTCAGGTAAATGCCCATCATACTACCTCGATTTGATAAATAATTTTTTTATAATGCTTATGCTTATTAAGTATTGTAGTTTATGTCTAGGTTCATGGTGCAAGGCTTAGGGGCTCCAAAGACGATGTGGTTATCAAGGTTTTAAAACCAGGGATAGAAGATATATTGGTAGCAGATCTAAATTTCGTTTACATAGTTGCTCGCGTACTGGAGTTCTTGAATCCTGAACTCAGCCGTGCATCACTGGTACGCTATCAAAGTAATTTCTTGCCAACAACGATAACATTATTGCCTTTCTTAACCAAGAAACAACTTCATTGATATAATGAAAGGAACAAGTTCATTGGTTACAAACTAACAATAACAATATTATCAAAGATCAATTTGCGTTGTTCCATCATAAACTTCTTAGAACCCCGATGATATTTGAGTTTACTAGGTGATGATTATGTTGCCATCAGTGTTTTAAAAAGCTCAAGGTGCACTACGGCGCATTGACCCTCTGGAGCCTGAGGCACAAGGCGTACCAAAAGGCACGGGTTTTTTACTAAAGGCGCGTACATGTATACATACACGAAACATATATATTAATCTCTTTTAATAGAGTTTTTTACCTAGGCATCCCCAATTAGGTTTTAATTGTTTTTTTTAAAATAAAACTTTGAAGTAATTGTTGATTGAATTTAAAATTGTAAAAAACAAATAGAGAAAAATGAGTAAAACATTACCGTTTGACTTAGATTTTAAATAAATAAAAAAGTCCCCAAGGCGTGCGACTTACGTGCCTGGGGGCTTTATGAAAAGGCACGTGCCTGGACAGGCGAGGCGCCAACATTAAGCCCGGGGCTTTTTGAGCATGAGGCGTGCCTTTTCGGGCTTTTTAAAACACTACTTGCCATCTAAATAGTCTTCTTTGTTAGTGTTACCTAAATTATGTTTTATATTGCAGTTCTATTTCTTATAAAAAAATTATATTTTGATGATTTTCAGATTTTAAAACACTTTTCTGTGTTTGAGATGACAAGAAAAGGAACATTTCTAATGTGGAAATGTATCTGGCAAGACAATTTCTCAAATCAGTTTTCCGTGTAGTCATTTAACACCACATTTGTGCTTTTCAATAGAACATTTCATGGTATTCTTGGTATGGCTATTTCCTTGGTGTAAAAAAAAATTCTTCCATTTTATAAATTATACATTAGATGGTCTTCCTGTGGTGTAAATTTACATAGATGTTGATTTTTTACTTTTTAGTAGGGTAATGTTTGGAGGACATGCTAGAACTGATGCTCAGATAAGCTGAAATTCTTTTTTTATCAGGTATCCATTGTGAAGGACATAAAAGAATCAATGCTTGAAGAGGTTGACTTTTACAAGGAGGCTAATAATATTGAATCCTTCAGGAGATATTTGGAAGACATGGGCCTCACGAGGCAGGCTACAGCTCCAAAGGTATATCACCAGTGCAGTACTAAACGAGTTCTAACTATGCAAAGGCTCTATGGCGTTCCTCTCACTGACCTGGAATCCATAAGTTCACTTGTACCCAGTCCAGAAGCCAGTCTCATTACTGCGCTTAATGTCTGGTAAGATGCGACGTTTTTTTTCTTCTATCTTTTAAACAGATCTTGTTGACTGGGTGTAATGGATTATACAATTGGTGTACCAATGTCTCTGCAGGTTTGGTAGTTTGCTTGCGTGTGAAACTTTCCATGCAGATGTTCATGCGGGCAACTTGTGGTTATTACGTGATGGCCGTATTGGTTTCCTTGATTTTGGTATGTGCACTCAACTTTTAGCATTGAGTTTATGCATCGTCTAACATTTTTTTTGCTATATTTGTCTGCTGACTTGAGACCTATTATGTCATCTCACACAACAATTATGAAGTGGTTGGAGAACTTGCTAATTACTCTTGTTAGATCTCTCTATGACACTGACAATGATGACTTTTGTATGCTACATGTTTTTCTGAAAAAATATCAACCTTTCTTCCCACTATTGTGGAATTTTTCAAATTGATTTGATTTTTTTTTTATTATTATCCGTGAGTGTCTGGACCAACTTATGTGCACCTCGACTATTTTCACGGGACGAACGGCCTGACTCTCTAACATTTGATATTCCAGTCGAATGGTTATTTCGCTTTTACTATCCGGGTCAATCACATGTTCCTTCATAATTAAATGATATCAAAAGGTTGTCCAAAGCTTGGGTAGACGTGGTTGAAATTTCTCATCATCAATGATGCTGGTTGTAAGGATTCCAATACCTTACTTCTTCAAAAATTCACAAATAAAATGCAAAACACAATATAAAATGGAAATAATCACCCAAATCAGAGATAGAACTTCAAATACTAGCAGATTCTCATTAATGGAAATAACAAACAGAAATAAAGGAATAGAACATAAACCAAACGACGTTACTCGGAGAGTTCGAGAGCTCCAGTATCTCTCCCAAGAAGTCCTCAGACGATTCCAAAATAAAACCCTCCTCCCTTATGCCTCTCCTCACATTATTTATAACCACAAGAGACTCTCTCACCACTCCTCAACCACCACTAAGGAACTTCCCAATTTGCCCCTTCTAGAATATTCAAGAGAATTGGGGTTCTTACACTGGTGTCACAACTTTTTTCTTTTCTGAACTCTACTCTTCCTTCTATTCAATGTTGATTTTGAATTTCCATTCTTGGAGTTACAGATATTATATTCAACTTGTATTATTTCTCAGCACATTTGACCAAGTGATAATTGTTGCTATGTCTTGCAGGAATCCAGTCATTTAATGCCAAGACCTTGAAATTACTTTCCATTAGATTTCATTTTTTAAAGCTTATGTTTTGAGAAATTAAAAGTTCTGATCTTTTCCTAGATACAAACTGTGACCTCCATCTTGCTGCAAAGCAAAATAAATGAAGTTTGTTATTGATGTGTAAAAGTAAAACAATATTTACAGGAATAGTTGGACGGATATCTCCAGAAACATGGGCCGCGATGGAGGTATTTTTGGCGTCCATTTCAAATGAAGATTATGAATCAATGGCATCTGCCCTCATCGAAATGGGTGCCACTAACATTGACGTCAATGCTGTGGCCTTTGCCAGAGATCTGGAAAATATGTTTTCCTCATTAAAGGTAAGTGTTTGGAGAGTTCACTCAAAGTATGAATTGAAATTTTTAATTCCTTTCTCTTGTCTATCTCTGCCAATTGGAGTTTTTGGAGTTGGCTTTTATATGATTCATTTAAATTGATGAAATATTCGTTTCGTATTAGAAAAAACATATTAGCTGTCCCCAAAGGGCAGTCTCGTTAGTAGAAACTTGAAGTTTTTAAGGTACGCTATTTGGGAGGTCCCAAGTTTGAAACCAAAAGTGGAGTTAATGGTAAAGTTCCTTGTTGTCTTTTGGGTCGAGACTTTAGGATGGGTGCAGGTGCTCCAAGTATGTAGATTGTAGTGGGGCAAAGCTCCAATTCTCGGTTACCCAAAAAAAAGAAAGATATTTGTTGTTTAGAAGAGCGATAAAATGTGGTGACATCTTTCCTTTTTCATTGGGACACCGAGCCATATTTATCATAGTTTATGAATAGAAATAAACAAAAATATCCTAAACCAGTTCGTTCTGATTTATCAATGCAGGATTTGGATACGGAAATAGTGATAGCAACAGCCCGGGAAGGAAGGAGTGGCTCGACCGCTGTCGCTGCAAATATACTCGTAGACGAGAGGCAAATGAACAAACTTTTCCTTGACGTGGTAAGTGTTTCCTTCCCAGTATCATCTTGCCATGTCTTTTCAACCCCAATGATGCTAATTTTCCATCTGTTCAACAGCTTCGAGTTAGCGAATCTTACGGGCTACGATTTCCTAGAGAGTTTGCACTTCTCATGAAGCAACTTTTGTATTTCGACCGTTATACCCGATTGCTGGCCCCGGATATGAACATGCTTCAGGATCAAAGGATTTCAATCGTTTCGAATCGAAGAAACAAGTACGGAGACAGTTTCAGATGAATATGATGGAATATTTACCCATCTTGCTCTTAGATTTGTGTTCATAGCATAAAAAGTGCAGGGTACAAAGTATAGCTGTTTTTAGCATAGAACATCAGTCAGTCTATACAAACATAGAACATCAGATATGAATTTGAAATTTCCTATCAAAGAAAAAAACATAGAACATCAGTCAGTCAATACAAACATAAATTTCCTGTTGTAGAATCACAAAGTGTCAGATAATTTGGAATAATGATGGTTGTAGCGAATTAAATATATGAAGGTTAGTTATACTTATGAAATTAAATATATGAAGGTTAGTTATTCTTATTTCTTTTAAATATGACTCCTCTCAAGGTGGAGAGACTTTTCATCTAATTAAATATACTTTTGTTATTTATGTGATAGATAAATATACTTAAAGGATGGTGGGGTGTGGTAGTTGAAAACGTTGACTTTAAAGATGTGCTTTCCTCAACATTCTAAGTTCAAGACTTAATTAATTGTAAACACTTTTTTTGTCTTTATTATTTCAATGTCTTTAGTCATGATTACTTCAAGTATGGTAGAACAAAGCTTCAAATTTTCAGTTTAAAAAAAATTATGTAACAGATAAATAAATAGTGGAAAATATGTATAAGATATTATTAGTAAGTTTTGCTCTTTTAAAAGACATTGAATTTAAATGATGAAGCATAATTGGAATTCCCCTCAAAGTTTGAAAGCTATTCAATTTCAAAACGTCAAGAATCTTATCTGTTACGTAAACCACAATACATTACAAGTCAGTTAGTTTCATTTTGACAAATTGGCTAATTATTTTTATCTAAAAAAAAGTAAAATTTGTGTGGGTGACACATATAATCACAGGCATGGGCTCTAAATTTTACACAGTTTTATTATTTAAAACCTTTTGTATAACCTGATATGGCCAGCACGTACTACTGAACGGCCACGTCTGCTTCATTGAATCTCCAACGTACACGTCAAACGATTTTTTTGTTTGGAGCAATACTTTGATAATAGTGAAAATATTTATTTATCTTTAAAACCACATATTTTACTTTTGTGTATTTCTCTCTCCATTTTTATATTTTTCTCTCTATCAATTTAAGCTATTTTTAAAAAAATAAAAAATAAAAATATGTGACTCTAAAGTGGAAAACACTTATTCACTCTTAACTAATTTTGTTTGTTTGGTTGTACTTTGTTGTTGTTTTTTTTAAACAAGGATAACCACACCTATTTCTAGATCAAACATCCAAAATATCGAAAAAGTAATATTATGAGTGAGTCTCGAATTTATTTGTTATTATTGTAACTACTTCTTAAAAAATTATATCTAATCGATCTAGTTTAGCTATTTAAAATAATTTTTTAAAGAATTTAAAATAATAACTCATTTTTAACTATTTATTTTAATAATTTATTTATAAATATTAAAAAATAACATATTTTAAGTACTTATTTTTAATTATTCATATTTAACTGCTCATAATAATTCATCTTAATTCCTCATTCAAACAAACTATTATCCTCATTCAAATTATAAAAAAAAATCACAATTGAATAAAAAAAAAAAATCAAATTATAAAAAAAATCACAATTGAATAAATTTTTTTATTACAACTCCGGCAAATAAATATTCATCCAAATGAATTATTACATAATTTCAATTTTAATAATTCTTCAAAATAACTTCCAAAATCTCATTTTTTATATCTATACAATTTTCTATATAAGATTGTCACGGGCATCAAACCCCATCATTTTATCATATCACCAAACAAACACCAACAATGCCTATCTCTCTGTTTCTTCTAACACCGCCACCGCCACCCTTCTTCCACCGCCGCACCGCCGTCGTTTCCCCCAAATTCAGGTCAATTTCAGCCATTTCCCCACCACAGCTCCGCCGTAAGGGGGCACCAAGATGTGTAAGTCAGGGTGGCTGGGAGGGCTCTCCGGCGGAGTTGGAGAGAGAAGAGTGGATGAAGCTAGGGAGGCTGGAGGCCAAGTGCGGCGGCGGCGAACAGGGAGTGGTGGAGATGCTCGAGTGTTTGGAAAGAGAAGCCATTATGGGGGAAGATGAAGGTAGAGACCCTAATGATTACAATAGAAGGGCTAAGATTTTCAGTACCAGTTCTAGAGTTTTTCAAGCTCTCAAACAACAACATTCTCAAGATGAACATGAAGAAGAAGACAGAGAGGAAAAAGAACAAGGATGAACATGTTCACATATGAAATCTTATCCTGAGTTATCTTTTTTTCTTTCTTTTTTCGTCCCTAAGCCAAACACCAGGCGACATCGAAGGAGTAATGTCACAGGTGAGTCTCGAACCACCTTCTTCAACTAGTAAATGGCTGCAGGTTTTTCAGTTTCAAACAGAGTACAAAAGGATTCACTAATACCATTAGATTAACAAATAGAAGCATGCTGTGAAGTTTTAAGACATACCTGTTTAATAAGACAATCCCTTCTTTTACCTGTCAATGTTTCTTTTATGTTGTTTTCTATCTTGCAGCTCTAAAGAAAAGCCATATTTGTACCAAATTTAGTGACACCAATTATTTTCGGCTTCATAAAAACAGATACTCTTCCGATGTTTGTTCATAATTTTTTTTTAAAGAAGGGTAACCATGCCCATTCCTAGACCGACTAAGTACCGAGAGACATCGAAGGAATAAAGTTATAGGTGAATCTCAAACCTGGGACCTTAAAGAATGCATACCTTCAAAGCTTAAGTCTTCAACTACTACTACTCCTTCGCGAGAACTAAGTTCCAAAATTTCTCAACCTAATTATATCATAAAGCTAAAACTCTGATTCAAATATGTACAACACTGCATTAGCAACTAAACAAAATGAAATTATGAATTCAAACCAAGAGTAGAAATTACGATTCATTCCAATCCTTCGGTGTCACATATTTTCCAACCCTTTTCCAACGGGGTGATATAACAGGCAATTCCAAGAGTAACAATCTGCAAAAACAGAAAGAATAAAGAAAAATCAACAACTAAGAAAACAAAGCCGTGCATTTTCCTACCTACATCCAAAATACTCCAGAAAGTAAAGAAAATGAATTAAATTCAAGCACCTCTTTCTTTAATTTGACCCTTCACAAGGTCCCAACGGAAGGGTGCATCTTCCCCTGCTGCAAGAGAGGAAGGGCTAGTGTGTCCATAATGGATGGCTTCTTCTTCAGGACTAACAGGTGTTTTTCCACTTGTCTTGGTCCTTTAGCCGTTCATCGGTTAAAATGAATCCAAGAATCCTGTGGATAGATTCGGGTCCAAGAATGGTTAATGTAATCAACACGGGGCCAAAAAAAGAGGTACGATGACAGATGAAGTCTTGAATTTTCTATTGGTTTGTTTCTTAAGGGAGGATTAACATCATTGCCTATCTTTATTGTTTTTTTTTATAGGAAACAGAAAACTTTCGTAGTTACAAAAAGAAGAGAATCTATTCACAAAAATCCTTTCCAATGAAATAGTGAAGTAGATAAATTGTAATCTTTGAAAGGAGATGATAGATGGGCCCAATTCATAGCTAGATAGGTAATTGAGTCGAACATATTCTCAATTTCCTAATGATTGTCTACAAAAACGGCTTCATTCTCCAAATACCAAATTTTCCGAAGATATTATCTCATAGCCTATCTTTATAGTCCAAGAGTGTCCGAAAGTATCGGAGTCAATACTTCCTAGCAAGGTTACTCATATGAAAAATTCTTTGCACTTTGAAGAGCCTGATTCAAAAGAAATAGAGAAATTAATCGCATGGGATGTCTTAATATTCAAGAAGGTAACGGTCAAGAAGGTTATGGAGTGATGTGTTTTATCCTTGATATTTTCTTGTAAAATCAGTCGATTTGTCCCGTAACAATAGTCGGATGGATATAAAAAAAACCATATATGGCAAAGTTTGGAACACTTTTGGTTTGATATCAAAACTAACCAATTGAAGTTGCTTGGTTGGTTTTTAGCCCAAATTTGCACGAGCCTGGACAACCCAAATGCAGAACAACCAGAAAATTCATCTCCCAAAGTCCAAACCAAACATTAAGGTGAAAATAGAAAAATAAAAACTATTCCATGAGTAGAATCAGCTTACTATCATCAGTAGTAACAATCTTCAGAAGTTAGAGTATAACAGCAGCAATGTTCTTAACTAATCCACAGCCTAAAATTTTAAAAAACCAAAGATTCTTTAAATCACTTGAAAATAGTCTCTAGGTATCATTTTTCCTTGTAAACAAGCAAATCGAACCTCCCTCGCCCCAAACTCAACTGAACCATACACAATTCCGATCAAGAAACCAACACAATCAAACGCAAAACAAACTCCAACAAAATACACACAAGACAATACAATGCAATGCAATACAATACAATTCAATACAAAACAAGTACCAGTTCCTCGCAGATCTTCTTCACGAGCGAGCGAAATTCGGCCAGGAAAATCAGCGAAGTTGTAGAAAGCCACAACAATGAGATTAGGGTTTAGGTTTTGAGCGATCGGAATGGAAGCGGCTTGAGGAATGAAATTAGGGTTTGAAGAAGGGAATGGAGATTTTCCATCGTTTTAAGCTCTGCATCTGAGCAGCCATGGAGGTTGTGGACTGTTCGTTTTCTTCATCGATTTTTTTCGCTCCCTTTTTTAGATTGGGCTTTAGATCCGAAATAAAAGCCCACAATACTTGGGCTTGGAAACAAAGCCCAAAATGTGTCATCTCATACGGCCTTCCTTAACTTTATTTTATTGGGAAATTTACCAAGGGGCTGTTTGTTTAAGTAGGATTTAGGTTAGGGACAACTAGGGAGGCTAAAATTTAGAAACTAATTAAGGATGTGGCTAATGATTTTTTAGACTTTAAATTTGTGTCCTTTTTTTACTTCTACCTTTTAATTAATTTTTAATGTAGGGAGTAGTTTACAATTGTACCCCTCTTATATTTCATAAATTTTTTTAAAAATCTATTTTAAATAAATTATTTGTAACTACATTTTTTAAATCTAAAAAAATCTACAACAAACTAACTAATCCTAAAAAACAGTAGTAAAAAAAACTAAATCAATAATTATAAAATCAAGTAGTCATAACCATGAAATTAGGGATTTTCAACATTTAAAAATTTATATGTAGAAATTTTGTTCTTAACATTTACAAATGTAACTACGTATATACTCTTATTGGTTGGTGTGATTATTGTAAGTTTGCTTAAATTTTAATTAAAAAATGGTTGAACATAGTACTTGAGCTTGGATTTTATGAGGACTTTAAATACCCATTTTTTAAGAAGATGAACTTTTGATTATTTCTCTCGTTGAACAACCCCTACGAAAATCTTCCACCCATGTATTTGTAATTGATGATAGTCCTACATTGCAAAAATCAGCTGCAAGGGACATTCATGCATTTCATTAGTCTTTGATTTTCGAGACTCCAAAAAGGACGGGTATCGGAGCCATGTTTCTGAAGATATAAACATTTCTAGTGTAAACATCAAGATTCTTTTAGGTGCTCTAACATTTTTTCGAGTGTAATCTTTCAAAATTTTCAAATTCCTCTCTTATTTAAATATATTAACGTCTAAAATTAAATGCCTACTTTATTGGGATCTTTTTCTTCTTTTTTTTTTGCCTTTTTCATATATTAAACATGGTTGACACGTAATTTATACATAATAGTATCCCTACTTTGTAGGGATTTTGTTTCCATTATTTTATTTTATTTTTATTTCACAAATGTTAGACATTGGTTGTATGTATTATGCGTATCCTATGTTAGTTACTGCCAGCACCTATTACGTACATTTCACAGTAAGGGTACATAGGTTAATTGTGGTCACTTGTATATATTATGGGAATAACGTTGTTTCTTTGATTTCTTTTCTTTTTCTTTTTCTTTTTTTTGCTTAAATTTGACATTGTTAGCACATATTTTGTAGATCCACTATACATCGTGATTTAAGCACATGCGACGGATCAAACACGTAACGCGCGAAACAAATAAATTTTATCTAGTCATCCTTTGTGACTACTTAGTTTCTGCAACTTTGCCTAGTGCATTTTGTTTGAGGGTTTACATCATTGGTTTTTGCCTTGTGGATTATATACATATGTACACGTAAGACTGAGACCTCACTTATGTTGTGTTTAATTGTTCTTGTTGTGTTATAGCTATTAATCTTGTTTGGAATGTGTATATACGTATGAATTGGTTCATTAGAATACATTATTTGATTGCCCCTTGAATATGTCTATGTGCCCTCTATTACCCCAAACATTGTTTCTGTTTTCCGAAATTAGGCACCTCATATGTAGTCCCTATAACTTATCGGTATGTACTATATGTTTGTACACCCACTTTACATCGTGATTTAAGCACATGCACGGATTAGTCACGTAACCCATGGAGCATAAAAACTTTGCATAGTCATCCTTTGTGACTACTTAGTTTCTATAACTTTGACTAGTGCTTTTTGTTTGGGCGTTGTATATACATATGAATTGCATCATTAGAATACACCGTTCGCTTTCCTCCCTTGAATATGTGCATGTGCCCACGATAACCATGACACTATTTGTGTCTTCCAAAATTATACATTGCATATGTAGTCTATACAATTTATCAGTATGCACTATGTTTGTACATCTATTGTACATCGTGATCGGCAACTTTGATTGAATGTGATCTTCGATTTTTTTTTTGTTTTCCTGGTGCAGCGATCGTGATTTTCATATATTTTGTTTAGCCACCTTCCCTAAATCTTAGGGATCTATTTCTAATTAACTGATAACAAGTGGTTAATTATTTTTAGATTTAGGAAAAATGAAATATTATATTATAAAATAAAAAGTGGTTTGTTATCCTTAGATTTAGGAGAAAATTGTTTTTTTTGTTAAACACCTAAAAGAAAAAACCTAAAGGGTAGTTTAGGGAGGGAAATATTCATCTCTCTGACAGATTTTTTTTTAGCCATAGATTTAAAATTCAATACAAAGTAGCCATATCACCAATTTTTTCTCTAAATCTAGCTATTTGCTACCATTTCCCTTTAGGTTAAAGGGTTATATTGAGTAGTTAAAAATTGAGAATTGTGTCAAAAACTCGTTTGGATATAGTTTTTATGTAGAAGAGTTAGAGTTAAAATCTTGTTTCGATGATTTAAAATAAATAGTTATTTTAGTAGTTAAAAAAAATGATTAAAATTGAGTTATTTTGATTGATTTGAAATGAATTATTAAAAATGAGTGGTTATAAATGATTGAGTAGTTATAAATTAATGATTAAAATTGAATGGTTAGAAATGAGAGTTATTTTTAAAAGTAAAAATGAAGAGGAGTTAGTAAGTACTCGGAGGTAGGTTTTCAAGGTGGAGTTAATAAATCCTAAAACTAAATCCTACCTAAATATGCCAAACAAATGGCCCCAAGAGTCAAATCTACAAAAATAATTACCTTTAAAAAATAATTAACCAATGTATTTATAGGTATTATTGATTATTATCACATTGATGAGTATTTATAATACATTTTCAAAAAATAAAAGAAGAGTACTTATAATATTACTAGTATTAATGTATATTTATAATCTAATATTAAAACGTATTAATGGTTTTGAATGTCCATATTTTAGAATTTATTCATTTGATCTATATATTTTTTAATAAGGCAAAATATCATCTAACTTTGAGATCTGTTTCATATATTTTTCAATAAGGCAAAACATTTCCGTCAAAATTAAATGACAACTTTTATTATTTTAGATTTTGTGGCATTTGAACATATTGAATTTCTAATTATTTGAACACTTCCTTAGGATTTAAAGACCTGTTGGGCAGTGTTTTACAATATTATAAATTAGTATGTAAATAATGATTATCTTTTTAACTACATTTTGGAAGATTGAAGATTTGAATCCTGCAAATATACTTGATAGCACTCAGCAACTACTATTGTTGATGTTGTTTTTTTTTTGTGCCTAACAATAGTTTTTTTTTTTTGTAAAAAAAAAAACTATTGTTAGGCAGTTGTAGAATAATAATTTGAACTTTTACTTTTTAGTTAAATTTGAATGTTTTATTCGAATGAACTATGTTCAATGGATGTCGATTTTGTAATTTCAACAATAATATATAATAGTCTTATAATTTCATGTTTTTTTTAAATGAGACTTCTAGCTTATGATTTTTTAGTGCACCTTTTTTGACCGACAGTACACTTTTTAGGTGCGTTTGTTTTTAGTAAAAAATAGTGGAATAGAGTCGAGAGAAAGAAAATAAAGTAGTTAATAGTAGTTTGAAGTGGTTAAACTCGTTTAGAGATTGAGATTAATAGTAGTAGGAATAGTTAACTACTTGTTTGAAGATTGTAATTAATAGTGATTGAGTGATAAATTTGATATGAAGTTTAATAAAATTTAATGTAAGATTTGATAGAATGGTTAAATAGTGATTAACAGTGGTTATTTACTTCAAAAAAGTAAATTAGAGATTTTTGAAGAGTGATTATTAACCATTCCTCATGTCTAAAAAACTAACATATCCTTCAAAAAACGAACAAATTATTACTTAAAGTACATAACTTTATAAAAGGTGCTTGGATATAGAATTTTGATGGATATAAATAAAGGAATATTTTGAATAGTTAAAAATTTAAATTTTAGGAATAATTCACTTAAATGTGCTTAGAAGTGAGTGATTATTTTAAGAGATTAAATATAAATACTTAAAAATGAATAATTTAAAACAAGCGATTAAAAATGAGTGATTACAATAGTTCATTTGAATGTTCTTATTTGGAAAAGACGAACCGTAAAAAATTGTTTGCAATAACTCATTAATAGCGTGAAACAAACACCCCATAGGAGAAATTGTCATTTTTTTTCGTGACTGGTTAGACAAGTTAGCGTGCACCTCAATTAATATCATAGAATATATCGTCTTAATCTACAACATGTAGATGTCAAAAGATTCAAAAGAAATTAATTTATAAATAAGTAACCGCCATACATTGGAATTATCACCTCTTAATTTCTCAAAATTCTTTTGACAAATGAGTATTACCCATAAAATAAATAATCAAACTTCAATTACTTGAATGTGTGGCATGACAAATCTTATATAGTAAAACCCTAACTTAAATTTAGAAGCCCATTAGACTTTACAACATAGAAAACGTAAATATCATCAACTTATAACGACAATAATGTCATGAATACTATCAAATAGGTTAGCGGCATAATAATGTCATTATTTTTGTTGTAAATTAGTACAACAAAAATAAGTATGATATCAACATTGTAGGTTCGATTCTCGATATGTATCCGCAAATACTCCAAACGAGATCAATGGCACAATCACAATATAATTTTCCATTTGAAATATTTTAATTTGGAATAGAAATGTTGATGTGGAAATAATAATTGGGCGGCGACCAATGTAGAAAGTGGCAGCCATTTGCGACTTTCATATATCCATTGCCACTACCCATTTTGGATTACAACATTTTCGAACTTTCAATAAAGTAAAGCCTACGAAGTCTACATGACATCACTATTATTACGGGACACACTAATTTTCATTTAGTTCTTGAATTTTTATTTTAATTTGTCAGATTTCTATGGTCTTAAAGAAATTTAATCAATTGTTCATATAATAGGTTCAATTGAATCTCATACTAATTGAAAGCGTAGGTGATATGTTGGTTTCATGATTTGATTTTAATCGAGTTCAACACTATGGTTATAAGTTTGATCATGAAATAATCGCCAACCACATTAAATTTATCAGTTAAATCATGAGAAAATTATATTTTTAGTCTGCAAGTTGGAGATATAGTTTCAATTTGATCTTTGTTTTAAAATTAAACATTTTTATTTTTGTCATTTCAATAATGCTAACTTTTAATTATTGTGTATTTGATGTTTTAGTTTTATACTTATTTTCTTTAAAAATGAGCTTTAGGTAGAAACTAAAATAATTTTTTCATCAATATATTGAAATTCAAAACTAATATAATTTCAATTTGAAAGCGGTTAAATTAGAATACTCTTTGAAGCATCTTGGTGCCACAATAGGGACGGGTCAATAATGTCTTGGATATATGTTAGGGAAGCTCTAATTTCTCGATTTTCAAAGAAACTAACATAATCATAATTTTAGTCAATAATATTATATGTAACTAACAATTTTATTATCTCAATTATTAAAAGTGGCATTATTGAAATGCCAGCAGTAAGATTGTTCAATTTTGAAACATAAAGACCAAATTGAAATTAGACTTCCAACCTAAAGACCAAAAATGTTTTTTTTTTTAAATTACATCATCCGTATAAAAATCTATTGGCTTACTACACTCATCGCAATGGACTCGTCCGAGATGATGCATCTACATCGACGAGTTGTCGGCGGATGGTATCATATGCTGACGATAATGTATACCGTCAACATATCCCTAGCAAAAAGTTTGTACTCCCCCCATCCGTTTGGTAATTTGTACCATTCGTTCATGTTATTATCATATTGTGCACTTGATGAGTTTTGTTGAATTTTTTAACAAGGGCTGATTAATCTCTTCTATTTAACCTTTATACAAGTTGAATATTAGTTTTTGTTATTAAAATATATAGCAGCCTATTGGAAATGCAATGTTTTTTTAGGAATTTTATCAAATAAACTTTAAAACAAAATAATTATAAATATAGGTAAATTTTAAAATTTACATCAATAATTATTTATATTTTTTAATATTATATTATAAATATTCATTAGTACTACTATTAATTATTAATATGTTTTAATATTCTATTATAAATATTCGTTAAATACTAAGAAAGTATGTGAGAATATTAATTAAAATTATTGACAAGTCTCCTAAATCTTTTTGACTGATAATATTCATAATTATTTTATAGATTTTGTTAGCACGGTCGGCTTTCATTTATTTTCATGTTTTAAAATTCGTTTGTATTTGTCAACGTGATTTTTTCTTCTCAATTTCCATGCAAGTGATAAAGTTTGTCCAAATTAATTGTGATTTTTTCTTCTCAATTTCCATACAAGTGATAAAGTTTATCCAAATTAATTTTCTAAAGTTTGATATTTTTTTTCAACATGTCTTTTTTTTTTCTTCTCAATTTCCATACATACAATCAAATAATAAAGTATGTTCAAATTAATTTCTAATGTTTGAATTTTTTTTAGTCCAAGAATTACTAGATATTTAGATGAGTAGTATACTATTAAAAAGATTATTTGACATAAAATTAAAGTTTGTCTCAAATTATGAAAATGTACACTACGAAATTTTCATGTTTGTAATTTTAAAATTTTGTACCTGATAAATTTATTTAAATAGAGCGCTTATTTGAAGAAAGTTTAAAATAAAATTAAAATTTAGAGATTTGTTCTACATTTTATTTTATAATGATTTATTCTCCACCTCTTAAAATAAATAGATCCATATCACTCTCTAAAGAAAGAAAATTTATTTTTTTTCTCAAAATAATTATAAATATAGATAAATTTTGAAATATTTATATCCATAATTATAAATATTCATTGATATAGTATTACTCTAATATCAAAATTATGATTGCTAATTTTTTTTTAAAAAGTATAGATATTTATGATTATTTTCTAATTTTGACCGTTTCAATAAATTTTCATTAAAAAAACTATAAAAATTATTTAAAAAGAATAATGAGTATAATAAAAAGCTTGAAATTCTCTTAAAAAAGAAAACAAAATAAAGGTCCTACAAACCGACAGCCGCAAGTTTGTAAAATTGTCTTCTAAAATAATCTGTAATTTGCTTTTTATAAAATAATAACAAAATAAATAAATGCAGCCTCTTTCACTATTTGATGCCTCATCGTGGACGCAACCGCACTTACGTCAGAATGCTTACGTCATAAACTTAGCCGCCGAGGAAGAATGTAAGAGAAGAAATGCTAATAAATATAAAGGAATGTTTGTTTTAAGAGGAGGTGAGATGCTGGAAGCCCAACACCTTATTTGGTTAAGGTGTTCTTCGTCTCATCTCAAATATTTAAAATAAAAACTAAATTTAAATAATTTATATATTGAATTTTTATTCGTAGTTTATTATAGATTTAAAAGTATGAACTTATTTTCAATAAACTTAAAAATATTAAACTTAGTTTGTTGTTAAAAAAATGAGATTCAAATTTTATACTCTTGTATTCAGCGTTGCACTTTAAATAATAGTAAGAGTGGATTTTTTTTTTGAAAGGATAAATTAATTTAAATAATTTTGAGAGTCTTGATTGTATATACAAAAAAACAACTATAAATTTCAAGACATGTATGAGTCATAGAGATTGAGATCTATTCTACCTAATAAAAAAACAATAAATTCCAAAATTTGAGGGATATTTTATTACTTCCATGTAATAATTATTATCAAAATGTGACCGAGTTATCTTTTAACTACAAAAAATAATAAATAAAAATTTTAGGGGTGTCTATAGTTCTCTAGGAGTATCATTGACTAATAAGATAATTATATTTAATTTAGTATTACCTATTAATTAATGTATTTTATTAATAATTATTTGACATTCGGTAACTATGAATGTATAAAAGGTATAAGAAAATATATTTTTTTAAATAAAATAAAAATTACTATCAAGATTTTATAATGACTAGTTTAACAAAATGGTTTTATTTTTATTTTTTAATAAATAGAATCTTGGTATTTTTTAATTCTTTTTTATTATTTAAGTCTAACAAATCTTTTTAAAAAAGTAATTAGCGATGTACAAATATTTTAGATTAATCAAACTTTATTTTGGTGGTGTGAAATTTTTTTCTTCATAATTTTCTTTAATTAAACAATATTTAAGTATGAAAAATTAGAAACTTTTAACCTCATGGTTATTATATCATACATAATATAATTAAAACTATGTTTTTTTTAATAAAAACATTAATATGATTAAAGGTGCTTAATATTAAATTTATATTACTTACATTTTATTTATGATATTTATGATAGTAGTTATATTTACATATTTATTATATTAATAGCTAAATATTTGAGAATAATTATTCTTTTAAAAAAAAAAAGAACAATTTTATTGTTAAAGAAAATATAAGAACAAATTAAAAAAAAAACATATCTTAACATCTCATCTATTCTTCCTCCACCCCAAACAAGGTTTTCTGTCATCTCATCTTACCTGCAGTCAAACACCCCTAAGAGAATTATCATAAATACGACAATAATGTTAAGTGACATAATATATAAGTAAATAACTAGGGAGGTTTGTTTGTCGTGGAAGATTTAGTTCGAGAATTTATTAATTCTTTTTTTAAAATAATTTATCATTTTTATTATTTAAAATAATTTTTTTGCTTCTAAACATTCACTTCTAATCATTCATTTCTAATTCATCAAAATAATTTATTTTTAATCACTCATTTCTAGACTACTCGAAATAATAATTTATTTTAAATTTACATCAAAACAAATTATTGTCTCTAATTTCTTCATATAAAAACTGCATTTAAACGAGTTTTATGTTAACACTCTCATTTTTTAACTATTCAAAATAACTCCTCAAACTAAAATATCTACCAATTATCCTTTAGATAAAATAATTATTGATCAAAATATATCTCATATCGATTAAAAGCTCGTGGATTAACAATTGTTCTTTTTTTCTTTTTGTTGGGGCTCAAGTTATAAGTTTAATTAAAATGTTACAAATTGGATTGGGTTAGTAGAATTTTCTGAACTAACCAAAGTTTTGGATTAGTCAATCCAACTCATTCAATTGTATGTATTAGAGCAATCAAATCCAACTCAATCATATATTTTCAAGTTAAATTGTATTAATGTAAGGGACCGACCCGAATGGGGCACTAAATGAGCCCTTACCCCAATGCATGCATTCAAAGTAAAAGACATTTAAACAGACATGATTTCGGATTCCAATTAAAACAAAAACATTCAAAATAACCCCTTTAAAAACTAGACAATTCCCATGGAACCTGTCCCTGTTTCCAAGCACCTGTTCCAAGATAAATACATTTCCAAAGTTCACTATGATCAGAGATTTACTAAAAGTCATTCAAAACCTGTTCAGATACAAAATGCTGGAATCCACAAATATTTACAAAACATCCTAGGGCTCCGTGTCCGGCTACATGCATTCAGGGGAAAACAAAACACACGAGAGTCATAATACAAAAATTAGAGTTGGAAGACTGGGCCCCATGATCACAGCTCCTCCTTCAGCCATCCTGTCTCGCAACTTGGTTACCTGTGGAAAAACCACAATAATAAGGGTGAGCAACGAATTGCTCAGTAAGAATCCCAAACCGGGGTACAATACGATATACATGGTCATCTCGATGAGCGTATGCAAGCTATGAATATAAATACAGAATAGAGCACATAGCTTAGCCCACACTTGGGCCTCGGATGCCAACTCAGGGTCTTAGTCCGGAAATAACTCACCACACAACACATCACACAAGTTGCCCTATACGAGAAACAAGTCCGGCCTCACCGCTGTCTCATCTGTCGACGAAAGGTACACCGGCTCACAATCCCGAGGAGCTCTCCAATCGGTATTGCGTAATGAGCGTAAGCATGCACCGCGTGCTACTGCAGCACCATGGGGGGTTGCAAGTGCGAAGGCAAGCCGCCCATGTCCGATCCACCACGCCTAACTAAATCTTTGGATCGGTGTCAGCGACATAGGGGTGTGAGACACGGACACGTAAACTATGTCGGCCGAACCACCGCACCAGGGCCAAGGAACGGCCGTGGTAAGCTTACACCGGGAAGTCGTCCTTGCCTTAACAGTGGCAATCGTGGGCTCTCGCCAAACATGCCGAGGACATGCGCACGGCCGGGGACGAGGCAATGCCAAGTCATCATCCCGACCGTTGGGGCATTAACAACCGCCACCCTCACCCAAGATTGCGGGGCCTACCGCTTGGGTTAGCTAATCCTCACGGGGTCCAGGGGACGGAATGACTTGCTCGGACGTCCCCGCCATGGATGCAAGGTACTTTATGCATCGGGCCGGATGATGCTATCTACTACCGCAATCACTAATCGCCTTAACAATCGCAAACAATTCCATAAAATCCAATACGTGCTCAAGAAGAATACAACGAGCCTAGCATGATACTACGAAGCAAGGAAGCAGATACTGAGCATGCCGAGAAAGGAACAACCTAGCATGGATTAACATGAGAATAAATCAGGAAAATCATGCTAATCGGGAATTCAGAATAGAGCACTTATCACCAAACATGTCAATAAACACAAACAAGCAATCAATCAAAGAATCACATATAATATCGCAGGTCCACACAACTCGGTAAGAAATCCTTACCGGCCGGAAGACCTCTAAACACAAGAAACCTAAAGCCGCGATCGAACCCGAGCTAGCTAGAAGCGAGAACCTAACAAAAACAACAATAATTACAATCAAAAGGCCCAAATATAATAAAACAAACTGGGCTGAGCTCGGGAGCAACTCACGAGGCACGGCTGACACTCGGACGGGCATTTACAGACGGGCTAGGCGATTCTTTGGTGGCCTGCACGGCGCCTGGGGCGCGCTGACACGGGGCATCGGGCGCACTGGGGCATTGGCGAGCAGGTGCGCGACGGAGACAGTGGCGCCGGGCGATGCGCGTCGCGGCTGGCTGCGGGCGGCGCTGAGCGTCTGGCGCGGACACGGCGACCTTGCTCGGGCGAAGTGGCGCCGCGACGCCGGCTTTGGTAGCGGCGAGCTCGGCCGGCGATGGATCTGGCGCGCGATGCGGACGGCGATCGCGGCGAGATCTGGGGCGCGAGGGTACGAATCTGCACAACGGGCTCTGGCCGGCGAGTGGCGGTGGCGGGTCTGCGGCGAGGCTAGGACGAGCCCTGGTGCGACAGGCGAGCTCATTTCTTTGGGCGCGACGGCGACCGGCCAGTGAGCTCGGCGACAATGCGATGGTCAGGCGGCTGGTGCTGGGTGGGTGAGGCTAGGTCGGGGGAGAGAGAGAGAGAGAGAGAGAAAGAAAAAAAAAATAAAAAGAAAAGAAAAAAGAATTTGGAAAAGAAAAAGGAAAATGGGAAATAAAAAGGAAAAAGAGATTTTATCCCAAAAATCCATCCTTATGCAATTAAAACCACAAAAAAAAATCTCATTTCCCGGCTTCCTCCTTCGAGACCCGGCTGAAGCAACCTCTCCCAATAAATAAAACTCACTAAAATCCAACTCCCAAATCAACATCAAGGGCCCGGGCTCGAATCCCAAAAGAAGCACACAACCAACCAACACTTTGCCCAAAAACCCAAATCACAACCGAACTCCCAAACGACTAGCCCAAACATCTCGGGACTCATAAGCAATAACAAACCCGGCCTCGACAAAGGCAGGAGCTACCTCGAAGCCTGAAAAACCACAAATCCTGCACGGAGAGCCAAAAGACCAAAATACCCCAAAGGGTCAAAACCGCTCTAATGACCCAACCAAACAACTGGAACTTGACCCGAAGGCACCTCGAAAACTGGGATAGAAAACTGGGCTGTTACAATTAATCTATAAAACAACTCTTTTCATATCCCGTAAATAAATTAGACATGAATAATACTATATTTGGAACATAGACGACATATTTATATAAGTGCATTGTTATTTATCGATATAGTAAAAACTTATTTTGTTAATTTATTATTTCATATATGTTATATTATTTAGTTCGAGTTGAGTTAAGTTGAACAAGCAAAAATTATTCATCCTATCTATTCTAACAAAAATTATAAAATCAAAATTCAATTTCAACTTTAACTAAAAAATTATAACTCAAACTCTTAAATGTTGAATCCGCATAGGTCAAATTTCTCTTTTAAATTGATTACTCTTACTTTTTAATTTATCTCTTTCAAGAATTTTGTTTTGTCGTTAATAAAGAAAAATTAAACCAAAATTTGAAAATAGGATAAACGCATTTAAAAAAAAGAAAAAGAAAGAAAGAAAGAAAGAAAGAATAAACGTGGAGGACAAAAATGGTATTTCAAGTATTTTCCGCTATATTTAAATATCAGTGGTACTTTAGAACCAGCATTCGTCAGTTTAGGAATTTCATGTAAAAATCCACAATCCGAGCAAACCAATTATGGACCCCGTCGGAAATTCTCGCCGCCGATTCCCGGCGGAGACCGGTGAAAAAATCACGGCCGAGCTTGATCGCGGCCGGGAGTTAACGGTTCAGCTTCAGGGCCTTCTCCGGTCGGCGACGGCGCCGGAGCACGACCGGCGAGCTCTCGCCGCCGAGATCTTGAGCTGCTTCACTGGCGTGATCTCGGTTCTACAGCCTTCGGAGTCCGCCGGCGACGAGATTAGCTGGCCGGATCATTCTCTTTGCTCCGATCTGGATTCCGGCAACTCACGGCGGAGCCCGGTGGTTGGAAGTATAGGACGTGGCAACAAAAGAAGGTACTTTTTTCCTTTTTGAGATAAGTTTGTTGGATCCACGATTGTTAGATAAAATTTGTGATTGTCATTTTCATTATTTTTTAGATGTATTTTAAGTTAAACTCTAATAATTACTTGTCTGAAAGAAAATAAATTTAAATGTTTGATTCAATATAATAATTTAAAATTGAGACCCCACCTTAGATTAATGTAATTGGGAAGAAATATGTTAGAATTCCACATGAATTGATTGTACAAAAGTTTGTTTTTGTTGAAATTTGATTTTTAGAAAGAATGACGTAAGAAATTTGAGTAAAAGTAAATTAAAATTTCGTAAATAATAAATAAAAAACAAAATGATTATTAAACGTATGTTCTAAGTTTTACATTTTTATAAGATTTGTAATGAATAAAGGGAATTTTGCAGGAGATTGGAAAACACAGAAATTGTGACATCGGCGACCATGGAAGACGCCCATGCTTGGAGGAAGTATGGCCAAAAGATTATTCTCAATGCAACACATCCAAGGTATTGATTCAATTTGGGGAAAAGTATTATTTTAAGTGAATTATTTATTTACTTTCTATAATACTCAATTTTAGTAGAATATAAGTTCCAAATATTTATTTGACTAGTTTTAAACTATAATACTCAATTTGAATAGAAAATAATGAACAAAAGAAAAATAAAAATCAAGACTTGAATAAGAGATGTGATGGTTAAAAGTTTTTAATTATAGATAGAGTTTTTTTTTTGAAATAAAAGACCATTTATTAATCATAATAATTATAAGACAAATGCATATAAATTCATTCTCGACATAAGAGCAAACACTAAATAAAAATAAACTCTTTAACTAATAAGACATCGTTCTATAGGTCGGATTGACGTCGACAACAAAAGAACGAACTAAATTTATAGATAGAGCTGAACTAAATTTATGGCTGTGTATAGGAATTAATTTCACTTTCACAAGCAAATTAACTTTTTTTTTTGTCTCCTTTCTACCCACATGTTTGATAATTTATTTTCCTCTCTAGAAGGTCTTTATTTCATTTTCTTCTTACTCTAATTTGTCTTTATTCTCTTTTTTCTCGACAAGACCAGCTGTTTCATTGTACGTTCCTTTATTATTTGGTCGAGGATAAAGTTAAATTAACATTTGCCTAAACCAATCACTTCAGCTTTTATCTGCTTTCCATTAATTTATTTTAAATCCACGATTATTGATCCAAGTTTTTAGTATTTGGTTTATGAGAGCGGTTAATATATTTTATATATTCTATTTTTTGTATTATATTTTACAGCAAAATTTTTAAAATAATTCATTTAGCATGTTGATTTCTATAACTTAAATTAGTGATAAAACTCAATTTAAATTTCTATTGTTAATAAAAAATTCAAACAATGATAAAATAAGTTTATCATTGATTGAATTCTATCAATGATAGAACTCAATTTGAATTTTTTGCTATAAATGAATTAATTTTGATTTTATACCATAGATAAAAATACTTTATTCTTTTTTATTATAAATGCAAAATTCCCTATCTTCTATGTAGGTTTATTAATCCCCCTCTAATTTGTACTTAAAAAAAGGATCTACCTTAGATCAATGTTTATCTCTCTTCAATTTTGCTACTTTCTAAGTTATTTTACTACTTTCTCTCGTTTATTATTAAACCAATAGACATTTTTTTTAATTAAAAAAAGTACTTTTGACTAAGATAATTCAAATAAGATCGCTAATTTGTCTTTATTTACTCATGATGTCATCTGAGATTATTATTTTTAGTTTTGATTTTAATTTATGATTGAATGCTTATAGCCTAATTATACTTATTGAATTTAATGAATTCAATAGTTAATAATAGGAATTAATATGAAATTCTCAACAAAAAAAAGGTTATCTTATTGTATCTAATTTGCACAAAACTAATGAGACATAAAAAACTAATAAGACTATAAGAGTGTCATTTTACCCTTCTTTTTTATTTTTAGCTTTACCCTTTTGGCAAACATAAAGTATATTTGAAAATAAAGCTATGTGAATTTATAAAAATGATTGGATTTTCTTCATCAATTTAAAAAAGACTAAAAAGTTTGACAAGAAATAACCTTCGTTTTGAATAAACACAGATGCTACTATAGATGCACTCACAAATATGATCAAGGCTGTGGAGCCAGAAAGCAAGTACAAAAAATGGAGGGCAATTCTCAAATGTTCAAAATAACCTACATTTCCAGCCACACGTGTGCCCCGGCTTCTCCGATCGCTGCCGTCTCCACCGCCCCCGAACCTCCCGTGTCTGCCTCCAGTTCTTACAACAATTTCTTTCCCGACTTGGTTGAGAGCAGTGGCGTGACTGATGAAATTGATGTTTGGTCGGGGTTGAAGGATTTCGGGAGCTTGTCGGAACCCACCGCGACGATGGCTGACCTTGACTACTGTTTCTCCGCCGGAGACTATGTGGATACGTCTTCTATGTTTTGGAGTTCTTTATTAGAATGATTTAATTCGATTTTTATTGTTATTTGGAATGGGTATACAATATAGATTAATGTATATTTAGAAAGCACTCTTATGTGTGATAATTTTGTTTGGCCTAGCTTTTAATAAAATACTTTTCTTTCGTATAATATAGAAAAGTACTTCTACTTCTACTTCTACATAGACAAACTTTGGGCATAAATTAAAAGGACAAAGAATGGGTTAGTGACGATTTTATTGTTTGGTTAAAAACCTTGTATCCAAAAACTTTTATTGACTAGTTGAGCCATCCCATGATAGTTGAGTTGATAATAATTATATATAATCCCTTCTATTATGATAATCTCACTGTTTTGAGAATGGTCCCCACAAACGTTTATTTTATTTTTAAGATAATTTAGTTCTTCTTAATCTTTGTTATTCAAGTCTATAAAATTGGGGTTATTAATTAACTTCAATACCAGCGTCACAGGTTCGAACCTGAGAATCGGTATTTGTCCCCCTCCTCTAATATGTACTAAGAAAAACTTCAATACAATACACCTCATATATACTTCTCTCTCACGAGAATAATAATGTATCATCATATGCACAATTTATTTACTCTTTATCTCATTAATCAATTCATTAGTTTATATATATATATATATTTTAAAATTATATAAATAAATTAATTATGCGTAATGTGTCATATTATTATCCACCCAAATCAAACAAAATACTTACAAGTTTACCAATTTTTCTCAAAAAAATATAAGATTATAAAAGTTAAGAGAATACTTTCTTGAGAATTTGGAAAAATATTAACAAAATTTGTGTTACATGAAAAGTTTTGACAGAATATTCAAAATTTATCTCACATTCAAAAGATGCAGAAAATGATGTACTTCACTCACTATAAAATGAACAAATGAGCTTGGATTCAAAGCATCCCAATTAGAATCACTTTAGTGTACTAACTTTTTTGTATACAAAAATTGAGCAAAAGTTGTGATTATTATAAGTTTTGAAGAGTGGTATTTGTAATTGGGGTCAGAAAGAAAATTTTTATTTGATTGTAACAATTTTTCACCTATCCGTGATTTTTTCTCCAATTTTAGGAGTTTTTCCAAGTAAATTCTTGTATTGTTCTTTTTGTTGTTTCCTTTAATTTCCAAGTTAATTTTCTTGCTTAGGTTTTTCCCAACATACATTTCAAATTATAACACTAGAACCTCGTTTGATAATCATTTGTGTTTTTATTTGTGGTTTTTGAAACTTAAATCTATTTTTACTCAAATTTCTTGCAATATGCTCCACATTTTCTACCATGTATCCATATTTCTGTACAAAAATATGTGAATACTTAACCAAATTTTAAAAATCAAAACAAACTTTTGGAAGCTATCTTTTGTTTCTAAATTTTAATTTGATTTTTTAAAATATAGATAAGATGTAGATATCTAAATAAATAAAAAGTATGCTGCGATGGTTTTTGTAGACTTAAATTTCAAAAATAAAAAATAAAAAATAAAATAGTTTTTCCTTTTTTTGAAAAACAAAAATAAAAGAGTTATTAAACGATGTGAATAAACACCAATTTAAATATGTAGGGATAAAAAATTATATTTTGAACGAAAATCCAATAAATAATTATTGTACTATTTCTTGTCGTCTTTTTCCAACTTGTGATGGCGATATTCTTCCGCCACATAAGCGGCGAAGATGGGGTCCATATAATTGCCGCCGCCGGTGCAGGAGTTGAGCATAACGTCGGCCATGTCCACTACCGCCAACTGCTCCGCCACGTCTTTGTCGTGCCGGACGGCGGCCGGACCACCGACGGAGCCCGACCCACTTGGAGGACCGACGAAATGATCCGTCGAAATTAGCCATCCAGCGGTGGGCGGCCGGGTGTGTTGGCCGGCGAAGTCCGGCTGCGGCGGTGGAGCGGCGGAGGGGGCGGTGGCGGACATGTGGCACGTGTGGTCGCCGTGGTACGTGACTTCGAACGTGGGGGGATCGTGGTCGAGGCGCTGCACGTGCTTTTTGGCTGGGCAGTGGTACAGCTTTTGGTGAGTGCATCTGAAATATCCTCTGCAAAAGGGAAAGTGAAAAAGGGATCAACATATTTACATTTTTACCCTCCTAAAAAAACAGACTTATTTTATTTTATTATTTTTGTTAAATTAGGAATTTTTAGTTTCTCAAATTTATGGCAATTAAACAACCATATAACTCAATTTACATAAAATATAAATTAATAATAAGATGTTACGTGTTCAATCTTATACTCTAATTATCATTGAATTAAAAATAATAATAAATTTTATATTTTAAAATACGAGAAAAGCAATCCTTTCAAAAAAAAAAAGTACGATGGTGAATGCTACAATTAATTATTTTGTGTTTGTTGATTCTCTTTCCCTACTTTATAATAAAAAGACAAAAACAAAAACAAAAAAAAGTACTGATGGTGAACGCTACAATTGATTATTTTATCGGGTTTGTTGATTCTCTTTCCCTACTTTATACTAAAAAGACAAAAAAAAAGTGAATAAGAAGTTTTTTTTAAAATACAAATTGGGGGAGGTGAACTCTCTCAAATAAATAAGAATCAAATACAGATTTCAAAATTTAAATTTGTGACCATCATATTAAACTAAATTTTTATCGAACAATAAAAATATCATATTACTATCACTTTCAAGGTAAGTAAAAAGTACCGTAGAAATAGTTTACGACTTTTTTTTAAGGATTTTTCATACTTTGAATAACTTTTAATATGATGTGCGTTAATAAAATAAAGGGACAATTTTGATAAAGAAAGTAGTAAAATGTCAAACTTTTAATATATATATAATTTAACAATATTGAAAATTGAAGAATTGAGCAGTTTGTTTGACATATTTAAGTAGGAGCAAGAGCGGAACCAGGAACTAATAATTTGGGGGCCCAAAAATTATTTTCAAATGTCAAAGGTTGAATTCACACCTCATAGCCGAACGAAGAAACTTTAAAGTTTAGGGAATAAAATTAAAATTTTGAAAGTTCAAATACTAAAATTATATATGTCAATGATATTATACTGTCCCAAGTATTAGATAAGTGAGACTCCGGCTCCTAATCATGAAAAAAGGTTAAAATTAAATAAATTTTAAAGTTTAAAAACTAAAATTGAATTTTTAAGAGTTTTTGAACCAAAATAAAATAAATGTCAAGTATAATGTTAATTTACCCAAACAAAATTAAAATTGTTTTAAAAAATCTTAAATAAAAGAAATATATGAGTACAGAAAAACAAAATGAAGAATGGTGTGTTTATTAAAAAAAATACATAAAGAGAAAAAAAGGGAAAGAAAAAAAAAGAAAAAGAAAAAACCCATAACAAAAAACCAAATGTGTCGATAAATAAATAAATATAAACCGAATGAAGAATTTTTTTTCAAAAAATAAAATGGAAGGGATTAATATGGCGGCTTTGAGAGTCGAACTGGGCCACCAAAAAAATTAGAGGGGCCAGATCACTTGAGACAAGTAAAATTTACTTAAATATTTGTAAATTATATTAAATTTATAGTATAAAATATAAATTTTTTAAAAAATTGGGGGGCCATGGCCCCCTAGTCCCTCTATTGATCCGCCACTGGGTAGGAGTTGGTATTAGAAGTTATCAATTTTTCCTCAAAACTTACGCTCAAATCAGTTTTTATTAACTACTCTTCATTTATACTTTTAAAAATAACTCTAATTTCTAACCATTCATTTTTAATCATTCATTTATAACTATTCAATTATTTCTAACTACTTATTTTAATCATTCCTATCTAATCAATAAAAATAACTCATTTTTAACCATTCATTTTTAATCATTTCTTTTTTAACTACTAAAAATAATTACTAATTTTTAAATCTACATCCAAACAAGATTTTGACTCTGACTCCTCCACACAAAAACTACATCAAAACGATTTTTTGACACAACTCTAAATTTTTAACTACTCAATACAACTCCTTAACTAAAAAACTACATAAATATGTCAAACAAACAGCCCCTAACAAATATGTTAATACTACTACTAAGATGATATTTTTATGGGAATTTATTTTAAATAACAACCTTTTAGTTATTTATTGTAATTACAATGTTTTTTTCTTCATAAATATTTCATTGATAACCAAATTTTGGGTGTTTTTTGTATATCCAAATTCAGTCTTCAATATCTACGATTGAAAATTACTGCATTAATTGAAAAATATATTGATTAAAAATTGTCTATGGCGCATATTCAATAATGTTTGTGATATTGTTTGGTGATTAAATATTATATTACATTGATTGAAACAATAAGAATTAAGATACACAAGCTTTTTCGTATTTTATTAGGTCTAATTATGCATGAATTTGTTTCTAAAAATTTGGAGATTTTGCATGTATAGCAAAAAATGGTAAAATATAAACCTATAGCACAAAATCAAAACTAATTCATTTGTAGTAGAAAATTCAAATTGAATTATATCACTCATTAATGATAGATGTCAATCACTTATTAGTGATAGATGTCTATCACTGATTGAATTCTATCACTAGTTATTGATAGATGTGTAATATACTATACATTCAATTATTTTAGAAATTGTGCTGCAAAATTAATACAAGAAGTAGAATTTGTTGCTGAGCGTAAATTTCCTAAAAATTTTCATTTATAGGTTAAAAAAAAAATTATTAACTATTTTATTTTTTATTTTTTGAGATTGAATCCCCTATTTTTATTGGTAGTAAAATGCTAATGGATAATTTACTTAAGTTTGAAATTGAAAATTGGAAGGAAATGAAAATTTATTAAGGATATAAAGACATCTTATTGAAAACATTAATATAAAAGAATTATTGGTCACCGTTTTTTTTTTTTTTTTTTGACGTTCTATTGATCAACAAATAATGAGTCATAAATCCAAAGAAGTTAGTCAAACATTTTGAAGGAGAACAAATTACTTTGTTTTGAATTGAATTGTCAAATCTTCAATTATTTTATAAATCAAAGTGAATCTAAGACAAAACTTTAGAAATCACTTTTTTGTTTCATTTTATTTTTCTAAAGTAAACAAAACAGGTGCTCTGTTTTTTTTTCGGAAAAAATAATAAAAGAAAAGTGTTTGAATACCCTATTTTGTTCCTTCTCTAAAATTTTAAATTTGGCAAGAATAAATTTAATGTTGCTGATTTTTATTGGTTATGGCATGTAAATTAGAGCATAAAAATTTTGATTTCTGCACGGTCATGGGCTCGATTCTTGGAATTAGTATTTGTAATTCCCTTCTCCCAACTTATACTAAAAATAAATAGATAAATAAATAAACGAGTACATTAACACTTTAATTAGTCATTTAATTTAATTATTATTAATTTGGTTCAATTTATTTTGTTACTAAAAAGGTTAATAATTTTATTGTTTAATGGTAATACGGTTTAACACCGCTGTTCCTCTCTCATTTTATAATATTAAAAAAGAAGAATTAGATTGTGTTTTATATTAGATTTGTATGAATTTCAATCTCAAAATTGTAGGGCAAAAAAAGAATGTATTTATGTTTGGTAAAAAAAAAAAAGAAAAAAGAATGTATTTATGCTATAATCATTTTTTTTCTGTCTATTTAATATTCATTGTGTACTCTATTTATTTGTTATCATTACGTAGCTTTTAATCTCTGAGTTATAACGTTTATACCACGAAATCAACGTGCTATATTGACCCAATGCCGACTTCATGGTTTCTAAAAAAAAAGATTAATTGTCTTATTGGAAATTGAATACTATTTGAGATTAAATATTATGGGATTTTTCATGAGTAACAAAAACAAATAAAAAATTTACCGTAACCCAAAATTGATGTAAACTAAATAAAAGTAAAAAGTTTAACTATATTAAAAAATTTTAAAAAATTCAAATATAATAAAATAGAAGGTATCAAAGATACAATAAAAATGACTATACTTTTTAGTCCAATTTTAAAAGGTGAACTCGAATTTATGAAGTTGTATTGGATTACAAGCGATCGACCAAACCAACGAGATACCGAGCATCGACAAAAATGATGATATTTAATGTGCAAAAAAAATATATATTGTAAAATGGAAAAGGAAGAAATTACCTGGGAAACCTAGAGCCAAGGATCTCCTTCTGTCCATATTTCCGCCATGTGAAGCCGTCGTCCGGCGGCAGCTCTGTGTTTCCGATAAGCAGCGCCGCCACTCTCACCGTCCTCTTCTTCATAACATCTCTTCTGCTTCATTTCCAACACACACACAAACAATCCTTTTTTTTACTTTTAAATTCAAAACTAAAACTAAAATACAATCAAATGAGTTTATTTATTTATTTAAGTTTTAGTTAAATTACTCACTTGGATCCTTCTAGTTTAAGGTTTAGCTCTATTATATTCTAGTCATAATTTAGTCTAAATCTCACAAATTGTCTCTCTAAATCGTCTTTTATCCATAAAAGAGAGACCAGAGTTTCGATGTTCGATGACATTACGTAAGATCTAAATAATCAATCCAAATAGGGTTGAATTTTTAAAAAAAAACTATATTGTCTTTTTTATCTACTAACAAATTACTAATTTCTTTCCATCATGGTACTGAATGAGTTTTGTGAAGTTGGACAAACATTATATTAAATGGAGATACTGGTGTCATAACTAAGTTTTTATGGATAAATTTCTATGCCATAACTAGATGTATTTTCATGGAAATTGTTTACACCAAGTACTCATAGATACTGGATATGTTGATTTTCCAATCCAATAAACGTCTCCATTGAAGTAAGTACCTGGATATGTTGATTTAAAGACAAAAGAGGGAAGAAGCCAAATATTGATCCACTTCCTAAGTGGTGCCAAATGACAAAAACTCTACCAAAAGAGGAGATTCTTGCCATTTTATACTGAGAGGAGGCTGCACCCCACTCATGAAGTCAGCATATGTGGCACCTTCACATCTCAGTTCACTTTCTTTCTTTCTTTTTTTTTTAATAAAAAAATATTAAAATGTGTGTGCGACTTCATGTGTGGGGTGCAGCCCAGGCTGCACCCACTACTTTGTTGTATTGTAGGACTAAATCCAAGTATGTGCATGTATTTTATTCTAAAATTAGAAAATTATTTTGCTTTGGATTTTGAGGGGGAAATTTGATGTACTCGTTCGTCACCGGATTTAATATGCAAAGAAAATAAGATTGGTATGGACTTGGAGTTTTTTCGATGACGAAAATTAAACGAGGCAACACTATTGATCCCTTCAAAATGTTTAGGATTCAAATCAAGGCAATGGAAATTCAGGGAGGCAGTTGTAGTGGCAAAGAAGAGTTTTGAAGGATGGAATTTAAAAGTTAAAATAAGGTGATTCCATGATTTACAAACGAGCCTGCAATTAGTTAAATTGGGGAATGGGACTTTGGAGAGTATTAATTGAATGATCTCACTTGCAAATTCCAGCTTACAATAATTTCTTCTATTGATAATAATCTCACGTTTATGTTTCTTCTCCATCTTCAACAACTCAGATGGTCACGGGTCGATGGCGCGATAGGTTATCTAATTTGGAGTTAATTCATTTTAGGCTAAATTATAGAAAATGCCCCTATACTATGGGAGTTGTGTCAAAAATGCCCTTGAACTTTGAAAAGTTTCAAAAATACCCTCAAACTTTAACTTTAGTTTCAAAAATATCATTGCAGTTAAATTTGGATGGAAACCGTTAAAATTTGGTTTAAAAAATACCCCTAAACTTTGAAAATATTTCACAAATGCCTTTAAACTTTAAAAACAATTAAAAATACCCTCGACTTAAAAAAAAATTAAAACTATCATCGTCAATAACTTTTAAATAAAAAAGTATTATACTTTTATTTGAATAGTATTCTCGATCTTTTAAAAACTTAAAAAAAAAATATTCTTATTTAAAAAATATTTTTTTTCTCTATTCAAATGCATTTTCTCCAAAAAACAATTAACGAAAATAAATATACTATTAGCCTTTAAATAAGAATGACCAAACAAGTTCCAAAATTAAAAATCTATAATAATAATCATAACTCTTTAAAGATAATTTATAATTGAATTTAGGGATTTTAGCTTGAATTTATTTAAATAATAGAATTACTTATTTGTGATCTGAAACTAAATTAATTGACGATGAGTATGCGGTTTTCATCCAAATTTAACATTGTCGATAACTTTTGGATAAAAAAAAAATATTACGTATTTTGTTTAAAAGTGTCAATATTGTACCCTTAAAAAACTCTAAAAATTATTCTTACTTAAAAATAGTTATTCTTTATTCATATCTTTTTTCGCCATGAAAATAAATATGTTATTAACATTTGAATAATAATGTGACAAAAAAAAGTTCTAAAATTCTAAATCATAATCATCATTCATATTTTTTTTAAAAAAGTTTCTGCCAGGATGAATTTTGGCATGAATGAATATTTTGAGGTAGAGATTTATTCAATTATTCAAAATTTAAAGATAATTTATTATGTATATTATATATATATATATATACTTATTTGAATTTAATAAAAAAAATTCGATACAATATTAGAATAGCACGAGATTTTCATTTCATAATCAATTGACAATGAAAGAGTAATTTATCGCTAAGAGGTATGTCACATTTGATTTCAAAAAAAAAAGAAGAGGTATGTCACATTTTCAATGTGAGATTTTCAACACAATTTTTTTTTAGTACTTGCTCAACACAATTCAAGTTTAAACAATTAATATTTATATAAAAATAATTCATAAGTTATAAATACAAAAGTAAAATTTATCTTTACGAGCACAATTAAATATTTATGGTATTATTGAAACAAAATGTTAACATTTTCATTATTATTTTATATTTTTTAAGATTAAAGGTATTTTTGAAACATCTTGCAAGATTAGGGGCATTTTTGAAACATAATACAAGTTTAAGGGTATTTTTGAAACCAAACTTTAACGGTTTCCATCCAACTTTAACGGTGAGGGCATTTTTAAAACTTTTGTTAAAGTTTAGGGGTAATTTTGAAACTTTTAAAAGTTTAGGGGCATTTTTGACACAAACACCATAGTATAGGGGCATTTTCTATAATTTAGCCTTCATTTTATAACTCCACAGTCACGGGTTGGATTCCTAGAATTGGTATTGTAATCCCCCTTTCCCCAACTTGTACTCAAAAAAAAAAAAAAAAACAACTCACATTGCCACACCCAACCTCGATAATTAGGGTTTTTTTTTTCTTTTTTCTTTTCATAATTTGGATTCCAATTTATACGCTTTCGATATTAGGGCTTCCATGTTTACGATTTCCTTTTCAATATTTGTATATATTTATAAATCTGTTAAATTTATGATTTTCTTTTCCAATTGTATGATTTACTATTTCCTTTTTAAGATTTGTTCATTTGTTAAATAGTTAAACTTTTTTTACCTGTCTATGTTTTATTTACAAAACTAAGCAATTAGAAAATAAATTACATAAATATTCATTCATTTATATATAGGAAAATTTCATAAATAATGAAGGGGAAATTACCGAAATAATTACATACATGCTAATTTTTTTAAAAAATTAGCTACCATAAGAATTGGTATTCATGATAATGCTATATATATTAATGAGTATTTATAATATAATATTGATATGAATCACTACCAATACAAATATTTTAAAATTTATAATTATTTTGTGAAAAAAGTGGCATCTAACCCAATCTCAAAAAATATATTTTCTATGTAAAATCGTATAATAATATTATTTTATGAAATATAAATATAAATGTATGTAATATGGTTTATATTCTTGAAAATGCATAGCAAATCATAATCTTGAAAATCTAAATTCCATAATTGTATTGAGAGGATCTCATTTTTATATGCCAATTTCAGCAAAATGAAACATATTAAATGGAAAAAATTAATTGGGCTCGAAAATGAGAAAGGAAATTCGTGGATTAAAAGGGATTGAAATTTTGGACATTTATTTTTAGCATAATCCAATTCTTTCCTTCACTATCTTTGAATTGAAAACTATCCACTGATTAAAAAACTTAGTTTGTAAAATTGATTGAAAAATATTTGTGACTAAATGAAAATTGAGTAGCTCAAGTGATCAAAGAGAGTTTTGTGTTCATCCGTGGTGGCCACCTACCTATAAATTAATTTCTTATGATTTTTTTTTACATCCAAATGTTATAGAGTTATGTTTCTAAAGTGTTTGAATCAGCTTATCCTATGTCACAAGATCAAGTCTAAACTCTCAATTACATCCAAGAAAAGAAAATTGGTAGAAATTTAAATTTAAGTAAGCACTTTTATGATTATTTTTATTGACCATAAGTCAGCTCTGATCAAGGAACTACTTGGTAAAAATATTAATGATTAGTGAGAAAACATATGAATGATTAGGAGGGATTCTACATTACTATACAACTAATTGTTTTTGACCTAACACTAAACCTTAAATCTATTTTGTTCATCAACAATTTTGAAGCATTCTTTTGGTTCATCTGGTTAGAGCCCATCACAAAGCTTTTCAACAACAAATTAGTTTAGATCTCTAATCTCCTACTGGAATGACATTATAAGAAATGCAGCAACATAAAATCCTTTTAACTAAAAATCTTTCTTTTACCGAATGAGTCGTGAGTGACGCAATGATTTCATTGTTTGATTGTAAATCAGTTTAACACCACAGGTTCAATCCCAAGAATCGGTAATTCTCCCCCTCCCTCATTTGTACTAAAAAAAAACTTTTTTTCTATTTTTGCATGCCTCTTACATGCATTGTAAAGTATCTTTTCAAAAAAAGATAAAAACAACACCCAAACCCTAAATCTACTCATATCAAACTATTTTAATGCCATATAATTTCAAAAATCAATACCGTCTTCGTGTGTTTGCTGTGGAGGAAGAAGAAGAACCAAAACCCCTTGCCACCAACTTCTCGGAACTCGGTGGAAACGGCGGCGGCGGTCTCAGCTGCATTTGCACCAACTCCATAGCATGAGAACAAGTTGCCATCCTAACCAACTCCTCTAACCCCACCTCCTGTGGTTGTATCGCCGTGAACGGGGGCCGTTCACGGCCACTCAGCCGCTCCTTGGCGGCTGAGAAAACACCTAAAATCTCATCGCAAGATCGAGCCAACAAATGGGGTCGGCGAAAATGAATAATATTATCCAAATTTAAAGCATTGAATTCCAAGTCTCTTGCCAAGGAACACCCACGAAGGATTAAAGAAATGGCCTCCTCCATTGCTGGATCTTGCTCATCCTTTTGCAACTTAATTTTCTTGTTGGCCATAGAAAGGATTATAAAAAGTTTATGACCACCACAAAATTTATATATATATATATGAAAAATGATAAGCAATTTTTATTTTATTGAATGAAGAAAAAGAAGAAAAAAAGAAAATGAAAAAAGAGAGACTTGGTCCAGTCAATGGAGAATTATTTCAACAAAAATTTGGGGTTGGGTCTAAAGGGAGACTTTAGGTTTCTTCTTCTTCCAATGAAAAAGAATTTTCTTTTTTGGGGGTTTGAAGGGTTTCAATTTTGATGGAAATTTAGACCAAAACTATTAGAAGAAGAAGAATTATGGGGATTCTTTTTCCTCTCCATTTCCTTTTGTTTTGGTTTAATTTTTTTTTTTTTTTAGTACAAAGTGGGGGAAGGGGGGACAACACGAGACAAGATAACCAACTGCGCCATTGACCCTCGGTTAGTTGACTCGTGACCCTTAGATTAAATTTTGTGTTTGTTTGTGTTTGGGATTGGGAATTGGTAAAAGAATTGATATTTTACTTCTTCTACTCCCTAATTTCTTTTGTTTTTATGTTGAGCTTGGGATTGTTCTAATTTTGATTAAAAAACAAGTGGAATAGTTTTGATTTAGTTTTCATTTTTTTTCCCAATCTCTTGATTGGAAAAGTATTTATGTCATTACCCTCAACTTGTAAGGTGTCGATTATGGTGTGTGGTCTACTAGATAACCATGTGAATATTATTGTTTGACCGTTTTTTTCCTTAAAAGTTCGATAATATAAGAATTAAAACTGAAGATTCGAAAGTATAAACTAAAATAAAAATAAATGTGTGCTCTTTGTTAGGATCTCACAATTGTTCTACATTATAAAAGTGAAGACTTCTACAAGTATTTATAAAATATATGAGTTACTTCCTTCATTTCCAATTGATATTCAGTTCAATAAAAATACAAATTGAGATCCAATTTAAGACTGGTGAACCCAAAAGAGTCACCATTTTGAGTGTAATTTGCCAATGATTAATCAACATCGACGGGTCAAATTATCACAGTTGAGATAATATAATTTCGAGTAACCATGAGATTACAAAAGTTAAAATCCCCCCTCCATTATTATTGTTGAATTAAAAAGAAATTTAATATCCTCTAAACTATGGTGGAATTGGCCCTAAACTCATTTCTTTCCTTGCCCAAAAATGAAAATTTCTTTGTTAACTATCTCTATCTTCTTGGCTAATTCAAAGTTTCAACGGCATGTTATTCACTCAATCATCATAAATTTATTGCCTCTTTGTACTAAGTTTGTGGATAACGAAAATAAATCCAGGTTTTGTAACAATAGGAACAAAATTTCAAACATTTTACTCTATATACATATTGATACAAAATTTAGGCCATGTTCAAATTATAGAAACTAAAATACCAACCTTTTGACTACCAGTCCCTAAACTTTCAAATTTGTACTAAATAGATTTTTTTTTTCTCTTTATGTCAAATTTTTATAAAATTAATTTTGTGTATACAATTCTTTTTTAATGCAATAACGAATGTTCGGAGGTATTCGAACTTTGGATCCAATCTATTTGAAAGTATAATATATCTTAACCAATTAAATAATGTCACAGTTGAATTGGTTTAATAAATTCTAAAACTCACTGCAGTGTTTAATAAGTCATTGACTTTTCAATTCTTTAAAACTTCAGCACTTTATTAGACACCAAATTAAATTTATGTCCTATAGAAAATTCATACAATTTTAACCATTTCTTATTTTTCTTTTTTTTTTTCTTTAATTCTTTTTTTGAAGTAATTTTTTTTAACCATTTCTTAACTATTAAAAAGAGTAATAGCGTACTAAAAAAAAAATAATAATAACTCAACTGATATAAATGTATATCATGATTAAAAAAACTTTAAATTTTCACCTCAAAATTTGACTTTTTTTTTTTTTTTTTTTAATAATTGTTATTTGGCCGTTTTAAAATTTAGAAAATTGATACAATATTAAAAGTATGAAGACCTATTAAATACATTTAAAATCATGATTTATTGTCAAAGTGGACTTAATTGAGGCATCTCTACACTAGACGTGGAGAGAGATAATTTTACTGTCTCCATACTTTTTACTCTTTTTAATTTATATTCCCGCGAAATTTAGTGTTGAAATTCACCAGAATAGGAATGAGATTTCTTACAAGTATCAAGTTCACAGTACAAAATTGTTTCCCATTTAATTTTTTTCCAAATCTTAATTCAATCATTTATATATATAAATTATCAAAGAGTTGACATTTAATCCTTATTAAAAACAATAGTTGTTTTTAAATGATAAATAATTATTATATTTAACTAGTTATTAAATTTTTAAATGAAATATTCTTATTTTATATATAAGTATGTATTAAAAATAAAATAAATATAAAATACAAATCGATAGGGAAACTGGGATGGAGAATAAATTCCAATCCTCATCTCCATTTAGTTCACATGGGTTTTTCTTCCTCACTCACTTTCTCATTCTCTATCTAAACGGACATTCACCACTCTTTACGAATGTCCGCTGGCCCCGATATCATGAAGAAAATGAACATTTGTAACATAACTTCTTTTAGTATAATTGGGAGAAGTGAGACCAACAAACCCTATATAAATGGTACAACTACGGCTGCTCTCAAATAATATTAGAGCCAAATATTGATTTTCGGACTCGAACTCGTGACTGTGGAGTTAGACATTTCTAACATAATTCATATGTATCATTGATGAAACTAAATTTAAATTAAAAAAAAAAAAAAAAGAAAAGAAAAGAAAAGAAAAAGGACCCAATTTGTAAAAGCCAAAATGTTGATACGTAAAGCTTACGAAAGTGTTAACAAAATTTTGGCGAGAAAACTAATTTCAATATTTCGTTCTTCTTTGTCCCGAAGAACGAATCGAGTAATCACAGAACAATGAGAAACGAGCTTTTCGATTTGGTTACCTTCTTCTTCAATGGCGGCATTCAAATCTTCCTTGCCATTTCATTCCTGAGCTGTTCTTCGATTCCTCAAGTTTGTGCTTCAGTTCATCAATACCAGAACGAATCCTTCATTCGTCGCTCCAATTCGTTCTTCTTCCATGGCGGTAGTGAAGGAATCTTCGCCTCCAATTTTCATCCAATTAGCTCTAATGTTACCGATTCCGCAGCCCAATCGCTCGATGGAATGTCCTTCATTAGGTAAGCCAATCGAAACCTTTCGATTTTGTTTCTTGATAGATCGATTTCGTTTCTGAAATGTGGTTGAATGTTGGGTGTTTGATTGAAATCGGTTGTTTTAGGGTTTCTGTATGTTAGAGATATGCCTTGACCGGTTTGATGTTTCATGATTAGTTATTCGGGTGTGTTGCTACTCGGTCAGCGAGTTGGGGTCCCAGGGGGAGGCCCATAGTGGGGATTGGGCGAATGCCCCCGAAACTTAGACGAAATACATATTTGGGTTTACATTTTTTTTTTTTTTTTTTGAAACAAGGGTAACCACGCCCGTCCTTAGGCCAGACACCGGGAGACATCGGAGGAATAATGTCATAGCTGAGTCTCGAACCTGAGACCTTGAGGGGAGCATACCCTCAAAGACCAAGCCTTCAACCACTGTGCCACCCCTTGGGGACCTTTGGGTTTACATTTCTGTAATTGGGTTTTTATGTAACTGGACCTATTTGTCTCTTAAAGTAATAAAGCTCTGCTCATGGATGTAGATAACACACCGTTAGTTGATTGTTGTTGCCGTAAACTGTATGCGATGGAAGTGTATGTATTGGGGATTTTGAATTAGGTTTTGTTTTTATGTGTGATGTAGGTTTGAATCGATTACGTTTATACGAACGAAAGAATCTGCGAAACAGATAAATGAGATGCAGCAAAAAACTGGGTTGATTGAAGCTATAATTTTGGAAGTCAAAGACAGGACAGAAATTGGAGGGGCGTTTTTGAATTCTGATCTTATATGCTGTACACAGATGCTTGCAAATAATGGATCTTGCAAGGTAGGAGAAGTAATTATCAAGCATGATTTAGATAAACCCAATGGACCTAGGAGGATTCAGACTTTCTTTGAAGGGACAAATGAAGAAGCTAAAATGGAACCTGCTACTATTGAACTGAACAAAACTGGAATGTATTATCTGTATTTTATGTTTTGTGATCCGCAACTCCAAGGTACGTCGATTAGTGGACGAACGGTTTGGAGAAACCCAGATGGTTATTTACCTGGAAAGATGGCTCCATTGGTGACATTCTATGGTTTTATGTCTTTGTCTTATCTTATTCTTGGTCTTGTCTGGTTTCTTTGGTTTGTAAGATATTGGAAAGATGTAATGCAATTGCACTACCATATCACTTGTGTTATAGGTTTAGGAATGTGTGAAATGGCCCTTTGGTATTTTGAGTATTCGAATTTTAATTCATCTGGAAGTCGACCGATGGGAATCACCATTTGGGCTGTTACGTTTAGTGCTATTAAGAAGACTGTTTCTAGGCTGCTTCTTTTAGTTGTTTCTATGGGATACGGTGTTGCGAGAGCGACCCTCGGTGGCATAACCATGAAAGTTATCCTTCTAGGTGTTACTTATTTCATTGCTTCTGAAACACTAGAGCTTGTTGAACATTTGGGAAATGTTAATGACTTCTCTGGAAAAACAAAGTTCTTTCTGGTGTTGCCAGTTGCTGTACTGGATGCTTGTTTTATTCTTTGGATCTTTTCGTCGCTATCGAAAACACTGGAGAAGCTCCAGGTAAATATATTTGCTTAAAGCTTTTGTTGATGTCTTTTTAGCCAATTTAGCATGTTACTTCTTGGTTTTTTCTGCTGTGAGGATGATAATATTCGGCTGTCGATTTTGTATATCCTATGTAGGTTAGAAAAGGCACAGCCAAACTTGAGATGTATCGGAAGTTTACCAATTGCCTTGCAGTTTCAGTCTTGCTCTCTGTAGCTTGGACTGGATATGAGGTGAATTTGTATTTCATTTATTTTCCTCTGTTTTTTGAACAAAGTCCGATGGTTTCGGATTACTGATTCTTGTTTGTGTAGTTGTACTTCAATGCTATCGACCCGTTGAACGAGCTGTGGCAAAGAGCTTGGATTATTCCAGCTTTCTGGATTTTACTTTCTTTTGCTCTCTTGGTGGCTTTATGTGTTCTTTTGGCCCCTTCTCATAATCCTATCACCAGGTAACCAATCCCATGCCTCCTGGGAAACTTACTCAGAAAATTTTAATTTCTTAGTCAGCATTATGTCCATGACTCCTTGAACAATCTCCTGGTGGCATTATGTTTCATGAGCACATACTTATGTCGGTTGAACTATTGCTCTTGTTGCCCCCTTTACATCCTTCTTTATCTTCTGTCACTTTAATCTTTCTTCATACATTTCTCTCACAAAGCTACCTTGTCCCTCCAAGTCTCCAACAAACTGCAACTGAGTTACTTTTTCTTTTCCAAGAAACCAAAATGATTATTAACTGTAAAGTTGAATGGATTCCGGACATAATAGATTTGCATACTCGGAGGACACTGTGGACGATGTCGATGAGGAAGTTGTGGCTCTCACTGGAAGTGGAATCAAGGTCGCCGCAGATTTATCGAACAAACTAGAAAGGAAGGAAAGAAAGGGTCCATCAACTGTTGCAGATCATCCTGTGTTTGGACTTGGAGATCTTGAGGAAGATAAAAGAGAGTGATGGGTCTGTCAGAACATTTTGTTTTGTTTCTGTTCCTAAGCTGCTTAAAATGGTCAGTGTCAAAGATGTAAATATGCATCCAAGAATGGAGCCTTAAGGAAAGGTGATAGAAGCTGGCATCAATGTTGATGGTTTCTTTCGATTCAGTGACTGTTTTATGAAATGTAAACAAATATTGTAATTTTCGGTTATCAAATTATACCAATATAGTTCTTTAAAATTTCAGTTCCTCGACGTTCATAGTTACTGAATCAAATTTACCAAAAGTTCAGTAGAACATATTCAGGGCTTTTGGAATATAATGTATGGCATGATTAATTTCATTTCAATGGACTATTATAAGATCCCAAATGGATAAACATTTGGTGTATTTAATTATGAAATTTAAATTTATTTTTACTTAAATTCTTTACAAAGTTTATTTACTTGTAACTAAATTCCAAAACCCATGACATTTTTAAGATATCCATTTTATTTTTATTTTTATTTATTTTTTTAAATTTAAACCTATAACAATTTCACATGTTTTTAAAAATCAAATCAAAATTTAGAAACAATTTTTTTATTTTTTATTATTAACATTCGGATAGAACCTATGATAAGAAATTAGAATAAAAATAATCTTAAATTTTGAAAATAAAAAATAAAAAATAAAATAATTATGAAGTGGAACCTTAATTATAAAATTTTAGTTTGATTTTTAAAAAATAGAAGTTTTTTTTTACCTCTTTAAAAATTAGAAGTTGAAGTAATAGTTGTAGACTTGATATACAAAATAAAAATAAAAAACCAAATGATCATAAAAGGAAATAACCCTAAAGTAAATAACGTTAGTCGTATGTTAAGCCATATATTTGAAATTTGATATTTATGAACTTATACTCAAGAAAATTAGTTTGGCAATAATTTAAACTTTTGATTTATGATTGTGACTTTATACAATCAAAATCATTGGATTCAATAAATAAGAATCAAAATGGTTCTGTTCTAAAAATAAAAAAATTGTTTGACCAGTGGTCCTCAATGGCAAGTTTTACAGAACTTATGAACCCCCAAAAATTACTGAGATATTGAAATTCCTTCAACATAAATTTTCAAATATCATAAAGTTATGATAAAATTGTTGCTTGCACGGTTTTAATGTCAAAGGATTACAAACCTTGGTATCTTTGAATCCCCAGGTATCATTAGACCTCTTCCACCTAAATAAAGTTCAAATGAGAAATTTATTAAAAAAAAAAAGGTTCAAATGAGAAATCAAGCAGTTTGATCACTGATGAATGCAATAAACTTCCTAATTATCAGTTCAATGAGAGTTAATAAGGGTTACCTGAGGAAGTCCCATCAATTCAAGAACAGCTTTTTGCGGAGTTAGCTCGTTGTCAATGATCCGAGCCACTGCGGTCAAAACTGGCATCTTAACTTTATACTTCTGAGCCAACGCGATAACGGCCCCTGCAGTCGATACGCCTTCTGCAACCTATTGAGTACGGGGGACCTTGATTAAATGAAAACCATATATTTCTTTATATACAAACAGACTGACCCAGGTACCTGATTCATTGAGCTCAATATATCATCCAGATTCTCGCCAGATCCTAGTCGCACCCCAACGGTTTTATTTCGAGAGAGGTTAACAAAGCATGTAAGCATAATGTCTCCCGTGCCTGAGAGACCGGTAATTGTCGTTGGCTTCGCGCCCATCTTTAAGAAAATTTTAAATGGCGAAGTTATCAGAATGCCATGGTTGTATTCAGACAATTGTAGGTACAAGATGAGAAAAATGGGCGTTTTATGCCATGGTTGAACTATGACTGAAGGTAGAACTGTGAGGCTAACATTTTCTGGCCTATCCAACGGAAGTTGGAACAAAATCATTAAACGAGCAGGTAACTTTCAGTAACAATCTGATTACAAGTAGCATCAGAGAGAAAATACTTCATATGTACCATATTCAAATGCCACATATAGAAAACATTTATATAATTTAAGGGAATTCTGTCTCCAAACATAAAAAAAGTTACCATATTCAAATGCCATTGAGAAAGCTAATACTTAATGTTTAGTATCTCATTTCTTGTGTTCGATTTTTGAAAAATGTAAGCACATGGTAACACTAACACCATTACCTATTTCCTATTTCTCATTTATAAGATGGTTCTTAAGTTATAATACAAATTTTAAGAAACGGCAAAATCTAGTCCCTTTCTTCTTTCCTTTTCAGTTTTTTAAAATATAAACAAAAGCATTATTATATCATTTTTTTTACTAATACAGCGCATAATAAATTTTAAAATTAAATACAACATACTGATTTTTAATATTTTGTTTTAAAAATATACAGAGCAGCAACATCAAAATATTCTTCGACTAACTTGATGGAAAGCACAAGCAGCTCCATTGGCTACCTCAAGTTATTGGATAAAAGGCAATAATCTAAAGACTGATGACATAAATGGATCAAATTCAATCTTCAAAATAACTAAAGCTGGATAAAAGGGTACCTTTGTTGCCAGCCAACGGATTTCGGAACAGCCTTGTGCTACAAGAGCTGCCATAGAGTTGTTACCAAGATTCATCCCTTCAACAATTCCCGCGGCTATTGCAAGAACATTCTTCAATGCACCTGCAATCTCTACCCCTGTCACATCACTGAGTGATCAGAAGTTACAAGCCAAGTAAATTATTGGCTTGCAATCCAGTTACTCACAGTCTACGTTATATAACTACCTTTTTCATTTTGGTTTATTCTATTTCATTTTGGAAGGGAATTTGTGCTCACCCAATGGAGAATCAAACAAAGAATAAGGTAGCAATGGAGAAAGAGGATAAATGACTAAATATCAAAAGTTAGATGCTTGATGAGATCATAATACTAGTGAGAGAAATCAAAGTTTTCTACCAAAAGGTATTTTCAAGAAAAACAAGCCTCATAGTTCAATAATTATATCTACCTCGAAGTGCTTATTCTTAGATAACTAGAAGCGAGAAGTTGCTGAGCTGCATTTGCCAATTTTTTGTCCTTTGATGCCACTACCATTGCTGGAAAACCAAGATAGAACTTAACAACAAATTTTCAAAGATGAAAACGAGCATTTACTAAGGAAGAAAATGCATAATGTGCATTTCAATATCACCTGTTGGCAATTTATTCATCAATTCTGAGGCAAATGAAGGTCCTGAAAGAGCAATAAAAGGTTGTCGAGGATTTCTCAGTGCATGGGGAATAATCTGTGACATCATCCTCAAGGTATTAAGTTCCAACCCTTTGCTTAGAGATATGAATGGCACGTGTGGATCCACATGATCAGCAATGCTCTGAAGAAAGGATGAGCTGAACTGCAATAATATTTAAAAAGTCCTTTCATCATGCTAAATAGTAACTATATATTTCTGTTATCTACAACTGAGGACCCATATGGAAACTGTTTCTGACATCTAAACTTACAAATTAATATGTAAGAAAATTGAATTAGTTTGCAAGAATCTGTAAAGAAAGAACTGCATTATATGCTTTTCCCGGTAGGCAATCATATATTTCTTTTCACTTCGTTAAATATTCATAATGACAGAGAGAAAACACATAAATGTAGAAATTTCAACGAGGTAGTGAAAAACCTGCACGGGTACTGCGTGAAAACAGAAATCAGCACCTAGCAGAGCAGCTTTGGCATCAGTTGTAGCAATAACATTTATTGGCAGCTTGTGGCTTGGGAAGTACTTGCTGAGAAGAAATATCACGAGTCATATTCGTTGGTTGATACAATTAAATTTACATCAACCCATTAACTTAAGCTTTTAGGTTGATTGATGGTTTAACATAATTCAATAGGGTATCAGAGTCGGAAGTCCTGAGTTCGAGCCCCTACCGAGTCATTTCATCTCCAATTAAAATTAAGTTCCATTTGTAGGGCATTTCTCAAATTTCAAAGCCCACAAGTGAAGGGAGTGTTGGTTGATATAGTTAAATTTACCTTAACCCACCAACTTAAACTTTTGGGTTGATTGGTACTTTAACATAATTCAATAATATTCAATTAGGAAAAGTTCCATCTTAGACCACACAAACATTTGCACCAGCTAACATATATATCTATTTCATATGTGAACTTCAGCCAAATACAACAGAAAACAACTAGTAAAGGAGGATGTTGCCTGTGGGGAGTTGCATGGATTTACTCCAAAATAGGTGAAAAAGAAAAGTTCTGGCAGTATAATTTACCTATTGTAGTGACTATCGTTAATGGACTGGCATACTTGAGGATCACGGAGAAGCATGTTGACTTCCAATTGGGGCTTTCTACCAGCAATATGGGCAGCCATCGCTGTGCCAAAAGATCCACCTCCAAGCACAGCCACCTGATAAAATTTAGACAATAAACTACAAAATAAGGAGGAGAAAAACTTGGAAGTAGAATATGCTTTAAACAAATCTGTAAGAAATATAGTCTATCCTCTGTTTCCTATAAAAAAGAAATATAGTCTATACCTCGAATCTTTAAGTTTGACATTGATCTCCCAAGACATAATATGTACCTTTTCAAATTTAGCATAGTCCTAACTTGACCCTGATGAAGAATGAAACGTTTAACCTTTTGCTGGTAATAAAATTGGGTTCAAGTCTTCAAGACACATTGACTAGTATACTAATTTTTAAGCTCCCCACTAAGCAAATTGAGACAACCACATTTACCAATAGATTTTTTTTTCATTGACAAGTTCACAACAATAGTGGTGGGGAATTCAAACTCATCACCTCTTATTGATAACATAAAGTCGAGAAATATGTGGCTGACTCGTTTTCTAGCAGTATTCACCTCCCGGGATAATAATAGTTTAGGAAACATGGACACTTCTATTTTGACAAAGTATCCGTGTCGTACTCGTGTCCGCACCGATAATTCCGAACACTCGTCAGACACGTGTCTATGTCTGACACTCAAAATTTTGTGTCCTCTTTTATTATTACTATTTTCAATTTCGAACACTTCATGGACACCTCAATTAAGATTTATTTGTTTTCAATGGCGGATGACACGACAGCGGGTAGTGTTGATGGAGGCCGTCGACGACGATATCTAGATGGACTAAAATGAAAAAGGAAAGAAAAAGAGAAAATAAAATGGAGGGAAGGAAAATGAGATAAAAACTGAAATATTTAGAGATTATTATGGATAAACTTATAACTAACTAAAATATTTTGGATTTTATCTTTTATAATAGTATTACAAAAAACAATAATAAATCATGTGTCCTAGCCGTATCAATGTCCTACATGACGTGTAGTGTCCGTATCTGATGTCCGTGCTTCTTAGATAATAGTCATAATTCTCCATTCCTAAAGAAGAAAAACAATTGCATACAAGGGAACTCGTTCAACAACTCACCGGAAGTACTATAACGTAAGAGAAGTTATAGTGACAAGAAAGTGAAACACAACTGAATTATCACAATCTTCACTTACAAATTGAAGAAAAAGTAAAGAAAAAAACAATATACTACAACAAATTTATCAGCGACATTTTATCAAACAGGTTGCAGTCACTGTATCAAATCACACTAAAAAAAAAAAAACGAACCCCCTAAATCAAATCAACCCACGTCTTCAACAGCCCAGAAAAAAGAGAGACAAAAGTAGGCAAAAGAAGAGGAGCAGATGAAAACCCACCTTGTTGGTGCGCTCAAGAACGTCGGTCTTAGCCTTGAATCGCAGAGACCTGGACCATCGCACCAACTTCTCCCAGGCAAGTCGAACAATCCTGCGGCGGTTCTGGGTTCTCTCAGGGCCGGAATCGAGAACGTAGTCGGTGTCTTCGAGACTCGTCGGCGGCGGCGGCGGCGGCGTTGTATCGGCGCAGAGGCGGCGACGGGAATTGGAGGTGGGATTACTGGGACAACAGAGGGTAGGAACGGTAAAATTGGAAGGGTATTTGTGGTGAAAGGAATAATTGTTGAAGGTGTAAAATGGTTTGTGGGAAGAAATGTCGAGTAATGGCGTCGTCTCCATTGAAGCCGTGTGTTCCAGAGAAGATGGTGGGTAAAGTTGGAGAAGATCAGGTGGAATGTAGATATGTGATGGATTATTTATTTATTTTTAGGTTATAGTAAATAATTGTTCATGAGCTTTAGAACGAGGAATATTTACATCATGTCAAATATGATATATAAAATAATGTCACGTAGTTATGAGTCACGATCTATTTTTATTATTTTATTTTCAAATCAAATTGAGGTAGTCACATAGATAAGCATTATTTTTAATATCTGGTTATGATATAAATATTTTTCTTTCTAAAAATAGTTTTTTTAATATCCAAAAAAACAGTTGTTTCTGTTATTTTTTTTTTTTGAGAAAAGTTGTTTTGGTTTTCAAGAGTAACTTCTTTTTTTTGTTAGGTAGGCTTGTTCGTTTTAGGTTGGTCTAGTTTTAATTGAATTTTAATACTAAAATGATTATTATCAATTAAAAAAAATACTTGGTTGTTTTTTTAAACCAAAAAAAAACTTAGTTAACTAGAGCATTATCCACTTAAATATGTGGCTATGAGCAATATATTGGTCATGAGTTTTATTCCATCTACTTTTCTAAGAGTTTTATCTCATCTTAATTATTTTTGAAAAAAAATATTATTAAACTTAAAAATTAAATATGTTTTTGGACATCTTTCGTGAATAAGGAATTAAAAAAACAAAAAGGGGAAAAAAAAATTGATGGATGTCAATATTTAGTTAAAATTCAAATATAACAAAAATTAATTCAATCAAATTAAATTAATGACTTCAATTGAGTTCAAAATTATGGCTTTAAAAGTTCCTTCATAACCAAGAAATGAGAGCAGCTTCTTTCTAACCTAATTTCCTTCCTTCTCTCCTGATAAGCCAATCTTGAGAATCCAGTCCTAATATTAGTCTCTATTCTAATCAATAAGGTCTTCTCGCTTCTTAAAATTGATGATTTTAATCATGTTAAGAATTCAAAATAAGAAATAAAATTGATTGAGACGATTAAAGTTCAAATATTTTGTTATGTATACAATGTTTTTTAAAAAATTATTATGACGTAAGTTAATTATTAAAGACATTTGAGCTACAAAATAGTTATCAAATAAGGCCTAAATTGTACCTGTGAAAAGTTTTTGAGCCATTTGGCTCAAGGTAAAATTAAAGAAGAGAAAGAAAGAAAAGCTTTTTGCTAAAATAGAATAAATTTATACAAAATAAAACATAAGTTAATTATCAAACACATTTGAGCATCATTTGTAATTGAGATTTAGTTTCGAAATCCACCACCAAAACACAAGTTTAGAAACATAAAACACCAACTATAATTTCCATCGACTCCATTATTTTTAATTTTTTACCATCAAGTATCTGATATCAGTCAATAATTGAAATTTAAAGTATATTAATTAACCAATAATTCACAGTTAGATAAACAAAACATGATTGTTGGAAGATTGACATCTCAATAAAACAAAGACAGAACACATTCAAAGGATTTTACACCATAAGGACATAGCTGAATGAGAGTTCCAAGTGTCATAACTTGAAAAAAGAAAATATAATTTTCTGAAACCAAGAAAAACTATAACAAAATACATTATCTATAATAAAGTGCATTTGATTTGATTAACCAATGCCCCATCTCTTCAAAAATACCTGTTTGATTTGCAAAGTAACATTGTTAGGAGATCATCCTTCTGGCCTGAGGCTCTTCTCTTCCATGGTTATGCTCTGCTATCATTTGATACTTGCCTTCGGGATCGACGAAGTGCACGGTCCCGAAGATGTCATGAACGGTATTCCTTTGTACGTTGCCACGCCCTTGTCGTCTGTGAAAAGATGCTGCATCCATAAAAATCACAACCATTTATGAGCATTATAGGAGCAAAGTGAAACATTCGAGTTCATAGCTGATGTAGAATGTTTCCGGTCTATTTCTAGTAAGCACTTTCACTTAAACATATTTTTATTAAATATTTTCTTTTATATATTACATTTTTTATCACTGCTATTAATCTATCTGCATGAACTAGTAATCCAGAGATTATATATTTAAACAATGTTGTTGAGTTAAAATAAAAAAAATACACATCTCTAACTGATTCTTTAAAAATAGTTTAAAATTAATTCAACTTTTAGAAAATTTTTATTTATAAAACTAATTCAACTTTTAGAAAATTTTTATTTGCCATTTAAAAAGGGTTTTGCATCATCCTGAAATTTTGAATTTATTTGAAGCGAAAGGGGTTTAAAAAGCGGACGTACCGGTGTTATCTTATCCAGTTGTTTCTTTTTGGGGTTGAGAACATCTTCTGGCTTTCCATCAACCCTAAATCATATTAAGAGATAATGAATATACCACATAACAGCAGAGACCCAACTAAAATAGAGATCAAGCATAAAACAACAAAGAGAAGTCGTTGATTCTCGATAATACACCATATATATAAAACGTTTATATAATTTTTTTTTTTAATCAAGGATAACCATGCCCGTCCCTAGGTTAAGCACCGGGAGACATCGAAGAAGTAATGTCACAGGTGAGTCTCGAACCTGGAACTTCCAAGTCTTCAACTACTGTGCCACCACTTGGGGACAAAACATTTTATATAATTTAAGGGAATTCTATCTCTATACATAAAAAAGGGAATTTATATTCACCAATTACACGACGTATTCGCTTAAAAGTTAAGACATCTAGTTCTTTCATCAAAGTCAAAAGTTGAGATTCTCACTTCTATATTTACATTTGTTGTACAGTACTAAAGGACCAGGCCCTATTTCCCCCCTTTTGAACCAGTAAAAGATCCTTGAAACATCTTCCAGGGAGGGGTATTATATATATACACAGTTAAACTGTACAAGATTTCAAATCAGCGCAACCAGTCAATGCAATTATTTGAGTAATGTCTGAAAAACTTACCCAGAAAATGAAATTTGTTCACCAATTTTGGCTCCTTCTGGAGGAAGCAAAGGCTCCACGACAGTGTGGTCTTCGTTAGACGCACATAGTACCTGACAGGTTATGAATCCATGCATAAGTATGAATATCGACTCAATTTACAATCACGAGTCATCTAAATTGAAACTGTCCTTGTTTTTGTAAGAGAAGAAGTAACTATGAAAGGAAATTTGGAAACTAGAACTAGAGATCTAGTGTTAAGAATTGGAAAATGTATTCACATATGTAATGAAAGCAAATAAAGTTCATATCAATCCTATACAGAAAAGTACAGGAGGCTCAAAAAAGACAAAAGTAAACAAATGTGAGTCTAGCAGAGTGGCAAGGAGATGGACAAGGAATTAGAAAGTACCAATCCCTCTGACATCACATCTCGTAGCTTTCCAGGTTTTACATTAGTAATAAGAACAACACGGCGGTTCTGCACAGATTAATAGAACAATGCATCAGACTTTGAACTCTGTATGTACATCGGATCACAAGTCCGACGTCCCTCGTGACCAACATGTAAATGTAACCATACCGTCAACTCCTCTGGACTACAGTACTTTGCCAGACCACTGACAACCTGCCGCACTTTGGCCTCTCCAACATCGATCTCCTCTACCAGCAAACTGGATAATTAACCATCACCATTACAATATGAATTATACAAATTTGAGCTCCAAGGAAAATAATGAACTTCAATTGGACAACGTAAGTAATGGCTATTGTAGAAAACAATACATGCAAGGAAGATTAATGACCATACCTGTCAGCAGATGGATGTTTCAATGCTTTTCGAATAAGGCCAACTCGTATATTCAACAAACTAACACTAACTTCCTTTTCTTTATCCGTTGTTCCAGTCTCGAGCGGTTTCTTTGTTTCTGGTGCAGCTTCTTTTTTACCCTTCTCTTTTTTCTAACAGTTCCATACAATTTTAAATAAAAATGTTAATGTGCGAAATGCAAATAAGATGGATGATGAGAAAAGGTTGGTGCAAAGATTAATTAGAGGATATCAAGCTACACCACACAAATTGAACATGTGTCAACTCATTCTACATTGATTTTTTTTTTTTTTTTTGAGATTACAACAATTGGAGGTGGGAAGACTCGAACCCAAGACCATTTGGTGGTTAGGTATACACTGAAGCCACTGAGCTACTGCTCCTATTGGCCATTCTGCATTGAATGCTATCAACTATGTAAATAGTGATTCATTATAATTTTTTACATAATTGAGGTGCATGTAAGTCCGACACTCGAGAATATAAAAAAAGGTAAGTAATATATTGATTCAGAAGCAAACATTCTTCTTCTACTTTTTTTTTACTAAAACAAACTCTTCCCTGAATCAATGATTTATTTTTTTTATATCAGTGGATAAAAAGGTTAAAATAATATAAATACTTCATGAGCAAATAAGAGGGAGGAGGGGAGGAGAAAAGGAGAGGGAGAAGGGACGAGAGTAAGATAGAAAAAATAAAAATAAATCAATATTTTGAAAAGGGTTGGAGAAGTTTGTTTCTAAAAGTTACGTCTAATATGACAACAAGACCATGCTCCAGTGGCATAATGTATAGTATCAAAGCATATAGTTTGTTTTAGTAAAAGGTTGGAGAAGTTCATTTCTAAAAGTTACGTCAAATCTGCCAACAAGACCATAGTTTCTAGTATCAAAACATGTAGTGTAGGCAAATAAAAGGAAATTTAGGCTTTACCCCCGCATCAGTTTTCTTAGTGTCTGGATTCACTTGAGGTTTATCTGAAACCTTGATGCTTTGCGAAGGCTTCTTGGCATTAGAATCTTCAACCACATTGTTGGCAACAACTTTGGTTCCCTGCAACTTAAATCAATAAAACTTTTAATTTGCTCCTGCAACGCCACTTTTCAAAATGCAAGTATCAAGTTATTAACTATCAGTAGTTGAAATGCACACTTAGAAACAAACTCCAGGACTTTGTCTGAAACTAGAAGAAAAAAAAATCCAACTATTACTTTCTTTTGAGTAAAAAAAAAGAAAAGAGAAACATTCATATACCTTAACAAGTTTTGATGCTTCAGTTAAGCCAGAAAAAGAGAAACCCAAAAAACAGGGCAAAAGCACAGTGTAATTCACAAAAAAATAGAAATCATGCAACTTGATGGTGAGAAGCAACTAAATGTGAAAAGCAACTGGCAGTATGACGTTAACCACGTCAAACAGGGAAAATCAAAGAAGAATGACGACACAGTAGAGAACCCAAGAATAATCAAGTAGAACCGAGAAAAACAATGAATGTTCAAATTTCAAAGTAAAACTTGTCTTCGGGTCATACAAGGGAAGAAACAAGCTGACTTAATCTGAAAATCCATTGTCAAGATTATATGAACCAAACAAATTTTTTTAGGATAACTTAGATGTTTGATGTTTCTAATGATAAATGATATGATAGTGCAGACAATATACTTTCACTTCGGAACTTGACATCTTGCTTTTAAAGGAAAAAAACTCTAGCAAATGCAAAAGAATTAATTGAGCACTTACTGGAGGATCAAATTCACATTTATCCAGCTGTATCTTTTGAAACAACTCCCCCAAATTCTCTTTATTCTGTTAAAACACAATGGTGCAAGTATTGATTAGCTAGAAGCTAGAATCATGAAATTAAATCAGAATAATATTCAAGTCATATTAGATAGAATTAGGTTCAAAGTATAAATAAAAAGACCAAAAATTCAATTTTTTTTGAAACAGGATAACCACACCCGTCCCTAGGCCAGGCACCGGAGACATCGAATGAGTAATGTCACAGGTGAGTCTCGAACCTAGGACCTTGAAGGGAGCATACCCTCAAAGCCCAAGTCTTTAACCACTGTGCCACCCCTTGGGAACAAAAAAGACCAAAAATTCAATATTAATATACAATTAACCATATTGCATGCTTACGATTCAATCAACAATCAAAAGCAGAAATCATCTCAGCATGCAATTGGTAAGCAGACAAAGTCTTAAGAAGTAGGCTTACCTGGATATAATCTATCCATCTTAAAATGTGAGGCAACTTCTCCCTCTCTACATTTGAAAAGCCAATCTAGCATTAATCAATCAGGTAAGATCTCATTAGAAACTCAATTTTGATCAATCTAAAAGTTATTTTGTCAAATCCTATATGCAAAACTAGTCCTTGGATCCAAAAACTACATGTAAAAGACCCATTGGCCATCTAAACAAGGATCTAAGCATGAAAGCAGGAAATAAAATATTATATGCATTAAATGAATAAATGATGAGTCGATGACATTCTTGAAAGAAAATAATGATGTTCAATATAGACGGCTAGTGATGAAATGCAAGACGGCTTACCACAGAAGGGTGTAGTATTGAAAACACAATTACATCAGCTTCAGATGGCTTGAAACCTTTACCCAAAAGTACAGATTTTTGGACTAATTCTTCATTTAATTGTTTGAGAACCTCGAAGCATGCCTTAGAGTCTGTAGGAAAACTATCTGCAAATGTGATCCATTTCGTCACCTGCAGCAAAAATGTTGCTTCTTAGATATATGACACCATAACCATGTTATGGTAATGATTAAAAAAAAGTTAAGCTAAAACATAAATTTCAATTTTATCAGATGTCCCTTGTATAAAATTTCAAAAGGCTCCATGTCTGTCCTTCATGATAGATGTATTGACAAGGTCCTAAACGTAAGAAAAAAAAGCTCTGAGAATGCTACAGAAGCTAAGTGCTTGAGGAAGGTTAAAGTTTTTGTTTGGTCTGTTTTCTAGCCGCCAGACGGGAATCTACACTTGGTAGAGAGCTGCAAAACTCAATTTCCCGGACATTTTTGTTCCCAGCTTAGTGTCTGGTGCAAGTCTACTTGTGAGGATACTAATATTATAATTGTTTTGCCCAGTGATTAAGCACACTTTGGGAGAAAATCCTTAATATCTTCAATTATAACTTTGTTTCACCTATCAATATTTGAGATTTTCTATTTCCCTTTCTCGACCGGCATCCAAATAAAATAAAAGCTAGCCTTTAGTTAAACTGTACTTTTTCTACTCTTTGTAAAGTTAGTATTGAAAAGGAACAGGAGAATGGCGCTCCAAGGTACAGAAAGAACGTGGGGGAACCTTGAGGCACTATTGTTTTCGACTCTTCTAATTGAAGCACTAAGGGTCGTCCAAGAAATTGATCCTTTCTTTTATTTTGCCCAATTGTAGAGCTTTGCGATAATCTCTCTTGGGAATCTTGGGTGGATTTTTTTTGAGTTACAACATTTGGGGGAGGGGGGTGGATTCTTATCTCATTTTTCGTAATCGTTTCACTTCCATGGAATTTCGTGCTTCCTACCATTGTCTTATTGAAACTCGAGTACAGAACAGTCAGCAAAGTGTTCAAGCATAACAAGTGAAAATTTATGAATGGAACTACGGTATAACTTTAAACCTTGCCTCATCTTTATCATCAACAGAAGCGCCATTTCTCGACGCTTTCAAGATGTTCAATACGTAGGTCCTAAAATCGCCTTCTGTACTTACTCCAACAAATGCATTCTGAAGCGAACAGCAGTAAAATTCAGTAGAGAAATTCCAATAACAATACTTGACATGGAGAAGAAACACCATATAAACAAATGGCACCGAAGCTCATAATCTTTGTAAAAACAAATCATCATTACAAAAACAAACAAATCATCATTGTAAAAACAAACCGAAGACTACACCTGCATATTCAAGTCCCCAATTCATTCATGGAGATGATTCCACAAGTTATAATAGATTTCAAGAGAAACTAGAAAAATTATGATCATATCCAGTAAATAACACAGTGCATGGAATTATTCATTAGACAAAGAAACTCAAATCAATTTCACAATCTGAAGCAGGTCAATACCAAGAAATCAAAAATAAGAAGCTTACGTGATCTAAGGAGAAGTATTTGGCCAGCGCTGATGATACCGACTGCTTCCTATACAATGCAGAATCTCCATTGACAACCATTTTCTAGCTTTTCAGTGATGAAACTGATGAGAATTTTCTCCACTGATAGGGTTTTTCGATTTTCACAAGCTTTGCTGATGGCTCTTCTTTGTTGTTATGGTCGTGGACTTCAAGGAACGGCCCAATAGACAACTGGCCCAATAAACTGCCTACATTAACGGTGTGTTTGGAGCACCCGTTTGGTTACGATAGACGGAAGGTTACGATAAAATGTGGGTTATTATAAATAGTATTTGAGGGACAGGTTATTATAATAGAAATTTATGATAAACAGTGTTTAAATGACTGATTATATAACAAAATTTAATATACGTAAAGTTTAGATAAATGAACATGTAGGTTTATATAACCACCGTTTATAATAAATAGTGGGACAAACATCGATTGAGCTATTATAACCAACCCGTCAAATCTACAAAAATATTATAAATATATATATATATATATATATATATATATATATAATATTGTGTTAATAATAAATAATACTATATTATTAAGTATTAATAATACTATATTAAATTATAATTATGACTATGATGCAATTATTTTTAAATTTAACTATTTTTATAATTATTTTGTCAATCATTAATTATAATTTTCCCAAATGTTTTTCTTGACGCTAAAAAAGCCTAAAGCCTAAATTGTAGTCTCATTTTTATGTTATTCATAGCTTTTTTTTTTGTTTAATTTAATAAGTTAAAAAAATTGAAAGATTCCATTATTTTTGTTACTAAGTTGGACATGATATGATAGGTGTAAAACTTTAAAAACTTAAGAATAACATATGAGTAATTTTCAAGTGAATAGAAAACAATGATCTAAAGGAAATTTATGATGTAATTTTTACCTTTAGGTTTAATTTTAATGTAAATTTAAATATATATATATATATATATATATATATATATATATATCAGTTTCAACAAAAATCAAATGAGGCAAATTAAGACAATATTTTTAAACCTTAATTAAATCTCAATTTACTGTTCTTTTGAAAAAGTATTCAATAATCATATTTTATTCCAACAATCTGATATGAACTTATTTTATTTATTTAGCGACAATTGAGGATAGAAAGTTTTAAACTTCATTATTATTATATTATACAAGATGTCACAGACTGGCAATTTAATATAAACTTATTAAAAAAATAAATAAGCTCAAAATGGAAACAAAGAATTTAGATAAAGGAAAAAAAAAACTACTTTGAATCCAATAAAAATACATTATTCAAAGAAAAATTCCTCCAAAAAGAGAAGGAAAATATACATTATTATTATATCATTGCAATTGCATCCAATAAGTTAGCAAACTGCAATTCTCCCAAAAAAAAAATTAAAAAAGAAAAGGTAGCAAAGTGCAAAGTTAAAAAGATTAGTGAATATCCAAGAATGCCAATAATCTCTAAAGGCTGTTAAACTAATGCCTCTTGATTTCTAGGTTACAAACTCAACAAGTACATATTTTCTTTTCCTTCTCAGAACAACCTTCAAAGGATTAGACCAACAAAAAAAAAACTATTCACTATACCACAGCAGCATTGCACATTTAAGGCTTACAAAGCTAAAAATTAGCTTGAGAGGGAAAAAAAAAGAAAAAAAAAAGAGAAATCAGAAACAAGATACATCATCTGAGCAAAGAAAGTTGCAAGTTGAATATATGGAAGCTGCAGCAGCCCCCACAGCCAGTGCTCTCTCTGTGCTATTCAATTTCCTTCCTCTGCAAAAAACAAAAAACATTTGCATCACATTTTGTGATATTTGCAACCGTCGAGGCGTGTTTATATGCATCTCGAATATTCTTAAGGACAGCTCCCATACCACATTCAATTGCTCGAATGACACATAGCATATTCATCAGGTAAGTGATTACTATGACTTGTACTCATTCCCTGTAGCTCTTTATTATTACTTCTTTTATTAACTGAGAATCAGAGTTTCGACCCACTACATGATTATGACCACTCGTGGTCGTTTTAAGTCTTGGAATCGAGAGACGATAAGGAATTTTAGAATTAAGCTCACTCGTGTGTTTCAAACCTAAGACCTCCCGAGAGCATACCTTAGAGATCATAAACCTCAACTAACAAAGAGGCCCCTTGGGACTATAACTCCATTATTTATAGGTCCTTTCACGACCTCTAGTCTAATTCTTTGTGGTTAATTTTTTTATTAACGTCTCAAACTGAAACAAGCTTGGTGTTTGTAATAAGGATATCTTGATTGGTAATGCCAAGATATCATGAATGGCACGATGAAACCCCTGCAGAAGTTGCAACTTTAACTCTAGTTTCAATTAATTCCATGTCGTCTTTATGCTTTAATTTTTTTGAAACAAGGGTAACCATGCCCGTCTCTAGACCAGGCACTGGAGACATCGAAGAAGTAATGTCACGAGTGAGGTTTCGAACCTGGGACCTTGAGGGGAGCAACACCCTCAGAACCCAAGTCTTCAACCACTGCGCCACCCCTTGGGGACGTCTTTATGCTTTAATTAAAGTATACCAGACGTCTCTACAACATAAGAAGTAAGAGAAACCAAACACAATAAGTTATAATAGATGTAGCAAATGAGCTACATGTCTTAAATCTTAATGAGTCATTTTGGATGAGAAACGTGAAGTTGGATTGAGTTTTAAGACATTGAATTTAACCAAAAATGTAAATAAGATTTTTGAGATTCTTTGTTTAGTAGTAGAGTTTATGATATTTCTCATTAATTATAGAGATGTCTGATTAGCATTAATCAAAAGAGAGACGTCCTAATGAAGCTTTTGAAAGCATAGGGACTAAATTGAAGTTAAAGGTTAAATGATGAAGATTTGCAAATGAGTATTGATACACATAATGATGGATTTCAAAGCAAAAGAACTATACGGGCAGGCAGCCGAGAATAAAGTTGTAGCTAACCTTGAGTCGTTTTGTGTTTCTCCTGATTGCTGCGAGCCAAAAGCTGCACTTGACTGAACATGATTCAGCCCCTGATCACAGTGCATCTGCATTTCTTTTACTTGGTTCAACCAACTTTCCTGAAGTTCAAAAAGATATAATCAATTGCAAATAGCACATTTCGCCTATTGATTGAATTAGTTGCTCAAGGAAAATTTGTATGGAATCTCCAAACAGAAACTTGAATTCTCGTGCAAGTGAAAACAATCGAACAGAATAACGATAAGCGATATACTTACTAGTTGTTTCTCTTCTTCAGAAAGAGCTTTATCCATCTGACCAAACAGCTTAGTCCATCTTGCTTGATGAAGATCAGCAGTGGAAATAACAGAAGTTTCATAGGGCGAACTCTTGGCAACATTTGGATCATTCTCTTCGTTGGATGGAAATTCTTTAGATATTAGAAATGGCAATTCTGTCGAAATTACTGCTCGAACTCTCTTTTTACTACGTCGCAGAGCTGCATTAAGACGTATATCAGGTTTGTTCCCAGCAGGAAAACACATAATGCAAAAGAATAAGAAAATTACCTGAAAGACGCCCTTTAATGTCTTGATGCGTTAGTTCCAACCATTGAGAAGCAACAGTAGCAGCTGAATAACAACCATGCTTGTGTCACAACATAGAGAAATATGGAATATTTTGAAATCGACACACTTAGAGAGACTAATAAGGATAGAAGAGCTACTGACCTTTGAGAGAAAGAGTTGAAATACAGGTCAAATTTTCTTCTTCGTCATTAGACACTGCGGCATGTGATGATAACGGTTCTAGTGCAAGAGTTTCTTTGTCATTAGTAGTGTTCAATTGTGAAGCATAATTCTCGCCAATGACTCGATCCAATACGATTTGTCCACTGTCCACTCCTTCAGCCTCTGTTATCAAAGACCTTGTCAAGGAGCATTCACCTTTTTTACTGCTAGCAGAAAAATAATTCGAAGGGCCATATCCTTGAGAAGAACCAATTACATTCATGTCTGGGTCATTGATGTTTTCAAGATCCCTTCTTGGAACTTCTTTAGCAGCATGTCTTTTTTCTGCTAGAAGCTTACTCGCTAGGCGTTCGTTTTCTTTTTTTTCAGACCTTACAATCGCCTCAATAATAGAATGGACTTGTTTTCTATTTCTCACATGGTTTATGATCCCGGGATTCAGTTCAGTAAGCAAACCACTTGGAGCAGCAATCTTTGTGAACCGATCAATTTGTTCCTTCTTTGCAAGCTCCAACTTCTTATCTCTTTTTGCAGTCTCCATCTTTTTCTTAAGAGCATCATTTTTAGTTTTCCTCCCACGTTTCTTTGGCGCCGGTATGCCTCCATGAGAAGCCGAGAGAAATCCATTTTGCTTCATCTCCTTCCAAATTCTTAGCGGATCGTTCTCTCCCGATGGACCTGCAGAGCTAGCACATTTCGAGGAATCCTGCGACTTCAACTTATTGTGGTTCTTCAAAGGGTGAACAACTTCCACGTTTATAGAGCTAGAAACATCTTCTACATTGAGGTCTAAATCAATGCCTCGTGCAGCTACACGAGCACCACTGTTGTTTCTAAGTCCGTGTTGATTTTGAGAAACGCTATCTAAATTCATGTTATCAGAACCTGAACTTTTAGGAACACAAACCTCAGTATTAAGATCCAGCGGCCCAAGGGTAGGGCTAACCGTCTCAAAAGACGCATTCATCTCCTCCGCCTTTTCGGCTGGAGAGGCATTGACACTCAATCTCTTAGGCACATCAATCACTTGATACCTCTCTTCTTCAATCATTTGGCATTCATCACTAGCTTCTATCATTTGGTGAACATTTATTTCTGCCAACACCAATTTGATAATAAGAGAAACAATCTTGATATGCAATAGAAGTGAACAATCCAAAAGGCTATAAAAGCCATTGAAAGTTAACTCCCAGAAAGTGAAAATAAAACACTAAAAAACAAAGCAGATAGATTAGGATAATAACACAGTTCCATATTCACTCCACGCAAATCACAAAACCAACAATTTCATACCAGAATTCCAAGTGTGTTTTTTTTACAAAAAACTAGAAACCATAACTTGGCCCCACTATACCCAAAAACACCCGTGCTCGTCCCATAACTCGAACCTCAAAGACAACAAGAGATTTTACAATAAAACTCACTCATAGGTTTCAAACTTGAAAACACCAAGTCTCAACTAACTAGGCCATACCAGAATCCTAAGGCTATAAAACCTCATTCACATAATTTTTGAGATCAACAACAATTAGAACTGGGTTATTCGAACCAATGACATCTTAATTCATGGGCACACACTTACACACTTATGGACAACCACATTTACAGATTCCAAGAAAAAAAAAACCCAAAATCAAGATTCAAATTTCCTACCTTGAGAACCACACATGGATCCAAAACCTGGCAACTTTATCCTTTTAAGATCAGCCTCACACTGTTCTTCAAAGTCGCCACTACTCCTCTTCTCACCTAAAATCTAAAACAGAAGAAACCCAATAAAAAAAAGTACAAACCAAACACAAACACAAAAAACCCACTACTCAAAACTGAAGAACGAGTCAATTTAGAAAAACCCCACCTTCGATTTCGATCTGGGTGATGCCAAAAACGGGTCAGAACCAATTCTAGAATCGCACCGATCATCCATAAGCTCAAAACCCAGTTCAAATCGAAGAGAATCGCGTTCAAAAATCAAAGCAGTGGCATCATTGGTTCCAAGAATCGAACTTTTTGAGACGAGTTCAAGGGATTGGCGCGCAATCTGGAAGTAATCTCAAAAGGCATCAAAATGGAAGAGGGTTGGAGCTGAGAATCCGATTGAAGAAGATGTGGGCTAGGGTTTTTTAAGGTGCAGATCTACAGAGTTTGAATATTTGGAAATTGAATTAAAAAAAAAAAGAAAGTTCGTGGCGATTTGAATTGGAGGGAAGCGAGCGAGGTGGGTTTTGAAAATAATGCATCTTCGCCAAAAACATTTGATAAAATGGAGGGCACCGATTCAAATATCTTCAATTCAATCGGATCTTCTTCTTCTTTTTTTCTCAATATTTTCAAAATAAAAAAGTATTATGTCATTTTGTTTCTTGTGCTTTCGATTTTTTTCATTTTATATAATGTAGAACTGTATATATTATTTATTATTAAATGTGGTATGATTGTGATTTCAAAAAAAAAAAATGTGAGTACGATTATATTTAGGAGTATTTTTAGTGTAGGGCAAATTGAAAAAATATTTACAAAAAAAAAAAAAAAAAAATCTACACAAATTATGCGGCATAATTAATACATAATATTGTAATAATAACATATAATATTGTATTAATAATACATAATAGTGTGTTAATACTCTAAATTATATTGTTTATGAATATTAATTATATAGTATATTTCAGTATAGATATAAATATTTTCAAAATTTATCTAGATCTGTAATTATTCTAAATTGGACTATCCACCACAATTTCTCTTATAATATTATTTTTTTGAAAAATAGCATCTTTTTAATTTATAGATTTAAATTTAAGGAATTTTGCATGTATAACAAAAAAAAAGTAAAATATTTTTATATGCAGCACAAAATCAAAACGAATTTATTTGTAGCGAAAAATATTCAAGTTGAGTTCTATAAATGATAGAATTCAATTAGTGGTAGACTCGTTTTATCACTAGTTGAATTCTATCGCCCATAGAAAACTATGGTATATCATTGGTTGAGTTCTATCACAAAATTATATTCTATCACTTATTGAGTCATATCAATAATAGAAAATTATGTATCGTAGATGAATTATTATAAATTATGCTATAAATGTAATGCAGTGGGTATAATGTTAAATTCCCTTAAATGTATTTTTGATTATTTGTACCCTCTCGACCAGCAAAAAAGTAAATTTTGGATAACCCAAATTACTACTTCTCTATTTTAAATTAATGATAATATTATTTTTTAGGGTATTAAGTAGATAACCACGTTCTCTAAAAAGGTGATTAGATTTTGAAGTTGAAAAGAGGAAAAGTAGAAGTGGAGGAGAAAGTTGGGTGATTTAGTTGAACGAAATAGTTGTTCGAAGATTAATGGTTTTTTAGGAGAGATGTGGTAAAAAAATATTTATTTTATAATATTTTTTTAATATAATCATTACATATTTATATTAATTCATTAACTTAATATATTTTATTTTATATTATGTACTTGAAAATTAGAAAAAGTGACATTTAAAATATTAAATAAAAGATTTGATGTGATGTTGGATGAGAGATCAATGAAAAGTTGAGGAGAGGTTGATGTCTTAAAAACAAATATAAAATTGAGAAATCTCAAATCATTTCCCTTCCTCTCCTCTCCTCGACATCAAATCTCAAACACCCCAGGGGTATTAATTGAAAAAGGATAGTGTAGAGTTTTCTCAATTTTCAACATGTTCCCTCGAGATAGTACTTTTAGTGAGTTTATCAATTTCAATTAGATCCAAATTTATAAATTGAATATTTGAAATTGTAGACTAAATATTACTCACATATTGTATAAATGACTATAATGTAAAATAAGATAAGGGTCTTGATCGTGTTGATGATGCTTTAATAAATAAGTAATAATCTAGTCGTTTTACACATTAAACACACAATGTTGCAAATATTCAACAGATTAATACACAATCAATCGTAGTCAAGTGATAAGATAAAAATCATTCTCCATAGTGACTGGTTTAACTCTAAATAAGTGTTAATAAAAAAGTCAAGTACATAAAGTAAAAGAAAAATGTGGTGGGTGATTATACTAACTAATTGACTAAAAACTATATAACTACAGTAGTGAACACAAATGCCGTAAACATTGGAAAATAAACAGTAACACATGCAATGCTAACAACTTCACAGAACCATAAAGCAAACTGTCACAATGTTATAGATAGGGGTGTACATGAGTTGGGTTGGGTAGGGTTAAGGGTAATTTTTGGACCAACCCAAAAATTTGGGTCGATCAACTTTTTAACCCAACCCAACCCAACCCAATTAGAGTTTAAACCCGACCCAACTCAACCCTATATTTTCGGGTTGGGTTGGGTTCATCGGTTCAAAAAGATTAAAAGTTGAAGGCGAGATTACAAATTCGACGAAAACACTAATTATTTCAATATTTGGAAGTCAAATACCGGTATAAAATTTGACTAAATATAAAGCTAATTTTGTAAAGAGTATGAGATTTTTTTAAAAAAAAAAAGAATTAATTTAAAATTTAAAAAAATATTGTATTTAACCTGATAAGAGATAAAAAGATTGGATAAATTCTTGAGGGAAAAAAGGTTTGAAAAAGATTGAAGTTTACTTGCTCATAGAAGAAAAAAAAAAAGCAAAAAAAGAAAAAGAAAACATAAAATAAGAAAAGATGTACAACCACTAAGCTATCAACGACTTTACACTACAAAGATATGTTAAGAAATATATATTTATATTCGGGTTCCGGGTTGAACCCAACCCAAAACCCGTGAACCCGCGAACCGACCAAAAAATCTGGGCTTACTAAAAATGTAACCCAACCCAAATTTTAAAAACACATAACCCAACCCAACCCTTACAGTTTGGGTTGGGTAGTCCGAGTAGCTCGGGTTACCGGTTTTTTTGTACACCCCTAGTTATAGATGTTCGATATAAAGATAATAACAAGAATGTAAAAAAAAACGGAGGAAATACTTCAATAAGAGAATAGGTTCGGGTTAACGGTTTTTCGAGTGTGATTAACATGCATCAAAGGTAAGACTATGGTGAGAAGCAGACTCTGCATGACATGTGATCAAATGCTCTTTCTCAAGATGCATTCACTCTCTTCGAGCTTGAGCTCTCGCATCTAAACTGGAAGCTTTAAACGATGAAATGCGCACTAGCGAGGTGACTATCTCTAGCCTCCCTCTTTAACAAGTAGGAGTTCCTAACATTGAAACTAATGAACATGAATAGATTATCTCTATCTCGAGATGAAAAGACAAGCAAACATGAATGGATGATCAGTCGAAACATGCTTTTAGTTAAAACTTCTATTATATCTTAGCCTAACATCCCTTACTTACCCAAGATACATGCATCACACACTCTTCCCCCAACCTTCACCTATATGCGTTTAGCTCATGCTCATAATGGAAAGAACAGAAATAAAGTATAATGCCGAAAATATTTCACAACAGATTACCAGACAAAATAGAATGCTATAAACAATGAAAGAAAACTACCAACAAAGTATGTATTAAGCAAGAAATCAAGTCTTACAAATCCAAAGCTATTGAAACTGAAAATAAAGAAAAAAAGGGAGAAGAAAGCTTAGGAAATTCTCCAAAGAATGCCAAAATGGTCTCCAATGGTGCTCATCCAAGCTCATTGTGAAAGCTCACTACTCTATTACAACAAAACTAGCTAACTCTAAGAATAAACTAAAGAAAACAAGAAGAAAATGGGTAAGAAGTTGTTGTTATTCTAGAGAAGAGAAAGGAGATGGGCAAAAGAAGGTTGAGAAATGAGGCTCCAAAGAGGTTAGGTTTCATATTTCTCATCACCTATTTAAAGGCCTAGGTCAAATATAATCAATGACTAAGATTAAAAGATGAAAAGTGCATGTTTCTGAAATCGGCAGACATTGGCTTGCTTCCAAATGACTCTTCTTTTCTTCAATTCGACTATTCTGATTAAGACATGAGTTCAAACCTTTCTACATTTTTAGATCCTGAAATAATAAAAACAACTTAGCGAGAACAAAAAATCTTGAAATGCTATAGAAAATGCTTTCAACATTCACTTTTCAGCACAAAAACTCTAAATTATCTTAACTTTCTAATTCTTGCCTCTTATCCTACATGCATTGTATTTTTAGTATAATTCTCTATCTTAAGGTTGTTCTATGCATCAAAATCAAAGTGTAAGGATAATGCACCATTTCTTCAATAAATACACCATAAAAGAGGACTAAATAACTCTCTAATTGAAAGTTATCGGGTCTTTAACCATCTCACTTTCTTTTAATTCTTTTAAATTTAACTTCTACAACGTGCAAGAGATTGAATCATTAATCCATAGAATAGTGTTTAATCCATTAAATAAGACTTAGATCAACGGCCTGTATTTTATCTACCATAAATTGAACTCATTTAATACTTTCTTTAATTTGCTAAATATGACTTAGGTATATGTCATTTGGTTGCAACCAATATGCAGATTTCTTCTGTGTAAGTTTGTAAATCTACGTAGGAGTTGGGTCTTAATTTTGTAATAGTCCTTGGTCCACACGGGCATACACTATCCACCCAAAAATTCTAATTTCATAAAATTTAGGGGCTTTTGCATGTATATCACAAAATGGATAAAATATTACATGAATAACACAATAATGAAAATATTTGCACATATAGCAAAAATTGTAAATTGATAGACCTCATATTGATAGATTCTATCGATAAATGGTGATATAATCAATTACTAATAAATAAAGTAAATTGATAGACTTTCATCAGATTCTATCAAGAGTCTATCAATAAGAGCCGATAGAATCAATCACTGATAAAATTGATAGACTTTCATCACTAGAGAATGATAGATTCTATCAAAATCTTCTATAAAAAAGGTAAATAATTTCTTTTTTTTTAAAAAGACAGAATTTGCTATAAAAGAATTATTTTTAAAAATGTGCTATAATTGTAAACTGTGGTAAAAAAGTTGTTATGCAGCCCAAATTCCCTAAAATTTAATTAATTTATTTAATGTGAGCAATTTAAGTTATGCCAAGCCTTGTTCACATTTAATTTTTATGTAATTTTTATTATTTATTTTTTTTATACTTTTTGGGGTTTGAGAACAACAAAATATGCTCAAATTAGGTTACATCTTTGAGAATATAAGTTAGACCTGCCATAAATTGCTTTATTTCTTCGATTATAAGGAAGTTATTTGTATTGTGGACATCTATTAATTATATAAATACAACAAATAATTTCTTTGTGAATTTGTAAATGGTAGTTAGCGATACATCTAACTCTTTCTATTATAGTTTGTCCGTCATTTTATTGCGAGGTATGCCTCGTTATTTTTCATGGCGTGTTTCATGTTGTTGAAGTTATATCATTTAAAAACAAATGTTTAGAATGTGGAATTTAGTTCTAAGGGACAACTCAGCGGTTGAGGCAAAAGACTTTAAGACTTGAGAGATTTCAGGTTTGAGACACTGGAAAGTGATTAAACTAAATACCCTTGGACCAGTGTTGTCCCAGGTATAGGGGAGCAAAGCTCCGATTTCCCGGTTTTCAAAAAAAAAAAAGAAAAAGAAATTTAGCTAAATTTTCAATTTTTTTTAAAGAATATGTTAGAGTAAATATATAATAGCCTTCACTTTTAAGAACTATAGGAATGATCTAGTAGCATTCATTAATTCCTCAATTCATCATTTACTTTTGTTTCTTTTGTGACATATATTCATATGGTCTTCAAAGTAATTGTTAGAAGTTAAACGTTGATGCATCATGCGAAGAGTAAATTGAATTATTCGTGATGAAAAATATTGTTTTGTGTGTTTCATCCTCCAAATATTCTTTCTTTTTATGGTAGATGGTTGATTAATATATTTGTTCATTAAAAAAAAAAAAAATGGAGAGAACATGAAATTAAACCGTGAAAAGAGAGGTAGGTAAAATGAGTGGTAGATTTTGGATTGCAATTTTTGAGGCTTTAAATATGGCCAACAAATCGAAAATGTAAAGATTCTCAAAATCATGTACCATAATTGGTTACAAACCTTTTTTTTTTGTAAATACCTCAACCAAATGGAATAAATTCATATTAATGAAAAATCGACTGAATCATCTAATTATCTACTTTAAAAAAATCAAGAAATGAGATCGAAATCTCAAAGCATATCTTGAAGTCTTTGGACTCCTCTTTGGAATTCATCAAACATTTTACTAAGTTCATCAAACTTTTTGGTTTATATTGATTAAATCTTTAGATTTTTTTTAAAAAAAATTACTCTATATTTTCATATATTTTATAAATATTTTTATATGTTATTCTCATTTGTATTAAAATTTTAACATTATTTAATCAAATACGATTATCTATGGCAAAATATTATTCTTACAAAGGAGAGGAAAAATATATATTTTTTAATCCTTAGATTTGAAGTTTGGAGTGTGATTTCAGTTGAATCCATATATTTCAAAATCTAACATTTTGTTTTCTTAATATTCATTTCAATAATAATCAATTTTTATTTTTATTTAAGTCTACTTTTATATAAAAAAAAAACATTACATCATAAGCTAACAATTTTATTATCTTAAACCTAAAAAAAAGTGAAAGATTATTGAGACACAAAAGTGTGATTATGAAATATATATAAAAAAATTTAGTTTGATGGGCAGCCCGAGGGGTGTTCGTCGGTCGGTCGGAGTCATTTTTTGGAGAAAATCGACATCGATAAACGACATATCGGTTTTCTAATAATAAAAACCGAAAATTTTTTTGAATCGAGAATTCCAACCGACGGTCGTTAAGGATTTTTTTTTAAAAAAAAAACAAATCTAAATATTTTTCATTAGAAAGCCATGGATGTTACTCTTATAATTTAATTTTTTTAAAAAATTCTCCGACCGACCGACCTTGATTCGGTCAGTTTTGGTCGGTCTGTTCGGTTTTCGGATAAAATGTGAACACCCCTAGGCAGCCCGACAACTGAAGTTAAAGAACTTAAGACATGTTTTTTTGAGAGATTTTTTGTTGGAGTCCGTTCGAAAGTGTTTAAATTAGAATATCTTTCAAAGTATCCCATTCTAATTTAGGGATGGACCAGTGGCTCTCGACTACGGAGCTGTGATTTTCCGATTTAAAAAAAGAAAGAAAGAAAGAAATATATAAAAAATTTAAGAAATTAAGGGGGGAAAAAATGAAGGCAATAAAAGCAAAGTTGGTCATGGCTTACCTAACTCAGCTGCTGTAACTGCATCAGCTGTATTTATGGCGTTGCTTACCAATCCCCTAAACTCCATCAATTCATTTCCGCAACCGCAACCAGTAAGCTCTTCTTCCATTTCCTCTGTTTCAACATTTCTGCAATTTCTCTTCTTCTTATATGCCTATCAACTGTTTGTGTTAATGTCTCACTCATAATTGTTAGCCTTATCAGTGTATTTGGGGCACTGATTTGATTTTGATAGATAGAAGTTTATGATAAACGATGAATTATGATAAGTGATTGAATTATTATAAATCGTGTTTGAAGGACATGTTATTACAATGGAGCTTATGATAAACGATGTTTGAGAGACTGACTATTGTAACAAAAATAATATGTGCAAGTTTAAGATAAACAGGTACGCAGGTTTGGGTAACTATCGACCGTAATAAACGGTGGGGGGCAAACATGGGTTAGGTTATTGTAATCAACAATGTGGGATACTTTGTTTGGATTATAACACAATTTAGGTTTTTTTTTTTTTTTGCTTTTTCTTCGTTTGATTTGTGTGGAAATTGTGCTGATTTTGGTGAGGATTTGTGTGTTGTTGGGATTTTTGTGAAACAGTGGGGAGTGAAGTGGAGGTGATTGAAGACATTGCGTTCCCTAAGCAGATCCTTAAGAACGAACCCTTGCCTCTCTTCGGTCTCGGTGAGCTTTTCTTCTTCGAAAAAAAAAATATTCAGTCATGTTCGGACGTAGCCTAAATATTAATGCACATTTATGTGATCTAATTTGGACCACATTTTATTTTTATCTTTTGAGTTTAAAATGTAACCCAAAGCAGGTTAGATGGCCCAAATACTTTATCTAAATCTTCCTTAAATATGCAAACAAACACCCAATTTCGGTTTAGGGATTTTGTTAGAATTTACATAATTCTTCGAGACAAATTAAAATCAGATGTTGAGAGTGGGATTCTCAGGATTGAATCTGTGTCGTTAGTGTTGAAGTGGTGTATGTCTAAACAATGAAATCATTGTGTCACTGATCTATTCGATATTTAAGACAGAAAATTGATGTTATATAAATATAATTAAAAATGATCTCTAGTACTAGTATTGTGCTAATAACGAATAAAAAAAGGAGTTAATTTATGCTAATTTTTTTTTCAAACCAGTTAATTTATGATTTAGGTGTCTATTAGATATACCTAATATTTACAGAATCTCTTAATTTTGGTCTACTAAAGAAAATGTGACATTACATTTACGAGGCGTTTGTGGAGCTAGTTGATTTTGATTGTTGGTGGATCTCTACTGTCTTTATCATTATAAGTGGTTGATGGTCACTAAACTAAAAATAATAGTGCATTCAGAATTTGGTAAAATATTAATAAAGTTTGTCGCATATAAAAAGTTTTGACAAAATATTGAGAAAATTGTAAAACATTGGAAAAATGTGAGATTGTGGTGTGCTCTATTTATTATAAAAGAAGTAAATAGGCTTAGATTCAAGACTTTCAAATGGGCTTGGATTCAATCCATATTATTTTGTTTAATAATTATGAAGATCTTATGTTTGTGATTCACTTATAAGTTTAAACGTAAGTTTATTGGGATCTCCAATACACGGTCCCCAAAATATGTAGTCGAACAAAACTTTGATTCTTGGTTTTGTCATGACTAAAGGTCTCTTAACTTCCCTTTTTTTCTTTCTATCTCTTGGTATTTTTTTTGGAGTACATATTGAAGGAGGGGGACAAATACCGATTCTTGGTTTGTCGTCCATTCATAACAACAATTAAAAATCCTAACTAAATATTAAATTGTTACTAATTGAATTTACTATTTAAAAACATATGTTAAAAACTTACTACAAAATGAGGCTAGTCCTCAAAGAGGGCACTAGAGATTCAAGAAATTATGAGTTTAATATTCACCTCCAATATGAAAATAAGTTTTTATAGGTTTCTTTGACATCGAGAATGCTCTCAGACACTCATAGATATATATATAAAAAAAACTTATTACAAAATGAAATTGTACGGCCTATACAGTATGCAAGATTTGTTTTTAATTCTGTTTTTTTATTTCATAATCCAAACAGTAGAAATGTTGTTAGCAACAATTTTATGTTGTAGTAGACAGACTTTGAATTTGAAATTTAAAATTGCATTTTAAAAGTAATGTTTATGATTTCTATACCTTTGGTGGGTTATATAACAGGAATCACAGACATTGAGATTCATTTTCTGCAAATAAAGTTGACGGCCATTGGAGTTTATTTGGAGCCTGCAATTGTGGAGCATTTGCAGCAATGGAAGGGAAAAGCAGCTAAGGACTTGCAGGAAGACGATGACTTCTTTGAGGCCATTGTTTCTGGTATGTCCTTTTATATATATGTATATGTATATGTATGTGTATTTATATATCCGTAAGGTAACATGCACCTTAACTAGTCTCCCAAGATAATATTACTACATTTGTTTGTTTATCAAGAAAATCCGCAAGAAATTAATTTCTAGGTAGGTGTATATGTATGTGTATTTATATATCCGTAAGGTAACATGCACCTTAACTAGTCTCCCAAGATAATATTACTACATTTGTTTGTTTATCAAGAAAATCCGCAAGAAATTAATTTCTAGGTAGGTGTAAACAACCTTTATCTGATTTAAAACTATATACAAAAAAACTTAGACCAAGTATATACAGCAGTTAAAAACTTCATCAGTAAGGTACCTGCTTTCTTGGTGGGACAATATTTTTTAATGTAAATGAAGTAGATTAGGTTTTTTTATTTTTATGTTTGACGCCAGTTTATGCGTATCTAGACTATTTTCACGAGTGACCCTGTAATATTTGGCTATCAAGGAAGTTCGTAAGTAATTAATGTCTAGGTAAGTGACCACCATAAATTCCAAGACTCTCTTTGACCCTAGGACCAACCCCATAATGTCTAGGTAAGTAATTAATGTCTAGGTAAGTGACCACAAATGAGGTAGATTCGGATGTAAATGGCGGTAAAGGTTTTTGGTGATCAATTTTATATTCAAAACCTTGTTTGAATGATGTCAATGATTATTTAAAGTTAATGTTATCCGGTAAGTTGGATTTCTTTTTTTGAACATATAAGATGAGAGATTCAAACATATAACCTTAGTTGAAAATATATGTCAATTATCACCGAACTACTATCATGAAGCGTAAACGAGTTGGTTTGATGGTCGATGCAGCTGCAGTTGAGAAGGTGATAAGAGTTGTGGTGATCAAAGAGATAAAGGGGTCACAATATGGGGTGCAGTTGGAGAGTGCAGTGAGGGATAGATTGGCAGCTGATGACAAGTATGAGGATGAAGAGGAAGCTCAGTTGGAGAAAATTGTTGACTTCTTTCAGTCCAAATATTTGAAGGCACACTCTGTTATCAGCTTCCATTTCCCATCTCAACCAACCATTGCTGAGGTACATTCATTTACAACCCGTTTGATAATGATCTCGTTTTTGTTTTTTTGGTTTTACTTTAAACTAATAAGCAAAGCAAAAGTGATTCTTTAATCATATTTTGTTAACTATTTCATGTTTGTTGAACCTAAATATGTAGTATAATAGTTGAAAGGGCATTAAGAAATTAAGAAGTGTTCATCCATTGTGGTGACCTACTTAGGAATTAATTTTCGATGAGTATCTCTGGCATTCAAATGTTGTATAGTTAGGTAGTATGCTCCATGAGAATAGTTTAGGTGCGTGTAAATTGGCTTGGAAACTCACGGATATATATATAAAAAAAAATTCATGTTTGTTTGAGGTGAACTACAAGTTTAGTATCTAATTTATTAAATTTGTATCTATGGTTCTTGATAGAACTTTTAACAATATCTAATATGCTCTTGAACTCTTATGTTTCGTTTAATAAATTCTTGAATTCGTAGAATCTCAAATAAATCTACGAATTTTCAACTTCATGTTTAATATATTGACATTTTTTTAATGTATATTTTTTTACTAAATGAATCTGTTGAACATAAATTTGCAAATTGCGTCTAACTAAATTTTGAACTTTCAATCATATATCCATTACATTTATGAATTTATAAATGTCAAATATGTCAAGTACTCATTAAATATTAAACTTTCATACACACACACATATATGACCAAACTACTTGAACCTTTAAAATTGTAGTATTTAGTATGAGATCCTACAATCAAATTGGATCACATAATGTATGGATTTTTGAAATATCGTATCTTATATTTGTTGCATAACATACACAGATCGAGTTTTTGAGCGAAGGGAAGGAGAGCTCGAAGATGAAAATAGAGAACGGGAATGTCGTCGAGATGATCAAAAAATGGTATTTGGGAGGGACTAGAGGTGTGTCTCAAGCAACCATATCTTCATTGGCTAACAATCTTGCCATTGAGTTATCTAAATGAACTCAATTGCATGCCTCTACTTGCTGCAAAATGCTTATCAATATATAGCTGCATCCTATGCTTTGTACCTCCTCCTTTCAATTGGTACTTGTTGCTAAATTTAATTTCCTAGAATGACCAACTTCCTCAAGTATTTTAACTTGAAGCAGCTAATATATAATATTAAAGATGCTTATATATTATTATAATTATGACAATGATCACCTTTACTATGCAGCATAGTCTGTTTGATTATGTTTTTTTTTTTTCCATTTTTTCCTTCTTTTTCAAGAATAAGTTAAATTACATGTTCAAAAAAAGAGAAAAAAAAAGTTAGTTAGATTATATATGCTTAGTTCCCTGCCATAGTCGAGTTGTTAGATCATATATCATATTAGTTGAACTCTAGTTTTTATTTTCGCTTCTAATAAGGCTTTGCTGGATAATCTTTTATATTTTTTCTCGATTATGAAAACTGTATATTTTTTCTTACTATTTCTTTACAAAAATTTTAGTCTTTCCTTACAATGATATCTATCCTTCTTGAGAAATATACTTGAAAATGTCTTTCTAAATTTCAAAAAAAAAAAAAAAAAACTTTTGAAAACATGTGCAAAAGGTATATAAAAAGACATAGAAGCCTATTAATAATATTAGTATTTATAGGCTTAACTTTCAAAAGTAAAAACAAAAAAATCCTCCAATTTTACTTTGGGTCTAGATTTTAAAAATGTTTGATAGGTTCTAAGCTTTCATTTTTGTAATTAAGTAGATCATGATTTTTAAAAACCATCAAGTTAGAAATCTTTTAGACAAGAAGTTGGAAGTTGAAAAATTTGAGAATCCATCATATAGCTAGCTTTTAGAGTTTAGAGACAAAATAGACAAATTAGATAACTTGAAAATCTAATGACCGAATAGGTACCAAAATAAGCAAAACAATATTATATCATAAATATGAGGACCAGAAATAGAAATGCCTCAACATAGTTGATAGGTTATTCTCCTTGTTTTGTTTGACGACTCAGGAATTTGGAGCTTAATCTCCTTTAAACTCGGGAGCACCATTAACCCGTCTGTATATTGTGGCACTGGGATACATTGAAGAAATAGAAATACATAAGGTGTCTACATATTAATTCTCGAACCTAAGATTTTATGGAGAGTACATTTTCAAAAGATTATTCTCCGTGTTTGTTTGGTGTTAGTAAAAGATAGAAAAGATGAAAGTTTAGAACAATGTACACCTTAGCCACGACTTCTCTAAATATAGTTTTCCATTTTTCTAAGAACACTCTTTCTATACTCAATACTCTAATTAGTGGAATAATAATATTATTTTATAGACACAATGAAGTTGCTGAGCAAAATTTTTGGTAAATCTGCAGATCTTAGGGCAGGCGAATGGTCGAATGTGGCGAGTCAAGTTTTGGTACTAAATCACAGACATCGTTTTTTTTTTTTCGATGACTGAGGAACTTAGAACTTTATTCCTTTAAGCCTTGGGCATCATCACTAACCTGTCTCTAAACTGTGACACTGGGATCTATCGTAAGTGTGAAAGATCTATCGTAAGTGTGAAAGAGAAATTGAAGGATCTCAAGGAGAGACCATCTTCAAACTTCGAGTGCTCGAGCATTGTGTCGCCCCTAGGGGAATACATGCATCTTGTTGCAACATGTTATTTTAGTTGACAAGCCACCAATGATCCAATAGGCAGCGAGTCAGTTTTTGTACTAAACACTCAAAGGGGCTTGTTTGTTTGACATATTTAGGGAGGAGTTATTTTTAGGATTTATTAACTTCTCCTCGAAAACCAACTTCCAAACCAGTTTTTATTAACTCCCCTCATTTTTACTTTTAAAAATAACTCTAATTTCTTTCATTTTTAATCATTCATTTATAACTATTAAGTCATTTTTAACCACTCATTTTAATCATTGTTTACGAATCAATCAAAATAATTCATTTTTAATCATTTCTTTTTTAACTACTAAAAATAAATACTCATTTTTAAATCCACATCCAAATAAGGTTTTACTCTAATTCTTCCTCTACACAAAAACTATATCCAAACAAGTTTTTCACACAACTCTCTATATAACTCTTTAACCCAAATACTAACTAAATATGTCAAACAAACACCCCTTAAGGAGTCATAAATGAATAGTTGTAATTTTAAGGGCTTGGTTAATTAAAAAAAAATCTTATTGTCTTTTAAGATTGGGCCTTGGGATAGTCGTTAATGCCTCTAAGTATGTAGTGGAGCAAGCTAAGGTTTATGATTAGAGGTGCCTTTGGTATTAAACTTGCGTAGAATTACTCTTTCGCCCAACTTTTAGGTTGATCGTGGTTTAACATAATTCAACAAAGACAATGCACGACACTTGTCACAAACCACTCCATTCAGTTTTCTAAAATTTTCCTTATACTTCCCTTGGGTGCTGCAATTAAACATTTCAAAAAGTTCAGGTGAAGTATCAATGGAGCAAAACACATGAAAAGGAAAATATCAACTTAATTTAGTAGTTACATTCTAAACTAATAGGTTAATGTTTTTCTTACCAGGTAGTCCAGTGAACAACCCTTCATGTTGTTCATATGCTTGCCTGATCAACATCTCCAATCCAGGTACACTAGCCACTCCAGATTCTTTAGCTTCCCTCAGGACTCTGGTCATCTTTGGCGTGTAAACCGCATCGAAAATGAGCGGATACCATTTTAGAGCATGCTGCAAAGCACAAAGTACAGGTTATGAGTTCAATCTGTGGTGACTACCTAATTGGATGCACCCTTTACTTTCTCTTTTTTTTTTTCTCTTGACATCCAAATGTGATAGTGACAGATGTTGATGTGAGAGAATTGTCGAGGTGTAGATAAGTTGGCTCATATACTTATGGTGATATTAAAGAAAAAAAAAACAGGTTCTTCGATACATTAATACTAAAAAAAAGATGTAATCGATGGACGACGAGTTGATTGAAGACTTGGATTTTTAGAATATGCTCTCCTCAATGTCAAAGCTGTGACTACTCTATAATTTCAGGTTATCAATAATATTTGTAAAAAATTAATTTTAAGGTAGTTATCATGGATTTAACCTATGATCTCTTAGAGTGTGGTTGGGCCCCGTTTATATAAACGGTTGGGTTGGTCATAATAACTCAAATGATATTTGCCTCACCGTTTATTATAAATAGTGTTTACCTAAGTCTATGTGTATGTTTATCTAAACGTACTACGTGCCCGTTTATCTAAACCTTACTTATATTACTTTTTATTATATAATCAACCCCTCAAACACCGTTTATCATGATTCTTCTTATAATAACTTACCCCTCAAACACCATTTATAGTAACCCACTGTTTATCATAACCTTTTGTTTATCATAATCAAACTGGTGCTCCAAACACACCATTAGATTTTTAAGATCTTCTTTGATCATTATATCAACAAATGATGATTAATTTTGTGTTTAGTGGTTCCAATCTTAAAAATGTTTAAGTAAAAGATTTTTCAATTTCTTGATTATTATGTCATACATCAAGTTAGTTGAACTCAACTCTTGTTTACCCATTTAATTGATCCTTAAAGACATACATGATAATTGTTTGGTTTTTTATTTTTCAAATTGTATTTATTTTCTCACTAGTTCTTTACTATTGTTTTCATTTTCACTACAATAATTTCTATCTTTGGGAAGAAATCCATTTGAATTTCTTTTTAAATTTTAAAAACAAAAATAAAATTTTGAAAACATAGTTTAATAATACATAAGTAAACATAGAAACCTATAAATATAATTAGTATTTGTAGATTTAACTTCTAAAAAAACTTCACTTTCATTTTCGGGTCAAATTTTAAAAATGTTCAATAGGTTCTAAACTTTATTATTATTATTTTTAATTACTTCATTGATGATTATTAAAAATCATTAAATTAATGATCTATTAAACCCAAAATTGAAAAATTGAAAATCTATTTGATTATTTTTAGGGTTTAGATATAAAATAGACAAATGGATCATTTTTTAAATTTTGTAACCAAATAAATACAAAATTGAAGTCATGGACTAAATTTGTAATTAAAGTAAAAGAATAATCTCCTTGATTTGGTGTATGCATGGAAGATAAGTGTTAGAAAAGATGCATTGGACTATGGTTCTTTTTCTTTTTTTTTTGAAACCATGCATTGGACTATGGTTCACCTATAACAATAATGGCCATAAATAATAAAGATTTCATCCCAAATAAAGCATAAGCTTTCTTTTAATGGTGTTATTTAAGCATGGAAATTAGTTCGGAGGTTTTTTCCCAATCACACTATATGATAAAAACAAAGAGTAAAAAGAGTTGTGAAGATAGAATATAATGAAATCTTAAAAAAAAAAAATAATAATAAAAAAAAAAAAAATATATATATATATATATAATGAAACTCTTTAGTTAGCTAAACACATTCTATAATACCGAATGGATTAGGGGTGCAATAGTTTCAACATTTGGTTGTAAATCAGTTCAACACTAGTATCATAGGTTTGAGCCCGAGAATAGGTATTTGTCCTACATCTCCTAATATGTACTAAAAAGAACATTCTATGATAATTATATTAAAAAATTAACTAGTTATAATAGCTTTTTTGTTTAATTCAAACATATTGAATAGTCGGGGAAAGACCGAGCGTTATCCCATTTGTGACTAATGATTGAATTGACTTCATTCATTAAAGAGAATGAATTTATTGAATTTGTCGAGTATTATTCAATACGTATTTAAAGAAGCTATGCATGTGTTTGGATTTGGCGAGTGCATTTAACACAATTGTCGATCATTAAAGGATAAAATAAAATATCGAATTTATCTTTTTACTAATCGACAAATATATTAAATGCACTCGTTAAATCTAATCACATGCATGCATCGCCTCTAATTTACTCGTTCTTTCACTTAACTACACTACCTTGAGTGAATCTAGGTAAATATAATATTTAAAAAAATATTTTTTATACACAACACTTCACACAATCCAATTTCAAAATTTAAGGACCGCTTAGAAATTTATTTTAAAATATAAGGATACAAATAAATTTCAAACTTTAATGACCAAATAAGTTATTTTTGTAATTTTATAAACTAAGTAAAATCAAATTCAATATAAATTTGAAGAACCAAAAATATATTTAATGGTTGAATTAAAAAAAAAAAAAAAATTTACGACACTATTTCATAAAAATGAATAATATAGTTATTAATATTATTGAATATGGTAACATGTTTTTTTATAGTATTAATATTTATATCAATATTATGATATAATGTTAACCATGAGAGATACAAATACCCTAAAATTTATCAATATTTATAATTATTTTGTGAGTAATGTTTACCTAATACAAATTTTCAAAAATAAAAGAAAAAATTGCACGTTCTTTTTTTATTGGGGAAAAGAGAAAAAAAAACAAATCATTTGTTCTTGAGCTCAATAGTAAAAGAGCGACATTTGCATATGATTTTGGCAATGAAAAAGACATATTCCAATTCCAATTCCCAATTTCCAACTGCAACCGCGTTCTATGTATGTTCCTTATAAACAAAAAAAAATTCAATAAATCCAAAAAAAATTCGTAGTTTGCTAAAAAACAAACCACGAGCATGGATGAACAAGACCCACTTTGATTTCCCAAACAGCATCACTATCAGCTCCTCTCTCTCTATAAGAACAACCCTTCAAAACCTTCAAAATCCATGGAAATCCCCAACCCCACTACCCAAATGCCTTCCTCTTCCAATTCCGCCGCCGCATTCCGCGGTTCTCACCACCGGCGAGCCCATTCCGAGGTCCATTTCCGGCTACCGGACGATATCGATCTCGTTTCCGACCCGTCTTCTGGATTTGGAGATCTGGGTTTTGATGACGATCTATTGAGTTCGTTTATGGATTTTGAGAAGATCGGATCCAAAATCGATGATGGGTCGTCGTCGAAATCTGAAGTGGCGGCCAGCGGCGGCGGTGCGGCGGCGGAGAATGCCGATGGGGAGAAAATTTCCCGGCCCAGGCACCGGCATAGCAGCTCTGCTGATGGGTCTTCTATTATGGAGTCTATTGAGGCTAAGAAGGCTATGGATCCTGATAAGCTTGCTGAGTTGTGGACTATTGATCCTAAACGTGCTAAGAGGTATTGTACTTACTACTGTGTTGTAATGTGTTGATTTGGTTTTAGGTTCTGCAATGGCAATGTGTAATCTGATTCTTGAATGTGTTGCTTGTTTGTTGGTTGGACTTCTGATTTATGGCTGTAAGATTGAACTAGTGAATGCTGGTTTCATTTGAGTTAATGGGTATTAGTTCAAATTCTGATGGTTAGATGAAGTTTGGTGTGTGGAGACAAGAGTTTGTGATCATTAACTATGTGTTAGGGGGGCGAAAGGAGACTCAACCTAGCATTAATTGACATTTATCATCGACTTCGAATTCCTTTGCTCCAAATATTGGAGATTCAGATACTCATCTTGTGACCTTTATCCCACATTGGAAAGGTGGAACTCCTCTTGATATCTTCAACATCTTTATAAGAGATATGAGTTGCTCCTTTCAATATCAATTGGTTTTGAGGTGGAACTCCGTATTATCTATCATGTGGGTTATTGGTCCCCCAAATTCCGATCTGACCCAAGTGGGTAAAAACCTAAGCGGGTAATTTTGACCTCACCCAAGCGGGCATAAGCTTAAGCGGGTATTTGATCCTAAAAGTTCTCCTCACTACCAATTGGTTTTGAGATGGAAATATTATCTAATACCAAATATTGTTGTTGTATTTGGTCCCAAAAGTAATTTGGCCCCACCCAAGCGGGCATAAGCTTTAGCTATATATGACTCTGGATTTAGTCGGGCCATATGAGCGATTCTGATGATGTTAAATCTTTCCTGGTTATTGGAAACCAAATATTGTAGGGCCACTACATGGGGTTTGAACCCATTCTTCCAAAAATAATTTCAAATCAAGTTTCTAACTTATGTATCAAGGAAACAAAGAAGAAATGCAATATCTTTTTCTATATCTTCAAAATAGCTTACATAATAAGTTTGTTTAACTGCTAATGCAGTTTTCTGTGTTCCCTTTTTCCTGTTTCCAGTTTGTTTAAATATTTGCAACTGGTTTTATCCATCTTTTCAAAGATGGGGGCGTTAATCAAACCGTCCTCATTTGCAGGATTTTGGCAAATAGACAGTCTGCTGCTCGGTCGAAAGAGAGAAAAGCTCGCTACATGATAGAACTTGAGAGAAAAGTTCAACGCCTTCAGACTGAAGCAACAACTCTGTCTGCACAGCTTACGTTGTACCAGGTTTCAAATTCTGACCAATCTCATAATAGGCTCTTGCAAATTGCAATAATCAATGCCATATTACATTCATAGTCTTGAAGTATGGGGAAAAGAAACTTTCTGCCAATTCAGTGGGAACACTAGATGCCCCTTGCTGTTAGATTTCTTTGAAACATGATTTTTTCCCTCTATAAAATCATTATGGGTTGACTTAGAATCTAGAGGTTATGAGGGTATGCTCTCAGGGGTGGCACAATGGTTGACGACTTGAGCTTTGAGGGTATGCTCCCCAAAAGGTCCCAGGTTCGAGACTCAGCTGTGACGTTACTCCTTTGATGTCACCCGATGCTTGGCTTAGGGACGGGCGTGGTTACCCTTGTTTAAAAAAAAAAAAGAATCTAGAGGTTATGAATATTATCAAAACCAGAACAACCTGAGCATTAAAAAAAAAATTCTTTTGGATTCTGACTGCATGCTCAACATCCTATTTTGTTAACTTCAGCTTTATTGGGTAGCATATTAGAGTCCTGTGCTAATCACAGTTCTCCAAGTTTCACTGCTAATCTAACATTCAAAATAGTTTGATTCTTGTGAAGTGATATACCATGGTTGTTTACTATGTATCTAATCAAAGTACTAACTTTTACTACTTTTGACAATTCTTGCCTTGAACTTTAGGAGGTTTTTATGTTTTGAATCTTTTTTCTAATATGCTCCCCACCCCAAAAGAAAAATGAAGAAAAGGTTGCTTACTTTTTTCCTTTGATCATTTCATCATTTCTTCTTGTTCTTTCTATCAGAGAGATACCACAGGGCTTTCATCCGAAAACACAGAGCTCAAACTTCGCTTACAAGCTATGGAACAGCAAGCTAATTTACGTGACGGTATGCATCTCCTTTACCCTCTGCCTTATTATTGGTCCGATCCTCTTTGTTTAACTTTTAGATGTCCATGAATAATATGGTATCCACTTGTTGACATCTGCTATCAGTATTCCTGTCTATGTTCATAATCATAAGTGAGATGTCCAACAGGGGTCTGCTTTAAAAACACATGCTTTTTTTTCATGGGCCAGTTTGTGCACACCTCGGCTATTGTCACAGGACATACCGCTAACCCTACAATATTTGGATGTCAATTAATCTCTAGGTAGATGACTACACTCATCAACATCTTAGTTCTCCGGGGCTCTCTTCACCACTAGGTCTATGATGGTCAAAGGGTCATGGGGTCCTTAGATGCTCCCTTATGGCCTTATCTAAAATTTGATGATCTTGAATAGGTAGCAAGAGAAAGTCTTGCCCTTGGGTCAGCTTTTATTGTGCATTATAGTGCCACTTTTCTGTAAGGAATCCAAGTCACAGTAAGAAAATATTGAAAAACAGTAAGATATGAACTATATTGCAATCTCAAGAAGAAAATTACAATATCATAGCTATTAGAGAGGGCTAGATCTCTCCCAATCAATCCACCATGGAAAGATTACCTAAAATAAAACCTACTTTCCACAAACCTTACCTCCACTATTTATAACAGGGGTTCTTTACTATCCCAAAATACCCCTTAACACTATTCCCAAAATACCCTTAAAGGGGCCTCTCACATTTTCCTTTATCATTGAACAAAAAATAATGCAACATAAATTTGTTTGACAACCTTTCGTAATATACAGCTCTTAATGACGCATTGAAAAAGGAAGTCGAGCGGCTCAAGTTCATGACTGGAGAAGTAATGACAGCTACAGATTCATATAACTTTGGATTGACTCAAGTTTCATATCCCCAATCTAGCTTTTCGCTCCAATCGCAACCCGGTCAATACAACCCACAGGGGATGCAAAGGCCTCAAGTTCATCCATTCCATTATAGTTTACCAAACCCGCATCAGGCCTCGTTTGTTCCATCCCACCAGCCACATGCCTCGACAGACATGTTTCAGCTGGATCCTATTAGCCAAATGCAGGGTCTCGATATCGGTAGCAGAGGCACAGAAATAAAGCCAGAAGGTTCCTCCATATCCATCAGTGAAAGTAGCAGCACATTTTAACCCAATATTTTCCCAACCTATGCATCAACCTCCCAGTAAAAGAAAAAAGGTGGCTTGTTCATAGGTTGACCCTGTTTACATACCTTTTTGTTCTTTTTCACATTTGTATGTCATTCGTTTCTTCGCGTACTCGACCGGTAAGATAAAGTTATTATTGTGATAGAAAGAGAAGCTTTCTCTTGGCTGAAGTTCTGTTTTCATAGTCCCATTTTCTGTCATTCAAAACATTGATTTACTTTGGTAAAGGAAATTTTATCACTTCCACCAACTCTCTCAAGCCATTTAGTTTTTTTTGCCTGCACTGTTCTTCATTGTTATTATTTGAACTCATAGCTTGGTCACAAGTTGCAGCTATAGATTTTGATTTAATACTAAGATCCTGAAAATTAGAGTGGCCATTCTGGTTTTCTGAATGAAAGCAAAAACAATGATGTCGATCATCATGCTCTGTTTTCTTTTTAGTGATACTTGTACAAGTATATGTATATACTGGTAGATGGAGCAAGCAAAATTACTAAATTGTCCACATTTTAAGGATCATGGGGCTTCCATTAAAGGGCACATGGTAGGGCATCAATCCAACAGCCCTTAAATCTGAATTAAAGGGAATAGCTCACGTGATTGACATTTGTGGCTGCTATTCTTAGGGCCATTTTTTTTAAGTATAGCAACAATATTGGGGTTTGGGTTACTACTTTGACATTTTTGGGTCCATTTTAATAATGACTATTTGTTGACAATGACCATTTTAAGGATATGTTTGAAATAAATTTTGCATACACTTCAATTTCTTCCAATATGTAGTGGGAGGAAATTTTGATTTCCAATTATTAAAAAAATCACTTTTTTTCTTCTTCTTTTGTTAGTTCTATGATAATGAGATGACTCAAAGTGCTTTTCGAAATTTAACTTAAAATATCTTTGAAAATTTTCAACTTCAGTTTTTTATTAATAATCTTTCTTTTTGAAAGTGATTAAATATAATTTCAAAAGGAAAATTGTCTTCTAAAAGCAACGAAGTGGTTAAGCGCTTGGATTTTGGAGGGGTGCTCCCCTCAAGGTCACATGTACGAAGCGTCTCTTAAAATTATTTTCGCAGGTTATTCATAATTTCGCTTCAGATGCCACTATATGTTGTTTGACTATGATATCGAAAGCCTCCCCCAACTTGTTTTAGTTATAATCTAACATGTGCTATGCTTTCACATGACAATGCATAAGGTGTGTTTGAGCCCCCGTTTATGTAAACAGTCGAGTTGGTTATAATAACCCAATCCATGTCTGTATATTACCTTTTGTAATAAACGGTGGTTACCTAAACCTGTATATTATCTTTTGTTACATAACTAGCCCAAAATACCGTTTATCATAATCCCTGTTATAATAATTTGTTCTTCAAACGCCATTTATAAACTCGCCGTTTATCATAACCAAACTAGTGCCCTGAACATCCCCTAAGTATCATTAATTTCGAGTTTTTCAGGGTTTCAGTCATAGAATTACGACATTTGGAATTATGTAGTGGGTAAACTTTTTAATAAAAGGTATAACCAACTCACATAAGTATATATTCAATAACTGTGGGCTTTCTTGGTGGGCTCTCACACATTGGGCCTTCATCCTTAATATCCAGACCTTCCATTTTCCATCTCTCTCATGATTCTGATGACAGGCTCCATATTTCACAGAGTATCAAAATCCCTCACCTTCTCTCCCAATTTCTGGTCGGCGCCTCATTTCCGGCGATCAAGATCGAGAACCTTCGCCGTCGCAATGTCCAATGGATCCGCCGGCGGGTTGGTTCGCTTCAAAATCTCTAGCTCTACCGCATGCGTAATCCAGATGGGTGATATCACTCAGTGGTTCATCGACGGCTCATCGGACGCCATTGTTGGTCACTTTCTCTCTCTCTCTCTCTCTCTCTCTACCTTTACTGAGAATCGGATATTTTACTTAGGGTTTGGTTTGATTAGTGATCGGAATGGTCTTTTGTTTAAGTTCTTGAATCGTACTTAACTTTGTAGTTGATTTTCAAAATTGAAAGTGGCTGTAGTGTGGATGATGATGATTATTACCTGTGATAACTTATGAGATAAATCTCTAAGAAATCTCAACCCAAAGTGTTTATTATTTAGAATTCAAGCTAATACCAGAGATTAACCTTCAAGTTTATTGAAGATTTACGTCCACTAACTATGTTAGTTGGCAAAACATCACCAACAAACTAGAACAAACTCAAACTACAAATGAAACAACTGGTACTAATACTTACTATACTAAATTGGTAAGAAGGATCCATATCTTTTGTTCTGTATTTTCTTATCTTTAGGAGTTCCCAATACTAAGATATATTTATTATTATTATTTTTTAATCTGTGGAGTGTCCGGGCTACCTTACGTCAGCTATTATCATGGCACATAGTACTTAGCCTACAACATTTGGATATCAAGGAAACCCGTTGGAAATTATTTCCTTGAATCGGACCTGTCATTTATTGGGATGAATTTAATTATATCAACCAACACTCCCCTCACTTATGGCTTTGAAATTTGAGCAATACCCTACAAGTAGAATTTAATTCGGTCGAACTCAAGACTTCCTCTTCTGATACTATGTTGAATTATGTTAAACCACCAATCTAACCAAAAAGTTTAAGCTTATGGACTGGGGTAAATTTACTTATATCAACCAACATTACTTATTGCACTCTCGAGCACTAGACCACTCCATGATAGTTAATACTAAGAAATATATTAATTTTTGGTTGCTTTGGCTTCAATATCACGTAGGTTAATCCTGCAAATGAGGTAATGCTAGGAGGAGGTGGTGCTGATGGAGGTATGGATTTTAAGACATTATATTAGTCTTATAACTTGTAAGATGAACTTACGTCTTGAGTTTAATTTCCTCACCGTTTTGTAGCCATACATAATGCTGCTGGGCCGAATCTCGTAGATGCGTGCTATTCTGTCCCAGAAGTCCAACCTGGAATCCGTTGTCCAACTGGAGAAGCAAGAATTACTCCGTAGGCTTTTCTTGTTCAGTTACTAATCATGACTAACTGTTTCATTTTTAAATGCTAATGTGATCGAAAATGCAGAGGTTTTCGGTTGCCATCATCACATGTAATCCATACGGTCGGGCCAATCTACAACACCAGTAGCAACCCTCAAGCCTTGCTGAGAAGTGCATATAGGTTCTTGTTATGTAATTGTGCTTTCCTTTTCAGTCTGATTTACCATTCAGGACTTAACGTTTTCTATTGTCATATTGATTTAGAAATTCCTTGGCTGTGGCAAAGGAAAATAACATTCAATACATTGCCTTTCCCGCCATATCCTGTGGCGTATACCGGTAAGTTGACATGGAACAGCTTCCTTTTTTGCTTCAATGTATGCTAATTCTTACCATTTTATTGTAAAAGATAGTTGCTGTTTCGCTTGATTGATTGAGGATCCTCTTAAATTAGTTTTTCAATAGCTTGTGTGTGTGAGAGAGAGTTCATACCATTCTTATTATAAAAAATAGTTGAGTTATGCCTGATTAATCCAGATACTTTTGCAAATATTTTTTTTTATTGATTTTTATAATACACTTACAGATATCCTTTAGAAGAAGCTGCCACAATAGCCCTATCTACTGTTAGAGATTTTTCCCAGGGCTTGAAAGAGGTAATGCACTTTTGGATATGTGGATATGTTCCTTATATCTTTTGGAATTTTTTGGATTATCCTTCATTTTCAGTAAAATTTCTAAAGGGCCTTTTCTTTTTCCAATATATTGTTTTTTGTCTTAAAAGCCTGAAACTACTCCAGGTCTTTATTGTCGGTACCCTACCCCTCCCTACTAATCTCTTCATAGTTACAGTCTTCAAATTTTGTGGGTTCTCTTGATCAGGACTTTATCAACCTATTTTTCCGGTCGCCAACCTCTTTTTCCCATCGCCTTAATATTGCCATGATTATAGTCTAAGAAGCACAGACTCGAACACGAGATATAGACACGTAGACACGCCATTATTTAAAAATGCAGGACACGGATACATCGAGGACACGTGATTTATTATTATTTTTATAATATACTATTAAATGATGAAATCCAAAATATTCTAGTTAGTTATAAGTCTACCCATAGTAACCTCTAAATATTTTAGTTCTCATTTTCTTTTGCTCCATTTTATTTCTCTCTTTCTTTCCTTTTTTCATTTTAGTCCATCTATCTTCGATAGACATCATTGTTGACGGCCTCCACCAACACTACATGTTGTCTTGTCATCCGCCATTGGAAACAAATAAAGTCTTAATTGAGGTGTCCATGAAGTGTCTGAAATTGAAAATAATAATAATAAAGGAGGACACATAATTTTGAGTGTCGGACACGTGTCCGACGAGTGTCCGGAAGTATCGGTGTTGGACACGAGTACGACACGGATACATTGTCAAAATATGCGTCCGTGCTTCCTATTGACCGTGTTCTATCATTTTCAGGTGCACTTTGTCCTTTATTCTTCTGATATTTACCAGGTTTGGTTGGACAAGGCCAATGAATTGCTCAAGAATCAGTGCAGGCTGTGTTGGTAATGCTTTCATTCTCCTTTACCATCTAAGTTAGTAAGTTCTAGTGTTGTGTTCATCTGAACACAGTCTTGCTTTCTTGTCAAACACTGAATTTTACTAAAATAAACTTTTGATCCTTTCTCCAATAGAACAGTTTGTAAAAGTAAATCCTTGGATCTTCTTAACCCACTGCTGCTGTCTTTTGTCTGTATAATTTAATGCTAGTAAATGCTGTCTTGATCAGACATTGGGTTAGATCAAGGGGTTCACAACTTGATGTCTAAAGCACCATGTGGATTGGGTTGCAAAATCTAAGCTAGCCAAGTTAACAATTTTCAATTTTATGTATTAATTAAATAGAAACATTGCAGTTTTTTTCCTTTTTTATTATTGATATCGCCCAACATTTGAGGAAGCTTATGCGCATCTAAACTATTTCATGGACAACGGACACTACCACACATTTAGTTGACTTAGATTGAATCTTCTTAATATCCTTTTTAATACTTGGACCGATAAAGATATATATATATATACATATGTATATATAGGTATATCTTTATCGGTCCAAGTATTAAAAGGGATACTAAGAAGAATCAATCATATATATATATATATATATTTTTCAAAACAACTATTTCATTAGTTTTCTCAATTTAGGCAAAGATGACAATATGACTTCCATGAATGTCTGAGCTTGCACGCACCTTGGCTAATGTAAAAATTGGTGTTTGAGTTACAAGGATGAGATTAGGAATTAAAAAAAAAAGATAAGGTAAATTAATCAAGTAATATTTTTCATCGACAGATTTATCAAACTTATGGATGAAAATTGCTTCCTTCTATCTATTTACATTTAAAAAAAAAAAAAAAACTGTTCTGCCAACTTTAAATGACAAACACTTCTACTTGATCTCACTCTTTCTCTGAATAATTTGTTTGTTTGAGGAAGTTATTTTTGCTTTTCTCTCTCCCATAAAATTAAGGAGATTTTGCATGTATATTAAAAAAAACAAAATAATTCTATGTATAACATAATTCTCAAACTTATTCATTTGTAGTAAAAAAATGATTGAAGTCTATCAATTTGTATTATTCAATTACTCACAATCGATTGAAGTTTATTAGTTGAATTAATAAGAGTTAAAGTCTATCAGTTGAACTGATAGAAGTTTAATGATGTATGAAATTATTTTAAAAAATATGCTATAGTTATAATGAAGAGCAAAAAAACAAATTTCTTAAAATTAAATGAGAAAAGCATAAAACCGTATATCATAATATAAGATAGTTGTCTAACTTATATTTATGATAGTATGACTTTATTTGTATTTCTACATATTTTTGAAACCCACCAATCTCGACATTATTTTACTAGTCTCTTAATGAAAAGCTGATATAAAAATTGTTTCATAAATCTTTTGATAGTTTAGAAACATTATCGAAATCGTTTAAAAAAAAGTGAGAAAAGAAACATCATCGAAATACTTTTAAAAAAACATTATTGAAACGTATTCTAAAATTCAATAATATAAATTTCTGTTTATTAATTTTTTTAAAAAAAAAGAAATTGTTTTTATTTTTTTGAATCCCAAAAAAAATTGTTTAATTTATTTATTTTATAGAGCAAAATTTGGGATCGTTGGAGCGGAAGGTATATTTAAAGCGTTTAGCGGTACAAAGCTCGAACTCAACGTTTGCTCACAAAACCCTAACCGGCTGCTTCTTCTTCTCTTTCTCTCATCTTCAAGATCCAAAGCTTTGAAACAATGGTACAATGATTCTTCCATTTCTTTTTTCTCTGAATCTTCTTGTTGTTGTAATTCACTCTCCATTCATATTTCTGTGTCTTGTTCTTCCAGACTTTCAAGCGCAGGAATGGCGGACGTAACAAGCACGGCCGTGGACACGTTAAGTTCATCCGGTGCTCCAACTGCGGCAAGTGTTGCCCTAAGGTTATTGTTCTACTCATCTTTCTGCGTAATTCTTGAATGAATGTCCATATGGTTTAATGGCGGGGGTGGAATCATTATGGCTTGCAAATTTTTCTGGCCGAATTGGGTCCTTTTGTGTTTAATTACTGTTTGGATTGATGCAATTGAGAGCGAGACCGGGGATAAGTGTCCGCCAAGTTCAGGGGATATGGTTTCTTAGGTATAGAGATAGAATTTGGGAGTAAACACAAAGAAGAATAAAAGAGAAATGAAAGCACAAGAACAACTTCTATGTTCTCTTTGTCCCCAAGGAGTGGCATAGTGGTTGAAAACTTGGCCTTTGAAGGTATGCTCCCTTCAATGTCTCAGGTTCGAGGCTTACCTGTGACATTACTCCTTCGGTGTTTCTCGGTACCTGGCCTAGGGACGAGCGTGGTTACCCTTGTTTCAAAAAAAAAAAAAAAAAAAAACTTCTATGTTCTCTTTAGATTGATGGTTTTCTCCTCAAAACTGAAGAGAGTTGAGCACCCTGGCCTGGTGAAAGGAAAGACAAAAGAGAAGCGAACATGTAATTGGAAAGGCACTTAGCTACTCCTAAGGACACCAACACCACAAGCAAACCATAACATTAAAAGAAAAGCAGGTAGAAAGTAAAGTTGTCTTAACATTTAGAATGTTAGTATGTCTATGAGTTTTGTATTTTTATGTTAAGAAATTTTTTGGGCTTCAACAAGTTAGAGCTAGATTTGATTTACAGCTTCATTTTGAAATGCTCTTAGATGGATCACAGCAAAAATAGTTTATATTTTTTCAGAATATGGGAAAACTATTTAGTTAATAAATACAATTCCCATAAGAATTCTCAAACTGAAATTTTTGTTTAGTAAGGCTTATTGCTTTGAGGTCTTTCCTCTAAACTGAAAATCTGTGCTTTTTAAGCCTTTTTCCTTGACTCGAGGCTTGCTAGACTTACGACCTCTTCTTGTAGTGGAAGCTTAAGCTTCTAGGAACTAAGGCTTAAAGTCTTTACACTTTATAATAAAAAGATTAGAAGAATAATATGCTCATTAGATTCCCAAATTTTCTTAAAAATGAACGCTCGTTTGTGCACTTAATATTGTAATGCTTGAAATTGACCGACACATTGAAGAAAAACTGTATAGAGTAAGTCAATCCTGGAAATATATGGGTAATTGTAATGCTTCATCATACAGTTATAATATTTTTACAGTTTTTTAAAATTGAATTTGTGCTTACTCTTGCTGCCTGAAGGCTTACAGCTCGCCTATTCAAGAAGAAAAATCTTGAGGTCACCTTTAGCCTTTTTAAAACTTTGCTACACTCATAAAAAAAAGAAACACATTGCTATGGAGCCAGAGAAGTTCAATTTTATTTTAGCATAGAGGTGAAGATTATGAAATCTAACTTCATGAGAGTTGATTGATGATAATAGGACAAGGCTATTAAGCGATTTCTTGTGAGGAATATTGTGGAGCAGGCTGCTGTTAGGGATGTCCAAGAAGCCTGTGTCTATGACCGTAAGTTATTTGGCCACTTCTGCTATCTTTTGGTTGCTATATTTCATATTTGAACTATGTTTTTATTAGTCAGTGTCTGACATAGACTTTGTTCTCTGTTTAGAATATACTCTCCCAAAGCTCTATGCTAAGATGCAGTACTGTGTTTCCTGTGCTATTCACTCACATGTTGTGAGAGTTCGATCTCGCACTGATAGAAGGAATCGGCAACCACCACAGCGCTTCATCAGACGCAGGGTTAGTCTTTGCATAAAAAATATTTATCTATTATTGAACTCATAATGAAGTGGCCATATATTAACAGGGAATATGATGATGTGTGTTCATATGGTGGAGTTGGTCTTTGCTTAGAATATATGTATGGCTTTGATTCATGATGTTCATTGTTTATCTTTATTTACTCTTATTATTTTATGAGCTCATATTTTTATAATGGGCAGCAGAGGAGTATTTGTGTTATAATGTTGCCTTATACTTCTTTATAATAATTTTGATGAAATGGTTCTACTTGAAGTTTGACATGTTAAGCTCCTACTCATTTGGATATGTATATTTTGTTTTGTTATGTTGATATACCCAACTATTTGGTAAGACTCTTGATGCTCATGTAGAAGATTGACATATCTCATACATCTTTGTGCAGGTAACTCATTATTGTTCATTGTTGCTTAAGCCTGTTTACTTCCTTATAAGCAGATTTTTTTACCATATTATTATTAAATTTACTTCAAGTATCATCTGTGTATGTAATACTTTGGAGTGGCTTATGATGCTTTGTTATGTTTATTTTAGGAGGATCAGCCGAAACCGGGTCAGCCAGGCCAAGCCCCTCGACCTGTTGGAGCTGGAAATCCTGCTCGTGCGTAAAGAAACCTTTTTATGGCTTCTACGAGCAATTCATAGGAATTTTTTTTTTAGGATCGATACGGAAAGTTACCCCAATTTTGCAACTTTGTTGAGTTTGTTGATTTGACTGTTCTTCAATTTGTTTTCTTAATTCATGGTTTTTCATTTCTCGGAATCTATTTTGCCCCACCTCCTTTAATCATATATCATTTTGGAAGAGCATAGAATTGTTACTTTTCATTGTTGGCTGCAGGGAATGTAGGTAGGGATGTGAGATTGAGATGTTATTTTGAGGACTTTTGGAGGAAATGAGATTCAAATGAGATTGTGCAGCTTGAAATTAAGAGTCTATTTAGATAGAAATTTGGTGAGAGTTTATTTAGAGGTTGGTCCAACCTTATGTAGTTTTAAAGTCATAAAATACACTTATGTGCTCGTTTGATAACTATTTCATTTTTTGCTTTCGTTTGTTTGACAACCAATTTTGGTTTTTATTTTTAAAACATTTTTAAAACAATAAATAAATTCTAAAAATTAAAAAAAAAAAACTTTTCAAAACAGGTTTTTGTTTTTAGTTTTAGGAAAATATGAAAAAAATCAAGAATAAATAGTAAAAACCTAAAAAAATCAAAATAATTGTGATAGTTTGAAAACAAAAAACAATTATTAAACATTGTTTTTTGTTTTTAATTTTAAAAAACATAAAACTTAAATCAGATGTCAAATACAAAGTTTTTATTTTTTGAAACAAAAATATCAAAAACTAAATATGAAAAATTAGAAACAAGAAACAAAAATCAAAATGATTATGAAATGAGACTTTAATTTTTCAATTACAATTTACAATAGTACTTTTGCTATAACCATTCACAATCACTCTATTAAAATGAGATTTTATTTTTACCAAACATCTAATAACTATTCAAAAGCACTTCCTAAAGACAAGGTTTTTATTGTAATTTCATGGTTTAATTGGTACTTAGCTACTGTATTGTTCTTTTTGGAATCGACCTCTAAGCATCAACTAGGTTCCTTAATTAGGGAAGTCTAGATGACGCATTGAGACTAGGCTAAGTCATGGACAAACAAAAAACTAAGTATTATTTCAAAATGACATTTCTTACATGCATCCTTACAATCCTAAAATGAAGGTAAATTATATAGCCTTCCAATAAAATAAATAAGGAACATATAATTACATTCAAAATCCTGATAAATAACTAATGAACTCAAAATTAACAACTAAGGCTGATTTTATGTTATCGAATGGTGTTTCGCCTACAAAGTTCATGCGACTTTATGTACGCCGTGACAACCGTGCTGCAATTCGAGAGCGATTCTGATGCACTCCGCCATAGGACAGTTAGTCTTGATTGCGTTTGAGACAATATGTGACCTACAAGCAGCATATCCAGCCTGCAACAACCAAACTCCTCATAAAAATGAGAACTGCCTTTTCTTTTCAGGCTGATACATTCTAGGAATCTAATTCCAGAATTCAAACCAAAACAGTAAGAAAATATAAGAATGCAGTCAGATAAACTCTCCTCCATCTAGTCTCTGAGGTTGATTCACTCAATACATAACTAACCTCTTTTTCCCAACCTTTACCCCCTAGTATTTATAACCAAATCTTCTCAACTAATTTCCCATAATACCCTCACTACTGTTCCCAGTGTACTTCTAAACAGAACTCCCACACAAGTAACAATGTGTTAACTTTCAATTTTTGTTGGAAGTGGGAGATTTGAACCCGTAACCTCTTTGCGTCCTTTTGGCGTTGACTTCCCATTTATGAAACACAAATACTGTAGTTTTGGATTATTTTCACTGTTTGACATATATTAGACACTCTGATACAAACATATCGAATACAAGCATGATACTAGTCAGTCACTCATCAAACATTTGTTGGGTATAATGAACAGAGACAAATAGGAAATATATGCATAAGTTTTACTAAATATAATTTTTCATTATAAAAAGTATATATTTTTTAAAATATAAATTTTTAGTTGACGTCCTTGACATGTCAATGTCCTATACTCCTAAGGCGCCATTTTATTGTATCATGCATTTGCATCTCATTGTAATGTGTCCACAATTCTTTGATTTCCAGCATTTAGTAGGAGTGAAAAACTTGCCTCTTTATGGCTAACGAGGCAAGCCCTCCTTAATAGGTATGTATATGTGGTGCCACAATTTTTTATTTCAACAATACTATTTTCTTAAAAAAGAAAAATTTGTGGCACCAAATGGTGCCACATACCTATTAAGAAGGGCTTGCCTCCTTAGCCTTTCTCTTACGAGAATCTAATGACAGAAAACAGTTCGGCCAATAAAGGACAATAACATGCGTCACAATGAATCACATATTCACTACAAAAAAGATTGTTACCTTGATAATCTCACTCATCATGGAATTGAGGGGAGGTGAATTTACTTTTGCACGACTTGCCACCTAAACGTAGAGAGATAACTTCTTACATTGGTTCAGAAACATAAAGTAAAATATTAAACCATGAGAAGAATAAGTAAATAATTTTGGCTACCTCGTCCATTTTGATGTACCCTACTGGCAATTTGCAGTCACTCTCATCCACCATTTGACGCAAAAGTTTCTCAAGATCCTTTCCCTGGCCATTGCCTATCCATTCCCACTGCTTAGCCAAGGTTATCATGTCTTCAATGTAGTCTGCACTGTGTAGAGGTCCAGTCCAAAGAGGTCCCGAAACCACAAGTGATTCAGAAACCTAACAAGTAGAAAACTTCAATGCATCTCAAATTTACAAGATTGAATGCTACAAGTATTTACATTAAAAAGAACGGAAATTGTATTAGATGGACTCTTCTTCACAAAATAATTATAAATATACACAAATTTTAAAATATTTTTATTCATAGTCATTAATACGTTTTAATACTGTATTATAAATACTCATTAATATAGTATTGCCATTAATACCAATGACTATGGTTACGACGTTTTTTAAAAGCGACCATATTTGTAATTATTTTCTGAATTTGATTAATTTTGTAAGTTTTCCTAAAATTTTGTAAGTTCAAGCATATTCAACTTGGTGCCACTAGTTAACTGAATCATACAAATCATATGAGAAAGTTTTAGTTTGAGTTCACAATATAGAAGCTGAACTCAGTGGATGCTTATGCTTTAAAAAGATAGCAGAATGACATAGTCATAGTCATACCCTTGAATCATTGCAAGGACAACTCATCTGTCCAAGCTCACTCCATGAAAAAGCTTGAGAATTTCCACATTTTTCGCAATAGCTGATGAAACCATAATGCCTGATACAAATAGTGAAAGCTTGAATCAAGCACCATCAATGAGATCATACATGTTAAACTCATCAACTATCACCTGTCTTTATAAATCTTCCCTCGATTGATTCGAAGCAGAACTCTAAAAACGGGCCCATGATATGAATAATACGAAAAGAGTGGTGTTGCATAGTAACCCAATACAGAAGCTTCACGTACAACCCCACCTATAAGCATTCGCAAACCAATTTCATTTGAAAATGGCATGGGACGCACATATGCTCCATATGCACCTAAAGATCTAGAGAAAGAGAAAATGAAAAATAAATAAATAAAGAAAAAAAGAAAGACAAGAAAGGAAAATTTATTATTATTTTTAGTTCAACTATAACTACTTGGTCATGAGAATATATTAATGTTGTTGGTCCCCAAGGGATGGCGCAGTGATTGAACACTTGAGCTTTGAGGGTATGCTCCTCTCAAGGTCCTAGGCTCGAGACTCATCTATGACATTACTCCTTCGATGTCTCCGGTACCTGGCCTAGGAACGGGCGTGGTTACCCTTATTTCAAAAATATATTAATGTCGTGCTTTTGTTAGCAAAAGTTAATCACCAGCCATAATATATGACATGCATCTTCATAACCACCTACATTCAATACTACGAAACTACTACTTAGCACCCACTTCACTATTAGACTTAAAACTTAGCACTAAGGGTACAAATCAAAACGAAGAAAATGGTTGGAATGATTTGGATAAATTGAGTTAGTTTCGGTTTTCCTTGTTCAATTTTGGTTAGTTTTTTTATTTTACAAAAATCGGCTAGAATTTCAGTTTTAAATTTTTCATACACCAGTACGTGAGTCCAATGGTCAAAAACCATATCCAACTGGTTAAACCATTTTATAATTATTTGAATTTTGAATTTTTAGTTTTTGAAATTTAAACTTATTTCAATCGGTTTCTCTCCAAATGGTTCATCTTCCCTTAAATTTTTTTTTTGAATCTTAACCAAATTCTAAAAATGAAACAAGTTTTTAGAAGCCTACAATTTCAGTTTTCAAATTTTGGTTTGTTTTTAAGAACATACATAAAAAGTAAATATGAAAGTTAGGATAATCGTAGCTGACCGACGGAAATAGTTGTTGTAGGCTTAATTTCCGAAAACCAAATGGGTATCGAAATTCGAACTAGACCTTAATTGTAATAGACCTAAATATAGTCCCCAAGGGGAGGCGTAATGGTTGACGACTTAGGCTTTGAGGGTATGCTCTCCTCAAGGTCTTGAGTTCGATATCTCTGGTGCTTGTCTAAGGGATGGGCGAGGTTACCCTTTTTCAAAAAATAGACCTAAATACAAACAAAAGTTGGTCTAGATACTCACTCATTAAAAAATAATAATAATAAAGTCAGCAAGTGACAACCAATATATATTTTTTTTTTTTGAAACAAGGGTAACGACGCCCGTCCCTATGCCAGGGAGCGGGAAACATCGAAGGAATAATGTCATAGCTAATACCAATATTAATCATAGCTAATACCATAATAAACTACTAGAGGTCAAAACTAAATCCATCTCATCTCAAGATTTTCAATAGAGCGGCTGAAGCAAAAACACCTAAAACAGAGAACAAACAAAAACAGATAAGAAGAATCAGCACTCACTGAGAAGGCCGATGACCGCCGGAAGAGAAACCATCCGTCGACGTAACATACAGCAATCCGTCAAACTTCAACGCATTAATTGCAGATCTCAAGAACGTAGAATCACTCCCAAACGAATCAACATCAACAAAATCAAAAAAACCCTTCTCCAAATAAACCTCCGTCATAACCCTATTTGCATCACGATTCGTAACCACCCACCGCCGATCCTCCCCAAAACCCCTCGAAACCCTAGACAAATTCCTCTCTATAACCCTCCGATTCTCGACATTGGCGTCATTCGCCCACAGAAAATCGGCCTCGGCCTCGACCAGGTACCGGAGCGACCGGATCCCGCAACCGCACAGGGCGTCGAGAACCCGGAGACTTCCTTTGGAGTTCCGGTGGAGCGCCGCCGCGAGGACGCCCAGGTCGCGGCCGGTGGCGCTTTCGCGGCGGAAGAAGGTGCCTCCGGTGTCGAATTCGATGCCCCGTTCGGTGTGATTGCTTGAGAGGCAACTTTTAAGGGGTTTTTTGATTGAATGTGAAGATTGGAAGAGATGAATTGGTGAAGATTTGAGGAAATGGGGATTTATGTGTTGAAATGAAGAAGAAGAAGAAGAAGATAGGGTTTTAGGAGTGACTGTGAACATGGCGGGAAATCGTTCGATTCTGAGTTCTTATGGATTTTATAGCCTTTTTTTTTTTTAATTGTTATTTTTCAAACTTACTTTTTAAATATTATAACCAAAGATTTGGGGAAGTTTAGCAAATTCTACCATTTATATTTTAATTATGGTAAATATTTGCCAACAAATACAGTGATCCAACCCTATTGTATTTCTCTGCCAATAATAGTTTTTTTTGTTTGATACACTAATATTATGTATAAAAAAACTTATTAAAAATATTGAATATATATTAAAATATTTTAACTTTCATTATCTTTTTGTTATTCCTGAAAAAATTTATATATTTATTTTATGCTTTATTTTAAGGTTTTTTATTTGTTTAATAATAAATTGAATGAGTAAGAGATTCAAACTAGTAACATCTTAGGGGGTGATTGGATTTTGGCGTTGAAGAGAGGAGAGAAAGTGAAAGGAGTCAGGATCTCAACTCAATGTTCAAACTCATTCTTAACTCCTCCTTAACCGACCTCCAATATCACATCAAAATCTTTTATATAATTTTATCAAATGTTACATCAAACATTTTTTTAAAAAAATTTCAACCATATAATATAAAATAAATTAACTTTGATTTAATCTTATCAAATATCACATTAAACATTTTTTAATTTTCAACCACACAATATAAAATAAAATATATTAAATTTATCAATTAATACAAATATGCAATGATAAAGAGAAATACTTCCCTCTTTATGACTAAAGAGGAGAGCTATGTTTAGTGCATATGTGACATCATTTGGTATCACAAATTTTTTTCTTCTTCTCTTTTTTATATTATTCAAATAAAAAATTTGTTGCACCAAATAGTACCACATATGTATTAAGGATGACTCCACTCCTTAGTCATGAGGGAAGTATTTCTCCTTACTCAACTTTCTCTCTTTTTTCAACTCTAAAATCCAATCAATACACGATCTTGAATCGATTGAACTATTTCTTTTGTTGACTTATTCTAAGAATATTGTAGTTAGACCAAAGAACCCACTATTAATGACATACAACTTTGATCAAATGGTCTTAGATTCAAATCCTCCCATTTCTAATTGTTGGGTTGAACTTCAAAAGAAAAATGTTGTAATTTGAATTAAGTTGCAACTTACAAAAATGACATTGCTGTGTGTTGTTTTTCAAGAGACAAATTCATTGAGTGACACAGAGAGGTTAAAAAGGCAACCCAATTCAGCACACAAGCAAAAACTATACAAGGCCATATTTTGTCATTTAAAAAAAAGGAGGAAGAAGAGAGAGAGAGGCTAGAACCCCCTTGTGTTTAATTTCAGTACCCAATTTGACATACTTATAGTACAATTTTTACAATGTTGAGCCACCAGAAACCAAACAACTTGCACAAAATAGCTGCAATACATCAGAATGGGGCTAAGCCAATCATTCATTTATTTACTTCTCCAATGTTGGTGGATCAACAATGATACCTGAATAGTGGGGGGAGTACAACTTTGAGGCAGTAGGGGATACTTTACATTTCAGCACGGGCCGTGGCTGCAGGCGTGAAGACGAACATTTTGCAGTTGTGAGGGTCGACTTCAGCTCCGAATGATGCCACTACATCTCCTGCAATAACTTTGTGCTGCAAAAGCAAGGTTCCTAAGTTAGCACTATAACTTTTGGGGGTCCAAAAGCAACTTTTAAAAAGTGAAGCATAGTTCTATCACGTTTTGATTCTGCAATTTCGCTACTACTACTACTCGTAAAATTACCGAAAGTAACAAGTCTTTGTGCATATTGTATCTATGTGTAAGAACTCTGATCCTTACAATAATCTGTTACAACTAATATATCGAAAACGACTCTAATATACCGAGAATAACTTGATATATAGAGACGGACAGTCACAAGAAAGCAAATTAAAGACGATCCCTCCTGGTGAATTCGAGAGTATCGAACTCTCCCCTCTAAGGCCTACAACCTTACCCAAAAACAAGCCTCTCCTCACCAAGCCCTTTACATTATTTATACTCACAAGCATTCTCTTCTCTTAGCAAAACTACCCTTTACTCCAGAATTTCCACAATTAACCTTTCTAGAATAGGGCCCTCACACTAGGTTAAGAAGTTCAATGTTGTTTGTAAAACAAAATCTCTCTCAAGAGATCAGGTCTAGAGGATGTTACAACACCAGACAATTTACAGGATCCAGATTCCTTACCTGCCACAAGTCTCTTACGGAGACGCTGGCGCCCAGTTTAAGCCCAAGTTGATTCCAATCCGTGGTGATCGTTGCTGCAACTGAACATCGGTTCCAAAGAACGACCGCCAAGCGACTTCCAGATAGAGGACCAGCCCAAACCTGTAAGAAAAGTCTATATTCTGAAACCTTCACGGCTAAATATTTAGGCCATTCTGATATTGGGTTTTACGTGATCTCAAGAATTCTGATACGAACCCGGGCCCGCTGAAGGTTTACTCGAGGAGGAACAAGACATTATGAAAGTAGTATTTATTAATTATATTTAATAGTCTTTAATTGTAATTCAGTTGTATTGGGCTGATGGGCCTTATTAGAGTTATTACTAAATTAGGTCATCTTCTAGGTTTACTATATATAGGATATGTTAGGCCTTTAGCAATTCATTCAAACAGTTGTTGTCTTTGTATTTGGGCTCTTTGAGAGATCCTCTCGAGAGATTATCTTAGTTCTTAATAAAATAGTGGTAGATTCTATCATTTTGGTATCAGAGCCATTTACCGATCCGGGAATGGTTACTACGAAGATGGAATCCAGGATACAAGAATGTGAAGAAGGAGTGGCCGACTTGGCGAGGAAGTTGCAAGAAACTAATGGGAAGATGGAAGCGATGGAGGAGCGGTTGGGAAAAAAGATAGATTCCCAGGATCTAAAGTTTGAGTCGATAACCCGAAATTTAGAACTAATAATGGAATCGATTCGGGCTGACAAAGGGAAGGGATTAATGACCGAGAGGACGGAGGGAGGTCTGGGCGCGGCTGCTGCTACGGCGGAGGAGAATCTGGAGGAAACAGGGGCGACATCGGGCAGGAGCGGCGCGGTCGGGCAGGGAACAGGCCGGGCGCGCGGCGGAGCGGTAGGGCATGCGGACGCGTGGGGCGGTGTCGGGCTGGGCGAGACCGAGCCGGACGAGGGCGGCGCGCGTGGGTACGGCGCGAGCAGGGGCAGTGTCGGACCGGGCGCGAGCGGGGCGCGCGGGTGCGGTGCGGGCTGGGGCGGTATCGGGCTGGGTGGAGTCGGACCGGGCGAGGGGGCGGCGCGAGCGCGCGCAGACGGCCGGGCGATGTCGGGCCGGCGCGAGCGGCGCGCGGTGTGTGGCGCGGCGGGCGGCGATACGGCCAGGTGGAGTCGGGCGGTGGCGGCGGCGGCGCGGAGCGGCGCGCGGCCGGGCGCAGGTCGGCCGGGCCGGGCCGGCCCGGACGTGGGGGACCGAAGTCTGGTCGGGAGAGGAACTGGCCGAGCAGCGAGCCGGGCCGCAGGTCAGTGGATCGGACGGGTTTGACCGGAGAAACGGGGTTCCCGAGGCACGGAGGGTGCGCAACGGCTACGAAAGGCCGAATGCGCATGACGGTTGGAACAATCGGGGGCGAAATCCATGGCAGCGAGACCGTGAGTGCGAGGATTGGGGAGATAGGCGGGATCAATTTGAAAGAGCGGGACCGGGGATAGGCGGTAGGGATGGGCCAATGTTTGATCGGAGGTTACGAAAGTTGGAAATGCCGGTGTTCAAGGGTCTAACGGATGAGGATCCGGACGGATGGTTATCCGCCACGAAAGGTATTTTCGGGTGAATCGGTGACGGGGCACGAAAGAGTGGATGCCGCAGCTTTGTGTATGGAAGGAGAGGCACTAGAATGGTTACAGTATGAGGAGGACCGTGCTCCGATTGCTTCGTGGGAGGAGTTTCGAGAATTGTTGTTGCACCGTTTCCAAACTACGATCAATGACAACAAATATGCAAATCTTATGAGTTTACAACGGTGGGAACCGTGAAAGAGTATAGGCGCTGTTTGAGAAGTATGCTAAGGGCATACGCGATATTAGTGCGAAAAGTGCGTTGGAGGGAAAATGGGAAAGTGGATTGAAGGAAGAAATCGAAGTGAGATGAGAAAAGCTGCGACCCGTGGGTATTCAGGATAAGAAGTTCATGGCTCAGGTGATTGAGGATGACCTTGTTTTTCGAGCTCAAGTAAAAGGGGTAGGATCTTCTTCAGCAGTTAAGCCATCTACTAGCAGCATAGGAATCGGGGCTACGAGCACGAGGACGACAGGAAATACCAATGAGAACTATAGCCCTAACTTCCTGCAGGCCGATGACCACAAGTACACCGTCCACATTACCCTATAAACGCTTGTCCGATAGTGAGATTCGGATCCGTAAAGATAAAGGATTGTGTTTTCGCTGTGATGAGAAATTTGAGCCAGGGCACCGTTGTAAGAAGAAGGAGCTTCAGGCTCTAGAGATACGCGTTGTAGAGGATGGAATTACCGAAGAGACAGTTTCGGCAAATGACAGCGAGGGGGATATCAGTGACACAGAGGATGTGAGGGACTTAGCAGCGCTGTCATTAAACTCGATGGCGGGGTTGAGTTCACCAAAAACGTTGAAAGTCACAGGATCTATTCAAGGTCTTCAGGTAGTGGTTCTTATCGACAGTGGAGCCACCCATAACTTTATATCTGATGTGATCGTGGCTAAGCTGAATCTCCAGGTGGAACCATCGCATGATTATGGTATTATGCTGGGAACAGCAAGTCGGTAAGGGCAGCAGGAATTTGCAAAAATGTGGAACTCCATTTAGCAGAGCTTAAAGTAGTTAACGATTTCCTTCCTTTACCCCTCGGAAGTGCTGATGTGATCCTAGGGGTAGCTTGGTTGGAGACCTTGGGGAAGATTGAATTCAATTTCCGCTCCTTGCAGATGCGATTTGTGTTGGGCTCATGGGAAGCCGAATTACAGGGGGATCCACGCCTGGTTAAGGCGCAGTGTCGTTGAAATCTATGATGAAATCCTTACGACCCGAGGACCAGGGGCTGTTAGTGGAGTTGAATATGGTTGAGACCACAGGTGCTGAGGCTCTGTTCAGACGAAAAACCTTCCCGACTTAACTCAGGTACCCAGTGAACTGCACTCCTTAATTAATTCGTGCTCACCCGTGTTTGAGTCATTGACAGGATTACCACCACCGAGGAACAGGGATCACTCCATCGAATTGATGGCGGGAACGGATTTAAAGTGAATGTGCGTCCGTATCGATATCCGCAATACCAGAAAAATGAGATTGAAAAATTGGTGCGAGAAATGTTACTGGCAGGGATAATCCGCCCTAGCACGAGCGCATTTTCGAGTCCAGTGCTGCTGGTGAGGAAGAAGGATGGTAGTTGGCGATTTTGTGTTGATTACAGGGCTCTGAATCATGTCACCGTACCAGATAAGTATCCCATTCCCTTGGTGGATGAGCTTCTGGATGAACTTCATGGAGCGACGATTTTTTCCAAAATTGATTTGAAGGCCGGTTACCACCAAATTCGCGTTAAACCTACGGATGTGCACAAAACAGCGTTCAGAACCCATGAGGGCCATTATGAGTTCGTTGTCATGCCTTTCGGATTGAGAAATGCTCCAGCCACCTTCCAGTCTATTATGAACGACATTTTGCGCCCGTATCTGCGTAAGTTTGTGTTGGTTTTCTTTGATGACATTCTCATTCTGAAGATGACCATTAGGGAGCATAGGAGCACTGCCTGAGTTTTGGAGATTTTGATTGAACATGCGTTTGTGGCCAACGCCAAGAAATGCCAGTTTGGGTTGCGCCGTATCGAGTACTTGGGGCATTTCATCTCTGCTGAAGGCGTGTCTGCGGACCCGGCAAAGATTGAAGCAATGGTGGGATGGCCGAGTCCCAGGAATATTAAAGAATTAAGGGGATTCCTAGGTCTCACGGGATACTACCGGCGATTCGTAGCTAACTATGGATCGATGGCTTTTCCCTTAACACGCCATCAAGAAGGGAAATTTGAGTGGGGCTAGCTGCCGAGGATCGCTTCAGAGAATGAAACATGCCATGAGCGATGTTCGATCCCTCCGTTACGGATTTCGGCCAGTGGATTTGTGGTCGAAACCGACGCCGTGAATTGGAGTGGGTGCGGTGTTAACGCAAAGCAAGGCCAACCAATGGCATATTTTAGTAGGGCTTTGCCGATCACTCATCGCGTTAAGCCTGTCTATGAGCGGGAGTTAATGGCTATCGTGTTCGCCTGCTCAAATGATGGAGGGCGTTTATTGGGACACCATTTTATTATACGCACGGACGAGTAAAAGTCTTAAATTTTTACTAGAGCGGCGGGTGGTGGATGGTGATTATCGGCGATGGATCGCTAAGCTTATGGGGTATGATTTCAAAGATTGAGTACAAGAAGGGTCTTGAGAATCGAGCGGTGATGCTCTTTCCGGATGCCTCTATCGGTGAGTTGGGAATGCTCGAGTGTCGTGGGCGGGGTTAACACATGTGTGTTTACGTGGCGAGTTAAAGAGGATGCAAAATTATCGCCTATTTTTACACTCTCCAAAGCAGTGAGGAGGGTCCACCAGTGGTATTGGGCCAGGGGCGATGTTTTGCTTTACTGAGGGCAGATTAATGTATTCACGACGTCACCAACGATCCTCTATTATTGCTAGAATTCCATGGGGGTTTGTCGGTGGACATTTTGAGTCTTAAAAACATATCGTCGTCTTGCTAAGGAAGTTTATTGGCAAGGGATGAAGGCTCGTGTTCGCGCCTTTGTGGCGGAATGTTCGATCCAGGTGCAAAGCCAAACACCTGTCATTATCTCCAGCAGGATTATTACAAACCATTACCGATTCCCGAACGAATTTGGGAGGACATCTCCATGGACTTTGTTGAGGGTTTGCCGCGTTCGAGGGGTTTGACACTATTTTAGTCGTGGTTGTGATTGTCTAAATATGCGCATTTCATTCCCCTACGCCACCCCTTCACTTCCTTATCCGTGTCTCGTGTTTTTATAAAGGAGGTGGTGCGCTTACATGGGATACCGAAAAGCATCGTGTCCGATCGGGATAAGATTTTCACTAGCTTATCGTGGGAGGAAATGTTTAAGGCTTGGGAACGAAACTTCGCCGTGAAGATTACATACCATCCTCAAACGGATGGCCAAACCGAGGTTGTAAATCATTGTTGGAGTCCTACCTCCGATGTTTTGTGATGACTCAACCGAAGGCATGGTATAAATGGTTGTCTTGGGTGAATTCGCTTTTAACACATCGTTTCATTCGCCCACGAGCATGACGCCTTTGCGATCGTTTACGGCCGCCTCCGCTCGATTCGGGATATGATTTGGAGCTAGTCCCGTGGCGGCAGATTGACTCGTTGATGTTAGAAAGAGATCGAATGTTGGATTCTTTGAAGGCTAATTTATCGCGTGCACAGCAGATCTATGTCGGATCGCGCGAATGTCAATCGCCGCGATGTTGATTTCTTTGTTGATGACTTGGTTTATATTAAACTCCGACCTTACCGACAATCGTCTCTCGCACGCGGTTTAAACATCCCAAGTTAGCACCCCGATTTATTGGTCCGTATCGTGTTTTGGCACAGGTTGGGCGATGGCATATCGACTCGAGTTGCCTCCATCGGTGAAGATTCATCCGGTTTTTCATGTGTCCGTCTGCGCGAAGGCGGTGGGTTCTTCGTTGTTAGTTCGCCACGCCGTCCATGGTGACGGAAGATTTGTGTGTCGTGGTTTGCCCTAAGGTCGTGTTGGGCATACGGGAGGACCCGCTCGAAGGGGGTTCGCGCCAAGTTTTGATTCAGTGGGAGGGGTCCACTCCAGACGAGGCTACATGGGAGGCCGCCAGGGATCTTGAGCTCCAGTTTCCTGACTTTCACCTTGAGGACAAGGTGGCTCTTTGGGGGAAGTATTGATACTGAACCGGGGCACCAAGGTTTACTTCGAGGAGGAACAAGACATTATGAAAGTAGTATTTATTAATTATATTTAATAGTCTTTAATTGTAATTCAGTTGTATTGGGCTGATGGGCCTTATTAGAGTTATTACTAAATTAGGTCATCTTCTAGGTTTACTATATATAGGATATGTTAGGCCTTTAGCAATTCATTCAAACAGTTGTTGTCTTTGTATTTGGGCTCTTTGAGAGATCCTCTCGAGAGATTATCTTAGTTCTTAATAAAATAGTGGTAGATTCTATCAAATTCCAAGTATCTTTTATATTTCAATAGAATTTGGCTGTTATCAGATACTTTTAGTTATTAATTTGTACATTATTATATCAGAAACAAGTAAATCTAGCTCTCTTTATATGTTACAACATCATCTTGCTGATATAATTTGAGGTAATGCAAAATGTGGAATACCTGAAGGCAGCCATCCTTTCCAAAAACTTTAACCTTTCTTCCTTGGACCCCAAGAGGGTCTGCATAAAGTGAATGTTAATCATTTTTTCCCTTATCAATAGACATGAATCATACTCATGAACTTTCTGATTCATTTGAATATACAACATTGAAAACATGACTAAGCATGTTAAATTAAGGGTGTTTCACCTTGGTTTACTGCAATGACCTCCTCATTGCTAAGAATTTCTAAAGTTTCTTTAGTCATGTTTCGAACATCGCAACCGATCAAAAGCGGAGCCTGCAAATTTAGGCTAAAGAATTTAGATATTAAATGACAAAACATAAAATGAACATTGTGTTTGACAGTGGCCAGCCTTACTTTCAAGTTTTCTTAATGGCAGCAAATTAACTCTCATAGACATACAAGTTAACAAACATAAGGAAAAAAAAAACTGTTGATTAATAAACATGTGTACAAGAGGTGACAAAGTTCCAGTCCAGTAGAGAGGTCAATGGATTGATATTTCTATAGAATAGGTACAAGTAAGGCTGTAGAAATTGCGGCACGGGACGAGTAGATTAATTGTATTGAAATTCATAATATAGTCATGATAAAGATGGAGAAACCTTCATCAGAGCCCATATGCTAAAATGCGCGCGATATTCCTCATAAGTCATGCCTCCATTACCAACTTCCAACATATCCGGATCTGTCCACAAGAAGGTTAATGCAAATGATAAACCTCATAAACTAACAAAGAATTCAACAGTTTCAGAGAAAATCACATTCCTACCATTCCAACCACCAGGTCCTGCATAGGCTGCCCACTTATTGTTGATATCTGCAAGAGTAGTCATGCTTGAAACAAAAGGAAACAGATAAACCAATCAGTATCACAGTAGATAAAAAATTAGCACCCCTGAAAATGAAAGGCATGAAAGATATGGTAGTGAGTGACTTCAAAAGCTTTCCTGATTATAAGTTTCATCTCAAACTTTAAAATGCGACTCTAAGCAGGCAAAGCATTAAAGCTAAACTAGCTACCAAAATGGTTAAATAACTTTTTCATTATCAATCAAGTGGTGATTAAAATATTGTTTACCACACAAATGGAGAGATAACCTCTTGGTTCACGTTAATTAAAACAGAAGCTGTTATTGTTATGAAACTAGTAAACTAGTGGTTTTAACCATCCTGGGTTGGCCTGGTATTAAAAGAGGACCTTAGAGAACTAAAAGATTATGAGCTCAATTCATAATGACCATCTATCTAGGAATTAAGTTCCTACGGATTTCTTTGACAACCAAATGTTGTAGGATCAGACGCTTCGTCTCATGAGCATATGCACGTAAGCTGGCTCGAACACTCGCAGATGTAAAAAAAGAACTAGTTAAGTAGTAGCATGTGCATTTTAGCTATTTCTTCTATAAAAGAAGAATAGGATTACATGTATATTCTTTTAAGGGGATTTTGCATGTATAATAAAACAGGGCAAAATATTTCCATGTATAGTACAAAATCAAAACTAATTCATTTGTAGTAGGAAATCCAAATTGAGTTCTGTCACTGATGAAATTCAATTACCAATAGAGATCTATCACTGGTTGAGTTGTATCATTGATAGAATTCAACAAGTGAAAGACGCATTCTATCACTGGTTGAATTCTATCACTGATAGAAAATCATGTGCTATAAATGAATTATTTTAAAAATTATGTTGCAAAGCTATTGAAGATGAATTCTCTTCTTTTAATCAAGTTACAAGTTTTTCTGCTCAGAGGTTACAGAAAATTACAAAAACATAGTGCCAACAGAAAATAACTGAAGGAAAAATGCAGATGATTTAAAATCTTCATCAAAGGAGGATTCAAGGAGAGACCCAGAACCTGACCTTGCCCATGAATCATTAATGTCATCTGTTGTACGCCAACTGTTTCCAACCTTGCCAGCCCATAATGCTGGATCATCAACACCCCTGACAGCAGATGTATAAACAATTACGAAAAAAAACGACTAACTCAAAAAAAAAAACACAAGGACAACAAAAATGACTATAAGAACAAGAGTACCATTCACAAAGTGAATAGAAAATACTATGCCCAGTTGCATTTAGTGCATCGCGCATTGGTGGGTATCTGGAAGTCACAAGTTAAATTCAAATCAGTATGAAGCTCCCTGTTAACAAAAAATAAACTATCGAGTATAGCAAGGTGCAAACCGCTCTATTGGTTTGATTCCCAGATTGAAACAGTTATCATACTTCAAATAATCAATCCCCTAGTAAAACAAACAAACAAACAAACAAAAAGAGAAAAATACAAAATCAGATAGAATAAAATGAACTTTAAAACAGAAGTTATGGTAGAAATAATCTTGTCAACTTGAATTCCAAAAGAAATGAATGTTTGTTCGTTTTAAAAAAAGTGCTTGAAGATCAACCTATAGGCTACAAATTCTACTTGGAGAAAGTGCATTCGTATAAGTCATTCAACCAAGGAGGAAAAAATGTATCCCAATAGGCCAATGACTAATGTAGACACAAAGTCAAATTCGATTCGACTATCAAGTTCCATCTTGAAGGGATAGAAGATGTCCAGCCCTCGAGTAGGTAGGACTGGGATTATAAGGAAGCTTTATAACTTGTTGAAGCTAACAAACCATTGAACAAATTCTTTATTGATTGAGGAGAAATGAGAAAGAAAATCAATCTCAAAGCACATATCTCTAGATTTTTCCCTTTGGAAATTCATGAATATCCACTCTAGCTTACCCAAACGTTGATTAGTCTCATTGAATAATCGTTTGACCGGCTAATATAACAACTGATTGTCAGAAAACTTGAAGGATTTTAATATCAAAGGTAAATAGCCACCAAAGGTTTGAACAGACTATTCCAATGTCAAAAGTTAGATTAAAGTTACTCACCCAAGAAGCAAACAAGTTTGCATCATCTTTTTCATGGTAAAGTGAACCCGGTCGAACTTGGCAGGTGAAGGCTCTGTCATATGCAGTTGAGAATCAAATTAGAAGTCCTCAGCATGTACTTCCAATGAAGAAATACATGAGGAGCAAGAGAGAAATAGCATCTAGCTCTTAAGTTTTAGAAATTTAGTAGACATTTCTTCCTACCCAGCATCAGAATAGATTCCAAGCTTCAAGTCTTTACTATGTACATAATCAGCAAGAGCTTTAATTCCTGATGGAAAAGCCTTGGGATCAGGGACCAGTTGACCCTGCATACAAAAATGGGAGCCTTAACAAGAAACTTAATGCTATGACACTTGTGAAAACAACAGTACTATTCCACGGTTGATCATGTAAAACTCATTGCTTATAAGATATTGATGCTATTGTTTGATGACTTTAAATAGTTTTCCACTTCACATTCATACAAAAAGAATTACACAACACGGATCACTATTAAAATTTGAAAATTACAAATCCTTCTATTAAAAGAATCTTCAGAACTATTTGAAGTAAAACAGAGTTATACTCAGCAGAAACCAATCATTTTGAGATATAGTACAAAACTGTCCCCATCAGAACAGAGTTTCAGAATTTTGATGGTAAAATTAAGTTTCATGCAGGAAATAGAAATGAATTAACCTTTGAACCCCTCTTTTGAGCAGACCAGCAATCATCTGCACTTATTTGAAATATAGTAAGTTCTAAAATAAAACAAAACATTAAAAAAAATCTCTATTCTTGAAATTTGCTGGAAAGGTACCTATATTGACGTACACATAGCCTAACTCAGCCAGACCGGAAGAAACAAGTGCATCCGCTGTCAAAACCAATTTCCAACTTAGAATGAAATTGAAGCAAGAAAGGGAAAAACCATTATTAGTATGGAATAACCGAAACAGTACTCAATTAATGCAGTCATATTCAAGTATGGAACTCCCAACAGAAAAAAAAAACCACATTTTCAGAGAAACAATGACTTTAATTAGTTTTAATGAGCTCAGAACTTTAAAGACTAAAAACTTGTTATGCAGCACCTATGCACAATAATCGTTTCTAGGGGGCAGCCTCGTTGGTAGAGACTTAGGGTCTCTAAGGTATGCTACCTCGGAGATCCCAGCTCCAAAACTCATAAGTGACCTTAATTTTAAAATCTCTTGTTATCTCTCGAGGCTGGACATTGGGATGGATGCAGGTGCTTCGAGTATGTAGTGAGGCGAAACTTTGATTCCCAAGTTATAAATGAGGGTAAACTGAAGTCATAGACTCATAAACATCACAAGTAAACTACTTTTAGCTGGAATAGAAGGGAAAAAATGTACGAAGTGATTGAAAAACATCCTCTTAGAAAACATCAGTTGTATTAGTCTTTCATTTCAAACAGAAAGTATTGCTTTCCAAAGAAAACAAGCCTGCCATATATAACCAATAAACATAGATGTACTAACAACTAAGTACAATAAGCTTCCACTCCAACTTTTCCAAATCACCCAATACACAGAATGAGTCAGAATTTAGCCTTTCTGAACACAATTGGCAGAAAGAAAAGTACCAGTTTCCTTGATAAGGCCTTCATCTATATCACATGCAAAAAAGTTCCAGCTATTCCATCTGAAAGGATACACAACACATTATTAAGCTTAAAGCAAACCTGAAACCCACTGATCATTAAAAAAAAAAGTCACAAAATATTTGACGAAGCCCTAAACTCATACGGCATGTCTTGTAAGAATAGTCGAGTTGCACATAAGTTTTTCTTTTAGTACAATCGTGATTGGGGGACTCAATCACAAATCATAGGTTGTTAATGCATAACTATACCAACTAAGCTATAAAACCAAACTTAGATTTCCCGAATCATCCAAAAATTGAAAAGTCTCCACAAGTTCCAGTCCCCCACGAAAACCCCAAATGTCTAATCTCTTCCATTTCAATTCTATCCACATTCAATTCTAACAAAGAACTCAAAAGAAACCATAACCCAGTTGTTCATTCGATGCAAAGAACTAGAAAATCGCCGGAAATCAAAGAAAGAGTGAGAAAAATAGCAATACCCCATCTGAGGAGTTCGAGCCAAGCCATTGTTAAGCTGCAACACACCATATTTCGAGGTATCAAAAATACGATCAATCGATGACTTGAAAATCGATTCATCAAAACCATTCAACAACGAAACCCCATTTGCAATCGCCAAAAACGCAGCTGAAAGTGACAAAATCAGTAACAATACTGATCCAAACCTTATCCTCTCCGCCATTGATGAATGCTCCGATTTCCTTCCTTCAAAGAAACGAATATGCGGAAACTGAGACAGACTCTGTGGATCGACGCTACTTAGAGTAAAGGGTAAGGATTATTATCATTAATCAATCAATCAACTTTAATCCCTTCGATTAAATTAAAAATTGGGTAGTTCCTTTCTGGGGTGCTCTGTTTTTGCAAGAAATTAAAAGTAACTAGAAGATTCGCGTTGACCCACATGAGAAAATGGCATCAAATCCTTAATCGAGATGATTTTTCGTTAAATATCTGTAAATTTTTCCCCTTTTGAATTGTTAATTCAGACAAGTGTAACTAAGGGTGCATGTGGAGCACTAGTTTGATTATTATAGACGGAAGGTTATGATAAACGGCGGGTTATTATAAATGGAGTTTGAGGAACAAGTTATAATAACATGGATTATGATAAACGGTGTTTGAGAGGTTGGTTATGTAGCAAAAAGTAATATATGTAAGGTGTAGATAAATCGACACGTAAATTTAGATAAACATGCACGTAGATTTAAGTAACCACCGTTTATAATAAATGGTGGGACAAACATCGGTTGGGTTATTATAACAACTCGACCGTTTACATAAACGGGCCCAAACACACCGAGCAATTATTTAGGGAGATAAGGATGACAAGTAAACTTTTTCTAGTTAATAACTTCTCAAGTTCTAATTCTTTCTTCATGTCTATTTGCGGGAAAGTGCAAGGGAACATCTCTCTTTGATAGCTAAATTAGAAGATTTTGATGTGAGTTAATGTCGATTTTATGATTTGGTAGTAATTTAGTTTAATATCATAGTCATAATTTAATTATGAACATTAATATTTAGTTTTTATTTATTCAAAAGCAGAATAAGACTTGGTTTTTTGTTTGACATATTTAGGTAAGATTTAACTAAGGAGTTATATTCCGTAGTTAAAAATTAAGAGTTGTAGCAAAAATTTTGTTTGGATGTAATTTTTGTGAAGGGGAGTTGGAGTCAAGATCTTGTTTGGATGTAGATTTAAAATGAGTAATTATTTTTAACAGTTAAAAAATAAAAGATTAAAAATTAGTGATTAAAAATGAATTATTTTGATTGATTTGAAAGAAATAATTAAAAATGAACCGTTAAGTCCCCGTTTGATAACCATTTGGTTTTTTGTTTATGGTTTATGAAATTTATGCTTATTTCTATTCAAAATTTTCTATTATATGCTCTATCTTTCCTACAATATATCAATTTTTCCTCAAGAAGGTAGGTGAATAAGAACCAAATTTTAGAAACAAAAACAAACTTTTGGCAGCTATTTTTTTTCTTATAAATTTTGGTTTTGTTTATTAAAATATAGGTAAGATGTAGATATCCAAATAAGGAAAAATGTATAGTAAGGTAGTTGTTGTAAGCTTAAATTTAATAAACAAAAAACGAAAAACAAAATTGTTATTAAACAATGTCTAAAAATGAGAGTTATTTTTAAAAATAAAAATGAGGAGAAGTTAGTAAGAACTTGTTTAGACATAAATTTTAAGGAAGTGTTAATAAATTCTAAAACTAAATTCTACCTAAATATGTCAAACAAACTGCCCCTTATGGTCCTATTCTCACTATTTATACTAAAAAAATTAAGAAGATTTTGAAAGACAACAATTGCTTTTACGTCTTTTTAATTTGAACAATTGGAATCATTTAATTTTATGGTCGGTATGAATTGGTTACTACTCAAATATGCTCATTTTTACAAGTGGACATCTATAAATAGTGATATAATTTTATATTTAGTATACATGAGAAAGATGTTGGAAAAACATGAAGAATAATAATAATAGGAGGGTTTTTTTCTTCTTCTTTAATTCAACAATAATTTGAATAGAAAAAGCCAAATTTATAGCATCTTTTTTGTTAGAACATGTATCATACTAATTCAACTCAACTTTACATGTAATAGAAGGATGATTAATTTACACAAATTTATCAATTTGAACTTGCCATCATGATAAGTTTTTGGGGTTTTTTTTTAAAAAATTAAGGTCATAAATAATAAATTTTTAATTTTAATAATTTTTTTGTCACCTGTTTTTAAAAATCAAGCTAAAATTACAAACAAAAAAGAATTAGTTTTTATCCATAAAACATAGCTCAAGTGTATATTTATAATAAAAATGTAATGAGTTTCAATTTGTTTCTTCCATTGTAGAACTTTTTTTTTAAGGATTGAAATTTAAGTTAGAAATAAAAAAAGTTTATAAATTGGTCCATAATAAACTAAACAAAAGGCCTTTACCAATTATTGAAACAATGGGCATCAAACAAAAACAGTCTCATCTAAACATAGAAATGTGCACATAGGTAGAAAATAATTTTAAATTTTTTTTTACCTAAAATGAAAGCTTCAAAAATTAAGCCACTCAAACTATATATTCAAAATAATTTATACTAGTTTTTTTTTTTTTTTTCTAATATATAGGTCCATACCAGTTAACGCATGTCACGGGGTAATATCGTTTGATCCTATAATATTTAGATGTGTCAAGAAAATTTGTAGAAATTATTTATGGGTAATCACAATAAATTAAACTCATCATCTCTCAATTTTTAAGTCTCTTTTAACTGCTAGATCATTCTATAATGATTAATAATTTATGACTGATTAGACTTAGATTTTAAAAATTAAACTGGTTAGTAGAGATTTGAAAATTTTAAAAGAAGCCTTTTTTTAGTTTTCAAATTTATGGGTGGGTTAAATTGTTTTTTTTTTTTGTTATTTTATAAATTTGAGCCTTGAAAAAATTGTGAATGATTTGAATATATAGTAATATCAATTATTAAACCAAATGACAGTTAACAAGTTTCGATTACTCGATCATCAAAAAAAGTTAGACCTTAACTCAAATACCAAAACTAATTAAATTTAAAAATTAGGTATGACTAGTCATAAAAAAACAAATAAATAATTGTGGGTGAAGTTATGCAATTCACAGGTTTTTCCCGAAACAAATATCAATTTTCGAGATTGAACATGTGATGCTAATATTGAATTAATTTACAACCAAATAATAAAATGGTTGCGTCAAAAACTCGTTCGATGTGGTTGATTAATTTGTTATCTTTTGTGCATTTTATCATACTAATGAAATTTGATGCATTTCTTTCTCCAATAAAAAGTGATTGGACATTTTTTACTTGTGGCGGCAGGCTCTCTTTTTAATTTTTTTTTTATTATTTTAATGTAATGCAAAAAAGGAAAAGGTAAATAATGAATTATTATTTTCTTTCTTCCAATAATTACTTTTTCAATATTAGGCGACCTTTACTTTAGCATAATTTTGCATCCAGGTGGATTGATATGATTTGGTTTCGCATAAAATATAGGGGATTTTGCATGTATAACAAAAAAAGGTAAAATATTTCCATCTATAGCACAAAATCTAAAATAATTTCATTTGTAGCAGAAAATCCAAATTGACTTCTATCACTTGTTGAGTTCTACTAGTGATAGAATTCAATCAATGATAGACTCATTCTATCACTCCTTAAGTTTTCTATCAGTGATAGAAATCTAAATTGAGTTCTATCACTAGGTGAGTGATAGAAATAAATATGCTATAGATGAATTATTTTAAAAATTATGCTACAAATATAATACAAGAGGTAGAATGTGCTGCTGATGGTAAATTCTCTAAAATATAGGGAATTTGGGGTGTATAACAATTTTTTTACCACAGTTTACAATTATAGCACATTTTTAAAAATAATTCTTTTATAGCAAATTCTGCCATTTAAAAAAAAAATTATTTACCTTTTTTTATAGAATCTATCATTCTCTAGTGATAGAAGTCTATCAATTTTATCAGTGATTGATTCTATCGGCTCTTATTGATAGACTCTTGATAGAATCTGATAGAAGTCTATCAATTTACTTTATTTATTAATAATTGATTCTATCATCCTTTATCGATAGAATCTATCAATATGAAGTCTATCAATTTACAATTTTTGCTATATATGCAAATATTTTCATTATTGTGCTATTCATGTAATATTTTATCAATTTTGTAATATACATGCAAAAGCCCCTAAAATATAATTAGTTTTTCTTATTCTTTTTAAAAAGTGTACCCAAATAACAATAATAATAATGTTCATATCTTTCAAAACTTAACAAACTTCATTAAAAACTTCAAAATGTCCCTGTCCCTTGTTTCATGCATGATCACGTCTTCCTTATATCATAGTTTAATTCATAATTCTAGTTACCCTTTGAATTTTAATATAAAATTCCAATTAAAATTAGATTGTGTCATAAGTTAGATTGAACATAAAATTAAGTGCTATTCGTTATAACTTTGCTCGATAAAGTTATAGTTATAACTATAACTTATCTAACTCAAATGGCTAGTAGAATAATTAGATGATAAATTTAAGACCTGAACTTATTGAAGCTTAATATTTTAGGTTGAATTGATTTAGGATGTTGCAGTAAAATGATTATTACAAGACTAAAATTGGATATTCTCGAAATCGAACTTGATATATTGGTGTTGAAATTGTTTATTATCAAACAATAAAATTATTGTACCACTAACTTATTCGGTGATCAATAAATTAGAATTTTAATTGAATGCATAGGCCATAACATTTGCATCCATTCTTAAGATCCAAAATTTTAAAAGTTCAATAATCGTCTATATTTTGAATTCAACCAAATCCCACTATATATATATATATATATTTATTGAGAAACAAATCCCACAATATTAAATCATACCTAGATGCTTAATTTTTTGGCGTCACCGAAAGAAGAGACATGCAAATAAAGAAGAAAAAAAAAAGAGAAACTATAAAGAATGATGGTTAAAATAGTGCATATATTTTGAATTTTATTTAATCTTAATTTATGAACTTTAAATTAATATAGTTAATTTTAGTGGAATTTAATTCAATAATAATTTGATATAAAAATGAATTTGTTTTGAAGTACAAAAATAATTAAAATAGAACAAACCTAAAAAATAAGTTAGCATTGTTTAACTTTTAATTTAAATGTTTTAAAAATTACTAGCTATATGTGGTTTGATTCTTTTAATTTTTTATTATATTAAAAGAAATCAAAATACAAAATAGTTTAAGTAATTTTTAATCAAAGATAATCGTCAATAACAGTAGAACAACATCTTAAACGACCCAGTAACTATATAATGAATATAATCATAACTCTCTCCTTTTCCCCACCAAACATGAAAAATGAGAAATGGCAAAAGTGTGGAAAAGAATGAAGGTAGGCAGGTAGTTTAATTTTGAGAGATACTATAGAACATGGTAAATAATTGTTAATAAGTCTCATCAACTTTTGTTTTTTGTTTTCTTTTTGTGTGTGTGTTTTTTTTAAAATTCCAATAACTCTTTACATGTAAGCTTCTTTTATCCACTCAATCCACACCCACTTATATATATAAACAAAATGCTTAATAAAGTAATATTATAGGCAAAGAAAATGGAAAAATATGGTCAAACTCTATCATTATATAGGAAAATTCTAAATCCCGTCTAAAACTTGGCACCATAACAAAATTGGTTGATATATAGCTATTAAATTTATAGTCTTTTATTTAATTATTATATTTATTTTATTAGGCATTACTTCTCAAAATTAATGGATAATAAGAGAAATAAATATATTTTTTGTATTGGTTGTAAAGCCTCATCCAAACATGCCCCCTCTCTCTAAGATGGGTTCACCGATTGAAAATTAAATATCAATTTCTTTTCTAATGACTCTATATAAAAAATGAACTGTTTCATTTCAACATCAATTAACAATAAAAGAGGATGCTTTAATAACTAATTTAGATTAGTACAGATAATTAGTCTACCATTAATATATGGTTAATGTTGGTCAATCTTGTAGCTAATAATTTGTAAGACCCATTATGCTCCAAGTTAGCTAGAATAGGTTGTTACGAGTGTGATATTATCTACCTTCACCATTTTCTATGATGCAAGTTCTCTCAAATATTTCCTAAAAAATAAAAACTCTCAAATATTTCAATAGAGCTCGTTCTCCTTTACTTACTTTTTTCACCTTTCAATAAATGTACTAAAATAGTCCACATTTCTTATAAAGATCACCAGGTTTCTTACAATAATTTTCTATTATATTTTTAGTTTTCATACTTTCCCCATACAAGGAGATGATTATAGAAGAGGGGAAGAGATCAATGTGAAAACTTACCAATATCTCAAAACTTTCCCCATACAATATGAATACATAATTCACTTTTACAAAAACACAAAACATTGATCATGGAATGGAATGAATGACCCACAAGGCCTTAACTTTATTTATTTTTATTTGAAGAAGGCCTTAGCCTTTTTAAGATCATAATAAAATGCACACTCTTCATCCTTCATCATGATGCCTTCTCTATAAAAATCCACTTTACCATCTTCCATTTTCAAATTCCTCAATTATCATTTCCAAAAGAAAAAACCCTACACTTTCTCCTTCATTCCTCCTCCATAGCCAAATTGAAAGCCTCCAACATGGGCCATTTTAAGATCATCAAGGTGAGAGCCATTCTTCTTCTTCTTACGCTCGTCGTCTTCATTTTCACCGCCGAAGTTTGCAGCTCCACACGTCGCCCACCGTGCTACGGTGTGGCGGTCGCCGAAGCTCAAGAGCATGAAGGAATGGAAGAGGGATCATTGGATGATGAAACAAAAGATAATGACCCTTATAGAATGTATGGTGATGTTCCAAGCCCTGGTGTTGGCCACTAAAAAAGCTTCCATTTTTCAGATCATATATATATATACACAGTGTTGGGATATGCAGATTTGGAATAAGCTTTGTATTTTCTCTATCTCTTTTTCTTTTTCTTCTTTTTCATTCAATTTTTTCTTTTGGGTTTTGGTGAGATTATAACAGTTGATGTTTTAGTTTTAATGTAATTTAATAAAATGAATACAGGGGTATAATTTATTATATATTATTGCTTTTTTTTTTTGGTTCAAGTGAACTTTCTGCCATATGTATATGATCAATAGAAAAATTATATTAGATGACATATTCTAATAAAAATAATTATAAATATAATTAAATTTAAAAATATTTGCATCCATAATCATAAATACGATTTAATATTATATTATTAAACTCACTAATATAATATTATTTATTATTAATACATTATTATGTATTTTTTTTTTTGAAAGCAATACATTATGTATTACTAATAGAGTATTATATATATTTTTTAAAATTAAAGTATTATATGTTATTAATAGTGTATTGTATATTAATATAGTATTGTGTATAATATATTACTAATACCTATGATGGTTGCTAATTTTTTTTTAAAGTTACTATATTTATAATTATTTTTTGAATTTGACTAATTTGATAAATTTCCCATAAAATTATAGTATATAGTCTGTTATGTACGGTTTTGTTTGATTCTAATTAGAAGCTGAAATATAATGTGCTTATAGTTAATAGCTACGTTTTTAGTTGAAGGTTAAACTATAATTAATGATCTTCCAACTTGTAACTTAAACTAATTTCAATTATGTTTTTAGTAGTTTTGGTTATGTGCTTTAATTAAGTCTGAATTAAAACTTGGATATAAAGAGTCTACATTTGTATATAAATAAATACTTTGACAAAAAATATGTGAAAAGAAAACTTTGAAAAAGAATATATTTAATAAAATATCTATATTTTGAGAAAAAAATATCTAATTTTAATCAAAAGTTAAAAAAAACTTGGATAAAAAGGTTTCATATTTAAAAATTATCTGTTGAAAAAAAAAAAACAGTTGATACCGAAAGGATTAGTGACTTAGTGATTTCATTATTTGGTGGTAGTTTAATACAACGCCACATTCACAAGTACGATTCTAAAAATCAGTATTTGACACTCATATTATTTGAGAGCAGTAATGTTTTGTTTTCTATGTAGGATTTGTTGGTCCCATAAAAAATAAATAAACCTTTGATATAAAAAGTCTAAATTTGTTTATAAGTACTATTAAAAATAATATATTTGTGTTTAACGAACATTTGCATCCAACGAGTATGAGAGGGGCGTAAAGATCTTCTCCAACATCAATGGCGTTTGGAATCAAACGACGGTTAACGTAACAATGACGACAACAACGAAAACAAAGAGAAAAAGGTTGGAAAAAAGAGAAGTTATTCTCAAACCCTAAAGCAAAAAGAAAAAGATCATTTTAGACATTGAGAAAATTTGTTTTTAAGTGAGTGAATTTTATTGATGATAAATTAGAATTTGACTAGATTTGTTGCAACTTTTCTATCTTTAAAAAAAAAATCTTCAATTTGGCAGCACCATCATGGATCTTAACAATTTCCATTTCCAAAAGCCTTCTATCTGAGCCACATTCACCATTTCCATAGCTTTCTCCAACTCCAAAAATGGAGGTTTTGATTAAATGGGTCATCAACAATAACACCACCAAAAAAGATAAAAACCAGAGAGTTTCAGGAAAAGAACAGGTAGAAAGTGAAGCTTCAAAATGGCAGAACACTAAAGAAGGAAGCCATTGAAAAAAAAAGGAAAGAAATCATACACTTTTGATGTAATAAAGGACATGTTTGGCCATCATGTCTTTTAGAAGCCAATCCCATTTATGAGTGTCACATGCCTTTGCTTTTTACTCAAATCCAAAAAAATCATTGCTCTTATTCATAAAAAATTAAAAAAAAAAAAAAAAAAAATCAAAATCAAGCTCTTCAACCTTCATAAATTGCTTACATTAGCTTCAAAATTGCTTTCAATCCCTTTTACATGAAAAAACCCATCAAAGAACACCAAAAACAGGAGTGTTGGGATCAAAGAGAATGAAAATAATAAGACCTAATATTTGTACCACCGACGATTATTTCCCTATAATCAATTTTCATTCACTCTATAATCTCCTTCATAGTATAATTAAGCCCTACATAGAGAGTCTTACCACACTCAAATAAAATAAAAGCAAATACAGATTTTTCAAGTTCAAATCCATGACTTTGGAGTTGAATTGAAACATAACCAATCAAACAAAACTAATATGCAACCAATCTTTTCGATTGTATAACTATAAACTACCTTTCATTCTTACTATTATGTTCTCCGTAATCATCTTCCGCACTTAAAGTACGGGTAATAGTTCTCCAAAATCAGTCATTTTACTCATTCAAAACAAAGGTAGTGGATTACCACTGATAATCGTTCTCTCTCGTATTCTACGTTCGAGTTAGTTGCAAGTTTCAACCGTTTTAATTCGCTCACTACGCCAAACTCCTCATTCTTCAGCCGGGCAGGCCTTAATTTCCTCCTGTAAAATTTCTGTAACTGAAAAAATCCATTAAGAAAGGGAGAAAAATGATTATTACAAAAAAAAAAAAAGGGGGTCCACTTCACTGTTCATCCATAAATCACCTGTACTCTTCGTGGACGCTTCGTTTGTGTGGGACTGTTTTGTAACTGTCATCAGCTCACGTGATCTTCTTTCTTTTTCATTCTGCCATTTCTGATTCCCCCATTTTTCTTCTTTCTAGTGAAGCCATTGAACTAGAGCTTGTATTCTTTGAAGAACAGAGTTCTAGCACTAACAGTGAGTTTTCATTTTCATTTTCTTTTCCCCCTTTCCTCTTTGATTCTACTAGAAATTTTCTGTTTTGGTTTTCCTGTTTTACCAACTGGGAAAGAGACAGGTTTTTTCAAGAATCTTGTCATTTAGGGATTGTAATGATGAGGCTCCATGATCTCCATTCTGCATTTATGAGGTCTTTTGGATTTATTCATCACTTGCCCAGAATCAATTTTCTACCAAAACAAAGAAATCTCCTATTTTTCTCTGTTTTTGAGTTTTAATGGTGGTCTTGATAGAGATATCAAATGGGTTCTCAAAAGTGAGTGATAAAACTGATATAAGTTCTCTCCTGTGATTTTCTCCATGTGCAGGGGAATGCTGATGAGGGGTTTTCTGTAAGCTCCATTTTTCTTTCATTCTTCCTTTGAATTCCATTTAGATCTATAGGTAACTGAACCCCACATCATGATTTAGCTTGAAGATCTGAGATAAAGAAGCTATGGATCTTGAGCATGGAAACTGTTGGGATACTTCAAAGGTTTGTGTTCAAGCTTCAACTTCTCCATTTTTATACATTTCTTACAACACCCAGTAGTTGAATAGGCTGGTTTTTTTCAGAAGGGTTCTTGGAAAACGGTTCTTGTATTGGCCTATCAGAGCCTCGGTGTCGTCTATGGCGATTTGGGCATCTCTCCTCTATACGTTTATAGAAGCACTTTTGCAGAAGACATCCAACATTCAGAAACCAATGAAGAAATCTATGGTGTTCTTTCATTTGTCTTCTGGACTCTCACTATTGTCCCTCTTTTCAAATATGTCTTTGTGGTTCTCAGAGCTGATGATAATGGAGAAGGTAAGGAGAAGAAGATGCTTAGAATTGTAAAGGTATCAAAACCTTGTTGATGAATTGTTTTCGAATCGCCATTGTAGGAGGGACTTTTGCTCTGTACTCATTAATTTGCAGACATGCCAAAGTGAGCCTTCTTCCCAATAGACAAGTTGCAGATGAAGCACTTTCCACTTATTTACTTGAGCATTCACCTGAAAAGAAGAAGCAATCAAAGGTTAAATTGTTGCTGGAAAAGCACAGGGCTTTGCACACTTCCTTGTTGATTCTTGTTCTTGTTGGGACTTGTATGGTGATTGGAGATGGGGTTCTCACTCCTGCTATTTCTGGTACACATTTTTTATTTGATTTCTGGATGTACACCTAGACTATTCTCACGTTTACGGTCTACCTTACAACATTTGGATGTCAAGAAAACCGTATGAAATTAATTCCTAGTTATCTAATTGAACTCATAAACTGTCTGACCCTACAACTTTTGGTTGTCAGGAAAACGCGTAGAAAATTAAATCCTAGATGGATGATTGAACCCATAACATCCTCATGACAACCAGGCAATTCAATATATATATATTTTTTTTGGTTTTTGTTTTGTGCAGTTTTCTCAGCAGTTTCTGGACTTGAATTATCCATGACCAAGGCTCATCATCAGTGTAAGCACCTTGACTTTGATCTTTCCTTTCCTATTAGTTTTTTCTTTTAGGTTGAATTGTGATTTTACTCTTTATGGCTTAACATTAGTTTGACAAATATATTATGTTAGACAAAATAAACTTTTGTTTTAACGACATAAAAGAGAAGTTCTGTGTATTGCTGAAGAATATGAATTTAAACTCCATTTTTAATCATTAGTTTGATTAAAAGAAAAAAGTTCATTAACGAATATGAGTTGACTGTTATTAATAAAAACTGTAAATAGTAAAAAGATTAGAGTGCAAGTCTAAGCTATAATCTTACTTAGGATTTAGCATCACATGAGTTGTCTAAGAGAAAGTGTGTCCAAATTGGCTTTGGATTCTCACTCCCTCACATGTGTTAAAAAAAGAAGAAAGAAAAAGAAAACCCTAGTTCATTAGGTAGATTTCGAGGACTTTTTCGGATTGCAGCCATAAATAGTTTATTATGTTGTACTTGGTCGATTAATTATGAATAAAGGAACAAAAAAATTACAAATATAGTTACCAAGTTGAAATTGTGATTAAAAATGTAATTGTTCTTTTTGAAACAAAGGTAACCACGCCCGTCCCTAGGCCAGGCACCGGGAGACATCGAAGGAGTAATGTTACAGCTGGGTCTCGAACCTAGGATCTTGAGGGGAGCATACCCTCAAAGCCCAAGTCTTCAACCACTGTGCCACCCCTTGGGGATGATTAAAAATGTAATTGTTGTTACTGAAGGAAGTTAGAACTAGCGTCCCCAAGGGGTGGCGCAATGGTTGAAGATTTGGGCTTTGAGAATATGCTCCCCTCAAGGTCCCGAGTTCGAGACTCTCCTGTGACACTCATTCGATGTCTCTAGTGTCTGGCTTATGGACGGGTGTTGTTACTCTTGTTTCAAAAAAAGAAAAAGAAGAAAGTTAGAACTAGCTGTTTAAATAAGAGAGCCTAGAAAGGAGATTGAGATTTGAAATTGTCTGAAGCATTGTATGATATCTGTTGTCAAAATTTTCAGATTCTTTCTGAAATTTTTGTCCACTTTTAATAACAGAGCGCAAGTTATGGAGAAATAATGCAAATTAATTAAATTAGGTAAAAATGATAGCTGTATTCCTAAAAGCTTTTCTTTTTTTTCAAACTGATAATAAGACAGAAGCTTTCAGTGTGTTTTGAAAAGACTGAGAAGTGTTAGGTTTTTTTTTGGACTGAGGTTTGGAGGGACCCACAAACTCAATCAACTTTCTGTTCCCATTGGTTACATCCTTCTCTCTTTTCATCCTCAGTTTTTTTTTTTGAGAATTCTTTTCATCCCCAGTTGATATTGGAGCCATTCATGACCATGTTGTGATTATAATTTTTAATTATCTGTTCATTTTTAAGATTAAACTCACAAATTAAGTTTAATGTTAGCCAGCCTGAATACAGTTTCTTTATTGGTTAGACATCTCTACCTCCTATGGACTATAGGTTAAATTTTCCACCCCTATACAATATACTCTGATTAGGCAAATTCTAAATTCTCAATATTAGGCTTTATAAATCTAAACGTATCAAAATTGTAGTAACTAGTAAGCCTCTCCTTAGAGTTTTAAGAGATTTATTTAAATATGAAAATTGTTTTAGATTTAAAATTTTGATGATGGATTTGGCTAATCACTTTAAATTGTTCAAATCTTCCCAAGCTTATTACTCCCTTTCCTTATTCTTATCTCCCCTTTTACAAAGATGTGTCCTACTGATCGGCTATATTATTTAATTTTTCATCCTTTTCGCTGTTTCAATAGGTATTCTATAGCATTTTCAAATTATTTTGTTTCCTAGAAAAAAAGAGATAAGAAATATTCAGAAAAAAAGAGCTTCTATTCTTAACAATGCATATATATTGATTAACTAAACTTGGAAAATCTAGTTTGGATTTCCACTTCTGCAGTGTTTTTAGTGTACTAATCATACTGAACTATACTTAGCTGAAAAGAAAGAAGGAAAAAAGAAGAAGAAGAGAAAAACCTCTTATCTAAATGTGCAACATTAAATGTTTGTATAGCTAGCATCAGGAAGTTACCTTTGTGCAGATGCTGTGGTTCCAATCACTTGCTTTATCTTGGTTTGTCTATTTGCACTTCAACACTATGGCACACATCGAGTCGGCTTCGTATTTGCTCCAATCGTATTGACATGGCTCCTCTGCATCAGTACCCTTGGCATTTACAATATTATACAATGGAATCCACATGTTTATCAGGCCCTTTCTCCATATTACATGTTCAAGTTTTTGGAGAAGACAAAGAAGAGCGGCTGGATGTCACTGGGCGGTATATTGTTGTGCATAACAGGTAAAACTAAAACATAGCGTACTTATGAGGTTTTGTGAGCTTATCACTTGTTTCCTTTCCTTCTTTCAATCACTATATCCACAATTATTTGGGTTTACTGTGTTTTTTACTTCTTGTATTTTAGAGCTAACCCATTTCGGGCGCTCTCCATTTCATGTAGAAACATCCAGTTATAACTCAATAGCTATGAACATCACTGAGTCTTGAGGTTGATTCTTACTTTTTTCTTGGGAGTTGTCCTGAAAACAGAACAAATTCTGAAGTTCTATATGGGGCTTGTTTAATATTTGATTGAATTGCAGGCTCAGAAGCAATGTTTGCTGATCTTGGTCACTTCTCATACACAGCAATACAGGTGATTTAGTTTTAGGGGCACTTGAACTTCACTACTCAGCTTATTCATAACATGGAAAAGATCCTTTTCATAAATATGGACTAACAATCCTGCTTCATCCTGTCTTGGCTCACCTCCTTTCAGATTGCTTTCACCTTTCTGGTGTATCCAGCCCTTATATTGGCATACATGGGCCAAGCTGCTTACCTATCTCAACATCACACTACCACCAACAACATTGGCTTCTATGATTCTGTTCCAGGTATCAAATCACTGATGAAAATTCTCCACACTATCGTCCAAGATGTATAGATTATTGTTCATCAACTCTGATTTGATGCGAGCCATTTTTAGGTGACTACTCACTATTGTTTTTGAAAACAGAGAGTGTGAGATGGCCAGTGCTAATAATTGCTATACTTGCTTCTGTTGTTGGAAGCCAAGCAATCATCAGTGGAACATTCTCCATTATTAACCAGAGCCAGTCCCTTGGGTGCTTCCCTAGAGTGAAGGTTGTTCATACCTCTGATAAGATCCATGGCCAGATCTACATTCCGGAGATCAATTGGATTCTAATGATTCTGTGTGTAGCAGTTACCATTGGATTTAGAGACATAAAGCACCTTGGAAATGCATCAGGTAAGTTGGTTGCATGGTTGAATGTTGGAAGCATAAGGTTACCTTTCAAATACTTGACTCATCTCCTTTTCCAGACATCAATGATCAAACTCATTTTTCGCACACTCGAAATACTAACATTCTGTTTCTAACAATCTTCTTCCCAAACTTCCCGTACTGATACCACAAGTACCAATTATTGCCCGAGTTATAACTATTAGCCCCATCTCATGCAGCAGACTACTCGTCTATTCTATCTGATTGACTAGGATGGATATTAGCTTGCTTCAAAGTTTAAAAATGATGGTTTGAACCATAAAGAAGTGCTAATAGTTGGCCACTTTATTTATTTTGCAGGTCTGGCTCTAATGACTGTGATGCTTGTGACAACTTGTCTTACATCTTTGGTGATCGTTCTCTGTTGGAACAAATCTCCACTTTTGGCACTCTCCTTTTTTATCTTCTTTGGGTCTGTTGAATTGCTCTACTTCTCAGCTTCACTCATCAAGTTCATGGAGGGTGCTTGGCTCCCCATTCTCCTAGCTCTCTTCCTCATGACCATCATGTTTGTTTGGCATTATGCAACCATCAAGAAGTATGAATTTGATCTTCACAACAAGGTTTCATTAGATTGGTTGCTAGCATTGGGACCAAGCCTTGGGATTGCTCGCGTCCCCGGTATTGGATTAGCCTTCACTGATCTCACCTCTGGTATCCCTGCCAACTTCTCCCGGTTTGTCACTAACCTTCCGGCATTTCATCGCGTCCTTGTCTTCGTGTGTATAAAGTCTGTACCTGTTCCTTTTGTACCACCAGCTGAGCGGTATCTCGTCGGACGCGTAGGCCCGGCATCACATCGGTCATACCGGTGCATTGTTCGATATGGATACCGTGATGTTCACCAGGATGTGGACTCATTTGAATCTGAACTAGTCAAGAAACTGGCTGACTTCATCCACTATGATTGGTACAGAAAGCAAAGAGCCAACTCTTGCAGTGAGGACGATGCAACCCATTCAAATGAATCGACGAGCGAGCAAAGGCTGGCTGTGATCGGAACCATAGCATTTGCAAACGCAACTGCTTATGAGGAGAATCTACAACCTACAAGTGTATCTGCTGGGTTCCGAACTGTTGACAGCATCACTGATGTGATCGAAATAGAACCACTGGGGGAAGAAAAACGACTCAGGTTTTCTTTAGATGACGATTTTGAAGGAAACTCACAAGCTGAAATAGAATCCCTTCTGCACGAAGAGCTAGAAGATCTTGTAACAGCACAACAATCAGGGACAGCATTCATTCTCGGGCATTCACATGTCCGGGCGAAACAGGGATCATCTCTGTTGAAGAGACTGGCCATTAACTATGGCTACAACTTCCTGAGAAGGAACTGTAGAGGCGCAGACGTTGCTCTTAAGGTGCCACCAGTGTCTCTTCTTGAAGTTGGCATGGTTTATGTCGTATAAGCCTCAACTGCTTAATGTGTACTTTGTCTCTGCTCATATGTAAAGATGCGGCTCTGTCTTAAATGAAAGCTAAAGTATTAAACCATGTAACTTTCTTATAAACTCAGAAGAATTATCTGCCTTTAAACCTAAAAAAATGGTTGAGGCTTTAAAGATTAACACATGATTTAAGATCAACTCATTGAAACATATGGTGCTAGATAAAACAACAAAGATGCAAGCTTTAGAAACGTGAAAACTTGGAAACAATTCCCTTTAATAGGCATTAAATTATGATAATTAAGATTTAAAAGACTAATAGAAGGATGCTACCCTATATGGAAAGAATAGGGATACGAATTCTTCAATCAATTCGAGCATAGCGTACTGGATGAAGACATAAATTTTTCAATAGTAACTTTCAGGTAAATTATAAATTTATTCTCTAAGGTTTGAAGAAAGATAGTGAAAGAAGTTAGAATTTAGTCTTAAAGTTTCAAAAGTTAGAATTTAATCCCCCATAGTTTGATAAAATTAAAAAATGGTAATTTTCGTTTCTAATTGTTAGCAAATTAACTACTCTAAAATTGGTTATTTATGTGTTAGTGTCAGTTAAGTGACTGATTGGACAAAAAAACACACCATTTACATATGAATAACTAACTTTCGCATATTAAATTCGCAAGCAATACCGAACGAGAAAAATTATCTTTTAGGTTTTATCAAACTATAGAGACTATATGCTAAACCAGGTAGATTAAATTCTAATTTTCTTTAAATCATATGGGTCATCAAGCCATTAAACCACTAAGCCCTAACTTGTGTCCCCACACAAACATGTGGATCCTAAATTTAAAGCTCCCATCTCATTCACAACCATAAATTAAGTGTCAAACAAATTCCAAGGATTCATAACCTAGCAAAAAAGAAGTGGCATTCCTAATGGATACTAGAACAACAATAATAACAACAAAACAATCAAATGGCCCTAGAAGACCGAGAGATCAAGAGTATCAAACACAACCACGTAGCTTCATAGCAACCACACCGCCCAATCTCCGCCTACCACTAGCATTCACTTACCTTTAAAACAGAGCAACTCCGCTGATTCTTCGAATCCGAGCCCTAATCAACCGAACTAACCGGCGGCGGTGGAGGAAGCGATGGTGGCGATTTGTCCGCCGCACGGCGGATTTCCGTCGCAATTAGGGCAGGGATTGAAGGCGGCTAGGGTTAGGCAAACTGGCCGGGGATTCAATTTGAGAGTGGCGGCGGAGAAGGGCGAGGGGAGAGAAGAAGGCGGCGGCGGCGGCGGAAGGGAGGAGAAGAAGTCGCTGTTCAGCAGCGTGACGGAGGCGTTGGATTTCTCTCAGGTCCGATCGAGTCGCGACGCTGAGCTTCTCGATGACGCCCGTCAGGCCACCAAATCCGGCGGTAGAATGACCCGCGAACAGGTATATATCTCAGTTACAGTGAATTTACTATTTTTTTTTTTTTTTTGAGAAACGTGAATTTACTAATTTAAAATATATTAACAAATGATGATGTATATTAAAAAAAAAAACAAAATAATTATATATATACCATATTTATCGAATTTATTGATTTGTGGTATAAAAATAATTGAAATCTATCGATTTGCACGGTTCAATTACTCAAAATTGGTTGAAGTCTATTAGTTGAACTAATAGAAATCTATTAGTTGAACTGATTGAAGTCTAAAGTCAATCAATGAAACTAATAGAAACCTATTAGTTGAATTGATTGAAATTTATCAGTTGAACTAATTGAAGTCTATCAGTTGAACTTATTGAAGTCTAAAATCTGTCAATAAACTAATAGAAGTCTAATGATATTAATTAAATATTTTAAACAAAATATGCTATGAATAAAATTATTTTTAAAAATGTGCTACAATTATAACGGATAGCAAAAAAATATTATAAAAGGACAAATTTTTTAATTAAATATTAATTTTCAAGATTTTTTGCATCACCGTGGTATTAAACGAATTACTATCGAACAATAATTATTGGATCACGTTTATTTTTTTGGGTATTTATACAACATTATTGGATAGTTGGAGATTTCAAATTGAAATACTCAAGGAATATAGTAATACATATAAATGTTAATTAGGATACTTTATTAATGATAAAAAATATTTCACTTTTCGAATATATAAAAACCTCATTATATGTAATCTAGATTATATGTTGATGATACATGGATAATTACCGCTATGCTAAATTGACTTTTATATGATACATAAGATTTGAATTATGTTTGATATAAGTATATAATCCATAAATTATTAGTAAGTAGTTGTTCTCAACTAAACAAACCCTTTTAGATGTTGCTGAATTAAAAAAATTAATCTCTAAATATTTTAGTTTAGCTATAAACATTTAAATGTTGTCTAATAAGGTGAAGTTAAAATTTTGTGTGTTATATTGAGATTTTGAATCTTGAATATTTTTATTAATAGGTTTGTAAAATTTTACAAACTTCCAATAAGCTAGGAATTTATAAAAACACATAGTTGAACTTCATGAACTTATAACTATTATTTTACTTTAACTATTTTTTTTATTGGACACGAAAACTTTTTAAGGGTTTTTGCATGTATATTAAAAAAATGAATAAAATAATTCCATGTATAACACAATTCCCAAACTTATTCATTTATGGCACAAAAGTGATTGAAGTCTATCGGTTGAACTGATAGAAGTCTAAAATCTATCAATTGAAACCTATTAGTTGACCGATAGAAGTCTATCAATTGAATTGATAGAAGTCTAAAGTCTATCAGTTGAACTGATAGAAATCTAAAATCCATCCGTTAACTTGATAGAAGTCTAAATAGGAATTTTCAGCAAAATGTACTATGAATAAAATTATTTTTAAAAATGGGTTACAATTGTAATGAAGAGCAAAAAATATACTATGGAGGATAAATTCCCAAAGTATTATTACAAAGGGATTTTGCATGTATATTAAAAAATAAAAAATTCCATGTATAGCACAATTCCCAAAGTTATTCATTTGTGGCACAAAAATAATTGAAGTTTATCAATTTGCATTGTTCAATCACTCAAAATCAATTAAAGTCTATCAGTTGAATTGATAGAAGTCTAAAGTCTATCGGTTAAACTGATAAAAGTCTATTAGTTGAAGCGATAGAAGTCTATCAATTGAATTGATAGAAATCTAAAGTCTATCAATTGAACTGATAGAAGTCTGATGATGTTAGAATAACAATTTTGGACAAAATGTGTTATGGATGAAATTATTTTTAAAAAATGTGCTATGGATAAAATTATTTTTAAAAAATGTGTTATAATTATAATGAATAGCCAAAAATATGTTATGGAGGATAAATTCCCGAACTTTTTATTTGGTGTATGTGAAAAGGTTCAAATACTATATCAAAACAAGTTGCATATTACTTTTCAAAAATGATTTTTTAATTATGTAATTCTAACGTTGGCAAATAATGCCCATCATTGATCTTTAACATAAATAGTTAGGATCAATATAATAGTATCTTACATCTTTTTTTTGAAACCTAGTATCTTTACATCTTCAATATAAAAACAAAATGAATTATTTCTAAAATCTTGAAAATTAATATTAATTGAGGAAATAAATTTATATTCTTATCCACATTAAATCTTCAATCAACTTAAAAATTATAAATTCATGAATTACTTAAAACTTTATCCAAACTAATATTCTTCAACCAACTAGTAAAATTATTTTGGTGGTGGTAATTGCCTAAAATTGGCTAACATCATCTATTAATGGATGTAGTATGGAGCTCTAAAGAGGAAGATAGGAGGAACGTACAAGGATTTCTTCAAATCTTACATAGAAGGTACGTTTCAAATTAATAATTTCACTAAATAAAAGCTTTAAAATTTTATGCTAACTCATGTTCAAAAATTGATGATAAATTTTGGGTTTTGATTAAAAAAAAAGTGGATGGGAAATATGTTGAGGAAGGGTGGGTGGACAAGACATGCAAGGTGTGCAAAAAGGACACAAAAGGAGAGGCAAGACAAGTTGATAAACTTGGAAGATATGTTCATGTTGCTTGTTTGGAGAAATCCAACTCTTCCTCAGGAAATTTCTTCTCCAAATTCTTCTCGAGATAAGATAGTCGAGTTACGTGTTAATTCGATCGTATAAACTTTAATTTGTATGACTTGTATTTAGTTTATAAAGTTTATCACAATGTATATGTAAAAGTTAGATTTGTAGCACTTTGAGTTTATTTATCGATTGTGGGATGAAAAGTTTTGGTTTGGGTAACCAAATTGGCATACTCAATATGTACCCACATATATGCATAAAGTAGATAACTATAACAAAGAATAATTATTATATGTCAAAATAGTATAAGTAGATTTATTTTCAAAAAAAAAAAAAATCAAAATGATTTTATCAACCAGCCTGCTTTTTCAATTTCTATAAATTGGTTTAAAATTTGAAAGCGTTATTAAATAGTAGATTGCAAAAGCAAAGAACTATGGTCAGGGAAAGTAATATTTATAGGTTTAATTTTTCAAACACGACTATCCAAAATTTATGGGATAATGATCATTATCTCAACATATCTATAATTTCATATACTTTTTTTGCATGATAAAATCCCAACTTAGTGAAATTTTCTTTTGACATTCTCGATCTAGTTTGCGTATATCTTAATTATAATCATAAAACACACTATTTCATAGATTAAATTCCCAATCTCTTATTTTTGAAGATTACATCGACCACTAAGCCGCTTCATAAGGGTCAAATTCCAAATTAGTAATGAAAGTGGCTTATGGATATATGAACATTTATTCATTATTTTATTTTCTCTATTACTTCAATATCCTATATATATAGAGAGACTTCACTAGAAAAAAAATCATAGGGTATAGGATACTTTTTTTTTTCCTTTTAATATTGACATATTTAGGTAGTTTTTAGGTTAAGGAGTTATATTGAGTAGATAAAAATTGAGAGTTGTGTCAAAAACTCGTTTGGATGTAATTTTTGTGTAGAGGAATTATAGTCAAAACCTTGTTTAGATGTAGATTTAAAATGAGTAATTATTTTTAGTAGTTAAAAAAATGATTAAAAATGAATGGTTAAAAATAAGTTATTTTGATTGATTTGAAAGGAATGATTAAAAATGAGTGGTTAGAAATGATTGAGTAGTAATAAATGAATGATTAAAAATGAATGGTTAGAAATGAGAATTATTTTCAAAAGTAAAATTAAGGAAGAGTTTGTAAAAACTCATTTGGATATAGATTTTCGAAGAAGAGTTAATAAATTATAAATCTGACTCCTAGCTAAAAACGCCAAACAAACATCCCCAGTGTTTGGACCATTTTATATATGCACACCATTATTTTATAGTTGTTATAAATTGAAACTATAACTTCAATTCTTTAAAGACTATGTTGACCATAAAGTCGGCCGATTATGGAAGTTTATAAGAAACGACTTGTACTAACTTGAGACAAAATAAAAAACCACTCTTATAACACATTTTATTTTTTGAAGTTAAATCATAGGTTGACCCTAATAGTCTACAAGATCTTGTGAAACGAAAAGATGCAATTTGATTCAGGATAGCTATTTACTTATAAATTAATTTTTTTTTATGAAATTTAATCTATGATGGTTCCTATTTTTTTAACAGTTTCTCTGATATCCAATATTAGGATTCCATAAAATTGTCACATGTCGAAAAGAATGAGAGTTTAACAAGCATTTATAAAATAAGTTCAACTATTTCTTTCATTATCAATTAATTTTGAGATAGATGTCTACGCTATCTAATATAATATCAAAACTCATTAACTTCAAACGAGACACCATCTTGAGAAGATATGTCCATACCATTGAATGTGCGAATATCGTAGTGTCAAATAATTTGTTTCTTGAAAATAGTCGAAGTGTTCCAAAACTTACATTCACGAATATTAAAAAACAAAAATCAAGGTTTATTTAACTTTTGTAAAGAAGCACCATGAAATGATTGTGGTACATTGGAACAACGTTATTTAAAAGGAGAAGGTCATATTGCTGTTTGGATTTTGCTTAAAGGCCATGGCGGCCTTGCAGTGCTGTCTACCAATTGCAAGAAGACCATGGAGGGAGGGTAGATCAATCAATGAAGAAAACATATATGTAATAATAAACTCTCTTTTATTTCTGTGTTCTTGATCGACATTTTGTATTTTTTATAATAAAACCGTTTTCTTCTCTATCCGTGAATGTAGCTAACACATCGTTAATAAATTACGTAAATCTTTTGTATTTTCTCTTGTACTTTTTAGAATTCTCAATTGATTGTTGTTCCTTTTTCTTAACATATAAATTGATTTTTAAAAAAAGAATTGAAATTTAAATGAGATTTAATGGATGAATAGCTTATGAAAATGAATGTTAACCAAGCAAGGGTACAACCCCCACTAGAGTTTGATACCACGTCCCAAAACTCAGACCAAGAAATACTTCAAGAATGTTCTATTTTAAGCGCTTACCAACGGTCTAGAACACTATATGCCTGAAGGCACATAGGATGCACAAATGCTCTCAAATAATATGAGAGTCGTACCGATTTTTGGGCTTGAACTCGTTACCGTTGAGTTGAAATGGATTAATATCAAGCAAGATAACCGACTGCGTCACTTATCCTCGGTCTCAAAAAACAATTTTCAAAATGAAAATAAATGTGGATTTAATTTTAAGTTTTTTTTTTCTTCTGTGAGTGTAGGCTAGCTTATGTATAATTCAACTATTTTCACGTGACATACAATTTGACCCTACAACTTTCTAATGTCAAGAAACTTTATAGGAAATTATTTTTTAGACATGCAACTTTCATAAATTGAATTCATAACTTTTTAGATTTTTGTAACTCTTTTATATCACTAGCTAGATCAATCCATGATAGTAAGCAGACAAAATAGATAAAACTTGTTCAAATTAATAAAAAATTCTTATTTCTCAAATTGAAAAGTGATAAATATATATATATTCAAATAATATGTTTACATATTGAGTCATTATCAAATGAACATTGCTGCCAAAAAAATCTCTCATTTGAGCCAAAAAGAGAATCTTAAAGACAAAATTAGTTTGGTGTGAATAAAAGAAAAGAATGAAGATCCTTTCCCTGCTAGAGCTGTAATTTGACATTGTCATGTTGCTATATATATACATATCTTAACCTAACCTTGGCCAAATTTATGTGGTCAATTTATAATTCTTCCTCTTTCATTTCAAAAAAAATAATTAAAAAAAAAAAAAACTCCTTTCTATTATCAATCTTTATTACTCAACAAAAAGTATGCAAAGTTGTACGGATGTTGGCTGGATTTATTAATTGTGTCTTTTGCACATGTGTACAATTGGTATAGGCTCTTCTCTATAGCATTAATCATAAAGAATCGAATCAAATACTCTATTTTTAAAAAAAATTAATAATAAAATGGTGACAGTTGGAAATTGATTTTTTTAGGATAAGAAACGAAAACAATTTCATTGAAAAATTGACTAATAACTTATCAAAACATGTGAGAAAAAATAAGAAAGGAAGAGATTAAAGAGAGGAAAATAGGTCGATAACATTAAATGGATATTTCTTACACATTGTCTTCCGATTCGAACTTGATGCTAGTGTGTTGATGTGGTCGAGAGATGACCTAAAAAGAAACAAGTGTTTGAAGTATTGAAAGAATAATCAAAGAAGAAAGATAAAATCTTCGTGTTAAGTTAAAGAAGAAAAAAAACACATACAAAAAAATAAGTGTTTTTGTTGTCACCAAATGTAATACATGATTCTCGTAATACACCAATTTGATAATGGTTAGAAATCATAGTATTTTGTATTGGTTTGGTTTGATAATCTATGGTTTTGCAAACTTAAAGAGTTTACATCATTATTTTAGCCTAATGTAATCGTCTTAATAAGTTTAAAGAATATGCTCATCGTATTTATACATATATAAAATCTTTCCCTATGTAATTATAACTCAATATTGAAATTATATTCAAATCAATGTATTATATTATCTCCATTATAGAAATTGTCAACCTAAGGAGGTGAACTCTTATGCCATATACATCAATAACAAAAACAAAGAACCAACATATCACCTCAAAAGAATATGGTTATGCTTTAGTTTATTCAAAAGAGAGACAAGATTTTAGTCAAATGTGCACATTTTGGGTCGAAATAAGATTTAAAATTGTATATCCCAATGCAAGAATTAATTTATATTTATATACATGTATATAATGTTGTATACTCTATCGAATGGGTTGGTGACGTGATTGGTTATATCTAGTTTGCTGTTAATTTATTTTTACTCCACATTTACGGGTTCGATTTCTGGAATTGATATTTGTAATCCTCTTATTTATCATCTTAAGTTTTTGGTTGGATGGTGCTTTAAAACTTGCATAAGGAATAATAAATAAGTTGTTGAGTATCTTTGGGTTTGTGGGGCAATTAGATAATAGAAAGGTTGCTAGCTCTAGGCTGTCCTTGCTTTCAAAGCTCTTGTAATATATAATATTGACCTTTTTGGACCATTTACTTAGCCAAATCAAAGCCTTTGGCTAGCAATAAATTGGCTTCCCTCACTCTCATGCAATCCTAATTAATATTGGTTTTTTGTGACTTGTTCTCCATGTTTCTCTATGTCTAGCTATTCATTACCAAACATTATTTGATTTTGTTCTCTATCTCTTCTTGAGAAGAATTATTGCAACTTTATGATCATTTACAAAAGCTAAACATGATTAGCCCACCTAATTGAGACATATTCTTTTGATTTCAAGTGTTTTGGGTCTCATCAAAGATTGGTTCTTTGTACATGTTATTTAATTTTGGAATTGAAGTTGGTGAATATAAGAACATTTCGAAGGTCATGTTAGGGGTTGTAATTTGGCAATAATATATAAGTTTCTCGATTATTTCTATGATCCTTTTGGATTAAATTCAAATTTAAATGTGGTTAGAGATGAACTAAAGTGGAAGCATGTGGATATGCCGCGTTCGAGTTCAGGAGAGGTACATGAATGAACTACAACCATATTTGAATGAGATCAGAAATTTTGAATATAATGCAAATCTTGGTTCAGAAAGGCTTGAACAAATTGATAAAGTTACTACATATAACAACAAAGTGCACTCCACTCAATCGTAAAACTTTAAAATTAAACGTACTTAACTTAGAACAAATATTTTGTATGCTTAGTTGACCTCCGCATGTTGAAAAAGACACTTGTTAGTCTGTGAGAATAATCCTCAATCTTAGAAGTAATTCATTGTAAGTGAAGTAGTGTGGTCAAGCAGGATGGGATTTAGGTGTCAAATTCACATTATAAACTATACAATTTTTTTTTTTTAATGTTTGTTTGGTCTGATCTACATTTTTTACTTGATATATACTATTTATAAAAGTATATAGAAATTCAAATGTATTATGATTTATCTAGAACACAATACATAAATGTAGATAAACTAGAAAACAAGCACTGCTATAAAAATAGGTTAGTTGACGCATATAGAATGTTAACTATAAGAATTAATCGATACTTTTAAAAATGTAAACCGATCAAATTTAAACTAAAGTCAATAAAGTTGACACTCCAAAAAGTACCATGCAAAGTTTAGCTGACAAAATATAAGTTCATAAGTTATTGACCGTAAAAAAAGATGGTGTTTAACTTCTAAAAAAATGTTAAATTTTTTAAATAATTTCTTAAAAAAAATAATACACATGATAACATTTTTTAACTATAAGGTCTTTATTGTTGATTGAGGTATATATCATTTCAACTTGAAAAGATACATTCAAGAAAGATGGGTTTTGTCTCTCCTCAAAACATCAAATAGTTTTTTCTTTCTTTCTTTTTTAGGGTGACTCTTGCCTTGATGTGTACAAGTCATTTAGATGCCTTGCATTATTTAGTAGGACCAACACAGTGTATAGTTGTTTTGGTTTTATTTATATAGCTACAAAATTTTGAAACACCAATAGGAAATACAAAAATCTCAACTTTACAACATTAGAAATCCAATACCCAAAACCATTGAGATTCCATATAATATTAGTAGAAGATTCCCAAAAGATCAGCATCCAGCATTTAATATTGGTGATTTGTCAATGTCTATGGACCTTGTTCCTTTATGAAATAAATTCAATAAACAAAAAACTAACCTTATTGTGGTCCATTTCATCCTTCAAAAATCATATGTAATTAAACATACTTTTTTATTTTTTATTTTTAATGTTAAAAGTAATATTTTAGTTTGATCTAGACTTTAAAAAATTCAATTTTAATGTCATAAGTTTAGTTCCTCAATTTTTTATAAATTTAAAATTGGTCCTATGATAAATTTAAAGTTATTATTAGTTAAAATTTGTTCAATAATATAAATAATTTTAATACAAGTAAAGAAAATATATGAACATAGTAAATATAATATTAACCAAAAAATTCAATAAAACCCAAACTTAACTATTTTTGAAAATCTAGGAACTAAAATAGAACAAACTTAAAACTCTGACTAAATTTTGATTTTTAAAAATTTATAAATCAAAATCGAACAAAATTCAAAATTTAGAGACCAAAATAGTCCTTTAACCTCTTTTTTAATAGAGCTAAATAATTAATCATTTGTTACCAACGTAAGCAAAGCTCTCACAATATTTTGTATAACCTAGTAACTCAGAGATAATCGATTTGAATAACCCACTTTTAAATGTTGTTGAATAAAAAAAAATGAACTATTTAAACTTGTAGTTAATAGAAGCTAGAGAATAAAGTGGAGATGAATTTTGTGTATGATAGCCACTCACTTAAAATTTTAATTCCTACATTTCTTTTGATGTGACACTCTCATCATATTGGAGAAAATAAATGGCATAGTAATAAGGGTGACAAGAAACCAAATCAAAAATAAAATAATAGACTCCAATTACAATCGGTTAAATTAATAGTAAAAATGTGTATATCAATCATATCTTTCTTTCTTTCTTTTTTTATTTTTATTTTTTGAGATGCTCCCATCTTAGGTTGATGTCGAATCTATACATATAAAAATGTCAACATGTTACAAAAATTTAATACCTAATTATTATATATCCTTCTTCCAATTTTTTAATGTAATTATCAATCTCAAGGTGATGACACCTGGCATCCACCCAAGGATGTAATTTAGCTCACCAATCATTAGTGTTTAATTATTTTAGCATTACTCCAATTAAAAAATGAAACATTACAAAGCACTGGTTGATTTGCTTATGATTTGTTGAATTAATTCCTTTTTAACATCATTTTAAAGAAGATAAGTTTTGTACAAGTGCGCCACGATTTAGATAAAAAAAATATATGGCAAAAGCAAAAGAAGAGAACATTGGATGTTTTTTGGAGCAAGTGTTTTTTATTTTTATTAGTTTTTGAAACCAATATATTTTTTATTATTATATTTAAGATAAGCCTATTTAACTCATTTTATAGACAAACTTTTTAATGTTACGATTTAGATAAATATAGCTAAACCATGAACTATGGTAGGGACAATATATCTTGAACCTAAGCGTTTTGCTAGCATGAAAAAGTGTAAACTCGTATTATCGGTTAGGTTTTGGAAAAATATTAGAATTGAATTTGTCTCACAACAAAAAGATGCAAGGCAGTGGTGTGCTCCGAGCACTATAAGAGGAGCATGAGACTTTGGTTTCAAAGCATTCTAATCAAAAGCATTTGGTGTACTGACTCTAGTCAAATTTCTTTTGTATTCTCTTATGAACAGTGGGGCAAAAGGTGAGAGTAGTACTCTAAATTTTGAAGAGAGTGTTTATGTAATTGAGGTTGGAGAGAGAATTCAGTGTGATTGTAACAATTTTTCACATAGTGAAAATTCGGATTTTTTCTCCAGTTTGGAAGTTTTTCCACATAAGTTCCTACGTTCTCTATTTTGTTGTTTACTTTTAATTTTTTAATATTTTTCTGCTTATTCCTGCTGTTATTATGGAATGTTTTTTTTCCAACATTATCTTATGTTATGTTAACAAATTTTGAGGCTTGATTGACTTAATTATCGGTGTTGAAACCACTAATATATAATACAACATCAACGCTTTACTCTTGAATTCATCTAGTTCATTTTTTTTCTTCTCTTTTTATATGATTGTTCAAATTAATGCTATATGGTTCCTTGGTTACTATAACATTCTCAAAAGTTTGGTTTTTACTCTATTAGAGTGGAAAAAAATCAATCTCGATATTTTGTGAGTGTTCGAATTAGCTTACGTATATCTTAATTATTTTTATGGAACATACTGTCTCATCTATATTATTTTGATAAGTAGAAACTAATTTTTAAGTTAATTAGTAAGTTACTATAGATTTGAATTCATTACCTTTTCGTTTTTAAGACATTGTTTTAACACTAGATTAGTTTTAAGTTCGTAGTTAATTGAAGTATATGTTTATTTTGGTCATTATAGCGTTTTTGCATGCAACTCAATATTAATTTACCAAATGTTGTAATTTGGTTGTACATTTATATTAACTTCATATGAAAGTAGATTGCTGACAGTAATTATTTCAAAATTCAGCCAATTCCAAACCAAGCCTTTGAAACCAGTTTGCATGGAAATAATAAAATATCTCAAGAGAAAATCAATTAGTGGACTCTATTCATTTTGAGAGTTATCTAATTTAGAGAAATTATGACCAGAAGTAATGGAAATTGGGATAGAGTTTGTGATTGCATTGGACCCTTTAAACATAAACTCATGGATTAAGGGGACATTGATAAATTAGTGGTGATTAGTGCTAACCCAAATTTGCTTTCAATCTAAGTTGTTCAGGATTAATGAAAGTTATCTCATGAATACCAAGCTAAGATAGGAAAAATAACAAGGGCTTGTCACATCATGATTGAATTGAAAGCTCATATCAAGTATATATATATGTATATATGTATATATATATGTATATATGTATATGTATATGTATATGTATATGTATATGTATATGTATATGTATATGTATATGTATATGTATATGTATATGTATATGTATATATATATATGTATATGTATAGTCTAAAGTATATTGACTATTTAAAATATAATTTTTTTTTATTAAGGAGAGAAGTTGGAATTGGCTTAGTTGAAATCTAATCAATGAAAATCTTAACAACCATTCATATTTTGGTTCATAACAACCATTGATTATGACTTGTTCTACTTAATTGGAAACAACACAAAACAAGAGGATTGGTAGATTTGAATTTTTAGTGTGTTTAGTTGAATTCCCTTTAATATCATTCTTTAGAGAAAACTTACTTTTCTCTTTTTTGAGGTTATTAATTTTATCAAAAGAGTTTGGTGATGTGTTGGTTTTATTGTTTGGTAGTAATCCAATATTCCACTTGCCAAATTTGGAAGAAAGAAAAAATAAAGGATAAGTAGTAAAATTAGTCAAATCTAAAAAATAATTACAAATATTGTGATTTTTAAAAAAAATAATAATTATAGTTATCGGTATTAATAAAGATATTGTATTAATGAGTATTTATAATACAATATTAATGACTAATTTTTAAAAATAAAATAATTAAAAGTAAGATTACTTTAAAAAAAATTAGCAAATATAGTTAGTGATATTAATGAGTATTTATAATAAATATAATTTCCCTAATAACTTTTAGGGAACAACAATCATGAGGTGGTTCAATTGGTCGACATTAGTCGAGATGCACGCTGACTGACTCAAACAATCACGAATATCAAAAAAAATAAATTTTTATGAATCATTTCACTCATAATTTTTCTTTTTCTTTTTTTTTAAACAGGGTTATTGTGGTGGGTAGAGTAGCCAACAACAAAACCTTTTCATTTGTTAAACCTATGAAAGATGAAATATAAAAGAGGGAAAAGAAAAGAAAAAGGGGTTGAGTCAAGTACTATATGCAATGCATATTGCATACTAAAAATATGGGAGGGTGGGCAAGTTGGCATAGGCTGACAAATGAGTAGCCAACTTTATTGTGCTTGAGAGATATAACCCACTACTTATTTTCCAACTTTTACATTACATTTATCATGCTCATATCATAGGGGCCCTGGTTGAGATTACTTATTTCTAGTGTGCTAAAATCCTCATACATTCAAAATATTTTATCAAACTTTAAAAAAAAAAAAAAGACTTTCTTCCTTTTATTTTGGTTAATTTGAATGTGAACTAACGTTAATTGATAAAAATTTGTGGTATGCAAAAAAAAAAAAAAAAAACGACAACCCGAACAATTCAAAGCACCTAACTCAAACTATAAATATGGAAAAATATTCGTAAAGAATTAAATTGTAGATTTGGGCATTTTGGGATCTAGTTTCAATTTTGGTTTCTAAATTTTAAAATTGAGTACTTTTATCTTGACATTTTAGTAATGTTCACTTTTAATTCGTGAGATAACAAAATCATTAGTTACATAACATAATGTTAACCAAAATGATGATTAGAGTAATTATTAATTTCAATATACAATGAAATAATTATAATAATTTTCTTTTTAATTATAAAAGTAAACTAAAAAAATACATAAAAACTAAAAGGGGAACCTTATTAAAATGTAGGGGTTAAACATGTTTAATAAACCTATTAATCAAATTGAAATTAATTCTCAAACTTAGATGTATTTGGACCCCGTTTATGTAAATGGTCGAGTTGGTTATAATAATTCAACTTATGTTTGCCCCACCATTTATTATAAATTGTTACCTAAATCTGTGTGACTGTTTGTCTAAACTTTCGTGCCCATTTATTTAAACTTTACATATATTAGTTTTTTTTACATAACCAATTCTTCAAACACTGTTTATCATAATCTCTATTATAATAACTTACCCCTCGAACACTATTTATAATAATTCACCGTTTATCATAATCCACCATTTATCGTAACCTTCCGTCTATCATAACCAAACCAGTGCTTTAAATACATGGGATTAAAAATGTAATTTTCCCACTTCAAGTTAGTCCAAAAAAATCTGTTCAACCAAATTCGAATCACTACACTCTTAGTAGGGACTAAAAATGTATTTTTTTCTTGATTATACAAATTTAAACTTTGAAATGAGTTTAATTGTAAAATTTCTCGTTCTCTAGAGAACTCGAGACAAAAGCTCTTGCGGCAATTGCGATGGCAGGTTCTTGTGCGGTCACTGTTTCCATGGACTGTGGTGCTGAAACAAAAGTCGGTTTTCAATTAACCCCACACTCATTTCTTGAGTCAAAATTTTCAAAGGGGCCCCCAAGATTCCAACAACTCCAAAAACCAACCACACCATTAACAATTCTTCTCATAAATTAAACACACATAGTTTTCAGCTACTTGCAATATACATGTACAAATATAATCATGACTTCGTAGCTAAGAGGGCTTGAAAAATTAAGAGATAATGAGTCGAATTTTTTATGATGATATGATATATAAGGATAATGAGTCAAATTTATGAGATAATGAATCAAATTTATGATGATTGTTATAGGGCCTTGAAAAATTAAGAAATATTGAATCAGAGCCACAAATACCGACAAATATATATATAAATAAAAGCATTATGGAGAAACTCAATAAATATTAATGTATATTTAATGATGAAGAGGTCATGAGTTTAAATTCTCTATCCTGAATAAAACTAAAAAAACTATTATGAAATAATCCAGTAATCGAGAGGACCTCGAAAAATTATGATGTGATGAGTTTATTTCATAATGGTCGTAAGGTTATATGATTTTTCGGTAACATTAGTTGAGGTGGATGCAACATGACTCAAAAAGAGTCATTGATATCACAATATATATATATATATATATATATATATATTACCTACTTGTTCTTTTATGCTCTAGCAAGCTTATTTATACCCACTTTCACAGATTCCTTTAGCTCATCCAAACACGCTTTCATTCTCTCTCTTTCTGTGTTTTTTTATAAATCTTAATTTTTTCGAAGGGCAAGTTGTAGGTTGTAACTGCTTGGTTTCTCTAATGGAGTCTAAAGATCAGTTCACTAAAGATGGAACTGTGGATCTCCATGGCCAACCTGTTCTTGCTTCCAAGACTGGGAAATGGAAAGCTTGCGCTTTTCTCGTCGGTACGTGTTTTCTTTACGATCGTATTATTAGTTTTGAACTTAAACCCTTGTGACGAAATTGCTTTTGGTTTCACCTAAAATGTCTCGTTTGGGCAAGGCGTTTGAACTTCAATCCTTGTGTGATTTGCTTTTGAAGCTTCTGAACTTGTTTTTATTCTATCAACGTGAGGAGTCTTCTTATAAATGTTAGGAGGTTTTATATTTATTACAAAATAATATCTTTTTTTTATTGAATCTCAATTTCTGTGAAAATTAATTGACATGTAACTAGTGGAGCATTTGAGGTAAAAGGATAAAAATGATTACGAAGGGAATCATTCTGTACACTTTGTTGGAGTCATCATTTCTAGAACTATTTTCTCTATTTGTTCTTAAAAATTTATTCTTTCGATAACTACTTTTTATTCTTCACATAACTAATTTTTCCTCTCATCATATTGATTATTTTATTCTCTTCATAATTATTCTTGTTGGTCAGTCTAACATATATAATCATTTTTTACCGTATTCTCTCTATAATTTTCATATTAAGTACTTTGATAAATGAAATGGGAATTTGTGTGTGTTTTTTTTCAGGATATGAAGCGTTTGAAAGGATGGCATTTTATGGAATAGCTTCGAATTTGGTAAATTATTTGACAAGTCAACTGCATGAAGACACGGTCAGTTCGGTCAGGAATGTGAATAACTGGTCAGGATGTGTGTGGCTTACTCCCATACTTGGCGCTTACATTGCTGATTCTTTCCTTGGTCGTTTTTGGACTTTCACCTTCTCTTCTCTCATCTATGTCATGGTAATTAAATTAAACCCCTCAACGTCTCTCTCTCTTCCTCGGTCCGTCGATCGATCTTGATAGCATGACGTTTTATTTCAAAATTTGTTGATAAGTAAAAAAAATGATCATTATAGATTACTCTAATATACTAAAAATGATCTTGAAGAGCTACAAAAATTATAAATTGATCAATTCATGCTGATTAGTGGTCCCTAAGGAGCAACTCAGCGGTCGAGGCTAAGGACTTCAAGGCATATGCTTTTTTGAGAGATCAGCTTCCTTGAGAGATTACTGGTTCGAGATCGCTGGAAAACGCTTAAACTAGAATACCCTTCGAAGTATTCCGATGTCACAGTCTAGAGACGGGTCAATGTTCCTGGATAGGGGAGCGAAGCTCCGATTTCCCAGTTTTCAAAAAAAAAATGTTGATCTAATATATACATGTTTAGGTGAATCCTCATCATCATGCTCTCAAAGTTATATTAAGTAATATGTATGAGGTTTTATCTTAAAATCAATTGATCATGACTAAAATAGTTCATGAATGTGAAATCTTTCCTTTTAGTGAATCCTCAACTTACTCTTGAAAATTATGTCAAAAACCAACTAATTAGGAATCGAGAGCATAACTTTAATTGACATGATGTAATATCCTTATAAATCATAAAACCAACTAATTAGGAATCGAGAGCATAACTTTAATTGACATGATGTAATATCCTTATAAATCATAAAGTTACGAGTTTAAATCTCCCACCTAATCAAATGTTGTTGTTTAATGAAATAAAATTTAAACTCACTTTTGTACATTTAGGTTTATTAGTGTTCCAGTTATTCAAAAGTTCTTGAATATAAGTTATCTTTCTATCTTTTCTTGGACTTTTCATTTAGTAGAATGGGCTACTAAACTCCAAATATTAGCCTAATTAATCTAGATTTAGCATATTTATGGTTATAGTTTCCAACCTACTATTTGATTTTTGTTCTATTTAACTATGATCATAAACAAGCCATTATTCTCAAAACTAAAATTTAATTTCCACTTATCCACCACTATTTTCTTTTTTATTTCTTGGAGAGAACAGGGAATGTTGTTTCTAACAATGGCAGTGTCAGTCAAAACCTTAAAACCAGCCTGCAGCAATGGCATCTGCAGCAAAGCCACACCCACACAAATAACCTTCTTCTACATATCTCTCTACACGATCGCTCTTGGCGCCGGAGGCACGAAGCCGAACATCTCGACCTTCGGTGCCGACCAGTTCGACGACTTCAACCCGACCGAGAAGCAAATGAAAGTCTCGTTTTTCAACTGGTGGATGTTCAGCTCATTTGTGGGTGCTCTCTTTGCCACCCTTGGCCTTGTCTACATCCAAGAGAATCTTGGTTGGGGCCTTGGCTATGGGATTCCCACGGTGGGGATTTTGTTTTCTTTGTTCATTTTCTATTTGGGAACTCCCATTTATAGGCATAAGGTTAGAAATTCTCGGAGCCCGGCTCGGGACCTGGTTCGGGTTCCAGTCGCTGCGTTTCGGAACCGAAAGCTTGAGCTTCCTGCCTGCCCTAGTAAGCTTTATGAGGTGGAAATGCAGAGCTACTCCGGCGCTGGCGCCGGGAAAAGACAGGTTCAGCATACTCCCATTTTTAGGTACTTTTCTTCTTTATGCATGTTTTCATTTCACTCATTTTTTAGATTCGAACTTATAATTTCTTAATTATGATAGGATACTCTATTACTTTTATTACTGTTAGTATTGAAAATTTTCCTCCAAAGAAATGATAGTGCCCACCTCAACACAATGAGTTATATTATTTATACAAATTACTTTATACCTCCTTTTGATATCTAGCTATTTGTTTGAAAGTCAAAAAAAATACCAAAAATTGGCAATGACTTAAAATCTTAAGATTTTTTTTTTCTTTTGAAAATAAACTCCTTTAACCAAAATCAACATCATTATGATCTAGCTTCCATCCGAGGTAAAAACTACTAATGGAATTTTTCCCTATTATCAAACACTACTAGCCCCAAACCATAGCTCGGAAGGTGGCCAATCGAACAGACGAGAATCGATATCAAAACCAACATTAAGATATAACTTAATAGACTAAAAAATTTAGGTCCCGTTTGATAACCATTTTGTTTTTCATTTTTTGTTTATGAAATTTAAGTCTACAACAACTAATTTACTATACATTTTTTCTTATTTGGATATTTACATTTTATCTATATTTTAATAAACAAAACCAAAATTTGTAAACAAAAAAAAAGTAGCTTCCAAAAACTTGTTTATGTTTTTGAAATTTGGTTAGTATTCTCCTACTTTCTTAAGGAAAAATGGATACATTGTAGCAAAGATGGAGCACATGGTAGGAAATTTCAATAGAAATAGGCTTAAATTTCATAAACAAAAAACAAAAAACAAAATGGTTATCGAACGGGGTTTTAAAAAGTTCAATAACTAAAATAATTTTGAAAGGAAGATATAATTAATTACATTAAGATTAATAGACTAAACTTAAAAAGTTCATTAACCAAAACAATTTGGAGAGGAAGACCTTTTTGGTGCCCTTTGAATGTGGCACTAAGAAAGTAAGAGAATTGATATATCAAATTGTAATGAAGTGTGATAGCAACTAGGTGAGACCTAGAAATAGTGGTTGATGTAAGAGAAAGGGATTGTTGGATTATCCTACATCAACAGTTAAAGGGCCCTCTTAGAGGCCTGGCATTAACTTTGGGATATAGACTAAATATTGGAGATGTGACCAAAGCTTCACATTTATTAAATAATATATGATTCAATGAATCAACAATAAATCTTTATTTGTATGTTTTAATTTGTTGAACAATAAATACAGTCACCAGGATTTATATTTAAATGAGACAATCCTACACCAACTATGAGGAATATAAAGATGGGCATAAATTGTCCCAAATAAGTTGGTATTATAATCATGCACAAGAATTAGCCATGATAGTGAAATCTTTATGGGTGTTTGGGAGAAGGAGAACTTGAATTGATTATAGAGAATTGAAAATTCAGAAAATAATAAAAATGCGAATGGTTATTATTATTTTTTTTTTTTAGTACAAAGTGGGGGAGGGGGAACAAGTCCTACATACAGGGCACAACTGCTCTCAAATAATATAAGAGTCAAATACCGATTTCAAGATAACCAACTGCGTCATTGACCCTCGGTGTAAAATAATTATTTGTATTTGGAGTAAAAAGAAAGATTATGGAGAATATAAAATATTGAAACTAATAAGAGTAAAAAATAGTTATGGAAAGAATAAAAAGTTATTATCCTAGACATAATAATAAAAATTTGAGAAATGTGATCATGAGAAAGAATAATTTTCGAAAGCCCAAATATCGAAAATCATCCTCTTTTTCGTCTTTTATAACTATCAATATTCTTAAGTGTTTGAGTGACGCCAAATAAAGATATATTTATATATCATAAAGATAGAGATTCTAATAGTTTGTGGTTATGCTAGCTCCATATATATTATAAAAATACAATCATATGTTTTAAATGTGTGGTTGAAAGTAGACTCCAGCACTATGATCTAGAGGAGGAATTGTTGGAAATATGACGTAAAGAAAGAAAAGACTCGTATAGGAATAAGAATATTGTTTCTTTTTCAAGATTACAGTAATGGAGGTGGAGAATTCGAACTCGTAACTTTCTAATTATTTGATGCACATAAATATTATTGAGTTATTATTCATGTTGGCGAATAAAAATATTGTTACTAATAAGGTCCTTTGAGTGTGAAAACCCAAAAAGAAAACCACACTAAATAATAATAATTATTATTATATATATATATTATTTATTTGTAGAAATACATATAACTTACATAAGAACACTTTTAAAAAGTAGTAAAACAATGAATCCTCCTATATGATATCACCTACTTCTATGAAACCACCTGAAATCCTTCATTCTTATCCAATATGGAATTTATGTAAAGAACTTTCTTCATCATTTCACAACTAGAGAAATTAATGGAAAGAAAAAAAACCCCACTTGGAAGTGCATGAGTAGAAGATCATCTACCATGAGAGAAAGAGAAAAAGAGAGTGCTTGTTTTGAAAAAGGCACTTGGGGCTTGTATTTTGGAATCATATGAATGGGGATCATATATTTTATAAAGATTGTGAGATGAGATTTGAAGTTTTTAAACTATTCTCTTTTTTTTTTAAGTCTTAGGTTCAAAATCTATGAGTAAATTTAATTGTAAAATTCTTTATCCTCATTCGAACCCAAATCTTAAGATGGATGTAGGCATCTCCAAATATGTAGTGAGACCAACTATTAAGTCAAATGTTATTTAGAGATAGGAGTCTCTAATTTTCCAGTCATTAAAAAAACATGGCACTTAATACGCTGCTTCCTTAGATTCATTAATCTTAGAACAGAATAAATTTCACGGACTCTGATAAAGAAGAACTCTACTTCAAAATCAATTTAGGTAATAATTCATCCTCTCGTAAAGATATTGAAGTTAATTTCTTCATCTTTTGGGATATGCAATCATGAGACGTTCAAGAAGATCTTTTGTTCGTGAATAGTTATGAGTAATCGTCGCACTCAAGGTATCAAGTAGGGTTTGTAAGAAAGCAATACAACGAAAGTCATCCTCATCCCCAATAGACCGACCGTCCCACGAACACAACCCATCCATTGTAGTTTAGGGTTTCATTTCTCTCCCACACCTTTGGTGAGTGCGCAGCATCATGGTGGGCACACACCACTAACCCACATTTAATGATCCCCAACTATTTGCCCTTTTCATCATGCCAACTCTCTCCAATATTCAATATCATTCCATTTCCAATACCATAAACAAAACCTCAAAACAAACATCCAAAAAGTTGTCACTTCTCCATTCTTTAACTTCGTGGATAAAACATTTATTAATATTTTAAAAAGTTCAATAATTTGACCCGTTTCATACAAGATATAGTAAATAAAAAGCTTTAATTTTAAGGAGCATCGATTTGGTTATGATAGACGAAAGGCCGTCAGAGTAAACGGTGGGTTATTATAAATTGTCTTTGAGGGACAAGTTATTATAATAGGAATTATGATAAACGATGTTTGAGAGGCTGGTTATGTAACAAAAAAGCATTATATGTAATATTTAGATAAACGGACACGTAGATTTAAGTAACTACCGTTTATAATAAACGGTGGGGCAAACATCGATTGGATTATTAGAACCAACTCGGCTGTTTATATAAACAGGACCCAAACACACCCTAAGAGAATACATTCAACTATGATAAATTAGTCTAATAATCCAAAAAGTTATGCATCCAATTCATGTGGTCACTTAATATTACGAATGTAAATCTCTATCAATTTTTTTTGAGATTTAAAGTAAAGTGAGTTATCTTGTATATAGTTAAAGTGCACGCTTGAACATCCATTAACATTTAAAAGTAGTATATTGAAGATCAACTTTTCTGGAGAGGTTTTCACTTACACTTTTTCTTTTCTTTTTTTTGCAAAAAATCAACAATATTTCTTTTATATACTCTATTTGTATTGTTTTTTTTTATGAGTATGTCCGCCACCACAGATTATCTCAAAATTCAAATTTGATAGGCTAGTTTTGGAAAAATATGTATAAGTTTAATAATTATTGTTAGAGTATAACCAATCAACTTTAATTTTAAGAATATTATTAAAGTAAAAGCTGTGAGTTTAAACATTTATAATATAATTTTCAAAATAGATTTTGGGTGATTTATTGGTAGGATTTGGTGTGATTTGTTGTTGAATTTTATTAATTTTTAAAATTTTGTTTCTATGCCAATCTAATCATTTATTCAAATTTATGGTTTAAAATGGAGTTATTGAAAGTGGGTTGGCCTCAGGTTCTTGGACAAAGCTGCAATCAAAGATGACACAAATTCCTCAAGGCCCAAATGCACAGTGACTCAAGTGGAAGGAACCAAGCTGATCTTAGGCATGATCATAATCTGGCTAGCCACATTAGTCCCAAGCACCATTTGGGCCCAAATCAACACCCTCTTTGTCAAACAAGGCACCACCTTGAACCGAACCCTCTCCCACGGCTTCCAAATCCCGGCCGCCTCCCTCGGCAGCTTTGTCACCCTCTCGATGCTCCTCTCCGTCCCGATGTACGACCGCTACTTCGTCCCCTTCATGCGTCGGAAAAGCGGAAACCCTAGAGGAATCACTCTACTCCAGAGGCTAGGCATCGGCTTCGTCATCCAAATCATCGCCATCGCCATCGCCTATGCGGTCGAAGTTCGGAGGATGCACGTCATTCGAATGAACCACATTGCGCAGCCGAAACAAGTCGTGCCCATGAGCATCCTTTGGTTGTTGCCGCAATACATTCTCCTTGGTGTTGCAGATGTTTTCAACGCGATCGGGTTGTTGGAATTCTTCTACGACCAATCCCCGGAAGACATGCAAAGCCTTGGAACTACGTTCTTCACGAGCGGGATCGGAGTCGGAAACTTCCTCAATAGTTTTCTTGTCACGGTGGTCGATAAAATTACCGGGGAAAATGGCGGGAAGAGTTGGATTGGGAACAATTTGAATGACTCACATTTGGATTACTATTATGGCTTTCTTTTGGTCATATCTACACTAAATTTGGGAGTGTTTTTGTGGGTGTCAAGTAGGTATATTTACAAGAAGGAAGCAACTGAAGTTAAAGATGGCATTGAAACCAAAGGGTTGGATACTTCTCCTCTTGGGCTACAAGTGTGATATTTATTTTTATAAGTATGAGATTATTATAAGCTTTAATTCAGCTATATAACTCTAAGAAATATAGCTGATTTTATTGTTTATACAACATTCTATTTATCTACCTTGGTGCCAAGGCAGCAGCGATGTATATTAATTGGTTCTCTCCTAATAAAATATTAGTGAATTTAGATTCATGTAATATGCCTTTTATTCTTTGGAATATACACTTTTAAAGTAAGTTTAATTAGGATGATTTTAACACCATCTTAAATACACGATTATTTAATTAATCAAGTGATGATAAAAGATGATGAAAAGGTTTATTTTCTTACCTCTTTAAAACTATATATTGAATATTGGGATGGCTAGTTTTGACTAATTTCTTAGGTAGATTGAGACTATTTTGTGGGTAATACATATTTTCCAACTTTTGTAACTAACTGGGTAGTGAAAACGGCAATCAATAATCGATACAAAGATATGAAAACAGCTAACGATAAACGCAAAGGAAGAAGAGAATAAAAACACAGAAAATTTACGTGGTTCACTAACGTAGTATTAGCTAGTTTACAGGTAAGGAGAGAGAACAATTTTATTAAGGAGAAACAAATTAATTACTGAGATTATGGAATAAATGGCATAATACGGCTGGAGTTTAATTTGGGTTTATATAGACACTCTCATTAAACCCTAATTACAAATTGCGTAAGCATTAAAAACAGAATGTTGATGCGGAAAGCATTGCAGCAATGAGTTGCAATGAGGGATGTGTTTGCGGGATGTGTTTGCGGGATGCGCTAAGCGATAACAGATGCTATGCACAATACATTGATGCATTCAAAGTATATCTGAACAGTGTGGTGTCAACGATACCGTTATAAGCAGTGTCGATGTATTTCTATGACTAATAAGTTACGGACTTTTCATTCTACCATTCGTCAATTTGCAGTTGAATTTATAAAAAAAATAATTTCTTTTTTTTTTTTTAAACAGCACTTAAGGTATCCTATTTTGATTGAATTTGGACATTTTCGTAATCCAAGTATTTTGTTGGTTGAATCCACTACCACTAGTTAATTTATAAGAAATTTTATTTAATTTAAATTTAAAAAGATGTATTGTTTTGACCTCTTCTACAAATTTAGGGTCCAACTTCATCTAATTGAAAAATAAATTAGTTTAGTATTGACTTGGTAAGCAACTACAAGTGTGAAAATGAACATAATCTCCAAACTCCATCATCGCTTCAGTTAAGTTCATTATTCTTTTGTTGATAATTATAGTTTCTTTGGACAAGTGATTGGTTATTGTTATATAATTCATATTATATTCTTTATTTTAATTATATTAATATATAATCATTAGTCATATATAATTTTTAAAATAAAACACCGTGATTATCTAAATGTTGTTGATTTTTTTTTTAAAAGTTAAATGTATGATATTAAATAATTATATATATATATATATAGAAAAAAGTGTTCAAAAATAAATAATCTTTTGAGAAGATGTTTGGATTAGAAAAGTTATTACATCTTTTGAGCCAAACGGCTTGATAGAAAAGAAGAAAAATAAAATACTTGGCAGAAATTTCTTTTATCTCTAAATGCTCTTCTAATAATTAAAGGGAGCACATATATTATTAGAAACTTGAAGAGGTGGATTATTTTAATATATAAAATTAAATTGGTAGTTGAATTAGCCAACCTAATAAAAAAAGAGTTGTTCACAAAAATTTCCTAACTCAATTTCAATTCAAACCATATATATCATTATTCTCGATGATAAGTATTAGGATCTCACAAATGTCTCATATTAAAAAGTGGGAGAGGAAAAACATCAATATAAAAGAGATATGATTATTCTTCTCACTGTCGATTGATTTTGAGGTGGAATCTCATATTCTCTAATAGCTATCGTAGCCCATAAAATCCAAACGAGTATCGGTCCAATAAAAATGAAATTGTTATCTAATTCAAGATTGGTGAACCAAAAAAGAATGAGACTTCATCTTGAGATGGGGTTAAAATATACAAGACTTGTACTAACCATAGTTAAAAGTTCTTTTTTCGTTTAAAAAAAAGTTCTTTTTTAATTTGAAGAAGCTTTTTTTTTTTTAACTTAACAATAAGAACGGTAGTGCAATAGTACACTTAATAATGAAGGAGTCACGGATCGAATCCCCCCACATCCAATAAGTGTAACTCAATGAAAAATAAATATAGGTTAGATTCTCCTGCTAATTCTCATATTAATTCTTTACTTTTTAAGAAAATTATGTTGAATTATTTTAAATGTTCGGTTGGGTTTCGTACACATTAATTTTTCTAACAATTGGTATCAATAACCTAAAAATTTAAGTATGTGAGTTTGGAATAAATTTTATTATTTAAAAAAAAAAACTATATTGATATGAAGATATGAATTTTGTAATAAATTTTATTTATTTTTTTTTGGAAAAATAAATTTTATTTTTAGAATAAGGGGAATGTACTAGGTGCCATTATTAAATAGAGATATTTAAAAACAATGGCGTATTCAAATCCACACTTATCCAAACCAATTGTTGGCACGGATTGTCTGCCTGGTGGATTCGTTACGACCCCGACGAGCTTCTGCTTCACACAACAAGAAGGCCAAAACCCCAAATTCCATAATCCAATATCCAAAATCCCCAAAAAAAAAGTAGCTTTTCTTTTGGGGGATTTCAAGCTTTCGAGCTATTGTCCCCTTCATCGTTGTCTAATGGACTGCACTTGCAGCAATTTCAGAAGCTCCGTTTTTCCTCTTCCATGGATGCCCACTTCGTCTTCTCGCCTCTCTCAGTCTCTTTCCATTTCCAAACTCAAATTTCGGGTACCCTTTTTCCCCCATTTCGCCCCCTTTTTCTTTGATTTCGGTTATTTGTTTCATTGTTTCTTCGTTCTTGCAGAATTTGAAGCGTTTGAATTTGGTTAAACATTCTATGGTGGTGATGAGCCTTTCTGGGTCTGGTGAAAATGGCTCCCTTGATAGGTTTCCCCTTACACCCAACAAGCTTTTCTTGCAGGAGGTAATGAATTTAGCATTGTCTTGCGGTTAAAACGATTGAGCTTTGTATTTTTGTGTTTTTAACTGATGGGGTTTACAACATCATGGGTTAGTGTTGGTTGATATAATTAAATTAACGTAACCCATTAGTTTAAGCATATGTGTTGATTGGCGATGATTTAACATAATATGGTATCAAAGTAGTAGGTCATGTGTTCAAATCCCTATTGAATTGTTTTCCTTCCCAATTTGGTAGGGTATTTCTTAAATTTACAAACTCACAAGTGAGGGGAATGTTAGTTGATAGAATTTAAATTACCCCCAATGCATCCACTTAAGCCTAGTGGTCAGGTCAATGAAAATATTGGGGATCTAAGAGGTTATGGATACAATCATGATGACTACTTACCTACTAATTAATTTACTACTGGTTTACTTGGGAATTGACATCCGAATGTTCTAGGGTCATGCGGTTGGTCACGTGAGAATAGTTGAGACAAGCGTAAGCTGGTTAAATACTCATGGATATAGAAAAGTGATGAATTTTGCAGTTTTCTTTTCTTGTTTCACATGTGGGCGTTGAAAATTTGAACCTCTTAATATTTGGTCGGGATATAATGTCTTATCCAATTGAGCTATGCTTAGGCCAATATTGCATATCTTTCAATGTTTCAAGTTTCATGACCAATGTTTGTATGTTAGGCAATTGGAGCTGAATATGGAGAAGGGTTTGAGACTTTTAGACCAGATGGCCCTATGAAAGTGGACGTGGTAAGGAAAAGATGGAGTAAAATGAGCTATATTGAGTTATTTCTCTCTAATTTCATACATCAATGAAATTGTTTCTTATCCAATTTATATTTATATATAGATTGATGGATAGAGCTATTTCTCTTGTTTCTATTTGTGTTTGAATGTTCTGGTTGCACATTTACCTTCATTTTGAGAGTTTTGGTCCTTGTTGCAACAGGATTTTTTGAACGATAGATTGCAAGAAGGATTTCTTAAAAGAATTCGTTATGCTATGAAACCAGATGAAGCATACGGCTTAGTTTTTTCTTGGGACAATGTTGTGGTAAACTCTATGTTCTTACAAACTCAACTATTATGCTTATGCTTGCTGGTTAATGTTACTTAATTCCCATATAACCAACCATGTGTCCTGATTATGAAGATGTTGTCTGATGATGTGTATAAATATTTTCAGGTAGATACTCAAACTTTAAAGTTAAATGCGTGGAAGCAACTTGCTTCAGAAGAAGGTGTTGTTCTATTTCTTGGAAGTGACATATAATTGAAATGCAAACAGAAAAGCAAACTAAATTTATACAGGCTCTCGTCTAGGATTTTTTTAGCATCAATTTTAATGTGGGCATCGTCGCTGGCAATCCGTTTCAAAACGGCGCTAGACACTATCATCAAAAGGCGACTAGATTTGTTGAAGAGTCGTTGAGAGACAAAGCATGGTGTTCTTTTTCGTCTAGGTGGTAGATGGGGGAGAGAGACGGCACCGTCGATAATCGTGTTTATGATCCTCCTTTGGCGCTGTGAGAATCGAGGAGGAGGAAGGGGAATAATTTGGTTTTGAGTTTTAAGAGAGTTTAGAGAGAAGGATTTTAGAGAGAGAGCAAACTAGAAATCAGGAGATATAATCTTTTTCTTGTTTAGCTTGTGGCTATTTGATTCAAGAAACCTCTTAACTTTTGTTTTCTTATTTTAAATTTTGAATTGTAATTGCTTTAGGAAAAAGAGTTCCCGAAGATGGTGATGTGCAAAAGCTAATGCTTTACGCAGGTGCAGATCAAGTACTACAAAAGGTTTGGCTTTTTTTTCCTTCATTAAAGTTGGGTTAATAGTGTTGTAAATTAACATTGTAGTTATGTACAAATATATATATATATATATTTCTTCTTGGATAAGTAATTTGTGGTCTAAATGCCCTCTAGTTTACTGTCCCTTGGAAGAAAAAAAATTCTATTACATTTGCACAGTTGGAATCAGAGAGGTTGCTTTGTCCTCGAATAGTTCTTACCTATCCCTTGTCTTGTTATCGAAGATTCTGTGGTTTCTTTCCAGAATCCAGCCAAAAGCTCCCTGCTCGATATGATGGATTTGGTTGCATTATAATAACCTATAGACTCTAAGATCTGCCATTCGGCAAGTGACCGCAAGGTTACTTAATGAAATCCTCCTCCAATGTGAGGACTGTTTTAAATTTTCCTTGGCGATATTCCTTATCAATATTAGTGACGAGTGAAGTCTAGAGGTTATTCAATTTACTCCAAGAGTGAGCTTGATTGGCTAAATTTTCTTTCATGTTTTGTGTCTGTTAGAAGGTGTGAGGGGTTGCAAAAATTGGTAAGCTTTTTGCTTGTCTGGCTGCAAGAAAAAAGTATGTCTTGAAGGAGTAATGTCACAGGTAAGTCTCGAAACGGAGACCTTGAATGGAGCATACCTTCAAAGCCCAAGTCTTCAACCACTATGCCACCTCTTGGGGACAAGAAAAAAGTATTTGTCTAAGTGAAATGAAACGCTCTCATCTCCAAAACTATTTCTATTTTACTCACTCCAATGCCCTGTTACAAGTGGAACATTCCTGACAAGAAAATGTATCCTTAATTACCTTTGAACTTCTATACTTTGCACCCTGTATATTCAGTTCTCTCTTCTGCAGTTTTGCTCACGAACTTCTTTGACTTTTAGCCATTGGGAGAAGTCATCTCTCATAGATGGGTCCTTACAATGGCAGAGACTTGTGTTTTCTAGTTGATTGCAAGGTTACTTTCTTTTTTTTTTTGGAGAGATGACCCCATAACCAAGAGGTTACGGGTTCGATCCCCCACCCCCAGTTTGATTCCAAAAAAGAACATTACCTTGAAAATTTTGGGGCACCTTATTCATGGGTGGATAACTATATTTGGCAACTGATTAAGTTATATCTTCAAACCAAAAGGTCAAAGGTCTAAAATCTCCATCTCTTTTTTTTTTGTTAACTTCGAATGTGTTCTCCGTAGCCAACTGCTTGTAACTGGTGGTCTACCCCTTAACCTTCACCTAAGGTTCGCCTCAAAAACACTGGTTCATGGTAACTAGAATATGGGTTGAGAGAAGTCAGTGCAGACTTGCAGCTACCTAGTTCTTGTAACTGTTTATATCACTGTGATTTTTCTATTGTTACTTGCTTGTCTTTTTAGTCCATGATCTTGTACTCTTTCCCAAATTAGAAACAAACTTTGTTTATATTGCTTTGACAACTCTGTTCAACCTTTCAGCTTGTACTTTGGGGCATGGCAGAAAGTGAGTCAGAAAGATTGAAGTTGAGGTTTTCAGAGTTGTATTACAGAGGTCTTCTTTCTGTGAGTACTTTCAATTAAATCTTCTATATATTGTCTTGTTCATCAGATTGATGATGGAAATTATTTAAATATTTTCTTATTCAGCTCAAAACACCAGTCGATGGCCTCAAAGAGTGGCTGGATGCTATGTCAACCGCTCGCATTCCCTGTGCTTTGGTTTCGAGCCTTGATCGGGTACACATGCTTGAAGCATTAGACCGAATGAGTTTGAAGAAATATTTTCAGGTTGATACATTGATTCATCAAATCTTCTTTTGCATACAAAGCTAGAAGTCGGAATAACCTTATTCTAAGCCTGATCATCATGGTTGACCTAGTGGTTAAGAGGGATTTAAGGAACCAAAAGATTATGTGTTTAATTCAGGGTAATCACTTACCCAAGAATTAATTTCCTATAGATTTCCTTAACAGTCTAATGTTGTAGGATCAAACTGTTTTTCCTGTGAGAATAGTCAAGATGTTGTAAGTTGGTCCAAACTCACGGATATTAAAAAAAAGACCTTATTCTAAGCCGGATAGTGCAAACTGCCAGATATGATCACTTGCCATGATTTTTTTTTTATATATATAATTTAAAAGTTCAGTAATATTTTGCCAACAAGAGCAATAGCTCGATGGCATTAGTGTATACCCAAGGACCAAGAGGTCATGGGTTCAAATCCCCACCCCCAAATAGTTGTAATCTCAAAAAAAAAAAAAAAAACAAGTTCAGTAACATTTTGGGGTATCTGCATAATGAACAAACTTTCATCCAATTGAATTCAACCTATCGATAGCAGTCTGTTGACACCTTAACCAGTGGTAGAAAGGAAATTGTTATTTTATTAACAATTAGGCCGCTCGAAGCTTGGAAGCTTTCTCCAATTAGACTCTCCTGTTTATTTTATTCTATGTTTATTCTCATTTTCGCAGGCAATCGTAACAGAGGAGGACGGTATGGAGTCGATGGCTCATAGATTTCTATCTGCTGCTGTCAAGGTAAGGCCCAAGTCCCAACTTGCATACTGTAAATTTAAATTACATAGGAAGAGAAGCAACATATTTTTCATTGATGCATTGGCTGCCTCCACGGAAGTTTAACTAATTTATACTCATGGCAGCTGGATCGAAAGCCTTCCAAGTGTGTGGTGTTCGAGGACGATCCTCGGGGCATAACTGCTGCTCACAATTGTACAATGATGGCTATAGCATTGATCGGTGCCCACCCCGCGTATGTGCTTCATCGAAAATAAACTAAGCTAGTTAATACTATGCATATATGTCATCTTGATCATCAACTGATATAGATATACCTGGATTTTATTCTGCAGATATGATCTAGTGCAGGCTGATCTTGCAGTTGCTAGCTTCAATGAGCTCTCAGTGATCAACCTGCGGAGATTATTTGCTAACAAGGGCTCGACGTTTATGGAATTGCAGAAACAAAGTGCCGAGAAGGCTCCCTCGAAGCGAAAGCTTACTATCGATACGATATTCTGATTCGTTTTGTTGCATTCCTATCCTAAGTTCTTTCCATGCATGTAAAGTTCCTCATGATGTCAATTCTTTTGTTGACCACTCTCACCTGAAAACTTTGAATATGGCTTCTCACATTTGGCCACACATCCTTTTGGCTATTAATAGCAAGCTTCTGTAAAAATATGGTTGAACAATGTAGAAGTTACCAAGAAGTATTCCAGGATTCAGAATTTGTTTGTAAATTGATTCTTTCAAGTAAAGATGTAGCCAGAGGAATTGGATTCCATATGCTAAATTGAAATTGTCATGCCTCTGAAATTTATATTTATATAATGTGCCATTGAACTTATGAAAGTGGTGCAATTAAAATTAAGGAAAAATTATTTTTTAAGTTTGGGGGAAGATCTTGTTTCGATTTGGTTTATCTCTTTTAAAATTGAACATTTTTATCAGGAGTTATTTTGAATAGTTAGAAATTTAGATTTTTGTAATAACTATTTGGATGTAGATTTTTATTGAGAAGTTGTTACCAAAATTTTGTTTAGGTGTGATTTTCTTTGTAGAGGAGTTTGAAAGAATAACTTGATTTGATATGAATTTGAAATGAAAAATTGCTTCAGAATAGTTAAAAATTAGTAGTTAAAAATGAGTTATTGTGAATAGTCAGAAATAAATGAATAGAAATAATAAGTTATTTTGAGTAGTTAGAAACAAATTACTAGAAATAAGTAGTTAAAAATGAAGAGTTATTTTGAGTAATTAGAAATGAGGAATTGTTTTGAGTAATTACAATAATTCGTTTAGATATAATTTTTCAAGAAGTAGTTAGTGAATACAATACTCAATGTAGATCCGTTATAAATCAATAAACAAACACTTGGATATGCTTTTTAGTTTACTTTTATATTTGTTTTCTTTTAAAAATTAAATTTACTTTAAAATTAAAGTAATCCATTCATCAATATATTAAATTTGAAAATAGTCTTATTTTTTTCGAAAGTTATAGTATTTATCAATCCCTTCTATGATATGTCGATCGGGATAATAACCAAGAGGTATTTGAGCAAAGAAAATCAAATGATTATGGGAAAATACAAATACGAAATAAAGTATATGAATAATTATAATTCATATATAGAATGAAGATAATGATGAGCAATAAATGTGGGTAAGTATTTTAGAAATATTTATTTATCCTTAAAACCACATATTTTTACTTTTTTGTATTTCTCTCTCCACTATAGCATTTCTCTCTCCATCAATCAAAGCCAATTTTTTTTAAAAAAAATTGTGGCTTTAAGGTGGAAAATGCTTACTCTCCCTAACCTAAGTATTTAACCTAAGTATTGCTCGATAATGATTATGAGAAAACATTATATGTTTAGGATGCAAGAAATAATTATGGTCGGTGACCTGATGGTTTCATTGTTTGGTGGTAATCGAGTGCAACACTATGGTCATTTATTCCAGTAATAGTATGTTCTTTGTAGACTTTGTGCTCCCAATTAACCATGAACCTTACTTTTTGTAACTCCCATCCCAATTTTTTAACTTAAAAATAGAAAAAATTAAAATTAGTGTGAGTTAGGTTCATTTTTCAGCTAAAAATTTAGTTAGTAAAATTACAAAGAGAAGTGACATAAATGAGTAGGAACATTAGTTTATAATCGATAAGGCGATTTTATATGTAAATAAATAACCTTATCCTATTTATCCAATTGCGATTTCCATTCCCCCTTTCATATATCTTCTTCGTCAGCTCCACAGCAAAACAATTTTGCAGGCACACAGGGAGATGATAAGCACAATTTTCATCTCTCTGAGCTTTTGAATTTCGGCTGTTCATCAACCAAAATCATGTCCTGCATTCTCAACAGCCCATTGCCTTGTTTCTCTGCTTCTTCTTCTTCTTCTTTGCCCAGAAGAAATCGATGCGCTTCTTTTAAGCCTCCAATCCGCTGTGCTCTTGGAGGTATGCTTCTTTTTCTGATTTGGGTTTTGCCCAATTTTTCTCTGTTCGGTTTGATTTTTGGAATGAGGATGCATTTGTGACGGGTTTGTGTTTGTTGGTGATTTTCTCTATTTGAGTTAGATTTTGAGGGAATGAGGATGAATTTGTGATGGGTTTGTGTTTGTTGGTGATTTTCTCTAATGGGTAGCTGAATGTTGTTGAATTCAACCTCTAGTTTGGGTTTTGCTCAATTTCTCAATTCGAGTTTGATTTTTTGATGATTGGATTTGGGGAAATGAAGATGTGTTTGTGACGGGTTTGTGTTTGTTGGTGATTTCTCTATTGGGTAGCTGAAGGTTGTTGAATTCAACTCTAATTTGGGGGTTTTCAAATTTGTGTTTAGGGTTCGATTTGTGGAAGTTGAAGTGATTAAGAGCTGTGGAGATCTGGTTGACTTTCATAACGATTCTTGTAATGGGAGGGCGTTTGAGCTTCTTTTTTTCTTGCTGCTTCTTTGCTTAGTTCATTTTTTCCATTGAAAATTGTGCACAATAGAAGTCAATCTTCTTACTCATATTATTATTATTATTATCAAACCCCTTTAATACATTTTTAAAATTCTCTTGACAGGCTTGGAAATTAGGATAGGATTCAATAAGCATCACTTATACTAAATACAAAAGTTTAAGCCATAGGTTATGGTACATAAAATTGTTTTTTTGTACATTTTTAACAATGTTGAATAAGCCAACAAGAGCGATAGCTCAACATTGTAATGGTATGCTCATGACTAAGAGGTCATGGGTTTGAATCTCCACACCCTAATCGTTGTTGAACTAAAAAAGACAATGCTGAATAACATATGCTACTATCATCACTACAAATGTTGAGTTCAATCGACATAATGTAAGACTTGATAGTAAGAGGTTACGGGTTCAAATTCCCTTATTCCCAAATTTTGTTGAATTCAAATATGCTACTATCATTGATAGAGCTATAATTGTTTACTTTCTCTACAAAAATCATCAGAAAGAGCTTCTCTGGTTGTGAGGAAATAAGATAAATTTGTAGCACTTTTAAGAATAATAATTCTAATTCTAATGCAAGAACAATAATCATCAGAAAGGGTCTTACGGTGCATAAGGTGATGGGTTCAATCCATGGTGGCCACCTACTTAGGAATTAATTTCCTACGGGTTTTCTTGGCATCCAAATGTTATAGGGTCAGGTGGTATTGCCCCGTGACATTAGAGGTGCGCGAAAGCTGGCCCGAACAGTCAGAGATATCAAAAAAAAAAAAAATCTAATGCAAGGTAATCTTATCCAGGGACAGTAGCAGAACCAAAATCTACCACTTCTACAGAACCATTGTTGCTTAATGCTGTTCGTGGAGAAGATGTGGAAAGACCCCCAGTTTGGTTGATGAGGCAAGCTGGGAGGTACATGAAGGCAGGTTTATAGGGCTAAGATTTCAATAGCCTTTCTCTTTTTTACATTTTCATATATCTTGACATAGAGGTTTTTCTTCAAATAGTCTAAGTAAATTAGATCTGAAATTTATATTTTCTAGACTATCCTCGTTGTGTTGTGATGGTCGGTTTTCTCGATCGAACTGGTTCTACTTCTATTACCTTGAATTAGAAAAGGCTATCTTTTGCATCATGTGGAGAATTTGGTGGGATTTAAAGCTTGTTCACCCAAAATTCCTTATGCAACAATTTGATAAGATCTGAGATCTCTATTGATATCAAATGGTAAAGAAACTGCATGATAACCCGGCTGGTTGTTTAAATCAGATTTTCATTTTGGTACAACTGAGGAGTCAAGTCCTACCAATCACAATTTTGGTCTACTGTTCTTAAAATGCTAAACTTGTATGGAAGAAAAAATAATTGTTTTCCTTAACAAGATCTGAACTTTTATTCTTAGATGAGATTCAATGGATACAAACTCCAGTAAGAAGTGAAAAGATAACTTTTCATTCAAAAAAAGAAGAAAAAAAAATAGAGGTGAAAAGAAAACAAAAAGATAGGAAAAATCATTGCTCATTTCCTTTCTTTTCTTTTCTTTTTTTTTGTTAGACAGCACCACAACTGTTCAATTTTAAGTCACTTTGTTTTCCTTGTTACTCTTTGAGCCTTGACATGCCCTTTGCTGCTGATTGGTGTAGATTTGAACAAAAAATATGAGTTGATGGATTTAACTCAGTCTTCTCCAAAAGTAATTAGTCAGGCATCTACGATTGAAAGATGGAAAATAAATGAAATTATTTCGGCCCCATTAGTTAATCATTTGGTTTTGTGTTTTTTATTTTTGAAATTTAGGCCTATTCTACTCAAATTTCCTACAATGTGTTCCACATTTCTTACAACATATTCATCTTTCTGTAAGTATGTGATTGATAACCAACTTTCAAAAACAAGTTTTTGGAAGCTACTTTTTTTCTTTTCAAATTTTGGTTTAGTTTCTACAAATATATGTGAGATGTAGATATCCAAGTAAGAAAAAACACATAGTAAGGTGCTTGTTGTAAGCTTAAATTTAAAAAACTAAAAACTAAAAACCAAATGGTTATCAAACGGGACTTTCATTTTATGAGTTTGATTCTTAGTTTGCATAAATTAATTGTGTATTAAGTGTTATTTTCTTTGAAATGAGAAACTTCTGTTAAACCCGGTTCTCATATTATGCACGTTTGTTGCAACAGAGCTACCAAATCATTTGTGAAAAATACCCTTCATTTCGTCAAAGGTCAGAAAACACAGATCTTGTTGTGGAAATTTCACTTCAGCCATGGAATGTCTTTAAGCCTGATGGGGTGAGCTATCAATCATATCAAGAAAGCAATTATTGCTCTGACTTCTATAGCTACAAGTTAATCCTTTTATTTTAGTTTACTTGTTTGTTGCCCTTATCTAATACTATTTGTGTTGATGGTTGTAACAGGTGATCTTATTCTCAGACATTCTCACTCCGCTTTCCGGGATGAATATTCCCTTCGACATCGTCAAAGGTAAGGGTCCGATCATCGCCAATCCTATAAGTGAGGCTGCTCAAGTTAACCAAGTGATAGAATTTGTCCCTGAAGAGAATGTTCCATATGTTGGGGAAGCTTTGACAATTCTTCGAAAAGAGGTCCGAGTCCGAGATGTCATGTATTATTTTGCCTATCATCTCACGTAATGTTTCAACTTTTTGTACATTTATCATATTCCTTTCCAGGTTGACAACAAAGCAGCAGTTCTCGGTTTCGTTGGGGCTCCTTTCACCCTTGCATCTTACGTGGTTGAAGGTGGTTCGTCGAAGCACTTTTCAAAAATAAAAAGACTCGCTTTCTCTCAGCCTAAGGTAATGCCACATGATTACTTGGAATGGATCGTAAAACTATCTGCATTTCGAGTTAGACGTCACCATTATTTGTAAACTTGTCTCCATATCTTCAGCTGATAAACGTATAGCTACTAAGCATGGACTCGTTATTCCTCCTGCAGGTTCTTCATGCATTGCTCCAGAAGTTTACAAGCTCAATGGCGAGATACATTCAATACCAAGCCGATAGCGGAGCACAAGCGGTTCAAATCTTTGATTCGTGGGCCACGGAGCTCAGCCCCGTAGACTTTGAAGAATTCAGTCTCCCATACTTGAAGCAGATTGTCGAGACCGTGAAGAAAACGCATCCAGACCTCCCACTGATTCTGTATGCCAGTGGATCTGGGGGCTTACTTGAACGGCTGGCATCAACTGGTGTCGACGTTGTTAGCTTAGACTGGACGGTCGACATGGCTGAAGGTAGGAGGCGATTAGGAGCAGATGTAGCAGTTCAGGGTAATGTCGACCCCGGTGTTCTCTTCGGTTCGAAGGAGTTTATCACCAAAAGGATAAATGATACTGTGGAGAAGGCAGGTAAAGGAAAGCACATTTTGAATCTAGGCCATGGCATTGTAGTTGGTACACCTGAGGAAAATGTAGCTCATTTCTTTGAGGTTGCTAAAGGAATTAGATATTAGTGGACGGCTGAGATTGGTTTCTTCTGTTTGATTGAATTTTTTTGTAGTGTTGTAAACTTGATCTTCTCTTTTGGGTGTTGGAGCTGGCAGGGACTGATTCTTGATAATATTAATCTAGTTCTTGATTAAACATGTAAAAAATTGCTGGTACTCAGAAAATCTGGTCAGCTACTAATTTAGTTAAATCAAAATATGAAAATTGTTTTCGAGTTAAAGTAGTATATTCTTAGAGAATAGTCGAGGTGTCTATAAGTTGGTCAAGATGGTATAAAAACTCACCAAAACTGAAAAATATGTAGAAGTTAAACAAAATTTGAATTTGAATCTAGGTAGTTATAATATATGATCCAATTCAACAATTTTTTTTTTTCAAAGATAAATAATCAATTAAAATTTAGACTATATAATTTTAAAAGTTAGAATCTAATTTCTAGACCTTATAGTTTTAAAAACCAAAATTTAATCAATAAAATTAAAAAGAAAATAGTTATTTTCATTCTTAACCCACAAATTAAATAGGTAAATGTTATTAATCATTTGTGAATATTGTCGATATAAGTTAAGTGATAGATTGGAAGAAAAAACCAAATCATTCACATATAAATAGTTGTGTTTACATATTTATTGACTCGAACCTGTGACACTGGTTAATACAAGTTGGGGTAAGGAATTACAAATAACAATTTCATGGATCGAATTCATGACAGTGAAATGAAAATGGATTAACAACAAACCACATAATCAATTATGTCATTGACTCATTTGGTGTTTACATATTTATTTGTAGCCCAATTACAAACCACATAAATTATTTTTTTAGTTTTTATCAAACTAATAAAAATTTAAATTCTAATTATTTTTAAATCATAAACACTAAGGGCTTGTTTGGCTAGGAAGGGAAGGGAAAGGAAATGAAGGGAAAGGAAGGGAAGTGAGAGTAAATTGGTGTTTGGTGGGAAGGGAAGATAAAAGAAGTGATAATAAATTGGTGTTTGGTGAGATAGGAAGGAAAGATAAATGAAATGAAGTGATAGTAAATTGGTGTTTGGTGGGATGAGAAAAGTAGTGAAGTGATGTTTTTTTATTAAAAAAATAGATATTTAATATTTTTAATTTAATATTTTAATAACTTTCATTATCAAAATATATAAATTTCATAATTGTTAAAAAAATAGATAAATATAATTTTTTATAATGAAATTAAGTTTAGAAATTCAAATCAAGATAGATGTAATAAAAAGATAACTATTTTAATTATTTTGAGTAATTATTTTAGGATTATTTAAATATATATTTCTATTTATTTTATAAAATGTATAAATTTAAAAAAAATTGATAAATAATAAAATTAATATATATTTGTATATAAAAAATTTTAAATGCATACATTGTCGATAAAAAGTCAAATATATAAACAATTACAAATATTGTTTAAAGAACTTGATATATCTATAAAAATAATAATAATAATAATTGTTGCATTTTAAAATAAAAAAAATATATAAATAGCATATAGTATAAATTTAATCAATTAAGTGGTTCTAAAAAAAATCCATTAACTTAAATGAATGAATTAGTAAAAGTTAACAAACTTATTATTTTATTTAAAATAAAGTTTATGATCAAATCAAATGCATCAAATTATAATTATAAAAACATCAAACTATAAATATGTTTTAAAAAATAGGATGTATTTAGAAGAAAAAAATAGATAAATATTGTATTTTGAAAAAACTTGATACTAATAAAATATATATATATAATAAGCTAATATAAATAAAAACGTTAAGGTAGTAAAGTTGGTTAAGGATATCTACTTAATTTAAGATAATTTTAAAAGATGAAAATTCAAATCTTATATAAATTTTTATTTTAGAATAATACTTTAAATTAAGAAAAAAGGAAAGTTTGTTAAAAGAAATAAAGCAAAAAAAAAAATAAAGAAAAAAAAAGAAGCAGGCCAGCGGAAAGGAAGGAAGAAAAAAAAAAAAAAGTGAACAGCACGCGTCGGGTTTGGCCGGGTTACGCGCTGGGTTAACCCGGCCGGGTAAACCCGGCGGCCCAAACGCCGGGAAGGGCCCTCCCCTTCCCTTCCCGGGCTGAATTGGGCGGGCCAAACTTGCCCTAAGTGCTCATTTTTAAAATTTCATGAACTAAATTGGGATTTTATTCAAATCCTATGAACAAATTTATAGTTTAAGAAAGAAATAAATAAATCTCGTGCACAGTGATTTGAGATTTGTGGAGGCTATTTTCTTAGCGTGGAAGGTCGGCAGATTCGCTGCAGAGCCCACAAAAGTCTCTTTCTACACAATTTTCATTACTTAAGAGGAAAGAATCTGCAAATTTCAGGCGAAAATGGGAGCTTCAAGCCTCGCTGCTTCATTTTCATCGCTATTTGCAGTTCTTCCTCTTCAAAATAACTCCCACAACGAATCTCTGACACTTTGTACAAATCTCTCAAAACCCCATTTCAAATCCAACAAAATTATTTGGTGCGGAGTGTCGGAGAGTGGATTCCGGCGAAACCCCACAAGCGCTAAAGCTTCTACTTCCAAGAACAGGATGGAGGAGTACAATTTGGCTATGAAGAAGATGATGAGAAACCCCTATGAGTATCACCATGAACTGGGTCTGTTTCTTCTTTTCTTTTAATTGTTGATTTCATGGCTGTTTTTTAGGCTTCAATCGCTCTGCTTTTGCAATTCGTTAATGGGTAGTTTTTAGTCATGTATGTTGTTTGAAGAAATGTGATCCAAATGAATGGATCGTAGTAGTAGAGCCGAGTCGGCTTAATTGTAAAATTTCTTGTTGTCTCTGAGAGTTCGGATTGCAGGGCAGGTGCAGGGGTGTTCTTATGTAGTAGAGTGAAGCTATGATTCTCGGTTATCGAAAGAAAATGAATGGATCTTAGTTGATGTATTGAAGTGCTTTTGTTGTTTTCTTGGTGTTTTTCTGGTTTGAAATGTGAACAGTTGAGCCTTCTCTGTGGTTTTTTTTTTAATTATTTATGGTAGTTTTTTTCCTAAAGTTACAAAAAGCTAATTGTGCTTTCAGTAATTAGAGGGCCAAGATCTATGTTGACCTACTAACAATGATAAACTCTTTGAATTGTTTGATAAGTCTAAAAACATTGTGTATCGTCTCTTTTTGTTGGGATGAAAGAGTTTCAGTTTATGCATTCTCATATTGAAAGCAGTTTGACTGGTCGCTTAGGTCCAATTTGGGTTCATTTTATGAGATAAGTGAACAGAAACAAATTTTGTTGTGTTTCTTGAACTTCATAGGTGTGTTCCATTGCAAAACTTAATAAATTGACTCTTAATTTTGAAATTGGAAAATGTTGTTTGGTAGGAATTTATGAAAAACAGCAGAAATGGAATATGGATTTGGCAGAAAATATGTCCTCAAGGGTGGCACAGTGATTGAAGACTTGGGTTTTGAAGTTATGATCCCTTCAAGATCCTGGGTTCGAGACTCGCAGTGACATTACTCCGTCGATGTCTCCGGTGTTTGACCTTGGGACGGGCGTGGTTACCCTTCTTTCAAAAAACAAATTGCAGAATCCAAGTTTTGGAAAATGATAAAATGAACCTTTTTCTTGTCAATAAAGGATGTACACAAATATATGATTAAATGAAATTTCAAGATTTGTTATGCCTATCTGTGGGTCAATGGAGCATATTTTGGAGACCCCAAACCTACATGAAGAATGATTTTAAAATTCGGTTTTATTGGATTAATGGTTTTTTAATTGTTTTCCAATTAACACCTACCAAAATACATTCAGTGTGATCATGACATCCCTTGTTTTCCAACACAAAATGATAAACAGATTTGATACCAAATCAGTTCCAATTAACTTTTTTTCTTTCTAGCACTTTGACAGACAGAACTTGAAGAAAGTTAGCTGAAAACTGATGTTAAGTTATAATGCTTCTGCGATCAGGTATGAACTATACTGTGATAGCTGACAATTTGATTGTCGGTTCCCAGCCTCAAAAACCCGAAGATATCGATTTCTTGAAGGAGGAAGAAGGCGTTGCCTATATTCTGAATTTACAGCAGGACAAGGATGTTGAGTACTGGGGAATTGACTTACAATCAATTATAGAAAGATGTAAAGAACTTGGAATTCATCATATGAGGCAGCCGGTAAGCACATATCCTTTTAATACCCTATGGACTTAAATCTTCTGTATAGAGTCATTTTCAAATACATTGATTTCTCTCCTTTTCTCTTTTTGGCTCCTGTCGTTTAACTGTTCTATATGCTTCATCAAATGGGAAAGGTTTTACTCATTAAGTTTCTTTTGAGCTCTTCTGTGCATTAAGAAAGTACGAGAAACTAACATGGAGTGACCTAGTAGTCAAGAGGGTCTTAAGAAACTAAAAGTTTATGGGTTCAATCTATGATGACCACCTACTTATAATTAATTTTTTACGAGTTTTTTTTATATCTAAATATTATAGGGTCAGGCGGTATGTCCTATGAGAATAGTCTAGATGTGCGTAAGCAGGCCCGAACGCTCATGGAGATTAAAAAAACAAGTAAAATAGGAAAGGAAAAAGAATGTGAAAGAAGAGATTTGCTAGTTTTAGCAACTTAGTTTGTTTTACTCATTGTGTCAAAACTATTCCTTTTCAGGCAAAAGATTTTGATCCAGATTCACTGAGAAATGGATTGCCCAAAGCTGTTTCTTTGATAGAATGGGCGATTTCAGAGGGTAAAGGAAAAGTTTATGTGCATTGCACTGCTGGACTAGGACGGGCCCCCGCCGTTGCAATAGCTTACCTCTACTGGTGTTGCGGAATGAATGCAAGTTCTTTTTTTTACTTTGACACGTTCTTCATTTAGGATGCTGCCCTTGACAAGTTTTGAAACTGGAAAATAAAAAATAGGACAACTGATATCAAATTTGCATTTGTAAACTACCATCAGTTACATGAATGTTAATTTTTTCTGATTTGCAGACTTTTTCACCACTTCTCCAAATAAACATACCAACTTATTGAATTCGTATTTTGGTTATGTGACAGTTAAATACAGCATATGAAGCACTGACTTCAAAGAGACCATGCGGACCAAGTAAACGAGCGATCCGTGGAGCGACATACGATCTATCTAAAACAGATGCATGGAAGGAGCCATTCGAGAGCCTTCCAGATAATGCATTTGAAGATGTTGCAGATTGGGAAAGAAACTTGATTCAAAATCGGATCCGTTCTCTTCGTGTAACTTGAGTAAGTGTGTATTCTATTGCCTTTTCTTTCAAAACTTGAAGGACTTTCTAGTTTGAGTTGAAAGATATGCTTAGGTTATATAGTTCGTACTCGTTTCCTTTTTCTCCATGGTGGCTCTATCTGCATTATCATGGTTTCAACTTTGAATAGTTTTAGCAATCAATCTCCAAGGGATGACACAAGTGATTGAAGACTTGGACTTTGAAGGTGTGCTCTCCTTAAGGTTTCAGATTCGAAACTCACTTGTGACATTAATTTGTAGGCACCTCCCGTGTCTCTATTCCTTCGATGTCTCCCGGTGCCTGGCCTAGGGATGGGCGTAGTTACCCCGGGTACAGTGGAGCAAAGCTCTAATTTCCCGATTTCAAAAAAAAAAATTTAAGTAATCATGTAAATGATAAAGGGCTTAGAGGAAATGGGCTCAAGCCACAACAGCTATCTATCGATCTAGAATTTAGCATCCTACAAGTTAGGTTAGCAACCAAATAAGCGTAAGTCATACAATTTTTCTGTAAGAATAGTCGATGTAGGTACAAGCTTTTATGGACACATGAAAAAAATTAATATATAAAATTGTCTGATTGTTTGGTTCAAGTTTTGTACTCTCCTCTTCCTTTTCTCGATGAAAGATTGTGTCTGTTTTTGAAAAAAAGTAATAAGTTGAGGTGCGTACAAGCTATTATGACACACGAAAAAGGAATAAATAAATTTGTTTGTCCCTGAAGAATCATAATCGATAATCGATAGTTGTTCACGATATGCATTTTCCACATATTGGTATTTCATGAGCGTGTCAATGCGTGCAGGTTCAAGGTCATTCGATTTCTACAAGGATGATGGATTGTAGCACATATGATAGGATGATATTTGGCAGTTTTGCTGCTATTATTGTGGTAGGCTTTTTATTGAGAATAAGAGCTGGAACAGGAAATGTAGCAATAGAGCTGATACACCATTTGGTGCATTATAGAAGGCCTACACTTTATTCAATAATATACATTTGTTGCAGTGTTGCACTTGATTAAACTTGGCTTTTCAATCTTGATCATTGTGATTTTGCCCATTTTTTCTTTTCTTTTGACAGAGATGGGTATAAATTAATGGAATTTTATCAGTTGTGCCACCTTCACTGGATAGATAAGTTGGAGGATGATTTTGCTTGCTAGTTGCATGTCACAAATAATAGGGTGACTGTTCCAAAATTTATTAAAAAGCTAACCATGAAATTGGAGATTTTGCATGTATAAAGAAAAAATGTAAAGTCACAAAATCAAAACTAATTCATTTATGGCAGAAAATTCAAATTGAATTCTATTATTGGTTGAGCTTTATTAGTAATAAATTCAATCAATGATAAACTCATTCTGCTTGAGTTTTCTATAATAGAACTTCGGTTGAGTTCTATTATTGATAGAAATTAATGTGTTATAAATTAATTATTTAAAAATTGTACTACAAATATAATACATGAAGTAGAATGTATTGTTGATGGGTAATGGTAAATTTAAGATTTATTCAAAATATGCAAATTAACAAGTACCAAAAATATTCCTTGATTTTTTTTATTAAAGTATCGATGACAAGAATGATAATAATGGAGAATGGTTATTTTAAATACATAATTTTTTTTTTTTTAAAAAACTAGTATATTAAATTTAAAATTAAATAAAATAACAAAAGAAACATATATCATAATTTCCGCAACCAAGGGTGATGGAGAATTTAAACTTTCAATGAAAATCGTAAATTAATTGAATTTTGTTAGTTGTAGCATTTTGAGTGGACAATTTTGTTTTACAGTGATGTGAAATTAATTATCAAGTAGATAATCATCAATAAACTCATTTCCAAAATTCATATTGACTACTAGATCAATGTTTAGAATAAGAATGCAGAAAACTTGAACACTGTTATGTTGTTTCAATGTGCTTTTTATATTTATATTTAGCAAAATTTACTCCCAAGTATACCTTAGTCAATGTGCTATTACTCATAGCAAAATAGTATGATAACCAGATCAACAGAAGAGTGGGTTAGTGTAATACAATGGTCTGTGTTCTAAACAAATTATTGATTGGTTCAATAATACATCTTACAAATATCTAAAGCTAAACAAAGAAGATTTATACTTGATAAAAAAATAAGTCAATGCAGCTACTACATAAAGAGAGGGAGATAAACTACAAGGCCCCAACTCAAGATAATTCTCTTCAAGGCATTGCTCGATTTGAAGTCGAAGCCATCGGCATCCCACGACCATTGCATATTCGAGTGTATTTTTTCTACTGTATGAATAACAGAGGGTTACCATCCATGACAATGCTAGTAGCAACTACGAGATCCTAACATTGACGTGGAAATTCGTCAAGCCTATGTCTACAACTGATACGGATCGATATAGTTATCGATATAAAGATTAGATTGTGGAGAGTACCTAAAGTTGTGCGAGGTGAGATTGTCGACGTCCTAAATAGATTGCAGTGACAAACCACAACAAACATATCTGGGATAACACCAAAAGGAGTATTAAAACATTGAAGCATTATTTTTGGGCAAATGATTAGTAGTAAAAACACTCATTAAAGAAAAATTCTGATAAATTATAAATTTAGTCTCTATCCCTATGGTTTAAAAAACTAGAATGTACTCATTAACGTTGGATAAAACCCAAAAAATGGTCATTGTCCTTTAATTCATAATCATTGTCAAATTAAATAGGTGCAAGTTAGTTATTCATGGGTCAATAATGACGATATAAGTTAACTAACTAATTTGAAAAAAATTAAATCATTTACACATGGAGTTACCTTATTTACCTTATTAATGAATGACCTGAACTATTTTTCATATTTATAGCTTTAATTCTCTCCTAACTAGCTGGAGGTCCTTTTTCTAATTCATGTTTGCTTTCTCCATATCTTCTATAATGAAATTGTTTCTTATCCAAAAAAAAAAAAAGAAGAAAGAATTTAGTCCAATGATTTGATAAAACTTAAAAAATAGTTCATGTCATTCGTAATCGGTGACGAATTAACTACATCATCGATTAACGACTAAATTCATATCTCTAAATTATAGGGACTAAATTCTAGTTTTCAAAATTATGAGAACTAAAATTCTAACTTTCTTTCAACCATAAGGACCAAATTTATAATATACCCAAAAAATTATCAATAAACAACCATACGTACAGGTAGAGCGTAGAGCGAAATAGTTGAAGTTTTCCCATGAAGAGTGCTAAGGAGTAATTTGTACATTCCTGCTGCTGTAGCATCCCCCAGTCTTTGAACAAACACATCAATACATATCTGCAGTTGAACATTAGGAATGAAGACAAAATTGATGAATTCGGTAAATCGAACGACGAAAGGAGTTGTAGATAAAGACATAGAAGATCTATCTATGTGACACAGAAAATTAAGCAAGCAAAATATTTTTGAAATAAGAAAAAGATGCCAACCTTGGCTTTGTACTTCTCATCTTGTGATACAACGGTAAACAAAAGCTCTCTCCCAGGCCTAGTGACAACATAAGCAGTAACCTGGCAAGTAAATCAACTAGGAATCAAACTAAACGAATCGGAATTATTGTGTCGGATCGATATGATCGGTAAAACCGTAAGACTTTCTGTCGAAAGGAAAAAAGAAGGCACAGAGCGTAAAAGATTATGATACAGACCTTGCGCACAGTCTCACAAATGGCAATGGCCACCCAAGTTGGCCAAACAGCAACTGCAACCAAATTTAAGAAGGCAACTGATGGTGAAGCACAGATAGCTATGGTAACACCAGCTACTGTAAGAATATGACCCTGAACTTGATAAGGAAGAGAAAATCAAAACAAAAACATAGTTCAAATCCTACATTGGTTTCTAAAATTCCATACTCATTAACCATCCGAGTTGGCCTCGTGGTCAAAGGGAACCAAAAGGTTATTAGTTTAATACATAGTGACCACCTGCCTAAGAATTAAATTTCTAAAGGTTTCCTTGACAACTAAATGTTGTAGGGTCAGACAATTTGTCTTGTGAAAATAGTTGGGCTGCATGTAAGTTTGCCTAGATATTCACGAATATCAACAACAACAAAATTCCGTACTTCTTTTCCCTTTCAAATGGCTTTATTTAAGTCCATCAACTTTAAATACTCAGTTGTAATCCCTATATTTCCATACACTTTTCACTTCTATTTATAAGAAACATATATGCACTTAAACGCATTAGTCATCACTTAACAAAAACTAAAAATCCATTTAAAAATCATATATCTAATCTATTACACGTGGTTTTCAAACATTTGTCCATGCAGAGACCTCTATTGCTTTAGTGCATGAAAAAAAAGGAAAAAAAAATGTGCCTGTGTGTGGTTACTATCTGTTAAATAATTTATCAGAAAAAAGTTAATGACAAGGACTAAAATGCTATTTTAATTCAAAGCTCAAAAACCAAAAAATAACATTAGTAAGTTTAAAGATCAAATAAAATGAACATGCTCTGGATCATGATAGAATTTAAAACCTAGATATTTGAAGCTAAATGGATAAATGGATACTCCTAGCTGAAGTTAAGGACTCAAGTGTTAAAGTACAAATCTAAAGAGATCATACCGTTACAGTAAGCTGTCCAGCAAGGATAAAAACAGCAATAAAGCTATTTATCATCGCAAACAATTTTCTTCTACCAAGAGAGCTGGTAACTGTAATGGCAATTATACTCACTTTCTGCGCACACAAAAGGGTATGTATCATGTAACTACACTTAGAATAGATTAAAAATCATTTTTCAAACATGATAAACAAAAGATGTGAGTGAACTTCACAGGAAAATATTTGAAGAATTTTCCTTCATGCACAACAAGAAGAGTATTAGGTAAAGCTGTAAAAGTTTGTGCAAATACAAATTTGCCTTCTAATCCACACTTATAGCCTAAACAGAGACGATGTAAGAAAGGCAACCGTCAATGCGATTCATGGGAGAGAATAATCTTACTTGTAAATAGAAGAAGGATGAGATAACAGCGCTCAGCCATAGGAACAGTGCTACGCACATCAAGTAGGAGGATGATAAAATGAGCATCATTCCATCAAAAATAGCCCAGGATTGAGGCTTCGTTGTAGAATTTGATTTGGGAGAATGGCCTTTAAAAGCTGATGTACCCTTCACTTCAAAGTCATTCTCACCACTCGAGCCTGCATCCCTGCATTAAAATTATGCGTGTCGATGAGAAATTGGCAATGGATCATTCTACCAGGTCTGTTGAGGGAAAACTTTCTATTAAGGATTCCATTAACATGAATTTTCAGAACAGGAAACCTGATGAGAGATAATTCTTCACCAGGGTGAGGCATATCCTGGTTTATCCCTTCTGACAATCGTGCAGCGAATTCCATAAGTAAAGCAGAAAAAAGGAGAAGAGCTGTCATGACAGACCTATGTTATTGACCTAATCAGAGAATAAATGAAATATTGCATTCGCAAAAAATAAAGAGGGGGAGACATACAGGGACCCAACCAAGCCATTACGGTTGCAAATAGGGAACCAAAAAGCTGGCCGAGTGTTGCTCCAGCACCTATGAACCCAAATAATCTTGCACCTGACTGAAAAACAAAACCAAGTTAAATGTGAGCTAAAAATCTGGAAGCATCATCCATATAAAGTGGGCCGAAACTGAATGCATACCTCACTATCCATGACATCAATAACTCTAGCCCAAGTTGATGAAATTGTTATTAGATTAAGTAGAGCAACCTTCAAAAGAATCAACAATTACTTTCATCAACTAAGCTTAGGACAAATTCAACTCTTTTCTAAAACTGAATATATACACACACACACACACACATAAATGCAAAATAATAGGAAGATTTTAATACCCAAAGGAAAAATCCAATTCTGACTGACACATAAAACCATCCATGTTTATCCCAATCTACAGAAGAAACAGAACTTGCTTGGTCACCGTAATCCTTTGGGTCCTCTTTTGCAGCCAAGAACATGGTAAAGAATCCCTACAAATGAAAAACAAAAACATAGCTGGACAAAGAACTAGAATATTAAAAATATACATAGAAGATTAGATTTCATATCCACTTAAACTTGTAGGTGTGATTTAACATGAATATTGTGTGTTTGAATCTGGACAATATCATTTCTTCCCCATCCAATACTAACAATTCATGTCTTGCTAACCTATCAGTTTGAGCCAAAGAATCCAAACAAGTAGCAATAAAGAAATATAAATCACAATTCAAAAGCCAACTAGTCAAACAGGTGCATAAGCTCAACTAACATAAAATGTGTACTCCCGATTGTTGTTGAACTCAAAAAAATCACAAGCTAACTTGAGCATAGTCAACTAATTATGGTACTAAATCCTCAAACAAAATATCAAAGTTTGAATCCCTACTCTAGATTGTTATTGAACTAAAAATTTGATATTACAATTATTTCCTAGATAGTCACATACCTTGGAGGAGTGTCCAGTAGATGAAGATAGCCATAGAACAAAAAACACAACGAGTGATACACTAAAAAACCTGTGTATCAAAACCAAAGCCTGGAATTTCAAGGATCACAATTTACAAGACAATAAAGAACAACTTTAGCAAAATGGGAAAACACAACTTCAGAAAAAGTACCTTGGCCCTGGAAAGATTAGGCAAAGAGAAAATGTGAGAAGAAACAGGTGCAGCAATCAAAGTGAGTACCAAAGATCCCACGAAAAGGCCCGGCAGATTCGACAAGCCCAAAGAAATAGCACCCTCATCACGCAATGGAAGCACCACAAAATAGGCACTCAAAATCTAAGACAAAACAAGGCAAAACAAACTCACATAAAATGAACAATCAAAACTGTTAACGGTCAACGATTAGGAAGCAATGATTAAAAAACAAACTGGCATCGTGATTGGCTTAAGGACGGGCGTGATTACTCCAGATACAGTGGAGAGAATATCCGATTTCCCGGTTTCCAAAAAAAAAAAAAAAGAACAATCAAAACAGAAAAAACAAGAACGGAAGATTTATTGAACTTACGAAGAAGAAACAGAAGGCAGAGTGGAGCAGACTGGAGATCTCATGAGGGTGCACAGTAACAAATGCAGACACAATTCCATCGAGACGAGCCCTGCTAATTACGCTCATAATTACAGAATCGAGAATCGACTGTTAACGGTCAACGATTAAGAAGCAATGATTCCAAACGAATTCCAATCAATTCATCAACTACCCTTGATTCAAAATTGTACAGAATAAGAACCCACGATCAAACGATGCACAAAGATTCACGGATTAGAAAAACCAAACGAATTCCCATCAATTCATCAACTACCCTTGATTCAAAATCGTCCAGAATGAGAACCCAAGATCAAACAATGCACAAAGATTCATGAATTCAAAAAACCCAAACGAAACCCCATTAATTCATGAACTGCCCTTGATTCAAAATTAACCAGAATAACAACCCACGATCAAACGACGCACAAAGATTCATGAATTCAAAAAACCCACATGAAAAGGAATTGCAAAATAGGATTAAGGATTCAAGCACAAGGGCCTCGATTGTTCCATAACTTAAACCTTGCAGAAGTTGAGAATGAGAAAACAATCGATTGCGGTTAAGGAAGAACGTTACAGAAGAAAACACACCAATCCCAGAAGAACGTGGATTATATAACTCGCGTTTGTGAGAGGAATTTAGGCAGTGGAATCATTGGATAGATTGATGCCATTATGGAGGTTGAGAAAGTGGGTTTGTTGAAGAAGGGATTGGGAGAAATGGGTGTTTACGAGAGAGATGAGGGGACGAAATGAGCGGGATGGCGCAATTGTGAAAAATTGATCGATGAGATCTAAAACGTCATTGCAAAATCGATTGATAAATCTTTTCTTTCAAAGTTACAATATTAACCATCACAATTCATTTTAGTTTAAAGATCATTTGCAGGTTGTTTGTGGCATAGGTATAAAATGAGAATCATTTTTTCATCCCTTCATATTTATTATCATTCTCATTCTCCTAAATTATAACCATAGGGGATATCAAGTGGTTATGAGAAACTTTGAAAACTAAGAAGCCCTAAGTCAAATCTATAATAAATAGATACACAAAAATTAGTGTGTACACATATCCATCAAACCATTTATGGATGTAAAAAAATATCTCTCTAGCTATGATTTCAAAAAAAAAAAAAATCTTAGTTGCCTAAATTAACTTAGTACACATTCAAACTTGAAGTTTATTTTTCCTACTTGAAGTTCGAGAAAGTAAATAGTCAATGAACAGAAGAATTCAAACTAAGTCGATAACTAAGACTAAGTTTAATAACTACTTTAGTTTTTGTTTTTAAAATTTAAGCTTACAACAACTATCTTATAATATATTTTTTATTATTTCAATATCTACCTCTATCCTATATTTTTAGAAATCAAACCAAATTTTGAAAACAAAAAAATAACTTCGAAAGACTTGTTTTCTAATGTGATTAACATTGAAAATATTAATACATTAATACAATGTAAAAAAGATGGAACACATGATAGAAAACTTCGAGTAAAAATAAGTAAGTCGGCAATGTCACCATGTCAGCCCAAGTATTTACTCATGTAAATCAGGTATATGATTAATCATAGATTCAAATCTCCCCAGCCATAAATGTTGTACCTAAAAAATGTTTTTCAACTTTCAAATTGGTATTTTGCCTTATTTCAGAAATTCTTATTCTCCACTAATTTTTACAGATCACACATAAGGGTTTGAGAATAGGCGGTCTGAGATTTCACAAAATTATAATTGAGGGACAAACGATCAGGATGAATATTCATACAAGTTTAGTATGAAATAAAAAAAAATGATGGCCTTGAAATTAATTTATAAGTTAAGAGTCTGAATCAGACTCTGAATCTGCATGTGGTTGTAAGAATAAGGGTTTATCTCTGTTCGTGTTGGCTTCTAGAGGGGGAAGGTCATCATCATCGCTCGAGTCAACCTCGTCCTCTTCTCGTCGATTATCCTGTGCTTGCATATTGTCGTTTTGATCTCCAACAATAGCATTCTTGAAGATTTCAGGCCTGCAATAGATTGGTACAAGAGGTAAGTGGAACGGTAAAATCAACATCAAATTTATCTACATCAGTTGAAAGGGTTGACCTCTTGGTATACACTTATGCCCCTAAGTTATTGTTATTGTTGGCATAAGACTATTTTTTTTTTTTAATGATCAACAAACTCAGAGGGTGAATGCTGATTTGAGACAAAGGATGAGAATTTTTTTTTGAATCAAGGGTAACCACGTCCATCCCTAGGCCAATCACCGGGAGACATCGAAGGAGTAATGTCACAGCCGAGTCTCGAACCTGGGACACTTGAGGGAGAGCATACCCTCAAAGCCCAAGTCTTCAACCACTATGCCACCCCTTGGGGACGAGACAAAGGATGATGACATTTGAGTATTGAAAATTATTTTCCTTATAATTGTATTTCTTTCTAACCACTTTTAATTCTCCCCATAATTATAATTTGAGAAAAGTTTGCATGCCTCACCATGCAGCCCCCATGTGGCATCATTTCATCCATTGATTTTATTTTTAATTTGGAAAATTTTAATTTTTTTTTTTTAAAAAAAGGAAAAATGAAAGGATGAGATGATGCCACATCAGGACAATCCATATTATACTAAAATGAAAGGATGAGATGATGACATTATATTATATTTTTATCCTCCCCATAACCACTTTTCATTATCTCTTCATTTTTTTTTTTGGATAAGAGACAATATCGTTAGAGATATGAAATTACAGAGTTACAAAATAAGAACAATCCATATTATACTAAGGATCTCCAGCTATTAGTAAGGGAATCAAAACTATAATCATAAAAAAGCGGTGAAATTTTACACCAGGATACCACCAAATAAGTGATATTATCCATGAATCGCTCAAAAGAAGTAACATCATCTTTGAAGATTCTACGAATCCAATCTTAACTAGGTGCTTGCTTTAATAAAATTCTCCTGTAATGCTTTCTTCTTTTTCTCCATGAAAGGATGGTCCATCAATGCAATAACCAATAATGAATATGTATCTTTTGGAAGAATAAAAAACCATGAAAAAATACTACTTAATTCACTATTTTATTCTTCCCATAATTATTTTGCCCGCTTCATCTAAAAAAATAATTATTTTGTTCACCCCAAACACAAGTAATAGTTCTCCTCATCATCATTCTCCTCCTAATTCTCATCCTTTCTATAATCGTTCTCATTCACCTTGGCCTAAGCACCACCCAAAAGAATTTACCCTAACTAACCATAATGATGAAGATTAGTACATTTACTAAGCAATGCCAGAGCCATTTTAATGAGTACGTAGATATTCGATATGACATACCATTCTGGTGATTTTTGAAGCTCGCGTACTTGTTCAAAATAAAGAACTCGAGAAACAATACATGCAACCTTGCTTCCAGATTCAAGAGCAGTCTTCTTTCCACTTTCATCAACTACAACAAAACTCCCTGCAACGATAGCAACTCTTTCAAATACTCTTTTCCAATAATTCTAAAGCAATCAGTAATGTGTACGCAACAACAAAAAAAAGCAATCAGTAATGAGTTATATTAGCAATTTTACAAAAATGAAAAGAGAATAAAAAAATGACTTTCCATTGATAACAAATAAGAGGATACAAAAGTTTACCAGTGTAAATCCCCTTTTAGACCATAATAGAATTTCAATTCGCTATCTTAAGATTGGAATCCAAACAAATTATCCAAAATAATCTAAAAGTTTCTCCATATTTCAATGAAAATGATCAAAGAGCTACTAAGTGAAAGGGAAAAATGGCGCCATAACCAGTGGTCGAAAGTTGCAATGCATGAATTTCATGAACACTGAAGTTCACAGAAGCTTATTAATTATTAAATAAAACCTCGATAAAAGAGTGAGGTAATGTGCAATGGGATTTCTCAGTTTTATTATGAGTAGAATGGGTATGATCGTACCTCGCTTTATCCACATACTCTTTTGAAACTTGGCAGGAAATAATGCCAGTGATTTCTCGCCCAGTGCATCCATTACCTAGAGATGATGATAATAGGAATACAATATTGTATCAAAGATTTTCCAAAATATAACAGCATGCTACTAAAAATAATGACAAATGATCTCTGTTTTCAATTCAATAATAATAATTGGCGAAAATTGCTTTCCAAGCTGAGAAACTGCACAAATTATGGTTCGTATCAATACTCAATTAATCAGAATGAATGACATAAGTTCCCACAGAAGTAAAATTTCTACAAAGATGTTACACATTTAATTGTCAAAAAACCCTTTAACATCTTAGTTTCTCAAAGCTCACTAGATTACTAGGTCGACTCATGGTGGTTGGAAATATATATTTTTATAATTCAAGAATATTTGAAAAATATTTGGTGGTGAGGGTTTGACCACGTAACCTCTTACTTGTTGGGTTATATATCATGTCACTCACTCGAGCTATGCTCTTGTTGTTTTTTCTTTAGATTTGTGAGTGTTCTAGCCAACTTACAATCTGATCCTATAGCATTTGGATGTGAAAAAACCCATAGAAAATTAAATTCTAAGTAGATAGCTACCATGATTTTTTTTTTTAAACAAGGTAACCATGCCCGTCTCTAGGTGTGGCACCGGAGACATCGAATAAGTAATGTCACATGTGAGTCTCAAACCTGAGACCTTGAGGAGAGCATACCCTCAAAACCCAAGTCTTCAACCACTGTGTCACCCCTTTGGGACGACAGCTACCGTGAATTGAAACCATAACCATTGGTTCTTAAGGCTTTGATTGAATACTCTTGTTGTCATGGTTGGAAACATAACTAATAAAATTGATGCAACGCCATTAACTAACAGCAACTAAAGCACTTATTCATTCAGTTCAATTGATGCAACGCAATAGGCAATAGCAGAAGCGCTAGATCGTGAAGTAATTAATAGGCAAAGAAATAGAAATCAGGTTTCTCAAAACAAAACAAAAAAAGAAATAGAAATCAGAATGTGCAACGATGAAATAGGAAAATACCTCGATTAGATTGGAACCACGAATTGAGACAACCTGCATGATGCTATGACCGTTTTCGAGGCTTGCGATATGTTGCTCCGATGCCCTCTGCAAGTTTTTTCTTCCACCCTTCATCTCTATCCGTGATTCGGCTTCAACTAGGGTTCTTCAATGAAATCGGAGCTGGCTACAAATACGAATATAGCTGAAATTGTTCAGTCAATCAGAACATAATTGGATGAATGATTCACTGACGGCGATGCTCGAAAATTCATGATCGCAGAAACAAATCAAAATGCGGTGCATCCAGTTACGAATCAGACTACAATTTGATGAAATGCTTTGTTTTTTTCGACGCAAATTCTACTGAAAAGTAATAGTCAAACAACTACTCCATTGTTCCATTAGAATGTCGTAATTGGTGTTTTCATAGTGATAATGAATACATGGATGAAAATCGGGAGAATACCAGTAACAACAAGAGAATATCTACCGAGGGAGCTTGAAGTGGCCGGAAGAAAGTCGGCGGCGGCGGCGGCGGCGATGAGCTCCTGGGACGGATTGGGAGACGCTGCGCAGGAAAAGAAGTGGCGTGGAGTGTAGGTCGTCGGAGTGAGGGTTTGATGCAAGGGCTAGGGTTTTGTTTCTTATTTTATTTTATATAAAACAAAAAACAATTATTATTATTATTATGAGCTGCTAGGGTTTTTATATTTTTAATTTTAAGTGGTGGTCATCATCGGAATTAAATTCATCACCTTATATCTTATACATTGCAATACCTCTTTGACCAGTTGAGCCATCTCATGGTGGTTAAGATTTATTATGAGTTGTTAAAAATTGAAAATTACTCTAAAAAACTCGTTTGGATGTAGTTTTTGTTATAAAGTAGTTAAAACCAAAATCTTGTTAGTATATAGATTTAAAATGAGTAGTTATAAACAAATGATTAGAAGTCAAGTGGTTAAAAATTAGAGCTATTTTTCTAAATAAAAAGGAATATAAATGTATAAAAATTCACATTTTCGATGAGAAGTTGGTAAATCTTTTAACAATTGAAGAAGTCATTTTTTTATTTGATACATTAGGGGAGAGGGATTAAAACTTGTAACGTCATGATTAATAGATTGTACAATATATCGTTAGAACTCTAACTTTGTTGGTAATTAAAAAAGTCATTTAACTCATTATTAAAGGTGGATTTTGTACTTAGTTTTACTATGATCAATTTTGTTGTCATTATTGTAATTTATTTTGAAATTAGACATTTTTTTATTATTTTAAAACTTATTTAAATTTAGAGATTATACATGGACTCCAAACAAATAAATAAGGTCAAAATACCATTTTGTTGATTAAGGTAACTTTACTACATTGAATTGGGTTCTATCCAATTTAATTTTTTTAATTAAAGTATACCTAATCAAGAGAAAAGAATAGGACATGAACTCATTCAATTACAAATCCTATAATTTTATCGAATGAATCAGTGACGTGATTGGTTATTAGTTTAGTTTTAATCAATTTTTAGGATTCGATGAGTGAAATCCGTATTTATAATAAATAAATAAATAAAAACAAACCCTATAATTTTGTTTTTTTGTTAAAAAACAAAACCAAAAAAACAATGAAAAAAAACGTTTAAAAAGAATTAAAAACCCTAACCATCGTCCTCCTCTGTCCCCGCCTGTGTTCTCTCGGTTCTCAATCTCCGACCTCCAAATCTCCAGTTTCAGAGCGATGGGGAAGAAATCGAAGGGATCAAGGAAGGGGAAAAAGGCATGGAGAGCCAACATAAGCTCTGCAGACATTGAAGATTTCTTCGAGAAGTCCACAAAGGATGCTCTCTCCGGCGGCTCTCTTTCCGCCCTTCCCAGCGACTCTCTTTTCGTCGTCGACAGGTCTCGAGGTACTGCTGGTTTTCCATTCCCCCTTCGAAATCTAATTCCTCGCGTTCTGTTCTTATTCTTGATTCTGGGTTGCCTTTTTGGTTGAGTTTTTAGGCTTTTTTGTATTGGGTTTGCGATGATTGTGTTTTTGTTTGATTTATGATTTCTACCTAGTTGCAGTGTGCTCAGAACTTATCGTTTTTTTTTTATTGAGTTTGAAGTTGAAGTGAACTGAGATTTGTAATTTCTGATATTGGGCTTTGAGGACGTTTAGCTGAAGTGTTTACAAAAGCTATTAGAAAGTCTGTTTGATTTTTTTTTTTTTTTTTTAATTAATTTCACACATAAACTATAAGGAAAGCTTTAAATAAATAAATTTGAATAGTCTCGGATGGCACATTAGTTGAAGACTTGGGCTTGACATTACTCTTTGATGTCTTCCGGTGCCTGGGACCGTGTGGTACCCTTGTTCCAAAATAAAAAAAAAAAGATAGCTTTGAATAGTTTAAAAAAAATAAAAATTATTATTGTGTTTGTCACTTCTAATGCACTGGTTTGCTTTGACTTACGAACCTGAGTCTAGTTTCAACATAGATTTGTGTTTTAAGAGTTGGAAGGAACCGATTTCCTTCAAAATAATGTTGGATTTTAAAACTAAATTGCATCTGTTCCATGGACCATCATTGCGCTAATAATAATCTGTAAAAGTAGGTTGTGTTGAATTCAATCCAAAAGCCTAAGCTAATGGATTGGAGTAAATTTAATTATATCAACCAACACTCCCCCTCACTTGTGGGCTTTAAAATTTGAGAAATGTCCTACAAATGGAATTTAATTTTAATTGGGGATGAAACGACTTGGCAAGGATTCAAACTCATGTCCTCCTGCTCTGATACCATGTTGAATTATGTTAAACCACCAATCAATCCAAAAGCCTAAGCTAATGGAGTGGAGTAAATTTAATTATATCAACCAACAGGTTGGATGCGCAAACACATCTGTATTTACTTAGGAACTACTGGTTTGCTAACATGAACAATAGTTGTAATAGACCAAAGATTTGTCAATATTTGAACTGATTGTTTTTTTCACTATGTTTTCTGTGTAGATCTTTCTGCCAAGAGAAAAATAGAAAAGAAACGGGAGAAGGTCCTTTACTGTGACAGCATATTAACAAAGAATCCTTTTGTCAAAGATGTGCCTTCTTCTATAAATAAGAAATCCAAGAAAAAACCAGACGAGGCTTCCAAGGCTAAAGAAACCTCTCAAGATGGTGCAAAGGTTGGCATGTCTGACATATGGAATGATAAAGGTGCTTATTTCTCCACCTCATTGCTCTTGTAATCTGTATCATGTTTGTTCGCAACAACCATTTTAATATTTAAAATTAATTAAAAAAAACTACCCTTCTTGTTTTTGTTGATACTGCAGGTGAAGATAGAAGCAAAAGCAGTAAAGTACGCTATTCTACTTGGTTCATTAATAATGTGTCTTATATTATTCTATATCATTTATGTCATAAGTTACGGTCATTAGTCTTAAATATAGTAATTTTGGATTATAAATATATCAGAGTCTTATCCTTATTCAAAAAGGGGGAAATAATAAAAGATGAGGGGGTTAAAAAGGTAGTAGCAAAAAAAGGAAAAGGAAATATGCATTTTGTTGCAGGAATATGACAAAGTTATGTTAATGCAATCTTGGACAGAAACCATCAAAGCCATCCATTATTCCAGCAGTAGAAGTTGAACCCCCAGGATGTTCATTCAATCCATCACACGAGAGTCATCAGGTGAGATGTTATAATTCCAACCATTGTTTCTCGTAAAGGAAGTTTCTTTTGTACAATATGTGGGGTGGGAAATCAAATCTCTATCCAAATTTTATGTCACTTGAGCTTTTATAAAAGGAGTTTAACAACGTTGCCAGCTAACTTTTTGATCATCGATATTAAAAGTGTGTTTTCCCATCGAAGACTTTATCATATCGTTTTATTTCCCTTAAACTTACCATATTACCAATTCAGGATGTACTTGCTCGTGCTGTTGCAGAAGAAATGCAAAAAGTATACCGAAATGAGCTGGGGCCTGAGCCAGTGCCTTTAACAGTCACAGGAGAAACTATTAGTGAGGAAGATGTGAGTATTTTTATCCACGCACTTGAATTGTATTGGAATACTTTTCCCAATACATAAAATATACCTTCTACCCTCAGTTACTTTCCTTGATTTAAGAGATTATATTTAATTGGTGTTTTGCAGATGTTATTTTTGGACGCTCAAAATGATACTGATGAGGAAGCTAATTTGGACGAAATGGATCAAGACGAATATGAAAAAAGGTTTCATTTATTGGAGCATAATTGTTTTAAAGCTTGTAGTTTTCGAGTAGTTTGATCAATTTTTTGGCCCTCTTATGTTAGTTTGCACTAAATCAAGTGTACAGTAAGTGAATTTCTGTGTGGATCTATTTAATTAACTTTTTTGTAATGTTCAAAATTACTTTGAATCGTATATTTTATCATTGAAAATCAACTTAATGTTTGATTACACCTTTTAACACAATTTTCTTACCATGAAAATTTCTTTTGAATAATAAAAAGCATGCTCAAGAATGATCTTCAATTTAACAAAAGTAATTTTAAACATTTAAAAATCACTCCAAAACATACCCTAGAACTTAAAACCTGTTGTGCTTTTCCAACAGGGGTTCTGTTCATTTTAAGAATTGACACAATGTATGAGTTCTTTTGTTGTTTTTTTTCTTCCTTCATGGGATAGGGATGGGATCAAACAGATCTTGCTTTTGCAATATGTATGCCCTTGATGTTGATGGTTTTTATTTCTTTTTCAAGAGTGAAGTTTAAATGTTCCAATTCCATGAATTCTATTTCATTGGAGTTCTAGTATTCTAAGGAATAGGCAGGTCTCAGGAGTCATTGGGATTTGGTGGAGAGAAATGTGATCCGTGGTCATTTTCTTTGCAAAGAGATCCTATTCTTTTGCTAGCTACTAGTTTGGGAGTTTTCTATTCTTCAATTTGTTAATTCAAAATTTTATTTTAATCCTTTATCTCTTGGTTGGGTTCGAACCTCTGGTCTTTCTACGTGATTAATAAAATCTCAAAATAAATATTTTGATAATGAGAACTTCAAGTTGACATTATTTAATTAAATTAATCTTCTTACACAGGCCTTTGAAAACCAAAAGGGTGACTCGAGTTGAGTTTAATAAGAGACTTAGAAATAAAGAACAGCGCAAAAAGGAAGCTGAAGCAAAGAAGTTGGCAGGGCTTTCCAAAGAGATTGACAGGTATACTTTAGTACCTTTTTTCTCCATAGTTATGAAACATTGAATTTAATCTAACTTTCCCTTTTGTGTATGTTTGTAGCTTGCCCGATATCCTTCAAGAAATAGCTAATGAGGATGAGGAGAGACACAACAAACTTATCCGACGAACAATAGCCAAACAGGAGAGATTAAAGTCATGCCCACCTCGCTTGGGGAGACACAAGTATGTAGTATTATCTTGATATACTTCACATTCCAACTCTTGAATAGTTCTTTTACTATCCAATCGAAAGATAAGCAATCATTTGGTTCACGCTAGAACAAGAATAAAACAAGAAAAACTGATTTTGAATTGTGTTACTTTCAGGTTCGAGCCTGCTCCGGTTCAAGTTCTCCTATCCGAGGAAATAACTGGATCGCTCCGTAAGCTGAAGGTGCAGTGAAATTAATTCCATCTTCATCTTTCCTGATTACTCCTTCAATAGTTGTTTATGAAATTTAGATGTGAACTAAAAGAACATTGTGTTTGGTTGGCTATGATGTATAAATGTAGGGCTGTTGCACGCTTGTGAAGGACAGGTTCAAGAGCTTAGAGAAAAGAGGAATAATTGCCCCAACTGCCAAGAGCCGAAGGTTAGTAATTAGGTCTTTTCACAATTTTCTCCTTTTAAGAAATACCTCATTTTCCTATGACTAGTTTCCTACCGGTTCAGACCTAAGAGCCGAACGGTGTTGATGAGCCCGATTTTCTGACTGGTTACCTAAAATTTTCAATCTTGAAGTTTGGTCTCGATGCCACTTATAGTCTGCGTGATTCACCGGGCCTTCTTTGGCACTCCAAATAGTTCCAAGAACCTTCATGATTGAACATTTTAAGTTAACAGTCCTGGGAAATTGAGGCCATCTCAGCACCGGTCAGCTCTTCGGTCTGAACCGGTAGGTTAATAGGCATGGAATGAACTATATGCCTCCTGCTGTGGTGTATTTTGCTACAAGCATAACTTTCTTACCAAGGTACACGTTTCTGCCGATCGGTTTGACAGGAAATAGAATCTCATTTGTTCTCGTTGAACTCGAGAGACATCGATGGAAAATTTCATGAGGTGATCGTGGTGGTAGTTTTAGCTTTTAAAGCAACAAGATTGAACAACATAGATATAGAGATCGCCATGAAAAGCTAATGCGATGTAGCCTTTGTAATTGCAGCTTCTTGTTTTTGTTTCCTTTTATATCACATGTAGTTTTAATTCTTCAATTAAGAAGTGGAGGATTTTATTTGCACTCTGGTTAAGTACTATGGAGAGATGTGATTTTATTATGTCTTTCAATTTTCATAGTTAATTTCCTTTAAGAATTCCTCTCCCCATTTTTTATCATCTCTCTCTGTTTTTGTTTGGCACCCAACTTTATTATCTAATGGCAGTCTTTTTTAATATATTTTTGTTAAATTAATAAAAAAAAAAAAAGTTTCAAGTTATATCTACTCTGAATTTTTTTTATTTTAATTCTTGAAGTTCGTTTCAAATTGTCCATGATCGGTTTTTTTTTTTATTGTATTTATTTACGGCAAAAATGTGGTGTTTGCATGTGCATTGTGTGAGCAGATTTGAATATATATATATACACACTTTAAAAAGCAATAACCCTTTTTTTAGTAGTTTGTTTGATAATAGTTTTTTTTTTCTTGTTATAAGTATTACGTTAAAAGCGAAAATTTTATATGAAAACAAGTTTTTAAGATCAAATCTACAAATTTTTTTGTTAAAAAAAGAAACAAGCTTGTTTTTCAAGTTTGCATACAATTTTTAAAATACTTTTCGAGTGTTGAACTTAAACACGTACATTCAAAAAAAAAAAAACTTGATTAGTTATTTAAAGTAAGAAAAATTGAAGTATATTTATTTAAAATGTATTTTTAGCTATCCAACCTAATTTTGAAGCGATAATTTGTATGTGCATTGAATCTATTGAATTATATTCCAATAAAGTTGATTCTCGAAATATATATATATATATATATATATATATATTCCAATTGACTCCATATTACATTTATCTTGAGAAATTTTAATAGTAAACACGGATCAATAATTATCATAGTGACTCATTCGGTAAGAGAGTATTGATAATTAAGATATGATAATACTTGAGGTTCACGTTAACTAATTATAAAAACCGTTAAAAGTGAATCATGTGTAAGTTACATTGATTATCAACCCATTAACCTATTTCTCTTCAAATTTATCTCAAGAGTCTAATTTTTTTTTTTTAAGTACAAATTAGGAGACAAACAACCATAAATTAGGGGCTGTTTGTTTGACATATTTAGGTAGGAGTTAGTAGGAGGAGTTCCTAAAAAACCTACATCCAAACCAGTTTTTATTAACTCCTCATTTTTACTTTTAAAAATGACTCTCATTTCTAACCATTCATTTTTAATCGTTCATTTATAACTACTCAATCATTTATAACAACTTATTTTTAATCATTCCTTTCAAATCAATCAAAATAACTCATTTTTAACCATTCATTTTTAATCGTTTCTTTTTTAACTACTAAAAATAATTACTCATTTTCAAATCTTCATCCAAACAAGATTTTGACTTTTAACTCCTCTATACAAAAACTACATCCAAACGAGTTTTTGACACAATTCTCAATTTTTAACTTCTTAACATAACTTCTCAATATAACTCCTTAACTTAAAAATTATCTAAATATGTCAAACAAACAGCCCCTGAGAGTCCAAATTTCTCTGAAATGGTGACTTTTCATAATTGAGCCTTCAACACAAAGCCATAAATTTTATTTAGCGACTATGCGGGTCGCAGAGTTCACAAACCGGAGTAGACTCACATCGCTGTGACCGGCGGCCGATTCTGTGTTCTCCGCAATCATGCGCACAATTGCATCGAAGCTAACCACCGTGAGCTTCTTCTCTCCCACTCGTAAGCTTCATATTTTCACAATTTTCCTCCATGGATTTCCCCCTTACTTGCATTTGTTTCAGCATCTCTGCAGAAGACAACCTGCGCGGACCCTGCAATTTCGCCCTTTTGCAGCTTACGATGAAAGGGGTAGATCTTGTTTTCTGTTGATTTTGCTTCAAATCATCGACCCTTTTCCTGTTTTCTGTAGAGATGGGTTTTTTCGGTTGCTGGGATGATGCACATCAAATGGGGTTTAAGGGTTTCTTTCTTTTAATGCCTATTCGATGGATTTTGGGACCTAGTGGCTAATCCCTTTGTGCTCTAATCAGGGATTATAATGTTATTGACAGGAATGTTAATCCCTCAATTTTATGGAACGTAGATAGAAATAGGACATAATATGCTATAAATCTTATTGTAGATTAGTAATTCTTGTTGATCCCGAGTCCCCTAGGTGCGGCACAGAAGTTGAGCGCCTGAGCCTTGAAGGTGTATTCCTATTGAGATCCCAAATTCGAGGTCTATGTGGGGGATTAATTTCCCAGGCGACCTCAAATTTTGCCTCTGTTTCCTACATTTTCTATCAGTGCCTAGCCTAAAGACGGGCGTGGTTGCTCCCGGGTTTAGAGGAGCGAAACTCCAAGTTCTCATGTCATCAAAACAAAAAAAAAATCTTGTTGATCCCGAACGTGGATATTGATTCTTCCATTTATGATAAAATGAGTGTTTTATTATTTATTATGTCGATGGAGTTTTGTTTTTTGAAAACCGGGAAATCGGAGCTTCGTTGCCCTATAATCGGGGCACCACTGGTTTGTCACTAGATTGTGTTACCGGGATATTTCGAAGGGTATTCTAGTTTATGCGTTTTCCAGCAGCCTCGAACCAGGATCTCTCAAGGAAGCATATCTTGAAGTTCTTAGCCTCAACAGCTGGGCTGCACCTTGGGGACAATCGATGAATGTTATATTGCTTGGTTCTAATCTAACAACCAAGTGTTGGAGGACCGTAGGCTTTTTATCTTATTTTCATATGCTCACATATCTATGCCCATTTTATTAGAGGCCTGAAAATTTATTGATAACAATATGATGATATAAGCTACTCTTGGATCTGAAGTGAATATTATCAATTTAAAAGGAACTGGATGACTTACGTGCTTATAGTTGTTGAATGCCTGATTGAGATTGATCATTGAGTTAATTTCAGAGATGGAGAAGGAGGCTGAAAAAAAAGTAGGATGGTTATTAAAACTGATCTTTGCTGGGACTGCCACATTTATGGGTTACCAGATTTTTCCGTACATGGGTTAGAAAATTCTATCTCTAAGTTGCCTTTTGATTTTCTTGGATGTTAAATATTGTTAGTTTCATTTTTCACAACTTTGTCCCTGTAAATTTGCTCTTACAGGGGATAACTTGTTGCAGCAATCTGTGTCACTCTTGCAAGTCAAGGATCCATTGTTTAAGAGGATGGGAGCATCTAGATTGGCTCGCTTTTCAATTGATGGTACCTCTACTTTCTTACATTTTCTCCTCTTGAATTCGTTAAAGCCTTTGAAACTATTGATTTTAAACTTTGTCTCGCCAACATGAGCAATAACTCAATGACATAAGTGTGTCCATCCCAGAGGTCATGAATTCAAATTCGTCTCTCCCAATTGTGTTGAACTAAAAAAAGAAAAAGTCTCAAACTTATATCTGTCATCTACATTTCTCTCCCCAGAATTCTATAAAATTCTTTTAAGACTTTTTATTGAGATTCAGTAATCATGACACCAGCATAAGTGCATATAATTGCAGCTAACAAAGACCTTCAAATAAAACTGTTAGCAAGTTGAATTGATGGGTCAGAAACTTCTAACTGCATTGGAAAAAAAGCATCTTTCAAGAAGGAATCATAGATCACTCTTTCTTAGAAACTGGACCCTTAGCGGAAAAGCAGCCTGCAGCTTCTGCTTGTTAAGTTGTGATGAAACTTTTTGAACCTTCATCCCCATAGATTTGATCCGAAGTTTCCAAAAGTTTGAATCGGGAAATTTTAAGGGTTAAGACAATCTGTCTCGGTGCCTGGCCTAGGGACGGGCGTGGTTACTTTATTTCAGGAAAAAAAAAAAAAGAAGACAATCTGTCTCTAATTTTACCCGATTTCACTTCTATTTTTTGGTAAATTTAAGAGTCTCCGACTACTATTCTAGTCAGGGCAAGCCTGTTGAGTTTATTGCTGAAATCTGAATAGAAACATTTTCATTTTTATTTATTTTTTCAATTACAGATGAAAGGAGGATGAAAATAGTGGAGATAGGTGGGGCTCAAGAGCTCTTAAACATGCTTGGAGCTGCCAAAGATGACCGTACACGTAAGGAAGCTTTGAAGGCTTTACATGCTATCTCACATTCAGGTTACTAATTTACACTGATACTACTTTGATTATTATTTAAGTTCTAGTTTCAATCTTATGAAGGACACATCTGGATTAATGTCTGGCTGGGTTTATATAGGTGTTGAGATTTGACTCCTGATCTTGAAATGAAGATTTAGAGCTTTCTTATATGTCTAGAAACTGTGGCAACATAGGTGGTTTTACTTTTATTTTTATATTCGTGAGTTGAACGTTCAACTCAACTAATCTCATGAGGATAACCAAGGAAACCAGTTGGAAATTAATTCATAGGTTCCAAAGCTCTTTTGACCATTAGTACAACCTCTTAGGTTCTACCTTCATTTTTCCGTGGCGCGGTGGTCGAAGGCTTGAATTTTGAAGGTGTACTTCCCTCAAAGTCCTAAGTTTGAGACTCATCTGTGACATTAATATAGAGACATCTCCGGTGTCTCCATTCTTTCGATATCTTCCAATGTGAACGAGTGTGGTTTTTCTAGGTATAGTGGAGCAAAGTTTTGATTTCCCCGATTTCCAAAAAAAAAAACATTCATTTTTCTGTGTTTAATTTTCTCCCTCTTTTACTTTTTTTCAGATGAAGCTGTTGGTGCTTTGCATAAAGCAGGGGCAATCTTGGTGATTAAATCTACCCCAGATTCAGCTGAAGATATGAAAGTGAACGAGTATAAGTCAAATCTAATTAAGAGATTTAGTGATCTTAGATATGATGTTTCATCTTGACAAGTAAGATTCTTCTTTCTTTTATTTATCTTTTAGCATAGAATTGCTCTCTCATCTTCATCATGGGGGAAATTTGGATTTTTTTTTTCCTCCAGTCAAGATACTTGGTTGTGATATTGTCTTCACAAAATGCCTCTTAAAACCATGGATAGATCTTGGAAAGGGTTGAGATGTTGCGACTAGTTTTGTATTTTGGGAATAAAATCGAGTAAATTTACACATTCTACCTTTTGTATTATATTTGTAGCATAATTTCTAAAATAATTCATCTATAATCCATGATTTTCTATCACCGATAGAACTCAACTAGTGATAGAATTCAATTAGTGATAAAATTCTATTAGTGATTGAATTCTATAAGTATTAGAACTCAATTTGAATTTTCTGCTACAAATAAATTAGTTTTGATTTTGTGTTATAGATGAAAATATTTTATCATGCAAAATCCCCTAAAATTGAAGCTATCGTTAAAGGGGTTTTTTTTTTGGGTGTGTTTAGGTATCAATTAGTACCTAAACTGAAAGTTATCTCCTAAATTTGTCGTTAATTTGAACTATAGATTTGTGTTTAAATATTAACCCTTGTTCAATGTTAGTTCCTTTGATTTTGATTCAAAGCAAGCAAAAACCATTAAGAATTCACGAATGTCGAGTCATAAAATTGAGTTTGAGTAGGGCACCAAATCATTAAAAATTGAGTTTTCCCACCAGCCATTAGTATGACCACGAATTCATGAGTTCGAATCTCACCCCTCCAATTGTTGTAATCTCAAAAAAAAAAAAAATCATTATTGAATAAATCTCTCAAAATTTACATTTGTTTACTAATGCAGTAATAAACCAATATATAACAATAAAAGAAGAATTAAATATACTCTTTCGAGGGGTTAAAGTATAAAAAATTTATGTTTTTTTTAAAAAAATTAATGTTAAAATTTCTCCTCTTTGGTCTTAGCTAGCCTCCCCTATTGTTCACTTCTTGATTTAGACTCCGTACTTGTTTGCATTTTTAGTGTGTTTTATCGTATAAAAAAGTGTGCTTTCGGCTAACCGATTTGTAGATTTACCTTACACAATTCAATAATGTAACCTTCAAATTCACTAACGATTTAATAATGTAATCTTCAAATTCACTCACAATTTAATAATGCATCATTCAAACGTACAAAAATGAACTTACAAACTATACAGCCAATCGACGTCTCCAAAAAATAAAAACAGTAATTGGTATCTTCTAATACTTTTTTTTTAATGCATTGTTTATGTTTATTGAAATGGCAATAATGCTGCTCACTACAGCCAAAATTACCATTATTGAAGCAACTACCTTATCCTTCTTTGTTGATATTCCATTCACATCCCTGCATGATCAAACAAATTTCTTTTTTTTGTTAAATTCGGCTAAAAGACAGAAGTTGATATGTCTATATGGGTAATTTTAGTCTCTCATTTTTTTAAAAAATGTAAACTTCAAATATGCAAGTTTTTTCGTTTTAAAAATAGATTTCAACACTCTAATCCTATGTGAACAACTATATTAATATGAGATACAAGTACAACATGGTTACTATTAATTAATATGAAAATTGTTTGAACATGTTGCTTTTTTTTTTTTTTTTTTAGTACATATTAGGGGAGGGAGGACAAATATCGATTCTCGGGCTCGAACCTACGACGCTGGTGTTGAACTGGTTTACAACCAAACAATGAACGCATTGTTGAACAATGAAAAAACTGCTTAATAATAGTTTATAAACATGATTTTCAAAATAGATTCCAACAGACCTAGAGACTTGAAGAGGTTTTGTTGTCGAGGACAACGAACTCACAGACAAATTTTTCACTTTAGTTTCACTATAGACATAAACTCTCCTTTTTTTTTTTTCCGTGAATGTCTGAATCAATTTAACTGTATCTTGACTACATGCGAGTTTTCTACTTTGGTGACTAATTACTATAGGTTGAATTTAAAATCTATTGGATCTTCAGGACCTTCTTTAACTAGGTTAACTCATGACTTTGTTTTTAGTTTTACTAAAAAAAAAAGTTATGCCCCAGTAAAGATGTCTTTTAACTTAAAAATTCATAATCTATCTCTTTATCTACAGAATATGAGACTACTTTATTTATATTCTAGACAGATTTAAATGCTCAAGTTTAAATCTTTTAAAACATTCTCAGCACTCATTTGTTGGTTGTCAACACTAGACCCTACACAACTTTACAATACCGAGAATGAAAATGAAATAACATCGTAGGATATGAACCGAGAACCTTTTACTCTAATATCATGCTAAATCATTTGTAGACTTGAAAGGACTAAAGTTAATATATAACAGAAGATTGATTTAACATTTTCAGTAGCAACGTACCTGAGAGCAATGGCGCCAGGGAAGATGAAGGCGAGGCAAGCCGCCGAAGTCGAGCCCATGAATTGAAAGATGTACCATATATTTGGGAATGCAATTGCAGCCAAGTAGGAGAAGACCAACAAAGTCAATGTAATGGCCAGAAACCTTGTTCTATCTGTACCCAAAGGAGCCTTCTTTGGAAACAATAGTTCATTTATATTGGACCTCAATGGGAAGTTTTGCACAGGGAAAACCAGCATCAGATGAACTGCATAGCTTAATCTCACCACATCATTCAACAGAGCCCCTGTTGCATCAGCACTCTCATCAAAGTTCATCAAAATGTCTGACATCAACGAGTCCCCGAACAGTAAGTACCCGAAAATTCCGATCACAAAGTAGATAACGGCACAGAGAAGAAGTGCTATCCGAACAGCAGTGATCATGTTTGATGGTTTGGAGAGCTCAGAACTTACTGGATGAACTGTATGATTGTCAAGAGAAAAGAAAGATTCGTTTACTAAATAAAAAATGAGTCAAATCAAAAAAAGAAACTTTTGTTGAACGAAGAATTGTCAAAATGTTGATATTATTTTAGAATTGAAATGATTGTCGATATGTTGACTGATATCTGGAACGAAAAGGAAAAGAGAAATTAAAGTAAAAGGTTGTGGGCCTCAATATAATAATGGATGGGGAACAAGATTTCACATATAATAATTGTGCGCAATACATGTCCATATGCTTTACAATGATTCTCACACAGAAATCGAAAATCAATCTACTTTTCTTATATAAACAACATAAATCTGAAAACTATTGACACAATTCTCACTAATTCTATCAAATAAGTTAGCAAATTAAAACCGACAAAATTAATGAAACTAACCAAAATGAAAATTTACGGGTTGGTTCGACGCACAAATGGTCTATTTCGGCTACTATACTGTAAGGTCCAAGTTCAGAGTATTGAAACCGAATAGTAAACTAAACAAACCAAAAGGATTAAATCAATAATCATCTAAACCATTCACCGTCAACAATTAAAATACCACACCACTTTGATATGTTGATTTGTAAACGAGAGGTCTCAATATAAAAATATCATATCTACTAATCCCAACATGATTATAATACTATTATTAAAAAAACATGAATATAATACGAATATTAATATTAGCATATAAATATCAACTATCCTAGGTTCCTTCTCAAAAAAAAACTATCCTAGGTTCATCATGACCTAATGGTTAAGAGAAACTTGAAAAACCAAATTATTATAAGTTTAATTTATAGTGACATCTTGAATTGGATCCTAATCTGTGGACCGAAATATCCGATTTGACTTACTTTTTTCTAGGATCGGATCCGAACTTTGGAGTCAAATACCACAAGGGTCCACACCCGCTTTAGAATTCAAAGCATTTGGATTGAATCGGAATTTGGGAACCAACAACCCACATGGAGCTCTGATACCATATTAGATAATATGAGATTTCATCTCAAAATCAATTGACAATGATGGGAGTAACGTATATCTCTTGTAAAGGTGTTGTAGAATCTTCACATTTTCAATGTGGAACAATTGCCACAAGGCGAGCATCTCCAACATATGTTTAAGTTTGAAAGTAAAAACCCTTGTTTATTAAACTCTTGAAAACAATTTGTTTTTTTTACTTTTTCATTTTTTAAGCATAAACCTATAGATTTGTTATATAAGAGCTCGATAACCATTGATTATCAAAACCATCATAAAAATATGTTGGTAAAATTACATTTTTGTTTATAATTTAGTTTCAATTTGATGCCTATATTTTAAATAACTAATCCTTGTGATCAAATGTCAAACTCGGCCCATGGCCCACATGATCCCACCACCCCACATGCTTAATTTATGACACCTTGCAGACACTTACCCACGCCATCTGCAATAACTTTCTGCAGATTGACTCGGGTTCGGATCGGTTCAATAATGAACCGATCCAAACGACCGAACCGACTAATTTCTTTCAAAGAAGGATAAGGTTTTGTATGTTTGTGCGTACCATTGAAATGGAAAGTGAAGGATGTGACGAGAACTGGTACAGCCGTGAAAAGGTCGAAGAAGGAGGTGTCCTTGTCCAGCTTTGGCACCAATCTGGTGTTCTTTGTTTTGCCTTCAACGATCGCCATGATCGCCAGTACAGAGCTTATTCCAACGAAAACGACGGCCAGAACAATGGATACAAACGAGCTAAATCTGAGAGAATCTGAAACACATCACAAAATTCAAAACAATCGCCATTATCATTACCATTAGAACTAGAACAAATGAAATCATAATTTCATACTTAAGTTCATCAGTTTAATTGATCATTTGATATGGTTTCCGGTTACTGACCTACTCGCCGGAGAAGAACCAGAGGAAGTAGGATGAACACGGCGGTGAAGAGAATCGAGAGCTCTCTTGCGTTCCACCACTGATCCCCAAACCATTCTTGCAATATTCCTAAATGCACGTTTTCCCCTTCCTTGTTCCCGGAAAATACGTCCCCTGGATATTTCACAGATCGAACAAACACAGAGCAAAATCAGAGATCAATTTCCGATAATGAATCGGAAAATTTCATCTCAGATTCAAGATAAACAAGAGAATCGAAAACAATTAGCGATTTCACAAATCATATCCCTAAAATCCGTGGCCATGGCTGCCGAGCAAAATCAGAGATCAACCGTACGTACGGGATCGATCCATCTCAAAATCAAAAGAAAAACAAGAGAATCGAAAGAAATTAGCGATTTCTTCAATCGTATCCCTAAAATCTGTAGCTATGGCTGATACACCAAACAGACGACGCAAATTTCACAATTCCAGCCCTAATTTCTACCGATTCAACTACAAAGCAGCAAGTGAAATCAACAAGCGATTGAGATCTCCAAACCTCGAGAAAACGTACCTATTATGATCTGATACATGATCAAGCAACCGAGATTGGTAATCATGACACAAACTTGCGTAGCAATGGAACCAATCTGGCCAAACGACTCCTTCATCAGGCCGGCGTAGGTCGTGGAGTTGCCGGAATGAGTAAATCTCAGCAAAATCTCGACAGAAATGTCAGTCATGAAAGCGACGAACACGATCAGGACGAGAGCCGGGATTATGCCGAGGACCTTAAGAGCGAAGGGAATGGACATGATTCCAGCGCCGATTATGCTGGTCGAGACGTTGAATACGGCACCGGAGACCGACGCCGTCCGGGTGGACGGCTTCGCCACCGGAAGTAGAGGCGCGTGTTCCGGCGCCGGCGACATTCCGGCGACGAGTCGATGAATGGCTGGAGAGAAGAACGGTAAGAGAAGAAGAAGAAGATGATGTCAAATCTTCCCTTACGCGGAATATAAAATGATTATATATTATAATGTTATCATATCGAGGATTATGCTACAAAAAGAGTATTCGGAATTATTTAAATCCCGATAAATATAAATAATTAGATGCGGCTTAATCATTCACTATGGTTTGAAGATCTTGTAATTAATTTCATGACCACGTTGGTGATGATTTGTCCACATTTTTATTAATTTTTATATCTTCTCAAATAAGTATGTTTTTTTTAAACTTCTCGAACAAGTGTAAATATATACATACGAGAATTTATCCTTTATAGCATATTTTTTTGCTCTTAATTATATTTATAGTACATTTTTTTTAAATAATTTTATCCATAACATATTTTGCTTAAAATTATTATTCTAACATCATCAGACTTTCATCAATTCAATTAATGGACTTTAGACTTCTATAAGTTCAACTGTTAAATTTTAAACTTCTATAAATTTAATTGATAGACTTCTATCACTTCAACTAATAGACTTCTATCAGTTCAACGTTTAGATTTTAGACTTCTATCAGATCAATTGATAGACTTCAATCATTTTTGTATCATAAATGAATAAGTTTAGGAATTGTGCTATACATAAACTTTTTTCTTTTTAATATACATGCAAAATCTCATATATATATATGCCAAAATTTTTAACACGACTTATAAATTTAAGATTATTTTCAACTTTTTTTTAGTGAATTTTACATGTATAGCAAAATATATATATATATATATATATATATATTATTAATAATATATCTTTAAAAATATTATAATATATGTAGTTGAAAATTTAGCTCATTCTAGTAAATTGATTGATTTATTATAATAGTGAACGTGAAGATTTGAAACTTAAGACCTTGAAGTCATTAAAGGCAAAATAAGCAAACTCCACTGGTTAGCTAATTAAATTAGGTTGAAAATTTATTATACTCAGTTTTAATATGTGTGCTTATAAAAAAAATAGGATAATTTGGGTGCAGTCATAATTGCACTCCACTCATATTTTAATATTTTTTTATTAAAAAAAAAAGAAGAAGAATTGAACTAAGATGTGTGATACCAAAATATGTCGACATTATAGGTAGTTATAGCTGCAGCCAAATTGCCCTCGTCAAAATATATAAAAACATGTTCATGATAATGATAATTATTTCCAAATGTGACAGAGAAAGGACATCATAATTGGTTACGTGCTCTCTTTCCTTTTTATATTCAAAGAGTTAGTCAAACACGAAATTGGACTCCAAATTTGTTCGTTGTAGTTCTGAGTAAATGCCTATGTATATTTCTCCATATTATTTTTTTCAACTTTTGAAAAAAAAAATTGTTGATAGTATTTTTTTAAATGTTTTTCTTTAATTATTATATTTAAAGATGAGTTGGGGGAAGATTTTGGTTAAGGGTTCAAATTTCATTATAGAGGTGTTTTGATTTGATTAAAAACAAAAATGTATAGTAGAGTGAACTTAAAAATATTAATGGTAATTAGGGTGATTAACTGCCTGTTTTAAGATTGATGTTTGCAATTGTTGAAATAATTCACTGCTCGGAATGAACATAAAAATATTGAAAAAGACATAAAGAACTTCCGTTATGTGATAAATTGTTATAATCACACAAAATTCTTTCATGACCTCAAGTACAAAAATATTATCTTCAAAACTTATGTTATTCACTCATTTGCCCCCATTATTCATAAGAGAATATAAAAAAAAAAATTAACTAGTCAATACACCAAACTTAAAGTATTTATGATTATGATACTCTGAACCCAAAACATACTTCTTTTATAGTGTTTGGAGCACACCGTCACTTTGCATATTTTCGATGTGAGATAGATTCACTTATAGTATTTTACCAAAATCCAACGATACGAGATTAAAGGTAGATGTCTACCATCAAATACAATTAAAAGGTCTTAGAAGAAGGTTGTTTAATGTACTACTCTTCTTCTATCAAATACAAACACTTCCTTGGAAAAGCAAACAAGATGTGCTAAAAATAATTTAAACACTCGCATGTCTTTTTCTTTTATGTTTTGAAATTTCTAATATTTAATATTTTAATAAATAAATTTATAATTCAACTACAAGTTTAGTTCATAACATTCTAGATTTATATCCAAAAAGTCCACAAGCTTTATACCTACTTAACATGTTTTTAAAATTGATTTTATGCCTAATAAGTCATAGTAATAGATGTCTTTCACATTTTAGTATAAAATATACTTAATAAATAATATGAAATTTTATTTGAGAATTAATAGATGAAAATGAAGAATAGTAACCTATAATAATATAATCTTAAAATATATCAATGTTTTTTTTTTTGAGAAACAAAACATCAAAATGTTTTTACGAGTTACAATATATATATATATAAACCTATCTTTTTGGAAAAGTATAACTATATATATTAAACCTATCCGCTACTCGTCGAGAGAAAATGAAAAAATCTATTTGCTGTAAAAAAGAAAAAAAGAAAAAAAAACAATTACTTTTTAAAAGTACATTATAAAATCAACTCCTAAAGGAAATCGTTGTGTTTTTTAAAGTTAAAATTTAGCTTTTTGTAATTTAATTAAATATAAAATATATTACATATTGCCTTATAATCAATAATAAATTAAATATGTAGAAATAAATGAATAAATAACCGAGAATGTAATTGAAATGGTTAATTAAATAAATAATCACATCAAATGATTAATATTTAATTTATTGATAATTACATATGAAATTACATTTTGGTCGTCCATAACAAATTCTAAAATATCTCATCCATAATCATTAATATATATGTTATTATAAATACTAACTAATATTAATATTATAAAAAATATATGAAAATACTTATTTGCTTTTTTTTTTATTTATAATTATTTTTTAAATTCCGGTAGTTTCATACACTTTCAAAGTTTTAATTTTTGAAAGGGTAAAATTTAAATTGTAAAGTTTTTTTTTTCACCAAAATTTATACAAACAAACCTTCTACAAATGAAAAGTATACATAAAAAATGGAAAGTTTGGCGTTTGAATCTCCACCGTTGGATTAAAGCAAAATTGCAAACGCAAGGACGAACAAACAGTCTTTCACGATTGATCGAACAAAACCAGATTCAGCAAAAAAGTTTATCCCACAAATGCAAGAACAACCAGAACCCATTTCTTGATCCCAATTTTTGTTTCTTCTTCTTCGATTCACATTCGTCCATGGCGGATCATTTGGCCAGAGCAGAGGATTTTGAAGCCAAGGCAGAAAAGAAGCTCAGCGGTTGGGGATTGTTCGGCTCCAAGTACGACGATGCCGCCGATCTCTTCGATAAATCCGCCAATTCTTACAAGCTTTCCAAATCATGTACTGATTATCGCCTTTTCACCTTTTGATTCTGTTTTTCCCTCGTTTTGTTCCGTTTGTATGAGAAATGATGTTCTTACCGTGTGGATTTGTTGGTTTTGTTGTTTGTTTTACCGTTTTGATGAAGAATTTAATTCTGGTTCTTTTTTGATATGATTTCCTCATTTGTTTGTTTTTTCTCCTGGGCAATGTGAGAGTTTTGAATGATCGGCATTGTTACAGTCTTATATATAATATTCGAGCTTTGCGAAATTTGGGAATTGAATTTAAGAGGGTGTTTGGGGAAGGGAGAATGTGAATAATTATGGGGAATAAGATTACGGAGAGAATGATTATTGCATGTATTTGGGGTGGAGAGAAAGATTATGGGGAACAAACTATTGGTTATGAGAGAATGAAGAATGGTTATATGGGGAATGATTATTGGTGGCCCAAACGCGGATAAGGAGAATTATTGCCTGTCTCCCGGGTTTGATTTCCTTGCCCCAAACACCCCCTAAAAAGTTTCAAAGTTCTTTTTAATCTAGGACAAGCTAAGAGGTGAGATTAGCTCTCTTTCTGCTCCAATTCTTTGTGGCTGCTGTCACAATTTTCCATTTTCTTATGACATTAGTTGTATTGTTATTTTCTGTTTTGATGCCTATTTAATGTATAGAAAACGATACACTACAATCATTAGTTATCATTGGCTGCTGAAGGAGTTACTCATTTTGTTTGTTCACTGCCATCCATTGGTTTGCTAATCTTTATGTATGCGGTTCCCAGGGGATAAAGCTGGCTCAATGTATATAAAGTTGGCAAATTGTCATCTGAAGGTTGGAGTTTCGTGTTTGTGAGATCGAACACTTCATCGTTTTTTTTTGTTTATACTGTTTCTTTTACTGAAAATGCATTGGTGTTTTTTTTAAAGATGGAAAGCAAACACGAAGCAGCGCAAGCTTATATTGATGCAGGCAATTGCTATAAGAAAATATCTGTTAAAGGTAGTACCGGTGCTGTATATCTCTAGTTTTTCTAGACAATTGGTCCATTATGACATTGTGGATTTGAAGTGTATGAAGCTGATAATATGATAGTTTAATATGAAGTTCGTTAGGGGATCCGATTCTTTAACGTGAATCGAATGAGTGAAACAGTTTCAAATCTAAGTACTATAGTATTGTAGGGAAGATTCCTTATTTCCAATTGTTATTGATGCAGAGGCCATATCTTGCATAGAGCAAGCAGTGAATATGTTTTGTGACATTGGAAGACTCAATATGGCTGCAAGATATTACAAGGTTCAATCTGATTATGCTACATGAAAAACTTACTCTTTTCTTTCTTCTATCATCTAAAATATTTGGGTACTTGGAGAAAATCTTCTTCTCTTGGGTCCTAATTTTCTGTCGGTTTATACTTAAATAGAAATCCTTATGAGGTATCAAACATTAGGTCCCTCTAGACTATTCATAAATGTTGAGAATTACTTCTCTAAGATTATTTCATATGGTTGCCAGAGAATTAAACAAATACCCCATGTTCAATTCATGACTTGGATTTACGGTTTACCTTCTAATGTCATGATTGCAGGAAATTGCCGAATTGTATGAGTCGGAACAGGATATTGAGCAGGCAATCGATTACTACGAAAAGGCTGCTGACCTTTTCCAAAACGAGGAAGTGGCAACTTCAGCAAACCAATGCAAGCAGAAAGTTGCACAATTTGCTGCTCAGTTGGAACAGTAAGATTCTCTAATTAGTTAGTATGCTTAGTTACATGCATTTTTTTAACATTGGAGTTGTCAATGTTGTTGTTGCTACTACTAGCTGTTCCATCAATCTGCTTATATTTGATAAGACAGGGAAGTGTATTGTTGGTGAATTGTGCTACATCCTTACAATGTCAAGTTCTCTTCTACTTTGATGGTCTTTTATGGTTTCATAATGTCCATAGATATATATTCTTATTGAAACATCTTTAATGATGGATTGTTTGTTGATCATTATGGACATTAACATGGCACAGCTTCCGCATTCTTATTAAAGCTTTCAGCATAAGCATAAATTTCTTGTATCAACCTTCCATCTGGTAATGTGATTATAATTTTATTTTAATTTCCAGATATCCAAAAGCAATTGATATCTATGAAGAGATAGCTAAGTACTCTCTCAAGAGCAACTTGCTCAAGTACGGAGTGAAAGGACATCTTCTTAATGCTGGACTTTGCCAGCTTTGCAAAGGCGATATTGTAGCTATTACAAAAGCCTTGGATAATTATCAGGTCTTTACTCGACTCGACTCTCATATCTTCTAGTCTAGCCATCTTTATCATGACCTCAGACAGGATATATAGTTTGATGTGTTACTTCTCTTTTTGGCAGGAACTAGATCCTACATTTTCGGGCACACGCGAATACAAGCTTTTAGCGGTGCGTAACATTCACTCTTTTTTCTGAATTCTGATCTATTACTACTCTTTCCTTTGCAAATTTGATAAAGTTATATTTGTAGCAGTCTTAACATGACACAATAAGAAGTGTCAAATCACTTCTAGATTCAAAAGATTAAGATGATAGAATAGTTTCAAAATTTGATTCTCAAGGCGTAATGTTTGGATAAGCAAACACCATTTCATTGATTCGAATGCTAGAACTCAAAGTATCATTCTGTTGCCATGCCATGCTAAGCTTATCGCTAAATCCATAAATTTAAGCAAATATATTTAATCTTTTTTTCTTATAATCGGGAATCGAAAGTTCACCCGCTACATATTCGTGGGCATCTGCGTCCATCCCAAGACTCGGACCTAAAAGATAACGAGAGATTTTACAATTAAGCTCACTCGTGAATTTTGAACCTAGGTGTTCCCAGTTAGCATATCTTTGAGACTTTGGGCCTCTACCAACGAGGTGGTTCGTTGGAGACTCTTTTTTATATAATTTGAATAAGACATTTGATCGTTCGTAGTTATTTCTTTTCCAGCTGGCTTATTATTAGAAGATATTATCATATATTGCATGATTTGCCCCATATATTGCATGAAATTATAGTGCTTCTTGACCAGGAAACCTTTCATCCTCTTTTTTTCATGTGCCTTTTTTGTCTGATATATATCTCAGGACATTGCTTCTGCAATTGATGAGGAAGATATTTCTAAATTTACCGATGTTGTCAAGGAATTTGACAGCATGACCACATTGGTAAGATTATATATTAATTTTTTTTTAGTACATATTGGATGAGGAGGGAAAAACAAATCCTCCAGAGGGTATCACTACCCTCAAATGAATGAGAGCCAAATACCGGTGACCATGGTGTTGATCTGGTTTACAACCAAACAATGAAACCATTGCGTCACTTAACCATTTGGTAGATTGTATATTAACTTTAAAATAATTGTTTCTTGAGAACTATACAAAGTAACATGATCTTTATTTATAAACTTGCAAAGCTGCTACCCGAATCTTTTGTTTCGATCCGATCGAAGGGTGCCTTAATAATCTGTGACTAGTATTGTTTCCATTTCAATGGTACAAATTGCCAAAGATTTATATGTACGAACTATTGACAGGATCCATGGAAGACAACCCTTCTTTTAAGGGTGAAGGAAAAGCTGAAAGCAAAAGAGCTTGAAGAGGATGATCTTACCTAAGATCCTATGCTGATATATATTTTTTATTATCTTATTTTAGATTATTTTGATGAGTTTGTCTGTTCTATATTCATCTTTTTGTCAATTGAAAGTGTCTACTAATTAAATATTGGAAAGAATTGGTTTGTGTTTTGATGAATAAAGTGTCTTTGAAGCTTTGAGCCTGTGAGTGTGCTTGTTATTTCGGAATGTTGTACTGTCATGTTCTTCTGTACAGAAACAAATCTGAAATAAAAAAATATATTCATGTAATCATGTTCAAATATGTGTAGTTTGATATTGTTTTGAAGTTTTGTTGGAAGTTGTAAATCTAGAAGAATATGTATGAATGAAATCCCTATAAGAGTATTGTAGGATGACAAAAGTCAATGATTAACGGTGTTCAAGAAGCCTTTAAGAAATCAAATTCTTATGAGTTAAAAGAGAAATGTTTAGGTTATGTCTATGTCCGACCATGACCTAAATATTAATGCTCACACGTGTGATTCAATATGAGCTCCCTCTCTATATATATTTTGTATGTAGAATAAAGTAGAATGTAGTATTGGTGGATATTATTATTTAGGTCATGTCTAAGTATAACTTAAATATTTCTCTTATGAGTTTAGGTACTATTTATTTAAGAATTAATTTTCTATAAGATTCTTTCACCATTTATAAAAGTTTCAAAACTATGTTTAAAGTATAAATTTGTTAGTCATTTTTTAACAAAAAAAAAATGTTACTCTTAATATGAAGTTGGACAATGGTATTAATGTATATCGGTAAACTAAAATGTCATGAAATTAAAAAAGATGTCATGGATTCAACCTTCCACCCATTGTTCAACTATATATATATATATGTGTGTGTATATATATATATATATGTGTATATATATATATATGTGTATATATATATATATGTGTATAAGACTAGATCTAGATAAATACTTTGGCATTATGAGAACTTTTTTGTGCTAATAGTTCATTTGTTAATTTAAAATTTTGTAACAATTTAGTTCATAAATATCAATGCAATGACTTGATTTTACAAGTAATAGAAATTATAACAATTTAGTACACACCTATCATAAATGATCTCAAAGGCCAAAGGATTAATACGAGTTTTTTTTTTTTTTTGGATATCCATAAGTATTTTTTATTAGTTGATGCTTATCTCAATTATTTACACGATAATTATATGTGTTGATATAATTAGTTTTCACAAAAAAAAAAAAAAAACTTTTCATTTGAAGGGGATCATAAATTCTACATAAATGATATTATTTTTTATTTTTTTTTTTAAAATATAAATGATACTATTACTCTCAAATATTAATTTTTAAAGTTGAATTTGTGACTGTATAATTAAATTTAATTATAATCAATTAACCTTTTTTTTAAGTACATGTCGAAAGACAAATATCGATTATCGGGCTCGAACGCTGGTGTTGACCCGTGACCCATTCAGTAATTAACTAATCTAATACACCATCTATCTTTCAATATTTATGATTACTAGCTTATAATAATATAAAAATTTAGAGAATTTATAAACAACACATTCTACCTCTTCTATTATATTTGCAGCAGAATTTTTAAAATAATTTATTTATAGCACATTCATTTTTACCACTCATTGGTGATAGAACTAAATTTGGATTTCTATCACTAATAAAAAATTAAACTAGTGAAAAAATGAATTTATCATTGATTGAATTAAGCGATAGAATTCAATTTGAATTTTGTGTTACAAATGAATTAATTTTAACATTTTTTATTATACATGAAAAATTCTAAAAAATTTAGAGTAAATTTCGAAAGAAAACAAAAGTTTATATTATAACAAAAGACGAATATTTTCATAAAACAAAACAAAAGACGAATATGGAAATAGTAGAAATACCATTTCCCTCCTCGACCAAATCTTTTGGCAGATACAAAAGCAACCCTGCAATTGATTTGCAGAGGCCGAAACTGGCAATTCCCAATTCCATCACACCAAAATCCGTCCCATTAATGGCGAAATCGCTTCCATCATCAGCGATTCGCTTTCAACAATTCGCCAAACTCGTCGTCTCCTCCAAAAAGCCTCAATCCGCCGCACCACCCAAGCCCAAGACCAAGATCCGAGTTTCGCCGCCCGAAATTCCGATCGCCGACACCGTCAGAATCGTCTCGGAACCGGCGAAGCCAAACAACGACATGGAGGAGAAGCATCGGACTCCGTTGGCCGATGTGGTGTCCGACTGCGTCAAGCGGTGGTTCCAGGACACGCTCAAGGAGGCCAAAGCCGGCGATACGGCGATGCAGGTCTTGGTTGGGCAAATGTTTTGTTCAGGCTATGGAGTTCCTAAGGATACTCGGAAGGTTTGCGGTTTTTTTTTTTTGATTTCTACATTTTGTGTTTTTGATCTGTTGTTTGTTGTGGTTGGATGGATTTGGGGAATTTGAGAGGATGTCTTTTTGTGGAAATTTTTGTGTGATTTGAATGGAATACAGAAGTTTGATTGTTTCTTGAAGGATTGTGAAGTACATTAAGCTCAATCCATGTGTTAATTTATTATGATTTTCCTTGACAACCAAATGTTCATGTTGTATGATCAGACATTTCGGTTCTCTTTCACTCATCCGAATCGAGATATGGAGAGGTTATTTTGTGTGCGTTGTTCTACAAATTATGTAAAATATTTGGCTCGAGAGAAATACGAGGACTTTGAGAGTGAAAATAGGCAAATTTTTGGTGGAGTGTCTTTAATATTGGTCCTAATGCCTTGATTCAAAAAAAAATATTGGTCCTAATGCATTTGTTTCTAAAGGGTTTTCTCTCATTCTTAAACTAGGGTCGTTAAACGTTAGTATAACTTAACTTAACCATTATAGAGTGGTCTAGTAGTCAAGAGATCCTTAAGTAACTACAAGACGCGCCATTTAACTCGAAATTAATTTTCTACGAGTTTTCTTTGACATTCAAATGTCATAGGTTAAGACGATATGAATATAATCATTTGAGCTATATGTTGCCTGACAATGGGCAAGGTGAGTGTCAGCTGACCCAGATAATCACGAATATAATCATTTGACCTATAGGTTACAGATTTGAATTCCCACCTCTTCATATTATTGAACAAGTTCGTTGCTTTGTCAAAAAAAAAAAGAGAAAATAAATAACTTGTCAATTTTTGTAATCTCTCGTTTGTTTCTCATCATCTCATGTACAGCTTCTTTTGTGATGGATGTCCTTTTCTTTTCTGTACTTTGTTTTTTTCACAACACTTCATATAGTTTCCCAAGTTTCAGATACCCTTTTGAATATATATATAAATAAATGTTGGGTTTCTGAATTAAGGGACGTGCTTGGATCAATCGAGCTTCGAAAAGTCACCCAACAGTTTGGAAAGTAAGCGATAGACATCCAGGTATTCCCATCTCCCACATAGTCAGTTGGGGTAGTAATCTCTTGGCATTGCTTCAAGTTCCTGACTTTTTTTTTTTTTTTTGGTTCTTTAGCTTACTTGGCGACTAATTCTGAATCAAGCGATGGGAGAGTAAAACAAGATGATATCAGATGATCCTCTTCATTACTTCACTAATCTAAGTAAGTTGTTCTTAGTTCTAATCTAAGTTTTTACAGTTCGTTTTGTGTTTTTCACAGCCTGCTGAGATAGATCTCTTTTGTTTGCACATAAAATTTTCGATGTTGGTATATTATCTATCTACCTATTATTTCTATTTAAGCATGGTTTGGATTTTAGAAGAAATATTACATTTTTGGTTTAGTTCCCATATTAGTCCTTGAACTTAAATTTATTTCATTTGAGTTTCTTAACTCGTTAGTATTTACAAAACAACCACTTGCCCTGTTGATATTTTGCCATCTAGTTTATAAGATGGAGGAGAACTTTGGCTGTGTGTATTGACGTGCTTACATTGACATGGAGTGAATATGAAAGTGAAACCATCCCAGGCCAATATTAGTTATTAACCTAGTAGGGACTGAATATGTTCAAAGGCTTGCATCTTTCCTCGGAGACCCCCAAGCATCTACCAATGAGACTGCCCCTTGGGGACAAAGGCTTGCATCCTCTTTAAAAATGATATGAGGTCCACCTGTATTAAAAATATTTATAAACACGAAACCATAATGTAAAATGGGGAGTGAAGTACTTCTATTGTACCAATCATCATAGGTTGACCCATCGGTCATAGAGGGCCTTGAAGATCCCAAAGATGACGAGTTCAATCCATTGTGGGCACCTATCTAATAAATAATTTTCTACGGATTTTCTTGGCATCCAAATGTTATAGGGTTAAACGGTATCTCAAGCGAGAACAGTTGAGGTGTGCATAAGCTGGTCTAGATACCATTGTGTGTGCAAAAAAGTGCTTCCATTGTACCAGACTCCCATGGTTTACACTTGTTGAGATATGCCTTGAACGCACCAATGCCATGCGATTAGTAGTCGGGGGTCTCGCTGCCCGGTCTTGCCCCCGTTGCAAACACTTTTCGCATTGCATACCATTGTTTCGTGCATAGCAGCAATGCATTCTGCATGTGTTTAGCGCAACTAGCATTCGCACCCCACAACGCTAGCACTTCCACATTATGTTGTGCGTTCCGCGTGGTGCATCCGCATTCTGTTTAATGTTTACGCATTCTGTAATAGGGTTTAATGAGAGTGCATAAATAAACTTGAATTAAACTCTAGTCATACTATGACGTTCATTCTGTAACTCTGTAATTCGCCTCTTCTTAATAAAATTGCTCTCCCTCTCTGCCCGTGGATTAGCCAACACTACGTTAGGGAATCACGTAAATCCGCGTGTGCTCTTATTTCTTCTTCTCTTGCGTTTATCGTTATCTATTTTCATATCTTCGTGTAGATTTTTGATTGCCGTTTTCATAACAACAGTGTGAATGTGCTCAAGCACATGTATGTTTCTTTACGAAGACGCATGTAAGGCTAATAGGGATCGTTTCCACTCTAATTTGGACATTAATCACAAGATAGTTCAATGCAATATTCTGGCAATTGAGCAGTTCTACTTCTACATTTTGTTTAGTAACCATCTTTTCATCACATTTCTATAATATCATAATTTGTGTTCTCCATTTTTGCAGTTAGTAATCCTTGAAGTGACAAGTTCAGTTCACAGGCAAATGTGGTGACCTAAAGCTTTTGGTGTTATCCATTGTAATCTACTCTCCTCATGTTTATTATACTGTGTTGGTTAAACCAAATTTTGAAGGGTGAATGCATTTGTTTTTTCAATGATCCTTTTCCAGCCTGATGCCTATATTTATTCTTTATAGAAACAGAACTTTCATTTTTAAGTATAAATTGGGAGGGTGGAACCACATATTCTATGGAGAGGGTACTATTGATATCAAATATATAGATTTAAACTCACGACCGTAGCGTTGAATTGAATTACAAAAAATACCTTTCAATTTGATAAAAAAGAAAAGTAATGCTACAATTAAAAAAAAGAAAGTATGAAACCATAAAACTGCCAAGTAGGTGACATTATCCATGATCTTCCCAATAGTGTTTTTCAACAATTTGAATTACTACTTGTCAAACTAGAGTGAACTTTCGAAGTGCTTGAAGATAACAATTATCTAATTTTCTTTTTATTGTTTCAGTTACAAATTTACAATCAATGTTGAGGATGGTTAAGATAAATAAACAAAAACGGTACACTTTGTTTAACACAAAAACAAGCAGATTAAAGTTCAAATGAGTTTGAGAGGTGACAAATTGAAATGTTTAAACCCCTCCTCATGAATGTTCTTTTAGTAAATGTGAAACTATATTAACTACAATGATTTTATTGTTTGAAAATCGATATTTATTCGGTATTCCTCACTCCTCACATGTATTAAAAAAAGAGAGAGAATGAACGAAAAATAAAGTTATAATATTTATGTAAGTCTAAAATTTAATGCATTTGAAACTGTGTGCATAACTTTTATAACTACGATCAAGATGTAAGATATTCATAGATTTGTTTTCGATATCTATGAATTTTTATATTAGTTTATATGTATTTTAAGTGTTTTTTCACCATTAACTCCCAATTTAGAGGCAGAGGCCAATGATCTCTATAATTTTTGGATTTGATCATATTTTGTATTTAAAAGTTTGATTCATATTTTAATAAATAAATGATAAGTGTACATGCTTTGTAGATAAAAAAGAAGAGTGAAATAAATTTTAATTTGTGGGTTTGAGATTTAGTTTTAATTTAATTCTTATATTTCAAAATTGAACCATTTTATGTATGAAATTATAATGTTCAATTTTAATTAATGTTCAATTTTAATTCATGAGATAACAAAACTATAACTAAAGTAATAATTTTATTTATTTTAAATTGATGAAGTAATTGTTTCAATTTTAATGTGAATCTAGTTTTTAAAAGAAAATGAATATAAAAGTAAATTTGTTTAAAAAAAAAGTCCACAAAGATGTGTATTATTGAAATGTTATCGATTTTTAAACTTCCAAATTAAAACTACAATGTATTAAAAAAGGGAAAAAAAGAAAACCAATCAACACAAAGGGCAAACTCCTTGTTCACCCGCCATTTCCCGCGAGCTAAGGAATAGAAAGATGAAGAACCTCCTTGAATTCCAGCCTTCTGGTTTCAGTATAAAACGTTCTATGTTTGTTCGGCCAATACGTCAACCAAATCCAACCTCGAATCTCCCAATCCATGGTTTTCCCTCTCGCCGATCCCTCCATCTTCCACCAAACACTCTCTCCGTACTCATCTCCGGCGAACACGACCCCGCCCTGCCGGTTGAACGGCCGGAAACCGCTCGAGTACCGGTCCCGGAACCAAGATCTAGGGTTCATCAGCGCAAGTTTCGATGGATTCTTCGACGCGACCTCTCTGCCGTCCGAGCTGTCGTGGAGGTACCAGTTTAGGATTCCGGTGTTGCCGTACACCGACTGCTCGAACTTCCACGGCCTTACGCTCGTCGTTACGGTCTCTCCGACTGTTAATTTCACGCCTGGGTAAGCATTTCCGCCTTCGAATCCGGCTTCTAGGGTTCTTTCTGTTCCGACTTCGATTTTAGGGTTTTCTGATGATTTGCTTACTGATACGCTCGTTATTATGTTCGTTTGTTGAATTGGAGTGAGCTGCAGGGAGATTCGTGATGGAAAATGCTTTTCTGATCCGCCGACGCCTCGTTTGGACATGAGCGTATCGTTCACGAGTGGGATGATGCTGCACCTGTGAGAATCCGAGGTATGATTTGAGCTTAATTGTCAAAGATACGTGAGAATCTTTTATTAGTTACTTCTAGTTCTTGCGGCTTGATAGATCAGTTTTGCAATTATTTTTTCTATAAGTTTAGCTAATTTTTTATTAGAAAGTTTGAACTCATTGTCAAAGTTACGTGAGAATCCTACTTATCGATTATTACTAATAGGTTGAAAGATCAGTTTGGAATCAACTGAGCAACAATCCGTTCGTCTTTTCGTTAATTTAAAAGAAAATTCGTTCTTAGCAGCACTGAAATTAGGTACAAAGTTCCATTTACCTTATGTTGTCAACGTGAACCTTGAGATTAATCCACTTTTCTCGAACCTCGATCTTGTAATTGAACTGCATAACCCCTTCTAGCTGGTGATAATTTAGAGAGAATTGCAATCTTTCATCAGTTGCAGGACTGCGTGAGTTCTCAATAGGATCCATTGCAATGACAGGGCAATAGAGTTGAACTTTCCACAACCCATGTGTTGAAAATGAATTAGAGAACAAAGGTGAGGGTGTTTTGAGGGTGCAGTTGTTGGCCTTGAGCTCTAATATCCAGTTGGTGATTGCTAGGTGTATGGACCTCATCCATTGCTCTTCTAGATTAGACCCCAACAGTTTCATGAGCACCTTTGATGTCTTTCTTGACTCAGAATTTGTTAAATGATACTTCAGAGTTGTCAGACAATCCAAACGCAGAATGGCCGGAGCTTCATAAATGCAAATGAGGAATAAGAGGGTAAGAAATGCAATATTGAAAATTTCTTTTGAGTTGAAACTTGTGTCGAGTTTGAGGAAACTAAAGTTAAAATTCTTTTGCTGGTTTGAGCCATAATGAATAACATCACGAACACAGTTAAGTAAGACACTGGATATGCTTTCTTGGCCATCTAATAAATTTGAGGATTTAGTGCTGGTCTTCAAGGGTTCTGAACTCCAGAGAAAGATCGGAAGGCTGATATCTGCAATAACGGATATAGTAATAGTTGGGGCATGAAGGCTTTTGACTGCAACAACTTTGAGAGAGGAGTTGGTTGAGCTTGAAGAGCATACGGATGTAGAAATGGAAGTTGTTTTCCAATGAAGAAGTGGTGGTAGGTTCTGTATCCAGGAATAAACATCAGGAAAGCTACAAGGAGCCATGGGAACATGCGCTAAATTAGCAAGATTGAACTCTCTTTCCTCTCTAAAAAGGACGATATTTTCTTTTATATTTATAGACTCTTGGATGAATGGAATTTAAGTAAAGCAAAGCTTCTAGAGTATGAAAAAGTCAATTGGGAAAGTGATTATCGAGACATTGGCATCAAGAAAGAAAGAGTTGGTAAAGAACACGATAAGGTTGGATGGTTCTGCATAGATAAAAGATGATAGGCATCTCACCTTTTAATTGGGGAGAACTCTTCACGTAAACCCAACAATCTTTTATCAAATGTTCTAATTTTTAATATTATTAAGCATCTAGTGGGGCTACAGCCTATAACTCAAAAGATTCCAGAAAAAGAGATAAAAACATTGAAAAACTTCTAAAGATATAGTATCGAAATTAATTTTTAAAAAATTGGATATTAAACAATTTCATTATAATTATTAAACAATTTCATGATGCCCGATTACAAAGGATCTCCAACTATTCAAAATGATATAGCTATAGTCATAAAATAGAGGAGATTGTTTACACCAAGAGATCACAACCGTAGATAAATTCTCAATGAAACGGTTGTAAGATGATGCCTTATCTCGACAAATAGGGTAGTTTCTTTCCATCCATAGGCTCCAGCAAAAAGCCTTTACAAAATTTTCCCATAAGATTTTTTCCTTTTTGAACAGATGACCCATGAGAGTAATTTGATGAAAATGTTTCTCATATAAAAAAAAGATAGGATAAAATTGGAAGTTTAAAGGGAAAATCGACTCAAATAAATACAATTATCATTAAACCTACATCAATTTTTACTGACGATGAAATTCACATATGTCGTCGAATCTAGTTGGCGACATGTAGAAAAGTAGAGATCTCTCTTATTTGTTACTAAGAAAGAAACTGATTAAGTTGAATTCACAGACAATTGGTGTCTGTGTATTTCTATTGGTTTCTTATGAACTAAGGAATTGAAAGATGAAGAATCTCTTTGAATTCCAGCCTCTTGGTCTCGGAGTGAAATGTCTTGTGTTTGTTTGGCCAATAAGTTAACCAGATCCAACCTCTAATCTCCCACTCCATAGTTTTTCCTCTTGCTTTTCCATCAATCTTCCACCACACACTCTCTCCATACTCATCTCCTGCGAATATAATCCCTCCCTGTTTGTTAAAAGGCCTGTAAGCACTCGAGTAACGGTCCCGAAACCAAGCTTTAGGGTTTATAAGTGCAAGTTTCGATGGTTTGGTGGAGGCCACCTCTCTCCCATCCGAACTGTCGTGAAGGTACCAGTTAAGGGTTGCTGCATTGCCACTGACGAACTGTTCAAATTTCCATGGCTTCAAGCTTACCACTGAAGTCTCCCCAACTGATATTTTGAGGCCTGGGTAAGGAGCTGAAGGTTCAAAGCCAGCTTCAAAGTTTTTTTCAGTTCCAACCTCTATATTGGGGTTATTTGAAGATTTGCTTACTGAGACGCTCATTATGTTTGCGTGGGAAATTGGAGCAAGCTGTAGTGAAATTCGTGATGGGAAATGTTTTTCTGATCCACCAACTCCACGTTCGGATAAGAGAGTCTCGTTCACAAGCCTGATGATGTCGCACCTGTACATTTCAAATTCAATTGTCAAACACACATGAGGATCTTTAATATCAATTATTTCTAATAGCTTGCCCCTCAACGGGTGATCTCGTTAATAGAGGCTTGGAGTCTCTAACATATACTCCCTTGATGATCATCCTAGGTTAGAAATTCACGAGTGAGCTTAATAGTATAATCTCTCGTTGTCTCGTGGGCTAGACCTCAGGGCGAGCGTGGTTGTCCCCGAGTATGTAGTGGGGCAAAGCTCCAATTCCCAGTTATAAAATAAAAGAAAGTAAAATTATTTCTATTAGCTTGAAAGATCATAGATCTGCATCTATTTTTCAAGAAACTGCCTCTTTTTTGTTGTAATCGAAGTGAGAATAAATTTGTGCTTAGCAGTAAGAAATTATTAGCTTCAATATTGAACATACCTTATGTTATCAACGTGTACCCTCATATCAATCCACTTTTCTCGTATCACAAACTTGTAATTGAACTGCAGAACCCCTTCGAGTTGATGATAATTTAAAGAAAACTGCAATCTTTCATCTGTTGAAGAATTGCTTGAATTCTCAACATTATCCATTGCAATGATAGGGCAATAGAGTTGAACTTTCCACAATCCATATGTTGAAAATGAATAAGAGTACAAAGGTGAAGGTGTTTTCAAAGTACGACCATTGGCCTTGAGCTCCAATATCCAGTTAGTGATTGCAAGATTCATCGACCTCATCCATTGCTCTTCTAGATTTGACCCCAACAGTTTCATTAGTACCTTCGATATCTGCCTCGACGTATTATTAGCCAAATGATGCTTGAGAGTCATAAGACAATTCGAACGAAGATCGGTCGGAGCTTCATAGATGCAGATTAGGAACATGAGGGTAAGAAATGCTAGATTGAAGATTTCTTTTGAGTTCGAAGGGATGTCGAGTTTGAGAGAGTAATGGCTAGAGTTCTTTCTTTGGTTTGAGCCATAGTAAAGAACATCATGGATGCAATTAAGCAATAGACTGGACATGCCTTCTTCATCAAACAAATTTGAGGATGTGGTGCTAGTTTTCAAGGGTTTTGAGGTCCAAAGAGAGATAGGAAAGCTGAAATCTGCAATAACTGAGAAGGTAATGGTTGGAGAATGAAGATTTTTGGTAGCAACAATTTTGAGAGAGGAGGTGGTTGAGATTGAAGAGCATATGGATGTAGAAATGGAAGTAGTTTGCCATTGAGAAAGTGATGGTAGGTTCTGTATCCAGGTATAAACATCAGGATAGCTACAATAAGCCATGGGAGCATGCAAGTTAATTAACAAGATTGAACTTTCTTTTAAGAACAAATGAGGGTGTTTTCTCTCATATTTGTAGATACTTTCATGAAGGGAAGGGAAGGGAAGTAAAGTAAAGATTCTTGGAGGAGGAAAAGTTAATTAAAAAAAGGTGATTATTGAGACCATTGGCATCAAGGGTGAAGAAAGAAAAGATAAAGAACTTAGATAACTTTGGATGGTTGTGCAAATAAAGAGGTGATCAATAGATAATATTTTTTTTAGTTCAACAATCGGAGAAGATTCGAATCCATGACCTTTTAGTCATGACTAGCTTTATGCTAGTCGAGTTATTATTCTTTTTGGCATCAATAGATACCATTCAATGGTTAGAATTCCTTCTTCCTTTTTTTTTTGGTTAAATTACAACTTTAGTTCCAATCTTTCGAGCGTGACCTACCTAAACTTTAAAACCTATCTAATAATTAGGTTAGGTCCTTAAACTTGCCCAAGAACTAAACTCAACTGACATGATGTATGATCTGATAATCTAGAGGAGTTCGATCCTCCACTTGAAATTTTGTTGAATTTTGTTAAAAAAAAAACCTTAAACTTTAAAAGTGTAATAGATATATGAAAATGCTAGAATTTATACATAAAAAAATTTGTCTTGTAAGATTCTAGCCTATTCACTTATGAGTTTAATAAATACATGATTTTTTTTATAAAAAGAGTATCAATTGATATAAACATTTTTGAAACAAGGGTAACCCATGCGCGTCCTTAGGCCAGACACCAGAGATATCGAAGAAGTAATGTCACAGATGAGTTTTGAACTCAAGATCTTGTAGGGAGCATATTCTGAAAGTCCAAGTCGTCAACCACTGTGCCACCTCTTGGGGACATCAATTGACATAAAGCTGACTATGCAATAACCTAATAGCTACAAATTTGGAAGTTTAAAGACCTATTAAACAATTTAAACTTAGAAACCTATTAAACACTAAAAAAAAAGAGAGACATTTTACACACTTTTTGAATTTTATGCACAAAATAAATACAAAATTGAAAGTGTATAGACAAAAAGTGGAATTATGTTTTTTAATCAAAAGTCGAAGACTATATGACTTGGCATCCAATTCTGGCTGCACCTCAAACTTCAAAGAATCCTAAAAAGGGAGAAATATCCATATTTCTAAAGATGTAAATATATAAAGATTAACAAAATAGCACACTCTTTCGATTTTTACGCGTTTTTAGATCTTGCTTGAACTCAAGTATGTTGTGGTAGATGAGTATGTATGACCTGTAACCAAGAAGTTAAAATAGTGATTATGTTTGCATCATTATCTTCAATAATATTCATACATTTTATCTAAATATTTCTTTGAGATGTTGATTCTCATAAAAATTTGCACAAACTAAAAGTAAAGAATGGTTTGTAGATTAATAAAATACCTTGAACTTGAACTTGGTAAATATTTCTTTCAGATGTTGATTCAACTTTCATCCCAAAGAGTGGTGCGTAGTCTTGGACTTTAAAGATGTGCTCCTCTTAAAGTTTCAAATTCAAGATTCACCCGTGACATTAATTTATAGATACCTCCCGTGTCTTCCTTTGATGTATCACGGTGTTGCAGTCTAGGGACAGGTCAGTGGTGTCTTCGAGTTTAAAGGAGCGTAAGCTCCAAGTTCCCGGGTCAATGAAAAAAAAAAGTAGTTAACTTTCACCTTCAATTATAGGGTTCATTAAGCTATACTATTTTGATAAGTTTTACGAGGTTGTTGTTTGAATCCTTGTTGAGCTCAAACTTTAAACTTCTAATCCGTTGGTTTTTTTTTTCTTTTTTCCTTCAATATATTCTTCTAAGCTGTAATAATGAAGCTTCAGGTTCTTTCCCACCATTCATCTCCATCTGCTCCATTTTTACTCTTTTGTTCCTGATTTTTTTTTTTGAAACTCTTTTATTCCTGAAAATATACTTAGAAGAAAGAGTGAATTATCAGATATTCGAAAGTGTTTTAATGATTCAATTAACGTTAGGTATAAGGTAACTTGTAGTGTTTAAATTTCCAGATTCTGAAAGTCAGATTAGAAGGATAATATATTTAGTGGTGGATTTGTTTCAGGGGACAAGCAAGCTAAATTAAGTCATTTGCTAACAAATATGTGACCGGTAACTTTTCTAGCTATTTTATTTTTATCATCATATGGGTCGATTTATTATTTATGCAATCATTTACTTATCATTTGAATAATTGATTCACTATCATATTTTAATTACAATTTTGTGGTTGCAGTTGTAATTATTAGTTTTACGTGAGAAAATGTCATTTTTTCTATGAACGATGAACAGTATTGTTTCTAATGTTTAATTATTTTTTTTATATCAATTAGTAGGAAAGTTTGGCCATTAAAAAAATAAGTTTGGATAACAATGAATAGTTTTATTATTCTATCCAACCCCACATAGATTCGTTACCCACTCACCGTTTAATTGAGCTATGATTACTTATATTTTCATTATTTATTCGTTTTCATCATTTTTTTTGTTGAGTGAAACAATTTTAGAGATAAAAGAGCTTTTTTTTTATTCCATAATATTTGAGGTTCATTGATCGTTGAAATAATAATTGATGTTTTATTCTATGATTTTTTTTTCTTTTCATTTAACTACTTTTCTTTGCTCTTATATTATATGTTATCTATTACCTATAATTTAGAGTTTTTTTTAAGCATCTGTAATTCAAAGTTCATCATAAGATTGATTAAATTTGTTCTAATGTTGCCAAACAAAAATCAAAGGAGTGGTTTAAAAATCATTTCAATGAATGCATCATCGTAAAGTTTATTCAAAAGAAATCACTAGTTCCATCCAAAAATGTAGTGTGAGCAGCCCGAGAACGATGCAGAACAGATTAGAAATTTATTTCTAATCCTATATTTTAATTATGTCAAGATTAATGTGAGGTAAAGATTATAAATTAATTATATTTTTATACTATTTTTTTTAACAAACCAAACAGATACCATTAATTAAATCAGAATCGAGGATCACTGCCTCCCTTACAAACCGACCAAGACTTGGAGGACAATCCCCTCTTCCTAAAAGATCACCAACTCTAGCCATTTGAATTTTAGAACAAAAGCAAATACTATAAGGAAGATAACCCGACCATTCTACAGCCTTTTCAGAGCAACTAATGGCCCATTAAAAAAGACCCACTAAACTTCATCAACTTAGTTAAGGTTGACTTTTGATATACTTTGGGGAGTAAACTCGTGACCATATTGATGGCTGAGGAACATGAGTCCACTAAAGCGAAAGTGAGCAAAAATAGACTTAAAAAACATTATTTAAGCCCTAAAACGACTGGGCACCAAACCTCCAAGCAATACTTTTGTCTATAAGTTTAACCATTAGACGTAACATCTAAAAAAAGATCCTAAATCCAAGCATTTTGAAAAGAAAAGACAACAAAGGAGCAATAACATTAGCCCAAGAGTCACCTTTGAAATTGGGGAGAAAAAGGATGAGCCTGATCTGAGATGCTTCACAGAAACGAGCGAATGAAACAATGAGCGGTTCACTGGTTTGAATCGACGTTTAAATCGGGTCCAAGAAAATGGTTGGTTCGAACTTGAACTGAGCTGATCCGGTTAGGCCAATAGCTTAGTTCACTATTGGAACCAGCCAGGCTCTACAGTTGTCTTGCTCACATCTGATGCCCTTTACATGCCTGCCAACTTCTCTTGAGCAGTGCACCTGGTAGATGGACAAGGACATATGTCCTCATCACCAACACTTGCACCTTCCCTTCGTCGAAAAAATCACCAAAATCTTCCATTTAAACTATCCATTTCCTCCATTTTTTTCTTTTTAGCACCTCTAATCTTTTCCTTTCCTTCTTCCTTAACTTTTCCTCTATTGAATGGAAGTAGGTTTCTCCTTCGGCCCCTTCTCATCCTAGGGATAAAGTTGCAGACTCTGTTTCCTAGGGATAAAGTCGCAAAGGCCAGTAAGAATCTTTTTATCTTCGAAGCTGAGGGAGAGAAAAATCTCCATGCTAGTCCACAAACGCACTAAAAGGAAACAAATCACAGGGGAAAAAAAATCACCACTTGAGGGCCGCGACCCTCCCAAACGTGAGGATTAAATCTCCCAACTCTGAGGATATCCTATGGGGCGTTGTATAATTATATTTCTATAACTATAACTTGTGAGGAAGAAATATGTACAATAATAGATTTGATTTTTTTTTAAAAAAACCGTTACAAAAGCATAAAGAGTTCTTTAGATAGCAAGCCTCTCTTCGGCCAAAGAACCTTCGGGACAAAAGAGTAGTGGTCAACCATCTACTCATGAAATTCATATTGGAGAGTTTTATTTATTTTTATATTCGTTACTCCGTTTGTGCATTTGTGAGGAAACATATCCTCTAACTTTCAAAAAACATTCGTAAGAAATTAATTTACATTCAACTTATTATCACCTTTTAATTTTTTTCAAATTTCTTTTTTACCATCAGGTGACTAATGGTTGGAGACTTATATTTAATGAAGTTGAATAACTTATTTTATTTAAAGAATTTGACCACTTCTTTTTGTTTTCTTCGAAATTTGAAAAAAAAAAATGCGATGTTTGGACTCCTAAAATTTTTTCCAACCTAGAAAATAGCAGCTTGTCGTCAATAAATTTTAACTTATGCTACTCATTGTCTTCCATCAAAAGGTTAGCTAACTAAAAAAATGTTAACTTATTTTGAAAATCTTAAGAGGAATAAAATTAGAAAAGCATTTTTTTTGACAAAACATAAAGTTCATGTTTGGAGGGGAATATTCGGGCGATGGAAGGAAAATCGTTGATTATTGGGGATTTGGTTATAGAAGGAAAATCATGGATTTTTGCCAAGTTAAAATCCCCACGTGATTCAGGGAAGATTGGGAAGTTTTTTTTTTTCAAATTTAAATGAAATATTAAATCGGCCAACTGTTTCAGATTTGGAATTATTATTATTATTATTATTTTTTACAAGATCTGGAAGAATTAATCGAATGAATTGAAATTTCAATAGTGAAGATGGGAAATAATACTGAATGGAATGGTGATACGATTGCTTATCTAGTTCAATATTAATCCATTTTCACTCCATAACTATGACTTTGATTCTTAGAATCGGTATTTGTAATCTCCTTCCCTCAAATAAGGTCTTCGAGGGTGGCACAGTAATTGAAAGCTTAGCTGAGGTTTGTTCTTTCCTTATCATTTTTTGTTTACCGATATATATATATATATATATATATATATATATATATATATATATATATATATATATATATATATATATATATATATATATATATATATATATATAAAATTGAGGTTCTCCATCCTATTTATTCATTAATTTTGATTAATGAAAGTTTGTTTCATATATAAACCAATATTTATAAAATAACTAAAATTACCGATGGTCACTAACGCAGTTGGTTATCTTGTCTGCTTTAATTTATTTCAACTTCACGATCACGAGTTCGAGTCTAGAAATCAGTATTTGACTATCATATTATTTAAGAGCAGAGTTCGAGCTCAGAAATCGATGTTTGACTATCATATTATTTAAGAGCAATTGTACTCTTTATATAGAGTTTGTTTCTCTTCTCCACTTTATACTTAAAAAAAATATAACTTTCAAAATAGAAAAATATATATATATATATATATATATATATATATATATATATATATATATTTGACGACCGCGTCAAAGTTCATTCGGCCTCTAATATCACAGCGCACCGCCAGATCTGAGTCCACCAATGGCTTCCCCACCGACACTTCCGATTTCCGGCCCTCAATCAGCCGCCGGAGCTCCATCTCCGCCGCCCATAGCCACCTCTGCCTTCCGTTCATTTCTCTCCCGCTTAACCTCCTCCGCCCGCCAAGGCTTCTCCCAGCGCCGCCCCTGGTCGGAGCTCGTCGACCGGACCTCCATGTCTCGTCCGGAAAACCTCTCCGAAGCCTATTCCCGGATCCGCAAGAACTTCTCGTACTTCCGTGTCAACTACCTCACTCTCTTCGCCCTTGTTCTCGCCTTTTCCCTTCTCTCCCATCCGTTTTCTCTCCTGACTCTCATCTCCCTCCTCGCCGCCTGGAGTTCTCTCTACATCTTCCGCCCCTCCGATCAGCCGCTGGTGATTCGCGGCCGTACTTTTTCGGATTTCGAAACGCTGGTTGGATTGGGGGTTTTGACTGTCATTGTGGTCTTTCTCACTAGCGTTGGATCGCTCCTGATATCGGCGTCGATGATTGGAATCGCCGTTGTGTGTGTTCACGGTGCGTTTAGGGTTCCTGAGGATCTCTTCCTTGATTACCAAGAGCCTGCTAATGGAGGACTTCTGTCGTTCCTCGGTGGCGCCGATGCCACAGGTCCTGCAATTGCAGCCCGAGTATAGCCCGATCCCGATCAGCGAACTGATCGCTGTTTGATTACGGGTTAGACTTGCCTGTTATACTCTCTTTGCAGTTTGAATTCTTTTCCTATATGGAGGATAGAGTTTCTTGTGATCTATATAAGAACTAGGGTTTGTTCTTCCGTAATGTAGATTGTATCTGAAGATGCTGCATACTTTTAGATTAAATTTTGTTTGTTCTATAGACAATATTCATGAATTGGAATCGGTAATACTTACAGCCATTATCACGCAATTCTTTTATCATAGTTTCTCATTTCTTAAGCTAAGGCTTGAACCCCATTGTGATGTATGTTGCTATTGTTGTTGTGTTTGATGTCAGAAATCAGATCTTGTTTTCTTCTAATGCAATTGTATGTCAATAGTTCAGTTTCCATGTGATTGTTTCCTTTCATGTTGCTCTATTTATGTAGTTGCTAGAATGAATGAATATGATTGTGTACTAATATGTGTTTATTGGGAATCGGTTGAAATTAGTGTGTTGCGTGTGTTTGTAAGGCTGGGTAGTCCGGGATCCTCGGAAACTATTTCGAAAATAGTTGTGAAACTCTAGTAATCGCGTCTTGGAACCCCTACAACTTTATTAACCTTCACCTCGTAAACTCGATCATTTGTTTCTCTTCTTCGCCTCATTCGGTGAAGTTCCTTCAGAACCTTCACCTCGAAAACTCTATCATCATCTGGCTCCAGAACCTTAGCTCTTAAGTTCCTCTCCCTTTGGTCAAGCTGCTCCACACCTTCGGAATCTTGCCTTTGTAAACTCTATGAAGTTGATAATTGCTTTCAAAAACTTTACATTACAATGTTATAGGTTCATTTCTTTCAGCGGGAGACTTCTGATTGTATTTCTGTGAAGTTGGTGGAATTGGTAGTTGCTTTCTCACTACTTGTCGAAGTTTCATTCAGCATCACTTTCTCATCTGTCCTCTCTACCTGTCATTTATTATATTATACAGTAGCATAAGAGTCTTGTGTACTCCAATCAAGATTTTTTTTGGGAGGGGTTTAAGCCATAATAGAATGTATAATCTACTCCTATCTAGTGTTTCAAAAATCGTTTGAGGCGTACGCCTCGAGGCGAGGCGGAGAGAAAATGCCTCGAGGCTTAAGCCTCACAAGGGAAAATTGAGGCTTAAGCCTCAGAGGCGAAAGGCGTACGCCTCTCTATCAAATTGCCTTTTGTTTTCAAATTAGGGCTGGAAGTTTACCTCTCTGTCAAATTGCCTTTTGTTTTCAAATTAGGGCTGGAAGTTTAAATTAAATGTAAAATCTTTTTATGCAGACAGTGGGCCATTCAAATAGGCCCATATTACATTTTAAAAATTATTTATTGGTTGACCTAAAAGCAAAGCGACTTACAGCTGAGACAAAAGGTAAAAAAAATATTCGATATGATGACGACTCTATGGATGATCCATCCCATTAGTGATAGTGAAAATGATAATGATTTTCTTCGTATCTTTTTCAAAAAAAGAAAATGATATTGATTTTCTGGATGATCTTTAGAACACAATATTGATTACTAGTTAGATTTTTTATAGCGACATTTATATTGAGTTTTTTGTGTAGTTTTAAGGAGTATTACCTAGTTCAAATACAAAATGTTTTATCTTTTTTTATTAAAATATGTTTCTTTAAATTTTTAAATGAGGCTTACACCTCATTATGCCTCGAGGCTTACGCCTCGCCTCTTCCAAAGAAAGCGCCTCGAGGCCGCCTCACGCCTTTTAAAACATTGCTCCTATCTTTTTATTAGTTCTTTCCTTTGGCATCAATATGGCATATACATTTTAAGTAATGAGAATTGTGGGAATGAAAAGGGTAATATTATTGTGTCCCTATGTTCATCTCACTCACATCTTCACTACTGACACCAAGCATTTGATTGATTTGAAAGTAACTCATGGTTTAGTTTAATAAGTTTGAATTCTCTATTGTACAACCACAACCCATTTCACATTTCCACACGAAATTAGTTTATTAGGCTAGAATTGAACTGCATTGTAGATGAATGTATTGTAATGTTCATCACTTGTATCACAGTGTTTTGAGAGAAACAAGTAATACTCGAAGTGTCAAGCCAGTATGGATGTATGTGTTGCAAATGATGGGGGATGTGTTGAGAGCATGCATTGTCTGGATAATCTACGTAGTTCATCATGGAGTGTAGTGGTAAAAAAGGACTTTGAGATGTTTAAGGTGATGAGTTCAATTCATGGTGGCTATCTACCTAGGAATTAATTTCTTACGGGTTTCTTTGACATTCAATTATTGTAGGGTCAGGCGGTATGTCCCGTGACATTAGTTAAGGTGCGCGCAAGCTGTTCAGACAGTCATGGACGCAAAAAAAAGAGAGAAAGAAATCTACGTAGTTTTAAGTGCCAAGTCAACATGGACGAGGTTGGTTGATGCACAATTTTCTTTTAGCTCAGTTTGTGATCCCCAAACCTTAACCGCGAAGCAGCAAAGCTCCAAAACCTATGGCTTAGCTCTAACTATACGGATGGTGAGCATCAATTATGGTTGACTCTGGCTCCTATCTGATTAAGGTAGCTATAGTGACAAGGTTTTATAGCAGTTCAAAAATAACGTTCAGCAGAGAGTTTGCCCCAGTCAAATGGATTTAGAGGCATAGTTTGCCCCTTGTCTAATTACTTGAGCTCGTGTCACTTTGGTTGTCATAGTAATCATTTAGGGGCAATGAGAATGGGAATGACGACAAGGGAGGATGAGAATATGAGAGAAAAGAACAATTATTTGTGTTTGAAGTGAAGTGAACGATTATGGGAGAATGATTATTTGTGTGAGGTGCAGAGAGTGATTATGGGATGAAAAGTGGTTATGAGGGAATGAGATGTAGGATAACAGTTGTTGGTAGTCCAAACAATCGTTCTTTCTCATTCTTCTTGTCCCAAACGCCCTCAATTATTAATATGCTTAATCTCATTCGTTCAAGTGAAGGTAACCTTAGACTAGACACTGGGTTGAGCAATTGAGATAACTTTTGGGCATCAACTTGTATAATGTTGAGTAGAAGATTGAATTTGAGCTTATAGCATTCTCTATGTAGGACTGACATCAGATGAGCTCATTAGAGTTGTTGAAAATTTCAGAAGGAAAAAAAAGGGGTCATCCATTTTTGTATTTCTGCCATTTTCTTGGCCAGTTAAGCTTGTGACCCTCCTGAGAGCTGTAGAGAAAACTTATCTGGTTTCTGATACATCCGAGTTTCGTCGCACTTGTCAACGATCTGATACAGATTATGTTGAGGTCGATTTTTGAATTTTGATGCAATTCCAGTGGTACAGGTTTTAAATGTCTCAACAGTTCTTGTCTCTATTCTTGAATGCGTTTGATTGAGCTCTAAGAAGTATGAAAAGAATCCAACTAGCGATATCACAAGTTAAACGGGGATGGAGATGAAGGTCAAAGGACCAACCCACCAATTATTATAGCCGGTGGCTTGAAACACCAATTGAGTTATTATACTTATTCTTAAACGAATGTCCAAACACCACCATAATTTCTATGTGAGTGTCACACTTATTTAAATATACCTCAACTAATTAAAGCCTAACCATTTTGTTTTTAATTTTTGGTTTTTTAAATTTAAGCTTACAATAACTATTTTTTCGCATGTTTTTTCTTGGATACATTTTATTTATATTTTTAGAAATCAAACCAAAATTTGAAAACAAAATAAAAGTAGTTTTCAAAAGTTTATTTTTTTTTTGAAATTTGGTTAGCATTTATATACTTTCTTAAAGAAATATGAATACGTGGTAGGAAAGTAGGAATACAAAAAATAGGCTTAAATTTAAAAAATTAATAACCAAATGGTTATCAAACAGAGCTTAAAATATCATTTTTTGTTGGATTTTCTTGAGTTTGTTTATTTGTAATTTGTAAAAATCATCTTAAGTTGACTTAATGATCACGTTCATGCAAATATGAAAATTAAAAATTATGTGTTTAATTCATGCATCCTATTTACAATTTAATTTCTTAAGATTTTTTTACAACTAAATATTATGGTGTGCAAATGATATGAAATTATAGTTTAGAAATTCATTTCTTACTATTGTCAAATACCTTAAGTAGAAGATGGAAAAAGGTTTTACATGCTAGTTAGTAATGTCAACTAAACTACTCAAAATAATAATAATAATAATAATGTCAACTAAAAAGTTGGACTTTTTTTTTTGAAATCTTAAAAAGTTGGACTTGAAATTAGACTTGGCTACCAATTAATAGCATAGGTGTAGGAGTAGGGTTAGAGAGTAATTAATGATATGCATGTTAGATATACAATAGCCTGTTTCTCAAAAAAAAAGAGATATACAATAGACTGAGACTCCAATTAAAGTTGCCTAAACTTTTTTATTTTGCTGCAATGATAAATTGAATAAATTTATTGAAGCTACTTTTAAAAAACAAGAATACATTGATAGTTTAGTAGTGCACATATTTGCAACTATAAACATAAGTTTTATATGTACAAATAAAGGATTTTCTTAAGGTAAAGAGTTGCAAGAGATTAAAGAATAAAGAGGTACAAAACAGTCATTTTTAAAATTTAAATATAAAGATTCAAATGTACTAAATTACCATTCTCATGAGTTAACATAGTAATAAAATAAGAGTTTTGAAAATTCTAAATTTACTGATATAAAAAATGGACTTTATTGCATTAAAGAAAAGAGAAGATTAAGTTCAAACAAACTAAAGATCCACACAAAAAACTCAGGCAAAATCTAAATATAAATTAACAAGAAAACATTACAACATCATATCATACTATTTCAGAAAAAACCAAATATTATTTTACAAAGGAAAGACAATATAAATAGAAATGAATAGTTTTATCTTCTGAATCAAACAAAGTGAATATAATAATGGTCTATTTTAATGAAAACAAAAACACTGCATCAAACAAGCCAAATTGAGTCAGCCTTGGAAAGTAAAAGCCAAACTGAGGTGAACTCAAATAAACTAATCTCTAATTTCACTCCATTTCCAAGGAAGTATCATTTTTTTCTGGTAGGTTCCACTACAAAAATATACATAACACCCAATTTTTTTTAAAAGATAAATAAATCATAATATTTTCATTCAAAGAAAAATATGTTTCCTAAGTTAATATAAAATAAAAGAATAATGTACACATGAACTATAATATAAAAGAAAGTAGCTTTTAAAATTTTAAGAAGTTTATATTTTGTACATATTTTTAAATTAAATATTTTTGCTTCTATATTTTAATAAAAGAATAATATACGCTTATATTTTGGAGGATTGCTCTCACATTTTAATAATAATTTTGTTGTTTCAAATCATTAAAAGTAAGTATTTTGAAACATCAAAAATAAAAATGTTGTCTCAAAGGATTGACGCAAATGGTTGAAAACTTAGACCTTATGTTCCTCTCAAAGTCTAAATGATTTTTTTTTTCTAAATCCAAATCTAAAGAATAAAAAAGCTTTTTTTTTCAAATATCTAACGACTAAATAGCTTCTTCGTTTTTTTTTGAATCCTAAAATAGCACATTTCTCAACAAAAACAAATCTCAACATATGGGACACTAAAATAAATTTATAATTTTCTTCAAAAAAAAAAAGAAGGAAAGATAAAGTTTATAGTTTTGGCTCGTTTTCCAAAGAAATATGGAGTCTTATGTAGCATCAGCCAGTGGATCCCATTACTGGAAACACACAGAGGAGACATAGCCGTGGAGGAGAGGAGCGGTGTTTCCACTAAACCCTAACCCTAATCCATTTTCTTTCTCTCTCTAACTCCATTTTTTTATACTCTTCAAAGCTAGCAAACAAGAGAGAGAAACAACCCTTCAAAACCCAAAAAAAAAAACTAGCCGTTATAAGCTCATGAAACAAGAAAGAGAGGAAGAGCCTCTGGTCCCTTATTGCATCCACCTGACATTTGTGTCTCAGAAATTCACGTGCCCTTTCTTCACAATTATCCCACAATTCCAAACCCCATTTCTTTGGCTTCTTCTTGATTCATTTCTCTCTACAAAACCCCCCTTTTTCCACCAACCCCTCCCCTGTTTCATTCTCCTTTCTCTATGCTCCATTTCATCTTCCTTCACCCTCTTCTTTGATTTTCTCTAGCTTTTCCATGGATGAAATCCAAACCCCATTTGTTTTTAACTCTTTTTGGAAGTACCCATTTGCAGATTGGCTCTGTTTTTGGCCAAAGGAGGAGGAGAAGTGGAGGTGTTTGAGGAAATGCCAACATGGGTTTGTTTCTTCCTCTCTTCATTTTGGATTGGTTTTGTTCTTTTTTATGGTTTGTTTTGAGCCTGTTTTGAGTCAGGATTGGGATGGTGTGGTTGTGACCCAGGCTGATTTTCAATCCCTTCAGGCATTTAAGCAAGAACTTGATGATCCTAAAGGGTTTTTGAGGAGTTGGAATGATACTGGATTTGGGGCTTGTTCTGGTGGTTGGGTTGGGATTAAATGTGCTAAGGGACAGGTTATTGTGATTCAGCTTCCATGGAAGGGATTAGGAGGTAGAATCACTGAGAAGATAGGCCAACTTCAGGCTCTTAGGAAGCTTAGTTTACATGACAACTTGATTAGTGGATCAATCCCTTCTTCATTGGGGCTTCTTCCTAATCTTAGAGGGGTTCAGTTGTTTAATAATCGATTTTTGGGTTCGATCCCAGCTTCGTTGGGGCTTTGTCCTCTGCTTCAAACTCTTCACCTTGGTAACAATTTGCTCACTGGAACAATCCCTCCTAGTTTGGCTAACTCCACCAGGCTTTATTGGCTCAACTTGAGCTATAACTCATTTTCTGGTCCAATCCCGGCTAGTCTCGCTCGATCAGTGTCGCTTACTTTCCTTGCTCTTCAACACAACAATCTCTCAGGAAGCATTCCCAACTCTTGGGGTGGCGATCCCACGAATCGAAACCGGGTGTTTCGGCTTAAGTCTTTAACTCTTGATGACAATCTCCTCTCAGGTACAATACCAACTTCTTTAAGCAAGTTAAGTGAACTTCAAGTGGTTTCTCTTAGCCACAATAGGTTGAATGGTGGCATTCCTGAAGAAGTTAGTAGCCTTTCTCTGCTGAAAACTTTGGATGTTTCTAAAAATTTCCTTAATGGAAGTATGCCTCAAAGTCTTGATAGATTGAGAAACCTCTCTGTTCTCAACTTGAGTAGAAATAGATTCAATGGTCCAATTCCTGCTACTTTAGGGAACATTTCAACACTTACTCAACTTGATTTATCTCAGAACAATCTAAGTGGAGAAATACCAACTTCTCTTTCTGATTTGCAAGGTCTTCAATCCTTTAACGTCTCTTACAATGACCTTTCGGGTTCGGTTCCTCCAGCCCTCGCCGAAAAATTCAATGCAAGTTCCTTTGTTGGGAACATTCAGCTCTGTGGGTTCAGCAGTTCACCGCCATGCCTGTCTCCAGCCCCTTCTCAAGAAGCTCCTGCTCCTCTACCCAAAAGTTCGACATCACGACATCGAAAGCTGAGTACTAAAGATATAATCCTCATAGTTGCAGGAGCTCTCCTACTAATATTGGTTATAGTTTTCTTTGTCTTGTTGTGCTGCTTGATAAGGAAAAGGGCTGCTTCAAAAGGAAAGGATAGTGGTGAGGCTGCAGCTACAGCTGGGGCTGCACGGACCGATAAGGGTGTTCCACCGACGAGCAGTGAAGTTGAAGCGGGAGGGGATACTGGAGGAAAGCTCGTTCATTTCGACGGGCAAACGATCTTCACAGCAGATGATCTTTTGTGTGCAACAGCAGAAATAATGGGAAAGAGTACTTATGGGACTGTTTACAAGGCCACATTGGAGGATGGAAATCAAGTTGCAGTTAAGAGATTGAGAGAGAAGATCACTAAGAGCCAGAAAGAATTTGAAGCAGAAGTCAACATTCTTGGCAAGATCAGGCATCCAAACCTTCTAGCTTTAAGAGGTTATTACTTAGGACCTAAAGGAGAAAAGCTTCTCGTTTTCGATTACATGCTGAGCGGGAGTCTCGCAGCATTCCTGCATGGTAACTGCATATTTCATACATAGTTTCATATCTTTAAGGTAATGTATGCATTTGTAATAAGCTTAGCTTGCTAACTCTCAACTTCTTTGGTATCGACAGCCCGTGGACCAGATACATCCATCGATTGGCCAACGAGAATGAAGATAGCTCAGGGAATGACCCGTGGCCTGTGTCACCTTCACGCACACGAGAACAGCATCCACGGAAACCTAACATCCAGCAACATTTTACTTGATGAGTACATAAATGCTAAGATTGCAGATTTTGGCCTGTCAAGGTTGATGACTACTGCTGCAAGCTCAAATGTGATAGCAACTGCAGGGGCACTCGGGTATCGAGCGCCAGAGCTCTCAAAGCTGAAGAAAGTGAACACGAAAACCGACATTTACAGCCTCGGAGTAATCATATTAGAACTCCTGACTGGGAAGTCCCCTGGTGAAGCCATGAACGGAGTCGATCTGCCGCAATGGGTAGCATCGATCGTCAAAGAGGAGTGGACTAATGAAGTTTTTGATTTGGAGCTGATGAGGGATGCATCTACCATTGGAGATGAGTTGCTGAACACTCTGAAACTCGCATTGCATTGTGTTGATCCTTCACCGTCAGCGAGGCCGGAAGTTCAACAAGTTCTGCAACAACTGGAGGAGATTAGGCCAGAAACTAATCCCAGTTCTGGGGATGATGGGGCTGGAGGGGGGGGACCCCCTTCAGCGAGTGAGTGAGTGAAAAGGAACTTCCAATTCCAAACAGGCAGTGTAGAATGATAGAAGAGAGAAATGTCAAATGTGTGATTCTTTAAATTCTTTTTAAGGGTGTTTTTGTCTTAATATCTTTGTTGGCCTCTAAAGCAAGAACAGCATATTTTTTTGTTTTTTAAGGCCAATTTGCTACTTTGGCAAGTAAATGACTAGGATTCTAGTTACTAGTTTTCAAATTTGCAAGTATTGTTGTGCTGAATAACAACAGTTCTTTTCCCTGTAAATTTGAGAATAACGGTTTTAATACCATTTTGGTCTTGTACGAAACATTCAAATGTCCATTTTGTACTTCAAATTGATTCCTGCAAATAATTTAAAGTAATATTAATTTAAATTAATTATAAAGTTAAGTTCATGGCCAGACAAAATGCAACATATTTTAAAAATATTTGTAGAGGAAGAATGGAATTTTCTTAAAGAAAAAAAATTAAATGACCAATTTTAAATTTATTTACATGTGAAAATTAAGAAAAGGAAATAGAACAAATTCAAAAGTACAAGAAACAAAGTAAATTTTAACCAAAAATAATTCTTTCACATATTGATCTAAGGATGTGCAGGATTTGGATTGAGTTGGAGAATTTTTCTTGGATCAACTCAAATTTTGAGTTGTTTAACCTACCAATCCGTCTAATCTTGTGTATGAGATTTGGATTTAGATTAACTCAACTCATACTTTTTGTGTGGGATTGAGTTAACGAGTTGAGTTTATCTCATATTTTCTCTTTAAGACCCAACCCATAATCCATAAATCTTTTTAAAAGAAATGCAAGCCACACATCTAGTTAATACATGCTCAGTAATATGCTAATAAGTTTTGAGAAAAGCCTAAACCTTCTGATTTTTCATTAATTTTCCACCAATATATATATTGCACAAAAGATTAAATATAAAAAAATCTCCAAACAAATCCTATCAAATATCTAACAATTATATCAATAAATGCTAGGGAATATCTTAACAATATTTATTCCTACCAATAATATATTTTATTCCTAACATATGCTAAAAAAATATCTTATTAATCTTCCACTACTATATATAATATTATGTTTAGTTTGAATTGAGTTGAAACAAGTCAAAAATTGGCCGTCCTAAGGACCACCTAAATCCAAAAAAAAAATCTAACCGAACCTTTACAATTTGGGTTGAGTTTTTTCGTACACCCTAGATTGATCCATAACCGAGTCCCTTGTAAATGTGGAAGTAATTTGTATTGAATACAATATAGACCAAGAACTCGAAAGTAGAGTTTACAAGATCAACCGCTGTCTACAAGAAACTCCTCATTAATTAATGCATAAGGTGTGTTTGTATACATCCTTGTAAAACTACAAATAAAATTTTCAGCTGCCATCTTTTCATTGGATATATACCGATGTCGTTGAGCTACTACTCTTGTTGGCTTCTTGGTTTCGGCTGCCATCTTTTCGATAACCACTAGTTTCTTCTGAAAGATTTTCCCAAACATTTGCCATTTTCTCTGCATATCCCACCTGCCAAAATGAACTTTGATTGAGGTACTTCGAACTAGTTTACATGGTTGAGAAGTAGTAAAGGTTGTCTAAATAATCTAACCTGATTAAGGACAAAGCCTCTCAACATTTGTGTGAAGTCTTCTTGCATCTCCCGATCGAGCCGCTCGAGCTCACTCCTATTGTTTTCCTGCACTCAAATCATTCTTACCCGTGTTTTTAAAAACTCTAGGAGCACTAAAGTGCAATGACCTATTGAAACCTAGGTGCACGGCACAAAATAAAAGCGTATGCTCCTGTTTTTTTGTGAGGTGCACTATATTTAGTACATTGATAAAGATGCGATAGCATAGTTAGAGTGAGAATATTATAAAGAATTTTTGCATTTAGGGTCTTTTGCGTTTAGGATTCGTGAAACATAGGCGTGTGTCTAAGCGAACCTTTTAAAACACTGATTCATGCTAAACACTTAGATGCAGTTCACTTCAACCAAAAGACTTCAAGCTTCTGAAGACTATAATTTAAAAGGATTCAACTAATTACATGTGTTTTTATGGGTGAACCTATAAGGAGTTAAATGCTCCAAAGAAAAAGGCCAGATGCATTTCAATTTCCAAGTATGTAATAATCATCTTTTATCAACCCAAGTGAAATGAATCAGCAAAAAACAAGTCAAACAAGAGGTAATCTACCTTGATCCGGTCATATTCTCGAACCGCACAATTCTTGGCATCCTCTGTAACACGCACAGTATCTTTCAACTCTTCAATTTTTCGCAACCTGGATCTGTCTCCACCAAATATCTTGGATGAAGCAACCTCAAGCTTCTCAATCCTCGTACGCAACGAAGATAGATCCGATGAAAGGGTCTGAACTGTCAGTAGAGCGCTTGCACGGTCAGAAAATGCACCATTGGCGGCCAACATAACTCCAAGATATTCGTGAAGCTTATCCTACAATGAGCAAGAAAAACAAGACAATTGATGAAGTGAATCTCCCTGGATGGAAAGCTTTAAAGCAGCCGCAATGCAATCAGACGAATTACGTTGAAAGTAAGTTTGAGGTACCTTTAAAGTGATGTTAGCAAGTATTTCTAAAAGTATCAAATTCACCTCATCAATTGTACATTTTGTAATGAGATTTTAACAAAAAAAAAAAACATATTTTTACCCTTCAGAGAGTTATGGAATTGACCAATCCTAATTCAATTGGCAACAAGTTCTATAGAATTACCAAATGCTTCACCGTCTGTGAATTTAGTTCTCTATACAATCTGCTGGATTTAACAGCAGCAGTGGCGAAAATTTTCATGTCAGCAGCTCGAACTCTTTGAGACTCGAAAATAGCTTCTTCAGTCTCGAATTTGGACAGCTTTACAAATGCTAAACCCAATTCTCCCATTGTCTCTCCAGTATCTTGCTGAGCTATCACAAGTGATTCAGCCTTCAAAACAACAGGACACATGCAACATTACTAGAAAGCATAAAATGATGAACCCCATTTAAATACTAATTCAAATTTTTATTTTTTTTTCAGCAAAATCTATTTCAGAATTTACCACAAATTAATCCAATACTTGCTAAAATAAGTTCTGTTTTCGCACTTAAATAGAGCTGGACAAAGAAAAGTATAATTCAAAAGAGCTCCTCAAAGAGAAATATTACTCCTGATCCAAACTCCATAACATCTAAACCTCTCTAGTATCAGAACCCAATTCTCCCATTGTCTCTCCAGTTTCTTGTTGAGCTTTCACAAGTTATTCAGCCTTCAAAACAACAGTACACATATGCAACATTACTAGAAAGTATAAAAAGATGAACCCCATTCATATTCTAATCCAAAAATTAACGCAGTCAGCAATATATTTCAGAATTAACCAGGTCAAATAAGTTCTGTTTTCGCACTTTTAATGGAGCCAGACAAGAAATTATCAAAACAGCTTCTCAAAATGCTAATACTAATTCAAACTCCATAACATCTAAACTTCTCTAGTTTTAACAAGATAGAGATTAGTATGGAAACCTTTAAGGCACCAGATTCACACCTGTTGAGACACATCGCTAAGTCGCTGCTCAATGTCCATTAATTTCTCTTTCTTCTCCAAAAACTCCTTATCTTCTTCCACCACCATCGGCTTTGCCCCAACCCAATCGTTAGTCATTGATTGCTTCAATTCCTTAAAGATTCTCAGCAAATCTCTGCCCCCTTTTGCTGGTTTTACCACTTCCTGCAAATCGACCGCCGCAGTGGGTTCCCCGAATAGCTGCCTCGGCAGCTTCACCGCTCCATCAAGCATCCTTGAAGCTACATCAGTGCTTCTAACTAATGGCAATGAACCCTTTGCCTCCAAAAACATTCTCAACTCCTCACTTTTCCGAATTACTGGATGCAATGCCAATTTCCTCAAATACTTCTCCAATGCAACTCTCCTCTGCTCCAAAAACTCCTGTTTCTGCATCATTTGGCTCTCCACCACGTTCTTATCCGGTCGCATCGGTATGAAAAACCCGCGGTACGATTCCAGCAACCGATCAGACAATGCAACAACATCCTTGAAACGCCTTCGAACACAGAATTCAGATCCAATCCCTCCGTACTCAGGCAGATTCGTTATCGTCGTAATCAGATACGTATAGTAACCACTTCCACCAGGAACCAACGAATTGTTCACCTCATCCATTCTCAGCGGATCAGAAACTGAAATGCTCAAAAACTCAGAGCTCAAACCGCTCGATGTGGAGGAAAAGTCAGGGCCGCCATCGCAACCATTGGACGATGAATCAAAAGAAGTGAAAATCGCCTCAGCGTAAGAAGGAGGCTCAAGAAACGAATCGAACGGTGAATCAGGACTTTGACGGTCTGCATAAGACGGCGACGACGAATGCAATGGATCGTAGTTAATCGTCACCGGCCGGCTAAACTGGCCGTTCCGGCCATGAGATTCGCCGCCGGGAGGATCGTCAAGAACTAAACTCTCCATTTCTTCACGAGACGAGTCGAGATCGGCGTCCTGTTCCTGATCTCCATGGCTCATCATCATATCAAATCGAACAAAACAGCGAAGAACACACACAAAAACAAAAAACAAACGAGATCAGGAATCAAAAAATGACCTAAATCAACACAAGATTCATCAAATTTCTACTCAAATCATCATCGATTTCGAAGGATTTGTAGCGCAAATGGAGATCAATCAATCCAAGGGATCATCGTATGGAGACGAGCGAACACGGCAGTCGAGGCAGTGAGTCACCACGTGGGTGAGAATAACATTACCAAGAACTCGGTGAGTTGACTCAGTGAGCGTTTTTGGCGAGTTGATGAATGCTTTAACTCGTGATATTTTGGTGAGTCGGGTCGGGTTTAAAGAAGAAAACGACAAAAATATTGATAGTTTTTTGCCTTATCCGTTTTAGATTTTTCTTCTTGACGTGAAAAATGAAAATTGGAAAGAAATATTTAATGGATATTAATTTAATAACCTTTTCATCTCTTAATATAAAATCACACATCATATGAGCGGACTATTCAAACAATTTTATTTAAGGTTTTTGTTTTTTAATAGAAAAAGAGAGATAAACAGCTACACTTTTATCTAATAGATTGGAGTTGCCTTAGATTTTGTGATCCAATTTAATGCAACAGTCACATATTTATTTTTAATAAAAAAAATAATTGCATGTTATTGTTGTGACTAAATTTTAGTCATTGATTTTCTTTAAAAAATTTAATTAATCATTTAAAAATAAAAAACCAATGCTAAAATTTTGCCACCACCTAACATGCAACTATTTCTCTTTTAAAAATTAATATTTAATTATCATATTATTAAAAAACAATTATACTCTCTTTTTAAAATTAATATTTAATTCTCATATTATTAAAAAACAATTATACTCTTTATGTAGAATTTGTAGTCTCCTTCTCCAATTCCAAAAAAAAATTACAATTTTAGAATTATTTGCTTATATTCGATAGTAAATAACCATGAACGAGTAGTTAATTACCATAATTATTACGAACAACAATCTCCAAATGAATAGTTAATTATCTCAACCACTACTAAGATCAATCCTCACATGCAGAGATGTCCACGGGGCGGGGCCGGGGAATGGCTTCCTAGTCCCCGTCCCCGAAAAAATCCCTGGTTTTTTTTTCGGGGATCGGGACTGGGATTCCCCGCGGGAATTGTTTACAATTTTTTTTTTTCTTTTTTCTTTTATATTTTTTGGATAAAAAATTAGATTTAAAAAAATATATATCTATAAGTTTCAACTATAAGGTTAATTATCAAAGAAAATATTCATATGTATAGAAAATATCATCAACAAAAATATATTTATTTGAAAATTAAAGGAGTAGAATTAATAAAAAAAATATTAAATAAAATAATCGGGGCGGGGATCGGGGAATCGGGGACGGGAAGTACAATCCCCGTCCCCGGCCCCGTTCCCCGCTTAATCGGGGATTTCCCGCCCCATTAGGGACAGGTCACCGCGGGGAAAATGGACATCCCTACTCACATGAATATTAATTACTTCAACCAATGCTAACATCAATCTTCAAATGAATAATTAATTATCTCAACCAATGTTAACATCAATCTTAGAAGAAGTAATTAATTACCTAAACTATTAACTTTCTTGCAATTAACTCTACTCCACATTTTTCTACCTAACTCCAATCACACCATTAGTTCAAGTTTAATCTTATCATCCTTCTAATTCCTTGTGAAATTTAGGCCCCATTTAATAATTATTTGATTTTTTATTTTTGGTTTATGTAATTTAAGCTTATTTATATTCAAATTTATTACCATGTGCTCCATCTTTCATACGATATATCTATATTTCCTTGAGAAGGTAGGTATACTAACCAAATTTCAAAAACAAAAACAAGTTTTTGAAAGCTACTTTTATTTGTTTCCAAATTTTGGTTTTGTTTATTAATTATAGACAAGATATAAATATCCAAATAAGGAAAAAATGTATAGTAAGGTAATTGTTGTAAGCTTAAATTTCATAAACAAAAAACAAAAAACAAAATGATTATCAAAAGAGACTTTAATATTTCAAATATTGCGGATTGAAATATATTTTAATCGAAGCCCATCATTTTTGTGTATACATTTATTAAATACGCCTTATAGACTCAACTTGCAAGATTCAACTTAATATTTATCCATGGACTACCATACAAATACTGCTATAAGATTTTTGTTCTAAACCATTAAATGAGCTAAGTAATTATCGAACCAAGCCCGAAACTAATCGACATTCGGGTAAAGGGGTCGCACGAGGCCACACAGGCTTGGAGTTCAAAAGAATATGCATGGAGTTCCAGTCCCCTCAGCTGTTTGAATTTCACCTTCTCAATTCATTAATTTCTGAAGGATGACCTGTAACCATAAGTAAAAACAAAGGCCAGTCACTACCTCATTGATGAAAAGGTAGTACACAATCAAGCATAGGGCGTTTCACTAATGGTTCATATGCATAAGGAGTCAATATAGCCAACAAGAACTTAGCTTAACTAACATGATGTATGATAGTGTTTATAAAAATTTAAGACGCACGCACAATAGCCTGTACGGGAGCTTAGGCGCAAGGCACAAATAAAGCGCGGGCTACTTTTTTTTTTTTTAATATTCACACTCAAACTATATTATAAAGGTTGGTAAGTGTACCTTAAACACGATGAGTGAAACTTATTTTTTTCATAACAATTCTAAATCCTCCATAATTATGACAAACAAACACTCCAAATTTGATCGGATGTTCCATATGGAACATTTTTTTAAAAAAATAATTAATCACAAGAATGTGCTTATTCAAGATAAAGCGCTCCAATGCTCAAGGCGAAAAACGAGGCGCTAGACTTGTGCCTTTGATTAAGAAGTTAAGGGTTGGAATCCCTCCTTTTTTTTTCTTTTTTTTTTCTTTTTTGAAAGTGGAATCCCTCCTATATGTTTGTTGAATTCAAAAATAATAATAATGATAATAATAATAATAAATAAGAAGAAGAAAAGCCCTCAACATAAAATTGCTTTTATGGTAACAACTTACAGGACATGAATGATACGACTTCAGTCCATGATGTAGTTCATGAGATGATATCAACAGCTTGACTGATCGAAATTCAACGGATTGATTATGTACACGGTTGTCTGCGAAGCCGATTAATTCACGCTGTAGAAGGTGCTCAAAAGCCTGCAAACTCCACAGAATATTCTGGTCAAAAAACTAAAAGTAGAGGCAAACCTAGAAATAAGCTATAAAAAAAATCCAAATGTAAACAATTTTATTCACCATACCCTTAGGCATACACTTGGTGAATAATAATCAGATGTCCGGAATGAATCATGTATACTCTTGTACTCTGTTACATTCAATACAAACATGTTGAAGAATGCTTGCAAGTATTGCAAAGTTTCAACAAAACAACAAGAAAATCAACACAATGTGTACCTTTCATTACAGAATTGAAGTTGTACAAATTCTGCTCCTTAACTTCCAACCTTTTCATGCATACCAGAATATAGAGCTCCAATATGGAACAATCTGTTAGAAGTCCAACAAATTCTTTTGCAAATGAGAAAGAAATGTACTTCTAAATTTAGTTTGATAACATTTTACATATTCAATTTCTGATAACAACATTTAAAATATGTTTCTTGTTAAATAACTGGTACCAAACCAAAAGGGGTGTTCAGTTTTCATAAAAGACTAGGAGAGATAACTAAGGAAAAAGGACAAGACAAAAGTGTTTTTTTTTTAATCAACAAAAGTGATTTTTGGTTATTCGGCTATCACGAGGTTGTAACCGACATGAGAGAAAAAGGGCGGTGGGTCAGAAAGAAGCTATTAGATTACAATAATAATATACTGACGGGATATTAACTCATCATATTATACAATAAAAGAATATAGTAACATATAAGAAAAAAAAATTAGAATAATCGTAAATAGAAGAATGAAAGGAAAATTGAAAAGAAAATTAAGGGACAGAAAACTTATTAAGCATAATAACTGAACTACAATGTTTAGAATTCTTCACTGCAATTCCATAATATTAGGTCATATAATCTAAATCTAATATTTGGGATGTACGTACCAGAAACAACATTCAAAAGAGAGATTATATTTAAAAACAAACAGACACTATGCATACACTACATACATTTTTGCAATCTTCTATTTTAATTTCGAAAATTATTTATCATGAAAAAAATAAACGAATCCATGGACATACTAGATTACAGATGAACAGAAAATGGTGATCAGAAGAGTTGACATTATAGCCATTCTAATATTTCCCAATCCCCACTATATATATATACGTATATTTTTTTTTTTTCTTTTTCTTTTTTTCTTTTTTATACCTCACTACATATATTTTTTTTTAAACAAAGGTAACCATGCCCGTCCCTAGGCCAGGCACCGGAAGACATCAAAGGAGTAATGTCACAAGTGAGTTTCGAACCTAGGACCTTAAGGGGAGCATACCCTCAAAGCCCAAATCTTCAATCACTTTATCACCCTTTGGAGACCAATTCCTACTACATATATATATATACACCAATCTCCAAACCTTTTATATACTCCTGCTTGGGCTGCCTCTGAATATTAGAAAGAGCGAGTTCAAAATTCTCAAGGGTCAGCAACCCAGATTTCAAGTCCATCTTTGATATGGCACAAAACCTAATGTCATGATCTTCCACTGTAAGTTTAACTATGATGGAAGCTCAAATATTTGTATATCATTCCTAACTTGAGGCATTGTGACAGAAGAACTTACAGATATCGTACTAATTGTTTGACGGCCAAATCAGCATCCAAATAAGTGTTAATAATCTTTTTAAATCTCTCATCTGCTAAAATTTTCTGCAAAATGTCAAGTAGTACACTGGAGGGAAAATAACTTTAATAAGGTTGCAAAGGATGAATTAACTGTGCCATACAAAATTGTTCTACATGCACAAACTAACATTATAGCTGAACTAAAATTAGCACTGCAACAATAATGATTTCAATGAAACCTCCAGTATGTTCATATTTAATAGAGCTTTTGGGCCAGTTTTTTATAAGATGAGAAAATGCCTAAACTGGATGATAATCAAATCCTTGAAACAGCAAACTTGATTTTGTCAGGTAGCTAATTCTAACGTTTGTTTATCAACGTTATTATGAGATTGTTAGTTTTGATGAATCCTGAAGTCTACTACCGAATGTTTAAAATACTCTTTCTACATTGCCATTCGCATAAGATATAGAATCAGAAAAGGATACATGAAGCTTTGCATTAAATTTAATAACGTAGTCACGAGGAAGGTCCGAGTCTATTGGCAATGATAAAATGTGGTCCAACAATCTGCATTACCATATTACGAGAAAACAGTCAAAATAAATAGAACAATACTGAAATTACACAAACGGACAGCAGAAAAACTGGCCACTGACTTAAGTCCACACCAAAATACCTCTCCACATCTTCCTTGGAGGGAGGAAGAAATAACAGCTTTCTATGGGAGAAACGAGATCTTACTCTTTTCTCGAGTAGCTGATCAGCATCCTGGATAACAATTGAAATTGTTAGTAACTTAATTTCATCAAAATCATAACTGAACACAATCTGATCATACAATACAATCAAACCAATGAAATTGGGAAGCATAATTTCTACCCTCTCTTTTCAAAAAGGAAAGAATGCAACTTACCAATCGACAACTGATGCCAATAACAACAGCTTGAGATGACACTGATTGCATGGCATCTAACAAACTATAAAGTAACCGTTGTTTTCCCTGAAATGGCAAATAGTAGAGAGCACATTGTATAATTAGATAACTTGTTCTTAACGAACAAAAGTTTAATATTATGGGCTCTGGAATCCCCGCATTCAACCAAAGTTATTGTTGAGTTCAAGTCAGATCGTATATAAAAACAAACGCCAAACAGCAGGGTCTAAGAATTGACAAAAGAATATATCAGAACAGAATGGTGGAGTCTTACTTGTGCAAATAGATCAAACTCATCCAGTACAAAAACAATTGTTTTATGTGCCAAGCCACACTCCCTATGCATACAAATTAATGGCCTTAGCAAAACTTCAAGTAATATATATAAAATCAAATCTAGCAGATAGCTGACCGTAGCATAGCTATCATAAACTGAGAGTTGTCGTCAAAGGATGCCTATAACATACCATATCCATATCAGTAAACCAGAATGTGTCATGATTGTATAAAGATAGATAAAATAGATAGCGCGTTACCATTTTTGAGAACAATAACTGATACTCTGAGCAAAGCTGCCTAGCAATCTCCTGAATTTCAACCACATTTCAGGTGTTCAGAGAATAAAAAAGATAAAAACAAATCTTTCTTTCACATTGTGAACAAAAGTTTTAGACTTCCAAATGCACATTTTGCTCACAAAAATTCATTTCAATAATTCATAAATGCATATACATTTTTACTTTAATATTCACGAGTGTCTAGGCTATTTTACATGCACCTAAAGGTCCTAAACTACTATCACTAAACAACAATATGACCCTACTACAATTAGTTATCAAGGAACCTTGTAGGAAATTAATTTCTTTGTGGGCAGCCACCAAAAATAAAACCTATTCATAATGCATTTATTCATGTGATACACTCAGCAAGAAAAATGCAGCAAAATATATATTTAGAGAGTTTATCATAATATGCATACAGTAACTCTCTAAACATATATATATTTGAAATTGGCTAATCAAATTAATTTTTCCCCAACAGTGTATCAAAATCTGGTTGAATGTAGAAAAAGTGCTCGATTGAGATATAATAATCGTAAAGAAATAGTTTATGTGAGCAAGATAGAGCGAGCGACTGAGAAAATTTCACCTTGAAAGCGCAATTATCATCACAATGCAAAAGACCACTCAACTTTATCTGCAAAAAGAAAGGAGAAGCTTTTTAAAGAACCTACTAAAGCTCTATAAAAATGAAGCATTTCCTTGAACCAAAATGCTAATCCGCTAGGCAATCATTTTAATACCCGCCAAAATAGCAAGGGATAAGAAGGAGAATAACACGTTAGACATTCATAAACCACGTAACTCTTAAGGTTTTTTTCTGAACTTTTTATCATTCAAGAATTTGGTTTGTTATAAGTTAACACACCTAAACCATCATCGTAACTCTTTCTATTAAGCCACCTAAACTCTCCCCTGTTTTGTTTGGGGAAAAGAGGTGAGGTGGAGAGAATGAAGAAGATGATTCTCTATGTTTAGACTATCGAAATCATTCTCCTCATAATCACTTTTTTATTCTCCTCCTCGCCACTTTTTATTCTTTCCATAACTATCGTTTATTCTCCTCATAACTAATTTTTACTCTCATCATACTCATTATTTTATTTTCCCCATAATTATTCTCTTCACCCCAAAGACAGATAATGATTCTCCCCATAATCATTCTTATCACCCAAAATACAGAAATCATTCTCCCCCTAATCGTTCTTTTCTCCATCTAATTCTCATCCTCTACACAATCAAACTCGTTCTCCTTACCTCCAATACCCCCTAAATCAAGTATTAGTATCATGATTAATATACAGTTTGAAAATACTTATCAATCACTTGCAACAATCTTGAAAGAAAAATGAGTCAGAGAATCGATACCTACTACGGAGATCATATCGGGATATTCTAGTAATAGATCTTGCAGAACGAGTTCCAGCACCTACAATACGCGCAACGCTAAAGAAGATCAGAAAAATAAATTCATGACACAATAAGCTAATCTAAAAAAACGCGGAAATTTCAATATCAAATCAATAGCTTCACATACCGCCATTTTCCCAGAACCACGGGGGCCGAGAAGCAGGATCGAATTATTACACGCTTCAACCACCGAACTGGACATTATAAACTTCAATTTGCTGAAGAAACCAGACCAAACAATTTATCTCAATTCAACAAAAACTCCAAGAATAAAAGGAAAAAAGCAAAACAATAAGTATATGTTCGTTGGACGAAGAGTTCATAAACATTCTTACGAAGGAAAAAAACTTGAGCAAGACTGAAATCTCGATTCGCTATAACCACAGAGGAAAATGAGAAGAAGAAAAAACTTGTACCTGTAATTGTTATCAGAAGAATCGGATGGAGGCTTGAAATAGAAACTAGGGTTGCAGAGTCTGCTGCGGAGTAGCCTGAGGGCTGCCCTACCTTCCGGAAGATCTTCTTCTTCCATTTTTCCTCTGAAATTTCAGTGGTTCTGTGTTGATCGAACGGACGTTGGTTGGCGCGGCGGCGTGAGGTTGCCGGAGAGAGGAAAATGGGAAGAACAGACGAGCAAATAAGTGGCGGCGAAGGCGTTCCGGCGAGCGGCGGAGGGGGGCCGGCCGGTAGGGCTTTGCGGCAGCGAGGGAGGAAAGAAATGGGCGGGGAAAGTAATTGTCTGTGGCACCGTACGGTCAGAGGGTTTTAAGATTTTTAATTTATTCATTTTTTTCAAATTATTAAAAAACATATACGTGCAATTACCAAATTAGGGGGCTAAATTAGGGGTTTGGCATATTGAAGTAAGATTTAGTTTTATGATTTATTAATTGTTTCTATAAAATTTATATTTATACTAGTTTTTATTAATTTTTTTTTTTATTATTTTTAAAAATAATTCTCATTTCTAATTATTCATTTATAACTACTCAATCATTTATAACCATCCATTTTTAGTTATCCATTCAAATCAATAAATATGACTAATTTTTAACTATCCATTTTTAATCATTTCTTTTTTATTATTAAAAATAACTACTCATTTTAAATTTACATCCAAATAAAGTTTTGATTCTAACTCCTCTATACAAAACCTACATCTAAATGAGTTTTTGACACAACTCTCGATTTTTAACTACTCAATATAACTCGTTAATATAATCCATTGACCCAAATACTACCTAAATATGTCAAACAAAAACTCTTTGTTTTACATATTTAAGTAGTATTTAGTTTTGTGATTTATTAATTTTTCAAAAATCTACGTCCAAACAAGTTTTTATTAACTCTTCCACATTTTTATTTTTAAAAATAACTTTCATCTTTTACATTAATTTTTAATCATTTATTTGTAACTACTCAAACATTTCTTACACTTATGTTTAATCATTTATTCCAAATCAATCAAAATAACTTATTTTTAATCATTTTTTAAACTATTAAAAATGACTACTCGTTTTAAATTTACATCAAAACAAAGTTTTAACTTTAACTTCTCTAGACAAAAACTACATCCAAATGAGTCTTTGGCTACAACTCTAAATTTTTAACTTCTCGATATAACCCCCCTTAAGCTAAATTATACCTAAATATGTAAAAAAAAAATACCCCTTAAAGTTTGGTCGATTTTTTTTTGTAGAGATATTTGCAACCATTGGGAGTGGGAAGATTCAAATCTAATACCACTAGGACATTAGGATTTTTTTCCACCCATTTTAAGTTTAGGGTGTGTTCGAGGAAAGAAGAATGATAATGATTACGAGGAGAATAATAAAAAAGATAATGATTATGGGCTAATGATTATTTGTGTTTTGAGGAAGAGAATGAACATGGGATAAATGATTATTTGTGTGTTGGATAAAATGAATGATTATGGAAAATAAAATAATGAGTATGATAAAAGTGGGAAATAGTAATATAATGTGTAAAAAAACTTGTCGAGGAGAGAATACAAGCAGTTAGGAGAATAATGAAGAAAAAAATTTATTTTCAAAAAACGTGGTTATGGGAAGATAATTCCTGGTGGTCTAACATAGAGAATCATTTTTATTTTCATTTTCTTTTTTATTTTTTGGGGCCAAACACACCTTAATTATTAGGGATATTGATTTTTTTTGGTCGATGTAACTACTTTTTTTTTTACAAGTTTGGTCGACGTAACTAATTGGGTAACAGGTTGACAATATCTTCTATCTAAAAAATAAATAAATAACAAAATAAAAGTTGATTTTATCTTTTACTTCTCTCTTTTTTTTAGATGGGAAGAAAGTAAAATTTTGCCTTTTCAATTCAAATACGATTGAAATTGTGTGAAATCAAATACACGAGCAAATTTCACCAAACAAAATAGGTGCGTTTGTTTTTGGTACAAAATAATACAATGAAAGATAATGAAGTGGTTAATAGTAGATAGCAGTGACTAACTACTCGTTTGAGAATTGAGGTTAATAATAGCGGAGCAGTGAACTACTTGTTTAGAGATCGAAGTTAATAGCGGTTGAATGATAAATTTGGTGTAAAGTTTAGTAAAATTCAATATGAAATTTGATAAAGGAGTTGAAAAGGGTTAAAAAGTGGTTGTTTACTATAAAAAAAATAAATGAGAGTTTTCGAGTAGTGATTAATAACCACTTCTCATATCCAAAAAACAAACACACCTATGGGGCTGTTTGTTTGACATATTTAGGTAGGAGTTGATATTAGAAGTTATCAACTCCTCCTTAAAACCTACACTCAAACGAGTTTTTATTAACTCCTCCTCATTTATATTTTTAAAAATAACTCTCATTTCTAATCATTTATTTTTAATCATTCATTTATAACTATTCAATCATTTATAACTATTTATTTTTAATCATTCATATCAAATCAATCAAAATAACTCATTTTTAACCATTCATTTTTAATAATTTTTTTTTAACTACTTATTTTTAAATCTACATCCAAACAATATTTTGTCTCCCTCCTTTACACAAAAACTACATCAAAACGGGTTTTTTACACAACTCTTTATTTTTAACTATTCAATACAACTCCTCAATATAACTCTTTAACTAAAAAAACTAACCTAAATATGTCAAACAAACAGCCCCCTAGACACGCTTTATATTATTATCGTCTGATGTACAAATTATTGTTTTTTTTCTTCTTAAAGTGGAGGTGTTGAGAGAGGGGTGTGATGGAAAGAAGATGGTAAGAATTTTGTTTTTTAATTTTTTTTTTTTGCCACATCACCTCTTTTAACTATGGTTAAATTTTATTTTTAATCTAAAGATTATTTTTAAATTTTTTAAAAAGCTCAAGGTTAAATTTGAACAGGATTAAAATGGAACAAAAATAATTGTTGAGGGACCAAAATTAGACTTTTGAAAATTGAGGGACAAAAATAAAACTTTCATGATAGTTCAAAGATCAAAATGACATTTTAACATTTTTTATTATTATTAAACAATTTGAATAAATATTGCAAACAACAATTATTATTATTATAATTTTGAAAGGAGGTGGGGAACAATATTTTTAATTGGTCACTTTGATAGGCTGTTAGTTAATGGTTTTTTTTAAAAATATTTACTCTCTATTAATTGTATCTATAAATTTTTAAAATATATTCATATTTGAATTATTTTTTATATTAAAATTATTGATATCACCAAAAAATTTGAATTAAAAAAAATCTTAAAAAATATAATGACGAATATTAAATTTTGTTAAAAGTGAGAAACTAAATTTAAAATTTGAAAGCTATGACTTAAAATTGAACAAATAAAATAAAATGATGATTGAAGCTAAATTTATTAATTATATCAAACAAATGTAAATTAAATTTATTTCAGACCGTAATTTCCTTTTTAATAGAAACGGTAAATTAAAATATACCAAATTCAAACCTAAAGCTAGAGATATTTAAAAGTACAGCAACAGAAAGAAATTAGGGCAAGGGGTTAAAAGTAAAAACTCAAAGTACAGCTAGAAACAACTCAAAAAGTACAGCTACGGATGGGGTAATTTAAGGGAAACAAAATTACAGAGAGGTGAAAAAATGGGTAAAAAGTTCCGCAAAGTAAAAAACTTATTCCCAATTTCAGTTCCAATTTCCAACCAAAAACCAACGCCACTGAAATTACAATCACACGTGGCCGTTCTCATGCCCATCTCATCATCTGGACCATCTGATTCTCATTACATCACATCAACCTCAGCCGTCCGATCTTCTTTTTCCGATCTTCCCAAACTACCCTCCCCTTATTCCTTTATTACACTCCTACCCCTTTTCCGCTACTGGTCTACAGCCCTGGCTTTTCTCTTACCACATTCATGCAGTGTAATGGAACGGATTTCGAGGAGCTTTTGAGCACTTTCGGGCTTTGGATTGCTCCGCCGCACAGTCACTTCATCATTCGAGCTTTCAGGTATTTCTCTCTCGTTTTCGCGCTGAATTTTCGATCTCTTTTCGCTTCGTCTTTTGGCGGTGGTTCTTCCGCCGCCGCCGGTGGATGATCGCCGCCGGTTTTTTGTGATTAATCAGCTCAGGATTTGCGTAATCGGACTTTGCTTTCTATTGATTTTTGTTTGGTGTGTGGAGTGTGATTGTGGTGAGGATGATGGTGATAGTGATGAACCGTGTGTGTTTCTGGTTAAGGAGGATCGATGATTGTGGTTGTAATGGTGATGGTTAATTGTTGACTGATTTTGCTTGTTTTCAGCTCGATTTTAGGTATTTTTCATGATTGTTTAGTGTGTGGAGTGTGGAGTGTGCTTGTGGTGAGGATGATGATGGCGATGAACTGTGTATGTTTCTGGTTAAGGAGGATCGAGGATTGTGTTTGTAATGGTGATGGTTAATCGTTGATTGATTTTGTTTGTTTTCAGCTCGATTATAGGTATTTTGATGATTGTTTAGTGTGGAGTGTGATTGTGGCGAGGATGATGATAATGGTGATGAACTGTGTGTGTTTATGGTTAAGGAGGATCGATGATTGTGATTGTAATGGTTATGGTTAATTGTTGATCGATTTTGCTTGTTTTCAGCTAAGTTTATAGGTATTTTTCATGATTGTCTAGTGTGTGGAGTGTGATTGTGGTGAGGATGATGATGATGGTGATCAACTGTGTGTGTTTCTGGTTAAGGAGGATCGATGATTGTGTGTTGTAATGGTGATGGTTAATTGTTGATTGATTTTGTTTGTTTTCAGTTCGATTAAAGTTATTTTTCATGATTGTTTAGTGTGTAGAGTGTGATTGTGGTGAGGATGATGATGGCGATGTACTGCGTGTGTTTCTGGTTTAGGAGGATCGAGGATTGTGTTTGTAATGGTGATGGTTAATTGTTGATTGATTTTGTTTGTTTTCAGCTTGATTGTAGGTATCTTTCTTGTCTGTTTATTTAATTTATTTCTTTGTTTTGTTTAATATCTCTGTCTCTGTCTCTGTTGATTATGGGGAATCTAATTTCTGCTGTGATTCCAGCTGACGGAATTTATTGTTGGACGGATTGATGATGTGATTGGTGTTATCAGGAGTGGAGCAGGGAAAACCAGCTACATGATGACGATCTTGCTTTTCGTGTCCATTTTTTGCTGAATTTCTGTAAGTCTATATGATTGTGAAATTGATTGGGTTTTTTTTTTTGAATTAAATTCGTAGGAATATGTTGTAAAATGAAAATTATGATTAGTGTTGCAATGTGAAGTGACAGTGAGCTGTGAACTTTGAGGGAAAGGACCGAAAGGTTTAGGAATACGATGGGAATTTTTCTTAATTTTGTTTAGTAATATTGATTTTTGAAATTGCGATGACTTCTAATTACGTTGTGCAAGAATATATAAGTGCAGAGTAATAAATCATGGGTTCTTGTTTGGATTTCATTCTTGCGCAGATAATCTATTTATTTTTCTGAGTGGAGATTGTTGAAGCGACTCTGCTGTTTCGGTGGTGATAAAAGATGGTTAAAAAGCGTTTATATGAATTCAAGCATCCCTTCAATGATTATCGTAATATTTGCCTCTCTACTTCTTTCTTTTTCGTTCTCGATATCGCAATGATAGTTATATGACCAACTATAAATGTTAACAATCCAATATTATGCTTGTTATCTTTGTTGATTTTGTTCCTTGGTATTTTTACTAAGATTTTTCTTCAAGTCTTTCATGTATTTTGTTTTGGTTGTTCATATAGCTGAAAAGGGGAAGAAGGAAAGTGCTTTGCTCTCTTCCCTGTTGCAGTTATTAAAATATAGTATGCGAAATTTAAAAGTGGCAGTTCTTAAGACAATGGTTGTTTTTAAAGTTGATTCATACATTGTTACTAGTCGTTGAAGTTATGATTTACATACCCTTTTGAGTTCGATAATCTTTTGGAATTCCAAGCTTATCTGCTCCTTTTGTAACATTTGATATGCCAGATAAATCATTTGAATTATTGTATAAGCACAACACAGAACATTCAGTTCATTAAGGACACTGTCATCTATTTTTCTCGTCCACTTTTATAAGCATTTCAAAAGTTAAACTAATCAGTTAATACTCTGATTTCTTTCTGAAAAGCATTCGAGGCAATGTGTTGTGGTTCTTGGCAAGCTGTGGAGAAAATAAGAATTAGGAATGGTACAATAACCCTTCATTTAGTGAATGATCAGTTCATGGTTCTGGAAAGAGGTCCTTACTCGGACTTTCGCGTTAGGTCGAGACAAGCAACTTCATCTGACTGCACCTGTTTTCTACGACCCGGTGTTGATGTTTGTGTCATCTCTCCCTCTCACAGCTTGGAGAATACCGATGTGCAAGGTTCAGAGCCTGTAAGCGACCTTCTATTCAATTTCTGAGCTATTTGTTTCACATTTTTTAAAAAACATTTAGCATTCCCCCATTATTGATGCTTTAACATATGAAAATTTAGATTCATGAAGTGAATATAGTTCTTGTTTTGTTCAATCAGTAGAGCTTCTTCACCATCGATTATTTTAATGAAAATTTTATTTTTTGGGAATGTATAATATTTTTTTCTAAAATTATATTGTTGTTCTGTACCATGTTTGGTGCAACTCTGGATTTGACGCTATTCACGTGTCACATTTTTTTAAATTTATCTGTTCCTCTTTCATATAGCTTTTTGTACAGGTTCTGAAGTGTGTTGTAATATCATTTTTTTCGCTTTTGTTAACCATATGAGTAATTTTCAATGGAAATATGTATAGGCTCGATTTATGCCTTTCTCAAAGTTTCAAGTTTTTGTACATGTTAATTAACTGCAATTTCTCTGAGCATCTGTTTTTTGACAGATTGCACTTTCTTCTTCTATTAATTTTAACATGGTACTTATTATCCAGGAAGATAAAGGTAACTTCAAACTGTATAATATAGAGTTTGTTTCATTGCCAGGTCTATGGGAGAAATACCAATAATAAACTTACTAAAATACTGAAGTTGCTTTTAGTCAATGTTACAAAGTTGATATGGATGGTGGTCTCATTCACCTAAATTGATTTATGGTCTTGGCACCAGAATGTTTATATTTGGAGAACTCTTGTTCTTTATCTGGAGCTTAATCTACAGGATTGCTTTATTAGGTGTGGATCGATGCTAAAATAAGCTCAATTGAGCGGAGGCCTCATGAAACTGGGTGTTCATGCCAGTTTTATGTTCAATTATATGCTGATCAGAAACCCCTTGGTTCAGAGAAAGGGTCGATTTGTAAAGAAATCGTGGCAATGCAAATTGATCAGATATCTGTAATCCAAAAGGTTCACAAGAACTTCTGTGCAGATTCACACTACCGATGGGATTTCTCTGAGGACTGCGCTCTGTTGCCAAAATCAAAACTGCTTCTGGGGAAATTTCTGTCCGATCTTTCTTGGTTAGTAGTTACATCAGCACTGAAACATGTCACTTTTGATGTAAGATCAGTGGATAACAAGATCTTGTATCAAGTGTTGGAAAGTAACCAGAAGAGCACTTCAGTAGCTTCTGATGACATTTTATACGCTGTAAACTTTAGAGATGACGATGGTATGTTTATTCCAGTAATACATCAGCTAGATTCATCTATTAAGATTGAGATGCCTACTGCAGAAGATGCAGTTGACAATCAACTGAACTCGTGTACGGATATTATGGAATTAAGGCGTTCAAAACGCCGTAATGTCCAACCTGATCGTTTTCTTGGCTGCGATAGTATCGATGAATTTGAAATTGACTACAGCGGAACCAGGGTATACAAGATAGAGCAATTGAATGATAATGATGACGAGATGACATTACCACTTGCTTGCCTGTTTCGCCCGAATGCAAGTTCTTCAAAAGTAAAGATGGATAATGAAAGCAACAATCATTTCAATAAATTGAGTCTACATGATGATCTCTCTGATTTCAAGAGCAGAATAAGTTCAATGGAAAAGAAGTCAGGAAAGAGTCATGAAGTTGCAGATAAAAATCAACTTGCTATAGTTCCTGTAATTGATGAACAGCCAATAGCATCTGATCCATTTCCATTTCTTGCCAATGGTCGTGATAATTTTACAAAACAGATAACTGAAATGTCATCTAGGTATTATTACATCAACAATAAACGCAAAGCCCAGAAACGAAGCTTTTCGGCAGTTGAAGATACAGACTTGGAGAATCGTGGCAGCTGGGGAAAAGCTTCGAGTAGTAAAGGTAGGAGAAGATATGGTTCCTTACGTTATAAAGAGGATGGTTCTCCCGTAGAAAGAACTTGGCAGAAAAGGTCCCTAAGTGCAGGTGCATACAAGGATTTGATCAATTCCTTCTTGAAGAATATTGATTCAACAATTAAAAAAGACGAGCCTCAGATAATTGATCAGTGGAAAGAATTTAAGAACACCACTTCCTTAGATAAGAGGATTGAGGTGGAACTTCCCTCTAATGAAAAGGAGGAAGAAAGTTCTGAGATCGAAATGTTGTGGAGGGAAATGGAAATATCCCTTGCCTCAAGTTACCTCATTGATGCTAACCAGGTAAGTTAATTAAACAGAAATGATTGTAGATTCTTTATAGCTAAATGAATATTCATGATAATGCTCATTCAGATTGCAAAGATTTGATTTTACAGGGTTTCAGCAATGGAACATCAGTGATGCCTGAACAGAAAGAAAACATATGGTGCCAGCATGAGTTCAAGTTGAATGAAGAGATAGGGATGGTATGCCATATGTGTGGCTTTGTGAGCACTGAAATTAAAGATGTATCAGCACCATTTGTAAGTCGAATTCAAAACATTAGAATGTTGAAATATTTTTACCATATTCTTCAGTTATCTTCCAATCCGCGTACTTTGGCCGGGCAACTTTTGATATCTTAGTATTGCTCCATGTGCATGCTGAGGGTATGCTCGTCAACGCTGTTTTTAGTGATTTTGAATGACATCTATAAGTCTGCACCATTGGTCTTTTTAACAGTGACTTTTATTTTGTTCCAATTGTACTTTCTATATGTTTTGATAAAGTTGGGTATGGTCTCATATTTATATTATATTGCTCGTAAAAAGTTGCAAGTTATGGTTGTTTTTTCTTTTTCATTCTCCCTCAACAAACATTGACAACTTTTCTCTCATAGATGCAACACACGAGCTGGAGTTCAGAAGGGCCGCGGATTGAAGAAAAAGATGAGCACCATGCTGATGAAGATCATGAGGAGATGAATATTTTCTGCGGCCGTCCTTCTTCTGATGATACTTTATCGGAAGAAAACAACAACGTCTGGGCCTTGATCCCCGAATTCAGAAGGAAATTACATATCCACCAGAAAAAGGCATTCGAGTTCCTGTGGAAAAATATAGCTGGTTCTATGGTTCCAGCTGATATGGATAAAGCATCTCGCAAAATAGGTGGTTGTGTGATATCCCATACACCGGGAGCTGGAAAAACCTTTCTGATCATCTCATTCCTGGTTAGTTACTTGAAATTGTTTCCGGGGAAAAGGCCCCTTGTCCTTGCTCCAAAGACAACTCTTTATACATGGTACAAGGAATTTATCAAGTGGGAAGTTCCTGTACCGATTCATCTAATACATGGTCGTAGAACCTACCGAGTTTTCCGGGCGAACTCAAAACCAGTAGCATTTTCAGGTCCAAAGCCTACAGATGATGTCATGCACATCTTGGATTGCTTGGAAAAGATAAAGAAGTGGCATGCACATCCAAGTGTTCTTGTTATGGGATATACATCATTTCTTACATTAATGAGGGAAGATGCAAAGTTTGCACACAGAAAGTACATGGCGAAAGTTTTACGCCAAAGCCCGGGTATCCTAATATTGGATGAGGGGCATAACCCCAGGAGTACTAAGTCCAGGCTGAGGAAGGTTTTGATGAAGGTTGAAACAGACCTCAGAGTACTCCTCTCAGGTACATTGTTTCAAAATAATTTCTGTGAATATTTCAATACTCTTTGCTTGGCAAGACCTAAGTTTGTGAATGAAGTGTTGAAGAAGCTAGATCCCAAATTCAAGAGGAAGAAGAAAAAAGCTCCACACTTGCAAGAAGCTCGAGCAAGGAAATTCTTTCTGGATAAGATCGCTCGGAAAATCGATGCGGGTGATGGAGAAGATCAGAGGAGGGAAGGTCTGAATATGTTGAGAAATATAACAAGTAGATTTATTGATGTTTATGAAGGTGGAAGTAAGGATGGCCTTCCTGGTTTACAAATTTACACCTTACTAATGAACACAACTGACATACAACAACATGTTTTGCATAAACTTCACAAGATAATGGCTAAATACCCTGGATACCCCCTTGAGTTAGAACTCCTCATTACCCTTGGTTCAATCCATCCTTGGTTAGTAAAAACTGCAGTTTGTGCCAACAAATTTTTCAATGAGAGGGAAATGATGGAGCTAGATAGATACAAATTCGATTTGAGGAAAGGATCGAAGGTGATGTTTGTCCTGAATCTTGTGTACCGCGTCGTCAAGAATGAAAAAATTCTAATCTTTTGCCACAACATCGCACCCGTCAAACTATTCATCGAGCTATTTGAGAATGTGTTTAGGTGGAAGAAAGGCCGAGAAATCTTGGCCCTCACCGGCGACCTTGAGCTATTCGAACGAGGAAAAGTGATGGATAAGTTCGAAGATCCATTGGGGCCATCCAAAGTTCTTCTTGCTTCAATCACTGCTTGTGCAGAAGGCATTAGTTTGACCGCAGCTTCACGAGTCATCTTACTAGACTCCGAGTGGAATCCTTCGAAGACGAAGCAGGCCATCGCTCGAGCTTTTCGCCCCGGGCAGCTTAAGGTGGTGTATGTCTATCAACTACTGGTAACTGGCACATTGGAAGAAGACAAACACAAAAGAACTACATGGAAGGAATGGGTGTCCAGCATGATTTTCAGTGAGGCATTTGTGGAGGATCCTTCTAAATGGCAAGCAGAAAAGATTGAAGATGATGTTTTGAGGGAAATGGTGGAGGAAGATAGAGACAAAACATTTCATATGATTATGAAAAATGAGAAGGCCTCAACTGTCATAAGGGAAAAGGATTAGCCTCACAATATCATATGGTAAGTTCTCTCTATATCATATCATATCATATTATTATGTATGAATAATGACTGCTCCCCTTTCTCCACATGTTTATTAGATATATGTTTGTATAATAAGATGAAAGTTGTGTTATTCTTTACCAATAATCATCTGTAGTGCAATTTTGAACTTTAGTGTAGAATTAACTGCATAATTGCATTGGTTCCTCTGTGACTTTTATGTACTATTATAATTATCTCAACTATTTTGCTTGTCACAAGCTGCTGTTCTTGGAAATTTATTTTTAGGGGGTTTGTAGCTTATTTGCTTTGCATCTGACATGATTCACTCACGTCTTTGTTTTGTTTTATTAATTTTATCACACTGCATGAAAACATGATATCTCAACATGTTGAATTTTTTAGTTCAATGAGGGGCTGCTTGTTTAGCATATTTTGGCAGGATTTATTAATTTATCCTCGAAAACTTACATTCAAATGAGTTTTTACTAACTTTTTCTCATTTTTACTTTTAAAAATAACTCTAATTTTTTATTATTCATTTCTAATCCTCATTTAAACTAACTCAATCATTTTTAACCACTCATTTCTTATCATTTCTTTTTTAACTACTAAAAAAAACTACTCATTTTAAATTTGTATCTAAGCTAGATTTTGACTCTAACTCTTCTATACAAAAACTACATTCAAATTAATTCTTTACTATAAATCTCAATTTTTAACTCTTTGATAACTAAATTTTACCTAAATATGTCAAACAAACACCACCTGAGGGGACAAGGATATCTGTTTTTTTGCTTTGTTTTTTTTTAAAAAAACATATTAAATACTTTATATTTTGTTCTTGAAATTTGATATTTATTTTATTTTGGGCTTTAAAATTTCAAAAATCCAATTTTAATCTTTAAATTTTGAGGCTTGTTTCATTTTAATTCCTAAATAAGTTATATTCCGGCAGAATTTTTAAAAGACATGAAATTTGTCATTCAATTTTTTTTTATTTTTCTTGTTACCATCTATAAATTTAAAAATTATGTTCCCGTTTTATCTTTGGATGCATTAAAATTATTAATATTATTGAACCAATATCAATTAATATTAACTTCAAATATATTCTAGGAGTTAATTATAATTATAATTATTTATTATTTTTGAAGTACAAAAATTAAAATTAAACTTTTGAAAGTTTATGGATTAAAATGAAATAAATGTCAAAGTTCAAGGATCAAAATAATATTTTTATGTTAGGTGTCTAATCTTACAATATGTAAATGTCAATAAAATTTGTACGATATTAACTTTTTGGTAGATGCCCATTATAGATTGAACTGCCACATCTTAATTTTTCGAGGCTCTTTTCGTCGTATGGTTTTGAAATTATGTTATTTTGGTCTACCACTATTCATTTGTGAGCAACCACAAATGTAATTGATTATATTTTAAATTTTATCAAATTATATTGACTAAATCATAGAGAAAATCAACAAGAGTTCAACAGTTAACGTTACGTATATAATGATCTAGATGTTATGGATTCTATTATTGAATATTAAAAAAATTGCATAGCTTAAATTTAAAGTAAAAAAAAACTTTCTTCGAATACACCAAATTTATGATTTTACCCTTAAATTTACAATTTAGTACGAAATGGGTAATGGAAACTCTTCTAAAAAATGAAAGATAACGAAGACTTGAAATAGCAAAATGGTATTTAAATTATATTAAATAATTATTATTATATTTTGCAGAAAATTGTAATCAATTATTGAAACTTGAAACATGAAACTTCAATTGGCCATTAATTTATGAGATATATATATATAGCAATTTGCTCCGTACACATCAGCATGAAAGTACGCAGAAAGGTTTGGAAATTCGAATTCAATTATTTTCAATTATTTTATATTTTGATACCGCCTCTATTTTTTTAATTCTTACTTTTCCAGCTTTAAATCTAAAACAAAACACAAATATGTTATTTAATATAAAAAATAAAAAAACAATAAAAGAAAAAAGAAGAAGAAGAAGTTGGACCTCAATATATATATATATATATATATATATATATATATATATATATATATATATATTAAATCCATTTCCATTTTAAATTTCAAGACGTTTCCATTTCCGCATTGTTTTTTTCATTCAATTTGGCACATTAATTAATTAAATGGGTTTCATAATCACGCATATCTATTACATATTTCTTTATTTTATTTCCTTTTTTAACGGGGAAAGATAATCTCAGAGAAATGTAAAAGAGTGTAAAAAAAAAATGTTTGAAAGAGAAATCCTGTAAAACGTCCCTTTTTAAGAATTCTAATCAACTCTATTTCATTTTTCCATATCAAACGGAAATTCATTTTTTATTAATGAATATAAGAGAAAATGTTCTAAAATAAACACAAGAAGAGAAGCTATTATATTGTAACTAACTAAATCATTAATAGAAAAAAGACTAATTAAATCAATTTAAATAACTTTGAGTTGCAAAATTTAGATATAAGTATGCATTCGATTGCTATAAAAAAAATGCCAACGCTAGCAACAAAATCAATGCATTTTTATGATGAAGAAGTTATGAATTAGATTATCTTCCTCAATTATAGTTAAACTCAAGCAAAAAAAAAATGTAAGAAGTGTATTCAATTAACTAATGTCTCGTTTTTGTAGTAAATTAAATGGGTTAGTGCCGTAAATTATATTTGGTTGTAAATCAATTCAAAACCAGCATCACGGATTCGATCCCGAAAATTAGTATTTGTCTCCCTCTTCCAATATGTATTAAAAAAAAAAAACTAATGTCTCATTTTATAGTCAACTAGAATAGTAACTTGTTTGGGAATGCAGCCCCAATCGGGCGGTAAATTCCGTCCAAGGCTAAATATGGGCGAGAGACCGATAGCAAACAAGTACCGCGAGGGAAAGATGAAAAGGACTTTGAAAAGAGAGTCAAATAGTGCTTGAAATTGTCGGGAGGGAAGCGGATGGGGGCCGGCGATGTGCTCCGTCAGATGTGGAGCGGTGAGAGCCGGTCCGCCGATCGACTTGGGGCATGGACCGATGCCGATTGAGGCGGCGCCAAAGCCTGTGCCTTTGTAACGCCGATCCCGAGTGGGCGTTGCATGGGGCGGCGATGCGTGACGCCAGCGCAGACGTGCCCTCGGCGAGAAGGCTCCGGCGCAACTTGCGTTCAAAGACTCCGGTGGTTCGCGGGATCCTGCAATTCACACCAAGTATCGCATTTCGCTACGTTCTTCATCGATGCGAGAGCCGAGATATCCGTTGCCGAGAGTAGTTGTGAATAATACGACAAAAATGCTCCACCCCCACACACCGAGGCCGGGGCGGGGGCGAGCGAATTTGTTTGAGTTCCTTGGCACGGTATTGTTATTTATTGTCACTACCTCCCCGTGTCAGGATTGGGTAATTTGCGCGCCTGCTGCCTTCCTTGGATGTGGTAGCCGTTTCTCAGGCTCCCTCTCCGGAATCGAACCCTAATTCTCCGTCACCCGTCACCACCATAGTAGGCCACTATCCTACCATCGAAAGTTGATAGGGCAGAAATTTGAATGATGCGTCGCCAGCACGAGGGCCATGCGATCCGTCGAGTTATCATGAATCATCAGAGCAACGGGCAGAGCCCGCGTGACAGCTGTATGTTATAATGATTAAAAAGTTGTAAGCTCAAATTCTCATCGCATAATTGTTGTTGAAGTAAACTATATATCTCATTTGATAACCATTTTATTTGTTTTTTTTTTTAAATTAGTCTATCCCAACAGTTTCAACTTGTGTGTTTACATGCTCATGCTTGCCCTTTAAATACTCTTAAATGGATGGAAATCATCTATGTTCAGTTGGTAACTATTTGAGTTTTAGCTTTTGATTTTTGATTTTTTTATATTTTAGTATAAAGAGTAGGATACTACTGCCATAAAATAATATGAAAGTCAAACAAATATTTTTAAAATCCAACCACGATCACCGTTTAAACCTTAAGTCATCAATCCTTTCGGTTGCTTTTTGAAAACTAAATCTATAATTCTCACTTTTACATATAATTTTCATAATTTTGTTATCGAAATTTACTTATGTTTTAAAAAATTAAGTCACATTTTTTAAATTTTAAATTAAAAAAGAAAGATCATGTCACCATTCTTTTAATGTATAGTCTACAAATATGTCAATACTACATTGAATTTAGAGTAGCAAAACTGGAAGCTCACCTATTCCAAAAAAAAAAAAAAATCAATACAAAAAATATTTCAAAAAATGGCAAAGTTGTGATTCAAAGTAAAGTAAAGGGCAGTTTTTGGTAACTGAGTCCAAAAGGCGCTCGCAAGTTGATGATCCACTTGCAAGTCCGGCGTAAGCTTTATGATTTTTTTTTTTTAAAAAAAAAAATCTTAAAAAAAACAAATATAAAACCTCAAACGAAACATCTCATTTTTTTCGCAATATATAATCGTAAAATTGCCCAATTTTTGCGATCATCTATTCGTCTTCTAGAAAGAAGAAAACGGAGCAAAAATGTCTTCGTCCATTCAGCTTCATCGAATCAATCCGAGCAACAATCCGACCGGAATGTCGTCGATTATGACCGTCGGTCACAGAAATGTGGCGGCGGTGGCGCGGCAGAGAACCGAGGCGGCGCTGGTACCCGACGCGGTGGCTCGGCACCACGTGCACGACGTCGGACCGGAACAGTGCTGCTCCGCCGTGATCCAGATCATCGACGCGCCGGTTTCGACGGTGTGGTCCGTGGTCCGGCGGTTCGACAATCCGCAAGCGTACAAGCACTTCTTGAAGAGCTGCCACGTCATCGACGGCGACGGCGCAGTCGGCACTCTCCGGCAGGTCCAGGTCGTCTCCGGCCTTCCCGCGGCCTCGAGCACCGAGCGCCTCGAGATTCTGGACGACGAACGGCACGTGCTGAGCTTCCGCGTGGTAGGCGGGGACCACCGCCTGCGAAACTACCGATCCGTAACGACGCTGCACGCGATTTCATCATCATCGATTTCGAAAAACGGATCGAGATCGGCGACGGTTGTGGTGGAATCGTATGCAGTCGATGTACCGCAAGGCAATACGAAAGAAGAAACGTGCGTGTTCGTTGATACGATCGTGCGATGCAATCTCCAATCGCTCGCACAAATCGCAGAGAAGAAGAACATCGCCAAAACTTGCTAAAATTCTCGATCCATTTCGCCTTCGTTTTGGTGATTCAGGTATGGAACTTCGTTTTTCCTCTCTGTTTTTTCATCTCTGAAACCGATTCTCTCTATGCAGATTGTGCACTCGATCCGTTCCTTTTTCTTCTCCCAATTGTTGTATGTATAAATTTGTTCTTCCTTTTTGCATCCAGTTATAAATACACGATTAATCTCTTTTTTTCTGAATTTTGGCTTCAATTTGCGGCCATTCCTTTTTTTTTTTATTGGATTCAATGTGTTCTTCTTGTAGATTTTTTTATTTGTCTGTTTGTTTGTGTAACTAATTGTGCTGTTCAGTACGTTTTTTTTTTCCTTTTTTCCTTCATGCCTGTCTTTTGTTCTTCATTCCCCAGTTTTTTTCAAGAGTGAATATTTATTATTATTTTTTAATACAAGATGGCGAGCGAAAATTAAAGTGGAAATGAATTAATACCAAATCAATAATTTTATATTCATTTGAAAATTAATAATATTATTTTTATAAATGAAGCATGTATATTCAATATTTAATGGTAAACTTATAACCAATAGTTTATGAGTTGAATTTGAGCTCATCTACGATACTGTATCATCTTCTATTAAAACAACTAACTAAACAAACTAAAAAGTTGTTTTTGAGATGGATGATCACCTTATCTAATATAAGATAAGACTCGTTAGATTACATTTGATCTAATAAAAATAAAATTTGAATCAAATTTAAAATTGTTGATTTTAAAAAATGTATCATTTAGATGAGGCATATTAGAATTGTAGGTTATAATCGTGAATAATTCTCCTACTATTTATAAATTAGATGGGACTAATAGCCAATTAATAAAGATAAAGTATTTCCCTACAACTTAATGTAGAATTTTGATTTTTTTTTTAAACTAATTTTCACAAGCAAAGAATAAAACCATCGAAAAAAATCAATTAAATTTGCATGGCTCGCAATGGGGGTGGGTGTAGTGAGAAATATTTTATTGAAAATAGTATAGAAGTACTAAATATTATAGGCAGACACAAAAAAAAAAAAAAAAAAAAAAAAATATATATATATATATATATATATATATATAGGGATAATAATGGAAATTTAGGGTTGGGGAACATCGTCCCAACCCTATTAGAGTCGTATTGTGCCTTTGAATCCTTTAATTCTAAGCGTCAAATAATTAACTTATGATATTTTAATGACTATTAAACAAATTGAAGAAAACTAATCAAAGTGCTTTCAATGTACTAAGAAATATGCTGATTTTTTTTCAATTAATAAGAAATACAATCTCACCAACAAAAACATAAATTTTAGTGTTATCATGTATAATTTAATAAATTATGTTACATTTGACAGCATCATTCATAAATTTAGATGGCTAAATTCAAAATGGAATCTCATCTTTACATAGAAAAGGAGAAAGGAATAACCAATGGGTGTAACATTTAAAGCCCCTTTTAAAAATATTTTTTTCCTCCATGGTTGGTTGGAAAAGTAAATTAAAAATTCAAATTCCTCAAAGGAATATAAGGTACAATATGATTTTAAGGGCTAAATAGTTAATTGAAGGCATGGACAAGGAAGGGATTTGATTGGTTAATTAATAGAAATTAAATAGTTTGAATATTTGCAAATGGAATTAAAATAGTGGAAGAATCAAACAGCTATAATGCAAGTGGGAGATGTAAGAGAAGAGTAGAAGAGGGTGTGCTTTTGATTAATGCTACCCAACTTGTTTGAGGAGAAACAAGAGGGCCATTGCAATCTATTTTATTTTATTTTATTTTAAATATTCCCAATTTGAATGAGTTTTGGCAATTTGGATTTTCATATTTTGAAAAGCTTGCAACTTGCTGAACCAACTTGCTCATAAAAGACACTTTTCTTTTTTCCTTTCTATCTATTTCTATTCAAATAAATAAACTATTTTTTTCTTTGAAAAATGACTTATTAAATTATTTCATCCTCTCTTTTGTTTACTTTCGTGGGATGAAATGTTAGCTTTGACTAGACAACTCATTTAAATATAAATATAAATATCTCATCTCTTTATATATATATATATCTCTCTTTTTTTAATTATAATCGAGGGTGAGTGGCGCAATTGGTTATCTTGTCTGGTGTTTGTTAACCTTTGTCCCCAAAAAAATCTTTTTTTAATTACAAGAGGAGACTGTTTTTTTTTTTTTTTGTTGTTGACATGTTCAAGAAGAGACTATTGAAGTTTGGTAAAAATTGTATTACTCTCAAATAAAGTGAAAATTTATTATCAATTTTGTAGATCTAACTCGTGGTGGGGTGTGTGTGTTTTTTTTTCTTATAGAAAAGAATGAAGTGAAAGATAATGAAATGGTTAATAATAGTTAGAAGTGGTAACTACTCATTTAAAGATTGAAGTTAATAATAGTTGAGTAATTGCTTGTTTGGAGATGGAGGTTTATAGTGGTTGAATGATCAATTTGATGTAAAGTTTAATAAAATTTAATATGAGATTTGATAAAGAAGTTGAAAATAGGTTGATGAGTAATTAACGATGACTGTTTATTACAAAAAACCCTACAAAAAAACAAAGAGTCTTTTTTAGGAGTGATTGATTATTAACCACTCCTCATATCCAAAAAAACAAAACACTCAGTGAAAATAGAATTGAATTGAATTTAAACCAATTAATATAATTAAGATCCCACCAACCATTCTGTTCTTTCTAAATAATTTCGAGTTCTTGTCTATTATGTATTTTCAATATAGGAAATTAATTATATTATCAATTCGTACGTGAAAATTTATAAAGTATCACATCATTTGATATCAATATTAATTAGCCATAAATATTCTTACGTTAGAAATTTGAATTCTTGAATATCTTTTTTTTGGGCAATCTAGATTTCAAAATAATAATAATAATAACAGGTAAAAAAAATGGAAATCTGGCTTTTTAAAAAAAAAATTGAAATGTCAATCTAGCTTTGCAATGAATTATTTGACATTTATGAAGAAATTTGTACCTTGGGTAAAAATCTTAGTTGATTGCATAACATGTAGATACAAACGTATTAAATTATTTTATTATTTATTTATTGAGAAATTAATGCATTTTTGTTTAAAAAAAAACATTTTTAATAGAGACGTCCACAATAGTGAGCAGAGATGAGAATAATTTTAATATCTTCATCTTTTTCACTATTTTTAATCTTTATTCTCACAAAATTCACTTTTAAATTTTGGGGATGGAGATTTATCACACAGATTTGTGGGGGGAGTTCTCCATAAAAAATGATTCATCGGTTGATTTTTTCAGATATTAATTCAATCCAATATATATATAACCCTAAAATAGTTCATTTTTAATCGTTATCAAAATAACAATTAACTTGGATGCAAAGACATTCACAAATTTCTTAGGTGTGGATTAAACAAGGGCTTAACAAGTAATCTTGCCCTTTCTTTTTTGAAAATCGAAGAAAAGAAATTTGCTCCCTATACTCGGGGCACCATTCCCTCGTCCCTAGATTATGGCAGTTTGAAACTTTGGAAAGTATTTTGTATTCTATAATCTCTTCTTATGGTTTTGTGTAGCTCGCCATTTGGTGTGTATAGCCTTAATTAAAACTCATCATTTGTTGTGTATAGCCTTAATAAAAATCTATATATCAGTTTCTTGACAGTGTATTAAGCTTAGTCCAAACCACTTTAAACTTCGGTCTGAATCTCTTTTTCTCCCTCTCTTTATCATTTTCAAATTATCACTTACGAAGTATTCTACTTCTCTGTCGTTGGTTGGAGGCGTTCTTGTTGTGCAACATCTCTTCAATAAAGTTTTTTTAACTATTCAGAATAACTCATCATTTTCACTTCCAGAGATAATTAATAAGTTTTAACAACTTATTTATAATAATTTATTTTTAAACTACTAAGAAATAATTTCTTATTTCTAGTCAATAATTTATTTTTAACTTATTATTTCTGATTATTTTAAATCGAACTCAAAACAAATGAGTGCTAATTCCTCTGTAACAAACAAGTTTTTTTTTTTTATAATAACTGAAATAGTTTAAAATAACTATTCAGACGAGTTTTTTTTTCTACAAACAAGTTTAAATATAGCATCCAAACTATTTTTTATTTATTAAAATCTCAAGTTTTAACTATTTAAAATAATTTATTTTAAAAAAATGATCGAAACCTTAGAGCAGAAAGTTTCAGATTTCCACAAGTGCGCAGACCTCAATCAAGTGAAGCAATTGCACGCTCAAATCTTCAAATCCCATTTCAGTTTCAGATCCCAAATCCTGAAATTGGGTTCATAATTCGTATTCTAAATGTGGGTTTCTTGGGATTGTAGGAATGTTGAGTCTTGGAATTGCGATGATTTCTGGATTTGTGAAGCCTGGGTTTTGTGAAGATGCTCGAAAGCTGTTCGATGAAATGCCAGAAATTTCATGGGGTTTGTTGGAATGCATCACATTATACTCTCGTATTATATTTGTAGCACAATTTCTAAAATAGTTCATTTTATAAGACGTGATTCATGATAAAACTCTATTACTGATTAAATTCTATAGTGATAGAGTTCGGTTTATATTTTCTGCTACAAATGAGTTAGTGTTATTTTGTGCCAAAAATAAAAATATTTTACAATTTTTTATTATACATAAAAAATTACCATAATTATATCTGGGTTTGGTGGGAAGAGGCCATTGGCTTTTATGATTAAATGGAAGATGTTCATTTGGGAGGTGTTTGAGCCACCAAGAATAAGGGGGAGAATGAGAATGATTCTTCGTGTTTGGGCCACCGGGAATCATTCTTCTCGTAACCATGCTTTCTAAAAATCACTTTTTTTATTCTCGGCTTAACTACTTTTTATTTTCTCTCCAACAATTTTTCATTCATTACATTACTATTTTACACTCACATCATTTTCATTATTTTATATTTCTCATAATCATTACATTTATCTCAAACAAAAATAATCATTTTCCCCATAATCATTACCTTCACCCCAAACACAAATAACCATTACCCCATAATCATTATCCTCCTTATTCTCTTCCTTATTACCATTCAACCTTAATCATTACTATTCTCCTTGCCCCAAACACACCCATGAAATTACACCACGAACGCCTATAATTAGTCCGCTAGCTATGAATTTTTTTCAAGGGTCATTTCATGTAAAGACCCGACCCAAGAAACGGTCTCTAACCTAGATCCTTACTTAACATGCATGATTAAGAATGTAAAACGTCATACAGAGTTCCAAATTTAAATATTTGCAGTCAGCACATTTAAAACAAAAACCATAATTCCAATAAATAAAACCAACAAGTAAATGACTGATCAGTACTTTCTTAAAACAAATCAAAGGGAAACGGTTTGTGAACATAAAATAGTTTTTGAGTGTTTTCCTAAGGACTCAAGTCCCACTACATGCTAATTCATAAAAATAGTAAAAGAACGTGCAATCTCAGAGTCAGCTATCCATGATCATCCAGCAGCCTCCTCCTAGCCATCCAGCCTCTGTCCCAAGTTACCTGGTGGAAAGCCACAAAAAATAAGGGTGAGCAGCAAGTTACTCAGTAAGAATCCCCAACCGGGGTACAATACTAAAACATCTCATTTAGCACAAGCACATGCAACCATACAACGACTTGGAGCAAACAGTTGGGTTAGACCATACGCCCCTCCTGGAGCTTGCCTATTCGAAGGCTTACAGCTATAAACTACCCTAGGTTCTACACCTGGATGCCCTTCGGGCCTTACACAACCTAAGACTCAGTGCTGCCCATCGGGGACTTACACACCTAGGATGCCCATCGGGGTCTTACACCTCCAACTCGGTGATGCCCATGAGTCTTATACACCTAGGATGCCCATCGGGTCTTACACCTCCAACTCGGTGATGCCCATCTGGGGTCTTATACACCTAGGATGCCCATCGGGTCTTACACCTTCAACTCGGTGATGCCCATCTGGGGTCTTATACACCTAGGATGCCCATCGGGGTCTTACACCTCCAACTCGGTGATGCCCATCGGGTCTTATGCACCTAGGATGCCCATCGGGTCTTACACCTCCAACTCAGTGATGCCCATCGGGGTCTTATGCACCTAGGATGCCCATCGGGGTCTTACACCTCCAACTCAGTGATGCCCATCGGTGTCTTATACACCTAGGATGCCCATCGGGGTCTTACACCTCCAACTCAGTGATGCCCATCGGGGTCTTATACACCTAGGATGCCCATCGGGGTCTTACACCTCCAACTCAGTGATGCCCATCGAGGTCTTACACCTCCAACTCAGTGATGCCCATCGAGGTCTTATACACCTAGGATGCCCATCGGGGTCTTACACCTCCAACTCAGTGATGCCCGCCGGGTCTTATACACCTAGGATGCCCATCGGGGTCTTACACCTCCGGATGTCCATCGGGGTCTTACCCGAGCGGGACCTACACTGGTTACCCCTACAATCCTCTACACTATACGACACCTGTCTAAACCTAACATGGATCTAACAACATTCAACGGAGAACATGGATATGCTAGGATGGAAGAACGTAGCATGGAACTAATAGAATACAACATAAAGCATGGATATGTCAGGATAGGAGAACCCTAGCATGGAACTAACAGAACGCAAACATAACACGAACATGAATCAAAAGCAAGCATGAAGCCTATCCACTAGAAACTCATACAGTTACAATAATCAATATGCTATCAAGTGTTCGCAGGGTCCACACAACCCCGGGTAAGAAATCCTTACCTGGAAACGAGTGGGAAGTAACTTATCACGAATCTACTAACAACCCTCGAGCTTTTAAGTGAACCCGAGCGACCTAGGCATACAATAAAATATCCTAAATAAATAAACAACAGCTAAAATCATGAAGTCCAAAGGGTGGAGGCTCGGAAATTTACCAACCGAGAAGACACACGTCTCGGCAGCAAGGAGCAGGAACGGGCGCTGCTGGTGCGGCAGGGCGCTGCATCGACATCGCTCTTGGCGCCGCGCGCGGCAAGGCTAGCGCACGCTGAGCGGCGCGCGCGCGCGTAAGGCGACAGGGCGGCGGCGCGAGCGGCGACACGAGGCTGAGGCAGCGCCGCGACGACGTCGCGGTCTCGGCTGGGACAGCGCACGGGCGAGCGGAGCGACGCGGACGGACGGCTCGGCCGGCTTGCGGCGATCGCTGAGCGTGACGGCCTGGACGCTGCTGCATGCTGGCGGGCGAGCGATGGCGGCGCAGACGCGTGCGACAGTGCGCGGCGGTCTAGTGCGCGGCGGCAGGTTGGGCGACTTAGTGTGCGAAGGTCTGGGTGGGTGCAAGGCGGGGCGATGGGCGACAACGAGCGGCGGCGGCGGCGAGGGTGTGGGGAGAGGGTGAGGGTTTGCGAGAGAGGGGCTTTTTCCTTTTTTTTTTTTTTTTTTTTTTTTTTCCTTCCTTCCCTTAAGTTAAATAGGCTTTGGGAATCTCAAATGCCCTTCCAAGGCTTCTCCCCTTCGAGCCCTGGCCAACACATTTATTTTTCCTTAATTAATTCCAAACTCCCTTCCCTCTTTGAGGCTAAGGGTTCGAGCCCTCCTATTCCTTTTTTTTTTAACTAATTTCCATTTAACTGAAATCCGGGCTGTTACATTTCATCCACCACTTCAATTCAGTCCTCCAAACAATCATAAACAGTGTTTTTTTAAAATTCCTCTTCAAAAACTGTTTTTTTTTTTTTCCAACTACTTCAAACGTTTAGAGCACTCAATATTTCACCTCTTCTAAACTTTACCTTATTCAAACATGCTTAAAAAAGTGTAATCATGGAGTAATCTAGTGGTCGAGAGGTTCTTGAAATGCTTAAAAGGTTATTGATTTAATATTTTGTTGTTATTTATCTAAAAATTAATTTTCTGTAAATTTTTTCGACATCCAAATTTTGTAAGATGGGATGTCTCATGAAATTAGTCGAGGACTTGTAAACTGACCCGAATAAAAAAAAACATGCTTAAAAATGGAAGTTATGACTAAAAATAAAACTTTAAAATATAATTGCTCTTTGTTTATAGTTTTTAGGAAAATTCCCAAACAACTTTTACGTCGTCAAGAGGATATTAGGAACTATTTCAATTTATGATGGTCACTATTTAACTATTACTTTTTTTAAAAAAAATTAATTTTTAGGATGAGATTGTATACTCCATGACATTGGTCGAGATAAGGGATGCTCATGGTCCGATTTTTGGCAAAACCAAGGACCAAACCGAAAAGCTCGGTTTCAAGATAGTGAGAACCGACAAAAAATGAAAATATTCGATTTTGGGTTTAGAACCGAACCAACACGATTCGGTTCATGTCGGTTTGGTTTAAACAGTAAAAACAGTAATCGACCAATATAGAAGTCAGTCGACAGCGGAGTGAACAAAACGAACGAAAAAAAGCATACAACATGATGCTATATCCCTCAAAGAAAATTATGTTCTATCATTGTTTCAGTTTAAATTATATATTATAGATAAATTATTTTAAAAATTGTATCATAAATATAATATCAAAAAAATGTGTAAATATGGTATATAAAATGGAAAAGGGGAAAAAACAGAATGAGACAAAAAACGACAAAATTAAGATTTCTCAAGTGCAGTTTGCAAACACGCCATGCTACGATGGGTTGTGGTGGTAGCGACTTCTACTTAATTCCGTGGACGAAACAATTATGCCACAAATCACCGCTCTACAACACAACCAAAATTCCATTTTCAATCTCAATTTCAATTTCAATTCCAATTCCAATTCCAGTTTCAGTTTCTTCCATCAATCCATAACCGCCGTCGACGACGGAGCATGAGCATCGCCGTCGGTCAGTGCTCGTTATGGCGGTCCGGCGACGCCATTTCGAGGATAAATGCTTCCAATCATGGAAGCTCTGCACCGGTTAAGCCGACGTTTCTCCGATCGAAGCAGCCTCGAGCGGCGCTAGTCGAGGCGGCGAAACCTAGGGCTGTGGTGCCTGCAACCAATCGCGATGATTTGCCGACGCAATTGGTTCTGGCTGTGGATCGAACCGATGACTTGCAGGCGGAGGCCAGGGCCATGGCGCGCGCTGCAAACGCCCCCGTCTATAGTCCCCAACTTCTCGCCGATACCTATGGTTCTCGCCCAATTCAGGTTTTTCTTCAGCTTTAGCTCGTTTTTCTTTACCGGTTTGAAGAATATAATCAGTTTTTGTCGAGATATGCCTTGAAATGTTTGATTGATGCGTCACGATTACTTAGTCGGAGTTTCGCTTAGGAAAAGTCAGAAACCTAGACTGAAAAATGCCCATATGACCATCTATGTAATTTTGGCCTTATCTTTAATAAGGTTTTATGAGAGTGTATTATATAAATTCTCTTAAAAGGGCGAGGCCCGTTTGATCGCCGTAATAAATAAGTTCTCTCATGTGGATGTAGCTAACACATTTTTAGTATGTTCTCCTCTCATGTTCTTTACCGTTTTCATTAGATTGTTGTTTTGGTTTTCATATCAAGTTTGTTGTCTGCAATTTGTAGGTGTGGCGGAGGGCTCTGCAGATTTTGGGTGCGGTTGGTTCTTTTGGCATCAAATTGTTGTTGGACAAGAACAGTGGGCAACTTGATCAGAATAAGAGGCGGCGAGCTGCGGAGCTGCGAGTAGTTTTTACTCAATTAGGTCCTACCTTTGTGAAATTAGGGCAGGGATTGTCCACCAGGCCAGATATCTGCCCCCCGGAGTACCTTGAGGAGCTTTCTCAACTCCAAGTGTGTTATCCCCATTTCTTCTTTCACCGCATTCGAATTTATTTTGTGTTACATTATCTCATTACTCGTGTCTATAGATCTCTTTTTAATCTCCAATAGGTGTAGTTTCTCCCTTGTACAATCTCTGTGAAATGGTTGGTAACATGTAAACAAGGAACATGAATATTCACAAATTTTATTGTTGCGTGCTACTTTTATAGTCAAGAATAATAGACGTCCTCAACCATGCCTAGTGCCCAAGAGGGCTAGTTAGAGGTTATGTGTTCAATCTATAATGATCATCTGCTTAAGACTTAGTTTCTTACGAGTTTCTTGACAACCAAATGTTGTAAGGTTATGGGATTGTCATGTGAGAATGGTCGAAGTAAGTTGGATGAGACACTTGCGGATTTAAAAAAAAAGAAAGAGAAATAGACGTCCTTACCATTTACTTTGATCATTTTCATCTCAGAACTTTATTCTAGGAACTTGGACTAAGATACTATTTTGAAGTTGCATCCGCATCACCTCTTTCAATTTCTACTTTTGACATCCTAAATAAGTATTTCTCCCAAATTCAAGTGATTGTGATGAAAACTTCCAAAAACACAATTGAGATTACTCCAAGTCGAGTGGTTCAAGCACATCTTGCTTAGGAATTAAACTCATTGTATGTTTGTATGTACCATTCAACTATATATGGACCTTAGATGGTTATGCCACTTTTATCTGCTACTGTCTCTGCACAGGATGATCTACCGACCTTCCCAGATGCGGAAGCATTTTCGTGCATTGAGAAGGAGCTGGCATTATCGCTCGATGCCATATTCTCATCATTATCCCCATCTCCCATTGCAGCTGCCAGCTTGGGTCAAGTTTACAAAGCCAAACTCAAGCGATCAGGCCAAGTGGTTGCCATAAAGGTTCAGCGCCCTAACATTGAAGAATCTATAGGACTAGATTTTTACCTGATAAGGGGCTTAGGATTTCTCATAAATAAATATGTTGACATCATCTCAAGTGATGTTGTTGCTCTTATAGATGAATTTGCAAGCAGAGTTTATCAAGAGCTTAACTATGTACAGGTTAGATTTTCTTATTATTCAACTTTATTATACCGGAAGTCCATCCTAAATTTCTGAATTTTAATTTTCTGGACACCCATGCAGGAAGGAAAGAATGCTAGGAGGTTTAAGAAATTATATGCTGACAAGCAAGATGTCCTTGTCCCAGACATATTTTGGGATTATACAAGTAGTAAAGTTTTGACAATGGAGTGGGTTGATGGTGTGAAATTAAATGAGCAGGAAGCTATTGAGAGACAGGGGTTGAAAGTTTTGGATCTGGTGAATACTGGCATACAGTGCAGCCTCAGACAGCTACTCGAGTATGGATACTTTCATGCAGATCCGCATCCTGGTAATCTGTTGGCGACACCGGAGGGAAAACTCGCCTTTCTAGATTTTGGAATGATGAGTGAGACTCCAGAAGATGCACGCTGCGCAATTATTGGGCATGTTGTTCACATGGTTAATCGGGATTATGAAGCTATGGCTCGTGATTATTACGCTTTAGACTTCTTGTCACCTGATACTGATGTTTCTCCAATTGTGCCCGTACTTAGGAATTTCTTTGACGACACACTTAACGCAACTGTGAGTGAACTAAACTTCAAGACAATAGTCGATGGTTTGGGTGCAGTGTTTTATCAGTATCCATTCACTGGTGAGTTAGTCCACCTCCTCCAAATTTCAATTTCCAAAACGTTGTAGCTTAATCAACTCATTATGTTTTTTTTTATAAATTAAAGAAATTCTAGGCATTGGTATTTCTCTCTTAAAATTATCAGATGTATAACAATTAGAAAAGCACAAAATCAGCTTGGTCATGCAAATATCTATTTGTCTTTTTGCCTTAACAAATCTGGGCAGTTTATTCTTTATTTTCAATAGGAAGATGTAGATAGTCTACATGTTTTCACATGATTACTAAACTTCTATTTTTCTATATTTGTTTTTGCTTCTGTTTTTGTTTTTGTTTTTGTTTTTGTTTAGATAGAAACTCTATCTTATTACTTAACTTGATGGTTTGCTTTCCATTATTATTCAGTGCCAGCATACTACGCATTAATTTTGAGATCGCTTACTGTACTGGAAGGGTTAGCCCTGTATGCTGATCCAAATTTCAAAGTTCTTGCTGCTTCATATCCATATTTTGCCAAAAGGCTTCTGACAGATCCAAATCCTTATCTGAGAGATGCTCTTATCGAGTTGCTTTTTAAGGATGGGAAGTTTAGGTATGTACCAGTTCACAATTTATACCGCATTTCATTCCACAATCTATACAAGACCCGGTGTGTATTTGATTAAAAGTTGTTGTCTGCTCAATACAGATGGGGTAGACTTGAAAACTTGTTGCTTCAGGGAAGACAAGACAGAGACTTCTCTGTAGATGACGCTCTACAGCCTGTCTTGAAGCTTTTATTGGGTCCGGATGGCGAGGGTCTCCGAGCTTTAGCCGTCAAGGAAGCTATTCGTGTGACTGAAGCTTTTGTTTTAGGGACAGTAAATGATACATACAATTCTATCCCTGAATTTATGAGACCTGTATTGTTTAGGGATACTGGTTCTCGAACACTTGGGTTGAGCAATGAAGAACAAGAAAGCATGATAGAGCTTCGAGATCAAGTACTGAGGATATGGAGACTACTTCAATCTTCTGAAAATTTTGATCCTACTCTTCTGCAACCCATAGTGCAGGTACGGATTAGCATTTCTTTTTGTGATTTTTACTGTGCTGCCTGTTGATACACAAATCCGAAACCGCAAAGTTGTATGCATCTCTACTTTCCACAAAAACTCTCCCACCCTGCTTTTTTTTAGGACGAATCGAACTTTCATTCAGAAAAATTGAAAGAATGTATCGACATTCAAAAGAAAATGCCACAAAAAGAAGGAGCCTACAAAAATGACTTCCAATCGAAAACAATCTGACCCAGTGAATATTTACAAATCTTAGTCATCGAGTCCCAGAGAAAAATATGGAACCTAATGATAGCCCAAATGTCATATGAAGATCTCTCCTTTCCTCGAAGGATGTAATTGTTTCTCTAGTCCGAGGACGCTACAAAATAGCATAAACACCCACCAGGTGAACTTGCATTTTTTCCTAAATGGAGGGTGACCCAAGCATTCGATCACCCTATCCCTACATAATCGATGTGTCAAAGCCAAAAATAAACAATTTCAAACCGTCTTATCAAAATATCGCAACTCGAAAGCTCATGATTCAGATTTTCCGCAACTTTCCAACCCTCGTTCGATTCTATGATGTTCTTTGGGCTTCCGTTAAGCTTTTTTGTAATTAACTTTAAGAGTAATGGAGATCGTTTATAGGTATAACTATAAGTACTCTCCTGCTTTTTTTTTGTATGCCTCTGTCTTTTTCTTAATGAAAGTTCGAAAGCTGAGTATGTTATAATTATAATTAAATGTGTCTCAGCATTTTGTTGTAGATTAGAATCTCGTGTTCAATTAAACCATAAGCTACTTGCCTAAATTTGTTGTATATCTTGCACAAACAGGTCCTACAGCAGCCCGAGGCTCGCAGCCTTGGGGGCCGCATTTTCAGTGGGATTACTCAGCGTCTTGCGGCACGGATGCTGCAGCAAGTGCTTCGAACTTCAACATCAGGGTCTACTTCCACTGTGTAACCATTGGCAATACTGTAACTTCGTCAATTTCTTTGATATTTAATCATATCAGTACAAATTTACTCTCCATTTTTGTTACTCATAGTGATACGAAAAGGAAAGAAAGAAAAGTACCCCTAATTATTCCCCACATAGTGTTCTTTCGGGTTGGCGCCTTCGAGTTATTTTCTTTGCTCGTACTCCTTCGTCAAGCTTAATATTTCAATCTGACATGCCCTCTTAAGATGGACCGTAATGAGTTCACTCAATGTTGTTTGTTGGCCTAGCGATTTATCAACCATAGCTTTGAAAGTATCATATGATTTATCAACCACAAGTCTCCTCTCTTCTCCTTCTTCATCCAGTTACTTAACTAAGAATTGGAGCTTTGCTCCATTAAATAGTGAGCAGTGTTGAATTTAATCTATGGTAGCTCTATAAATGAATTTTATACAAATTTTCTGGAACATTCAAATGTTACTCTTTTACCAACTCTAAGAAAAGAAAGAGCATGAGTCTTTAACAACATTGAGTAAACATTAAAAAAGGAAGCGAGGAAGAACATGAAAAATATAGAAGTGCAATTGTAACTGAAGTGATTATTCAAAAGTTATGACTGACATTATAAGAAGAAAAATTTGGTGGTCGATAACAAATTCTAGTATAATAGTAATAAATTTTAAAAAATATTTCAACTTTTATTGTTTTTAATTAATTTCACTTTTCACTTGTTTGAAATCATCCATTTGTGGTTGTTATCGTCAACCAGATAATAACTTAACTAAGATAAAATTAGTTGCTTTTGATTAAAATGTTAAAAAATATGTTACCCTTTCTTTTTTTAAATAAAAATTATTTTACTAATTAAAGAATTTTTTTTTTTTTTTTAGTACAAGTTTAAGGATTACAAATACCAATTTTAAGGATCGAATTCGTGACGGTGGAATAAAAATAGATTATCATCAAAGTAGATAATAAATCGCACCATCGTTCCATTCGATTAATTAAAAAAAAGAAGTCAGCTATATCCAAAGTCGATTATCATGAGATTACGAGCTGGAATATTAAGGGAAGAAAAAAAAAAAAAAGATTTTGAAAATAGGGGTAAATATGGCGCGCGTTCTTAGGTAATCCGTGCGAATCCCCGAAGGCTGCAACCCCAACCTAAACGACCAAGAACTGTGCCCTCGTTGCTTTCTGCAGCAGCTCTGGTGCTCGATTTCGAACGCATTCAATTCTCCAAAAGTCTCGCCCCTAATTCTGTACGCATCTCTAATCTTGATTCTGCTACTATTTCATTTTGTTTTTTCTTTTCTCCCTTTCGCGATTGTGTGGATGGAAGAATCTGCGCGAGGGCGGGTTTAGGATTTGTTGCAGTGCGAATGGGATTAGGGCAAACAATTTCGGAAAGGGCGGATTGTGAAGGAGAGGAGTTGTTACGCTTGGTGGATCTGCTTAGAGGCTAGGGTTATTGATCGAGGGTTTGAAGAGGGGGGTTCGGAATTTCTCCTAGAATTTAGGGATGAGCGTCGTTACCCCGGATATAGTGGAGCAAAGCTCAAATTTTCCTTTTTTTTTAATTTTTTTTTTTTTTATAATTTATTTCGTAGAATTTTCACTGAATTCCAATTGTCATCAATTGCATTCTACAGCTTCAATTTGTGCATGATTTAGGTTCTCAAGGGAAGGGATGGTGCAGTGATCAAAATCGTGGGGTTTGAAGTTGCTCCACTCAAACTTCGAGATTTGAGACTTATTATAGGTCTGTGACATTAATTTGTATTTTATATACAATTCTTATGTTTCTATTCCTTCTATGTCTCCTGGTACTTGGCCGAGGGGCGGGCGTTTTACTCGAGTACAGTGGCACAAAGTTCCAATTTAAAAAAAAGGGAAAAAGTGCATGATTTAGTTTTTTTTTTTTTGAAGATTTGTAAAGTTGGGTTTGGTTGTACAGTGACAAGATACGTACCCAAGTCATTGGAATACTTTGTTCGTTGTGTCGGTTCATCGTAAAGGATTTGAAAGGATAGGGATGAGCTACGATGAGTAGGTTGTCATTCAGGCCTCGTCCGCTTGACATTCATAAGAAGCTTCCTATTGTCAAGTCTGTGAAAGAATTGGAAGATGATGATACCCCCACTTCTACCCGCAATTCCCAGCTGCTTCGTCTTTCGGCCGAGGTAGATATTGAGGTAATCACACTGTATTTATCTTAGTGTTTCTCGTGAACCCATGTTTGTCTGGATCAATCTGAATTTTCCCCACTTTAATTTAGGTACATCAAGTGCCTTGCAAGAAATCGGCTGCTGATATTCCCACTCCTGAATTTGTTGTGGTTGATACATATGAGATAGACTACTCTCGCACTTTTAGTCAACCAACTTCTTACTTGCGTGGCAGAGGAGGTTGGTGTTAAACATAGTTCTATAGATTCTTAAGCTTATATATGTATGTGTATGTATATATTTCTATCATTATCAATTTCTCCGTGTAAATATATGCACATACTCTTGATTTGCAGCTCGGACAGAGCTCGGAGAGTTTGTTGAGTATGACTTGGACAATGAAGATGAGGACTGGCTTCAGGACTTTAACAGCGAAAGAAAGATACTTACTCCTGAAAGGTAATTTTTCAACCCGTCCCAATCCCATGCCTTCATTCCATAAAGAAAGAAAAAGCATATTTTCTTAATTCTTATACCACTTAAAAGAGTTGACGTCATCGTAGGAACACACTTGGAATTTATTTTATTTTTATTTTTTTGATATTCGTAATTGTACGGGCCATCTTGCATGCACCTCGCCACCGGACATACTGCCTGATCCTACAACATTTGGATATCGACGAAACCCGTAGGAAATTAATTCCTAGGTAGGTGGCCTCCATGGATTGAACCCATCACCTTAGCACCCCAAGGCCCTCTTTGACCACTAGAGTATCCCATGATGGTTGTTTTTTTTTTATTGTTATTACCGGAGGAAAACGTTATTTAATATCCTGTTGTTGTCACTCCTCATAATCATATAGCTTGCTACTTCTCTGAGTTCCATTTGGATTCTCTCTCTTGCATATGTGCACATTTCCTTCCTTTTGTTTGGAAATTTTCCTTAGTTCAACTTTCAATTTTAGTAATGTAGAGTTTTTGTTTGTTTGAGATATGGATTCCAGAAAATTGTTTAATCTCTTTTCCTTTGCAATCTACTGTTTGTTCTTTATGATTATTGGCCAATGAGGATCAAAATTATTTGTTCTTCCATTGTCATTATTCGATAGAGGTTTTCCACTTTCTATTGAATTGTTCAACTTACTGTGGGCTCTTGACTATGATTATGAAGACAAACTTTTATTGAGAAAACTTTAAAGAATAATAGGGCATAAAAAAATCAAACCCATTGTGTTTTAAAAGGCCACTGAAGCATGCGTCTTACAAGTCTAGTGCCGCCTTGAAATGGTGATGCACATGTAAGATGGCACACACCTTAGGGGTTCTTGATTAATAAAAATAATAATAAATTTTACTAATCATGAATGCAAAACTCCTTGCACTTGGGTTTTTTTCTTCTTTATGAATCAAGAAAAGGTCTCACTAGGGAGGGAACCTTCCTCAAAACCCTGTCTATAGTGTTAATTTTGCCATGGTGAACTTTCTAAATGAAAAAAACAAAAAAACGTAACCTTCTTTGGATTTTTCACTTTGTATAACAAAGCAAAAGTCAAATGCCCCACCAAAGAGGAGGAAAGAATTAACCTGACAAAAGCAGAAGGACCGACCCAAGAAACCCTTTACCTGACAAAAGCAGGACCGACTCAAGAAACCCTTCGTTAGGCTAGGAACCCAATAACAAACAATCCCTATGTCTCATATCATAGTGAAAATCTACCAATAAAGTAAGCGATCGCATCCAACATCTCCGTGATCTCCCTATTGGACAAAGGAGGATAAAAACCCAACAAAAGCAAAGGATGATGCTTCGAATTAGCCAAAACATCCGCCACACAATGGTGCTTTATAAGAAATAAATGAAACATACGGTGAAACACCAAGCATAGGGTTCTATCTCTTACCCTCTTATCTTTTATTAAAAAAGTATCTCTCGCATCCCCACCAAGCTAGAAACAAGACTGTTAAAAAAAATAGTCCTCAACAATGCATTTTCTAGGGTTCCTATAGGTGCCTTGACCCCCACACCTGGCTACTCAAAATGGAGTGATCCATAGTTACTCACAATGATCTTGTGCCAATGGAAAAGTGACTCATGAAGAAAATGTCACGATTTTAGTTTCTCATTCATCATATAGTTCTTTTTTACTCAATTTTTCTTTTTCTTTTTTTTAATAATGCCTAATTTTAACGTGTTTCTAAATCTCCTTCATTGAGGTGGGATGACTTTGTTTATGTCCTTATGCATCTTTCTCCCTCTCTCATAAACAAGTATCTCCATCTTTGGAAAGTGTAATTCATTTTCACTTTTTCTTTGGATCTCAATAATTGTTTATGGTCATTAAGGTGTATTTGTCAATGCAGATTTGAGACTTTCCTCTTTAAATTGGAGGTATTGGATCACAAGGCTCGAGAAAGGGCTGGTATAATAACAACTACTCTTGGTTCACCTGTTCCTGTACTTCTACAACATGATACTGCTATGGAGGTGATGCATTTTATCATATTTGGGCATTATGTACCAACTTTAGATTTTATTTTGCATATTTATCACTGAATTTGTAGTGTTGTTTATTTGTAGATAGATCCGATCTTCATCACAATACAATATTTTATGTTTGATTTATTGTTAGACGTTTTTTAGACATTATTCATGTTTAGTTGATTAGTATTTGTGATTTTTTTTTGTTTTACCTCAATTGATTTTTAGTCATTTGGAGATGAAATGTTTTCACGTTCCTATTCATTTTTTATCTGCTTCTACTAGAAGTGTCTCTGCTCACGTGACTCTACTCCTTCAAGCACCTTGATGCATATACACAAAAAGTAAAACATTACAGGGAACATGGAATATTCCTAACGCTCTAGCTCTTGGAATATTTGCAATGAATGCCTTTGTCGATCAGTTTTTTCTGGATATTTCACGTCTTTTGGAATTTTTTTGTTTCTTTTATTTCTTTAGTAACAATTTGTTTCCTTCATTTCAATGCCAGGCTCTACAAACTCAAGCAATCAGATATTCAGTTATTGAATCTGTTTACAATTATTGGAAGGAAAAGGTATGAATAAATCCTTAGTTTTATACAAGTTTTGAGTAGTACTTTGAATGTCTCGCTTTTAGTAATTTATCTAAAAAACTGGAGGAATACATTAAGGAGCATGAGACATTCTCAAGAACGACAATGATGCATATCATTCCAAGAGGCATCAATGTGTTCTTATCTAAAAAAAGTTTGTTTTGCATTTTTTGTGTTCTTTCAAGTATTTCAAATTCTTTTAATATATGTACTAATATTTTTATAATTTATTTTTATTAATGGCATGCATATTTATTCTTTTTTTTTTTTTTTCTCTCTTGTTAACAGCGTGAACGGTGGCAAAAGCCTGTTTTGCGGCGTTTGCAGGTTGAAATCATTGTAGCTCTTTTTTTTTTCATGTTATATATTTTTAATTACTTTATTGTCAATGCACATCCTCTCTGATCTGTCTTTTTCAGGGTCTAGGAATGTAGGAACCATACCAGGGCTTCCCATAAAATTTTATACACATTAGGTATATTTTATGAAGTGGTAGGTTAGGTTGAGTGCCTGGGATGAGATTGGTATGGTGGTGTTTGTTTCTCAGGGGTTGCAATTGCAAATTGTAATTGGTAAAAAAAAGGTGGCAATTGGTCAATTCCTCATTCTAATAGATATCTGCCTCTCTTTCTTTTAAAAAGAAAAAGATAAAAAGAAATCGGTGGCAATTGATCAGGCAATTGTGCAAACAAGCTTTATTTATGTTTTTGTATAAATTTATTTCGGGTTGTTAAGGTGTTGATATAATTAACCAATATGCTTTTGTGTTCTAGTCTTCATCCATTTTTATTTTTGTGTTATGCTACTCATAACGAAATTTGTGAGTTAATTTACTTACTCTCATTTCTTATGCAGCCACCTCCACCTGTCAATGATACAAACCCGTATAATGTATTTAGGCCAAGGGAGAAAGCTCACAGACTTCATACAAGAAGGGTATGAAAGATTTTGCTTGCGTTTTCCCATTCTCAATTACTGAAGGATGTTTGTATTTGAAGTTTTCCATCATGCTCTTTATATTTGTATATTATTATCCTCCTCATTCTTGATATTTTAAATAGATGCAACGGAGGGAAAACAATGTGCAATCATTTGAAAAGCTTCGCCAGGTCAACTACTTTCATCAATTTGAATTTATATACTTACAAACTGCTGGTTCTTCATGCTGCTCTTTCCTTTCTTTTCTGCCACGGGGTTATTAGTTAAAGCATTCTTACTTTAAATGAAAAAAGACTCATGCTCAAAATATAGGTTCCATAATAGAGTTTATTTATTTTAATTTTTATTTTAGTGATTCTCTGGCCAAACTTTCACTTATTTCGAATCGACCAATGTTTTTAAAGGCTCGCGCCTAGGCTCGGTCTAGTCCAGCGCCTTGCCTCGAGCCTCGAGTGCCTTAGGTAAAAAGGCGTGTGTCATCCTATGATTAATTGTAAAAAAGAACAAGTTTTACTAACCTTGAACGTAAAAATCCTTGCATTTATAGGTTTGTTTTCTCTATTAACTAAAAAACAACATTTACTAATCTTAGAGTATTTTTTTAATATTTCCACTCCATTTATATTATCTATTCTTTATAAATGTTCTTATATATAGTGTGCCCACAACAACTCTCTGACTCTACTGCATTTGTTTGACAAAAAACACATAGGATATTAAATCCCAGGTGATCACTCCAAAAGGAGCAAGCTCCAATTACATCATGTACAATATAATAACTAAGAGGTTATAGATTCAAAACACCCCCTCAAATATTCTTGAACCCAGGATTAAAATGTTAAACAATCTATCCGTAAAAGTTATGAAGGATGTATTATGGCTTTCTAATTAAGAGAAATATCTTGTAATGAAAATCCAGCTAAAGGCTTTGAAAAAGAACGCCAAAAGAAAGTCTTTATACAAGCTGGTTCAAAACTTTCAGGCCAAGTGAGTAGCTTTGAAAGATTCTTTTTTCTTAAGAGACGAAACTTATATTGATGTATGAAAAGAGGCTTAAATTCAATGATACAAACTCCAAAAGGAGTGTAAGAGAGTAAAGAAAACAACAACAAACACCATAACTGAACTAAGAAACAAATACATCAAATTACCAGATGAAAGACCAAAATACATGACCAGACAACAATAGTATGAATCATGAAGGATATAAAAAGACGTTCCAATTGAGATAAATATCTTAGAGAGAAATTCCAATCCAGTAAAAGGCTTTGAGAGAGAGCTCCATGAGAGGCTTTAAGACGGGCAACTTCAAATCTTTCAAACCAAGGAAGTCGCTGATTGTGAAATGCCATTTGATTTTGAGAAAAACTTGCCTCCTTAGCTAAGGAGGCATGCCCTCCTTAAAAGGGGTATGTGACACCATTTGGCATTTGGTGCCACAATTTTTTTTTAAAATTTTAAAAATAGTATTGTTTAAAGAAAAAATGTGTGGCACCAAATGGTGCCACATACCTCTTTTAAGGAGGACTTGCCTCCTTAGCTAAGGAGGCAAGTTTTTCTCTTTGATTTTTTTCCATCCATCACTCGGAAAGAGTCCCTTTAACTACATTAATCGAAATAATTATTTTTGTATCCACTCTGCAAATCCATAATGGTTTATCAATGTTTTTTTCAAGAAAGATAAAACATGCTTATGACATTCTCTGATTCTCATAATACTACTCTCTTGATAGATTTTTGCTAGTTGGAAGTTTTTTTTTCATTAGTTAAATGAAATTTGTTTGTCTTAAAAAAGGAAATTAAAAACTAAAGTAAATTATAACAAGACCTTCGGCTCCCATATACGGAGGATTTTATTCTGTGATTAGTGTGAAGGTAGTTTAGACAGAGCAAGTAGAAACATGAAATTTTGCAGAATCCACCATTGTGTGCATAAGTTGAGAATTTTCAATTTTCATTAAATAAAAATCTATGCTTTTTTTCAAACCAAAATTTATAAAGTAGAGCTTTAAAATATCATTTTTGGTTGTTTTGGTGTTAAAATTCTTCCCATTTTCTTAGCTGCAGTTTATCCTCTTTTTTGGCCAATGGGAGGTTCATTTTGTATAGCCTCCTTCGGCTCAGAATTCCTACCCTTCCTTCATGTATATTTTATCTCATCAGACAATGAAATACTAGAATGTTTCTCATAAATATTTTTTAAGGTCTTTAGTTTGGCTGGTTATCGGCTAGTTTGCTTTGATTGCAACCAGAGTATGGTTTTCTGCCTTAATAATCTCCAACTTTTGGAACATTTAAGATTTACTTTAAATAAGCTTGAATGAATGAGAACTAGGCTGCGTCATTGTTGAATGTTCTCACTTGTCTACTGTAAATTAAAAAAGAAAAGATAATTAGTTTGTAGTCAGAAGCGGTAGTTTAATACAAGGAGTGTATCTGTATGCAATAGAGGAATGAAGTATTATGGAAAGACATCATGATGGTTTTTCATTTATGTTTGTCATTGTCGAATTTCAGGTTCGACGCAACCTGGAACAAGCTAAAACCTTATTGGAGGCTTTAATTAAGGTGATTACTCATTGTACTCCTGTATTATCATAGGTGCGTTTGCATTTGTTTTGAAGCTAGTTATATGACATTGAAACACTACATTGGCTCAAGACGTGTTCTTTGTACAGAGAGAAGAGAAAAAGAGAGATCTGATGGAAAGTGAAGTCAGCCTTCAGAGGGTTCATTTGAAGTATAAGGTATGCGTTTTACGTTTAGTTCTTTAACATCCGGAATAATTGGTTTGATCTTTCGAGGTATGCACAAGCTGGCTTGGGCTCCGAATTGTCGCATATATAAAAAAAATGGTTTGATCGATCTTTATGTACTTAATTTTTTACTTACAATATTGTTGCATGGTTTCGAATCGGATATCAGCATGAAACTGAACTTCTGGAAGAGAGCTTCTTACCTTTCTCTTGTAAGTTCGGTTCAAGCGAGGATGAATTTATGGAGTTGGATGATATTGCAACCAGTCGCCCCCCACGAATACGAGCTCCTGGATCTTTCATGGATGCAAACACGAATGTGGTCCCAATTGAAAGCATGAAACAAGAGTATAGGCAACAACAGTTGCCACATGGATGGCTTCACAAAATGGTACCTTATCTTCCTTTTGTTACAATAGCAGCAACTGATATAAGTGTTCTATCTTAAACATATACGACTTACATTTTGAATCATAGTGTTGAATGTTAAATCATCGATCAACTCACGACCTTAAGCTTATAGATTAGGGTAAATTGAATTATATCAACCAACATTTCTTCTCACTTTTGGGCTTCGGAATTGAGAAATGCCCTATTGAAGTTCAATTTTAATTGAGGAAGAAAACGACTCGCTAGAGACTAGAACTTAGAATCTCTTGCTTTCACACCATATTAAATTATGTTAAATCATCAATCAATCCAAAAGTTTAAAGTTCATGGGTTATGTTAAATTTAAATATATCAAGCAACATTTTTTTACGCTATCCCTAAGAAAAGGAAAATCTTGTCTTCGTTGAAATTGGTTTCAAGTAAACTATTCTTCATGAACAAGTGTTATGCAGCTGCTATTTCACAATCTTTCTTGCTCAAACATCAATAATAGGGATTGTGGACTTGTGCAGGATCCTCTGGAGCCAGTTTTGTTGTTTGCAAAACCTCTGATTGCAGAGAAGTTAGCAGCTGCAGCTATAGTTCCGCCATCAGATTCTTCGACAAGGAATAGTGTCTCGATGGGATCTCATAAATTTCGGGGCAGAATCGGTCGAGGTGGCAGGATAGTATTCGACAGATGGAACCCGTTGATGCAGACTCCAATCGACTCGTACTATTCACCACCAAAACAACCGCATTTAGCATATAATTGATTGAATTATCTGTATAACAGCTCCCAGATTCTTTTGCTGCATGAACACAAGGAGTTAGCTTAGTCTGCACTTAGCATGTATCTAAAACTGCTGCCCAATTTCTTATTCATACGTTTGGAAGTATTGCATCTTAAATCTCACCTTTTATTTTGTTTGGTTTGTTGATTATGTTGTGATTTGGCATTTAACTGCTTGCCTTGTATTAGTTTTTTTTTTTTTTGAGTACATATGGGGGGAGGGTGGACAAATACCGATTCTCGGGCTCGAACTTGTGATACTGGTGTTGAATTTGTTTATAACCAGACAATGAAATTATTGCGTCAGCCCATTCGGTGGTTTGTATTAGTTTTTATCAATGTTAACAAGTGTAAGTGAAGTTTTAGATTTGCCTTTAAAAAACTAAGGTGTAAAATCTAAGAATAAAAAGAAAATTCCAAAATTTAATCATGATGTGTTATTATTACACTCACGTTGATTCACCGCATTGAATGTTCTTAATGATTTTTTTATGGCCACTCATAAGTTATATTCCACTTTATTTTAAATCAATCAATAAATAAATAATAATTTGTGATTCATATTAAAATATATACGTGGGCATTAATATTTAAGACATGGCATAAATATTTCTCTTCTTATAATGTAAATTTATATGATATAAAATGAAAAGAAGAAAGAAGTATACATTTAGTTTTTTTGTTTTAAAAGCTATCATTTAATTTCAATAAGTAGCTGTTTTAAAAAAAAAACGAAATACAATTAGTAGTGAGTGGCAAGTATGTATATTTCCATAATTAAGAGATCATAAATTCAATTCAAAATATTAAAAAAAAATTTACGATAAATTTTATAAAAACTTAAATAATAATTATATGTTCATTACTGAATTTTATCTTTTTTTGAACTATAAAAAAATTGATTAAAAATTATATTTCCAATTTTGAAGAAAAAACAATAAACTATCACTTTTGTGTCATTTATTTACTTAACTTGAAAAAAAAATCAGACATTTGGGAATTAATTTACAAAAAGAACAAAAAATTGAGATTCAAATATATAACAAATTGATTATTACTTTGGGATATAATATATTTTTCTTTTCCACATTCATAAAATATAAAATTATATAAATAACTTACCATCTCTTACTTACTTCTTTAAAATCAATTAAATATATTGAATAATAACATTCTCTTTAATCATTAATTATACTTTTTAAAATTAAAATGGAAGTTGGCATTTATTTTACTCAATAAAAATTGACTTGGAATAAAAAAAAACGAGTTTTAGCTAGACAGAACCATGAAATATATAAGTATATACTATTTATAAATGTAAGGAATGAATGTATTTACGGTCGTTTTGTTTTGTTTTTTGTTTTAAATTTAGTAGCAATTATGATTATGAGTTAGCATGTAGTTGTACTAATTTTTAGAAATTATAAAAATAAGGAATCATTTTAATTAAAGTTAAATAATAATAATAGTAGATTCTAAAAAATAATAATAATAATTTCAATATAAAAGGACACTATATATACCTTTGTTTTGTAATTTATAAAGAAAAATCAATAAAGAAGACAAAAAAATAAATATATTTAAACATAAGTATGATATATTTTATTTTAAAAAAGAATTTTTTGTTAATTAAAATGTTTAATAGGATGAATATATGTATGAATAAAAAGTTGGAGATTTTGCATGTATATTAAAAAAAAAAAAATAATAATTCTAGCACAATTCTCAAACTTATTCATTTGTAACACAAAAATGATTTAAGTCTATCAATTTGCATGGTTCAATCACTCGATATCAATTGAAGTCTATCAGTTGAACTGATAATTAGAAGTCTAAAGTCTATCAGTTGAATAGATAGAAATCTATTAGTTGATCTTGAAAGTTGAACAGATACAAGTCTTAGTCTATCAGTTGAACTGACATAAATCTAAAGTCTATCAGTTGAATTGATAGAAATCTAATAATGTTAGAATAAGAATTTTGGATAAAACGTACCATGAATAAAATTATTTAAGAAAATGTGCTACAATTATAATGAAAAGCCAAAAATATATTATGGAGGATAAATTTCATAAAAAGTGGGGTTTATAACAATTATTATTTTTATTAAGAAAATGATGAGATTATTATTATTCTTTTAGGAGCTTGTAAATCAGTCGTTATCAAACTAAAATAATAAGTCCAACGAAAAAGAAACGTTGGTTTAATCTAGACGTTACTGGTACAAATTCTCAACTTCAGTATTGTTAATAAAAAAACTAAACTTTAAACATAAGACTAAATATGATAACATTATTCAATTATGATTTGTATACTCTCAATTATTGCCAATAGTTTAGCAATATCAATTTCCCACTTTTTATTATTGTAATCTAAAAAATAATAGTTCCATTTATTTTTACCTAAAATTGGTTCAATACTACAATTAAAAACCTATTATTCAATATTATTAATAATTTTAATACATAAAATACAATTGAGAATATATTTGTAGAATCTATAGGAGAAAAGTCTATCAAACTAAACTTACCCTCTTAGTTTCATTTTAGTTAAATTTAACTTAGGTTAAGATGTCATATATAATTCAATTCAAGTTTTTTTCAAAAAAAAAAAAAAATTCAATTCAAGTTTCAATATATATAAATAAATAAATAAAAGATGCCGATTATATTTTCTCAAAAAAAAAAAGAAGATGCGGATTACATTTCTATAACTATAATCATTGTCATTCATATAAAAATAGTTTAAATTTATTATTATTTTCTATTATTACTATAATGATAATTAATAACAATAAATATAATTTCCTAAAAAAAAACAATAAATATAAGCTAATATAATCATGATGAAATCATTCTTTTATTTTTAATTATTTATCAAATTGTGAAGAATCAATCTATTCTTAAAAAAATATATACATCTGAAGAATCTAAATTTCTCTTCTTTTTTTTTTTTTTGAAGTATGAAGAATATAAATTTCAACCCAACAAAATATCCTAAAATGAGTAAACAATAAGAAAAAAAAAAGGGGGAAAAAAGAACTTGGTGGGTGTCAAAAAGATGGGTAAAAGTTGATATAGTCATCACTACATGAAGACAAAAAATTAGACCCATTTTGACAATATGTTTGAAATAAAACCCATTTAAGTAGTAAGTTTTTGAAAAAGACTCATTTTTACATTTAACCCAATTTTAAGAGATCGAAATTAGGGGTTGGTTTGTTATCAAGGAATTGTTTAGATGTTCCAAATTTTGAATTCGGGGATCTTTAAATTATAGTAGTGTTTGTTTATCGAGGAATTTGGATTGGAAATGTTTTGGATTTTTTTTTTTTTTTTTTTTTTTTAAAGTAATGTTTTAGATAATTTAATACAAGTGAGTAAACTTTTTCTATCCCTCCCTTTGTTTCTAAAAAAGATTTAGAGTGTAAACCTTTACTCTTTAGAAAGTGCAAACTTTTCCCGCGCCCAAAATTCACATAAAGAATCTGGCGGTACAAAACCATTTCTTCAATGGAGAAAAAATTTCCATAATCAGGAGGCTGTATAACTTTAAAATTAAAATTTAGTTCAAAATCATTTGATAAAATTTAAAAATGAAAGTTAAAAAGTTTAATTCATATAATTTTAAAATCTAAAAAAAACAATTATTGTTTGTTACCAATCATTAGTAAAATGAGTATTGAGTTAAATAACTAATTGAATAAAACAAATCCCATCATCATTTGTATATAAATAACTGATTTTCATAACGATTACAAACGAGAGATTAAATTTTAATTTTTTTAATTATAAAAATTTAAATTTAATTTTTAAAATTATAGAGATTAAATTATAAAAAATAAATTTATAATTACTCATATTAATTAAGAGGAAGATAATAATTATGGGAATAATGAGAAAAATTAGAAAATGAAATTAGGAAGAAAAAGATTTTTATGGACAAAATGGAGAGAATTACCCCATCGTTCGTCTTTTGTGTGCCCCCAAAAGACCCTTTTAAGAAACGAAACGAAAGGAGACAAGGTTGAACATATGTCATGGAGATTCCAACGATATTTTGGAAATTATGTTCAATTTTAGTAATTGGATTTTTATGTTATTTTAATTTCTAAATTTTTAAATGTTTAATTTTTACAATTTTTTAAAAAGAAATTAAAAATAGTCTTTTGAGTAAGTTATTTTTTGCTTGTTTCTACATCAATCCATTCGATTTTATTGATTACCTTAATTCGAATTTCTTGCCCTAAATTACAAACATATGGTCACTTAATGTGAAAGCACTAGCAATTCACCATTGTGTTTGATTGGAGAGATTGAATAAAAAAAACCTAGTGGATCAATGTAGAAACATCCAAAAAGTTGAACTTTTTGAAAAACTAAAATTAAATATTTGAAAGCCAATCAAAATAAAACAAACATCAATTCAAAAATCCTTTTTTTTTTTATTATATATCAAGGAAGGGAGGATAAATACTAATTATCGAGATCGAACCTGTGACGTTAATGTTGAATTGATTTACAATCAAACAGTAAAATCATTGGACCACTCAAATTCAAACCCTACATTAGAGAGCAATTGTTTTTTTGAGGGACTAAGAAACCCTACATTAGGGTTGGATACCGATTTTCAAGTTCAAATTCGTCGTGGAGTTGAAATTGATTGATACCGAACAAGATGACCGACTACTTAATGGGTGTTTAGGTAGCAAAATTAACATTATAAGAACAGTTGAGAGCGATAATTTAGGGCATGTGCAGCGAACTCGCTATGGCGAAGAGAGTAGCTCAAGCCATCCTCGTCGCCTGCAACTCCATTTCTTCATTACCTCCGAATCATCATTTCCGCATCAACAAATTACTCGCCTTCTCCTCATCCTCAGAACCCAACAAAATCAACACCAAACTCAATTTCTCAATCTCAAACTCCGACGACGAAGACGACGACAATCGGCCTGAATACGCTCAAGAATCAGCCAAAACCCAGAACCCACCACCACCATACGACCCCTTCAGCAAGAACCCAATCGCAGAAGAACCAAAAGACCCAAAAAACCTGCAAGAAATCTTCCACAAGATGAAGACAGATGGTCTCTTAAGCAATGCAGCCAAGATGTTCGACGAATTGTCCAAGCAAGGCCTAACCCACGAGGCGCTGCAACTCTTCGCCCAAATCAAAGACCAGGGTCACATTCCTGATGTTGTTGCCCACACGGCCGTGATCGAAGCCTACGCCGGTGCCGGTCAGAGCAAAGAAGCTCACAAGGTATATTTGCGAATGCTTGCTTCTGGGGTTGCCCCAAATGCTTATACTTACTCTGTTCTTGTTAGGGGACTTGTTGTTGACCCTAAGTTTGTGGGCAATGCCAAGGCCTTGTTGCTGGAAATGATGGGTAAGGGATTGAGACCCAATGCTGGGACTTATGTTGCTGTTTTTGAGGCTCTTGTGAGGGATGGGAAAGTGGATGAGGCTAGAGAGTTTTTGGTGCAATTGGAGGCTAAGGGGTTTGTGGCTAATGAGAAGGATGTTAGGGAGGTTCTTGAGGGTAAAAGAGGAAGAGGGCCTTTGTTTAGGACTCTTGTTAACATTCTGTTTGGTAAGTAGATTATGGGAATTTTCTAGAGATATATGGTGTTTACTCATCTTTTTGTGATTGTGCTTTTGTTACCTACCTCCATAATTTGCAAGTTCTAGTTTTATGGGGTTTTGTTTTGCTGGTAAGGATGACCCTTTTTTGCGGCTCAAACGAAATACAACTTGGTTTTTGAAAATAACAATGGATTAACCTTCTGTTTGTAGCACAATGGGAGGTCTCTGAAATCCAACCAATGCAAGAAAAACAACTTGTGTCCTCATCTTCATCTATCTTTCTGTTATGAAAATGACAATCAACAATCACACAAAAATTGAGAAAACGTGAGAAAGACACGTTACATAGTCCACAAATGATACATTTGTTACATCCATATTGAAGAGAACGTCTATCATATTGGAGAATGATACATTTATTAAGGAGAATGCGAATTACAAAATGTCTATCATATTGGACTCGGATTTTAACACGGATTTTAATAGAATTTATAAAGTGCACTCTCATAAAATTCTATTACAAAACAGTTTCAAATACATAAAAGTCCAAATACGAAAATTGAAATCTAATTACATATTTCATGTAGGTTTCAAGGGCGTTGCCTCCCAGCCCCACTACGAGTCTCACCCCTAGAACTCAAACTCGTTGACCGGACAACAAAACTGTTGATTAAGTAATCGTGGGACATCAAACAATTCAAGACATATTTCAATACTTTCCACTCGTATTCAATCTGAATGGCTCTAAAAATCACATTGATCGGTCATCGGAATGCGTAGGTATCCAATTTAGAATGGATTTGACAAAAAAGATGCCAAAAAATTACAGCATTCATCATTTGCATTCACTCGCTAGAGGGAAAAAGGTAGACATTTCTCGTGTTTTCATTCCTTCAATGTCAATCAGTACCTAGCCTAAGTGATGGATGTAACTACTCTAGATATAGTAGAACGAGACTCCGATTTCTCAATTTCAAATAAAAAAATCACCATAATGCATCCAATTGTTTAAACTATAAAGAACTGCAGAAAGAAAACTAAAATAAAACAAACAAATAACTTGTTATTGTATTAGCATCCAACAAGACAAACTCTTCACCATATGGTAATAGTAGAGAATCTGAGCTGCACCAACAAAATAGTAAAACAAGTTATAAACAAAAGGGAATGAATGCTATGCTGTTTTCATTTCTTGGTTGCTCTCTCAGAAACATATACATTCTACATGAAAAACAGTCTCCATATATAATCATCCATTTTGAATGCCTCACTGCACAAATCCTAAATAATAGAACAGACTGAGATTGTTGCAAACAGTGTCAAATAAAAAAGTGATCTTGTAGAACATGGTGGGGTGAGCACTTCCCTGTTGTAACTTCAATGAGCATCTTCAAGGGCCACTGAATATAATATAAGATAATGCACTTAGCTGATGCCAAAAAACCCTACTTTTTTTATCAGTTGCTACAAAAAATAAAAGCTGAATCCAGGTCTAGTTTGTCACTTGTCAGGGCATTCTGATGCTCTGTGCCCCATCCTTCCACAATTAAAACATGACCCTCCAAATCTGCAATATTGTACAATTGAGAATATGAATATATCAATATCTTCTCCTTGATGATCAATTAAGAATAATACCAAGTTTTATTCAGGAACAAGAAAAAGAAAGCAAATGAATTAGTAATGTGCTAATCAGACTGTTCTTTTCTCTCATAGCTATTTTATGCGAAGTTCAAGGTTCTTTTCTAGGTCAATAAAAGCATGGCTCAACTGGCCAAGTATAGACTAATGACTTTCTTAAAAAAAATAGGAAAATCGGAGCTTTAGTCCACTGTATTCGGAGTAGTAACAACACATATCCCTAAGTCAGGTCGGATGGGTACATGGGAAGACAAATTAATGTCACAAAGTCGTCTTGAACCTGAGACCTTAAGAGGAATTTACCTTCAAAGCTCAAGTCTTGGACCATCATGTCATCCCTTGGAGACAAGTATAAACTAATGACTAAAGTAATGTATTTGAATCTTCCATCATTCTTGTTATTGAACTTTAAAAAAAACTATTATTTTCTAGAAACACCTCTCCCAGTATAGTGAGAAGAGAAATGAAGAAAAGAAAAACCGAAAACGAAATCAACTGCACATTCAACTCACCCATTCCCAAAAAAAAAAACGTTTCCGTACAACTCACCCATCCCTACATTGTCTTGCTAACCCATCATTTTATTCCCAAAAGAAAATTGCAAGGAAATACACTATCCACTATCATATTAAGCAAAAAAAATTACCTATCCGTGGATGATGACCTGCTGCTGCTGGATCGTCTGCCTCCAATTAGCCAGTCATCTCCTGAGCTTTTAAAACTCCGGCCGCCCCTGCCGCTGCTGTTAGTTCTTGAACTGCGATTTCTACTAAATAAACCACCATCAACATCAGAGTCTCGGCTGCTGCTGCCCCATGAGTCTCGGCCGCTACTCCCCCATGAGTCTCGGCTGCTGCTTCCCCAGCCCCCCCTTGATGTTCTAGAACTAGAACCACCCCTGCGATCCCTAAAGCTACTTCGGCCATTTCTTTCTCTGCCAAACCTTCCATAGTCATCACTTGGTGGGCCATCATCTTGCAGAGGAGGCAACTGCAAAAGAAAGAAAGAAAAAAAAAAAGAAAAAAAAAAGAGGAACGCATTCCAATAAATGATCTGTTATAGAGTCCAATATTTATACAGCTCATGCATCAAAATGGATAAGAATACTTTTTTGGAAGCAATACAAGAGTATTATTAATCAAACAACAAGTGAAATTGCGAGATAAGAGGGACGTACTAACCTTGGTGACCTTCAAAAGAGTATTTCCTTCTGGCAATTGCTTATTCAGCAATTCTTTTGCTATTTCCTCTGGAAGATCAAACACTGCTCCACTTATCTGGCATTACCAACATCAATATTAAATTGTTAGAACAAAATTATATGCCAAAGACATGAAATAGGTGCAGCATGCTGAAGAGATTCACCCTTTCATCTGCAATCAGATGAATTTTTCCGACTTCGTCTGCAGCTGGGGAATAAACGTCAGCCAGAAATCCAGTGACAGACCTAGCAGACAAATACCCTCGAGAATAAGCCGGATCCCTGGTCAGCTGCAATGTGACCCATCCCTGCAAAAAAATAGGTTTACCTTCAATGACACAGCCATGTGGAATATAATTTTTCTAATTACATCAAGTTAAAAAACAGAGATCTGAATTACCTGTTCCTGGCTGATAAGTGACCGCGAAGAAGGAGGACGGGAGAACCCACTTAATTGTGCAAGTGCTGCGGCTAGAGCACTCGTTCCTTGTTCCTCAATTAGCTTCTGTGCAGTTGGAGTGAAAAACTCAATAGATTCAGGATGAACTCCACGAAGAGTAACTACCACTTGCTCAGCTGATGATTCTAAGACATCTTTAATGCCAGGCGGACTTGCAAACTCAAATTTGCACCCCACATCACGCTCAAGAGATCTAACCGTTCTCCTTTGACTGTTCGTAAACATTAAAATGGCATTACCCTCTTTTCCTGCACGTCCAGTTCGACCAGAGCGATGTACGAAAGTCTCGGGATCATTAGGAAGTTCATAGTGGATAACCTGAAGTGAAGAAGAGAGTAAGTAAAATCACAAAAACTTCTTTAACTAAGTTCCACATTGAATAACTTGAGATAGATCAAAATAGAATCCAATGACATTACCAAATCAACATTTGGGATATCTAATCCTCGTGAAGCTACGTCAGTCGCAACCAACACAGTGAACTTCCCTTGCCGGAAGCCATTTAAGGTTCTTTCCCGTTGATGCTGTGAAATATCTCCATGCAAAGCTTCTGATGTTATGCTATTAGCTAATGCCAAAGAGACTTCATCAGCATCACGTTTTGTCTTAGTAAAAACAATGGTTTTGCCGCCCTTAGCATATACCTGAAATCATGGCATTATTGGGGTCAGAAAAGAAAACTGATTTTTGTTACAGCAGGAAAAAATGTAGCAGTAATATAAAAAATGTGATTCTACCATATCAAGAAAATTTAGATACTTTTTGAAGGAAAATATAAATTCATGTGTGTGAGTGTGACACACACACGCATTTATATCTACACACATGACTAAGTAGAAGTGTTTAGTAAGACAACAAGTCTATGATAAGGGCATTAAAATCTTAGGTTGAAAATTCCACATTGGAAAAGTGAGGCCTCACGACCTTCATAACAAAGATGAGCTACTACTCTCTTTACCAATTGGTTTTGAAATAAAATTTCATGTATCTAAAATATGGTATTAGAGCCCATTAAACTCAAATGGGTATTCGGTTTAGTAAAAACAAAATTAACCATCCAAGATTGGTGAACAGTAAACCCAAAGAGCATCTTGAGGAACATATGAACATGTTGAAGATTCCACACTGGAAATGTGAGAAGACTTCACAACCTATATGTGAAAAGAGGGCTACTCCTGTTGCAAATTAGTTTTAGAGAGGGAACCCATGTCGTCTAATATTAGGCAAAATAATTTTTTTTTGGGTCTCCCATCATCGAAAAAATTGAGAAAAGTTTACATAGATGGGGCTCATTGAATATTTCCAAAAGAGAGATGTTAACACTAATGCTCTAGTAAACCTACCTATTTACTATTTCTCTCTCTTCCAAGCTCAAGCAAAATCACGCAAATCACTGAGAAGTTTTGAAGGACTTCTTTTTTACAGGAGGCTGAGGAGCAACTATGGAACTCAATCTAGCCATCTTCTAAGCTGGCTGTAAGTAAAAACCCCAATTATAGAGGATAGATTGGGAATATAGGAGATCCATATCAAGAATAGATCGCTCTTTGCCAAGTGAACATGGTGGTTCTACAAAGAGATTTTATTCATGGAGGTCACTTATTGCTTTCAAATATGGTAAGCATTAACCATCTCACATATCGGGCACACGCACACTTAACCTGCATTTTTCTAAGGATCTAGGAGAGTCATTGACAAGGTAAATTTTTATTTTTTCTTCTTTTTTTTAATTTTAAATATATGTAAGTGTTTACCTCAGCTATTTTCGTGGGACATACTATCAATCCTACAACATTTAGATGTCAAAGAAATCAGTAAAAAATTAATTCATAGATAGGTGATCACTATGAATTGAACTTATATGACCCTCTAGACTACTGGTGACCATTAGGTCAATCCATGATGATTTATCAAGGTTCGATTATTGGTTAATAAAACACTGCTATTAAGGTTGGCAGAGGCGATACAACCCAATTTCGAAGAAGCTTAATGGCCAGAAAATTTCAAAGAAGCTTTCTTCCGCCTCTGCCAATCATCTATCAAGTAGTCGACAATCATGATGCATTTAGTACAACAATTGGGTTATTATAGCAGTGGGTTGTTATAACAGGGGTTATAAAAATCTTTGTTACAGATGCAAGTTAATATAATATTTTTTTGAAACAATGGTAACCATGCACGTCCTTAGACCAGGCACCGAGAGACATCGAAGTAATAATATCACAGGTGAGTCGCAAACCTGAGACTTTGAGGAAAACATATCCTCAAAGCCCAAGTCTACAACCATCGTGCTACCCCTTGGGGACCGCAAGTTATTATAATATTGATAATCTATATTTGTAATATAGGTTATTATAATAGAGGGTTATTATAGTTGGGATGGGATGAGGAGTTACGGACTAACCCATCGATTATTATAGCAGGTGCCTCAAACACACAATGGGTTACTATAACCCAACCTTATCCACCCTTAAACGAGGCTCAAACACCTTGTAGAGTTATGCTCCACTCTTTCTGCTGCGTGAAACTTACATTATATAACTAAACCTTATCCACCATTAAACAGGGCTCAAACACCCCTGAAGGGTTCTGGTCCCTTCTTTCTGCAGGGTGGAACTTAAATTTTATAAGAAGTTTAACTGAGGCCAAAACAAAGGAATGTGCATCTTTGTCCAACGTTACATCCTCCACTGCACTACACCAAACAACAGAGATGATCAATGGATTTGGGCTTTGGAGGAAAGATGGCAGCTTTACCTTGAGTTTTTTAGCCAAGAGGTAAGCTCTAAGGGAGTCTACCGTTATGGTTTTGGATAAGAAACAAATTCATTGGAGCGACTAAAAACCAAAAGGAGAGAGATACTAAAAGGCACTCACTCCTAGGGAGAGAGTTACAAAAGAGCACACTCCAATTTGCTATGATCGTATTTTCAAGGACAAGACTCAATCTGTTAGAATTTCATAGATGCCACTACTCATTCAACTTAATTTCAGAGTCCTTTTTGTGATCACAACTTCACTCTTTTAGCTCTAAAAGGTGCAAAGCTGCTCAACTGAGAAGGTGAGGAGTGGAGGAGTTTCTCATAATTAGTTTTGATAAGACCTCTTAAAACTTTTTATACATCAATGAAAAGTTCTATTTCCTATATAAAAAAAAGGGCATTAATTGAATTTAAGCTAAAATTCGTCTTAGAGTTGAATACTAAGAATTTATAGATAAAAGAAATTAAACTTCTATTTTCCTTAATGAAGGACGGTTATTCGGTAAAAGAAATTATGTTTTACAAAATGTTTAAACTTAAAGAAATTGTATTCAAACCAGCAACCACTTAAGGTGATTGTATCAGAGTGACCGTTACCACATATAAAAGAGCAAATCTTAATAACTAGCATATACTGTATGGAGAAAAGGGGATATGCTTCAATGCTTACTGTTACAAGATCTCTGAGAATGGTTTGCTTTGAAGTTGCAGTTGTTGATATAGCATAAAGTTTGATCCCTTCAGCAAGCTTTTCATCTTGGTCGCCAACCTACAAATTTGACATGGGACGATTATGTTTACTCAACAGTAATTGATCTTTTTTATGGATAAATAAATGAAATTTATATCCCCAAAGTCAGTCGCATTCCTTAAAACTAGCAATAGGCATGCAAATTACAATTGGCCTCTTTCCTTTTAAGATACACTAGCTTGTCATGACAAACATTGTCACAGAGGAGATCCAAACCAAGTTAACTTCTTTTACTAAAATTGCATACTCATACAAAAAAAAATTAAGAATAAAAATCAAATATAATAAAAGAAGAGAATTATTTAGGTCTGCCTGGGCATGATGTATAAAATAATGTCCACCGTGTGGCTCAATATGAGTCGCATTCTATTTTTCTTTATTTTATTTTAATTTATCTTTTGGGTTTAAAATCAAATAGATTGTGGCCTATATTGGGCCACATGGGTGGTCATTATTTGATACATCATGCCCGGGCATAATCTAAATATTCCTCTTAAAAGAACTAACTCATTTCTACAAGTACACCATAATCCAAAAGACAAGCATCTTTCTTCAAGTCAATTTCATGGTTCATTACAACAAAGCAGACAATAAATTTCGTGCAAGTGTAACCAAGATCTGTTTGATAACCTTTTTTTTTTTGGAAACCGAGAAATTAGAGTTTCGTCCATGGTACCCAAGGTAACTATGCTCGTCCCTAGGCCAGACACAGAGAGACCACGAAGGAATGGAGAAAGGGAAAATGTTTTACAAATTAATGTCACAGGCGAGTCTCAAACCTAGAACCTTGAGGGGAGCACACCTTCAAAGCTCAAGTCTTAGAACTGCACCACCCCTGAAGATGTTTGTTTGGTAACCATTTGGTTATCAGTTTTCGAAATTTTGCTTTGTTTTCCCTTACTTTCTCAACAATGGGTTTCATCTTCTTTGCAATAGTTTCAGAAACATCCGAGTTTCTAGTAAGATTTCCAAAACTAAAACAAGTTTTTAAAAAATATTTTTTAGTTTTCAAATTATCACTTGGTTTTTGAAAAGATAAGTAAATAGTAGCTGGATAAGAAAAGTGGTAATATTTACAGGCTTAATTTTCAAAATAAAATGAAGGAGGCCTAAGTGATTAAGTGAGATACTAAAAAAAGGAAAAGATTACCAAATCAATGGTTAATGGAGTCTTCAAATATTTGCGGGCAAGTTTCTTAACCCACGTTGGCATAGTAGCAGAAAAAAGCATGCTTTGCCGCTCAGATGGAAGCTTTTCTAAAATTACTTCCACATCCTCCTCAAACCCAACAGCAAGCATCTGATCTGCTTCATCTAATACTAAATATTCAACTTCCCCCAAGTTGAGGCTTTTACCATTTATTAGATCAATTATTCGACCAGGTGTGCCAACAACCACATCAACTCCACGAGTAAGAGCGTTTTGCTGTGTTACATATGAGACACCTCCATAAACGCAAACAGTGTTCAGATAAGGTGCAGATTCTTTTATCTCTTTTTCCACTTGCTTGGCTAGTTCCCTGGTGGGAGTTAAAACCAAAACTCTAGGAAGACGTGAGCGCCTGTCGAACAATACATAAAAGTTAAGAAACTCTAAGACAAGCCTCTATGTATACCAGATTTTAAGGAGTCAAAAAATCATACCCTCGCGAACTTTTTAACTCATCATCTTCAGTGAGTTTTTTAAGAATTGGTATCCCAAAGGCTAGTGTCTTCCCAGTACCAGTTTTTGCACGGGCAATGATGTCTTGACCTTCTAGTGCCGGGACAAGAACAGCTCTCTGCATTTTTAAATCAAAAAACAAAATCATCTAAAACATTCCGAAATGCAATGACACCACTTGTCTAATCAAATTAGTCATTAACGAATATATCTCGAAACCAAGCACATTTGATGTTTGTAATATAATGCTCTCAACACAAATTACTTCAGCTTGTGTAATTAAAAGAACCTGCAAGATTAACTAAAGAAAAGGATGAATCTATATCATAAAAGAAGACTAGACTTAAAACAAGCAAAGGAATGCAGCCAGCTCCAAATTTCAGAACATTGAGTTGTAAATGTTAGAACTCCCCATATCCTGGAACATTTTGAAACTTGAATTTAAGCAAACTTCAACAACCTGAACAAAATTTCTAAAAGAAAAATGTAGAAAATCATGCATGAAACTCAGGAAAATGTACTAACTAACTACTACTGAAGTAATTAACAAAAATAACTTCGAATTCCACCTTCTCACAGTCAACTAATCTATAAAAATAAAAAAAACAAAAAAAAAAAACAATTACAAGATATATTGTTAGATAACATAGAAACGAGGAATAGGGTTACATGGCGAAAAGATTAAAGAAAAGCAACAGAAACAGAGAGAGATAATACCTGAATAGGGAAGAGTTCGCTAATCCCACGCTTCTCAAGAGACTCAGCGAGCCGCCGAGGCAAGCCTAATTTCGAAATGGCGAGCTCATCACCATCATCACCAAGCGAATCATCAGAAAACGCTTCAGAATCGCTAGCATCATCATCATCATCCAACAATTCCTTAGAAAATCCATCGAGGCTCCTAAACGCCTCTTCGCTGAGGATAGAATTCGGAGTAGCAATCGCGGAGGCGCTAAATCCAGACAAATTGCGACGGCTGCTACAACTGAAACTAGTTTGAGCTTTCAAGGCAACGGCGAAAGAGAGTGAGGTCGCCGGAGAAGCCGTCGCCGCCGTTCCCATCCTTCTGTAGATGTCGAGATTCGGCGCGTGATGAACTGCTGTAACTCCGAGAATCGACGCCATTGCTCGGTGATTTCTTCACCAGATTGCACTTGCTCAAAGCCCCGATTGGAGAGAATTGGGGACTGAGAAAGAGCAAGAACTGGAGAAGAGAAGAGGAAATGGCTGAGCGATAAGGATAGAACGAATGGATATGGTTTTTGGGTTAACAATATTAAGCCCTCAATTCCTGAATATATATATATATATATATGATATTGATGAAGGTGTAGATATTTTGAGTATAAGGGAGGGTTTTTGACACGTCTCGAGGTTTTATGAAACCATCCTTTGGTGATGATAAACCCTAGATAATTCTTTACAGTTTTTTTTCTTTTTTAATTCTTTTTTATTTTATGTAGGGCTTCTAATTTCAAGGTTAATAGTATAATTTTTTTAATTTAAACTTGTAAAGTGACTTTTTTTTTCTTGGATGAAAATTTAAATTTTGAAAAATAATGTTTAAAATCTTGGATTCTATCTCATTTAAGCTATCTTAGTTTTAAGTATTATTTTGGCCTTTTAAGTTATAGTATTTTATATTTACATAATCAAATGAGGTATATCACTAATTTAATTTTGAGTCTTATTATGATATATTAGTGGAATGGTAGGTTTTGGACAGTTTCTTAATTAAGTAGGATAGGCAAGGGAAGTAGGTTGATGGTTTGCTCTTTGTTGGAGCTAGTGGATAAAAGGTGTTATTATCGGTGGTTTGTTAGGTCGTTCCGTGGTAAAGTTCGACTCTTTTTAGGATCGAACTTCCTCTCTTTAACTTTGGTGGGGTCACGCACCTCAGTAGCCCTTATGCTCTAAGAATTACTCCCCAAAGTACATCTAAAGTCAATCTTTTGGATTCTGACGATGTTAGATCAACATTTTCTTGAGTTCTATACTCAAATTTTGTTAAGGCTATGGTTACAATTAGACTTTTTGCTTATCAAGACATGCTTTTCCATTGGTTCTCATTTGGTTTGGCCACCTTCCAAGTTGTGGTTCGGGGGTATGTGGCGTTTTTGGGGTTGTCCCTGTCAGTGGTTGTCCTTATAAACCCTGTGGACATCTTCTCCTAGCAAGACTAGTTTTCCCACGGGGGAGAAACAGATCTGTGAGCCCATTGGGCCAAAACGGACAATATCTTGGCTAGCGATGGGTTGAACTGTTACAGATGGTATCAAAGCCAAACATCAGGTTGGTGTGCCGGGTCCATCGAGACACTGGACCTCTAAGGGAGGTGGAAACCCATAGGAGAATCTCACATCAGTTGAAGGGAAATGAAGCACTATTTATAAAGGATGTGGACACCTTCCCCTAATAAGATGCGTTTCCCACGGGGGGAAACAAATCTGTGAGGTCATTGGGCCAAAGCGGACAATATCTTGACTAATTATATTGTTGAGATATGATCGGGTTAAAATTGAACAAATAAATATGGCTTAATCATGTTTTTAGCCTCATTATGATTTTGTTTATTTGATAGGGGGTTCGAGCATTGGTACCCATTTTGAAGCGATGTTGATATTTTGAGCAAAAACTGGCACATAGTCATTTTAGAGCTTAAACGAAAAATAATGAAAATAAAAAAAAAACTTAAATTGTCTCTATGATAGCATCTCAATGTCGTGGCTCAATGTTGTATAGCACAAGTGATAGAATACTCAACTTGGAAACATTCGTCGAAACAGTATCATGATGTTATGCATGAACGTCTAGATGTTGAAGCTGAGCGCGTCAATGCCCACACACAATGCTGTAAATCGGCGCTCTTTCAGTTTAGCATCTTGATGCTACTTTTGGGCATCTCGACGTTGTCAATATATTATAAATAGAATATCAAATTATAAGGTTGAAGATCTACATATTTACTTTGACGCTTCTTAAGAGATTTTCTCCTCGCTAACTATATTTCTTTGCTTGAATTTCAGTTATTTGGGTTGACACCCCCAAACTTGTAGGCGGTGGCACTTAAGGTGTGAATCATGTAATTTATATATACATTTTATGATATCAAATTTTCATTCTCCATCTTCTTGTTGTGTATGTCTTACTTAATTTCTCATTTTAATAATTGATTTGGAGAGTTACATGTTTTCTAACAAACGAAAATTCATGTCTTCCAACTACATGCTAGGTAAAATATTGTTAGGTTTTGTCATAGATACCAAAGAAAGGTAAACTATGCTTGCATGTAAAATGAGGGTGTACATTCACTTTTCTTTTTCTTTTCTTTTCTTTTTTTTTTTGTATATGTACCTAAGCAAGTAGGTTGTTAACAAATTAACTAGGTTAGTTAATTAGCTAGATCTAGCTCACCTTAAAATTAAGATAATTAAATTAGACAAGTATGAACGAACAGAACACATTCACAGCTCGTCAAAGATGATTTATAACTAAATAATCTAGGTTTTTTAGTTTAATAAGAGGGACTCGTGTGACTTTACCATTTGATACAAACTAGCGGTATTACCTGCATTAAAAGACATATTTGCATGTGAAATGGATTATTGAAACTATATATATAACTCGAGAATACTATTAAACACTTGCCACCATGGTAAATAAAATGGTTCTCTTCTATCTCTAGTTATTTCTTTTTCTTATTCTCTTTACTTTAGTATGATAGTTTTTTATCCCCAAATCCTCTTATTATTCATGTCTAGGCTAGAACCTTGATTTCTACGAGCTAATCTTGGTTTGCTCACTAAGACCTTGTGTTCAAACGTTAACCACTTAATCCAAAGCTACAAAGTTTACTTCTTCATACATGTTGTTATGCTCACATTTTAAGTGATGTGAGAATTTTGTAGCAAGTATCAACAAGCTTCATGGACCAACTGTTTGGTGTTACAATTGGAAAAAGTAAGTCATATCATGACAACAACCCAAGTGGGAGATGTCTCCACTAGTATGTGTAATTTATTTGATGGAAATCCTCTGAGGTATTATGGTTAGTATTCAAATAACCTGACAACTCGAATAATCAAAACCAACTCAACCCGATTTGACAGGTTGAGTTGAGTTATCAACTTATTTAGGTTGGATTGGGGTGAGTTGATTGGTTCAAATAAATGAAATGAACGAAGAGGATGCACTCAATTTATAGAAAAAGTTAAACCCAAAAATCAAGAAGCGACGTGACATTTTTTTAAAAAAAAAGACCGAAGGTAAATGTTATATGAGCAAAATAGTCAAGTCCATAAAAAATGACATCCGAATAAAACCAAAGAGGGCTCAATCAAAAAACATTGTCGGCCCATTACAATAGGTTGACACCCGATCAAAACCGACTAGGCGATGTCGCTGACTCCTAGGGTATTTGTTGTGTTAATATTTAAATATAGATAAATTGTGTTGGATAGTCCAATTTCACAAAATAATTGCAGATCTTGGCAAATTTGAATATTAATTTTTGTATGCAAAGTCAAATATACGGTATAATTAATATTCATCTTACCTATAATTTAAGGTATTAATACAATATTTTTTGTATCATTAATAATGTATTATTAATACAATATTATATGTTATTAGTACAGTATTGTATATTAATACAATATTATGCATTAATTATACTGTATAATTTGTGTGCTAAATATTTTTTCCTCTTAATATTGTAAATATTTTTCCAATTTAACCTATTTTTAAAAATACTCCTAAAATATACTATAAAAATATATATTAACACAACAAAAATACCAGTAAAAGACATGTTCTCGTAGCGAGAACTAGGGGTGCAACAAAAAACTGAAAAACCGAACCAAACCAATCCAATCAATGGATCAGATCGGTTTTTTAGCTCAAAGTTGGACATATCGGTTTGTAATTTGAAAAAACCGAAAAATATTGGATCGGTTCTGGTTTTCATTTTAAAAAACCGATCCAAACCGAAATACATATATTGTCAATAATTCATATAAAGTCATCTTCCTTCCATTAATATTTATTTAATCCACTCCTATTTCAAGTAAAAAAACATTCTTAGATAATTTTGAATAAGTTTAAAATACTTCTAACTTTAAAAAAATAGTTGTTTATGAGAATGTTGATTTTATATAAGAAATGTTATTTTTGATATATTAAAAAAATTTGGACATTGGATCGAATCGGATCCATTTTTTGACATTGAAAAACCGAACCAATGGTTTTATATTTTATTGGACATTGGATCGGATCTATTTTTAAAAAACTGTAGATATTGGTTCGGTTGTCGATTTGGTACAAAACCGATAAAAACCGAACCGAAATCACCCCACTATATATATAACTTAGTTTTGGTGGCAAGAAAATCTATCATGTGGGTTTCTCCACCTCTCTAGGATTTTTCTGTTTTTTTTTTCCTATAAACTTGAGTTTTCCTCCTCAAAATTCAAGGGCTAAGTTTTGGTTTAGGGTTAGTCCAAGAGTAAGGTAAGGTTTTAATTTGTGCTGCCTTTTTTATAGAGTACACTATAACCCTAACGGGCCTAAATCTAGGAACGCACTAAATTACATAGAATACATTTTATACAAATAATCCTAACAATATAGAGATATTTGATACTCCAGTACTCTCACAATTGGTTTTAATGTGAAACCTCAGTTTATCTAATATGATATTAGAGCTTCATGTGAGTTATTGATGCTTAAATTCCAACCGTGCATAAACTTAAATGAGTTTTTTATTCCAAAAATTCAAATCTGACCCAAGCGAGTAAGCCACATTTTTTGCTCCAAAATTTGAATCTAATTTAAAATGATATTCCGCTATATGACATCATCCTGAACAAACACGTTAGAGATACTCATCCTATTATATATTATAAAGATGAGGAGTTTTTAATATCTTTTGTAACTTTCTTTACAACTAATTGGTTTTGAGATGAAACGTCAATGTTTTATACTAATAATAAAAACATAATGTTCAATTCATTGTACCAAAGTATTAGTTAAGGCGGTTAAGATAAGACCATCAGCTGGTTTACTTGTAAGAGTTATTAAAAAAAGAGGGGAAAAATAGTTTACTTGAAAGAAAAGATATTTGAGAAACGAGTGGCACGTACATAAAAAAGACGTAGCTTTACAGTCCCATTTCTTATCTCCATATATTAAAATAAGGTGGGTACATATTTTTCCTTTTTTTTAATTTACGAGTGTCTTTTTTTTTTTTTGAGGTTATAATTTATGAGTGTCTAATTGGTGATTATAGATCTTACGATATTTGAATGTTAAAAAAAATTGTGAAATATTAATTTCTAGCTGATAACTACCATAGATTAAATTCATGATTTCTTAATTAATTATTTATTAAAATAATGTTACGCGAATATAAGAGACAAAAAAAAAAGTTCATACAAAAAAATAATGTGAACACATTTCGAAAATTTAAAGAAGTACGACTAATTTATATATATAAAAAACTAATTATAAACAAATAATATGAAGGGGATTTCTCATGTATATATATAAAAAAAACAATAATATCACGTATAACACAATTTTCAAACTTATTCATTTGTGACACAAAAAAGATTAAAATCTATCAGTTAGCACTGTTCAATCACTCAAAATCCATTGAAGTCTATTAGTTGAATTGATAGGAGTCTAAAATCTATTAATAGAAGTTTAATGATGGTAAAATAGGAATTTTGGACAAAATATGTTATGAATTAATTATTTTTAAAAATGTGCTATAATTGTAATGAAGAGCCAAAAATATGCTATAGAGGACAAATTTCCTAATATGAACCCGTTTTAAACTTTATTGATGGTAATACCATAATTAAAATTAGATATTTGAACTAATAGATGTTAAAATGGAGAAATTTGGTAATTGAATTTTAAAAATGAATTAATAAATCAATTATTCAAATGAAGTGTTTGAAAAGATACTTTTAGTCCTTAATTAATGTAGAAATAGCAAGTCTAAGCAATAAAGGTGCGAAAGGGGATAAATGGCGAAAGGGTAGAAATTTGTTTGTTACACCAAACCAAGTATAGAGTTCATATATAGGCCTCCATATTTGAATCGAAGCTAATTAAATTCAACGACTCTGGTCTTGTAATAAATTCTTAAATCCATTTATGGCCGTATTTCAAAGCATGCAATAAAAAAAAAAGCAAGGTTGATTAAATATTTATCTTTACAAAAAGGCTAGGAGGACTTTTCATGAGAAAAAAAAAAAAAAAAAACTGTCAATTTTTTTATTAGATTCAAATATAATAAAAATTCATTCAATTGAATTAACTAAAACATAAGGTTGATAGATTTCAATCAAATTAAATATTTGTTATATATGAATTTTTTTTTTTTTAAAATGTTACAATTAAAATAAGAATGATAGAATTTACTATTTACTCCCCATTTAAATATTAATTATTTTTTGAATTGAATATTAAATTATCATATATTTGGTTACTTTTTAATGTCAAATTTTAGTTTTAGTTTTTTATTTTTTATTCTCAATATAACTTAAAACAAATTCCTAGTTAATTTTAATTCAAATTGATTCAATAATAATAATAATTTTAATACAAAAATGGTACAATATACATATTTCTAAATTTATTGAGATAAATTAATAAATAATATAGAATGATATCATAGAAATAAATAATGAAACAAAATTTAAAGTATAGTACATATTGATATATCTTAACCTTAAATTAGATTACGAAATTTGGTTCCTATTATATTGATTTTTTAAAAGTAAAAATTGGTAGAAAGAGACCACAAATCCTAAATAGGGAGTACAAAATCAAATATCCATTTTCATGATCACACTATCAAACAATAAAATCAATAGGTGACTAACCTTTTCAATTAATTTTTTAAAATATAATTTAGTCCTTTAATTTTACATGTTAGAATCATTCTTAGGGTTTGTTAAAATGCCCTATATAATATTCGATTGAAATTCAACTTTTAAAATTATAATTATTTTTTTCAACGAAATTTTTAAAAAAAACATATAATTAATTTAAGAAATGAGACTAGAAGTCGTAAGCATTTAGCAAAATCAGGAAATTTGGCTCATAGGCCATCAGTTGCTTACTCAAGCAAAACCCATACAATAATTTTACGCGTTTTATTTATTCTCTCCAAACATTGACTTTAAAATACACACAAAAAACATCCCTTTTACTCATCTATATATACACACATACATATATTTTGTCAACAAATTCCACCATTGATTTGCAAACATGGGCTTCCACGACAACTCGATCGACTCCGACAACGTTTACGGTCACAACGATCGAACTGAATCGCTGCGATATTATTCGGATCATGACTACTCGATGATGTTGGAAAAGAGGCAGTTGTTTTTGAGGAGTTATCAGTTCTCCAAGAAACTAAGTGTGCCTCAAAAGATAAAGAAATCTCTTCTCAAAATGAGGAGAGTTATATGGGTGAGGCTCAAGAATTTGTTGTCAGCTTCCGCGTCCGGGCTACGACGAGCGCGTAGAAGACGATTTCTTCGCCTCCATCATCACCATATTTGTTTATGATCATGGTTGCATCTATGGGGATCTTTATTACTTGTTATATATTGTTTACTTAATTTCAATAGTAATTTCGGATTATATTTTTAAAATTTCTTTGTTGGGTATTTGACAAATTATATGGAGTTTTTTTTCGAAACTAATTGATGTCGCCTAAAATCGAATGGGTCAAGTGGTATTTTATTGTTTAGTTGTAAACCAGTTCAACACCAGCGTCGCAGGATTGGAATTACCGTAAAGTCCACGAGCCTCATTTCTATATATGTATATATGTATAAAGATTTGGAAAGAATGTATTAAGCAGCATTTCCAAATATTCCAGTGTGAATAAGAGAAAGTGAGGTTGAGGAAGTATACAAAAGCAGAACATAGATTTTTTTAGTTAGACAATTTTTGTCATTTTCTAGTCAGCAGACTTAATCTAAGACGTTGAATAGTGGGCCCATGTTAATCATCTATTTAGATTTTTAAACATTTGAATTAGATCACAATTTAGAGGACTAATAATGCAAGCGAAACTCTATATAAAATTATAAGGGAAATGGTAGGAAATGGTGAAAAAATAGAGATCATAGTTTTATCGTTTGTAATCGTTAGAGAATTAAGTACGTGAGAGTTAGTTATTCACGTGTAAATGATAACAATGTCAATTAAATGACGAATGAAATAAAATAGAGAGTTAGCTATTCATATTCGGTATCGATGATAACAATGTGAATTAAATGATTGATGGAACAAAATAATCTCATCATTTACACAAAAATAACTAATTTATATGCATATAACTTTCAGTAATTAGGAACGATAAGGATTAATTTTTAAACTTTATCATATAATATATACTAAATTCTAAAATTTAAAATTACAAAATTCAATTCTACCTTTTTTTTCAAACAATGAGTATTAAATTATAGTTTTACAAGCTAAATTCTAAATTTTATGACCAAATTTATAATTTATAAGGGTGTGTTTGACGACAAGGTAAAAATTTTGTAGGATAATATAATACGATAAAGATTTTGGTGGGTTGTATAAATATATGAATTCAATGTTTAGAGTGAAAGATATGTCATTTGAGTATACTTAAAACCAGTATTTAGGAGTGGAGACATAACTATAGATGTAATGGAAGTCAATGTTTATATAAATATATAAAATAAGAAAACAAGGTGGATATTTCATTCAAAAAAAAAAACAAGGTGGATATAAGAAAGAAAATAAAAGTATAAAATCATTAAGAATAGAACACTATTCGAATCTTTCACCTCAATGTAGTAATCTTTAAAAAAAAAAGTACAAAAAAACTGAAAAAATCAAAATTCACTATATTTTCCGAAAAGAAAAATAATATCTACTGCATTTTTTAATTAATATATATCTTTTTAGTACCAACGATCGGCGTAGCGGCGGTGGCCGGTGAGTAAGCCAGAGAAATCTTCAATTCCGGTCTACAGTGGTTGAACAGTCCGGTCCAGGATGTAACTCGAACCCGGTCGGTTCTTAAAAACCGAACCGACTTGCCCTAAACGTGGTTTGTGCAATTTGTCCGATTGATTTCCCTTGTTATCTTCGGCCCATAGATATTCGCAATCGTTACCCTTTGTTCAAACTCTTCGGCGGCGACCTCTGTTTTTCTCATTCTTGTAGGCGATTCAGCTTGTTTTCCTGGCCTTAAATCTGTATATTTGCTTTGATTTCAGTCTGAATTTGATCGTTTCCGGTGTTGAGAATCATGGATATCAAGCTTTTATCGTTTCCGGCCGATAACCCTCCAATCTCCGTCATTGTGGCTGCCAAGCTTGCTGGTATCACTTCCCCTGCTGATTCTTCTCTTGCTTCTGGCTCCGATCCTGCATTTCTCTTCACCGACGGGTATAATCTAAGCTCTCTCTGTCTTTTTTTGTGCTAATTTTATCTTGTCTCACTTTTACAGAGCTGAATGTTTGAGATTCGAGTCACCCGACCTTCAAAATCTGTTGATTTTGATGTTTATGCTATAAAGTATGAAGTCGAAAATTTAGGATGAAAATATCATTTCTACTAATACCCATTTATCGTTGGATCCTTAAAATTTCATAATTTATGAAGTTATTATAACGATCATGTTTTTTTTTTTTTTAACAAGAATAACTACGACCGTCTCTAGGCCAGGCACCGGGAGACATCGAAGGAGTAATGTCGCTAAGTCTCGGATGTGGGACCTTGAAGGGAGCATACCCTCAAAGCCCAAGTCTTCAACCACTGTGCCACCCCTCGGGGACTATTATAACGATCATGTTGTTTATCCGGTTTTAGTTGATTAGGTTTTACATGATAACTTTTTTTAGCCAGTGTTTTAAAAAGCACTAAGGCGCAATGGCCCTCTGGAGCCTGAAGCGCAAGACGCATCAAAAGGCAAGGACTTCTTTACTTAAGGCGCACTATATAAAAAAACACACAAAAAATTTATATATATATATATGTATGTGTGTATATACAATAAAAACACTTTTCATGGACATAAATGAAGTTTTAATGAAGAATAAAATATAAAACATACATAATATTCAATTATCAACTTTCATGCGCTACGAAGGACCTAGTACGGGGATTTGAAACACAAAAAACGCAAAGGAAAATTAAAAATCCAACAAGGCGTGCGCCTTTTGGCGCCCGAGGCTTCACGTAAGGTGCCATAAGGCGCGCGCCTTTTTTAAAATACTGTTCGTAGCCATTGGAAAACTCATTTTACTAACATCATTAAGGGCAATAATTTGTCCCCAAGGGGTGGAACAAGTGGTCATAATTTCGAAACTCACCTATGACATTAATTTGTAGACACCTCTCGTGTCTCCATTCCTTCGATGTTTTTCGGTGTCTGGCTTAGGGACGGGAGTTGTTATCTCGAGTATAGTAGAGCGAAACTACGATTTTCCAGTTTTAAAAAAAACATCATCAAGGGCAATAATACCAATAACTTCATGTACATGTTCATTTGATTTGACCACGTACTTAAGTTTTTTGTATTGGTTAATTAGAAGACAGAATTTTGATATTTTCACCTGTTTGTGGATTTTAACATTGTCCTTTCATTACTCTCTCTGCATAAGTATTTAGCTTCAATTCCATAATTTATGCTCATAATAAATGTTCTTGTTTTATGTAGTCTCTCTTTATAATCCATTGGCTCAAGAGGGAACTATATGGCTATATCTTTCCTGATTCTTATTTTATCATCTTTCCAAATTTTCCAGACTATTATGGTATTAAAACTTCACTTAAATTTAGAAATGGATCTCTATTGAACTATAATTTCTGGATAATCACGTTATTGCATGAATACATTGTTTATGACTTGACATCCATCGGTGCTTTATTGATTTTCCTATCTAAAACACGGGGGATGCTTCATTTGTTGTCATTGTGTACATATTTTTTTTTTACTTTTGTGGTTTATGAGTTAGAATTTGAATTTTTCCATCATATGTGATTATTTTAAATCTTGCTTGCACAACCTTTGATCCAATTGTATATCATATCCATTAGACATTTATCTGTAAAAGCTTGCACTATACTCTTGCTGTTTAATCTTTGAAAGGATTTTTGTTCTCCATTTGATATGAATCAGAGGAAAAATATCCAATACACTGTTTCTCAATGCTTAAGTCAAGTTATTCTGTTGGTAGGCTGAAGTTGCATGGATCATCTGTGCTTCTACGTTATATTGGCCGAGTTGCCAACATTCCTAATTTCTATGGACAGAATGCATATGAATCCAGTCAGGTAAGTTGAAAAGTACATGGAATAACATGATATAAATGTTTATGGGCTAATTTCTGATGAATGAGCTTTTTTCATATCAATTCTTGGATTTAACCCCCAGATTGATGAATGGCTAGAGTATGCTCCCATCTTTTCGTCTGGTTCTGCATTTGAGAGTGCATGCACTTATGTTGATAAGTACTTGGAAAAACGCACATTTCTTGTTGGCCATTCTTTGTCACTTGCAGATGTAGCTATCTGGTCTGGTTTAGCAGGTAATTCTCTTCATTATTTCTCGAAAATGAAATCTTCTGCTTTTACTATCCTCTTCATAGCTGCCATTATTTCTCGAAATCTTTTTCTGCATCACCAAGCCTAGAGTTTGGAGAGAGAGAAGGATGCCATGCCGTGTTTGTTTTTTTTAAGGGATAGAGTTGGATGCCATGTCGTGTTTGTTTTTTTTAAGTTAATCATGATAATATATTCCTTGTTTTTAACCCATGCCCAGTTATACTCAGTCACAAATATCCATGGACACACTCATGCACAAATATATATCAAGGGAGAAAGTGTTTGCTTATGATACTAATGTATTGTTTTATTCTCTACAGGAACTGGGCAACGGTGGGAAAGCTTGAGAAAGTCTAAGAAGTACCTAAATCTTCAACGATGGTTTAATTCTCTCTTAGTAGAATACAGTGCTGCTTTGGATGATGTCTTAACCACATATGTTGGCAAAAAAGGTGGAAAGTCTTCAGGATCTAAATTGAAGGATCAACAGGGTCTCATTCAGAAGCCAAATGGAGTCAATCAGGATACCTCTGATAAGGGAAAACTGGGAAGCAAGTCTACATCTGAAGTTGATCTTCCAAATGCAGAGATTGGGAAGGTCCGTTTGCGTTTTGCACCTGAGCCGAGTGGATATCTTCACATTGGGCACTCAAAAGCAGCATTGTTGAATCAGTATTTTGCCCAGCGGTACAATGGTGAAGTTATTATCAGGTTTGATGATACAAATCCAGCTAAAGAAAGCAATGAGTTTGTAGAAAATCTTCTGATAGACATTGAAACATTGGGTATAAAGTATGAAACTGTCACGTATACTTCAGATTACTTCCCTCAGTTAATGGAAATGGCTGAAAACTTAATTCGTCAGGGTAAAGCATATGTTGATGATACTCCACGTGAGCAGATGCAAAAAGAACGAATGGAAGGCATTGAGTCTAAACCTAGAAGCAATAGTCCTGAAGAGAATCTAAGATTATGGAAGGAGATGATATTAGGAACTGAGCAGGGTTTACTTTGCTGTCTACGTGGAAAACTTGATATGCAGGATCCTAACAAATCTCTTCGAGATCCAGTGTATTACCGTTGTAATCCTATTCCCCACCATCGGATTGGTTCCAAATATAAGATATACCCAACTTATGATTTTGCCTGTCCGTTTGTTGATTCTATTGAAGGCATCACACATGCACTTCGGTCTAGCGAATACCATGACCGCAATGCACAGTACTTTAGAATTCAGGAAGATATGGGTCTACGAAAGGTTCATATATATGAATTTAGCCGGTTGAACTTGGTGTATACACTTCTCAGCAAGCGAAAGCTTTTATGGTTTGTTCAAAATGGAAAGGTTGATGGGTGGGATGATCCTCGTTTTCCAACAGTTCAAGGGATTGTTCGAAGAGGCTTAAAAGTTGAAGCCTTAATACAGTTCATTCTTGAACAGGTGCGACAATTTTTGGGTTACAGATTAAATTTATAGTTGGTGTTTATTCAGAAATCTGTTATAAATCTTGGTCCTATACTACCAAAGGCTTTTTATTCATCATTGCACTAGTGAGTGTTATAAATTACTCTTGAACACTTGTTTTTAGTTCTATAGAAGATCAGAGTATTTTATAATGATCATTGTATACTTCGTCTGTCTTATCTATATTTCAAATGATAGATGTAATGCTCATTTCATTTTAGGTAGGAAACTAGGACTCGTTGATTGATATGCACATCTTTATGATAGTTGCTCTCATATATTTCATTTCTTTGTTTCAGGGGGCATCAAAAAATCTCAACCTTATGGAATGGGATAAACTATGGACCATTAATAAGAAGATCATTGATCCTGTGTGTCCCAGACATACTGCTGTCGTAGAAGATCGACGTGTGTTATTTACTCTTGATAATGGTCCAGAGAAACCATTTGTCCGAGTAATACCAAAGCATAAAAAATATGAGGGTGCTGGTGATAAATCTACAACTTTCACTAAGAGGATATGGATCGATCAAGTGGATGCACAATGTGTCAAGGTTGATGAAGAAATCACCTTAATGGACTGGGGTAATGCAATCGTAAAAGGCATCAAGAAGGACCAAGATGGAAATGTCACACAGTTGTCAGGAATTTTACATCTTGAAGGTTCTGTAAAGACTACAAAGTTGAAGGCCACCTGGCTGCCGGAAATAAACGAACTAGTCACCCTCTCACTTATGGAGTTTGATTATTTAATCACAAAAAAGAAGGTATGGACGTTTATTATGTGGTTATCATAAGCAATTTTCTAAATGGTAAATAACGTGAGTCAGTTTCTTTGGTTTGATTGTGTTGTATATCATATTTTCTTTCTCTCCTGCTGGTTTTGGAACTATGAAAAGCAGAGATGTGCCTTAAAATCCAAGTTCAAAACTATGCTTACTGACATGAGTGTATTTGCGTTGAGATTTTTGTGTTGTTTTTATTTCTGTCTCCTATTGTTAGAAGTCAGATTGTATGATGCATCACTTGCTTCTCCGGTTTTTATTTCTGTCTCCTATATATGTTTTTATATATATTTATTTATTTTATATCTGTGACTGTCCGGGCCAGCTTTTGTGCACCTCAACTAATTTCATGGGAGATACCGCCTGACCCTACAAAATTTGGATGTCAAGGAAACTCATAGGAAATTAATTTCTAGGTAGGTGGTCACCATGGATTGAACCCATTACCTTAAACACCCCAAGATCCTCTTTGACCACTTAAGTCACTCCATTATGGATATTTCTGTCTCCCATATTAAAAGTCTGATTTTTTAGTCTTATGTTTTAAAGATTTGTGAAATTAGATGTTAATCTCAGCTTGCATTACACATGGGTTAGAAGTTGTTGGCGAACCTCGTCATACGAGGAATATGCATATATGTTTGTCTCTTTCAACAATTTGTGGGGAGCGGTTTTTTGTTGCTTATTACTTGCTCTTATCTTGTTAGAAATGTGGTTGTAGTCGTAGAAGCTAATGAATTAAGCCTCTTTTTTAACTTGCTATTGCAGCTGGAGGAAGGAGAGGATTTTGTTGATGTATTAAATCCTTGCACGAAAAAGGAGACCATTGCTGTTGGGGATTCAAATATGCGAAATCTAAAGCGTGGAGACATATTGCAGTTAGAGAGGAAGGGGTATTTCAGATGCGATGCTCCATATGTCCGGCCATCGAAACCGATTGTACTGTTTGCAATCCCAGATGGTAGGCAACAGTCAAGTTCCAAGTAAAATCTCATAGCAATCCTCACTCCCAGGATGTACTTTTACTCATCTAAATTCTGATATTGTTTTCTGCTTTGCTTTTCAATTCGGACGTATTTTTAACTATAGTGGTTAAGGAGACTAATGAAATTAAGAAATTATGACTTATGGTAGTCACTTCAAAATTAATTTTCTATACATTTTCGTGTCAAGCAAATGTGGTGAGGTCAAGTAGTTGTTCTGTGAGAATAGTTGAGGTGTGTGCGGATAAACCGACTTTAACACCCACGAACCTAAAATAAAATGCATCTTTTAGGTGATCTTGGTTCTTTTTGCGCAATCATATAACTTCCGGCCTTTAGAAATTTCAAAATAACTTATAGAATGATCTATGTAGTTGAGAGGGTCTTGGAAAACTAATAGGTTATGACATGAGTTAATCCATGGTAGAACTTACTTAGGATTTAGTTTCCTATGAATGCTGTAGAATGTAGGGTTAAGTCATTGTCTCTTGAGAATAGTCGAGGTATGCATAAGTTATACTACTCATATATTTATAGATTGCACTCAGGTGTTTAGGATTCAGATTAGAACAGAGTATATATATTAATTGAACAGAGTATATATGAAAGAAACATGCAGTGGAAGTACCATTTGAAACAAATTACAGGTCTGAATGAAGCAATTGTTTTAGTTTTTGGGCGCAAAGCGAGACTTGATTTTCTCGATCTCCTTGGTACCAACTTGGAAAGCCTTGGTGAGTACGTTATCCGGCACGGAAGGAGTTGCGGCAAAGAGAGTGGCGGCAATAGATTGAGTTCCTGGTAACTGGCTGTTGAATGCTGCAATCACTGCAGCAGCCTCTTTTCCATTGTTCTTCTGAAAGTGCACCAACCCCTTTGGAAAAACAAATATGTCTCCCTTCTTGATGGACTTAGATATCAACACATTGGCAGTAGTAATGAAGCCAACGTCTAGCTCACCGTCGAGAACGAACACTATCTCGGTGGCACGTGGGTGCGTGTGTGGTGGATTGAGGCCTCCGGGGGCATAGTCAATGCGAGCAAGGGACACTCCTAGAGTGTTGAGACCTGGGATTTTTTGGACGTTGGCTCCTTTAACCACCGCGCCTGATGTAGTGTTGGTGAGGCCGGGCTCAGCAAGTCCATCGAAGAAGAAGTCAGCGGCAGATACATTCGTCTTGCATAGAAACCCATTCACCTTAGTCCCTACCAAAAAGTAGTTATTGTCAAGTCAAGACTAAAGATCATGGGCTGGAAAAGAGGGACATACCTGAAGCGAGATCGGCGATGCAGATATCTTGAAGTAAGTCGACATCTGCAGCACACGTTGCCGCAATCACGGCAAAAGTTAGGACAGAAATTGCAGCTATGGAAGCCATGGATTGTTGCAGCAATGGAGGCAAATTATGGTGCTTATAAACAAACATTAATAGAAACGTTTTAATGAAGAGGTTGATATAATGAATATTAATTATGAAGATGTAAAGCACCAAACATTCCGCATCTTTAACTTAAAGCAATTTGTTTTGGAGTGAAGGAAAATTAAAGCAGAAAAATACGGCATAGCTACCTGCGGCCCCATGATACCTGCTGCCAAAATCTTTGGTTATTTATTTTCTCATAGTATTTTAGTCATAGATAGTAATGTTTTTATATAAATATGATAAGATCTTTACTACCTTGTCAATAGGATTTTAGCCTTTTTTATATAAAAAAATAATAATTTGAATTACATTAAAGCATATTTTATTTAGAAGTTGGGGTGGGAGAGAACCTGAAGTTGTGGGAGGTATCTATCAAGCAAATATACAAAAATGACATGATGAAGTATGAAAAATTACATATGAAAATGAACTCCAATAATTATTCTTCAAACAAGAGCCATTGGAAAAATAGAGACAAATTGAAGGCCACCTAAACACACAACAACTAAGTACTATCAACTTGATGGTTAAAAAAATAATAATAATAAAAATAAACAATATTTTAAGTTGAGAAATTCAAACCACATACCCTCTCCAACTCAAACCACATACCCTCTCCATTAGTGTTATGCTCTTTTGGTAAATTTAATAGTTTTAGATGTTCTTCGCTTTATCAAATCACAAACTCTTTAAGGAGTTCCTAACACAACCTAAAATTCTAAATTCAAGTTTTCTAATATCTCCACCTATACTTTTGCTTCTTTTTTTTTTTTTGAGATTATAACAATTGGAGGTGGGGAAGATTCGAACCTAAGATCTTTAAGTCATAAGGTGTACATTGATACTCTTTGAGCTATTGCTGTTGTTGGCACTTATACTTTTGCCTCTAATACATGTGTGTGGTGGTATATTAATCTAGTTGCCAATAGTTAATATAACTTTTTCTATTCGATTAAATTTGGTTTCTTGCAAAGTTTTGTTACTACATCTTGAGGAAAGAAATAACTCGTGTTCGAAATAAAGAATAATCGTGCAGATCGTAAGCAAAAAAAGGAGGGAATAAGATAATCTCTAGTGTACTTTATTCTTGTACAAGAGGTTTCAATATTGAATCAAATCAAGTTCATCAAGTTGTCAATACCCCTAATCCAAAATCAACCTAATTTCTCAGTGTTTTCCCCACTTTATATAGAATGACTATGATTACACAAACTAGAATTGTAATGATCTTGTTAGAATGAAAGTTTGATCACTTGGCTGCCACTGAGGTTATGGGAAAGGAGGCCTCCTCCTCAAATGTTTGAATGTTTTTTTTTAATGTCAGTAAATTTTTAGAAAAAAAATACATTTTTAGTTCTTAGATTTTTGTTTTTAAAAAATTAGTAAAGGTAGTTATTGACATTAGTGAATATTGTCACATATTTTTATATATAATATTGATATTAATAATATGCTATTAAACAATATTTTGTGATTATGAATGCAAAAGGTTAGTCTCCATGATTTGATAAGACTTAAAAAACAGTTTTTGCCATTTCTAATCGTTAGTGAATTAAGTACTCGAAAATTACTTACTTATATATTAATGATGAAATATGAATTAAATGACTGATATAACAAAAAAAAAAATCATGAATAATAAATTTTCATGTATTTAATATATCAACAATTAAATATGATAAATATTATTTTTTGGATTTTATAAACTAAGTTATAACTTTCTTTAATTCATATAAACTAAACTCTCTAGTTTTTTAAAAGTTAAATTTATATTTGATTTTAACTAGGTGAAAAAAAAAATGAAGAAAAAAATATTTCAAAAAGTAAAAGAAAATAAAATATTTTAGCTAGGTGGGAGGAAAAATGTTGGTGCCAATCTGATTTTCAGTGCTTTCTTCTTCTACCTCCAGTTGCGCGATCCGCCATTGTTAAGCTATTAAGCTGCTTGATTCTCCATACAACGAGCAATCTTGATTTCCAGTATCAGAACCCTTCTTTCTTCTCCATTAACGTGCCATCTCTTCTTCTCCGAGGTATGATTTTCTTTTGCTTTTCTGAATCTTACCATTTCCATCCACCATTGACCGAACTAAGTGCACTTTTGTCGAAAAAATAAGTATACAGATATATTTCTAAGCCCTAACTCAGTAGCTCACGCCTCACTCTTCGGAATCTCAGTTTTGTTTCGTTCGTATTCCTCTTCTCTCGCCCTAAATTTTTGTTTGTTTCGATTTTCAGCGCTTAACGCAGGCATTGATGGAGCAGTGAGCACGCCAATTGGGACAGTAGAACTTCGACGACTTTCTATTCGATGCTCGAATCCGCTTCAGAAGCTTTGAAATTCAGTGAGTTAATTGAAGGAATATCTCCCATGTCGCATCAACCTTAAAATTTGATTTGATTTGATTCTAACTTTGTGAATTAACTTTATTTAATTTTGTACAAGCTTGAATTCATGAGTTTTTAGTCGTTCTTACATCTCACTTTTTTGGGCTAAGATTACTAGGTGAATTGGTATAATTTTGAAGTTCGGGATGAAATTTGATAAACTATATATATATATATATATATATATATATATATATATATATTTGAGTACATATTCAGGGTGGGACAAATACTAATTCTCGGACCGAACTTGTGACACTGGTGTTGAACTGTTTTATAACCAAACAATGAAACCATTGCGTCACCGACCTATTTGATAAATTATTTATGAGTATAATTCGATATTTTTCGCTTTAAAAAAAAATAAAAACCCACCCTTCACAATTCCTTTTGGTTTTCAAGTTTCCAATTTCGTATTCAAATTTAGAGTTTTCGTTTTTGATCCTCAATTCTCTGCAAATGAAAAACGAACTCTATTTTAAAATCAAGAATTCCAGAGATGATATTTTTTTCTCAATCGGCTTTCTGTTGTGGATTGGTATCAAATTAGGGCTTAGTTTCTGATAGCACAAGCAATTTGAGTTCATTTCATTCTTTTCTGTTGTAGACTGGTATCATATTAGGGATTAGTTTCTACTGATTCCTCCTGCAGAGTGTCGCATTCGTCTGGAAAAAGACAGTCACATCAACAATTTAGACACTCCCTGCGAATGTAATGGTTGTCTGGTCTTAACTCTGTGAAGGTATTCACGACGTATCCATTTTTCAATTATTGGTTGAATATGGATGTGTATGAACAGAACTTCCCTTTGCCGTTGTTTATTTTATTTTTATATCCGTAATTGTCTGGAGTTTACGTGCACCTCGACTATTCTCTCTGAACTTTCAGTCCAATCCTACAACATTTTGATGTCAAGGAATTCCTATTGTGGTGACTACCAAACATAACATTTTCGTTTCTTAATGTTTTTTTTTATCACTGGGCTATCCATGGTGGTTCCCTTTGCCATTGTTTATTAATTGGTCTCTTGTAGCTAGTGGTCAAGAGGGTCTTGGGAATTAAAAGGTGATAGGTTCAATTCATGGTGGTCATCTACTGAAGAATTAACTTCATATAGATTTCTTTGATATCCATGTATTGTAGGGTTATGCGGTATGTCCGTGATAATAATCGAGGTGCGTGTAAACTAGCCTCACACGATACTCACATATATAAAAAACTGGTCTTTAGTCTTTTTCACTCGGTGTATTTGTGCGTGGTGGTTAAGAAATTTGAGCTTGGTTTAGGGAGCTGCGGAAATGGATACCAAGACCCAGCACAACTCTAATAGAAGAATGAGTTGTTGGAGGAAACGAGAGCTGGGATTTCTGATTCTCTATGCGTTATCTTTTTACTTCTTTATAATCCGCCGTTCCCTTCATCTATCACGAGGTACTCTTTTCTTCTGTTTTAGCATTTTCTGTTCTTTTTTTTCTTGTACTGTCAAATTATTGAATTATGCCGTGCATTTTTTGACTTACAGATTACCATGTTAAACTCTATGGCTTGCGTCCTGGTTGGATCTATCCTCCTAGTCTCAACGTGGGCATTTTTCTTTTCTTTTCTTTTCTATCACTTTGTGTCGTTTGTTTTAGCTATGGCTTGGGAAGAAGTGAAACTTTGTGCTGTTTCAAATTTTCTCTGTAGGATTTATCAGATGCCCAGTGGAGAAACTTTCGAGGAAATCTACCCATTCTAACCATTGTTTTTCTAATTTACGCTTTGGTGGCAAATATTCTGAGATCCTTGTTTCTTCTAAGGGCTAAAGGAATGTCAATTGTCTGGCTTATAATTTCTTTCTCTTACCTTTTGTATCTTCATCAAGCTTGGTATGTCCTCGAGTCTGAGACAATCTTGATGATACTGTTTGTGCATCAAACTTTTTTCCTTAAAATTCTAACAACATATACCTACATGTTTCTCTTTTCTGTATGCAGTGTCGTATTCATCATCTCAATTGCCTCGATCAATTTTCTTATTGTTAAGGTTTATGCTTCTTTCTATATATGTGATCGCTCATTACACATGCAACTCTTTTAGATTCATTTCAAATAATGGTGCAAACTTGCAACCAGATGTCGTGTGATTATTTAGTATGTAGGTGCATAATGATTCAGTGAATATGCTATGATGTAAGCTATGCTTGGTAAGCTGATTTTGTTAAGTTTAGATTGTTACATTGATCGATAAATATGGACTATGATGTGGTTTTTATTACTTTGTTATGGCTCTTTCTCAATTTTAAAGGGTCTTCGGTGAATAAGCGGTTGCTTAATCACTTTTTCTTAATCTAGACTCAAGTGTGGAGTAGATTGTTGAACTTGAACCAATATAGGTCCTTGGATTCAAGAACACTGAAATTGACTCTTGGGGGGTCGTCATCCAATTGAAAGAGCTTGATGTTTTTGTACCATCTTGGGAAGATTCGGAGACTATCCATCACCAATTTCCAAAATTTTGTTTTTGGGTCAAGGTGTCCAGAAGGATAACCTTGGGTCTCCAACTAGGGAATGTGTCAATATTTGGAAGAGCAGAAGGAAAGATGTAACTTCTAGAAATTAGTAAGTGTATTTTGCATTTTGCATCTATGTTAGTAAGGATGTAAGCTTGAGGGTAGATGTGAGGGAGAGAAGTTAGCCCTCTTGAATTAGTTAGTTTGGTTCATGTAAGGTGGGTTGTGCACTATTTTGTTTAACAAATAGTAAACACCAGAGTTTGTACCTATCACTATTTTTTCATGCTATCTCTGTAGCTTAGCTTTCAGCTAAGTTGATATGTATAAGTTCGTAATTACTTAGTGTAAAGAATGCTTCACTTTGAACTTTGAAGTGGCTTTGTTATAAGCTATTTCATGGATCTATATTAGAGTACACAGGTGGTTGATTGACCGTGCTTCTTTTAATCTTGTAACGAATGATTATGCTTATAATTAGTATATTCGTGGATTAATGTGCAAGAAAAACAGCTAAATGAGTTTTTGGTTGTTTGTCATGCATGTTAGTTATATTCATTGGTACTGTGTTATTGCCTTTTTCTAATAAGAGGCACTCGCACTTGTGCTATTTTGTGGACTTCCTCTTCATGGTTGGTAATAGCTATGTTTGTCATGCATGATCTTTTGGATGTGATAATGATCTTTGGCTGTTCTCCTATATATGCAGATTTTTGGTCGAACAAAGGCCTTTTTCTATCTACTTTGGACTTTCAACTTATTTTTCCTTCTTTGTAATCGTGTATATGAAGGTTATTCATTCTCTGCAATTGGGTGAGTTTTGTTATTTATAATATGAAGCACATTTTTTTTTTGGATAAGTAACAATTTCATTAATGCTATGAAATTACAATGGATGCTGGAATATGAAGCACATTTCAATGAGTAGTCAATTAAGTTGTTTTCTAGAATACGTCTTTTTTCCCCTAAACCCTAAAAAAAATATTACTGCAATTTAACCTTTTTTTTTCTTATCATGCCTAGACTATGGTGGTCGTACTTGGACAACTTTCGAGGAACATTTAGGTGGCAAATTTGCTTTAACTTTGGTAATGTCTTATCCTTTATTCTTTGATTATGGACCTACATATTTGGTTTTGGTTGTGGATCCCACATCGGAAAGATGGGAAGAAAGATCTCACATTCTTAATAAGATGGATGAAGTGCTCCTCTCGTAGCCAATTAGCTTTGAGATGAAATCCCATATTTATTTAATGTGGTAGGAAGTCTTGTTGTCAAACTTCTGTAAAGTTGTTTCCTCCTCAATAAATACGGATTTCAACTTGTTGGACATTCTTCAAATTTTCAAATCCACAAGTGAAGGGAGTGTTAAAAATGTTAGTATAATTAAATTTCCTCAACTTATGAGTTATGAGCTTTAACCTTTGGGTTGATTGGTGATTTAACCTAACATAATAATTCCATCATAGTTGACACCTGGAAATCATTTGTTTTGTAAACTTGACCTCATAAATGTAACAGGATTGTGGATTTTCACTAACTTGACCTCAATTTCTCATTCTCTTTTAAATTTTTCAAAAAGTTTTTTCTTTGTAAATAGTGTAGCAAACTATAGAAATTAATATCCATATGCTTTTTTGATGTTTTATTTGAATTTGGTTCCAACAGTTGTTTTACGCATGATAAGCTTTGGATATGATTACCATTGGGCATATGACCATTCTCATTTTGATCAGAAGGTATCTTTGTATTCATTCTTGTTACTGCGAATTAACCTTTTTGTATATATCATTTAACATTGTAGATTGTGATGTTGCTTCGTTGTTCTTAACGAAATCAATAATCATCGGTATGTTTCTGATTACTAATTTTACGGGATCAAGAACCCCAGACATATCTTGAGGTAAGAAATGAGAGCGCTGTGTTTTTGTACAATGGTTCTTATTTCTTACTCATGGAGAGGAAAACTCAGAAGATGACATTACAAATCTTCTTCAATGCCATCACTACCATATAATTTTCCCCTTCTAGATCATGGTTAGAGTGTGGGTACTTTACTATTTTTCATAGGGCCAATGATATTGACTTAGTTATTAAGAGGGTCTTGGATAACTAAGAGGGAATGAGTTTCTCTATAGTGGCCGTCTATCTAGATTTTTAATATCGTACATATTTTCTTTCAACCAAATGTAATACGGTTTTTTCTTGTGAGATTAGTTAAGGTGCGCGCATGGTCCCCGGACATTCATTGATATAAAAAAAATATATACAAAAAGACTCAAAAGAAGAGGTTTTATCTTTGAAGATACACCTATCTCTTTTCCTCCACAATTTCCAAAAGAGCGTTCTAGCGGTGTCACACTTCAGTTTTTTTGCTTTACCTCAAGGCCCCAACCATTCACCCCTTCTAACTACAAATGCAACATCTCATAAGGTAGGCACCTGCTTAACCCAAAAGCCTTCTACATCTGCTTCCGTCCTTTAAGATACATGCATCTCAGGAAAAAAAAAGGATCCAAGCTTTCCTTACCATTAAAGAACAACACGTAGATTGGGGGGGAGAAACAGAAATTACTAAATTATCATTGTAATCTGCTTGAGTATTCATTATTTTAATCAATTGTTTCCTGTTTCAATAAAAAAAAAAAACTGTCTTGAGTATTCAGAAAGCCTTAATCTTCTTAGGGGTGTTAAACTTCCCAATCAACTTGACCAAGGGGATTTTTCTCTTGGGGGTAGTTTCTGTGCTTAACAAAAACTGTGCATGCAGGGTAGCCCCCAAAATTTTCAAGCATAAGCTCTATCAACGTCTTCCCCAACCTTATTGGGTCATCAAGGAGCAAGCCCAAGCCAATTTCGAACTCTCTATGTATTATATACCCTTCGAAAACCAATAAGGCTGAATTCCTTTTAAGTTGTGCAATGAAAGCTTCACTTTTCATCTCTTCAGAGTCGATTATGTTTGTTATGCTTTTTGCACTTGTATTACTCTTAATGAAAATGTATTTCTTGGAAGAAAAAAAAGAACTAATTGTACAGATTGTGGTGATTGCAGAAGCACAGTCAACGTTGCGAAGTTTGTAAATCGGGAAGAACTTGCTACCAACTTTTACAGGTTATTTGATGTTTATAAGTATTGAAGTATAACTTTGTTTTTAGTTAAATTAAAGAGGGTTATGTTTGATACTTGCAAATACTTTCTTTTTACCCAGGAGAGAGGTGTCCAAGATGACAAATTTACATTTACCATATACCTCTGCTACTTGGTCTATGCGCCTCTTTATCTTGCTGGACCAATCGTGAGCTTTAATGCATTTGCCTCGCAGGTCTGCACTCCTTTATCACTAATTGTCTGGGATAACTGTTGTAAACCAAAAGCTGAAATACCACAAATATTTGGTTTTAAATATTTCTTTTTATTATTTTGTAACTGCAGTTAGACGTGGGTGCAAGGTTATTGAACACCTTGTTTCCCTCTCAAATCAATATCGCACACGACACTTCATCAATTCATGTTCTTGTTTTCTCTCAGTTCTCTAGATCCATCTTGGCTTCATCTCTTTAGTTCTCTTCTAAGTTCTCTAAGTTTTCTTCTACTTTCATAATATGGTATCAGAGGTCATTAAACTCAAATTGGTATTTGGTCCAACAAAAAATGAAAGTGAGATTTGATCGAAGAATGGTGAACCTAAAAGGCATCATCTTGAAGGGGCATGTTGAGGATCTCACATTGGAAAGATGAGGATACTGCCTAACATTTATAAGATCGATGGGTTACTCCACTTATAGTCAATTTAATTGGCTTTGAGATGAAACCTTATTTTATCAAAATATGGTATCACCGTATCAGAGCCTTTTTTGGTTGTTTGGATTGAATGATATTCTTTTCTTTGTCTTTTTGACTCTCGCATCTAAAGAATTTGGATGCTTTTAACCAGGTGGATCCCCTTTGTAATTTCCCATCTTTTTTTCGTAAGGAAAGATTGCCCCTGTTTCTTATTTATTTGTTTATAAAGAAAAGAAAGAATTGATTTTTACTGCGAGAGTTCTGAGGGCAACTGAAATCAAACCATTTCATCAGTGCTACTTTTTTTCTTTCTGAATCGACTAATAGTTCAGCATTGTTAAAATTTCATGTGTCTAACTGCATGAATGTTTCCTTTGATGGCCAGGTTTCTGTCTAATATACAACTGCGAACTTGTTTTTGTTTATTCAATCGGCTGAAACTGATTATTTTCTTGTAGCTAGATGTGCCACAGAATAACTATAAACTTAAAGACTTGGCTTGGTACGGTTTACGTTGGACATTCAGCTTTCTCCTAATGGAACTAATGACGCATCTATTTCATTACAATGCCTTAGCTATCAGGTGAATTATATACAAACCGAGGCTTTTGGAGCTCCTTTTCTGCAAATTGTAGTAACTTTATTTAACTTCCTTTGTCAGTGGTTTGTGGAAACAGTTATCTCCACTGGACGTGTTCATAATCGGATATGGGGTAAGATCTCAACTAGAACGCTGATAATAATAGAAACTGTATTGTTTGCTTTGTTATATATGAATTCAGTTGCAATTCACAATACACGCTAAAAAGTATGCGTGATGGATCTTTTTTTTTTAATTTATATCTGTGACTAATCAAGTCGGTTTGCACGCACCTCGACTATTATCATGAGATATATCGCCGGAACCTACAACATTTGGATGTCAAGGAAATCAGTAGAAAATGAATTCTCTGGTAGGTTGTCACCATAGATTAAACCCTTCACCTCTTAGTTCCCCAAGGTTCTCTTGACCCCACTCCATGATGGTTCATGATGAATCTTTTCTTAGTTGCATCTGAGATGTTATAAAAATTAAATTACCATTAATTTCTTAAACTTTAATTGGTTGATAGTGAGTACGTAAGTCAAATAATTACTTTGAAGGAATGACCCATTTTATTTTGTTGTTTTTTTTGGAAAATGATTTTGACTTTATTACTCATTTCAGTGTTTTCTTTTACTATGTATTGCAACAAGTTATATATAGAGGGCTATGTGAATGTTGTAGTCGTAGAAGCTGTTCAACATTATGTAACGGGTTGTAGCCTGCATAGATATTCACTTGCTGTAGAATTGGCTGTCATCATTGTTTGAAAAATGCAAAAGAGCCTCGTTGCTAGGCAAGGCGTGGATCTTGGCTAACTTATGTCAAATTGCCTCCACAAGGCATTTTCCTTGTACACCTTTACACACTTTTAGGAGTGGCTGCTTCTAGGCAAACCTCTTGGCTAGCTCCATTGCCATGTCTCCCTTATAACTGAGCAGTCATTTGGAGGTCTTACTATTACTAGTGATTCAAGTCGTTTTCTTTTTGTCCCATTGGCTTACCTTGATCAACCATTGTTCAACCTGGCGTGGGGTTGTAATGATATGAGAGTTCAAGTCATGAACAACTTAACAAGAACCTCGGTTGAATATTTTGATAGAACCGAGCTAGAACCCGAACGATATATTGAAATATAACTGATAAAAGACTACAAACTAACCAAGTATTTGATAGGTACTTGAACCTCCCATCTTGAGAACACTCTCTCAAGCCCAATACCAAAATGGCTACAATATTCTTGATATCCCTCTTCTCCTCTAATGCCTCTATTTATAACCATAAGCCCCTAACTTATTCCCCAAGTATTTGCTAACATACCCCTCTATTATTATTTAATATCCTAAGACTTAGAACGTATCATATTTTTTATCATTGATCGAACAAGTAGATAGGTATAAGATCGAAAAGTGCTTCCCCCATGGTGGAAACACATGAAAACTTCGGAATGGTAATGGAAATGGAAAAGGGATGTCATCTTTCTTTTTTTACAGGAAATGTGCAATTTTGTTGGTGGATGAATAGTTACAAAATGGTCAAATCTAGATTCTAGTTACCAAACTACTCCAATAAGCATACAAAGTAGTAAAACTACTCCAAGAGATGTCATCTTTAAAGGATAAGAAAAAAAAATCAGACGATTATGCTATTTGGAAGAAGTCTTTCATAGAGTTGATATCATCACTCTTTTGTCCTTTGTAATGATGAAAGTTTTTTGTTTCTTATTTAAGAAAACGGAACGATAAAATAGATATGTGGAGATGAATATAAAATTGAACTACGTTACCAATGTAAATGGCCCAGAGTAACACTCCAGGCGTTTTCTCTAAGTTATATTCCTTGAATGATTGAATATTTGAATCAAGTATTTAACACTCTCTTATTGTTACTGTGAATCTGTGATGTAGGTCTTAAATTTCATGTGGCTTAAGTTTCTCCTCATATGGCGTAACTTCCGCTTCTGGTCCCTGGTATGATGAACTGTGTGCCTTACATGACTTTTTCTATAGTGAAACTGTGTGATATGATGTCTATATTAGGACAATGGGTATCTTTCTGCTTCCATAATAGTATGATATTAACTACTTTGAGCTGAAGCTGGTAGGGATTTGATCTTGTAGATATGTGGCATTGATGCCCCAGAAAATATGCCAAAGTGTATCAATAATTGCTACAATTTGGAAGGGTTCTGGAAAAGTTGGCATGCTTCTTACAATAAATGGCTTGTCAGGTGTAAAATTAGACTATTGAAACTAGAGTTTCATGGCTCTTTTATTTCTTTATCTGACTTGAAAGTTGTTTGTCATGTCATTTCAGGTACATGTACATTCCTCTCGGGGGATCGAAAAGGAAAGTGTTCAATGTCTGGATTGTATTCACATTTGTTGCAATCTGGCATGACTTAGAATGGTATACATAACCTTCATATAATTAATTATTCATGGTCCATTCAAGATGGAATCACAGCTTATTCAATGCATGGTTAATATTTCATCGATGCAGGAAGCTCCTATGGTGGGCATGGTTGACATGTTTATTCTTTGTTCCCGAAATGGTTGTGAAGTCAGCAGCGAGTACGTTTAAGGTGATATTTCCTTTCTTTTCTCTTCTAGTTCTTACTTTGAATCGCTTTATTAACCTCAATGTTCCTTTCTTTTTTCTCATTTAGCCAAAAATCAATATTATATATGCTTCTTTCATTCTTTTGAAAAATCTTGTTTCCTTCAAAATGAAAATATCTGAGCAACTCGATTTCTTATGCTATCAGGCTGAGAGTGCTATGACAGAGTTTGTTTTCCGTGAACTTAGTGCCATTGCTGGTGCCATCACAATCACTTGTCTCATGGTACAGAGTTCTTTTGTGATTTAGTTTTTTTTTTTTTTAATTTTTTTTTTTATATTTTGTTCATATGGGCTGAGATTTCTTCTAAAGTCTAACCTCTTCATCAAGGATATATGACTTGATCAGTTGAATTATGTTTTGGTACTGATTGATTGAAAAAACATGGCCCTAATGATAGTATCTCCTTTATGCAGGTTGCAAACCTAGTTGGGTATGTTATTGGACCATCAGGCATTAATTCTTTGGCATCAAGATTCCTGAACAAACAAGGTTCACCATTAGTACCTTATAAGTTGAATCATATGTTCTTTCTTTCTTTTATATAGTGAAGCAGTTATCGAATTCAAAAGAGATCTTATGAAGCCATTATGACCGTACTAAAAATGAACTCTTACAGGATTTCCTGTTCTTGGCGGCATGTTTGTGACATTTTATGTGGGCACAAAGGTAATGACTGATATGCCATAGTCGTTCTTTTGAAATCAAAGTTTATTTGTCCCCGAGGAGTGACCTTGTTGGTAGATAGAGGCTTGGAGTCTTCAAAAAATGTTTCCTCGAAGGTTTCAAGTTCGAAACCCGAACTTAAATGTAAAATCTCACGTTGTTTCTCGGGCCGGTCCTTGGAAGGGGGGCGCTGGTGCCTCTAGTTATGCAGTGAAACGAGCTTCGTTTTTCTGTGATATAAAAAAAAAAAAAAAAAAATTATATTGGATGAGTCTTTTTATAAAATAATTACAAATGTAGTTAAATTTAAAATATTTGTATTTATAGTCATTAATACGTTTTAAAACAATAGTATAAATACTCATCAAACCAGTGTTTATATTTGCTAATTTTTGTAAAAAGTGATCATATACCATTATTTTCTAGATTTTGACTAATCTTTCAAGTTCCTTTCCAAAAAAAAAAAAAAAAAACATCTACAGTATCATTTGTAATCTGAATTTTTTTTTTTTTTTTTTTCTTAATCTGGGGTAATCTTTTTGCAGCTCATGTTTCACATCCGTGATGCTGAACAGAAAAGGTAATAAGTGTTTTGTCAATGATATTTGACCAAATCTTTAGCTGAACTGCAAAGAGTTCAATTCTGAACCTGACAACTTTAAAAGCATCAACAACAATATATGAGCATATGGTGTATTCTTATGTACAAAACTATTTGCAAATTATGTTCATGAGGAATTAGGCCTCAGAAAAAAATTTGAAGGAAAAAGTTAATTTCAGGTATTATTGTTTTCAAACTTTTCATGTTTCAAATATCCACATTTCTTTTGTTAAATTACATACCCTTGTAAAAATATTGCCACTTTATTGACCACCATATTCAGCTTAAAAAAAGGACCAATGTTTGTCCCTATAGATATTTAAAACAAGGGTACTTTCTACTGTATCATGTGCTTTAGAAGGAAGTTGATAATTTTGTGTAGAATATATGTTCAATATAGTTTAATTGATCTGAAGTATTTATTTAATTATGAGTTCAAATCGTTGAGTTTTAAACAAGAATAATCTACAATTTCCCACACAAAAAACCTCTTGATGAATTTAATAACATGGCTTCACAATCTTTTCTTAGACTTGAACTCAAATTTGGCTTCTACTAGCTTGAATGTTGATTGCTAGAGCTTAATAGAAATTAATGTATTTTCTTAATCTAAAGGTCATCTATGCTGAATTGAAAAGAAAAAAAATGGAAATGTCAGTCTTTTCTTCACATTTTATTTTTTGGGTAGAATTGACTTATTTACCCATACCCATGTAAGTTGCTTACCTTTTTTTATTTGTTGACATATTCCGTCATCAATCCAAACATCTAATAGTTGAGTTTAAATTGTGTTAGTGTAATTCAGAAACTTTATACAAAATACTTATGATTTTGAAATTTTTTTCTTGTTGACACTCAAAATTTTAGGATAACAAAAACGTCTAATTGATTAAACAAAGAAAAACCCTCAACAAAATTTCTAGCTACACCTCTCTCGTAAATGTTAAAACTAATTTTTATGAACTCCCTTCTTTCATCTTTTCACCTTCCATTAGATGAAGTTTCCATCAAGTAAATGTTAGTTTAGCCACTAATCACATACATAGTACACTTCTTTTCTTTTTTTATCGAGATAATCACGTTCATTCCTAAGTCAAGCATTAGAAGACATCGAATGAACGAAGACACATTAAGTAAACAAATTAATGTCACAAGTGAATCTCGAACTTAAAACATTGAAAGGAGCATACTTTTAAAGTTCAGTTTTAACCAACGGGCCAGCTCTTGGGAACAAACACTTTTAAAACGTATATGTCAGAAAAGCAGCAACAAAATCTTTCATTGTTTAGAGGGGATTTAACTTAGAATAACTTGATTGTAGTTAAACAAGGCACGTCTGCAAATACTCGAAGATCTACGTCCTAATATTGCACCAGTTCAAATCGATACAAGAAAGTTCTTGCCCCACAACGTGCAACTATCTCCTAAAATTGCAGGCAAAGAAAGCTTTTCTTAAATTACTTAACATATCAGGTTCGGTAGACAAATTCGACAGCGGCCAACTCATCTACTTTCGTTTACCACCACCCGACTTTGATTTCTTGGTTGCTGCTTGTTTGGTTGGCTTTTCTGACGTCTCCTGTTGGATTACAAATAATCCCAACTTTAGTTACTGGTCATTAGTTGTAAGAAAAATGTGGCACCACAATGCAAAAGATATATTTTATTAGAATCAACCAAGCTTTCATTTGAGAATATACAAAGGACATACCAAAAAAAACAGTCCAATTAAATTAGGGAGACCACCTATAAAAAGGGATCAAATCTAGAAAAATAACTTTTAGATGGTAATTACAAAAAGATTTAGTAACTAAGCCTCAAAAGAGAATATGAAATCTAACAAGGGCTCAAATATTGTCCGAAGATCTTCCCACCGGTCAAACTAACTAACAAAACCATCATGACATGCCTTAGTGGTCAAGAAGATTTTGGAGAACTAAGAGGTGATAGGTTTAATTCATGATAGCGCCCTACCAAATAATTAATTTTCTATAGATTTTCTTGACATTCCAAATACTGTAAGGTCATGCAACAGGCGGGTATGTCTCGTGAAAATATTGAGGTGCACATAAATTGACCCAGACACTCACGAAAATAAAGAAAAAAAAACAAAATCCAATCATCTCCCTGCATGTCCCATCTTGCAAACTACAGGCAGAACGCCTTAAAACTGCTTCTACATGAACAACTTTTTAATATAAAAGTGAAACAGGGTGGGTTTTAATTAACCAGGCCTCGGACAAATCAAGCACCTTGAGCTCTTTAATTGATTTGAAGTGGTACAATAAGGTTCAAAAGATTCGATGATGAGAATTTTCAAGCACTTCTTTTTTTGAAACAAGAATAACCACGCCCGTCCCTAGGACAGATACCAGAGACATCGAAGGAGTAATGTCACAAGTGATTCCAAGTCCTTGAGGAGAGCATAGCTTCAAAACCCAAGTCTTCGATCACTGTACCACTCCTTGGGGACTAATTTTCAAACACTTCTCTAAAAAGACAAGCAACTACATAAGCACCAGGTGTAATTACTTCAGCTACATAGATTAGTTATTCACTCTAAAAATTTCACCAGGGTTTTCAGCTTCATGTGCAGAAGCAAACAGCCATAACTAATGGCCCCGGCCCCGAGAACTTGGAAGAATGGTCTAACATTGGCTTGCCTAGGCTGCCAGTGACCTTTGTCCTTGGCGAATAAAAAGCTTGTGGAGAGTACTTATGCTGGATTCCTGGTTTTGGAGACCTAAGAACACATTTGTTTACCTGTCATTCAGTATAGTAAGGTAGAGACAATTAGGTCTCTATATCCCACCAGTTCTTTATAGAACTTGATCAAAAGAATTTCTGTAGTGCTTCTCGTTTAATGGATTTTGCAGGTAATTTGAGATCAAAGAGAGAAATGGAGATTCTGAAGTAAAATAGACAGAAAAAGGCAAGTACTCTTGGACAAGTAAAATAGACGGTGGAACATAAAATTGCAGTCAATAGTCAACACTAACACAAGTGAAGATATTGAAGATCAACATAATTGAATTTCAGTACAAAAAAAAAAAGTAAATTAAAAAACAACAAATTAAAACTGAAGGAAATTTTACAGATGTATTTTATATGTTACTGTCATAGGCCATTAAAATATTGTTGATGTTCTAAAATTCAAAGTTAAATACGCTAATTAGAAATATCGATGGAAGTTAAATTTCACCAATCCTGACCTCAGATAAAATAAGACATAAGTAGATAGTTAACGATATACCTTTCTCTTAACGGATGCTGAAGGATTGCTTACAGGCTTGAAAAATGACTCCAATCTGAAAAGGAGAAATAAACAGAACGATTGACCAAAGAGGTGAGAATTTTTATCATTAAAAATTTGATGAAATTACATAGCCAACACTTACCTGCCCTGTGATGACTTGTTCTTGGCTGCTTTAATTTTTTCTACTGCCTGGTGAAATTTTTTTAAAAAAAATAGCGAAAGAGGCATAAACTTTGAGGAAGGTTAAATGACTTTCATTAAAAAAACTGATATAACAATTAAGATTATTGAGAGGATAAACCTTTGTCACTCTATCGCTGTTGAACCCATTCTCATTCACCAAAAATGATATTAAGCCCTGAAATAGATATGAGAATACAACTTCAATACCATGTTTTTTTTAAACAAGGATAACCACGCCCGTCTCTAAGCAACTTTAATGCCATATTAAGAGCAAGAGAGATCAAAACTTCAATATCTTTTGGATAATATATGAGATCACAACTTCATAATATGTTTGTATGTGTGCGCTTGCGCACACATAAAATGAAGAAAGAAAAGATTTATGAGAAGACTTTTAAACCAAAAAAGTTAAGTTACTTCTTCATCTGGAGTAGTCCACTTTATGTCGAGTTGCTCTTCGTCAGTACACACTAGTGGTTCTTTAAAAAGTTGTCGGGCCTCTTGATAAGGCCAATCCTCTGGAATTTGGTACCTGTAGTTTACAACATAATAATAATAATAACAATAATAATAATAATAATAATAAGAGAAACAAGAAGCATCAATAACATGAAAACTGTAAGAATCTTGCATGTTGAGTACACACTAGCATTTAGTTGTTCCTTTGTAACTTGCCACGTCAACAATATAAACCATTGTCTATCCACACCAAACTTGGTTCGAAAAAAGAATTCAACTATGGCCAGAGCAATTTGATGCAAGGATATTAGGGGCTATTAGGGTAATTTTGTAATAGTTAGTTAGTTCCTTAATCTTCTAGAAATACTAAAAAATATATATACATATATAGATATATGTATATATATTTTGATTCCAAAAATAGGTTACCTTTCTTTATTTATGTTCTCTAGTATATTTTCTATCTGCCCATGTTGACGGATAAGCTTTAGAGCAGTCTGCCCCCCTATACCTGTGGAGTAAATGCAAAAGGGGGCTCTACATTTAGAATACATAAAACTGGAACAACACTGACAAAATTTGAACATCAACATCAGTAGGAGGACAATAAAACATATATACTATTACTATTATATCGAATCCAAATACCTCGGATACTGTCACAATAATCACATCCAGAAAGAATGCACAAATCAACAAATTGATCCATGGTAAGGTTCAGCTCCTCCAAAATCTGAAATAAAACAAATTATTTGGTAAATGATACAATAGGTAAATGGCCAAAACTAAGATGGAGACATATCACCTTCGCAACTTCAAATTCCATGACTGGGATCTTCCTTGAGCTGGGATCCATTAAATGACGAAGAAATCTGGGAGATCCAAATGTTAGTGAATCCATATCTTCAGATGCTACAGCATAAACCTGAAATATACCAACAAGAAGTCCTCTATTTTTAATTTTGTTTAAACAAGAAATATTACTTTTGATAGATATATCAATACCTTACATTGGTAGATGAAAAGAGGCCATTTCTTGGGTATACAAGCCCCACCACAAAGGAAGGAAGACAAAAAAAAGCAAATAGAAAACATACAAGAAAAAAAGTGAAAACCAAAAAAAAATATGAAACCAGAACAAAAGACAAAGTAGGAAAATAATGGAACAATGTAAACAATCTGAGTGTTCCATCAAAAATCCCCCACAAGCAACAACCAACCGATACGGTACCGTGAAAGGAAATAACAGCCTTGCGGATAAAAATTGAGATTTCAAGAGGTTAAAGAGAGGAAGTGGACTGGCCAACTGCACACAAAAAATCATGAATCTCTAGCATGGTCCACCTTCTTCATGAAGAACAAGACACACTTACACCGAATCCACTCACCAGTCTTTCTTGTATCAAAAAATTAAACAGAGAATTCAAAATTTGAGCCCCTCAAAGCACAAACCAAATAATATAAAAAAAGGAAGTCACCGACCGAATAAAATCACAAAAGACCAGCCACACACAACCTTCTAAACACCAAAGACCATCCACTAAATTAGGACCAAAGAACACAACTCAATATAACGGAGCTTTTTTTCAAGCACGAGCAAACAATTGCCAGAAAACCGTGAGAAACGACAAGAAAATGGCCAGCAACCATCAAACCCCCAACAAAGTGAACTAAAGAGACCAAGAAATCTAAGACTCCTTAGAATGTAAAGGAGGGATATTCAAGAAAAAGGCTGCAGTCAATGACAACAGAACGCATATCAACTGGAATTCTAGCCCCCTATTCTTCATCAAATTAGAGGGGTGGCCCACGAGAGTGAGAGACAGTGACACCTTATATCAATTGGCAGCACGTCCAGTCAAAAACCAAAAGTGTGATCCCAGAATATTGTCGCAAATAGGCATGTGAGGAATAACTAATAAGTGTGTTCTGTTTCTTTTTTTTTCAAAGAATTTTCCCCTCGATTCTTAGTTCATCGGTCCACATTCAAGAAACAAAAGAAGAATTATCATGCAGGAGATGGGTGCTTGCCTTTCCTAACTTGCAAAGCGCAGCACATTGTGACTCGGCTTCAGAGGGAGCCTGCAAACATCCAAAAAGAATTGCAATGTACTCAAGCATGTTACATCGGAAGCAATGAATTACTTGAACAAACATCAGTAGTATAGTGTATCGTCACCTCGATCACAGGCACTCCCATGAGTCTCAAGAGTCTTTTACAGTCATCATTGTGCTGTTTTGTAACCTTCAAGTTTAACCACAAATTATATTAATGCATAGGATTATTTTAAGCAAACAACTTCAGGAATATTTGCATGCTGCTCCAATCTCTTTACTGATCGTTAGTGAGAGCATATAAATCGATTTACAATGCAATGTGTACGTTCATTACTTGAGAAAAAATGTCGAAGCAGATAACTAACCTTCACCGTCCTTTTACTGAATTTCTCAATATCCTCCTTGTTGCCAACCTAGAATAACAAAATGAGCAGTTGGTGGAGATAATTCAGTCTTATTTTCTTTACAATGAACAAAACACAAAGGCACAAGAACAAAAATACCTCAATTGCATCTGCCAGATCTTCAGTAGCATCTGCTCTCTTTGAATAACTGAATACATAATTTACATGGAAGGCATGGCCATCTATTAGTTAATATAATAACATTACCTCAGCCTATCAACTTAATATTTTGGTTTGAATGATGATTTTTAAAGTGGTTTAACCTGTTATCGAGGACATTTGCTCAAACTTTGTGAAAAAACGTTTATTCTCCAACTAATATTAGTTTCTACTTGTTGGGCATTTTTCAAATTTTCAACATATCGCCTTAAATTTATAGGGTTAATAATTAAATTCACCTCAAATTACCGGCTTAAGATCTTGACTTGATTGATGATTAAACATGATTCAAACACGACCATGATTACCCTTAGAACGAAATACACAATATACAATGAGATCGCCTAGTTACCGTTTTGCGAGTTCTTGCTTTTTCAAATCAGGAGGCTTTCCATCAAAGACATATCTGAGTGCATTTATTCCCATAAAAAGAAGACCACATCAGACAAAATACTCATCACAAAACTCAAGATAAAAAAAATGTCAGGATAGAAATAAAATTACACAGGCTTAATTCCAGCTTCCAGAAGCCTTATTGTCCGGCTAAACATCCCTTGCAAATGGCTACAATTCGACATAACAAATCATGAAATCAACATGAAAAATCGAATACATCAAAAACCAAAACATGTAGGCTGTTTGATAACCATTTTATTTTTAGTTTTAGGTTTAGGTTTATGAAATTTAAGCCTACAACAACTACATTTCTTTCTTACTTTGATATATACATCTCAAAATTCGGAAACAAAAAAATAGGCTTCCAAAAACTAGTTTTTGTTTTTGAAATTTGGTTAGCAGAAGGATGGTTTTAAACACATTCCAAAAGCTTAAATTTCAAAAACCAAACGGTTATCAAACGGGGCGGCAGATAATTCACAAGTTTCCAAATCCAAACAAAATGCAGAAATGAATCAAAAGGCCGACCTAGTGACTTCACCAGCTTCATTGGTCAGCATCTCAGTCCCACTTCTTCCAACAACAATCTACATCAGTAAAATCACGCATAGATATGAGATACGGAGACTAATTTTGAACTGGAAAAAACGGAGAAAATTGGGCGAAACAGCCACTGACAAGAAATTGATAAATACTCATGCTGGCGTCGATTGCGATTTTGCGGCCGAAATAGCTTTCGAACTTCTGCTCCTTCATGCCTTTGGGGGCATTATCGGCTAAAAGCTTGGTTAAACCCTAAGAAATCGAAGGATGTGGAAATTGTGAAAGGGAAAAGCGAGAATGGAAGAGCGATTGCAGGATAGAAAGATACCTTAATGCCCATTGTTGAGTTGTGGCTGTGTGCGAAAGGGGAGAAGTTGCAGAGAGGGAAACCGCTGAGGAAGACGAAGCAAGAATGGCGGGAAGGAGCTCGGTTTAAGGTCTTTTATCGTGTCAATTGTAGGGTGAAAATTAAATCGTCAATATTTTGTTTTTTTTTTTTTAATATTTGTTAGTAGTTTTAAAATAATATATTAAAAACTGAATGAGTGACGTAATAGTTTCATTATTTGGTTGTAAACCAATTTAATACCAGTTCGCACGTTTAAGTTAAAGAATTACTATTTGTCCCCCGCTCAAAATAATAATAATAATAATAATATATTGAAATAGGTGTTTCTCATGAAATCTTATATTAATTTTCAATTATATGTTTAATTATTAGATAAACATATTTATTTAAAATAACTTATTTCTCCAAGAAAAAAACACTCTTTCAAAAAAAATTGGTAAAAAAAAGGTCCTTTTTTTAATGTAATGTAAATCGGGCAAGTATCGGCAGAATGTGAGGAATACATTCTCATCCACATTTAATTTGTGGATTCTTTTCTCCGCTCACTCTTTATATCCCGTCCAACTCTACATAGAGCACACTACTGTTCTCAAATAAATTAGAATCATATACCGATTTTTAATCATCGATCATTATATGAACTAAATATTAAATTTTAAAATAATTTTAGTTAAATTTTCACATTAATTTATGATTATCGGATCAAACCTGCGACGCGACGTTGATGTTGAACTAGTTTACAACCAAATAATGAAATCATTGCGCCACCTACCCATTCGATTCAAATTTCTTCACATTTCTTCTTATGTTCTGTTCGCATAAAATAAAATAATAAATATAATGTCTAATTGAATTTAATTTAGTGTTAATTGATATGAAAATCTAGAAATTCATATTTCATGAGAGACATTCAAAAGTGTTAGAAAATATAATTTTTAAATTAAAAATAAGAAATTAGACTTGTTAATGCTTAAAAAATGCCTAGATTTCTAATTATTTTTACTCCTATCAAAACTCTTCTTTTTTCTATAATATTTTTTTTAAGTTCTTATTTCTTAAAACTATTTGGATCTTAAAAGATTAAAACATTAATGATGGCAAGAAAATGACATATCTACAAATTGTTATTAAGATTTAGAAATATTTAAAAAGTTAATAATTACAGCATAGAGGAAAATTAAGTGTATATATATATTTATTTATTTAAAAATAAAGAATGGAAAATGGATATTAAAAATATTTTTAAAAAATATATAGATAATCTCCCTCCCTTTCCGAGATCTTCCTTCCTCGTGGCCCAAATAGAGGGTTGGGATTTCTACCATCTTACATGTATTGGGCCCAAGAGGCCCATAAAGATTTAAATTTTGGGCCTGCTTCTCCTTCGACTTTTATCCTATTTTCTTTCACTCACCACGAACTTTTTGTTTGTTTTGAAAGATTATATTAGATGGAATCTTCTCACAAAATGATTACAAATGTTAGTAAATTTTAAGTTATTTATATCAATTGTTATGAAAATGGCAATCAACAATCGATAAATAAAAATATGAAAACAGATAACGATAAACGTGAAAGACGAAAAAGAAACAACACATAAAATTATGTGGTTCACCAACGTTGTATTGACTAGTTTAGGGACAAAGAAAAAGAGCAATATTATTGAAAGAGATGAAAATTTACAGATACACAGATTATGTCATAATACAGCTGGAGTTTAATTCGAGTTTATATATAGACACTCTCATTAAACCATATTACATAATGCGTAAGCATTAAACAAAATGTGGATGCGTGGGCGCGTTGCGGAGTGCGGTTAGCGGGTGCGGAATGAGAGATGCAACACAGAATGCGCTTGCGAACATAGATGCATTCGCACACGGGGGCGTTGCCCTTGCACCCCCACTCGCTAACCGGACAACGAAATCCCCAACTACTAATCACATGCATTAATGCGTTCAAGACATAATAAAACATCCACACTCATTAAAAATGATTGATTATATTTATATGTGACAATACTCATTAATGACGAATGAGTATATATATTTTTTTTAGTGATTATTTTTTAGATTACTATTTTTTTTAAGTGTATCATCCATTAGTGAGAAATCGATTTTTTTATTTTTATTTTTTTGTTTTGTTTTTTAAAATGTGATTGATTATATTTATTTCATACTATATACATATAATTTTGTGGGTGCGATTAATGCTCTATTGCTTTACTAGCTTCCTCTTTCTTACTTTATAATTCTACCATGTTATCATCAATCATGCATATCTTTCACGTGCCTCCCCACTAATAAACTTAATGATGCCACAACTATATACATGTTACTTCATTTTTTTCAAATATTATTATGCATAACAGAACATATGAATTCTTAAGCAAATTTCAAACAAATGAAATTAAATTTCTAAAAACTACTTTTTGTTTTAAATTTTTTTACTTCATTTGTTTTTGAAACTATTGGTAAAAATCAGATAATTACATGTTACAAGTCAAAGAAATCATACAACATTTGTGACACTATCGTGAATATGAAATGCATATGTATACTACGATGTTTATAACATCGAGATACTCCAAAATTTTTATGATGAGATGAGTAACCCATATTTTTTTATAAAAATTGTGAAGTCTTTATGCTTTTGTAATGATATATTCTTGACATGTTTCTTTGAGATAGACATTTTTTTACTTCACTAATTTCGAATTGGATGCCAATTTCATTTTTATTTGATTGAATATTTGTTTGGACTTACATTATATCAAACTATACGCATTTTATTTAAAATAAATTAATAGTAGAGGCATGTATGGATAACGGAGAAGTTGAAAAAGGAATATGAGCGATTTCAGTTCGGTTATGTCAGTTTTGTGCTAAATTGACAACTGTACCAATATAATCGGTTTTTTTTAGCAATTAGGTTCAAATTGATGTCCAATAAAGGACAAGAAGGTTCGATTGGTTTTTATTTTGTTCATTTCGATTTTGATTTCAATAAAAATTTAGTTCATTTCTCAATTTTGTTTCATTTTCAATCTGATTTCAATGAAAATTTATAATGTTTTTGGTTCAGATTTCACATTTAAATTGTTCTTCCATCAAATTTCAACCCAATATATTTTGAGTTTCCTTTATAATTTATATATTAGTTTCGGTCAGTTCGATTTTTTATGTTTGTTCTTTAATAAAAAAAAAACCGAATAGAACCAATACATTTCAATTTTCTAAAATATAAAACCAAATTGATCCAAAAAAAACTACACCGAATTGATCCATTAGATCGGTTTGGTTCTATTCGCTTGTTCGGTTTTTTCTTTCACCCGTATGAAGGAACATGAGTAAAATTGACCAAATGTTTGTTTAAAGTAGAAAAAAACTTATTCCAACTCCACATTTTTTAACCTCTCATTTCAATTCCTCCTCCAAACAACCTTATCCAAACAAAATTTTTCTACAATCTATCCTCAAAATAACATTTTTTCCTACAATCCCTCTTTGAAACAATCTTATCCAAACAAGATTTTCGAGCAATTCCTTACCAACACTTTTATTCAAACAATGTTTTCCTATAAACAACTTTATTTCTACGACCATTCATTCAAACACCACATTAAATTATTTCACTTCCAATCAACTTCCTCCATCTCGCGTTTTTTTTTTTATATATAAAGTTTGTAATCCTCAACTTGGCGGGAGAGTGGTCGAAGAAGCCAAATGGATAAAAAACAAAAAACAAAAACAAAAACAAAAAAAAAAGAAGAAAGAGAAAGGGGGTTTGACATTATTGATATGAACAAAAAAGTGTGTATTATGTGTGGTATTGATAATTTGAGATAGCAATTATGTCGGTGGGTTGTTTGTGATTGGTGGAATTGATATTGATATTGATATTGATATTGATATTTGGGTATTGATATCACATACACACAACAAGTTCTTGAGCTGTACATACCAACCATCACCATCCATTCTCTCACCTTCACACCTTCCTCTTCCAATTCTAATTCTAATCATTATTATTATTATTATTTCCTTTCTTTGATTCATCAATGTCATGGACGAGACTCAAACATATAACTTTTTTTTTATTACTAATAGTTCATTTGATAATTATCTTATACACGTTTGATAACAATTTTGTTTTTAAAATTTAAATGTACAACAACTATCTTAAAATATGTTTTTTTTACTTAGATGTTTGTATTTTATCTATATGTATAAAAATCAAACAAAAAAATTTGGAAAAAAAAGAGTAACTTTTAAAACTTTTTTAAAAAAAAAAAAAAAAAAAATTGGCTGGCAATACCTACTTTCTTAAGGAAAAATGAAGTACATTTTAGGAAGTTTTAGTAAAAATAAGCCTAAATTTCAAAACAAATCAAAGCTAAATAATTATCAAACGTGTCATTAGTTTTTTATTTTTTGTTTTTAAAATTTAAACTTATTTTTACTTAAATTTCCTACAATGTCTTTCATCTTTTCTATGATGTATTCATCTTTTCTTAAAAATTACGTGAATGTTAACTAAATTTCAAAAACATAAACAATATTTTGAAAGCTACTTTTTTTTCTTCGAATGTTTGGTTTAATTTCTAAAAATATAGATAAGAGTAGATATCCAAGTAAGAAAAATATATATATATATATATATATATATATATATATAATTTTGTTTTATAATACATGAAAATTCCAATACAACAATGACAAATTATTTTTTAGCTATAAAAATCAAATTCCTATATGAAATTACTCATTTAAGTTTTTAAATTTACTCCAACAATAAATTAGTCTTTTTTTCATATTTGAAATATCAGGAACAATGAATATGAATAAAGATTTTGATTTTTTTAGCTTAATTATTGGTCAAATTATTAATGTTGTTTTGAAGATCAATGCATATTATTTGAATACCGAATGAGTTAGTGATGCAATGGTTTCATTGTTTGGTAGTAAACCAATTCAATATCAGTGTCATTGGTTTGAGCCCAAAAATCGGTATTTATCCCCCTTCCTTAATATGTACTAAAAAAAGACATATTATTTAAACAAACTTTAACAATTTTTATTTAAAACTTAGTTTTTTAAAAAACATTTTTTAATGTGTTGTTATATATATATTAAAGACATTTTTCAAATGAAATTTAACAATGTTATTTTAAATTTAGAGGCATTTTAAAAACTTTTGAAAGTTTATGAGACATTCGACACCAGCTAAACCAACTTTAATTTGTAGGTTTAATAAATCCAAGCATATTCAATATGTTATTTTTGTTGTAAAACTGACCTACTAGAAATAACTTCAATTTTGTGTTTTATAGGATGATGTTTTTTTCTTACAAAATTAGGCTAATGACATTATTAGACACAAAGTCAAAAGTTGATTGACTTGGTAGACACAAAATTGAAAAATCACAATACTTACTTGATATTTAGAAACTCATTAGACGAAAAAATTGAAATTTTAGGATGTATTTGATAATTTAAAGTGTAAAGACAATTGATGTAATGATAAAAGTTCAAAGTTTTTTTTAGTACATATTAGGAAAGGGGGACAAATACCGAGATGTTGGTGTTGAATTGATTTACAACAAAACACTGAAATAATTGCGTCACTACCCATAAATTCAATTTTATAATTTTTTGGTTGAATATTCATGTCAAGTACTGTAAGTTTTTTTTATACAATAATATTAGAGAAAAAAAAAAGATTCAAACTTATAATTTCATGATTATAAAATTGTATAAAATGGGGAGGTTTGCTCTTGTTGGGGTCAATTATATTAATATAAATTGCCAAAAAAAAAGTGTTTTCTTGTTCCTAACAAAACACCAAAAAGAAAACAACAAAAAAGTAAAATAAAGAAATAGAGCATGTGCATTGGTTGATTAAAAAATAATTATTCAGAATATTGCTTTGGTGAGAAGAAAAAGATGTTTGATGCTTGGGCTTGGATCTCATCTATCTTCTCACAATGTAATGTTTGTGGGTCAAAATTATTATATAATAATGTTTTTCTCATGTGAAAATTTCAACGCACAGTAGAGATTGGATCTTACATAAATTACAAAAAAAATCTCAATTGTTTTATTTAATTATATGCGAAGAAGAATCCAATTCAGACAGTGGTCTCCTATCACCCACAAAAATCTATTTTTTAAAATAATAATAAAATTAACATATCATGTACTCGAGTTTGTTTTATTTTGGTTATCCTAATTTTAATTGTCAATTTAAATGGATGTACTTTTCATAATATTTAAATTATATATTAAGTATCTTGTTAACTTGTTAAAAAAAAGTATTTTTAATACTAAACAATAAAACTCCAAACCCTATGTCGATGATTCTAGTGTCGAACTTGATTACCACTAAACAAAAAAACAATTAGGGGCCGTTTGTTTAACATATTTAGGAAGGAGTTAGTTCTAAGATTTATTAACTCATCATCAAGACCCTACATCCAAATGAGTTTTTATTAACTCTTCCTCATTTTTATTTTTAAATATAACTATAATTTTTAACCATTTGTTTTTAATAATTCATCAATAACTACCACTTGTTTTTAATCATTTTTTTCAAATCAATCAAAATAACTCATTTTTAATCATTTATTTTTTAACTACTAAAAATAACTATTCATTTTTAAATCTACATCCAAAAAAGATTTTGACTATAACTTTTATATACAAAAACTACACTCAAACGAGTTTTTGACACAATTCTCAATTTTTAATTTCTCAAACATACCTTTTGAACATAACTCATTAACTAAAAAATTACCTAAATATATCAAACAAATAGCCCCTTATGTCACATATCCTTTTGATAATAAAAAACTGTTTATTTTTTGTTTTTAAAGAAACACAAAAAAAAATTATGATTTGACTGATTTTAACAAAAGTAATTTTATATTTATTATGTATACTCATTTTAAGCTTTATTAAAAAGGAATAATTTAGGTGATGTTATATTTTTGAAGTTCATTCCTGAGTTCATTATAAATAAAAATAAAATGTAGCCCAAATAAAATAGCATAAATGAACTTTAAAATATAGTTGATGTCTCACCTAAATTTAAAAATACAGAAATACAAAGATATAAATGAAATGTTTGAAAGTACCATGATTAAAATATAATCAATTGAAAATATGGAGAATGGACTAGATATTTTAAATTAAAAACAATTATTTTGATAAGTTATATATTTAATCTCAATTTTAAGTTAGAATTTAGACATCATAATTTAAAAGTTCATATCATAGTTTCTATGATTTAGATAAAGTTAAAATTTAGTATTTATAATTTAAAAATAATCTGTAATTATTGACAAAGTAAGAACATTTATTGTAAATATACAAAATGTATTTTTATTTCAACAAATCATTTAATTCACGCAATCATTATTAACATATAAATAGTTAATTTTTTATATATTTAATTCGTCTAACAATGTCAATAATAACTATGTTCTAAGTATTATCAAATCACAAACATTATATCTAAATTTTTTCGAATCATGTGAACCAAATTTATGATGTGATCATACATTATTTTCATTAAATCAAAAGAAAGAAAAAAATAAATAAATAAGGAACAAAGTTCAACGAAGTGGTGGAACCAAATACCGTGATATGTTAAAAGAGGCCGAGTGAGAGGGAGACAGACAGTGTGATTTATTGTCTACGGCGGCCTTCACGGATGTTATCATGTGATTTCTTTTTCTTATTTCATCCTTATACCCTTCAATTTCATCAATATTTTAAATCTACCCCCAAATATAAAACGGTTTCAACAGAAAATTAACATGTGCCCCAAATTCACGGTCATTAAATCTTAAAAGGCATCAACTTTTACCTAATCAGTTTCATATTTTCAGAACTGTAAAAAAATAGTCTTATATTTTCAGAGTATTTGTTAATATATATAAAAATAAATAATGAGTTTATAATGTTATAAGACAAAGTATTTTCATTCCATAGATTAAGATTTTTTTTATTACAAATTGGAGTAGGAGGTCACAAATTATACGTAGAAAATATATAGGAGATTTTGCATGTATGATTAAAAAAGGTAAAATATTTTCATCCATAACACAAAATTAAAATTAATTCATCTGTAGCAAGAAATTCAAATTGAGTTCTATCACCGATTGAGTTCTATAAGTGATATAATTTAATTAATGATAGACTCATTCTATCACTGCTTGAGTTTTCTATCGGTGATAGAAAACCACACTAGTTAAGTAATGGAAATTAATGTGCTATAGACGAATTATTTTAAAAATTATGTTGCAAATATAATACAAGATGTAGAATGTGTTGCTGATGTATATATATATTGTAACGACAAATTGAAGGGAGAGGATCACAAATCCTAGTTAGAAAGTATTATGGCTCTCCATGAAAATCCTACGACTCTATTAATCACTAATGCAAACTATAACGATTTAAAATAATAATATATTTATTTATTAAGATTTGAGGGAGAGGGATTACCATTGTCGGGGTACAACTCTCAAACAATTGAGAGCTAAATATCAATTATAGAGATTGAATATGTAACCATGATGTTGAACTAGATTTTCACCGAAAATTAAAACCATCGAACATTGTATAAAATCGAAACTAATAGAATAAGAACTTAAACATGTTATCTCCAACATATTATAACTTCAAGCTATTCACCTAAATTTATTATTTTAATGATGATAATTAAATCCAGAGGGCAATTTGGCTGCACCTCACAACATATGTGGCACCTTTGGTGCCACACATCTCATCTCATTTTTTTTTAATAAAAAATATTAAAATGTTTGTTCGACATCACGAATGGGGTGCAGCCAATTGGTCTCTTAAATCCATGAGACAAATTTGAAATTTTACTAATAATACAAAAGGTTTTAAATTATGATATTACAAAATTATACCATAAACAAAAGAATATGTTTTTTTCCCTGACACGATAACGATTTATTATTTTTTTTCTATCTGCACTTTTTGTTTAATTTAGTTTTTGCTATCGATTTCTAAACCTAGGAAAATGTTTCCCAAATAAATCTGAGTAGGATTTCATTACCATTTTTCGTGATGCCAGTTTTATTGCCTTTGACATTTTAGCAGATACAACATTTTATAAGGTAGATATCTTGTCTGTACAGTACAACCGCTCTATTGGCTAGAAATTTGAGCAGATCCAACACAATAATAATTTGTTATTGTTTATTTTTATTTATTTTATTTATAAACTTGACTAAATAAAACATTTCGTTAATATATGGGAAACTCGTGATAAAATTTGAAAGAGAAAAATATGCTTAAAAAAAAATCAAAACTCTTTGATAACCATTTAACCATTTAATTTTTTTTTTGTTTGGTGGTCTACTTTTATTATAGCATTTTTTAAAGAAATATTTCATTAAAATCATAATCTTGAATGCTTTTTTCATGTTCATGTTCCAGTTCTTTCTTCCCTTCTTTTTTGATCGAAGACTACTACTATACTAATTGAAACTATATATTAAAGACGGTCTTTTCCTCCTAAGGGGTGACATAATGGTCGAAGACTTGAGTTTTGGAGTATGCTCTCTTCAAGGAGACTCACCTATGACATTACTCATTCCATGTCTTCCGGTGCCTGGTCTAAGGACGACCATGGTTACTTTTATTTAAAAAAAAAAAAAGTTATATATGATACGAATTGATAATTATACTAATCGAAGACTATATATAATACTAAAAAGAAGGATATTTAAGACATTGATTGAATCTATTAAAAACATGAGTTTTTTTATGTATTTTTGTTAGATCCATCACAATTTTTTTGGTGTATACAAATTTTTTATAAACAATTATCATTATATATACCTTTAATAATATTTTTTTATTACACATGAAAAATTCATTTTTGGCATGAAAATGTTATGAACGAGATCGACATCTCTCGTGAAAATAGTCGAAGTTGGACTTAATTAATCAAAAAGAAAAAGAAAAAGAAAAAGGTTAATCTAAAAAAAGAATAAAAGGTAGGATAGATAATTTCCTTCACTAAAATTTGACACCGCCACCGACGTCAGAGCTGTCGGACTAAGCGTGCCCTTTCTGCGGTGCCAATCGCACGGCCAGAAATCGTCCGTCATTTCCGATACTTAACCCGCCGGTGCTTTTAGCTTTACCCTTCACCTTAAGCTAAAAGATCCTTTGCATGAAATTCCAGCCCATAAAACCTTTCTTCTTCTTCTTCTTCTTCTTCTTCTCTAAAACCCCATTTTTCTGAACCTGCATTTTCCCCATAATAATCCCTCAAATCATTTGCCAGCTCCACGCGCTTTCAATTTCAAACCTCAAATCGCTTACACTTTTCTCTTTCCCCCCTTTTTCCCCTTTTTTGCTTTATTCACTCCTAGATTTGTGAGGGATTTCAACCATTCAGATTCACTAACTGTGAGCAAAAAGCAGAGCCATGGCTAAGCTTTTGCTCACTGTCATCTGGTTTCTGTTTGTAGTAGTACTGGGTTTTTCCAATTGGGTTTATGCTTTTCGCACTTACAATCTCTCTGATTCGTCGCTCTTTGATTCTTATGAAACTTCATTTGCTGTTAATGGTAGTCCTCTCATTGTGGGTCTCACTCTCATTCATGGTGCTGATGCTAAACAAGCAGGTTTGCTCTTGTTGGGTGTTGATTTGTTTGTTTTGCTGCCTTTTTTGCTTGCCCATTTTGGGTTTGTTGATGGGTTTTGAATGTGGTGGGTTTTTGGGTTTTCTTTTGGAAAGCGGGAAATCGGAACTTTCCTCGACGCTCAAGCATTTTACCACTGCGCCACCGCTTGGGGACTTGGGACTGGAGTTTTTGGTTTCTGATTTCCGGGTTCTTGTTGTGGTTTTTTTGGTGATGGAATATTTGTGGGTGCTGGGTTGTGGACATCTTTGTCTGATTTGTTCTTTATCCTTTACTTGCATTGCACTTTACCTTCTTTTTCTTTGTTGGGTATCTTTTTAAATCCTTTTGTGTAGACTGCTGATTTTATATTAGGTTTTGTTGATGTTTTTGTAATGTATTTGTTGACTGCTCACTGGACTGGTGGAGGTTTGGATCGAAATCTCATGGTTGTTCTTCTTGCATATTTTTTTAAAATATATACTGTTTTAGTTTTAATATATGGGTGTGGATTGTGTTGACTAGCTTGTTTTATTTCTTATCTTTCATGATTTTTCTTATCTTTCATGATTTATGTGTGTTTATGTTGTGTTTGTTCTTTGTTCTGTGCAGTCTGTTTGGATGGCACATTGCCTGGATATCACTTGCATCGTGGATATGGGTCAGGAGCTAATAGCTGGCTTATTCAATTGGAGGTTTGTTTCAGCAATGACACTAATAGAAACATATTTTGTAATATGTCGAATTTTGAACTTGATATTGTTTTTATGTATCCCTTTCTTTCTATCTGTTTGTTGGGTCTTCGTAAATAATCAAATGAAATTACATCAACAAGAACTGTCAACCAACAAGTGACGGGGTGGTGGAGGATTCAATCCATGGTGACTACCTACACCTAAAAATGAATTTCGCAATCCACGGTGACCACCTACACCTAAAAATGAATTTCGCACTAGTTTCCTTGACATCCAAATGTTCTAGAGTCAGTGTATGTAATGTGAGGATAGTTGAGGTGCGTGCAACACTTACGAATATATATATATATATATATATATATATATATGTATATGTATATATATATATATATATATGTATATATATATATATATTAAAAAGTGCTTGTCTTGTCTCTGTGTGCTAATAAGTTTCTGAGTTTTTTTTATTAGATTGATGCTTTTCTCCAATTCTTCAACTTCAGGAGCTTTATTTAGAAGATTCTGTTCTTGAATGCTTTAGTTCAAGCATCAAATTTGGAAGGATGACTTGACGGCATGTAATATGCATAGGATTCTTAAATTTGAACCTTTGAACAGTCTGGATGCTAAATAATCCATCCTTTTTCTTTTATTCCTTAAAAAAGGAAGACCATGGTTCAAAAAGATTTCATCTCAGTGAATTGAAAACAAGAACTATTAATATCTTTTAACATCTTTGACTTTCAAGATGAGAATTGAGACAATAATACCAATTTGCTCAGTATTTTAGTTTGGCTATGATAGTTGCAACATTACTCTTCCATCATATTAATGATGTCTAAACTTGAGACCTCAACTTGAGTATCTTTTGGCAGGGAGGCGGATGGTGTAACAGTGTCAGGAATTGTGTCTATCGGAAAACAACCAGGCGTGGATCGTCCAACTTTATGGAGAAGCAGCTACCATTTACAGGAATTCTAAGCAACAGAGCTGAAGAAAATCCCGGTTTCGTTTCTTTCCCTCGAATTCATTATCTAATCTTATATCCCCTGCCTCAGTTCCTGTCATTATTTCCCCCCTCACATTAGATGCAATAACCATTACATTGTTCATATTTGCATTCCAGATTTTTTTAACTGGAACAGAGTGAAGGTCCGTTACTGTGATGGTGCTTCTTTCACTGGAGATTCTGAAGACACGGTTGGTGAATATATCTTTACATCTGTTTAGTGTCTGTCAGATGCAATTTCATATCTTTCTCTCTAGAAATAGATCAGGAACTGCTGTGCTATTGCTATCCATGTTTTTCTTATAGCTACTTTAGGGGTGTTGTTTGACGTAATTAACAAAGTATTACAAATGAGCTATTGTGATCATTTAACATAATCAGTCATTTTCAATCACTCAAAATAACTACTTATTTCTAACCACTCAAAATAATCATTAATTTCTAACCACTCATTTTTAATCATTAATTTATAACCATTCATTTCTAACCCCTCAAAATAATCACTCATTTCTAGCTACATCTAAACGAGTTATTGTCTGTAACCCCTCTACAAAAACCATCAACCAAACAAGCTATTAACTACAACCCCTCTACAAATAATCACATACAAATGCACTATTACTAAAACTCAAATTTCTAATCACTCAAAATGACCCCTCATTTATAATTACTCAAAATAATCACTCTACAATTCCACATCCAAACACCTTCTTAGTATTTTTCTGCTCACTCACACTTGGAATAGGAAGATATTAAGGCATACTTCAAGAAAAAAGAAAAAAAAAAGAAGATATTAAAACCTTTCCCCTGTTGATCTTTTTCTGCACATTTCAAGTTTTATATTCTTCTCTACCTCATGAGTTGATGCAAATTAGGAAAGGTACTGTATAAAAGTTTAGATTATTATTTTTTCTTTCAAAAGTTCTCGAAGAACTAAGATGGAATAAGTCAAATCCATGGTTATCACCTACCCAGGATTTAATACCCTTCGTGTTTCTTGTCTATCAAATGTAGTAGGGTTACACGATTGTCTGGTGAGATTAGTCTAGCTACGCCAAATTACCCATATAAAAAGATTCTATATATTATTTTTACCTACGCTGCTTTTGAATTAGAAAAATTGGTAGTTAAATCTTCGACTCCAGATACTGTTTACTGTCCTTTCTCGTCCTTTTATCTTTCGTTTATCACATTCTGAATAGAGTAAATATTTTACAGGCTAAACAATTGCAATTTAGAGGACAGCGGATTTGGTTGGCTGCTATGGAAGCATTGAAGGCAGAAGGAATGCGATATGCAAATCAGGTCTAGTTTACCAGTCAAATTATCGCATCTTGTTTACGCATTAATTCTGATTTATGATATTTTCATGTTACAGGCCTTGCTTTCAGGCTGCTCCGCTGGAGGGTTGGCATCTATTCTACATTGTGATGAGTTTAGAGGCTTATTTCCAAGAACTACTAAAGTGAAATGTCTGAGTGATGCTGGACTATTCCTTGACGTGTAAATGCTCTTATACTCTTAAATTCTTGGACTTTATTAGTTAGTTCGTCAGCAATTGCTTGTACAAAAAATCATCAGCCATGGCTTAAATTAGATGCTTCCTGTATTCATTGGTTCTTCATGGATTGCAGGGCTGATATATCTGGAGGGCACTATCTTAGGAACTTATTTGGCGGTGTGGTGGGCTTGCAGGTACAAAATTATTCAATTTAGCGGTTCAATTTTTTCTTGTCCTATCACAATTAGTGTAATAATATAAAAAAGTATAGTCATCAACCATCTCAGCAAGTGGGAAAGTGAAGGAACGTGAAGAATTGAGCTTAAACTTATGGTGGCTGCTAGATATTAAAGTCATACGGATTTTTTTTTTTATCACCAAATGTTCAAGGAGGTCATTATCTAGTGAAATTAGTTGAAATGTGTGTAAGTTAGTGCAGAAAAAAAATCTACATGTCATCATAACTTGGCTGAATAACCTACACTAGGGCCTACTCTTCAATCCGTTATACTTTGATCATCTGAACTTTAGTTTTACCAAGTCAACAAGAGCAGTAGCTCAAGCGGCATCAATGTACACCTAATGACCTAGAGGTCTTAGGTTCGAGTTTCCCTCCACCAATTGTTGTTATTTAAAAAAAAAAACTTTAGTGTTACCAATATGTTAGCTGTACTAAACTGATTATAAGTTCAGCACAAGAACAGATGGGATAATGAGTTCTAGCTTCTAGAAACAGCCTTCTTTCACATTTTCCGTATTTTTCATTTAGGTGTAGAATACCCTATTGGCAGATTATTCTGTATATGTTTTTTAGTTAATTTATACCTAGATGTTCATGTTGTTTCTGTCTTTCTGATATGAAAGATTAGCTAGGTTAATAGTGTTCTAAAGAGTCTCCGAGGGATGGCATCGTTGGTCGAAGGCTTGAGATCTTTGAGGTTATACTTTCCTTGAGGTCAAACCCATTTGCGACATTATTTGTAGACACTCCCAATTGTGTATCCACTCCTCTATTTGTAGGCACTCCCAATTGTGTATCCACTCCTCCGATATATCCCTAGCACTACAATTTAGGGATGGGCCAGTGGTGCTTTTGGGTTTAGAGGAGCCGAGCTCCAAGTTCCCGAGTTTTCAAAAAAGGATGAATGGGCCGTATCAATATGATAACAATCTTCTCTCCGCTTACCTTTGTGAGAGCAAGTTTTGAACCTATGAAATGGTTACGCCTTTTTATATAAGCTTATTTGCTCTTGTTTTTCTGTTCTGCTTTCTTGACTATCTCTTTTCTAAGAAGCTCAGTGTACAATGATTATGCAATTATAATGATTGTTGCAGGGAGCAAAACGAAATCTCCCAGCCGTTTGTACGAACCATCTCGATCCAACTTCGGTAATTCTTTTCATATCTAATTTGCAAGCTGCCATTGATTGATACATTGATAAATTGTGCCAAACCTTTGTGTTCTCACTTTGTCTTCCACACCTCATAATTATTCAGTGTTTCTTCCCACAAAATTCAATTGCTGGAGTCAGTACCCCACTGTTTCTTATCAACGCAGCATACGATTCCTGGCAGGTATATTTTCGTGTGCTGAGAATGTTGTAACCTTTTATTCTAAACCCGAGTCGAGTTTCGATGGTACAATCTCTTTCTTTTGCTAAACAGATTCAATCTAGTTTAGCCCCACCTTCCCTGGATCCGGCTGGGTATTGGCATGATTGTCGGCTGAACCATGCGAAGTGTAACCAACCTCAGATTCAATTTCTTCAAGGTAACTTAATCTATTAATTCTCCTGGCTTTTGATATAAGATCAGAAAAACATTGGTACTCAGCTACTTTTGTGCCTGAGTTTCTCTTAACAGGATTCAGGAACCAAATGTTGAATGCTGTTAAGGATTTCTCAAAATCTTCCAAAAATGGATTATTTATTAATTCGTGTTTTGCTCACTGCCAAACTGAGAGACAGGATACTTGGTTCGGCGACAATTCTCCCGTCATCGGAAACAAGGTAAACTCACTGTCTAAATACCAAGAGTTAGTTTCTGAAAAATTCCATGTATAAGTTCTGATCAACAGATTTGAAAAGGATTGAGTATCTCTAATGTGTTGGTTTACATTGTGCAGCCAATTGCCCTAGCTGTTGGAGACTGGTACTTCGACCGAGCAGCAGTGAAGGCGATCGATTGCCCCTATCCTTGCGACAAGACTTGTCATCATCTGGTTTTTAGAAGCGGTTAGCCCCAAGGGTCGGTCTCTTTATATCTGCATATCGCATTTTTTTTCCCGACATTGTTGTCAAGGGCAACGTCGTATTGCAATTTGATTAAGAAGTCAATAAACAAGAAAGGAGAAGCTGCTGAGATGCACAAATGTGATCTGCAGCCCCTCTGCAAACTTGTTTCAAGATAGAAGAAAAGTTGGTATCTGCCTTGAGTAATTTACCTTCATTGGAGGAAGCTTTAAATACCTTGTAATGTTAGGCATGCAAAAAATCAAAAAGAAAAACCACATTTTTAGTATTCAATTCAAGATTTGACAGAGTTGGCAATTTCAATATAGTTATTATGAGAACATAAATGTTCCATTATCTATGGTCAATTTGAATGTTGTAATGTCTCAAGTTAGAAGTTTTTTCCAGCTTAAAATTTGTGTTCTACATTTGATTGAGCTCAGATCTGACTTGGTTGCTAATCATATTTTTATAATTGTGGTACAATTCTCTAGTAATTTAGAAAATTCAATCTTGCTTCAAACATTGTTACAAATTTTTATAGCTTAAGAATATGAGTAAAACTTGCCCGGATGGTAAGGACTTGGTCCTTTTTACTTTTGATGGTAACCACAAATTTTTGTTGTTTGGTTTTCTTTTCTTTTTTTAAGAAAATTTCAATCCTAAAATTTGTGGCTATAATAGTTCCACATAAAAGGTAAGTAAAACTAAGTTCGTACTAATAAGGGCCTAAGTTTTACTGGTGTATTTGTTTTGTGTATTTGTTTTTGGTAGAAAAGAATGAAATTGTTAATAATAGTTAGAAATCTTGAAGATTGAGGTTAATAATAATGGGATAATCAACTACTTGTTTGGAATCTGAAGTTAACAGTGGTTGAATGATAAATTTAATGTAAAATTTAGTAAAATTTAATGTGAGATTTGATAAAGGAGTTGAAAAAGAGTTGAAGAGTGGTTAGCAATGATTATTTACTACAAAAAACAAACGGGAGTTTTTGAAGAGTGGTTAGCAATGATTATTTACTACAAAAAACAAACGAGGGTTTTTGAAGAGTGGTTATAAACCACTTTTCATGTCCAAAAGACAAACACACCCTAAGAATATCCTAGTGTATCACTCCCATTCTCAATAATAGAACAATGTGGTACTAGATGCCTACACTTCAAAACATAAGTTAGTACTAGCCAGTGAATATAAATCACTCAAATGAGTGATGTGCATATCCATAATTCAAATGTCAATATACTCTTCAAATAACTTTCTCTAACTTTTACTTTTATTTTATTATTTATCATATTTATAATGAAATTGTTTCTTATAAAGAGACAATGAAAAATAAAAAATGGTTCATTATTTTTGTTTTGCGTTTTTTAATACAATACTAAAATCGAACCAAATGAAAATTGATCCAATAATTTGATGTTTTATTGAAGAACTGTTCGATTGCCCGTTTGACACTAAACCGACAAAATCGAACCGAAACCACTTATAGTACTGGTAATCCCAATAATTTTTTTTTTTGAATTTTTTTTAATTTCAATAGTTTAAGAAATTGACGTTGATAGATAAATCAAATCATCATCCGACCCAAAGTTAAATCCATAGTGGCCAAATTGGTTGCTTGTTTTATAAAATTGAATTAATTTATTGATAAATATTTCTCAAATTTGTTCCATCCATTTTATCTTTTTTATTATTTTTAATTTATATTTGTACTACCTTAGCAATTTTGTCAAAATGTAATGATATTTTGAAGAGTTTCGTGGAAAGAGTATGATTTCAAGAAATAATAATGAAACTAAAGAACTATTATAAAAATAATAGGGGGCTGCCGCGAATGGTTGGGTGCTAAATGACATAAATGACCTTCAATCACAAAAAAAAAACATCAATATTAATAAATGACGATTTGACAACTCAAATGGTATATTGGAAAATTAGACATGAAATGGAAAATCATATTAAACTTAATGATGCAATTAATATCTAACAAGAAGACAAATGTGTGATAATTAATAGTATTTCTTCTTTTATTATGAAAGTGAGCTTATTTTTTTAAAAAGAAAAACTGATAGCTTTGTATTAAAAAGAAGAAGAAGAAGATGAAAGTGATAGTTTTATTTTTATTTTTTTTGAAACAATGATGGTTAAAAGTCTTTATAAATAATAATTTGACAACTCAAATATATTTTTAAGATATGACTATACATATAGCTTTAAATTTGGGTTTTGGCATATATAACAAAAAAATGGTAAAATATTTTTATCTGTAGCACAAAACCAAAATTAATTCACTTGTAATAGAAAATTAAAATTGAGTTTTATCTTTGGTTGCATTCTATTAGTAATAGAATTCAATTAATGATACTCATTTTATTATTGTTTAAGTTTTCTATCAATGATAGGAATTCAAATTGAGTTCTATCATTAGTTGAGTGATAGAATTTTTTTTTTGAAACCATTGAATGATAGAAATCAATGTGTTATAAATGAATTATTTTAAAAATTCTGCTACAAATATAATATCTTTAAATTTCACTATATTATGAATATAAAACTCATTTTACAGTTCTATTATTATTATTCAGAATTGACACAAAATACTCTTAAAAGTTAAAACTATAAAATTGGAAACAGTAACACCACTAGTTATTATTATTTTAATTAGTTTGAAAGTTAAATTGCACATTTTATCTGCTAGTTTGTTAGTTATTTAAACCAATAAAAGCTCTATGTTCGAATCATTTCTCAAATATAATAAAGTAAAAGAAATACTTTTAAAAAAATAAAGTGTAACCCTCACTTGAACTTTGTAATTAAAGATGGATTCTATCGGATTGTCGAGATATCAACAATTATAGACTTTTAATATATTTTGGTCTTTCCATAAAACTTCATCACATTTGCTAAGATTTATTTTTTGCAAAGTTTGAGATGAGAAATTAAGTCAAAAGGTGTAGTATTCTAGTATCATGTATAATACGATAAGAAATCACTTGGTTACGAGTTTGAATATACAATTGTAACAGTCCGATCCATTGCTAGCCAAGATATTATCTGCTTTGGTCCATTGTCTCACGAATTTGTTTCTTCCATGGGAAAACGCGTCTTGGTAGGAGAGATGTCCACACCCTTTATACATGGGTGAATCCATAGGAGAATCACACATTGATTGGGAAGGGGAACGAAACACTCCTTAAAAAGGGTGTGGACACCTTCCCCTAGAAAGACATGTTTTCCCCATAGACAGAAACAAATCCATGAGGCCAATAGGCCAAAGCGGACAATATCTGATCTTTCGATAAATTTTTTTGGACTAATAAATATAATAGTTCATGGATATTAGTTAGTTCAATCCATCTATTTATGAATAAAAAAACTAAGGTCAACTAATATGATGCATGTATTATATATATCCATAATATTGCTAAAGTATTACTATCAATTTTCTAAAGGCAGGTAATGAATTCAGCTAATCTTGTGTTTAATAACATTTTAGGGTACGTTTCGTAATGTTTTTGTTTCATGTTTCTTATTTCTATTTTTTATTTTTTCTAAGAAATAAATTTGTTTAATAATCGTTTTCCCATTTTAAAAAATTAAAAAAAAACATTTTAAATTTAGGTCAAATCTTGAGGAATTACAAAAAGAGTTTCTCGTTATTTATTCATTTTTTAATTTTATTTTTATTGCCATGAAATATTTTCTATGCTGTGTTGATTATGGTCTCCAATCTCCATCCCAAAATTTTTGACCCTATGTTCTGGGGTTCAACCCCCATATTCCACTCTATTCCATATAATTTATATTTATATAATTGATTAATTTGTATTTTGATAACATATCAAATTTATACTTGATTTTGCATCACAAGTGATTTATATTTTTTAGATTAAATAAATAAATAAATATATATATATTTTAATGTTTAAATGTATATATGTTATATATTTTTATACTATATAACTTAATTCATTTTAAACTATAAAAGAAAATAAAAATAAAACAAAAATAGAAAAAGAAAGAGAGAAAGAAGAAGCGGTAATCAATTTAGTTTCAATTCATTTATTTATTAAGAAATAAAAAACCTAAATAGCAGACATCGAAAGAAATGAAGATACGAGAAGTGTTTATAAATTAATGTCCTAGATGAATTTTAAACATAAGACCTTGAAGAACAATGCTTAAGCAACAATAAATTTACGTGCAATGTTATCTCTCATTTTGTTCATTTGTCTTCTAACATTATAGTCGAATCAAAACTTATTTTATTTTGCAAATATCGTGGTTGTAAAATATTAAATTAATACTAGTAAAATTGATAAATTATAAAATTTTGAGAACTTCTAAATACACTAAAAGTTAAAATAATATAATATATATATATATATTTCTTAATTTCTATTGAATTTTGAAGTTTGCAATGTTTTAATGTATATAGCTATGTATAAGGGGCAGTCCAGCGATTGAGCCTAAGAACTTTAAGGCATACTTCTTCCACTGGTTCGAGGCCGCTGGAAAGCGCTTAATTTAGTCTAATCGAAGAAATATTTTTTAAAATTTGGAAATTAGAAATGAAAATATCACAATCTAGTTGTTTATAAAAAAGAAAAAGAGAGAGAAACATATTTTTTTTTATAAAAAAAATCAAGAATTGAGATTATTGCCAAATGAATACTTCATTCCTATTTAAGTTTTTAAATCCTTTTTGTATATCCTTTTTAAAAACTTTTAGTTTTAAAGCTACAACGGGTATATTGAAATGTGAAAAAAAAAACCTTTGAAATTCAAAGAGCTCAATTTTTTTTAAAGGATCCTACTAGTTCAAAGTTCTTGTTCATCAATATCACATATCATGATAAACAATGTAGCTTTTAGAACATTTGGAATTCAATTTGTTGATCAACTTTGTTTTTTCTTTTTTAGATGGTTAACCAAATTGTCATCTTTTTCTCCATTTTTATTGATGATTTATCTAAAATCATTTAGGCCCCGTTTGATAACTATTTGATTTTTTATTTTTTGTTTTTGAAATTTAAGCCTATTCTTATTCGAATTTTCTATAGTGTATTTCACTTTTTCTATAAATGTATTCATCCTTCCTTAAGAAAGTACGTAAATACTAACCAACTGTCAAAATAAAGAACAAACTTTTAGAAGCTATTTTTTTTTGTTTCCAAATTTTGGTTTGGTTTCTACATATATATATGTGTGAGAGATAAATATCCAAGTAAGAAAAAACATAAGGTAAGAGAATTGTTGTAGATTTAAATTTCAAAAATCAAAAATAAAAAACCAAATGATTATCAAACGAGACCTTAATTTCCATATTCTTAATAAAAAAAGGTTCGATAACAAAATAATAAACTAATATATTAGTACATACATGTTTTGTAATTATCTAAGAAAGAATAGGATGAATAATTTGGAAAAAAACGAAATAATAGAAATGAGGAAATTATTGGAACAAAGTGACTAATTATGGTTAAATGATTAGAGATATTTTAGCAACAACAAAGTTTATTCTTTGAAGCTATGCAAAACCTAATTCATCATAAATTAAAAAAAAAAAAAAAAATCAAAAGAAGATGGAGGTGTTGAAGATATTGTATTTCAAAATGGTTGTGGGTCTTAAGATTGACAAATGTCAAAATATACCTTGCCTTCCTACTCCCAATTATTTGGTGCACATGGATCCCCAAAATAAAATTATTCACTCACCAAATATATATTCCAAAACTTTTTTTTCTTTTCTTTTTAACATTTTCTAGCTTTATTTATGTATCTCTTAATTGTGCCTGCACATGCAACAAGCACACAACCATACTTTATTTTCCTAATTAATTTCCATTAATTCCATGTAGTTTGTTGGAGAAAAAGTTGACTTTACTTCTTAAAGTTACAAATTGGTATGAGAATATATTTTAGCCATATGTATTTTCATGATCAAAATGTCATAAATTTGAATATATCTATTTAAATCATTATTTTGATTAAAAAATATTATAATTTTCTATCATTTGTCGAGGAATTTTAGAATAGACCCAATAAAAATATTATCGTCAATATATTATATATCGTAAAAAAAAAAGTGATAAAGTTTAAACCATTATTTTTGTTGTTGCGTCTATATTCCATCTCATTTCAAAGGACAAATTGTGTTACTCCTGGAATAATGATAGGAAACAAACAAAACAATGTATAATAAAAATTACAAATAGAAGTGGTCAAAAAAAGAAAAAGAAAAAAGAAATATAATTTTTTTTTTCAGCTTTTATTATACATAAAGTATACATTGTATGTACTTATAAAAGAAAAAAAAAGTGGCAACTCTCTCTGTCTCTTTTTATTTTATTTATTATTTTATTGGCAACTCTTTTTCATTTTAATTCCCTTGTCTTATCCTCTTTCTGACATTTGTGTATTTGTATTGTATTGAGTCAATAAAAACAAACCAAAATCAATCTCAAAAGACACTCTTAAAAAAATATGTAATCAAACAAAAAAAACACTCTTAAAAAAGGGACAATTTTTATATATCAATCCCATATATATTTTTAGTTACAAATTTATTTTGAGATAAAATATTAGATTTATCTATGTAATATCACAATTGCAAATATTCAACGTACGTAAAGAAAGCACAAAACACACACATATATAGAATCAGATTAAAAAGAAATATGAACCTAAAAAAATACATTTTCATAGAGTATATTAACCACCTCAAATTGAAAAGAGAAAAACATTACTATCTAAATGTATAGACTATTCCGCAGTTAATAATTAAATTTTGGGATAAAACTCAATATGTATAGCATAATATATAGCTATACGCATACTCCTTTTTCAGTTATTCTCTTGTGTCCTTTGATCTTATTAATAGAAAGAGTAAAACTTTTTTGTACATCGATGTTTAGAGGAGCTGTACATTTAGCTTACATGTCAATATTGAAGTTACAAAAAAATATATTAAAAAAGAAAATATTGAAAAGTAAACTTTCTACGTATATGTGGCACTATTTAATATTACATAAATATATTTTTGATATTTTTATTTTAGATAAATTATAAATTTGGCCATATAATTTTAAAAAGTTGAGAATTTAGACCATATGATTTCAAATGAGAATTTATCTTTCTACCTCTTGTATTGTATTTATAACACAATTTCTAAAATAATTTATCTATAACACCTGATTTTCTATCAATGACGAGTGATTGAGTGAGTGATTAAACCAGGCGATAGAATTCTATGAGTGATAGAACTCAAATTGGATTTTGTACTACAAATGAATTAATTTTGATTTTGTGTTATAGGTGGAAATATCTTGTCCTTTTTTATTATACATGCTAAATCCCCATTTCAAAATTAAAATTTAGTCCCTATGCTTTTAAAAACTAAAATTTAGTCTATATGACGTGATTAAACCTAAAGATTAGTCTTTATGGTTTGTAATCCTTATAGAATTAACTACGTGGAAATTAGTTATACGTAAATTATATAATTTTTTATCTACACTTTAGTTATACTTTTATCATTGACACATAAATAATTAACTTTCACACACTTAGTTTACTTAATGATATGAACTAGAGTTGGTGGCTAGTTATCTTGTTTGAAGTTAATCTATTTCAACTCTACCGTTACGAGTACCTTAAAAATTGTTATTCTATTTTTAAGTGAGCTTAGTTTTTTCTCCCACCATAAAAATTAAATTCAAAATTTAAAAATTATATGTTCCAAATTCGATATTTTTTCGACCTGAGTACGAAACTTATAGTTGAACTTCATATTTATACAATAAATTTGTGGGACAAAAGTATTTTCTACCGAAGAAAACTGAAAGACAAGACAACGACCAAACATGGATTAAAAAAAAAAAACCACAACAAATTTCTCTGACATTTATTTCATCATTTCTTTTTTCCCCACATGTATTAAATCTCCACAACTTTATGAAAACCAAAACCAAAAACCAAAAACCAAAAACCAAATTTACATCAAATTTTCTACCTTTATAACTAGCAGCACTGCACACAATCTCTAACAACATATAATATCTATGAACACAAAAGAAAAAAAAACCCCCAATTTAGTTGAATTTTGTTCGAAGAAAATAAGGTTTGAAATCAAAGGGTATGTCCGAAAGAAACAGTAAGATTATGAAGATGTTTGTTATATACAGCAGCCGATGAAGAACCTTCTTGTCTCTGACTCTGCCACCCAACCCCTGTTCCCGCCGCCGTGCCGGAATTCTCTACGTACATTGATTCCGATTGAGATTCCGGCGTCATGAATTGATTCCCGGCCATGAATTCCGTCCATGAATTCAGTTTCTCTGTTTTCTCCGGCAGCCCCCACGAGAAGCTCCCGTCGTCGAAGAACCCTGCCGGGGCGGTGCTGGCGGCGCCCGTGCCGGCGAATGAGCTTAATTCCCATGTGGGTTTGATTGGAAATGGGGGATTTTGATTGAAACAGAGAGAATTGGGATTTGGGTTTTGGATTTCGGAGTAATTGGGGTGGTGGAATGTGAGAAACTCCGTTATTTCGGATGCTCTGTTTCCGGCGGCCGCGGTTTGAAATCGGAAGAATTCTTGAGTTAATGGCGATTGGAGGGTTGAGATGTTGGGTTTGGGAAGGATTTGATTTTGGGAATAGATTTGTGAATTGGAATTGGAATTGGAATTGGAATTTGAATGTGATTGATTCATGATTTGTAGAGGTGTTTCAATGGCTTCATCGGAGCTGTTTTCGTTGCTTTTGGTGTTATCCACTTCACATGAAACAGAGAGTGGTTTATGAGTATTTGGATCAATCCCTTTTTGCCTTAGTTTCTTCTTGATGCAAGAGTTCCATAAATTCTTTATCTCGTTGTCGGTTCTTCCCGGTAATTGAGCCGCAATTTGTGACCATCTAATAAAAAAAAACCAAAATTCCGTTACGAATTAATTGATATAATTAAATTTAACACAACCTAATCTATTAAGTTGATTCAACACGACGTCATATGTTCAAACACCTGTCAAGTCATTTCAAGTATGCTAGTCAATCCTGCTAAACTATTAAGTTGAATGACGATTTAGTATCATTCAATATGATATCAAAACAAGAGCTTTTGTGTTTAAACCCTATCAAATCATTTCTTTGAGTTTAAGCTATTGAATTGATGCTTTAATTCAACATTATATCATAAAAGAAAGTCATTTGTTCAAATGTCTATCAAGTCATTTCCTCTCCACTAGTTTAAATTCAATATTGTATAAAAATTAAAGCTCATATATTTAAATCCCTATCAAGTTATTTACTCTCTACCGATAAATCCTATTAATTTAGATTATTGAGTTTGATTGTTGAGTTAGTTGTGGTATCTAAATAGGAAACCCTTATTTAAATTCGATTTAAATTCGTATCAAATCATATTCTCCAAGTTAGTATTGATTGTTGATTTAACATAATTCAACACTAAATTCAAGAAAACGAAAAGAAGAAGAGTAGAAGAAAGAAAGTACTTGTTTCCGAGAACAGCATGAAACTCAATGATCAAATCCTCTTCATGTTGAGAAAAAGGACCTCTTTTCAAATCCGGTCTAAGATAATTAATCCATCGAAGTCTACAACTCTTTCCACATCTTTGAAGGCCTAAAAAAAAAAATCATAAAAAAAACCCCACATTGTGAAAAAAAAAAAAGAAAGTGAAAATAAATACCAGCAAGTTTAGGGACAGAGCTCCAACAGCCATGGCCATGATTGGTGATATAATTGAGAAGCTTTTCATCTTCATCAGGAGACCAAAGCCCTTTTCTCAGCTTTTGTTTATAGCAACAAGAGTGCCTTCCCATGTGGATTATCAAAAACAAATTTGTGAAAAACAGAGGAAATAAATTTCTTTTTTTTTTTTTTTTTTTTTTTAAAAGGTGGGGAAAAAAGTGTAAGATACAAGAATTGTCAGAAACAGGGAAGAGGAAAATGAAATGAGGAGGAAGATGAGAGAAAGAGAAAGATGATAAGGAGAGGTTTATGAAAGGGATATGGTAGGGATTCTTAATTTAATAGGGGCAAGGCAGGGCCAACACACACACTCTCACAACTCACCTCCCATCATATCATAAATTATAATATGACTATCTCTTAATTTGATGGACTTACATTTAAAAATGAGAATTTACGGTTAGTAGCACATTCTACCTGTATTATATTTGTAGCAGAATTTTTAAAATAATTCATCTATAACACATTGATTTCTATCACTCAACTAATAATAAAACTCAATTTAGATTTTTATCACTGATAGAAAACTCAAACTCAAGCAGTGATATAATGAGTCTATTATTGGTTGAATTCTATTACTAATAGAACTCAATTTGAATTTTCTGCTACAAATGAATTAGTTTTGATTTTGTACTATAGATAAAATATTTTGTCCTTTTTTATTATACTTGTAAAATCCCCTTTCAAAATATATTTTGTTGTCAATAATAATAATAGTTCAACAGATATAAATGATTTTACGACCTTAATTATTGTTGAACTAAAAAAATGTATATGGGCTACTTTTATATTCAATAATTTCTTCTTTTTTTAAATGACAATAAAAGAAGTAACACATGCATCAAATATTTTAAATGACATCTTTTTGAATTTACAGTTTTTAGGTTAAATCACTACAAAAAATACTACTTACCACAATAACATAATTTGTCGACACAAATCATTTTTTCCATTAGTACATCCTATGGCATAGCCCGTCGCAATAGACTATGCCAACGATAGATTGACGCTTGTCAATATAAGATTTTTATGCCGATAGGATCAAAGTCGTCAATGTAGTAGTGTTTAAGTTGGCAATGAAAAGTAATTCACATATCTTATAAGTTTGTCTTCTTCCATCTTTCAGACGTAGAATTCTTAACATACTTAAATAACTATTGAATACAAAAATCAAGATTCACGGTACAAAACTGTCAATCACATTATGCGAACTAGACGCTTTCTAAGATTTGTGGGTTTTCTCCCTTTCTTCTATTGGTCCTTCAGGAGCTTCCACGTCAGCAGTGGAGGGGTCCAGTTGTGGACGGTCAGGATTGATTGGGGAGGTGCCATCAAAGAAAGGCAATAAACAATATTGACTTTGTATAAATGTCTCAATCAATCTTTAGACTCTTCTCTTACTCTGTGTTTTTGAATCAGTATATTTTACATGCACCGACGCTCTCTTTCTACACTTTTCTTTTTGTCTTTCTTTCTAATCATCACCTTAATTATAGTTTAGCTTTAACCAAATATAAATACTCTACTAGTCCTACGAGTGGCGTTTTGATGAGGTTTTGGATGAAGAATTAGTTTGAGTCATTAAAAAGTTGAGATTTTTGTAACAGTTTGTTCGAAAGTAGATTTCTATGGAGGAGTTGTTTCAAAAAACTAGTTCGAATGTTGTTTTTTATAGAAAAATTAGACACAATAACTTATTTGGATGCAAATTTGAAATAGTAAGTTATTTTGAATAGCTTGAAATGACTGATTAATAATGATGAGTTATTTTGAGTAGTTAGAAATGAATAATTAGAGATGAACGGTTAGAAATGAAGAGTTATTTTAAGTAGCTACAACAACTCGTTTGGATATAGTGTTTGAGTAGTTAGTAAATGCTGAATGCAAATTTTCTTTAAAATTGACAAACAAATACCCTCTTGAGTTTTGACATATATTTTACTTTGATCATTTGACTTAAAATAGTCTTAATTTGTTAGACAATTTAAATACGTGGAAGTTGAGCATATTATTTTGTTCGAGTGGAAGATTGTTGAAAATATAAATAAAGTGTTGTTTGATTACATAAGAAGTATAATATTATTCACTTTTGAGCACAAGTAGTCTTTGACTTTATTTTTGGTTTTAGTTAAAATGACGTTTACCAATGAAGATGGTTATCTTTATTCATATATCCATGATTATACCCTTTGATTGACCATTGTGGGACTAATATTTTGTTTGTATTCTCAACAATCTTCCCCTCAAATAAAGTATCATCGAAAGAGAATCCTCATTGAACATTCATCCATTTGAATTACACTAGAACACACCAAAACTCAACTTACAAATTCTTTAGAGTACACTTGAAAGCTCAACCACAAATTCTTGCAAAATACGTTTTTTATTTTTCATTTTTTTTTAATTTATGTTTGAGCACACAATAGCTATCCCCCATTATAACACTTTTATAAGTACTCTTCACCAGAGGGCTTCCATAAGTAACTCTTTATCGTAGCACTTCATTAAGTTCAAAAACATGTTTACTATAACTAACTATGACATAATATGTCATTTGAAGCTCACACATTCTTTCATGTTTGACATACAAGAATTCTACCGACATTACTAAGTTAGGAGTTCTACTATGAAACTACTTTTCGAGAACAACATCTTGGAGACATCTTCACATTGATATGATATTATATACTTTGAGCATAAAGCTCTTAACTTTATTTTTTATTTCAGTTAAAAGGGTCTCATATCAATGTAGATAGTTGTCCTACAATCTGTTCCTTAATTAACCCATATGAAACTACTATTTTATTCATATTTTCAACAAAAATAAAAAAATAAAAAACTAAATGATTATAAAATAATTACATTGTAAAATTCAAATAATATTTTGTAATCAATTTAAAGTATATGGACTAAGTAAATAGATTACTAATTTTAACCTCCTCTCTTATTTTCCTTTCTCCTTTATTTGTTTACAAATAAGAAATTGAAGTTTTTTAAAGAGATTTTGATTGTTTACAAACCAAGGAAAAAAGATGAAAGGCAGGTGAGTAAAAAAGAAAAGATATTACAACCTCAAATCAAGAAGGCTAGATTCCAAAACCCCAAAAGAAGTAGAAAAGTTATAAGAAGAAATTCAATATATAGGTAGGTATAGTAAATATATCAATTAAAAGTTACATAGTTTAATTTTTATGTGTTATTACTTTATCAAGTTGGTATTCAAAATTGAATTTCTCATCTCCTTTCTTGACAAAACTTTGTAATAATTCCACTATACAAATCCCTCCACAATATTCAATGAATAAAAATAGAAAATAAAGAATAAAATTTGGGAGAGGAGTACAACCAAATAACAAAACAAATAAATCCCTTCCTCATTATGGAACATATTTGACATTGACATCAATATAATAATACACATTCATACTTGTCTTTGGTATAGTTTTAGCTGTTCATGACATTACTTAATCCTCATTACAAGACAAAATTTTCAATTAAATTATGATTGTTAATTATTTATTTAATTGTGATTACACACCAATTAAAACTAATCCTTTCTTACTCAAACTCATCTTCTTTTAGAAAGAAATTAATTTAGGGGGAATTAATTCTCTCTCTCTCGTAACCGTTAGATGCATTTTTATGGACCATGAAAGTACCGATTGATGCATTTCAATTAATGAGTATAGGTCCTACCTATGTATTTTGATTCCATAAAACTTTACACTATGTGAGTTTGACCACATCCTTAAAACCACCACCATTCTTTGTGATATTCGTGATTATTGGGTCTAGTTTACGTGCACCCTTAATTATCATCACGGAACATATTATCTGACCCTATATAACATTGTTTTTTGAGTTGACCCTACAACATTTGAATGCAAGAATATCCATAGAAAATTAAAATTTCAAGTTAGTATTTTCCATGAACTGAACCATTCACATCTTAATTTTCAAGACTTTTTGTTTGTTTGACATATTTAGATAGAATTTAGTTTTAGAATTTATTATCTCCTCCTCGAAAGCCTACATCAAAACCACATTTTATTAATTTATCTTTATTTTTACTTTTAAAAATAACTTTCATTTCTAACCATTCATTTATAACTATTCAATCATTTCTAACCACTTATTTTTAATCATTCTTTTCAAATCAATCAAAATAACTCATTTTTAATCATTTTTTTAACTACTAAAAATAACTACTCTTTTTAAATCTATATTCAAACAAGGTTTTGACTCTAACTACTCTATACAAAAACTATATCTAAACGATTTTTTTGAAACAATTCTAAATTTTTTAACTACTAAATATAACTTTTCAATATAACTCATTAACCTAAATCCTACCTAAATATGTCAAACACCGACAAGTTTGTTCCTTAAAAACATTGAACAAACTATATATATTCAGAGCCAGCTACACCTGGCTCAGGGTCCAAACTCAAAAAAAGCAATAAGAAATTTTATAATAAAGTTCACTTGTGAATTTCAATATATATTTTGAAGACATCAAACCTCTATGAATAAAACCACTTTTTAAGTATAGTTATCACAAACACTATTGAGAGTCCAACTATAATTTTATATTAAAAAAGTGAAAAAATATCTCTAATTCTAACATTTATAAGATGACAAATTACTTTTTTTTCTTTTTTTAATCATCAATTAATTTTGAAATAGTATTTCATTTATAGCTAATACTGTTGGTTGAATTGAATTTATAAGATGACAAATTGAAAAAATATCTCCAATTTTAACATTTATAAGATGACAAATTGAATTTCATCTCTATCTAATACTGTCATTTATTTTTACAACCCTTTTGACTTTTTTGTTTTAATATTTTTTTTAATAAAAGAGGACAAAAGTTTCTTTTTTATTTTTCCATCTTCTATTGTTGTTTTGCATAGGGGTGTACAAAAAAACCGGTAACCCGAGCTATCCGGACTACCCAACCCAAACCGTTTGAGTTCGGTTGGGTTATATTTTTTAAAATTTGGGTTGAGTTCAACCCGGAACCCGAATATAAACATATATTTCTTAACATATCTTTGTAGTGTAAAGTCATTAATAGCCTAGTGGTCGTACATATTTTCTTACTTTGTGTTTTTTTTTTTCTTTTTTTGATTTTTTTTTTCTTCTATGAGCAAGTAAATTTCAATCTTTCTCAAACCTTTTTTTCCTCAAAAATTTATCCAATGTTTTTATCTCTTATTAGGTTAAATACAATATTTTTAAAATTTTAAAATTAATTCTTATCTTTTTTAAAAAAATCTCATACTCTTTACAAAATTAGCTTTATATTTAGTCAAATTTTATACCGGTATTTGACTTCAAAATATTGAAATAATTAGTGTTTTCGTCGAATTTGTAATATCGCCTTCAACTTTTAATCCTTTTGAACCGATGAACTCAACCCAACCCAACTCGAAAATATAGGATTGAGTTGGGTTGGGTTAAAAAGTTGATCGACCCAAATTTTTGAGTTGGTCCAAAAATTACCCTTCACCCCATCCAACCCAAGTACACCCCTAATTTTGCACTGAAGCAGGGGAGAGTGAAAACGGTCAAATTTGGATTTGGAATATGCTTCTCCAAGCCAGCCAAGTTATATTTGTCTGATTTTACACAACAAACAATTAATTATATGTGCATTAGCATTACTTCCAAAAGGCCTTTTTATTATTATTATTTTTTATTTTTTTTATTTTTATTTTTTGTTATTAAGCAGAGGGGCATGTGCAGAAGGATAAAACAAGTCTTCCACTTAATCATTTGAAGAAAAATAAAGAAATAATAAAGGATTTGAATTCATAGGGTTAAAATATACCCACCCCCACAAATGTTGTTCGATTTAAACAAAATCATTTTATTCATGGTATACTTTCAAATTTATTCTATACTTCGATTTCTATATTTTCAATAAAATTTAAAATTGATCTCTATAATAATTTTTGTTAACTTTTCTTTAAAAAATAACTATTTTTTATATTAAAAATATTATTATTATTACTATTCAAGTAATTTTAATGAAAGTTAACCTCAAACTTATGTTAAGGACTAATTTAAGTTTTAATAAAAATGTAAGGATAAAATTGAAGGTTTGAAAACATTTGACTAAAAAACAGGGACCAAAGTAATATTTAAAAGAGGAATAAAATGTGTGATGATAGTTAAATATTATACAATAGCATGGAATAGGAGACATTGTTTTGGATAATTAAATTTGTAATAAGAATGGAGCAAAAGATGCTTTTAAGTATATTTTATTTAAAAGTGCCAAAAATATATGAGCTGTTCTCTTTGCCAAGTCAACCCATTTTTCTCCTCCATGTTCACCCCATATCCTTCAAGCCCCAATACATTTATTTTCTAATCATTCTTAATTTACTTTTGTTTTTTAGTCTGTCCAATATGTAGTTTGTTTCAATGTTTGATGCTAGCTCTCATTAAACAAATCTAAATAAAAACATCTTAAAAAATGATTGATTTTTCTTTAAAATATTCGTGGGGTGTGGGATAACTTGTGTGTACCTTATCTCCAAAAGACAATCTAACGGTTGAGGTTAAGGACTTCAATGTATACTTCTTTGAAAGATTTCTGGTTCAATGCCGCTGAAAAACGCTTAAACTAGAAAACCCTTTGAAGTATCCCGGTGACATGTCCTAGGGACATGCCAGTGGTGCCCTAAGTATAGGGGAGCGAAGCTCCAATTTTTTTTTTTTTAAAAGTGTGTACCTTTACTTTTGAATGTCAAGAAAATTGTATATAATTAATTTTTAGGTAAATGATAACTGTAGATTAAACCTATCAAATATTAGGTCTCCGATACCTTCTTGACCACTAGACCACTTTATAATAGTTTTAAAAAAACATCTTCAAGATTGATTTTTTAAAAAATTTGTGAGTGCTTGAGCCACCTTGTGCGTAATTGCACTATTCTCATGGGACATATCACCTGACTCTACAACTGGATATGCTAAGAAATTTTGTAAAAAAATTAATTTTTTCAAGGCAAGTGGCAACCACCATATACAGATTTGAACCCACAACCTTCTGACTTTTTTTTTTCTTCATTCTTTTCATTCGTCAAATAGGACGATCGAGCTCGAATGGGTATGTGTGTGTGCTTTTTTTTCTTGAGGTGAAAAGTAAGAGGGAAGATTATAGAAAAAGGAAGTGGTGGAGTGAGGAGAAATTAAAGAGTGAATGAAAAAGGAAATTAATGGGGCCTTTTGAAGATAGTTGATATCAAAATAGATAGACAAAGGAGATATGGATAATATAATAAATCAATTGGGTAAATGTTTAGGTAATACAACACAAACTGCTGAGCTGTGGATTCCTTATCTAAATAATTTCTATTTCAATACCATTAACCTTTTCTTTTTCATTAGGAAAAAAAGTTGGATGCAACCTTAAAACAGCTACGTGGCTCAATGTTATAAGTTAAACCATAAACTTAAATGTACTAAAAAATAACAAGAAAAAGGTCTCATTATTTATATATGAGTTGGAATAAATTGAGATAAAAGGAGAGTCTTTCCATTGATTCAAAATTTTGGGTTGGTTTCCGATCTCGTTAAATCCTATATATTAGACCAAATTTATCGAACCCAATTCATATATTTTAAGGTTTAATTGAATTAAGGTCATTGGGTTGTTTCTTTTTTTAAAATTTTTTTAATATGTATTTGTTATTGTACTTTCAATTCCAAATAAATTATCTCCTAATTTAAATTCATGTTAAGAAATCTTTTAAATACTTTAAACATATTTTTACATCCTTTTGAATATTAAAAAGTCTAAAAACAATAATAAAATTAAAATAAATGAATGTATAAATAATTATATTATAGGCAATTTTTTTAAGCTAATAATAAATTTGGATTAATTCACGCTGACCTAAATTAATTTTAGGATTATTCATGAATTAACTCAACCCATAATAATTTTATTTATATAAATTCAATTCAATTCAAAAAAGTTGACAACCCAACTCAACTCTTCAAATTGAGTAAAATTGATATTTTTTTCGGGGTTGTTGGGTTGTTTGAACATTCCTATGCCAATGATATTTGTGCCACATGGCTCCAATGCACAAAAAAAAAAAGAGTGCAAACATTTCATTTTGGATACTCAACCCAACTTTTTACTTCTAGGAGTTGTTTGTTTGACATATTTAGGGAGGAATTAGTTCTAGGATTTATTAACTTCTCCTTAAAAACCTGTATCCAAACGAGTTTTTATTAATTTCTCCTCATTAAATAACTTTCATTTCTAACCATTCATTTTTAATCATTCATTTATAACTACTCAATCATTTTTAACCACTTATTTTTAATCATTCCTTTCAAATCAATCCAAATAACTCATTTTCAACCATTCATTTTTAATCATTTCTTTTTTAACTACTAAAAATAACTACTCATTTATAAATCTACATCCAAACAAGGTTTTGACTCTAACTTCTCTATACAAAAACTACACCCAAACAAGTTTTTGACACCACTTTCAATTTTTAACTTCTCAACATAACTCCTCAATATAACTCCTTAACACAAAAACTACCTAAATATGTCAAGCAAACAGCCCCCTAAACTTATTTAATAAAATAACATTCAATGCCCTAATTCAACCATATATGTGAAGAAGAAAGATTCAAACTTCGTTCTTTTAATTATATATATATATATATATATATATATATATATATATATATTAACCAGTTAAATTATATTTAAAGTATCTTTAATTTTGTAAATCTATATTTGATAAGTGTAGTTATAGAACGAAACGAGAGCTACGCCTTAAATGATTCGAAGAGCGAAAAAATGCTATGCTTTTGCACTCTCTAGTAAACAGAGCATGGAACAAAGATCATCCACAAGGGGATTTTGTTTGGTTGAAGGAGGAGACATGAAAATTTGAAAGACAAGAAAAAGCATGATTAAGAAAGGAAAAATAAGACATTTCAAAAAAAAAAGAAAAAAAAAGAAAAAAAAAGAAAAGAAAGATGTGAAAGTTTTTAGAAAGAAAATTGAAATTTAGAGAAAGATAAAATGGGGAGACATTTCTTTGCATTATCATAAACTTTTATTTATTTATTTATTTATTTTCATTCTTAAAATGCATCCACTCTTTTTCTTTTTATTACCTTAAATATCCCTCTTTTGTTCACTCCCCTCATTCTCATTTTCCCAATTATTACACACTTCCCCTGTTTCATCTTCTTTTGAGTCATTTTATTGTTTTTTTAAGCATAAAAAATGTTTTTTTTTCTATATTCTTTTCATGTTGAATAAATAAACAATAAATACTAACCTTTGTGCATATTTTACCCTTTATTCATTATTTGAAGAATGAATTATTTATATTGTCAAGTTTTATTTTATTTTATTTTATTTTTAATTTTGAGTATTCTTGTGGTTTGATAGAGGGGTCTTCGAGAATCTGACCACTTCAATATCCGACTAACCCAACACGATCAACTAATTTGAATTGGGTTGAGTTGATTTTTGCATTTAAATTAATTTGAGTTAATCTAAATTTATTATTTATTTTTAAAAATATATTTTTTAATCTATAACATAATAATATATGCATATATTTATTTTATTTTATTATTATTTTTTGGCTTTAAGGATATAAATTCAAGTTGATTTTTTTTAAAGAATTGTACTGGATAGATCATTCTCACTAAATAATTACAAATATAAGTAAATTTTAAAATATTTACATCGTAATCATTAATATTGTATCATAAATACTCATTAATATAACATTATGTATTATTAATAATGTATTATTATTAATCTCAATGACTATGATTGCTAAATTTTTAAAAAGCATACATATTTGTAATTGTTTAAAGAATTTGACTAATCTGGTAAGTTTTCCTTATTTTTTTTTAGTTCTAAAATAATTGGGAGTGGAGTTTCTAACCCATGAAAAATATATTAGGAGTAAATTGATCTTGACCAACTAACTCTCTTGTTGACATTGAAAATAAATAACACATATATATTTGAATTACCAATTATAAACAAAAATAATAGATGGACCCAACCCAAAAATATATATGTTGGATTGAATTGCTCTAACACATAGTGTCGGATATGAATCGGTAGATTCATCCATACGAAATTTTAAATTGGTCCAAAAAAATTTGTCAACCCAACTCAACTCATGTATACCGCTAGTTTGATAGGAATATTCCTTTTTTAGTTTGAATATTTTGATATGAGTTGATGAGCTTTGTTGGCTGATTGATTTTGTTACTTAGAATGATTGTTTCAATAGGATGTATTCTTATTCTTTTGGTTTTATTTTAAAATGCCTTTTGGTAATTCATTAGAAACTTTTTTAGAAGGTAAATATTTCAACTAGTTAGTGTACTTTTTTTCGGTTTAAACAACTATTTATTTTCTCGAATTTAAAATTAAAAACTATATTTTAGATTTATAATTATTGACAACATTATCCTTGAACCAAACACTAAATTTGAGAACCAACCATCAATCCACGCACAAATATATATATATTTTTTTCTAGTTCTTTTTTTTTTTAATTTTCAAATTTAGGCTTCATATTTATAAAGACAAAATGTGATGATATTGAACAATATAAGATAAAACGTCATGTTTTTGTTTTTTTTTTGTACAATTTTTCAAACTCACTACCATTGAAATGATGTTAGAACGACCTATCTTGGAAAGTTGCTTTCACTAAGATTAATAAGAATCATTTCAATTTTCTTTTAAATAAACATGTAATGTTATATCATTATTTTTTATTTTGAATAACATAAACCAGATTGTAAATAGTATAATCCATGTATTACAAGTCATTCAATCACCAATTTACTTATTCTCGTAAATATCATTTACTTATCTCATTACCAAATTTTCCACGAGTCAAATTTTAGAATGGAAAAGATGGTTATAGATTTAACATGAATGTCGTTCGTACAAGTCTTAGAAAGAATTTTGTTTAAGTTTCGGGTATGTGAAAGGCGTCATTTCTCGAGCGATGATGGACAAGAATATTGGGCACTAGGTTGAGAGATAGAAGTTTAAATGTAGTATGGGACTATGATGTGGGAAACACTTCACATTGCTTTGCCTAGACAGCTAAATCTAAGAGGATTCACAATCCTTGCCTTTGAAATGACCTATTCATGTATTTGTCTAACTCATTTGGCACATGGAATCTCCTTTGTTTTAGTTAAATCACAATTAATATTAATCAACTTGTCCTTTCAATGTCTAATCATCCCACAAAACATTGCCCAACTTGCTTTCTATGGATGGCAGCTTAACACATCTTAATAACAATTATTATAGTTTTTTTCCTTTTTTTTACTTTTCAAAACTTAAAAGTTAGAATTTATGTTAAAATAACATTTACTTTATGCTTAATTCCGCCATTTTAGTTAGTGTAGTTTCAAATCAATAAGGACATAGCTCAACCTGATATATATACTTATTAATCAAGAGATTAAGTACAAATTCTTCTCTAAATATTGTTAAACAAAAAAAAACACAATAAAACATATATTTCTAAAATTTATAAAGAAATTTTTGAAAGAGAATATATATATATATATTTTTTATTGAAAGTACAAACTAAAGGTAGACATTTAAAAATAGAATAAACTGCAAAATATAAAAATCATAATAATTGAAGAAATAGTTAACACTAACTTCAAAACTTAGGGCATGTTTGGGGTGAGTATTAAGTTAATTTGGATTAACTTAATCCTCTCAATTCGTGTTTGGTGGACGGATTAAGTTAGTCCCTCAGATTAACTTAATCCTTCACGAAATCCAAAAATAATCCTCATATATTCTTTCTCTGCCTCGTTTTTTGAAATCATCTTTAATTCTATTTTTCAAAAAATTTATTCAACTTTAAAATTTAGATTTAAAAGTTTATTCAAATTATTTTTTATGTTTAATTTTTTTAGAATAATTTTTTTTTATATTTTGTAGTTTATTTAATATATAATTGTATACTTTAAATTTAATGTTAAATATTAAAGAAATAAATTATTCAAAAGAACAAGACAACTATACTTGAATTTCAAAAGACAATTATTTGAATGTAACAAAATTTTATTATTAAGATATAGTATGAATCTCTTTAAATTTGGAATGAATAACTATTAACAATATAATTAACAAATAATTTGAAATAATGGATATTAACAATTAACTCTTTTTTTTAGTACTATTAACAACTAAGTTAACCAATCTTCAATTTATATTGGAGAAAACTTTCGTAAAATATAAAACCTTCGTCAAGAAATTTGTTTTGCTATTTTTTATGGTATTTAAAAATGGTTCGAATTCCCTTATCCTAGTTATTGTAAAAATAAATTTAAAACTATATTCATTTTAAAAGGTATTAATGAGTTTTATTAAATAAAAATCAAATAAAACATGTTACATGTAAATTTTCATAAATAATTTGAATCCGTTTGGATACTTTAGTTTAATTAATTGAAAAACAACATTAAATAGTTTAATTGACTATTTTAAAATTATGTTCAATTGAAATCAATAGTTGGTACATAAAATATCACAAAAATTGCTAAATTTTAAAACTCATTTTACTACTTAGAATATAATTTGATTTATTAGTATACACATAAGAAATTTTACTTGTGTTGTTTGATGACTTCTTTCTAAACATCTAAATAGGTTTTTATGTTACTCAAAAGAAAAAAAAAAACCTTTTTATTATATATACCCATATATGAATGTAATTTTGTTATTTCTATTTTAACTACAACTTTAATTTGAATGAGTATTAGGTAAAATAATTTTAAAATGCATGAAAATTAAGTTTACACTTTTATTATAACTTTCATCAACGTATTTGAAGTTTGAACTACTTTTAAATATGAGTAAAATTGAATTTCAACCTAAGGTGTACTAAATAAATTAAATTGTTTTTTTAAAAATTTAAATTTATACCTACCTTATAATTAAGCAATTAAATTAAAATGATTTTTACATAATTTAATGTCTTTCTAAATTTTTTTTAATGAATATAAAATTTGTTATATATTTTTTAAATTTAATATAGATATTAAGTTAAAATTGAAATAAATAATAAATATATTTTTTTAAATGAATATTATATTGTTACTATTTCTAATTAATGTCATTTTGTCATTTATTTATAATCAAGAGAAAACAATTTTTTTTAAAAATTAAATAAAAATTCAGTTTAACTTAATCCTTACACCAAAGGATAATCAGTTTAACTTAATCCAGCTTAACATAACATGTCCACCAAACATAGATTAACTTAATCCTCAGCTTAACTTAATACCGACTAACTTAATCTTAAACCCTGCACCAAACACGTCCTTAATGATTAACCAAAAACTAGTTCGGAAACAAAAACCATAAACCATCCCATATATGTGGAACCTAATTAACAAAACATGCTCATAAAATTTTACACCTGTCGAAGGAATCTTGTATAGTCACTTATATCCAAAGATGAAAATATACGTATAAATTTAAACACCAAGTAAAAATAAATAAATTATTAATTTTGATAATATTTTTATTTACTCAATATTTTGTCGGTGCCGATAGAGGGATAAATTTGCAAGATGTCAAACTCACACCCCTAAAGAGGGATAAATTTTACAATTTGTTTTTTTTAAGGTAAAATTAACACAACTAAATACGCAATTACAAAATGGTTTTTATTTATTTTATTGAAATTCAAATTATTTTTCAATCAGTTATTCAAATTTAATAGGTTGATTAAGTGTTAACCCCAGGGTAAGGAATCGAACCAAGATTCGGAATTCGAATTCAACCTCTCTTGGCCTCGACATTCATCTACAATATAGTTACATTACCTACTAGTCTTTAGAGGTTTTTCAGGCTGAAGACTCCCCACGAACCAACAAGGGTCCAACATGTTTTGTCCTCGCTCATTCTCAAGAGGTCGCTCAACCTAGAATTAATCAAAGATTGAGCTATCATAAAGGAAGGTGTATACTTTATTGGTATTGGTAGAACTATCAATTCTTTTAAACTTCTCATAACCATGACTTCCATATCTTCTGGATCTCTCTTATTTGAACATGGTCGTAGTTCATTCATGTACTTCTAACCCCGAACATTACATGCCCACCACTCCTTTGTTCATCCTTGAACTATATCGTACTGGGAGAGAGGTTCTCCAAAATTCATGATTCAAACAAAGATTGAAAATCTAGGTTTTGCCTCTCTCGACCCTAGCATTTCTTGCATCTCAAGCGACACGGTTATGTTACTGGCTTTTAAGCGCTAGTAAGAGTAAGATCATCCCTACATTCTCATAAGAAAATTTTCAAGAGGTCATCCAACCTATAATTGCTCCAAGATAAATACACTATTTTGGAATTCTTACGATTGAGCCCAAGAGAAGAAAAGTACACCTTGTTGGCATAGATAATAACTATCCGATCTTTTAAGCCTTTCCTAACCATGACTTGTATATTTTTAGGGTCCCTCTCATTAGGGGTGTACATGGTCCGGGTTGGGTAGGGTTAAATGATTTTTTTGGACCAACCCAACTTTTCGGGTTGGGCAATTCGCCAACCCATCCGACCCTATGCATAATATTTGCAACCCAACCCAACCCAACGCGAGATTTTGGGTTGGGTTGGGTTCTCGGGTTATGTTACTCTCCTTTTTCTCTCTCAAAGATTCAACTCATAAGCTCATAAATAGGTTAAAAAATGTTTGATACTATACTACAATCTATTACCTATCTAATTAGTACAATTCTTTATTTTTAGAAGACTTACAAGTATTATAAAAAGTTATTTTATTATTATATCTTGCATGCACACACATGATAATGCATATAATATTATTTGTTTGGGTTGGGTTGGGTTGAACGAGTCAAACCCAAGAACCAACAAAAACTATAAAATCATAACCCAACCCAATCCAATCCAAATTTTTTTTAACCCAACCCAACCCTTACGGTTTGGGTTGGGTAGTCCGGGTTGCTCGGGTTACCGATTTTTTTGTACACCCCTACCTCTCATTCAGATGCAGTCATAGTTTGAATCTTAGATGTGGTTATTCATGTACCCCTCGCCCTCGTAAGCTCGAGCATTACATGAGGTGCACATTGCGAGTTATATGTCTACCACGCTTCCATTACGCTACTTTGATACCATTTATAATGTTCTAGTCTCAAGATTCGAAATCCAAATTTGGCCTCTTGACATTCTACAACATCTCCTACAACCTGATCACACTACCTATTTGTCTCAAACTACTCATAAGAGTGAAGTCTGTCTCCACGTACCAACACATGTCAAACATGCTTAGTCCACACTTACATTCTTCCTAAGAATAGGACACCCAATCTAGAATTGCTCCATGTTAAGCATACTTAACTTCGAAAATCTTATGATTGAGCTAACGAAAAAGAAGGACACACCTTATTGTACAATTAGTAACTACAATTCTTTTAAGTATCTCCTAGTCCTAACCATCATTTTCATATTTTTAAGACTCCACTCATTCGAATGTGGTAACAATTAATACATGTACCCCACCTAACTCTGGCGTTACATGGAGGGAAATGTCAAGACCAAGAGAGATCGAATCCTAGTCCAAATTGTGGATCAAAGGCATTATATTAAGACCATAACAAAGGCATAGTTCAATAAGTATGATATATACTGGTCATAAGTTTAAATCGTATATCCCAAATATCGTTGAATTCAGAAAAAAGGTTGATTAAGACCGTTTATCGTTTAGAGCTTGTACAAATATTTTCCTTAGTGTTTTTGCTACTCTTCCCCCTCTAGAATCTAAAAATTACCTCAAAAACCAACAATTATTTATTATATAAAAGGGGAAAAAAGCAATAATGAAATTACAAAATAATATGACTTTGGTTAAATTACAAATTCAGCCCCTTCGAGAGTGTTTGGATGGAGGTTTTCAACTAGGTTTTCAAAATAAGTTTTTCAAACACTTTTAAAAAAAACTACATCCAAACCAGCATTGTAATCACTTCAAAAAATAGATTTTCAAAACCAGGTTTTCAATGAGGTTTTCAGATTAAAATAATAATTATTTTTTCGTTGACATTCTATATATTTTATTTAAAAAATATAATTATTCAAAAAAGATTGAGTATTATTTATTTTTATTTAAAAATTTTCTATTTTTTTATAAAATTTAATTAAAATTAAGGCTAAATTATAAAACATATCATTGAATTATGAAGTTCGTGTCAAATATGCCCTAGAACTTTGAAAAGTTTTAAAAGTATCATTGAACTTCGAAAAATGTCAATGTCTTACTGTTAAAGTTTTTTTTTTTTAAATCATCAATTTTGAAAAAGTTTCAAAAACTTTCTTAACTGAAAAAAATGTTAAAAACAAATTTTCCAATAATTATTATTATTGTTTTATAATAAAATGTTAAATATTTTTTTGTTGATATTTTGAAAACTAAGAATATTTTTTAAACTTTTTTAAAGTTGAAGGGTATTTTTGAAACAAAACCTTTTTCATCCAAAATTAACCGTAAACGTATTTTTGAAACATTTTTCAAAGTTCATGAGTATTTTTAAAAAAATTTAAAGTTTAGGGATATGTTTAATACAAACTTCATAATTTATGAATATGTTTATACATTAGCCTAAAATTAAACATACAAAATACATTGTTTTAATATTATTTGAATAATTTAGAAATTTATATAATTTTCAAAGCAAGATAATTGGAAGAGACAAATTGGCAAATATTAATAAAAATGAGAGATTTTGTATAAATGAACAAAAAAAATTCACATAAATAAAATATTAAAAAAAATCAACATATAACCTCTCCTCCAAAATCTCCATCCAAATGAGTTATTCTTGCAACTCCTCCTCCAAAATCTTCATCCTAACGAGTTTTTCCCTATAAATCCTCTACAAAAAAACTCCATTCAAACAAGCTATTGCACAAATCTCAATTTTTAATCACTCTTATAAACCCTCATTGAAACACTCCTAGCAAAACACTCCTATAAATCCCCATCCAAACAGCCCCTTCGAGAAATAATTTAGCCTTATTATTTTAGAAGTTTGAATTTTATTCTTATAATTTTATAAAACTTCCCAATAATTTCTATACTTGAATAAAACTCTTGTAAGTTGAAGTAGTGGTATGGACTATTTTTTTCGAATTATATAAAATCATAGAGATTAATTCTAACATTTAAAATCATATAAAAACTAAATTCCTAACTTTTTTCAAAATAGAGACATAAAACTTCTAATTTACTAATCTAGCACATTAACTTTTAACAATGTTGAAAAAAAAGACCAAGTTGCACAGAAGAATGACTTTGATAAGAAGGCAACATAATAAGAAGTCCTAAAAAAGGTATTTAACCCCATCATCAAAAGTTTTAAAGGCATTTAACCCCATCAATTATCAAAAAGCTACATGGTTGAATTAGATCTCTTTTATACCCCCTTCTTTGAATAACAACATTATTTCACTTGCTTTTGCTTTCTAGTGAGAAATGATACTCAACTTTCTTTCCCTCTATAACTTACCATCATTACTTTTTCTTTCTTTTCTTTTCTTTTTCTGGTTGAGAGTTTATGCTCCAAAGCCAGTATATGAGAGATTCTAATCAGAAGAAAGCCCTTAGAAGAAATTCCAAGTCTTCTCAATCAATAACTTTGTGTCCTAAAACAGATTTTGATTAAGCTTGTCTAATCATATTTACTAAAGAAGAACATTGAACAAAGAAAGGACAGACACTTGTGTTTACCAAATATCCAATCCAATTCCAAATTGGCCCAATTACATGTGCTTTTTCCAATCTACACAGTATTATATTATTATTATTATTATTATTATTATTATTATTAACCCCTTAATTATCTCTCTTCCTCTTCTTCTGTCTCACCACCCATCACTTCACCAGCTGCCATTTTTTTAGACCTGACCCTTTAACTTGATTATGCAGCAAAAGCTGTTGATTAACACTTAATTTCCTCCACATTTGGGTCTTCCAAACCAGCTAAGCTATGTCCAAAACAAAATTTTAAAAAAAGTGTGATCTGATCTAATCAGATCTGCTCTGCTGTGATGTTTTAAAAAGTTGGGCTGCTCCTTTCAAGTTTTTAGTTGTGCATTTGTCATCAAGATTTGGAGATAAATTATGAGAGAGAGAAAGAGATGAAAAAAGAAAGGCCCTTTTATTGATTGGAAAACAGGCCAGGCCCAATAAAACTAGACAGTTTGTACCTGGTGGGAGTGGGCTTCAAAGCTTACAGGCCATGGTTGAGGGTCCAGAACCTGCTTTTATCATTCTTCAGCTCCATAAAGTTGTATCATTATCTGATAAAGAAGATGATAATTGAGTTTGAAAGTTCCTTAAACAAATCAAGATTCATAATTCATACAAATGAAAAAGATTTATCATTTTCAATTTCCTAGCAAGAATCAACGACAAGCATACAGCAGCAAATAGAAAGTACAAGAAAGAAAATGTTGTATGAAAGCCTTAATGAGCAATGTCTAAGTCATCTGATGTTGAATGCAAAATTTAAAAGGATAAAAATATCAAATGGTGAATGGCTCCAATCTGATCTTTATTCAATGCCATCTCAAACGTAACGTGCACTTATGAATATGACATAGAAGGCCAAAACAATTCCAACCATGAAAAATAATACACAAGCCACCATATGGGTCCCAGCTGCTTTAGCTGTTTTGTCACTTTGCAATTGAGCTAATTATCATAACTTTTATCTCTCTCCACCTTTGATTTTTCTTTTTCTTTTAGATAAAAATTAAAAGGAATCATCATCTTCATCAATCATTCCATCTTAGATCATGTGAGTAATGTCTGTCACTGACAGACTGTTTTTTCTTTCTTTTCCTTTTCTAAAATTTTTCCTTCTAGTGGATTAATTAAGCTTTCCTGAGTTGTTGCCAACCCCATCATTCTTTTCCTTAATTTCTTCATCTCTTTTTTCATTTCAATTTCTTAACCACTGGGAACTGCTTCTTGTTCCTCAATCCACAATCATTATGGCCACTCAAACTGTTGATTCCCATCAACCTTCTACATCTGATGAGGTGAGTTTTGCCTCCAAATCACTTCTGATTCTTCACTCTCTCCACTTCACTACTTAAGTTTCTTCAGCTTCTAAGTTTTTCCTGCATGTTTTCTGATTACTCTTTCATGTGGAGATCGTCTGTTCTTGTTTTTAGATTCCTGATCAACACCCACTTGTTATTTTTGCAGTTTAAAATTTAAACACCCCACTGTGTGATGTTTTTTTGTGCATCTGCATGTAATATTAACTGCATGCATCTGTTTGAATTCCCTCAACTCACACATGTATTTGTTAATCAATAGCTGATTTTCTGCTACTAAGTTATCTCTCCTGGTTTTATTTTTTCTTGAAATATCTTATCTGTAGTTTAGAAACATGACTGGCAGTTTAGTTTTGTAAAATTTATTTTGAATTCCCTAATCTTCATCTTAATTGTGTAAGGGAACCTTAATTACATCTTGATAGATAAGAGAAGAGTTGTAAGAGCATGTTATTCTGTCACGGGGTTGATTGAATCTGTCAATTCCTTAAGAAATATTTTCTGGGTTCTTTAAATTTTATACTTAAATTTTTCTTGTACTGTAGCAAACGGTTAAGTTAAGTAGTGATGCAGTTAAAGTAACGGAACAGATAAATGTCTCTTCACCACAAGAAACCATAGAAGACGACAGAGAGAAAGGCAAAGCCGACAACTTACACATTCTGGATAGTACTTTGTCCACTTCAGAAGAAAAGGCAGTAGATACTCAGGTTGAGCCTCTTGTTATTAAGGTGCAAAAAATAGATGAAGCTCCTGGTGTTGTACTTCCAGTTCATGACAATGAGAAGCTGGAAAAAGAATCTACTTTTGTAGCAGAGGTAGCGACCGTTGTTGCTGAGACTGTACATGAGGAGAGCCCATCGACTGTACCGCTTGGAGAAGAAGCAACAGAGCTGCCAGTTATTGCGTTCTTGGAGAAGACTATAAAGGAGTTTGATGCAACTGAGAATGTAAAGAGCCCACCAGAAGAGGAGCCAACTGCAGATGTCATAGAAAGAGAGGCCTTGGAGATACCACCGGCTGCATCTGCACAAAAAGTAGAAGAGCACCCATTAGAGGCTGTGAGCCTTCCGAAATCGGAAGACGAATTGTCCGGTGATGCGGTTGACAGTCCAGAGAAAGAGAAACCCGGAGCTGATGTACAGTTTGTAACAGAAGTAGCAGAAAAAGTGGAAATTGTGTCTATACCAGTTGAGGAAGTAGAAGAGAAGCATATAAAGGAGTTTGATGCAACTGACAATGTCAAGAGTCCACTAGAAGAGCCACCCACAACAAAAGTATCAGTGCCCGTTGAGGAAGTAGAAGAGAAGAAGCCAAAGATTATTGATAATCCAGAATTACCGGTTGTTGCAGACTCCGGTAAGGACACAGCAGAGGTGACAGAATGCGTCAGTGTAGAGAAAGCACTAGACAAGGAACCAGAAAGTGATGCTCGAGAAGAATCTTTTGAACCAACAAAGAAAGAAGCTCAGCCGATTGAGGTTGTTCCAGTGGAAGAAGCAATAAAGGTGGTTGCAAAAGAAATTATTGAAACAGTTGAACATCCACCGGAGAAGGAGCAGCCAGTCGAAGTTCATCCAATCAAAGAATTGGAAGAAGTGATTGCAAAAGAAATCAGCGAACACATAGAAGTTCCTGAGGAAAAGAAGCAGGCATTTGAAGATGAACCAGCTCAAGAATCAACAGAGGTGATAGAAACAAAGATTAGTGAACCTGTTGAAGTTCCCGAGGAAAGTGAATTGCTAGTTGAAGTTCATCCCGCAAATGAACAAGTAGTGATAGAAAAAGAGACAAATGAATCAATTGAACCTCCCAAGAATGAGGTGCATTTGGATGAAGTTATTTCCCATAGCAAATTAGTAGAAGTTATAGGGAAAGAGGTTAGTGAATCCTTTGAACCTCTCAAGAACAAGGAGGAGGCAGGTGAAGGCTTTTCAGTGACAGAATCTAGAGACGTGAAGGAAAAAGAGACCAGTGATTCCACATTGGGTTCTAAAGAAGCCGAGAATAAAATAGAAGAGGTGATTGAAGTGAAGAATGGAATAGAAGAGTTGCCTGAAATAACCAAACATGTTCAGGACACTTATGTTGAGGCTGAACTTGAGAAAGATGGAAAGCCATTGGCACCTAGAAATGACATTGGCCCACCAACTGAAGAAATAATCCAGGAAGAAGAGGGAAGTGACAAACAAGAATCAGTAGATCAGGTGGCTAAATCTGGTCCTATTAAAGACTCTGTTAAGGGTCTAGAAGAAAAAGAGCAACCAGCTACAGAGGTTGTAAACGTGGAGAAAGAGCCAAAGAAGGAACCAGAGATGACTTGTGTTCTAGAAGAATCTGTAGAACCTCCAAAGAAAGAACCACAGGCGATTGAGGCTGTTACATCGAAAGAACTAGCAGAGGTGGTTGCAAAAGAAGTTATTGAAACCGTTGAACCTCCAACAGAAAAGGAGCAGCCAATAGTGACAGCAAAAGAGGTACACGAGGTGGTTACAGAAGAAGTTACTGAAACTGTTAAACCTCCGGTAGAGAAGGAGCAATCAGTAGTGATAGCAAAAGAGATACGCGAGGTGGTTACAGAAGAAGTTACTGAAACAGTTGAACCTCCAATAGAGAAGGAGCAACCAGTTTTCATAGCAAAAGAGATAAGCGAGGTGGTTGAGGAAGAAGTTACTAAAACGGTTGAACCTCCAACAGAAAAAGAGCAACCAGTGGTGATAGCAAAAGAGATAGGGGAGGTGATTGCAAAAGAAGTTAATGAGACGGTTGAACCTCCAACAGAAAAAGAGCAACCACTGGTGATAGCAAAAGAGATGAGCGAGGTGATTGCAAAAGAAGTTATTGAAACGGTTGAACCTCCAACAGAAAATGAGCAACCAGTGGTGATAGCAAAAGAGATAAGCGAGGTGATTGCAAAAGAAGTTACTGAAACGGTTGAACCTTTAACAAAAAAGGAGCAACCAGATGTAATAGAAAAAGAGATAAGCGAGGTGATTGCAAAAGAAGTTACAGAAACGATTGAACCTCCAACAGAAAAGGAGCAACCTGTCATGATAGCAAAAGAGATAAGCGAGATGATTACAAAAGAAGTTACTGAAACTGTTGAACCTCCGACACAAAAGGAGCAAACAATAGTGATACCAGAAGAGACAAGTGAATCCATTGACCCTTCAAAGAATGAGAAGCAACCAGATGAAGTTATTTCCCATAAAGAATCAGTAGAAGTTATAGCACCAGAGGTTAATGCATCATTTGACCTTCCTAAGAACAATGAGCAGGCAGATGAAGATTTTCCAATGGCAGAACCAAGTAAGAAACTAGAAGAGGAGGGTCCAGCTAAAGAATTTGTCTTACCAAGGGAGGAACCAGAGACAAGTCCTATTCTGGATTTATCCGTTGAACCTCCTAAGAAAGAAGAGCAAACAATTGAGGTTCATACCGTGGAAAAACAAGTAGAAGTTATCACTAGAGAAATTATTGACCGCATAGAGCTTCCTAAGGAGATGGAAGAGATTGACGTCCATCCAGTTCAAGAATCAATGGAAGTGACATCAGAAAAGATTGGTGAAACTGTTGAAATTTCCCAGGAAAATGAGTTGTTAACAGAAGTTCATCCAGTGAAAGAATTGGAACCAACGAAAGAATTGGAAGTCATTACTGAAGGCACTAGTGAATTCATTGAATCTCCCAACAACAAGAAGCAACCATATGAAGTTCTTTCCCAGAAAGAATCATTAGAAATTATAGAAAAAGAGGCTAGTGCATCCTTTGATCCTCCCAAGATTAAGGAGCAAGCAGATGAAGGTTTTTCAGTGACTGGATCTGGAGAAATGAAGGGAAAAGAGACCACTGATTCCACGGTGGGTTCTGAAGAAGTTGTGGAACAAGAACCTGAAGTCACTAAAGTAGAAGAAAATGTGATAGAATTACCTGAATTGACCAAACATGTTCAAGATACTTATGTGGAGGTTGAAAACGTGCAAGATGGCAAGGCATTGGCTCATAAAGATGATATTAACCCACCTATTGAAGGAGAAGATACCCAGGAAGAAGAGGTGCAATATGCAGCAGAAAGTGATAAACAAGTTTCAGTTAACCATGTGGCTACATCTGACCTCATAGAAGACACTGGTGAAGGCATAGAAAATGAACAACCAACTATAGAATTTGTCAGTGTGGGCAAAGAATCAAAGAAAGAACCTGAGACAACTTGTATTCCAGAATTGTCTCTTGATTCTCTCAAGAAAGAAGAGCCAGTTGAGGTTCTTCCAGCAGTAAAGGTGATTGAAAAAGAAATACTTCAAGGATTTGAACTTCTGACAGAAAAAGAGCAACCCATTGACGTTCATTCACAACAAGGATCATATGATGTGGTGGAAAAAGAAATTAGTGAACCCACACAACTTCCTGTGGAAAAAGAACAGACAACTGAAGTACAACCATTGCAAGAATCAAAGGAAGTCATAGCAGAAAAGATTAATGAATCTTTAGAAATGTCCAAGGAAGGTGGGTTGCTCATTGAAGAAGTTCAACCATTGAAAGAATTAGAAGTTGTAGCAGAAGTCACTAGTGAATCTATTGAACCTCCAAAATACCAAGAGCAGCTAAATGAAGTTCCACTTGTAAGAGAATCAATCGTTGTAGCAAAAGAGATTAGTGAGTCCTTCATACCATCTAATGACACGAAGCAGACTGATGCAGGTTTTCCTGTCGCTGAATCTGAGGGAGTGGGAGCAAAAGAAGCCAGTGGTTCCAAATTGAGCCCAGAAGAAGTTGAAAAACGAGAACTTGAAGTTACTGAAGTAAAGGACGGTAAAGATGAATTGCCTGAAATAACCAATCTTGTTTGCGACGATTATGTGAAGGTTGAAACTGAGGCACTTGAGAATGGTGGAACTATGAAAGATGAGACGTCATTGGCTCATGGGGATGAAAGTACGCCACCTTTAGGAGTAGAACAAATCCACAAAGAAGAGCAATGCACAGTGCCTAGTGTAGAATTAGCTGCAGTGGATGTTTCTCCTCAAGATGTGAAAGAAGATGACAGGAAGGAATCAAGCAGTATTGATGGGGTTGCAAAATTATCAGAAGTGGAATCACTAGTAGTGGAAAAGTTGGAAGAGGAAAATGAAGAAAAAATCGTGAAAAGTGAGAAAGTTGATGAAGATAAACATGAGAAAATACAGGAATTGACTCTACCAAAAGTGGAGGAGGCTCCAAGAGATTTTGAAACCGATGCTGTGGTAGTGGAAAAGTCAACTGATGACCAAAAGACTGGGGCATTAGCTGACCTGATTGCAGAAACCAAGATGGAGGAAAGTATTAAAGATGAGAAACCAACAGAGGTTGAAACTAGAAATGCTAATGTACATGAAACGCCTAAAGAACCCCATGAATCCGAGTTGGAAGTAAAAGAGAAAGAAGCTGAGATAACAGGAGGAGAGGTTCCTAAAGTGAATGACAAAAAAGTTCCATCAAAGCAAAGTCATAAGCATTCACACAATCTTTTATCGAAAGTAAAACAGTCACTGGTGAAGGCAAAGAAAGCTATCATTGGGAAGTCACCCAGCTCAAAAACCCTTTCCTCTGAAGCAAAAGATGATATCAAAGTTAAGTGATGGTATAGTTCATACAAACTCCATATTACCCATTTTGTCTGAGCACGTAGCAGATTCGTAATTGTTGTGTCGGTATTATCTGATTTCTCTTGGTTTGTTTCTTATTCGGAAAGGAGTGTGCATAGAAAGTTTTAGATAATGCTATGCTTGATACTGTACACATTTATTCATCTTTGTATTTATTATTTGTTGGTGTTTGTTTGTTTGTGTAATTATCAGAAAGATGTGGTTGTGAGATTTTTATGGATAGTTTTCATAGTCGTAAACTTCAATATTGTACCGTGATGAGTAGTACAATGTCAGCAAATTTGAGGATTTTATTAGGTTTTTCTCCTCGTCTCCCTACAGCTCCAGCGGAAACTTCTTTTGTCCTTCCATGGAGTTAAAGAGTCTTTGGTCAAAACTAAGGCAATGTTAGTTGTATGCCATGAAATTAACTAAAATGCAATGTGTACAGGTTGTTGAAATATCTTAAACTATGTAACGCTACAATTAATTACTTAGTCGGGGTCTCCCTGCTCAGTGGGGGCTCGGGACCAACTCTCCCAAAACCTAGCTGAAATAATTGGATATGAACTTTCATATTTGGCTTTTATGTATTTTGGTGAGTACACTCCATAAACTTCCTTAAAACTCTAACCTTGTTTGACCAAGCATTTATATTCTTATCTCTAAAATAAAACGATTTCTCTCCTCTTGTCATAGACATTAGTAAACCACGACACTAGTAAACCATGTAATCACCGTGTTTTTTGTCTCGCGTTTCTTTAATTCTCGATTGTTGTTTTGATTTTTCATCACACAAGGCAATGTCAATATGGTGAAATTCAAGTATGGGCACAATTACTGACATTTGACATCAACATACAAAATCAGGCTGTTCTGTTCTATTTAACACAACTACAAGGGAACTTCGTTTTACAGACTACAAAATCAATGGCCAAATGCATTCATTGTTAACAAATTCAAAAAATAACAAAACGAAGCACTCGTAAGAATACTAATTTCGAATCAGGGGCATAATCTACACGGAACCGGAGATTATTACAAATTAAGAATAAATCAAATGAAATTTTGCGAAGAGAAGTTCTAAATGCTACCGGAAGAGCCTTGTGGTGGTGACGAGGTTGAACGGAAAGAATCCGACGGCGGAAGAAGAGGAGCAATGGGCTCCGTTGTTGTGACCGCCATTGCTGTAGAATTCGAGAATCGGAGATGGAGCACAGTGATGACCGACGACGGAGTTTCGGCTCCACAAGATTAAGTCCGGCTAGGTTGGTTCCTTTCCGTTTTGGTCAATCTCTTTCTTAAAAAATACTTTTTAGTTTTTTTTTTTTTTTTTAAGTTCAACACATTTTGGAATGGTGGTGAAGAATGGTAGCTTTAGGGGGGGGGTTCGAACGAATTTTTATTAATTTCTTTTTTTCTTACTTTTAAAAATAAATTTTTTATTTTTGTTCATTCATTTATTCATTTATCATTATTTAATCATTTGTAACAATTTATTTTTAATTATTTATTTTAAATCAATCTAAATAACTCATTTTTAATCATTCATTTTTTAACTACTCAAAATAATTACACATTTTAAATTTACAACAAAATAAGGTTTTGACTTTAATTCTTCCACACAAAAATTATATACAAAAGAATTTTTTTGATACAATTCTTAATTTTTAATTATTCAATATAATTTCTTAAGCTAAATCCTCATTAAATATGGTAAACAAATACCCCTAAGACTACTAGATCGTGTAGGTCAATAATAATAATGATAATAAATTAGTAAGTTGTATGTAATGTCAATAGACCATTTCTCTTTTTTGTATATTAAAAAAAACACTCTAGATACGTAGTAGTTGTGTACATGAGTTGTGTTGAATTGAATTAAGGAAATTTTTAGGTTCAATCCAAAATTTCGGTCGTTAATTCTCGAACCCCTCCAACCTTAGCATTATAACAATCCTATCTTATATTTTTCGAGTTGTTCAGTAGAAATTTGTTATATTAGAAAATTCTAACATTTCTTTTTAAATTTTAGCAATTTTTAAAAAATATTTGACAAAATATTTCAACTTTTATTATTTTTTATCTATTTTATTTCACTTTGACTTTTTGAATCCATCGATTTTGTAACTATCGTTTAACTTTATAGAATCAGATGCTTAAAAATCATGAATTCATTTAGGCCCGTTTGATAACCATTTCGTTTTTTGTTTTTTGTTTTTGGTTTTACTTTTTAAAAACCAGGCTGGTTTGATAACCAATTTTGGTTTTTGTTTTTAAAATTGTAAAAATATTTTTAAAATATTAAAGAAATTCTAAAAACTAAAAGAAGTAGAATTTAAAAACAAGTTTTTGTTTTTGTTTTAAAAAAAGTATGAAAAGAATATTAATAAATAGTAAAAAACTAAAAAAATTCCAACAAAATGTGATAATTGAAAATAAAAAACAATTATCAAACATGTTTTTTGGTTTTTCATTTTTAAAAACATAAAACTAAAATGAGTTATCAAACATACATGGTTTTTATTTTTTAAAACAAAAAAACAAAAACAAAAAATGAAAAACTAAAAACAAAAAACGAAATGGTTATCAAACAAGGCCTTAAATATTTGCTATTTCAAAAGTAATAAAAAATAATGCTATAACAAATTATAATGGTAATGGTGGTGCAATAATTTTAGTCTTAATTTAACACTATAATCATAGGTTCAATTATGAAAAATCAATATTTTACTTTCAATGAGAGTAGTATAATAGTATTTCAAAAAATATATATAGTATTTTTATATAGGATTTGTGTTCCCTTCCCCCTTTATATTAAAAGAATATAATAATTAAAAAAAAAAATTGTTTCACATTTTATAAGAACTTAAAAGGAAACTCAAATTAATTGAATAATTATATAACTACAGCTTGATGCATGATTGCTTTTTTTTCTTTTTTTTAGTTCAATTATATGAAGATTCAAAACTTTTAACTTCTATGCCTATTTTATATCAGTTGAAAGTGTGTAATGTTAGTATTTGGTGTGCTCCTTTTTTTTTGTTTTCTTTCTCCAATGATACCCGATTTAAATTCATAACATTTTAATCATAATTAAATATTTTATGTGAAGGCAACAAATTTATAATACGAAAATTTTATACCGAATGAGTCAGTGGCGCAATGGTTTCAGTGTTTGGTTGTAAATCAGTTTAATACCAGCGTCACAGATTCGAGTCCGAGAACAAAATTTTCAGGTTTATAAAAAAAGACACAAATTTAAAGTCTAAAGATCGTTAGCCATATTTCTAAAAAAAAAAAAGATCGTTAGCTATAACCCTATTTAATTTTTAAATTTTAGTCATTTCAATGCCACATTCATCAGTTACTATTATGGGCCAATTCAATGCATTATGATGAAATGAATTATGAGTATCATCATTTTCAAGCTTCTCTTTTTTCCGCATTATACAAACGTTTTAAATTTTGGTTACCTCGGCCTATGAGCCCGTGAGAGGCCAAAGCGTCCAACTCGATCGAAGACTCTCGGTCGACTACTCAAGGTCGAGCGGAGACAACAAGCCAACACATATACGACCTCTCTCAAGCAAAGTTATAAGCAGTTAATTCTAGGTCACTAAAACTTAAATTTAACATAAAATTACTATTAAAAACAAATCACATTTTACTAAAGGAGTTGTAATCTAATACAACTCTACTAGATATTTATTAAAGGAGTGTAAACTTAATCTTAAGATAAAACTACTATAAAAAAAATCACTTTTTATTGGTGAACAACTTCTAAATTATAAATAATTTTTTTTAAAAAATGAAAATGAAAATAAAGTTGTCTTAATGTGATTCATGTGAAAGAAAATACATGATTTCATCATAATTATTATTTTTGTCTCATCACTATCTTGATGTGGTTCTCTTTCTTCTTGACAATATGGGAAAGCATAAGGTTACTATTTAAACAATTTTAGGCAACTTTTTTTAGAGTTGGCTACCACAAAAAAAAAATTAATAAAATAAATAAAAAGAAAAGAAAAGAAAGAAAGAGTGCAAAAAGAGTTAGTGATGATAAATAACAAAATAGAGTTTGATTCAAACTATAAATAGTTTTCTTTGATTTGGCTTTATTTTGTAATCTTAAATGTGTGATAGGAATTTATAGTACATGTCTTAACTTTTGAGTTATGGCATTGTTGGCAGTATATTTATTTATAGTTGACTTAATTAAACATAAATGAAATTAAATAGAAAGAAAAATATTTTGAGTATAATTATTTTTGGTGTCCAACCACATGCTACTGATGTTATATGTAGCTAAGTTGCAAAAAATAAAATTGTTCTCACATGTTTTATCTATACATGTCGAGTCATCATTTAGCTGCTAATCAATGTATGCTTATCATATTAAAGTTGAAATTAAAAATCTAACGCGTCACTCGGACAATTAGTTATCTAATTTGATATTAGTTCATTATTGTCCGTTCTAAAAATTTACTATGATTGTGATTCCATTTTTCTTATATAATTTAATAACTACGAGATTGTAAGTTTGAATTTCTCCCCCTCGTTTATGTGTGTTGAATAAAAGAATTTGAGAACAATAATCTAAATAGTAGATATTCTTGTATAGAAATCATAAAACAAAAAATGAATTAATATATAAAGATTGTCAAATATTTCTTATAAATGTTCGTGTAAAACAAATATAATTAATTAACAATATTGAAAATCTATAATTTCTAAGTACCAATCTGAAAATGTAGAACATTTGACTTTTACAAAGAAAGAGGATTTGAATCCATAATTTTTTAGTCAAATAGGTATATACTAATGTCATTAAATTGCTATTTTTCTTCATTTTATAACAAGTTTTTCTACTTTTCAATTCACCCATTTACTACAGATAAATTAGATTTATAAACGGAGGTTTAATTTTTTGGATAAATATGGAGGCACAAATATACAAAAATGAGAACCAATCTAAATTAAATTAAATTCGTTAAAAAATATTATTTTTATGAATAATAAAATAAAATTTTAAAATAAATAATAGCTTTTAAAAAAAATTCTACATAGCAAAAATTATTGAGGAGATCTGATAAAAAGATTTAAAAAAATCATGCATTCAATGACTTTAACCAATGCAATAAAAAATCTTGTAAGTACAGTTTCCAAAGAATACTATAAAATAATTTATAGTCAATGTCATAAATAGTCTTCAATTTATATAGTTTTGATCCGTATATATAAAATTTTCAATCAGAAATGACGAATGGTAGAATTAAAATGTAAAAAAGACGTCCAAAATTTTGTTACACAAAAAATATTTCTTAAAAAAATATTATAATTAAAATACACAATAAAAAGATTGTCATTTATTAATAAATTCTATTTAAAAAGATATATTCCAAACTTAAATATCTATTCACATAAGTTTAAATATAGAACTAATTAGAAGGGTTTATATTTCCTAACAAAAAATCAGAAGGGTTTATTTTGGAGAAATGGATTAAAAATATCTTAACCATTAAGCAACCTTTGTTTCATAAAAATAATAAGATGTTAATAAAAATTGTAAAGTCAAAATTTAATTAATTGTTTGTACTTTTTACAAATTCCTTTTTATCTTTATTTTGCTTGGCATCGAAAAGATGTTTATAAACCCAGCTAATGAGAATCGGATTTGGAACAACTAGGATTTATTTCTTTTCTTTTTTTTTTCTCCTATACCTGGAATTTGAATTTTTAATTTCAAAAAAAAAATTCGCGTTAAGGAAAAAGAAAATACACGTGGAATCACATCAAAGCTGCACGTGATTGGGCGGTTGGGTTCACGTGCTTATGTGTTGAGAACTTGATAGGGAAGGAAGGGACCATTTGTGCGTGTTAAAAGGCTCAATCTCCGCCGTTGCATAGGCAGGATGCGGCAACATATACACCGTCCGATCCGACACCTGTCCCATTTTAATTTCATTTCATTTTTGTCAATATTGTTTAATTGCTATCAGATCTTAGCCAATAATTTAATCTCATTTTTTTTATAAATAAAATATTTAAGAGTGTAGAGTTCTAAAGTAATGAGAACGTAAGAATACTAAATTAGCAACTTTTTAATTCAATAATTTGATTAATAATTCATAATTCAATCTTATAAAATTTAATTAATTACTAGTCATAATCACATAATTTTATGGACATACTGCTCCTTCGTATATTATATGAGAAATACAGCTTCCAAAAAATATTGATTATTAGTCATAATCTTTTTTTTTTAATCCACAAGTATGTATAATGGCTGATTTTTTTTATTAATTCTCAAAAAACTCGTTTAACTGTGTATATATTGTTAGTGGTAGGTAGACTACTCCTTTCGTCACCAATTGGTTTTGAGATTGATGTCCATACTATTTCACATGATATCAAAGTCCATTTAGCCCAAACGGGTATTCGATCCAATAAAAATGAAATTGAGATCCGATTCAAGATTGGTGAGCCCTATCTTGAGGGACATGTTAGTGGTAGGTGGACTACTCCTCTCATCACCAATTGGTTTTGAGCTGAATGTCCACACTATTTCACATGGTATCAGAGCCCATTAAGTCCAAACGGATATTCGGTCCAATAAAAATAAAATTGAGATCCGATTCAAGATTGATGAATCCAAAAGAGGCACCATCTTGAGGGAGATGGTTGAGAATCTTACATTGATAAAGAGAGGATATCTCTAAGAGTTTAAAATGTAGGTGAACTACTCCTCTCATCACCAATTAATTTTGAGATGAATGTCCATATTATTTCACATATATAAGAAAAAGAAAGTTAAGTAAATTTCAACAAAAATAATAATTTAAATGTTTTTTTCCCTCACTAAATTTCTATAACGTTTTTAATTGTAGCAAGGTGTTTTTTTTTTTAGTACATATTGGGGGAGGAGGGACAAGCACCGATTCTCGGGTTCGAACCTATGACGCTGGTGTTGAACTGGTTTACAACCAAACAATGAAACAATTGCGCCACTAACCCATTCGGTATATAATTGACCATGAAGTCATAGGTTGTATTGGCATATAAAATTGACAAGGTGTTGATTCTTAAAAATAATTGAGATATATAATTGACAATTTTAAATTTCTAGATTGTTATTGGCATATAAAATGTTGATGATAAGATGAACACTACACTAATTTTGCAAATAGCATTGGTGTATACATTTATTAACCATGAAGTCATAAGTTTGAATCATCCACCTCTAATCGTTGTAATCTAAAAAAAAAAACACTAAACTAGTTTTAAATTTCAATAAATGGATTAAGTTGTTATTTTGATATAAAATTAAAAAAGACATACATTAATTAAAATTAAGAATTATGGAAAATTAAAGTAAAAAATGTGACAATAAAAATAAAAATGTGATATTCTAAAAAAAACGATAGAAATGTGAATTTTGGTCAAAGGAGAAAAAAAAACCCTCCTCGGAAACCCAATCGATAGAAGAAGAAATTCACGGTTCAATGGTTCATCGTGTAGCATACTTATTTTTGGTTCAACTTGAGTAATAGACCTCTATTATTAGCATTAGATTTTGAAAAATGAGTACAATTAATTAATTTGAATAATGTATTTAGGTTCAAATATTAGTTTAATAATTTTTATTTCATTTTTTATCCATAAACTCTCACATATTCAATTTAAATTTGTAAATTTTGAAATATATTCCATTTTAATTTATAAACTTTCAAAGATTAACTTTTTCAAAAGTTCAAATTTGATTCTGATTAGAGAAGTTCACTTTTTGCTTAAATTAATAACAAAAAAATATTTATATTCTCTCCTCATCACCATCTTTCTTTTATTTCTTTTCTCCATTCTTTTTTCTCTCTTTCCTTTGTTTTGTCTTTTTTTCTTTTGATCTCTTTGTATGAGACATTTTTTCTTTTAATCTATTTGTGTGCACTTTCATTTCATTAATGTTATGAGACATATATTTGATATTACAATATTTAGATGTCAATAATTAATTTATAGATAGATAGTTACTACGGACTGAATCTATCATCTTAAATTTTCTAAAATCTTTGTTTACCATTAAATCACTCTATAATGGTTAAAGAATGAGTTTGCTGTGAAAGATAAATATTTAGGTATGACAAATATATGGTAAATTACTTATTGTAAGGTTAAATTAAATTTTTTTTTTTTTTTGGTTCATATTGGGGGAAGGAGATAAATACCGATTTTCGGGCTTGAACCTGCGACGCTGGTGTTGAACTGGGTTATAACCAAACAATGAAACCATTGCGCCACCACCCATTCAGTAAAAAAATAAAATGATTATCCGACCATAAAATTAGATATTTGAAAGTCCAAAAATATTAAAATAAAATAAAATTCCAAATCCAGCAACTAAAATAGTATTTTAATCCTATAATTATTAATATCCATACGCGTAAGAAAATTGTGACGGAATGGGGAAGAGGATGGGGAGAATTGGTTTGAATAAATGAATGAAATTACGTATGTGAATTGAATTTGGAGAATTGAAAGCTAACCCAATAAACCAATCCTTGAACGCCACGTCACCTCAATTTTATTTGTGTTGTTTGGGATGAGATACATCTGAATTTAGTTAGCTGTATGATTCCAAAATCCCAAACCAAAAACACAGCTCTAAAGTTAATTATAAGATCAGAATAAAAGGCTTATTTATAAAATAAGATTCTCGTGATTTTAAACCGTTTAAAGCATACCACTTTAAAAGTTATGAGTTGAAATCTCCACTCGAATAAAAACACAACAAGCTATCGAATATACATTTCAAAAAAAAAAAAAAAAAAATTATATGCATGAATTTCCATATTTCCTATCATGTAATAGTCTAGAACAATGGAGGAAAAAAAAACACAACAAAAGAGAGAGAAAAGATTAAAAAAAAGAAAAAAACAGATAGTTTTATATATATTTTTTTTATCGACAATTGAATCACTCCATTTTTTTATTGAGTAAACATAACTCAATTAACATGTTGATGTATTAATAATTATAAAATTCTTCTAGTTTACCAAATGTTGAATGTATTCATAAAAACATGACTACTATACTACTTCAAAAGAGTAGGTTAAAATATTTATAAACATTAAAAGTAACATATTATTGGTTAAGATACAATTTTGATCATTCTACTTTTAAATAGCAATATATTTTTTAATACAAATTAAGGAGGAGATCCATAATTATTTTAATACATCAATAAAGAGAAACAACTCAAACGAAAATTAGAGCGAACACATACTCATGAGGATTAAGCAAGGTCTCGATGGTAAAGAATTAGAGGTGTTTGAATGAAATTTTGGACAAAAAGTTATTTTGAGTAACCAATTAGAAAATTGAGACTTTTATAATTACTCGTTTGGATGTATATTTTTTTGAAAGAGTTGTAGTAATAAATTTGTTTGAATGTGGGGTTTTTTTTTATAAAGAAGTTAGAAACAATATGTTGTTGTGATGTTGATTTAAAATAAAGAATTATTTTGAATAATTAAAAATGAAGGATTGAAGTTGAGAGGTTCAAAATCAAGTATTACCATCAACAAATAAACACCCTTAAAAAGAGAATTTTATGGAAAATACCATTTTGAAATGATAAAAAGATTTTTTTTTTTTTTTTTTTTATTAAAAAAAAACAAACAAACGACAAAAAAGCAAAGAGGAGTGAGGGGAAAATGGGGATGGAAAATTGCAGTTACAGCATGAAAAAAAAGAGTGTTTTGAATTATTTGTAAAGCAATACAAAAAAATATCTATAAATAGAACCACCACCCACAACTCCCAACTTGTATATCAATTTTAATTTTCTCTCTCTTTCCTATTTTTTTTTTATAAAAAAAGAAAAAAAACCAACTTATTATTTTGTGAAGAAAAAAGAAAGAAAAAATGGCAGATCAAAGTACAGCAAACTTCATAGACATTCTGATTGCTATTCTTTTGCCTCCTCTTGGTGTTTTCCTCAAATTTGGCTGCCAAGTCTGTGTGATCTCTTCTTAATTCCTTTTCGATCTTATTTATGATTAAATTTATCTCAACTCATCGTTCCGAGTCTAAATTAGATTTTAATCTCGGGTTTTCGTTTGTGCTGCAGGTTGAGTTTTGGATCTGTTTGGTCCTAACTTTCTTAGGATACATTCCTGGGATTATTTATGCTGTTTATGCCATCACCAAGTGATAAGGTAAAACTATCTTGGTTTTTCAATAATTATATATATATTTGAAAATTTAGGCACCATTTAGTAATCAATTTGATTTTTTATTTTAAAATTTATGCTTATTCTTATTCAAATTTTTTATAATGCGTTCATGATAAAAAAAAAAGCGTGTAAATAATAATTAATTTTAAAAATCAAAATAAGATTTTGATTTTTTTAAAAATAAATATAAAGAAGATGTAATTATTCAAAACTAAATTTAAAAACAAAATGATTATGGATCGACACCTAAATTATCTTACAAATTGTTATGGTTTCTTAACATAACTCTTTTATAAAAAAAATTATAAACCCATTTCACACTTCTCATTTGTTTTTTGAAATTTTTTATAATTGTTTTCTACCACTTTCATCTTTCTACTGAAAATATATAAATATTTAGGCAGTTTTTTTAGAATTAATTTTTTTGTTTTCGAAATTTAAACTACTTTTTGAAAATATAGATAAAAGTGGATATTATAACTAGGAATTCATAGGCAAAGTATTATTTATTGTCTTAATTTTCAAAATTTTACTAACCATTTGGTTTTCTAAAAATATAGTTTATTTATTTAAATTTCTTCATCTCTTTAATGAATTCGTAGTCAAATTCTAAAAAAAAAAATTGTTATTTTTCTTCAAAATATAACTGGGCAAAAGATAAATAAAGAACACAATAATGAAGTTATAGGTGGAAGAGGGATACATAAAACTTAAATTTTGATTATTTTTTTAAAATTTGCTTATAATTTCAAGAATAATTTTAATGAATTTGTGATTTGTTGTTGATTTTCAGGGTATGAAAGTTTGAAAGGATTGTGATGGAAAATTGAAGGCTTAGTTAAATTTTTATTAATTTTCAGTTTCACTTTCTCTTTGTTGTTCATTAGTGTTCTGTGTTCATGTGTGACCAAAGTGACGTAAGCCATTTGTGCTTCTTTTAAAATTATTTCTTTTTGTAATTTTAAATATTTCATATTTAATTTGGTGTTTGATTTTGTGTTTATTGTATTAATTGATTTGGTTGCTGTAAAGAGAAAGGGAAAGTTGGTTAGAGAATTGGAATGTGTGATTGTGGGTTACGTTTCTTTCTTTGATTCTCTAAAAAATAAAAAAAGTTTATGCTTTAACTTTCCATATTGTCTTTTTTCTTCTCTAATTTTCATTATTACCCTTTAAATTATACAAAATTACAAATGCTAATAATTTATCCACTTATTTATAGTTTTGTCAAATGAGTCGATAACGCAATTGATTATTTAATTTGGTGTTAATCTATTTTCACTCGAAACAATTTAAGTAATGCTTTGACGTCAACTATCTTTTCATATTCACAATATAGTTTAATTTGAACCACATTTTATTACTATTTAACAAAAAAAAAATTTAAAAAAAAAATCACATAAACTATTCTCTTATTTAATTAGCATATATGATGGATATTACAAATTTTTATTATTGAGTTGATATTGTAGGCACCAAATTTGATAAAACCTATGTCCCCCCACCCACCTCTAGATATATTCAAATATAAAATTGGGCAAATTTCAATCCTAGACACCTTTAGAATTTTTTTTTTATCAAATATTTAAGATAAGGTATCCAATTCCAATTCAAATTTCTAAATGTATTTGATCTACTATCTTTTACTTTGAAAGTTTTGAACTGTTTGGTGTGTAGTCAAACAAATCTATTTTCAAAACTACATGAACTTAAAAAAGTCTCTTTTTTTCACTCATGCCTTACAAAACTCTAATTTCATCATCAAACAAAAATAATAGAATTATGGGCAACCTTTAATTTATGTCCCTAGCTATAAATAATTTTAATTTTAAACTTTTATAGGTATACAATTTATGCACTATTTTTAATGTTAATTTTTGCAAATTTATTGTGTAATTATTCTCATAGTCTAACTCAAGTTTTTTCAATGGTCTAACTCAATATATTTTATTCTCATTTACTTACTTTTTTTTAGAATCACTTGAATCAAGCACGTTTAATGTTAAAGTTATTATATTTGAAACTTCATAAAAGAAATATGTATTTTATTGATATTAAAGATATTAGCAGTAACTTTTAATTCTGTTAAATCTTATACAAGGTTTGATAATATTGGGAGGTTTGGTTTTTGTCGGAAAACAAAATTTCTGCGTAATTTTCATCTCATTTTTTATTACATAAATGATATATATTTATCAAATTAAATACATAAATTCATTCAAACTACTCTAAACTAATATGGACAAAACAGCAACTTTTCTTGTGCTGTCATATACTCAGCCATATATTAAGACATTTATTTATTTTATTTTATTTTACTTTTAGTGTAGCATCATGCTCCAGCTGTAGTCGAAAAATTAAATAAAATAATTACTTTAAAAGAGACCAAAATAGAATTTTTCTAAATGCACTAAAACCAACACCAACCAACTCTGAAACTCAAAAAGCCAAAAAGTAGTTTGCTTATGTTTTATTTTTGTAGTTAGATTTTCGAGAAGTAGTTAATAGGGACGGTTTGTTTGGTATATATAGGTAGAATTTAGTTTTAGGATTTATTAATTTTTTCTCGAAAATTTACATTAAAATGAATTTTTACTAATTCTTCCTGATTTTTATTTCTAAAAATAACTCTCATTTCTAATCCTTTATTCTTTATTCATTCATTTATAACCATTCATTTTTAACATTCCTTTCAAATCAATCAAAATAATTCATTTTTAACCACTCATTTTTAATCATTTCTTTTTTAACTATTAAAAATAATTACTCATTTTAAATCTTCATCTAAACAAGGTTTTGACTCTAAGGGGCTGTTTGTTTGACATATTTAGGTAGTTTTTGGGTTAATGAGTTATATTGAGAAGTTATGTTGAGGAGTTAAAAATTGAGAATTGTGTCAAAAACTCGTTTGGATGTAGTTTTTGTGTAGAAGAGTTATAGTCAAAACCTTGTTTGGATTTAGATTTAAAAATGAGTAGTTATTTTTAGTAGTTAAAAAAGAAATGATTAAAAATGAATGGTTGAAAATGAATTATTTTGATTGATTTGAAAGGAATGATTAAAAATGAGTGGTTAGAAATGATTGAGTAGTTATAAATGAATGATTAAAAATGAATAGTTAGAAATGAGAGTTATTTTCAAAAGTAAAATTCAGGAGTAGTTAGTAAAAACTCGTTTGGATGTAAGTTTTGAGGAGGAGTTAGTAAAACCTAAAACTAACTCCTACCTAAATATGTCAAACAAACACCCCTAACTCCTCTACACAAAAATTATATCAAAACGAATTTTTATCTTAAGCTCTCAATTTTTAACTACCCAACATAATTTCTCAATATAACTTCTTAAGCTAAATCGTCCTAAATATGACAAACAAATAGCTTCTTAAACTTTAAAGATTAAAATTAAATTCTTAAAAGACTAAAATTAAACTTCTAACAATCGAATAAAATAAATCTCAAATTAAAGCTTCAATCAAAATAATATTTTAACTTATAAGTGATTATTACTCTTAAAATAAAAAAAAAAAAACTTATAAGTGATTATCTGTTAATTTGATCTTCATCCTAGTTATTTTACTATTAGATTGAAGAGCCCTCAACTTTATAAAAAGCTATTCGAATGTGGGGTTTAATTTTTAGATAAAATATCTTTGTATAAAGTAGCCAACATGTATATATATTATCCAAGATATAGCAACAATGGCAGACAAAAACTTTGATGCTTATCACCTAATATTTCACAATCACTTGATTTTGATTTGATTTTGTTTTGATTTTTTGACACCTCAGTAACAACCCCTAATCCCATCCTTTCACTCATCAACTTTTGTTTTTAGCCAAAAATACCCCTCACTTAATTATTTTATCATTTCATTAATTATATAACCCCACCCTAATATCTTATTCAACCTCTTTCATTAATGGAAATTTGAATTCTTTCCATCTTTTTGTTCAAATCATTAAACGCTTTTTGATTTGATAATAACATTAAACATAATAATTATTATAATTATATATATATTAAAAAAATTGCTATATATTGACAATTTATATCTCAAAAATTTAATTATAGCATTCCTTTTCAAAAATATTATATTTATGTAAGATTTTTGTGTAATTATTTTTTCCTTTTCATACTCTAAAATTATTCACTTTCCATTTATTGTTTTCAATCCATTTCATTTTATTTTAAATGGAAATATTTTGATGATTTTACAAAAATCCACTCCTTTTCATTTTTTTTTTGTTACAAACGATATTTTTTTCAAAATTCTACTATTTATCTAATTTCTTTGAATTTTTTTTGTTATACATAACGAATCCTCTTAATTTTATTTCATAACCATTTATTTTTATATAATTATTTATTGATCTAGATATTAGTTAATTAATTATATTTTAATGATAACTAATTATACTATTATACTTTTTACTATGTTTGTTTGTTATAGTTTTTTTTATAAATATTTTATCGCGATGATTACTTTCATTTATTGATGGGCCTATTTAACAATTGGGTCTTATTTATATGGGCTCGAGTCCAATGTTTGGTATGTGGGCTTTTTAAATTGAGCCCAAGTTTTCCATCCCGAAACCCAGCGTGGAAGCCCACAAACAAACAGAAGAGAAATGACTGATTTTGAGTAATCTAACATACAAAATGGCTAAAAGTATAAGATATTGTAACTATGATTAAAATTGTTTGTTCAAATCTCTAAATTAAATTTAGCCTTTTTAAGACTAAATTAAATTAACCCTAACTTTCCCTTAATGTAGATTTAATTAATTTTTTGGCAAAAAATAGAATTTTTTTAGTACAATCAGAGATTGTGGAACTGATCAAACGAATGTTCCTGTATTTATTAATATGATAGTATGTCAATTAACATCTACAAAAACAATAACTCAGCGGCATAGTATATATCTAATGATCAAGTGGTTAGGAGTTTGAATCCTCACCATCAATTATATAATTGTCTAAAAAAAGTGTCAATTGAGCTACAATTTTCTTATAAGTATTTTATTTGGGTTTTGAAAGCATTATTACTTATATAGAAATATTTGTCCAAAAAAAAAAATTATATAGAAATATTTGGAACGTTTTTTTAGGGGTTTTTGCATGTATATTAAAAAAAATAAAATAATTTTATATATAGCACAATTCTCAAACTTATTCATTTGTGACACAAAAGTGATTGAAGTCTATCAGTTTGCCGATTGAAGTTTATCAGTTGAATTGATAGAAGTCTAAAGTCTATCAGTTGAACTGATAGAAGCCTATTAGTTGATTGATAGAAGTCTATCAATTGAAGTGATAGAAGTCTAAAGTTTATGAGTTGAATTGATAGAAATCTAAAATCTATCTGCTAATTGATAGAAGTCTAAATAGAAATTTTGGGCAAAATGTAAATGAAAATATATTTAAAAATGAGCTACAATTGTAATGAAGAGCAAAAAAATATGCTATGGAGGATAAATTCCCAAAGTATATATTATTATAAGGGAATTTTGCATGTATATTAAAAAATAAAATAAAATAATTTCATGTATAGCACAATTCCCAAACTTATTCATTTGTGGCACAAAAATGATTGAAGTCTATTAATTAGCATTGTTCAATCACTCAAAATCGATTGAAGTCTATCAGTTGAACTGATAGAAGTTTAAAATCTATCGATTGAACTGATAGAAGTCTATTAGTTGAAGCGATAGAAGTCTATAAATTGAATTGATAGAAGTCTGATGATATTAGAATAGCAATTTTGAGCAAAATGATGAAATTATTTTAAAAAATGTGTTATAATTATAATGAAGATAAAAAAATATGCTATGAAGGATAAATTCTCTTTTTTTAAAATTTATTTTTTAATTTTTAATATATATTATTTTGGGTTTAGGGTTTACTTGTGGAAACGCCTAGTAACCCATTACACTCAAAACCTACTACTACTATCATTGTTGTTATCATTATTATTATTAATTTGAGAAAATTATAAAAACCATTTTAGTTTTTTTCGATTGTAACAATAACTAAAACTTAATTCATTTGATCAAAAGAAGGCAAAATTGGATCAATTAGATTAAGACTTGGTTTGATAATCACTTAGTTGACCTAAACCCTACAACATTTGAATGTCAAAGAAATTCGCATTGATAGAACCATCATACCATCAAAAAAATTCATTGATAGAACTATCATACATTAAATTCATCACGTCTAAATTTTACTAGCTGCTCAATAATAATTCTAAGAATAGTAGAAATACATCAACTAGAAAAGAATAAAGGTTAATTGTTTGGGAGAGGAGTGAGGAAAGAAAAAACATGATTGATTTTAACAGAAAGGTAATTGTTTTCTTAAATAGTAGAGACCTATTTTAAACTTTTTTTGAAACTTCAAACACTAATATTGAACCAAATTTAAAAAATCTAATGACTAAAATTTGACATTTAAAAATCTATCAACCATAATAGATCAAATCTTAAAATTAGACCAAAATGATATAATATGTTAACCTTTTTTGTTACTAATTGTGTTTTAAAAGCCATATCAAATTTGAAACTTTAGAAAATTTATTTCCCAATCATCATGAATAATTGATTGAATCAGTCACAGATAACAAATATTATGAATTCAATTCACGGTGATAATTTATCTAATCATTTTTTTCTTGACAACCAAATGTTGGAGGAACGATGGTTCTATATATGACCAAAAATGGTTTGTTTTCAGAATTTAAGAATTGAAATGTTTTTGTTAATCTCTTCTTTAACTCATACCCTAATTTCATTTTAAAAGAGAAAGCATAAACCTTATTTCAAACATCACATTACAAGTATGGAAAGAATTTGAATTCCAACAAATATCTTATGCATATTAGTATCATTTAATTTTTGAGTTCAAATTATGTATAGTTTAGAAAGATTCAAACATCTAACTTCTTTAAATTAGGTAATAACATCGGAACGAGCTACTCACATTGACAAAGAGGCGTCGGTATCGAGTTGTCGACCAATTCGGCTATTGTTAGAGGGTCAAATTATACTCCATAGTAATTAATTTTTTTTTAATCATAACAAGTTGTAAATTATTTGAAAAAGGATAAGTACCAAAGCATATAGTTGTTACATTCACATTATAGATGCAAATAAGGAAAGAAACACACAACGCAACACAAAACTTTAAAATTTTACAATAAATACTCATAAAAACATTACTACAAAGAGTATAAAGTTTTTGGATCCCATGCATATAATAATTAACAATATATGAAAATGTGATCCTCATTAACCCAGCAAATATTCAAAATGATCACAAAAATATTTGAAAATTTAAGGTGACAGGAAAGACAACATTAATGGTCGTACGAGGATCTGATGTTTTTGATGAATATAAAATGGGGAGATGAGATTAAGGGATTTGAGATATAGAAAGAGATTATTATACATGACGAGGAAGAAGGTGAAGCTCGCTTACATTGCGAACGATTCCGCGAGGAAGGCGACGTTCAAGAAGAGGAAGAGAGGGTTGATGAAGAAGGTGAGTGAGTTGAGCACTCTTTGCGGGATCGAAGCTTGCGCAATCGTCTTCGGTCCCTATGATTCTCAGCCCGATCTTTGGCCTTCCGCTGTCGGAGTTCAACGTGTTCTTTCGCAGTTTAAGAACATGCCGGAGATGGAGCAGAGCAAGAAGATGGTAATTGTTTTCATTTTGTTTTGAAATTGTAAAAATATCAAGCTTTGATTTTATGTGTTTAATCATTTAAAATGAAGTTAATGTTTTAACTATTTCAACAGATATTGGCTAATCTCAAAGAAGAAAAGGTTTAAATATATTTTCGTCTATGTATTTTAAAGTTTATGTTCTATTTTGATTCATATACCTAAAATTGAACAAAAAAACAAAACTTTATATTAGTCTCTTTAATTTATTTTTTTTTTTGAAAAACGATTAAGTTTTATGCTAAATTTAATCGAATAGGTAAAAAAATAATGATGATATAACAAATTTAATGTAAGAAAGGTTACAATATGAACATATTTCCAAAATTTATAGAACAAAATTAATAGATTAGAGTTAGAAAAAGAGAATCATAACCAAAGAACAACTTTTTTTAGTACACTAAAAAAGTGAGAGATTTAAATTATAGACCTCTTGGTCTTTAACATATAACATATTCGTTCGACGAATGAATTATACTAATTTTTTTTGGATTACAACAATTGGGGGTGAGAGATTCAATCTCAAGACCTTTTGGTCGTTGTCTCTAAACTAATGTCGTTGAACAATTGTTCTTGTTGGATGAATATTTATGCTTACTTTGACTCATATAAATTAGCGACATTTGAAAGCTAAATCCATGAACCAAAAGAGAAATAAATTACCTTCAAATATATTAATAACATAATCTCTTAATTTGCTCCAAATCAAAAAGGAGAATATTATTGAAAATTTCTGCCAAAACTAACAATTAATTAAGCATCCATTTGGAACAGGTAAACCAAGAAACCTTTCTGAGACAAAGGATAGCAAAAGCCAACGAGCAGCTAAAGAAGATGAGAAAAGACAACCGTGAAAAAGAGATCACAAGGCTAATGTTCCAAACCCTAACCGGAGCCAAAGGGCTGCAATCTCTCAACATGGTGGACCTAAACGACCTCGGTTGGCTCATCGACCAGAACCTCAAGGACATCACCAAACGCATCGAGTCCTTCCGAAAGCCGCCCGTGGAGGCCACGGTGGTCGAGAGGCCCCCACCGCCCCAACCACAGCCCCCGCAGACGGCGGCGTGGCTGATGGAGATGGTGAGCCCTCATGACCATATGGGGTTGGTTGGGGATGACATGCTTTTGCCTTTTGAAGATCATTGTTATAATAACGACCCTAATCCCATGTGGTCCAATGCCTTTTTCCATTAGATGTTCATTTCTCATTTTTATTCCTATGAACAAAAGCTTCATATTCCATATCCCCTTAAATTTGCTTCATTATTTTCATTTCGTTTGTCTAAATATGTTCTCGTTTCTTATTTCGTGGTTGTTTCATATCTTTCATGGTGTTCGAAATTTAATTGATATCCGTTTAATTCCACAACAATTTGAGGGATTTGAATTCATAATCTTTTGGTCATTTTGATATACATTGATACTACTGAGTTACTATCCTATCGATAATATTCGTTCTTTGTTTTTCTATTCATATTAAATTTTTTTTAATATATAATAAAGTATTTAAATGTTTAGTATTGTATAATGTAAGAATAATTTAGTATGGTTTTTTTCCTAGTAACATTTTAGAGAGTAAAAACTTACATGTTGGTGGCTTATTTGTTATTAAATAGTGTTTTGTTCTATCTCAAAATCAATGGTTACAAAGGGGTAAATTACATATCTTATAAATATTTATTAAGTCTTATTGTCCATAAGATTCTCAACATTCCGGTAAAAATGGTTCTACTTTTGACCAACCAATGTTGATCGAAGGTTTTAATTTTATTTTTATTAAATTTAATTGAATATTAATATTCAATTGAGTTTAATGAGCTACGACACTATATTGGATAGTATGGAGTCCTATCTCAAAATAAATTAACAATAAGTACCTCATCTATCTTATAAATATATTATAAGATATTTATTGTTAATTCATGCAAACAAAATCTCACATTTCTAAGTTAAGAAAAAAAATCTTAGGTTTATAAAGATAGAATAATACATCAATTGATATGAGATAATTTAAGTGATGATAAAAAATAAAATCATGAGAATTTATGTCGAAAGTGAACAATACTATATCAATGTCGAGATATATGAACATTCGTTGTCTTTAACAATTCTATGTATTGTTTACGATGAGACACAATATATCATCACTTCAGTAATTTTATATACATTCGAAGTTTTGGCAACGACATTCTATACTTTTGCCTATGCTTGGTTGTATCAACTTAAAAAGATAATCCAATATATTTTTAAACTTTCAATTCTATACTTAATTATCGTCTCTAAAAATTTTGAAACTTTAAAAATTAAGTGATTTATAATGTAAGCTTAAATTTTGTATTTAGTAAAATTTTAAAATTTCAAATTTTTGTGTCCTCTAATTTAAGGGAAAAAAAAAGAAAGAAAAAGATCAAGAAAGGGAGATATGAGACAATCCTTATATTAAGAAAGTGTGTGTACTTCATACACCAAAATGATATATATTTATTTAGGGGATTTTGCATGAATATTAAAAAAAACAAAATAATTTCACGTATAGTTCAATTCCAAAACTTATTCATTTGGGGTAGAAAAACCAAATCGACTAGGTAAAATGACTAAAAGACTCATTAATCTATCAGTTGGACTGATAGACTTCAATCCTTTATCCTTGAGAAAACCTCTGTTCGAAGCAATTTGATGCTTTAATTCCATTTTTCCATCGGATCTTCGTGGTTCGTTGGAAAAGCCCTCTCCAGCGTCATCTGAGTCGGAAGTCTACACAGAACTATCGCCCCCTGAATCACTACAATCGCTATGCACAAACAATCGCAGCCATTACTTGTCTTCAAATTTGAATACCCACCAAATTAACCGATTAAATACTCAAATTAAAGAGAAAAAAAGGACAAAAATCAGAAGACAAGGAGAAGAGAACAAGGGAGAGTAACCAAGGAAGAGAATTTTGTTGATGTTTATTCTAGAGAGAGAAAGAATGTCGTATAGTGTAGAGAGAGAAAGTAAAGATTCCCGTGAAGAGGAAGTTAAAAAGAAAGGGTATTTATGAAAATTGAAAAGTTATCTTAAAAATATGCTATGTATCAATTTTTTTAGATTTATGCTATAATTATTCATTTATAATAGGGGCCAAGAAATGCTACATGTAGCAAATTCCCTTTATTTTATAGATATTTTCTTATAAAAAACTATAGATATTTTTGCCTAATAAGCAATCAAAAGAGTGGCAATCATTAGGGAATTTGCGCGGTGTATAACAACTTTTTTACTACCGTTTACAATTATAGCACATTTTTAAAAATAATTCTTTTATAGTAAATTCTGCCATTTAAAAAAAAAATTATTTGCCTTTTTGATAGAATACTTTGATAGAATCTATCATTCTCTAGTGATGGAAGTCTATCAATTTTATCGGTGTGATTGATTCTATCGGCTCTTATTGATAGACTCTTGATAGAATCTGATGGAAGTCTATCGATTTACTTTATTTATTAGTAATTGATTCTATCACCCTTTATCGATAGAATCTATCAATATGAAGTCTATCAATTTACAATTTTTGCTATATGTGCAAATATTTTCATTATTGTGCTATTCATGTAATATTTTATCCATTTTGTAATATACATGCAAAAGCCCCCGATCATTATAGTAATAGTAAGCAATTTAAACAAACCATTGGCCAACAAAAACGTAATTTCGATTTCAAAAAAAAAAAAAAAAAAACAAACAAAAACGTAATTTCACCTGACATATATATAATTTAATATTAAAAGAAAGTTCAAAGTTTGAATTATTCACCTTCAAATGATATTGAATACAAAAAGAAAATTAATTTTTCATACAAACTGACCAAATCCAAATGCATTTTTGAAAATTGATAATCAGTGTATTCATTTAATGAAAATATTTCCAGACTAATCACTGTTATTGCATTTATTTCCCCACAATTTTCCAGGTTTGTTCTACCTTTTTTTTTTGTTAGGTTTGTTCTTGCTAATCAGTTTTGATCTAATACTTTATTACCATATCTTAATTTTTATTACCATATTTTTATTTTAATTTCCTGATTGGCCTTGATGCATTTAAATGTGTGCGTATTCTAAGATACTGATGATTCTTTCCATTTTATAACTCCACCACATTTATAAATGCTCATCCTTTAATTTCAACCGTTAGTTCTTGTCCCCTTTAAGATTAGGAAAGTAAACCATCATGTAGTGACTCAATTGGTTAAGAAGGGTCAAAGATATTTTCGTATAAAAATCGAGAGTTGGGAGAACGAGATTTCAAATACTAAATCAGGAATGAAACCCGTGACCGTGGAGTGAAAACAGATTAACATCAAACCACATAACTAATCGCATCACTCATCTATTCAGCTAAAATTAGTTAGTTTGTTTATTCATTCTTAATTTGGCTAATAGAACACACATGTTATGGGGGCAAGTTTTAAAATATGGTTATTATAAATAAATAAAATTAGTTTTTTCCGAGATTCTTTTAAAGAATATAATATTGTTACTTTTCCAACTAATATTAAATTATAAGTTTAGTCTTTGAAAAGAAATTATAAGTTTAGTCGATGCATGAACTTTCAAATTTGGATTTTTTTTTCCTTGAATTTTAAACATGTAAAAAAAAGGTTAAAATATCATTTTGGTCCCTTGACTTTAGAGTTTGTTCCATTTTGGTCCCTCGACTTTCAAATGTCCAATTTTAGTCCCTCAACTTTGATGTTTGTCCAATTTTGGTCCCTCAACTTTTCTATTTGTCCAATTTTGGTCCCTCAACTTTCAAATGTTTTCAAATTTGGTCCTTAGACTATAAAAAAAGTTCAAAAATTGTCCTTTGGTCAAATGAATTTTTTATCACTCCAAAATTATTTTCTCTCTCTTTCATAATTTCTCTCTCTAGAAATTTTACCTCTCTTCAAATCCACCTCTCTTCTTTTCTTTTTTTCTTCTTTATTTTCTTTCTTTTTCTTTTTTGTTCCATGGTAGACTATGAATTTTAGAAAACAAAAAGTGACAAATCAAAGTAGGAAAATTATTATTTAGAAAAATTATGTCATGTTAAATAATTTGATGAGATGGATTGATGAGAGAATAAGAGAAAAAGAGAAGAGAAGAGGATTAGAGAGGTGGATTTAAGAGAGATAAAACTTTTAAAAGAAGAAATGATGAAAGATGGAAGAGAGAGAAAAAAATTTAGGAGTGAGAAAAAAATTTATTTGACAAAAGGACCATTTTTTAACTTTTTTTATAGTCTAGGGACTAAATTTGGACATTTGAAAGTCGAGGGACCAAAATTGGACAAACAATAAAGTTAAGAGACCAAAATTGAACAAACTACAAAGTCAAGGGACTAAAAATGGATATTTGAAAGTCTAGGGACCAAAATAGAACAAACTCCAAAGTTGAGGGACCAAAATGGTATTTTAACCAAAAAAACAAAAAAAAAAGTTTCTCAATTTTAAATTCGCGTCTCTTTCTTCATGTATTTTTTAAAAAAGGTTGAATAATTTTTTAATTAAGAAAGGGTCTCGAACCCATAATTTCTTTTTCCTTTTAGTTTATTTTAAATATTATGAGCATATACTTATGCAAGTTGTGAGTTATTTCCTTGTCGACAATTTTTCATAATTATTAAAATTTTAATTTTGTATTTAATAGATCCTTATTAATTTTTTTAAAAGAATGAAAGTGCAAGATCTAATAATTCATACCTACGAACCAAGATATTATTAGGTTCGAAGGTCCATTTTATTGTTGAACAAAAAAATTGAAAGTTTCTCCTTAACGAATGATACAGTAATTGAAAATTTGGGTTTTGAAAGTATATTTTTGTCAAAGTTTCAGGTTTGAGACTCATTTATGATATTACTCATTCGATGTCTCTCGATGCCTGATTTAGGGACGGACGTGGTTACCCTTGTTTAAAAAAAATTAAAAAAAATTTGAAAGTTTATTTTAACAAGAGCGCAGTTCAATAGACATAAAATAGTGTTTAGTGATCGGTGGAGCTGTTGCATGGTTAAACTTAAGATTACATTATATCACAAATTATTTAGACTGTATTTTATTTTTCAAAGTTCTTTTTTCTCCTACATTCCCAAACGTTTGAATAACTATTAAAATAGCAAAAAAAAAAAGATTTTAATCTTACGTCATAATCTTGTTTTTGCTAATACAACATAAATGAGGGTGAAGAATTCAAGAGATCATGGATATTTTCTTTCAATTTAACCATTAATCTTTTTTTTAATTAACAATATTATTTTAAAAAATCTTGGGTAAATTTTCTTTGTCATATCCTATGACAATTTTGACAACAATTTTAATTATCATAATTGATTTATTACGACAATTATGTTTAAATTTTATTCTATTATTGAATCTCCAATTATGATAAATCATTTATGACACATAATAACAATGTCATAAAATATTATTTATGTTATTTTAAAACTGTCATAAACATTTTTTCATGATAATTAAAAATTGTCATGGATCAATGAAAATAGAGTTTAAAATTTCTATTTATGATATTTTATAATTGTCCTAAACAAAGTTATGTTTTCAATTTTAATTTTTTCCACCCTATTTATAATAATTTCATTTATTTGAACTCAGCCCAATTTAAATAAATTGATGACCCAACCCATCCCAACACATTAAATTGGGTTGGGTTGGTTTGAGTTCTTGAGTTATAAATTTGTTGAACCCCATACTTGAATGTTATTATACTAAAAATGGAGAATAATAATAATAGAACGACTTTGCCACATGTCATGTCGTACGATAAAACTATGTCACGTGGCAATCTGTAGGTAAGTTTTGCTCTATATATATTCGAAATAAAAGGGTATTGGTTAAATTCTTCTTCAAAACTCTGAATTTGTATTATTCTCACATCAAATGTCCCATCTTAGGTTTCTTTGGTCGGGCCATAAAACATTCCGGTCACCCATATTGAAGAGTGTGTAGTTTTAGAATGTAACATAATTGAAGATGAATATAAATGACCTATATATAAGCATCTTATATAGGCATGCATATTTTTTTTAGGTTAAAACTATTACCATCCATTTGAGTATTTTGAGATTCAATATATATATATATATATATATATGAAAATATGTTCACATTATTCATTTCTTGTATTGAAATAATCACTATTAAACCAATTTGAATTAAAATTATTTTCAAATCTATATCCTAATAACTAATTTTGAGTTTTATTGAAGTACAGAAATAAAAATTAACATTTTCTAAGTAGATGGGTCAAAATAAAATATATTACTAAAAAATGCATGGTGGTTCAAAAATGATATATATATATATATATATATATATATATATATATATATATATATATATATATATATATATATATATATATATAATTGTTGAGAGAATATGTACATAATTAAGTTGATTGCTTCAAAGCTACCACTTGGGTGGCCTACAAAATTCTCCTCCAAGTTGATGGATCTAAGATCACAAAGAAGTGCTTTACAAAGTAGCTTCTTCCAGGTAGCAAATAATTTAAAATAAAGATATCTAAAAGCACTTGTTGAATCCTAGAGCTCAAGAATATGGCATTATGTATGATTCAAAGCTCTCTCATGAATTTGATGGAGGAGGTTTAGTCAAATTGCATGAAAGAGGCCTCACCAACAAGAATCCATCACTTCAATTCTTCTATTACTTTTTCCATCTATGAATCCTAACACAAATAGCCACATGGCGTGCGACTGAATTTCATGAGTTAATCGTGAATATTGATTTTTACCAAAAGGCTCACATTTTAAAAATATTTATTACTGGAATATATATTACCAGTTCAACCACAACGATTCTACTCACATGACTAAGTTAAAGGATTCTACCCCTTATTTAACCAAATGAGAAACTATTATTTGTATTCCCAACAAATATACTTACCAAAACAATTCTTAATTCAAGACACTCAAAAATGAAACTTTTCAAAAAGTTGAGTTAGTTACGAAATCAAATTCTACACAAAACTTCAACAAGTTTTTTAGACAAGGAAAATGAAAATGATTATGGAAAGGATAATTATCTTTTACCCGCGTCTGAGCTACACTATTTATTCTCATATTATAATCTCATTCTCCTTATGACCTCTTTTTATTATCAGTATAATCACTTTTTGATTTTCTTCGTACTCACTATTTTGTTACCAATTATCTTTTTATGCACTCCAAACACAGATAATCATTCTTTTGCACTCAAATACACATAAACATTCTTTTCACTTTAAACATGGATAAACATTTTCCCGATAAAGAAAAAAAAATATCATTATTAAAAACTAATTACATCAGTAACTTTAAAGGTTAAAATAATGAAACTTTCAAAAGTGAGGTATAAAATAAAGTAAAATTCTTCAAGGGGGGGTTTGTTTCGATCACCATCAAAGAATGAAGAACGATATATAATGCATCTAAAAACGTACTGTGTAGAGACTGATGGTTGGTTTTGATTACTTCTTCAACTTCTAAATTCTGCCAAAAAGCTCAGATATTTACAAAGAATAGTTTCATTTATTCCCATTTGGCTTTTATTATTATTATTAAATAAAAGGGTTGATTCCAAAACCCTAGAAAAATAAAGATAAATTATAAGTTTGATCCATATGGTAGCACAATTGAGAGAATTGAGTACGTAAAAATTAGTTATTCATTTTTCAATGATAATAGTGCAGAGTTAAGTGATTGATTGAACAAAATGTTAACATAATTAGCTAATTTCACATATATAATTCACAATCATTACAAAAGGCAAGAATTAATCATTAGATTTTATCAAACTATAGGTACTAAACTCTAAGTTTTAAAATTATAGTGACAAAATTCTAACTATTTTTCAAATCACAAAGACTAAATTCTAGTTTTAAAAATCATAGAGACTAAACTCTTTCTTTCGAACCAAAAGGATCAAATTTATAATTTACCCAAAAATATATTACAAACTTATTAAAGTTGTCTTATATATAAATAAATAAATATTCCTTAAGCTAAAGCTAGGGCCTTTCATTAAATAATTGCTTTTATTTAGCTTAATTCTCCTGCTAAGCTAATTAATTAAATAAATTTGAGCGTAAGATTCTCTCACGTACACACTGCTGAAGCAAAATAAAAGAAAGAACAGAGGCCAGGGCTTTTAAAGGAAAAAAAAAGGAAATTTAAGTGATTAAATATCTATTATTATTATTATACTTCCTTTTAGTTTTAATGGTTGACTTTCTAAATTCTTAGAAGTTCATTTTGGAAGGCATTGCTAGCTAAAACCTGTCACTTCTTGTAATATTCAATTAAAAAATTATTTTGTAAAGTTGTTGGTAGATATAATTAAATTTACTTCAATTTATCAACTTATCAACTTATATGTAAGTGTTTTTTTGTTGGTGCATCCCAATATGGAATTAGTGGATAAAGAGGGCTCGAGTTAAATATGGTTACCCATTTTGGAGTAAGTGTCGAGGATCAAATCTTCTCCATTTAGGGGGTGTTTGTTTTAAGAGGAGGTGAGGTGTTGAAGTCCAACACCTTGTTTGACCCAAGGTGTTCTTCACCTCATCTCATCTCATCTTTTCTTTTTTCTTTTTTTAATTTTAATTTTTTTCATCTTTTTATTTATATTTATATATATATTTACTTATTTACTTATTTTATGTTTGATATATTTTTTTATAATAATAATATTATTTTAATATATCAATATATAATTATATCAAATGTTTATTTAAATATATTTGAATTTTAAAAATTAAAATAAATAGATATATATTATCTCTTAATATATAACGTTAAATTTTCATATTTTTATTCATTTTTTAATCGTCTTTAATAACAAAAACAAAATTATTGAATTTCAATTGTTTAGAAATAGACTATAAATATCATATTTAAAAATTAATAATTAAAAGTTATGTGTTTATTTTTAATATTAACAATAAATATATCAATTTATTATTAAAATAAACATTAAATTTAAATAATTTGTACACATTGAATTTTTATACTCTTGTATTCAGCTTTGCACTTTGAAATAATAGTAAGAGTGAATATTTTTTTTAAAGGATAAATTAATTTAAATAATTTTGAGAGTCTTGATTGTATATACAAAAAACAACTATAAATTTTAAGACTTGTATGAGTCATAGGGATTGAGATATATTCTACCTAATAAAAAAAAAATCTAAAATTTGAGGGATATTTTATTACTTCCATGTAATAATTATTATCAAAATGTGACCGAGTTCTCTTTTAACTACAAAAAAACAATAAATAAAATTTTTTAGGGGTGTCTATGGTTCCCTAGAAGTATCGATGACTAATAAGATAAATATATTTAATTTATTATGACCTATTAATTAGTGTATTTTATTAACAATTCTTTGACTTTCGGTAATTATGAATATGAATATAAATGTATAAAAGGTATAAGAAAATAATTTTTTTTAAATAAAATAAAAATTGGTATCAAAATTTTATAATGACTAGTTTAACCTAATAAATAGAATCTTGGTATTTTTAATTTTTTTTTTATTATTTAAGTCTAACAAATCTTTTTTTAAAAAGTTATTAACGATATACAAATATTTTAGATTAATCAAACTTTATTTTGGTGGTGTGTAATTTTTTTTTCTCATAATTTTTTTTAATTAAACAATATTTAAGTATGAAAGATTAGAAACTTTTAATCTCATGGTTATTACGTCGTACATAATATCATTGAAACTATGTTTTTTTTAATAAAAACATTAATATGATTAAGGGAGCTTAATATTAAATTTATATTACTTACACTTTATTTATGATAATAGTTATATTTACATACTTATTATATTAATAGCTAAATATTTGAGAATAATTATTTTAAAAAAAAAAAAAGAAAAATAACAATTTTATTGTTAAAAAAAAATATAAGAATAGATTTAAAAAAAAAAAATCATATTTTAACATCTCATCTCATTCATCTCACCACAAACAAGGTTTTTCTGTCATCTCACCCCAAACAAGGTTTTCTGCTATCAACATCTCATCTCATCTCACCTGCAGCCAAACACCCTTTTAACTTTTGTGGGAGTCTGTACTCTGTAATGAATTCATATGGGTGCTCGATCAATTACCCCAATGTATTTCAAAAACATTGTCCTGACAATTATGCATTAGATAATATAGGGTTCTACCTTAAAACGAATTGGCAATGAGGGTTCTACATTAAAATGAATTGGCAATGAAGGAAGTAACTCATATTTCGCATAAATGTTTGTAGAACTCCTTACTATTTCAATGTGTGACAATTGAGAGATCCTAACCTGCCTTCTCAAGATGGTGCCTCTTTTGGACTCTCCAATCTTGAATTGGATCTCAATTTCATTTTTATTGGACTAATACCGATTTAGATTTTATGGATTCTGATATTATATTAGATAATATGAAATTCTACCTCAAACTCAATTAACATTGAGACAATTGTGAAATCTTAATAGGTTGTGATCTGATTAAAATCATCTTTATTGATAGTTATCTTTATCTTGGGTGACCTATTTAAAATGAAAAAAAAAGATACAAAAAATCATTATCATGCATTTTTTTTTCTTTCTTTTATGAAACAAGAAACAGAGAAAAAAATTTATTAGAACAAGAATTAAGAATTGAGCCACAAGAGACCAATAATATTATTAAACAAAGGCTTTAGAATTTAGTCTCTACAATTTTAAAAATTATAATTTTTTTTATATAAATTAATAAATCTCATAAAATGGTCTATATCATTTGTAATGGTTAGTGAATTAAATGTACGGCAATTAGCTGCCTATGTATGATATAAAATGGATTAGAAATTGGTAATCTAATGCAACTTTTTAGGGATTGACAACTTAATTTTGTTCAATTAACTATTTATTTCACATAATTAAATAAAAAAATTTAAAATATTTTTTTTTTTTTTTTTTTTGAAAGAAGATACTAAATATATTATAGCAAAGCAAGCAAGAAGCAAGCAAAAGCAGAATTAGAGTTCATGTGTACAAAAAGCTCTCCAATTTAGAGCAAAACTGGCCGAATCATAATTACAAAAAGATGAGTCTTTAGTGCACCAAGATGTCATCTGTATAAGAATGTTCTCCCAAAGAGTTGTGGATGACACATCCAAGTGAGAGCTATCAAAGAGACGCGCATTCCGTTCTCGCCAAATACACCAAAGAATTGAACCCAACATGTTACTTTGAAGGATATGTCGCTGGTTGGTAAGGCGAATATCAATCTTGGAAAGAATGAAATCAGAGGTAGATACATTGTTGGAAATAGGTTGCATATCAGAAGGAAGGCGAGACCAAATATCAGAGCAGTACGAACATTGCAGAAAGATGTGGTCTAGGCTTTCTTCACTATTTCTGCAAAGAGAACACCGATTCGGGTTGAGGCATTTATTAGCAAATCGTCATTTTGCAAAATTTCCATAGTGTTGAGGCCGTTGTTGAGCATGATCCAGATAAATATTTTGATCTTCTTGGGGATATGAAGACTCCAAAAATCCAAACTCAACTTGGGAAAAGTTGCCGTAAAAGCATTTTGAGTTAACAATCCTTTAAGGGATTTCACAGAGAATTTTCCTTTAGAATCAAAATTCCAACTCAAAATATCACCATTACCTCCAGTGGGATGTCGCCAAGCATTGGAGATTTCAGTCCAGCTCTCAATTTCCCTACTCAATAAGGAGCGATGAGGCCTTAAATCCCAGCTATTGGTTGATGAACACCAAGCTTCACTAACAAGCATCTCTTTAGATAATGAAAGAGCATAGAATCGAGGAAGAAGAGACCGAAGAGGTCCATTGCCAACCCAATTATCCAACCAAAATCTGGTATGGCCACCATTTGATATTTTCCAACATGAGTTATCTATAATAGGAGCGGCAAATTTAATGATGGAGATCCAAGGAGAACGGCAGCTACTGAATCTGCTTTTTCTTGGCAAAATTTCATCGGAACAAGGTTTATATTTTGCCATAATCACATTTTTCCAAAAACCATTGGATTCAGCCAAAAATCGCCATATCCATTTACCAAGAAGAGCTTCGTTATGAATGTGGACTTTGTCAATACCCAAACCACCTTTATCTTTTGGGAGAGTCACCTTGTCCCAACGGACTAGATGAGATCCTCCTTTACCAGCCTCTCCTTCCCATAAGAAATTGCGCATACATTTTTCAATCTTCTTATAAACATATACTGGTGCTTTGAAGATAGATAACATATATATAGGTAAATGGCTAAGCACCGATTGTATAAGCGTAACACGACCTCCTCTAGATAAATATTTATATTGCCAACTGGAGAGTTTCTTTTCAATATTTTCAATGATAGAGCTCCAAAAAGTAGGGTGTCGTGGGTGACCACCAAGAGGCATTCCAAGGTACGACAGAGGTAAGGTGGAAGTTTGACAGTTCCATATATTGGCCAAATAATTCAAAAAAATACCTTACTTACCCATGGACAGTTAATTGTCACCAATTTTATTTGTCAATGAGTACAAATGAAAGAGTATATATTAAGGACTAAATTTGTAAATTAACCTACTTTTTTTTACTTCTTTAATTTGGATTATCAAGGTTTTTTTTTCACACAAAGGAATTTAATTTTCCTCTAGTCCTTCACTTCTTCATTTTGGAAACTCAAAAGAGGAATTGGATGAATGGCCTAAATCTTCACTTCCCATTTACTATGAATTGTATACTTCTTTAGATTTATAAAAGTTTTCTTTTTGCTCTTTTGGGTTGGAATCTCCTTCATATTGCACTTTGAAAGCTGTAATTAATCTATCATGATGAAGAAAACCACTAGACGACAAAGCAAGAAAAAAAACTTTTGATCAAGAAAAAAAAAGCAATGGAATCGAAGGGAAAAGCATCTTGGATTTGCTGATAGGGCAGTAGCTCACCCACAATTGTTGTAATCTAAAAAAAAACATCTTGGATTTGTCTGTAAAAACAATTTTTTTTTCCTGTGTCAAATGAAAAGTATATATATATATATATAAATGAGTTATAATTCATCCATTCAAATACAAGGGAATAAAATTGGCAGCCGGCCATAACATGGTTTGTCTATACAATAGACTCAGACATAACTGAAAAAAAAAATCTAAATAATTTAGAATTTGTTCTATTGTGATTCATGTTTTTTTTACTAAAATTGAAAATTGATCTTTATAAAACAAGTTTTTATTTTTAGTATTGAAATTGATTCATTAATAACAATTTAATACAAAAAATAACACAATGGATGTATTATTATGTTTTTACCGTGAGACAAATTGCTTGGATTCCTATTTTATTTTTTTAAAAAATTATTAAAAATGCATAAATTAAAATTAGATGTTTAAAATTATATAAACCAAAATAGAACTAGCTTCAGAAAAATATACTAATCTTTTTTTCTTCCATTAAAAAAACTATTCCAATTAAACAATTCCCCTTTCATAGTTGCACTACCTACAAATTCTTCCTCATAAACTTAGGGTTAAAAAAAATTAAAAATTCTAATTGCACAATTCCCCTTTAAAGTTTTGTTTTGATTGATAATGGATTTCACTCTTGTTTCTTCTAATATAAAAAATATCCTTATTTCCTTTTTCAAAAATTAAATCGACAGTTATCTACTATTCATCAAAACGTTATATTCATATTTTTAGCTCAAAGTTGAGGAAGTGAACCATAAATCCCATAAGAAGAGTACTATTCTCTTAAAAAAATGCTAGTTAAATACCGATTGTGACTTGAAACTGGATTACTACTAATCATTCAAGAAATTAGATGCAGTGCAATCCATCCACGTGTCATATTATTATTCGTTAAGCTATAAAATTAGTTACTAATTTTTAAAACAATTTTTAAGCATAATTGTTTTTACAGCCAATAATATTGTGTCACTAGCTAGGCAGCAAATTAATTTAGATAAGATAATTATATATCCATACATAATTATTTTGGAGATTAAGCTTAGATTTTTTTTAAGAATCATATTTAAAGGGCTTCTTATATTTTATATTTAATTTTATTTTTAACCCAAGTAATTTTTTTTGGTTTGATTCTGAACCCAATAAAGTAGTTTGTTAAAGAAAAAGTAATTTGGATAGGGTAATTAATTATGTACATGCACTTCAAATGTACGTAGATCCCTGGCATCCATGTTGAGGAACAAAAAATTAATTAAAGTATCTTAACACAAATTATAATTAATTTAAAACTTAAGTATCAAAGGATATGGGGGACTCTTTTTGAAGATCTTCTCTTAATTAACAATATATTATTGCTACCATAATATCAGTTGGGCTGATCTTGATGCTTTGTAATTAATTGTTTATGTTTGAATATTAGTAGATATTAATTGATTAACAGTGATCAAATGATTATTAGTGAGAATTTAATCAATTAATTCTTTTCAGTGGTGTTTTAGAGAATTGAATGATAAATATTAATAATTTTCAACAAGCAGTTAGTGAGCGAAATATATGTATATTATTTGATGAGCTTGGAATGAATTACAAAAAGGAAGAAGAGTAGGGAGAGATTCAGCAATAAACAAAGAGATATATTGATTCATGGTAATTTACATGAATGTCCTAGCTCACGAAGGCGCAACGGTAACAGTTTGACGTTCGGTTTCTAGTACACGGTTGCGATGGATCCTGTCGATATAATCTTTGGCTTTTCTGTCGATGCCAGGCTCGGCAACCCAATGGTGGCACTTGTCTGCATCGCTTGGCCATACCTTTCTAGGGCACGTGATCTCGTCGTGGTCATAATGGTCTCCTTTTCTTGTCTTCTTTGATTTGAATAAGCCAAAGAACGAGAAGGAAGAGTGAGATTTTTTCTGCCTGTTACCTCCGGCCATGCTTTCCTTTTGGCGTCGGGAAAATTCGAAATTATTGTAGTGAAGAAAAGTAGTAAAGAGAGTGAGGTTTTTTTTTTTTCAAATGGGAAATGAATGGAAAACTATGAGATTTGGGTATGAATTAGAAAGATGTGGGATATCTCTTTTTATAGTGGAAAAGGGCTTGAATTGAAATGAAAGTTATGGAACAAAAGAATCTAAATGTAAAACCTGGTTGAAACCATTGTATAAGAAAATAAAAATTAAAATATATATATATATGTGGCTTTTTTTGGTGGGGATAATTTTTCATACTTTGAAGAAACATACACTTTTTCTTTCCTCCATTACTTTGAGAGCTACATTGACTAAGAGAATCCTTTTGCAAAGACTTGGAATTCCAACTTACTATTCCTTTCTTTGAACTTTGTTCCCTTCTTAGTTTCTTCCTTCAATCCCAATTCCACACACAAACTAATTTTTTACTCTTTTCTAGTATTTTCTCATGTTACTCAAATATTATATTGCGAAATTTTAATTTAAAATTTATTAGAAGAAGTCTAATTTAAGTAATCTCTAACCATATTCAATGTATGCTTGGTTAAATTTGGGGCCTTAAAATTAAAATTAGAGAGGAGTAATCTAACTGACCGATGTATGAACTTTTTGACATTCAACTCGGTATGAAGGGGCTTAGTCCAAAGCAATTCTACAAAAGCATTAGCCAAGGACCGAAACTCATCCTTCGTGCTTGATCGACAATATTTTGCGTCTTACTTTAGCATATGACAAGGTTGCTATCAAAGTAAATACAATGACTTGAATGTAGATTTATGATCATTAGGATTGGATGTCCAATCCGCATATGCATATCTTAAATTTCAGAGTTAGTAAGATAGAGGATATTTAAACCAAGATGCATAGTTTCTTTTAGATATCTTTGAATTCTTTTCACAACTTGTCGATGTAAAGTGGTGTGGGAATGCATAAGTTTGCATACTTTATTCGTCGAATATGAGAGTTCAAGACTCGTTAGAGTTATATATTGTAGAGCTCCACCACACTTTGGTAGAGATATACGTTTTCTAGCAACTTGTCACCTATTGAAGAAAGAATAGGGGAACATTACATGGGTGTTGTTATAGCTTTGAAAGTCAGGAAGTTGGTTTTCCCAAGTAATCCCTATGAATAAGTATAATAAGACCATAAAAATGGCATTTTTCAATTTGCAAAACTAACATCATTTTCAATAAAATGATAGGGCTAGGGTTAAAAGCTTCTTCAATCAACATACCATGGAAGAAAGCATTATTTATGTCTAGTTGGCGTATAGTCTATTTATAAGGTAAGGTAAGTACGAGAAGAATATGATCAATCATAGAAGGTTTGATGAATTGAACTAAAGGGTCTCAAAGTATTCAATATTAGAATTTTTATGAAAGCCTTAAAGCATTATACCTAGCTATTGTTCCATCTTAGTGTCTTTTAATCTTGAAACCCCATTTGGAACCTATTACTTTCTTATTTAGAGGCTGAATTACAAGATCACATGTGTTGTTGGCCTTCAAATCATTCATTTCTTCTTGCATTGTTGAAGCCAACCCACATTGAGTAGTTATTTTAGAGAATGACATTTTTCTTTTAGGGGTCGTTCACTTTGAGGTAATCCAAGATTCCCATGAAATGGGTATCTGGATTACCTCGTTCATTTCGCAGGAATGTGAGATACCCAGGCATTTCAAGATACCCGGGTATCTTAGGATGCTCATATGGAAGGCATTTGATTCATTTTAGATGCCCTATTAAAACATGGGTTTCTAGATTCCCATGTAGAGGGCATCCATTAATGACATTTTTGCCCCTCACTAATTTTGTATATTACATCATTTTGTCGATAATATATGTCAATTTATACTTCGTTAAGTTGGCTTACACATATATATATATATATATATATATATATATATATAAATAATCAAAACTTATCAAACATATAAAATCATTAAATTTGTCATCAAACTAGAGTTAAACATATATTTTTTTTTTAAATGACATTCATATTTAAATTGAAATTAAAAATCTTAAATAAATATGGATGAATTGGTTGAACAAAATAACATGCATAAGATTGTTTAAAAAAAAATAGCATACATAAGAACACAATAAACTATTTTTTATTTAAAAAAACTAAATTTATGTAAATGCATAATAATTAAGTTTATCTAGATATAAGTATATTATGTAAACTAAAATGATACTTTATAAAAATAAAAATAAAAAACAAACAAAAATGATACTTTGAAAATTTTATATACTTTTTTATATACTAAAATGATACTTCATAAACCTTCACTTCCCATATATATAAGTATTATATACTTTTTTTATTTATGAAAATTTTCTCTTTTTTTTTCTCTCTTTTGGGTTGAAATTTCCTTCCTATTGCACTTTGAAGGCTGTAATTATAATCTATCTAATGATGAATAAAAAATGTCACTAGAGTACTCAAAAAAAAAAAATGTCACTAGATAACAAGCATAAAAAAAACAACTTTGTAATAAAGAAAAACAGGTAAAGAAATTGAAGGGAAAAGCATCTTGCCTTTTTTCCTCTCTTGTGACTTGTCAAAAGAAAAGTTTATACATATAATTATAATGAAAATGAGTTAACACATATACCCATTCAAATACAAGAGAATAAAATTGGCAGTCATAACATGGTTTGTCTGTACATCAGGCTCAGATATAACTGATAAAAAAAAACTGTAATTCAGAATATTGTTTAGGAATAAAAACGGTTATTTAATCTTTTTATATAAAACTTAAAAGTGATTTCTATGATGAATTTAAAGTTATCTTTTTTTTAGTATATATGGGGTGGAGACAAATACCAATAAAGCTCGAACTTGTACGCTAGAGTTAAACTAATTTATAACCAAACAATGAAACTATTACAGTGATTCATTCCGTAATTTAAAGTGATTTTTAAATTCACACTGGTTCGGTAATAATAATTTAATACATCGTAAAGGAGTATAGTTCTGGTATTATGGATTATCTAAAAACTATAATATGAGTTTACCGATTGGAACTTCCTTTCTATTAATGTATCAAAATAATAATCTTAATATATATATATTTATACATGTGTATAAAATCATATTTTAAAAATTTATCATAAAAATTTAATTGAGACTAAATAAAATAAACCTATTATAGTCATCAATTTAAAATTTTATTAAGGAAATTTGTTTAGGTAACAGTTTTTTTTTTTTTTTTTGAAAATCGGGAAATCGAAGCTTTGCTCCCTTATACTCAGGACACCACTGTCTCATCCCTAAATTGTGGCACTGAGAGGGTATTTTAGTTTAAGAGCTTTCCTGCAACCTTAAACCAGGGAAGTGTATCTTGAAGTCTTTAACCTCAACAGATGTGTTGCCCCATGGAGACTAGATAACAATTTGGTAGTTGTTGATTTTAATAATAACCATTTTAAATATATATATATATATATATATATATATTTCATTAATATAATTTTTAGACTTTTTATTTTAGAAATATTTCAATTTTTTCATTCAATATCGCTTTATTGAAGATAATTTATTAATTGATTGAAAACTATGTGCCAATTGAAAACTATATTAATTGAGGTCATTATGTGTATGAATTTTTTCGTCTTTTTATTAGATCCGTCCCAAATTTTCTAATATACATGAATTTCTTTTAAAATATTGTTATTCATAATATTTTTTTGATTTTTTATTAACATGAAAAATCTCCTTTTATCAAAATTACATATTTAAATCTGGGAACAAGTTTTAAAAACAAAATGTTATATTAATCCACATTTTATTTTTCTTCCATTGAAAAAGATCCCTATTGCCCAATTCCCCTTTCATGATTGCTCTGTCTACATATCCTTTCAAAAATAAAATTCTGAGTTATTTTGGAGTTTCCTCCTTTTTTTTTTTTTTTTTTGCAAAATTTGAATAAGATAATTATATACACATACATAATTATTTTTTAGTTTCATGCTTAGAATTTATTAAGAATTTTATTCAATGGCCTTCTTATATTTCATTTTTATTTTAATATTTAACCGAAGTAAATATTTTGGCTTGATTCAAAACCCCAGAAAGTAGTTTATTAAAGAAAAGTAATTTAGATAAGATAATTGAATATGTACATGTACTTCAATGTACGTACATAGCTTGGTTGGCTTCCACGTTGAGGAACAAAAAAAAAATAATAATAATAAAGTCTCTTTAACACAAAATAAAATTAATTTAAAACTTTAAAGTATCAAATGATAATGGGCTGCTTTTGAAGATCTCATCTTAATTAAAATGGATATTATTCACTTATAAATCTTAAAAGCCTAATATAATATCGGTTGGGTAATTAATCTTGATAGTGTGTAATTATTTGTTTACATTTGAATATGAGTAGATATTAATTTATTATTTTCAATAATGTAAGTGAAAGTGGAATACATGGAAGGTGGCCAAATATACTATTGCATGAAGTTGACACAATTTGGAATTGAATTTCAAGAGAGGAAGAGATGCAACAATAAAAGAAGAGACATAAAGATCAATAATAATGATTTTACATGTTTGTTCTAGCTCTCGAGGGTTCAACGGTGAAAGTTTGGCTTTCAGTTTCTAGCACTCGGTTGCGATGAATCCTGTCGATGTAATCTTTGGCTTTTCTGTCAATGCCAGGCTCGGCAACCCAACGGTGGCACTTGTCTGCATCGCTTGGCCATACCTTTCTGGGACACGTAATCTCGTCGTGGTCGTAATAGTCTCCTATTTTTGTCCTCTTTGATTTGAAGAGGCCAAAGAACGAAAAAGAAGAGTTAGATTTCTTTTGCCAATCACCTCCGGCCATGTTTTCTTTTTGGCTTCAAGAAAGAAACTTGAAATTCTTCTTGGGAAGAAAAAGTAGTAGAGAGAGTTGTGCTTTAAGATGGGAAAAATGAATGAAAAATTAGGAGAGATTTGTGTTTGAAATGGTAAGGTGGGGATATCTCTTTTTATAGATGAATAGGGCTTGAATTGAAAATGACAAGGTAGGAAACTAAAGAATCTAGATGTAAAACCTTGGTTGAAACTTGTAAAAGAAACAACAAAAATTAGGGTTTTTTTTTGGTGGTGTGATTAATTCATACTTTGAGGAAACAAAACACTTTTTCTTTCCTCCATTACTTTGAGAGCTACATTGACTAAGAGAATCCTTTTGCAAAGACTTGGAATTCCAACTTACTATTCCTTCTTTGAACTTTGTTCCTTTCTTAATTCCCTCTTCCAATTTCAATTCCACACACAAACTCTTAAAAATAGTAACAATATAATACTAAAAAAAAAAAACTTTCATGTTACATAAATATATATTGTGAAATTTTCATTTAAAGTTTATTAGAAAAAAATTAATTTAAGCAAAAATAATCTCTAATAATAATATTCGGTTAAATTTGGAGCCTAAAAATTAAAATTAGAGAGTAATTTTATGTGATAGATGCATAAACTTTTTGTTAAGATGTGAATGTGTATACATTTGGTGACATGACAATTCCGTAGAAATTAACTTCAAAGACTACCTCTTTTTTTTAGTTGAACAATTGTAAGGGAAATTATTGACGTTCTTCTTATCTACTTAAAATCCCATCTTAATTTACTTAATTAGTTATGATCCTTTTTTGTAGTTTTTACATTTAACTAATGAAGTGGTGTCAACAAAGGCAGTAACTCGATATTATTGTGTTTATAATAATAAAAGATTATAAGTTTGAGTCTCCTTCCACTAATTAAACCCATAAATAAAATTAAGGAAAGGTTTTCATCTTTTTTGTGTTTTTCTTTCTTTTATTTCGCATTTTCTTATAACCTAATTAATAGTTAATTCATAAGTGAACTGATATTCTACCTTAAATTTGAGTTAGAAAAGCTTAAAGGAGTATATATATATATTTGAAATTGGAGTATAATTCAAATTAACATGTAATATATGAATTATAAGTTCAAATTTCTCTATCCTATTTTTTATTTTAATTTAAAAATGTTTTGGAAAAGTCATTTTAAATGTAACTTTTTTTTTAATTATATATATACATTCGAGTTAACCAACATCAATTATTCTTATAAAATATGCCGTTAGTAGTTTGATGTTAAAAAAATTTGTATGAAATTATTTCTTACCTAAATAGCTAATTTAGTGCCCTCTTAAATTGTGTCTTTGTGTCTAAATCGTTTTCCTTTCATTAACCTGCATTAAACTATCTTTTCTGTTTTTAATTCCAACAATCCAATTATGTTTTTGTTGCCAAATTAAATACGTTGTAAATATTTAATTATATATGCCATATATTTTCGTGATTATATATATATAATTTTTTTTGGACAAAATTTTATAATTTCTAAGAATCCTTTAAGCACTTTATTAATGCATTTTAATATATAAGAACTATCATACATTGTGTTTCAAAGAAGGTTGCGTGTTGTTACATTTTTGTTTTATTCAATTCTATTTATTGATTCTTTTTACATTTAATTTTATATGAATTTGTATAGTAAACACGGAATGTTCGAAATATTAGAGGAAATTTCCCTATATTGCCTTCTTGAAGTATTTTTATAAGCTTTCAACTAATAGTGATATATTTATATTTACGCAAAACAACGGCATCGTCAAAGTTTAGTACGGTATTTATTTTTTATTATTCTGTTCTGAAAGAGAACTTGGAATTTTATGACAATAAATTTTAAACGCTTTTCATAAAGGTAAAATTTATTAATTTTATCCTAAAAAATTTTCATCCATACGAATTTTTACTTTTAAAAATAACTCTCATTTCTAATCATTCATATTTAATCATTCATTTATAACTATTCAATCTGTTATAAAAACAACAATCAACACGCCGATCGAAGAATAAAGAAACGTAAGAGAAGAAAAACAAACACATAAAAATTTACGTGGTTCACTAGCATAGGGTTATCTAGTCCACGGACAGAGAAGGAGAATAATTTTATTAAGGAGAGGCGAATTACACAGTTATAGAATGAACATCATAATACGGCTAGAGTTTAATTCGAGTTTATATATGCACTCTTATTAAACCCTGTTACAGAATGTGTAAGCATTAAACAGAAAGTGGATGTGGAACGAATTGCAGCAATGCGCTGCAATACGAGATGCATTTGCGTGCGGGATGCGCTAAGCGAATACAGACCCTCGACTACTAATCGCAGGGCATCAATGCCTTCAAACTTCAAGGCATATCTTAACACAATTATTTCTAACCACTCATTTTTAATCATTCCTTTCAAATCAATCAAAATAACTTAATTTTAACCACTCATTTTTAATCATTTCTTTTTTAACTACTAAAAATAAATACTCATTTTAAATCTACATCCAAATAAAGTTTTGACTTTAACTCCTCTACACAAATATCTAAACAATTTTTTTTGCTACCACTCTCAAATTTTAACTCCTTAACTTAAATCCTATCTAAATATGTCAAACAAATGCCCTATATTTTTATGATACAAAATCACCCATAAATAAATCATTATTATTAGAAGGAAGGAAGTAACGATATAGGAAGCCTTTTTATTCAAATTATTTCGACTTTATTAAAATCAACATTGAAGTGTTCACTACTAGAAAAGTGGGATTCCATGACACCTCTTTTAAGCAAAATTTGAGAAAAATGAAAAATAAGTGTCATTAATGATGTAAAACACGGAGGAGTCCTAAAATACCTATTTTAGATTATTTATGATTATATTTTATAGTCATAAATAAAATGCCATCACAAAGGTTCTGGGTTCGAGCTTGGAATGTTGCGATTTTATAAATATTTTTTTGTACCATATAATTAAATAGTACGAAAAGCTTTAAAAAAAATTTAAAAAAAGCACCGCACATTCTAATTAAACCTACCTCTGGCGTGAAGAACTTTGAGATCGCATTCCTGAAACCCTCACCCTTCTTCTTCACAAACACACGCTGAAATTTCATCGGCTGGCGCTACCTTTCGTCTAGACCAGAACGCAGCAACAACAACTCAAACTTCCATTTTCCTTGCACCCCTAATTTACGGTACCTTTAATTTTGAGGTTAGTTTTTTTAACACTTTTATTTGATGAATTGAGTTTCTAATAGATGAGATTCTTGTTTTTTTTATGAAATTCATGTAAAGATATTTTACATCATAGATAAATGGATTATTGTTGTTTCATTCAGAACTTATTGCACGTATTGATCGGTTGCCCTAATAGTTAAATTAATTAAAAAAAATTGCAATTGATCTTTGCTGAAAAAATGTTTTCCTCCACCTCTTCAATCTTGTTGTTGTCTAAATGGATCAAAATTGCTTCTTTAATTAATTCTCATATTTTAAAATATGAATCGCGCTTTGAATTATGACTTCAATAATGTTAGCTTTTATTTTTCTACTCTCTTTTTAATTCCATAAAAAAAGTTCATCACTTCCTTTGTATTTGTTGCACTTTCCCATTTTTCCTATATGAAATATATATGGATTCTATCTTTGTCTTCTTTTTTTTTTAAAGAAGTTACAAAATTGTTGCCTTATTATATGACAGTGGACATAAAGAAGACTACCAAAAAAAAAAAGTAATAACAAATAAAAAGAAAAGTTTAACTCATGGATTTGTAATGATAGCCAAAAGAAAATTTACTCTAGTTAGATTTTTCTCTTAATTGGCAAAGGAAAATAAAGAGTGTCAAATTTTCTAATTCTTTTTTTTTCTGGTCGGCAACAATTTAGAAGAAGTTTTCTATTTGGGATTGTTTTTATTCAATCCACATCCATAGAAAAAGGGGAAAAAAAAGCAGCAACTGGGTTTCATTTTATTTGTTGTTGTTAGAATTCATTGGTCATTAACTGAAGGAAAATGGTATCAAGAGTTCTTGTTAACTATTCAAATTTTAGCTTTGCTAATGGATTGATGTTTGTTCTATCAGGAACCTAATTTAACTAGGAAATTGTTCACTAGAAGTAGTGTTAGTTGTCATGTTCTTGTTTCCCTTGGTACTCTGCAGCCATTTTAGGTAAGAAGTTAATCCATCTGCACGTGGTTGATCACCAAAACCTATTTGATTTTGTTTACTCCAAGTGAGAATTGGTCATTTCAAAGAATGAGACTCTAAAAAATCAGGTACATTGGGCTTCTAGAGTAGTTAATTTGGGCTTTTATGATTGAAATGGAGGCATTTTGCATAGGTACACCCACCCTACCCTCTAGTAGTTAATATGTGTGCTCTTGCAATCTCAAAATCCAATGTTATCTACTAAGGTTTTGTTTTTTATCTTTTGCATTCTCTGAATATTGATCTGTTGTTTGATGGTGATTTGAAGGTCACAAGAAATGTTGGGATTGTTCTACTTTTTGGATTTAGCCAACATCCAAGTTGCTAAGAATAGAGATTGCATTTATTTATAAATCAACGTTTTTTTACTGATAAACTTTTGCTTGTACCTTTCTTTAACTTTCAAATATTTTGTTTCAGTTGTTAAAACTTTATATTAAAAACTATTTTAGTACTAATTATAATTTATTCAATCATTTCTCATATCTAACATGTTTTACTTCAAACACTTGTCCATATTGATATAGCCATCACGAATCAACCTAGTGGTCAAATAAAGAACTTGTAAAATATAAAGTGCATACAAGTTATGAGTTCATTCCACGGTGACTATCAAGTTTGTCAGGCTATCAAATATAGTTGGGTCAAATGGTTGTTTCATGAAAATAGTTGAGGTGTGCGTAAACTGACTCAGATACTCACAAATACCTATAAAGAATGTGTCAATTCGCGCTAGCACGCTCTACCGTTGCTTGTTTGGGAGAGGTAAATGAACCAAAGGTTTGTTTATGTTTTTGTTGAATAATTTCTGGGGATGTATGAAAATTTCTTGGCCATTTTGGTTTGCATCTTTAGTGTTGTTTTTATCTCTGGCATAAGATTGATTATTATAATTTTCTATACGAGGATGTAGGTATTAGACTTAATAAATCACTTTCATGCTCCAGCCAAGATGTTTTGGCTAACAATCTGTGGGTAATGTTCATTGTCATACTATATTTTCCCTATTTTTTTCTTGTTAGATTGAGATGTGTTCCCCATCATCACACTGTCCAACGACATCATCACGTATACCATCAATCCTCGCCCTTGCGTTTCCAACAAGTTCCTTCTCTCTCTCTCTCTGATTTAGTGTCGAGTTTTAGTTTGTTTTGTTGTTTGGAAGTTAACCCATAGATTTTGGACTTTGATTTTATTAGAACTCATTAGGTTTTGAGGCTAGATTGTTGAGATTAAAATAGTTTAGCATCAAAACCAGCAAACCTTGATTCTTTTTTAGTAAGTTTTAAGTGTTAAATTTTGTTCTTAATCAATACTAACACTTCAATGGTGTAAGTTAAACACTAGTCTTTTGGACTGTTATGGGTAGTTTTAGGTCGTGATTTGGGATTGGCGTTGATTGTTTGTTTATTTGGGTTCACTTGAAGGATATTTTTTAAGTTTCTTGCATTATTTGAGTTTAGGGATTTTACACTTTCTCCTTCAATCTACACGGACTCAACAGCAGTGCAAGCGCCTCTATTCCATCTATCATTTGCACCTTAGAGCTGATGTCGGCGACTTCCTCAACACTGTCATGCTAAAGGTTAGTGATAATGTAAAGACCCGACCCGAATGGGGCACTAAATGGGCCCTTACCCCCAATGCATGCATTCAAAGTAAAGGACATTAAACAGACATGATTTCGGATCCCAATTAAAACAAAGCATTCAAAATAATCCCTTTAAAAACTAGACAATTTCCCTGGAACCTGTCCCTGTTTCCAAGCACCTGTTCCAAGATAAATACATTTCCAAAGTTTACTCTGATCAGAGATTTACTAAAATCATTCAAAACCTGTTCAGATACAAAATGCTGGAATCCACAAAACATTTACAAAACATCATAGGGTTCCGTGCCCGGCTACATGCATTCAGGGGAAACAAAACATAAAGAGTCATAATACAAAAATCAAAGTTGGAAGACTGGGTCCCATGATCACAGCTCCTCCTTCAGGCATCCTGTCGCGCACCACGGTTACCTGTGGAAAAACACAAAAATAAGGGTGAGTAACGAATTACTCAGTAAGAATCCCCAACCGGGGTACAATACGATATACACGGTCATCTCGATGAGCGTATGCAAGCTATGAGTAAAAACACAGAATAGAGCACATAGCTTAGCCCACACTTGGGCCTCGGATGCCAACTTAGGGTCTTAGTCCGGAATGATATCACCACACAAGTCGCCCTATACGAGAAACAAGTCCCGGCCTCAGCCTGTCTACTGTCGACGAAAGGTACACTGGCTCAAGATCCCGATGAGCTCTCGGTCGGCATTGTAATGAGCGTAAGCATGTACCGCGTGCTCTGCGGACTATGGGGGTGCCGGTCAGAGGCAAGCCGCCCATGTCCGATCCACCACGCCTAACTAATTCTTTGGATCGGTGTCACGACGACATAGGGTGTGAGAGACGGACACGTAAACTATGTCACCTGAACCACCGCTTTGAGGCTAAGGAAACGGGTCGTGGTAGGCTTACACCAGAAACCGCCCTTACCTTAACAGTGGCAATCGGGGGCTACTGCCAAACATGCTGAGGACATGCCGGATGCCGGGGACGAGGCAATGCCAAGTCATCATCCCGACCGTTGGGGCATTTAACATTCTGCCACCCTCACCCAAGATTGCAAGGCCTACCAGTAGGGTTAGCTAATCCCTCACGGGTCCAGGGACGAAGCATCGCATCTCGGCGTCCCCGCCATGGATGCAAGGTACTTTATGCATCGGGCCGGATGATGCTATCTACCGCAACTCTAACACGCCCTAGCAATCAAACAAACAATTCCATAAAATCCAATACGTGCTCAATAAGAATACAACGAGCCTAGCATGATACTACGAAGCAAGGATCAGATACGAGCATGCCAGAAAGGAACAACCTAGCATGGATTAACATGAGAATTAATCAGGAAAACCATGCTAACCGGGAATTCAGAAACGAGCACCTATCACTAAATATGTCAATAAACACAACAGGCAATCAATCAGCAATCACATATAATACCGTAGGGCCCACACAACCCCGGTAAGAAATCCTTACCTTGGTCGGAAGGCGATTCGACACGAAATCCTAAATTGCAAACGATCTCGAACTAGCTACCGAGAACCTATCAATCACAACAAAAATCACACAATAGGCCTAAATACAATAAAACAAACAGGGCTCAGCTCGGGAGCAACTCACGAGGCGCGACGAACACACGAACGAGCCGATTGCACGAGCAAGGCGCAATAGGGCTAGGCTGGGCGCGCCTGGGCGCGGGAGTGGCGCGCGTGGCGCAGCGAGGGCGCCGGCATGCGCGAGCGTGCGAGGCGACACGGAGTTGGCGAGGACGCGCGCGCGGGCACGGTTGATGTGCGGCGTGGCTCGGCGGGCTGGGCTGCAACAGAGCACGCGATTTGGCGATGGAAAGGAAGCTTGAATTCGGCCGATTGGAGAAGATTCGACGAGCGATTGTTGTTGGTCGAACTCTCCTACGCAAGCTGCACAAAACCCATCCATAAATTCACTTCAACACAGCCGGGAAAACGAAGTCCAGAAACAGGGGACTCGGATTGAAGGAGAGAAGAAGAAGAAGAAGAAAAGCTTACCTGCTGCTCGGAAATGGATCGACCTTCGAACTGGGGAAGACGAACTCCATCGAATCGGAGCTGGAGAAGGAAGAAATCATAGGGAATCGCTGTCGGTTGATGAAGGAAATCGCGAAGAGAAGAAGGAGAGAAATGAAGGAGAAGGCTCGGGAGAGCTCTGTTTTAAACCGAGGGCGTCACAACAAGCATAACATATAGATGGCGCAATTAGATTCACAAGAGCGCTCAGTGGCTCGATTGGCAGCGACCCTTGCCTAGCTTCTAATGCGACCTTGGCTCGAATCACAAGAGCGCTCAGTGGCTCGATTGGCAGCGACCCTTTTACCAAGCCCAAATGTCTTCACCAAACTTCCCGATCCCATTCAAATCGTCTCATAATTTTTGCGGCAATTAGCAAATACATAACCGGCCCTGTCGGCCCAACCAAATTACCAAAATGCCCCTGGGCCTCCCGGGAAGACCGGGATGAAATTTTCGGGCCGTTACAGATAAATTGTTACTTTGTGTGTGCAAGGTCTTAGAGCTTGGAAGATAAATTCAACTTCTACATTTGAGGTCTTTATCTTTTTCTCTTAAGCATTCTTGGATTAATTGTTACTTTATTTGCTAGCCATGGCCAAAGCATGAATAGAGATAACTTCATCAGTAGTAATATTATATTAAAAAATTTGCAAACCACACCTAAATTATGATATTTGTTAATTAATTATGTCTCCTAAAGTTTGATAATGGTTGTAATTGTAAATTAGGATCGATGGTTAATTTATCCGAGTTTCTCATACTCCAAACATGGACCTGCAACAAAAAACAAAGTCTAAAAGAAGAAAACAATGAAATAGGGTAATGAAAAATCCCAAAATAGGATTTTGACTAATACCCAGGTGCAGGCAACAAAAACAGAGAAAGGAGAATGCAAAGAGGTTTGCTTTTAGCAATAAAGGGAAGTCGAATAGTTTTTGTTCATTAAAACAGAGGAATAATTCTTAGATGTTTTAAAGCAACAAAATGGCAAATATATAAGGAGATGCACAAGAGGAGCTTAATGTTGCCGTTGAGAGTTGTTATTGAAGAGTTGGTGTTGACGGCTGGGCTAGTGCTGCAATAAAGTATGTATAGTGTACTTTTGCTTAAACTTGGGGATTTCTCCATAATTGTTTAGAGGATTTGTACCAGATCGTTGTTGAATATTCATATGTTGTTCATTATCTGATTTTGAGGACGTTGGCTGCTACTTTAAGTTGAATTTGTTGCCTTGTATTGATTGTAATGGTTGAGGGTAGTAGTTGCTGAAGTTTGAACTAAATGCTCATCTTGATTTCTATTACCACTACTTCAGGTACTAAGTGAAAATGTGGGATGTGTTCTATTTCTTGTCATCTATAAGCGAAACATGTTAACAACGAAACCAATGATGAGACGTTTTGTGTTATAGAGCTAGAAACTAAAACATGAACACTAGTGAGATTTAAGGCATTACTTTGGTTGAAAAGTAAAATAGAGTTAAAGTTAATCTTTTTCTCGAGTGAAACTAATAACATATTTTGAAGGGAACTTTACTATGGAGATAAAAGACGAGAATGAAAATTTAAAACTGATGAAGATTAAGTTAGAACTAAAGTTAGATGTAAAGAATTGAAATGGAGTGTAACCACACATAGATCATCAGCCCCAGGCTTGGGATTCTACATGAACACACACATAAATGGGACCCACCTATGCCATCTCCTCTTCAATCTTTCCTGATTCTACAAAAAATAAAAGTTTCTTAGGATTAATATCCCTTCCGAAACAATAAACACAAAAACAAAGATGAGCTCCTTCGCATTTGCGAGTGGTGGGCCATGTGTGTTTAATTCAAGCGGTGAATTTATTCTTCTAGTTTTAGTGATGCGCCGACACTTTGGGATCAAATAAATATATATGAAACAAAATAAGAAATGAGGAAAGGTTAATCGATTGATCTAAAAAATGAAGATTTACCCATGTTTCATTTGTTATTTGTTCAGTTTAACTTTTTTTTAAAAAAAAACTTTATTTATGACTTTCTTTTCTTTTTGTTCTTTTTTTTCTTGTTTGTTCAACTTTATTTTTGTTTGTTTTCTTTTAAATGTATGATTATATTCTGATTTTTCTTTTCTTGTTTTCTTTTTCTCTGCCTCGAAACTTATGCTTCGCCTCTCCATAAAAAAGCGCCTCAAGGCAGCTTTAAGATTTTTTAATTATCAACTAAAGTTCTACAATTTTGTTTAATGGGTAGATAATCTTGCTCATTTTTGCATTTTCTGTTGATTCTTTAGAGTTCTTTTTTCTCTTTCTTTGTTTGTTCAAGTTACGGGAGGTTGTATTTGTTTGAAATGTTTTTTCCTTTCTATTTTCTTCTAAATAGATTATTATCCCCAGGTTTTTTCTTGTTCACATGTTTAAGATCTTTCTTTGAATTTATCTTATTTATTTTTTCTTTCTTATTATTAGATTGGATATCATTATTATGAACTTCCTCGTCCCCAAGGAGTGACACAGTGGTTGAAGACTTGATTTTTTAGGGTATGGCTCTCCTCAAGGTCTCAGGTAGGTTCGAGACTCGGCTGTGACATTACTCCTTCGATGTCTCCCAGTGCCTGGTCTAGGGACGGGCGTGGTTACCCTTGTTTCAAAAAAAAAAATTATGAACTTTCTCATTTTTTCCTTTTTTAAAAAATTATTTGTGTTTTCTATTCTTTATTAGATTGGGTATCATTATTCTGAACTTTCTCATTTTTTCCTTTTTTTATTATTTTTATTTTCTATTCTTTCTTTAATTCTTATTATTTGTTAGCTATTTTTATGTTATGTTTTCCCTTGTTTCTTCCCTCCATATTAAGTTTTTTAGACCTTGATTTTTATGATTTTTATATATTTTTTTCTTTAAAATGAAGCTTATGCCTCATACCACCTCGAGACTTATGCCTCGCCTCTCCATAAGAAAATGTCTCCAGGCCACCTTAAACCTTTTAAAGCATTGGTATCTCCCCCATCCCCTAAGCAACCTTTTCTTGAATGCCTTAAGCCTTTTAAAACATTGGTCTCTGCCCCGAAAATTAGGTTTGAGCATTTTGAATTTTACAGTTAAATAAGATGCAAGTAATTAACTCAATTGTTTATTTATTAGATGTTGATGGTTTGTTCGTTAGGGTTAGAAGTATATTTAGTCGAAACTTCAAGCTACTTATTTGGTCTTTGTATCTGATATGAACTTTCTTTTCCATTTGTAATATTGGTTTTCTTGCTTGGCAGTTGTTTGACTTCTTTTTAAACCTACTATGATTCTTGTTCAAATACAATTTATGGGTTTCTTAATTGTGCTCTTTTATGTATATGGCCATTTCATCTATGTAATATATCATAGGGAAAATGTTATAGTTCCTTAAGAAGTGTCATAGTGGTTGAAGACTTGGGCTTTGAGAGTATGCTTCCCTCAAGGTCCCAAGTTCGAGACTTAGCTGTGACATTACTCCTTTAATGTCTCTCTCAGTACCTAGCCTAGGGACGGGCATGGTTGCCTTTGTTTAAAAATAAAGGTATCAGTACCACAAATATTTTCTATATATTCGATGATTTTATATTCTTTTTACCTCTTATTTGTTTATTCTAGTTTGGTTATCTGGTGTTGAGCTATTGAAGAATGAATATTCTCTTTGCTTTGAAGGTTTTGCACGAACCCAACCAAGGAATTGAATCCTTGAAGAAATGCATTTCAAGAATTACCCTTCACTTGGTTTCTTTCTTTCTTTTTTTGGTAAAAATATTGATAGACACATATAAAATCTTTGCATTGGAGCCAAAGTAGACAAGTCATCTAAGAGGAAGAACTGTCTTTTACTGCTGTTTAATTGCAAGTACTATAAATTCATCTACTCGCTTTTTATCTGAGTATGTATCTTTTGTGGCATCGACCGGAAGTTGTGATGAGACCTATTTTAATACATCTGTGAAATTCGAGTTAGCGATTGTGATAAAGATTACCAAAGTATTCCTGATGGTATGTATACTTTTTTTTCTCGTTTTAATTTAAGCACTATGTTCATGAAAGTTGTGACTTGTGATGTTTTTTTCTCGTTTTAATTTAAATTTGCTCCCTTCATAATTGGTGTTTGTTGCTTGATGTGTATATTTCTTTTGTGATGTTTTTTTTTCTTGTCACATTTCCTCCTTTTTATTTCCAAGTTTAGTTTTTGGAATAAATGAACAATTGCTATTTGATATGAATGATAAATATATTATGAGTATTTATATTCTCTTGTACAACTTCTAATTCAAAGCTTTATCAATACAGTATGCAGGTATTTTGTTCAAAGTGAGGAATCGCTTGCATCTACAGTTATCGTGCAAATTGTCAATCAACGTATACTTTGCCCAAGGGATAGCAGACCATGCTTCTTTGTTATATTGTAAACTTTCTAGTTTTCAAACTCCTTGTAGACATTTTAAGAATTAGAAGTTTATTGATATTGATTTTTTTTTTTTTGTTCAAGCATAATGTACAAATTATTTAGTCATATATGAAATAAGATTTGTTGAATAAGATTTGTGGGATGCATATTATAAATCTTTCTTGACAGGTAAAGACACAAACAAAACATGTTGTAAATAGGCATAAAAAAGTGTCATGAAAACTAATAAATTGACATAAATAAATAGTCATATTACATAAATGGATGACTACAAAAAAGTGTCAATATATAAGCTATAATGACAATATTGACATGTCGTTAATATTCCTTCAATGACTATATATATGTGTCATTAATGGTTCAACCATGACTAAAATATAATGTCATAAATGGTTCGATCATGACTATATATATGTGTCATTAATGGATCAATCATGACTATAATAAAATGCCATAACTCGTTCTATGATGACACTTGTAAATTATCGTTATTACTTCATCAATGACTCTATATATGCGTCATTAATGATTCATCTATAAATATAATATAGTGTCATAATTGATTCTACCATGACACTTTTATTATAGTGTCATAGTTGAACCTTCCGTGACAGCGGATACAATGACTCTTGATTTTAGTCATGAAAGGTGTTTATGACTATAAATTATAGTCAAGGAATCTGCTTTTTCTAGTAGTGGTTAAAAAGAGAGGAACAAAAAAAATCTTTTAAAGGTCTTTAAGATTAAGTGAAATAGTGATTTATTTAATATTAGGTTAGATTTTGGATATTTTCATAGAGTAGTTAAACACACCAAAAAAGAACTTTAGTTAGATTCTAGTAAAAAAAGATAATTTTAAATTGGGAGATTGGGATGAATAAATTCTACCCACATGACCTCCCATTTACAAACAGTTTGTAAATTAAGAAACTTGATGCATCTCTAAAAAAAACCCTCTACCTAGCTGTCAAGCACTAATAAACTTTTTGCAACACCCAAAAAAAGATTTTTTTAAACAAAAAAAAAGAGGAATATTAATTTGGTGGAGAAAAAAAAATTTTAGCTATTAAATAGCTTGTGGGTTTCTCTTTTGAATATAATTGTGTTGAATATTGCAGGTAAATAATGGGGTTTGTTTTTTATTAATTTGAAACAAACAAAAAAAAGTAAGATTCTCTTTTTCAATATGAAAGAATTAATTAAAACTGTAAAGGAAAAAAGAAAGTAATGTAGAAATAATATTCTCATCATCTTTTTTCCCATCTGTTGAAAAGTGTTGATTGGAAGTTGGTTGCAGCACTCAAAACTTAAAAGCACATTTCCTAGAAACTTTCTCCAAATTACCTTGAATATTAGGATAATTACAAAACTTTTCTAATTGGTTAATAATCACGCAAGGTATTTTATTTTAACATATTTTTTTAATTATTGATTAAAATTTTTTATGACAACAGGAATGATACCATGATAATTTTAAGAAAGATATCAAACTTTTTCGTTTTTCATTAATTTTCTACGATATTTTAGTCCTAACAATTCCCAGGTTAAAGGGTTGGGCTCCTTCGCAAAGCAGCATGTGGTTTTGAACTGGATGAACATCAAACACTGAAACCAACGTAGTACTAATCATTTTGGTTTTCTTAATCTTTTCCTTCCTTACATTTCTTACAATGGAAGACTATAATGTCTAAATTATAAAGATTAAGATCATGTTTGATAATTGTTGGTTTTTTAAAAAAAATTTAAGAGGACAACAACTAATTTAACATATAGTTTTCATTATTTTGATATTTACCATTTTACTTATGTTTTCAAAATTAAAACAAAAATTAAAAGGTAAAAAAATAGTTTCCAAATACTTGCCTAAATTTGGTTAGAACTCATGCGCATATTTTCTTAAAGGAAAATGCAACTATATTGTAGGCGGTAGATAAATTAAATAAGTACAAGCTAAAATTTCAAAAATCAAAACTAAATAGTTGTGAAATGGGACATAAATTTTTTATCAACAAAAGTAGGAATTTTGTGGCATCATTGTGTTCTGCTAATGCCAAAATTTGGTCTTTGAGAACGGTGAATTTGTAATGTTCCTTGGGACGAATTACTTGCAAAACAGAGAAAGATCTAGACATTAGTGTGGTGTAAGTCACGTGGCCTTGATTCCTAAGTTGGACTTGGATGACAAAGTTAGGAACGAAGGTAGTTTTTAGGGTTCTCAGAGTTTACCTCTGTATTTTTTTTTTAACTTTTAATAGGGAGGTCGCACATGACCTTTTCTGCTTTGCTCTTCCTTGACAGATCAAGGGCCTTTCAAGCTAGGAAACACCAGGTGGCACAGTTAAACTGTGCATATTTTGCTACAAACTTGGGGTTGGGGCAACTGCCTAACCCTTCTAGGTTTGGGGTCGGGCCCCGCGCAACCTCGGGCTTGGGGTTGAGTCTAGCCAGACTCTCTACCTTTCTTGGGTTTGGGTCGTGTCATTTTTGGCTCCTAGCGTTCTCACGTGCCTCCCTAAGTTTAGGCTAAGATTTTTTCTACAATATATTTTAATGATCAACAAGTCACCCAAATAAAAGGAAAGACTAAATTTTATCTCATTCAACCAATTTAACCTTTCTTTTTATCATTTTTTTCATTTATCTTTCATTGTTTTCTAACAAACTTAAAAAGTTAAATACCCTACCATCATATTAAACATCTCATTTATAGTTCTAATCAAGCCAATATTTATAAGATGTGATTGTTAATTAATATTTTTAAGATATGAATGTTTACCCTATTTAATATATTTAACCCTAAAAAACTTTTGTTTTCTTTGCCCTAACAAAAAATTGTATATATTGTTTTCTTTGCCGTAACAAAAAATCGTTTTTTTTTTTTGAAAAGGTATACTATTTCTGTTGTTTATTTATGAGTGTAATTCCATAACAAAATTTTAAATGCTTACTTTTTTTTAATGATTAACGTGGGGACAATAATCTACTTTTTTTACTATATTTGTTGATAAAACTCGAAGCTTTTTCTTCTTTTTAATCGTTAATCCCAAAGGAAAAAAAGTTAAGTTTGGTCATTAACCATTGACATACTAAAATAATATAGAAAGTTTGGTGAAAAATATATATATGATTTTAATATTACAAAGATTTGTCATTTAACACCCTGATTATTCCATCCTAATAATTTATTTTTCGATATGCTTAAATTAACTTGGTAAACAATTCAAAATAAATGAAGTTCTATTTTTTTTTATTTAACAATATTTGAGAAAAAAATATATTCAAACGTATAATCTCACAAATATTAGTCAATGATATTATTAAAGCTGTCCTTTTGTTGGCACTACTTTCTCAATCTTTTTGTTGATAAATTAATTAAAAACATCTTTTTTTTATAAACTATTTCGAGTGAATAAAAAAAAATTCTACCTTCCCAACAAAATAAACGTTTGTGTGGAGTGATTCGACTTCAACACGTTCTATCCTATCAACTAGTTTATATTATGGAATATTTTCTCATTTTTCATTTTTAATTTTAAAGTATTTTCTCTTTTTGTGTATTTTAGTTTGATTCTTTAATGGATTGATTTAAAATACCTATTTGAATAAGATTTTTTTTCCCCAAAAAGACACAAGTGGTGAGTATTCCATGTGAAACTTGAAATTGGAATATTAACACTTACTAAACACATGAAAATAAAAAAATACTGAGTTACCGAGGGTCAGTGGTGCAGTTGGTTATCTTGTCTGGTGCTAGTCCATTTCAACTCCACAGTCACGAGTTCGAGCTTGAAATCGGTATTTGACTCTCATATTATTTGAGAGTAGTTGTGCCCTTTATGTAGAGTTTGTTTGTCCCCCCTTCCTCCACTTTATACTCAAATATATATATATATATATATATATATATATATATATATATATATATATATTTTGTGTTCATATTGTTTTTTTTTCCTTTTGACACAATATATAATAATCCTTAATAAAATGTTGGTTATGCTAAAACTCTTTTACAAAAATTAATTCAGCCCATTAAAATTGTAAAGTTATGCTAAAATATCATTTTGATCTATGTGCTAGCAAAATATCAAATTTTAATTTTATGCTTTTAATAAATCTCAAAATTAGTCATTTGAAGTTAATTTTTAATGCCATTGGTTAAATAATAATAATTTTTATTCTGTGGATATGTTTTCAAGATATATTAAAATAAATTAATTAAGATTAAATATTTATTTAGAAAATGTATTAATATACTTATACAGAAATCAAACTAATACTTAACTATAAAATATCGATTGGGTCATTCAATAAAAAGTTTATCAAAAAATTCTTTACAAAAAGGTTGAGTAATTGGTATATTATTATCATTATTATTTTTTTATCAATACATATATATTCAACTGAATGAGTTTGTGTCAGGTAGGTTATCTTGATTGATGATAATCTATTTTAACTCCACGTTCACACAGATTTGATGTTAAAAATTTAATGATAAGCAAATCTAACCCAACCTAACCTAAAAATATGGTAATTCACCGACTCAAAATTTTGGATTGGTCTAAAGAATTTCTTTAACCCAACTTAACCAAATCCTTCAATTAAAGGACTAAGAAGGACTTCAAAAAAATATATTGTAAATGGGAACAAAAAGTGTCATAAAAACATAAAAATAGAGGATGCTTAAATATCAAAAATTAAATTATATTGATTTCATATATTCTCATCATTAAATTTTCTGGTGTTAATCCATTTCAACTCCAGTCACAAGTTCGAGGCCGAATATGGATATTTAGCTCTCATATTATTAAAAAGTAGTTATGTCATCTATATAAGGTTTGTTGGTCCCCTTCTCCCACTTCGTACTCAAAGAAAAAAAATATTCTGACTATTTTTATGTTTCGTAAATAAGGTATTAATGACTTGTTGATGTTTATCTATGACTACAAAATAGTGTCATAGTCATGATAGGATTTTTTATACCCAATACATTGAATCATCAAAGATTTCAAGGACTATGAAGCATAGTTATGTTAGATCATTTTTCTACTAATGTGACTAGGAAAATAGGGGAAAACATAAGTACATGAACTATAGACAATAACTTTATTAGTATATACTAGTTTTTAATGAAACAAAAAAAAAATTACAAGAGCTTATAAATACTTGAAGGAGACAACACATAATACTATATGCACACCTAAGAGAAGTCATGGGCAGGTCTATGAGAAAACTTAGGGGGCCACGACACAATCCTCTAATTTTCAAATTCAAAAAATAATTATAAATATTATCACTTTTAAAAAAAAGAATAGCAACCATAATCATAGGTAATAACAATATTACTTATTAATACATAATACTATAATAATATACAATAGTGTAATAATACATAATATTATATAAAAAAATGTATTATGATAACACACTAATCAACATACATTGAATTACGAGTAAGCTAATTAAACATATCAGACATATTGACTAACTATAGTCACCCATTTACAAGGGTGATATGTGATTCCAAAGTTAACCAAAAATCTTATATATAAGTATTAAAACGATACTCTTATTTATTTAAGAAGAGTAATATCCTATTTGTAGGGTTTGCGATCCCTTTCCTAATTTTATCTAAAATAAGAAGTCATTTTGAATAGTAAATATAAAAAGTTATTTTAAGAAATTTATCATCAGTAACACATTTTACCTCTTATATTATATTTATAGTACAATTTTTAAAATAATTCATATATAGTACGTAATTTTCTATCACTGATACAACTCAACTAGTGATAGAACATAATTTTCTATCAGTAATAGAACTCAATCAGTGATAGAATAAGTTTACCACTAACTGAATTCTATCACTTATAGAACTCAACCAGTGATAGAACTCAATTTGAATTTTTTTTCTATTATAAATGAATTAGTTTTGATTTTGTGTCATACATGAAAATATTTTGTTCTTTTTTTGTTATACATGCAAAATCCTCTTATTTTAAATAGTTATACTAACTCTGTGTGAATGTAAATTTTTTTTTTTAAGAACAGTTAATAAATAGGATATTTATTTTTAAGGGAAATGGTACTAAATGTCTAAAATTAGAAAGTATCTCAAGGTAATATCTACACATTTTTTGTGTTTAAATTGATGTCTAAACTCAAATTCATGTGAGTGAGATAAATTATTTCTTCCCATAATATCCCAATTACCTATTTTTCCATACAAATGTGAAACTTTTTTTAAAAAATCAATTAAAAAAAAAGGAAAATACACTATGTTCCCATGAATAAAGGGGAAAACAACTATTAACGTATTTTAAATGACTTTTAAAAAAATTAGTAAATTGGTTCAACTAATTATCCCATGGATTTAGGATAATCAATGATGTTTAAGAACCACCTCACACATGATCAGTTTCACTTTCTTCTGTGCTTCTCAATTTCATATGATCCAAAGCTCGATGTCAATGGAAAAAACTCATATTACCATTGCATTTGATGGGCAATGGGACATGGGGAATGTGTACTCAAATTAAAGGTGAACAATATCTCCACTTTTTTCATCTATCGGTGCTCGACCTGAACTCAACGAGAGATCCAAAATTTACCGTCTATGCTTTTACAAAAATGGTGTTTGTCAGAAGCAATGCCATTGATATAATCGAAGATAGGGATGTTCGATAAATGCTCAATGGCATTGGCAAAGGGTTGTATACCGGCAGTTAGATCATAGCTGAAATCACGACGATGCGTACAGATATGTACAGCGCAGACCTATTGTTAGGACCATGTGTGACGATAGTAGGTCCAGTGTTTCTGAACAAAGACGGCTTAAATGAAGCACTTTGTAAGTTAGCATTGAGCATAAGCTTTCAATTTAGAACCATAAAGTCTAATAAGGCACAGTTTACTACAATATGCATCCAAGACTTGTAATTGGTACGTTCATGCATCTGTCTATAGGGGTAGCAACTTTTGGGTGGTCAAGAAGTTCATAGACTCCCACACATGCCTCCATTGATGTTGTTTAGGATGAACATAAGCCGGCCACTCCCATAATAGTGTGTGGATACGCAGAATTGCATTTCGGGCTAACAAGGTAAATACACATTGGCGGATGTGATTGAGTACGGGTACGGACAGTCGTATATAAATCTAGGTGCAGTCTCTGATCCCATTCTGTGTAGTCATACAGACAATTACACACAGCCAAAGAATGCAGTTGCCTCAGGTGGGTTTTTCTCTTTTTAATACATGCATCCACCAATAGATTTTCGGTGGGGTTTCGTATGTAGTATTATGTATTTTTATATACAGTAAAAAAATTTAATGTTGGTTAAAAAATCAAATTTAAACTGGTACATTTCATCCTTATTTTCATTTTTTTTTGTTTAAACCAATTTTTGAATTTTTATTTAGATTTGATGAAATTATGCTGAGAAATATTTAATATTCAAATATAAGTAGATTTTTGTTTATATTTGGTAAAATTTTGTTGAGGATGTTTGTTTAGATTTAGTAAAATTTTGTTTGAATGGTTGTTATAAAAGTCAATATTTGGAATAATACGTAAAAAAGAAATGGATTTAAATTTCGGGATACACTTTCCATTTTACATTTAATTATTTAAATTTTATTTTTTAAAATAAAGAATAAACATTTATTTAAGGTCTAAAAAAGTGTAAACATTTCCTTCAAATAGTTTCTAGTTTTAGATATTTCTCTAATTTTTCCTGCCCATAATTGATTTTGGGCTGGCAGGTTGTAAGATTCGGCCCAAAAAAAATCTTTTTTATTTCAAAATTTTGAAGTAATTTCAGCTCTGTATTTTATTTGAGAACAAAAGTTTCATCTACGATTTCCCGTTGACCTAATTTTGTACAATCTCTCTATCCAATTCATTCAGGTACTTTCCCTTTGATACTGCGATTCAATTTACTTGGTTGCGGAATTTGATCGGTTTTCAATTTCTTGTTAAATTTACAGCATCTTTGGTGAATTCCCATTACATTTTCTTGAGGGAAATTGTTGAATTTCTTATTTTTTGTAGCTTCAATTTCACTTCCCACTGCCGTTTCTGTCATTTATGATTCTGGGTTTGTATTGTACGGGTGATACTTTTAGTTGTTTTGAATTTTTGCTGCTGTTTTTGTTTTGGCCCCATTTGTTGGCTAGTTTTTTTGTTTGATTGTTTGTATATTCTTCAATTTTCTCTATGAAAGTGTAATTGAAAACATGGATTTTTGGGGTGTTGGGATGAGGAAAATCTAAGAAACTCTCTGGTAAAGACCCCTTTCCTCCTAACAATACAAACCCAGGTTATTTTCTTGAAAGTTGATAGTTTCAGCTCCGTTTGATAATCATTTTGTTTTTCATTTTTTGTTTGTGAAATTTAAGCCTACAACAACTAGTTTTTTTCTTATTTGGATATCTACATCTTACCTATATTTTAAGGAACATAACCAAAATTTGGAAACAAAAAAAAAGTAGCTTCCAAAAGCTTGTTTTTGTTTTTGAAATTTGGTTACTATTCACCTACTTTCTTAAGGAAAAATGGATACATTGTAGGGAAAATGGAGCTTATGATAGGAAATTTGAGTAGAAATAAACTTAAATTTCATAACTAAGAGCAACTGCAAAGCAAAATAACCAAAACTATATTTGTTAGTAAGTGGATTTCTGAAACCAATTTTAGCATTATGTTTGTTTGAGATTCTGTTCTATGCGTGGAGTTTGAAGTCGTAAAATTTTTTATTTTTCTCGAATAAAGTAGCCATGGGCTGTCCATTTGGTTAATATTGTGAAATTGATTTCTGAAATTATTCACTTTTTTCGTGTTTCAGTTTTTGTTATGTCCTATGTAGAAACTACATTAGGGTGCTTTTGGTTAATAGAAATTTATTGACCTTGTGCAGCCTGGATTTGTTTTTTTATGTCATGTTCTTCTCATTTAATCATTTTCTTTTTCTAACTTGTAAATTATTATTATTGTACTTCAATTTTTCATGTGTAATGTTTATCTATTCATATGATTTAGGTCAGACAAAATGGATTATCGAGGTTATAGTGGTCGGTTCGAAACAAACAACCCAAATAAAGGCAATGCTCGGGAGCAGGTATGAATGAATTATCATTGTCAACCATCATGTGTTAGCCTAGTGGTCAAATAAGGGTCTTGAAAATTTAGAGTTAATAACGTTCAATTTATGGTGGTCATGTATCTAGAAATTAATTTTTTACGGGTTTTCTTGACAAGGAAATGTAGTAGGGTTAGACAATTATTTCATGAGAATAGTCAAGGTGCACATAAGCTTACTAGGTCACTCACAAATATTCTTCTAAAAAATGAATAAATTTTCATATTCATGAAGTCAAACTAAAAGGATATTATAGATTATTTTTATGGTTGTCAACTTTTTTATCTTCTGTCGATTTAATTATCAACATGCATCTTTCTAACTTTCTGACTGACTGATCACGATTTCGTTTTTAATGAATTATGGTTTCTTGATATCAAGAGTTTCACGTATTTCTATCTTTGGTGTGAATATTAGGAACCTCTGGCTGATGACTTCATAGACGATTTTCACTTGCCCATCAACCATAAGCCAACAGAAAATGTTGATCTTGATAATGTGGAACAAGCATCATTGGATACACAATTACCTTCATCGAATGTGGGATATAAGCTTCTCCAGAAGATGGGCTGGAAAGGGAAGGGACTAGGCAAGGATGAACAAGGTATTGTCTTTTCTGGATATTGAAGCCCTCTCTGCTTATTTATTGTGCTGTCTGTCTGTGATTGTATTATAGTTTTCTGAATGTACACTCAAAATCGTAAACCTTAAGCGTGTGTTTGGAGCACCGGTTTAGTTATGATAGACGGATGGTTATGATAAACGGTGGGTTATGATAAACAGTGGATTATTATAAATGATGTTTGAGGGGCAAGTTATTATAAAAAGAATTATGATAAACGGTGTTTAAGTAGTTGGTTATGTAACAAAAAGTAATATATGTAAGGTTTAGATAAACGGGCACGCAGGTTTAGGTAACCACCGTTTATTATAAACAGTGGGGAAAACATTGGTTGGGTTATAATAACCAACCCTGCCGTTTACATAAACTGGGGCCTAGACACACCCTAAATCGTACTTGTGTGGATTTGTGTATAGGAATTGTTGAGCCGATAAAATCTGGAATTAGAGATCCCAAACTAGGAATTGGAAAACAAGAAGAAGACGATTTTTTCACCGCAGAGGAAAATATCCAGCGGAAAAAACTTGATGTTGAGTTGGAAGAGACGGAGGAACATGCGAAAAAACGGGAGGTATGTTATTTTTATCTTACAGTTGGGCAAAATGATAATTATTAGATAAGACTTTGAGGTTGATGCTTTCCTCTTTCTGAAACTCATATCAAATAGCAGAAGGCAGCATATAGCATATATGCATGTCTTTTAGCGGGAATGGTATATCATAGGGTACCATCAACTTTGGAAGGTCTTCAGATTTTCCTGCAGTTTTTATTACCTGGTCGCATCTACTGCCCGCTTCGTGCACATTATGAAAATCCAGGTTATAGCAGAACGTGTGGAGAAGATTCAAACTGAGGTCAAAGAAATACGAAAGGTTTTCTATTGTGATCTTTGCAACAAACAGTACAAATTGGCTATGGAATTTGAAGCTCATCTCAGCTCATATGATCACAATCATAGAAAGGTAGGAAATTCATAGCTCCTTTTCAAATAATCCATGTCAATCAGAGTACTTTGATCCCCTATCCTTCTCAAGTCTTTTGAAGCTGAATTGAATCTAAAGCATTGTTGGATGCGATTGCAGCGTTTTAAAGAAATGAGAGAAATGCATGGTACAAGCAGCCGGGATGACCGAAACAAGCGGGAACAGCAACGTGAAGAGAGGGAAATGGCAAAATTTGCTCAAATGTATCTCTCTTTTTTCATTAAGTTCTTTTGTGATTCCCATTTCCAGTTTCTCTTTATGTTTACATTTTTAGTGATTTTGTTTCAATCTTCTTTAATGTTAAAATAGTGCGGATGCCCGTAAGAAGCAGCAGCAGATGCTGGAGCAACAAGAAAGATCCGCCGATGCGCCTGTTTCTACTGAACTTAGAAATGCAACATCACTTGCAGATCAGGATCAGCGAAAAACATTAAAATTTGGATTCTCTTCTAAAGGTGGCACCTCAAAGGTAATAATGCTGAAGCCTCAATGAAGTTACAATCATGATCTGGCGTTCTTTGTTTATAACATTTTTTTGTAATCAATTCTGAAATTAATCGGTTTGTTCGTTTATTTGTCTACGGTCTACCCGATGAGTAATAATAATGAAGTATCTGGTGTACATCTTTTGGAATGTTTAGGATACAATAGGTAACCAGTTAGGAGCAAAACAACACAATTAGCATTATTGCAGCCCATATGTTTCATCATTGGAACTTATCCATTATAGTTTGGGCATTCGTCCCATCTAGGAATCGAGGACGACATCATTCGTCTTAGGAAATAATGTCTTCTTCATGGTAGCAGTAACATTGACAGTTCATCTCTAATTTCTTCCTAACTTGTTTTTGCAGAACATTTTTGGTGGAGTTACAAAGAAACCAAAAGTAGCCAAGATAGCTTCAGTTTTCGGTAATGATAGTGATGAGGAGTAGCAAAACGTTATCGTTAAGGAACACCTTTCTCGCCCCTAACTTGAAGTTATTGTAATCTTATGCCAGTAGATATTCTTCTTTAAACGCGTTACTCGCTATTCGACTGTTAATTATGTATCAGCTACAAGTTTGGTGTCAGTCATGTTTCAAGCCAAAGTGATTTAGTGGTCTGATAAAGAGATCCACACAAGTACCTTACTCCAATTTCAGAAAGACAAGATATGCTTAGACAAACTTATGGTTCTGTTCTGTTTCTATAACTTCTTGCAAATGATGATTCTGGATAGTGTAATTAAACCATTGTGAAAGTTTCATGTTGTAGGTCTTGAGAATAAGTACTTGTTTCATTTATCCTATATTCATAAAATCAATGTCAGTCACTTTGCTTTTCACACAACTTGATACAACTATATGTGCATTTGGACTGGAAATTGTTTGTGAATTGTTCTTATTTAGATCAATTAAGAACTATTTGCAAGTTTTGCAGGTTTACATGATCAAACGAGAGAGAATATGTGGATTCTTTCTTAAACATAGACAATCCTTGGGCTTGACATTTACCTCTAACTGTCCTCTTAGTTTCAACTTTTTATATATATGTGTATGATTGTTCGGATCAGCTTGCGTGCACCTTGACTAGTTTGAATTTGTGAAAAGTTTTTTTTGGTGGTTGAGATTGTTTAGGTTTGAGAATATGTGGTAGTCTTGAGGCATCCATTTTCTAATTCTAACTTGGGGTGTCTTAAAGATATTTTGAAGAATTAGAATCTGTTAGGTTTGTTTTGATAACTACCATTATAGCAATCAACAATCTAAAGAAAATTGTTAAAGATTGTAAGAAAAGTATACAAATTTTATATTAAATTGGATGGATTTTAAGAAAGTTTATTGGACATTGAGACCTTCAAATTTTTTCCAAACTTCTTAAATTTTTAAGAGTTTAATTTTAAATTTTAGACTTTAAATTTGTTTATTTCGATTTTTAAAATTTTATATTTATTTTAGGTTGGTATATAAAACTTCAAATCTTTAATTTTGATCATTAAATTTAAGATAAAATAAAATAAAATCTTGGAATCTTTTTTCCCTTTAAAACGTTATTGTTTTCCAGAAAAAAAAAATCATCTAATCAAGATTATGAATCAAATTTTTAATTAATATTGTACTCAAAAAAAATTTTAATTAATATTACCTTAAAATTTTCAAAATATTTAATAAATTTAAATTAAATATTTGAAAATTAAAAAAAAAATCCAAACCAAATTTAAAAAATCATACGGAAATCCAGAAAATAAAATAATATCTTAACCATTTTTTTAGCATATTAAAACCAAAAATGGCGTTTAAAAAAAAACCAAAAATGGCATATTATTATTATTATTATTTGAATATTCAAAATCGCTTCCGTGCTGACTTAATATTAGATTGTCTTCTTTGTTCGCAAACCCTAATTTTTAATTTCTCTGCAACTTTTCCCAAACCCTAAAATCCTTCAAAACCTTCAAAAACCCCTTTTTTTTCATTCACCATCGAATCTGAATCTCTTCGATTCTTATCCGTTTAGGGTTTTCTGTGTTTCCCTTTTTCAATGAATGCGCGCCCTAATCTTCCTCCTCCGCCGCCGTCGTCGATTCCGCCGACGAGCAAATCGCCGACGGAATGTTGCAATTGCGGCAATCACAATTGCTGGGTTCTGCACAATATCCGTTTGCGAGCCGCCAATCGCCGCCTCTGCACATCGTGCGTTCTTCGTCTTCATCCTGCTTCGTTTTGCCCTTCTTGTTTTCAGTTTTACGATCCCTCTGTTTCTCCTCACCCTTCCAATCGCTTAGCTTGTGTTAAGTGTTCTTCCATTACGCATTCCCACTGTGTGGTCAACTCTGCTAGTTCTTCTTCTTCTTCTTCCGATCCTCAGATGTTGTCTTCCTCTTATCTCTGCCCTCCCTGCGCCAATCCCAATTTCTGCTTCTTCGAATTGGACTCCGGTCCTCGGGGTTCTACTGTGACTGTTGATAGGAAGATTTCTGTTGTGTTGCTCTGTGCGGCGAAGATTGCTTCTGCGTCGATGGCGAAGGCGCTGGCTCTGGCGCGGGCGGATGCCGATAGGAAGGTTCGGGAGGCGGCCGTGGCGAAGAAGAGGGCTAGAGAAGCTATTGAGCATGTTGGGTTTGTGATGGCTAGAGAAAGGGCTAGGCGTATGGAGGAGGAGGCGGCGGCTATGGAGGTTTCGGGTTCTGGGAGTGTTGGGGTTAAGGAGAATGAGAGGAATAGGAATGTGGGTTCTATGGTGAAAGTTGAGAATTCTGTTGAGGCCCCTGTTGTGCCATGTTTAAATGCTGGTTGTAGTAGTAGTGGGTTGTCTCAGAGAAGGGAGAGCTTGAATGGGTTTGTGAGACAGATTTCTATGGTGAAGAATGAGGGAGCTGTTTCCATGGAAGAAGATGTGAGGCAGAAAAATGTTGAGGCTGATCGGTTACAGAGGAACAATAACATTGCTGATAATGGGAATGACAATGGGGAAGTTGAGAATGTGCAAAATGATCATATTGGAGGAAATGTTAATACCACAAGTTAGCTTTTTGAAGTTGTTCTCATGGCATCATTATATCCTTGGTCTTTTGCTAAATGAAAAGTATGGAAATTTATTCAGTTATTTTTCTTGGTCTTTAGGAATTAATTCATGTTGTGAGGATAGCACAATGCCTGTGAGTTTTTCCAGATATTCCTTGTTGAGATTTGGCTAGTTTAGAGTTTATCCGAATTCTCATTTTAAGGTCCTTGCATGGTGTAATGGTGTAAAAAATGTAGATTAATTGAAGTTTAACATTATTTTGTGTACCTGTCACACTGTTACTTTGCACATTACTGATTTAAGTGCATTCTTTTCTTTTAGTTTCCTGAAACCCTCTCAACTTTGTTTATTTATGCCCTTGACATTCTTGAGATAGTGCTTGTTGCTGTATTTTGCTTGCTTGTCTGAATATTGGTTTAAGTTGACTGAAGAATTGGTTTAAATTGTGGAAAACTTTGTATTTACAGTTCATGGAATGAATTGGATGTGGTTTTCATTGCCTCATTTCTTCAAGATTTTGATATTTGAGCTGTAATATCTCTCAAAAAAATGTTTTACCTGTAATATATATATATATATAGAAACCGAGATATTGGAACTTTGCTCCACTAAAACTAGGGTAACCATGTCGTCCCTAGGCTGGTCATCAAGAGACAGAGAAGAAATGGAGACACAAGAGGTGTCTTCTAATTAATGTCACATATGGGTCTCAAACCTTGAATCTTTAGTGCCACCCATACAGAACAATATAGTTTTACTTGTAATATAATCGCTGGATGGTTCTTTGGATGGTCCTTTTTAGCTTGAGTTCACAATCCAGACTTTCCCTTCTTCTCATTTCCTGTGCCCTGAGGTTTCAAGTAGGTTATGTTTTCTTTGCATTGTGCTGAGTGTACTTCTGTGTAATCAAACTCATTTTTCAAATTCTTTTGTTGATATTTAGCTATTTGTAGCAAAGTGTTCATAAATCTTTCAGGTACTTCAAAGGCATTTCTTTTGATATTGAGAATGAAAGTACAAAGGAGAGACCTAATGTTAAGAGATCAAGCAAGCTAAATTATCTTACTGTTTTATGTTGAGAAAGTGTTGTCTTCTCTTCTGCAATAGGTTCAATTCTCTTTCATGTTGGCCACAAGCTGTTTCAACAGATACCATGTTTTGAGCATATATTGTCAAAAGGGACATTCAATGATTGATAAATCTCTGTTTTTTTTTTAAAAAAAATGGTTGATACTCAAGTGTTGGTTTGGTATTGCAGAGTGATGAAAAGGTTAGGTGAAATGGGCAATCAAATAATTACAAGTTAAATGAGATGTCTTTGGTTTGGAATCTAAGCTCAGCAGTTGCCTGTGGCTAAGTTTAGCGGTAATTAACATATATCTAAAATCAAATCCACAAATAATAATAATAATAATAATAATATTAGGGGGCAACGGATAAATGTGTTTCACTTTCTATTTGTTGGATTTTAGTGTTAATTTCTGGGAAATGTCAATTCACAATCATTGTTCTCACATGTTTGCATGGCCGTCCAAACCCCAAATTTCCAAACTTTCTGATTCTCAATTTATCCAATTTGATGTAGCTTATCAATAATGTATTGAATTTAAGTATAATAACTTTTAACATAGGGAATGTCCATGTGCATTAAAGTTAGTTCTAAACTTGTGAAATATTGGCACTCCTCTCTAGTCAACTTGGTTCACTCTGTCCCCCAAAGATTATAACAAAGTAAATAAAAAACATTTTAACTTTTAGAAAGTTGATAGAGGGATGAACTTTGCCAAATTAGTCTTCCATTCAAATTTAGTACTAACTAACATAGAGAACTTGATCCAAAATTTTAAAAAAGATGCATGACTTGAGTTTTTTATGTCATCCATATTACATGCCCATCTTCTTCACATCCATCTAACTTGTCACTACTTGGTGGTGACAATCTATGAGTATAAATTGTACATGGGTGTTCAAAGTGGCATATCTCAGCATTAGTGACAAGTGAGAAAAGTAATCCTATTTCATCACATGTAGTTTCTTGAGTTTTCCAATTTTATGTTGAAGTGCATGGACAAACAAGTTGAATGTTTATTTCATTAAAGAGAAATATCCAACTCTACTATTATAGCCATCCAATAAAAAAAACAAAATGTTCAATAGTGACATCCTTCTACTTTAGGACATTCAATTTGGTCCAATTATCTAAGTGTAGAAGATTTTTGGAGAAAAGTTGATAAAGCAAAGGGCAATCTATGAACTTTACCAAATTGGCATGCCACATAAAATTAGCTTTTCATAGTGTTTTTATTACTAACCTAGAGAACTTGATCCAAAACTTCAAAAATGATGCATGACTAAGCCTTTTGTCTTCCAAAAAATGCATTGTATGCCATACAATCTTGATATAAGAACAACCACTAAAATCTTAAGTTAAAAATAAGGGTATATACATCTGAAAAGGAGGAAAAATTACAAACGAGCATATGGACTTGTTGTGAACAAAGTCAAAGAGATCGAAAAAATCAAGCACAAAGTAGACAACAAAGACCTAAGTCGTTGAAAAAGATTAGAGGTGATAGTGAAAACCGAAAACCAACAGAACCGAACCAAACCGATATTGAGTTTTTATTGCTATAATATTGGACATGTTGGTTTTTATTTAGAGAAAACCAAAATTTATTGGATCGGATCGGATTCTATTTGTAAAAATTCAATAAAAACCGAATCGAACCAATATTGATTTATTTACTTTCATTTTTTTTATGTGTTAGTTAAACTCTTTATTGGTAAATGACTAATTATTTTTTTTTAATTTAATTATAAATTATGAGATTTATTTTAGAAAAACAACATTAAAATATGAATTGGAAGTAAAATAGTAAACAAGAAGTAAATCATAGAGAACTGAATCAAAGAAAATCGAGTCAATAATTTTATCTTTTAACAGACATTGGTTTGGTTCCTCTTTTTGTTAAATCAATTGGATCGAATCGATTATCGGTTAGGTCTAAAAATCAAAGAAAACCGAATCAATGGTTTTGTCTTTTGTTGAACATTGGTTTAGTTCCTCTTTTTGTCAAATTGATTGGATTGATTCGATTATCAATTTGACCTAAAATCGAAGAAAACCGAACCAATATCACCCCTACCGAAATATGTGCGGTCGAGAAAGAAAGTACGAGCGAAGGAGAGAAGTCTAGGGGGTGTTTGGGATTTGGTGTTGAGGAGAGGATGGGAAAGAGAAATTTCAACCCTTTGGGGCTGTTTGTTTAACATATTTAGGTAGGAGTTAGTAGGAAGAGTTATAACTCCTCCTAAAAAACCTACATCCGAACGAGTTTTTATTAACTCTTCCTCATTTTTACTTTTAAAAATAACTCTCATTTCTAACCATTCATTTTTAATCATTCATTTATAACTACTCAATCATTTCTAACCACTTATTTTTAATCATTCCTTTCAAATCAATCAAAATAACTCATTTTTAACCATTCATTTTTAATCATTTCTTTTTTAACTACTAAAAATAACTACTCATTTTCAAATTTTCATCCAAACAAGATTTTGACTTTTAACTCATCTATACAAAAACTACATCCAAATGAGTTTTTGACACAATTCTCAATTTTTAACTCTTCAACATAACTTTTCAATATAACTTCTTAACTTAAAAACTACTTAAATATGTCAAACAAACAACCCCTTTGTTTGTTTTTAAGACACATCCTCTCCCCAACTTCTCTTCAACCTCTCCCCTAATATCACATCAAACTTTTATTTTATCTTTTAAATGTCACTTCAAACATTTTTTTAATTTTTAATCATATAATATAATATAAAATATCTTTTATCTAATCTTATCAAATATCACATCAAACTTTCTCTAATTTTCAACCACAAAATATAAAATAAAATATATTATATTTATCCATCAATCCAAAATCTACAATCATTACATTATAAAAAATTAATATAAAATAAATATTTTTACAACATCTCTTCTCCAAAACATCAATCTCCGAGCAACTACTTCATATCTCTAAATCACTCTACTTCCTCTTTCTCTTCAACTTTCTCTCCTCTCCTCTTTTCAACACCAAAATCCAATCACCCCTGATGTTATGGTTGTTTTAGTAGAATTGATAAACACTAAAGGCTAATTTTAATCTAAATAGAAAGTGTCACATTGATGCCTAATTCCTAAGTCTCTCATCTTTCTTCAGGAATTCTTGTTTGCTTAGTTTACTATAGCAGGTCAAGTCAACTCAGACATCTTTCAAACTAAAAATCAGCACAAAACAATCACATGGACTTAAAACAAAGGAAAATAAATATTCCCAATCCACCAATGTCAACCAAAATTCTAATTCTAATGCAGTTAACCCCAAGATTTGATCCAATGATCAAACAATAATCTTCAAAATCATAAACTGCTTAGACAAGGTGATCAATCTATTGTGGTTATCTACTTAAAAATTAATTTTATACGAATTTCTTTGACAATCAAATATAATAGAGTAAGATGTCTCGTAATAATAGTTGCAAACTCGAACGCTCACAATTATAAATAATAATAATAATAAAATAATTCTAATGCACTGTGATCGCCATTAAAGTAAATAAACATCAATACAAATCCTAACAATACTCCCAAAACCTAACATACATATATTACAGTCTCAAAGTGTTCCAAGTAGCTATCACTAACATATCTTTGATCTTTACAGAAACAAAAGCTCAAGCAGGTTCATTTTCAAACTCACCTCTGGTTCATTTTCTCCTCCAAAAATTGCACTCATGGTGTGTAAGAGAACTGGGTGGCGCTTTCTGAATCGATGAAATGCGAGGCCTTTCATGAACAGTTCAAGGAGAAGAAATCTATGAGTTCACCAGTCCAGAGTGATTCTTCGAGTGATCAAGAACATAGTCAGAGCGATGCAATAAGTAAAGGGTCTTAATCCAGCCGCCATGGATATCGTGGTGCTTGAGCTTGGAGGGATCTCGCTTCCAAAGCCTGTCGTGCTGCCTATACTCGAATCTGGATTGCCTGTGTTAAAGACTGTGGGAGGAGATCCATTTCTGCACCAACAAGATACAGTTTATAAATTTAGAGTTCCAAGTTTGTGATAGAATCTACCACACTTTTCTATTAAAATAAGATAAATCTCTCGAGAGGATCTCTCTAAGAGCCAGAGTACCAAATACGACAATTCAAATGGATGCTTAACAAAGACCTATCATCCCCTATTTATAACCCTAAACCCTAATTAATTAAAAGACTAATAATAGGCCCAAGCCCAATACAATTAAAATAACAATTAACTAATAGATAATAAATACTAATACTAATATTCCCAACACTCCAAGGTCCGGATCGTATCAATACTTTCCCCCCTAAGAGCCACCTTGTCCTCAAGGTGTTCCATCTCTGATGCCACCTTCTGCAGTTCCATCTTCTGGCAAAAATTCAGTCACCTCAACATTCGGTAATCGTATGCATCCCTAACGACGACCCACATCCAAATTCTCAAGCTCTTTCTTCTTACAACGATGTCCTGGGACAAATTGTTCATCGCAATGAAACATAACCTTTTGTCCTTCCTAGCTCGAATTTGGTTTCAGTGAGTTTTTATAAGGCATCGGGTGAACGATTGTAGTCCTATGGGACAAAATCTCGTGGCTTCCTGCCCCGATACAATCGTTCTCGCTTTAGCCTTAATCGCTGCGGAAGTACTTCCTCGTGTTGGGCGGCACGGAAAGTAAAATCATCCTCAATCACTTGGGCCATAAACATTTTCTCTTCAATGCCCATCGGTCGTAGCTTACGATCGCGCTCCGTATCTCCTCTTTCACCCACTTTCCCACTTCCTCCAATGCGCTCGCATCGATATCGCGCATTCCCTTAGCAAAGTGCTCAAAGCTCGGGCGATATTCCTTCACCGTTCCTATCCGCTTCAAACTCATGAAGTTGGCGTACTTATTGGCTCGGGCCACCGGTTGGAAACGCTCCAACAACCCATCTTTGAATTCATTCCACGAACGAAAGGAGCACGGTCCTCCTCATCACTGAAGCCACTCCAATGCCTCCCTTCTAAACATAACCTCGCCGCCTCAACCCCTCATATTGACCAACTTGTTTACTGAGAAATAACGCTCGACCCGACTTAACCATCCCACCGGATCCTCGTCAAGAAGACCCTTGAAAAGCATCTCCAATTTCCCGAATCTCTGTCACATCCGGTCCCTCCCTTCCTCCTACTCTCTGGCTTCCTCGTTCAAGTCTGTCTTCTCCGCCCCACCCGAAATCTCGCCCCCTATTTCGGACATTGTCACCCCCTTATCGTTCCAACCGTCATGCGCCAACGGCCTATCATAGCCCATGCGCAACCTCCTCTCCTCCGTAACTCTATTTTCTCTCCCCACGACCCTTGGATCTCCCCTTTGGCCGAACTCCGGTCCGTGTGAAATCGTCAACCCAATTTCGGCCTCGATCGTTCCAAGCCGTCATGCGCGCTATTGGGTGTCGTAACCAATGCGCACCCTCCTATCTTTCGGGAAGCTGTTTCCCCTTAGTCAATCCGTGGGTCCTCTCTTCGATCGATGTCCCGCCCGGAAACCTTTCCCGCCCCCCGCCCCTTGGAACCCATCTCTCTGGTCCAACCCGACGAACCTGCATCGACTCGAACCGTCGACTGCCCGACCAGTCCCCCTTGTCGCCGCCGCGTGCCACCCGCTCGCGGCCCCCGTGCCACACGCCCGCCCGCGGCTCGCCACGCCCGCTTCGCCTCGACTCGCTCGCCGCGCTGGCCTGACCCCGCCATCCGCGCCGCCAACAGCCACACCTCGCCTGCGCTCGCCACCAGCGCGCCGCTTCGCCTCGCTGGCGTCCACAACTCCGTCCAGATTCGCGAAGCGCCAACCGCCGACCGGGTCCCTACTGGCGCGCCAACCCCGCAGACCGGCCTTTCGACAATCTGCGCGCCGCTTAGAACCCACCGGCCGCTCCCCTGACAGACGAGCGCGCCGCCCGCCTGCCGCGTCGCCTACGCCCATGCCCAACCCGATACCCCTCGCCGCCCACGCCACGCCCAGTTGCGTCTGCCACGCCCTCGCCTAAGCTTGCTCCCACCCGAGCCGCCGCTCTCCACTGCCCCACTCGAGCCCGGCCCCAAGACGCGCCCACGACTCCTACCAAACATCGCCGAGCTCGCGACTCCGCATCGCGTCCCATCCGCGCAGCAAATTACCTAGCCTACCCGCGTCGTCGGCCGCGCCCCCGACCGAGGCCCAACCCTCTCCGCTCACACCGCCCCCACCTTCCCTGCCACCCGTGCGTCTAGTCGGCCCGCCCGCCAAACCGCCGTCTCCCTCTGCCGCAGCCGACCCGACGACGTTGCTGTCCCCTAGGGTTTCGCTCGCAGTTGCTTTTTCCTTGGCCACTAGGTTCAATTCATTAACCGGCAGCCCCGGGATGCGTTCCATCAATATCTGAATATTCCGATTTATTTGTTCGATTTGTGAGTTAAATTTCGCATCTTGTTGTTCGAACTTCGAGTCAATCTTTTGCCCTAATCGTTCTTCCAATGAGTCAAGCCTTGCTTCCGTTTCTTGTTGTTTCTTGGACAATTCGGCCGAGCTTTCTTCCCAACCTTGCATCCTTGTTTCCATCTTAGTCGAAACCATTCCCGGATCGGTAAACGGCTCTGATACCAAAATGATAGAATCTACCACACTTTTCTATTAAAATAAGATAAATCTCCCGAGAGGATCTCTCTAAGAGCCAGAGTACCAAATACAAAAATTCAAATGGATGCTTAACAAAGACCTATCATCCCCTATTTATAACCCTAAACCCTAATTAATTAAAAGACTAATAATAGGCCCAAGCCCAATACAATTAAAATAACAATTAACTAATAGATAATAAATACTAATACTAATATTCCCAACACTCCAAGATCCGGATCGTATCAGTTTGATCATTAGATAGAAAGAGTTTTTGTTTTTTGGAAACCAAGAAATTGGAGCTTCACTCTACTCAGTCGAGAGACATCGAAGGAATGGAGCATGGGAGGTGTTTACAAATTAATGTCACAAGTAAGTTTCAAACCTGACACTAGTCTGATATAGTTATTATTACAAGAAGCTTCTAATAAGCCTCTCAGTTTTTTGTAAAAATGTTTACATTTGATCTTTAGTTTGATAGATTTTTTAGTTTAAAATCTGTGTCAACCAGAAGTTTCTGAAAACTACATTCTATGAATTTTTTAACTTGACTTGGCTGTTGAAAGTATACCAGTATAGTTATCAATGAGACCAAAATAATTATACCTCCAAAAAACTAATTGAAATCAATCCTCACTGCATAATCTTTAAATAACACCAGGAATGTGATATTAGTAAACCATTTCAGAATTAACCAAAAGAACCTGATGAACTCGAAAGTTGAAAGTTTAGTAGAGACTTCTGTGGAAACCATTTTCAAGTTACATAAATCAGATGGATGCCATTTTAAGAGTTCAAAGCCTATTGTAAACTAACCAAACTTCTAGTTTAAACCTAAATCGACCTCCAGAATCAAAAGTTTGAACTTTTTCAAGAATTCAAACCAGTGAGAAGCAAAGATCCTTACTCTGGCATGCCGGTCCCGAAAGGTGAGGACGTTGTTGGGTTTGTAACTGTAGTTGGTGGGACGGTGATCGGAGCTGTTGTCGTCGGTGTCACCATTGGAACCGACGGGGTCATGGATGCCGGCGACGAAGAGGATGATGATAATGAATAAATGCAGGAGCCAGTGCCTGTTAAAAGACAAAATTGGTTAAATTGCTAACAAACAAAGGATCTAGAGGGGGTGTGAGAAACAATGAATGTCCTCTCTTACTTGGATTGGAGTTGGTAACCATGGCAGATCCTCCAAAGTCGCAGCTTGTAGGAGAAGGGTTCTTCTGAAAATAGCTATTGAACGCAAAAGAGGAGTGGTTTTCAAGTGTATTCGGGTTGTAACAGCTTCCACCTTGCTGAATTTGAGAACAGTCGGCTAATCCAGAGCCACAAGCGTAGTCCAACGCCGACTGAAGAGCCATCTCTGATGCGCCAGACCTTGCAACGCACCAGCTCTGTCCTGAAACTGTGGGTGCATTCGTCGACGCCGGTGGAGAAACCGGAACCGGGTTTGTGACCGGTGTTACCACCGGAGAACCCCCTGAGGGAGCTGGATAAGTGGTCACCGGGTTTGTTATCGGCTGTGCTCCGGGGACAGTTACCGGCGGGGCAACCGGATTGGTGAGCGGCACTGGAGAGTTAGCCGGGACTGTGATGGGTGTCGTTAAAGGAATGGACACCGGAGTGGCAGCCGGGCTGGACGGAGTGACTGTGATGGGGTTGGTAGCCGGAACGGTGATGATTGTCGGCGATGAGGTATCTGGGGTTGTCGGGAAAATTGTTGTCGGCGAGTTGGCCATGTCGCGCATTGTTGTCCGATACTCCACTTTCGAATGCGACTCGCCAAATCTACTACCTGCAATAATAGCAGAAGCAAAAACATTCAGAAACAGAGAAAAAGGTTCACCCAACGCTAAGCAACAAAACCCTCCAAATGTTTTTTTGGAAACAAATGGAAACCACATTCGTCCCTATCTCGGGTACTGGGAGACATCGAAAGAGTAATGTCATATATGGGTCTCGAACTTGAAACCTAGTCAAAGTCCAAGTTCTTCAACTACTTTGTCACTCCTTCCGGACAAAATCCTTCAAATTTTTGCTTTAACAGAAACTGTATTAGTCGAAAAAAATGTAAGCTTTCGACTCAGAAGCTTTAATTTGCAGGAACCAAGACCAAATCAGAACAAAACAACGACAAACTGTGCTAGATCTATTCCAGTTCGAGGAGAAGAAGTTGCTTACCAGAAGAGAAGATGTCGAGGAGAGACAGAATGGAAAAGAAGAAGCATTTGGAAGCTGATAGCGCCATTTTAATGGGGGAATATGGGAGGGTATAGTTTCTGGGGACAAATGAAGAGACCCAACTGGAGTCTTAATGGGATCGGTTTAGTTTAGGCATTGCTTTTAAAAACAACGAACCCAGACAGGGGATATGGTGTAAAAGGACATAAAGAGTGAAACATGCAAAGTGTAAGAGAAAGAGAAAGTAGAGAGGGGAAAAGGAAGAAGGTAAAGGTGAAAAAAGTAGAAAGGTGACCAAATTGCAATGCTTACGGATGCACTATAAAAGAAACAGATTAATAAATGAAGAGGGAAAATGCTTACTTTATAAGGAAGGATGAAACTGGAATTGTTGCCTCCATGCTTTTTTGCTTTTTTTTTCCTTTTCTCAAAGATAATAAAGCAATTCAACCACAGCACGGCTACAAGAGAAGAATGCATGTGCCTTCGAACACATGCACCCATGACTGTTACTAGCTAGGTGACTCCATTCTCTTCCCTTTCCATGTAATCCCAACCTTTTTTCTTTCTTTTTTCAACCTAATTTCTTTTGAAATTGGAAGGAAGATAATCAACTAGATCCTATCAGTTAAATCATAAACAAACAAGCTAGCAACCATTCCAACAAATATAAGATATCGTTGCTCAAAAGATGACTTATAAAGTCTAAAGAACATTAAAGATTAAAGTTGTTTGGACAGATGCAGTGGAAATGCATAATAATATAACAGGGAGTCAAATGTGTTCAGCTCAGCAAAACCCACAAAGCAAATAGTTTATTAGGAGGTGGAAAAGTAGGAAATGAGAGAATCAGATATAGAATGGAAATTGAGATTAGGATGAAATGATAATTCTTTGGCCTTTTAAGATTACTTCAGGTACAAGATTTGACAGCCATTATTGGAAAATTTGAGACAGAATGAGCAGAACTTCTGATGTATGGAGTGTAGAAAAGCAAAGGGAAGAGATACACAAAATGATGCAGACTTTGAAATGAGGTTGATGCTGCAAATGCTTTCCCAAGTGGCTCAAAGAAAAGGTGTTTTGCTACTTTCTACAAGTATGGAGGTGCTGTTGCTGCTAGTGCCTTCTGGTGGTGGTGGAATTAAGATTTAGAATATACAATTGGTGTAGTAGGGACAAAGCATGTGGAATAACCTATGACACTTAGGTTTTGCATATCAATGGATCAAAAGAACCTATCCGACTAGACAAAGCGAAAAACAAACATGCATTTAACAGAGAGAGAGAGTACCCATACAGTCGAATCACCTGTTTTATATTTGTCCATGGTGCATTCCTGCATAAAGTCATTACACCCACCTTCTGATTCCCACATCAGGAATCAAAACATGTAACAAAACTAAATTACAAACTGGTGAATAATATAATTCAGATGCACACATAAACTAATTCAGAAAAGGTATTCAAAATAATCCTTAAACAAACAAACAAAAAAATGAAAAGCAATTCACCTGCAGTCTCTCATTTGATACCCCTGCAAGAAAAATTTATCTATGGGACAATCAAGAAGTTGCATGTCAATTTCTCCCATATACGTCAAAAGAAGAAATATCAAAGATAAGAAAAAGAGCAAGGTGCTTTTCCCAGCCTGAAATTGGAAACTAAATGAACAGAGGAATCGATGCCAATCCTTGAGAGTTGAGCCTATGTCATGCATGATTCTAGCAGAAGATAAAATGTTAGTGGTTTGCCAGCGCATTTCCAGATGATGTTTTAACAAAGACGGAAATCGATTGGCCAAGAGATCATCACAAAGCAAATATGATGCAAAATGTGATTATGCACCCTACTTTTCACTAAAGCGAATTTATCTAAATCATCGCCTATCATTACCCTTTTTCTATGATAAGCTTGCCTTTAGTTGTCCATAACAACTCAGAGTCAGATCATTCATAATGAAATGAGAAAATTCGACCTTCAGCAACAAAATATCATACCAATCTAAATTAAAAGAAAGGTTTTTTTTAGTGTTCGGACCACTTCGACCATTCTCGCAAGACATATTGTCTTACCCTACACTATTTAAATGTAGGTGACCATCATGGATAAACTGATCACCTCTTAGATTTTGAAGGTCCTCATTGACCATTAGCAATCTATGATGGATAACTGAAAGAAAAGTTATTAAAATATACATTGTGATACTTTTACATTTGTGCGGATTTGGTCGATATATTTTTAAACTTTATAAATACAATGATTAATTTACATCCACGACCAGGTGAATTCATCTGTACATGTACAGATTGCATCATCCTACAAAATGTTAATGGGAACAACATCTCCAACATATTTTATATAGAATTGGCATTTCAATACTTTTTTCTACTTCATGTTGAGAGTCTAAAATCATCCAACTCTACTCCACACTGCTTGACCAAACAATCAACTCACTAAAAAATGGATCAAAAATTGCTTCTTTTGCTGAGTTATATTTGTCCAGACGCTTCTTGAATGCACGCAGTTCCCTTTCATGCTTTGAACTACGCTCCTGAAAAAATATCGAAAACCTTTCAATTGAATTCATACAGTTGACATTTCAGAGACCAAAAACATTTCCAGAACCACCCTAAATTTACACCTTTTTTGGGTGTTTGAACCCCCTTTAAGGCAACAGTAACACCAAAAAGAAAAGGAAGAAAACAGGAAAGCAGGGAAAGAATTTATCTTTAGATTTCATGTCGATCTTAATACCAAGGAACTTTAAACTTTACCAAGTTCTGACTAGATATAGACACAGAATATTCATACAAACCCACGTCAGAACAAAGCTTTCTAAACGTGCATGAACCTTTAGAAAAAATACAACCAAAAAAATTATAGCGACTTATCTAAGGATTCAAAAACAGTACTTCAGAATAAGAATTATAACTTAACCAAATTTTGTTGAGTAGAGATTATCCATCTAAAATGTGCTAATTACCATTTCAATCTACTCTAGAAGTCTGAGAAATGAGAATACTTTTTTTTTAAACTTTTTTTTTTTTTAAACAAAGGTAACTACGCCCGTCCCTAGGCCAGACACCGAGAGACATCGAAGGAGTAGTGTCACAGCTGAGTCCTAAACCTGGGTCCTTGAGGAAAGCATGCCCTTAAAGCTCAAGTCTTCAACCACTGTGTCACCCCTTAGGTACACTTTTTTTTTTGTAACTTCTAACAACTGAACGTGATTGTTCTTAAAAGCTAAATTCAACTTCGGCCATTTAACTTTCCGTAAGTAAAAGTTGTACAGGATTTCTCAGAAAAGGTTAAGAATAGTTTCCTGATTAAATATAGAACACTTACGAATGATTTCTTCAGAAGTAACGTATCCACAAGGTAGAGCAACCAGAGAACATTCGTTCTAGGAAAGCTGTTGAATATAAAATCAACCGTTTCAGTAATGATGTAGTCCCAGAAAGTTCTAGATTGTGAAAGGTGTCAGGTTAATATGATTTTTGTATATATCCACAAAGTTAAGATGGCATGTCCAATAACCATTTAGTTTTTCACTACTTCTATTTATAGGTTTCTTTTGTTTTGTTATCTATTTTTTTACAAATGCTTTCAAAATTCTAACAATGTTTTGAAAATAATAATGATAATTAAAAAATAGATTTTTTTGGAATTTGGATAAAGAAATTTAATGTTTTCTCAAAAAAGATGAAATTATTGCCTTTTGAGCGGGTTTTTTTATGGTACAGTTGTCTATTGGATCAAACGCTCTCCAGAATTCAAAGATTACTCTTTCTCTTTTCTCTTCTTTAATTGAAAAAATATTTTGTAATTTTATACTTTTGTATTAGTCCTCTCGGACTTCATATTTCATATTTCATATATTAATGAGATCGTTTCTTTTCCAAAAATAAAGATGAAATTATGGCAAAGAAATTTGAGAAAATAAGTATAATTCTCAAAAACTAACCAAAAACAAATAATTTCTTGCATTTTAAAATTTTAGATGCATCTAACTTTGTGCATAGAATAGAATCACAATGAGTGCAGAAGGGAATGGAATGCAAGAGGGACGAAAAAATCTTCCTCTAGGCACTTTTATTACGCAGCAAATCCTATATTGTGCACATCTCTTCGGACATTTCCAAAATGCTAGATATATGTTTTAGATTTAAATTGGATTTTTTAAATTTAACCTCATTCTTATTCGATTTAGTCTTTTATGCATTAACATCTTTCAATTCAATCTCTTGCTATTTATGAATATTAAAATTGGGCAATGGTTAGCCAACTTGACATACTAAATTAGGCATTAGAAAAAATCTATAGCAAGAAAAAGGTCATCAAAGTGAGTAAAGTTTCTAATTTTCCTTCAAATTTCTAAGAAATTGGTACAAATTTTGCGTTCTCTTCTTTTATATGACCTTTTTTCTTCTCTAAATTTCTGCCAACTCACTAAATATGTTAGTAAGTTTTTCATCAACCCTTTTCTAGAGTAAATTGAGAAGCGCTAATACATGGAAAAAAAAATTGGAGCTTTTTAATTGAGGAATAACGAACATATACTTGGCCTTTCCAAAATCAATAAAAAGTTAAAATCTAAGGATGCCAAGGGGAGAAAATATCAATATCACCTCTAAAATTGATTTAGATTTGATTGAAAGATAAAGAATCAACAATTGTACCTCCTCTCCCAGCAATCTCCCGTCACCTCCTTCATTTTCCTATATGTTTCCGACTGCATACGAGAACAATAATAAAAAAAACAAGTCACACGAAAACTTTCAAATAAATTGACTGATAATATTTATCTTAATTCTTTCTTCATTTTTTTATGATGAGGAGTCGGAATTTCACTCTCCTAACACCCAGGACACCACTAATCCGTGTCTAGACTACAACATCGAAATACATCGGAAGAGCGGAGAGACACAATTGGGGTGTCTACAAATTATGTCACAAGCGGATCTCGAATCTGGGTCCTTTGAGGGGGCAAACCCTCAAAATCCAAGCCTTCGACCAATTGCGCTCGAGGACATATTTATCTTAATTCTTAAGTAATCAAAATGTATAGTTGCTTACTTGTCTGTCTCCTCTTGGACCCTTAAAGAGATCAGGATCTGATGAGAGATCTAAAAATAGTATGTCTTCACCTGCATGCAAAACATTCATTGAGCTTTCTAACTCCCTTTTTTGCTAGGTTAGCAACAACACTAGCTCATGAACTTAATTACGAAGAAAAACGGCTCAGTGCAAACGGAAACACCAAAGCTGAAAAATAAAAACCCTCTCACCAGTATTGATTCGTGATAGAGTGAAGTCAATTATCGAAACTTGAAGTCCAAATGTTTGCACGGTCATGTTCTTTCCCTCAAGGCTGAACTGCAGCGCTTCTAAATCATTCCGACATAAAAGTACATTTCCCCTAAAAATAAATATAAGCTTAAGAGTCAAGATCAATAGTCAATGAAAAGAGACTACATTGATAACTATAGATGGAAGAAGAATCAGACCAATGCAGATCTCGGTGTTCAAATTCATAAGCAGCTTCAGCCACAGCCAGAGCAGCAGCAACCTGCAACTCATCGAAATTGGATTTGATTAAAGCTTCAAAAGCCAATAATGCTATTATAATCCATCACAAACCTGTACTAATAAACTCTGGGCCTCATCAAAGTTCAGGAGTACAAAGCTTTCAAGATCTTTTCCCCCATGTTGGAGAACAAACACAATATAATACTGTACAGAACATCAGAAAAAGTCCAAGACCAGATAAGTTGCATAACCATGTCTCTATATGACATTTTATTTAAAATAATTTTGTGCTGTTACTCGAGAAATAGGTCGTAAGACCTATAACGAAGTGAAAAGTTTGTGATATACTAAGAAACGGACAAATAAAATTATCGTGATCAGTTAGCATAGCAACACAAATATTTTCACGAGATATGCAATATGATGCAAACCAGATATATCATATATGTTTCTGTGCTATATGAAGTGGAATATAGAAGATAAAAATTAAAAATTCAAATGCATGTTGCTTTCCATATATCAGAATAAGAAATAACTCATGATCTATACATAAAGAAACCTGTTTCTCTTGAAACTCCTTAGGGTGATCATTTTCTGAACCATGCTTTTCATCCCAATCTTCCCAAGCCTTGATTAGTACAGCATCATAAGAACCTTGACATACCCTTAAACTATTGGATAAAAAGATGACGCAGATATTAGTTTCATAGTCCATCAGAAGCTGCTCCATGCATATGACAGTGATTCTAGCAAAATCCTGAGTATGAAATGTGCTGGAAACAAGTTTTCTCCCCTTTAACTGGCCTAAATATTGCATCAATCTAAATATTGGACTGCCCAACATAGAGTAAAACGAAACTACTCCTGATAAAGGAAAGTGAAGTGAAAACTTCAATAATGGATTTGTATTTACATAGTGTAAAACCATGAACATTTGTCTCACAGGCAGTAAACATACTCTATGGTTCGTATGAATGTTGTGCAAAAGTTATTGGCTCCGTGCTCATTACTTCGTAGACAATTCAGAGTTTTGGAAAGTATGACTTCCTCAAGCAGCTCGTCTGATCTCTGTTACAAGGGACGTATGACGGACTTAGAGCTATAACAAGTCTCTATGACTTCAACTACATCATTCATCAGAATGATAGAAATGAAAGAAAATATTATAAAAACAAAATTAAAAAAATAAAAGAATTGTCAATAGAACAGTAGCTCAAGCGGCATCGATGTACACCTAATGACCTAGAGGTCTTAGGTTCGAGTCTCCCCAACCCCCAATTGTTGTAATCTCAAAAATAAAATAAAAGAATTAAAAATCTGCTTCCAAAAAGAAAGGGCTTTTCAACATGATCTTCCACCCCTCATATTTTCTATCAAGTGCCACTTGCAAAGGCTGGAACAGCCATGAGTTGGTGGTAAAGCGTACCTTTTGCACTTCTCCATTAACTTGTAAATCTCCGTCAATTGGAACTATCTTGCAAACGGTGTTACCAGCTATAAAAGCTTCTCCATATGTACCTTCACCAACTTTGACAATAGTTTCGGGATCACTGAATCAAGAAATTCACTAATTAAAGAAATTTTATCCCAGTTAAAAATGTTAATGCAGAACACGGTAACTAAGGTAAGTCAAGATATTAACTGGAGTACCACTTCAATTATAAGAGCAGTGACCACAAACTATTTACATTAGACAAAATATATGTGAATGTACATGATGGATTTCTCTTATATTTACAATTTGATGACAAGTTAAAGGTTACAAGCTATCGACTGTTGACCAATTCAAGAGATTCAATAATCTCTCCCAACACAACAAACAGCACCACATATAAATAGCACACTTATCTAACGAACACAAAACTATTTATATGAAAGACAAACATAACCATCCCAGGGAGTTACAAATCCCTATTCTTTTTTTTCTTTAATAAGAAACGTCAAAATGAATCTATTCAAACTTTTATACATAATAACTTCTCAAAAACTACATGTTTTATTCCTTATTATGAATTTAAACATAATAATTACCCAGAAACTACATTTTCTAATCCTTACATGGAACAGAAATTCTTCTTTTGCCCTTATTGAAATACACTTTTGTAATTGGAGGTGAAACGGTATATTCTTGATACTATGGCAATTGGGGTGAAATATTAGCAAGATTACTTGAGTTCAACAGAAATATGAAAGATGTCACTCGTCAGGCCTGATCCTGAAAAAACTCGTCCAATTAATACTTCCAAGTTCCAAGTATAGGCTGTCATGCTCTAAGCTTGAGAATAAACTAAAAGGCAGCAACATTAATCCATAAAAAGCTAACGTCCAGAAAAAACACTTCTCACAGGTATTAATTACTTTACTTATGAGTTTCTCCGTTTGGATGTGGAACCTCCTCCCCCCACTTTTTACGCAAAGAAGTCAGAGTCACAAAGAAGAGACTACATTAAGAAACAAATCTTTTAAGTCTTCAAGATGACAAAAGCTAGAACTATTGCTTTGTGGCACTTTTAAACCAGTAAACGGAATAAATATATGAAAATGAGTATTTGCAGACAGAGAAACAAACCAATAATTAGAGAATGCATCCTTAAACGTGGAAGGAGCTGACTGTCCACAAACTGCTAACAGTGCATTAAGTGGATCCAAATAAGTATTTGATGTTAAGGAAAGTTTCTTCACAGCAACTTCAACGTTTTCAAAATCATCGGTGCTCACATCTTCTGCTCTGGAACTTCTGTTGTCTTGATTGCTATCTAATTCAAGGATGTCGTTATCATTTAAACTGGAAATAAATCTTCTCTGAATAGAGCTCAAGCGTGCATCTAGCTCTGTAGCAGACTTCCCAGAAGTTCTCAAATTGAAGTTGTCCCAATGATTGTCACCAATAGGTCCATTGGACGCAAGTGGAGTTTCTAATATCTTTGATAGCGTGCTAGAAGGTGCAAGACTGTAATTTGATTTCTTGGAAATTAGCCATTTTTCTATTCTAGAGCATAGAGATGGTACTGCAGCACTATCAAACTGGCTGCTTGTCCATGTACTGAAGCTCTTGGGTGAAGGACTCTCCTCCAACAACTCAAAGGCATCTACCTCTTGAAAGTATGCACGCTCTTTGTCAAAGTTTGTAGGTTGTACACACTTTCCCTGCCAATTTAAAATTTATTTATGTAGAGGATGAAGGACCTCATATAAACTTCAAGTACTCAATGCAAGGCAAAACAAAGAGGTCTAACTTTTTCAAAAAAAAGATTAAATGTATAGCACACTCGGCATAACTGCGTAGAGTAAAGAGAAACAAAGATCACCAATAGAAAAGAAGCATACTTTCGGTATAGCAGGTTTCCCTTTTCTCTTTGCCTGCTTTTGTTGAAATTGATGATTTATACAAGCCTCAATTGCTATACTCGCTCTTCCTCTGATAAAAGTGAGACAATACACTCAGCCAATTGCAAATGAGTGAGAAATAAAATGAATGACAAAAAATGAATATTTGGTTAACGAGTAACATAAACCAATAGAGTAGAGCAATGGAGCAGGGAGGGTCAAAGATGCCCCCCTGCCTCTAGCTCTATAGGGATTTTTAATCCTTATTCTGGCCACATTTCCCAACTCGAAAATCGGGATCGGGATCTTCCTATTTCGAAAAATTCCATTCAAATTTTTTTTTATTAAAAAATTTATTCGTCAAAAAAGTTAAAATTGTATTAAAATTACATCTTTTATATTAAATCAAGACCACGGCCGAGTCAGCCTAAATGCACCAATTAATTTTATAGGACAATTATCAAACTTTACTACATTTGATTGTTAATGTAACTTATAGGATATTGAAAATGTTGAAGTAATTTTAATATACTGTTTTTAAACTTTCGGTAACAAATCCCAATTCCTTTTCCTTCGATTGAAAAGCCCCACGCCTCCTCCTTCTAAAGACAATGTCTTGTATGAGTTGGGTTGCTAGGAATTTCCTTGTGTATCCTTAAGAGGTCGATGACTGGCTTATGGAAGGCTCATATGCTTAGAATCTAAAGAGGAAAGCAAAGGTGGTAGATAGTTGTGCTTTCAGGGTGACTTTGTGGCTCTTGCAGAAGGAAAGAAACACGAAAGTATTGGAAGATAAGTATTTACATTTTGATTTCTTTTGTAACCCTGTACGAAGTATGGCCTCTTGGTAGATTACTTACACAAAAGGTTCTTTTGTAGTGATAGCTTGTTGATGATTACTAGCAATGTTTTAAAAGGCTTAAGGCGGCCTTGAGACGAGGCGTAAGCCTCATTTTAAAGATAAAAAATATACTAAAATCATAAAAATTAAAACCTTTTATATTCATAACTTTGTAATACTTCTTAAAAGTAGATAACAACTAACAAAATTAAACTTTATAAAAAAAAAATCTTAATAGTCTATTAAAATTTTGTTAACATTAATCTAAAAATTATCTATAGTTGTTGTCACTCTATGTATCCACCAATTCTCCATCATCTAATGTCAATACCCCTTCATTTTTTTTCATAGCATTCCTAACCCTTACTATGAAAGAAAAAATGAGAAGATACAAAGTTACAACCACAGTTTTTTTTCTTGGGAAAATATAGAATAATAATAACACACTTATTAGTAATAAATAATTAAGAAAAGAAAATAGGTAGTAATTTTCTATAAAAAGTTCAATGATGGCATACAATGATTACATTTTGTCTTCAAAGTCATAAAAGGATAATTAATAATTATTTGTTAACTTTAAATTTAAAAATTAACAAACAAGAGGTTAAAAATCAATTTAAACAAAAGGCGTACGCCTTTCGCCTCTGAGGCTTTAGCCTTGAGGCGCAAGCCTCTCTCCAAAGAGGCGTTAGCCTCATTCTCTATTCTCAAGGTGTTAGCCTTGAGGCTTTTTCTTGCCGCCACAACGAGACGCAAGCCTCAGACGCTTTTTGAAACAGAGATTACTAGTGATTGGCAGCCTTTTTGAGATGATTGTTGGTAGGGGTGATCTCCCCCGATCCTTAGGTTGTTTTGTTCTCTTTTGGTGGAATATACTTCCTTTTGATGTATTTTTATCAATATATATATGAGTTGGAATCCAATCCGTGTCACCATTTTCATAGAACTCTCCCACCGAAAGCCTCACAATAATCCTATTCCACATTACTAGGAGTTCTAAAGAGAATGTGCAATGTCACTTTGAAGCTTCATCGCTTCTCCACAATCCAAACTACTAGCCATCTTCTTGGCTCTTTCTAACTCCAAGTTAACACCTTCAACTTTCAATTTTTTTCAAGTTCCACTCTGCTTGAAATAATTCAAATAATTTATTTTTTTTATTTTTTTAGCTCTACAACAATTGAGTATATACTGATGCTGCTAAACTACTGTTTGACAAATAATTCAAATAATTTGATTGGTTTAACTTTGGACACATCTTCACAAAATACATTGTATCATCAGCTGATCCGCAAGTTGTGGCCGTGTAAGATGGAATTTGATTTTGCCTACTGGGAAACCCTTCAGAAGGCCCTATTCCTTTCCATTGTCCAACAATCTACTTAAAGCACCTTCCACTGGCAGAAAAAAGAAAGGCAGACAACAGGTCTCCTTGCCTAACTAATCTTATTCACTTTACACGCCCTCCTTAAAAAATTAGAAATTCAATATTCTGACCCATTCTTTCATCCACTTTACCCATGTATTTATGAAATGTGATAACTTTCTTTCTCATGGCTTACATTAAAAATATCAATCTGCAGTGTCATTTAGCTAGTCTATTTCAATTTGAAAGATCAACCCTTCCTTCTCAATCTCCTTTTTTTTTCCTTCAATGATTCCTTACCACCTAAAACTGGATTCAAAAGGTTGTATATTTTCCTCAATTTCTTCCGGAAAGATCAGCTTTGCGTTTTGAAAACAATTGTGAAAAATGATTTCATTGAAGTACAGTACAAATATGAAGAGTCATTGGATAGTACATTTTTACAGGATGATACTTCTGGTATGGCTAAGACAGGGGTATTGCTCTAATACCACTTGTTAAGGGACGACAAATTCTCGAGGAATCTCCACATTAGTATGATATCGTCCACTTTGGACATAAGCTCTCGTGGCTTTACTTTTGGTTTCACCTAAAAGGTCTCATTCAAATTGAGATATTTAACCTCTCTTATAAATCCATGATCTACTTTTTATTTAATCAACGTGGGATAACACTTTGTTTTTATTCTCAACGGTTGATAAAATTAAATTTAATCCAATTCATCAACTTATACTTTTAGGTTGATTGATGATTTAGCATAATTCAACATAACCGCCACAGAGTACATTAATCTTTTTTTTCTAAAACAAGGGTAACTACACCCGTCCCTAGGCCAGGCACCAAGAGACATCAAATAGAGTAATGTTACAGCTAAGTCTCGAATCTGGGACCTTGAGGGGGTATACCCTCAAAGCCCAAATCTGCAACCATTGTGCCACCTGTTGGGGACCACAGAGTACATTAATCTATAATTACTTTGTTGCCATTTGGACATTTCCTTCCTTGCCTTTCATTAAAATCAAACACAGTCAATCAAAAATGAACAAGCTACCACAAAACCGCCCAATTAAAAAGAAATTCGAAACAAACCTGATGGACAGGGCACGATTCCAACTAATCCGCTTGCTGTCAGCAGCAGCTAGACTCACCCTATTCACATCACGACGATTCAAACACAAATTTTCCTTCCTGCAAGAAAATCGAAACGGAAAAGATAAAACAACGGATTTCATCAAACAGAAGAAAACAGATTGACGAGAAATTGAAGGCAAAATTACAAGGGAACGATGGGAAGGGTCTTCTGGGATGGTTTTCTTCTTCTGTAAACCTCTTCGACTCGCGATTGTTCTGGGCGGTCGCCTCCGTCGCTAGCCATTATCTCGGCCCATAAATCGACGGATTTCCCGCCTGGAATTTGATCCGTTTAACACAGTAAGTAAGAATCTGGGATACAGATTTTATATGATGGAAGGAAGATGATTGAGAGAGTGTTGTATTAGGGTTTTTTAGGGTACCTGGTTTGGAAGCCGCCATGATCGGAAGATCGGAGAAAGTTGCCCAAATGCAGAGAAGTAGTGTTTGAATGTCTGAATGGCGGGACGAAGGAATATTATGGGGTTTTTAATAATTAAGGTCTGGTTCGATAATTATTTGAGTTTTTGTTTTTTGTTTTTTAATTTAAGTTTACCATAATTATTTTTTATATATATATATTTTTTAAATATCTACATTTCACCTATATTTATAAAAATAAAACCAAAATTTAAAAAAAATAATAGTTTCTAAAAATTTGTTTTTGTTTTCAAAAGTTGACTATCATTCACATAATTTCTTAAAGAAATATGATAAAGTTTGAATATACTTAAATTTCAAAAAAAAAAAAATCAAATGGATATCAAATAGAAAATCTTCACACTTTGAATTTCATCAATCACATCTTAAAGTTTGACAATTGTTGTAATTTCGGTATTAGAACAATCTTAAAAAAAAAGGGTGTTAGAACAAAGTTACTCTCGTCATACTTATGAGGATCTATTAAATTTAACATTCAATAGCAACCTTTATCAAACTTTAAGATATAATTGATCAAATTGAAAGTTTATGTCTCGTTTAAAAACCTTTTGTTTTTTTTTTAATTTAAAATTATTTTTATTCAAATTTCATATCATGTGTTCCATCTTTTGTATCATGTATTCATTTTTCTTTGAAAAAAGTATGTGAATATTAACTAATTTAAAAAATAAAAACAAGTTTTTTGAAACTTTTTTTTTCCAAAATTGGTATGGTTTCTAGACATATTGATAATATGTATGCATTCGAGTAAAAAAAAACATATGAAAAAATACTTGTTATAGGCTTAAATTTCAAAACCCAAAAACTAAAAACAAAATGGTTATCAAATGGACCTAAGTAAAGTGTTTGTTAAGTGTTGCAATTTTGTACATTTTATAACAAATTTAATGTTTTCATACATATGAGAATCTCTTAAATTTAACTTGAGGGGATTAATTGCAACTTTAATCGAATTTTGAGATGTAATTGATAAAATTGAAAGTTTAAGAATTTCATTGTCACCAAATATTCAATGGATTGTTTGTGCATTCCTTACGTGTATCATCCATGTCTAATCAAATATTTTATAATCCAACAAAATAATCACTTATTTCTAATTACATTCAAACGAGTGACTATCTTAAACTCTCCTATAAAAGATTATCACTCAAACGAAATATTCGCTATAAACTCTCTACAAATAACTGCGTCCAAGCGTGCTATGACTAAATCTCAAATTTTTAATCACTCAAAATAATTGCTCATTTATCCTCTATATTCCTATATTCAAACACCACCTTTCATAAAGTATCTAAAATATTAATAGAAGTAAAAAAAAAAAAACAATCGACCAACATTTACACAGAACATTACCACAACTTCCTTAGTCATATGCAGGTTTATGTTACTTATAAATTGTATATCATTTTAGGAACAAAGAGGTCCCGTAGCTCAGTTGGTTAGAGCGTTGGTCTTATGAGCCGAAGGTCGCGGGTTCGAGCCCCGCCGGGACCATTTGTAAACTTTTCCATTTTCTTTTCCTTTATCTCGGTGGGCTATGGACGCTGTTGTATCATCTAATAATGCTAAATTACACGTATTATAGAAAATGAATAATGTTTACTAAATAAATAAAAACATACATTGATTTTTTATTATTATTATTATTATTATTATTATTTTATAGATTACATACATTGAATTTTAAAGCTTTTATGCCAATTATCATTTAGAAATTTTAAACTTAGTCCTTAATTTTCAATATCAACCCAATCAATTAAGATTAATTACAAATTTAGGTTTTTTTTTTAATTTCAAGAACAATTAAAAATGAATAAATAAACAATTTAAGGTAGGGAATTTGAATATTTTAAAGCTTTTAATGATGGAATATGCCAATTATTAATTAACAATTTTAAATTTAGTCCTTAATTTTAAATTTCTTTTTTCTAATTCCTAACTTTTTTTTATAAAGTTTGTCTCTATTTATAAATATCTAGTATATGTATAGACTTTCAACCTCGTACCCTAATATATCTCTTAACTAAAATAACAACTTTTAATGTTTATTAAGTCTAACTTTTAAACGGAGCCATAAATATTACGTATATAGATTGAGAAACAACGTTCTAACTTTCTAATTTAAAAAATAAAAAAATCAAAAAAAAAAAAAAAAAAAAAATCAAAAGTGTAAATAATGTGATTTGGTTCATTTATCCTCAAATATAACTTAAGTATTCCAGGAAAATTCCTATCCTCTAGGGTGGTAATTTGTTTTATTACTATTAATTTTTTTTCAAATGAAATTCATTCGAATAGTTGAGGTGAAAATTATGTGACAATTATAAGCCAAGGTGGTTATAAGTTCTAACTTGGTAGGAGATAATTAAGAATGAAGTTATTGCATTGTTTGATAATTTGGAAAACATAGATGCATTATGTAAATAAAAAAAAATAGTAATAATAATTTTTCAACGAAGAAACTTGTGAGAAAAATAAATCTAATATAATAACTCTTCTTCTTCTTCTTTTTTTTTTGTAATTGTGTGAGCTCGAGATTTGAAAATCGGATTCGGCACATAAAATTCTCGATATTCTCTCTTTCATCCTTACAACCTAATCGAGTTATCTAGTTGTCTCCGAGTTTAGTGAAAATTGTCCTCACAAATACTTCGTCATCAGTGACAACATTTCTAAATATTTTTTTTTTAGAAAGTCATTTAACATATAACATTGTTTCAATATTAAATATTTGAATGTGATCATAATTCATTCATGTATTATATCCTACATTCGTATATTAAACTTTCTTTGCTAAAGTTCGAATAATTCCATGAGAAGTATAATATTTGTAAAGTTAGCTATTCTCCTCCAAATAGAAGGACTCCCTTATCCATCAAAGTCAAATATAGAACATTAGATTCCATGAAGTTTCATAATTATATAGTTTGATGGGACAGATAAGTTATTCACATTTAAAGTGTTGGAATACAAACAATTGTCTCACCCACATTAAATAGAAAAAAATATCAAGAACATATAGTGATGAAAACAATCTTCATTTCTATGAATGTTGAAGCAACATAAATTGTAAGAGTTTATGCTGAAAGTAAACAATAAATAGTTACCCTTATTAATAAGTATGAAAGCTATCAAGATAGCATTATACTCTCATAAGAAAAAAGAATTGGCCTAGTTAGATTAATTATTTGAGAAGAGGCTCAATTTTTTTTTCGAATTCGTGATCGTGGAGTAAAAATGATCAATGAACACCAAACTAGATAATCAATTATGCCACCGACCCATTTGATTTTATAAAGCGATTTCATGCTATACACACAAGTTTTGAAAGCAATATAAACCATTGAAAAAAATGTTATAGTTGTAGACTATCATAAAATGGTTTAAGGGTCAATAATGCATCTCATCTTCTTCTTTCTTTCTTTTTTTTGTTGTTTGTATTTTTTTAAATGATTCTAAGTCATGGTGAATACTTACCAACGAATTAAATATTTGTTTTTACAAATTTTTTGACATTTAAATATTGTAGGATTAGACAATACATTCTGTAACAATAGTTGAGATACGGTCCAAACCAACATACACCATCACAAAAACTTTGGTAGAGTATTAGCACGTCTTTTTTTAGATATAAAAAGCATAAAGGAATTAAGAAATAGGGCGTTCTCCCACATAAGGGGATAGTATCCCGAACAAGCTCTAACCGATAATCCTGTAAACAAAGAGTTGGAACCTCTTCCATCCACATGTCTTCCTTGTTTTCTACCGCTGCCAGTCTTGCAAGCTTTGAGCGATTCCATTCTCGTTCCGATGACACCATGTAAACTTCACGAACGATAATCTCTTGGCCAATTGCAGCGTTTCCTCCACAACTCGACCCACTTCCAATCGTCAAGGAAACCGACCTTGAAGAAGATGCACCACTTGCAAAGCATCAACCTCTACTTCAATTCTCCTAAAGCCAAGATCAATTGCGAACTCCACACCAAATCTAATGGCCAGTGCTTCTGCAATTTCAGCGTCCACTATCCCAAAGATTGGCTTAGAAATAAAAAACGTAGCTTCCCCCTTCCAATTTCTAGTAATGACCCTAATACCACATCGTTTTTCATATGAATGAATGGCTGCATCAACATTTATCTTGTAATTTTGTTGATCAGGAGGCTTCCACTTTGTAAGAGCCTTATGAGAACTCCGATTCAATGAAAGACAAGAGGATGCCCTTCTAAAGTCCTCTAGATATTGCTGACAGTACCCCCAATCAAGTGTGTTCGAAAAATTCGAGTATCGTTGAATTTTTTAATTCAAAATCATGACCTCTCGATTTTTGCCAATCCAAATCTTCCAACACATCATTAAGAACTCTTCCATTTGTTGATCCTCTAATTTGTTGAAGAACCACATAAATAAATCTGTCGTCTCCATTGCATGTCTAGGATACCCATAATGAATGAAAGGGGAGTCCCTCCAAGAATCTTTGGCTCGATTGCATTCCCAAATAGCATGAAAGGTTGTTTCCACATCTTTGAAACAACAACTACATTGTTGAAGAACCACATAAATAAATCTGTCGTCTCCATTACATGTCTAGGATACCCATAATGAATGAAAGGGGTCTTTATCCAAGCCTCTTTTAAGAACATTAATCTACACAGGAAGAAAATTGTTAAAAATTCGCCAAATTAAAAATTTTACTTGTTCGGAATTTTTGACTTCCATAAGAAGTTCCACCATTGACTTAAGAAGTCATAATTTGATGTAGAAGGATCTCCTCTCAAATGTGTAGCAAGCCAATGAGCTGATTTAACTATAAACATGCCATCCTTTCCATAATGCCAAACCACCATGTCAACATTAGCACGTCTTAATGTTACCACAACTATAGAAATGAAATAATTCTTGATTTAATATTATTGGAAGGATTATAGATTAGGTTCAACTTTTTTAAAGAAGTATGTGAAGTATTAACAAAATACAAAAACAAAAACAAAAACTTAATTCACGACCACAACTTACAACCTTATAAATTTTATTTTGACCATTAAATCATAGAGACTAAATTCTAACTTTTTAAATTATAAAAATTAAGTTTTCATTTTTTTCACATCATGTTAATCAAATTTATAATTTAACCTGAATTATAATAAATTGGAAATCACTATAAAATACAATTCTTTATTAGGATCTTTAGGAGAAAAGAAAAATAGCAATGCGAAATATATACTCTCACAATTGCGTACAACTTCGATTTTCAAATATAAATTTTGTGACTATGGTCCCGTTTGATAACCATTTTGTTTTTCATTTTTTGTTTATGAAATTTAAGTCTACAATAATTACCTTACTATATTTTTTTTTCTTATTTGGATATCTATATCTTACCTCTATTTTGATAAACAAAACCAAAATTTGTAAATAAAAAAAAATAGCTTCCAAACATTTATTTATGTTTTTGAAATTTGGTTGGTATTTTCCTACTTTCTTAAGGAAAGATGGATACATTGTAGAAAAGATGGAGCACATGGTAGGAAATTTGAATAGAAATAGGCTGAAATTTCATAAACAAAAAACAAAAAACAAAATGGTTATCAAACGGGGCCTATGATGTTAGATTATCACTAAACAATAAAATCAATAGTTCACTAACCCTTTCAATATATCTACATATTCTTTTTGAAACCAAAGCGATTTTATTGATTCAGACATACAACTTTTTAGGTCCAAAATAGATAGTAATTATACATAAACCAATCTTTTTATTTTTTAAATACTCTTTTCTTTTTGAAAAATATACTTTTTTGTTTTAAGTTTTGGATCTAGATACATAATTTCTTTTTTTTTTTGGCCAACATGAGTAATTGCTTAGTTGTATTAGTGTATGTCCATTGACGAGAGGTCTTTGGGTTCGAGTCCCCCACCTTTAATTATTGTAAATTTTTTTGTGTTTGAAAAGAAAAATTATATATATTTTAAGAGAATCCGATCTAAATTCTGTTTAGTTGATACATTATATAATTAATTAATTAATTAATTAATTAATTAAACATTTTAATAATATTCAATTTTATATAAAGTTAAATTTAAACGATAGACAAAATCTAAAATTGAGCATCATTAAAATAGATAAAATATTCGACTTTAAAAAGCATAGACCAAATAAAACAATATTTTCAAATCAAAAGCTAAAAATATATTTTCTCATTTTCTTTTTCAACTAAAAGTGCCAGATGCAATAGTTTGAACATACACTATCAAATAAGGAAGATCTATTCTAAAAAAAATAAAAAATAATAAGGAAGATCTTTTTATAATTATACATGTATTATATATCATATCATATCATACTTCATACTACCTTAAAGTGTGGCTTAGGAGGAAAATCATTTTTGGACGATTTTACCCTTAAGCTACACCCTAAATTACAAACATGCCATAATTTTCTATTCAAATATAAAAAAAATTTAAAGTGTGGCTTACGAGGAAAATCATTTTTTGACGATTTTACCTTTAAGCCACACCCTAAATTACAAACATCCCATAATTTTCTATTCAAATATAAAAAAATGCAAATATATTTATAATATTATTTAGATATTTAGATTTTTATCATCAGATAATATATTTTTAGCAAATCTCATAAATTAAGTTAGAAGATAAGAGAATCTACGTAATATTCTTTATCTTTACTACTTAAAATGTGACTTATTATTATTATTATTATTAATTATTAAAATTTAGTATCTTCAAACTAAACAAGTATAAAATCAAATGAAGATATTGATTTTTTTTCTCCAGATTTAAAGAAGATATTGGATTCCAACTTTTTCTATACATACCACAAATTTATTGTTCTTCAAAATTCAAATTACTAATAATTTTTTTGATGTTGCACAGATGTACAAATTTTGTTCGGGTTGGGAGTCTTACATTGGTGCACTGAGTTGTGTTCGTGGGAGCGGTTGTCGTCGAAGATAAATAACAATTTTTTCAATATGTATTTAATTCGTTGTACATAACATTTTCTTCTTCTTCATTTGTTTTTATTTTTATTATGTATTCTTTGTGTAATTCTATTTATTTTATGCTTCAACTTTAATTTATAATTTTCTTTTAAATTTATGGAGTATTTAAAATTTTGAACAAGTGTTTATCACATTCTTCCATTAATAAAATGTAATTTTTTATAATTATTATTTTTTCATATTATTATTATTATAATTTGTTATTATAATAAATATGACTTAACATGTAATTTTTTGCTTATTATGTGATACGTGATGTCATCGAAGTATACTCATATTTTGACATACGAAGCTACCTAAATTTTATCAATTTTACTAATTATATATTTTTAAATTTAAATATAAATCTATAAACCATTATTATTATTATTATGGTAGAGAACAATAGATTTAATATAATATTATGTTTTAAATTAATATTTAAAAAACTTATATTTCATCAAAATTCGTAGAAGAGGTAAATAATAGATTTTATGAGTTTTTTAATTTTTTTTTCCAATATTTTATTTATTTTTTATTATTTATAAAATATAAGATGAAATAAGAAAGCACAAATATGATTTTTAAGATTTTAGAGAAGTGATGGTTTGAGGTTGTTTTTTTTGAAAAGATGGCTTCAATGTTTGCAGATTAAACTAAAATAATAAATGAATAAAAAAAAAATATTGCATACAAAGTAAGATTTTAGCATGACGAAAACTTATTTCTTAAAGAAAGTTTAATTTATTTCATAATTTTATTTAAAAATTATGATATGTATATATTTTTTTATTTCACTTTTATCTTGAACTAAGTTGTATGAGATTTTTAAATAAAGTAGATAATAAATATTTTACTTACTCATTTAAAATATATATAGATATATATATATATATTATTTATAAGTATTTTAATAAATAAAAATATAATTGACATACCAGAAAAAATTTACCGTGCAAGACACGTTCCAAAATTCTAATATTTTAAAATTGTTCGATAATACACTTAATTATCTTAATTGGCACTAATATATTTCAAAACTCCAAAATCAATAATATATCCACAAACAAACAAATACATGCCAATAAATAAACAAAATAAAAGGCAGAAAATTATACTTTAATTCATTAAGTAAACTGAAAAAGAAAAAAAAAATAATAAACAAGAAAGAAAAAATTGAGGAAGATCAATGAAGCAAAAGTGAAACAAAATTGTTCAGTCGAAGAAAGCTTTTTGGTTTTTTTGGGGTAAGAACATCTGAGATTTGACTTCAAATTAATTTCGTGAATAAATCGGTACAAAAAAAAAAAGTGTTGTCTTTGTTCAAAGCATCGATCTCTCTCGATCTTGCAGGCTCTCAATTCTTCGCCCTTTGGATCCGTTGAGTTCTCGATCCAATTTGTTCGTCACTGCTTGCAGACCCTCGTTCTCAAGGTACCGTTCTTTTTCCTTCTCCGATTCTTCGATTCGCAAATTGAATTGCTAATTGCTTCGGATTGATGCGGTGACACTTGCTTTGGAGTCGGATTTGTGCAATTTTGTGCGTTTTAGTTCGTCCCTCGTGGTAGATCTCTTTTTTGTTTCACCCCAGTTCCGATTCCGTACTTTTTCGGAATCGGGATTGGGTGTTCTTGTTTGATTTTCGTTTTCTGGTACATCTTTTTGCAACTACTTCAATTGTTTTGCAAACCCAATTGACTTGATTGAACTTTGGTTTGGGCATTTTTCTGTTTAGCTAAAGAATCGGGGAATCTGGGGGTTTCTGGGTTGCGTTTCTGTGTTCTTTATGTGTGTTTTCCACCATCTAATTCATGTTTTTGTTGTAACTTGAATGCGTTGTGGTGTGGAGTTTGAAGATGTTGGGTTGTTTAGTATGATTGATGTTATGTGCGTTCTTATTTGCCGTATTGATTGGTAATTCTTTAAAAATTGTGTTGATTTTTTCTTTTTCTTTCTCCTTTTGGTTGTTGGATGCACAGGTCTGCGTCATGCTAGCATCCTATTAACTCAAAGGGTGTGAGACTTTAGAGTGTAATAATATAACCAATGGGGACTGAAAATCCGGCTCAGCAGAATGTTTTCCCTAGACCAGTCGGCGCACCTTTTGCTGCCACTCAAACTGCGTCACCCTTTTCGTCTTCTGGTCCTGTAGTTGGATCGGATGCTACTCGTTTTAGACCTGCCTCTCCTGCTATGCCGCCAAACTCAATGCCTTTTCCTCAATCCTCTGGTCCTCCAGTTGGATCAGGCCCCCCTGGATTTAGACCTATGCAACCAAGTAGGTTCCCTGATCCATCTGTTGCACCACCGCCAACATCAAGCGTCCCTGCAACTGCTGGATCATTCCAGCGTTTTCCTGCTCCACCGTTCATTTCGCCTCAGCCACCTCCTCCACGAGTTCCACCAATGGGGCAACACCCTGCAGCTTATGCGCCACCTCCTCCAGTTTCTTTTCACCAGCAGGCTCAGATGCCTACAGTGCCTATGGGATCTCCTCCACAAAGCTTAGGTCCTCCTCCTACAAATGTTCCACAGCCAATGACAGATCCTTCTTTTCCATCAGCCAGGCCTAATTTTCAGTCTTCTTTGCCTGGTTATTCCCATATACAGCCCACTGCAGATTTACAATCCCAACAAATGCAACCTCCTTTTGTCAGTCACCAAGGGCAGTATGCTCCTCCAGCAGCAGCTTCCCCTTTCCTTGGCCACCAAGGAGGTTATGTTCCCCCTCCACCTGCTGCAGCCTCGCAAGGTTTCCTGTCTACGGACCAAAAGCACTATCCAGGAACTGGGCCGCCTCTTGGTTCCATTCAAGGATTAGCTGAAGATTTTAATTCACTTTCTATTGGATCTATTCCTGGATCAATTGATGCAGGAATTGATCCAAAAGCACTTCCGAGGCCATTGAATGGTGATGAAGAGCCTAAATTGTTTTCTGAGATGTATCCCATGAACTGTGATCAAAGATATTTGCGGCTTACAACCAGTGCTATACCCAGTTCCCAGTCACTGGTCTCAAGGTGGCATTTACCTCTCGGAGCAATTGTTTGTCCACTTGCAGAAGCTCCAAGTGGGGTTAGTGTCTCTGTGCTAGTAATAACAAATATTTTTATTTCTGCGCATGCTAAAGTTATGGTATCTATTTAATTTTTCTTATTTTCCTCTAGGAAGAAGTGCCAGTTATCAATTTTGCTTCAACTGGTGTCATCCGCTGCAGGAGGTGTCGCACATATATAAATCCATATGCCACATTCACAGATGCAGGAAGGAAGTGGCGTTGCAATATTTGTTCTTTGCTGAATGATGGTATGAAGACATAATTCTCATGGCTCCTAGACACTAGAATTAGTAAATTTTACCGATTGCTATATGCAGTCACATTTTCTTATTTAGAAGCCTAGTGCATAGGAGGTATATTTTGAAGAGCGAGAGTCACGTCCTTTCTTGTGAATTTCAGCCATAGCCTGTAAACTATAGAATTTTGTTTTTATTTTTCCTTCCCTTTTCTTGGACAAACAATTTAGTTGTACTGTAGAACTTAAGAGTGTAGCATTCACTTTATTTACTTCTATTGTTTTCCTTTTGTTTCATTTTTTGGAAGAAACTTCTATTGTTTTCCTTTTGTTTCTTTTTTTTTTGTTGTTGAAGAAACTTCTTTTGTTTTCGTTGGAAGCAGAATCTGCATCTTCTTGTATTATTTCTGAAAAATGTAATTTCTTTTTTGTATATAACTATTCCCCTTTTGGCTTATATTCAATTACGTTGATTCCTTCTTCAGTTCCGGGAGACTATTTTTCCGTTTTGGATGTCACTGGCCGGAGAATTGATTTGGATCAGCGACCTGAACTTACTAAGGGTAGTGTGGATTTTGTTGCTCCAACAGAGTATATGGTTCGGCCACCTATGCCTCCACTATACTTTTTCCTTATCGATGTTTCTTTAGCAGCAGTTAGAAGTGGGATGTTAGAGGTAAACACTTTTATACAATTAATACTAGTATTCTTCATTTTATTTTCAATATTAGATAGTTAGTCCCTGACCCTTATGAATAGATAGCCCTTTTCAAGTATTGGAGAAATCTTAGAAGGATAATGAGAATGGTTATGGGGAGAATGATCTCCATACCCTCGTTTGGGCTACCGAGAATTATTCCCCCATAATCGCATTTCTCAATAACCTCTTTTCATTCTTCCCATTACCACTTTTGTTCTCTTCTCCCCCTAACCACTTTTCATTCTCCCCATGAACACTTTTTATTATCCTCATACTCACTATTTTATTCTCCTTATAATTATTCTCTTCATCACAAACACAAGTAACGGTTGCCCCTATAATCATTCTCTTTACCCTAAACACATGTAATCATTCCAACGATAATCATTCTCTCCCATATTCTCCTCCTAATTTTCATTCTCTCCATAATTAATCTCATTCTTCTTGCCCCAAACACCCCGTGATTAATTCTAATAAAATCATTGTGATTGATTCTCGGAGAAAAACTGTCCTCTTTGGGCCATACATCAAATTGGTATAAGAGCATTGCTTGGGCCAACGTCGACTACCACTAGTAGAAGACCGAGTAACTCTTGGTGACGCCGATCGCAAGAGAGAGTATTTAGTGTTGTGTTTGACTCTCGTTGATGAACATTCCACCTTTATTTACAATTAGATACCTTCGGTAGTGTCTCTTTTCAAGAAACAAGGAATAAATTTTCAAGAATTTGCAAGAATGGAATTTTACAACAAAAGAAAGTTGACCAAGAAAAGATTCATCAATCGATATAGACCAGAAAATTAAATATACTCCAAATCACTAATAGAAGTCTGAATCTCTGATTCAGTGATTTAGAAGATGAATATCAATACAACTACTTCCCTTCGGATTTTATCAAAGAACCTACAAACTCCAGGTTGGGATGTTGATTTTTCAAGAAACCATACAATTTATTAACGAAGGTCCAAAGAGAAACATAGAATTTAATGAGAACTCAAATATCACCTAAAGATATCTCCATTCCTTTGAAAACTCTACTATTTCTCTCACCCCACAAACTTCATCAAATTGTATACAACCCCTTTCTCATGAAAGGGTTGAGAAACAAGAAACTCCCCGTTTCTAGTCACTCACGGTCTAGCCACCTCTTTTTTTTTTGGATAAGAAACAATTTCATTAAAGGATGAAATTAAAGGATCATCATAGATAAGTTCCATCATTACAAAATAGACCTCCAACTATATAGAAGGGTGTCATAACCATAATTACAAAACATGGGAGATTGTTTAGCCCAAGAGCCATAGCTCAACGACATCAATGTATGCCCAACGAGTCAATAACCAAGAGGTCATGAGGAGTTCAAATCACCTCAATGTCAAACTCTTCAAAAATTGGTTCCACACCTTTAAAGCCATTTTGCAATGCCACAAAAGATGGTCGATATCCTTCATCGCTTTTCTACTTAAAATGCAACATGCTAATACACTAGAGAAGGAAACTTCATCAAAACCATGTCTAAGGTATTGATCTTGCCATGAAAGACTTGCAAGGTAAAAAACTTGTCCAAAAATTTCCATCTTCCATAAAGAATAATAAACTAGATCTCCAAGAGGAAGAAAAAGATTAACCTGAAAATTGAAGAAAAAATGACAAGAAAACCCCTCAGTTGGCTTGGAATCCAACACTAAACATCTTTGTGCTCTGACACAACAAAAATCCCCCACAAGATCAATGGAGAGCTATAGCATTTAGTGTTGCCTTGAAGAATACAACACGTTGAAAACTCAACAAGAGAGACGAGTGATGCCCCAAATGATTCATCACTCACATTTGCCATCAAATGATGCTTTATCATAAAAAAAAAATGAAACAACCGCGGTAAATAGAACATTAAGAGTTGTTTCCCACCCAAATATCCTCCTAGAAAAAGTCTCTCTCATTCCGTGCCACCCTAGTAACAAATTTGAAAGAAAAATATGCTCCTCTGCTATGCCTTTCTAAGAATTTTTATAAGTTCTTTGGCCTTGCACACGACCCAGTTCAAAGGGAATGATCCATACTTACACTCACCTTGTGCCAAAGAGAGATAGACTCATGAGAAAAACACTATAACCATTTAGCCAACAAAGTCTTATTACGGGTTCTCAAGCTTCCTACACCAAAACCTCATGGCTCAACTCCTTATAGGCTTGCTCCCACCTAACTCAATGAGCTTCTTTCTCTTCGTACACCCCTTTTGAAGAAAATTCCTTATGGGCTTTTCCATGCTTCAACAAACAAAAATCGACTAGAAAAGGGGAAAATAAGTAGGAATACCACTCAAGACTGATTGAATGAGAGTGAGTATACTCCATTTGAAAAGGAATGTTTCTTCCAAAAATAAGCCTCCTATGATTTTTTTCCCATTATTGGCTCTTGGAAAGAGGTAGACTTAGGCGACTGTCCTAAAGGAAGTCCTTAACAAGAAGAGGGAAAGTTACTCATTTTACAACCCACCCAAGCCGTCCCACCTATTCAACTTATCTCATAACAGTTCAACCACAACAACTGACACTAGACCCTATTTAACTTATCCTCCTCACATTTCAACCCCAATAACTAACTTCTCTTCCATAACTTCCCTATTGATATACTCTTACCACTCATAACTACTCACACATATCTTTTCTTAACAACATAACTGCCTTTCTTGCCTATGCATGTCCTACTTCTCATCAATAGTAGCTTTTCTAATTCTTCTTCATTTTTTATTCTCAAAAAAAAAAAAAAGAAGAAATTTCTTGCTATTTTGTTTCTCTGGTTTGCTCCTCTGGAGGCACTTTAATTTATCTTAATAAAATTGGCTCTTTTCATTATTTTTTAAAACCTCATCAATATCTCCCAAAAGAAAGTTTTGCTTCTATACGGGGATTTCCCAACAATGAACTCACAATTTTTCAGTTGTGTTAACTTTTTATTTCCTTTTGCAGGTGGTTGCACAAACAATTAGGTCATGCTTGGACGAGCTGCCTGGTTCTACAAGAACACAAATAGGTTTTGCGACTTTTGACAGCACAATACATTTTTATAATATGAAGGTAGAAAATATAGGTTTCTATTGTATATTATACCCTAATTTTGGTACTTCATGCTAAAAAACCTGTTTCTTTCGCAGTCGACTTTGACTCAGCCTCAAATGATGGTGGTTTCCGATTTGGATGACGTATTTGTACCTTTGCCGGATGATCTCCTTGTCAACTTGTCTGAATCCAAAACTGTGGTGGAATCATTCTTAGATAGCTTGCCGTCCATGTTTCTAGATAATGTGAATGTTGAATCTGCCTTTGGCCCAGCCCTTAAAGCAGCATTTATGGTCATGGTGTGTTATTTACACCTTTTTAATAGGTCGCCTCTGTCATATTTGTATTTCTATTACTGTTTTAATGAACGTTGTTCCTTGTCAGTGAATTAAAATATAAACATGTAGATAATTTTGTAAATTAATCCATATTCAAATTGATCTTAACTATAGAGTTTGATATGATCATCGGTTTATCTTTTCATTCCGCCCTCTTTGCAGAGCCCACTGGGGGGGAAGTTGTTAATTTTCCAAAACACACTGCCATCTCTTGGTGTTGGCCGCTTGAAGTTGCGTGGGGATGATCTTCGTGTTTATGGAACAGACAAAGAACATTTACTAAGACTACCGGAGGATCCATTCTACAAACAAATGGCTGCTGAACTTACCAAGTTTCAAATTGGGGTCAATATCTATGCATTTAGTGACAAATATACAGATATTGCTTCCTTGGGTATGGTTTATCATCTCTGGAGATATTTATGGTGACACAATTAAATTTGATTCTTAAGGATTGACTTGGGCTTGTCCTCTCAAATTTTGTTTCTCTTAAAAAAAGATTTGACTGGGGATTGCTATGACTGTTGGCGTTTTTCTTAATCAGTTCTACATGTGATGCACGTTTAATTTTTTTTTTTTTTTTTGAGTTCGCAATAATCTTTCTTCTTTGGTCTAGCTCTTAAGATCATTGTGGTTACTTCATTTGGAGGATCTGGTAAAATTTTGGAACTTCTTATATGAGGTTTCTTCTATGAACGTTGAGGCATTCTGGTTATTTGTTTATCAAGCAAAGAATTTGTACACAATCCTGGTGCATTCAAATATGTTAGTATATATATTTTCAGTTTCCTAAGAAGCTGGCTGAAACATCAAATTTGAATGGTTTCTGTTTTCTGTATATATATATAGAAATAATTCAAATTTGTTGTTTCAGCCAGCTTCTTGGGAAATGAAATTTTAGTTCTACTTTTTATGTTTGCTGTCTTTCATTTAGGTTTCAACTGAATTTCTCGTTATTTCCTTCATTTCTTTAGTTATAAATTTACTGGTTGTTGATATAGTTCTGATGGCTATAATGGCAATCCATAGTCCCCATCTTAATCATGTCTCCATGACACATGCAAATATCGCTTCTAATGCACTGAGGATTTATTTATTTTTTATTATTATTATTATTTTTATTTCTCTCTTGTTTTTAGGGACTTTGGCAAAATATACTGGAGGTCAGGTGTATTATTATCCTGGTTTCCAATCTTCCATTCACGGGGAAAAGTTGAGACATGAGTTAGCAAGGGACTTGACTAGAGAAACTGCCTGGGAATCTGTAATGCGTATAAGATGTGGAAAAGGTGATCTTTTCCTTTTAAATTGGTTCTCATGGAATGTTTGTCTTCTTCTCTCACATTATCAACACCTTTCTTCTCATTATTTTTGTTTGTTCTCATAGGGATCCGCTTTACATCGTTTCACGGAAACTTTATGTTAAGAAGCACAGATTTATTGGCACTTCCAGCTGTTGATTGTGATAAAGCATTTGCAATGCAAATTTCTTATGAGGAGACCTTACTTACAACTCAGACAGTGTACTTTCAAGTTGCCTTGCTGTATCCTTCGAGTGTTAAGTGTTCGGGATAACATACCCATCTAACTGTAGCACCTATCAATTCCCCCAAAAGCAAACAGTTCAATTACCATCGGCTGTCTATGAAGTGTGTTTATGCACACAATAAGTTTCTTGAATGTTAGTTTTTAAAATTTCAGAGCCAGTTGGCCATTTTATTTATTTTCCTAAAATTCATGCATTTGGTCATGGAGTTCGATAATGATTGCCTGGGTTTGCATTAGAATGAATATCAGCCAGATTCCATAGGTTCCTTCCTCACTCGAGTACAACAGAACTCCCCAATCAAAAAATGAAGGTCGACAATATCTTTTGTTTTTCTATCAAACAAAGGACGCTAGACACCCAACAAAGACGAGGGACGACATTTAGGATGAGACAAAACATTAGCCACCAAACGGTTCTTCATTGAGGGGTCTATCCCCTACCCTCTTATCTTCCCAGGAAAAGTGCCCCTCCCATCCTGTACAAAACAAACAACAAGCAGGAAGAAAAAGAATACCCCTCAACAGTACCTTTCCACGTTTTTCTAGTTGTGCCTGACTCCACATGAGTTCCACTCAAAAGGGAGCAACCTGTAATAGCAGACAATGACCTTTCGCTAGAGGGAAACAAACTCATGATGAAAACGCTACAACCATTTAGCCAATAAGGCCTTGTTGCGGTCTCTCATAGTCAGAATGCCAATGTTTAAACCCCCAAGGTCCATGTTCTTCATACCCTTTATCACTTAACAAATAACAAGGTGAGACTGCTTCCCAATCCCCTCATAAAGGAAAATAACTCATAATCTTCTCAACATTCTTGCGCATGGACATGAGTATTCTAAAAGGGATATGTCATGGAAAAGAAACCACATTCAAGACAGATTGAATTAGAGTAAGTCTGTTACCTATCGGTAAAAAAATCCTCTTCCAAGATGAGAGGCTCTTGCAAACCTTTTCCACTTCAGGGTCAGAATGATAGAGACCTAGGCTTATGCCTAAGGGAAGTCCTAGATAAAAGGATTGAGCCAACTTTACTTTCATCCAAAACTACCCGTACACTTGATCCATGTCACATTTCAAACCCAATTATTGACACTTACCTCTATTTATCTTTGACTTGGAAACTATTTCAAAGAAAGCTAAAAAGTTATTTAGTTTAACGAACAACTCCTCATTACCATATCAAAAGAAGGTAGTATCATTTGCAAATTGGAGATGAGACAAAGGAAAGCTATCCTTATCGACCTTAAACCCTCAATAACTTTACTGTGGACCCCTCGCGAAGTGTTCGTACTTAATACCTCCACACGAGCAAGAAAAGTAAGGGCGATAAGGAATCCTCTTGTCAAAGCCCTCGATACGTTAGTATTACCTCTAGGTCTACCAATGACAAGAATTGATTACTTGATTGATCTTGCACTCTAGATCCAAGATGTTCTTTATTCCTAAAATCCTTCTTAGCTGGAGCTTTATCCATAAAATTTCAATCCACATGGGTTATAGGCTTTTTAAAAGTCAATCTTGAAAATGATTCTTTGAGTGCGAGATCTATAATCCTCAACCACCTTGTCAGCAATAAGGGATTGGTTTAAGATTTGTCTAGCATGATAAACCTTCTTCGTATTATCCTCAATCACCTTGTTAATAATCATCATAGGAAAGACGTTTCTCAATCGGTTGTCCAACACCCAACACTTGACTTAGTACCCTAAAGTCCCCAACTTTCTTAGGAATATCTTTCTTTGAAATCAAACAAACAAAAGTTGCATTTTAAGAGCTATCCAAAACCCCTTTCTCATAAAATTCACATAGAATAGACCCCAAGGGGCAGCCTCGTTGGTAGAGTCTTGGAGGTCCCAAGTTCGAAACTCACGAGTGAGCTTGATAGTAAAATCTCTCGCTGTCTCTCAGGTCTAGGTATTGTGATGGGTGCGGTTGCCCCCGAGTATGTAGTGAGGCAAAGCTCTGGATTTCGGTTTTAAAAAAATAGAACTCACGTAAAACCTTCCAAACGTCCCTTTAATACACTATGTTTGGATTAAAGTAAAAACCATCTTGACTAGAGGCATTATTCCTTCAAAGCTGAAAATAACCTTTTGAGTTTTCAACGGAAAACTACAAAGTTAGGACTCTAATCCACACTCTCTAAAAGCAATCCAAGATTGAACAAGGGGAATGAAGAGACAAGTAAAAAAAGATCATCCCTTCCTATATCTCTCTCCCCATGAAACCTCCCTCAATTTTTCTTTAGAGGGCCAAAATAATTCTTACACCATCTTTTGAAGGTTACTCTATAAAAAAAGCGGTATTGGCATCACCATTCGCAACCCAATTAAAACTTTGGCCTTTGTCTCCAGCTCAACTCTGCTCACCAACTTTGCACTCCCCTTTGACCAATTGATACTCCTTAACTCTTAAGTTCAATACACCCTCCTTCATCCTATCCAAGGTGGTTAAGTCTCTCCAAGACCTTTTGCTTCTTGAATCTCAAGTTCCCAAAAACCTCCACATCTTCCGCATCTCTTTAAGTGCACTCAGTTCACACTTCACCCTAAAAACAATATCCTTCTCACTTACCAAAAGTAACCCCCTTGCCACCAAGTAGGAACTAGGAAGAGAGGCGTTATATATTTTATTGATAATACCAATAGCTAGTTAGACTTTGACTTTGATCTTAACCAATAACTGCATGAAGATTATGAGTGCCTGAAAGTGTTTATATGAGATTGTTTGGTTCCTTTGTCATGTGTGTGGGCCTTGCCTAGCACGTGCATTTCTTTGTTTTCGAATTGGCTGAGGTCAGTTCAATGAGGTTTCTGAAGTTGGTACCTAGGGGAAGGCATGCAGAGTTTAATGAGCCTATTTTCTCTATCTCTAGTGTTCTATCAATAAGTTTTTTCTTTGACGATAAAAAGATATACCGCATCTTGTGGAGAGAGACGAATTAGAGTGCACACAGCAGCAGCACCTGTGGTTACAGATTTGGGCGAAATGTACCGCCAGGCTGATGTTGGTGCCATTGTTTCCTTGTTTAGTAGACTAGGTATGTTTAGCACAAACTTCTATGCATGGTCGTGTGATAACATTAATTATTAATGTTTACCCTCCAGTCACCTGTCTCTCTAAATTCTCATTGAAACAACTTGCAGCAATTGAGAAAACACTGTCCCATAAGCTGGATGATGCTCGCAGTTTAGTCCAACAGAGAATTGTTAAAGCCTTGAGAGAGTACCGTAACCTCTATGCTGTACAGCATCGCTTGGGAGGCAGAATGATATATCCAGAGTCTCTCAAGTTCTTGCCTTTATATGGATTAGCATTGTGCAAATCTATACCTCTTCGAGGGGGTTATGCTGATGCTGTGCTTGATGAGCGATGTGCATTAGGCCTCACAATGATGATTCTTCCTGTTAAAAACCTATTGAAGCTTTTATATCCCTCATTAATTCGACTCGATGATTACCTATTGAAGGTGGTAAATTTTTCCTCAGTTTTATTTTCGCACTTGGTGGATTTTTTTATCTATGAAATTTATTCTACTTTAATCTGCAGGCATCTCCCACTCAGACCATTGACCTTAATAGCATAGAGAAAAGATTGCCGCTGACTGCTGATAGCTTAGATTCCAGAGGCCTGTACTTATATGACGATGGCTTTCGCTTTATTGTATGGTTTGGTAGAGTTCTTTCACCTGACGTGTCTATGAATTTACTTGGGGCAGACTTTGCAGCTGAACTATCAAAGGTATACAGCTGTTTTATAATTCAATAAAAGAGTTCCACAGTTGAATAAGAAAGAGCAATTGAATCAGGACGAGTTGGTTTAGAATAATTCATTTTTTCTTCTTTGCATTTACTTCTCAAAACTAGAGAAAAAGAAAAGAAGCTCGCAATAGAAAGACATCAATCTTATGAGTAATAATGGTTTTGGCCTGAATTTAATCCCTATTTTAAACGATTCAGATGCTATTAGCTGTGATGTGTGATCAATTTTGCAAGTTTTAATATTATTCCGACTAGATCGTCAGCTGGAATATCATTAGAGGATAAAAAACTTTACCTTTTCTTGAAAAGTGGTTATTACCATGGTTCACAAAATTTTTGCTGCTCGACCAATTCTGACTAGCGATACTGAGCTTTTAGCATCTGCATTTTTCCAAATTTAGGAAGATCACTCGGCAGTTCATGTTCTCTCTCTCTATATATATTAAATGTTTCCCGTCTTTCTTTCTTAGATTCCATTTAGTAGTCAGTTGATTGCGTATTTCGTGTATTGCTGAACCGAGACTATTTCTACCTAGCGACCATGCTTTCTTAGTATTAGTAATGGTTTTCTCTTTTTTTTGAAAATCCAGGTCATCCTCAGCAATCATGATAATGGAATGTCAAGAAAACTATTAGAGATGCTCCAGAAATTTAGAGAAAGCGACCCTTCATACTATCAGCTATCTAATCTTGTTAGACAAGGTGAGCAGCCAAGAGAAGGCTTCCTCCTTCTAGCAAATCTTGTTGAGGACCAAGTGGGTGGTACAAATGGTTATGTTGATTGGTTTCTACAAATACATCGGCAAGTTCAGCAGAATGCTTAATACAAGGTTAGGAATGTCTTTCGCATTGTTGGAGTTAGAGTTAAAGAATCTGTTTCTTTTAGTGATCTATATAATTTTGTTTTTTAAACCTTATTTTTCCTTGCTTTTATCTGATGATAATTATTTTTTAAAAAATTTTATTATCAAATTTCTTTTATTTTGAAAGTGTGGCCTGGTGAATAATTATTTGAAATGCAAAACAATAACATGTTATGTACCCAAGGGGCGGTCTCATTAGTAGAGGCTTGGGGTCCTTTTAGTGTACTCAAGGGGTGGCCTCATTGGTGGAGGTTTGGGGTCTCCAACCTAAGGGGCGGCCTCATTGGTAGAGGCTTAGAGGTCTCAGGTTCGAAATCCATAAATGAGTTTAATGTAAAATCCTTTGTTGTCTCTCAGGTTTGGGGCTTGGACAAGCACGGATGCCCTCGCATATAGTGGGGCAAAGTTTCGATCCTCAGTTATCACAAAATAAAAAATAAAGCTAGCTGGCTGAAGATGGTTTTTTTTTTTTTAAAAAAAAACCCTGGAACTTTGATTGATTCAATGAAAATTACAAGATAAAAGTATGCCTGAATGCTTCAATCCAAGACAACAAGATGCTAATAAAGCTATATACCAACCAAAAGGCATAAGTATGATAAAAAAGCGCATGGATTCTGATAGAATACTATCAATGTACCTGCGAACTTAATGTAATCTCAAAGAGAAGTATGACAAATCAAGGGATTCCTTGCTAAATATTGTAGATTAATGGGGCCGGGGGAAATCAGTAACAAAATATTGTAGCGCATCCATCGTTCAAGAGGGTGGGACTGTCCTTCGAACTACCCTAGGTAATTCCTTGCTAAATACAAAGATTGACATGCCTTCTCCTCAAGGCTCTTCCCCCTTAAATACAAAAGACAACCCCACCAAAAGTACATAGTAATAAAATATTAATAATGCAGCTAATCTCACTGTCCTGCCGCTGGGTTGCTCTTCGAGCCCCTTCTTGTATAAGCCTGTCTAATCGGGGGCTGATGGGGGTCTATCAGATTCCACAGAGGTAGAGCCATGCTCATGCCGAGTATCTTCTTAAAATTTTGCTTCAAATTTCTTCTAATTTTTACAAGTGAACCAGAAAATTAATTGATCTTTGAATTTATTTACGAAGAATCAAGGGGCCTTTTAGATCTAGCATGTGAGCATTGTCCATGAGCCAACAAATCTCGTAATTCCCATATTTGCCAGTGGCGGCCTTATGCCATCAGAAAGTAGGAAGCAGGCCAAACAAGCCTACACTGTGAGAAACAAATGTTCTTGCAACTTTTGGAGTTTTGTTCTTTACTTGTATGCTCTCTGTTTTCTTTTTCACCCCTATAGTAACTTGTCAAAGAAACAAATGTTTCTTTCCAAGCAATATGTTGACTGTCATGGGTTGAATTAATAGTCATGAGAAACTAAGAGAGAATAAATTTAATCCATGAAGACCACTACTCTAAGAATTATTTCCTATGAGTTTTCTTAGTTGTCCCCACGAGATGAGTTGAGGTGCATATAAACTGGGTCAAGCAGTTACAAATACAAAACATTGTTGGCCTTTTATTATGTTAGATTTGGAACTCGTTGCATAGAAATATTGCATTGCTACCTTTTTTACTACCGTTTTAGAGTTAGGTGGCTGAGACTTTTGTATGAGCTAGCTCAATTCTTTGTTCAATATAGATTTTTTTTTTTTGAAACAAGGGTAACTCCCATCCCTAGACCAGGCACTGGGAGACATCGAAAGAGTAATGTCACAGTTGAGTCTCGAACCTAAAACCGTGAAGGGAGCATACGCTCAAAACCCAAGTCTTCAACCACTGTGTCATCCTTTGGGGACCTCTATTCAATATAGATTGAAGTATACATATTGTGTTAGTTCATGAAGTTGTATGTTAGGATGATGTATTGTGACCAATGAAGGCATATAATATCTCTTTAAAATTTCGTTCTCTTTCGAATGCAGTGTTTAAATTTAGCATAAGAAGCATGTTGTCACGAAAACAATGGAAGATTTTACTGGACGCCATGAGAGGGATTCAGCTTCAACAACTGGCTCCTAGAAGCCACATGGATTCAGCTGCTTCATAAATTTGTCACCAGATAGATTTTGTATTTCATTTTGGTCTTTCAACAATAATTTCCCCCCTTACTGAGAGGTTGTCACCATGATAGGGATATCTACATCAGATTTTATTTTATTTTTCTTAATATATTATGTTGTCTATATCTCAGGCCCTACATTTTGGGTAGAATTGCTGCAAAAACTTTGGCCATCTATGTTGATTTTGTTTGGTTATACTACAGTTTTGGTCTGGTTCTTGAGATATGGTGATTGTTTGAAGGAAGTTGTGTAATTTACAACTGGAACTAGCTACTATTAATTATTCATATTTATTCAGTCACATTTTTTAACTCCTAGGGAATTGGTCATAACCTACTCTTTTCACATGGTTTTATATTTGCTTCTTTGGTTTCATGAATGGTGGCCTTAACTGCTATTCCAGCTTTTAATACTTTTATTTGTAGATTCCTTTGTTGCTGTCTTTTCAATTTTCCATTTTTAGGCCCCATCTCAACCTCTCCAAGGGACCCTTTAGGTTTGGCTATTTCTAAAAGGATGTCTATTATTGTAATTTCAGGTTATTTTTCATTTGACAAAAGAAAGAAAGAATTTATTAGGTGTTCTTACCAAACGTCACAGCTACATTCTGATGGTCACATATTATGTCTGGCTAGAAAGAAATGGTCAAATCTCTTGAGATTTTTTTTCTTCAAGTAGACCCAATACTAAAATTACAAGTACCTCTTGAAATAAATTCAATCGAATTGGTTTGAAAATCATGGGATAAGTAAGGAAAAAAAAAAAGAAAATTGGGAGTACTTTTTTAATTAATTTTGGCTTCATTTGAAAACTATTTAGTTTTTTTTTTTTTTTTTAAATTTAAGTCTACAATAATTACCTTATATATTTTTCTTACTTTGATATCTATATTTCACCTATAATATAGGAATTAAATCAAAATTTGGAAAAAATAAATAAATCCAAAAGTTTGTTTTTGTGTTTTGAAAGTTGGTTAACATTCACATATTTTTTTTAAAGAAAAATGATTCCATTGTAAGAAATTTAGATAAGATATGCTTAAATTTTAAAAATCAAATGGTTGTCAAATAAGACTTTATTTGTTAATTCATACTTGTTGCATTTTAAACATAGGTTATCATAACTTATGTTAGTGTTTGCGTTAACTACTCTGAGCATGCTAAAAAGTGATGAATTATTACAACAAGGATGCTACTATAAGAGAAAGTTGACATTTGTGGTGCTAGGCTATTATAACATAAGTTATGATAATCTATGTTTAAAATGCAAGTTATTATAAGAGTTATGTCATTATAATAGAATTGGATTTATTATAGTTTGAATGAAGGGTTCGATGTTAACTCATTAAATAATATAATTAGTTATTGAAAACAAGTTGAGTTATTATAATTCAACCTACTCTTAAATTCTAAACGTCGTTTAAAAATTTGGACGTTCAACTTTTTGAGAATTGGACCTTTATATTTACTCTATCATATTTCCTTTCATAAAAAGTTCAAAATTTATTCAAAACCGTGCAATACTTTCATCTTATAAATATTTTTTTTTTTAAAAATATTTATTACTTGAATTATAATAAATAAAAAAGATGGAAAAATCAGGTGCAACACTGAAAGAAGCAGAGGTGTCTTGCTCCATGACCTTAAAATTCCTGAAAATAATTTTTTTTGAAAAAAACCACAGTAGATAAAGAAAGAGAGAAAGTAGAGTTAAAAAAAAGGTTGAATGGTCAAAAGAGAAAAGACAAGCTGGATTTGTTAAACAGAGAGTTTCATCTCAAAATTATTAATTAATATGATTAATAAGTTCCATTTAATTTAATAATTGAATCATGTAATAAAGAAATGTAAGGACACCTATTTCCATTTTGTTGAGTTCTTATTTGACTGTCAACAGCGCATACACCCATACAATAAAGTAAAAAAAAAAAAAAAAACTCTCCTTTTCTCTCTCTCAACACAGAATCAAAAAGGGAAAAAAAACCCAGTTCTTCAAGCCTAGGCTACTAACTTTTCTTGCGGATCCGACCCACAAACGTGCATCTCTGTGTTTCTCCGTGATGTTTCTGAATTTCATATTCGATCGGTAATGGGTTTCTTCTTTTGATTCTGTTTCTTTGTTCTATTTTTGTGATTCCTCTTGATTTTTTCTTCAATGGGTGTTCTTTATCGAGTTTCTTCTTTTGATTCTGTTTCTTTGTTCTATTTTTGTGATTTCTCTTGCTTTTTTCTTCGATGGGTGTTTTTTATCTGGATTCAAGATCATTTTTAGTCATTTATCTGGATCACCCATTTCTTGGTGTTCTTGGGATTGTTGGGTTGGTTCTCAATTTTTTTTTGGCTGTAGTTTCTTTTCCATGACCTTGAGTTTTTTGTCTCAAGTTCTATATCTCTAAATATTCTGGGGTTTTCCTCTGATTTCTGTATTTGTTGACCTATACCCTTTGTTTGAGCTTAGATCACATTTTGATTCTTGGTGGATAAAGTTGTTTTGAAAAAAGGTTACCACGCTCATCCCTTGGCTAGGCACTAGAGACATCGAAGGAGTGATCTCACAGGTCAGTCTCAAACCTAGGGCCCTGAGGGGAGCATACCCACAAAGCTCAAGTCTTCGACCATTGTGCTACCCCTTGAGTATGTGGATAAAGTTGTTTTGGTCTTTAGAATCGTTGTAGGGGCGAGATAATGATAGATATGAAACCCCCCCTTTGGGTCTGGGTTTTATTTTCTGTTCAATGGATAAAAAAGAAGAAACTTGTGATTTCTGTGGGATTTATATGCATAGTGGTCGGTTATCTATGAATTGATTTTCTACGAGATTCCTCGAACCAAATGTAGTAGGCTCAGATTGTTGTCTCGTGATAATAGTCGAAGTGCACATAAACTGGCCTAGACATTCATAAATATAAAATAAAAGATTTCTATTGGATTTGTATTGGAATCGTGTGCCTGAGTTTGTGTAGGGCTTTTCTTCTGGGTCCTAGGAGCTGGGAACTTCCAGGAAAGTGCAGGACTTAAGTCTTAATCATAGTGAAGTAAGATTATTCTTCCAAGCCAGGGTTAAATAGTTGATGCAGATCCATTAACACTTCATGGAAGTTGAGGAAAAGGGATTGAGCAATGTAGTAGAGGTTATCGGAATGAAGATGTATCATGTATGATTAAGTTATCTTATTTCATTTGATATAAACAGGTGAATGGTTAGTTTTATAAGGATCATTCATTGACGATAGCTCGTGACAACTTCAAGAAATGGGCTCTATGGGTGTTGTTTCTACGTCAAGTTTGAGAGAACCAGCTGCTCATAATAATGTTGGTGTTGATAGGTTACCTGAGGAGATGAATGACATGAAAATTAGAGATGACAAGGTACGATGCCCTTAAATTTCATTTGTAATTCTTATCATTTTTATCATATATGAATTAGTTTAGATCTTCTTGCTTTTTCTTTCTATGAGTTCTCATGAGTTGAAACGATTGCATAGGAAGCGGAAGCAACTGTTGTAGATGGCAATGGGACACAGACAGGCCATATTATTGTGACGACAATTGGTGGTAGAAATGGCTACCCAAAGCAGGCATGATATTCAATCCTTCATTTTCTCGATTTTTTTTTATATGTGTGAGCGCACTTGTCCAAGTGGGCTGACCAACATTTTCATTATATATTATATGTTGGTCATTCTACGTACCAACATTTTGCTTCTAAGTGCTGAAATGCATTCTACATTTGTACTTCTCATGAATTTGAAGTAAAATTGGTACGTAGCTTGCATGGTCTACTTTTAATTAAGTTTTTTTTTCTTGTTTGTTATGCCTCTAATGTTATTTGGTATTAGTAATGCAGACAATCAGCTACATGGCAGAGCGTGCTGTTGGGCATGGATCATTTGGAATCGTGTTTCAAGTAATGTTTGCATTTTTTTTCTTCGTGTTCTTTTCTTCTTAAAATAATCTTTTCAATTTCTTTCAGATATTGGGGATGTGTACTTTGTATATGCATCTCATTTTCTGTTTCTTGTTTAGGCAAAGTGCTTAGAGACCGGGGAAACTGTGGCCATAAAGAAGGTTCTTCAAGATAAAAGATACAAGAACCGTGAGCTGCAAACTATGCGACTTCTTGACCATCCAAATGTTGTTGCTTTAAAGCATTGCTTCTTCTCAACCACCGAAAAGGATGAACTGTATCTCAACCTTGTTCTTGAATATGTCCCAGAAACAGTTCATAGGGTAATAAAGCACTACAACAAGTTGAACCAAAGGATGCCACTTATCTATGTAAAACTTTACATGTATCAGGTATTGTTCTTCTGAATATCTTTTCAAGAAATGTAATAATGGCCCGTTGGTTAAGGCCAAGTTGGTAGCCTTTTCTTCCACTCTTGGGAGAAGGGCATGAATATGACTAAATAGTTTGGCGCCTTAGCTAGGCCTTTTTTTTGCAGTCACCCATCTTTTTTAAATGAAGATTTTTATGGCAGGCGGGGGAGTATGTGCTATTTTGTGTGAGAGAAATAATAGATTCGTTTGATGAACGGAGAGATCTTTGGATGATATTTGGTCCCTCAATAGATTCAATGTTTCTTTCAGAGTCTCTGTGACAAATTTATATTGTAATTATACGTTAGGTCATATCATTTTAGATTAGAAGCCATTATTGTAGGCTACATCCTTCTTGTTTTTTGTGGGCTCTTTTGTGTATGCCCATTGATTTTTTTTATTATTTTTTTTATCTCAATGAAATCTCGGTTTATCATTTTAAAAAAAGACTACTTCAAGCTGGATAAAGATGTGTTGCTCATTTTCAATGTTATGTACCGGTTTAATTTGACAAATGTAGTACACAGATAATTTAGTTAAAAGTTCGCAATCAATTTAGTTCACCAAACTCTCTGTAAATTATTGTAATTTTAATAAATAAGTCAAGTAACAGTATTAATTAATTAAAAATTTGCTTGAATGAATAAGTATTTAAACACTTTGATTTATAAATATTAATTTGAATTTTGTTTTTATTGAAGTAAATTTAATAAGAACTAAAACCAGTTAAACCATTTTAGTTCAGTTTGACTTGGACTATCACTTTCTTTTGGTTCGTGCACTTCTATTATGCATTAAACTTTCTCATGTTCCTTTTTTTTTGTTAATCAGTTTTCTTATGTTTTAGAAAGTAATAGTTGATGATACTAAACTTGTACAATCTCTCTCTAAATGGCATTCTTGCAGATCTTTAGAGCATTGTCATATATACACCGTTGTATCGGCGTGTGCCACCGTGACATTAAACCTCAAAATCTTTTGGTAAGTTGAATAAAGCAAGAATTCTGGTACCCATTATTTTCTCTTGATACCTATATGGATGTGTTGGTTGATATAATTAAATTTACCCCAATCCATCAGCTTAGGCTTTTGGATTGATTGGTGGTTTAATATAATTCAACATGGTATCAGAGCTCCATGTGGGTTATGGGCCTCCTAAATTTCGATCCGACCCAAAAATGCTTTGAATTAAAAAAAGCGGGTGTGGACCCCACCCAAGCGGGCAAAGAGTAAGCCATAGCGGGTATTTCGGCCACAAATTCGGATCCAATTCAAGATGCAATTTCCCAATATATGGCCCTCATCTTGAGGGGGCATGTTGGACACACTTACTTGTGGTGCAATTATCCCACATTGATAAGGTGAGGATTCTTCAACACATTTATAAAGGATATGAGTTACTCCCCTCATTGCCAATTGGTTTTGAGGTGGAACTCCATATTCTCTAATATGGTATCAGAGCAGGAGGTCATGAGTTCGAATCTCGCCAAGTCATTTCATCCCCCATTAAAATTAAAGTCCACTTGTAGGGCATTTCTCAAATTTCAAAGCCCACAAGTGAGGGGGAGTGTTGGTTGATATAATTAAATTTACCCCAATCCATCAGCTTAGGCTTTTGGATTGATTGGTGGTTTAATATAATTCAACAGGATGTAATTGTTTTTTTCTTTCTATCAATTCATGCAGGTTAACCCGCATACTCACCAGGTTAAACTATGTGATTTTGGGAGTGCAAAAGTTTTGGTATGTTTTTTCTTCTTTTTCTTGAAATAAAGGCTCTGTTGGCTGATTGTTGTCTGGCTAACCAGACACTATTTTATTCTTTGTGGTGTACAGGTAAAAGGGGAACCAAATATATCCTACATCTGTTCTAGATACTACAGAGCTCCTGAGCTTATTTTTGGAGCAACAGAGTATACTTCTGCAATTGATATATGGTCTGCAGGTTGTGTTCTTGCTGAGCTATTGCTTGGTCAGGTAGTTGGATGTGTGTGTTTTTTTTATTTTGAATGATCCTTCACATGAGTTTATATGGAAACTAAATATTTATTATTATATATTTTTTATTTTGTTTTGAATCAGCCTCTTTTTCCTGGGGAGAGTGGAGTTGACCAGCTTGTTGAAATCATTAAGGTAGTTTTGACATTTCAAATTTCTGAGTAAATACTGCAATTATGTTCGGTGTTAAATCTGTCTTTTCTGCATGTTATAGTCTAGAAAATCCAAAAACAACAATTATGACTGATTATTATAAAGTAAATTCTCTCTTAGAATTTTATTTACCTCAATCTATTTATCACATTTTTTAAAAAGAAGTAAATTTACTGTTTTGTGGCCCCTAAGGGGTGGCGTGGTGGTTGAAGACTTGGGCTTTGAAGGTGTGCTCCCCTCAAGGTCACATGTTCGAAACTCACTTGTGACATTAATTTGTAGACACCTCACGTGTCTCCATTCTTTCGATATAGTGGTGGGAAGCTCTTCCCAGTGTTTATTGAGTCATTGATTTGTATTGGCTGGTTATATCTTGAAAATTTTCTTCGATGGCTCAGAACTGCTCTTTTAATATTGCGAGCCCAAGGATGTTTACCACTTTTCTCCTACAGTTTTTACTTTTCCCTTAAGGTTATTGTAAGCTTTGTGTACTTTTTGTATATAATAGAACTGGTTTTGTAGGTTTTGGGCACTCCTACCAGGGAAGAAATTAAATGCATGAATCCCAACTATACAGAGTATAAATTTCCTCAAATTAAAGCTCACCCATGGCACAAGGTAATTGAATATGAAAATGTTGTATGTATATTATTTATTACCTTTTCTGAACTATGTACTTATGCATTATTAATTTATCATGCAGATATTTCACAAACGAATGCCACCGGAAGCTGTTGATCTTGTGTCAAGACTGTTGCAATACTCTCCTAACCTAAGGTGCACAGCGGTAAGGATCTGATCTCACTAGACTTGCCATGTTAAACATCCTCACCGCTTCGCACAGCGGTGAGGATGTTTACCACTTTTCTCCTACGTCTGTTCAGATGAAATGAAAGTTAGATATCCTGGTTTTGCTATTGTTGTTTTGTTTTTAATATTAGAATACCAAAGCTTTCATTGTGAAAAGAACGAAAGAAAGCGAAAAAAGCGTTTTTAGTCCCTAGGTTTTGTGTCAAGTTCAATTTGGTTCCTAGGTTTCAAAACTGGATGCTTTTACCCCTGCCATTTCAAGAATGCTTACTTTTAGTCTATGAGATAACAAAATCGTTAGTTACATAACGTAATGTTGACTAAAATGACGATTAAATTTCAACATATTGATAAGTGATTATTTTAGTTTTCATGCAAATTTAATTTTTAAAAGAAAATAAGTATAAAAGTAAACTGAAAGGCACAAAAGAATTAAAAGTGAGCATTATTGAAATATCAGAGGTGAAAGTCAAACTTAGGGACCAAATTGAAATTACATCCTAAACCTAGGACTAAAAAGGTAATTTTTTCCAAAAAAAATACAAGGGCATATAAAAAATAACAGCCCGAACAAAAAATGGGAGACCGTAGGGGAGCGGTCTCCAATCTTAAGAAATTTCCTCTAAAATACAATTCCAAAAATGTCTAGTGACTGAGCTCAAGATAGATTATAGCTTCTGCTATTATCTTGATCTACTTCAAATTTCTGATGATAGTGTGTTTTTTCTCCTCATCGTTCAATCATCTTCCTCAATCTTTTCTTTTACTTTTAAATATTAATGCGTCCTAACCTTGGCCTGTTTAAGGAGTTTACTTGCTCATTTGCGGCTTATTATTTAATAGCTTGCTTTTGTTGTATTTGTAAATCAGTAAATGCTATATCATTGATTGGAGAAGATACTTTTCTGTAACATGGATCCTTCTATCAGTTTTAGATTTAGTTGTGGATGGTGGATGATCAAATATAAGAAGGGAATGGGTGGCTATCAAAAGGATCTTTACATGGGTTGTTGTCTTTTCGTATAATATAAATATTTCTACTGGTACAGTGGAGCTTCCAAAAAAAAAACCACCGATAAAAAGTTCTCTGTAATTAAGTTAGATATCATCAATCTTTTGACTTTCAGCTTTTTGGATAGCATATTTGCAATCATTGTTGTCTTTATATGCAAGACACTATCTGCTCTCATATTCTTATATCTGCCTTCGGTTACAATAATGAGTTCCTCGATTATAATGTTAGAGTTACTTAATTCCATTCGACACATGATACAGTTGGATGCCTTGACTCATCAATTTTTTGATGAGCTTCGCGATCAGAATTCCCGACTGCCTAATGGACGCTTCCTTCCACCGCTATTCAACTTTAAAGCTCACGGTATGGTCACACCACAAATAGTTCTTTATTTATAGAAAGCATATGTGCAAACAATTTGCGTACATGCTATTGTTCTAGTAGACATGCTAACTGATCTTCTGCATTTAATGTTGTGGTTACTGCTGTTGCTGTTTCATTTGACTAGAATTGAAGGGTGTGCCTGTTGAGATATTGGTGAAATTGATACCAGAACATGCAAGAAAACAATGCCCATTTCTTGGGTTGTGAATTTGGTTAGAAACGTAACCGTTTCGCCAGTGGTGTCGTCTCGACGAAGAAAGCTACAGGTGTCCCAGTCTGTGCTATTCCTTCTGTTTGCTATCGTCAATCAGTATATCTCTGTATTAACTACTACTACCTTGTTGTGAAAAGAGCAGATCTAGATATGTTCTTAATGAATGGGTAACAACTCTATCTAATGTTCCATGTGTATTGAATTCAGGTTCTAAGTGTTTTAATCTGTATTAGGATTTGGAGATGTAGTTAAGGTGAAGTTGGCAGCGGATTTCTTGGTCCGGCTGCCCTCGACGGACTGGCTTACCTGGCTACACAGTCTTGTTGTTGAAAAAAAAAAGAAAAAAACTTGTGTGCCAAGTATGTATCAAACTTTTATATCTCCATGTGCAGATGATGATGTATCTACTTCCTCTTGTACACTTTTTTATGAACTTGAACTGCCACTTTCTTTCTGTTCTTTTGCATCTTTTCCTTGTCCCCCACAGCCACACCCTCAGATAAGAAGGGCCCATGTATTTATATATATTTTGGCTTGGATTATATTTGAAATTCACTTTCCTTTGGCTCAGATTCACAGTGAAATGATGGAGGGGGACCCATTTGCCATGCTTCTGCTATTACTTTTACTTTGGTTGATTAAGAATTAGGCCAACTGTCACTGAGAATTGTAAGAAAACAGGAATTTTTTACTTTTACTTTGTTAATTCCTTGAAACTCTGGCTAGATCTGCCATGTTCATATAATGAACCATGGCAGAGGCTAGTTTAAAGCTACAATTGATCTTTTCTATATATATGATTCAACTCCTACCTCTGATATAAAAATCACCCTTAATGTTTGGTTTTACACTTTCGAACATGATTTTTAAATCGTAAAAGTTGATTTTTAAGGTTTTGTTTGATAACTATTTTGTTTTTCATTTTCTGTTTATGAAATTTAAGCCTACAACTATTTTATTATATCTTTTTTCTTATTTGGATATCTACATTTTATCTATATTTTAATAAACAAAATCAAAATTTAGAAACAAAAAAAAGTAGCTTCAAAAACTTGCTTTTGTTTTTGAAATTTGGTCAGTATTTACCTACTTTTTTAAGGAAATATGGATGCATACATGGTATGGTAAGAAATTTGAGTAGAAATAAACTTAAATTTCATAAATCAAAAATAAAAATTCAAATGATTATCAAAAAGAGGCCTAAAGTATTTAAAATCATATCACAGGGTTATTTTGTGTACAGAAAAAATGATTTGATATTAGATGTGTTGATGGAAAATAATTGATTGCTTTGTGTGGAGGGTTCCTAAGGAAGATTTCTACAAATCTGTCTGATATCTTTTGTTAATTCTATGCTGATTTACCTCTGTTTCATTGGAAGTATTGATTAGGTACGAAAGTGAGTATAACTCAATTGACATCGTCAATATATTAGAAATAAGAGTTCAAGTTTCTTAATCCTTTAAAGAAAGTATTGGTTAAGTTGAAAGATATCTGCCAGTAGTGAAAAAGTTTGTGGAGAATAGTGAAAGTACCACAAAAAAGAACCATATGGAGAATTTGTGGTTGAGTGGGAGTTTCTCAAATAATATTTTGGATGACTCGGAGGAAATAGAATAACATAAGATTCCGTTTGATAACTATTTGATTTTCTACTCATATTTTCTACCATGTACCCTATCTTTTCTATATGTATCTTTCTTTAAAAAAGTATGAGAATTCTAGCCAAATTTCAAAAACAAAATCAAACTTTTGTAAGCTACTTCTTTTTTTCAAATTTTGATTTGATTTCTACAAATATAGGTAAGATACATATATCCATATAGAAGAAAACAAATGGTATAGTAGTTGTTCTAGGGAAAAACCTAAAAAAAAAAATCAAATGGTTATCAAACGGGATTTTAAATTTTTGAATTCACATCCAATAATTATTATGAGGCATGTATGTTTTAACAGTTTCATTGAATATTTTTCCCTTGCTCTCAACCAAATATCATCGAAGAATTTTTTTTAATATTAGGTGGGTTTTCACAAAGCTATTTAGTAGTTAATTTGTGCATACGATATATGTAAAAAGTTGCTGCAATTCAAGCCAACTTTGCGCTTTGTTCTATTTAAGAAAAATGGAAATACGTAAATTAGTGAGTTTGCAAAATTGGATTAGAAGGTAGACATAGTAACAATTGAAAAAGATGAAATTGAAAGTTTTGAGTGAAAACTAATAATGACAAGTTTAAGGGTAAAAATGTAATATTTCTGCTGATACAGATTGGGAGAAAATAATGATTAGTAGCATGTGGTTTTAGGGCCATGGTGTCCAAGATTGCATGTTTAGAGGTTGAACTTTAGGTTGTGGTGCTTAAATTTAGACAAAGAAAGTTTCATAGCTATGCTTAGGGTCTTGGTAGATTAGTAGTAGGTAGGCATCAAAGTTTAGGTGTCAGTTGCTATTTCATTTTTATGTTGGCAAGAGATATGCTAATTAGGATTGTGCTTAGGGTCCCATATAGGTCTTGTGATTCGCCGAAAGGTCGCGACCTTCGTGCCGTGGTGTGCCTCGTATTTTTTGTCGTGTGCATGTTGTTGTGTGGCTTTGTGTTAGTAGTCTAAGAGATGCGTTGAGTACCGTTTTAAGTAGAATTACTATGTTAAATGTATTTGTTTTTGGTAGAAAAGTAGTAAACAACCACAAATCAAACCCTCCATCAAATCCTATGTCAAATCCTCCACCAAACTCCACGTCAAACTTATCATTCAATCACTACTAATATCAATGCAAAAACAAGTAGTTAATTATTATAAGTATTACTAGCATTAATCCCCAAACAAGTAATTAATTATCCTAACTACCATTAACTCTTTCATTCTACTCCACTCCTTTCTACCAAATCCAAACACCCCTTAACAAGCTGAGTGCTGAGTGCTGCTAATTATTGTTGGTATGAGTGTGTTGAGTTTGATGTGTGCTTCACATTATACCCTAAAGATTGCAACCTTCATGGTCAGGCTGTATTTCACAGAACATTTTCTCATTTCATGACATTTGTTGTAGAGTCAGACGAAATGCTCATCGATAATAGTCGAGTTACATCTAACCTGACCCAAATTGCAAAAGATGCATACTAAAAAAGGGTTCTTTCTTCACGGTAATCACCTACTTTGGTAGTAACTTGTACAAATTTGGTGTCTTCAAAATCCAGACAAATAAGCCTTTCTTTGTTTACCTTTCAATACAATATTCAATCCATGAGTTTCTTAAGTAAATCTTCAGTTAAATGTTCAATTCCACCTGTTGTGATTTGTCTGAGCTTATGGTGATCGAATGAAATAATATAATGTAACATGTTAGAGGTGATAAAGCAAATAAGCAAATAAGCAAACGCCTGATTCTTCAATCTTTTCACTAGCAAACTGAACTTTTCACTCACAAACCAGGCATGGGAGGGGCTCCAAATGTAATCGATTTCAACGAGTACCCGAAATCTTCGAAAAACAAGTATTAGGAACATATGAATGCATGTTTCGAAATACATATATTAGCCCTTAAAAACATATTATTATTTCTTTTATTCAAGCATTGTGATAAACAAGCACCACCCCAATACAACATCCACCTATACATTGGTAGTCTAATAACTTAAAGATGCAAGTACCTCTAACAAGGAAGCAACAAATTGCATCTGGGTCTCTTCGTCTATCGTTACAAAGAGAGGGACGTGAACAAATAGCGATTTGATGTTGTTCTCATCAGCAAAGCGGAGAGATTGATAGTAGACATAGTTGCACACAAAGCGACCGGCATCGTCTGAAGTCATCACTTCATATCCCTTCTTTGCCAACGTCTTGGTTATTTCCTCAACTGGGAGAGATGTCTGCAGTACAGAGTTGGGTAATGAGTTAGAAAAATAGAAAAGACATTCATGATTTGCATCAAAAGCTTTAAGAACATCCATCAATGCTGGTAACTGATAAGAACCAGCAGAGTTTAAGGTTATGCCCAACATGAAATTTTCCTATAAAATTTTGCATTCTTCCTGATTGTATTGAATTCATTATAATGCTTAGATGTTGTACAACTAATACAGCTTCGAAACCAACAACACGCAATAGGGACACAATAATGTCTTTATCTAAACAATTATATAATTCAAAATTACATTAAACATTATTTTCTATCTTTTCCTTTTATAACTAGATAGAATCTTTTCCTTGTATAATTAGGTCTTCTCTTATACTCTATTTAACGCATCGTTGGATTCATTATTAAACGAAGAATTTAGAGAATTTGAATTTCCATCTTTCAACACCCTCAAATCTTTCCTCCTTTTTTTAACCGGAAAATTGGAACTTTGCTCCACTATATCCGGGACAACCACACCCAGAAGACATTGAGGGAATGGAAACACATCTAGAATATTACCAAGAAATAATTGTCTGACTACAATATTTGGTTGCCAAATAAGCTCGTAGAATATCAAATCCAGTTAAACCCATTCCCTATAATAATTTTATTAATCACATGACAACACTTATTGACCCTAAACCAGCCTACGGTGGTTAATTACTTTCAAATTATAACAGATACTCATATGTTAACCTCTGTATTAGGTAAAATATAAGCAAGTTCTGGTCTCAGTGCAGAGCAATCCAATCAAGAAGGTGTTCCATGAAGTTTTTTTTTTAAAAAAAGTTATAATATAGTAAAATAAGTGGCATCCGAAAGGCATGGTTATAGTTTCTTGACGGTAGTATCTTTATTAAAAAAAATAATAAATTCAAAGCGAAATTTCATGTTACCTCTCGAATACGTGAAATGTCACCATCCTCGAGTACAATTGGTTCTCTCTGCAGCAGATGAAAGTAATGAATAAAGATCAAACAAGCAGCAAAATATATGCTCAAGCACACTATACTCCAACCAGGACTAGAAGATTGGTACAAATTAAGAAAATTATCTACCTGAGGTTTCCATCCCATTTCATCAGGACAACGGAATGTGGCTTCGTTATATGCTTGACGCTCGATAGCAAACCTTGAAGCACCACTATTAACTCCTAAATGAACCTGAAGCAAGAATAGTAATAATTCACAACTCAGGACAGAAATGAAAAGATAGTGGTATCATGATGCAAGATACAAACTTGCATAAGTTCAGCAGTAAGGTTTGCTGTTTCTTTTGTCAACAATCACAGTTATGCAAAAGAAATGGAAAACAAAGAAAGTTCAATGTTTACTGAAGTTAATAATAAGCACTTACGTGGGCAAAGATTCAGAAATCAAGATATATATAAACATTGTTTAAGATGATCTCAGTTCCCTGTATATGATCTTATACAAAGACAACCACCATCTCTTATCCTTCTATTTCTTTTTTTCAATTTTCCCTCAATTGGTCTTTTCTTGTTGGGTGTGTAGTTCTGCCTCTTTTCAACCCATCGACACGACACATTTATAAAGTTTATGTCCATTGGTTAAAGATTATAGAGACGCTGAAAATTATCGATACAGGACAATTTGAATTGATGATTTAGACAACATTAAACTTGAGAGATTCTCGGCAGAAGATCAGAAGCTTTTAACAAATCAGAGTAATTTATGTTGTAGCTTTGATTTTCCAGTGGCAGGTACTAACATAAAATAAACTAAGCAGCAGGACATATCTCATTATGGGATATAAATATAATACAATGGTAAATAGACAAAGAAGGCAACTTCAGAGATATATTAAAGAGGAAATAAGCATTTAAATAGAGGAAGGAACAGAATAACTGACCCAGATGATTCTTCTGGAATTAGTAGGTTCAGAATACTTCCCATCTAATGCAATTTGCAGGGTCTTATTTAGCAAATCAAGAGCTCCAAGCCCGGCCGTCTCAAGAATGCTGCAACTCCCAAGAGATAGACCTTCTGGCAAACCATTCTTCTCCATATACTTCTTGAGATTGTTCGATATCGTCTCAGTTGGATTCTCAGAAACCCCATGGAACTTCTTAAACCCGGTGACATGAATCGTCACCGAAGGAGGCCCTTCCGACCCCATTTAACAAAGATCTGTTCTTGGTAATACAACTACAGAGAGAATTACAAAGAGGGGAAATTATCCCCAGCAATCTGCAAGATAAGAAAGAAAGTAGCTTAACTTGCTGCTGCAACAGAAAGTCTCAACTCTCAGAAGAAACAATCCTCTTCTTTACACTTCATGTTCCCAAACATCAAAATCTCACTTTATAGCCAAAACCCATCCTTCCCCCTTTTTATTTCCTGAAACAAAGAAATCGGAGTTTTGCTACACTATACCCAGATAACCACGCTCGTGCCTAGGCGAGACACTGGGAGATATCGAAGAAATGGAGACAAGGGAGGTGTCTAAAAATTAATGTCACAGTGAGTCTCAAACTTGTGAGCCTGAAGGGAGTACATCTTCAAAGACCAAGTTTATGACTGCAGTGCCACCCCTTTGGGAAGCCCATCCTTCCCTCTTAGAACTCTTAGAAAAGAATTGGTAATTTGGTAGGTCAAAGTTAATGCCCATACGATACAAATTTAACGCCATTAGCTCATAAACTTTCTAGTGCTAACAACAAGTTACTAAAACCAACAAATTCAGTACCCAAAATAGCATATCCAGTCCACAATTCCCTAGTTGTAACCACAGAATCAAAAGAAAACTTGAAAAAAATACATCACAAAGTACCAGCAGTAATCTCCATAAAAAACCAAGGAAATCAAACAAATCCAGAAACAAAAAGAAACCCAGTTCATAAAACCACACAGACAACAGAATAAAAGTAATGATCCATATAAAGTTGAAGACAAAAAATCCAAACCATCCAGCAAAAACAACAGCTCAAAGGGAAAGAATCAACCCCCGATCAAGATGCCTAAATTCAAACAGAATCTAAACCCCCCAAAGTGATCAGAAACAACAATCAAACACGAAATTAGACAAAGAAAGAGAAATTGAGCAACTGGGTAAGTGAAAAAATCACAAAAAAAGGAGAAATTAACACAAGAAAATAAGGAAAATGGGTTGTTTACCAATGAAGATTGAAGAACATGGCAGAAACTGAAGCAAGCAGCTTATCTGATTGTGTAGGCAGTAAAAAGGCGATCAAATTATGAGAACAGAAAAGGGATTAAATAGAGAAAGCATAGTAGAGAACGTGGAGATGGTGGGAGTTGAAAAGTTTGCATCGATACGACAAAAAAAAAACCCAGAAATTATTACTCTCATTATTTTCTTTTTCTATAATTTTGTGGGATATTAAAAATAAAAATAAAAATAAAAAAATCGCTTCCATTTTTGGATAACATTTCGCAGTCCCAATCATTCATCCTTGTTTCTTTACAACCCCTATAAATAAAATAAAATAAATAAACTCTCGAAATGTATTGGGGAGTTGTTTGTTTGACATATTTAACGAGGATATAAAGGGATAATTTATTAACTATTTGTTGAAAAATTAGTTTTTATTAACTATTTTTTATTTTAATTTTTAAAAATAATTTATTATTTCTAAGTATTTATTTTTAACCATTTATTTATAATTTTTTTTTTATTATTCATTTCAAATTAATCAAAATAACTTATTTTTAACTATCAATTTTAAATAATTTCTTTTTAAATATCTATTTTAAATTTACGTCCAAGCAAAGTTATGACTTTAATTCATTTACATAAAAACCACATTTACACGAGTTTTTTGCTACAACTCTCAGTTTTTAATTACTCAAAGCAATTCTTCAAGCTAAATCCTCCTTAAATATGGTAAACAAAGACTCCTCAACGATTTAACTATGCAATCTTAAAAGGTTTAAATAAAATAATTATAAATTTAAGAAAATTTGTTAGCATAACATATTCTAACTTCTATATTTTAGCTCTCAATTAAATAAAAGTCAAATATCAATCTTTGGGATAAAACTTGTGATGGTAGTATTGAACTCGATTATCATCGATTAATGAAATCAACGCACCACTCATATTAAGTTCCAAGTTTTACTTTATCCAAGTTTGTGCCTTTGATTTAATTGAATTCTATTATTTATTTTTTTGAGTATATATTAGGAGAGGGAATCTGTGACATTGATGTTGAACTGATTTACAACAAAACAAGAAAACCACTGCGTCAGTGACCGTTTCGGTAATTGAATTCTATTAAGTTACTTGTTTCAATAAAATTTAACAATTTTGTAATTATTAATTTAAAGTGAATGGATCCTTTTTACTATATTGATTTTTTTATTTTTTAAAAAATTTGGACATTTATAGAACTTTTTTTTTTTTTGCTAATAAAAAAATCTCCTAAAATTTAATAGTTATCGTATATAGAGAGAAAAAAGAGTTTAATCAGATTATTCAAAAAATAGAATTAAATCCTGTTGATTCCGTCTCTATTATTTGTAAAACTAAAATTTAATTTTTATAATTATAATTTTGTGAAATTCAATATCAATTTGGCAAATGATATCACGATCAAAATATCATGAGTTCGAATTTTCTACTAATTGTTGTAGAATAAAAATAAAATCATTTCTATTAGTATAGACAAACTAAAAGCATATCATCACATATTTGTCAATGAGGTTTTTATGTGGTAATTATCATGGAGAGACTTAGTAGATCAAGAATGTTGTCGTAAATTGAAAGGCAAAAGGTTTAATCTACAATAACCCGTGTATATAACTAAAATCAATTTCCTAGAAGTTTCTTTAATATAAAAAAACATAACCTCCTAAAATAAATGAAATTAACTTTTTCCTAAGTTTAGGCCATATTTATAATTTACATTTTTTTTACGTTTTGATTTTTTTTAAAGTTAAAAAAACAATGCTTATTTTTTATATAACAAAAAAAAGTATATTATATGTAGATAGCAAAATAGGAAAAAAAATCTATATGAAAAATTATCATTATAGACTTAATTTTTTTATAAAAAAAATCAAATACTATCAAATAGATCTTAAAACTTATGATTTCAACATAGATATAATAAATTTAAAGTGAAAGAGACTTTCTTTTAAGAAATAGTTTATCATCCAAATATAAGTATTGACAAAAGAAAAAAAAGGAAATTCATACCCATCAACTTCAACATGATAAAGCCTAGTTTAATGACTTTTCTTTCATTTGATGGCAATCACAAAGTTGTGTGTAGGGAGCTGGATGTCAATATTCATTGTATAAAACTAGCATTTTTCTTTGTTTTTTTATTCAATTATTTATGATATAAGATTCTCTCTTTTTTTTTCCTTTTAAAAAATAGATTTAGTGCACATTCTTTATTTTTACTAATGGGTAAACAGATTCTTTTGGGATAAACCAACCAAATTTATGAGGCTAACCAATTCTCATTGTTATTATTAATTTTTAGAATCATTCTTTTGTTAGTGCATATCAAGGAAAGAAAGACAAATATCGATTATCAGAATTGAATCTGTAACGTGGTTTTCAACCAAACAATGAAAATAATTATCATTACCTAATAAACCTTTTATTATACTAAAAAATGAACATTTTTATATTGGTTTCTATTGATAACATCATATGAAATTAGTTCAATTAGTAACTTCAATTAATATTATCAATTAATCATCCATGTAAGTCATTAAATATGAATGTCTTTTCTTAAATTTACCATGTAGGTTTTTTTTTTGTCATTCTTGCCAATACTTTTAGAAATTGTAAATTTTTTTAGCTTTTTAAAAATATTATTTCTGCGAAACTTCCAACTAGGACTTGTTTAGGGCTACTAGAAAAATAGCTACTGATATTTCAGACAAAATAATAATAATTAAACTTGTTTATGTTCGGAAAATGTTTTTCTTTTTTATTATATATATTAGGATTTATAATTATTACCAATTAAGCAAGATTTTAAGGGAAGGGAGGAATTCTACAAAATATAACAAACTCAAATCAAATCTAAACTATTACGTTATCACTGTTTAAAGAAAAAAAAAAGAATACGTTTTTTTAAAAAAATTATAGAACTTTACATAGACATGACAAGCTATTATTTATAGTATATACTAGAGATGAAAATATGTGTAATTATTACCCCCATTAAACGTGCAAAAAGTGAACTAAAATTAAGGTAATCATTTAAGAAAATTAATGTCTATTTTCCAAAAATTAAGATTAGAAAAATAAAGAATAAAAATAACATGGTGAATTTTTCACTGAGAGAAACCCGATTTCCGCCAATTTCGCGCAGCGAATCCTGTCTCCATCCCACGAAAAAAAAGTGAATTTCGCAGGAATGAGAATGATTTTGGTGGCGGAGATGAGGACGGGGGAGGGCATCTACAATGACAGATTACATAATATAAAGATGAGAAAGTGTAGGATTTCAAAAATACGAATATTTATTGACGGGCCATCTTTGCCTACAATGAAAGACATCTTGTCATTAAAGACTACCCGTCACTATAAGACGCCAATTCCCGTCATTAAAAATACGAATATCTAATGTCGGGCATCTACAATGACGAATGCTATCATTAAATACTGCAGGTGCATAAAAAATTTGTATTTTTATTAAAAATTTGAAAGGGCGTGTCATTGAAACCTAGAATTAGTGTACCTATGGGGTTTGGGAAGTAATGTAGGAGAGTGAAATGAGAAAGTAAAAAACTTTTTAAAACAAGATTCCACAACACCCAATTATCATAATTTTGGGGAGAAATTCACAACAATCGCGGATGGCCTATGACCTACTTGGCCATCAACGATTCTTATACTTTTGTCGACGATAAATGCATGTCATCAATAAATACCTTTATCAACGACCACTAATATTGTTATTGATATTATGAATTTGATTCCTTTATTTATAGAGTTTTCATTTCCTCATTGCTTTAAGAACTTGCAACATTGCTGATGATTTACTTGCTAAACTTTAGTCCCTCCATTGTAATTTCGTAGGATCATATATTTATATATATATATATGTGTGTGTGTGGCAGTTGAGTTGTCACTTTGACATTATTAAGATAAGATTGATGATAAAGAAAATAAAAAATAGTTGACAGCAGAGAATATTTGGTTCGGTGACGGTTTCAATGCTCACAGACGCATGTCATTGGATAATTAAAATCCAACTGTAGAGCCTGTCACATGGAACACGTTCCATTAATCCAACGACCCAGATTTATTCTTCTTTATTTATTTCTTGCTGTTTTTTTAAGGGAATTTTATTTATTAAATTTCCCACATTTTGATTGAATTGGATTCCCACTACTCATCCACGCACAACACGTGGCCCTGTTTTTTTAAATTAAACAAATAAACAATACAAAGATAAGGAAAACAGAAAAGACAGGAAAAGATAAAAGTTTCACAAACTATGATTTTAACAAATGAGAAGAACAAAATTTCAACAAAATTGATCTAAAAGCTATCTTCAACATAATTTTGAAAAGTCTTGTGGAGTAATCCGTCTATCATAAGTTCCATTGAAGTATATGACTTCACCAAGGTAGCTAAAACAAAAATCGATCTCATGAAGATTGACCTTTCCCACGAGAACAACTTGTAAAAACTTTCGTAAGAATATCTTTTATCCACCAACTCATCCACTGAATGTACTAACAACTTCCAAATTGACGTTGACATAGTCAAGAAAACAACAAAAACATAAATAGGTTCAAAGATAACAAGATGAAAATATTAAAAACCCATAGAAACCTAAAAAGTGTAACCACTTTCTTGAGTACAAAGAATGTCCAAGATTGACCCATTTCTCAAACATCCCAGTTTAAGACATATATGATGATCACCCGTCCTTGGAATCCTGCGCCAATAAAGAACAAGTGGCACCTACTATCTCATTCAAGAAATTTTTCTTCGAGAATGAGTTATTCAGAACCAAAAGTGGGCCTTTTTTTTAGTACAACAAAATTTCCCCAATTATTAAATTGTTAATTTCTTTAATCAAACCACTAAATTTTACCAAAATAGTTAGTTGTGTATTAAGTTGTTTAATTGATTGTAATTTAATTCAACTCTATAGTTGCAGGTTTGATCCCAAGAATCAATATTGACTCCTTACTTGAAATCAGTAATATCATTTATAGCTTGTGGTCTGTCAATCCGTCTAACCTAAGTTAATTCAAACCTACATATTTTAGATTGAGTTTTCGAGTTCCGTAAATCTTTTTTGCTCCCTAAAAATCAACTCATAGGTTACAAATACGTAAAGAAAGAAAGAAAAAAAAGGTATGATAGTATACTTAAGCATATATTACATATTAGTGTATGTTTCATACTATGCTAAAAAAATATCTTATTAATAAATCATATCTATATTATATAATATTAATTTTAGCTCGACTCAAGAATTTATCTGACTCAATGAAAATGACAAAATTGTAACCAAATCTCATATAAAGATAATTATAACCCAACTTTTACTATTTAGATTGGAAAGTCCGGATTATTCAAGTGGTTGATTTTTTGTACACTCGTACATATTTCATTTATTAAAAAGTAATAAATTTGAATCTCTCAAACTTAAAAAAGTATAAGATTGGTAAAATGAATTACTTATTAATCCATCGATAATCATTTTTAAAATAAAATATTATTATTTTTCAAAAACTCACGGATTCATATATTTTTTAAGAAATTTATGGATTAAATAGCCACCGACCTCAAACTTCATGAACCAAAAGTGTAGTTTGTCATACATATTAAAATGTTTCAATAAGAATGTTGACAAAAGAGTTAGGTCATTTTCATATCTAAAAAAAGTTGTCAAAAAATTACGACTATTTAATACACTCTTTCAAGTTTAAAATCAATACTAATTAATAGAACCTCTTATTTTGATCTAAAAAAAAAAGGACCTCTTATTTTTGTCCAAAAAAGTTGTTAATTAGAATATAATGTCATACTAATAGGTCAATGGCTAAGCATATGACTCATCTTATAGGTAAAAATTTCCATCAAAGTACCTATATGTTGAATAATGATTATAGTGAGACTTTTTTAGCTTGCTACTAAAATTATTATGATTAATTTGCATTTTTTTTAATTGTTTGCATTAATAAGATGGTTGCCTTATCAATTGGTTATTAATATTATTTTTCTCAAATTATTTATTGAAGAAAATGTTCTCATGAAACAATCCCCTAAAGTCAAAGCAAAGTGATAGAGAAACTAGGCCTAAGAGCTATTTATGAACCTAAACAAGGAGTATATATATATATAAAAATTTAGTCCATATACTTAAAGCATTGTTTATGAACTATTGATAGACTCAAGCAATAACTACAAAGGGTTAATGTATAGTTGTTACCGGTGTGAGTTCTTCAACCTTCACATTCCATGCTTAAACTCCTTAAATCACGAACACATCTTTCACTAAACTTCGATATACGATAAGAGTTCACATGAAAAGGAGCGTGGCGAATCCCAATAGTGCTAAGGATATAGGAACAAATCCATGATCTTATCTAGCGATTAACACTTATGCCCCGTTTAATAGTCATTTAACATATCTCTTTTTTTTTAAAAAAAGTATTAGAATGCTAACCAACTTTCAAAAAGAAAAACAAGTTTTTGGGAACTATTTTTTTTTTGTTTCCAAATTTTGGCTTGATTTCGATAAATTTAGGTAATAGGTAGATATCTAAGTAACAATAACCATATAGTAATGTAGTTATTGTAGGCTAAAATTTCAAAACAAAAAACAAATAGTTATCGACCGGGGCTTTAATTATTAGATTTAATTTATCTAGTTTGAAATAATAAATCACTCAGGAGTACAAAAAAAAAGGTTGTCGCCCAAGAAGCATTCAACATCGTAAGAACAAATTTTCTTCATTTTTATCAATTCTACAGCACTGAGCATATGCTCCATTGAATATTTTTTTAGAGATAATGTTCTATAATAATCAATACCATGAATTAAAATAAGAACACCCTATGAATACGTATAGAAACTAAATGCTTCCATGAATTCTGTTTCATGGCAGGCTATGATAATGGGCTATCAGCCTTTTCTAATTTTTTTTTTTAATCAAAGCTTAGCTCTCCCATACCCGATATCCCGCACCCACCTCAAGATCAGGATCCATAAGACAACAAGGATTTTATTTTTAAGCACGTAATGACTCGAAGCTGAGACATCTAAATCAGTATGACCAAAAGACCCAAACTCTTACGTATAATGCTGCCCTTGAGAAAAGGAAGACTCCTTACTGCCTGAGAACTCGATTTGAGCTGAGCACGAAGTTCTCTTCTCCAGCAACCGTGGAGTGAAGTCGTCCTGCTGCCCAGCCGTTGTTTATTGCCCGAGCAGCAGAGCGAGCTGGATCACCAGTAACACGGCTTTCCTCGATTCTTTCCTCAAATTTGGGAAGGCCATTTGCCTTTCTTTCCCGCCTCCTCTGCCGTTCCTCATCCCGCTCCTTCCTTAGCCAACTCTCAACCGTTCTCTGAGAGTAAAATTACAACAAGTCATTGTAAGAAGCTAAGAGTTGAACTGATAGAATAATACTTTAAAATTTGTTCAGTTTTCTGCACCAACCATAAGAGATAATTTACTGATCTCCTTGATTTTATCCATTGGCATGAAGGTCTGCAACTTCCCACGAGACACATAGACCTACCACAACAAAATTGACTTGAAATAAACGAATGTAACATCAAAAGATACAAGGATAGAAGAAAAAAGAAGAATTGAGCATACCAAGTGTGATGGCCAGTCTTCGAGACCATCGAATATATGTGTGGCGTAAATTATTGTCGCCCCTCGTTCTTCACATTCCCTTTTCAGAAACTTCAAAAGGTTTGCCCTTGCCAGTACGTCAAGATCCACAGTTATCTCATCAAGAAGAAGAACCTTGAAGCAAAAACATACATGTATGTATAAAAGAAATAGATGTCGACAAGCAAAGAATACAAGAACGAAAAACACAACACAAAGATATACATCGTTCACTAAGCATGTTAGCGATGTCCAAGTGTAGAGGCAGAAATCGATTTTATTAAGGTGAGTACAAAATACAGAGAGGTTGGAGAGATACTGGTTTTAAGAGGGTTTATACATTGCACTCCTCTTAAACCTTAAACATAATAATCCTAACAATAAGCCCAAAATGAAAATTGTGAACCATAATCTCTCAAGTCATTCAGAATCAGGATGCCATATAATTGATTCATGATTCAAGGCATTTCAACATGACAAAATTGTAAAGTCCTTATATATCGACTGTTCGGGGGGTTAACTAAAGGGTACTTTGAGTATTAGTAAAATAGTTGTTGATTATAAATAGTGGTGGTAAGGTTCGTAGACGGTAGGCCTTACTTTGGGTAATCTTTCCTTGGTGGATTGATTGGGAGAGTTCTAATCCTCTCTAATGGATATGACATTGTAATTTCTTCCTTGAGATTGCAATATAGTTCATATTTTACTGTTTTTCATATATTTTCTTATTATTTTGGCCAAAATCAACCAGATCCTAAACAGTGAGGTAAATATAACTATAAGTGTGTGACCCTATTATGATAATAAGAGTGTTTTTCCATAAGGTCCTTAAAATAAGGGTGACAAGGGAGAAGAAAAAAAAAAATACCTTGTATGCCTTGAGAAGACCCATGCATATTTGCACCCGTCTTCTCTGACCGTCAGACACCTTGTGGATTTTCCATGATAGATCAATGTCTAAAATCTAAAGCACCAAAAAAAAAAAAAGAATGAGAAAAAAATTATGAGTTGAAAAGATGAAATTGACACTGATGCTTAAACTTTATGGAAACATTTTTTTCTTTTGAAACAAGGGAAACCACGCCCGTCCCTAGGCCGAACTTTATGGAAACATTGTACGGTAAAAAAAGGGTAAATTATACGTAAGTTGGAATTTAGTCCCTATGATTTTAAAATCTTGAATTTAGTTTGTGTAGTTTGAAGAAAGTTAAAATTTAGTCCCCCTATTGTTCGATAAAAACTAAAAATAGTCAATATCGACGTAATTGTTGATGAATTGCGTACATATAGATGACTACATATTTAATTCGCCAACAATTACAAATGACAAGGACTAGTTTTTAGGTTTTATCAAACCATAGGGACTAAATAACCATCATGGATGCTATTGAAGAGCTGTTCAAGATTATTAAGTCTTTTGAAACTTTATCGGGGGCTCAGAATCAACGTTCACAAATCGGATGGGTACATATGATGATGATTAAGATATTCTTACATTAGCTAATTTGGATGCAAGGCCTCCTCCTGGCCCACATCGTACCTCAGACTACCGCTCAATGGAAACCCCAAGTCCCTCTCCTTCTGGAATCCTCTTGTTGAGAAAGTTGAAAAGAAAATTCTATCTTGGAAGAATGCCCATATTTCCAAAGGGGGGAAGACTCACCCTCATACAAGCCACCTTAGAAAATCTCCCCACATACTATATGTCCTTATTTAAGATGCCGGCTAGAATGATCCACACTCTTAAAGAGTCTTTTTAGAAATTTTCTATGGAGAGGCTCTAGTGAATATCTTGGAATGCACCTTGTCAATTGGAAGGATACTGTTGTCTTCCAAATCCATTACATACTTGCCAGATTCTCTTTTGGAATTTAGAAGCTTGGGGCTCCTTTTCAGTAAAATCAGTAGTGGCTTTTTTGGGTTCCAATGTCCTCGTAGATAAAGATCTTTTCAAAGTAATTTGGAAGACTAAAAGTCCTAAAAAGGTCAATGTGTTTATATGGATTATGTTGTATGGAAAATTGAATACTGCTGAAGTCATGCAAAGAAAGTTGAAAAATCACTTGCTGCAACCTTCCTTGTGTCATCTCTGTTATGCAAAGGCAGAATTCTGCAATCACCTCTTCTTCTCATGGCAATTTTCTGTTATCTGTTGGTCCCATTTGTTGAACATTTTTGGTTTGTCTTGGGTATTCTCTGATAATGTCAAGCAGAATGTATATCAACTTCTTATTGGTCCACGACTGCACAAGAAGGCTCGTTTTCTCTGGATTAATGCAGTTAAAAGCCTTCTATACGAGCTGTGGTGGGAGAGGAACCTTCGCATCTTTCAAGATTCTCAACTTCCCTGGAACATTCGACTTGAATCTGCCCGTATGAAGTCCTCTTTATGGGCTTCCACCTCTAAGGATTTTGCTTCTTACTCCATCCAACAGATCTTTTCGAACTGGGATACTTTTTTCTAGTTGCTTGTTTTCTTTTTTACTTGTTTCTTTATTCCTGTTCTTGTTGTTTTATGTTTTTGTTTTGTATTCTGTTGTTTCCCCTTTGTAACACGTTTCATTCATTTTCTTAATGAATAAGATTGTTTCCTGTTTCAAAAAAAAATTGGAAAGATACTGCTTTGCCCGTAGAGCTTGGGGGTGTTGGCATACAAAAGTTGAAATACAGAAATGATGCTTTGATGGCTAAATGGGTCTGAAGTTTCGGTAGAGAAAAAACTACACTTTGGAGGATAATTATTGCTAACAAGTATGGGCTAGAACCAGGAGGTCTATTGACAAAGGTGAACAAAACTACTAATTATAAAGGGCACCGGAGGAACATTGCCTCTCTTTTCCCCCTCATACTGCCTCTCTTTTCCCCCTCATACAACAAAGGATTAGTCATAAAATTGGAGAAAGGTCTTCCACGTTATTTTGGAAGGATATCTAGCTTAACAATGCGCCTCTATCTGTGCAATTCCCGCTTCTATATGCTCTATCTAAAATGAATGATCTCTCAGTGAAAGAAGCTTGGCAGGAGAATGGTTCAACTTGGAATTATTTTCTCAGAAGAGGCCTTAAAGATGACGAGTTTTTAGAAGCTTGTGAGCTCTCAAATTTGATGTTGGGGTCCAGCCTCAAAATGGTGAACATGTTATCTTGTGGAGCTTGGAAGATAATGGTCTCTTCTCTACTAAATCTCTTATTGCGAATTTACATGGAACATCCGATATTCCTTCCGACAACATCTTCGAGGCTATATGGAAAGTCAAATACCCCAAAAAGATAAAATTCTTTCTATGGGAACTATTTAGGAAGGCCATCAACACTAATGACAAGTTGCAAAGGAGGATGCCTAACATGCATCTCTCCCCAAATTGGTGCTCCATGTGCAATATTTCGTCTGAAACACAACATCTTTTCATAAACTGCTCCTTTGCCACAACATTCTGGAATCTTATTTTTGGATCATTCTCCTGGTCTATTGCTCTCCCTGGCGACACCCAAACACTCCTCTATACTACTCTCCTTGGGCATCCATTCAAAGACAAAAAAAATCTGCTTTGGGAAAACTTTAACAGAGCATTCTACTGGAATTTATGAAGGGAAAGGAACACCAGAATCTTCAATGGACAGAGTTCTAAGTTTTCTAAGTTTTTGGAAAATTAACTATTATTGTTGTATCCTGGTGTAAACGATCTCCTCTTTTCGCTGACTACAGTTATGACATTCTTTTGAACAAATGGAGATCTCTTTTGTAACTGGCTTTGGCCGCATAATTTCATATTCATAATGAACTTGTCTCTTATCCAAGAAAAAAATAACCATCATGGAGTGACCTAGTGGTCAAGAGGGTCTTGGAGAACTAAGAGGAGAAGGGTTCAAACCATGACAGTCACCTACCTAGAAATTAATTTCCTATGGGTTACCTTGACATCCAAATGTTGTAGGGTCAGACGGATGTCCCATAAAAATAGTCGAGATGTGTGTAAGCTAGCTTGGACAATCAAAACTATATATATAAAAAAGAACCCTATGGACTAAATTCTAGATTTTGAAACCATAGGGACTAAATGATAATTTACCCTAAAAAACCGCCAATTCATCAAAGGAGATTATATCAAAACAAAAATAGTTGATTTCAGCACAACTGTTTTAAAGAAGGCATATGGGCGACCAGAAAACTAAGTTTACAGAAGTGAAGTGAAACATGCAACTGTAAAACTATCTTACATTAATGAGTTCGGCTCTCCTTTTCGGATCAACTCCACCTACTCCAAAAATTAGTTTCTCTGCAGATACAGCCATTTGAATGGAAACCTCAAATCCTGCAAATGCCACATCTCTCTTCCACTGCAGAAAAGGGCACATCAGCATTTTCACCATCTTTTTCATTCACATAAGCAGATAGAGAAAAGAAGGCACTAGAACTGGACATACATGTTCAACCAGACAAAAGTCCATTTGAAACAAAATTTGGAAGCAAAAAACGCAGTGTATAAACTTAATCGAACAGAGCACACAATTTAGGAGTAAAGCAAGAAGATAATTCTCACAGCAGGCAAGAAAGTTTTGTCTTGCAAGTCTGATAAAATTTCAGAGTCAACAAAAATCAAAAGTCATTCAAGAAAAATTTATGACAATTTCTCAAAATCAAGCTGTTATTGCTTAGTAAACCCAATAAACTCAGAAGGCAACCACCTCAATTTAATCTATTCTTACCAAAACACCCAGAAGATTTCCAATCATCAGATTTTAAATGAACTCCTTTGCCTGTTTTTTTTAAAAAGGGATACAATTTCATTGATATATGAAATATGGGGTTAGGATCCCGAACCATAAATTACAAGAATGATTTCCAGTTAGCAAGAACTCCTTTGCTTGTTACTTTTCAAAATAAAATATTAATTCTAAAGCATTTCATAAAAAGAAGGTCAAATTTTGTACGGTACCATAATTAATTGCTAATTTAAAATTCATCTAATTTTAACCATCCATAAGTAAGCAAAGAGTTACACCAGTAAAATCCTTATGATCCACAAAATTATTTTAATAGCATTCCTTAAAAATCTTGTTCATTCCAAACAAAACAAGTAACAAGAATCATTTCTAGTTCTTCATGTCACTACACTTAAATCTTCCTTCCCTAACATTTCTTAATTCTAAAAGTAGGGTAAAATAGTTTTCTAAGCATACTACTGGTCCTCAATCATAGTGAAATGAAAACAGAACAAATCAAGGCAAAGTGGGATCAATAACTAATAACAATTCATCAACACCCTTATTTCCACTAGCCCCTTCACTGAACACACACAGAAAAGCAAAACAACAAGAACAAAGAAACAAACCAAAACAAAAAAATCATTTCTAATATTTCAAATCACGAGACTTAGAATCCTTCCTAACATTTCTTAATTCTAAAAAGAGGGTAAGTCAGCTTTCTAAGTATAATAGTACTGGTTCTTAACCATAGTGAAAACATATCAAATCAAAGCCAAATGGGATAAACAACTAATAGCAATTCATCAACACCCATATTTCCACAAGCACCTTCAGAGAACACAAAACAACAAGAACAAAGAAACAAATCCAATAAAACAAACCTCTCCTCCAAGATAACAAAGATCACCAGAAACAGTCAAAGCAGTATCATGAAAAGCCGACCTTCCAAGCACACGAACCATATGAGGCTCCACCATATGCTTCCCACCCAAAATCTTCAAAATGGTGGTCTTCCCTGCAACCAACATTACAACTAAAAGTGTTAACAAAAATCCCATCTATTACAAAATTTTGACATCCAACTCAAAACCAATCGGTGATGAGAAGAGTGGTCCACTTATGTTATAAATACAATAGTGGAATCCTAACATGCCCCTCAAGATTATTGTAACGAATATATGTTTGGGCTTAATGGAATGTGATAACATATTTAGAAATTGTGAACATCGGAATAATCCACCTATCTTATAAATGCAATAGCGGGATCCTACCATGCCCCTCAAGATTCTACCTCCCGTCTTGAATTTGATACGAATTTCATATTATTGGAACGAATATCTATTTGGGCATTGAAAATTATGAACATCCATACTAATAATCCACCTATCTTATAAATGCAATAGCGGGATCCTACCGTGCCCCTCAAGATTCTACCTCTCATCTTGAATTTGACACGAATTGCATATTATTGGAACGAATATCTATTTGGGCATTAAAAATTGTGGGCATCCATACCAATAATCCACCTATCTTATAAATGCAATTGCGGGATCCTAACACCATCAAAATAAGATTCATAAAAGGGACTCACCGGCGCCATTGGATCCGACGAGAAGGCAGCGATCGCCGGCGTTGAGGGCGAGGGAGAAGTCATCGATGAGGGGCTTGGAACCCGGCGGAGGGTGGCCGTCGATTCCGGGGTAAGTGAATCGGAGACCGTCGATGACGATGGTGGGGTCGGAACAAGGGTTCATGATTGGCCTTTTGCAGAATTGGGGATTGGAATTGGGATCTGAGAAATGGGATTGAAGAAGAAATGGATCGAAATGAGTAAATGGATTGGTGGGTTGTGGAGATAAGGGATGAATGGAGGCGTGGCATTGTTTCAGGCACTCGATTCTTCAACCGCCATTGCTTTTGCAGACAGATTGAAAATGGAGAGAAGTAAAAGACAAAAACGAAAAAAAAAAGCTATTTCAGGTTTGGAACTTGTGATGTTATAATTGATTTTAGTTTTATGTTTTTAAAAATAAAAATTCAAAAATCAACTTTGATAAGGGTGTGTTTAAGCCCGGTTTATGTAAATGACCGAGTTGGTTATAATAACCCAATCGATATTTGTCTCATTTTTTATTATAAACGATGGTTACCTAAACCTACGTGTCAGTTTATCTAAACCTACGTACCCGTTTATCTACACTTTACATATATTACTTTTTGTTACATAACCAGCCCCTCAAACACCGTTTATCATAATCCCTGTTATAATAACTTGTCCCTCAAACACCATTAATAATAACCTACCGTTTATCATAACTCATTGTTTATCATAAACTTCCGTCTATAATAATCAAATCGGTGCTCCAAACGCACCCTAAGTGTTTTTTGTTTTTAAATATCATATTTTATTTGAATTTTTGTAGTCTTTTACTATTTATTTTGGTTCTTTTCCTACTTTTTTTTAAACAAAAAACAAAACTTATTTTTAAAAGTTACTTTTTTTTAGTTTTTAGAATTTTTTTAATATTTTTAAAAGCAAAAATCAAAATTGATTATCAAATAAATTTTTTTAAAAAAAGTAAAAACAAAAAACCAAAAACGAAATGATTATCAAACGAGATCTTAATTTTTTTTTATAAAAAAAAAGTGACTTCATCATTTGGTAATTATTAATTTTTTTTTTTTTAAATCATGCAATCAGAGTTTTGCTCCCCTATACTCAGGAGCACCATTGGCCCGTCTCTACACTGTGATATTTCGAAGGGTATTCTAGTTTAAGCACTTGCAGCAGTCTCAAATTAGTGATATCTTAAAGAAGTATGTCTTGAAGTCTTTAGTCTCAACCGCTAGACTGCCTCTTGGAAACATATTTGATAACTATTAATATGCTATGTTTATCTGTTAGATTTATAGTTGAATTAGTGAATGATAATATATTTTAAAGAAGATAGATTATTTTTTTAAAATAGAATGATAAAATGTTTTTGTTTAGAAAGAGATGTGTGAGTTTAGTGAAATATCGTATATAATAAGAACCCAAGAAATACAAAACCACAAGATTACACATGAGCCTCAAGTTACATTGGGCTTTAGTCTTAATCAACTCACTAAAAGCCCACAACTATTTGTCATCAAAATGTCCACAAATAATTCACGTGTAGTTCATACCAATTTATACTAAATATTAAAAGAGTTGCCTCATATAAAATCACATCTTGATAATATAAAATTTGTCTTACATAATTCGTATACAAATATATATATATATATGTATAAAGTGAACCAAAAAAAGGCTCAACCATTACAAAAACAAGTGTAATACATTAAAATCCTCCCACAAAAGCACTCTAATTTACATACTAAAACTCATGACAAATTAATAGCTTTCTATCATAACAATCTCCTCTTCTTGATTCTTAATATGCTAATTAGAAGGAAAAAAAAACACCATCAAATGCATATAGATATATATATATATATATATATATATATGAATACAATTTTGTCATTTTGATTAAGCTGCCGATGGGGCAGTGTGGTAGTGAACATCGCCAGCCTCCAACAATGCGTCGAGAAATGGTTGTCGAGCGTCGTCATTGTCGCCCTCGATCTTGTAGTTGAAGTCCAAGGTCTCGTCGTCGTAGATTTCCCACCATTTCTTGACCAGCATCTTTATGTCTTCCCTATCCATGTTCTCCTCTTTCCCCGTAAACCTCCATGGTTTCGAGCCCTGAAAAGCATTAAACCAAATGAATAACCAATCCTATATAAATTAAAAATCTCTTAATGAATGTATACGATATTCTTTTCGATGTAGAATACTTACGGCTGCACAGTAATGAACAACCTTCACCTTGTCGAGCTCGACATTTTCGGGATGGCGCCATAGCATGGCCATCACCAGGTTGTAGACTGGTGCAATTGGCCTGTATCTATCCTTGAAGAACATGTTCAGAAAGTCCTGAAAAGAAAATCAAATAAGAAGCTAGAAAATTAATTGATCAACATTCAATAATCATATTAGATAAAAAGGAATGAGAGGTAGGTTTGTTAAAAAATAAAAGCACACAAACAGACAAAATTAAAAAGAGGAAAATAAGAGAAAACACCAAATTCAAATTTATAGTGATTCGATCAATGATAGAATTTTTCTTTTTCATTAATTTTGTAACACAAAAAATTACAAAAAAGAAAAAAACATTTTTTTTTTCAAATTTTAAATAAAAGGTCTATGATCTTTGCTCTAACATATAAAAAATAATAGAAAAACAAGCTTTATTTTAAAAAACTGTTATGGTATAGTTAAATAATATAAGATTCTATTTTAAAATCAATTAGTAGTAAGAACATAAACAAATATTTTTTATAAAAATATTGAAGACTTCTTTAAGGGGTTGTTTGTTTGACATATTTAGGTAAGAGTTGGTATTAGGAGTTATCAACTTCTCCTCAAAACCTACACCAAAACGAGTTTTTATTAACTCCTCCTTATTTATACTTTTAAAAATAACTCTCATTTCTAACTATTCATTTTTAATCATTCATTTATAACTACTCAATCATTTCTAGCCACTTATTTTTAATCATTCCTATTAAATCAATCAAAATAACTCATTTTTAACCATTCATTTTTAATAATTTCTTTTTTAACTATTAAAAATAACTACTCATTTTTAAATCTATATCCAAGCAATATTTTGACTCTAACTCCTCTACACAAAAACTACATCCAAACGAGTTTTTGGCATAACTCTCAATTTTTAACTACTTAATATATATAACTCCCCAATATAACTCCTTAACCCAAAAACTATCTAAATATGTTAAACAAACAGCCCCTACGGTACGAAATAAGATTAGCGAATACCTGTTCGGCGAAGGGCGTGGGAGGGGTGGCCTCAAGGGTGGAGAGGAGGCGATGGTACGTAGCCAAATTGGGCTCGAAGACGAACATGCCAGCATTGAAGTAGAGGGGAGGCTTCGGGCCGAGGTGCGGGGGCCAACAGACAGCGTCGGGACGCTGCTGGCAGTAGCCGATCTCGTACTGGGGCGTGTGGCTCCATGTCTTTTCACAGAAACAATCCATGACTGCGTACAAGTACGAGTCTTCCATCTCCATAAGATGGTCTATGTTCTCTAGCACTTGGATGTCTCCATCTAAATATATCATTTTCCTAAACTCCACAAACTGCAATTTATTTCAAACTCATAAAATTCACCCATCAATTTCATGAGCACTTAACTTGGCTAAAATATTATAGTGGTAGACTTTTGAATTTTGTTAATAATTTTAATTCAACCAAGAATAAAATGTTAACAAATTTCCAAAATTTATGGAGGAAGATAATAATTTATTTAAGAAAGAATAATAATAAAAATTCATGAAGACCAATTTTAAACTTTTTTATAAGCTCAGAAACTAAAGTCAGACATTTAAAAGTTAGAAATTAAAATAGAATCCTCAAAATCTATAATCCAAATAGTATTTTCTCTATAATTTGAAAAAAATAATAATTGTTTAGATTTATTAATAGACACTTATATTATATACGATGTTATGATATTAGATAACATGACCTTTCATCTCAATTATAATCAATTATCTCATAAAAGCCAAGAAAGTTTCTTTTATCTTTTTAATGAGGGATATCTTAAAGATTTTTAAACTATATTACATCCAATTATAAAAATTGTTAACAAAAAAATCAGAGCTTCAAATCGCTCATCCTAAATGGTAATTAAAAAAAACCATAAAATTAAATTTAAACTTTTTTAAAAATAATTTTTAAATTTTACTAGATCATACCAATTAAGTTTTAATTTTTAAAATCACAAAATATTAATTTTATAATTTATGGAGTGGGAGTATCGAACCAAATTCGAGTAAAATTATGTTGATTTTGGGCCAAATTTTATCTAAATTATTTAACAAAAATATGGAAAAAATAAAAAGAGAAGAGTATATCTTTAGTGACATGGAAAAAAAAAACAAAAAGAGTACGAATTGGTACCTCCCAAATCCGGAGCTTGGAGTAGTTGATGACGTAGTAAGGCATGGCGAACCGGGTTTGGTTCTCGGGCGGATAAACCGGGTCAATCTCCTTGACAACACAGCCCTGCGAGCGGAGCAGGTCGCGGTGGCGGTCCGGCACGTCGGGCAGGACCGCCACCACCAAGGGGTACTTGGTCTGGACTTTCCTGAGCCCCTTGGCCAAGCCAACCACCCCTTTCACGTAGTCCCCATCTCCGGCCAGGAACGTCACAAATCCGCACTTGGTTTCCGCTGCCACCGCCGCCGCCGCCGAATCGATTGCGCTCAGTTCAGGAGCCATTGCTAAATCTCGTTTCTCTTTAATTTCCTTCTTTCTCTTTCAACACTTGTGTTAGTTTGTGTTTGTTGTTGTTGATGAGAAACTTAGCGGCAAACTCAACCGGTTTTTATAGCCAAATTTGTCCATTAAAATATTATTTTTTTGTTTCTGTGGTTCTACTTTTAATTTTTTTTTTTTAAATAAAAAAACTATCTATTAACCTTTGCTCTATCAAGTTTGTTGGATTCATTCTTTTATTAAATTATTATTAAATTCAATTGAAATTGATTTTATGAGAGTCATTGTCTCTAATTCATGGTATTATAGTCATATGCTTGAAATTACACATATTAATAAAATTTTCCATTGTTGAATAAAAAAAAATTAGAAGTCTTGAAAATATAATCATGATAGAGATTTGATGTTGAGCTCTATTGAATTAGTGGTATACAATAAGAGTTTTTTTTTCTTTTATTTTTTTATCAAAATATATACGAGTGAGAAAGTATACAAATTAATATCATAAGTCAATCTCAAATTTAGAACCTTAAAAAAAGTATATAAGTTCAAAATTTTGACAACCAATTATGTCATTAACTATAAGTAAATTCACTCCACAAATATATGTATACACAAATTTTCCACATCTTAAAAAGAAAATTGTTTTGTACTAAAAAAAAAAGAAAGAAAATTGTTTATATATATTTAGAGTAAATTTATTTATTATCATGTGACCTAAGTATTTACCTTCCACTTCTTTAATTTTATTCTCCCATTTTTATTTTATGGCATGGGAACAGTTTTCAAAAAGAATTCAATAGTCAAGTTCTAAAAACTAAAACATTCGAAAATACTTTAACAATATTTAATGATAAAAATACAGGTATTTTAACTAAATTTTTATTTTTCCTTTTTATGGGATCGGACCGTACGTGTGGCTGGGGTTGTAATCTGACGGTGAAAGTATCGAGGGGCTGTGGATTTGGACGGTGGGATTTAATTCCAAATTTACCCTTCCTTTTTATTAATTATTTTTACTCCGAGTTTGATGGTTTTATTGTAAATAACTTCAAACGTTGAGGGTAAATGTTATCTTAGATGTAGGTGTAAACTGACGGCTGAGATTGCGCCTATTACGCTAACGAAGCATTGAATTACGGGTGTTGTGTTATCTTTACTACCATGCATTTGCCATGAAGCTTCTTGCTTTGTCGCTTTGTTTCTTTGTGGAGTAAAAGTCGCAAATTAAAAAACATATGGTATAAATATTACCATTTCTATTGAAAATGTCGGTAATATAATAGTTTCATTATTTTGTGGTAATTTAATTCAAATTTATAATTGTAGGTTTGAAGTTCTCATCTATTTAAAACTAGTAATCTTCTTTTTACTAGGTCGGAGTGGGTCGGTGACACGATTGATTATCTGGTTTGGTGTTAATCCATTTCCACTCTACGTTATTTGTAATCCCCCTTCTCCCAATTTATACTAAAAAAAAAAGTAACCTTTCTCTTTATAAGGTTAAAATATTTATGGGGAGAGAATTATCTGTAATTATAACCATTTCTTAGGTTGTGAATTGTTTTGTTTGTGATTATTTTCTCATTTTGGAATTTCCATGTAAATTATTGTGTTCTTATTATTTTGTTTTGTTTTATTTTATATTTCTATGTTATTATTTTCCATTATTCATGTGGTTATAGTGGGAAGGTTTTTTTTCAATGAATGGTAAAAGTTCTTTAAGTTTGTAGTTTTTTGAGTTTCTAAATATGCTTCATCGTTGTATGAGAAAAAAAATTCTTAAAACAAGCTACAACTAACTAGTGTGAATAATCTGTCAATAGAGCAGTAGCTCAAGCGGTATCAATGTATACCTAATGACTTATAGGTCTTAGGTTCGAGTCTCCTCCACCTCCAATTATTGTAATCTAAAAAAAAACTATTGTGAATAATGTTGATATTGTTAAACTAATCTCAATTACACAATGATTCAATGAGAAAACCAAATAATGTTCGCGCTAGGACTCGATATCCTGCACCCCCGACGCTTCTAAACTAAAAAGGTTAAATGGTGATTGTGGTACAATAGAGATTAGAAAACCAGGTAATTAAGGGAAGAAATAAAAGAAAGAGATGATAACTTCATTTTAGGGAAAAACAAAATTCATCTTTATGATATGTCTGTTTTGTCATTGATAGATGACGTGATGATTGCATTGACTTTGCGATTATACAAGGTGTGTGTGGGTGGAAGATATATCGATAGCTGAAAACTTCCGTTTGTGAATCAAGTAGGTAGAAATTCTACCATAAATTTTACAACAAAATGTATTAACATGTGGCGAAGAAGAAAAAAAAATGAAATGTAAGATTTCAAGTAATCAGTTTTTGTGGTGGGTATGTTACATTTTTTAGAATCAAGAATTATTATCATTGGTGAAGACAATTTTGCATAGGAAGATGTGTGAAATTTTCAAATACTTACATACCAAGATGAAATTTGTTGAGAGATGATGAGCGATATATAAGAAATTATTGTCTCACATTTGAAAGTTGCAAAATAAGTGGCGTAATTCAAACACTTCAGAAAGTATATGATTTTGGTTTCAAAAAATTTCAATTTAATGTACCGACTCTAATTAATTTAATTTATATTCTCCATGTTTTTTTTAAACCATTTTTATTCTCTTTTTTTAAACCATTTATATTCTCTTGTTAAAGATTGGTTGCAAAGTGTGTTAGTGTAGTATAGAACTTTAAAAATCGAAAGGGTTGGTGGCGTGATTGATTATCTAGTTTGGTGTTAATCTATTTCTAATCGACCGTCACAGGTTTGATCCTTGAAATCGGTATTTGTAATCTCTTTTCCCTAATTTGTATTAAAAAAAATCATTTATTTTTAAAAAGTATAGAACTTTAAAAAGTGTTTTCTATACATAGGATGAAAGAGAATTATGAGTAATTATAGCGAATTATCTTGAAACCATTGCGCCATTTGACCCATTCGGTCTCTCAACATTAACCATTTAATAGCATTTGACCAAATCAATTGAAGTTAAGCTTTATAAATATAATAATAATAATAATAATAAAAGGCTTAACTAATATTATGTATGATAGGTATAATTTCATAACCAGACAATTTACATATAAAAAAGTGTTTGCAAAACTTATATTATTATTAATTTACATGAAAGGACTTTTACATTCTTCGTATTTGTATATGTAGCTTTGCAGATAAACTCCTCCAATAATCAGGCACCTATAACAAATTTCAAAATGCATCATAATTTCTTTTCTAAAAGCTCTACAATATTACTCAATAAGAAGCAAGTTTGAGAGAAGATAAAATTTTGTTCCATTACATTTTTCCTGGCAGCAATTCATTTTAATTAAATTGTTGAAGTCCCATTTGATTAACCAAATTCTAAAATCTAAAATAAATTGCTTGGAAAGTTATTTATGTGATTGTTATTTCAAGCATGTTGCAAACAGAACCTCCATGTACCAAATCTATATAAATTGATCTTCATGATATATCATGAAGATCAATTTTTTGGAAGAATTTTATGGTTTATTTGGTTGGAAATTAGAAACTCCAAAATCTTCCAAGACAAACTCCAAACCCTTCAATCTCTTATAGGAAGAATTATTGCTTCAATAGTTTTAATTTTGTTGTTGCAAATCTCTAATCATTTTATAGACAATGACCTCAACAATATAGCTTTAAATTTGGAGATCATTCATATAATTCTCTTATGTATGTCTCTTACCTATTAAGTTAATTAATGATAATATCTTTTTTCAAAAAACTTAATGTAGTTTTTTAAACGATAAACAAGTCAAATATCGATTTTCGAGCTCAAATATATAACTATGAAATTGAAATAGATTAACATCAATAAAGATAACTAACGCATCATTAAATCATTTGGTAATTCTACCATATAATTTTATAAAATGTATTAATCAAAGTTTTTTTTTTTACGTTAATCGAAGTTGAATCCGCTAAATGGTTGAGCCTATCCATATATATTTACAACCAAATTATTGTATATTTAAATTTCTTAACATCTAAGTATTACTAATATTGTTGTTAACAAAAAACGTTGAGATATTACTAAGGTAAAAATTAAAAAGTCATGACCTCCAATTTAATTATGGTAAAAAAAAAAGTATTTTCATTTTTTAGCTAAAAATTATGGGTGATAATGAAAACTAAAAATCGACTAAACCGAATCGAACCAAATCGATTTATTGGATCGATTCGGATGTTTCACATAATATTGAATATATTGGTTTTTATTTAGAGAAAATCGAAAGTTATTGAATCGGATCGGTTTATATTTGTAAAAATCGAACCGAACCACTATTATATTTTTCCTTTCAATTTTCTTTTTATATGTTAGTTAAAAATTTTATTTGTAAGTGAATAATTATTTTTGTTTAATTTAATTATAAATTATGAGATTTTTTTAGAAAACAACATTAAAATATGAATTGAGAGTGAAATAGTAAGTAAAATACTAAAAAAGAATTAATTATACATGATCGAATTGAAGAAAATTAAGTCAATGATTTTATCCTTTTATCGGATATTGATTCAGTTCCTCTTTTCGTCAAATAAATCGGATCGGATCGGTCATTGATTTGGCCTAAAAATCATGGAAAACTTAACCAATGTTTTGTCTTTTGTTGGACATTGGTTTGATTTTCTTTGTCAAATTGATTGGATCAATTCAATTATCGGTTTGACCTAAAATCGAAGAAAACCGAACCAGTATCCCCCTAATAAAAATATCCGGTCTGGATTAGCCACCGTCTTAGCGTCACCGACCAAGAAAGGGAAGGGCCTACAGTAGTTCGTAACCAGCCTATAATTCCTCCGCATGGAATTGCTGAAAAGGCAGCCACGTCAAAAGAAATAGACACGTGGCGGTTGCACAAACGTATTTACTGGTTTGGTTAGATGCTGCGGGGTCCACGGTTTTGGTTCCAGCACGTACACAAATTCGATCCACGTGGCACTCACAAGAAGTCACATTTTATTTATTTGTTTACCATTTTCTTTGATTTGTTTTTTATAAAAAAAATATGGATAACTGATGATTTAAACCTAAACTTATCGAATATATATGTTATATTAGACTTAACCCACTTTAGGTCATTTTCTATGATTATTGTAATTCGAATTAAAATTATAGTCCAACTCACAGATTGTAATTTAAATTAAAATTTATGTTAAATATCGAAACGGTTGATGACCTAATGATATTGTTTGGTGAAAATCGAGTTTCACAATGTGGTAACAAGTTCGATCCCAAAAATAAATATTGACTTTAATTTATTTGAAAACAATAGTACCGTCTTTATATAGTTTGTGGTTCTCCTCATTCAACTTATACTAAAAATAAATAATAATAAATTATGCTAAATTAGATTTCGCTTAAGATGACTTTCATAAAGAAAATTGATGGTCGATTGAAAATAATCAAATTAAATTAAATGAAAAAGGTGAAAATTATAATATTTATCATATATAAAATATTTTTAAAAGAATATAGATGTTGCATACAAATAAATAATTAAAATATATATGTTAGAATTTGTTATCTGCGATAAATAATTAAAAGATAAATGTTATTTTTGAAAAAAAATAGATGTTAAAAATATTTGGCTCTTCTAAAACTTATAGATAAAAAAACTCTTATGGAGAGCAACTCTAATTGAGAATAGATTCTTTGTTTTCTAGTAAAGATGAGGATGAGAATAATAAAAATTTAGTTCTCATTTGATGATTTGATTTGATTTGATTTTTTTATTTTTTTTTTGAAAATTTTACTTATCTTCTCTATTATAGTTTTCCAATTTTTAAAGAAGTATTTGAATGATTAGTCGGAGTTTAAAAATAAAAATATGTATTTTTGAAAGCTTCTTAAAATTTCAAAGCTTAATTTAAAATTCGAAAATATAAGTAAAAGATAATAACATAATAAATTATGATTTATAGATTTAATTTAAAAAAATATAAAACTAAAATCCAAAATGATTTGCCTTAGATGGTAAGAAAAGAGACACAAAATGCATTCTTCACCTTTAGCTTCTCCTTGTTGACACCTCTCAAAATAATCTATTTATTTAAATTCTTTAGCAATAAAGAGATGTTTATCCATTTATGAAGTTCACACTTGTCAAAAGTCTATGAGCCTCTTTAATTATATACATCAGTACATATGACTTATTATATAGTCCAAAATGTTCATTATTATTAACCATGTTGTTCAATGTCTTATTTTACAATGGACAAATTTATTCTAACATCAACTGCTACACATCTGGTCCAATTAATTCTTTTCTATTTCTATAATAAAAATGCTTATGTATATGCATACATTATCTGAAATATTATATTCTTAGGAAATTTACTGTCAAGCGGCACATTCTACTTTATGGTTATATTTGAAGTAAAATTTATAAAATAATTAATCTACGACACATTATTTTCTATCACTAATAAAACTCAACTAATAATAGAATGAGTATAATAGAACTCAACTAAAAATAGAACTTTATTACTGATTGAATTCTATAAATAATAAAACTCAATTTGAATTTTATGTTACAAATAAATTAATTTTGTATTTGTACTATAGATAAAAATATTTTTATTATTTTTTATTATACCTGCAAAATCATCATATTCTTAAGTATGAGATATATTTCTTGTCGAAAAAAAAAAGAGTATGAGATATATTTACCTTAATAAAATATTATTTTCTTTTATAATCATTGTATGTTATTATAAAGATTTCATCTAAAAAAAATTTATAAAGATTTCAATTTTTTTAAAAAAGTTCTACGACAATTAAGAATTATAAATTTAAATTTAAGACTTTTTCAATCATTCTTGAATTTTAATGGATTTATATCATATTAAATAATAAACATTCATTTCAAAATTAATAAAAAAAATGAAAGAAGTAATAGTTTAAAAAAAACTCATATATTTGATAAAGTATTATAAAATTTCTTTATTTTTCAATGTGAGATTTTAAACAAAGTCCTCTTTATCGACAACCATAGGAGGAATATGCATAAATAAGTGTAATTTTGGTCCAAACTAGTTTGAACTCTAATTTAGAAATTGAAATAAGATTTTTTATGAAGATGGATTGATAAATTAAAGTAAACATTATTCAATTAGTTAAAATATTATATGCCGACAAAAAAATCAAAGACTATTCTTGACTTTATATATTGTTGATCTCGAAATAAACTAAAAGCAAGTATGTATGAATTTTTTAGTACATTCATTAATTTCTCTTAACTTTTGTTTCATTTTTGCATAAATTATAAATATAGTCTTATGAAAAATTTAGAATTTAATTTATATTATTTCAAAATTATGGATTTAGTTTTTATAGTTTGAAAATAAGGTTAAATTTTAGTTTTAATCATTTTTAAAAACTTGAATTTAGTTTTTATGAACGATAAAAACCTAAAACCTACTTTACAACATTCTTAATTATTGTGTAAAAAAGTGATTTTTTAATCAATCATTTAATTCACAGTGTTATTATTTGGCACACATGAAACACTAGTTTCTCCGTATTTAATATTTCAATGATTAAAAATGGCAAGTGATATTTTTCGGTTTTATCAAACTATAGCAATTAAACCTAGTTTATAAGACCTTCAAAATTAAATTCTTAGTTTTTCAAAAATATTATTTCAAAAGAAAAAACAACACTTAAACAAAATTCTACATTTTAAAATAATAGTTACAACTTTTTTTTTTCTAACCATAAGGACTAAATTTATAATATACTCATTTGTTTAGATTTAATATATTAATTATTATCACTCTTATTTTTGTCTAGTTAGAGAATTTTAAATCGACTATTTTCCTAACAAACAAGAGCTCATGTGTCGAGAATAATATCCATCTTTTGCCAAATAAACGCAACTCATTTGATTGTTGGTAAAATAATGTACCTTTTCTATTGTATTCAATATTCAATAACTAAAAAAAAACTAATTTTTAAAGTTTAATTTTTTCAATCAAATCTTGAGTACTATAATTCCATCAAATGATTTTTTTAGTACAATTATTTCTCTTTTAATTGAATGATATTAAGGTGGCATATATGATAATATTTTATTGAATGTATTATGAATTTAAGTAAGATCGCTTGGAATTTTTATTTTAAAACTAGATTTAAATTAGACTATGATAAGAAAAATAGTTTTTTTACAGTGAAGTTGAAATGAATTAACGCCAGACAAGATAACCAACTGTCTTACTAACCCTTGGTGATAAGAAAAATAGTTAAACATTTTTAAAACAATAATTTATGCAAAAGTAACCATTTTAAAAACAAAAAAAAGAATAAAAATGGCGTTTACTTTACTTTTTTTTTTTTAATCTGTGTTTACTTTACACTTCACACACTAGAGAACTAAATAACAAATTAAATACTTTAAAAATAAATAAATAAATATTTGAAAATAAAAGAGAAACTTTTGTGACACTTAACCTTAACTAAAGAAATTAAGAAAAGAAAGAAATCAAATCCTAATCTAATACTTTAGAATAGTATAATCACGTCGGTTGGTCAAAAAGAGGAGGATATAAAAATTTACAATTTCAAATCTTATATTAAAATAACCAAATATTTAAACTTTTGTCCTCGAAATTTTAAATTGGAATTTGGAATATAATCAAACCGACCAAACTTCAATTTTGGATAAGGTTGTTGGATTTGATGTCGGTGTTTGTGTTTTAGGAGGAAAAAAAGAAAAGAAAAGAAAAGAGTAGTTTCGTTTCTTTTTCCCATTTCTTGGAAGGTAACTAACTTACCTCTTCTCAAAAAAAAAAAAAAAACTAACTTACCTAACCTCAACTGTATTTTGCCGTTTGGCTACTTCTTTACTTTTCTTTTTCTTTTCTTTGAGAATATTGTATTCTATGCTATTATAATAATAATAAAATTATTATTATGTCATGTTTGGAACCCCTCTGCCAAAAACTACTTTATTAGGATGTGCTAAAGTGATTTTTGATACAATTAAAATCAATTTTCTTCATATATGATGTTATGAAAACGAGAATTAATAACCGATCAAAGAATAAAGAAACGGATACGATAAACACAAAAGAAAAAGAAATAAGAATATATAGATTTACGTGGTTTACTAACATTGTATTAGCTAGTCTACGGAGAGAGAAAAAACAATTTTATTAAGAAGAGGTGAATTACAAAGTTACAGAATGAACGTCATAATACAGCTAGAGTTTAATTTAAATTTATATATGTACTCTTATTAAACCCTATTAAAGAATGCATAAACATTAAAAACAGATTATTGATGTGAAACACATTGCAACAATGCGCTGCAATGAGAGAAGTGTTTGCGTACAGGATGTGCTAAGCGACAACATACCCCCCTGACTACTAATCGTAGGGAATTTGTGCGTTCAAGGCATATCTCGACATATAAAATCACTTTGAATGATGTTTTCATGAATTTTGACTTTCAAACACAATTTTCATATTTACTTGTTAAAAAACATAATGTAATTTTCATATCCATATAATACAATTTTAGATGTTTGGTAACAATGTAATAAGAGATTTGACGTATATTTTCTTAATCATTGACACACTTATTTTAGTTAAATTATTTCTTTTATTCACAAATTTTGATGCAATTGATTTTATATCGATACACATTAATTTCACTTTTATGCACGATCAACATTGATTAATTAGTGCCAAAAGAAGTAGAACTTCAATGATACAATGTATGACACCTGCCAACTCTCTCACACACATATTATTTTTCTTGTACTTAATTTTTTGAGATAAATAAAACTTTTAGGTTAAAAACATTTTTTTTTGTTTTATAACCATTTAGATTATAAACTTTGAAATAGATTTTTTTAAAAAACTATATACTTTTGACATTTATAACAATTTAGTCCCTCATTGTTTAGTTCTTGTACTTTAATATATATATATATATATATATTGAAATCTCTTGTACTTTAATATTTAATTATTTAGTTCAAGCGTCATAAAATCTCTTTTTTTTTTTTGAAACAAGAAACCTTCCATTAACATAAACAACCATTACAACCTATCCTTAATAAATTTAAACCAGCAACGAGGACATTACCCCAAAAATGCTCGAGGCTCCGAACCACAACTTGGAAGGTGGCCAACCCTTTATAGAACCAACATAAAAGTATTCCCAGATCAGTAACCAGTCTAATCGTTACCAAAGCCTTAACTAGAAAGGAATACAAAGATTCCAAAGTAGGCCGATTTAATATCGTCCAAACTATTAAGTTGGACTTTTGATGCATTTTTGGTGATAATACTTCGAGCATATAAACTACTGAGGCACAAGTCCACACCAAAATAAAAGAGGAGAGAAACGATCCAAACTCGACCAAACAGATATCTGATAAAGGAACCCTTCATCCACTAGTTCCAACAAAGATTGACCCAACAAAACTTCTTTTTTGCTTAGACTATATAAACACATAAAACTCATAAAATCTCATTGAAAATTAAACATCCATTTTTATGATATATTTACTCAATCTTTATACATTTGAATACTAATCAATTTGTCAGTATTTTCACAATAAAAAAAATTAAATTATTACAAAATTTAAAATATAGAGACAAATAATTTGCATACTAAAGCTTTAACAAAGTTACAAAACTAAAAATAGGAACAAACTTTAAATTAAAAAACTTTACTTAATATCCATTTTTAAAAAATGTGCTTTTTTTGCACAATTTTCTATATAAATTATTTTCAAATTACTTATATAAACGTTTAAATTTTTAGTAAATTCTAAGAAAGTATAATTTTCAAAACTTGATTGGATTTTGATTTATATATATATATATATTAATGATAATGAAACAAAGAAACTCATCTACAGAAGATTATAAGAGTTAAAATCTAATAATATTATATACTAGCAATAATGAGATTATAAATTTACAACATTTCGATTTTTAAATGTTATTGAGCTAAAAAAAACCATTGATAGAAATAGTATTTTATAAATTTAAAATTTAAAAACTAAAAAAAATCAATATTTATTTATTTAAAAAAAAAAAACTAATTTACTAAAATTTATTTTTGAAAAATACTTGTTAAATCTTATCACTTACAAAATAGGACACCCACGAAGCTCTACTATAGAATCCGAAATTAAGCTTGATGTGGTTATAAGGAGGTAAAAAACATGAATACATAAACACTAATCAAATTTTAACAGTAAAAAAATTTGATTTGCGGATTGGAATCGAGATTCCACGAAATTCAGTACAATAATATTTTTGAGAATGTTGTTTGGTTTGTTTAGGTTTCTAAATCCCCGGAATCAAATTTTACAATTTTTATATTTATCAAATAACAGTTTCAAATTCTTTGGATTCCAAATTCAAACCCCTAAATTCCAAACGGCAAACCAAACAAGGCCTAAGAAAGAAATAACATCATATTTATACTGCATTTTCCAGATCATAAGCATTTGAGTTTAGATATGTTTGAATTGAATTGAAGAACACTAATGCTTAGAATTGACAAAGGCCTAACTCTAATGCTTCAATAAATTGCTTGCCACTTCAAGAAACTAGAGCCAAAACACAAACAAATTTCTATCCATCCATCCATGTATATATATATATATATAACATTCCGAAATCGATTTCTCAACTCGATATCGGTCGATTAACCCCTGCAAATCGGGTAGAAAACTAGTCAAAACAGCCATCTGTTGTAAAATCAGCATCTTTCCTGCCAAAGTCTAAGTTGTAGAACTCTGCAAGACCTTCCACCAACTCGAATTCGGCCTTCCACCCGAGCATGCTCTTCGCTTTCTCAATCGATGCAAAGGAATGCTGCATTACATTTACAACAATAACAATGGTGTTGTTTTAGTCATCAGAATTTGATAAGCTACATCATACTCATCATTAAATCAACTAGATTACCCGATCATGGAAAGGGAATGGCTCTTTTTGCCAAAGTCGAACTCTTTCGGGTTGTAGTGAACGATCTCGAGTTCATGAAAGCCTCCAGCCTGCAAAGATACAACAGAACAAATCAGCCAATTCAAAGGATATCCCTGTTGAGCAAACAAAGTTGTCCCACATCGCTAAGATAAGAGAAAGATCTTGTGTATATAAGGAGGGGATAACACCTCCATTGATATGAGGCCTTTTGGGAGATGTCCAAAATCAAAGTTATGAGGGGTGATTCTCAAAGTGGACAATATCATATCAATGCGGAAGTTTGTGGTTGCTTGTTGTCCCTAACAAGTGGTATCAGAGCTCAGGCTCTGGACTTAGTGATGTGGGTGAAGACTCCCCATGTAGAACAAAGGAGGGGCGAGCCTTGTATGGCTCGGTGTACTTTGTTGGAGGGGAGGATTCATCGATGAATATAGCTGTGGCAAAAGCTTTTTCTAACCCATCAAAAGTGACATATTTTTTACACCAGAGATATTGAATACTTTCTGTGTTGCCTTGTCATTACCAAGAACCTAAATTAAAAAAAGATCCATTATTTACTCGATCCCAATCGCTACACAAACATAAAGAAATCTTTGGAACTATAACCCTCTTTGTGAACTATTCACATACAGAATGTTTGGGGCAAGAAAAATGAAAATAATTATAAGTAAGATGAAAATTAGGAAAAGAATATGGAAGTGAATGTGGCAAAAGCTTTTTCTAACCCATCAAAAGTGACATATTTTTTACACCAGAGATATTGAATACTTTCTGTGTTGCCTTGTCATTACCAAGAACCTAAATTAAAAAAAGATCCATTATTTACTCGATCCCAATCGCTACACAAACATAAAGAAATCTTTGGAACTATAACCCTCTTTGTGAACTATTCACATACAGAATGTTTGGGGCAAGAAAAATGAAAATAATTATAAGTAAGATGAAAATTAGGAAAAGAATATGGAAGTGAATGATTATTTGTGTTTAAAGCGAATAAAATGATTATGAGAAGAACTATTACTTATGTTTGCGGTAAAGAAAACAATTATAAGTAGAATAAAATATTGAGTATGAAGAAGGTAAAAAGTGGTTATTAAGAAAATGAAAAGTAACAAAAGTAATTATGGGGAGGATAAAAAGTAGTTATGAAAAAATGAGATTACGAGGGAAATAATTTTTGCTGACCCAAATATAGGTAAGAGGATCATTTTATAAACCGGAGAATAATTAGATGCATCACATTTCATCTGACTATGCCAAATCTATGATCTGTTCCATGGTTTTCTGTGCTAAATTTTGTTAAGAATTGTAATGTTGAGATGAGCTTATGTACTTGCTAATTGCATAAGACAACATAGAATATTTAACACGATAACTAATCACACCATAATGTGCATCTAAATTTACAAAGGTAGTCTGGTACTAAGTCTTGGTAAGATTGACATCAGCAACATTTCTGAATCTGATATGATCTTAATATTGGGACTTTTATTAGTTAGTTAGGTGTTTAAGTGGTTGCGCCATTGACCGATTGAATGATAGTAAATGTGCTCGTAATGTAAGGAATTATGGTAGTTGGCTCAGCTCATAAGGGGCCATATAAGATGTATTCTCTTTGCTTAATGAATAGAAAGAAACATATTGAATTGAGTCGATCAGATCAACACTTTTTTTTAGTTAAAAAATAATTGTGGGTTAGGAGATTTGAATCCATGCCCAACCCATATGCCGATTGAGCTATTGCTCATGTTGGCATTGGACTACTATCGACGCATAAAATTCGATAGTCCAATCTCGTATCATTAGTGGCAGAACGAATCAGAAACAAGAATTTCAAACAAAAGTTGATCAGTGGCAGTCTTATCATCAGTAGACCAACAAACTCACAAGTAATGAAATTAAAAATAAAACCAATATGAAATCAAATTTCTTCTCATAAAAGAGCAACCATAAAGGCCTAATTAAGTGAATGCTTATTATAACACCTTGAATTTCTTCTCACTGTTACATCTCTACTCTAAAACTTAATAGGAGCAAACTTGACCCGCGACCAAAGGAATGCCTGTTCATTGGTTACCTTAGGTGAAGTGTAGAGATGTTTGTTTTTCCCATGGGGTTGGGTCCCCGTGGACCCGTCCCTAACGGGGCGGAGAATCCCCTGTTAGACGGAGAACGGGGGGTGGGGGAATTTCCCGTGGGTTAATCAAGGCCGGGGACGGGGAATGTATTCCTCCTCCCCGATTCCCTGATCCTCGCCCCGATTACTTTTTTTTTTTTTTAATATATTTTTTCTATACTTTACCTCTTTTATTTCAAATAAAAAATATTTTTTGATGAAATTATCCATGCATATAAGTATTTTTCTTTAATAATTAACATTATAGTTGAAATTTATAAATATTTTTTAAGAAAATCTAATTATTTAAAAGTATTGTCCAAAAAAATATATAAAAAATGTAAAAAAAAAATTACAAAAATCCCGATTGGGACCTGATTTCCGCCGGTACCCCGCCAGGGAATCCCCGTCCCGATCCCCAAAAAAAAATTGGGGATTTTTCCGGGGACATGGATTAAATTAAGTGGTGGAGACGGGGACGGAGAAGCCATTCCCCGGTCCCGCCCCACCCTGTAGACATCTGTAGTGAAGTGAAAGAATATAAAAGGTGTCTTTGACATTTCAAAAGAGAGTTTATATATATATATATATATACATATATATAATTTCAAATGACATTGATTTCTATGAGGATCAATTTCTTCACAATAAGGTAAACGAGGTTGCTGTTACTCCTGAGGATGTCTTTTCTTATATAGTTCTACCATTGTCTATCATTAATCACTTCTATTATACGATAAAATATAATTTTAGTCTCTATCGTTGAAAGAAAGTTAGAGTTTAATTTTCACAGTTTCAAAAATTAGAGTTTAGCTTTATGTTTTGAAGAAATACAGAATTTAATCCCTATAATTTTAAAAATTAGAATTTAATTCTAATGATTTGATAAAACCTAAAAAATAGTCATTTCCATTTCTAATCATTAGCGAATTAAGTACTTGAAAATTAATAATTCGTGTGTCAATGATGAAATTATGAGTTAAAGTGACTGATATAACAAAAAAAAAACTATATCATTTATGCACGAATAATGAACTTCCATATATTTATCACATAAGATAAAAACTATCTTTCAAATTTTATAAAATAATATGGACTAAATTTTAAGTTCTAACTTTTTACTAACCATAGTTTTTGAAATCATGAGAGCTGAATTATAGCTTTCGTCGAGATATAGAGATTAAACTTATAATTTACCCTTTTTAATATGTTATCATAGCCTATATGTGCTATGGCTCCCGTTCGAGCTTATTTCTTATGCGTTTTAGGTACATTTCGGCTTTCTTTTTTTTAGGGCACCAAACCCAAATGCCGTGCAAATTCTACCACAAAAACTTTCACTCATACAAATCAAATAACATGCCCAATAATTTACAAACATCTACTTAGTAATCTTGAGATTACGGGTTCGAATCTCCATAATTATTTCAAAATATTAAAGCATGAAGTTTCATATTTAAAAAATAAATAAATAGGTCAAGAAAACAGAATAAAACAGGGGAAAAAGTTTGCTTAAGAAAAAAAAAAGTAGTTTTGGAAAATCGAGTCGGAAATAAATGAAATTAAATTGAAGTATTTTCTTCCCTTTCCGTTCTTTGTACAATTTCCCTCAGCGATCACATTGCGACGGAGGGAGAATCGTTTTTCATTTCATTTCTTCATCAACAACCCAAAATAATTTCTGCAAAATCTCTCGAACTTCCCGATCATGGAGTCGAACCAGGTAAATTTCTCCTTCTTCCATCGTTAATTTCGTTCATTATCGTTTTTACATGCTTAGAAATGTTGTTGATCTTCTCGGTAACGCATTTCCCCTCCCTGCTCTTTTTGATGGATTTCTAGATCCAATCTAAAAGTCTAGATTCATTTGGTTGTGAATCGATTGAAAAGACCGACCGTAGAGATATGATGCAGAAATTATTGAAAAATCCGCGATTAATGTTAGATCTGAGCTGACGATGGGCAAATTATGGAGGATTTTCGAATTATCAGTGGTTGAATTTCAACTGGTTTTGATTTTAGATTGCTTCTTGGCTGAGTTGAATCATGGAATTGGATGCATTTTTGTAGTTTTGACTTGTGATGCATAATGTTTGAAATTGGGATTCCATTGGCCTTCTTAGATTTGGAAGGTTTTTACAGAGTCGTTACTATTTACTACCGTTTAACTCGCATGATCCATCTATTGCTTGCAGTTTCCTGTTGAAAACTATGCTAACCCGAAGACTTGTTTATTTCATGTTCTTTTCAAGGTGAGTATATGTAATGATGATGCTAAATTGACTTCATTGTCGAACGATCTCTCGGCCTCGTTTTGTTTATATGATCGTGCTTCTTGTTGGCAGGCTGGAGCATTGGCTTTTTACATTCTGTCCTCTCTCTTTTTTAGTAGTTTTGTTATCATTTTCGTGGTGACGGTTTTTCTCGCTGCTCTCGACTTTTGGGTTGTGAAGAATGTGAGTGGCCGTATTTTGGTTGGTTTGAGGTGGTGGAATGAAATAAACGATCTGGGTGAGAGTGTGTGGAAATTTGAAAGCCTGGATCAAGAGGTGAGTATTTAGTTTGTACATTTTCGGAATTTGCTTCTCATTTATGATTTATATCACCAGGACAACATTTAAATGTTTTTTTCTCGCTTCTGATGCACATGGATTCTTGGTTATTCCTCAGTCATTGTCTCGGATGAACAAAAAGGATTCCTGGCTGTTCTGGTGGACCTTGTACCTTACGGTAAGAAAATGTTATGATCACAAATATTTTGATTATTTGATTGTGCGGTTGACTGTTGAGATAATAATTTATCAAACAAGCTAGATGGTTTTGAGAAATAAATTGTATTGTACATATATGAGCGAATATCAGGAACCTGAAAGAAAATAATTTTTCCGAAAAACCTGAAAGAGAATACTGATATATTAGTTTGCAGTTAACATGTATGTCTGAAGCTTAGCAACTCTGGAGTTATGCCAGGAACTAAAGGAATGTACTGATTTCTAATTATTTGAGGGCTCTTTTAAGAAAACCTATTTTCCCCTTAGTATGGTGTGGATTTAGTTATTATACACTTAAAAATGGCATTCCTTGCTATGTTGAAACCATAGCATTAACAAAAAGAAGGAAAAAGTAGTATTAAAAATATGTAATATTTCAGCCTTTTCTTTCTTAGTAATAACTTGCAAAGAAACCATAGCATTAAGTGAAGAAAAAGAAGAAAAAGTAGTATTATTATTTTTTTTTGGAGAAGAAACGATTTCATTAAAATATGAAATATGAAGTCCGATAGGACTAATACATTAGATAAAATTACAAAATACTTTTCCAATTAGAGAGAAGAGTAGAGAAAGAGTAGTCTTTGAATTCCAGGGAGCGTTTGATCCAAGATACCATTGTGGAGACAATACCATCATAAAACCGCTCAAAAGGGATATCTTGTTCCTGAGAAATCCTTTTATTCCTTTCTGCCCATATACCCCAAAAAAAAAGCTCTAATGAAGGATTCCCACAATAATTTGGCTTTATTTTTGAAGGGATGTCCCACCAAACAACTCTCCATAAGCATCAATGGGTCCATCGGAAGAGGTCCATTCAAATTAAAGGAATTGAGCAAACGATTCCAGAAGCGTCTAGTAGACGGGCACAGGGAGAAAATGTGACATTGAGATTCCAAACCTTCGCGGCAAAGAGAGCACCATTGGGGGGATAAGCTCCAATTAGGCATTCTTCTTTGTAGCTTTTCGTTGGTATTGATTGCCTTATGAGCGATCTCCCAAAGGAGGAACTTGACTTTTCTCGGGCAAGGACCCCTCCAGATAACATCAAATATAATGGACTTATGATCTTCAGTTCTTCCTTCCAGTTTGATGACCATAGGTTTTTTAGTAAAAGATCCCGATGACTCCAACTTCCATAATACAGTGTCCACCAAAGGAGATAGATGGATTTGTTCCATAATGTTAGATAGAGAGCCAAATTCAATAACTTCTTCATCATTCAATTTCCTCCTAAAACCGAAATTCCAGAAATTTCCCGTAACATCCCACATGTCATTCACCGTGGATTCCTTTTTATCCGATAATAGATGAAGTCTAGGGAAAATATTTTGCAGGGGAGCCTCCATGGTCCAGTGATCTTTCCAAAAATACGTGGCTACACCATTACCAATTCTGTGGAGGATGTTGTCTTTGATCATGTGCCTGTGATGGGCAATAGTAAACCATGGCCTTCTTGCCATTCTAAGATTTCTATTGTTGTTGATTTCCAAGTTTTGAGAGTAGTTGTATTTTGCTTCGATAACTCTCCTCCATAATGCATTTTTCTCATTCATAAACCGCCAGCCGAATTCTTAAGCTTTATGTCATGGAGCCCAATGCCCCCTTGTTCGTGATTCCCCAACAGCTTCGACCATTTAACGAGATTTGGGCCTTTGGATTCATTCTTTCCTTTCCACAAAAATTTTCTAATCATCCTTTCCATGGTGGGGGCGATCTTGCAAGGCATTTGGAACACCGACATATAATAGGAGGGCATATTGGCAAGGGTATCTCGGATCAATGTCAAGCGACCCCCTTTTGATATGTGAGAATGATTCCAAGATGAGATCTTTCTACCAAAGTTTTCAGACGTCGAATTTTTGGCAACCCATGATTGAAAAAAGTAGTATTATAAATATTTAATATTTTCAGCCTTTTCTTTCTTGATAATAACTTGCAAAAAAACTTTGCCATTTTGAAAGCTGTCATCTATTTTTAAAAATTGATTGTGGAACATTGGAACTAGTTTAACAAATATAAATTAGACGTCTTAATTTTTTATTGGATTAGGAAAAAACAATATTAAATGGAAAGGAGTTATGTAATCCTTCTGTGTATCCATTAGAACTTTTAGCACGTCAAATGAAATTAATAATTATGCATCAATACTCAAATGGTTACATTACTATTAACTGCTTTTCTGATTTAGCTGATACTAAAAGGCTACATTTATTCAAATGGTTACATTACTATTGTCTGCATGATTTAAATGATTTTAATCTTCTATTCATGTATGCTCATCCTTATAAACCGATGAATAACAGGCAGTTGCATGGACCGTGCTGGGAATATTCTCGTTGATAAAGTTTCAAGCTGATTATCTCCTTGTCGTTGGAGTTTGTTTGACTTTGAGCATTGCAAACATCATTGGCTTTACCAAGTGTCGTAAAGGTAAGCAATAAGTTCCTTGAGCTACAAAATTCCTATTGTTTTCGTACTTGATACTAGCACTGCAAAGCCTGACTTATTGTAGTTTTCTCTGTTGGTAAATAGCTTCTGAATTCTGAAGCTCTTAAAAATTATTTTAAATCTTCAAGGATATACCATTCTGAAACCCTGCCTGCTGCTTGTTATTCTGTTTGGTGCCTATATTTCAAGTTTCAACCATCGTTTGAAGATATCGAGTTCAGGAGGGACTTGATGCTTAAATTTTTGCCCTGGATAGGACATTTACTCTCTAGTCTTTGTATACAAGCATGTCGGGATATGAGAAGATAGAAATCTCTGTTTCCTTCATAACTTCCCTTGTAGTGTAGCCCTTGGCTTGGACACATACACACATATATCTATAGTTCATATATATATGGTCAGAGCTTAATGTCTCAGATGTAAAATGGTTTAAAATCTCTTTCAGTTAATAGGTGTGACCAAAAGATGAGAAATCTGATGAAATGATGATTACAAATTTCAAAAGAAATTTTGACAGGGAATTTCACGAGAAAGCCAAAAAAAAAAAAGCAAAATCCTACAAATCTCCTAGAGATCTCTAAATCCAAACACTTCAACCAAAATAGTCAAAGTTCCATAAAACCATAGATTTCTTTCGTTCTAGAACATAAAGAGTAAAGACCAACCAAAAGATGAACAACAGCTCCTTCTCCCTTCTTGCATGGCAATGGGAGCTTGAAATTCAAAAATGTCAAAAGACCTTGATACAATCCCGAGACCTTTGATTGTGTATTCGAGGCGGGGCCGGAAGTGAGAAAAGACTTTAATTAGTATTCTATTATTATTTAGTATTTTATTATTATTTAATTAGTCCTTATTTGTACTTGCCATAAATGGAATTGTCATTTATGGAAAGAAGTCTTTTATGGAATAGGAGTCTTTTACCTTAAATAGGATATCTCTAGGAGTCCTATAAATAGGAGTTATTAGGCCATTGTTAAGGCATCAGAAATCAATTGTCATTTGTTAGTTTGTAACCTTTTGGCTCTACGAGAGATTTTCTCTAGAGATTTATTATAAAGTTGGTAGATTCTATCAATTGTGGTATCAGAGCCATTCACCGATCCGGGAATGGTTACTACAAAGATGGAGTCAAGAATGCAAGAATGCGAAGAGGTTTCGGCCGAGATAAAGAAGCAACAACAGGAAATCATGGGGAAGTTAGAAAACATGGAAGACCGGCTGGGGCAAAAGATCGAGGAGAGATTAAAATCCATGGTGGGCGAATTTCAATCCATGATCGAGCGAACTCGCAACCAATCCCCGAAACGAGCAATACGGACAAAGGGAAGAGACCGATGAGCGAAATTGAAGACAAATAAAGGCGACACACGGCGGAGACTTCACAACGGCGAAAGAGGCACGGCGACGGTGAACAAGGGCTGGTGCGAGCGAGATTTGCTGATGAGACGCGATGGCATGGCGAACCAAGATGCGGAAGCGAACAAGGGCTGATGCGAGCGAGATTCGTTGATGAGACGTGAGGGCATGGCGAACCAAGATTCCCTGAACGCGAGTTAGGTCAAGCCGTCGGGGCAGAGTGCGAGCGCGAAGGCGCGGGTTGGGCCGGAGCGAATGGCGAACGAAGAAGTGCAGGTTACGCCGGGGCAGAATATGAGCGAGGAAGCATAAGAGCAGGTTTCACTGGGGCGGAATATGAACGAGGACTCATAAGAAGTGCGGGTTACGCTGGGGCAGAATATGAGCGAGGAAGCATGGGTTGCCGAAGGATAGCTATGAGCCGGGAGCGTATTAGAACCGGGGGCACTTCGCTGGAGCGAAACGAAGATGAGCGAAGGGTTGCTGGAAGCGATTGGCCGAATGGAGAGCGAATGAGGCCTGAGGGGGCTTCGCTGGAGCGAAATGGGGAGCGAAATTATAATGGAGGGCAATTTTCGAGACGAGACGACGAGACGTCGAAAGAAAGGAGGGTGCGCACCGGTTTTGTGAGCACCATTAGCGCACGATGGTTAGAATGATCGGGAGGCGTTGATGGGAGGCTACGAAAGTTAGAGATTCCGTGTTTTAGGGACTATCTCGAGGAAGATCCCGAAAGTTGGTTATGCCCGTGTTGAGCGATATTTTGGGTCAATCGCTTGACCGAGTTAGAAAAAGTAGATGCCGCGGCTTTGTGTATGGAAGGAAGCTCTCGAATGGTTGCAATACGAGGAAGATCGAGCTCCTATTGCCTCTTGGGACGAGCTCAAGGTATTGTTGTTGCACCGTTTCTAGCCTACATCACAAGATAACAGATATGCAAATTTAATGAGTTTACAGCAGGTTGGGACAGTTAAGGAGTATCGGCGATTGTTTGAGAGATATGCCAGGGGGATGCGAGATATAAGCGCAAGTGCCTTAGAAGGAAAATGGGAAAGTGGCCTAAAGGAGGAAATACGTAGTGAGATGCGAAAACTCCGACTGTGAGGGAATTCAGAAAAAATGGATGGCACAAGTGATCGAAGATGACCTTGCATTTCAAGCTCAACTGAAAGGGGTGGGACATCGACAGGGGAAAAACTGCACAGAACATTGACGCTGTGTTCGGAGGTACGGTAAGCTCAAACACGAAAATGGTTACTCTCATCCCTAGCCGAAAGCAGCTGACCAATTCCTCTTCAACCACCGAACGACTAACGCACTCATTTAAGAGACTCGACGGATAGTGAGATTCGAATTAAGAAGGACAAGGGCCGTGGTTTTCATTGTGACGAAAAGTTTGTGTGCCGCCATCGTTGTAAGAAGAAAGAATTATAGCAGATGGAATTGTTAGTAGTGCCATATGAAAGTGAGTGTCGGAAACCGATGAGACGGAATATTCACCAGAAGACTTGACAGAGGAAGGGGAAACAGGGGAATATAAAGAAACACAAGAAATGGCAACCTTGTCTTTGAATTCAATGGTAGGGATAAGTTCACCTAAAACACTTAAGGTCACAGGAACAATTCAAGGGGAAATTTGGAAGTAGTCGTACTCATTGATAGCGGAGCCACTCATAATTTTATATCAGAGGTGATAGTAGAAAAACTAAAACTACCTATTGAACCTCCAACACCTACGGAATCATATCGGGCACAGGGATTCAAGATTTAACAATGGAATATGCAAAGATGTAGAACTACAATTGGTTGAGTTGAGAATTGTCCACGATTTTTTGCCACCGCCATTGGGTAGCGCAGATGTTATATTAGGAGTCGATAAATTTGGAGACGTTAGGAAAAATTGAGTTTAACTCATCGCTCCTTACAAATGCGATTCGTTGTTGGGTCTTGGAATATCGAATTACAAGGGGATCCGCGATTGGTGAAGGCACGTGTATCACTAAAATCAATGATGAAATCTTTACGATCAAAGGATCGGGACTTTTAGTCGAAGTGAATTTGATGGATTCGCACACCCTCTCTCGTTTACAAACGGGAGCGTTACTGCACTTGTCTCAGGTACCCCTTGAACTACACTCTTTATTTGATACTTATGCACCTATTTTTGAATCTCTGACAGACTTGCCTCCACAACGAAATTGTGATCACCATATTGAATTGTTGGCGGGAAGAGAATCGATAAATGTGCGACCGTCACCGCACCACGTGATCAAAAGAATGAAATTGAAAAATTGGTATGGGAAATGATGTTAGCAGGATCATTAGACCTAGCACGAGTTCGCTTTTCAAGCCCGATTCTACTGGTTAGAAAGAAAGATGGAAGCTGGCGTTTCTGTGTCGACTATAGAGCCTTAAATCAAGCAACAGTGCCCGACAAGTATCCGATATCGTTGGTCGATGAATTACTTGATGAACTACATGGAGCGACTATTTTTTCAAAAATTGATTTAAAGGCAGGTTACCATCAGATTCGAGTTAAACCGACAGACATTCACAAAACTGCTTTTAGAACTCATGAAGGACACTATGAATTTGTGGTCATGCCTTTCGCCCACGAAATGATCCCCGCCACATTCCGATCTATCATGAATGAAATTTTAAGGCCTTATTTACTAAGTTTGTACTCGTTTTCTTTGACGACATTCTAATCTACAAACTTGTCCATTCAAAGAACACCGTGATCATTTGCACAGTGTTTTGAAGTATTATTTGATTCATGCATTTGTAGCTAATGCAAAAATGCCATTTGGGATGAGCCGCATTGAATATTTGGGACATTACATATCGGCGGGCGTGTCAGCAGATCCTGCTAAGATTGAGGCAATGGTTCAATGGCCTAGTCCAAAAACTATCAAAGACCTTCGTGGTTTCCTCGGACTAACAGGGTATTATCGACGATTTGTGGCTAATTACGGGTCCATGGCTTTTCCCTTAACACAGTTGCTTAAGAAAGGGAAGTTTGAGTGGGGAACCGAAGCTGAGGATAGTTTTCAAAGGCTGAAACATGCTATGAGTAGCGTGCCTGTGCTACGATTACCGGATTTCGGTCAGATGTTTGTGGTCGAAACCGATGCATCGGGGATTGGGGTTGGCGCCGTTTTAATGCAGCAAGGACAACCGCTGGCTTATTTCAGTAAAGCGTTACCAATAACTCACTGTGTGAAGCCAGTGTACGAGCGCGAGTTGATGGCTATAGTTTTTGCCATACAAAGATGGCGTGCTTACCTTTTGGGGCACCATTTTGTTGTCCGCACGGATAAAAAAAGTCTAAAATTCTTGCTCGAACAACGTGTGGTGGATGGAGAATACCAACGGTGGATTTCTAAATTGATGGGATATGATTTTCATATTGAGTATAAAAAGGGACTGGAAAATAGAGCGGCTGATGCTCTGTCTCGAATGCCAATAGCCTTGTGAATCAAGGCGTCTTGAGTTATGTGGCGGGCATCAACATCGTAGTATTCACCCAACAAGTAAAAGAGAATGCAAAATTGTTGGCTATTTACACTACGCCTGGAGGGTCAGTAAAAGGGACCACCAGTTATACTGATTGTGGGTGGCGTCGCTATACCATGGACGACTTGTCCTACCACCGGACTCTCCTACAATTCCATTACTATTGCTCGAGTTCCACTGAGGAGCCGTTGGGGGCATTTTGGGGTTCTCAAAACTTATCGACTTGCAAAGGAAGTGTATTGGCACGGGATGAAGGCTCAAGTCACGAGCCAGAGTGCATCTGCTCAAGATGTGTGCAAGCCAAACACCTATCCTTATCTCCAGCAGGGTTGCTACAACCGCTACCCATTCCTGATAGAATTTGGGAGGACGTTTCTATGGATTTTGTGGAGGGCTTACCGAGATCAGAGGGCTTTGATACTATATTGGTTGTGGTAGATCGCCTTTCCAAATACGCCCATTTCATACCCCTTCGACACCCTTATACATCTCTTACGGTGGCGCATATTTTTATAAAGGAAATAGTCCGTTTGCATGGAATACCTAAGAGCATAGTTTCGGATCGTGACAAGGTTTTCACTAGTATGTTGTGGGAGGAATTATTCAAGGCTTCAGGAACAAAACTTCGTCGCAGTACGACTTATCATCCTCAGACCGACGGGCAGACTGAGGTCGTTAACCGTTGTTTGGAGTCTTATTTGCGTTGTTTTGTAATGACTCAACCAAAGGCATGGTGCAAGTGGATTCCATGGGCCGAATTTAGCTATAATACTTCATACCATTCGGCGTCGGGCATGACTCCCTTCGAGAGTGTTTATGGTCGTTTATCCCCCACTATTTTGGGATATGACGGTGGAACAAGCCATGTGGCAGCAGTTGACTCATTAATGCTTGATCGGGATAGGATGTTAGACACACTTAAGGCTACTCTTCTAAAAACACAACGATCTATGTCCGCCTGCAAATAATAAACGTCGGGACATCCAATTTCTTGTTGGTGATTTGGTATATATTAAGCTTCGCCCGTACCGCCAATCATCTTTGGCAAAATTCAAGCACCCAAAGTTAGCACCAAGATTCATCGGGCCTTATCGTGTGTTAGCACGAGTTGGCCAAGTTGCATACCGTTTGGAACTACCTCCGAATGTCAAGATACATCCGGTGTTTCATGTGTACGTGTTGCGAAAGGCGGTCGGAGCCTCTGTTATAGTCTTACCTACACCTTCAGTAGTGGGAGACGATCTATGTGTGGCAGTAAATCCAAAAGCTATTCTGGGAAAACGAGAGGCATCTCACGAAGGCGGGGCACGTGAGGTGTTGGTACAATGGGAGGACTCGCCTCCAGAAGACGCAACATGGGAAATAGCTTCCGATTTGGATTCACAATTTCCAGAATTTCACCTTGAGGACAAGGTGGCTCTTTGGGGGGGAAGTATTGATACAATCTCGAGACCTTTGATTGTGTATTCGAGGCGGGGCCGGAAGTGAGAAAAGACTTTAATTAGTATTTGATACGAACCCGGGGTCATTGAAAGTTTACTCAAGGCGAACCAAGAAGTGACGGATCTCTTTTATTGCTTTATTAAATATAATTATGTTTTGTTTATTTAAGTTGTATTGGGCTTTTGGGCCTTAATGGAGATTATTTACTAAATTAGGTTAAATACTAGGTTTACTATAAATAGGTCATGTTAGGCCTCTAGCAAATTATTCAAACAGTTGTTGTCTTTGTATTTGACTCTTTGAGAGATCCTCTCGAGAGATTATCATAGTTTCTTAATAATAATAGTAGTAGATTCTATCATTTTGGTATCAGAGCCATTTGCCGATCCGGGAATGGTGAGTACTAAGATGGAGACCAGGATGCAAGAGTGTGAGGAAAACTGCACGAGATGCTAAAAAAACAGCAAGAGTTCGAGGTTCGGTTGGCAAACTATGGGGAGTCGGATGGATCAGAATTTGGACATTGAATCTCAACATACGTAAGCTTTTAGAACGCAAACCGAATCGCTCGAATCCGAACCAGCTATCGCGGATAAAGAGAAAGGGGTTGCGCGTAATCCCGGAAGGGGAGAGCGGTGCGCAAGCGGCGTCGCGCGGAGGAGCCGAGCGGCGTGGTCGGGCGGCTGGCCGGGCGACGAGGCCGGGGCGTTTGGCGAGCGGGTGTGGCGCGAGAGGGCTCACGGGCGCGGGCTCTGCCGCGGCACGGAGAGGCAGGAGGCTGGCGGCGTGGCGCGCGCGAAGGGGAACGGCCCCGGGTGCGCTGAGCGGCCGGGCGACCGAGCGCGAGCGAACCGAATGGGGCGCGCGGGCCGCCGCATGGTTCGGCGCGGAGAGCGGGGTGGTCGGGGCTGTGGGCGAGTGGGGCGCGAGCCCAGCGGTGGTGAGCGGGGTTGGTCTGGGATGCGCCGGGGTACGGAGAGTGGGGCGCGGCTCGGGCGCAGTGGGGCCGAGTGGGCGCGGGCCCGGTGGTGAGTGGGCAGAGGCGCGGGTCGCAGGCAGGCGATCGTGGTCTTTGGCGGGGGCGGGTCGGGCGGGGTGGATTCATTCGGCCGGTCGGCCACCGGTGGACCGGGGAGAAAATTTTCGTGGCTTGACCAATGGGGACAATTATATGAGTTCGAATTCGAGCGAAGGGGAGATGGCCGGTTCGAGAGGTGGGGAATGTTTTTCCGAGGAGAGGAAGGTGCGATAGGCTATGAAAGGCCGATTGCGCATGACGGTTGGAACGAGCGGGAGGATTGGAGGGACAGCAAGAACGGGGTGACCGAGGGGACCAGGAGCAGCGGATGGGATGGACCAACTGTTGATAGACGACATTACGAAATTGGAAATGCCGGTGTTTAATGGTCTTATCGATGAGGATCCGGACGGGTGGCTCTGCCGAGTAGAAAGGTATTTCTGGGTAAATAGGTTGACGGGCCATGAAAGGGTCGATGCAGCAGCCCTGTGTATGGAAGGGGAGGCATTGGAATGGCTACAGTATGAAGAGGATCGAGCTCCGATTGCTTCGTGGGAGGAGTTTCGAGAATTGCTATTGCATCGTTTCCAACCAACGATCAATGACAATAAATATGCCAACTTGATGAGTCTGCAACAAGTGGGAACAGTCAAGGAATATCGCCGGTTGTTTGAGAAATATGCAAAGGGTATGTGCGATATCAGTGCGAGTGCCTTGGAAGGGAAATGGGAGAGTGGACTAAAGGCAGAAATACGAAGCGAAATGAGGAAACTGAGACCAGTCGGAATCCAGGATAAGAAATTCATGGCACAGGTAATCGAAGATGACTTGGCTTTTCGAAATCAAGTCAAAGGAGTTAGCACGACGTCAACAGTTAGACCAAGCCTGAGTTCAGGTACTATGAGTACCAGAGTAACAGGGAGTACAAACCAAAAAACCATCACACCTGCCTCAGTCTATTCTAGCCGATCAACACCGTCGAACATCCCCACACCCGCCATCCCGTATAAACGTTTAACAGATAGTGAGATCCGCATTCGTAAAGACAAAGGGCTATGTTTTAGGTGCGATGAGAAGTTCGTACCGGGGCACAGGTGTAAGAAAAAGGAACTGCAAGCTACGGAGATTCTTGTTGTACGTGATGCAAGAGAAACACGGAAAATGAGGAAAATGATGATTCCCAAGAATGTACGTTCAAGAGGCTTTTGTTGAGGAAATGGTGGATACACCGAATATGGCAAACTTTCATTGCACTTCATGGTGGACTAAGCTCTCCAAAAACTCTAAAGGTGACAGGCTCGATACGGGGACATGAAGTAGTAGTATTAATCGATAGTGGGGCTACGCATAACTTCATATCCGAGGACATGGTTGCTAAATTGAAAATACCGGTAGAACCATCTGATGATTATGGCATTATGTTGGGATCGGGATTCTCGTGAGAATGCGGGCATTTGTAAGAATGTGGAACTTGATTGACCAAGATGAGAATAGTAATGATTTCTTGCCCTTACCGTTGGGTAGTGCGGATGTGATTTTGGGCGTTGTGTGGCTTGCCACATTGGGAAAAATTGAATTTGACTATCGAGCGCTTAAAATGAAATTCAAGCTGGGGTCAAGGCAGGTCGAATTGCAGGGCGAGCCACGGTGGTCAAGGCCTGTGTTTCATTGAAATCTATGATGAAATCCTTACGCCCCGAGGAGCGGGGGCTTACGGTCGAGTGAATATGATTGAAAACCCGATACCGCCACGTCGCGAATCCATCCGATCCTACCGACTTGTCTCAACAGAATTGCGACCATGCTATTGCGTTATTGCCGTGCAAGGATTCCGTGAATGTACGTCCGTGATCGGCACCGCGCAAGCACGTAAAAACGAGATTGAAAAACTAGTGGGCGAAATGTTATTGGCGGGTATTATCCGCCCCAAAGACGAGCCCGTTTTCAAGTCCATTCTGTTGGTTAAAAAGAAGGATGGGAGTTGGCGCTTCGTGTTCGACTATCGCGCTCGAATCAAAGCGATGCGCCCGATAAGTATCCGATTCACCGGGTGGATGAATTATTAGATGAGTTGCATGGGGCAACGGTATTTTCAAAAATTGATCCAAGGCAGTGGTACCATCAAATACGTGTTAAGCGGTGATGTACACAAAACAAAGATTTAGAACTCACGAGGGCCACTACGAGTTTGTAGTCATGCCTTTCGGGTTACGCAACGCACCGCGACATTTCAATCGCTTATGAATGAGCTTTTGCGTCCGTTCCTACGCGCTTTGTGCTAGTATTTTTTATGACATCCCGATCTACAAATGTGACCATCGATGAGCATAAGGAGCATTTAGTCGGCGTGTTTGAAGTGTTACGCACACATGCCTTGGTGGCAAATGCCAAGAAATGTCGCTTGGATCGCGCGCAGATTGAGTATTTGGGGCATTTTATATCCGCTTTGAGGAGTGGCTGCCGATCCGAGAAAATTGTGGCCATGGAACGTTGGCCAAGCCCTAAAAACATTAAAGACTTACTGGGATTCCTTGGGCTCACAAAGTTACTATCGTCGCTTTGTGGCGAATTATGGGTCGATGGCTTTTCCATTGACTCACCGTTAAAAAGGAAGGTTTGAATGGGGCCCAACAAGCGGAAGAATGCTTTGAGAGACTTAAGCATGCAATGAGTAGTGTGCCGCTTTGCGATTGCCGGACTTTGATCGCTTGTTTGTTGTGGAGACGGATGCTTCGGTATTGGCGTGTGGTGCGATCCGATGCAACAGGACAACCGCTGGCCTATTTCAAGAAGGCTCTTCCCCTTACACATCGCGTGAAGTCGTTTATGAGCGCGAGCTAATGGCTATCGTGGTTTGCGATCCAAATACATGCGAGCTTACCTATTAGGACACCACTTTATTGTACGTGACGGACCAAAAGAGCCTTAAATTCTGCGCCGAACAACGTAGTTGATGGGGAGTACCAATGATGGATAGCGAAACCATCGAGTTATGATTTCCATATTGAATACAAGAAAGGATTAGAAAACAGAGCGGCAGATGCCCTTTCTCGTATGCCATCAACCGGGGAGTTGAGCATGTTGAGTTGTGTGGCCGGAGTTAACACGGCAGTGTTCACTCAACAAGTGCGGGAAGATGCAAAGTTGTTTGCTATTTATAGTGTTGTAGTTGCAGGAGAGGAGGGTCCGCCAGGTTATTCCGTCATGGGTGATGTGCTATTATATCAGGGACGGTTGGTGCTACCTCCGGCTTCGCCTACGATTCCTCAGCACATCGAATGAGTTCCACGGGGCCATCGGGGACATTTTGGGGTCCTAAAGACGTACTCAACGCCTCGCTAAAGAGGTCTATTGGCCGAATGAAGGCTCGCGTTCGCGCATTTGTGGCCGAATGTTCGATCTGTGTTCAAGCGAAGCATCTATCGTTGTCCCCAGCTGGTTTGTTGCAACCGTTACCGATTCCGAACAGGATTTGGGAGGACATTTCGATGGATTTTGTTGAAGGACTTCCCCGTTCTGAAGGTTATGACACTATTTTTGTGGTGGTGGATCGGCTATCTAAGTACGCGCACTTTATACCCCTTAGGCACCCATTTACTTTCTCTTTCAAAGGTCACAGTCTTTATCAGGAAGTGGTCCGCTTGCATGGAGTGCCTAAGAGTATCGTGGTCGGACCGTGACAAGATATTCACTAGCCTCCTCCGGGAAGAGATATTCAAGGCTTCGGGACTCAACTACGCCTGAGTACTACCTACCACCCACAAACCGATGGCCAAACCGAGGTCGCCAATCGCTGTTTAGAATCATACCTACGATGCTTTGTGTTGACACACCAAGTCCCGTACCACTGGCCGGGCTTGGCTTAATGAGTTCATTTCAATACGTCTTTTCACTCATCCATGGGGATGACTCCTTTTGAAATTGTTTACGCGTTCTCCGCCACCATTTTGGGTTATGATTATGGGGCTAGTCCCAGAGCAACAAAGTGGATTCCTTAATGATGGAACGGGATCGAATGTTGGAGAAGCTTAAGGCAAATTTGTTGCGTTCACAAAGAATTAATGACGGAGCGTGCTAACGCAAAGCACCGGATGTTCAATATGATGTGGACGATTTGGTGTATGTTAAGCTCCGACCCTACCGCTACCGCCCTTGGCGGTTTACACACCCCAAGTTAGCACCACGGCTCATCCGGGCCATATCGTGTGTTAGCTCGGGTGGGGGCGATGGCGCATCGATTGGACTTACCACGCACGGTAAGGATTCACCCGCTTTTTCATGTTTTCGCATACGCAAGGCGGTGGGTTCCTCCGGGCTTGTTTTCCGACACCGCTTTGGTAGGAGATGATTTAGGCGTGCTCGCTTGTCCCGAGGTCGTTTTGGGTCTACGAGAGTCCTCGCAGAGAGGGAGGTTCGCGCCAAGTTTTGATCCAATGGGAAGGATCCACTCCGGACGACGCTACTTGGGAGTCTGCTGCAGATCTAGAGCTCCAATTTCCGGATTTTCACCTTGAGGACAAGGTGGCTCTTTGGGGGGGAAGTATTGATACGAACCCGGGGTCATTGAAAGTTTACTCAAGGCGAACCAAGAAGTGACGGATCTCTTTTATTGCTTTATTAAATATAATTATGTTTTGTTTATTTAAGTTGTATTGGGCTTTTGGGCCTTAATGGAGATTATTTACTAAATTAGGTTAAATACTAGGTTTACTATAAATAGGTCATGTTAGGCCTCTAGCAAATTATTCAAACAGTTGTTGTCTTTGTATTTGGCTCTTTGAGAGATCCTCTCGAGAGATTATCATAGTTTCTTAATAATAATAGTAGTAGATTCTATCAGTATTCTATTATTATTTAGTATTTTATTATTATTTAATTAGTCCTTATTTGTACTTGCCATAAATGGAATTGTCATTTATGGAAAGAAGTCTTTTATGGAATATGAGTCTTTTACCTTAAATAGGATATCTCTAGGAGTCCTATAAATAGGAGTTATTAGGCCATTGTTAAGGCATCAGAAATCAATTGTCATTTGTTAGTTTGTAACCTTTTGGCTCTACGGGAGATTCTCTCTAGAGATTTATTATAAAGTTGGTAGATTCTATCAGACCTCCACCCATGATCAGCTCTTCTCTTACATTCATACTTATGCTCTTATTATCTCGAGCAAACAATGAAAGTCATGTCTATGTGCATAAATAATGAAAGTCATTTTTTTTTTTGAAACAAGGGTAACCACGCCCGTCACTAGGTCAGGTACCGGGAAACATCGAATGAGTAATGTTACAGCTGAGTCTCGAACTTGGGACCTTAAGGAGAGCATACCCTCAAAGCCCAAGTCTTCAACCACTGTGCCACCCCTTGGGGACAATAATGAAAGTCGTTTTCATTTTCTTTTATTTGTCATTATCCTTTTTCTAACATTTTCTGGACATCCATTATATGGCCAATTTCTTACTTCAGCATCCCGCAGTCTCCCACTTCCGAAATATATGGAGACAGTTTAAACATCAAAATAAAATATCTTCTTATTGTTGATTCCTTTCCATTTACATTTGCATGTATATTTTCTTTTGGTAAACGTGCCTCTCAATTACCCTTCATGAGTTGACTTAGCGATCAAATGAGAGCTTTAAGAATCATAAATCATAAAGTGCTTAGTGAAAATGATTTCAATCTATAATGACTGCGCCTACTTAGGGAATAATATCCTACAAATTTCTTTGACAACCAATCCGTGAGGAGGTCAAGTGGTTGTCCCAGTATAGTAGAGTTGCATTTAAGTTGGTCCGCATACACTCACGGATAAGTTCAATCCATGATGGTCACCTACTTAGAATGTAATATTCTATAAGTTTCTTTGATAACCAAATATAGTAGGGTCAAGTGGTTGTCCCATGAGAATAGTCAACTTAAATGAGAGCTTTAAGAATCATAAATCATAAAGTGCTTAGTGAAAATGATTTCAATCTATAATGACCGCGCCTACTTAGGGAATAATATCCTACAAATTTCTTTGACAACCAACTGTAGCAGGGTCAAGTGGTTGTCCCGTATAGTAGAGTTGCATTTAAGTTGGTCCAGACACTCACGGATAAGTTCAATCCATGATGGTCACCTACTTAGAATGTAATATTCTATAAGTTTCTTTGATAACCAAATATAGTAGGGTCAAGTGGTTGTCCCATGAGAATAGTCAAGGTGCGTAAGTTGGTCCGGATACTCACGGATACAAAAAAACGTTCCTCATAATTTTCATGAAACAACCTTCCTATCGGACAATATTTGTCATAAAGAAATTCATTTGGACCCATGATCTCAAAGTTATCTGAGCTAGCTAACAACTATTCCCTTTCAAATTACAGGCATTTTAGGCACTCAAAACTGATTAAGTTATATTTGCTGGAAAAGTAAAACTGCACCCTACCTTTCTTCTAAACTAACTTTTAAGTTTGAAGATATTTCCATTAGGGCTCATGGTGTTACTAACAGTCATTATATAATCTTTACTATGTTGACTCAAATTTGTAATTCTTATTCATTTTACCACTTTACCCTCCCCTTTATTCTTTTCATTTTACTTCTAATGCCATTTGGGCTGATGGTGTTACTATCAGTGATTAAAATTATACAATCTTCTTCCTATGTTGACTCAAAATTTTGGAATTCTTGTACTACCATTTCAGATGCCAAGAAGCAGTTGCAGCAATTTGCTACCCAAACCATTGCTTCTCAGTTTTCCTCTACATTACAATCAGCTTTTAGTGTTGTTTGAGACATCCATACACCATGTGAAAGAAAGGAGATGGAAGAAATACAGTGGCACAAGAGATGATGTTTACTCAGGACATGTAAATGTGCATTATTTTAGGTATTACTGGATTGGATTGGAGAGTTCCTTCTGAAATGTTTTTTTTTTTTTTATATAAAAAGTAAAAGATTGAATAATTTTGTACAACTCCCTTTTTTCCCATTGATTTGTATTGTGAAAATCCAATGAATCATAGAAATACAATAATTTTGTTACATCAGTATTAGGAATATGCAATGGAAGAACCTTTTATATGCTTCTTGTTTTATTATCATTGATCAACTCAAATGGATATGTTAATTGGTTTCGTTTTGTTATTCTTTTTTATGTAAAATAAAATGATCTCTTGATTTAAAGAAACTAAAAGTTCTAAATTCAAATTAATGATGATGATTTACAGATTTTCTTAACAATAGAAATGTTGTTGTCAAATAATTATCCGGTGAGAATAGTAGATAATATAAGTTATCAGTGACGCTCGCTATAATGAAAACAAAAGATGTAATAAATATTTCTAATCTTTTATATATGGAGGTTAAGAATTAGGTGATTTGTTAGTTTTGGATAATTCATATAATAATTTGTAAGAATATTTTTACAAGAAGGAAAAATTCGAGAATCTTCCAGGTATGAATATTTTTTACAAGAAAACTCGAAACTCCTATTACAATGGCTACTTCATGAATTGATGCTTCATACATCGGTGAATTTGACAAATACATCTCGGTCGTCTAAAGATATTAATAAGAGGTCAATTTGGGTGTCCATGAAGTCACACATACATTTTAATTTTTTTTTTTTTTTTGAAATGGACTGAGATGTGTGACACCAAAGATGCCACATATGTTGACTTCATGGATAGGGTGCGACCCCGCATCTAAATTGTCCTCTATTAATAAAGAGGTAATTCTCAACAAAATTTTTAATGGTATAATAATGAATAAACTATTTTTATTATTGGTGAATAAAGTATAAAAGAATTGGTCTATAAAGGGCAAATTAGTAGTTGAAGTTAAGAATTTGAAGACATACTTTTTTTAGAGATTTTTTATTTGAAATCGTTGAAAAGTGCTTAAACTAAAATATCATTCCAAGTATTTCGATGGTCTCCCGGATATACTGACTCCGATTTTGGGGTTTAAAAAAAAAACATGAAAGAATTGAATTTAAGAATGAATCTAAAAAAGAGTTTGACTGTTTGGTCCAGTTGCGACATTATCAAAGGTGAAATTCCAATTATTGGGGTTTTTTTTTTTTTTTTGAGGAACGGGAATTTTTCTAAACAAATAAGAAAGCTATGATACATTTTTGTAATTTAAATCCAAAAAAAAAAAAAAAACTCCTATCTTCTGCTCTATAGCTCATCGATCTTCATCATTGAAAGTCTGTGTAAATTGTGCGCTGAAACCCTCATTTTTCTGAGTTTCAGAGTCCGATCAAGAGATGTTGCAGTGCATATTTCTGCTATCTGATTCTGGGTAAGCGCCACAATTCCATTTCATATCTCAAACACCAATCGATCTTCACATATTGCCCCTGGATTTTGCATTCCAATTGAAATCTCTTTAATGATTTCGATTTTGCAGAGAGATTATGCTCGAGAAGCAGCTCACTGGGCATCGCGTTGATCGATCTATATGCACTTGGTTCTGGGAACAACAATCCCTATCTCAAGCTGATGGGGATTCCTCCAAGGTACCTTTAGATTTGTAAGTTTTTCGTTCTTAATTCCTCTAATTCTTCGTTTTGATTTTAGATTTTGATGTCTGGATCTTTGATTTAGTATTTGTTCTAAGTTAAGCTTTGGGTCATAACGAGGAACCCTTCGAATCTTTACTGACTTAATTTACATCGGAGACACCTCCCCTCGAACAAAGTACATCGAGCCATACGAGGCTCGACATTCCTTTGTTCTACATCCGCCAAATACCAATTGTTAAGAAAAGCCAACATCCACAAACCCACCACATTGATCCAAAATTGTCTATTTTGGATATGAGTTCTCATGGCCTTGTTTTTTGTTTTACCCAAAATGCCCCATATCACCCTTATATATATCTATGATCATCCTCCTAACCAATGACGCACGGACTCGGGACACGGCGATATGTGATTTTCTAAAAAACTAAGGATACGGATACGTTGAGGATACCCCAATTTTTTTTATAGTAAATATGTAAATTTAGCATAAAATACTAAATGTACTCTACTAAAAAGTATATAATGTCAAGGTAATTACAATGGACATTGGTTCGGCATGCCTCGTGGGAGGTGGTGATAAACGAGTATTTTAGAAGATGAAGACGGATTTTTTTCGTGAAGAAGTGAAGAGGGAAAGGTGGTTGGTTTTTTTTGTGATGAATGAGAGACATGACTTTTTTTTGTTTTTCTTTTACCTTTTTATTATTTAGTTAACTTTGATATTAATTATTTCGGATTTGAGCTTAAAGACTGCACATGCTTACAAGATGTGTCCAAGGTGTGTCCAATTATTAAAAAAATAAAAAATAAATAAGGATACATAAAACGGTGTGTCAGATACGTGTCCGAGAAGTATCTGGAAGAATGCGCGTCCGATACGTGTCCGACACGGATTCTTTCCCTAATTTGAAGTATCCATCATTCATAGCTCCTGACTTAGCAACGTGGGATAACTTTGTTTATCCAACACGTGGGCTTCTTTAAATCTTCGTTTTCTGATAATTGGATGGTGACTTGATTTTGATACTTTGTTTAGTTTTATAATTATTATTTGCATTTATATTTAGCTGCAACCGGTGATTGCTTCTCCAACACATTATCTTTTCCAAGTTGTTCGCGAGGGAATTACTTTCTTGGCCTGCACCCAAGTTGAAATGCCGCCTCTAATGGGTATTGAGGTAAATTTCTTATCTAGAATGAGCATGAAATTGGGTTGGCTATTTGTGTTCTTAACTTTTGATTCTTAGTTTCTCTGCAGAGTGGCTGATGTTCTCACAGATTATCTTGGGGTGTTGAATGAAGATCTGGTCAAGGATAATTTTGTGATTGTATATGAGGTATACCAAAATTTATTCACTAATACACATGCTGTTTTTTTTTTATAAGAAACAATTTCATTGATGGTTAAAACTGCAAGAGTTTGTTAGGGACAACTTACAAAAGACTTCTTAAATCATGTCAAAAGAAAAAACAAACAAACAAAAGGCTTCTTCAATAAAAAAGGAGAGTAGAATAACTAAAATATTTGAAAAGATGAGATTGCTTTAGCCAGGATATACCCATATTAACAATAAGATCAAAGAAGGAAGAGAAATTAGATGATACATCCTTGAATGTTCTTCTGTTTCGTTCCAGGCAAATCCCCCAAAAAAAGGCATAAACAAATATTCCCATATGAGTTTCTGAGAGGACATTTTATTGAAATATGAAAATAACCTCAAGCCCAAAATGAAACAACTCAAGCCCGATGGCACAGTGGTTGAAGATTTGGGCTTTGAGGGTATGCTCTCCTTAAGGTCCCGGGTTCGAGACTCACCTGTGACATTATTTCTTTGATGACTTTGGTACCTGGCCTAGGAAGTAGGAAAAGGCATGGTTACTCTTGTTTAAAAAAAAACCTCAAGCCCAAAATGAAACAACTCAATATTTGCATACCCTAATTCCTCTCAAGGACCAACCCTATCAGTTTCTTCCTGTCTTTGAATGGATACCTGATCAATGTGAAAACAAGCAACTTTGGAAGGTCCATGGGGAGGGCAGTGTGCCATGTGAAATCTTCCAGCATCTGCGAACAAAAAGTCTTTCCAAAGGGACAATGGTAAAAGAGATGCGCTTGTGTTTCTGGTCCCTTTTAGCAAATGATACACCATTTTGGAGAAAGATGTATATGGGGCAGCCTTCTTTAGAGTTTGAATTAAGGGAGACCTTCTACTGTAGTTCTAAGAGATTTTCACATGGAAAATGGATGGTTAGACTAATTCTCTGTTGATGCAAGTTCTCAAGCATACTTAGCAGTAGTAATGTAGTTCTTATTTGATTATTAATGTTTTAGTCGATGGATTTATTTTCCTTTATTTGGAGTTCAATATACCATGCTTTAGTTTAGTTTTCTTTTTAATTTCGTAGTTTGCTAGTTTTTTACTTACTAGGTAGCAGGTTACCACATTAATCCTCTCTAAATAGTGGTTAAGTCTCTTGTACTGATTGACATTTTGAATCATAATAAAATACTTTGATGCTTGATTGCGTCTGATCTGCATGAACTAAACATGTCTATATACATCATAAATTGCTGGCACATTACTCCTTCGATGTCTCCCGGTGCCTGGCCTAGGGATGGGCGTGGTTACTTTTGTTTCAAAAAAAATGAAAATCATTTAATTATTTCTCATCTCTCTCAATTTTATGACAACCATCTTTCATTCTTGAATTGGTAATTTCTTTTGTCTTAATCTGGACGTAATAGTTAGTCAATTGCAATTTGTAGCTTCTGGATGAGATGATAGACAATGGCTTCCCCCTCACTACAGAGCCTAATATCCTGAGAGAAATCATAGCTCCACCAAACCTTGTAAGCAAAGTATTGAGTGTCGTGACTGGTAACAGTTCTAATGTGAGCGAAACCCTTCCAGGCGCCATTGCTTCACATGTTCCATGGAGAACTACAGGTCCAAAATATGCTAAAAATGAAGTTAATGTTGATCTTGTGGAGGAGATGGATGCGATTCTTAACAGGTCCTGAAAGCTTGTCTCTACTTTTTATTTTAAAAATCCAAGTACTTAATTGCATCCACCAATTATACTTTTAAGTTTTACCACTGAATTAGTTTTTTTTTTTTAATTGAAAATTTTAATTTGGTTTCTGAAATCATACATTTACAAAATTTATGATCTTTAGGGGCTATTTGGGCCTCCACATTGAGAAGGGTGATGGTTAACTTTTCCTTGTCTGAGCCACCAACAATTATTACCCGAGTAATTAATTGTAATCACTATTCATCTCAATCCTCTTTACCATTATCATATTTCCCAGTAATCATTAACGTACTCCCCAGTAATCATTAGTAACCATTATCATATGGTCCACCCAAATCTTTTCCACCAATCATTACCTCCACTCCAAACACTGACAATGATTATATCCCTAACCATTATGTGCAGCTTAAACAAAGACAATGATTATCCTTTAGGGTCTGTTTGGACCACCAAGAAAAAGGAGAAGAATGGAAATGAGGATGATTCTCCATTTTTGGGCCACCGAGAATCATTCCCCCCTATAATCACGTTTTCCAAAATTCACTTTTTTATTCTCCTCCTAACTACTTTTTATTCTCTCTCCAACAACTTTTATATATCACATCACTATTTTTCACTCTCATCATATTCATTATTTTATTTTTTCCATAATCATTACCTTTACCCCAGACACAAATAATCATTCCCTCTATAATCATTACCTTCACCCCAAACACAAATAATCATTCTCCTCCTCATTCTCATTCTCATTCCCCCTTAATCATTACCATTACCATTTCCCTTCCCCTTCCCCTTCCCCCAAACACACCCTTAATCATTTTTTATACTCCAAACATAGACAATGATTATCCACCAACAATTATTACTCGCTGACAACTGTTATCATCTCATTGCTCCAAATGCCTCCTTAATACCACATTTCATTAATGCATATCAATAAAAGGATTAAAGAATATCAAGCACACGAGAACCATAGACATGTTGTATTCAATCTTTCTGTTAACTTTCTCGTTCAGGGATGGCCACCTTGTCAAGTGTGAAATTTATGGTGAGGTCCAAGTAAATTCTCATCTATCTGGTCTTCCTGAATTGACTCTTTCATTTACAAACCCTTCAATCCTTGATGATGTGAGATTCCATCCCTGTGTTTTGTTTCGCCCATGGGAATCACATCAGATCCTGTCATTTGTGCCTCCTGATGGACAGTTTAAGCTTGTGAGTTACAGGTATGTCTAACTTGAAGAATATCTATACTATATTTTAGCTTCTAAAAATGAATTGCATGTATTTAAGATTAAGATGGGGGACTTGGTTACATTCGGGTATCTATTTTTCCATCTAATTATATGCTATTTATTTGTAAACCAATTTCACTTCCATTCAGGGTAAGAAAGTTGAAGAATACTCCTATATATGTAAAGCCTCAGTTTACTTCAGATTCAGGAACATGTCGCATCAGTGTGTTAGTAGGGATTCGACATGATCCTGGTAAGCCGATTGACTCAATCGATGTTCAGTTTCAATTGCCCTCCTGCGTTTTATCAGCTGACCTTACTTCAAATTATGGAACGGTGAATATCCTATCTAATAAGGTAATTGTTTCATAACTTTTTTGTTCCAAAAAATGTTATATATATTCGATTAGGCCTAAAAAAGGTTGTTCAAATTTCTTTGCTAGCTCTTGACCTTGCTATGCAGCACTGAAGTTTTTACTCCAGATAAGATAAAAAGAACGGAATTTTTTATTTTCTTGTGAACTTGTTTCTACAGATCTGCTCTTGGACAATTGGAAAGATGCCAAAAGATAAAACCCCTTCAATGTCTGGAACATTAAAACTTGAAACAGGATTACAACAACTTCATGTATTTCCAACATTTCAAGTGCATTTTAAGATCATGGGCGTAGTTCTCTCCGGCCTGCAAGTAGATAAACTTGACGTGAAGAATCTGCCTAATCATCCTTACAAAGGTTTCCGAGCTCTCACCCGAGCAGGGAAGTTCGAAGTTCGGTCGTGAGCTAACATGGTAGTTACCAATTGTGAATTTGTGATGATCTGTAGCACAATTCTTCTGGCAAAACAAAATGTCTCCTCATTTGTAAAGCTTATTTAAATGATGTCTTTTAGCAGCTCATAGTGATTCCTGTTTCTGTTTCAGTGAAATTGATACTGTCTCAATCTTTGATTTCATTTTTTTTTTATTAAAGATCAAAGAAATGTTAAATTAGTGAAACATGTAAATCCAGTAGCAATTTTCTTTGATGTTAGTAAGTACAATATTTCAGCTATTACATCTGCAAAGAAAAAAAAAAGCCTCATATGCAACAATGCCGTTCTGTGTCTTCATTTCAGGCATCCACTTTGTTGACTCTGAAAGAATCCATGACTTGACGCAGATCATTTTCTTCTTCTACAAACACATTTTCTGGGGTTTGTAATCTCAACTCATATAGCCTACTGTTTTCGACTCCGAGAACTGAGAGATATCTCCGATTCCATTCCAGACGAACCACCCGATCCTGCGGCATTACTGCCAGTTCGTTGTTGTTTGCATATGACTTTATGTTTACCTGATACCCACAAAATTGTAAGATTGGAGATTGTGTCATGATGCATTTGAAGAAAAGGGGATTTAAGCAACATATTAAGATGACCAAGTTCCATCCATAGATGCAGAGAGAAATGTGAATGGCAACTAGAATATTTCAACTCACAAGAACCAAAGCATATATTGGAAATGGATCTTCTTCTTTTTTTTTTTAAATGAAATTAATATTGGAAATGGATTCTAACCAACTTGAATGTCACAACTCAATAAGAGGAGACATTGCATTTTTTAGTGAGCTACTTATTTCATCGTTGATTAAATTTATGATGGAACTCATGTATATTAAAGAGCTTGGTTAGGTTGAGAATCTCACATGGATAAAATGGGGAAGGTGAAATCATGCATTCTTAATAAGATGCATGAATTATTCTTATTATTGCTCATTGATTTCAACATGGAACTGTAAGATACCCAAATGATGAAGAATAGCCTAGAAGGGGTAATTTTAGAGAGAGTGCTACTGTGTGGGTATAAATAAGGTAGTGCTGGGAGCATGAGGGGTAGGGATTTATTTTAGAAGAAGGTCTGAGGACTTCTTGGGAGAGATACCGGAGCTCTCGAACTCTCTGGGTAACGTCGTTTAGTTTATTTTTATTTTCTAGCCTTGTAATTCCGTTGATATTTCCATTAATGCAATCTGTTGGTATTTGAAGTTAGATCCCTGTTTTGGTGTTATTTTTTCCATTTTATATTGTGTTTGGCATTTTATTGTGAATTGTTGAAGAAGATATTGGATACCTTACAAATTGGTATCAGAGCGCTGGGAAAGAAAATGTCTCCGTCTCAAATGGAAGAACGAATGGAGAAGTTTGAGCAACATACTGACGGTCTGCAAGCATCAATGAACAAAATTCGGAGTAAACTTGAAAATCTGGAAAGGATGATCATTGTAATTACCAATCTAAGGGCCAAAGAGGATGGAGAGGTTGAAGCAAAAATTGCCAGAGTTGAAGAAAAACAAGAGGATGAACCGAATATTGATGATTCAGTTGAAGAACATTATACAAAAGTAGAAGAGAATGTCATAATACAACTGAGTGAGAACCAGGAGATCAAAACCAGTAATGAACAAAAATCATATTATAGAATATGGGGTTCCACCTCAAAACCAATTAGCAATGAGAGAGTAACCCATATTCTTTATAAATGTGTTGAAGACTCCTCACCTTTCCAATGTGGGACATTTTCCACATATTGAGCATAGTGAGTATCTCCAACAAATCAGAAGAAGGTGTGGAGGTTTGCGAAGTCGAGATTGAAGATAAAAATTGTAGAAAAATCAAGCAACAAAAATTGATGGTTCATTTAGAGGAGAATATGGAATCCAGATCAACTATCCTTTTTGAAAATAAAGATGTCGAGGAAGAGATGGGAAATAGACAAAGATGAACACACCCGTGGAAGAAGAAACAATCGGCAGCAGGATAGGGAGTGGTCGAAGAAAAGGAAAATTCAAAGAGGACTCATCAAATTTTTGGAAACCTTTTCAAATCACAAGACTTGATTCTACATCCTCACATGGGAATTATTCGCGGCCAAGGGCAGGTTTGTCACTCTATTCATGGAATTTATGTCATCTCATTTGAAGGAGTGTTTATGAAACCCAAAACTAAACAGAAAAACAGGGTATTTCTCTCTCATTTTCTGGACCTAAAAATTATGGAAGGATTTACATCTCTTGAGCGGTCAAAAGTTAAGACTTGTATCATGGGCATCCTGCACCTTTGACACCTTTAAAGAAGTTTGGCATGATTTTGTTGGACAAAATTCTGAATTTATTGAAAGAAAACAGTGGTGTCGCTCCTCCACTGATGATAGCAAAGGTTGATGCCAATCCCATACATATTGGGCCTGAGATTCCAACTAAAGAGGACTCATCAATGCATGGTTCTTGCCACCTGGTTGGAGAACTAATGGGTCATCAACATCTAGTCATTTATGTTGTCACTACAGAAGTTAACCACCACACACCAAGAAGTGAAAGTAATGTCATACTTACAGAACACCATTGGAATTGGGAGGTGCCCTTAGAAGGATATATCCTTAAAATTACCGGTTTTAATTTACACCTTGAAAGTGAATCGGATACCTCAATAACTAGTTTTGTCATTGGGATAACACATAATCAGTACTCAATTCTGCCATGTAGTAATCCCTTATCTACTATGGATCATGACAAGTCGAGCATAAAAATGAGATTCGAATTGTGGTGGTTGAGGCAGAACATTTAAAAAGAAGAGTGTGTAAGCAATATGCCTTGACTAGAAATCGACTGGAGATGATTCCGTTACTAATGTTAGGGCACTTTCACATTGGTAAAATTGATAAAGTACTATGGAAGCGTAACACCGAATTGGAAAACAACCGAATAGTTCGGGTTTATCGATTGAAAGGGAGTAGGGAACCAAAGAATCATTATTATACACAAGTTTACATAGCAGCTAGAAAACAAGAAGTCACTCTAATGCAAAGGCTGAAGGATGGTTGGAAAACTAAATTCAACATAGAGGAAGGACTGACTAAGTGGAATGGTCGAAGTCCAAAAGGCAACAAAGAAGATTTGTATGGACAAGAGAAAGTTCATACCTCAATTATGCGACATGATGCAGCACGACTCCGAGCAAGTGACTGCCACCTTGAGGACAAGGTGTCTCGAAACAGGTGGTATTGTAAGATACCTAAATGATGAAGAATAGCCTAGAAGGGGTAATTTTGGAAAAGCACTAAGTGGGAGGTTAGTTTGTTAGAGAGAGTGCTATTGTGTGGGTATAAATAAGGTAGTGCAGGGAGCATGAGGGGTAGGCTTTATTTTGGAAGAAGGTCTGAGGACTTCTTGGGAGAGATACCGAAGCTCTCAAACTCTCCGGGTAACGTCGTTTGGTTTATTTTTTAGCCTTGTAATTCCGTTGATATTTCCATTAATGCAATCTATTGGTATTTGAAGTTAAATCCCTGTTTTGGTGTTGGTATTGGATACCTTACAGGAACCTCATATTATCTTTTTTTTTTAAATTCATGATTGCCTACAACATTTGGATGTCAAAAAACTCGTAGGAAATTAATTTCTAGGCAGGTGACCACCATGGATTGAACCTATCACCTCTTAATTATTCAAAGTCTTCTTGACCACCAGGCCACTCTATGATGGTTTATCTAATATTAACAGCCTAGCCAAATGATTTCTGTTATTAAGATTTAAGAATACTATAAAGTTTTAGTGTTCAAGCTTTTCACTCAACAAGAAGCAGAAAAGATTTTGAATAGCATTCCCTAATCATAATCACATGAAGAACAAATTCTTCAACCAGGAAAAAAAATCAAACACAATTCACAAATAATTCACATTACCTCAACTTGGTAGTAAGTCCTCCCATCATCCGCCAATCTGGAAGAAGTAGAAAGAACATTTGATTCCCTTCTAACCCCAAGCCTGGTGGACATAAACTCTGTCAAATACTGCTTCAGCACTTTCTTCCCTGCTTCTTCAGGAGGCCCCAAGTCCTCGACGCTCTTGTAGCTCGACGAAGACGGCGACGAAAATCCCACGGAAAGATTCTCATCGAGAACAAATGGATCCCGGAAGAATACATCAGCCCCTACCCCTCGAACTTGAATCCAATTCTTAGGGTACTTGAATGAATAGCCATCAAAAGTGTCAATGTATTCCAATAATCCAACAGACGGCTCAGCCAATGCAGAATTGGAGAAAACACAAGTTGATAGGATCAACGCCATTGCATTCCTCCTTGGAACTGTTAGGGCTTTAATCTGATTACATATTAGAAAGCTACAGCGACAAATGCAAGTAACAATTTCCAGATTACAGATTAGAATTGGTTTAATTAGAGAAAACACAAGTTGAGAAGATCAACAACACCATTGCATTCCTCCTTGAAACTTTTAGGAGGCGTTTGTTTTTAGTATTTAACGAGCTATTACAAATGAGTAAACCATTCCTCTTCAAAATAATTACATCCAAACGAGATATTGTAACCACTCTTTTCTAACCACTAAAAAATAACTCCTCAGTTCTAACCACTCATTTCTACCATCTCTCTACAAAATCTACATCTAGACGAGTTATTGGCTGCAACCCTTCTATAAAAATTTACATTCAAACTAGCTATTCACATTCAAACAAGCTATTGGCTGCAACTTGGGCTGCACGCCCACGATGATGTCCATCTCAATCTCAATCATTAAAGAAAAAAGAATATGTGTGGGCTCCACAGGGATGACATCATGGTGGGAGTGCAACCTGGGCTGCAGCCAAATTCTTCTCCTAATGCAATCTCAATCTCAGTCATTTCTAATCATACATTTCTAACCCGTCAAAATAATCACTCATTTCTAACGCATTCAAATCAGCTATTATATCATCCCTCCACACATCAAAACGAGCTATTAATAAACTCAAATCTCTAATAACTTAAAACAACTCTTCATTAATAAACACTCTACAATTCCACATCCAAACACCATTTTAGGGCTTTGGTCTGATTACGCATTAGAAAGCTATAGCGAGAAATGAAAGCAACAGGTTCCAGATTACAGATTACAGATTAGAAATGGTTGAATTACCGATTGAGATTCAGAGTTGTGGAGTGAGGCGCGGCATTTGTTGGGGAATGAAGAATCGACGAGGCAGCGTGGAGGAGAAGGGGAAGTGCTTGAAATCATGCTTTGGCGAAATGAAGAACTCAGAGTGTGAATCGGAGGCAAGAACGAGTGGAGGATTGCAGCCATTTTCAGGAATCTGCAAAATCTCTCTAATGGACAACAGGACACTCAAGAAGATAAGAAAATTTTGTTTTGCTCCAACCTCCATCATTTTTCTTTCTTTTTTAATCACTTTAAATTTACAAAATGGATATATATTTTTTTGGGGCTTTTGCATGTATATTACAAAATGGATAAAATATTACATGAATAGCACAATAATGAAAATATTTGCACATATAGCAAAAATTGTAAATTGATAGACTTCATATCGATAGATTCTATCGATAAAGAGTGATAGAATCAATTACTAATAAATAAAGTAAATTGATAGACTTCCATCAGATTCTATCAAGAGTCTATCAATGAGAGCCGACTCATAAAATTGATAGACTTCCATCACTAGAAAATGATAGATTCTATCAAAGTCTTCTATCATCAAATAATTTTTTTTTTAATGGCAGAATTTACTATAAAAGAATTATTTTAAAAAATATGTTATCATTGTAAACTGTAGTAAAAAAGTTGTTATACAGCCCAAATTCCCTAATTTTTCATGCTTTCTTTTTATTTAACGATAAATTATTATACTTGAATGACATTTTGGGTAAGTGATGAGAATGATTAATTTATTTTTAATGATTAAAAAATATTGATACATAAATAACTCGTTTCGATGGAGATTTTTATGTTGTCCACAATAACTCGTCTGAAGGAAAAATTTTGTAGAAAAGTTGCACGGAAAAATTTGTTTGGATGTACAAATATTTATGGAGGAATTGTAGTACTTTTTAAAAGAGTTAGAAGGAATAACTTTAGAGTTAGAAGGAATAACTTTAGATGTTATTTTGAAGGAAGAGTTGATATTTATCAATTTGTTGATGACTTTATTTCGTAAATCTTTTTAATATGTAATTTATTTGAATAAGTGCAAAATATTCTAATTTACATGTTCAATTCTACGTGAAATTTTTAAAAAGAATGAAACATTCTTGAAAAATAAAATTTATAACTCGCATAGAAACAAAATAACATTTAATGTTATTGAATAGTTAATTAGTTATTTATGAGTTTGTCAGTTTCTATTGAAATAGATGGTGGTTCGAATGTTTCATTATTTAGTGGTAATCACTATTTCGCTTTACCAACATTTATACATTCATGATTTGTCTTCCATTACAAACAAAATCACCTTATCATATCGAATTTCAATTCGATTATATTTATAGTGGAGATGGAGAGAAGTTAGCCGTTGTAAAAATAGTCATAGGAGAGGTTGACTCTCTAAATCCTTCTTTTCGAAAGCTTATTCAGATTTTTTTTTCCTTTTCTTTTTGGAAAAATATTTGGTGTGCTTCGGAATTTGGTTCATAAATTTAACATCATACCATATTATCTTTGACATTTTAATAATACTTATATTTTTTAATTTTATATTTATACTTATTCTATTTTTTTTATAAATGTATCTTTCATCAATATAAAAATAATCAATTTAACTTTAATCTAGCAAGGATAGTAATCAATATTATGTTGCATAATTAATAATTTTTTTATTTTAAAATTAAAATTGAGTATTATTCAAATACGAAAAAGGTTAGTGATTAATGGTTTCATTATTGGGTGGAATTCCAATTCAACACCACAGTTACGAATTTGATCATAACTTAAAATGTGTGTTTCTTTTTGCTCTCTTTTTTTTTGAAAAGTTCTTCCTCTCTTTCCGTTGGAGACGAAAAAGCATGGAAGGGATTGTTTTGCATCTGCGAAAAGTGATTTGACCGAAACTTAAAATGTATAATAAATATATATTAAAATATTAAAAATCAGAAACAAGAAGCACCAGTGGTCTAGTGGTAGAATAGTACCCTGCCACGGTACAGACCCGGGTTCGATTCCCGGCTGGTGCATTTTTTTTAACTTCACTTTAGTTTTTTTGTTTAACGTAAAGTCAGTGGTCAAACTGACAGACACCCACGTGTAATCTCGGCTACAAACGACTTCATCAATCCCTTTTATTTTATTAATTAATTATCTTTTAAAAAAAAAGCTAATTAAGTAATTATTACAAAAATTTAAAACTTTTTTTTAATTAATTCACTATCTTTACAAAAAGAAGTCAAATTACGTAATAATTACATATATTTTTTAAAAACTTTTCTTTAGTCCATGGCATTTTTTTTTTACTGAAAAGGCTAAAATTAAATATTATTAAAACATCAAACGAAAAAATGTTTGTCGGTCTTATCACCAACTAAATCTGAGCGGAATCGTTCATTAAAAATTACATCAGTAAAGTGCGCAGAAAGATTTCCCACTCCAATAAAAATAAATTTTATCCAGATCTATAGGAGAGTAAAAAACTTTTTTTTTTTTTTTTAATTTCTCAAACTTATGGTAAAAAAAGTGGCATGATACAACCATACCCACATATAATCCAAAATCATAGTTTTAACCTAATATTTTACCTATTTGAACTAAATTATAAGCTATATATAATGTGATATAAAGTTCATGAATATGTCTATCTCCTTTACACTTAGATATTTCTTTGTCAGTTAAAAAAAAAAATCTTTTTCAATAGCCCGTGGGGATTTAGTTGATTTCGTAAAAATTGTGTATTAAAATTCAAGTAGAAGTATCGATTTCAATCGTGTATTTGGTATGATTTACATGATTTTTTCTGAAGGAGTTGTTTGGATTATGGGCGTAACAATACAAGAAACTAAGCATGGATTTATAATTGTGATTCCAACTCATTACAAACCCACCCAAAAACTAAATTCCCACTTTAATGTAATTATAGTTTCAAAAAACATGCGTAAAAAGTAATACCTAACAATAAAAAAGGGTATGAAAGATGATTGTGGATGACTCACCAAACATTTCTGAATTCAACAACATTATTATTGATATCAAATATTTACTTGCTTTGTTAGGCATTGTTAAAGTGTTTTATTATAATAGATTATATAATAAAGTAGCTGATGTTTTAGCTAAACAATATGATTTAGACTATTTTTGTTAGAAGGATTCAATCCTTTATTCTGAGGATAGGCCTTGCTTTTGGAGGGGAAATCTTCCTCCTATAATTGGTTCCGCTTTGGAGATAGATCGTATTGGTTTGGATTGTTTTTGAATGATATGGTCTTTTTCAAAAAAAAAAAAAAAGGGTAGGAAAGAGTGAATTGGTAGTTTGTAGGTGGCAGCTGATTGCATTGTGACATTTAATTAAAACCATAAATACAAAATATGCCACCGACTTTGTTTCTTCACTCTCCTAATAAATACGATTAAATTTCCTACCTACATATAACGTGTCACAATCTCAGTGGCTACCTACCTCCAACCATTTTTTATTTTTGCAATAAATCCTTTCAACTACCTATTAAATGGCTGGTTTACACCTAAATTACTATTTTGCCCTTCTCCTTCTTAAATTTGACATATTGATTTCGACCTTTTTTTTTCGCAATAACCATTTGGAGTAGTTTATGCCTTACCTCAATTAATTTTATGGAACAACTATTTAACAAGTTTAATGGGTTTAATTAAATCTCCTAAAGCTTTTATGTTGTTAGTTACCTAACAATTTTCAATATAAATAAGGGTTTTTTAATACTATAGATAAAATGTATGTGAATTTAAATATATGAGAGTATATGTTAATTATCGTTGAGCTAAGCATAATTTAACAGAAAACTAAATTAAAAAAATATTAAAAGGGATGTGATGCAATTTCATCTAATTTAAGACATTCACATCTCTATTTCTTACTTTAAATGAAATTCTAATATAATGGAGTAAATTTACCATAAAATCAATTCTTTGAGGTAGGATTTTTTAACATGCGCCTTTAAGATGGTGGTTTTTTTGGTTTGACCAATTTTGATATTCTATTAGATAATATGAGATTTCAATTCAAAACTAATTGACAATAAATAGAGTAATCTCTTATATATTTTTATGAGGTCTCAACTCTTTCTAATAACAATATCTACTTGGATCTAACAAAATTCTAGAGTCCAAATTGAAAAAAAAGAAGAAAATCAATGAAATTGTAATCACCATATTGATGAAATTTTAGTTTCAATTTTAAAAGAAATTATTATTGATGACGTGTAAAAATGAGCAATATTGAATCAGGGGTGTTCATCGGTCGGTCAATGTCGATTTTAGTAAAAATTGACACCGAACTAACTTATCGGTTTTCTAAAAAATAAAATCAACACCGATCGGTCGGTCAAGTCGATAAGTTCAGTCGCTAAAGTCGGTTAATTAATATTAAATTTTTCTTATTTTTTATTAAAAAAATTATTCATCATAAAATTTTATAATAAAAATTTGAGAATTAATTTTTAAAAATGAGTGTATAGAATAATTTTTCCGAAAATCATTTAAATTTAAGTTACTTTTGCAATAATTTAATAAAAAAATATATTTAATTATGTAAAAATATCAATAGTTTATAAAGGAAATTTGCGGTTTACCGAATGAACAAACGGATTAAACAGACCGATTTAATCGAAATTTTTTCGTTTAACTATTTTTGTAACCGACATCGACTGATATAAGTTTGAAAATAGACCGACTAACCCGAATTCAGTCGGTTTGGTCGGTCGGATCGGTTTTTGAGAATGTATGAACACTTCAAATTGAAATATCAAAATGAAAATGTTCAATTTTAAAATTTAAGAACCAAATTGAAATTATATCCTAAACTTAAAAGATTAAAAATGCATTTATTTTATTTATTTTTTTATTTTTTCTTCTCTTGGAAGAGGTGCAAGAGTTAGTTTTCCCGGATGAATTGCGCCTGTCATGTGAACCAATACCGCAAAACACACACACACACACACCATGTGAATTCTCTTGCCCTTGACTTGACCAATGGCAAATTGGTAATTTCAGAAACACTAAAGGGCCAAACAGAGAAAGCAAGGACCAGTGACAAGGAAGGGCAAAAGAGAAAACAAAGATGCCATTTTGGTAATTTCAGAGACAGTTAAGGGCAAAAGAGAAAGCAAGGATTTAGCATATTGCCCTCAACTTTTTTTACCAAAGGGCAAAGAAAGGAGAAAACTTAAGGATGGCATTTTGGTAATTTGAGAGAAAACAAAGGGCAAAAGAGAAAGCAAGGGACTATAAGAAATGAAAGAGTCCCACACCCATTTCTCAAACCAAAAGAAAAGAAGAAGAAGAAATGTCAGTTGTGGCAGAAGACATCAAAGCAAAAGCAAAAGAGGAAGTGTACAAGGGAGATGAAATATGCCAAGAGAAATCCAAAGAGCTGCTAAAGGAAATAGGGCTACCAAATGGGCTATTGCCATTGAAAGACATAGAGGAATGTGGGATTGTGAGGGAAACAGGCTATGTTTGGCTGAAGCAAAAGAAGAGCACAACCCACAAGTTTGAGAAGATTGGGAAACTTGTTTCCTATGGAACAGAAGTCACAGCCATTGTGGAGCAGAACAAGATCAAGAAACTCACTGGGGTTAAGACCAAGGAGCTTTTGCTTTGGGTCTCACTTACTGACATTTATGTTGATGATCCACCCACTGGTAAAATTACCTTTCAGACCCCTGCAGGCCTATACAGGACTTTTCCTGTCTCTGCTTTCCAAGTTGAAGAGCCTGTGAAGGAAGAAGAAGTGGTGGAGGCTGTTCAAGTCAAGGAGGTTTAATTATATATGTATTTCTTTTCATTTTATGTTTAAATCAATCTCTGTTTTTGGTTTCACTTAATGATATCAATATGAAATGAAAAATTTTATTGCCTGGCTTTTGTTTCTTATTTTTGGTAGTTCAACAACAAATTAGAAGTAGATTGAGAATATGGGAGAGAATGATTATCATGAAACAACTAAAAAATAAATATGAACTAATGACTATTTGTATTTGGGGACTGAGAATGATTATCGTTATTTGAGATAAGAGAATGATTATAGAAAAACAAAATAATGAGTACATAAAGTGGTTATAAGAGGATCACGATTATAAATAAATAGTAAATATGAGTAGAATGAATGTTGATTTTGAGAGAATGATTGTAAGAGTCCAGAATGTGGGTAAGAGAATTGTTTTCTCAATAATCATTCTCATTCTTATTTTTTTAAATACCTCCTATATAAAGTTGAAGATTTGAACCTACCGTCATTAAACTGATGATACATGCCAATTAACGCTCGACTAAGCCTATTTGGCTATTGTCTATCTTTGTTTTGATTTTTCTACCAAGCCTAAACGGCCATTTATGTCAAAGTAATGATAATAATCAATGTTACGAGAGAGAATAAAATTATCAACAAAGAAATATTAAATGAATATTAGTGAGACTTACTTAAATAAATAGTTTTAGCTCGATTTTTTTTTTTTCTTTCTTTTGAAATTGAGATCTTCCCATCCTTGTTTACATCGTGAACAGCATAATGCCTTGATCTGTCTGTTTGCTGCTAATATATATATATAATAAATAAAAACAATGCCCCCAAAGGGGCAGTTCAGTAGTTAAGACTAAGGATTTCAAGACATGCTTCTTCTAGAGATCATTGACTCGAGGTCGTTGGAAAAAACTAGAATACCTTTCGAAGTAACCCGGTGCCACAGTCTAGAGACGGGTCAGTGGTGCTCCGGGTATAAGGGAGTGAAGCTCCATGTTCCCGGTTTTCAAAAATAAAAACAAAAAAAAAACAATTCCCTCATTCTGGTTTCTGCTCATAATAAGTGTCATTCATTAGATATGCATTATATGAAAAACATTTGTACCTTTGAGGAAAGCAAGGTGCCATCAGCATTATGTTGGACTGTATCATCTCCATCTCTGCAAGTTGTGATGTTCTCAGCATAAACGAAGATCGCCCGAGTCATAATCGACCTGTTTCTAGTATCGATGGCACGGTTTTCATCTCCATTTCCATACTGAGTTTGCACAGAAACACTGCTTCTTTGAGGACCTCAGTTGGTGATATCATTTTCATCATTCAATATGCCAAATCTGTAGTTTGAGAACTTTGCTCTATATGAGAGCCCATCTTATCTCCAACCACAACTATAAACCTCATTTCTTATTTCAATCCAAATCATTCACTTCTTTCTTGTTGTGCCATCCCTTTCATCAGCTTCCTCGTTTTGGCGAACTCGCCCCATTCGCCTTCAGCTGCATATATGTTGGACTACAGCAGATAAGTCCCCTACCTATTCTACGTCGTATCCATTACTCTCTGAGCTGCCAAGTTTCCGAGATTTGAAAGTTCATACGCTTTTTTTTTTATGTGAATTTTTGGGTCAGCTTGTGCATACCTCGACTATTGTCACATGACATACCGCCTGTCCCTACAATATTTCGATATCAAGGAAATTTGTAGAAAATTTCATTCATAAGTAGGTGATCATCATGGATTAAACCTTCACCTCTAAGGTTCTCTAAAACCCTCTTGACTTCTACTAAATCACTTCCATGATGGTTGAACGTTCATGTACTTTATAAGCTCATAAGGAGGTGTTTGGATGAGGTTTTGGTCGGGGAGTTAGTTTGAGGAGTTATTTTGAATAGTTAGAAATTGTGAGTTGTAGTTAAATACTCGTTTTGGATGTGGTCTTTATGTAAATGAATTAGAGACAATAACTTGTTTGGATGTGAATTTAAAATGAGTAGCTCGTTTCGATGTAGTTTTTTAAGAAAAAGTTAGTAAATCCTCAATCTAAATCCTCTTTAAATATGGTAAACGAACGCCCCCTAAGAGGGCACCCCAAACAAACTCCTCAAGTTTAAATGGTATGCTCTTGACGAATGTTTTTAATATTTTTAAAAGCTCAAGATGCACTAAGATAAAATAGCCGTATTCAGTAGCTTTTTTTCTTTTCTTCGAGACATGCTATATATAATACCAATTAAAAATAAGAGATAGTGTAGTCGGAATGAGAGTATTAAAAAACTCCAAGGATTAGTAAAGTTAATTTTTCGTTGATAAATAATAAAATACTTAGGGTTAATGATATTTATTTTCTTACCATTAATTAAGAGGATGGTGCACACCTTTTTATCTAAGAAGCTTAATGTGACGACTTGAAATTTTCTATTCGTTATTATTTAATATTTTAATTTCCGTAAAATTATTCGTCTCGAAATTTTGAGTAGATTGATATATTATGGACATTTTGATAATTTTGGACTTATGGCTTATTTGTGTTGTTTATAATAAGACTCTTAGGTTTATTGATTAAATTATATTAATTGGGTTATTGTTGTGTCTCTTTCTTGTTGGCAAGCAAGACCCACAGACCATTCCCACCTTCACCGCCCGATCACCATTTCCGCCATCGACAAGCTTGAAGTCGCAAGTGGAACCGCGAGACCAAGCTATTGTTTTCATTGCGACTCTACTTGCGCGCCCAAACCCGCATTCCAACCCGTAGACTCAATGACTTTGTAAGTTGTTCCTCCATATTTTTATTTTTATTATGGGTTGTGGTATTAATATTAACAAATGGCTGAGATTTTTAAAAATGCTTTATGACTGCTATCTTATGTTGCAATTGCCTATACAGTACTTTATGGATGTTTTAAAAGGATATTCGGTCTTTGAGGCTTATTCATTCAACTAATACTTTTAGTTGTGGGTTGAGGAAAATATTGAGTTGAAATTCATATAATTAATTTGGGCTTCAAGTTTTAAAATTGTTTAAAAGAAAAATGGGTTGTTGTGTGGTGATGTAGGCCTTAAAGCATTTAATTGTCCCATTCGGCTTTTGTTTATTTGTTTTTAAAAGTGTTAAAAGTATGGGCGGCTGGAAATGGTTATTGGACTTGGATTTAAAATGAACCAAGGATTTTAAATACTGGAAAATAGTTTCAGTTGAGAAGTGGGCTTTAAATTCTAAAATTGGTTACTTGGTCATGTGGTTTTCAAAGGGTTATTCTTTAGTTTTGAGAATTTTATAATTCTTTAAATAAAAAATATTTGAGCTTTGAGCTCTTTGTTTAAATAGGATAATTTTTATGGAATAAATAATATTCTATTTCTAGAGATTTATTTTTGGGTTAAACAATTGGATATTATTTCAATAATAGATGAGGGATAATTTAGTTTAATGCCCATCATGTAGAGTTTTCATTTCAAGAGAGAGTCAAGTTTAACTATAGACTATAATTTGTGACCAGGTTTAAATTTGTAGCTCGATCGAGGAGTTAGCTCGTTATTTTGAGGAGTTCTATAACTGCAAGAGGTAAGGACTTTTACCTAGGGTTGTGTGGTTCTTAAATGCATTGTTTGCTTAATATTTGATTGATAATTTGCTAGATTATCTATAAGATGCATGAATTTTAATCTTCGAGCTAGATTGACCTCGTTGACTTATAAGTTTGATATAATAAAATGCATGGATTCAATATTTGAGCTAGTTTGAACTCGTTGACCTCTAAATTGGATATTTGAGCTACTGATAGTTTATTTAATGTTTTTACATACCAAAATGTTCCTTTGGTTTGATACTGCTCAGTAGTATGGGATGCTGAGTGGTAAATAATTTGATGTAACTTATGGGACCAGTTGCGTTTCTCAAAAGTTGTAGTAGAACCAATTGTGTTCATGATCTTTAATAGGGTTAGTTGAGTCCCTACTTTATTATAGAACCAGTAGCGTTCCTATAAATTTTATTAGTACCAGTTGAGTTCCTAATATTTAATAGGGCCAGTTGAGTCCCTACTTTATTATAGGACCAGTAGCGTTCCTATAAATCTTATTAGGACTAGTTGAGTTCTTAATCTTAATAGGGCCAGTTGAGTCCCTACATTATTATAGAACTAGAAACGTTATATTAGGACCAGTTGAGTCCCTAAAGTAGAGCTTCTATTCTAAGACCAGTTGAGTTCTTGTTGGTAATCACTTGGACCAGATCAGTTCCTTATGTAAATAGGCTAGGCAAGTACTTGAATAGGTGGAACCAGTTGTGTTTCCCCAATTAGTTGAGCCTAGAGGTTCTCAGCTTAAAGCTCTGAGTCTGAGCATGTTGTAGATAATTAGGGCAGTTGTCGGTTAGATGTTGAGCTGATGTATGCATTTTTGTACTTTAGGTGAGAGTTCTTACTGAGTAATCCTCATTACTCACCCTTATCATTTTTCCCCCTCTAGGTGTTAAGGTATACTGAGACGGATGAACTGGACGAGGCTGTTGGATCATGAGGGTCACGTGTCCTATTATTTATTAACTGCCTTTCTATTCCGCATGAACTATTTAATAAATGTTTATTTCGATTCCGAAAGTTGTATTATATTTTGAATAATTCCTGGCCAGGAGAACGTTTTACTGTTTTACCCTTATTGAATATTCAGTTGGTTTTAATAAAGAGCATGTTTTGATTTTAAATTATTTGAGACTTATTAAGTTTTTAATCATGCATGCTAGTAAAGTCCTACTAAAATTAGTTATTTTAGTCGGGTCTTTAAAACACTGCTCTCCAACTGCTCTCCAATTAGGTGCTAAACCGATGCCTTGAACCTAGACACGAGCCCATGTGCACGAGCCTTTTAAAACACTGCTCTCCAACTAGTTGAAAAACCTCCCAAACTCTCCCAGCAAGGCCAAACATCCAACATTTTGATCTGAAATATCTTATTCCCTTGTCCATCAGTCCGCACATGGTTGCAAGCACTTCGAACTACCATGAACACTATCCGATCAGGTTGATTTCTACTTCGAACCATTTCATCGAACAACTTAATGGAAAATCCTGCTGGAAGAACTATATGATCATTAAGGCTATAGTTATTAGTAACATTTGCTTGCAAACTTGAAGCTTGTTGTAGTCATCACCTCTGTGAGTGAACCCTACAATCAAAGTAGTCTATGACACAACATTATTCTTTATAAGTGTATCACTAAACATAGTCAATGTACCATCCATGGTAGCACAACAAGTAGCATACATGCCCAAGAGTGCATTGTGGACATACATCGACTTGTCACTACCGTGCTTCGTCATCGCCAAAGCCCTACATGAAAGAGCCTTCAAAGGCCTTGCAAGCTTGAGAAAGTAGACATAGTGAAGGCATTGGGCTCAATATCACTGCTTATCATCTCACAACCAATAACTATGGGCGTCCAGGCAACCGCATCTCATTCAGGCATTTCATCGCGTCTATGGTTACGCCTTTGTCAAAGTATAATTTGATGAGATTTTACGGCTAAAATGGATGGCCCACGTTCCAGTTGGGTTGAGTTTTCAACTAAATTCAGATATTTTTTCAAGTTGGGTTGAATTTTCAAGTTGTGTTAATATTTTTTCCTTTTTAATATTCAATCACAAAAAAGTGTGATTTTATACTTAAACTACATATCTTGTTAATATATTCATAACAAATAAATTAAAAATCTATTTTATTAATTCATTTTACACATATATGATATTATTTTTAGTTTGAATTGAAATTAAATGAGTTAAAAATTGGTCGAGTCAACAACTAACAAACCCAACAAAAAATGATAAAATCATAACTCAATTTAACTGAAAAAAAAAATTATAACTCAATTGAAACTTTATATGTTCCCAAGAAGCAGCCCAACGGTTGAGGTTAAGAACTTGAAGACATGCTTCTTTGAGAGATACCTGGTTTGAGACTGTTGGAAAGCGCTTAAACTAGAATATCGTTCGAAGTATCCCGTGACACCGTCTAGGGACGGACTAGTAGTACTCTGGGTATAGAGGGAGCAAAACTCTAATTTCTTGATTTTAAAAAAAAATTGAACTTGAATAAGGTAGTTTGAGTTGCTCTGATGGTGGATTATTTAGGATTTTGCATATATAACAAAAAAACAAAATATTTCTATCTATAGCACAAAATTAAAATTAATTCATTTTTAATAGAAAAATTCAAATTGAGTTCTATTATTGATTGTATTCTATTAGTGATAGAATTCAATCAATGATAGACTCATTCTATTACTGTTTTACAAATATAATATAACACGTAAATATGTTGTTGATGGTAAATTTTGTGGATTATTTTGTAGACAGTAAATAAATAAAATTAAAAAAAAAACCCTACGTCCGTGCAATCCGTTCTCGTATTGTTTCTCTCCTTCTTCCATCTTTGCCTCTCGCCGGAACGCAGTCCACCGTCTTCTGCTGCAATCTCTCGCTGCCGCGCCATCCACCGTCGTCTACCACAGTCGCTTCAAATCTCATTCGATCGCCGTCGAGGTCTGTTCTTTCTTACGATTCATACATACAACTCCTAAATGCGCTACATTTCTTTCTAATCACTTCAATTTTGAGTTCGTAATCATCCCAATCTCACCTGTTCATGTTCTGAAACTGAAATTTTTTCGTTCTAAGCATGATTTTAAGCCATACTGTAGTGATTCATTGATCCAGCTGATCAGATTGCCTTGCCCTCGCTTCTCATTCTATTTATCAATCGATTTCTCCACTCTATCGTTTATTTATTTATTATTATTATTTAAAATTTTGGATTCCATTGTGGTGTGGTAAGCTCAAGCTGGTTGATATTTTCATCTTTCTCGACTATCAAATTCTACTTTCTGGTGTGGTGTGGTGGTTGATCCTTCCATTATGTGGTTACGGCTACAAATTTTGTTGTGCTTCTTTTGTTTCAACTTAATCACTGTTTTTGTTAATGGTATATTTCCGTGTTGCCAAAAATTACGGTTCCATTTGATAACCATTTGATTTTTTGTTTTTGGTTTTTGAAATTTAAGGCTATTTTAATCCAAATTTCCACAACAAATGTATCCAACTTTCCTTGAGAAAGTAGATGAATGACAACGAAATTTCAAAAACAAAAACAATTTTTTGAAAGATACCTTTTTTTCTCCCCAAAATTTGGTTTGGTTTCTTAAAATATAGATAAGATATAGATATCCAAGTAAGAAAAAACCTATGCTAAAATGGTTGTTGTTGGCTTAAATTTCAAAAACCAATAACTAAAAACAAAATAGTTACCAAACGGGGCTTAAACTACTAATTTGTTCAATTGGGGAAGCATTTGCAGATTTGAGCTGTACTTCTGTCCATTCTGTCACTCATATTTCTGTTGGGAAAAAAAGAGAACGCTGGATTAGAATATTTCAATATTTTGAGCAGAAATGAATAAACAATCGAAAATTGAATGAAAGATTGTTTTTGTACAAAACTCCAGAATCTCAATAACACATATACAATGGTTGATTTGAACAAAAATATTTAAGGGTGGCAAAAAACATTTATGGTTGAATTTTATTTGTGCCTTCTTTTGGGAAATGGTGGTTGGAAAGAAACAATAGAACATTCAATAACTCCCACCTATCCTATTTTGATCTACTAGAAGTCTAGAATTGGTTACTTCTGCTCTATATTGGAGTCGTCGTCTCCCTCATTTCCTGCAGTTAAAATTCTATACTTAATACCTTCCTAGAAAATTTGCAGATGATTTGAGACTCATGGGTTTGTTGTTCACAGCAAAAAGGATGGCGTGGAGGCAGATTATCTCCAACCATAGGTCTATACTGCAACCATACTCGGCTCCTCTATTTGCTAGATTCTTTTCTAAATCTATCCCGTATGTCGGTAAGTGTTTTCTTTACAGTCTTAATTTCTATAAGATCTTATTTTCATCTTGATCCAAGAATTGAGCCTTATGCTCGATTAGGTTTTTGGAATATGGAAAATATAATGACTTAGTTCTGTCAGCCAAAGGAGTGAAGGAATGTATAGTTTACTGAACAGACTCGGAAATGGACCTTATTTTGTATCTCTTCGTTGAAAGAATTTTTTACCCAAACAGAAGCCAGGACGTGATTCACTGTCTATTAAAAGGAAGCGGGTGAAAGTAAACGATCTGAGATTTCAGAAAGTTGAAAATACTACAATTACTTAACTTTCTTTATGCATGCCATTCTTGATCTTCCCACTAGTATTGATATCTTTTTATGCTGCTTGTTTGTCAACATTTGTTTGCTATGATTTCCTGTGAGTCTGTGAACAGTATTAAGTGTCTGAATTTAGAGTCATTAAGATGATTTGTGTGCGCTTGATTTTTTGTCATTTATGTTTTAGTAAAGGTCGGAATACCAGAATTTTTAAATGGTGTTGGGCATGGGGTTGAGTCACATGTGGCTAAACTTGAGTCAGAGATTGGTGACTTCCAGAAGCTGCTTGTTACTCGCACGCTTAAGCTGAAAAAACTTGGAATACCTATCAAACATGTAAGTATTTTTTCAACCTTATTTTTATTTTTATCTTTATTTTTGCAAGGACACCAGTCAAATACTTCGACTTCAACCTTCAATCTGCAAACATATGGTTACATTCATGGATTTCATTATGTAAATGATATGGATTATAGCAAGACTAAGACATGTTTGATCGCCAAAACAACTACCCATATTCTTTCTATTACTGTATTATTACCCACATTTGATACGCTTCCTGGAGGTAACAACTCTAGAGTTTGCAATGCTATCTTTATTTGCTCTGGATCAGCTCTCTAGGTCCTTCTTTTGGTGCTAGCTACTTTTTCTATGGCCAGTCTAGTTATAAATTAAAGGGAAAACTACCTTTTGGTCGCTTAACTCTGGGTTAGATTTCATTTTTTTTTTTGAAACAGGCAACAAGCTTTTCATTAAGAAAATGAAAAGAGGCAAAGCTCTTTAGAAACAATGCATCAAGAGATAATGAAATAAAAAACATCCAAAACAGGGACAAAAACTAGGAAAGGAAAAGAACCACAAGCAGATACATTAAGACAAGTAAAAGAAAAATGAGAGGCTTAAAGCTAGGAAGCCACTAGAGAAACGCTCCCCACAAAATCCTTGGACAGAGCACACCATGAAGAAGCATTTAATCTTGAGATCCCAAATCTGGCAAACCATGGAAGCTGAACATCTTGAAAAATCCTCTGGTTTCTTTCCCACCAAAGTTCATAAACCAAAGCTTTAACAGCATTAACCCAAAGAAGACGACCCTTCCTGGCTAGACGTGGCCCAACAAGAAGACTGAAAATTTACTCTGAAATCATTAGAAAAGACCCAAGCTACATTGAAGAATGCAAACAGCTTGTCCCAACAGGAGGCTGAAAATCTGCATTGAAATAAAAGGTGGCAGGAAAATTCTGATGATGCCCAACAGAGAAGGCAAATAGAGGGCATCAAAAAATTCTTGGGCATCTTTCATTGAAGAACTTCGGATGTGTTGATACAGCCATTAAGAATAATCCACGAAAAGATACTAACTCTCATAGGGCATTTAGATTTCCAAATACTTTTGAAAACATGTGAGGGGATAGCTGCAATCTGATCAGAAGCTTTAACAAGGGATTTCACAGAGAAAACACCACTTTTCTCAAGTGACCAAATTTTCACATCTTTCCTTGTCAAAGAGGGAGACAAAGGAGATAAGGTGAACATTAATCTCTCAAAGTCAGATGTCTCATCATCAAATAATAGCCTCCTGAAAGAGAAGCTCTATGAAGAAAGGGAGGAATCCCAAAAATCTGCAACTGAACCATCTTTGGAAGTATAAACCAAAAACAGCCTAGGAAAAGCTTCCTTTAAAGGAGATTCTAAGGCCCATTTATCCAACCAAAAGGAAATACGACAACCATTTCCCAACTTTAGAACAGAAAAATGTTCAAATTTCTTCCAACACTTAAAAATAGAAAGCCAAGGACTCCGCAAGCTAGAATGAAATTTTCCAGTTGTACACCATCCGAAGGAAGACAAACCATGGATGCTAGACTAGAAATAATCTTGCGCCATAAGGCCTCAGTTCATGATTAGATCTCCAACCCCACTTAGCAAGCAATGCTTCATTTTTTAGCTTTATCGCGCCAATACCAAGACCACCAGACCTTTTATCACAAGTTAAAGATTTCCAATTAACCAAATGATTTAACGAACTACCCTATGTTCCATCCCAGAAAAAATCTCTAAGCAACCTCTCAAATATGAGACAACAAGAGGAGGGCATAATGAATAAGGACATGTAATAAATTGGCAAATTGGACAAAACCGAATTGCACAAAGTTAATCTACCACCACGAGACAGAGAATATTTCTTCCATCTTTCAAGTTTCTTTGACCTTGTCAATAATTGGCTGCCAGAAAGAAATATCTTTAGGATGACCACCTAAAGGAAGACCAAGGTATATGATTGGAAGCTTTTCAATCTTGCAATTGAGTCTTGTAGCTAAACGAGACACTTTATCTTCATCAATATTCAGACCGCATAAAGCTGACTTCTCCCACTTAATCTTTAAGCCAGAGCACCATTCGAAAAGACCAATAATGTTTACCAAGGCATCAATCATATTGTCATCATCTTTACAAAAAATCAAGGTGTCATCAGCAAATTGCAATTTAAACACTTCACCCTGATTTTTAGATCCAAATTGTTGAGTATGAAAACTCAGAGATCCAAATGAAATCAAGGTGAAGTGTTTCATACTCAACAACTTAGTCCCTGAGTTTTGGATTTAATTATATTGATGAGACACCTATGTTTTTTTTAAAAAAATATTTTTCTAAATTTTAGTTGAAATTAAAACACTTCAGCATTCCGTTAGTTATTAACGAAAAATTAGAAATCATGGAGTGACCTAGTGGTCAAGAGGGCATTTTGGGAACTATGAGGTGATGAGTTCAAACTTCAATCTATAGTAGCCACCTACCTAGGAATTAATTTTTTACTAGTTTTCTTGACATCCAAATGTTGTATGGTCAGACGGTATGTCCCGTAACAATAGTTGAGGTGCGCATAAGCTGATCCAATTAGTCACATTACATATATAAAAAAGAAAACCATCCTAGATTTGATGGACCAAAAAGGTATTTTTGTCTTCACGATGCCTTTCATTATTTCTAACAAACTATTGTTGAGTAGGGCCAGGTCTATTATTATTATTATTGTTATTATTATTTTATGATATACTATTAAATGATCGAATCCAAAATATTTTAGCCTTTTTCACGAACTATGAAAATATTGATAACAAAGATGAACTTAAAATTCAACTAGCATTTGAACATAGGTAGTTGTATTAATCCATCTAAGTCCCATAAAGACCAAACCTCACCATTCTTCAAATGCCCACTAAAAACCCACGAAACAAAATTATAAGCCTAAATTTAATAATCTCAAAATATTTTTGTTTTTACCTCATTTTCCTCTTTCCATTCTATTTTTCTTTCTTTCCCTTTTCCATTTTTGTCCATATACCTTCAATGGACATCGTCGTTGACTCCCTCCACCAACACTACCTTGTTGTCGTGCCATTGACCTCTTGAAACAAATAAGTTTCGAATGATGTGTCCGTGAAGTGTCCATGGTGTGTTCGTGAAGTGTCCAAAATTATAAATAATAATAATAAAGGAGCTCCCTCAAAGTCTCAGGTTTGAGACTTGTCTGTAACATTAATTTGTAGACACCTCTTGAGTTTCCATTCCTTCAATGTCTCTCTGTGTCCGTCGTAGGGACGGATGTGGTTACCTTGGGCAGTGTTTTAAAAAGCGCAAGGCGCAAAGACCCTCTGGAGCCTGAGGCGCAAGGCGCACCTTAAGGCGAGAGCTTTTTTACTTAAGGTGCACTATATAAAAAAAAAAAAAAAAAAAAAAAAAAAAAAAAAAAAAAAATATATATATATATATATATATATATATATATATATGTGTGTGTGTGTGTGTGGTTTATATGCCCAATAAAAGGAGTTTCATAGCAATAAAAGGTTCAAATTCAAACATATATGATATAATAATATATAAATAACTGAAGTCAAATTTCAATACATGATGCTTTAAGATTCAAAACAACCTAAAAGATGCAACCAAAACTACAAAAGTAAAGCATAAGAATCTAAAGTCCTAAAGATCAAAATCCTCATCTTCATCATCACTAAATATCTCATCACCCTCGACCTCTACATCATTAGATTTATAAGCACTTGCATCTTCTTCTTCATCAGTGTCGGTATCCAAATCATGCAAAGCTAGTGGTATAGGTGCGGGTCGTGCTCGTGGTGGACATGAGACTCGAGATCGTGATATTGGTTGTGTTTGTGTGGATGACGAACAAGGTGTTTTATCCTTGTTTTTCGACGTGGCTCTAGAATAATAAGCAGGTTCTTTTGAACCAGATGCTCTTGAAACATCACCTCATGTTAGTGCGTCATCATCGTCGTTAAATACAAGATCTCTATCATCGTCAGTATCATCATCCAATCTTCCCACCAACCACTCGTTACTCTCATCAATAACCTTTAAAGAGATGGGGTCTGCAACGTCTTTAATATTAAATCGACGTTTCAATGTCTGTTGTATTTTATGAACACCAAATCATTGAGACGACGTTGATCAAGTCTATTCCTCCTTTTGCTATGAAGCTGCAAAATTAAAGAACCATGACAATTCAATATTTTAAACCTTAAACAAGTTACTCTAGGAGTGGTGAATTTAATTAACTATCTAACCTATTAAAAAACACTCCAATTGCGCTCGCATCCAGAAGAACTACAGGTAAGACCTAAAACTCTTATTGCGAACTTTTGCAAGTTGGGACTTGATTTGCCAAAATCATCCCACCATTCCACTACGTAGATTAAGATTAAAAATGATGTTAATAGCTTTCTAACCATAAAATACTTGTATTCAAGTTTAGAATTTACCTGGAGATCTTTTGTTTCTTTGTCTAATAGCCAGCGAGGTTCCAAACGATTCTTCACTTCTCTTATATAGGTTGAGTTCTTCAAGAATTTTATCTTGCATTTCTATAGAAGGAGTCATTCTTTCCAAACAAGAATGAAACCCCTTTGAAATTTCTACACTACTTTCAATCTTAGGATCAGAGTAATAAAATTCCGGATTTAGAAAAATTCCAGCTGCATGTAAGGGTCGATGCAACTGACGATCCCATCTCTTGTCAATGATGGCAAATACTTCTTCGTATTTGTCTTTGTTACTGAAACTCTTTTCTATGGTTTCCTTAGCCCTATCCATTGCTTCATAAATATATCCCATGGCCGGCTTTTTTTCGTTATCAACCAACCAGAGAACTTTAACCAGAGGACATGAGACTTTAAGAGCAAATGTGACAGTGTTCCAAAAGCTTGCCATCAAGATTGTTTGAACAACTCTTTTCCCCTGTTGTTCTTTACTCCATTTGCTATTTTTCCAATCTTCTGATGTAAACATCGTCCTCAAATTAAGTTTAACCCTCACGTAAACTCAAAACGTAATACAAGTACATTTGCAAAGCGAGTCTTGGCCGGTCTTATCAACTCTTGTCCATTAGTGTATCGCCTCATCATGTTCAACAACCCAGGACGACCATAAATAAAATTGCTAACCTCTATTGCTCTTTTTAGTGTTCTTCGGATATTCGAGATCTTGAAGATATCTTCCAACATCAAATCCAAGCAATGAGCAGCACATGGTGACCAAAACAAGTGCGGTCGTTTTGCTTCTAATAATCTCCCTAATAGATAATAAACAAAGCACATGTTTATAAAATTGAAAAATATTAAATATATTAATCAACTTTCAAGAAGAGAAGAGTACGTTAGTCAAATTCTTGTTAGTCAAATTCTTACCTGCCATCACATTTGCAGAGGCACTGTCTGTAACAACTTGTATTACATATTCTTCTCCAATCTGTTCAACAAAATCATCTAACAATTGAAACATTTTCAACCCATCCTTTACATACGAAGATGCATCAATGGATTCAACGAACATTGTTCCTTTAGGACTATTAACTAAAAAGTTTAGCAAAGTCCTATTTCTTCGATCGCATCCATCCATCCGTCATGATGGTACATCCAACTTTCTTCCATTCTTCCTTATGATCTTTCATCAAATCATTTGTTATTTTCAACTCCTTTTTCAAGCACTGAACTCGTAATTCATGATATGTAGGCGGCTTCAATCCAGACCAAATTGGCCTATTGCTTCAATCATAGGTCCGAAACTACTACTATTACAAGCATTCAATGGTATTCCGTAATCATAAAACCATCTAGCAATTTTTGGATGGCTTTCTCCTCATTTCCTTGTTGTAAGCGGCATTTAATGTTGTTTGCTTTCTGTTTCATCCTTTTGAATCACAATTTTTGGATTTCTTAAAAAAAGAATCCATCGGACCCTTTTGTTTCACCTTCTTTACGGCGGTTGAATTTGTTGATGACGCCGACGATCTCTTGTTTGCAGAAGAACAATAAATACTATCTTCATCTTCTTCATCTTCTTCTTCTTCAAGTGTATAATCGCTTTCAGGAATGATCAAATTTTTTTGTTCTTTCAACTCCTTTCTATTTGATATATATGCTTGAAGTTCTTTCTTTACATGTTCTGGGCATTTTCTACATGCCGTTACATTTCTATGACCCCCGACTAGGTGTTGTTTCATTCTATACACTCCTCCTTTTGTTACTTTATCACAAAAACTACATATGAAAGTATTTAGGTCTTCGGGCTTTACCAAACGAGAATACTTCCAAGCCGGATCTTTTCTCTGACTTCGTTCCTCAGCCATAAAACAAAATCTGACTAGAAATATAAAATCAGCCACAAACCTCACATTTTCATTACTAAATGCTAATGAGAATATGAGATTAAAAAAAAATAAAAGAGGAAAGAAAAATTTTGAACTTGTAGGAACAGGAATGGACACGGAATCAACACTCAATGAGCAAAGAAAAAGAGGAAAACAAACATTTTGAACTTATTTTCAACAATCCAACATTCCAACCTCAACAATAAGGCTCACTGTAAATGAAAGAAAAAAAAATCATATAATCAACTAGCTTCACTGTTACTTACCCGCCTAGATTCGAATGGCAAGAGAAATCAGCAACAAACTTCGGAATTGTGCGAGCGAATGAATGCCGAGCGGAAAATTGATACAATCACAACAAGTTTTGAGAAGAAAATCGAAGGAATGCGTGCGATTTTGGTCGTGAGGAAGAGAGGAGAAGAAATCGTGAGGAAGAGGGGCAGAGAGAAGAAGAAATCGTCTGGAGAAGAGAGGAGAAGAATTTTAGGGTTTTTTTAATGTATTTTTAATATTCGAAATTAAAAAAAAAAAAACAAAACGACGTCGTTTTGAGTAAGAATAACGAAATAAAAAAAAAATTTAAGCCCCAGGGGCGCGCGCCTTTCTGCGCCCAGGGCTTTCATGTAAGGCGCCCGCATGGGCGCGACTTTTAAAACACTGACCTTGGGTATAGTGTTCTATGCCTGTCCTAGGGACGCACATGGTTGCCCTAGGTATAGTTGAGCGAAGTTCCAATTTCTCGATTTTAAAAATCAAAATAATAAAGGAGGACACAGAGTTTCGAGTGTCGGACATGTGTCTGGAAGTATCATTGTCGGATCCATGTTCAACACGGATACTTTGTCAAAATAGAAGGGTCCGTGCTTCCTAGCTTATGGTGAGTTCTTAAGAGAAGGTTTGGTTGTTGGGTTCAATTTCTAGGAGTTTTATTCTTAACCTCTAGGGCGTGTTTGGGGGCGCCATTTATGTAATTGGTGTTGAGTTATCATAACCCAACTGCCCATCGATTATAATAACGGGTGGGTTGGTACAAACCTAATTCGTTGTTTTACATAACTCATGCCTTTGTTTGAGATAAACCATTTTTCTCTGCTCTGTTATTACAACTTGCACTCCAAACATCGTTCATTATAACCTATGTTATAATAATCTGCACCGATATTGAGATAAAATGGCATCTACCCTCCGTCAAAGCTGGATCAGTTGCAGCCCCATTGGGCAAAGAGATGCCTATTATAAAATTATTCGATACTCTCTAGATATGCATTTGGTTGCATCAAAATGCTTTCTTACTTGCATGTCTCATTTAATATTCGGAAGTGCACTAGCTTTTTTTTTTTTGATAGGAAACAAAAATACATGTATGTACTAGCTTCGTGGGAAATTTGAGAGTTTCCCATCTCTCTTAACTTATAGCTTATCATTCAAAAACACAATTGTCCTCCTCTATATCAGTTATCTTATACAGTTACTAGATTTGCACCTCTTTCCCGCCTACAAGTTTTCTGTGCAAAAATGGTCCCACACTTGCATCACACCTGTTTCGTGCTAGTCCTTCGGTCGCTCATTTATGCTAAATACATTATTAATAGTGTGACTATCACACACCTCACATCTGGCTTTAAATCTCAGTCATGATTATTGAGGAATACAAGTTTTGACAAGAACAAAGTTTTATAGATACCTTGTATTTGATTTAGAACAATAGTGGTTTGATTGATGTCTTCACAACACAATGATGCTGTTGGCCTAAATTTTTCTCTGCTGTCTGTGGCAGAGGAAGCTGATATTGAAGTACACTCACAAGTACAGGCTTGGACTATGGAGGCCCCGAGCTGATCTTGTGAAGGCCTGATGGTTTTTCCTAGGTTTACGAGGTGAATGGAATCGTTTACTGATCCTGGACCTTAGTTTGTAAAACTTTCGAGGATAGTTTTCGTTTACTAAATCTAAAGCATATCCTCATTTTACTGCTTTTTAATTGTTTCTATTCATTCACCAACTATATACTTATTCAGTTCATTTAAGACCTTGCATGAAGCTCAAATTTAATCAAAGTGCAAGTTCCAATTTATATCATGCTGCATGACAGGACACAAAGGATTCTGGTAAGTAGGGGTCTGCTCTCTCCAGAAATAATGCTTTATAGATTCAGTCAAAACCATAACACCAAGCCTTTCTGTAGGAGTTACATATTCAGAGAACTAGAAGCAATGGGCCTATAATAGATAAAGTTTGTGAACCCATTAAAAAACTCAACCTAGGACCAGTCACTTTTTTTGATATCTCTAGTGTCTAGGCTTGCTTACGGGCACATCAATTATTCTCAAGGGATAAATTGACCAACCCTACAATTTTTTTTCTTCTTCTAAAACCGGGTAATTAAAGTTTCGCTCCATTATACCTGAGGTAATTGGCTAGGCACCGACAGACATTGAAGGAATGGAAACATGGGAGGTGTCTAAAAATTAATGTGACAACTAAGTCTCGAACTTGAGACCTTTAGAAGAGCACACCTTCAAAACTCAAGTCTTCGATCACTGAGCCACCCTTTGAGAACAACCGACCCTACAATATTTGTCTGTAAGTAAATTTGTAAAAGAAATTAATTCTTAGTAAGATGAGTACTATGGATTAGACCCATAACCTTAAGCACATCGGTTTAAGAATCTTTTGCTCGTATATGAAACAGTGAAAAAGAAGAAGGGCCTACTATTGATAGTGGTCATTTTCCTTGTCACAGCAAAGCCACGTGTGAGGCAATGATTGGGACCCACCCATTGAACAAAAATGTGTGATGTTTGAGGTTTAATCATTATTACATTGGGAGGGGAAGTGGTGGTGATGTTGGTTGGATGGATGGATGCACAGGATTTCACCATTATTGAGGCCATTAGGTTTGAGTCACCACCACTTGTGTTGTGTTTGTCTCATTCTTTTTTCTTAGTTCCCACCACCCACCAAGGCATGCCCTTCAATTATTGTTGTTTTTTTCCCCTCTTATTTCAATTATATGTTTGTAACTTGGAAAATTTCAGGTGAAATTGTCAGAAGAGGACTCTTCTCTTGCTGTTGCATGTTCTCTTCTCCTTTATAACCACATGGAATATGGATACACTTGCATTTGCTTTTATTATTATTTATTTCTTTAGTTCAATAACAATTAAGGATGAGTGATTCAAACTCATGATCTTGGTATGAGAATTTGAACCCATGACTTTTTGGTCATGGATGCACACTTATCTTAGTTGAGTTATTGCCTTTTTGGATTTTTCTTAGATTTGTTTATGTTTTTGTGTTGTATTTATGTAGCTTGAAAATGTTCCAAAATATATTTGGGAACACCATAGAAAAACATAGAACCTATAGGAGGGGTATTTTACTCAATAGAACAACACTGTAGAATAACATTTCACGCTTGGAGCGTGGGCGTGTCGTCACAGGGAGGCACTCACGTCCTGTCCAGGCAAACAAGTCGGCCCCTAATAGTCAAATGCCTTGTCATCTAATTAGTGAATGTGCATGAATGGAGTCATTGTAACTATTGAGGTTACTTGGTACTTAAAATCATTGTTAATGATCCTTAATTGTATGAGGAATAAAGTCTTCTTATGGTTTTAGAATAAGCCATAGGTTGTGAAGAACTATGGATGAACAAGTTTGGAGATGTTAGAAGAGAAGTATTGTTTGTTTTTGGGAAAAAGATGGTATCCATAGAACATGGGTTTGGCCAATCTAAATAGGAAGAATGTTGGTTAAGGGGACCCTCATAGTTTGTTTAGGGGACTTTATTGACAACTCAAAAGGTATACCTCCACTTTGTCAGCTTCTTTACCCTCTCCTTTTTCCTCTTAATTTCCAAACTAATTCAAATAACAGACCCAAACAGATGGTCAAAGGCCACACAAAATACTTTGTTCAAAAAGGGCTTGGCTTGATAATGCTTAGTAGATGAGAAGAAGGGGCTGTTGTAAAGGCTGCTTTGTAGACATGCTGTTGCTAACTTTGTAAGGAAATTGACTGCTCTGTTTTCTTTTGCATCACTTTCTGCTTGGTTTTGTACCTTCTCAAACTATCTAAAGAAGGGAAGAAAAAGATAATAAAAAAAAAAAAAACAGAGAAGAGGTAGATTGGACATGTATAAATTTGCTGACCAAGCTCTTTGTAGCAGCTCAATTGATTAAGATGTTGTCCATTTGCCCTAAATATTCAACCCAATTCCTTCTAATTTTTGAACTTTTGATAGTTGTAAACTAAACTAGGAAGGTTGGCATAATCTTCTGAAAGGGCTTTGGGGATTTATGAGAGGATAGGTTCAATTTATACAATCATTTATTTATTTTTTGGATTATCACCATAAGATTTGATCGTATATTTCATGAGATTAGTTGAGGTCTACATAAATTGGCTTGGACACTCAAAACGTATGTAAAGGATATTGATACGAAAATCTTGTTTTTTTTCTTTTGTAGATGTCAAAATTTTAGAAAAATATTCAATAATAAAAATTGAAGTTAAACTTAGAAACTGGTAACCACAAAATTGATAGGTTTAATCAAGTAAAATTGATGATTTTTAATAAAATGAAATTGATGGCCTCAATCAAATTCCAAAAAATTGAGTGAATTTATTGAAAACAATGAAATTGAAGGGAAACACAATCTAAATTTTCGTGCTCATCTATGAGAAGAATTTTGGGTGCAGTCCGGGTTGCACCTCCACCATGATGTCACCTATGTGGAGCTACACATTTTCTTTTTTCTTTTAATTTTTTGTATAATGTATAATAAATATAAAGTAAAAAAAAGAAAAAAGATAGAGAGCTGTGTGGTTCTAAATGTGACATTATGGTGGGGGTACAACTTGAACTACACCCCAAATTCTTGTTGTATATTTTATTTTTCTATCTATTTGGATTTTAACTTGACATAAGGTAATTTTTTCTCTTTTTCATGTGCTTGCTCATATTCAACTTACTTTCTTATCTCACATGGTGCATATTTAATTAAAATACCTACTTAAGTACTTTTTAAGAACGTATGAATGTAAATATTTGAGAGATGAAGAAGTTAGAATATGAAGAATTCTTTAACTCTCCAAAAATTTTCTTTCAATTAATTAAATTCGATATATCCTTAATTTTTAAGAAAAATATATATGTATATATTTTAATTTGAATTGTTTTTCAAATTTTTTTTAATTGTTTTGAATTAAAAAAAGAAATACTAAACTCTGACCCCTCTCATACGTGCCTTACTGATAGTTATTTCTTTTTTATTATTTTTTTATATGTATACATATACATATACATATATATTATTTATATATATATATATATATATATTATAATTTTTAGAATGAGGAAAACGTCAAACGTGGCCCGGCTATTAAATAACAAAGACGCAGGAAATTGCAGAAATGCTATAATTGACCTGGTCAAAATTTGGGCTTTTTATAAGTCAAATGTTCGTACTCGACGTGTCGTAAAGTCGCTACCCACAAGATTTTCGCGAGACGACAAGTCGCTTCCACTGGGACATAAATCGGAAAATGAAAAATTAATCGTCGCCTGAGAGATTCGAACTCTCGCGGGGAAACCCCATGTACTTAGCAGGCACACGCCTTAACCACTCGGCCAAAGCGACGTTTGTGACACCTGTTCCTACGTTTAGTTATTATTTTGTACGCAATTTGAATGTACTCATAAAAATATAATTGAATTGCCATATATATTAGATTAGTTCTTTTATGTTTTATCTTCAAATATCTAATTTTAATTCTCTAAATTTCAGTAAAATAATTTTGAATTTATTTATTTAAAATTAGTTCAATGATGCAGTGTTGGTTTAATTTTTGCAGTATATTCATCATTCATTCAATTATGTATTCAAAGTACAATTTTGTTATTGTTGTTTTCCATTTAATATCATCATCACTTCAGAATTTTATATTTTTTGTTATATTTTAAAAGGAATGGATTGTAAATATGGTGGTAAATTGAAAAGGAACACTTGGTAAACATATATAAACCATTAAGGTCCAATTCAAATGTCATTTCCTTTCTAATTCATTTTTTAGTTCTTTTTTTCACCGAGAGAAAGAAAAGATCTTTTTTAGTTCAATATATCATTTTGGTCTATATATTTTGAAATTTATTTTAGTTTAATCATTTAAATTTTAAACGTTGGATTTTAATTAATATGTTTTAAAAAAGTTTAAACCTCATTCTTATGATAAATTTATAGTTAACATTAACTAAAATAAGTTTAATAATTTTAATATAAGTAAAGACAAATGGCCAAAGCAACGAAAGGGTAGACGTAATAAAAAAAAAACTAGAAAAACTCAATAGATAGTTCTCAATTAATGCCACAATTAGTGTCATAAGCAATTTTCAATCATTATAATATTGGATTACTAATATGGATAGTTTTCAAGCAATGCAATAGGTAACTTTCTATCAAAAGATGATGAAAAACAAAATTGAAATATGCAAAAACAATACCCAAAATTCTTCCATATGAAATATTAAAAAAAAAAAAAAAGTACTATAAAGAAAATAGACCACCAAAAAGTTTCCATCCAGACCAAATTTTCAATGGTGAATTTGTTTTTTAATTTTTTTTTTGTTAGAATACGAACTTAAATTTTTGAAAAGAAAATAATAAAATTACTAAATTGAAGTAATATTAGGCTGACCTTTCAAAACCGAAACTAAATCATTACTAAAATGATCTAAATTATTACTTTTTCAAAAGTTTAGGCATCAATATATATTTTTTAAAGCAAATGAATGGACCTATAATTTAGGGTTAAATGGAGATGATATTGATGGTACGGCGTCGTATGTGCACGTGTTGAGAATTTAATTTTTTAAAAATAAATAATAAATAATAAAAAAGAGTCCTATCTCTATGTCTTATGTATGACCCCATCCATTAATGACTTTCATCCATCCCTTTCTCATCAAACTTTAACATCATCTTCACTATTTTCAAACTCTTCCCTTTTTTCTCTTTCCTTCAAAAAAAAAAAAAAAAACTCACTTTTGTACTTAACATTTTGTAGTTATTTCATTTTGATCTGTCAATTTTAATGTCCTTAATCTTTTAACCTACTTTATTTATCGAAGGGGTTGATAACGAGATTAGTTATCTGATTTGGTGTTAATTCTTTCCACTTCATCATCATAGCTCGATCTCTAGAATTGGTACATATAATTCCTATTCTTCCGTATGTACTAAAAAAAAAGACCTACTTTATCAACCTCCTGAATTTAATTCGATAAAATACTATATCCTTCACCAAAATCTTGAAAGTTTATTTTTTTACTAATATTTTTATCTTGACCAAAAAAATTGAAAGTTCAAATTTTCACTAATGTATAATGTTAAACTAAGAATCGAGAGATGTAGTCAAAAATTCGTATGAATGTGATTTTTTTTGTAGAGGAATTCTAGGGAAAACCTTATTTGGATGTAAATTTAAAATGAATAATTATTTTGAGTAGTTAAAAAATATTAATGATTCAAAATGAATGGTTAAAAATGAGTTATTTTGATTGATTAGAAATGAGTGATTTGGAAATGAAGAATTATATTGAGTAATTATAATGAATAATTAGAAAGAAAGAGTTCGAAATGATAAGTTCATTTTTAATAGTAAAAATGAAAAATTATTTTGAATAGTTATAAAAACTCATGTAGATGTAATTTTTTAAGGAGGAGTCCATAAATCTTCCTTGAATAGGGCAAACAAACACCCCTGAATATTTAGATAACATGGTGTTGAATTTATTTACAATCAAACAATAAAACTATCGAGTCACTAATCGACTGGGTGAGCGTTGTTGATTCTTAATACATAGATAACATGCTCATGCATTCACATTGAAATGAGTAGTGAATTTATAAATATTATGTGACAAATTAATAATAAGGACCAATATAATTATCACACGAAAATTTTAGAAAATAAAGTAAACCTTTTGAAAGTTATTATAAATTTTTTTTTAGTACTATTATAAAATATTTTTAAGTGATTATAATAATTACCTTTTAAATTATAGACTAAAAAAGATATTTTGTTGGTTTATTTTAGTACGATATTTTGTTGGTTTAGAGACCGGTCTGTAGCAACTTTAAATTATTACTAATAACCACAAAATTTTTAGTTTGAATCTCCTAACTCTTTATTATTTTTAGTAATTTTAAATTGTTTGAGAAATCAAATTGAAATAAACTTTGAAAATTCAAATAACCAAATGATATTTACATTTTTATTTTTCTGGAAAAAGAAAAAAAAGAAACTATATTCTCATTAAAATTTTCTTTTTAAGAAAAACAATGATAAGCCATGAACTAAAGCTGCAATGAAAGTGTTCTCCAAAAAGAAAAAAAAAGCTGCAATGAAAGTGAAAAATATTTGTAAAGAGATATGTTATTTCCATCTCTTTTCCTTTTTCTTAAAAGATTACTATGGTTTCTTCCATGTTTAGGAAACCTTTTACAAAAGGATTTCTCAAAAAAAAAAGAAAAAAAAACTTTTTACAAAAGGAAAATTCATTTTTTTTCTTAGGATAATCATAAAAATATCCCTACCTATTATTTTTTTTCTTTTTGTCGAGATAAATTCAATAATATTCGGTAATTTACAGTTATTATTGGAAGTCGAGAGATTGTAATCGAAAAGTTTTTTTTTCTTAGAAAAAAAAACAATTAAATAAAACTTCAATCTTTTTTTTTTTTTTTTTCTTTTTTGAAAAGAAACTTCAATCCAATTTGTAGTTTATTTTAAACGGAAACACATGATATTTGTGTAACTACAAAATTTAGATTGATGTATGTAAGTTTTAGGTTTTTTTTTAACTTCATGAAAGTTTTAAGTTTAATTCATTTTTTTATTCTTCAATTTATAATTTTTTTTTTGGGATTTTCATAAATAATAAAAATGAAAGAAATTTTATGGATCTTAACATTTTAGAAAAAAAAATATATATTATAAAAAATTTATCCAAATATAACAGGTAGGAATATACATTCTACTCACACGTGACATTTCAACTTACTAATTGATGACTTTAATAAAATAAAATTAATAATTTCGATTAAAATAAATTGATTGAAAACAATAAAATGAATCTAATGTTAGATATTTAAAATTAGAAATATTTTACTATGCATAGATTATCTTAAAAAGTTGTCAAAATCAAAATATGAGGGATATAATTTGCTCCTATTTGTTACAGCATAGTCCTTATAACTTTCAACCTTTTTATTTAGTCAAGAACATATGGGAGAAAGAAATTTATATTTATCAATATGAGTATAATTCAATTAATTAAAATTTATATTCCTAATCAGTATGTTCAAACTTTTCAAAAACATTCTTTTTCAAAAAAAAAAAAAAAAACTTTTCAAAAACATAAAAAGTGTATATCTAAAATTTAAATTGATATTAAATCATTACGTTTTTTTAAAATTTTTTATTTCAACAACATTTGAAGATAAGCCATTCTAACTTAAATTGATAATAAATCACTGCATTGTTTTTTAAAAATATATTTAAATTCAATAATATTTGAAGATGAAGAGATTCCAACTCACACTTCTTAATCATCAATTTATACATGTCATTTTTATCATGTTATTGTTGAGTATTAAATAATGGACATTCAAACTGACTAGAATTAATACAAGAAAGTGCTTGGTGCATTAAAATTCTTTAAGAAAAAAAAAAGAGCTTGGTGAATTAAAAGAGCATGAGAGAGAGAAAATAAATAAAGAGGGAAGTTAATATAAATGATAATGCAAAAAGACAATGAAACATTTGATACCTTCAATTATTTTGCTCTTTGGCCCTTACACCCACATGATTGGTACATCCAATATTTATGGGTATTTACTATTCCACCCATACAAAATTATCCCAACATCCAAAATTCTCTTGAAATTTTCCCAATCACCCATTTCAAGAAACTTGGCTTAAAAAATCCCAATGCCAATCGATTAACATTTAACACAATTCTCATTTACCTTTTGCATTAAAAATGGGAAAATATATTTTTAGCCTTTAAATTTGTGCTCTAATTTCAATTTTTTTTCATGTTTGAAAATTAAATATTTTTATTTTTATCATTTCAATAGTATTCATTTTTAGTCTATAAAATAACAAAATTATTAGTTACATAAAATATTGTTGACTAAAATGATGATTAGATTAATTTCAAATTTTAATATAAGTAACTAAAAAATAATGAATGGATAAAAAAAAACTCAAATGATCGACTCAACAATTACAGTCCAATATACTTAAATAAGGGAAGGAACAGAGAAAATCAAGGAAACCCACTTTTATTTAACGGTAAATATCATTTTCAAAGTTGTAAATAAAATCAAATTTACTTCGTTTTGTACAAATAAGAAAGCAGTTTTTTTTACTTCTTTAACATTACGGTCACACATTATCATCTTATTGTACATCAAAAATTCAAAATGATGACGATGACAGTTCTACTAAAGTTGAATAACATGTTATTTTTATTTGTTTAAAAAAATTTATATTTTGCCTATGCTTTCAATCATGGTGCAAGAATTGACCAACAGTTATTTTCTTATCAAAATATTAAAGGACTAACCCAACCATTTTCAAGACAAATCTAGTACTAAATTCTTATGTTATTATTGTTATTTTTGTTTCTTGCTTTTAGGTTCTATTTTATTTGTTTGCTTTGTTTTGTTTTTAAATAAAGTTCTTTTTCGTTTCCACTTCTTTCATTAGAGTTTGTTCTCCTTAAGTGATTAATTGTCAAAGGAAACACTAAAACTTATGAATGACGAATTGATCTCCAAAATGCCAAATTTCAACATTTATTAGGTTGAAATTTGACTGTAGAACCGATTATCAAGGACATCGAAATTGAGTGTTGTAAGATTCTATTATAGTTATGAATGAAAACGTATTTGGCTTGCAAGAAAAACAAAAAAAGGTAGATTTTTTTTTTGAAGCAAAAGAAAAAAAAAATGAAGAGCAAAATGTGTACAATAAAATATTTCACAACAATACACGAAAAATATTCGTGGAAGGAAAAAAAAAAAAAAAACCACCGGCATTACAAGAAGTAGAGAATTGGCTTCTACGAATTTGTTCTAAAGCTCTGACGATCCGCCGGAGCGCCGGCGAGAAGCTCCGCCACAGCAGCCATGGCGCGTACCTGCATCTGTAAAGCGGCGATGTAATCGGTAGCTTCTTCAAGAAGATTCGGAAATGAGATTTTCCGGCATCCAGGAACCAGCCGGCCGAGAGTTCGAACTTTCCGCTGCACCGCCGGCATTTTCCTCGCCTTGTACGTTTTCAATTTCTTCGGCCGGCTACAATTTCCGGCGAGTTTCACCTTCTTGAGTTTGAGATCGAGTCGATTTGTTAAGATCGCTCTGCTCCACCGCGTCTTGCCTTTCGCGGCGACGGCGAGGACTCGGTCCGCCGTCTCGCGTACTTTCCGGCCGTTAATCGAAGATCTCGCCCGCGGAGATGCGGAATTTGAACTTACTCGATGCAGAGCGTCGACTAATTTGGAAGAGTAAATCTGCTGCTCCGATTCCGTTCTCCACCGTTTTCTCAAATCCGTCGACTCCGCGCCGTGAATATCCGCCGCCTGATTCTCCGATTCGGTTTTGCGGCGCTTACTCGGCCGCTGCTCCGCCGAATCGGAAATCCTCGGCGCGTCTAGGTTAGGAACAATCGTATCCATCTCAAGAACACAAATCCAGCAACAATACACACACACACACACAGAGTCCAAGATTAACAATCTGCAAATCAAATCAAACCGCAAAACATAAGATGATGCAGAATCACAGAATCAAATAACTCCAGGAGGAGACAAAATTTCACAGTTCCAGAACACACGAAATTTCAATTTCCACAATGCTATAACAAATTGAAACTCGATTTCTACAAAATAAACAATACACAAGCACAGAAACACAGATTAAACACAATCTGCAAATCAAATCAACCGCAAACACATCAGATGATGCTAGAACTCGGCAAACGGAATCACAGAAGCAAATAAAACTCAAGAACACACGAAATTTCGATTTCCACAATGCTAATACAAAAATGAAATTCGACTCTCACTCCTTGAACACTCCAGGCACAAACACACACACACGCAGTCCACAAGATTAACAATCTTCTAACCGAATCAACAACAAAGCATCAGATGATGCTAGAACTCAGCGAACAGAATCACATAATCAGATAGAACTCAAGAACACACGAAATTAAAAATTTCCACAATGCTAATACGAAATGAAATTCAATTTCAACAAAACAAACAGAAAAAGGTAGAGAGATTCTCCGTCTAGAGCAGTCGATTATGAATTTGCAGAAAACATATGAATCTGAGAGAAAATTTAAAATCAAGAAGAGTAGATCGCGATTGCGATGAGCGGTGAAACAAACACATACAGAAATAGAGAAATATTAAATTGAAAGGAATTGTAAGAATATGCGATACCTTTGGCAGAGAGAAATCGGTGAGATCGGAGCTTCGGAATCGGCGGCAATGGAGGAAGGTAGAGAGAGAAAGGGTTTAGGTTTGGTTTTGTAGTGAGAGAAGAAGGGATTGGGAGAATGTGTTCATTTAAAAGGGAAGCGGAAGCAACCACGCGGCCACTTCTTAATCACATCTATTTACAGTCCTTTCTCTTTCTCTCTCTCTATCTCTTTCTATTATTTCTTAATCTTTATCCTTTATCTTTTATTTTTAAAAAACAATAATAAATATTTTTTCAATTAATTTGATGATGACAATCTAAGCCTATGGTCAATATTCAATTATGTAAAGAGGCCAAATCAATTACATTTAAGGTGTGTTTGGGGCAAGGAGAATTGTAATAATTAAGGGAGGGTGGTAATGAGGAGACAAATAAGGAGGAGAAGGATTATGAGGTAATAGTTATTTGTGTTTGGGATGAATGTAATGATTATAGGAAGAATGATTATTTTTTATTTGAGATAAGATAATGATTATGGAAAATATAAAATAATGAGAATTATGTGAATATAAAATAGTGATGTGATGCATGGAAAATTATTAGAGAGAGAATAAAAAATAGTCAGGGGAGAACAAAAAAAGTGATTTTTGAAAAGCGTGATTATGAGGGAATGATTCCCGATAGCTCAAACACGGGGAATCATTCTCATTCTCTCCCTTATTCTTGGTTCAAACACCCCCTTAAGTTTTTTCTAATTTTTTTTTAAAATTAATCGGGAGAAGAGGATTATAAATACCGATTTTAGGAATCGAATCTATGATATTAGAGTAGAAATGAATTAACACTACCACAAACTTATTTGATATAAATCTCTATTTGGTGAGTTAGGGGATTTGAAAATCCTTTATTTAACACCGTTAAGGATATTGATTAAAAATTATAATTCTCTATTTAGTGAGTTAGGGGCATGTGTTTTTTCATATTTTTATTAGGCATGCTCTAATTTCAAAAAATATATATAAACATCTTCTTAGAAGTTGCTATTTATAAATTTTAACTTTTTTTGTTTATTATACATAAAAAATCTCACAAAAATATTCAAGATATTCATAAAAAAAAAAAAGAGATGAATTTTCAATCCACGGAAGATTATATATATATATATATATAATTAAAAGTTACTGTCTATTTCTTTTATAATCATTAATTTGCTAGTTTGAATTGTTTAGCTTTTAGAAGTCCACCTCAAAAACCTATTTCATAATTTCTTACAATGTAAAGGTGAAGGACAAATGACTATAAATTAAAATCTAATATTCAAACATTTACTTAAAATATTCATATATCCAGAGGAGAAAAAGATTTTAAAAAAATATCTATTTTTATTTCTAATCTAGTGGCTAAAGGGTTCAATCAAATTATATTACTTTAAAACTAGACATGTGCAAATCAATAATAATCAAAAGATAAATTAGTTCAACCAAACAAACCATACTTTAGCTTTGTAGATAAGGGCACAACTAATTAATATTATTTGTTTATAAATTTATTATCTGATTTTTTTGTTAATTAAATTCTATGTTATGCTAATTTCAACTTGATTAATATGAGGAAGAGCAGATTAAATTTTGCTACGTGTGAAGATTGGAGTTTTTTAAATTTTGTCAAAATCTCTCAAATTTTTAGTGGATGGGGACGCTTTTGACTATTCAACACAATAGGATACATTTACTTGTTATTTTGTCACATGGAAAATATAAATACATTTTGTAGTTCAAATCTAAAGGATATATATATATATATATATAAATTTCTTTTAAATTATACTTTGGTCTAAAATTCAAAAAAATTTAAAAGGATTTCAAGACCCTTTTAGTTCTTAAAAAATAGAAAACTCAAAATCAACAAATACTAACTCGACTCAAGCAAACAGATGGGGGCATTCAAGACCAACACAAGCCCCTCGCCTACTAAGTGGGAAAGGAGCCGAGGCCTTCTCAACCATCCCACACAGGTTAGGTGAAAGGCCTACACGATACCACTCGTGACGGGGACATCCCAACCTATGCCACATGTTGGGTATGGGTTGAATTGGATCAAAACTTGTCTTTTTTTTGGCTTGGGACAACCCATCCACTCATAGGTTAATTAAGACTCGGTTATATCTTGAGAGATTAAAGAGTTTAATCTGACTCATCAATAAACTATCATATATTTTAAATGTTTGGATTAAAAATACTAATAATTGTTGATATAAATGATTGTGTAACGGTTAATTGTTACAAAGCTATCAACACTTGCCTTGATTATTGAGATTGGATATTTCCAAAAGATCAACAATTAAAATAAAAGTACAAAAATAGTAAAAATTGTTTACCAATAACATAATTAAGTATTATATATATCTATTTATTTTAAATATTTCAAATATAAATTGAAATTCATATGAAAGGAGATAAAGTTCTCAATTGAATCTAAATGAGAGAAATCATTAAATAATTATTGTTAGTAATTAAAAAGGTTCACATTAAAAAGGTTCAAATTAATTTACCACTACTTTTTTTTTTTGAAGAATTTTTAGCACTACTTCATTTCATAATAATATTATTAATAATTCAAGAAACATTGTATTTGCTCCAACTCATGATATATATTTTAATTATTATTATAATTTTTTAATTAACACATTCATGCACCAATCATGATTTGCAAATCTTTTATGTCATTAAGTATATAATAGTATATAAACAAGGAGAGAGATGGAAGAATTGAATATTTGAAATAAAAATGAAAACTAAGGGTTTTCTAAAGTACACTAGAAAACATGGAATGTGAAATCATGAAAGAAATTATTTAAGTTTAGGAGTTTGTGATTAATCAAATCACTAACTCCTTTGCCTCCTTCCCTCAGACAACAACTCTCACCCACTCCAAATTATTTGACTAAATTTAAATTGATAATTTATTATGTGTTTACAAAAAATTAAAAAAAAAAAAACTATTTTTATTCTCACTTTTCTAAAATGGGACTTTCAATAATCTTCCATCTTTATCATTGTTGGACTTAAATTAAATAAAATGGATAGATTTACTTGATCAAAATACAAGATGGTTTTTCTTTTTAGGAGATTAAATACGAGATGGTTGATTTAACTACCAATATTGAAACTTCTAAAACTCAATTTTTACATGAGAATTTTTCATGAATAATAATATTAAAAATTTCTTTTTAAAAAAATAAATTTATGAACAACAACTTTTTTTTTAAAAAAATTGTGCATGCTAGAAAATTGGGATAATTTTAATAAAAAAAATGAAAAGTCCATATATTTGATAGGGGATTTTGCATGTATAACAAAAAATGGTAAAATATTTGCACCTATAAAACAAAATCAATACTAATTCATTTGTAGCAAAAAATTTAAATTGAGTTCTATCACTAATCACTTATTAGTGATAGATGCCTATCACTAGTTATTGATAAATGTCTATTGAGCTATACATTTAATTATTTTAGAAATTGTGCTGCAAAACTAATATAAGAGGTAGAATTTGTTGCTAAGCGCAAATTCCCTATTTGATATACATAAAATAGTTTGGAATCAGGTACACATAATCACTTCTATTTTTTATCAATTTAATTTTCAATAAGTGCCCCATATAAAGTTCAATGAAGAAACCGTAAATGATAGAATTAAAATCTACAAAATAATCCAAAATTCTATTATGGATAAAATATATAAAAAAGGGAACAAAAGAAATTTGCCAAGAACAAATTCTTTTTTTACAAATTATAAACCTACACTAAACGAATTTTATACGAAGTTCAATGTCAAAAACGAAAAACATATAAAAGAATCAAATGGGAGTTAGTTTAAGAATCGAAATAAATCTTTATTATTTCTTTTTGAAAAAAAAAGAAAGCAATATTACATTTGAACCTCTCTCTCTCTCTCTATATATATATATTTTGAACAATTGAACCTATATATTACAAAGCTTACATTTTAAATTATTGTCATCCTAATCATCATTACTTAATGAGAAGGAAAAAAAGAAAAAGAATAGTCATCCAAATATTATAACATTTCTCATCCTAATCTGAATCTTTCTTTCCAGATGGTTTTGATCAAATGGCAAGAGTTGAATAAACAAAGCCTCTAAAATTCCAAACAGAAAGATTCATGCTTATCCATAAGCAATACAATAATAATTTCATTTGATAAAGCTCTTGAGGCCTTTAATAAAGTAATTAAAAATTTGATACCAAAATTAATAGCTAAGAAATGCAATATTTTAACCTTGTGATTGAATAAGGTATAGTCTAAAACAAACAAGTTTTGAGAAAAAACCACATGATTGGTTTTTGTTCCACTGCCCCCTAACATGGGTTAATGAATATAATTAATGGCTTGTCTCACACACATTCAAAATATTATAATGTGTCTCTCATTTGCTAATAATTGATATGAAGTTTATAAGTAAACCATTTCTTTGTTTCACCTGTCATGGATTTGGCTCTAAAATTAACTGATCTTAACTTTTATTTTCATACACCAATGAGATCGAGCTACTAGTTCAACAATATTTAAAGATGAAGAGTTTCAAACTTATAATCTCTTGATTGCTAGATCATACGTAGTATCATTGGAGTTATGCTCTTTTTTGACGTAGTGAGATTGAACTTCGAGAAATATCACTCTTCTGTCAATTGTGAGCTGCTTGCTTCCTTTCCTCATTCCAAACTATTTTTTACACATTATAACTTAATAATTTTTACCCGTTTGAAAATTATTTTATTTTTTTAAAATAAAGCCTTCAATACAGCTCTCAAGTCTCAACTACTATATTTTCTTTATTTTTTATTTAGTTAATTTTTTTAAAAAACCAATTCATCTTTTGGAAACTAACAAAAATAGTTTTAAAAAATTTATATTTAAAATTTAACTAAAGAGACAATAACTAAACAAAATTAATTAAAAAAAAACACAATATAAAGATTAAAAAGTTATCAAATGAGACATTAATTTTAAAAACTTTATTCGATAGTATTCCAATAAAAACATGTGACAATTTCGTATTGGTTGGAATTTCTGACACAACACAAGTTATTTTCTCATTCAAAATACTAACATTTACCAACCATCTTATGGTAGTTATTAAAATCGGTAATGCAAACAATTTATCAAACATATTCCAAGAGTTTCGATTTACAAAATCAAGGAGGAAATACAAAATAATAATTAAAAAAATAGAATTTATTATGAGCAGTACATTCTATTTCTTATGTTATATTTATAACATAGTTTTTAAAATAATTAATCTATAGCACATAATTTTCTATGACAGATAAAACTCAACCAATGATAAACTAGTGATAGAACATAATTTTCTATCAGTGATAGAATAAGTACACCATGGTTGAATTCTATCATTGATAGAACTCAACCTGGATTTTTTCTGTTACAAATGAATTAGTTTTAATTTTGTACTATATATGAAAATATTTTGTTCAATTTTTGTTATGCATGCAAAATCCTCTAATAAAAAATTACAAAAAAAAAAAAAAAAATCATTTGGTTAGTTAAATGGTTCTTTGCATGAAAATTTTGATTCAATGTCAACAAGAATATGAACATGGTGTGTAACGGAAGAAAAGCTGTCATTTTTGTGTCCTATGATATGAAATGTGATTATTTTGATTAAACATATGCATTCCTCACATGGTTAGTCTAGAGATATGTCTTTTTCACACTAAACAATTATATGAACAGAATAATCTCTGTCACTTGGGATTTAAACATGATTCTAAACAAATATGAAATAGTATACAACATTATAACCGTACAACTAGTTAATGTCTAGGTGTGGATTGTACGTGCAAATTTTATAAGAAATCCAGCAACTTACTTGGACCTTTTAAAAAAAAATGTATGATGGCGGAGTGTTCTTGCTACTCGAGATTGCCCAACTGTATGATCATATATTGAAAAAGTGAGAAGACTTCCAATCATTTATACGATTGGTCAACTACTTACCTTATAATCAATTGATTATAAAATAGAACTTCATACTATCTAATATATCATAGTATATTAAATCTAAATGGCACATGGTCCATAAAATTGTAATCCGACTCAAAATTGATGAACCTAAACATATCAATATTGATGAATCTAAACATATCAACATTTTGAAGGAACATGTTAATGTAACGTACTTACATGTATCGTGGTGTTTAGGTTTCAAAGGCTTAGGATTGTTTGGAGATACTCACCAAACTTTCAAGTTCAAGTCTCCCAATGAACTATGATTTATGTGGAATAATATTAGAAAATTCTAGACAATACAATATACTCTTAGATGGATAAGAAAAAGTCTAGATCATATATATATGTTTAAGATTGATGAAAAGAATTTTAGAATACACTTTGTCAAAGAACGATGAAAAATGATCTAGGTGATGCATATTGTCTAAAGGGAAACTGTGGCAAAATCAAGACCACATAATTTGCTTCATCACGATAGTGCCAATTTATGACCATAAAATTTACTTGAAACCCAAGTTTATAAATGCCATATTAATAAGTGATGCACATTATTGACAAATCATTGTAAAATCTCCCAAACATCTCATATCCAAGTGTGTAAAGCTATGAGATAAAAATAGAGAGAGCTTCTCTTTAAAAGTGACTTTGTAAGAGAAAAAGTATGTAACTCCCATTTTTATATACAGTGTAATGCTTTATCTTTGTTCATAATTTTTACCTAATTTATTTAGAGATTTTTCACCTAAAATCATCTGTGTCATTTTTTCTCATATTCATCTTCATTAGTATTATTTTTCTCAATCTATTACTATTCAAACAATCATAATAATATATAGAATGTCCAGGTTTCTTTTATTAGATTAGTTTGAGTATAATCTAAAAATCAATCGATAACAAAAGAGTTGATCATTTTATAAAATTTGCAAGACTTTCTTATTTTTTTAATGCACGATATTTTACATGCCGATAAAGATGGTGCTTTGGGCCAACAACTCAGCCCAATTCTCGGCCCAAATGAACAAAATTATGGATCCAATTTGAACATTCTCACTCAGCCCAATTAATCCCAGAATTTTCAGCCCAATGAATGTGGCAACAATGTTTTTAAAAAAAAATTGAGGGAGGGGACTACAAACTCAACATTGAAATAAATTACCATGAAACAAAATAACTAACTTGCCATCAACTTGTACATTTAGGCTGTTAATCTGATAACCAGAGAATTTACAAATAAAAAAATGTTTTCGAAACTTATATTATTATTATTAATTTATATGAAATGACTTTTTTATCGAATGAGTCGGTGATGCAAATTAGGTATCATTCAAGTACTACATGGTTTCACTCTCAATTTTCTCGTCTCATGTAATAAATTAAGTGGTTTTTTTTTTATTATGTAAATGGTACATTTTTTGTTTCTCATCACTTCATAGTCGTGATTATTTTTTGCAAGTATACATAGTCATTGTAGTAAGTACGTATTATATATTCAAGTCATCTTGATAGGCATCCGTGTATAAGTCTTGTTTAATAAGATTTAGAGAGTAAAAAATAAAAGAAAAATGAAAATTTTGGTGGTTTTATATTTAAAGAACAAAAACTGTAGAAAATTCAAATGAAGACAATTTCATCGAAGCTGTAAAATGCAGTCTAAAAAAAATGCTGGGTGTGTTTAGCTTTCTCTCATGATTACTAAGTTATACAAGATGTCGGTAGAACTCTGTTTTTATTGACAAATGGCAAACATACAAGAACGAGCATACAAAAATTGATGACAAAGATTTGGGGTGCGATTAAGCTCACTGATAAACATACAAAAATGTAAATAAGAAACTCTAATGATGGCAAAGATTAAATGAGCACAAAATAGTAACTACACAAATTATGCAAAACAGTAAAGGAAAAACTAGCTTACAAATTCTAAAATAAATTATGAAAATCCCATCAAATTGCTAGAGACTTGTTTATTATCCTAAATACTAAAATTTTAAAGGGAAATTGTAATAACTAGACCACATTGAAAAAGTATTTACAAATATAGACGACCAAGTTTTTTTTTGCAAAGTTAATTTTTTTATAAAAAAATCGTAATTATTGATTTTTCCTTTATACCATTTTGCCATTTCTCATATTTAATATTAAATTTTCGAATTAAATGCCTCATTTTGCATACTTTCCATCCTTTTAAAACATACCATATATAATTGTCAACTCTTTTAATGCAATGAGATTTAATTCATTTTCTAATTTATCTTTTATCTTTCTTTCTATTCCATTTTCGTTTCACTTTTCTTCTTCCATTCTCCATTCCTCCATTTTTCGTTTCTCCAGCTTCATTCAATCTTTCTTTTCACATTTCGGTCACCACATAAATTGTCGTCGACCACAAAGTTCTGATCGGACGGTATAATCATATGTCTTTAGTTATCTCTTCTCAATAATTTTCATTTTTCACCGTATTTGTATTACGTTTTTGTTCCTTATCCATCATCATTAGTAGGTTGTTGCTCGTTCTAATATAATCGTGATCCGATATGTTTCAGATGGTTTAGTATGGTATGTTTTATTCCTATTCTATTATTTCTGTACATTTAACTCATTTAAATTCCAGTATCTAGAATGTCAAAAGTCATGTTTAGAAATGCAAGATTAAAATCATATGTAGAACAGTGAGTTTTTCGTACTTTGATTTCCATATTCAGTATAATTGATTGTATACACATCTACAAAACTGTACAATTGAGTATATACCGTATGTTCATACAGTGTTTTTAGGTTAGTTATACTGTACATCTTCTCCTTATAGGTTCATCAATCATTTCATTTGTATAATATCATTAATACTTTGTTTGCCATGTAGAGTATGATATGTTTTGCTCCTACTTTGTCATTTCTCTACATTTAATTTATTTATATTTTAGTATTTAGAATGTCAAAAATCATGTGTAAAATTGCAGTAAAATCATATGTACAGTAGTTTCTTCGTACTTTGATTTCCATATTCTGATATAATTGATTGTATACACATCTACAAAACTGTACAATTGAGTATATACCTTATGTTCATACGGTGTTTTTAGGTTAGTTATATTGTACATCTTCTTCTTATAGGTTTATCAATAATTCCATTTGTATAATACCATTAATAATGTTGTTTGCCATGTAGAGTATGATATGTTTTACTCCTACTCTGTTATTTCTCTACATTTAATTTATTTATATTTCAGTCTTTAAAATGTCAAAAATCATGTTTAGAAATGCAATCAAATCATATGTAGAACAGTAGTTTTTTCGTACTTTGATTCTCATATTCTGGTATAATTCACTATATACACATATCTGCAAAGCTGTATAATTGAGTATATATCGTATGTTCATACTGTGTTTTTAGGTTAGTTATACTGTACATCTTCTCCTTATATGTTCATCAATCATTCCATTTGTATAATACCATTAATACAGTAGTTTGTCATGTACTATTATATTACCGTATAAACTATACAAAACTCTATATATTTTATTATACATATTGTATAACTTACACGGTACATTTATGGTTTATTATTCATTTTATTCATGTCTAATACATTTTTCATACTCATATTACTATCCATTACATTTCTATTCAGAATACGGTATTGTTTATATACATGTATATTATCGACTTATAATATAAGACAAGATCTTTGTTTGAACATTTTTGTAATACTATACAATATTTCTTTATAGGTTAAACAAGCATCTCAATCCCTATTGGACGTAGTGGTCAGTGGGATCAAAATGAAGATGTACCATAATCATGAAGTAGCTGAAGAACGTTGCATAAATATTGAGGAATGCATTCACCCAATGATGATTTTACATTCTGAGATTTTTTTATGCCGACTTTCAATTTCAATTTTGTAACTCATAAGATCTTTTTTATTTACTACTGATCTCACTTTAAATAGTAATTTTGTGTGAAGTTTTATCCAACACTGTGAGTCTCTACCAATTCACAAATATTACGTATGTTATTTCCAAACGTTTTACTATACGGTATTGTACATTAAAAATTTATACATTTAAAATTACTTGTTCGTTGTTGCAAACATATTAAATCACACTACAAGTATCCATATCAGCAAATTAAACATTTAAAAAAAACATAAAGTTTTAAAATACAAGTATGATACTTGATATATTATGAGTGTACCGTATATACCAAGTTATTTAAGTCTTGTGTGGTTATCATACGGGTTCGATTTCAATCAACAAAATTGAACGTTCAACAACTCATACGGTCTATTTATGAACAAAATTACCAGAATCAAATAACATGTAAATTACTAACTATATTGTACATGTACATTACTAACCATACTGTATGTAAATGACAACTCTACCTCTAAGAATATACTGTCGCCACTTTCGTTAAACAATTAATGCACCATAAATTGGCAATTTATGGTTTTCCATAATTAATGCACCCTAAAGTGTCGGTTTCTAGTATTCTATAATTAATGCACCCTAAATTGGCAGTTTCTAGTTTTGAATGTGAGATAGGATTTTCTTTTTTTAAATTTCCTTTCCCAAATGAAAAACCAATAAATTAAGGGTAGTGTTGTAATTCGTTAATTTCGGAATTTATAAGATATTAAAATAAATTCTAATTTTGCTAATATTTTTTAAGATGCATATATTTGCAAATACTTTTCAAATAGAGTCTATTTATGAAAAAAACCCCAATTTTAAATTACCACTTCTCATGATGAATAGGTAAGAAATGAGCAACAAAAACGTCAACAAGCAAATAATGTCAAACCTTTTCAAAATAAATAAATAAAATAAAGCAAATAATGTCAGACAGTTTCAGATTAAGGCTCAAAATATGCATCTTTTCGATTTCATAAGAAGTTACAAATTATATTTAAAGTAATGGGTTCAATTCATGGTAACCATTTTTCTAGTTCTTTTTCTCCCTCCTCTCGTTTTTGTTCTTCCTTGTTTTCTTTTGCTCTTTATTTTTAATAAATTTATAGTATCCCCTTTTCAAACAAAAAAGCCATTAATTTATACGAGTTTTTTGACATTCAAATATTTTAAAGACGACAAATGGTATGTCTCGTTACATTGATCGAGGTGCGAGCAAACTGGACCGGACAATTATAGAAAAAAATGGATAAGGATGTGGTGTTGGAATATTTGAGAGAAAAACAAGGAATACTTGGCACTTATTTGCCAAAATCACAATTTTAATAAACATAAATTAAGAGAGGAAACACAAACTCAGCAGAGTATTACATTGAATTAAAAATGTAGTAATTTAAAAAAAAAAAACTAAGCAGTCTAACTAATGAATTTGATGGAAATTAAAACCCTATCCATTCCTCGTATTACACTTGGATCGCATATACGAACTTTGGTCAATACAGTTCCATATAACAATTAATTTGATTCCAAAACGATATTATATATTTGTTCAGCTTCTTGATGATATATTCTATAATTTGGCCAAATATTAGAAGAAGAAAAAAAATCTATTTAAAGTATTTTTTGGTCTTTATAGCGTGAAAAGTAAACAAAAATAAGTAAAAATCGAAACCTAAGAATTCTTATGAAACCAAGACTTCATTGTGCATTAACTTTGCTAATTTTCAATCCAAAGAGAGATGTTAATATTAAATAGCTTCAATTTAAAAATCAAACTACTAAAACTTCTCAATAATTATTACTCTGTATAGAAAAATTCAAAGTTGATGAAAAAAAAAGAACAGTAACCAAACAAGACATATTTGTCCCAAAACCTAGGACAAGCTATGTCGACACACTAGATTCTAGTATGTATCCTAAATTTGGTAAAGTAACTAGAATGAAGTGTTTTCTCAAAAAAAAAAAAAAAAAAAAAACCTAGAATGAAGTGTGATAAAATTAATGTAAAAAAAAAAAAAATACACACACAAGATAAACAAAACAGCCCATATATATGAGATTCTCATCCAAAAGTGAGAACACAAAATTATTACAAAACATCAACCAACATAACTTGAAGGGTCCATTTGCAAGAATGACTCCAAAATTAACCCTAAAACATTAAAAAAAAGAGACAAAATATAAAGTATAATTTTGCTCCTCCTCATGGATGTTCCTCAACAAAATCAAAGTCCCCACACTGTAAAAAGGAAACATTTTTATGCCCCAAAAACTTAGAATCAGAATCAGAATCCGAAACCCACTTAACAAAAGAGAAGATCATAATAATATTGATAATTCAAGTGAATTATTCAGCTTCCATGGCACATTCCTCAACCATACCTCCATGATTGTTGAAGCTCTGAATTTCATCACAACATTTATTATTATTATTATTATTATGCACAACACCATTTTCAATACCAATACTACTAATTACCACCTTCTCATGATCATCTTCCTCTTGTTTATCAACAGAAAAATCATCGTTGTGATTGCGATCATTGTCGTGATCGAATCTCGTCTTTTTTCGTGCGATTATAACCGAGTTTATAACCTCGTCGGTAGGATGGAACACAGATAGAACCTCAAACCCTACCAAATCACAATCTTCAACCACAGGATAAAGAAAAGCTCTTCCTCCATGAGCACTTCTCACCATCAAATAAGCCCCTTCCGACATGAACTCCGACAAATGTTTGATCACTTTTAATTTCTCCTCTTTATCCATTCCTACTAGGGCTGCCAAAAACACAACCTCGTATTGCTTCAGCTCGTCCGTCACTTTCATGATGTCGCACGTGTGAAACACCATCCTCTTCTTCAGATCCGGGTCGAGCGATACCAATTTCGATGCCTGGCAAAAGCAAACATGAAATTTTTTAGTTTAGTTTTACACTAGCTAAGCTTAAACTGCAAATAGATTAGACTCAAGTAGCTAATATCAATATCAATTTTGGAATAAGTGTTAAATCATCCATTAACTCAAAAGGTCAAAACAATCAAAATTTTAGTAATATTTTCTTGGGCGATTAGGACCAGGGAAATCAGAGCCAAAAAGTTAAAACTCAAAACAAAGACTCAATAGCCAGTTATCAATACCATTTCACTTAAGAGTTGGCCCAATTACATATCCAAGAGACAAGATTCAAAGATTTTACAATTAAATATACCCGCAAATTTCAAACCCTAACATCTTAATCAAGGGAGCATATTTCTTAGAAACCTCAAGTCTCTACCAATGAGATCAAGTTTTTAAAAAAAACATCCTATTTTTCTCTTCGAGTTCAACAATTGAGAGAAGCGAAACTCAAACCTGTAACCTTATAGTTACTAGGTCATACATGATGCAGCTAAAACCATGCTCTTTTTAACCTTAGGAACAATATCAATTCTTGACACCACGATAAATCTCAGCCTGGTTACTAGGTCGTACATGAAGATTACTAGGTCATACACCACCCATATCAGTTGAGGGAGGGGAGACTCGGCTCTGGTTACCAGGTCATACATGATGCAACTATGCTCGGTTAAACCATAGGAACAGTATTAGTTCTTGATCATACCACGATAAATCATCAATCAACTTAAAAGCTAGAAAACCAATAAAAATTATACTAAACCATAAACAAAGATCAAGAATGCGTATTTTCTCGGGCGACGATCAATCACCTGAGAATTAGCCAGGGGATCGAGATCATAATTGTGGAAGGCAGAAGAGGTAAGATGGCGGGTGGCGAGGACGATGGAGGTGAGGGGGAGGGGGCCAGAGCCGACAAACGCAACGGCGGAGGGGAGCACGGCGCAGTGGCGGCGAAGAATGGAGAACTCAAGAAGGCTAAGCTTGAGGTAGTTAGAGAAGTAAGGGAAGAGGTGTAGGTTAGCAAGAGGGGAGTCAAACTGAGCCAAGAGATGAGAGAAATGGGACTCCAAAAGGGACTCAGCTTGGCCGCAGAGCCTTATGAGGTTGGATCTCATGTGCTGAAGAGGCTCAGAAAGTGAACTGATATGGAAATGAGGGCTGGTGGGTGGCATGCACGTGACCACCAGCTCGGTGAACAGAGTGTCGACATGGTTGCAAGGCTTTAGGCTCTCAAGGCTCTTGATTTGTTCGTACAAATCGGTGATCTTTTGGATCAGAGCTTCTTCTTCACAAACCATGTCGACACTATGAACAAAAAAGACAAGAGAGAAAGAAAAAGAGAAAGTTTGGTTTTTTTTTTTTTTTTTTTGGGGAAATGGGGTTTCAATGGATGGCTTTATTTATTGACATTTGAGCCAAAGTTCTTATGTGGGGTCCATTATATAGGGTTGGGTCAAGTTTCTATTCACTTCCTATTAGGAAATTTACTTTTTTTAGTCCAAGTTTGTGGTTAATTTCTTTTTTATATAACAGAAAAGTGGAAATTTGAACGTGTAATCTCATAATTATTAGATGGTATAAGATGTTACAGTCTTAAAATCAAATATTTTTGTTTGAGACATTTTAATATTGGATAATTTTAATCTTTAAAATAATAAAATCATTTGAGGTTAGTTTTTATTTGATTCTTTGTAATTTAAAATCAAACATTTGTTATTTTTGATATTTTAATAATGGTTAGTTTTAACCTTTGAAATAGTAAAAGGGTTAGTTACATATTGGAATATTGATTAAAATAATTATTAGACTAGTTATAAACTCCAATGTATTAATAAAATGGTTATTTTAGTCTGAGTTAATATAATTTTAATATTTAAAATTGAACATTATTGAAATAAATGTTTAATTTTGAAATGTGGTTGAGAGGCACGAGACTTTGAGATATGCATTTTAGGCGTCTTGGGTTTGAGACTATTAAAAAACACATAAAATAGAACACTTTTGAATTATCTTGAGTCTAGATCTTAAAACGTGAAATCAAGACTCTTGAATGTAGTGAAACCTATTAAAGCCATACATGCCCTTCAGTGAGGGTAGTACTCTTGCTTGGTGCAAGGGGTTTACGATTCGGCTAGTTATCCAAAAACAAAAACATATCTATTTATAATCAAAATTTCATTTCAAAATATGAATTGGTTTGAATATACTACTTGATTCTCTTGACCATTGCATCACTCGATCATTTTGGTGCAGCCTATTTTTAATTCTGCTATTTTTATTTTTATTTAGGTTGGCATTAACATAAAAGTTTACTCTTCCTAAGAAAACATAAGAGTTTATTGCATAAAGGTGCATTTTTCTAGAATGCCACAGTTTATTATTAAAAAAAAAATTAAAAGATTATGATGCCATGAAACCTAAAATACCATATATAACTTTTGTAATTTATTCATTTTTAAAACAAAGTAATTCAATTCAATGGGTCAAAATTAGAAAGAAAATTAATAATCTCTCTTCCCACCTTGATTCAAATTATAGTAAAGTTATAATTAAACCCTAAAGCTTATGATATTGGACATGTGGATTGTTAACCATAATGTGAAGGCTCTTACTATTAAGTAAAAGAGTTAATTTGGGGATTGTTAGCCAGTGTGAAGGCTCTCAAGATTATATATATATAGAAATCTAGTCAATTCTAAAAAAATATTTACAAAGTACTTTGAAAAATAAAAAATTACAAATACAATCATTTAAAAAAAAAAAAAAAGTAAATGCACATGTAGGGAACAGTATTATTATAATATTGGTATTAATAAATATTTATAATAAAGTAACAAAAGGATGTAGATACTTTTGAATTTATCCATATTTATAATTATTTTTATAAAAGAGTTCATTTTTTACTATCCATATTCTTAGAATATTGAATTACAAATAAGAAAAAGAAAAAGTGAAGATTTAAGTTGTATATAAAGAACTATAACAAATAAGAATTACATTTAACCATTAGAATCTAAACTATGTTCAAGTTGATAAAATATTAGAGACTTGAACGATGAACGAAGGGGCATTTAGAATCAATTAGACAATTTGAGTGCAAACACTATTCTCAATTGTGAGTTGGCAAATACATTGGGTGTCACAATTTGACATTGTTAATGCTATATTTGTAAGAATGACCTCATTCTATATTCTAATAAATATAATATCTTTAATTTCTAATGTCATTTCTTTTAACAAGTTTAATTTAGGTATAAGTTATGGGTATGAGAATATGAAAATTAGTTTAACAATAAATGTTAATTGTGTTTTAAATAAATAATAATGTGATAAAAGTATTAAAAACTATAATATATTTTCAAAAATAACATTTATTTTTTTGGAAAAATATACTATATTGATAATATGTATGTAAGAAACATACACACGAGAGGGAGAAAAAGAAAAAACTCTCCAATTTAACATAATGATTAAAGAATCATAGTCTTTGTAGAGAGAAGATTTTTTTACACCAAAGCAACATTTTAAAAAAGCATCATAACATTACGTGGGTAAACTTGTTGGTTAATAATTTATTTTTTAATCTATTTTTAAGTAAGGATTATGGGATTTTTTTTAAAAAAATATATAATAAAAAAATCAAAGAATAACAAATAACAAAAAAAATTGCAGAAAATTTAATAAAAAGATGAAAAAATTCATATGTATTTGACTCAATCAGTATAAATAATAGTCTTGAATAGTGCACATACATATAATCTTCAATCAATGCTATAAATTATGTACGTAATTAGTGTCACAAATAGTTTTCTATCAATCGCCTAAAAAAAAAAAGTTTTCTATCAATACCACAAATTATAGTCTTTCATCAATGTCAGACATAATTTTCAATTAAAAAATAATAAAATGCAAAATTGAAATACACACAAAAAAAAAACCCCAAAATTAACTATAGTTGAAATATTTTTTAAAAAATGTTAAATATAAAATAGGCGACTAAAAAGTTGTGGCCTAAAACAAATTTTATTAATGTATGGCCTTTAAAATAAAGTGAGCATTAAAACAAAAGAGAAATCATAATTATTGAAAAACATATTTTAAGGAAATTTGTTGGAACCAAAATTATAGTATCCTTATTTTAAATATAATAAAATTTTAAATATTTTTTTTTTTTGAAGAAATTTTTTAAATATATTTTGTTACTATCATTTTCTAACAACAAATTGAATCAATTTTTACTATAGTTATTTTTTTTCTAAAATTTATATATTTGTAAAATTATTTTTTCTTTTATATAACTCATGAAAATTTTTCATATTTTAGATTATTAAAATTATTATTTAAATAATTCTCCAAATACACTTTAACATAGATAAGTAATTTTTATTTCAATTTTGGAGATTATGCAAATAATAACGAGGAAAAGTTTTTTTTTTTTTTTTTTATATAAATATTGTGACATAAAGTACACTTGTGTTTCTGTAATTCTTATTCAGCTACCGTAAAAAAAATCTAGTTTTTTTTTTTTGAAAAAAACTTATTTATCTAATTCTTTTGTTTCTTTTATTTTTATAAAACACAAAATAGCTTTAAATTATTTTTATTTTATTCTAAAAATTGGATAAGAATTAAAATGCTTCTATAAAAGATAAAAATATATATAGTTTTAATAATCATCCTGGGATTACATATTCAAGTTTTTTTTTTCAAATATTGTTAGAGCAAAAAGGAATTTCTTCAAAAGATAATTTCTAAAAAAAAAGGAAAAGAAAATTCAAACAGTTGAAGATGGAAGGTTTTGGACTTATAACTTTTGATTATTAATTTATCACACTATGTCCATTAAAAGAAGGTTGATACAAAATAAATTTACTTTCAAAAAAATTAAAAATTAATTTTTTTTTTATACTCCAATTAATTAATGTTAATTAAACAGGCGAGTTAATTTAATTCTATTTGTTATGTTTTATAATTTAATTATAGTTTTAAAAATTGAACTTAATCATCAACCTAGCTCAAGTCGTCACAAAATACAAATTCATGGGCACCTCACTTTGTCGTATATATCATAATTTATATCAAATGTATGAACATATGCGAATAGTTCCATAATTCCAACCATTTAAATAATTATTTATTATATTCTTTTTCATGGATTACATCTTTTTTTCCATTTTTATAACCATTTTGAGATAATATTGTGTTTTAATAAGGGATATTAGAGAAACACTATGTCTTTTTATTTATTAAAAAGACGAAGAAATACTATATATATATATATATATATATATATATATATATATATATATATATATATAAGTTTCTTGTTTGGTTTCTTATGGCCTACGGGCAAAAGAACAATATCGAATAATCTTTTTGTTTTTATTCTCTTTCTTCTTACTAAGATTTTAAAATATTTAATAATTTTGAAGTAACCAAAAATTTTGTTTTCTATACATCAAACAAATTTGAGGTTTGTAGCTAAGATTAGAAAATATTTAATTATTTTCAAATTTCAATACTAATTTGGTCCTAAATCTTTGAGGTCAGTTTAGCACATAAACTAAAAAAAAACACTTTCTTTAATAGAAACATAACACACATACATATAGTCATATCAATATGTAGAAGTATAATTGTTCTTCTTCTTTTTTTTTTTTTAACTAATAAATGTTCTTATTTCTTTTAACCATAAAATTTATTTTTTTTAAAAATAATCAATGAAAAATTAAGTGAAAAAACTAAAATAGATTTTAATGTAGAGACCAACAGGAGAAACAGACCCACATGTATGATTCTGCTAAAAAGTATTCTTTTAAAAAATGCTAAAAAATTGTGTATATTTTTTAAAAAATAATAATAAATTTAGCTTCCTTTTTTAAATTAAATTTTTTTATAGTAAAAACCTAAGGAAAAAAATAAAATACATGAAAAAAATTAAACGAACACCATATTTATTGAGGGAAAAAAAATTATGTTAAAATTAGTAAATATGTCATATATCTACTTAATTTTTAAGTAAAAAGTAACACTTGATACAAAGAACAGGAACCAAAATTATCTTTAAGAATATTGAGTGTTGGACACAGAAAGGACAAGGACTTGAGGAATATTAAAGTTTAGTTACTGTAAAACCCCAATATGTTCTGCCATTTTTTGGCCATTCTTTTATATTCTTGTTTTTCTTATATGAAACAAGAGTATGCTATCTATTTCAAGTAGTACTAGTTGCATTTTTGCATATGTTCTACTTATCAATTTGGATTTCTATTAATATTAAAAAAATTTAAGCCATCCATATTTCCAAAAAAGAAAAGACAAGTGTTTGTTGTTTTCCTCTTCAATTCCAGGATTGATTTATTAGAAGTAAGATACTAAGCCTATGGTTTTATTGTTTTCTATTTAAAGGTTGATCTTTTTATTAGGGTTCATACTTTTTCATAGCTTCTATTTCATATGATATATCTTTTTTTGAGTTTAAAAAATATTTAGAGGTGGAGATTCAAATTTTTGACTTGTTGATCGAATATATATATATATATATATATATATCATTGAGAAATGATATTCAAGCATATGTATCTAAGTTGTTGAATATACATCTATAATATAGTGTATAGAAGGAGGTTCAAGTTACAAGTCAGATTCCCAACATGGAAAGCTTTCAATGATAAGGTTTGTAGTAATAATTTAGACCCATATATTTTGACATTCCATGTTAAAAAGTCTTAATTTCACTGCTTTAATTAGCAGTGAATGGTTTTAATGTCATCGTATATTCGATAATATGAGATTCAATCATTTGACAATGAAAATAGTCGTAGATACACATTTTTGTATAAATGGTGCTTCTTTTATTTTTATTGAACCAAATATTCGTAACATATTAGATAACACGAGATTCTATTTTAAAAATTAATTAATTAAAAATAAGTGAAGTAATTTCTTTATATAAAGATTATAAGGTCTTCTCATTTTTTTTCATATGGGGTCCTCAACCTATACTTGATATAAATTGTTTAAATTTTTAAGATTTTGATTGACCATTTATTTTTTGATTTATGAATTTTGAAGCTAGGCCTATTATAAATATATTTGGGGACATTTGGGGCTATAATAAATAAAAAATGCAAAAGAATTAGCAACTTTCCAAACTATGTGTAGATAGATATAACAAAATTTTGAAATTACAAAAAAGCCCTCTATATATAATCTTCATTCATCAATGGAAACAATCGCATGATTGGTCTTCGATGGTTTGACCAAGTCTCTTGTTATGTAATTTAGTGTTAATCTATTTTCACTCCACGATTATAGGTTCGATTCTTAAAATCGATATTTTTGCTCGGGATCAAATATGTGACGCTGATGTTGAACTGGTACCAATTCGGCCTTGTGCAAGTTTCGTTTTCATTTGCATGTTTCTTAGGAAAATTTTCTTAGATAGTCGTCATTTAACATATGGTGTTCCTATGATTGAACAAATGAAAATAAAATGCACCTTATTGGTATAGCCAATAATTATCAATTATTTAAAAAAAAATTAACCCTAATTTATACATCATCACTGATCACAATCCTTCTCATTCCAATGTGATTACTGTTCATTCATACAACCATCATAAACTTGTGCTAGATATAAACAAATCTCAAAATTTATTTACTAAACTGTGATTTAACCTACACTTTGTCTAAATCACAAAGTCATTTTATAAAATGTGCTCAGAAAAGTAATTTTATTTTTAAGAAAGATGTTCCAAAAGCTATAACAAACATCCAGATAAGATAACCAACTGCGTCATTGACTCTCGGTCGATACATAAGACTTAATAACTAAGAAGTTATATATTTTAAAATTATAGAATTAGAAATCTACAAATGAAAACAAAGCACAAATACATAATGTTGCTACTTTAATATAAAAAAAGTGAGATATGGAAGGCAGAAAAGTGAAGATAAGAAAATCCTGTTTTGGGGGAATTCACCCCACTTTCATTGATGCATACTTCTCAGATTGTTCCCAACAAAAAGGTCAATTCATTTTTTTTGAAATATAACACATAAATGTCAATTAAGTCTTTCCCAATGCGACTACTCGACATTGAATTTCAAGATTCTTTTTTAAAAAGCAGGCTTGATTTTACATATTTTTCCAACTTTAATTTAAAGTCTTTTCTTTTTTGCTAATTTATGTACACAGTTTTAAATATGCTTCCATGTTTGTACATTTTTTTCTCAAATTTAGGTTAAAATAACTTTTATTTTTCTCAGCACTTTTGGATTTGAATTATACTAAATTCAAGGAAAATTGTAATTGATGAGTTATTCTAACAAAATAATTACAAATTTAGTCAAAATTTGAAATATTTCCATCCATAGTTATTAATTATCATATGGTTGCTAACTTTTTTTTTAAAGGTTACTATATTTATAATTTTTTTTATGAATTAGACTATTCTTATAAGTTTGTATTCAACTTTTTTTTTTTTGAAACAAAGATAATCACGCTCATCCCTAGGCCAGCTAAGAGAAATCGAAGGAGAGTAATGTCACACGTGATATCAAACGTGGAATCTTGAAGGGAATATACAAGTTCAAGTCTTAAATCATTGTACTATCCCTTGGGTACAAGTATCCAATTTTAATTATGTACCTACAAAAAAAAACTTTATATCGATAAATATTTTATTAATTTTAATTGTTAATTCAAAACTATTAATAACTTTAATTCATAAATGAAAAAATGCAAACAGATTTCTAAAATTTATTGGGGGAAAATTAATGAAGAGTAATTTTTAAGAACAATTAACAAGAAACTTATCATACGAATTAATCCAAAGCCCTTTCCTAAAAGTACAAGAGCTAAAATTAAATATTTTAATGAAGACCAAAATTTTATATACTTTTCAATGTTTTAATTTATAAAAGTAGAATATATTTTAAAGGCGAAAGTGAGCATTGTTGAACTTATATTTTGAATGTACTATATCGTTGGAGTCTCCTAATTTACTATATACTAAATAAATATTTTTAAGTGATTTTTTGTACACCTTTATTTTAGGGTTGGTTTGGAATACCTTCCACTAATTTCTTGTCAGTGCAACTTGGTATTGTTTCCTTTTCTTTTTAATTATTCTTTTTGACAAAATAAAAATAAAAATAGAATCTCACTTTAAAGTTATCCGAAATTATGAGCCGTCGATAAAAGTCATTAGTCATCATCATTAATGTACATCTAATGATCAATAGATCTTAGATTCGACTTCTCTTATCCTTAATTGTTGTAATCTAAAAAAAAACTATAACACAACTTTAATTAGCATAGTTGAACTAACATATTAAAATCTGGCGAGCACTATATAATGTTAAAAATCAATACTTCAAGATACCGGTAGAAAATTGGCAATATAAAGGCAAGAATAGAAAAAAGGAAGAAATAACAATATATATATATATATATATATATATATATATATATATATATATATATATATATATATAGAGTTGCAAGCAAAAAAAAGGGGGGAAAGATGAAAATTTTATTTTATTATTTAAAAAAAAATCGAGCAACAATTAAGATTTGAACTTAAATTGATTACTATTGATTACTAATATGATATCATTGTAGTGTTCCTTTTGGCAAAAATAGAGGACATCTACTATCTTTTCCCACATATATTTATTTGTCTATTTAAATATTTTATAAATATAGTCTTTTTATATAGGTGAATGTTTGATTCAATTTAAGTGCATTTTAATAAAAATATTAAAAAAAAACATGTAGAAATTAATTGTATTCACTAAAGTTCTTTTGACAACTAAGATTAACTCATAATAGTATACCAGAATTATACTTAAATTTGGAAGGAAAATTATCTTGTTTCTTGCTCTCATTTTAAAAAATGTAAATGATTTTCCATTTTTCTTATAATATAAAATTTAATTCAATAAAAAATTATAAAATTATAACCTAACTCAAATCAAAACAGAATTATAATCTAACCCAACTCTTACAATTTAGATTGGGTAATTCAGATTACTTGGATTGTAGATTTTTTTTATATGCCCGTACTTATATGATATCAAAGTCTTTTGTAATTTAATTTGGTTCTTTTTTTTTTTTACAAATAGTTGGAAAAGTTGTTATTTACTTAAATATTTTTAGTATAGCTGCAAATGCCACACAAAATATCAAATATAAAAAGACTAGCATATATGCCTTAAAACAAAACTGAAATCCCACAAAATTGGACCAGTGTAGAGAGTCAAAACCATTTTATATTCCAAATTCTTTCCTTTAAACAAAGAGAAACAGAACAATTCACTTCATAATTATTATGATAAGAAATGGTTATACTTTTTTTCTTTTGGTAATATTCTCACAATTGTAGAATTCATGGTGCAGTGAGAATACCTTATATATATATATATTTTTAAAACCAAATCATTTTTTTCAACAAAGGAGAGAATTTTATGATATTGATGGCTTTTATTTTTTCCTCCAAAAGCAATCAATAGCATATTTGTTGGCTCTAAATGAAGTCAAAACTTCACCCCACAGTGAAGCCACCTCAACCTATAGCATTGCATTGATTGGACAATAAATTTTTATATAAATCTAAAATTTGTCCTTCCATTCAATGTGCTTTTTTATTTTTATTTTTATTTTTGTGATAAAATGGCTCTTCATTTTTAATGGGATACCTCTTTTTGGTTATTTGTAATGGAAGAAAAGAGAATATTTCTAAAAGAATTCAGAACTGTTTGAATATCAATACTTTAATCTAAAAGTTGAATTTTCAAAGTTCTTTTTGCTTTGTATATTTGAGACTTTATATCTTCTTTATAGTTGATGGTTGAACTCTTTTCTTTGCTCTCTACCTTATATCTCACACTGTGATATACAAAAAAAAAGTGATTCTATTAATATCTTAATTATTAAAGAAATAGTGAAAGGGTGGGAGACACATTGATTTTATTATTTAATAGTAATAATTAAAGAAACAATGTATAAGAGATGTTTTAAAATTAATTAATTAAACCCTCCTCTTCAATAAACATTTTCACAAAATAAAAGATAATTTTTAAGGAGGGTTTTCAAGAATAATTTTCTTAAAAAAAAACTAAAATAAATATTCTACAAAGGTAAAATTTCTAAAAGATTATTATTATTATTATTTAATGAAATGACTAAAAAGTGGGACAACCATGGTGAAAATATAAAAATGCTATCAAATTTAATGATATTGATTAAAAGAAATTGTTGACACGAATTGAATTGTTACATTTAGTTTATATACTTATTCTTTTTATTTTATTTTTTTTAACTTATTTATACCCGTTTGGGTTTAATGAGTTATGATACCATATTTATTAGACTGAATACCTATTTGAGTTTAATGAACTTTAATAATACTTTAGATAATATGAGATTCCACCTCAAAATCAATTGATCGAGGAGATTAGTTCATATCTCTTATGAAGATGTTGAAGAATACTCACATTTTCAATGTGGGACAAAGGTCACAAGATGTGTATCTTTAAAATATGGGAAGACCATTACCAGTTTTCACTTACTTGCTTGAGTCGAAACCGAATTTTTAGGATCAAATACCTGTTTGGACATAATGAGTTATGATACCATATTTATTGAACTGCATATCCATTTGGGCTTAATGGACTTTGATGCTATATTAAACAATATGAGATTCCACCTCAAAACCAATTGATCGTAAGGGGAGTATAGCTTATATCTCTTATAAAAATGTTGAAGAATTCTCACCTTTCAAATGTAGGATAAAGACCACAAGATGAGTATCTTCAACAGTACTCTCAAAACTCTCTTCTAATTCTAAAAAGTGGGTGAAAGCTAACTTTGGCTGAACCTGTTGGGAATACAAAGTGTTGTAGTTGTAGTAATCCCACATTGGTTAAATAAGAGTAGATCTTGAGTTTATAAGGGAAGACGAATATCCTCATTGATAGAGACTTTTTGGGACATGCTAAAAAATAAGCCATGAGGGTGTAAACCTAAAGTGGACAATACCATACCAATGTAAAGATCTGGGTAGGTTTGTTGTCCCTTATCAAGAACCCTCTTGCAACTATACGAGCTGTATACTTTATACCCTCTATAGGCGAGACTCACCAAGGCAGTACCACATGGCAAGTTTCAACATAGTTTCAACATTATTTGGACTTGCTGAATATTTACTGTTGTTGAGGTCTCTAGGGGACCATCCAAGGCAGACAGAGAAGCAGAGTTTGTTGTACATCTGGTATACATTTGAGTCTGTTATATATTTGACATACATCTTCGTCAGGAATATCTGGTACACTGCTGGTACAATTTGTTGCATCTGAAGGAGAGTTCAAGTCAAGGTGAAGATTTGTTGAGATATGCCTTGAACGAGTTGATGCCCTACAATTACGTAGTCGAGGGTTTCGTTGTCCGGTCAGCAAGTGGTGCCCCCGAAACCTAAACGAAATCTGTATTGCTATTTTATTTCATATATGGGCTTTTTTTTTTTTTTAATGTAATTGGGTCTTTATCTGTAATAGGATTTTAATGAGAGTGTATATACAAACTCGAATTAAAACCCTAACCCCTATGATGTTCATTCTGTATTTTCGCCATTCTCCTTAATAAAATCGTGTTCCCTCTCTGCCCATAAACTAGCAAACACAATGTTAATGAGTCACGTAAATTTCTCTGTGTTATCTTCGATTGTTTGTTGATTTTCGATTTTATAATAGAACCACTATTTTGTTGCATAACCAAAAGAGAGAAAGAGTAAAAGAAAGAAGAAATAGGAATCTCACCAAATCTCCACAATAACTAACCTTAAACTACATCAAATCTCCACAATAACTAACCTCAATATATTATATATCGACATAATATGGTTGATCATAGGGGAGTTTTCTATTCTTTGATAACTGATATGATGGAGGTTCAAAGTTTAAGCTACTAGAGAAATATACTTATTTAATCATTTATCATTAAGAACTAACAAATCAAATTTAAGCTATCAATTTGTATCATGTACCAACATGATTGATGGAAAATAAAAGGGGGTAAAAAAGTATAGAATATAAATTGATGGGGTCTTAAAAGCGATTCGATTATAAAAAGCTATTGATGTTTACAAATTAATGAAAGCATAGAAACAACGTTTAAGTTCTCATGTCGTTCATTTGAAAAGAACAAAATTAATTTGATGAGTGGGGGACAAGAATTTTGAGGTGGAGTAGGGTGCAAATAAATAAAAACATTATTGAAATGTGAAAGATAAAAATATTGTTTTAAAAAAGTAAAATAAAATGTTTCATTTTAAAGTCAACAAGAGCATAACTCTACTGACATCTTGTATAATCTAGTAATCATGAGGTTACAAGTTCAAATCCCCTTCTAAAAAAAAAGTTATATTTTAAAACATATAAAATAAATTGAAATTATAATTGTTATTATAAATATAATTAATTAACTAAATAATATAAATTTAAAACTATATTTAGGAATTTACGCCAGGAGCACATCAATTTCTAAAATAATTTAGGCTAAATTTAAATTATCCAGATTATTTATAAACTTAAAAGGTCGATTTACAGTGATTTAAAGGTTTGCCATATTTTTATTATTATTGTTAAATGAGAAATAAGTATTTGTAAATTAATTTAAAAACACCAACAAATTATAAAATTCAAGAAAAATATGAATTGACTTGTGTGCCAATTAATTTGAAAAATAAAAGGATGACAAATTTCTAATAATGTCATATGTTATGGATATTGATCAAGTAAACTTAACTTTACTGTCACGAGTTCGATCCCTGAAATCAATATTTATAATATTCCTTCCATCAACTCGTATTCAACAAAAAAAAAAAACTTATCTCAAAACATTGGGTCCAAGTACACCAAGCCCAAGAACAATTTTGAGCCCTAGTTCCAAGTCTAAGGAGTTTTTTATACAAAACCAACAAAGTCCAAATGTGAAGGGTCCAAATTCAACAAAGCCCATGTCCTAAATGTTGGGACCAAAACCTTCAATGTCCAAGCCTACAATATTTTCATAAGAAGCTCTATAAATAGAAGAGTTGCCATTCATTTAAATGTACAAAAGATTAAAGCTTAGAGCACACTTGATAAACCTCTAAAAAGTTAGAACTCTATCAAGATCTCAAAGATTAAAACTCTCTGAAAATTAGAGATGTTTCAAAGATCAAAAGATCCAAATTTAGTAAGAATATATACTTGAAGATCATAAAACTTTGAAAAATAAAAAACTTTGAATGCATAACAAAATAAAGATTCAAATTTGACTACTCTAAACCCTTAATCCTAAAATTTATGGAAACATATTAGAGAATTTACTATCACCAACACATTTTACCTCTTGTATTATATTTGCAGCATAATTTTTAAAATAATTCATTTATAGCATATTTATTTTTATCACTCACCTAGTGATAGAACTCAATTTCGATTTCTATCACTGATAGAAAATTTAAGCAGTGATAGAATGAGTCTATCATTGATTGAATTCTATCACTAATAGAACTCAACAAGTGATAGAAGTCAATTTGAATTTTCTACTACAAATGAAATTATTTTGGATTTTGTGCTATAGATTGAAATATTTTGTCATTTTTTGTTATACATGCAAAATTCCCAAAATATTATAGTTAATGTTGCTTTTTTATGCAAAAAAAAAAAACTGTATGTTTTTAGATTATGATGCTTCCTCAATATTATTTAATTGAAGAGTCTTTTTTTTATGATAGTATGTACTTTACATAATTTTCATTAACGAAGTATCCTTTAAAAAAAAAATCAATCAAACAAAGACTTAGTTGAATAAGCTCTTTTTTTCTTTTTCTTTTTCTTTTTTTTAAATTATCAACTTAGACTCTTTCTCCAGTAATCTCCCCACTAATATCTCTATCTCTATCTTTTAATCTATCTCTATCTTTTAATCTATCTCTTTTCCTATATAATTAGTATTTTTCATTTGTAAATTAACTAAAATAATAAAGTAATTAATTTGAAATCTGGCTCTTATGCTAAATTATACCTCATTCAAAGTCCATGAGTTATGCCTAAAAAAATATGCATCAGAGATATATCTCTCATAAATGTTTTGCAATATTTACAAATGTTCTCATCAAAACACTGGAATCCATTGAAGGGCTTCTAAATATATCTCCAACAATCAATAGAAAATAGAATATATATATATAAGAATTAAGTTTATGATTATAAACATAAATATTAATGGGAATAGACTATAAAATATATATAACTTACAATTATGCTCATTAATTCATTAAAATTTAGAAGATTTATAGTACATTTGAGTAAGTGGGATGATTGAAAAATTGGCCACTTGAAACTTGAGGGGCCATGATATTGCTCATTACAGTCTCATTGAAACATTCAATATGATCAAAAGTTGGGCTTGTTGATTGGTGGCTAAAATTTGGTGCTGCTTCACAATTTTGTGGCAACCAAACCATAGAAGCCATTGGATTTGTATTGGTAGTGAACAAATTACTATTATAGCAATTTGGTGATGCTTCAATTTCAGCTTCATATCTTGTCATGGTGTTTACTTGGTTTAACCTCCTCATTTCTTCAAATTGAATGCTACAAATTTGATCCAAAACATTTGGTGAAGAAAAATAGTGGAAGTTGAAAGTTGGGAATGGCCTTTGGCTTAGCTCAAACAAATGCTTATCCTTCTCCAACAGTTTTTGATAGTGTTTGTCCAAAACTCTTGGAGGAAACACAATGCAATGCCTCCTTAACAATTCACAACCAAAAACATTAATTAACATTAGCATTAGTTCTTTTGATCTTTGATGATCATCTTAACTAAAAACTGCAAATTAATTGAACCTGTTTATCGATGCTTGGCCTCCAGTAAAATCCGATCCATCGGTCCACTGCGTGTGTTTTCGTGGCTGGGGTTCGATCTCTTTGTAAAACTTGGGAGGATGGTGTAGCTTCAAAACCAAAAAAAGAAGAAGAAAAAAGGGGACAAATTATTGTACACAAATTAATGGTGTGTTTTACTAAATAACTGTCCAAATAAAGAAGTAATTATAATTAGTAAATACCTCCACTTCCAAGATTCCTGGTTTGTTTTGTTCCATGAAAGCTTGGATTCCTATGATGTTTGACCATTCTATTTCAATTTTTTCTTTCAAACCATTTCTCAAAATCTCCCACACTACCTGCCTCTTTGCAAAGTAGAACTTTGCCACCAATTCTCCTTCATTTCTAGCCACTACCTACACCATATTTAAAATCACAACATTATCAATAGTTGCACAACATTTCTAACATTATAACCCACCCTTCTTGTAATTTAAGGAGAAAAAAGAAACTCTCTGTCAAACATTTGGTTTAATGGTTCCCAAGAAACAACTTTTAAGATATCTAAAAAAATATCTCTTTCAAAGTTTCTAAGTTCAAAATTTGCAAACGTCTCATAAATCGGAGTCTTGAGATGGGTATGAATGTCCTAGATATGCGATAGAGCTAACTATGACGGTCTACAATGTGACAGCTCCGACTTCCCGATTATAAAAAAGAATCGTTAATTAATTTACCTGGAACGAGCCAATTTGAAGCATCAATGCACCTAAAATGGAGGCCTTATAAAACCTTTCACCATCATTATTATGAGCTCTTGGTTGTGTAGAATGCTTTACTCTCTTCCTTTTGGATTGTGTGCTTTCTTGCATTTGTTTCAACAAAGAGGGTGAAATTTGAAGCTTTAACCCAATTGTAGGTAATTTCATGAGGGTTTCCATCATTAACTCTTCCTGCAAAAAAAAAAAAAGAAAAAGAGATTATACACCATTTAGAGAAAGAAAAGAGAAAAATGAATTATGAAGCTTATAAAAGCTTGGAAATTAAACCTCTTGTTTGTCTTGTGGTGTGCAATGTTGATTTGGAGGAAGATTATGATCATAATTAGAAAATGGAGTTGAGAATGATCCACTCAAATGCTCTCTCTTATCCATTAACTTTATTATATTGAAGGAGAGAAGCTTCTTAAGAGATTGAAAGATTGTGTGTGCAAAGTATGTGAAATATGTGGGTGTGAAGAATCTATAAAGTCTTGTTTATATACTCTTTTAAAAAGGAATGTTTTTATTCTATTAAAAAAAGGAAGTGTTTTTATAATAAAAAGCTAAAATTGAATAGATTAATGTTACTTAGTGGCATATAAAGTCTTTTTTTTTCATTCTTCAAATTTGAGGTGTATGTCAATATAGCAACTTCGTGTACAATAATTAGAGAGTGGGGAAAACTCGAACCTAAGACCTCTAAGTCATTAGATATACATTGATATTGATGTCGTTTGAGTCACTGCTCTATTGACAAACCTCTCCCAATTATTAGTATCATGCTTATTATGGTAATTTTTAAAACCAATTATGATAAATTTCTTAATAGTATTTTGGCCTAGTGGATTTAATTATTTCAAACGCTTACTTAAGGCTCCACTAGTATTAAGTGGGGTCTACAAATCTATGACGTAATAAGAAATTGATTGAACCGGTATTATACATGATTTTGCATTTCTCAAAAAAAAAAAAAAACAAAAAAACAAGATTGCTAAAGATTTCATAATATAATATGTTTATATTGTGATTTTTTTTATTGTAACGTAATGTGAATTCATGAGTATTTTTTTTTATTGCTAAGGGTTAACTTCATCTACATTAATGATGAACTGGTGTTTAACATTGAAATAAAAAGAAACATCTATTAACCGAATGGGTCGGTGGCGCGATTGATTATCTGGTTTGGAGTTAATCCATTTTTATTCCACGGTCACGGGCTCGATCCTTAGAATTGGTATTGTAATTCTCCTTCCCCCAACTTATACTCAAAAAAAAAAAAAAGCATCTATTTCATATCATAAAGTTCCAAAAACATTTAGAAATGATAAAAGTGCCTCTACATGGTAACATATTAAATTGTTAGTTTTTTATGGTAAAGTAGAATTATAATTTACTGAAAATGTAATAAATTTGAGAGTTTTAAATATTTCAAATCAGTTTACCTTTTTAAACTAAATTTGAATAAGACTCACTTCAATATCAAATAAAAATCACAAAAATTTAAGATTTTGTGAACCACCATTTTATATACATGAAAAATAATTTTAAAATATAGTTGAATCCAATTAAATAAAAAAAATAAATATAAAATTTTAGAGAATCACAACTCCTCTTATCAATCTATCTTTTGTATATGCTTATGACCTAGTTTGATGAAAAATATCAGGTTCTTCCAGTACAAAATCATTTTAATTTTTTTTGAAATTATAGAAACTATATATTTATGAACATTATAAAAAATCTAACTTTTATTTATTTTTTAAAAGTAAAAAAAATAAATCTAACTTTTAAAATCTTCTCTTTTGCAGGTTATACAACAATGTTTGTTAATTCAATTACATTTGTGGTGGGAAATTTATTATTATTATTATTTATTTAATCTTATTTGGAAAGAAAAATCTCTGATTTGTTTTACTTCAATCATTAGAAAATAAAAATAAAGCAAGGAAGAATCTAGAAACTGGGATAATCTCTAAGTTAATAATTAAAAATAAGCACGTTGGTGTAAATAGTGTAGGGTCGTTTAAACACGTCAGATTAGTGAGTAATTTTATGATAATTCCAAAGCAATCATTCTAAACCTTCCAATTAACCAGCTGCTGACTGGCTGCCCAATATTTGCTAAATACATATTTATGTCAGGTTTGCTAAACAGATTTCTAAATCACAGTTTGCACCTCAAGATTGTTGAAATTTAAACCAAACAAAAAAAAAATCAAGATGGTATCCTTTGGGAAAATGTGACCAATTTATATGATTTATTTGAAATCCAAATTTGTATATACTATAAATAAGTGAATGTCCCATTATATGCCGAACATTTGAAAATCGACCAAGATATTCGAAGTTCAAGTTAGTGAAGGCATGAGATAAAAATAGGAAAAACTACTTCTTACAAGAGAGTTTGTTCCCGCTTTAAGAGAGAGTGAATTTGTAACTACTTTTTATAATGAAATGCTTTTATCATTCCATGTGATTATTATTCTAATTTGTTTAAGGGTTTTCGACGTGATATCATGGTAAGTCATTCATTCTTCTTTTTCATTAATACTATTATTCTCAATCTGTTGTATTTGGACATTGCTTTATTCACTCAAACATTCACAAAAATATTGTCAGAAAAAAACGTAATATTACAGCCTAACTTAAATTGTATATATATTTTTTAATAATAAAAATTTGGAAGTTTGACATACTACGTAATATAAAAGACTACTTTAAATTATTAAGACTTACATGTCCAACATATTTATCCAAGTCTTTATATTACAAACCTCTGCCGTTGAGACAAGCAAATGTCAAGCACCTTAAATTTTATGTTTTAATTATTATTAACGATTCCATCCTTAAATGATTTCAAAAATAAAATTCGAATTAATGATCTTTAAACTATAATTACTAGTTGATGAGATCGAGGATAAAATCAAAAGAAGATAATGACAACCCTTTTTGGACTTAGCCATTTTATAGGATAAAAGCAAAATTGTTTTTTTTTTTTTTAAATATATAATGGAGGAAGGAGATCAACAAACCCTACATAGAGGGTACAACTGCTCTCAAATAATATGAGAGTCAAATATCGATTTTCGGGTTCGAACTCGTGACCGTGGAGTTAAAATAGATTAACACCAGACAAGATAACCAACTGCGCCACTGACCCTCGGTAAAAAAGCGAAATTGTTCTCATCATTAATTAATGCATTATATAAAGATTTGATGCTGATGGCTAAGCTTTTTTCCTTATAATTAATCGTCTAAAACACAGCTCAACAACAACACATCTTCCCACTTTCCCTAGTATAGTTGAAATTTTTTAATAAGCTGATGAATATTTCTTTATCCATGGATTTTTTTTTTCCTTTTTTAAAAGCAAAACTTTGGACTCCTGTTTAATCTTCAAGGAAATATACATGAGTGATGGTTTTCGTCGTTAAAATCAATTTATTAATAATTCATGTTATTTTTACTCCATTTTTATAATTAAGAAGATTTCACTACTTTTCTTATTGTTATAAATTAAATTATATTTATCTAATATAGTATCATAATCTACAAAACCTAAACATATTTACAATAAAAAGAAAAATTAATGAAGGATATATTCAACCTAGGCTCCTCCTTTGGAACTTTGTAATTGATATGTACATATGAACATATTTGTTTTTTATTAATTAAGGCTTGGTGAATTTTGATGAAGGTTAACTTGTCATGTGTGACATTTCATAGATAGTTTTCCTCAAGGGGTGGCATAGTGGTTAAAAACTTGGACTTTGGAGGTATGCTTCCTTCAAGGTCTCAGTTCGAAATTCACCTGTGACATTACTTTTTCGATGTATCCTAATGTTAACTTAGGAACGGACGTGGTTACCCTTATTTAAAAAAAAAAAAGACATTTCATAGATAGCTAGATTTCATAGCAGCAGCTATTTTGTGGTCAGTTTGGAGATTGTAGAATTTTTAATGTAATTATAGAGAAAAATATACAATTCTTTGTGGGAGGATATGTGTGTTCTTATGGTCACTTGGAGCTATAAAATGAAAACATCAAGAATTTTATAATTCCATGCTCCTTTTATGATTGACTTTTTTTTTAATATATATTATGCTAATTATTCCAAAAAAAAAAAAGTTAGGTTGGAATTTGGAATGTTTTGAGATTTAACTTTAGTTATGCTTTTTAAATTTACTTATATAACACGATTTTATCGACTATGCTTTAGAATTAATTTTATTCAAATAACTATCTTATAACAAATAATTTAGAAACTAAATATCAATATAGACATAAAGTGGAAATACACAGCACATCAACTTGGCTCAATATAGGTTTTTAGAACAAATCATTACCATTAGAGCTTAATAATAACGATTTTTAAATTTAGGGTTAGTAATATAGTTGATTATCTTATTTGGTATTAATTCATTTTAACACCACGATTTGAGAGTAGTTGTGCACTCTCTATGTAGGGTTTGTGGTCTCCCTTCTCCCAATTTGTACCAAAAAAATAATTACGATTTTGAATTTATTTTTAAAGACAATAATGTGTTAAATATTTTTAAAGTTATACTAATTAATTAAGCATGGTTTATAAAATATTGGAGAACCCCTCACCCCAAAAAAGTGAAAATCTCACAAAAGATTAAAGATGGTAGGAATTTGAGATGGATAAAAGAGGCAAGAATGAAATCTTTGTGGTTGATGTTTTATCACATTAAAAAATGTATATATTAAGGTTTTTTGGTCCCATTATTTAATGATTTCTTTGAAGTTGAGAATCAATATATGAGTCACATTCTCATCTTCAATAAAGCTTAGGACTTTTATATAGCTCATACTCAAAACAAAAATATGCACGTTTTCTTTTGTATTGTGGCTTAAACTATTCACGAAATCTTTTTTTCCCTTTTTTGTTTGGATTGTACTTTTGGTATTTAAGTTTTCAAATATTTTATTTCTCAAAAAAAAAAAAATCAAATATTTTATTTTGAATAACAAGACATCTATCCATCTAAGTTATGTTATATATTCTAGTTATGAGGTTAGGATTTCAAGCCTCTTATTTTAAAATTTGTTATATTTAACATTGAAATCTTATTAAATACTTTTTTTTAAAAGATTTATTAGAAATTTTTTAAATATAATCTAGGATTTAATCCTAGAAGATTTTCTAGGATTTTCTATTTTATCTACTATTTAGGTAAAGTTAATCAAATGTAGAAGATTTATACATTTCTTAAAGTTTACAAGCGTGAAAATTTGATTAAATAAATAAATCAAGTGATATAGTTATGATAGATAATAGGGAGTTCCCCATTGTAGTAAAGAGAGTAGCCTATATCTCTTCAAAAAAGAGTACCTTATATCTTTTATAAGAATGTTTAAAAATTATTCACTTTTTAATGTACACATATGACTATTTCCAATAAATCTTTTAAGATGGTGCATATAGGGACAAACATCTTAGATTAGACCTGAATTTGGAACTGAAATACCAGCTTTAACTTACTTGTTTGCCTTAACTTTTTGTGGGTTTGAATGGAAATCCAAATCACCCACTTGGATCGAATCGAAATTTAGAAGATCAATATAATTCGTATGGAGTTCTTATAGAACTACCTCATAATATCTAATGGTAACATTTTTTAAAAAAAATCGACATAAGAAATATTTTTCTTTTAAAAAATATAAGAATTAGAGTACAATATATTAAAATATAAGAATCAAAGTATATTAACTATGGATAACAAAGGGTGCTTCAAAAAGAAAACTATAGCTAACAATGGTGGATACACTTTTTCTTTTCAATTGGATCATCATAATGTTTTCTCGCCCATTTTTTTTCCATTAAGGTTAGATTTCTAGGTTCATGAATGGGTAAGATTTATATGAGACTCATTCTCCCAAATAAATATCCACATTTTTCTTTTAATGGGTGCCCAAAAATTCAATTCACCACCCTTTTAACTCAACAAACAAGATATGAAAATTTTAATTTTCAAACATCAAAAGAGAAGAATGTCTCAATTATCTTTCATCTATATTCATTTTGTCTTCCAAAACTCACATTTTTAGTACGTTTACAAATTTCACTATACTCTCATTTTTCATTTAAAAATATACTCGAAACATGAACTTACAAAGCTATTTTATTTATTTTTATTTTATTTCTTTCTTGGTGAAGATTTTAAAAAATGTGTGAATATATAGAAGGGGTAGTGTGATAATTATTATTATTTTCTTTTTGGTATTTGTTTATTTTTCTAATTTACTCTTAAAAATTGGTATTTTCAAAACTTGGCCACTTTTTTATCATAACCGTAAATGGAGCAAATGATAGGAAACTGAAATCTAAATTGTTGTATATATAAGAAAATTGTGTCAATTCAATTTTACAAAATAATTGCTCCTCTCTATATAGGGGTATTAATATAGTATTTTGTATTATTAATACATTATTATGTATTATTAATTCAATATTATATGGTATTAGTACAATATTGTATATTAATACAATATTATATATTAATTATACCTTATAATTTATGTACGATAATACTATGATTGCTAAATTTGTTTTTTTTTTTACATATATATATATAGAGAGGGGAAAAGAATCGAGTTGCTAATCATTGTTTCAATAAATAAATAAATAAGAACTTTTCTTTCTTTCTTTTTTTTTTTTTGATAAAAAAGAATAGTATATGCAAGATTCCATCTCTAAATTAGTAAATAACGAGTAGCTTAGATCATTATAAACTTTTTATGATTGGATAAGATATTGAAGATCACAAATAAATGATCCCCATCGACAGAAATAGGAAAAAAGAAATAAAATCACCAACCCACTCTAATTTTTATGAGGTAGAGGAAAATGATAATAAATAATAAAAGCTAAAAGTAGCCGTAATTCTTTTAGAAAATTCAAAGTGAGCGTGCAATATAGAATTCAAACATCATAGACTATGTATTGAAGACTTCTTGACTATGAGATTTCCTATTAAAGAATTGTCAAGTGTTTAATATTGTAAATTTATATTCCTTTTTAGCTTTAGATCTTCTTCAATTCTTCAAACGCTACCATAAATTCCAAGGAAATAGTATAAGAATTGTATGTGCTGACGAACACAAATCATAAAAATTTCTCTCCCAACTTCAATTACATAAAAACTTTCCTCAAATCTTATATCACTCGTGCTCTTTGTCATACTCCGTCACAAGAGAACACAAAATGAATTTAACTAAAGTTACTTTATTTGTGATCAATTACCATAAATAAAAAAAGGAAAAAAAAAAGTTCATGACGATTATAAAACGTCATATTAAAACAAAACTTTAAATCACATAAATTTAAGAATTATATACCTACAATTCCAAACAGTGGGGTTCCCTTAGTATGCTGTGAAAAGGAAGGCTGTGGGATTTATGCTCCTAATTGATGTAGAACTATTGGATTGATAACTATTTTTCTCACTTTATAGATGATTACTTGCTATTAAAATTTATAATCATATTGGTGATATTTTTATCCATAATTCTTGAAACTTTTTATAAACCTTGATATTTCGGTTGTAGTTTACAAGAATATAAACATTGAACCATAGAAATTATATATGGAAACAAACCCTTTTACAATAAGTTATGATGAGGATGGCTATTACGATGTCCGAGGGCTATAGTTAAGGTACGAATAAGTAGTGCCTCCAAATTCATAAGAACAAAGGTTCAAGTTCTCCAGAAAGTGCTCTACACATTTGAGTAGTACAATTTATGTTTGGTTTTGATTGATGTTTGTGTACTTAATTTCAAATCAAGTTCAAAGGTAATTATCTTTCTTTGTTTAGTTTTGTTTTGTTTTGGGCAATCTCAAAGTGAGCAATCTTTTAAAAGTATTTTTTTACCATACTTACCTATTATTAAAATCTCTTATCAGATGTGTCACAATTCATTCAAATACTCTCCTATATAGTAAATTATGATTTTCATAAAATTGCATTTATATCATCATGTCATATGACAATAACATGACTTTACTTTATTAGACCATTTTAATCTAGAAATAAATTGTAGTGCTTGAAGAACTTAGGAATAGAATATGAACTATATATTAGTCCTTGAATATTCTTGATATGAAAATTCATAGTCAAGAAGTCTTCAACGCAAAGTTTATAATGTTTGAATTCTATGTAGATTAATTGCACGCTCACTTTGAATTTTCTAAGAGAAAATACGGCTTCTTTTGACTTTTTCTTGATGAATCCTTTTCTATTTCATAACTTGTGATCTCAAAAACGACTTCTAAAATCATTAAAAGTTTGAAGAGAACTTTTATAATCAGACATTTTGATTACTAAATTATATATTATACCATTATTGAAACTATACTTACAAACTTACACAATATCATATATTTCTTTTTTTAAAAAAATAAAGAAATGAGAAATAGAAAAACAAAAACTATTATTAAATGTATTGGAATAGTTTTAAGAGTTTATTTTTAAAACCTATCATCCGAATATATATTCTTTTTGAAAATTTGAGCTGTATAGCAACTTTTTCACCAGAGTTTATAATTATAGCACATTTTTAAAAATAATTCTTTTATAGTAAATTCTGCTATTTTAAAAAAAAAATATTTACCTTTTTTATAGAAGACTTTGATAGAATCTATCATTCTCTAGTGATGGAAGTCTATCAATTTTATAATGATTGATTCTATCAGTTCTTATTTAGACTCTTAATAGAATCTGATGGAAGTCTATAAATTTACTTTATTTATTAGTAATTGATTTTATCACCCTTTATCGATAGAATCTATCAATATAAAGTCTATCAATTTACAATTTTTGCTATATGTGCAAATATTTTCATTATTGTGCTATTCATATAATATTTTATCCATTTTGTAATATACATGCAAAAGTCCCATTCTTTTTTTTTTTTTTTTTTTTTTTTTTTGAGATTATCCGAATATGTATTCTTACCAAGAGTAGAATTTTAGTCGCATAAATTTATTTTCGTAACTAAGAGATTATAAAATTTGAATTCTCTTTTTTATTATATATCTTTTTACAAAAACTCACTTTAGTTATTCATGAAAACGCTACTTTAAAAAATGTGAATTTAATTTTGGGACCCCTTGAATTTTAAATTGGAAGAATGAGAATCTCATAGGAATCTTACCATGCATGAACCTAGAAATTAAACCTTAATGGAAAAAAAAGGTGAGAAAACATTATGATGGCCCAATTGAAAAGAAAAAATAGTTCATTCTATCTTCACCCTTAATACCTATATGTTACTTCGCCTTACATTTTTCCATACTCTATTTTAATCCTTAAATTTTCTATAATATTTTTTAAAAATAAATTGTCTATTATCTAAATTAGTGCATTGAGATATGTTTTGAACAATTAAATACCCTAAAATTAGTTAGTCGGGGGTTTTATTTGTTAGAGTGGGGTTTCATGTATTTTGAGTCTATTTTCTTGTAATAAGATTTAATAAGAATGTCTATATAAAACTCAAATTAAATTGTAGCCATCCTATGATGTTCATTCTGTATTTTTCGCTCTCATTAATAAAATTGTGCTCCATCTCTGCCAGTGGACTAGCTAACACAACGTTAGTGAACCACATAAATTCTGTGTATTTTTTCTCTCTTCTGCATTTTCTTATTCTTTGTTCAATTGTTGATTGGATTTCGTAACAATTACATTGTCGTTCATTTACCTAATCAATAAATTTTGTACATCAATAACCAATTCAAACATAGCTTAGTGTTTGTTTAAAGAAAACATAGCTTAGTGAAATAATAACAATTATCATTCAAAAGATGAATTTCTTACCTACGATTATTGAACTAAAACGATAAAGAAAATCTACATTAACAACATTTGGTGGGTAGAAGTATCTACAATTATTGTGAGGATGGAATTTGAATCACTTAATTCTTAATAAAAAATATATATATATATATATATATATAATTTTACTAATTAAGCTATACTCATATTCAGAAATAATATCATTATTAAAATAAAATATTTGAAAATTTAAACCAAAAAGAGAAAAAAGGGGTAAAAGGCTGAAAATAAATCTTGTGAATAGTTTAAGCCACAACACTAAATGAAACTCCCACGTGAGGATTTGATATTGAGAATGAGCTAAAAAGCTCTCAACTTTATTGAAGTTGAGAATGTGACTCAGATATTGATTCTCTTCAAATATATCATAAAATAATGGGACCAAGAAAAACTATAGTATATACACTTATTTTAGTGTGACAATGCATCAATTAGCTAGCTTCACATACACCACAAAGATTTCATTCTTGCCTCTTTTATATATATCCATCTCTCATTTCTACCATCTTTAGTCAACAGGGGTAACATTAGACAGACAAAAGAAATATAAAAATGATCTAAGCCAATTTTAACTTTACATGTCTTAAAATTATTTAGGTTAAACTTTAAACTTAATTAAGTTATAAAGTTAAATATATATATCTTGCCAAGTCCATAAGAACTTAGCCAGTGTGATAATTTATAAAAGTATGGCCTAAAATTTGACATAAAAATCATGTTTAGACATTGTTATCAAATTATGATGCAATAAAAACATCAAAAACAAAGCTCTAAAATACCACACTTAACCACAAAATCTAACATCCACAAATTACTTTTTTTCCCAAAAACAATTAATGTCCATACATTGCATAAATCCTAATATGTATAAGTGTATATATGCATGAGTGGGTCTTAATCTTATTATAATTATATGATTGAAACTATAATTGAATGAAGGAGTGAAATTTATAAGTACTTGAAAATATTAAAGTAGAAAAAACTTAAATTACAAATCAATTAGATTATGCCAATCAAAATCATCACTTTTGTCTTAACAAGGAATTTCGTTGTATAGATTAACAAAGATCCAAAGCTTTTCATTAAAAAAAAAAAAAAAAAAAAAAAAAAAAAAAAAAAAAAAAAACTCCATAAAAAATACTCATGAACTTATAAAAGAATTACAACTAGCAACTAGTAAGGGTGGAAGATGTGTTGTCATTGAGCTGTGTTTAGACAATTAATTATTAGGTAAAGCTAAAACCATCTGCATCAAATCTTTATGCATGATGTATTCATTAATGATGAGAACAAATTTTATCCCATAAAAAACTTAGTCCAAAAAGGATTATCAGTTATCATTATCTTCTTGTGATTTCATCATAAAAAACCTTAGTCCAAAAAGGAAATAATAAACAAAAGAGAAAATGATAGATACAAATGTAAGATATGCCACACGACCTATGATGAATAATTAGCAACGAGAAATTTAGATATAAACCAATTAGTGTTTAGAGAATGAGATTATAGGATCTTAATTTCACCTAATTTTTTTTTTTCATTTTTGGTAAAGATAAGAATGGCATGAAAGATATCCCAATCTATCTAGGAATTGGAGATGAAAGTGTTGAGATATATGTTTGAACCATTTTTTTAACATGTTTGGTTAATCATTTCATTTCATTATTAAAAGTGAGAACCTTTTTTAACCTTTTAAATGAGTTAGTGAAAAACTTATCAACTAATTTCAAAATAAAATCTTATATTATCTAATTATATAATATTTGATTCTATTAAATTCAAAATAGATATCAAATAGATATGGGTTAACTTGTTTAAAAGGGATGAATTTAAAAAGGTATTATCTTGACAAGATATGACATGTTTAGGATTTTTCATCTTATAAATGCTTACCTTTTATGCCCTACATAAATTTATTCCAACAATTCTTTTGAAATTTTATGGGACAATATAATAATAAATTTGGCATGCTTATTTTTTATTTAATAATATTGAAAAATTGAGGTTTTGAATTATAACCCGTTCACGGTTACTAAATTATACAATATATTATTATAATTATGTTTTTCTTGATAAAAAAATTGTATAAAAAATTTATGATACAATTTTTATCTCCTCTAATAAAAGAGTTCTCTCGAGAAATACTATAATATAAAATAAAATAAACCTACATTATATGCCACTAAGTAACATTAAATCTATTAAAATATGGTTTTATAGAAACATTATTTTCTAAAAGAATATTTAAATGACTTTTCTTAAGAAGAATATATATAAATAAGACTTTATAGATAGTTCACACACATATACACACTTTGGACACACAATCTTTCAATCTCTTGAGAAGCTTCTGCCTTTAATATAACTAGAATTTTGGAACGTGCCTTCCACGGGAGATTTTTTCTGGCACGTGAGATTATATTTTTATTTATTAAAATACTTATAAATAATATATATATATATATATATAAATTTTAAATGAGTAAGTACAATATTTATTATCTACTTGATTTAAAAATCTCATACAACGTAGTTCAAGATAAAAGTGAAATAAAAAAAATATACATATCATCATTTTTAAAAATTATGAAATAAATTAAACTTCTTTAAAAAATAAGTTTTCGTCAAGCTAAAATCTTACTTTGTACACAATATTTTTTTTCATTCATTTATTATTTTAGTTTAATCTACGAACATCGAAGCCATATTTTCAAAAAAAAAAAAACCTCCAAACCATCACCTCTCTAAAATCTTAAAAATCATATTTGTGTTTTCTTATTTCATCTTATATTTTATAAATAATAAAAAAAATAAAGAAAATATTGAAAAAAAAATTAAAAAAAACTCATAAAATCTATTATCTACCTCTTCTACGAATTTAGATGAAACATAAGTTTTTTAAATATTAATTTAAAACATAATATTATATTAAATCTAGTGTTCTCTACAATAATAATAATAATAATGGTGTATAGATTTATATTTAAATTTAAAAAATATACAATTAGTAAAATTGATAAAATTTAAGTACCTTCGTAGGTCAGAATATGAGTAGTACTTCAATGACATCACGTATCACAGAATAAGCAACAAATTATATGTTAAATCATATTTATTATAATAACAAATAATAATAATAATAATAATATGAAAAAATAATAATTATTAAAAAATTACCTTTCATTGATGGAAGAATGTGATAAACACTTCTTCAAAATTTTAAATATTCCATAAATTTAAAAGAAATTATAAATTATAAATTAAAACTTAAAATTACAAATTAAAGTTGAAGCATAAAATAAATAGAATTACACAAAGAAAACATAATAAAAATAAAAATAAATGAAGAAGAAGAAAATGTTCTTTACAACGAATTAAATACAGATTGAAAAAATTGTTATTTACCTTTGACGACAACCGCTCCCACGAACACAACTCAGTGCACAAATGCTAAGACTCCCAACCCAAACAACATCTGTACATCTGTGCAGGAATTATTAGTAATTTGAATTTTGAAAAACAATAAATTTGTGATATTTATAGAAAACGTTGGAGCCCAAGATCTTCTTTAAATTTGAAAAAAAAAACTCAATATCTTCATTTGATTTTATACTTATTTAGTTGGAATATACTAAATTTTAATAATTAATAATAATAATAAGTCACATTTTAAGTAGTAAAGATAAAGATAAAGATAAAAAATATTATGCAGATTCTCTTATCTTCTAATTTAATTTATGAGATTTGCTAAAAATATATTATCTGTAGAGGATGAAAATCTAAATATCTAAATAATCTAAATAATATTATAAATATATTTTCATTTTTTTTTTTTATATTTGAATAGAAGATTATGACATGTTTGTAATTTAGGATATGACTTAAGAGTAAAATCGTCCAAAAATGATTTTTCTCTTAAGCCACAAAGTAGTATGATATGATTTTTTATATTTGAATAGAAGATTATGACATTTTTGTAATTTAGGGTGTGGCTTAAGGGTAAAATCGTCCAAAAATGATTTTCCTCCTAAGTCACACTTTAGGTAGTATGATATGATATGATATATGATATGATATGATATGATATGATAAAGTTAATGGATAAGGGTGAGCATTGGAATGGATCATTCTCAACATTTTTTAATTATGATCATCATATCTAAACTTTCTTCTTGCAAATCTCCATCGCACATCGATCTTGTTTGATAATATTCTCGTTTATTTAGTTCTAAATTTTGTTTCTCATTTTTTAAGAAATACACACTTCGTGTGATAATTAATTTTGTTTTGTGTTTCAAAAATTTGAATCCTAGGGTAGTTAATAAACGAAAAGAAAAGAAGTTTGGTTTTTTTTATGAGTTATTTGTAATGATACTGTTTTTTTCTTTTGTATAGGAAGAGTTGATGGAAACCCTCATGAAGTTACCTACCATTGGGTTAAAGCTTCAAATTTCACCCTCTTTGTTGAAACAAATGCAAGAAAGCACACAATCCAAAAGGAAGAGAAAAAAGCATTCTACACAACCAAGAGCTCATAATAATGATGGGGAAAGGTTTTAAAAGGCCTCCATTTTAGGTGCATTCATGCTTCAAATTGGCCTCCATTTTAGTTTTAAAGCTTGTTTATTAAATCTCAACATCCCTCTTAAATAGTTTTTCTAAAAAAATAAACTTCAAGCATAGTCTTCATGCTTGTTAAATACATTAGTTTCGAGTGGCTTTGTGAAAATATTTGTAATTGATAATCCTTCTATCTTCACATATTCAACTTCAATCTATTTTCTTGTGATGTAATCTCTAATAAAATTAAATCGCGAATTAATGTTGTATAATCATGAAACACTACAAGTTATCTATATGGATAATAATTGCATTCTTTTATGAAATTCCAACTTCCTTAAGCAAATTTTGCTCGCATCTTAAATATCCCTCATTCTTAGTTTTATCAAAAACTATGAGCCAACTTTAGTGTTAGAGAATTGACATGATAACATGCTTGTGGATCGATTTAGTCCACTGTTAAGCTACAAATTAATCGAATAACTTACCCATGAACTGGATTTATAAAGTCAAATAGGCTTTCCTTACAAATTAGCACTTGTATTTGGGGTTGGTTAACACAAACCATTCCAGAATTGAATTCTTTTTTAGATGTTGTTGGTGATTATTGGAATTTAGTATTAATAAAAACATATGATTTATTATATTTTATTTTAAACTCCAAGTTAACAACAAAATCCCTTAAATCAAGGATACGGATATCCATTTTAAACACAAGATATTGTTTAATTATTTTAAAAATACAAATAATCCTATTGATTTTGGATCAAGGTTGGGTTCTTGTTTACAAGTTGGTGAATCTGAATGAGCAAGGATTTGTAGCCCAAGGTTAAGAATCTAACCTCTTTTTTTAAAAAAATAAAAATAATTATTATTTCAAAAGAAAAATATCTAACCTCATTAATTAGAAGAAAACTTTCCTACATATGGATGTGCAGTAGTTTTACAATATGCCTATGCGATATCATCAAAGTCTGATAAGTTTATTTTACAAATAAAAATATTAAAAATCTATATATTTGTGTGACTCGATAATATCACATAGGTATATTGTAGAGTTTCCGTTTTCCTCCTTTAATCATGGGGTGTGTGTGCTTGTGTCAATGGTTAGGGTTAAGGGAACTTTAAAACCATTTAGGATAAATATAAGAATTTTTAATCATTTTTAATGAAATTTAAACAACTCCTAAAATAATAAGGAAAAGGTCGATGGAATGTTGACTTTGTAGTTTTTTTTTTTGTTTTTTTTTGTAATCCAATTCAATTTCATGTTACAAGTTTTGATATTAAAAATTGGTATTTTACTCCGTCCTATTAAGAATAGTAGTTAGGGTTAAATTTGAAATATTTATTTATATATATAAAAATAAATATCTCCTAAAATAATATAGATAAAGATATCCTTTTTAAATCAAGGATCTCAACCGAAAGTTTCGTTCTTTTCTTTCATACTTTCTGCAAATTTGGAGTTCTCTAATTCTCTCCCATCCAAGGTTTCAAAGTTTTTTTTTTTTTTTTTTGGGTTAGTTCTTAAATTATTGAATTAAAAAATTCATGGGCACTTATGTTGCTGCTTTTTTTTGGCTATTTTGAAGTTCTTTTTATTCTTTTCTTTTTGTTTCTTTTCTCTCGATAGAATTTTGGTTCATACTTTGTGTTTTTATTAATATGTTAATTATGTTTTTGCAGGAAAAGATTCCAAAAGCTTCAAATTTAACTTAGAGATGGAAGAACAAATCTTGAAACCTGAAAAGAAAAAGAAATTAGTTACAACAAAGAAAGCCAAACCCCATAAAGAATTATGGATGGTCTCCTTTTTAAGACCTATCAAACTTTTAATTGGCAACTGGAAGGTAAAACAAGATTCTTTATTTGTTCTTTTCTTTTTTTATTAACAAAATTAAAGTTCTTGGTATGGTAGTTTCTTTGTTGTGCATCTAATGATCATTTTTAGGTTAAGTTACAAATTTGATATTTGATGAGTTTATGATGGTTCTATTTAATGTAAACAAATTTGTTTGCAATGAGTAGACTCGATTGTAGACTATTAAGCTAAATGGTTATCTACTCTGATAACATAAGTGAATTATAATTTTTTTAAATCATAAAGCCGAATTTGAAATTTCTTGACGTAGGGACCAAGTTTGGGATTTGATAATTATATACACAAAATGTGATCAATTAGGGTTTTTTTGTGCAGTTTCATGCTATGAACGATGGCGAGATGATTGTAAAGTGCTTTTTTGCAAAGAAGCAACTAGTTTGGGAAGTTGTGATCAATGGATGTATTGAAAAGGTTGAAATTGAATGGTCAAATATCATAGGAATGAAGGCTTCAATGAACGAAAACGAACCCGGAATTCTCGAGCTCGAGGTTTTTTCTTTTTAGATTATGCATTTAACTTGTTAACTATGTATTTAAGACTCCATTCACTCATCATACAAAATATCATTGGAGTTCTACTCCTTTTGGACAAACATATTTGTTTTCTCGATCATTATTTACTATTGTTTTTCTAATCCTATGTGAGTTAGTTTAAATCCTTTAGAATTGTGAACGATACAATTTTAGATGTTAACTATTTGACCGAATTAGGATTAGAAGAAAGAGTTGTAATACTTCAGATACACAATGAGAGATTTAAACATTCTTTTTGTTCGATAATACATATTTTATATCAATTGAGTTATGTATTCATGTTGTCATGTTGTCTCTTCGATTTTGTAGCTTTCGCAGCCACCAAAATTCTATAGACAACGTGACAGCGTGAATCCGCGGGAACATTCCCAATGGGATGATGGATTGGATTTTACAGAAGGACAGCAAGCTTCTAATTGCAGGTTTGAATGTTTGTAGTTTTTAATGTTAATTGATATATTAACAATGATACCCTTGATTAATGAAGTAATTGCAATCATATGATTTTGTTTTTGTTTTGATTTGATTTATAGGAGGCATTTGGTTATGTTTCCTCCTGGGATGTTGAACCAACACTTTGTGAGATTAATAAAAAGTGATAATAGATTGCTTGAGTTGAGCCAAAAGCCATATCCAACCAATAATAATCCTTACTTTTCTTCACAAACTTTACTTTCTGCTGAGGCTGCTGTTTCTTTGCCTTCATTTCAACCTAATTATAACCAAACTCACCAACTTTCTCATGCTGCTCTCAACCTAATTCTACAAGAATCAGGTATGCAATTTTGTACCATACACTCTGTTTTGATAACTATTTTGTTTCTTGTTCTTGAAAATTAAATCTACTACAACTACTCTAACCTGTAATTTTCTTTACTTTGATCTGCATGTTTTCTATGTTTTTAAACCCAAATGAAAATTTGAAACTATAAAAAAAGACACGTTTGATAATCATTTTATTTTTAGAATTTAATCTATAATAACTACTTTAACAATATGATTTTTCTTACTTTGTTATCCATATTTTACTTATGTTTTTTTAAAGAAATCAAACCAAAATTTATAAACAAAAAAGATAGCTTCCAAAAATTTGTTTTGCTTTTTAAATTTGATTAAGATTCAAATACTTCCCTTTGAAGAATTTAAGAGAAAGCAAACTTAAATTCAAAAATCAAATGATTATTAAATGGAGTCGTAGCTTTCTAAAACTTATTTTTATTTTTGGAATTTGATTAGGATTTAAATACTTTTCTAAGACAATATAAAATCATAAAAAAATTTAAAAAATCAAATAATTATCAACCTAAACTTTTCGCAATATTTGTGTTAAATGGGACATTAAACTTTTTAAAAAAAATTACCAATTGGCCGTCTTTAAACTTTTAACGTTATGTTAAGTAGTTTTTTTTTTTTTTTTTTTTTTTTGAGAATATGTTGAGTAGATTTGTTAGTTTTTAAAAATATTATACATCGAATATATCATAAAAATATTAGACGTAGCTGTGTTTTTTAAAATGATATATGTTTATATAGAGAACTGCCAATTTAAAGCTATGCTGAAAGTTTAAGGATTAGACACATAATCGAAAGAGCGAGCATATAATTAGACAAAACATAAGTTTAAGGACTTTTTAAATGCTTCTTAAAGTTCACAAACTCATTAGACATAAATTTCAAAGTTTAGAGACCTATTGAATAGGATGTTTTTTATTAATGTTGTCAAATTGAAAGTTTATAAAGAGCTTATTAGATATCTCATTTGAATATATTGTTAAAATTACCTTTTATGCTTCTCCTTATTTACCTTCCTTTTTCATAGTTGATGCCTTGCCATCATATTCAAACATGTTGGCACCAACAAATGTCAATCTTCAATCAAGCTCAGGTGTTGATAATCATGACATTGAATGTTCAATTGGCAACATGTCCATGATGAACAACATGGAAGCTCTTCAATTAACTTCAAATAACACAATTCCAATTAATGGGCACATGGATTTCAATAATGAAGTTTCTTCAAATAACAACTTCTCAAATTGGGCAAGTACTTATGGAATTGATTCAAGCATCGATTGTATTACAAAGTGCCGCTCGATGATGAATGTCGATGAACCAACATGTTTTAATGGAGTTTCAAGTGATTACTTGTTGAATCATGTTAATCTCGAAAACAGAAACTCGACGTATTTTCCCAGTGTTTCGAGTAGTTTCTTCTCGAATTGGCCGACGGATCCAAATGGGGTTTGGAAGCCCTTCGGCCATGAACAAGGCAGAACACAAAGGGATCCAAAAATTGTTTAGAAAGTGATATCATAGCTAGAGTAATGTTTTTGTTGTCCTTAAACAAACATGGAACCATTTGGTGTGCATTTTACTTTTTTTAGTGCAATGAATGTGAGAGGCATGAGACCTTTTAGATTTAAGGAAAAGATTACATGTCAATTATCGATGAGATACGTTAAATTTGTCGTCGTTTGTATTTTTTATTATTATACCTACTTCAAAAAAAAAAAATTATACCTACTTTATTTACGTGGCTTTAAAGAAAGGATTCATTTCTGATTTTAAAAAAAGTTGTATAATTTTGTAATGGAGAATGAAGGGTCCTCTTTCATTGGTCACTTCCTCTAATTATTTTGTTCTTTTTTTAAAATTCAACCACATTTAAGAATGAGATATTTGATTTCATATCCTTTAAATTATTATATTTAATATATTATACCAGTTGGATAATATAAATAACATGGGAGAAGTACTCTATATCCTTATATGGTAGTTAACATTTTAATGCACCAATTGAGTTATATTCACATTGGCAACCAAGTTAGGATATGAATTCTCGTAATTAGAACAAAGATATTTTACGTACCATTTAGTAAGGTGGAAAAAATCAAGAAATTGAAAGTTATTGATCATTCAAGAATAATTCATAAACAATAAACTATACATGTGAATGGAAAAGACACTATGCTAAAAAAAACATGTCATATGTAAGCATATAATTATGAATTTTGTTTACACAAGTTATATCAGACATACTGTGTATGTTGTGCATTCATCTGAGCTTACCGAGCCAAGGCGAGCTGATTTAATCGAAGTGTCATCATCGGTATGAAGCCTTATTTTGATGTAGTGATATATGTTATTTTACATTCTAATAAGTTAGTCAAAACATTCACAAATTTGATCAAAAGAACATTTTAACCAACAAGGATCTATCCATAGTTTTATTCATCATATTGATGGTGTGAATTAATTAAGTGATTTATTGAACAAAAAAAGTAACATTGTGTACATGTCTATAATCACGTACTTAATTTATTCACAATCACGAACCAAAACTATTTTTTAATTTTTATCTAATTATATAGATTAAATTTTACCTTTCTCTTAATAATATACACTAAATTCTAACATTTAGTGAGGGTAGGTCAAATTAGAAAAATATTTACAATATTAAGCAAAAGAAAAAAAAAATTAGCAAATATTATACGATACAATTAATACATAATATTATATTAATATAAAATATTATACTAATATCATATAATATTATTGAATAATACATAATAGTGTATTGATAATATAAAATCTTATATTAATACTCTAAATTATACCATATAATGCATATTAACTATACGGTCTATTTAATTATGATATAAATATTTTTAAATTTTACATAAATTTACAATTATTTTGTGAAATTGAAGTATCCTCGATTTAATATTCATGCATGCACTATTTTATTTGGTTTTGTTGGCCAACAAAATCCTCTCCAACGAATTCCACCCAATAATTTGGCATAAAATGAACAAATTTTTTGTGGGGCCCTAAAACTGGCAACCGGGCGAGAGATTTGCTCTAAAAGACAGAAATAAAAAGCCGTAAACAAAAAAAAATCGCAATTCCCAATCTGTCATTGGGAGAAGGGAAAGTGAAATCGGCGATGGGGCGGCGGCGCTCGGCGGAAGCGGCGGGTGGCCGGAGCTCCGGCGGGAAGAAATGGTGGAAAGATCCGGAGGCGAAGAGGAAACGGCGAGTGGCGAGATACAAATTGTACGCCGCGGAAGGCAAAGTGAAACGCTCCATTAACAGAGGATTGAAATGGATCAAGAACAGCTGCGCCAAAATCATTCATGGATTTTGAATAACTCCCTAATTATTTTACTTTTACCTAACCCCCAACCCAAAAATTAAAAAGTTCATAATGTTTTTTTTTTTTTTTGGAAAGATATGGAGATGAGATTGGGAGATCGCAATTAGTTCATAATGTTTTTTTTCTCTATGGTGTTTGTGTTTGTTTTAGATTTTTTTTTTTTTTTTTTTTTTTTTTATCTAAATAAGCTAAATAATACAGCCTATTAATGGTGTTCCGAATATAAAAAAAAAAAAAAAAAAAAAAAAAGCAAAGTTTCGATTTCTCGATTTTCACAAAAAAATAAAGAATATGGTTGTTCATGCATGGATAAAAGGAAGCCAAAAACTCCCAAAGTTTAATTTTCTCTTCAAAAGTTTGAAAACAAGCAACTCGGCTCATTGGTTCCTGGCTTCTTCCAAAAATAAAGATGCATATAATCACACAAACATTGTTGTGTAGGAGCATTCATACATTACCCAAAAACTGAACCGATCGACTTAGATTTTGACACCGTCTCCATATCACACCGTACATTATAAATGAAAGTCTAATGTCGAGGCACGACAAATGAGCACGCGCGTTTCAAGCATTCAACATCAACATCTTGACAATGATGAGCACTGAACATGGTGTCGAGAGGCATTCTTTTTCTTTTCTTTTTTTTTCGAAAGTTGGTAAATCGAAGCTTTGGTCTCCTATACTCGGGACACTATTGGCCCGTCTCTAGGTTATGGCATCAAAATACTTCGAAGGGTACTCTAATTTAAGTGTTTTACAGCAGTCTCGAACCAAAGATCTCTCAAAGACACATGTCTTGAAGTCCTTAGTCTCAACCTTTGGGCTGTCCCTCGAGAACACAAGGCATTCTTCATTGTTAAGTGATGCATAACTCCAAATTCATAGTAGACAGCATTGCGACATTGTTGGTTCGTGAACACATTAATATCGTCAAGTCGTTCCTCTTGTTGGATTGTGTAGACAGCATTGCGACATTGTGGGGCAGCATCGTGACATTACCCTCTCGAATTTGCTGCCATATAATTCATTAGCAGTACATAAGTTTTTTTTTTTTTTTTTTGCGCTGACGATCATTCAAACAAAGATTTAACATAAAATTTCAACTACTCAAGTTTGGCATAAGTATTGCAAACCCTTTTATCAAAGTTTTAATGGTGAAATTCATTTCAAAGTGAGCAAAGCTCAACGGTATAAAATACGTTCAGTCAACTTTGAGGTGAAGAGGTTCAATTCCCATCCTTCCATCCCATATTGAACTAAAAAAAATGTTGCAATTGAAGGAAATTGAAATTTTAGGGTATAAATTAATAGACCTTGTCAAATTTAAGTATAAAAATTGATTGTTTTCCCAAAAAAAAGGTAATAGTTTATAATTAATATTCAGTTCTTCAGAGGGGAAAAAAAGAAGAAAAAAAAGGTTGAGCCAACTATGCTCTTGCTGATAACCGTTTGACTAAATCAGTAGTCCTTATGGTTTACTTCAAACATACAGAACCATATTCCTATCAAATGAGTTATCTCCTTTTCCGTATGAAAGCAAGAACCAAAATCAGAGTGGTTTTTTTATGATCTAACTACTCGTGTCAATTGCCAAACATAGTTCAACCGACATAAAATATAGACTCGTTACCAAGAGGCTGCGGGTTCCAATCCTCCGCCTTATTATAGAACTAAAAATAAACCTATAAGTGTGAATTTCCACCTCATATCTTCCAAGTCCTAAATCCAAGCAGCAAAACAATAATTTAAAACTCTTATTGTCATTATGAACTGCCATCAGAGCAGACAAAGCTTCTCTGAGGACTCGGACATGTGTATCAGGAAAAAACCAATTAATTACCATAACAAATTCAAGGACAGAGATTTTTCGAGTAATTACGCAGTTATGTTACCTTTGCAAGCGCAGATAGACCTCCACTATGCAGTTTGAATGTCCAGCAGCATCTCATAGAGTTTGAAACAATGTAATGATTCATATGAATGGGGGGGCAATTGCTTTGCATTGCATTGAGAAGTGTAGCCTACAAAGGAAAGAGCACTGTTACTCGAAATCGGCATCCTAGAAAAGAAAAGAAAGTTGGTATGTGAAAATAGAGATTCAACAGCAATACAGACATTTTTAAGACATCCAATGGATGTGCAAAGGAAGCTACCAAACATGAGGTTAGCTCAACAATTAATGCATCCTACTCATCTAAGAGATCATATTTTTTTTTTTTTTGAGTTACAACTATTGGGGGTGGGAGGATTCGAACCCGAGACTTTTTAGTCATCGGGTGTACATTGATGCCGCTGAGCTACTCCTCTTGTTGGCCTAAGAGATCATAAATTTGAATGTTTTCACTCCATATATGATTCATATACACAAACGAAGGTACTTTCTGGATACGACATTTTTCCAATGATTTCAACTTCAGGTTCACATTAAGAGTTGAGAAACTTGAAAAACTTCAAACGTCAGTTTGATCAATAAGAGCAAAACTTCTGGACATGTTCAGAGAAATGTAAGGCTTCAAGTGATTTCGCCAAGTTGGAACACTCAGATATCACTTACCTAGATTCAAAATTCTAGAAGACTGCAAGTTGCGGGTCAGGCACTTATCAAGAATTTCAGGAACAACCTCGAGTAACTTATCATGACAGGGATGAAAAATGGCACCTTTTTTTACCTGGAGCTTGCTCAACGAAGGAGAGTACTCAGCCCTCTCGAAACTGCTGAGAATAGAGTGTGTTTGTGGCTGTTGTTGTGGTGTTTTTCTGCTCTTTTACTCTGTAATTTTGTGTGCTTTGAATTGGAAGGTCTTCGGATTTACCTGGAGCAAAAAAAGAGGGATGTCATAATAAAGGCTCGATTAGAACATCGAGCTGAGCACCCTACCAAAAATCTGCAATTGCCTGAACAAATGAACTAGTTGAATCTTGAATGTAGGAATACCTTTACAATGGCCTCCCTTAGGCTTTTAGAAGTTTGGTTGCAGAATGTAGTGAAAAGACCAAAGAAATCCCTTGTCATACTTGCTTGGAAATTATGAGCTTTCGTTGGTATTGAATTATGTTAAACCACCCATCAATCCAAAAGCCTAAACTGATGGATTGGAGTAAATTTTATTATATCAACCAACACTCCCCCCTCACTTGTGGGCTTTGAAATTTTGAGAAATGCCCTACAAGTGGAATTTAATTTTAATTGGAGAAGAAACGACTTGGCATGGATTCGAACTCAAGACCTCCTGCTCTGATACCATGTTGAATTATGTTAAACCACCAATCAATCCAAAAGCCTGAGCTGATGGATTGGGGTAAATTTCATTATATCAACCAACAGTTAGGGCATGTTCCTTTATTCCTTGAAAAATAAATTAGTTTTTAAACTATGTGCGGCAGAAGGCACTCATCGCCTGAAAAAAAAGGTAGAACTCTTGTCATCATAAGCCTCTCGATTTTACTATGCTGTTTCGAGAAATAGAAATGTGATATGAGCATTTGCTGCATGGCAGCATGCACTGATTGGTAGAAAGGGCCATGAGACATTCACAGCAAAATATCAAAGTGATCAAGAGAATATCGTACAGATGCATACCTTTGATATTAAAAAAAACTGTAAGAGAGTACCTACGGCAAAGTTCATTGACCTTTTGATAAAAACTAGCCTCCAATGCCAAGTAAACCTAATAACACATAAAGCTTAGGTGAAAATATGAAGATTACGAGCTTTAAAAACTATTTGTCAAAAAACGAAAAAGCTGACATTCATCAGTGAAAACATTTTCATCGTGTAACAGTAATATACTCCTTAAAAATCTTCAAAATATGAGCAAAGACGGATAGTATCATAATTATTCATAAGATACTCAAGACATTGTACATTGCTATTTCTTTTTTCGTGGGAAACATCCCAGCATCCTTTTTCAGCTAAATTCTTCAAGGAGGGTAGTATCATAATTATTCATAAGATTTTCAGCAAATGGAGACATCAACCAATACCAAAACGCAAGAAAATTTGAGTTCAAAGCAGAAAAATGTAGCATAGAGATGATCAAAGTACCTCTCATTACACTTTTGATAGACATCGAGGAATTCCTTCCGAAAATCATTTTTCTTTAGGAGTGGAGGAGGATGGGCATCATCTCAAGATATTTCAATACATTCCTGGCTGATGTCACTTTCATTATGCATCTTTCTAATATCCTTGCTCAATGATTTCACTGTCCAGACTATGTCTTCAATCCTGGGATGTGAATTGTGAACAGAAAAAAATGTGAAACTGGTTCCGTGAACCTCAATCGAACTCCATCCAGGAAGCTTTTTCAGACCAAGAGACCTCATTTGGGTCCATGCCTCCTCCACTCCATCCCATCTGCTCATGGATGCATAACTATGAGCCAGTTGTACATAGTTTCCAGCATCTACAGGCTTTAATTCAAACATATCTCTAGCAATAATCTCACCAAGTTCGTCACTTCCATTGACACGACAAGCGTCGAGAAGTATGCCTAAAACATCTATTGAGGGTTCCTTAAACAACATTTTATAGAAGTTATATGCCTCTTCAACCTTTCCAGCTCGGCTAAGGAGGTCGATGATACAAGCTCGATGCTCGAGATTCGTTGCCATTTTGAAATCTTTAGTCATTGAATTGTATATTCTCAAACCTTGGCTAATAAGCCCACTGTGGCTACATGCAGAAAGAACCGATAGGAAAATAACATGATTTGGTTCCATCCCTGTGCCAAGAAACTCTGAATATTTTCTCAAAGCAGTTTTCCCTTTTCCATTAAAACCATATCCAGCAATAAGTGTGCTCCATGTTACAATATCTTTTTGCAACATATAATCGAAACACTTTTGTGCATCCTCTATGTTTCCACATTTGAAGTACATGTCAACTAGAGCCGTTTCGGTCATAATGCACGGTATAAGGGAACTTCTAAAAATGAAGTTATGAATCCACTTTCCCTGACAAAGTGCACCAGCAGAACCACAAGTTTGAAGAAGTGAGGTTACTGTTATTGAGTCGGGCCTTTGAAAGTTTGTTCTCATTTCATTGAAGAAAAAGATAGCCTTGCTTAAATAACCATTTTTAGCATGTCCAGCCACAATCGCATTCCAAGAAACTAAATCCTTCTCAACCATCTTATTAAAAATTGCACAGCATTGCTCCAACCTGTTACACTTTGCATACATGGTGACAAGGGAGTTTTGAGCGGGAATATCTAGCATTATTCCTTGCCTTAATACATAACCATGAATCGAGGTACCAATATCATAACAACAGAGTTGAGCACAAGCTGCCAGAGTGCTAGCCAAGGTAGCAGTACCCAGCTCCACATTTGATTCTATCATTTGATAGAAGACCTCCAATGCCTTGTCCGAACAATCGTTCTGAAAAAGTCCTGAAATCATTGCTGTCCACAAGACCACATCCTTTTCAATACTCGATTCAAAAACTTTAAGCGCGAGATCCAAACTCCTACATTTCAAGTACATAACTACGAGTGTTGTCTCTACTTGTTGATCCATATCCAACCCATCTTTAAGAATCAGACCATGCACCAACTTACCTAATCTAATATCACATTTTATAGCAGAAGCAGACACAGCAGAGCAAAAGGTCTGCTTGTCAGGTTTAATATCTTCAATCCTCATAGCCTGAACAAGCTGCAATATTTCTTCAATACCTCCAATTTTCGAACAAGCGGATGATAATGAATTCCAAGAAACAAGGTCTCTATAATCCATCGACTCAAACAAACTTCTTGCATCATCAATGCTACCACATCTACCATACATATTCACCAAGGAATTCAATAAAGCTAAATCTAACCCAAACCCATATAAAATAATCAAACAATGCAAACACTGAAGAAGGGAAAGCTCTGAAATACCAGTAAGCAGACACAGCAAGGTAACAGAAGTGGGCCGAATTTCATCCTCCCGCATTTGTTTAAACATTGAAAAAGCAACGCCGAAGTCTCCCAGCCTTGAATAGCACCCAATCATGGTAGTCCAAGGAACAACATTTCTGTCAGGCATTTTATCAAACACCTTGCGACCCAAATGAATGTACCCAAATTTAGCATAGAAACTGATGAGCGAAGACCCAATATAGGAATCGTGAGAGAGGCCATTAACGATGACAGATTGATGAACAGAGAGGCCATGAGAAAACAAGTTCAAAATGGTACAAGCTTTGAGAAGGCTGGGAAATGTGTAAGCATCTGGTGGGATGTTCATCTTTTGCATTGAAATGTGGGTTTGAAGAACTTGATGATGGGCGCCTTGAGAAGAAAGACGATTAATGAGCGCGTTGAATGATTTTGTGCCGCCATGGACTATCGACTCGTGGATTAATCTGTTCATGTTAACCCAACAAACAAAATGAAACCTTTTTTATGCCAAATTCACCAAATCCGTTGAAATTTGTGTTGAGCTGAATTTCGATTTGTTGCCACCAATTCCATTGAATGATTTGTATAAAACTGGAAAGGAAAGAACAAAACACAAAAGAAACGAGAAAATTAAGAAAACTAAACTCAACTATAAGAATATATTGACATTTGAGCTTTTGAGCATTTATACTTATTTCACCCAACAAGAAGAAGACCGTTATTGTATGACAATTGTTGGGGGGTTATTATAGATTGGGGGTGGAGGTAATGGTTAGTTTGGAAAAGGTTCTAAGTGAGGATAATTTCTTTTTTCTTTCTCGACCGGGAATCGAAGTTTTGCTCGGCTAGTACTCAGGGCACCAATGATCCTTCGTAGTATTAGGATATATAAGAGGAATGTAGACACAAGTGAATAGTCTATACAAATTAATGTTACAAGCGGGTTTCAAACATTCGACCTAGCCTTCAATCGACTATGCCACCCTTCTGCCACAAGTGAAAATAAAATTTGGAAATTACGATAATGGTTATGAATGATTAGTATTCATTGCATTATAACAATAAATTGACCGAGCAAAGAAACTAATCATTATCCTTCTTTCTCACTTAATAGGTCATGGTTGATAATCGTTTGTTTTTTTGTTTTTTGTTTTTAAAATTTAAGTTTATTTTTACTCGTATTTTTTTGGATATATCTAACTTTCCTCAAAAAAATATTTGAGATAAAATATAGATATTTATATATAAGAAACATATATAGTATAGTAATTGTTGTAAGCTTAATTTTAAAAAATAACACAATTAAAAACAAAATAATTATCAAATAAGCCTAAGATATTCATTTACATGTCTTAATGTCTTAAACTAGCCTTCTATTATTTATATAGGAGGCTAATATTCACTTGCTTTTCTTAAGGGCAAAACTAGCCCTCGACAATTTATAATTGTGGCCTTGATATATACTGAAATTCCTTAACACAATATCCGCACTTAAACCGTCACCATAATTTAACAACGGTATTATATTATCAAAATCTTATAGGGAGAGTATAACTATTATCAAATAATATGAGAGTCAAATAGCGATTTTCGAATTTGAATTTGTGATTGTAGAGTTTAAATGAATTAATACAAACAAAATAATCAACCGCGCTACCGATTTTAATAATTAAAAGAGTTTATAACAAGTTGACGTAAAATAAATTAAAAAAAAAAAAGTATAAACGTAAACTAAAAAATGCATAAGAACTAAAATTGGATAGTATTGAAATATGAGAGGTAAAGCTTCAAAATATTTAATTTTGAACATAGGACCAAATTGACACTATATTTTTCTTTTTTTCTATATTGTTTAAACACAAATGCAAAATTTAGAGGCATTATGACTAAAAAGCCCAAAATGTAATATTAGGCTGTCAAGCCCAGCCCAGCCCAAATTTAATCAATAATTTGAATTTCTCAGTAAAATGCTTTCACCCCCTACCCTCCCACAAAACCCTAATCCCACAAAAACCCTAATCCCACATTTTCTCCAGCAGCCGAATCATCGTTCCTACAATTTTCTGGGTTTTGCTCCAATGTCGTCCACCTATCTTCTCTACGAATCCGCTTCTGGATATGCTCTGTTTCACGCCCATGGCCTCGACGAAATCGGGCAGAGCACCGAAGCGGTTCGGGGCTCCGTTTCCGACCTGACCCGCTTCGGCAAGGTCGTCAAACTCGCCGCCTTCCACCCCTTCGAGTCCGCCATTGATGCGCTCAAACAGTGCAACTCCGTCTCCGAAGGGCTCATGACCGATGAGTTGAGAAGCTTTCTCGAAATCAATCTTCCCAAAGTTAAGGAAGGGAAAAAGGGTAAGTTCGTTTTGGGTTTGGCCGAACCCAAGATTGGTTCGTATATCTTTGAGGAGACTAAGATTCCTTGCCAGAGTAATGAGTTTGTTCTTGAGCTTCTGCGTGGTGTTCGTCTGCATTTTGACAAATTTCTCAAGGATTTGAAGGTTTTTTCTGATACCCTCCTGCTCTGTTTTTTTACTCTGGGTTTTGTTGCTAATGTTAAGTTAAGGGAACTATGTTGAGGGTTTATGTTTAAAGCGGATAATATTATATCAATGGGGGATATGTGGATGTTTGTTGTTCTAACAGTGTTCTAGTAGTATTGATGTTTTCTCACATGGAAATCATCGTGATCATCGTGTAATTAATATATCCACATTCACATGATTTGAAGGTTTTTTCTGATACCCTGCACTGTTTTTTACTTTTGTCTTAACCAAGTCTCACATTGCTAAGTTAAGTTAATGCAAAATTCTTGAGGGTTTATGTTTAAAGTGGACAATATAATGTGAATATGGAGATATGTAGATGTTTGTTGTTCCTAACAGGGTTTAGTAGTATTGACATTTTCTCACATGGAAACCATAGTGGTCAAGGGAACTAAGAGTTCATGGATTCAATATATGGTGGTCACCTACTTGTAAATTAATTTATTGACATTCAAATGGGTTAAGCCGTATGTACCGTGACATTAATCGAGGTCTGTGGGAGTAGTCGAGGTGCACGCAAGTTGGTCTAGACAGTAATTGGTATTAAAAAAAAAGTTTGATGTTTTCTCACATGGGTTTCTCTCTTTTACACGTTACTTTGGTTTATGCCTGACCATTTATTTGTAATTGTATCTACAGTCATCGGATTTGGAGAAGGCACAACTTGGTCTTGGACACAGTTACAGTCGAGCAAAGGTTAAGTTCAATGTTAACCGTGTTGATAACATGGTGATTCAAGCGATCTTCCTTCTTGACACTCTAGACAAGGATATTAATTCTTTCTCCATGAGAGTCAGGTATTTCAATTTGGAAAATTTCGTTTGGTTACTGCTTTTTATCCCTTTTAAGATGGGCATTGTGGATGCTGCGTTAGTGATTTTTCAGTTTTGTTTCTCTAGGAAATCATGGGTGATTTTCATTTTTTATTTCATGTTTACTTTTATGATGCAGAGAGTGGTATTCATGGCATTTTCCTGAGTTGGTGAAAATTGTTAGTGACAATTATCTCTATGCCAAAGTTTCTAAATTTATTGAGGACAAATCGAAGTTGGCAGAAGATAAAATCCCTGCCTTGGTTGATATAATTGGTGATGAAGATAAAGCAAAGGAGGTAGTTGAAGCAGCCAAAGCCTCCATGGGTAAATCTCTTGCTTAATTTTATTTTTGATTTCCTATTCTCATTCAGTTACCTGATTTCATAACTGACTATGCTACAGGCCAGGATTTGTCTCCTATTGACTTGATTAATGTTCAGCAATTTGCACAGAGGGTGATGGATTTATCTGAATACAGGAAGAAGCTTTTCGATTATCTGGTTACTAAAATGAATGATATTGCTCCCAATTTGGCCTCTTTGATTGGTGAAGTTGTTGGTGCCCGTTTAATTTCTCATGCTGGTAGTCTCACAAATTTGGCCAAGTGCCCTTCTTCCACCCTTCAGATTCTTGGTGCAGAGAAAGCGCTCTTCAGGTTTGTAACTTATGTAAATTTTTTAATTAATGATGTATTATTTCTTCCATCGGGCATCGATTTATGATAATTTTTCATCTGTCTGAAATATTCAACAATGTTTACTCTTCAAGACCAGATTGCCATGGGTTCACATTTAGAAATGGTTTCTCCTTAAAACTTAGTTTAGTAATGTCATTTATTTAAGTATATTCATGCCATGGTAAGTGAAGTATTCATACAACAGGTCCAATACATTCATTTTTTAACTCTGTTCAGGGCTTTGAAAACAAAAGGAAACACCCCCAAATATGGTCTGATTTTTCATTCTTCTTTCATTGGGCGAGCTTCTGCACGGAACAAAGGCCGAATGGCTCGTTATCTTGCAAATAAATGTTCTATTGCATCACGTATTGATTGCTTTGCAGGTAATTTATTGTCTAGCCAAACTATGTGTAGTTTTGTGCACAATACAATGGACTCTTCTACAATGAGTCATAGCTACCAGATGCTGGGTCTGAATCTGATTTATAATTTTGTATTTCCATGTAGAGAGTAGTACCACAACCTTTGGAGAGAAACTCCGTGAGCAAGTTGAAGAGCGCCTCGACTTTTATGACAAGGGAATTGCACCTCGTAAAAACATCGATGTTATGAAAGCTGCAATTGAAATTGCTGATAACAAAGGTATATATAATGTTATAATGGTGGTCGTTCAACGTAAATGGTCGATAGTTGTATGAGACAAATGGCATGTAGTGTATCTCTGCAACCATAGTTTTTCGTGGTCACTGTTCTCCTTGTATCGATTCTATTAATATAATTTCCTATGGTTTTATTTATTTTCCCACGGTTTTTCATGGTTGATGTCTTATGTGACACTAATGAAAAATATTGTAGCAGCAACTGATATGGATATAGAAGAAGTACCCAGTGAAGCCTCAGGGAAAAAGAACAAGAAGAAGAAATCCAAAGCTAATGCCAGCGACGAGCTTGACAGGCCAAGTGCTACTGAAAATGGCAATGTTGCTGATGATGCGAAATCAGAGAAGAAGAAAAAGAAGGAGAAGCGAAAGATGGATAAGGTTATGGAGCAGGCTTCCGAAAACTTAAATGAAGTCAACGGTGACGAAGAGGCAACGAAGAAGAAGAAAAAGAAGAGCAAGGACGAAAATGAGGAGGTTCGTGTTGTAGCAGAAGAAGATGGTAAGAGGAAGAAGAAGAAGAAGTCGAGAGGCGAAGATGCCGAATAGCTTGTGGCGAAACCACAGTAACATGGAGACAGATGAATGATAATTTATAGGCTGGTTGCTATGATATATTTTAGTTGTAGAAATGCCCATGTGGCTCGTTTTGGTCTCAGTCTGAATGACTTTCTGGTGGATGAAAATGTATGCTATAATTTGAGTATTTTCTTTAGTTTAAGATTTTGGTAGATGAGGTTCCTTCCCTTTTAGCTCTGAGACTCTATATTTTACCATTGTCAATGATTTTGAGAGACTGAGGTTAAGGTTTTTTAGAAAAATTATGCAAGAATCAAATTGATGAATTATGAATTTAAATAATGAATGATATTTCAATAATCATAAGAACTTGTCAATCAAGGAGAAACAATCGGAGAAGGTGCATATATTTTTCTTGCTTATTGATTTTTATTTTAGGGGAAGAAATACAAAAAAAAAAAAAAGTTGAATAAATTTTTTTAAATATAACAATTATACCCTCTATTATAATAATCAAATTTAATTTCAGAAATAGATTGCCACGCTTAACAAACTTTAAATGATTTAATTCATCAAATTTATAGTTTAAAGGTGTAATTATTACAACCTTCTTAAATGATAGCGGTTTGTGTGATTTTCTCAAATAAAAACGCAAATGGCATTTTGGTCAATTCACTCTTAAACCCTAATTTCGTCTAGGGTTTTTCAATTCATCCCTTCCTCTCTGCGCTTTTGCAGTGAGTAATGTAATGATTCTTACTTTCTCATATCATTTTCCGATCATAAAAGCTGCAAATGGGTATGGCGGATGTGAGACAAAAGGTCAGTTCCAGAGCTTTTTCTTAACATCCCCTTTTCAAACAATCCCCTGTTTTCTTATCTGTTCTTGATTAGAAACTCCATTTTTATATCTCAGGGACTGCAAATTGAGGATTCGAGCAAGAAATCCTGTGTTAATTGTAACACTACCAAAACCCCATTGTGGCGTGGAGGTCCCGCCGGACCCAAGGTTTTTCTTCTTGTTCTTTGATTTTTGGCTTTTCCTCTGTTCTTGAATCTGCTTGTTGCATTTCTTCTTGTCTGTGTTTGATTTTTCAATCTGGGTTTCCACCAAAACTGTGTTTCTTTGATCTTAAGCTTCTGATATGGGTTCATTTCCGTCTTTGGTTCTGCTCTGTTTTGTTCTTAGATTTTTGGGGTTTTCTCTGTTTTTGAAGCTGATCGTTTCATTTTTTTTAGCCATTCTTTCTTTGATCTTAAGCTTCTGATATGGGTTTATTTTCGTTTTTGGTTCTGCTCTGTTTTTTTTCTTTGATTTTTGGGTTTTCCTTTGTTCTTGAAGCTGCTTGTTTCTCTAGCTGATCGTTTCTTTTTTTGTTCTTGTGTTTTTTTAACCTTCTCTGTTTGATTCTTGGAACTGGAGTTTGTACTCGCTCATTCTTTTGTTCGATCTTTCATTTCGTTTTTGGTTCTCATGGGTTGCTTGTTTGTTTTTAGATTTTTTTTTGGTTTTCTTCTGTTTTTGAAGCTGATCGTTTTTCTTGCTGATCGTTTATTTCTTCTGGGTTGTTTTCCTATCGGATATCCTTTTGTTTTTTTTTTATTATTAGCTGCTCTTCTCTGTTCATGAAGCTGAATCTGACCTTCTGTGTGTGTTTTTTATATATGGATTATCGTGGTAGTTTAGGTGCATCTCGACTATTTTTTACATGATAGAGTATCTGATATTACAACAAATTGAATTTATCACTAAATTGATGAAGTTTCCTTCTTTTTTTGATTCTTGAAACTGGGTTTTTAAGGTCCCATTTGTTATTTTTTGTATTTTGTTTCTAGTTTTTCATTTTTGAATTTTGGTTTTTTATTTAAAAAAATATAAACTGTATATGTATGATAATTCATTTTAGTTTTTTGTTTTTGAAAATTAAAACTAAAAAATATGTTCTATAACTTTTTTTTATTTTCAAATATCACATTTGGTTGGAACTCCTTTTTGTAATTGGTTCCTTGCCCTTATAATTTCATATCTATAATGAAATTGATTCTTATCCAAAAAAATAAATAAATCACATTTTGTTTATATTTTTGGGTATTTTGCATGTATAACAAAAAAAACAAAATATTGTCATCTATAGCATAAAATCAAAACTAATTCAGTTGTAGCAAAAAATTCAAATTGAATTCTATCACTAGCAGAATTCTAATAGAATTCAATCAATGAAAGACTTCTTCTATCACTGCTTGAATTTTCTACTGGCGATAGAATTTCAAATTGAGTTCTATCACTAGTTTAGTTTTATCATTGATAGAAATTAATATGACATAGATGAAATTATTTTAGAAATTGTGTTGCAAATGTAATACAAAAGGTAAAATGTGTTGTTGATGATAAATTCTCTATATTTTTTTAGTTTTTTATTATTTATTTTTTATTTTTGAAAGTTATTTTTTTTAGTTTTTAGAATTTCTTTAATATTTAAAAAAAAAAATTTAAAAATTAAAATTGGTTATCAAACACCTATTTTTAAAATATTGAAAACAAAAATAAAAAACAAAAAACGAAATGGTTATCAAACGGGGACTAACCATTTTATTTTGTTGCTTTCAACATTTCTTTGTTTGATCTTATGCTCATTTTCCTTTTTGGTTCTGTTTTTTTTTACAGGATTTCTCCTCTATTAATCAAAGCTAATAATCAATTTCTTCTAAATGTTCATCGTTTCATCTGGGGTTTATTTAATACTGATTCCCTTGTTTTGACTTCTAACAATGAAAAATTTTATAAGAAAAAAACTGGTCTTCCCTGTAATGGGGGGTTTTTGCAGTCACTGTGTAATGCCTGTGGGATAAAGTTTAGAAAGAAAAGAATATCCACAAACGCAGTATGTGACAGGAAGAGAGTTTTTAAGAGACTTCACAACAATGGCTCCCCCACCGCTGCTTCTTCGAGCGGCATGACGGCGGTCACCACCTCTAGCAGCGGCGGTAATGGAGACGGGGAGAGGGACTTGGGGCAATGTAGGTCATTGAGGTTGAGGCTGATGATGCCATTCTGGGAAGAGATGGTGGTGGTGCAGAATGTACCATCTTCGGTGAAGAAACAGCAGCATCGGCAGTGGAGGAAGCTCGGGGAGGAGGAGCAGGCGGCAGCGTCGTTAATGGCGCTGTCGTGTGGCTCTGTGTTTGCCTGAGGAAGGAGGTACATAAGTATAGAATAGTTAGTAGTTTACATACCAAAGGTCTAACCATACTAGTTACCAACCAAAACATCACCACATTTTCTGTATTATTTTGTCAGTTTTTTGGTTGAATCACTAAATTAATGAAATGGAAGAAACCCACAGTTATAGAAATTGGGGTTTGTTTTCCAAAATGGTAGTTGTAGGAAAATTAAGAAGGGAGATTAGGCCATTCAAAAGGATGTTTTGTGTAGTTGTATTGTTCTTTCCGTATGCCACCAAGATACCACAAGCTTTTTTCCCTTCATCCAACCCCTTCTCACTTTTTTTTAGTACTTTGGTTTAAATGGAAAAGTATTTTCTGTTTGGTATTTTTTTTTTTGTAGAGAAAAACTTAGCATTAGAGAAATTGTATGACACAAATGACACAATTTGATGTCATAAATGTTTTTAAAAATAAAAAATATTAATAAAAAAACTATTTACTTAACATCAAACGGTGTTGTTTTACCGAATGGGTCAATGACGCAGTATTTTATTGTTTGGTTGTAAACCAATTCAACACCAGCGTCACGGGTTCGATCCTTGAAATCGGTATTTATAACTCTCTCCCCCAACTTGTACTAAAAAAAAAAAAAGTCTTTTTTAAAAGATCACAACTATTGAGTGAGTGAATTTCTAACCAATATTCTTATAGTCATTGAGTTTATTATAATACGGTTGAATTATTGTTTTTGTTGATATTGTCTCCCAATGATATGTAGAAAAAAAATTCTTGAAAAAAAAATAGTACTCCAATGATAGGTTTTTCTCTATTTTTATGTTAGAAAAAACACCGATAATAAATTAATCTATGTATTAGTGATTGTTATAAATTTAAAAGGTAATTATTCAAGCTTCACCTTGATTATTAGACTAGTTGAGGATGATAATTTATTATTTATTTTATTTAAATCTCAAGTTAAATATACACCTCTTAATTTTAGGGAAACTTATGATATGAGTCAAATTTAGATAATAATTGTCAATATAATCATTTTTGTTTTAAAAAATTTAATAGTTATAGTCATTTGTATTAACAAGTATTGATGCATACTTTCTTATAATATTGTATTAATTAGTATTTATCGTATAATATTAAAATGTATTAATGATTATAGATGCAAATATTTTAAAATACGATTCCATTTATAATTATTTTGTAAAAAACTGTTCATCCACTATAGTTCCCTTATTTATTTATTTATTCTTATTATTTTAAGATACCATAGTCCCCTTATTTGAATGGGCGAAAAATATCCTTATGAAAATATCTTAAGATAAAACTGTGTTAATAAATTATTTCTATCGGGATGCTATTTCACACAGAAAAGTCAGTAGCTTGCTATGCATAATCCAAAAAAATTGATCTTTTTTGTGGCATGGTAAAAATGTCTTAATATATCAATAAAATAATAATTTAATAACATTTTTGTAGGGAATTTATTACAAGCTTTTGCGAAAGTTAATTGTCAATGTATAGTTTTTACCAAGAGGTGACGAATCTCTATTTTCTATAATGGAAAAGGTAAATTTGACAATTTTACAAGATAACAAAGAACCAAGGGAAAGAATTGTGTTCCCCAAAAGAATTTAGGGGAGGTATAGTTCAGGGACATCGATATACACTCAAATATCTTCATATAGTAATCTCATATTCTCGAGAATCTCACATTAGTAAGAAAAAATTGCTTTCATTGAAAGTTGAATTCAGGACCTCTCGCTTACTAAATGGGTGTTCTAACTTACTCATTAAATTTCACTTGAGCAACTTATAAAACCTAATTATATATCTATCCAATTTACATTTCAACCAACAACAACTACATCTCATTGAAGCATATCCTCATTGGAGCACTTTATAAGGCTAAATAATAGATTTACTATGACAAATGTTTTTTAAGATTCATACTATTTGTTCAAAACCCAAGAATTCTACAAACATGGTTAACTAAGGGGCATAATTTTGATACCACTTATTAAGAAACAACTTATCATTGGTTCCCAAGAGGTGGCGCAGTGGCTTAAGACTTGAGCTTTGAAGGTATGCTCCCCTTAAGGTCTCAAGTTCGAGACTCACTTGTGACAACACTACTTCGATATCTTCGGTGTCTGACTTAGGAACGGGCGTGGTTACCCTTGTTTCAAAAAAAAAACAAGAAAACAACCTACCATGGAAGAATCATCTTATTGGTATGATTGTTCTGTTTGAGTATAGAATCTTGTGACAAAAAATGTATAAAGGAAAAATGAAAAAATAAGAAAAAACATTTGCTTTCATTGAGAGTTGAACTCAAGACCTCCCGCTTACTAAACGGGTGCTCTAACCAACTGAGCTATGAAAGCCATTTACCTAAAGTTATATTTGAGAAAACTAAAATTAATTCAAACACATATACATCCAAATTATGCTTGACCACACAACTACACCTCAATGGGAGCAACATTTCATAAGCACCACATTCCCCGCAACACGCACAACTCAAATACAACTTATTATGAAACAACAACCTACGTTTGAAGAATCTTCACATTGGTATGATATACTTTAGACATAAACCATCATCACTTTGTTTTTTGTTTCACTCAAAAGAGTGAGAAAAACTTGCTTTGGACTCAAAACCTTCGACTCACTAAATGCATACTCTAACCAACGGAGTTATAAAAGTCATATGTTGAATACTCGGTAATTAGATACTACTTTTAGGTTAAAATACCATTTTGGTCCCTAGACTATCACGTTTGTTCCATTTTAGTCTTTTGTCTTTCAAATGTCCAATTTATGATCTAGACTTTGATGTTTGTCTAATTTTAATTCTTAGACTTTCAAATATCCAATTTTAGTCCCTTAACTATCAATTAAGTCTAACAATGGTCCCTTAACTAAATATTTTTACTTGTATGACTTTTGGGAGCATATCGCAACACACAAATTTTAATTAAAATGATAATTGGAGAAGAATGATGACGTGGCTTGTTCAGAACTTCGCCAGAGCGAAGCCTTCACTTCTGATTAAGCGAAATGTGTGTGTGTGATCCCCAAAGGTTGTGCAAGTATACATAGTCTTTGTTGCAGCAAGTTTTAAAGTAAGTAAAAGTCATCTCCACATGGAATAGTTATTATTGTCATGCTTAAGCGAAATCGAGAGTCAGGGTAACGAAGGAAATTGTTGTGGCGAAGTAAATCTAAACTAAGTAAATTGAAAATAAATCGAACTGACGAAATACATCGGAAGGGAATAAGACATTTCGAAGAGTTTTACTTAGGCGAAACTATTTACAGCAAAGAAGAAACAACTGATAGTTTTTTCTTTTGCTCTCTCGAGTTTTAGAGTTTGGCTCTCTCGAGCTCTTGGTTTGGTTCTCTCGAACACAAACACTTCTAAGGCGAAACGACACAACATTAGGCGAACCTTATCTCTAAGCATTCAATTTAGATGCAAGTAAACTCATATCTAAGTAAACTTAGCGAGCCTAATGTTATACATGCAAGATCGCTCTATTTCTATTCTCTCGAAGCGAAATAAAGACATACACACAGTGAATCAAACAGAGTGCATTTCGAATTAACACAACATGGAGTTTATCATCTCGCTAAAGCTTCGCTTAGGCGAAGTACTCCTATTTGTCTATTTCCTTCCAATGATAGATTTAGCTGCTCATGTCGATAAATAAAAGTAAAGTGAAGTAGAAGCAAAAGAAAATCTTCATAAAAAAATAGCAAGGAACAAGGTTCGTTAAAACTACACTAAAACAGAAGTAGATGAAAGCAATAAAACTAAACTACGGCTAAGCTACGACTAAGAACTAAAGAAATGGTGATCGTAAATGCTCGACGGAGAACTCTTTTAAGAAATGGTGATCGACTCCAAATGGGTGATCGACCCCAAAAAATGGGTGACAATTTTCTCTAAAGGTGAACAGCTCTATTTATACTCCAGCTCCAAGCGACAAAGCCTGCTTCATGATCCTGACAATGTTGGACTGCTCTTCGATTGTTTTTCAGACGAAGGACTGCTTTATCTAACATTTCTGCTCCACGATCCGCATTGTCGGTTGTCAGAGTATCTTGGCTTCGCTAACTTTACAACATCTTCTTTCGTTAGTGGCTTCGTTGTGGCGAAGCAATTGGTAACTTCTTTACGCTTCGCTGCTGTATTGAATTTCTTAAGGCGTGCTTGGCTAGGCTAATATTCACTTTGGTGAACGCCTTCTTGTGGGAATTTCGCTTCGCTCCATCAGGAATGCTGCAGACAAACTAGAAAGTATCAATTCTTTACAAAACATATAACTTTGCACACATTCAAGCATATTTCGCTACAACAAACCTAGAAAATGCATCCTAATCAGAAAACTAAAGGATGCTTCGTTTAAGCGATATTTAAGTATAATGGGGTGAAATTCAATATTAAATTAATTAAATATTAGCAAATTCTTATAAAAATATATTCTTTTAAGCTACTTTAACTCTAAATTCTTGAGAGTTATCAATGACTTAGATGTCTCATATTTCTCAAAAAACAATTTGATTGATGGGATTTGGTATGATAATTTTGAGATCGATGAGATCATTGATATACCAATCTTTCTTCTTTGAACGTATTGATTTGATCCTAAAAGGGGGATTGTCACCCCATAGCATGTTGCCACCAGAAGCGAACCAATTATTTCTTCTAGAGAATCTTTTAATTGTTACAGAGCAACAAGAAAGAGTTCTTTAACCAGAAATTTTTGCAACTCAATCATTTATGATCGAATCATCAAAGATTTTACCTTTTCAACTCTATCTGTAACTCATTATAGGCTTGAGAAACAAATAGAAGATATGTAAGAACGTGATATACATGAAGAAGGAAGATGATTAAATAGAGGGTCTTTCAAACATTTGACGATCTCAAATATGTTGATATCAATGGTGATTCATAAAGTTAACCATAGTTAAGATAAAAAATATTATGACTGTTAGTCTTTGCATTTAGAAAAGAAAATTGAATTTTTCCTCACCTCCATGCATCAATTTCATTGTTAACATTTCCATTATTCAAGTTTGTTAAGAGTGGATTTCCAAATGGAGAAGCTATGGTTTAGTTTGGTTTAGCCTCTAATATTGGGATTTTTAAGAACTTGTTTGAGTTGATTTTGTGGTGCAGCTGTATTCTCCATTACCTTTCATAGTAATCCCATCTCTTTCTTTCCTTTACATCCACTTGAATTTTAATCAATTTTAAATAATAGAAATGCAAAAATAGAGAAGAGAAAGAAAATAGAGAAGGGAAAGTGAGTGAAACAATTTTCACATGCCAACTACTAAATATTTTCATACCACATAGTAATTTAGAGATGGGGAATAAAAAGTAAGGAAAGGGGTGAAGAAGATTTTTTTTTTTTTTTGGGGATAGTAATTTATTTTTCTTTTTTAAATGGAGAGACTAACAAAGAAGATGGCAGGGAAAATGGAAGAGAGAAAGATATTAGTTCATGAGAGAATTTGTTTCTTTTTTTTTTTAATTATATTTCATTTTTATTTTAATTGTGGTTAACTTTATGTTTAGTTAAGAGACCATTTAAAAACTCAATTGATAATCGAGGGACTAAAATTTGACGTAGAAAAGTCTGTTGACTAAAATTGGACAAATATCAAAGTTTATGGACCAAAATTGGATATTTAAAAGTCAAGTGACTAAAATAAAATATAATAGTTTAAAGACCAATATTATATTTTAAGCATATACATGTATTCTAGTCAAGAGAGTTATTAGGTTCTCGACGATTCTCGGGCTCGAACCTACAATACTGATGTTGAACTGGTTTCCAACCAAACAGTGAAACTATTGCGCCACTGACCCATTCAATATCAACCGATTAGACTTTGATTCACTCATCAATTATTATAATGGATAATCAAATCTATATCAAATTAGGATAAGGTAACTAGATAATTGTCCGATCAAAGTATTTCTAACTCGACTATATATATATATATATAGTATATAATCGAGAGTTATTATATATAATAGTTGCAATAAATTTTCTTTCGTCTTACATTCCTTCATTTTGGTTTGTGAATTCACCTTTGAGAAAGACCAGTTTTTTATTTTCAGTTCTCGCAGTTAATCTCTTCTCTCACTCTCTCTCTTTCTCGCAGCGCAAAACCCTTGAATCATCGCTTTTCTTCCCCTAAATTTTGCATCTGCAATTTCTCTTTCTAGGGTTTTTGTTTTCGTTTTGGTCAATTTCCACTGTTATTGTTCTTGTTTCTGGGATCGCAAGCTTGTGGAAGTTGATTCAAAGCTCCTGCAGATTGAAGCTGCAACTTGCAAATCCGAAATTTTCCATCTAAGGAAACGAGCTATGGATGCTGATTCGTGGACCGCTCGCCTTTCTTCTGCTTCCAAGCGTTACCAATCTGCTCTTCTATCGCGATCTGGTTTAGGTGCCACTCTTTGATTTCTGATTTTATTTTTTTTTTCTAATCGCTTAGTGGCTTTTCTAGTGATTTGGATTTCATCGCGTTAGAATTTGTTTTCTGAATCATGAATGACAGTTTATTTTATATATTTTTGTGTTTTTTGTTACCTTGATTTTATATTTTCCTCTGAGAATGTTGCCGTCTGTAGATGAAAGGAAGAACCGATGACGATGATTAATATAACCAAAAACAAAAATTAGTGTAATTGTGCTTGTGCTGAAATTGTGTACTTAAGTGTGGTGAAAATAATAGAATAATGAGATCAAAGCCTTTTAGAATCTAGTAATTTCCTTGCCATGACTTGGGCACAATCTATATTTCTCCTTTGTTATTCTTTATGCACATTGGAGAATCGTCTTGTAATTATTGATATGATGTCTCAGGTTCGAGACTCACCTGTGATATTACTCCTTCGATGTCTCCCGGTGCCTGGCTTTGGGACGGGCGTGGTTACCCTTGTTTCAAATAAAAAATTTATTGATATGATCTTTTTGTTGTAACTTGTCATATATCAATTGAAGTTTTTGGTTCCTGTATAAAAAAAAGAAAAAGAAAAGAGAGATTAAAGCATTGAATTTTGATTTTTCCTTGTTTTATGAGGCAGGAAGCTTAAGAGGGTGTTGAAAATATGTATACTATTTCTATTTTTTACGCCATCTTATTTTCCTTTATCATCCAAGTCTTTAATTTTTAATTTTTAACCATGGATTTGTGCTATGATGCCTACGTGTGTTTGTTTAGGCAAGAGATTCAGAATATATTAGATCAAGATGCATTAGTCCAAGAAGTACTTTGTAGTGTATGTATTGTGTATCTTGAAAAATGTGGCCACTGTATGTGTGGAAAAGAAGTACCTTTTGAATTAAGCAAGCCTGATAATCTAGATTCCTTGTCTGATTTCTGAAAATGGTGATCAATAAGATTACATTATGTGAAACTCGAGGCTTCGTTATTAAGACAAAGTGAATGTGCATCTAACTTTCTGTTGTCGATCATGATATCAGTATCACCTTCTGATTCGATTTGTTTTAGATCATCATTTCTATGTTTCAATGCTTTTATGAGTCCTATCATTCCATATCTTTTTCCCTTCACCTTCAGTTTTGGACTCATTCTGTAGTAGCTCAATATGCAGGTATGTTCACGGGGTTTGAAGAATTTGAAGGGGATGATGATATAAGGGAGGAGTTCCCTTGTCCTTTTTGCTCAGAATATTTTGATATAGTCGGATTGTGCTGTCACATTGATGAAGAACATCCTATTGAGGCAAGGAATGGGGTATGAATACTTGAAGAACTGTTTATATTAATTACATATTTTCCTTCTGAAAATAGTTCATTTTGGTCGGGCTTTTGATATACGGTCATTGTCTGCTATACATATCTAACGGTCATATATATATATATATATTTAAAAAAAATCCAAACTGGAACTTTGCACTTTTTTATTTTATTTTTTCTCTCTCATTTTCTTTTAACTGAGAAGATAGCCCCTTTTTAATTTTAATTTCATATAGTCCTTTTCTGTTACGTATGTAGACAGCTTGTCTATATGGAAATGTTTAGGACCCTGTAAGTCGAAGGAGTAGTAAATAATTCTTTATATAATAAAAGTCTCAATTATCCAGCCATCATTAAGATATGAAGATTTACGGCTTAAGAAAATCGAGGAACTGTATGAAGTCTTGTCAAAGGTTATTGATGGAGAAAATGGAGAATTATTTGAGGACAGAGTTCTTTTTTTTTTTTTTCTTTTTTTTTTCAGTGTCTGGATTGCAGCTTAGGAGTGTTATCACGTGACGGAATGAATATGAAAAAAAAAAACCCCTTTGTTTGTCGTTCTAGAAGGGAAAAAAACTTTACCCTCAAATTAGTACTTTCAATGTAAAGGAAGTAGAGAAGAATAAAGGAGATCATTGTCCCCAAGGGGTAGCACAAGTGGTTGAAGGTTTGGGTTTTGGAGGTGTGCTCCCCTCATGATCCCAGGTTTGAGACTCACTTGTGACATTAATTTGTAAATATCTCTCGTGTCTCCATTTTTTGATGTCTCCCGGTGCATGGTCTAGAAACCGGCGTGGGTACTCATGGTATAGTGGAACGAAATTCCAATTTCACTGTTTCAAAAAAAAAAATGAAGATATAGATTACTTAGTCATGTATTGTGCATCTATTCTCCATGCTGGTGGCTCCTCTTCAAGATATTTGGTATTCCTATACAATCTTTCATGGTGCTCTCTTTGAGAATAAAGCAAGAAGAAAGCATCATGGAGTGACTCAAATGGTCAAAGATGGCCTTGAGGTGCTCAAGGTGATGAGTTCAATTCATGGTAGCCACCTACCTAGGAATTAATTTCCTACGATTTTTTTTGACATCAAAATGTTGTGGGGTAAGGTAGTATGTCCCGTGAGATTAGTCGAGGTGCACGTAAGCTTGTCCGGACAATCACGGATATAAAAAAAATAAAGCAAGAAGAGTATTACTGGGGAATGCCAACCTAGGTTATTCTTTGGAAGTTGATTAGGAAATTTTCCAGGGGATTGAGAGGAGCTTCCACTTAAGAGTAATGTATCAAGCATATTCCAATTACTTTACTTCTTTGTAAAATGCTATTTAGTGTGTACTTTTTGTAATCTCCAGGGCTTATTATTTGGAAAGATGTTCTGTCCTACGGTCCTACCTCCTCCTGACTTATATTATTGCAAGCTCTGTTTTCTAACAAAATAAGTGAAGCCTCAAATTCCATGTATCTCAGGTTGAATCAATTTCAAGCTACACTCATTCATCCAAGTAGCAATTTTTGTTTTGGAGAGCTAAGAGTGTCTTTCTCATCTTAACGAGCCAACCAATTGTTGCTGTACAATTTTTTAATTCTTGTAGATTTTGATTCTTTAACTTTGCTAATGTCCTATTTTGCACAATAAACAAAACCTATTGACTATTGTCAAGATTCAGGATATTTCTAGGCTCAAACTTAAATATATCTTTCAACTTGGGATGCTAGTAACAAATCACTAGCACGATAAATGGGGAAATGTAATTTTGATACCAGTGTTGCATTCGTAGTGTGCAAAATAAGTTTCGTTAATTTGGGATTGAAATATTATTAATCTGCAGGTGTGTCCAGTCTGTGAAATGAGGGTGGGAGTTGACATGGTTGCGCATATATCCCTGCAGCATGGAAATATTTTCAAGATATCCTTATATTTATCAAATGAGTTTATATCTTCTATTTTTCACTATTGTATTTGCCTCGTTTAAATTACTTCTCATTCATGCTTTTCATGTAGTTCTATTCCATAAAAATTAGCTCAGCCTCTGCCTTGCTTCTTTTTTAGTGTCATTGACCTCTATTGCATCTTGCACCTCTCTTTCATGTGCCTGGGAGGAAAAATGAATATGAAACTTTCTTCTATTATGCTCCCATTTTGCCTCACTGCTCCTGGAACTTTTTACAAGAATAGAACCTCTATAAGACCTCTATATAAATTGCCTCCGAAATTATTCAAGGTCATGTTCGATAACTATTTTGTTTTTAGTTTTTGGTTTTTGGTTTTTGAAAATTATTTTACAACAACTACCTTACCAAATGTTTTTTCTTGGATGTATAAATCTTACCTATATTTTGAGTAACCAAACCAAAATTTAGAAAGAAAGAAAAAAAAAAAGTAGCTTCCAAAAGTTTGCTCTTGTTTTTAAAATTTGGTTAGCATTCACATACTTAGGGAAAGATGAAACACATTATAGGAATTTTGAGTAAAAAATAAACCAAAAACAAAAAATCAAATGGTTATCAAATGGAGTCTAAAGAATTGTCTATTTCTCTACCAAAAAAAAAGAAGGAATTGTCTGTTTCATTTCTGATATCTACTACTATTTTCTGTTTTGAACTTTATTATGAAATTTAAACGTGATACAAGATTAAGCTCAGACTTAGTTCCTTAACTGATGGTTACATGCAGCGTAAGAGGAAATCTCGTAAAGGTGGTTCACACTCAACGCTTTCTTTGTTGAGGAAAGAGCTTCAAGAAGGACATTTGCAATCACTCTTTGGGGGTTCTTCAGGTTTAATGACCTCCTCCAATGCAGCGCCTGATCCACTGCTCTCATCGTTTATTCTACCTTTGGCTGATGACTATAGCAATGTTCAACCTCACTTGTTGGCTGAATCAAGCTCTGTGAAGACTAAGTCGCAAGACAAGTTATCAGAACGGTAAGTTCTATATATTTCTACGATTGTAGTTGTTTGATAACCATTTTGTTTTTTGTTTTTCTTTTTGAAATTTAAGCTTACAACAATTATCTTACCATACGTTTTTCTTGCTTGGATATCTACATCTTACCTATATTTTTAGAAACCAAACAAAAATTTGTAAACAAAAAAAAGGTAGCTTTCAAAAGCTTATTTTTGTTTTTTTAAATTTTGTTGGTATACACATACTTTCTTAAAAAAAGATGGATACATCGTAGGAAAGCTATAACACATTTTAGAAACTTTGAGTAAAAATAAGCTTAAATTTAAAAAATAAAAAATCAAATTATCAAATATATCGTAGGAAAGTTATGATACTTTCTTAGGAAAGTTATCAAATGGGGTCTTAGTTCACAAGTTGTGGCCAAGATAGTTTTTTTAAGCTTTGTCTAGTGGAATGAGATTAATGAAGGGTAGGCTGACGGATATTTTCTTTAAATCTCTCACATCGCGAATATATGTTTTTTCTTTGGCTGTTTTGTCTTTTTTACTTCAGTTGATATTATTGTCGTCAAGAATGTTGATCTGGTCATGTTGAAATGAGCACATGCTTAGCAAGCTAGTGCAGGGCTAGCTTTAGTAGATATGGAAACAAAATATGGTTGTGTTTGTGTTTTTTTTTTTATATCCGTGATTGTCTGGCCAGCTTATGCACACCTCGACAATTCTAACAGGACATGTTGTCTGATCCTACAACATTTGGATATCAAAGAAATTTGTAGGAAATTATTTTCTAGACATGAATTGAATTCATCACCTTTTAGTTGCTTATGACAGTTTGGATGCATGTTATTATAAGGGGGTTACGAAAACGGTGTTTAGAGTGTAGTTTTGTTTATAAATTGTGAAACAGCCATGGAGCTTATGTGAAACAATGGATTGGGTTTGGGTCAATCCACTAGTTATTATAATCGGTGGACCAAACGTCAGTTGGGTCCTCCCATTTACCTAAATGGCCTCCCAAACACCGCTTAGGTATATGTACAAAAACCTTGGCTCTGCCCTATGACTAAATTATCGCATTGATTTGAATTCCTAGTTCTAAAATTTTGGTTTCATATGACAGAAGCATGCCACCATCGCCCCTGTCCGTGCAAGATAAGGAAGAGAAAGCAAAACGCAGCGCATTTGTGCAAGGGCTGGTAATGTCAACCATCTTTGACGATCATTTATGAAGAGTCAGTTGCAACCACACATCCTATTTGGCTGCTGCAATGTGGATGTAAAAATTCACAAAGGCCCTTCCTTGGTTTGCTTGTAGCTCTCAAAATACTAGTATACTTCAGTGAGAAGTGTCAAAATAAGGTGTAGTGTAATTTATGTTGTTTGTAAAACACCAATTCTTAGGCCTGACAAGACATCTATTTTCTGTTTAAATTTATGGTCATGCTCAAGTAAAAGTGAGGGAGGAAAGTAAAATCCCTTATTTCCCTCCAAAAAAATGTTCTAGAAGCTCAAATTTGCAAAAATAATAATAATAATAATGATAATAAGTAACTTCTTTGAAGGCTTCATTTCAATAATGGTGTAACTGGAACAATAAAACTATTGGCTTAAATGTTAGTGAATCAATTCTATGAACAAGTTCACAACAATTTAACCCCTGAACTAAAGGGGTGCTAAAATGGTAGCCTGCTTTGTGCAAACAATCACTATAGACTGAGATTCAACCATGACCCATTGTCTGTAATCTTCTTCACTACGTCCCGAACATACGAGTCAAAACAAGTCGAGCAGAGCCCCTTTATCAGGCTTCTTTGCGCTTCACCCATTGACAATTCAATGTGGGAACATTGGGAAGGTGGTGATGATCTACAAGCCTCATTTATTGGGTACTCGAATCCACATGCTGCTAAAATCGTGCCAGCAGCTTTCGTTGTGATGTTGTTTGCTGTGCTTTGATCTGAACCAAAAGAAGGTCCAAGATATTATGAGTTGCAACTAACTGAAAAACAATCCATGAAGTTGATGTTTGGTCTGAAAAAGAAGTCATTCATTTTGCTTACATTGTACATGGCTTCTCACCCTAAGAAACTAAATTATGAACAGAAAGTAAAAAATGATTTGACATTGTACATACCTAGATCGACATCTCTGGATAAATAATTCTTCAAATGGCTTTCAATCATGGGTTGTAGAAGCTCTTTTGCTTCACAATAATCTTTCTCATCTCCGACTGGAGGAAGTGAACCGTTATCAGAACCCGTGTTTAATACATTGCTGTATTGATGAATCCGCTCACAGTTTGATTGTGAATTCACTCCTGGAAGCTCAGGCCACACTGCCCCATTCACAGTTGTCGAACTTTTGACTTCTAATCCTCTCAGAGTGTTCAAGATTGTTCCATTGCTGCTGGCCCTATCTATTGGCATGCTAAGGTGAGGATCTTGCAATACTTGCCTGGGCAAATGGCTTGTTTCGGAGTCGAGAAAAAATCCATCTTGCATCAATGGAGACGGATTTCCATGTAATAAGTTTTCCTCAAACAGAGTCGGGCACGGTATTGTCGTTTCTCGCGTTATTGTATGCGCTCTCTCTATCGTACCTTGACCCAATTGCGAACTTAAGGTAGCTCCACCACAAGGATTTGCAGCAGAAACTCCATCTGTTCTGTTGTTTACTAATCCCATTTGATGTGAAGAGCGCATGTGATTGATGTGCAGCCGTAGAAATCGTCTTCTCAAAAGAGTTGGTGCGACTGCTTGAGACATGGGAGAAGTTGATTGGACTTCGACAGGTAATCGAGGAGATGGGATGTTTTCAAATCCGTGAACATTCGGAGTACGAGGTGAAGACAGGGAATTCAAGTCTAAACCATCCCGAGTTGCAACAGGGAAAGTTCTGTTAAGCAAATTGTTTGTTGTTCTTCGATCTGACAGTCGGCTTGGAGGCTGTGGACTTGATGATCCCTGAGCAATGGTTGTATTATTGCTCATACAATTAACACAATACCAATTCCCTTCTGGTACTTCTCTACCAAGACCAACACAATAGGTGTGAGCTGGCGAGTCACATAGATCGCACAGTAACATTAGATTATCATCCCCACCTTCGTTACACTCGATACAGATCACATTCTCATAAGGATCAAGATAACTCCGCAATTCTTCTTCGGATGGTTGATAGACCTGAAGGATGCACAAAAAAGTTGAAATTTACAGAAGCAACAGGTAAGAAAATAAGAACATGCAAATATACAAACAATGAGCATACCTGATCACGCTCAGGAACCTGTACGACCACTTCTCTTAAGTCAATTCCAGCAGTAGATCTTGCAGGCTTACTAATTGTCTGAAACCTCTGCTTGCACAAAGGGCATCGCGATTCCACCTTTGCCCACTCCATAACACAAGAGAAACAAAAGAAGTGAGAACAACAGTTGAGCGTTCCCCGGACTCTCCTCTTATCTTCTTCGGATAGGCATATCCCGCATACTTGCTTTATCACCTCAGCCTCGACTTCCTCCACTTTCTCTTTGCCTTTCCTAACAGGAGGTCGAGGATTTCTAGGCTGGCGTAGATTGGACTCCTCAATCCTTGGGGGTGAAGGTACAGTTCTTGCTCGACTTCTCAAATGACCACACAACTTCTGAGCTTCTCTGACCTGCTCTCTCTCTTCTTCAGAGATGGTATAGTCAAAATCTGATGAACCAGAAAGGAAGGTATCTAAATCTGATTGTGCAACATAACTTCTAGGCCTGTGAACAGGCTTTCTTCTTCTTGTATTCTTTTCTACATGGTCATTGTCCGAAAAATCATCATCATCTGAGTTTATTACAGTCCGCGGGCCACTCTTCTTTCTCCGTTTATTCCTTGAAGGCTTCTTTGCAGCCTTTGGTTTCCTTTTTCTGCAAACTTTTCCAACATTATTTTTCCTTGCACCTTGTCGAGCCCGTTTCGTATTGGTTGCTCTCTTTCTAACAAGCGGTCCTTCTTCATCTGAAAAATCTTCCTCTTCCAGCATAAAGTCCTCATCCTCATCTTCATCTTCATCTTCATCTCCACCTTCATCTTCATCTTCATCTTCATCTTCATCTTCATCCTCAACCTCATCATCAACATCTTCCTCCTCCTCGTAATCATTATCATTATCTACACGATAATCCTCATCATTATCATTATCGTTATCTACACGATAATCCTCATCGCAATCCTTATCATTATCGACATGATAATCCTCATCGATATCCTTACCATCATCTACATGATAATCCTCATCGATATCCTTACCATCATCTACACGATAATCCTCATCGTTATCCTTATCATCATCTACATGATAATCCTCATCATTATCTACACGATAATCTTCTTCTTCTTCATAACTAAATCTTGGCCTCTTTCGTCCATTTTTCTTCCTCACTTTACGCGAACCAAAAGACTTTCTGGTCTTGGATCCAACTCCTTTCCTCACCTTCTTCAGTTGCTCCTCCTCCACAACAAAATCATCCTCTCCTGATGCATTTTCATCTAAATGGCAGCGGTAATCCTCATCAGAACACTCAGAAACTCCATTTTCATCATCAGAAACTACATAATCCTCATCGGAATCATCCGAATCGGAACCCTTATCTTTCGATCGAAATTTCTTCTTGAAAATTTTCCTACTACCAACCTTCCCTCCCCTTCCCATATGATCTTCACACATAAAACAAATTCGCCAAAACAACAGAATCTCACAAATTCAGTCCACACAAAAACACAACCAACAACAGTCAGAATCCCTCAACCAAACCAACCCCTCATCACCAAATCCAATCATATCAAACAAAGAAACATCAATTCCTCGAGAATTCACGCATAAATATCCAAACACCCAATTTTGCTTATGAAACTACAAACGAATCCCTAATACTGGATCTGCTTCATTCATGAACAAACAACATTGAAACCAAACCAAAACAAAACAAAAAAACAAGATTCATTCTCACTGTGAACTACAAATAAATAAACAGCTCGAAACATCAAACGCCCATCTCTCAAAAATCAACCAAAGGGTATCCTTCCATTGACTGAATTTCAACAGAAAAATACACAAAAACAGTGAAATTGAATAAAAATTCAAAGATTAAACATACCCACGAACATCCAAATCATACCCAGAAACGAGTTCAGATTTGAATTCATACCTAGAGAGAGAAAATCATGAGAACAGGAGAGAGAGAAAGAGAGGAAGAATAAAGCAGAAACACCGAGGACAATTGGAAACCGACTTCCGATTTCCCAAAAATATATTTTTTTTTTTCCTTTTTCGAAATGAAAATAAATAAATAATTTTAATTATTAATTATGCAGAGAAAGAGTAGGCGATGCGGGTCATTTGTTTAAGACACCCTCCATTTTCCATTAATATTTATTGTTTTTCTTTTTTACAAAATGCCTTTTTTGGGATCAAATTTAAAACCCACGAAAAGGAAACGTATTAAATTACAAAAAAAAAAAAAAAACTATCAAATTATTTTGAGTTCAGGTGAGGGATTACCCATAACTTTCATATACCCTTTTTGGTTTGAAAATATTTATATTATTTTAAAAATTGTAATTTTTTTTTATAATATATTGGGGGAGGAGGACAAATATCGATTCTCGGGCCCGAACCTGCGACGTGTTGAATTGGTTTACAACAAAACAATGAAATCATTATGCCACTGACTCATCCGATTTTATATATTTCAAAACTATATTCGGAAGAGAAATTCATTAAATGTAGAAAAAAATTAACCATAGTCAGTGTAATAGTGTAGGCCATGTTTGATAATCATTTTGTTTTTTATTTTTTGTTTATGAAATTTAAGCCTACAACAACTATTTTAATATACCTTTTTCCTTATTTGGATATCTATGTCTTACCTATATTTTAAAAAAAAAATTAAAATTTGAAAAAAAAATAGTTTCCAAAGGTTTGTTTTTATCTTTGAAATTTGGTTAATATTCACCTCCTTTTTTAAGGAAATATGGATACATTGTAGGAAAGATGGAGCATATGGTAGAAAATTTGTATAGAAATAAATTTAAATTTCATAAACCAGAAATAAAAAATCAAATGATTACCAAACGGAACCATAAAAATTCATTTATTTGAGATCATTAATACTTTTTTTTTCAATGAGAAACAGTAACAATTTTTATTGATAAATGAAAAATGTACAAAAGAGAAGCATATAAATTAGTTACAAAAACTTCAAAATGAATCAAAAGAAATGTAATACTATAATCCTCAAATGGTGATAAAGAATGGGCCTACGACAAAGTTATGACAGTAATGTAAATATTACCTTCTAGGTAAGGTTTGTGGTCTCTTCCTTTAATTTACACTTAAAAAAATATTTAAACTAACGAAAGTTTTTTTTTTAATATAGGGTAAAGTATGATTTAATAAGATGCATATTTATTGGTTCAATTAAATTTGATACATTAACAACAATGATTCACAAAATTTTTAGGTTGAACAATCCGATTAAGAAGTAGACAAAGATTAGTGTTTTAGAGAGGATGAGGCATTGAGCATAGAGTTAGAAGTTGATCCAGACAACAAAGGTAAATAAAAAGTTCATTATCGATATACTCTGATATTCAAGGTTGCGGATCACCATGAAAATTTTAATTTAGATTGTTCAAAGGCTCGATAATCATGAGGAAATCCTTAATTTTAAAGAAGTGATGACACTTTCTAAACCTAATTTAGCATTTTTATCAGAGGAGTTTTTCTATGTCTTAAAATTTGAAATTAGTGACTTCTTCCATGTCTTGTGAATATGCCACTGTCATGTAGTATCCTAAGTTATTATTATTATTCTTTTATAAGTTTAGTTTATAGGAAATTGCATTTAGTTTTATTTAATTCTATGATTTTTTTTTTTTGGATTATTTATCTCCAAAACTCTTTTAAATGAATTTTTAAGTCTTTGAAATGTAGCATAATTGATATGTAATGAAACTGCCTAAAATAATTATTAATAATCTGATTGGTTTACGCAATAACCACCCAATGCTACAGCATTCAAGAGACTATACACAAGTATACGCAGTCAATCATGGTGAAATGATAAATTTACAAGTCATTCTCCACAGGAATTGACTTTAATTTTCTAGATAAGTACTAATTGAAAAGTCACAATAGAAAAGTAAAGGATATATTTGAGGATAACTAATTATACTACGGTTAAACTTCTAAACATAAAACGTGCCACATAAATGCTTTGAACATTAACAACAAGAACAAAACACAGGCAATGCTGTCAGCATTCAAACAGACAACAAGCCAATACAGAATGCTAACAACGTTTACTGGAAACACAAGGAAATATCCAAATGAGTTGATAGGTTTGGGTCAAAGGACTTTTGAATGTGATCAACATGCAACAAGGATAAGTTTATGGTGAGAAGAGAACTCTGCACAACACGTGATCTAATGCTCTCTTTCGAGATGCACTCATTCTCTTCAAGCTTGAGCTTTCGCACCTAAATTCGAAGTTAAGAATGATGAAATGTGCACTAGCAAGACTACTATTTCTAGCCTCCCTCTTAACATGGAAACTAATGGACACAAATAGTAGTTATCTAATCCTTTTCTCTTTTGAGATAAAGCAAAAGGCAAACATGAATGGATGATCAGTCGAAACATGTTATCACGTAAAATTCCTAATGTGTCTTAGTACAACATCCCCCTCTTACCCAAGATACATGCATCACACACTCTACCCTCAACCCTCACCTAAATGCGTTTAGCTCATGATCTCAAGGCAAAAACTCAAAACAGAAGATGCGAATATTGATGACATTGTATAACAGAAGCTTTTAACAGAAATAATAACAATCAGCAGCAGAAACACAATGAAACGGGAATACTCAACTGGAAACACAATAAGATAGAAAGAAAAACTTCGAAAATGCAATAATAAACTAAAAGAATCTATGAACAAGCTCTTTTAGCAACTCTACAATGTTCCAAACAGACAATTACAAAGCATGAACAAAACTACAAAAGAATACCAAAACAGGAAAACGAAAAGTTCTAAAATAGGTAGAAATAAAATGTGGAAATGCAAACTCTAATTCTTCACGTCAATTTTGGCTGCTCTCCAATCCCCAAAAATTCCAGAAAAGTTGCACACTAATTTCAACCCCAAAAATGGCTTTATACACTCCTATTTTCATCCAAGATCAACGACTGAGATTCTAGGGCAAAAGATGTCTTGCTTTCCACTCCATCCGACCAGATCCGACACACTCTGCTACACTGTCGCGAGCACAAAAATTACAGCTTTTGCAGACAACTGCTTTTTCTTCTGACCGAATGTTGCAGCATCAGCTTGCTTTCAAATGGATAATCAATTTCTTCTTCAAGTTCTTCTGAATGATGCATAATTCCAATGCTTCCAGCATTTCCATCACTGCAATGATAAAGCAAATACTTTAGGGCGAAAGATAATTCTTAGAATACTACCGGGAATGCTTCACGCATCGATTTTGTTGGCCTAAAATTTTAGTTTTTTCCTACTTTCTAATCTTTGTCCCAAATCTAGCATGCATGGTAGTTTTTAATATAATTCTTTGCCTTAAGGTGATTCTAAGCATGAAAATGTGAACTAATGCTTGATTTCTTAGATAAACACACCCTAAAAGAAGACTAAATAACTCTCTAATTGAGAGTTATCAATACTAAAAATTGAAATTGAGCTGCTAAAATTAATTCAATATTTAAAAATAATTAAATAAAAATGACAATCCAAATAATTCAATTCAAATATTTGATGATCGAGGAATTAAGCTCATTATTTATTAAGAGTTGTTTAACTCAAAAAAAAAAAAACTTATTGCCAAACAATTGAGTTGAATGCATAAATACCTCAATCAATCGATAAAATCTTGCACATCTTAACTTAAATCTATACGATTTTTAAATCCTTCACCCAGTAATAAAGGATTGCATACTAAGCCATATGTAATAGATTTGGAATACAAATTTAATAACAAATAGTAAAAGAAGTATGCTTATGGTATAAAGTCTCAAGATTTTTCTCAAATCAACATTTAAGTGTTGATATTAGTATGTCCGTTTTTTTGTATGATAACGATAGTTGTATGTTTTTGTAGAGGTTCTTTAAACTTTAGTTCTTTTGTTAATTGGATTCGATTCATTCCGATTTTATTAGGTGTTGTTTCCTCGTTATTTGTCTACTTCTTATGGAAGGAGGGTTATAGTAAGTTATTTTGAGTTTTTTTTAGGACAAACTGGGAGAAGAGAGACCAACAAACTCTACATAGAAGACACAATTACTCTTCAATAATATGGGCGTCAACTATCGATTTTTGGGTTCAAACTCGTGACCATGGAGTTAAAATGGATTAACATCAGACAACATAACTAACTGCGCCACTAACTCTCGATATTTTGAGTTGAATGAATGTTTTTTTGAAAAAATGTAAGAAATTTAAAGGATAAATTATAACATTAAAATATAAATCTTGTAATACTTTAGTTTTGTTTTAATGTTTTCGGTTTGATTTTCCAAAATCATCATTAAAAATAATGGTAAATTTTTTTAAAAAAATCATAGGGGTAAAATGGTAATTTTGATGAATAAGAAAAATAAAATTAATATTTAAAAAAGATTTAACTAATTTGGAGAAAATGTGTTTTGGTTTTAAAATTTCTCACCCGTTGAACGCAAACCGTTAGGCCATCTTCTTCGCGGGAGACTCGGAACTTGCTTCGGTCTCATTTTCTCCAACAAAATCTGGACGAAGAACACATAAAAATGTAAAATACCCATTAAGATTTTTCAGAAACAGAGAAAAAAAACCCCCCTTTTTGATTTCTTCAATTTTTTCAATGGCCCTTCACCCAGAATCAACAATCCCCTTTTCCTAATCGCTCGTTTCGACCCCTTTTTCGAGATCAGTTCTATTGGAACACCCATTTTGATTTTTGGAAAATTGGGATTGTTTGGAGTTGAGCTTAGGATTTGATTTGATTTTTTTCTTTTTTTTTGGGATTTTTAGGGTTATTAATGGCGACAGGGCAAGTATTTCCGTTTTCTGTTGCTTCTGTGATTGAGGGTGTTCTTCAAGATTATGGAGTTTGTCTTCGTAACATCGATTTGTCGTCAAAGACGGCTGAAGAAGACTGTATGTTCTTAGTTTTCTTGTTTCTTGGATCTGCATTTTTTTTTTTTTTGAAATGATTTATGAGATTAGCGATTGGAATTTTGTTTTTGCTTCTTTTCTATTTGATTGATATGGTATGCACATTTCAGGTGATTTGGTAGTGTTCATGTTATTTTGTTTCGGGATTTCGAAAAACGCATCGCTTGATAATCATTTCTTGTTTCTCACATATCATTAGTTTTCCATTTGTGTTGAGGATTGTGCATTTGAAAAGTGTGAATAGGCAATTGGTTTTGAGATGGTGCTCCATGCTATCCAAGATGGTATTAGAACTTATTAAATTCAAATGAGTATTCGGTCCAATAAAAATGAAATTGGGATCCGATCTAAAATTGGTGAACCCAAAAAGACACCATCTTGAAGAGCGTGGTAGTTGAAAAGTGAGAAACCTCCTAACATTCAAAAGATAGGTAGGTTGCATCTGTCATTGTCAATTGGTTTTGAGATGAAACTTTTATACTATCTAATAGTTTGATTTTCATAAATATGTTGGTAACCTTTTTAAGTTTTTCATTCTGAATTATATGGTGATTATATTTGATTGGGGTCCCTCCTGAGTGCTCCTTCAATTCAATCCCATTGTTCAATAAGGAACATTACATAGATAAGGAGAAAAAAGGCATCTAGCTATGACTCCCAAAGAAATTGAAGTTGTTTTCCATTTTAAGTACACAAAATCATGTGAAAGTGAAACTTAATTTTCATATCTTTGTATTATTTTGAAGCCTTGAAAAGGTATGAAGCGGCTGGGTGGCTAAGGAAAAATGTTGGTGTTGTTGGTCGTAAAGACTTGCCAGCTGAGCCTTCTGAAGAGGAATTTCGGCTCGGATTAAGAAGCGGAATTATTCTTTGCAATGTGCTCAACAAGGTTAAACCCGGAGCAGTGCCAAAGGTATATAGTTCATCTTGTTTGTTATCTTGGATTCAAAGAATTATATAAAAGAATTAAGTTGACAAAGTTTTCCCTCTGATTTCGCTTTGTTAGTTTTTGTTTCAAGAGGCTATACATCTATAGTGTTATGAAAACGGCAACAACAATCAATTGAAAATTGTAAAAGAACGTGAGAGAAAATACAGAATTTACATGGTTCACTAACGATGTGTTAGCTACATCTACAGACAGAGGAGAGAACGATTTTATGAAGGAGATACGGAATATATAATGTCGATCAACTGGGACTAGGGTTTTAAGAGAGTTTATATAGTGCATGCTAATAAAACCCTATTACAGATGAGGCCAAAATTGCATAAAAGCCCAAGGCAGATCTCAACATCTAGAACTTTGGAATATACAATTTTTCCTCCCCTTATGAAAGTTTTTGGCTCTGAAATACAGCACATCTAATATGATGGCCATTCAATTCTTGTTCTTGTGAAGGTTGTTGAAGGCCCATGTGATACTGTATTTATTCCTGAAGGGGCACCCTTATCTGCATACCAACACTTTGAAAATATTAGAAATTTTCTGGCTTCCATAGAAGAAATGGGTTTGCCAACTTTTGGAGTCTCTGATCTAGAACAGGCAAGTCTTGAACTTTTGGACTTTTTTGTTAACTTGAACTATATTAATACTTTTTTTCTGGTTGTATTGATATGATACAAATCTATGGCTATATCAGGGAGGAAACCATATGAGGGTTGTGAACTCTGTTCTAGCACTCGAGTCGTATAGTACCTGGAAACGAGGAGGTGGAATCGGGGTGTGGAAATATAGTGGGACAGCTAAATCACCGACATCGAGGAAAAATGTGGTGCTGAAAAATTCAGAACCATCCATGAATTCTGTTACAAAAACCTCATCAGCTGGTGATAGTTTTTCTCTTGAATCATCTTCGAGTGATGATCCTAGTAATGAAGCAGTTAGTGAGCTTTTCATCCTTCTTTGTTTACTACTTTTTATTACATTGTTTGTTGCTAGAGTTGATTTAAGACATCTTAGGCTTTTTACAATGTCGACTGCAGGAATCCTCTCGTCCTTTACGTATGCTACTTTGTCAACTTCTTGCTAATAAAAAAATCGACGAAATCTCTGGTGTAAGTGTTGGCTTTTAGTTCTTGAGTTAGATAAATCTTGAGCTGAGTTTTCTTTTCTTATCCCTTTGCTTCCTAACTCCTCTGCTTATTTTTCTTATGAATCTATAGATTATGGAATATATGATTGGTAAAGTCGTGGAAGAGTTTGAGCAACGATTGGCAACTCATAAAAATATGGTATACTCACTATTTCTCACAATGTTTTATATTAGCTATCTATATTGAGATGTTTCTGAAATGCATGATTTTCTCCCTACACCTAAAGAGTTATTACTTAATGCGTTAGCCTCTAGAATTCTGTTTAGACTTATTTTTTATCTACTGTCTTGATCTTGATAGCTAAATTGATGTATCTTGTAAGGGGATTGATAAAAGATTAAACTAATCTTAACTCATCGGGTTGATCTTCTGGGTTCAGCGATGATTTAACATGTTATTAGAGCTTGATGCACCGTGTTCAAACTCCTATAGTGTCATTTTCATTCCGAATAATATTGATAACCACTTGTTCGAACTTGTTCAAAATTTCAAGCCCACAAGAGTGTTGAAGTATTGATAAAGGATGTAGTTTATTATAACCTATCAACTTAAGTTCTTGGAAACCAAATAATGACTCCAATCTCCATCCCCATTTATTCTGTACTTATGACATTTCATTTTGCCCATTTGATAGATGAAAGCAAGTCCAGAAGATGTGGCAGAATCTGTAACTGATAAGTCTCCTCCTCAAATCACTTCTACCGATGAAATGGTAAGCTGTGAATTTATTTATCTTATAAAAGAGTTTTGGCACTAAGTTAATAGTTCAAGTCAAATTCTTCATAAGCTGGAGGGGATGCTAATATATTTTATGTTTTGAGAGATTAAGATGGAAGAGGAAACAACCAGTTCTCCTGAAGTTATAGGTGGTCCAGAAGCAACAAGTTATTCCGAAGAAATAAACAGTTCAAAAGATTGTCTAGAAGCAACAAGTTATTCCGAAAAAACAAATAGTCCAAAAGATTGTCTAGAAGCAACAAGTTATTCCGAAAAAACAAATAGTCCAAAAGATTGTCCAGAAGCAACAAGTATTCCTGAAGAAGAAAGTTGTCTTGAAGCACCCAGTAGTCCTGAAACGAAAACTGACAACCTTGTTTGTAATGATCAACGTGACGTGGAATTAGAACGCGAACTCGAACTCTTGAGTAGGCGCAACAAGGAATTAGAACGCGAACTCTTGAATCAACGCAATGAAGAATTAGAAAGCAAACGTTTGAGAAGACAGGTGCTTGAACTGCAACAGAGAAACATAGAGGTAGCTGATGTTTTATAGAACTAGCCAGGAGTTAATTACCTTTTTCTGGAATATAGAACTTCAAAATTCATTTTCATCTATAGATCGTTTCTTAATATTTTTACCTTGTTTTAAAAAAAATCCATTTTCATCTATAGATTGTGAAGGATGATCTTGGTGAAACCAAAGCAGTTGTGCAGAATTTCCAAATGAAGTACCAAGAGGAATTCATCAATCTAGGTATAAGTTTGAATTTTTGTAAATTCTTTTGCTATACTTCCCGCTTGTGCCTTCAAATGTATTCTCATTTTAATTGCTAGCTGCATAAATTAGGCAAGCACGTGCATAGCATGGCTTATGCTGCTTCAGAATACCGACGAGTTCTTGAAGAAAATCGAAAACTATATAACCAAGTCCAAGACCTGAAAGGTAGCATTTCCAATGGCTTAAGTTCTTAGTTTGTATAGTTATTTTCCTCATGTATTTTTGCTCTAATTTTCCTTTCTTGTAGCAGCCTTCTATATATTAATGTTCATGCATTACAATCTATCAGGAAATATCCGAGTATATTGTCGAGTTCGACCATTCCTCGGCGGGCATTCAAATCGACCCTCTACCATTGATCGCATAGATGAAGGGAATATGAGCATCATAACACCATCAAAATACGGCAAAGAGGGAAGGAAATCATTCAGTTTCAACAAAGTATTTGGGCCTTCTGCCACTCAAGGTTAACTTCTTTTCATGGTCTTATGATATAACATTTTTGCATCATGAATATTCAACATTCTGTCTATGCAGGGGAAGTCTTTTCAGACACTCAACCTCTGATTCGATCTGTCCTCGATGGTTATAATGTATGCATATTTGCTTATGGCCAAACTGGATCAGGAAAAACCTACACCATGGTAAGAGATTGAGCACCAATACTAAATTATGAGATTTTTCATGAAGTTTTTGTTAAAAAGAAAAAAATTCCAGTGGTGTTACTGATAATCTCATTTGTAAAAATCCAGTCAGGACCAACAGAGCTCACTGATGACACTTTAGGTGTAAACTACAGGGCATTGAGTGATTTGTTTGTTCTTTCACAACAAAGGAAACAGACAATTTCCTATGATATATCTGTTCAGATGCTTGAGATTTACAACGACCAAATTAGGGATCTCCTTGTGACAGAATCCACTAACAAAAGATATCCTTTGTTGTTTTTTTCTGCTCTATTTCTTTATTTTCTTTCATATAGTGAAGCTCTTTCTGTAATGCATGTCCTTGACTGCTAATTACATTGGAAGTTCGTAACAGTTCTCAAAATGGGATTAACGTACCAGATGCATGTCTCGTACCCGTATCATCGACATCAGATGTCCTAAATTTGATGAATCTTGGCCAAAACAATCGTGCAGTGAGCTCTACCGCCATGAATGATCGGAGCAGTCGCTCTCATAGGTACATTTGCTATTAACTGAGATGGGAACTCCTATTGAATGAATTTAGTATGAAAATTTAGGTCTGACTCATGATCTCATATCATCTAGTTATTCATTGCTTTGAGCTTTGCACTTTTTCGTACCTTATAAGAATGTCTCAAGTCTTCTAATGTGCATGAACAATTAATGCAAAAATTGCAGTTGTTTAACTGTCCATGTTCAAGGAAGAGATTTGGCGTCTGGGGCGATTCTTCGTGGCTGTATGCATCTTGTTGACTTGGCAGGAAGTGAAAGGGTTGACAAATCTGAGGTAGTAGGAGATAGATTGAAAGAAGCACAACATATAAACAAATCTCTTTCTGCATTAGGAGATGTTATTGCCTCTCTTGCTCAAAAGAATGCACATGTTCCTTATAGGAATAGTAAACTCACACAATTGCTCCAAGATTCACTTGGTATGTGTATATCTTTGCTGGTTTCTGGCTTGGAAAGCTATTGAGTGCCTCCCTTTTGGCTGCAATATCCTGGCTAACCACATTTGCTTCCATATTCTTTCAGGAGGTCAAGCAAAAACGCTCATGTTTATTCATATAAGTCCAGAGTATGAAGCTCTTGGAGAAACATTGAGTACTTTAAAGTTTGCTGAAAGGGTCTCAACAATTGAGCTTGGTGCTGCTCGGGTTAACAAAGAACGCGCTGATTCGAAAGAGCTCAAGGAACAGGTCTTGTACTTTCTATCGTCATATATTTGAATGTGTTGTTGATATAATTAAATTTACCTCAACCCATCAGCTTAAGATTTTGGGTTGATGGGTGATATAACGTATTCAACATGGTATCAGAGCAGGAGGTCCTTAATTCAAGTCTCTGCCAAGTTGTTTTTCTCCCAACTTATGCTTTTAGGTTGATTGGTGATCCAACAGAATGATAACATATGGAAGACCCTTTATGCTTAATGCTTTGTTTTGTCGCTGTCCACCTGTTATTCATTAGAGATTGACCATTTACTTCCACAATATCATTGAAAAGCTATGTGATCTACATGTTTTGTTCAGTACCAAGAAGTAAAGTAACAGAATGCTCCATTTCTTGAGTTTTTACATGTCAACTTTATTTCTTATTACCAGACAGCTAGCCTAAAGGCAGCCTCGTTGAAGAGCGACGGTGAAATGGAGCAAAATTCTCGACCAAGTACTCCCGAAAAATATAGGATGAAAACTTTCTTGTCATCCCCTTCACTTCCTAGCTGGAAAAGTGTTGTGGAGATGTCTGTTAATAAAACAACGTCTGTTACTAGAACAAACTCACTGGAAGATGTTCAAAACGCCGAGGTACGAGTTTGTATTGAAAACCACTCTGCAAAGTAAGCTATTACTTTTCATCCTAAGATATGAAGCTAAATTTGATAACAAAATATTTATGAAAGCAAATGATAACAACCCTTATGTAGGAATCATTTCTCTTCTTGAGTTCATTACTGTATTCAGCTTAAACAAATTCTTCTTGGATATTGGTAAATATCTTGGTTGGTTACCAAAACACATCTGTGCTCATGCATGCTTATTTGCTTACAGGCTCAAAGCAAATCTAATAATAATTTGAAGCTCAAAAGAAGAAGCTTAGATCCCCAAGATGTGTTACACTCATCTCCATGGCCACCCTTAAGCGCAGCACTTGTTAATGGGAGGCAAGACAACAGAGACTCCGTTTCAAGCGATTGGGATGACAAACTTACCGGAAACCAGTATGAGGCGTTCAGCACTGATGATTCTGATGATCATGAGACTGCAAATAGTGAGACATCAGAACCAGAAGTAATTTGGCAGTCAAGCAATATTCCAGTTTCAAGAACTTCAAGCCTTCCAATTTTGGGATCAAAGCCAAAGAAAACAGCTAATCCTAAGCAAACCAGGAGCCCAGAAGTTAGGTAATTCATCAATCTTTTACAATTCTTCCTTCTCTTTGGTCTGCATAGAAGATTATACTTCTCTTAGATTATACCATAAATATCAGGAAAGTAGGTAAATAGAGAAGCTTGAAATGCTAATGTATTTCTTTCTTCGGAACACCCTTTAATCCGCTTTTGTCCACGGACTTAACTGCATTCTAGTTTAGCTCTATCACTCGGAAAAGTAGCTTACATTCTGTGAAGTAGTTTATTCGCGGAAATACTTATTTGAATAACCCCTATATGTTTCAAGTCCCATATGTCGAAGCAGTTTCGACTCAAAATTATCAGGTTTGAAAGTGATTTAAAAGTACTTAAGAGTCAAAGTTGCTTGGTGAGAAATCACTTGCTGAATGTTTTTGGTCCAAGTGCTTGTTAGGGAAGCAAAAGCACTTTTAAGAGCATTGAACCAAACATGAAACTAATGAGACACTACAATAAAAGTGGTCTAGGCTGACGGAGGCTACACAGATAGAATATTTTCCGCCGCCTTAGGCTAAGGCGGCGAAAATATAGGTCTAAGAATCCCCAAACATACTTGTGTAATGCACGTAAAAACCTTCACTTTATGCTTATGCTTGCTGCATCAGATTGATATATTTGAATATTTTTGAAACTAGGAGCTTCATTCCATCATTGATTCCTCCGCCGTCACGGAGACCGCAGAGCGCAGTTTCTCAACCGATGTCGAAGGCGGGCAAACAGGCAGTTCCAGTTGAAGGAAGGAAGAAGGGTGGCTATACTAAATGAGTATTTTGGGGATGGAGTTCATTCATGAATTGATTCTTCCTCATTTTTGTTCTCCCTTTTTGTATCTATTTATTTATTGTCGTGTATATATAATAGAAAGAGAAAGTTTCTGTGCTGCATTGGGCAGGGAAATGGCTCAAAGTTGCCTGAGTTTCTCCAATGAATCTTCAAGTGCAATGTGAAATGGGGTCCCTCCTTGCAGAGTCCATTTTGTTTATATTATTGGTCCTTAGAGTTTTGTAATTGCAAGACTATGCACAAGAAAGTTGCATGTTAAGAGGAATAAGATAAATAAGTAATTATTGTAAATGTTGTGGTGCCAGATATGTTATCACGTGAGAATAGTCCAGATATGCGTAAGTTAGTTTGGACACTTGTCATATATTAATAAAAGAAAAATAAGTAAATATTTGGTATCTATTTCTCGGCATCCCATATACCTCTATGAATAGGACAATATACTCATCCAATACTAATAATAGTAAACGTCCACTATTCTCAAGCCAACATACTAAAATAGTAAAAATCAAATATTGGGTTTAAATAATATTGTAACATTTATTGTCGGTTTGAGATAACTCTAGGGTGTGTTTGGGTCCTGTTTATATAAATGAACGGGTTAGTTATAATAACTCAATAGATGTTTGCTCCACTGTTTATTATAAACGATTGTTACCTAAACCTGCGTGCCTCGTTTATCTAAATCTGACATATATTATCTTTTGTTCCATAACCAGTTCCTCAAATACCATTTATCATAATTCATGTTATAATAAGTTACTAATAACTCGACTTCGACTTTCAAATACTATTTATAATAATCTACCGTTTTGTCGTTACCTTCTGTCTATTATAACCAAACCGGTGCTCCAAACACACCCTAAGAAAATAGTTAGACTGAAATTCAAATATATTTTGGATAAACTTTTAAACATAACTCTACGCTTTTTTAAGAAAAAAAAAACTATTTATTTGCGATAATTGTTTAATAGAGACAATTACAATTAGTCACTTTTCAGTTTTATTTTCCTTTTTTAGTAAAACAAATGTGTAAGAATTTAACCCTATCTTTATAGTAATAGTTAGTTAGGACAATTAAATATTTTTTAGTATAAAATAACTATGCTTTGTTAAGATGAACAAATCTTTGAGAAATCTCTTCACGCTAATTCACTTTGAGCATAGCCCCTATATCTTCGTTTTTTGTTTATGACCAATGTGAGACTGCACTATATCATAATGGAATGCTATTGTCAATAAACTTTTTTTATTATTATTATTTCAATCAAAAGATTCAAACCAATGAAAATGTTTATTTTTCCTTATAATTCAAGATCTACCTATATTTAAGATATGCTCACTTTGACTAACGCAACGATCTCCGACATAATTTTATGATTACATTAAACTATTACATGGGGAAAAATTATGTTGATGCCATATTTTGGTTCTCCATTTCAACAGTGAATTTGTTTAGGGACGGGAACATCGTGCCTGCAAAATAGAGGAATAAAACTGGGCACCGTGTGGTATAGGCCACATGGACTCCGATGCCTAAGTCAGTACAGAATGTGTCGGGTTCAAAGTTCTAGATCGAAGGTCACTTACCTGTGGCAATGTTCTGGAGTCCTCTTATAGAGTATGGTTTCCTGCCCTTCTGTCCACGAACGCAGCTTTCGGGAGTGGGTGTCGTTGCACGACCAAAATCGCCACCTGGAAGTGGTGGAGTCGTTCGAACTGGACATCCTGCTCTCCTCGAGTGGGCCTCCTGGACACCGAGTTAGTGCCTGGACGCACTCATGGGCTGGACTCGAATCCGGCTCACGAGTGACTTTTCAAACGGGCTGGACACATGTTCTGGCCGCACTCGCACACGCGAGCAGGGGCCAAAACTACGTTCGGCCCACACCCACACACGCGCACGACGTGCCGACCCTAGCATGTAGGGGTCGAACACGTGTTTGACCCTCTCTTCAAGGGTCCCCACGTGTCCGATCCTCTTCCCGAGGGCCGGACTCGCGAGTTTTGGCACAATCTTATCTTTCCAGTCTCATTTTTTGGTTTTTCCAGGCTTGCCTTTGGGCCTACTAAAATTGCATTGCGAGACTGGAAATCCTTCTACAACAATTCAAACTCATAACCCATTAATCATCTCTATTTATCATGTCTTTTATTTAAATTTTTTCTCTTTCTATTTTTGTAATAATTTTTTCACTCTAAAGTTTGTCTTTTGACTTTTTTTTATTTCTCTTACTAAGATTTTGTATGAAACCTAACTAATTATCTATCAATCATTTTTCAGTCTCAAACATTGAATTTTGTTTTATATCTCGGACATATTTTCCTCTAAGAAATGTCATCATCTCTCCCGATTGTCGAATAAGTTTGGTTTAAAATAGAAAACAAAAATAATTATGACACACATTTTAATTAATTTTCATTTTCAAAAAAAAAAACATTTCTTAATTTTTAAATAAAAAGAAAATTAAAATTATAAATAGTTATCAAACATGACGAGATTCCATAGAGAAATCATTTACTATTAGTTTAGGTAAATAATTTTACTATTAATTAAATATAGCCTATTTCATAATTTTCAAATTTGGTGTTAGCGTGTTTTTGCTACCAATTTACCAATTTCCGGTCGTTTAACCGATCATTCTTCAATTTTCTTTTTCATCTAATAAAATGAGTCCTTTTTTTTTGGTAAAATTAGATTCCCAAAGTGATATGTAGGTAGTTTTTTTTTTTTTTTAAGTTTTTTTTTTCTTATTTTTTTTTAGTACAGTTTTCTTTTGTTTGTTAAACAATGTTTGAAGTAGATAAATTCGAACCTATGATCAAAAATCACAAGCTCATACTTTAAGTTTATGTCAATTCTATTTTTGTTGTTAGATCTAATCAAATGGGATTATAGGCCTTAGAGACCTATTAGATATAGTACAACTATCTTTTCAAAAAAATAAAAATACAACACAACTATAAAAGGTTTTATAGCTAAAAATGTGTTAGGAATAAAAATTAAAGAATTTTCACCTCCACATTGATATTATATTGTTTACCGTGGGAATCATTATTCATGACTTTGTTTTTTAACATTATTCATGAGGTCTCATTTTAATGAAGGTGTTATTTTCTTCTTATACACACAAGATATTTCTTTTATTTTAACGATATGGAACAACTTTGTTTGTCTAACGATATCTAATTTAATTTGAAAATTAATAATAAATTTTGTTTAATGTTTGGATGAGAGAAGAACATAGGTGTTTGAATGCGTTATTTAAGTGAGAATTTGCATGAAAATCATGTTTGATTAAAATTGTTAGAAGGATAAGTTAAGGAAAATTAGGTGTTTGAATGAATGATTATACAAAAGTCTAGAGAGATCATAGGAAAAATGTTTTTTTCCTTTTATTTTTTTATGAAAGGAAAAATGTTAAGAGGAGTTATATGAAAATTTTGTTTGAAAAAGGTTATTTGGATGAGGTGTTAGGATTGTAACGAGGGACTAGGAGAAATTTTTTATACCATAAATAAACATGAGGTAAATTTTACCCACATTTCTTCCCTCTGTCTATTCCTGGTTTGAGATATCTATTTTCTCCATGGGGTTGGGGATTGCTCCTCATGGGATGGAGAATCTCCGATTAGGCGGAGAATGAAGGAGTGAATGAGTTAAAAAAAATTCCGCGAGTTAAATGAGGATGTAGACGGAGAATGTATTTCTCATTGATGCTTCTCCGTTCCCCTCGTTTGTATTTTATATTATATTTTTATTTTATTTAATACATTTATACACATACAAATTTTAGAAATATTTTGTTTGAATGAATATTTTTCTTACCTATTAACTATTTAATTTAAAACTAATAAATATTTCTTTTAATTTTGAAAAAAATTAAGATTGAGAATAAGAAAAAGAAAAAGAAGAATGAGTTAAACTATGAATAATTTTTTATGCAAAATCTGATCCCCGTGAATTCCTTGTATCCAATTCCTTGCAAAATTTTACGACGATTTTTGCCGAAATTGAAATTGGAATGAGTAACAGGATGAGGACGGTAAAATCATCCATGTCCCCATCCCACCCCGTGCACGTCTCTAACCATAATCATAGTTTTTTTTTAACCTAAGACATCCTGCCTTTGCATATGTGTAAGATCGAGACCAACCAATTTTAAAAAAATGTTTATATTTAAGTTTAGAAACAATATTACCAATCTTGATTTCAAAAAGAAAAGAAAAAAAAAATACTAATCTTGAGCTAATTAATATTATATTTGAAATTTGTAATTGAATGGGTGAAACCAATAAATATTGAGAATATTTAACTATTTAATTTAAAATTAATAAATATTTCTTTTAATTTTGAAAGAATTAAGATTGAGAATAAGAAAAAGAAAAAGAAGAACGAGTTAAACTATGAATAATTTTCTATGCAAAACCTAATCCTCATGAATTCCTCGCATCCAATTCCTCGCAAAATTTTACGATGATTTTTGCAGGAATTAAAATTAGAATGAGTAACAGGATGAGGTCGGTAAAATCATCCTTGTCCCTAACCTACCCATGCACATCCCTAATCATAATTATAGTTTTTTTTAGCCTAAGACATCTTGCCTTTATCGAGACCATCCAATTTTTTTAAAATATTTATATTTAAGTTTGGAAACAATATTACTAATCTTGATTTCAAAAAAAAAAAAAGGGAAAAAAAGTACTAATCTTGAGCTAATTAATATTAGATTTGAAATTTGTAATTGAATGAGTTAGTAACGTAATAGTTTCAACACCAACATCATAAATTCCAGCGAAAATCGGTATTTGTTCTCCTCTCCTCCAATATGTACTCAAAAAAAAAAATGATACTAAAAAAACATAGATTTGAATAAATAAAAATATAATGTAATAATGAGGCTTTCCGTAAACGCCAATTGCCAACTAGGGTAGAAAAGAAACCGATAAGGCAAAGACATTTGGATATCTTTTTCTATTGGAAAAAGGAAATAATAAAGAAATAAACAAAGAGTGGACACGTGGCAGACATGGAGGCAAGGTGCACAGAAGTGGGGGGTGAGGTTAGCAACAAAGAAAAGAGAGAGACGTCCACTTGGAATTGAGGTTTCCAGCTGGCAGATAGCATAGGCCAACCGACCCCTTTTAATTCACCCATCTGGGTCCCACCTTCCCACGTGGCCACGTCATCCTTTCTTTCTTTTCTTTTTTCTCTTTTTCTATTATTATTTTTTAAATACTGAAGAGACAGCCTGCCAACATGACAATTTCATTTTCTATTGCTCCTTTTTCTTTTTTTGAGAATAATTTCTATTGCTCTTAGTCTTGGGAGGTTCAAACAACCTGAAAATATGAACAATTTGAATCAATCCAATTCAAATTGATGGGTTGGATTTGGTTAAATATATTTTTAGATTGGATTGAATTCAAAATCATGAAATATTCATGGTTGAATTGGATTAAAGGTTCATCTAAAATTAACTCAATCCAACCTGATCAACCCAAAATTATTACTTGGTTTAAAAAATATTTATTTTTACTATAATATAATTATATAAGTGTATAATTCTCAAAAAAAAAAATTATATATGCGTATATATATTTTTATTTAATTATTATTGTTACATTTTTTATTTCTCATAATCTTTAATATTTTTTCAAATCTATATAATTTATATTTCATCATAAACGTATAGTCAAATTATGTAAAAAAAAAATTTGTTGGTTTTAATTATATATTTGTTTTATAGAAATAAAATTATGTCATTTATTTTTGTTGTTTTAATTATCTATTTGTTTTATATTTTATAATTGAAATCTTTTATATGAATCATGATTATATATTTATATTCATTTTATTACCTTGATTGAAAATTATATTTTGTTTATATATAATGTATGACTAATTTGATAAAAGATATTTATAATTACAATTTATTATTGAACTCGATGACCCAACCTGAAAATATAAGGGTTGGGTTGGGTTAGAAATATGAGCAATCCATATTCACCCCTAATTGTTCCTTCAAAATTAGATAGGGAAAAAAATGAAGCATAGAAGGAAAAGAAAAGTTCATTGATGGGGAAAATTATAAATTTGAGCCTTATGATTTAAAATTGGGAAAAGTAGAATTAGTTCCTAGGATTTTAAAAACTAAAATTTAGTCTTTATTATTTAATAAAAGGTAAAAAGAGTTCATGTCATTTGTAAGTACTTGTCATGTAGGTAGGTTAAAGTATCCATGCGTGTTTTTTAAAAAAGAATGTTGGTCTAATCGACCACTTCAATCATATATTTACGGACATACGAATAACTTGTCAACAGTTACAAATTCAGTACTCGTGAAATTTTATCTATCCATAGAGATTAAATTCTAATTTCTTTAAAATCATATGAACTAAAAATTGAAATTCTAAAAGAATACATGGATTGTATTATAATTTTTAAAATGATAAAGGGTGTTTGATCGTCAAGGAAGCGAAGAGAATGATTAGAATGTAACAATATAAACTCATATTTAGTTAGTAGTGAATGATAATGTAAAGGTATCGAAAAGATAAGTAAAGATAAATAATCATCGAAGAAACTTAGCCAACACATACATACACGTATAGAGTCAAACTACTTATTGTCACTTAGCAAAGTTTTACGACACATTCATTTAATTCTATTTTTTGCTTCTTTTTTTTTTTTGCAAATGTTGTCATATCTAAAAAGAAATATTGATAAATAAAATTAAAGAAACGTAAATTGAATACTTAGTAACAATAAGTAGATTGACTTTCCACATGTGTCCCGATAAGTTTTTTTCATCATCATTTGTGGTGCGAATGTAAAAAGATAAACTATTTCATATAGTTTTTTTCTTCCTCTAAAAAACGTATTTCACGTATTCAAACATTAGTGTTTATTTTCAATTTTCCAACCACATGTTCACGTTTTTAAAGTTTTATTTCACGTCATTATATAATTTAAGTAATATTTAAATAAACGAAAACATTAAAATATGTTCCATTCATATTTCAACAACAAAAAAAAAAGTTTCATAAAATTAGTATAAAATTGTTGATTGAGTTTATTTATTTATTTTTAGTCAGTTTCTTGAATGAGAAATGTTTTTCTTTTACATTTCAATAGTATTTTTCACCAGATCATTGAGCTTAGGATATTGTCCAAACTTCTTCCATTTTTTTCCTCCACTACAACTTCTACTGCATAAGTCTTCATCAAATGAATTGCTTAAAGTTTTCTATTAAAATATATATGATGAATATTGGGATTGACTTTTGATAGATCAATTAATCAAAATAATAATTGATTAAAAGTGATACATAATGCAAATTGTTGGCATTACCTTATATTTTATTTTTATTAACTGGCAACCATTTAAAGTCAAAAATTGGATGGTGATAATATAATATTATTCATTTTGTATACAATAAAGTTACATATAGATATAGCAGTTAGTCTAATTGGCAAAGTTTGCGACTTTTCTTAATTATAATAGAGAATTCTCTATTGCTTTAGAATATATATCATTTGTATTACATAGGCAATTATATATATATAAATATGCACAAAATAAGAACTATTTTGAAAAACGCCAAAAGTAGGATAGAGTGAAGAGAAAGAATTGAAATGTAATTATTGAATAGGTCGGTAGTATAATTGGTTATATTAATTGATTTAATTAATTATAGCTCCATATTATAGGTTTGAATTCGAAAATCGATATCTGACTCTCATATTATTTTTTAGGAGTCTTCAAATAATCCAATCCGACCAACCTCAATTTAATTTATTATTTCGTTTAAAAAATATATATATTTTACCTATAACTTATTTAATCATTTAGATTACTAGAATTTTAACCCGGCGTTGCACGTGATAATTTTTAAATAATAAATTATATATATTTATAATTATAAATTGTTTTTTACATTTTTGCACTAAATTTAAATCGTCAAATAATAATTTTAATATAATATTGAATTTTATAACCATTTTTTCACGTCAGTTAAATTTATTAAAATTCACATTTATGTTAAAAAAAAATGTTAATATTTTATTTTGAGCTTAAAAAATAATCGATGTTATTATTAAAAAAAAACTTAATAAAATTTATCGCATAAAAATTAAATTTTATCTGATTTTTAAAAATCGATGCTCTTTAGTTTTTTTTCAATTTATCTATTAACAGACCAATTACTCTTGAATATTAGTATACATTGATGAACTTATCTTTAACCTGAAATGATGATTTTATCATTCTTAAAAAAAAATTCCACATCTCCAAGTCAACAATTAAGCAACAAAATATCCCTACAAAAATTAATGCAACAAAAGAAAAGTTATATGAAAGTTAGGTAAATAATCTACAAAAATAAGATAATTAAATTTTGTATTATAAACACAAAAAAAAAAAAAAAAAACCAAGAAAGATAACCTCAAGCAAAGAGAAAGTTTCAAATATGTTTGTAAACAAAATATGGAGAACTATATATATAGTAGCAAATTGTTATCCAACTTTTGAAACTGAAGAATTCATTCATGCACTAACCTCAAATGATATTCTTATCATTCTTCACACTTTGTTTTCCAGATCTCCAAGTTAAAGGCAACAGTTATGAAAAAATATCCCTACAAAAATTATTCTAACAAAAGAAAAATTAGATGAAAGTTAATGTAAATAATTCAACAAAAATAAGATAACTTATTATAAAACAAAAAAAAATGAACAAAAGTAAATTCAAGTATCCAAGTATCCAAGTAAAGAGAAAGTGTTGTTGTAAACAAAATGTAGAGAACTATTTATAGGATTGGAAATTTAATTTATTATTTTAGTTAGAATATAAAATGTCAAATAAAATCTATGAGACTTGGTAAAAATATTTTATTTTCTATGATGAAAATTTAAATGATATTGTAAATATCTTTATTTGATTGTTGAAATTTCTTATCTCCTAGTTTAGTCATAAAATCTATTATTTGCATTTATTTATTTTTTTATATTCCATATCTTCATTTAATTGTTGAAATCTCTTATCTTCTAATTTAGTCATAAAATCTATGAGATTTGATAAAAATATATATGAAAATCTAAATGATATTGTAAATATGTTTTACATTATTTACATTTTTTTTTATATTCCAATAAATGGTATATTTGTAATTTAGAGTATGACTCGAGAGGTAAAATCGTTCAAAAATGATTTTCTCCTTAAGTCACATTTTAAGGTAGTATGATATGATATGTATATTAATTTTTATGGATAGACTTTTTATTTTCTAATATTTTTTTAACATTCTTTTAAGTTTTTATAATCTATCACGATAAAAGCAATACATAAATTATGTCATGTATTTTTGTTAGTTTTAATTATCTATTTATTTTATAAAAGTTGAATTGTGTCATCTATTTTTGTTGGTTTTAATTATATATTTGCTTTATGTCATATAGTTGAGATCTTCTGTATGTAGTATGATAATGTAGGACTAATAGTAAGTGATTTTTTATGGTATATTTTGCACATTTAATAGTTAAATTTATTTCATTAACTTAATATGATAATGATTGAAAATTGTATTTTGTGTTAGGTATAGTGTAATGTACGACTAATTTAATAAAAAAATATTTATATTTACAATATATTGATAAACTCAAAGAACTAACACAACTCAAAATAAAAATATTGGGTTGAGTTGAAAAGACGACCAACCTGAAAAGTTGTTTGGGTCGAAAACCTTTTCAACCCAACCCAACCCAACCCAATATATTTATAAAAAAAACATTTAAAAATTATCTATATTAAAAAAAAAAAAAAAGTAAAAGGGTATTATAGTAATTTGGAGAAAATTGTCATTATCAGAGACATTGCCCGAAAATCCGTATCTCCAACCCACCTTTCAGCATCTCTCTTCATCTCTCTCTCTCTCTCTCTCTTCCAATCAAAATCACAAAAAAAAAAAAAAAAACTGTGGATTTCTCTCTGTCACTTTATCTTCATTTTCATCTTCATCTCTGCAAATCGATTGATCTTGCTGCGATCAGATAATTTCAAGGAATTCTTGAAGATTTTGTGAAAATGGAGTTGCAGAGCTGCCCACGGTTCGATCCTCTCCGCTCGATCTGTTACTGACACTGAATGTACCACTTGTGAGCTCTGTGGTCCCTTGAATTTCCTAATTTTCATCGTCATTGTTACTTTTTTATCGTTCTTATGAACCTGTTTGAAATTGCCCTCGATTTGTTTTGTAGCAGAGATGTTTGGTTTGGTTTTAATTGATTCCCTGTGTTTGCCTTACTTCTAGGGTTAGTTTCTTGTTTGTTGTTTGTGTATCTGTAAATTATGCTGCTCAATCGGTTTTTTTTTTCTTTAGTTTGTTTGAAGATTTAGATCAGAAAGTAAATGTTTGTTATTAGGTTTTGGTGTGTGAAAACTTTTTGTGGCTTTGTGATGTAATGTTGAGGGACTCATTTGATTGATTTGAATGATCAGGAATTTGGGCTGTGTTCTTGGCAATGTCCAAACATAGGATGCAATGAGTCAGACGGAAGTATCGAGGATTATACCCCCTCTCGTTCCGCTCGCTACTTTGATTGGTCGCGAGCTGAGGAACGAGAAGGTTGAGAAGCCTTTTGTGAAGTATGGACAGGCTGCTTTGGCAAAGAAAGGAGAGGATTACTTTCTGATTAAACTCGATTGCCAGCGTATTCCTGGAAATCCTTCAACTGCATTTTCTGTTTTTGCGGTATTGTTTCCTTTCATATACTATGGTCTTACTTATCTAATAGTTTAGTACCTCTCCTGGTACATGAATTCTGTATTTAGAGTGGGAACCTGGAAAAATAGGGTGGTTAGATTTTATGTCATAAACCTCCAAAGGGGTAGGGCTAAGGCCCGTGGTGCTTTAGTAGCCCCTACCACCTAGAGGCTGCGTGTTTGAATATTTGGGTGAGCTTAATAAGTAAAACACTTTTCATGTCTCCAAAGTATGGGAATTGCGCAACTTTCAACTCAAAGAGTGATTATGAGTCTGGGATAAATTTCGATCTCAAAAGGGATTATTGTGAATATTGCATGTTCCTACCTAGGAATTAATTTCTTATAGGTTTCCTTGACATCCGAATGTTGTAGGACTAGACACTATGATCTGTGAAAATAGTCGAAGTGCGTGCAAATTGGCCCTGACAGTCACGAATATAAATAAAAAAAAGTGAATACTGTCTGTTTCTGCTTTAATCGAAACAGAAGCGAGTTTGATCGAACTTTCTGTTTGCAGATTTTTGATGGGCATAATGGCATATCTGCTGCTATCTTTGCAAAGGAACATTTACTGGGTAATGTCTTAAGTGCAATCCCTCAAGGGGCTAATCGAGAAACCTGGCTACAAGCCCTTCCTCGAGCATTAGTTGCTGGTTTTGTCAAAACTGACATAGAGTTTCAGCAGAAAGGTATGTAGCATTTGCATATCTTTTATCAGTGATTTCCTTCTTGAATACATAATGCCATCCGCTCCGTGCTTATTTCGCATATAATTTAATTGCAGGGGAAACTTCTGGAACTACTGTTACATTTGTTGTAATTGATGGATGGACTGTTACTGTTGCATCCGTGGGAGATTCACGGTGCATATTAGACACCCAGGGAGGTGTGGTTTCACTATTGACAGTGGATCATAGGCTGGAGGAAAATGAGGAAGAGAGGGAACGTGTAACTGCAAGTGGTGGTGAGGTTGGAAGGCTCAATGTCTTTGGCGGCAATGAGGTATTATTTTGTGCATCTCCACTGTTTCGAGTTATACATGACGTATTTAAGTATTTTAATCACTTTATACTCCTCCCCCGTACGTGACTACCATTCACAGGTTGGTCCACTCCGCTGCTGGCCTGGTGGCTTATGTCTTTCTAGGTCCATTGGTGATACAGATGTCGGTGAATATATCGTCCCAATACCACATGTTAAGCAAGTGAAGGTGATTTATCAATCTATCACTTATTGTTTGACTTTGACTACTCATTTATAATGTAGTGAAGGTGGATATATAAAGTACCTTGACTATTCCGCTGTCTTTTTCTTCTGGTTTATACAGCTTTCTAATGCTGGCGGAAGGCTGATAATTGCTTCCGATGGTATTTGGGATGCTTTATCGTCTGATTTGGCTGCAAAGTCTTGTCGAGGTTTACCTGCAGAGCTTGCTGCTAAGCTAGTTGTGAAGGTCAGTTTCAGCTGTGGATTTTAGTTTTATGAATGCAATGTTCTAAAAGGCTTTTGATGATTATGCCTTGAGCCGAGACTCAATTTTTGGACCTTGGACCTTCCTGCTCCTTTGGATCATAAGACATTTTGCATTGCCAAAGGCTTGCGTCTCCTATGAGCATATCTACTTGGGGAGTGACTGGAAAAATAGTATCAATTTGTCATAATATTTGAAATAACTCAGTAGTTTATGTATAGCTCATTTTTCTTTTTCAAGGTTCCATTGAGAAAAATGAAATGTCCCCAAGGGATGGCGTAGTGGTTGAAGACTTGGACTTTGAGGGTACCTTCCCCTCAAGGTCCCAGGTTCGAACCTCACCTGTGACCTTACTCTTTCGATGTCTTCGGAGTCTGGCCTAGGGACGGGCGTGGTTACCTTATTTCAAAAAAAAAAATTGAGAAAAATGAAATAATAAAAAAGGAATGCAAGAACAAGCTAAAAAAGGGGAGTCCAACCGTAACTACACTTCTTGTTACTATTACCACCAAGGCTTAGAATATACATTGATGAAAACTTGAAGAACAAGTCGATCCTATTGGAATTTGTGTAAATTGAAAGCTTTTGCATTACTAAGGCTTAGAATATATTTGATGACAAACTTGAAGAACAAGTCGATCCTGTTGGATTTTGTGTAAATTGAAAGCTTTTGCATTACTTTTTAAAGAAAAACATCGTTAGGACTTGGGAGTTGCATTTCTTTTCAGTCCTGTCAATATTTGATCTGCTCATATCGTAGGAGGCTTTGCGGTCAAGGGGATTGAAGGACGATACAACTTGCTTAGTTGTTGATATTATACCGTCCGAGCAACCTATATTATTACCACCAACTCCAAGGAAGAAGCAAAATGTGCTTACCTCACTCTTTGGGAAGAAATATCAAAACTCTTTGGGGAAATCTGCTAATAAACTTTCTGCTGTTGGAGTTGAGGAGTTGTTCGAAGAAGGTTCTGCTATGCTTGCTGAAAGGTATAATTGCCAAGTTCTCCATGTTGTATTTGACATAATGCTTTCTTCTTTCTTTTGTTTACCAGTTTATTTCTTTTTGCTTTTTGAAGCATGGAATGAATAATGATGTCTGAACTCTGAGCAGTTTTCCTAGGATTACTCTATTCATTTATTGTATATTTCGCTTCAAGTAACCAAATTTCATAGATGCTCTTGTTATTATCCTACATGGAGTTTAACTGTGACTCTTGTTCTTCCCAACTTGTCATATCTAAAGAATTAGTGATATTAGGATAGTTTCCGAGGATTACTTTCTTCATTGTCGATACATTATACTGCAATTGATGAGGACATATTTGATTTCGAAATGCAGGCTAGGCAAAGATTCTCCTTCAGATCCAAACTCAGGGAACTTCAAATGTGCAGTCTGTCAAGCGGATCAACCCTCGAACGAAAATTTGTCAATGAATTCGGGGCCTTTCTTTTCGCCGTCGTCAAGACCATGGGAAGGTCCATTCCTCTGTGCAACTTGTCGAAGAAAGAAAGACGCCATGGAAGGAAAAAGGCCAACAAAACCTACCGTAACCGTTTAGTAATTTATCCCATAACATAGTATATGTTGATAACTCCATATGATTTTTTTCTTCATCTAGCAGTGTGAGCATACTTGTTTTTTGGCTTTCCCTGTGGTGATTGTTACAGATGTGTGTAAGAAAATGAAGTTGAGATTAAAAAAAAAGAGTTGGTAGAAGAAATATGGTTTGGAGACTTCTAAAAAGCTTTCTTTCATTTGATTTGCTCAGCTGTTGGATTGACTGACTGATTGGATATGCAAACAAAATGGATATCAGACTAAATGTGGTTGACTCTTGATTGCTTACTACTTGAATTTTAGAGTAAGTTGTAAATTTCTTGGTGATTGTTCCATTGTCTTAGAATTCTGGCAACAAGATTTGCTTCTAGTTTGGTTGATCATTTTCAAAGAATTCATAGCTATTGGCTAAACAACACCCCCTTTCATAATTCAAGAGTTTGGAAATTTCTCTTAAATCCAGCTATTCACTTACTTATGTGTGTGTGTTTGTCACCTTACTGAGTTATTTTTCCTTGTGCTTACTATTACTATTTTTTGTGACTCAAATTGACTTACCGGGCTATATTTAGTTATCAAGATAATTCATAAAAAAAATTTAAATAAATATGTAATTATCATAAATTAAACTCAATCTTTTATTTCTCAAGCTCTTTATTTTTTTAAGCTAAGCCATGTCCTATTTTGTTTTATTTTATTTTTTAACTCTCAACTAACCCACGATAGTCGTAATCATAACAGTATAATATAACAATGAACAGTCTTATTGAACAGGCTAATTTGCGAATTTCAAATTTCTGATGCCTTCAATTTTTAGGAGATTAAATTCTCAACTTTATAGACTGGTCAGAGATTAGAATTTTGAATTCTTCCATTTCACAATGTAGCACTAAGAAATGTTAATAATAAAGTTATGAGAACAGCTCTTGTGAACCTATAATTTCCCTTGCCAATCTCACACAAAACTGGCTTAGAACATTGAAAAAGAAAAGGAGACAACCTTAAACAACTACAGAATCGGCTTTGAATATCAAGTAACAGTGTCTCTGGTGTCCAAATTACAAAGCTTCACAAACTTTAACTGATTGAGGTTTCTAAAACAACCCTTCTTCTGTCAGTTGCAAAACCAGCAAAAAAGAATACATCAGTTTCAGAAAGAATCAAAAAGTTGCCATTTAATACATTGTTTTTTAAAAAAAAACAAGGATAACCACGCTCAAAACCCAAGTCTTCGACCATTGTGTCACCCTTTGGAACCTTAAGGGGAGCATACCCTCAAAAACATCGAAGGAGTAATGTCACAGACAAGTCTCGAACCTGGAACCTTAAGGGGAGCATTACCCTCAAAACCCAAGTCTTCGACAACTCTATCACCCTTTGGGAACGCCATTTAATACATTGTTGCATGTTTAGTAATCATATGGACAAGATTTTATAAGGCAAACTTACTCAAATCGTCCAGAGAAATATTGCTGGCATTTTCTCCGGGCTTTAAGAGCTTAATCTTACCTGCAAATTTTAACCATGGCAGTTAAAGAAATCCCTATTCCTAGTAGTCTTTCACAGATCAAATTTGAACTAACAAGACTGGGATTGAGTTCTTTTCTGTTGAAACTGGATTCAGATCAGGTTTGTTGAAGTTTGAGTTTTTTCTTTAATTAATTTTCAGTTTTTATTTAAGGTTTAAGTTTCTTTATATTTAATATTGATTAAGTTTTTGTTTTAATTTTCTGTTGATTTTATAATTCTATTGGAGTTATCTCTTTTAAGTTTTATTATGGTTTGTTTTTAAATGTTGTAAGTTATAGGTATTAATTAGCTTCAACTTTTATACCTATATAAGGATGAACAATCCTTGAGAAAGTTCGTAACACCAATAACATACTTTTTTGGTATTACAATTGTGAAACCACATTTGAGTACACATATCTCGTGATACAATTTTTTAACAACATTTGTGTATCACCAATTTCCTCATTTCTAATAGAAACATATTCACATTTGTTTCACTCTCACATTTTTCTCTCTTTGTTCAACAAACATTGAGACTTTGATTTGACTTTTACTTCCGCAATATTCATTTCATATTCCATTTTTTCCCAACAGTGGTATCAGAGCCTTAGATTTAAAGGCCTGTGATTGTATTTGAGAGTGAAAATTTTATTTTTTTGTATTTGAATATGTCTTTAAATTTTGGTGTCACCTCTCCTCCACATTTTAGTGGTGAAAATTACCAATTTTGGGTTGTTAAAATGCAATCCTATCTCAAAGCCCTCGGCCTTTGGGAATGTGTTTCTAATGATGTTGATCCTCGACCATTAGGAGAAAATCCGACGTTGAATCATATCAGATTACATGAAGAGGAGAAATTGAAGAAGCCCAAAGCTCTATCTGTGATTCATGCTGCTTTATCAGATCCTATATTTGCTAGGATTATTGATTGTAAAACAGCAAAAGAAGCTTGGGATAAATTGCAAGGGGAATTTGAAGGAAGTGCAAGGGTGAAGGCTGTCAAATTATTGACTCTCAAAAGAGAGTTTGAAATGCTAAAAATGAAGGATTTAGATTCTGTAAGGGACTACACAACAAAAGTGATGACTATTGTAAACCAGATAAGACTTGCTGGTGAAAATTTTACTGATCAAAGAGTTGTGGAAAAAATAATGGTCAGCCTTCCTAGCAAATTTGAGTCAAAGATCTCAGCAATAGAAGAGTCTTAAGATTTGACTACTCTTACCATATCTGAATTAATTAGCAAATTGCAAGTCCAGGAGCAAAGAGATACAATACGTAATGAGGAGCATTGAGGGAGCATTTCATGCCATGTTTAAAAGTAATAAACTTGTTGCAGAAGATGGTAGACAAATAACCAAAGGTCAAGAAAGCAAGGAGAAAGGAGGAGCATCAGAAAAAACAAAATTTCCTCCATGTCGCTTTTGTAAAAGAACCAACCATGATGAAAAAAATTGTTGGTTCAAGAACAAACGATTCTACCACTGTGATTATTGCAACAAGGATGGGCATACAGAGAAGTTTTGTTATGCCAAACAAAACCAAACACAAAACCTCCAACAACAAGCAAATTGTGCAGAAGACAATGAAGAAACAAACTTTTTATTTATGGCTTCTCATGTCAACGACAACAAGTCAACCTCTTGGCTTATTGACAGTGGATGCACTACCCATATGGCTAAAGATATCAATCTTTTTAGCCAAATTGACAGATCTATACAGTCCAAGGTGATTCTTGGACATGGTGAGACAATACCAGCAGAAGGCAAAGGTACTGTCATAATGAATACCAAACAAGGTGAACATAAAATATCTAATATTTTATATGTTCCAAGATTATCTCAAAACTTGCTTAGTATTGCTCACTTGTTGCATAATAATTTTTCTGTGGCATTTAAAGATCAAGTTTGTGTCATTCATGACCCTCAAGGAGTAGAGATCGCAAGGGTCAAAATGGTTGATAATGCCTTCATTTTAAATGGTGACTCGCTAAGTTATCATGCACTAAATACCGAAGTAAAAGAAAACAAAAGGTGGCATCATCATCTTGGTCACTACAATAACAAGGTCTTGAAATCCTTGAATTCTTCTAATAAAGTTGATGATTTTTCCAATTTTATCTCATTTGGTCAAATTTGTGAAAGTTGCCCAGAATGGAAGATGCATATATTACCTTTTTTAAAAGGTGGTAATTTTAGAGCCAATGACAAGCTTAAATTGGTTCACAATGATGTTTGTGGTTCCATTTGCAGCACATTTATTGGGAATAAATATTTTATTCCATTTATCGATTATTTTACCAAGATGACTTGGGAATATTTTTTGATCGAGAGAACTCAAGTTTATGGTATTTTCAAGAAACTTGTGAATCTAGTTGGCATTAAGAATGATTTCAAGATCAAAGCCTTGGGAATGACAAGTGATTTGAATTTGATTGGATGTTCTGATATCAGTTGGACATATATAATTGATGGTTTTAAATTAAATATTTCGACGTGTGTTTCTTCTTTTGGAATTTCAAGAAAACAAGAAGTTGTGGTTAAATTTACCGTTGAAGTTGGATATGTTGTTTTTGCACAAGTTGCAAATCAAGCAATATGGATTCATAAATTGCTTGCTAATTTTGGATATGGACTAGAATGACATACAAAAAGATTATGCGATAAGAAATTTGTTGATGTCTTTCATCCAATTCAACTTGGTAGACCAAAGCACATCAAGGTCAAAATTTTGTTTGTTGAAAGTCAAGAAAGAAAGAGAAAGAAGGCAAAATCAAACTTAATTTTTTGTTGTTATGAAGAGCAACTTGCTGACATTCTCACAAAAGATTTGTCATTGACCAAATTTATGTTTCAACCTCAGAAGTCCAACGTCACAAAGACAAACCTCAAGGAGGAGTGTTGAAGTTTGAGTTTTTTCTTTAATTAATTTTCAGTTTTTATTTAAGGTTTAAGTTTCTTTATATTTAATATTGATTAAGTTTTTGTTTTAAGTTTCTTTTGATTTTATAACTTTATTGGAGTTATCTCTTTTAAGTTTTATTATAGTTTGTTTTTAAATGTTGTAAGTTATAGGTATTAATTAGCTTCAACTTTTATACCTATATAAGGATGAACAATCCTTGAGAAAGTTCGTAACACCAATAACATACTTTTTTGGTATTACAATTGTGAAACCACATTTGAGTACACATATCTTGTGATACAATTTTTGAACAACATTTGTGCATCACCAATTTCCTCATTTCTAATAGAAACATATTCACATTTGTTTCACTCTCACATTTTCTCTCTTTGTTCAACAAACATTGAGACTTTGGTTTGACTTTTGCTTCCGCAATATTCATTTCATATTCCATTTTTTCCCAACAAGGTTAAATTACCATTTTAGTCTATGGTTTTGAGTTAAGGTTCAAACTGGGAAGGGAAACACAAACCCTGCATAGGGGATACTATTGCGCTCAAAATAAGATGAGAGTTACATATCAATTTTTCAAAATTGAATCCATGACTGAAATTGAAATGGACTACAATCAACCAAACAATGTCACCAACCCTTCCTGTCTCAAATTTTTTTAACTTAAATATCAAAATGCCTCAAGATTTACCAAATACTTGAGAGGTTTCTTATGTGGACACTTACTCTTCACCTACCCACCACAACCAAAAAAATGTACCTTGTTTTCAAATAAAACATTTCTTGTAATACGACTCTTGGTGACACCAAAAACGTTGGGAAAGATTGTTGAACTAAAGATAACAAATTGAAAATTGTAGCTTAACCTAAGGATTTGGAACATCCAAGGAGTATTTGTTTTATATGCATAAAATGAGAAATAGTAAAAAAAAAAGCTATCAGATGATTTTCTTACTTTAAACAGTGTTCGACTAATTTCATAAAAAAAGAAAACTTGAAAAGGAAATCAGAAGACATAGTAAGCAAGAATAATTGTAAGAGAAATCAAAAGATAAAGTATGTGTTGCAATACCATCACGTCGAACACATATTTCTGGTACATTTTTTACTTCGCCATTGATGTTGTCATTGTAGACTCTGGTTTCAATGTCACCCTCAACATAAACCGATGAGCTGAGAGGCCACCAAGAATCAGTGAAATTGTACAGACAAACTAGCTTTTATGAGAAGTTCAAATCATACCTTTTAACTAGTTGTTGAACTGCATAAGCACCAAGAGATTCATTATGCACAGCAATACGGTGCCACTGAGCAGGTTTTGGCAGATCATCTGCTTCGACAATTCTCTGGTCAAACATTCCTCCTGTTCCGACTGTAAAGATTGTCACCGTGCGCCCATTTCTCAAGATCTTTTGCACAGGGGCTTGCCCAACCCTTCCACATATTATTGCCTGTAAACATTCAACTATATTTATATGCAAAACAGAATATCGTATTGGGGACAGCCGACCCCTTCTTTCCCTGCTGCAAATTGAAAAAGACATCATTTCACTGGTGTTCATATAATTTGTCACTTGAACCAAAAATAACTTCCTTTTGCTTAGTTATGGTGGGACTTTTACCTATGATTTTGATGTAACCATCCAAGGAAGATAGTTTATTCATGACCAAAGAGAGGAACTATTGTTATCTGATCATTCGGTTGGACTTCTGTTATATCTATTTTCTGAAAAAACTTAACTGTAAAGCTGATCAGTTAGGTTTTCTAATAAGCTCGGCAAAGCTGTATAATTTTTCCATAGATATATGATTATACATCCAATTAATATGTGTGAATAAAATAACTCTTTTACAATCAATGAAAGATTTTCACCAAACAATGAAACCATCAGGCCACCGACCCTTTTCAGATTTCAGAAACAACCTTAGTTCCAGAGGCCTGGGTCTCTCCCAAACTAACTCTAATTGTTGCCTATCATCCATCTCAACTTCAAGCCTTAATTACAAGTGATTCTTAGAAGTCACTTCCCTAACTGACAGACAAACTACTGATCCTAATTGATTACCTGGGATTTTACAATACATCACACACATATATGAATATTAGCTCTAGACAAACTCACACACATAATTGACTACCTAGTCTAACTCTAGAAACACAAGTTCTTGTTCTTGCCCAAAACAACCTGTAACTTACACCCAGCACCCGCTTATGCTTTCTAATATATGTTAAGTACACAAACGGCTTCTCTTTCTAATCAGATTTCCGATAACGTTCGTCTACAAAAGAAGGCAACGAGGCACATTTTAAAGATAATATGAGTATAGCTCAACAACTGTTGTCTGCTCTTTCCCTTGAAGTTAGAGGCTCAAATCCCAAAACCCCACATTTGTTGTAATAATAATAACTAAGCACGTTTCTAAAAGCCAAAAATATGGAAGTTCTTTATCTTTTGGTAGTTCGTAAATTTCACAAAAGCAAAACACACAGTTTTATACCATCATCACAATTCACAAAAACAGATACAAAAAAAGATTAAACAACATTCATTGAGTCAAATTCCCTGATCTAGATTTCAGTTCCAACTTTTTAACATGGAACATCTCTGAGGACAAAGATCAAATACCTTATGTACGCCCCGAAAGCCCCAACCTCGCCTCGGATCCACACCTTGGGGCTGTAATTCAATTTCATCATTGAAAATACCATCAAATTCTTCTCCCCCATTATTCTTCTCAACATCAATGTCACTCTCAGAAGCACCGGTCGAGAACCGCAACTTCGAGCTTGTTTGTCTACTTGCCGCCACTACAATCAAACGTTCAATAACCATGTAAGTCATCCCTCGAGCTCTAACATTACATTAACAACAAACCCAAAACGCCGAGATTAACCAAGCTCTTAGCCCAACATCTCAAATTCTAAACAAAAATAAGTTCGCCAAAGATCAAATTGCAAGAAATAGGAAAGTTGCATTCAGATATCGAGCAGTAAACAATAGAAAGGTCTGGAAAATTTATACAGCTCTGAACCAAAAGCAATTTCGTATAAAAGAAAGAAGTACCAAATGAAGATGAGGGAAAATTTGAAGAAGAAATTCTGAAATAGTTGGCGAATCTCAATGCGGCCGAGCTCATGTTGATCGAAGTCACAAATTCGATTAGGGTAGAAGAAGGGTTTTAGCCCATTTGCCAATTCATGACCATTTATACCTATGTAAAATAATTTCGTTTTTTTTTTGTTTCTAGTTTTTTATTTTTTGTTTTTTGTTTTTTGTTACAAAAAAGAAAAATTGTAGATATTGATAATTGATTTTAGTTTTATGTTTTTACAAATTAAAAATTAAAAAACATGTTTGAAATATGTTTTTTGTTTTTAAATACCACATTTTATTTTGATTTTTTGATTATTTATTTTTTATTTGTTTCCTACTTTAAAATAACAAAAACTTATTTTTAAAATCTACTCTTTTTTTATTTTTTAGAATTTCTTTAATATATTTTTAAAAAATTTTAAAAATAAAAATTAAATTGGTCATCAAACAAACTCGTTTTCAAAAAAGTTTAAAAAAAATAAAAAATGAAATAATTATTAAGTAGGGTCTATGATATACATTTTTCAAAACATTTTATTATATCCATGATTTTTTTTACTTATCTTCAGTGTGAGACTTTGGTGATACTCTTTAATTCTTTCTTAAAGTAAAGTATAACCGATTTTTTCCTCCAAATAGTCATTTATTTGTCTAGATCTTATGCAAGTCAATTTATTTTCTCCATATTACATTGCCAATGTGAGGATTCTACCGATCTGATTAAGCTTGGAGTATGACTTTAATATTAATTTTTAGAGACCATTGAACCTCTACACATCCTCACAATATTATGATATTATGAAATTGAACCTCTACAATTTCAGTCAAAAACATGTATGACAACCAATTGAATTATGCAAATATTTTTAGCTCTCAAATTCTACAATCGATCGAAAATAATTGTTAATTGTCAATTCCTGTTAGACAAGATATATAAAATTAAAGTTCTACTTATCTTCTCTATCTCGAATTTGAATAGAGGGTGAGGGACAAGAGTTAGAACTCGCCATCGAAAAGGTAGAGGACATGCCATATATTTAAAAATGGAAATAGAAATTAGAGTCGCCAAATTAGCAACAATATAATTATTAAAACAACATTCAACCATTGTTTGTATAATTGATAAAAAATAATTATATAACAACATAACCTACTTTGTTTTCCAATTAAAATGAAGTTAGAGTGCCTTCAAAATAAGACTTAGGACAAAACAATGAGCTTAAAAAAGAGTCGAAAGAAATGCATATAGTCCATAAAGATGCTAATTCAGCGTCGGTTCCATCTCACCAAGGCCTCTCTTAATAGACAAACAAAAAGAAAAAGAGGAAACCAAATTTAATTCTGGCCTTTCGGTAGCCATGAAGAGTGCATTCATTAAATTTAAGAAAAACAAAACCAACTCTTCCACCAATAATCTTCTGCCACGTAGATGTACCAACCCCAACTATAAATAGCTGCTGCTGCTTCCACCTTCCTCAACAGCAGCAATAACTAATTATTACTTCCAGATGATTTAACCAAAATTTTGTTCTCTTCAATTCATATCAAGTCCACCAGACGCCACCCCATTCAGCGATCTGTGCTTCCGCGAGCAGAAACTCGGGACGAGGACCACCTTGAACTTCCACCAAATGCAGGTCTACGATCACGATCATCATTGCGCCAGCTGTCCGGCTGAGAAGGTCGACTGTCAGGCTTGCTGCTTCCCCATCGATCAGAATCAAGAGGTGGTGCATTAGGGCTGGAGCTTTCAGTGCGTCGGTACTTCGGCACGTACTTCCCGGGGGATGGGGCAGCCGCCGCAGCAGCAGCAGCGGCAGCAGGAGCAGCAGCACCAGACTCCTGAGGCCGAGCAGCAGGCGCAACATCAGGTCGAGCAGGAGCATCCCCTGATCTGCCACCACCAAAGAGCATTTCTTTCCGCAGCCTTTCTTTTTCTTCCAGTTCTCGCTCCCTCTGCCTCTGCTTCTCAGCAATTTCATCCAATTTCGCCTTGCGCTCAGCATCCTCCCTTTTCCTCCTCTCAGCTTCTGCAAAAATTGGAAAGATATGAACAATGACCAAAACTAGACAAGAAAACAACATGTCCAACTAATTTTCAAGGCAGACCCACAATCCACAATCGTTTCTGTATAAGACACAGCCAGAAAGTCATGAAGAAAAGTAAAAAAAAGATTTAGATATTTGATGCCTTAATGCCAACCAGAGCAATAGCTAAATCAACATAAGTGTGTCCACAACTAAGAGATCGTGAGTTCAAATCCACCATCGTTGGGACATTTTGTCTTAAACAAATAATAATAATTCGACCCATATGGGGAAGACTAGAAGAGGGGGTCAAATTTATTTTTAGATGGCGTTGGTTGTGCCTTTCTTATTTGTCGAGCTAATGCACATGAATTTGTTTTACAATTTATGCTTTACCCTACTCCATTCCAAAAAAAAAAAACAGCAGGGCGGGAGCATGAATGGCTTTACTGTCCTCATCCCATCACTCCTTTAAATCCCGTCTCCGCAAAAATCACCATTAAATTTTTTGCAAGGATGGAGACGGGGATTTCCCATGGAGAAGTTGCAGTCAGGTTCCCTGTGCCCATTTAATTTATTTTTTCAAAACTAAATTCTTAATCCTTATTAAAAGGATATTAAGCTTTTAATGTTAAATATTTAATAGTTTTCAACTCGACATAGAATTTTAGAAGGAAATATTCATGCTTTTATGTATATATCTATTAAAAAATAAAATAAATATAAATTATAAATGGGACAAGGAACGAAGAAACGAAGATGAGAATAAATCCCTTGCCCCCCATCCCCATTTTGCTCGCAGGGGTTTCTTCTCCCTGCTCACTTCCCCACGGGATGGGGAGATCATCACCACATTAGGGGCGGTTCCACACGAGGCCGGGGTACCGTAGGAAAAATGGGCATCTCTATTCATGAGGTTAAACAAGACAATGCCATAAGCATAAAAAAGATCTTATAAACCACAAAATGGTATTTGACCCACATAAAACCAGAACTTCGAACAAATACCTTCACGCTTGCGTGCTTCCTCCTCTTCACGCAATATTCTGAGCCTCTCCTCTTCACGCCTTACATAAAATATTTTCATCCTCATAATCTTCCTTTCCGTTTTCAGGGACTGAACTATTTGCCTGATCTTTTCTTCTCTATCAGCTCTGCGTTTGTTGAACTCTTCTTGGCGACGACTGACGACTCTTTCTTTAAAAATATTCTGCAGAGCAAAAGGCAAACCGGTAAACTTGTCAATAAAGCCATTGAAACTAACTATTAACAAGAGGTTCCACGCCAAATGTTGAACTAAAAAATAAATAAATAAACGAACCTTATTCCCAAACATTTTAGACAATCTATTCTTCTCCTTGAGATCACCTTCATGGCGCTGCTTGCTTAACTCAACCTCCCGCTAAAAAACATGAAAGAAACTCAATTTAATAAATAAAACTTGAAAACACTATCGTGGCAATAGTCAAGGTGCACGCAAATTTTAGACCATCACGGATAAAAGAAAATTGCAAACTATTAACAGACGAAATGGTAGCAGGAAAATGTGACAACACACAAAATGAAAGCACAATAATGTGTAGAGAAAAACAAATAGATAGAATTCATACAAAAACTTAAATATTTGTCAAAGAACACAAAATTGAATTAACTAAAGAACAATCCTTGCAAATGTTGAATCGACTAGATCAACAAGTTGTGTGCACAAAAGCTTTAGTTCATATTATTCAAAGTTCACATAGGATTATGCTAGATTCCAGCTAAAAACTCTGGCAAGTCCTTCACCAAATATTTGCAACTATCCTCTCTCAGGCATTAACTCGTCACTCTTTGATAAGCTACTAAAGAAATTGGCTTCATGTTACAATACATGCAATAATACAGTGCCCACTTCTCTCTCAAACCAAACGTGGTCAAGGAAGCTATGTATTCGTCCAACAGGACAGAAGCTTCTATAAATATAGTCGTGAAATTCAAGCCACACCATGTTATCTCTTTATGTAGCTTATTTAATGCTGACAAACAAGTGCTACACGTGAAATGTGCTGAATGTTTCTTTCGCAGATTGTAATTGAAGAATCATAATGAGATGAAATATATGAAATTCCAAACAAGCAAAATCATATAACTAAATCTTGAACTTAAAAGAACAAATTCCGATGAACATAACCAAAGATCAAAGCAGAACACAATCATAAGACTAATTCCTCTTCTGCAAATCACTATGTTTAGGTAAAACTCAAAGTAATATTTAAACATGAAAGATATAAAACTAATTGGAAGCTTCAACGCTTTGATTTAGGTTAAAGCACAAGTAGTTAAGACCACAAAAACTACCATTATTTGCCTATGTATCATTTAATGATGACATATAAATTTTTTAACACTTCCCTAAATACACTAAGAGATATCATGCGAGTCCAGAATTGAAAAAAGAAACAAAGAAAAAAAAACAACCAAATAAATGGTACGTAGGCAAATACGAATAACCATAGTCAAAGTTTCTTTCAACATAATGGAAAAACAATTCAGAAAGCAAAACCTTCTGATCATCTTCATGAATCTTCTTCTCTAAAAGCAAACGTTGCTGAAAGTCAGCTTCAATTAACGTTGCTGCTTCTTCTCTTCTTGCTCTTTCAATATGATCCATACTTTTGGCAAGCTTTTGTAATTTCTTCTCCATTTCCTGCCTTTCCCTTAATTGTTCAGTAAGGGCCAATTGCATTAATGATTGTTTCGTCAACTTTTCCTGGAGACATTTCCAATGTTATTTATTAATTCTATACCTTACAAAAATGAAGTAAATAAGTTAACAAACAAAACTCACAGAATCAAGAACTGGCTTCCTGCTTCCCTTCTTTTTACCAACACGCTTTTCAGCTTCCTGAAGTAAAGCCTGTGCTTCTTCAAGCTCTCGCTCTTCAATTTCCCTGCGAAGCCGTTGATTTTTCCTTTGTTCATACTCTGCAGCAAGCCGCTTCTGCTCAGCCTCTTCAGTTATCTTCAGTAATTTTAACCTTTTTGATTCCTCCTCGCGTTCCTAAACACAGTTCATCGAAGTGTTTACCACTATACACACCCCCAACAAAAAAATACAAAAAATGAGACTATTTACAGTTTTCAGAAGGTACCATTTCCAAAAGTTGTCGTTCCTGCTCTTCCTTCCTTTTTTCAATTATTGATTTCCGAGCAAGAAGCCTCTTGTGCTCTTTATCAACAACATCTGCTAAATCAGGCAGCATTTCACCTATTTTTGATGCTTGCTTAACTGGAGGGTGGATCATGGATCTTGCTTTGTTAAGGGATTCAGCAAGAACAGTCAGGTGATCACGAAGTCCATCTGATTCAATACCCTACATTGATTCATAGGAAAAATATACAATAAACATCGAATGCACAGAGAATAATAGAAGTGTTTAATTATAATCTTCAATAGCAGTGAAAAATCAGTTGGTTGCGTTATAATGTAAAAGCAAATACAAATACATGGCTAAAATCCCATTGCCTTTGTCATATAATGCATAGCAGAGAAATAATAAAAAGAATACAATACCAGATTTCCAAATAACACGACATTTCGTGAATGATCAACTTTCATGGCAATGAAATTCTGTTTAACTGCATCAACCGATATTTTTTCAACAGCAGAAAAATCCAAAAATGGGATAATCTTGGATAGGGACTCAATTTTCATCGTCTGGTACACTTGGGAGACCTGGCAAAACATAGAAAAGTAGAAATTTGGGTACATTTGAGCAACATTTTTCTTATACATGAACAACACTTTTGTAAAAGTTGCCAATATATATTTTTTTTGACAAGAAACAAAAACCTTTCATTTAAGTAAGAAAAAGTTACAAAAGGACTTTCGCTTTATATTTAGAAAGTTTTTCATTGAGAAGTTCACAATATATAAAAGATAAATAAAAAGTACCTGCTGAAGAAGCCTCAGGGAAGCAAGTTTTTCAAGAGCTGGAACATATTGGGATAATTGCACTTCGGGTACAGATGAGGCTGATGAAAGCTTACCTCCAAGTTTCGAAATTTTGGTCACCAAGGGTTGCAATTTCAATGCAAGATCAAGTGGCAAGAACTCATGCTCCAAAAGATGATAAAGGTCTTTAATTTCCTGAGTTGCACAGCTCAGGACTCCTTTAGATACCTAAACAAAAGCAGAGAACTACTAAGAAAATAGAACAGAAGTTATTGGCTATATACTACAAGGTGCCAAATGAACTTGCATGGCACTTGGCTGTAGTGAAAATGTAGTCCTCAGAGAAAGTAAAGCATACATGACTGCAGTAAATATCATCCCCAATACAAAATTTTCAAGAGCCCTTTCACTTTGGAAAACAAAGTATGAAGCTTTTAACATTAGTTGCTAAACTTTCTATGAATCATTATGTTAATTCCAGAAGATATCAAAATTTACCGACCAAACTTATCAAATAGAAAAAAATTAGCCAATCAATTATAGAGCAGAAGAAAACAGTCAACAGAAATGCACAAATCAAGCGAGTCAAACATACCAATTCAGAAAGGAGATTTGCCCTTGAAAGCTGGATGAAACATAAACAGAAAAGGAGTAAGACAATATTCAGGTTAAGAAAAATATAAACGAAAATTCAATAATGCAAAATGCATTACCACATCTCTACTTTCAAGTTTCGAATCTAAATTGAACCCTAGAAGATTAGCCATCCTCAAATTACGCTCCTTCTCATGTTGAAGTTCTAGATGAGATGCACCATGCTTGGAATCATAAGGGGGGACTGCAAGGGCTGCTAAAACAACAGATGATGCTATCAACTGTAGGTCCTTCTGGCTTAGATTTTTGTTGAAACTCTTTTGAAGGGAGAAAAGTTTAAGCCATGCATAGGCATGATATAGATTGCTATCAGATATCCAGAAGATCTCTGTTAATTTGACATAATAAACAACCATCAACGATGGTTTGGGAGTTTTCTTCACCATGCACATCAAACCATGAATATCTTCAACAGAACGAAAAGCTTCCTGCAAATAATGGAGAATCGTTTGAATTGGCAGTATTTGGAGAAAAAAAATAATAAAATCATGATAAGAATCTTTTGAGTCTAGACAATAGATCACTTTCCTATATAGGGAGAAAAACAACTGAGGTAAAAGAGTTCAGACCTGCCAGAGCTCAAGCTCTGTGGCAACTTTTAGCTGTTCAAATCTTGTGTCAAGGTACAACTGCAAGCTCTCAGGGGCAGATAGGTCAGGACGATCTCTTTGGTCTCTGTACTTATTAAGATTAGCAAGATGATTTCGGATAATTTCACATAATCTACGAAATTCTGTTGTCCTTTTATACAGCTTACAGAACTGGAATGCACGATGGGCTGTCATCTGCAAATACAAAACACCAGTAGAAAAATTACATCTAAGTACAAAAATCTTCTAGTTTCATTTAGTCATCAAGGACACATCAAGGACCCGGATCCTTCTAGTACCATTTAGAGGAAATTACGACATGAAAACTTGTTATCATTGGTATTCTAACTAATGCTAAATAAACAATGTGAAAACTGAGAAGGCACATAACCTTGCCAAATCTAAACTTTATTTCCTTTTTGAGAGTTCATCTTATGTAAAGGGTAAAGAAAAAAAATCTGAAATAAATCCTACAAAAAGGCAAGCTGCACACACAAGGTTCAACATGCTATAGCTCAATCTTCATAATACTAAGTAATTCAAATTTTTATCTTAGGCTAAAAAAACGATTTCTTAATAGTTTAAGAACCTTGAGCATATCTTCCAGGTACAGATGAATAAAAAATTCTTAAATCCTATAACCATAGGAACTACTAGGCCCAAAATCTCCCAGACCATCATAGGTGGGCCTAGTGATCAAGAGGGCATTGGAAAGCCAAAAGAATATGAATCTCAAGTCTCATCTACGAAGACCACCAACCTAAGAATTAACATCCAACTGGTTTCCTTGACAGCTAAATGTTGTAGGAGAATAGTGGAGGTGTGTAATACAGTAAAGCTTACCCAGAAACTAATATAAACTGAAAACAAACTATTCACAAAATAGCTAGCAATTTAGACATGGCTTACCGCATAAAGTGCCTCCAACTTAGAGTTATTCCTTAGTATCTCAAGAACTGTTCGATAAGTCTCCCACAGAAATTTAAACCAAGGAGTAACAAGTTCTCGATCAGATCTGTCTTTTCCCTTCTCTCCACTGACATAACTAAGCATCAGATCTTCTGGTCTTTTATCAGCTTCCAAGTCATCAACATCCAGAGCTTCTTCTAAAGCTTGAGCTTGACTACGAGCCTGCTCTGCCTTCTCAGTAGAAAGATGCATAAAGTGCTTGATTACTTCCTCTAGAGAAGTAACATTGACTTGTTGGCAAACAATACGGTATTGAATTAAACCATCCTTTGCAAACCTTCCTTTCCTCATTTCCACACAAAGTTCGACATACTTAAACATAATCTTTTCAAGCGGTTTCTGCCATGCTCGATATTTCTTTGAAGTAATTAGATCATGAAGAGCTTGCAAAGCATCTTGCTTCTGGCCAACATTAATCAGCTCTGAATAAATGCAAGGAGAATAAAATTAATTCTTTCAGCCTTTTAATTCTCAAAAGTCAAAATAACTAAAAACATCATGCGTTTAAAAATACAGAAAATACATCACCCGTGGTAGACAAGAAAAACTTACATGGAACTCAAGAGACAAAAGGCACAAGTCACAACAAAGGCAAAATGACATTCTATACCCATGATTACAAAAGAGGTATTCCATGATTTTCTAATATCTTTCAACCAACATTTAAATTATGCCATACACATTCTAAAATCATGAAAGTTATTTAATTGAAAAGCATGAATAAAAACTTGAGCCTTCCTATAAAAATATCGTCCAAAAAAATAAAGAATCAAATCACATGATTTTAACTATGTAATATAATATGAGAACATCAAATTTAAAACATAAACATGCTATCTAAATTATAGTGTTCATATGTCATAGGCTTTAAAAATATAACTACCAATCAAATAGGATAATAACTTGTACAAGTTATCATAATCAAATTACATAAGATAATAATGTAGTATACAGACTACAATATAGTAATATTCATAAGAAAAACTTCCAAAATTCAAATTATTTAATCCACAGACATCCTCACCCAAATATTGAATGTATTTTAACCATAACGCATAAATTCTGTGCTAAACTAACTTTCCAGCAAACGATAAATGAAAAAAGAAACATTAAAAATTCAGAATTCATCAAAAAAGCGATATGTAGAACTAAACGAAGCACGCCATTGCATTAATACATGCTTACAGTGCAATGTATAAAAAATCCAATAGAGAAGATTATGTCCATTCACCTTCAGCTCGTTTTAAAGCATTCTCTGGCTTGAGAAAAGAACCCATATCTCAATCCAATATTAAGCTCACTCAAGTATTGCGTGCAACGGCAAATGACCTGAACGAAGCATTAAGAACCATTATGAAGACAAAAAAAGGAAAGTAGTGAAGGAGCATTACTATCCAGGATCAAAGTCGATAATGACTAATAGGAGAATTCACACTCCGGTAATGATAAAAATTCTATTTTAATGGGGAAGTTACGATGGATTCACCTACTACGACATTGAAATGAATTAGTGAATCAAACATCGGGCCAAGACTATAGATTCAGAATCAAAAGATAATGGATAATCAAAGTAACAAACTTGGAATTCAAGAAGAGGAGGCAGTCGTACTCTAATCTGCTCACAACCCCACAACACATATTCCACATCACATAAGCAAAACACTCGAACTTAATTACAATTCCATCAAAAATCGATAGCCCTCCATCGACCCACAACAATTATCATTCTAAAACCGCCTCTAGAGAGGGAAAAATTGCGTAATAGCACATCATCAGCCCCAAAATAATCAAATAGAATCCTGATCTCCAAACAAAACTACTCAATTCAAAGGACGAAACCCAAGCTCTCGGCAACCTAACAAACCCCAAAACTAATCAAGAAATTACGCACCAAAAACAAAACCCTCGCAGATCTACAAAAACACAACCCGTTACATGAAATTAGACTCCGAAGAACATCAAACGTACCCTGTGATTGTGATTCTCGGATTTCAGCGTAGTTTCGGCAACGAAAAATCCGGAAAAAAACCCCTAAAACGATCGAGGGGAAATCAAAGGAAGATGGAGAAAGAGAGATTGAAGATTTTAGCAGAAGAAGAAGAGATAATCGACGACGGAAGTGAGGAGAAGAGGATTACCTGAGAGAGCGAAGTGAGGAAGTGGCGGTTGCTAGGGAGAAAGATGCAGATTAGGGTTTTAGGGGTCCTTTTGATTTTGGGCTTCGAGTCAATGGGCCTAATGTTTGAAATTTGTTTACAATAGGCCCATTATATCATACATGGAAATTATTAAAACATGAATGATAATTGATGAACCATTATTAAATATTTGTATTTATGATAATTAATACGGATTAATAGTATAAAAGTTCGTTAATATCAATATTATAAGAAAATACATCACATAATATTGACTATTATAATATGAATGTTATTAAAATATTTTTGAAACTCAATAACCAATTTTTTATTTCTTTTTTCTTTTAAACAAACTGAAGAACCAAATTGCAACTATATCCAACAATTAAAAATATAATTTTTCCCTTATATATTTTTAAATCATAAGTCTATTATACATCAATATCAATGTTGTCAATAAAGGCGGAGCTCTACCGACATCTTCTATAACCTAGTACTCAATCTTAACGTTTCAAATTTTATAGCGTTGTTTAAGAAAAAATGATTTTATTAGTCAGAAATTGAAATGTATGATAATTAAAATCGGTTATTTTATAAATTCCAACTGAAACTATATATATATTTACGTTAGGGTGAGGGTCCGGTTCAGAGCAGCTCCACTAATAGTTTAAAAATATTGAACAGATTCAAATATTTTAAAACACAAAATTAAAATTTTATACATCTTTTAGATGATGCTAATGCACTTTAATACTTATCGAATAGGTCACTGACATCGTATGGGTCGTGATCTGGTCTGATATTAATCAATTTTAACTCCACGATTATAAATTCGAACCTAAAAATCGATATTTGATTCTCATATTATTTGAGAAGAGTTATATAAAAAAAAAAAAAAAAAAATACATGGGTTGGATAATTTCATCTACTCTCCTCTCCCAATCCCTAAATCCAATCACCACAAACATGCTTTTAGTCTAAGAAACATAATACTCAGCCTCTTTCGATAACGATTTGATTTTTTTGTATTTATTTTTTAAAATTTAAGCTTAACTTTTACTCAAATTTCCTGCAATCTAATCCATCTTCCCTATCCATATTTCCTCAAAAAAAAAAAAGGTAAATGATAACTAAATTTAAAAAATAAAACCAAGCTTTTGGAAGTTTTTTTTTATTATTATTTTCTAAATTTAGGTTTAGTTTCTAAAAATATAAATAAAATGTAAATATTAATGTAAGAAAAAACTAAAAAATTATTGTTGTAAGCATAAGTTTCAAAAACTAAAAACAAAATTATTATTATTAATAGCCTTTAGTTTTTTAGTGTGAGAAACATAACACTTTGCTCATTAGCCTAACAAACATAACACTTTGACATTACTGATTTTAGTGAGATAACAAAATTTTTAATAACATACCAAAATATTGATTAGGGTAATTGAATTCAAATTTAAATATTAACATGAATTTAATTTAAAAAGAAAATAAGTAAGGGTGCATTGGGAGCACCGGTTTGGTTATTATAAACGAAAAATTATGATAAACGATGGATTATGATAAACGGTAGGTTATTATAAATGGTGTTCGGGAGACAAGTTATTATAACATGAATTATAATAAATAATGTTTGAAGAGCTGGTTATGTAACAAAAAGTAATATACGTAAGATGTAGATATACGGGCACATAAGTTTAGATAAACTGGCACGCAGGTTTAGGTAACCACCGTTTAAAATAAACGATGGGACAAACATCAATTTGGTTATTATAACCAACTCGGTCGTTTACATAAAAGGGGGTCCAAACACACCCTAACAGAAAATTAAGGAGAAAAGACTCGAAACAAATAAAAACCAAGTCAAAATATTATTTATTTATTTAGAAATATAAGAGTTTGGTATACATTTATTCTTTTAAACAAATATAAACAATAAAGAAATAAATTTATCACCTATTCTCACAAAGATACCACCTAATCTTATATATCATTCTAATGTAAAAAAAACTAAAAAATTAATTTTTAAAAAGATGGCTGCCCTCATTAAACCCATCACCTAAAACCATTAGCAAAAGTTCTAAGTTGATCAGAAATTGGATTTGAAAAATGTATGTAACCTAATGACATATTCATGGTAGAAACTTCAAAGAAAGATATGAAATATAATGAATGGTTTAAGACAATCATAAAGTGACTGAATGGTTTGTGAATCAAACCCAAAATTCCAAAAGTACAACCAAAAATAGAAAAGGAAAGATTTAGGAATTAAACCAGATTTCAAACAAAAATATCATCAAGACCATAAAAAATAATAACGTAACGAAGTTCTATGAGAACTTTTGTAAAAATAAGCAAACTAATGCATATAAACCAAGAAATAAAGACCAGAAACAATTTATAAACCAACAGAAATATAAGCAGCAAGCTCATCTCATCCACAAAGAATATTTGATTAATTAAGACCAGAAAAAATGGGCTAAAGAAGAAAAGGCACCAAAACTGCACTAGGATGGAGAAATTAAACAAAATGAACATGTAACTCATGAATTGAAATTACTCCAGATGTAGATTGTATAGAAGTAAGCCTAAATTGAAAGGCAAAAATTCAAAAGTCTAGCTCTATATCCTTTATCTTCTTCACAACTAGCATAAGAGTTAATTAGGTTCAAAACATAATGAAGAGCATATCACAAGAGGAACACCTCAAAATCCGAGCTTGGTGCGGCGCCAGTGCCTCCTCTTAGCATTATACCTGAAGAATACATCAAGTGACATTCGATTTAAAACTGAGAAGAGAAAAAACAATGTTAATAAGAACAAAAACAGAACAAAAGCGTTAAATACCTAATGGTGTTATCGGTCCTCAAGCGGATCCAGTGAGGAATAGGCCTGTTCTGTCTCATCTTCTTGGCCAACTTCTTCTTGATTCTAAAAGTCTTGTGAGACGGCTGTGTACATTAGAGAAGACTCACATCACAAAACACATCCGCCCACAGCAAAACCCATCTAGTTAACTAAACAAATCACCAGAAGAAACACTTACCATTTTCGAAATTCAGAAATCAGCCAACGACTGCACTCTTCAACTGATTACCTGACATGTGAAGAATCGTTATCGAGATCCAAGGCATATTTGCCAAAGGAGAAAATTAAAGAGAATTAATTTAACTAGTGGAGTTCAGACTAAATCAAAGGTAAGATTATTTCCATTCCTTTTTGTGTTATGTTGGAGTCTCGAAGATTCACATCTATGATATTAAAACAAAGGATGATATAGTTAAAACTAGTCATCCACGAGCCAAAATTACAGATTAAGAAACACAAATTATGGAGAAAACAATAAAAAGATCGAAAACTATCAATCATTGCAATAAACTTAGAAGGGTACTTTCCATACAAGAAATGAAGGATTCATCCAGTCCAATTGTGTCACTTTAACCATCATCGAGTGGTCTAGAGATCAACTAAGAAGTTAATGGTTCAATCCATGATGACCACAGATGACAGACCACCTAACTAGGCATTAATTTCCTACCGGTTTCCTTAACATCCGAATGATATAGGGTCCATTAGTATATCACATGACAATAGACAAGGTGCACGCAAAAGTCATGAATAAAAAAAAAGAAAAAAGAAATTATGTCACTTGATTCTACCAACAGAACCATTATATTGATTTCACACACATAAGAACCATACTCTAAATAACAACAGATTAGTATTCTCTCAACTCAAAAAGTAAATTCTGATTCTAAAACACATTTCTAGCTAGCTAGCAAAGCGCACAAATTCTAAATAGCATATCATTTCCACAATAACCCATTGGTGGCCAATAAAATCAATATCTAAATAATAAAAACCCGCTCTTTGAAAGAAAAGAACCCCAATGTTCTCACTAACCTAATAATTCCAAAATCATTATGAAATTTAACAATAGAACGCATGAAACTCGCGGATCAACAAACACAAATTTAAAAATTGAAAGCCGATCAATGTCGAGCACAGTGTCTAGTTAGCTTAGAACCCTATGGATTTCGTCGTTGTTTACTGACAAAAAATTTCAAAAACGAAATTTCGAGAATCAAGTAATGAAAAATACATGAGATTGAAGATCTACCGGAAAAGAATTGATAACCAATAACGGAAGAGGAAAACAAGAAAGATTACCTGAGGGAGCAATGTGAAGAAGTGGCCGTTCTGTTCGGAAAGAAGACGATGAATTAGGGTTTTAGGAGTATTCATCCATTTTGGGCTTCGAATATCTAGGCCCAATATATATATATATATACTTGAACAAAAATAACGATAAAGTAAATCCCAGAAATTAAATATCTCGATGCAATATACTATTTAGAGCTGTTGCATAGCAAAGTAAATATCTAGTACATTTTTTAAAATAATTTCATTCATAGTTTATTTTGTCCAAAAATATTGTTCTAATATAATCAGACTTTTATCAATTCTTCTATCAGTTTAAACTTAGACTTCTATCAGTTTAACTAATAGATTTCAATCAATTTTGAATAATTTAATAAAGTAAATTGATAGACTTCAATTATTTTTGGAAATTGTACTATACATATTATTATTATTTTTTTTTTAATATACATGCAAAATTCCTTAACATTAACCTTTAAATAATTTTTATTTAAATGATCATACTCCACTTTGTAAATGAAAGTTCTAAATGTATGGTGATTGGTTTGTTTAATGAAATTTACTTTTGTTTCAAAAACAAAACAAAAGAATCTCTATTTAAAAATTATATTTGTTGACTTAATTTTGAAAAATAAAAAACTATAATCAGCCTAACATGCAGACTCTGCCTAATATTTTTTATGGTAAGAGTGTCAAAATTATTACTCCAATAAATTACTGAATCAATTTATTTTACTTACAATTATTGTTGGAGAAACAAATAAAGATTAGAAATAGAGTTCTAATAATATCATATATGATTCAATAAAGGTTCAAATTCTCATTTTACTCTTTTTTTAATATAAATTGGGAAATGAAGATTATAAATCTTCGGAATCAAACTTGTGACCATGATGTTGAATAAGATTAGCCACAGATGAAACCAGCTACTACTAACTCTTTTAATACCACCTTAAATATTGTTGAACTGAAAAAACATGCATATTTTGTTTTTTCAAGGGTCGTCCATCTACCAAAAATAAATAAAATCTTTAAAAACAAAATGTAATCCACTTTGAACGAATTTGTTAGTGTTTATATTTTTCTCACACACAAAAAACTCTTAAATCCAACTTTAAAAAAAAAAAAAAAAAAAAATTTGCATATCAATTTATTTATACAAGTCACACCCAATAAATCAATATGACAACCCCATTTGTTTCCTTGAAAACCTTCTACTTTGCCTTCGATGTAGGATAAAAATATGAAGCCAAAATAGGTATATTTTGGTATGCAGTATATTGCATCAAGATATTTAATTTCAATTTCAAGTGTCGACATCTAAATCTACCATTATTAAATTGTTAAATGTTATATCAAAGAAATGTTACATGAGTATAGCATCTAACTTCAAATATCGATATACAAATCACATCATTAAAGGCCAAAATATGAATGGTCTATCATCTAGCATATAACAATTTGTCTCTATTCTAGGATTCCATTATATGTTACATAAAACAAGTTAAGATAATTTGGCGAGAGGACTCGAATTAGGGCAAAAACCTAAGCACATCGAGTTCAACACACAACCTCGAAGGGCCGCACAACCACATATTCATTATGACTTCTCGGTCGGCTTCCAAGCAAGATCTTCCACTTTTGGTGTGCGGGAAAGTATTGTGAGCAAGAATGCTCAAAAGATTTACTTATATTTACGAAGCCACACTATCATATCTAAGGTTTAGATCGATGTGGAGCCTGATTAGTGCTCTGACATATGAGAGGTTATTCTCATGATATTATAACTCATGGTCTCTTAACCATGGAGAGATTTATGTCGGTTGAATTATGACTTTTACACCTAATTAAAAACAAATTTAAAAAACACCTCAATTCAATCCAATCTAACATGTAAATATCATTATTCATTAATCGTAAATTATTTAATAAACTAATGACATACCTTAATATGCTAAGGTCACAAGTATCCAAAGCATATTAATTGGTGGTTGAAGAGCAATGTCCTAAATAGTAACCCAAAAATGGGGAGATAACAAACAAGCAGTAGCCAGACAAACATTCTAGCTTTACAATGGAGCTACAACAAAAGCTTGTTGATGCAAAGGTGAAGAATGGAGGAATAGGACGATAACCGACATGTCGTCCACTGCAATTCCTGGTCTCTTCTGCTTCCATGCTCGAGTAGCATAATCAACCAACCGTCGAGCTGATTTTGCTCGATCTACCGTCGAATGTACGATCTGCACTGCTTCTTGATTCGAGACGACATCCCATATCTAATAGAAAATAGATGAACCATTAGATAAAAATTCTAGGATTATGACCTTACAATAGTGCATTTGTGCATTTAGCTTCATGAGAATATTCTCTAGCTGAATAAAGAGTCATTTTTTAATTTGAATACAGAAGTGTGGAGAGGCTAACCCCATCAGTTGCAAGTACAACAAATAAGTCTTTGCTGGTTACAGTTCTTTGTGTTACATCAGGCATGGAAATGAGTCCAAATTGCTTAACGCAAAAATCGCCGAATGATCTTGACATCGACAGCCCCGGTGTTTCCCCGTTCGGAAGCCAAAGACGGTGAGTCCCCGGTTCATCTTGCAAGCAGAAAACCCTCCCATTGCATTGCGCTATCCTCTCGGCCTCCTCTGAAATGTGACAAAGAACCAAAATGTTAGAGCTTTGTACTCTCCCTTTTCAATATTAATTTGTATAAAAAGAGATAGAGGAACGAACGAGGTAGATTCGGCTTGAAATCAATAGTGAGCTGAATTGGTAACGGTACCGAGTTTCCATCATCAGAAGTCGTTGCCAACACTGCCCGAGAGTCGCCAATGTTCGCAATAACAATTACATCACCCTGAAAAAATATAAGTTCAAATGAGAAATCTTGTTGAAGTTATAAAAACTTGATAAGAAAGTAAACAATATGGAATCATAGGTAACATGCAAAACATAGCATTACTTTTCGAACGAGGGAAAGGGCTGTTGTTCCACTATGAAACGTGTCGATTTTACGTTGTTGCGCGAGTTCTTGATCGACGGTAGCACAGGCTTCTATATAAGAATGCTCCCATAAATTGAACTGTAGATGTGCTTTACCTAAGTTGAGTTCCAAATGTTGATGAAGAGCAGTTTGAACAAGTGTTTCTTGCCAATTGCAGAGCAGAGCAGTTGGCATTGACTTTCTAACCTTTTTTGCAACAAAATGGCCCCATGGTCCATGGCCATCAAAAACTCCACAAAACATCATATCCTTTTGACACCCAAATTCCTATCATCAAAACCAGTTTTTCACATTTCAAAACTCACAAACAAAAGAAGCAAAAAACAAAAAAAAACTTTTTTCTGTCATTTCATTAGTGAAAACTACTAATAGCTCTATTCGAATATTTCATTTGTGTTATGTAAATCAGAAACAACAATTAAGAAACATAAAAGAAACGCGAGACAAAACATGACGATCTATGTTAGTGAAACTAGCAGTGAGTTTAACTACGTCCACGACATAGGAGAGAACTGTTTTATTAAGAGATAAGAGTGTAAGTATTTGGTAAAAAATTGGTTTAGGTTTTAAGAGAGTTTATATAGTGCACTCTCATAAAATACTACTTGCTGACCAGGCAACGAAATCCCTGACTAAGTAATCGTGGTGGAACATAGTTCAAAGGAACATCTCAAAAGTTTGTTTGTCCACTTGCAACATTAGGAAGTAAAAAAAAGCTACTATAGTTAACATCTTTTCACTTCCCCTTCATTCTCTACTTTCATTTCAAGCAACAGTTATGAAGATGAGTTATTATTTGTAAGAAAGATTGCATACCTCCCACACAATGCAGCGGTCCTGATTGATTCCTTTCTCTCCCCTTTTCGAAAAACTTGAGACGAAGTTGCTCGAACCGTCAATATTTATACTCCCGGAACCATGTATGATCATATCCTTCTTCTTTGCTGACTTTGCCATTGCTTCTGCAGCTTCTCTTCCACTCACAACAGAAGCATTTTCAGAGTTTCCCCATTTCTTATTTCTAAGTGACTTTGTTAGTTCATTGAACCTCAAGAACAAATGATCCATCGCCTTTTCGATGTATAGTCAGTTTCGTGTAGTAGTCGTTCTTCCCCAAGTCCTAGTCAATGAAAACTTGGAGAAGATCAGAAAGAATCAAATTATAAAAGAATTGGATAACACAAGTGGAAATAAAGAAACATTGCTAAAATAGTTATTTTCATCTTCTTATTGACTACTTGGTTTGGTTCCTTTTTGTATGTCCTCTTTCTTTTTCAAACATTCTGTACTCAGAACCAAAAGGAATGTTGTTAGAGAGTAAAAGACAGAATCTGACTCAAAAGGCTTCATTACACATGGACCATAAATCTAAATTACAAAACATGAAACATTCATTCTATTTCAGAATGAGCTATTTTGGTATGATATTGTACATTTCAAACCCGGTATGTGCAGATTAACTCCAGAATTCTATGTAAAATGACTCAAACTAGCACCAAACAAATATGAAGACAATATCCTAAATTTTAAGTAAAGGATCATTTTTTACGTCTGATTAATGCAAGAGCGACACCAACCAAAGCAATAACTCAACTGACATAAGTGTATGTCCATGATCAAGAGGTCACGTGTTTGAATCCCCCACCTCTAATTGATATGAGGGAGCAGTTTGCATCCCGATAACCATTGACGAATGAGATTCTAGCACTCGATTTTTAATTATAAACACAATCTTTTAATTTTTCTAGATACTTGAAATGAGAAACATTATTCTAATTAGTTGTTGGTCATTGCAGACAAAAGGGCAGGTTACAAAGAATCTTGTGATGCTTTTCACCAATCTGCTGATCAATGAGATCCACCAATAAAATCTGATTAAGGTTAAATGACTTGATTGGCCACTGAGAAAATGAGAGAAAAAGTTGGGGTTTTTTAAAAAAAAAAATTGTAAAACAAAGTTTCAACTAATCCTGATGGCATCATGAAAAATATTCATCAGGTGAAAGAAAATCCCAAATAGCTGTCTGAAAGAGGAACAACAATTTATACTTAAATATTAGCAATAATAGTATTAAGGGCTAAAAGAAAAACCTTTGACCTTGTAGTTTTGCTGAAGCAATGATTTAAAGAATCCTTCATTTTAGTAGAAAAGATTTAGCCTTTGTACTTTCATAATTATATAAACATTTATAGAGACATGACAAAACTCTAATTCCCGATTATAAAAAAGCAAAATTTGGTAAATATTTTGAAGCCAGCCAATCTCTTAACTATTCATGAGAGTTAAAAAGGCCAAATCATATAATATTTTTTCTTTTTGATTCAACAACTTTTGGAAATGGAGATTCAGCCTGATTTAATAAACTATCTTTTGGCAGCCAACCTATACCGAAAGATAATGACAACAAGAACAATAATTCAACGACATTAGTTTGTACCCATGAACTAAAAGATTATGGTTTAAAACCTCTAATCCTTAATTATTAAATAAAAAAATAAAAAAAATCTATATCATGAGCAACATGATTTTAATGTAGGAGTAATATTTTCTTTAAGAATTAGATTAAAGACTTGGTTCATATAAGTTAAAGTTTATGATCATTTAATTCTTGAAAAATTCTATAAATGTCTAATAAAACTAATTCTATGTAGAACAATTGATGGGTTGATGAGATCCAACTTCCAAGTACCCTTAAAAATTAAATCATTACAAATTTTAAACAACAACAAAATTAAATAGTTTATATGAAAATCAAAGACGAAATGATTACAAATTTAAAATTACCAAAACAAATCATTCTAAGCTTTTTAAATGAAAAAAAAAAAAAACAGTAACAGGAAAAACCTGGATTTTCCGGGAAAATGAACAAGAACAAGAACAGAAAAGTGAGCGCTAGAGCACTGGAATCTGAAGCATTGACCGGAAATCGAAAATTCCGGCGAAATCCCGGCGACCCAAGTCGGAAAACAGAGAAACAAACCGCTGAAACCGGCCGGAATCCATGGAAGCAGCTCGGCTCCGATTCTTGTCCTGTTTTTCAAAATTTTCTCGGGAAACAAACAGAGAATGAAAGAAAAACCAAAATCAAACCAAATGGGCTAAAGGGTCTCCAGCTTTCTTCGATTCTCTGCAACATTTGGGTCAGTTTCTTAAGCATTAAATAAACATATACTTAGTTTACGCAAAAGATATGATGAACAATATTGTGGTATTATTTTTTTTTTTTTTAAATACATAATTTATACATTATAATTATAATATTTATTGTCTAAAATATATATATATATATATATATATATAATATTTATTAATTACCTCGTTTTTTTTATTTTATAAACCTCGTTTTTCGTGAAGGAGGACAAGAATGGCCACCGGATAATATAAACTTTTCTTTAGATATTTTGTGGTTAATATTTTTATAAGATATTTTTGTTTTTCTTTTATAATTTCAAACGTTTTTTAAGTGATTTAAAACGTTATGCATACATTTTCTTTTTTATGCTTAAATTTCCCTAGTTTTAATCCTACTTTGTTCTAACAACTTTAGCATTCTATGGATTTCTTTAGCATTCTATGGATTTTGTTTTATTGGTAATGAAATTTTCAATAAATTGTATAATTTGATGAAGACAAATTGTCATATTCTTTTACATTCAATTGTCAAAAAAAAATTAGATTTTTTTTTTAAATGATCATTAAATTTTTACATATTTGTCAACTTTGGACCAACAAAAAGATATACAATTCGATGGAACTGTTTACAAACTAATGTAATAAATGAGTTTCAAATTCGAGACATCAAAAAAGCATATCCTCCAAGCTCGTGTCTTTTACCAGTTGAACCGCCTCTGAATAGTAACCCTAGCACTTATAATCTCGTTTTTATTTTTTTGTTCTTAAAAAGATTTAGTATTTATTTTTTTAATAAAACATTTCCTATACAATCTTTCCTAATAAATAGATGTTTATTAAAGTAATTACTCATACTTACATTTCTTTTTTTAATTCAACCATGATTAAAGATTGAAAAATTCAAACTAGTTATGATTTATTGGTCATTGACGCATTTATGTCTGATATCATTGATATAACTAATGTCAATATGAGCAATAATTCAATTGTATCAATGATAATCTAATAACTAGAGGATTACTGGTTTGGATCCCTCTACCCCAGTTATAACCTAAAAAAAAACTATTATTTACTTATTTTTATTTTATAGTAACATTGAAATATTTAAACGATTTTACTCTAGAATTTTAAATCTAAGCAATTAATACACTCACCTACATGAAGGAGAGCAATTAAAAGGCTAGATCATACTAAAGTCAAAAGACATTTAGGGAGCAACTAATAATTTCTAGGTTTTCCATGAAGCCAACCACTACACAAATTTAGAGTTTAATTCTAACAACTTTGATCATGCATGAGTGATTTAGACATTTGTGTCAAGTTGCAATCCACCCGACCAAACTTCAATTATAATCGTTTTGATGATTAAAATTGACACTTTATTTTCTTGTGGAGATAAAGAAATTACTAGAGTACCATCTACATTTGAAAACATAATAGATGTAAAATATATTAGATAATGTGAACATTCATTTTAAAATCAATCGGTGGCAATAGAAATAGTTCACATATCTTATAAATCATTAGGAAGTCTCTTCATTTTTTAATGTGTGATATAGTGCCTCTTTTAGATTAATTTACGATTGGATCAAAATACATGTTTTTGGTGTTTCAAAAAAAAGAAAACTTGTGTTTGGACTTAATGAGTTTTCATATCGTATTAACTAGTGCGAATATCTATTTTAAAATCAAATGGTGATAAAAGATTAATTCATCTATTTTTTGAAATAACTATAACTACTTTCGCCCTTAAGCCAGACACTAGAAACATTGAAAGAATAATATCACAAATGAGTTTCAACCAAAATCTTGAAGTAGCATATCTTAAAGTCCAAGTTTTCAACTACTGCACTATTCCTTACGGATAGAATAATTTATCTATTTTATAAATTGTTAAGAAATCTTTTGAGTTTTTCTCGATAAGAGATCCTATAGTTAGAAGTCATACTTTCAAAATTTTAAAATTAATTATTATTTTTAATATAAAAATAGTTTTGCTAAAATAACCGTGTTTTCCAAAAAAAAAAAAAAACTATGGTGACCCAAATCTGGAAACGTGTCGTTTTATTTTTTAATTTTATTTATCTTTTATTTTAAATAATGTATCGTTTTTCTATTTTATAATAGTAGAACTCATTTTAATAATATGAAGGCGAGTTGGTAACTTCCAAATCTTAAAATAGTTATTTTTTTTCTTAATTTCTTTTAAAGAATTTTTTTTATGTAGCAATTAAACGATCAAAATAATTTAAATTTGGCCACAAAATAAAATATCTGAATCAACGCTGCTTGAAAAAAGAAATTAAAAAAAAAAAGAAAAAAAATGAATTTCAAAAACCATTATTGTCCGAAAAATGGCACGTGCAAGTTAGCTGTAAGAGATGGGGACTTGACATTATTGTCCCCTAAAATTGTGAATACAGAATCAAACGTTGCCAGAGAATATCCGAATTCAATAATTTCTTTTGATTATACTTCATGCGTTACTATGGAACAATATAATATATGGTCAAGTTTATTTAAACAAATTGGTTAGATATATATACACGTGGTTTATGAGTCGACTTTTTTTTAAAAATAATATGAGTCTACTTATATCAACATACTTTTTGTTATGAAATAAGGTAATATATTAGATGTTCTAAGTTTATGACTATTTTTTTTAGTTTGTGAAAATTTTGAATTTGTGATCTCTTGGGAGTATATTAATGTCTTATATTTTCCTAAAATAATGAAAATGTATTTCTAATTAATGTTAGGTTGGAAACACTCACATTACTCATCCATTGAAAATATGAATTTTCAACATTATTATAAGATATATAAGTTATTTTTCACACTATCAATTGACTTTGAACTAGAATATCATGTAATTTAATATGATATCAAAGCTTTATGTAGATATGTTGGGTTAGATGAGCAGTTGCTCAGCGGCAGCACTATTGTATGTCCAATGACCAGAGGTCTTGAGTTTGAGTCACCCCACGCCTAATTATTGTAATCTAAAAAAAAAGATATATTGGATTAGAAATTGATATGAGACTAAATGGGTCAGCGGCATGATTGATTATCTGATTTGGTGTTAATCCATTTCCACTCATCTGCATTTGTATTCCCTTTCCCCCAACTTGTACTAAAAAAAAGTAGTGTAGTATTTGATGTGTACAATTGATACCGTAAGGTTGATCATGTGTTACTTGTTGGTTAGGAATGTTTGTTTGCTTACATACTAAATTTATTTAATAATTTTATGGACTTATTAAAATAATAAGGACTAAAATTGGTTATTTAAAAGTATATGGACCAAACTGATATTTTAACTTATTTTAAACGATATAAGATATAAACGTAAGATAAAGATTTCCAACTTTAGAGGTTATACAAAAATTCAAAAAATTTAAACATGTGAATAAAATGTTTGTGCTATAATTGAAAATAGGACATAAAGATGTATAATTGTCAATGATAGAATGAAACAAATTGAAGAGAGGTCTAACATATCAAATAGATTTGGATTCCTTTTGTACCATGTGGAGGGTCACTTTAATTTATGGGTCATGTTATTTGAAAAAGAATAAAGATACCCACAAAAAAGGATATAAATGCATGTTCTCTTTATTTTATACCACAAATTTGTAGATATAGTTTCCTCCTTGATTTCATGTTTTGTTATTATTTACCTTTACAAGAACTAGAGATGGTCAACTATTGAATCATATGATTTTGTTGACATTATAATCCATTTAATATGTATATTGTTTATTGTTTCAAGATTAATGTATAATTCATATATAGTTTTGAAAAATGATTTTGTTTGTGTTTTATTATTTAGTTTTATGTTAAAAAACATTAAAGATATATGATTTTAATTACCAATAATCTTTTAGTCACAAATATATTGATCATATAATCATATTTGAGTTATCGCTTTGATTGACTTTTAACTTTAAATCCGAATACAATGTATATATGCTTTCATGTCTTGAGTCAAACATTATATAAAAAATATAAATAGACGAACAATTAAAAGTAGTTTTTAAATTATCTTTAAATATATTTCAATGGACATAAAATATGTACACATGACCCTAGAAATTTTTATCTTTTTGTTAACATAAAATCTTTAAACAACTTATAGATAAAAAAAAACAATTAAATCCTCCGTGGTTGAATTTCTTTTTGAACCTTAATCTTGGGGCAATATCCATTTTGATTATTTAATTTAAGAGATTTGATTTATTAATTTTGCCCACTTTGTACTGTATATATATATTTTAAAGTTCCAAATTTACTCTATGTCGCCACATATATTAAATTTTGTGTCTCAAAAAAAAAAAAATTAAATTTTTATGTAACCTCATTTATTATTCACCCATCTATTAACAAAACCTAATATAATAGTTTAACGATTAACATAAAAAGTGTTTTAAAAAAAATGATCAATATAAAAAGTGGATATATACGTCATACAAACCAAGGACCAAAAGTAAAATTTCCAAAGTTTAGATGCAAAAAATGAGAAATAGGCAAAGTTGAGGGACCCAAATTGCAAAACATACATTTACAAAATCCCATATCTACCCCTAACAATTGGATGTCCTCATCCATGCTTTTGATGTTGTCATATTCTATAGAAAACAGACACCAAAATGTGGTCATTTTAACGATATCACTTGATTTTTCTTTTAGCAACCAAACAAACTATATAAATATTACATCAATTTTGCTCATGTTATTCAAATTTCAACAAAGAAAAATCTCCATTCCCTTTCTTTGCTTTCTTTTACAATGAATTTGGATCTCTTGCCTCAAGATTGTTTCATTCTCATTCTCTCGTTCGCCTCTGCTCGGGAAGCATGTCGGTTGTCGACCGTCTCGGAGACAATGCGTTCGATGGCTGATTCTGATGTTGTATGGGAGAAATTTCTTCCATTTGACTGTGAGGAAGTTTTGTCGAATTTAGATTGTCCGATCATTTATCGTAACAAAAAAGAGTTGTATTTCAAATTATGTTGTCCCCATCTTGTCAATGGGGGCAAGAAGGTACATTTACATGTTTATATAGAAATATTGAACAAATATATGATTTATTTTTGTTTTATAGGCTAAATAATGCATATAAGCTTAGGTGGACTTCAAATTCTGAGTGCAGAATTGATGTTGATCCATCAAAAGTGCGTGCACATTTAGAATGGGTATCATTAGGATGCAATGGGGACAAACCATCCCATCATTACCTCTTTAAACTTTTATTTTTATTTATTTATTATTTTTTTAAAATTAAAACAATTTGAGAATGGGAGATTTCGAATTCATCATATTTTAGTGGTTCGGTATATACTAATGCTATTGAGTTATTACTCTTGTTAACACTATTATTTTTCTTGATCTTTTCAAGTTAAAGGAGCATTAAAATTTAAGTTAAAATGTTAAATATTATATTTATAATACAAAATACTGTATTAATAATACAAAATACTATATTAATATTATAAATTATATTGTATAAAGAGTATTAAGCATACCGTATTTTTTTACTATGAATACAAATATTTTTAAATTTACCCAGATCTCTATTTTTTTTTTTATGAAATTGACTATCCACACAATTCTCTTTTTTAATTGGTTATTATTATTATTATTTTTAAACTTAACCGTAAATTGGTCTTTGCAGTAGATTTCTCGTTAAATTTTCTTTAAAAAAAAATTACTTTCTATTAAAATTTTCTCTATAAATTTGAAAAATATGTTATCATTTTTTTTCTTGTATTAAAATTATTGATATTATTAAATTACTTTCAATAAAAATTAACTTTACATTTATCGAGACCAATTTAAAGTTTCTTAAAAAAAGACCAATTTAAAGTTTTTTTTTCTAAAATTATTAGAAGATACAGAAAACAAAGTATTAAATACAAATAATATTTTAACATAAAGTTTATATTAAAGAGTTTCACTCACGAGAACACAGAAGAAAATACAAATTTAGAAAAATAGACCTTAAAAAGACAAGAAAGGAGATTGAAAAAGTATAGATAGCATTTAAAAAAGGTTAATTTTGTACGAACAGGCGGTGGATCAAATATGAATTTTTAATGAAAAAAGTTCATATTTGTTCCATTGCTTGTTGATGCATCTCGAGCCATTTTAAATGCTTCTACAAATGGATGGGTCATTTATCACTAAAAAAACATTTGGGCTGACCCATTTTTTATGGGCCATTTTGCCAGAAAAATATTGTTCCCCTTTTCCAATTTTACCAATTTTCAAAATCTTTTGAAATCATCAAATTCAAATTGAAAGAAAAAAAAAAAAAAAAAATTCTACAACTTAAATGTTGGAAGAATTACGTGCAAGCCTTCAACGCACTAATCCAATTTTTTAAAATGTAAGCCTTGTTTAGAAATACTTTTCGAAGAGTCTAAAACATGTTTTTAAACATTCGAAAAGTTTATTAATTTCAAACAAGCATTAATCTTCTTGAAATATAAATCCCATCCTTAAATTATCTCCACTTTAAGGTTTATTATTATTATTATTATTATTATTATTTTTTGCGTTTTATAATATTTGAATGTGAGAAGTTTCAAGTTCATGACTTCTTAGTCACAATTTCAAAGTGGGTTGAACTATGTTTTTATTGAATTTATTGAGAGGTTTTAGTTTGGAAGGGTTTTTGCTTTAAAAAAAAAGAAGTTTGGAAGGGTTTTAAGAAGTTGGAATAAGTTTTAGCCTAGGATTGGGAAGTTAGGTTTTACTAATTCAAACATTTATTATTTAAAAAAAAAATCTCAAACATTTATTTACTTTGGGCTAAATATCCAACACAATTAAAAGTTAGTTTTTTAGTACGAAGATGGATTACAAATATCAATTCCAAGGATCGAACCGTGATTGTGGTGTGGAAATAGATTAACACCAAACCAGATAACGAATAACGAATGATTAAAAATTATGAACCTCTCAAATTTAATTTTATCTCTCAAATTGTGTATATAACTCTACAAATTTAAATAAGTTCGTTTTCTACACAATCTATGGATAAATTACAATTCGTTTAGACTGTTCAAATTTGTAATAATTCCATACATCAATCGTTTGCTTTGTGATTAACATGATGCAAATATAAGAGGTATAATGTTTGTTTCTTCTTTGTGCTTATATTAATGTTTTACAAAATCAATTATTCGTTATATATTGATGATGAGAAATATTTAATTTTGGAAAATGCAGATATTTTACATAGATAAAGAAACAAGTAAGAAATGTTATATTTTAGGTGCAAGGGAACTTCAAATCCAATGGTCAAACAATCCTCTATATTGGTCTTGGAATAGGCAGCCCTTCCTCAAATCAAGGTATACTTTCTCTTTAACCTCTCACCTGTTCTAAAATAATAATGAAAAATTTTATCATAAAGCAATTTTTGTATAAAAATATCGAAAATTATCAGAGTATATTATAGATTTATTGTCAGCTAGATCAATGATATCCAATAATTAAAAGGTTATGAATTCGTAACATTAATAAAAAAAACAATAATAGCGTACTTATTTTACTTATAAATTTTTCAAATAGATCTAAAAAACTATCAAAACTCATTTTTTTCTCGAAATTTAGCTAATATAGTTAGAGATTATTAAAAGGATGCATGCAAAATAAAAAATAATTGCAAGTAAAGCGACATGATTAATCTTTATATATATAAAAAAGGATCTTTAAGGATATATATACATCCAAATAGATAAAAGACCTGTTTAATTTTGACATAATAAATGGTTATATTCATATATCTTTGACGTAGATTTATGAGATGATAAAAAATGGCAACACCCATGCTAAGAATCGGTTCACATAGAAATGGACGTATTAGCTCGCGTAGAAGTAATAACATAAAACTCAACACAAAATTATCTTCAAACTAAGCCTAAAATTCATAAATAAAATATCTTTTATGATACAATATATATATTTTTCTCTCATGTGGTTTCTAAAATTTGAAAGCAGATTTGAGGAAGTTGCAGAGTTGAGAACCATTTGGTGGCTAGAAATAAAAGGTTCAATCAACACCAAATTGCTTTCCTCCAAAACAATTTACTTTGTATATCTTTTAGTGAAGTTTGCAGACAGAGCTTATGGTTTAAACACTCATCCATCTCAAGCCACAGTTCAACTCAACACTGTGACATCTAGAAGAAAAGTACATTTGCACAAGAAAAGGGGTAGCGGAAATGATGGGTCCAACGAAAATCGAGCAATCGGAGACGATGAACCCGAAGAAGGCGACAACAGTTGGGTTGAGATTGAGTTAGGAGAATTTTACGTTAATGATTTAGAAGATGGAGTTGTGGAGATGTGTTTGAAAGAAGTTGAGAGTCAACATTTGAGGGGTGGTCTTGTTGTTGAGGGAATTCAACTAAGACCTAAGATGAAACTCTAAAAATATATAGCTTTGTTAGGTATTTTAGAGCTGGTTTAATTACGTTATTGTTTCCTATTTTTTTTTCTTCTTCTTTTGAATTAAGGTAACCACACCCGTCTTTAGGCCAGACACCGAAGACATCGAAGGAGTAAATGTCACAAGGAAGATTCTAACTCAGAACCTTGAGGGGAGCATACCCTCAAAGCCCAAGTCTTCAACCACCTCTTGGGGACTATTGTTTCCTGTTTTTAGTTGCCATTTATTATTTTTGAAGAAATAAATATTTTTTTAAAAAACAATAAATAAATATGTTTGAAAGGCCTTGTCTATTTTAAGTTTTATATTCATGATATTAAAAATAGAATAGATTACCGAATGGATCACTGGCGTAATGATTTCAGTGTTTGGTTGTAAACCAGTTCAATACCTGCGTCACATGTTCGAGCTCGAGAATTGGTATTTGTCCCCCTTCCCCCAATATATATTCAAAAAACAGAATAGATTTTATTAAAAAATGTTGTATTCAGCCTTGAACGCACTAATGCCCTACAATTAATAGTCGGGGGTCTCGCTTCCCGGTCAGCGAGCTTGCGAAAATGCATTCCGCATTTGCTTGTGTGAATGCATCAGCATTCGCTTGGCACATCTCAAGCGCAAATGCATCTCGCATTGCTGCAATGCTCCACATGCGTTTGTGCATCACCATTCTGTTTTCCGCAGCGCGTGTCTACTTCCGCATTCCATTTAATGCTTACGCATTCTGTAATAGGGTTTAATTAGAGTACCTATATAAACTCGAATTAAACTCTAGCCATATTATGACACTCATTCTATAAACTCTGTAATTTCGTTCTCCTTAATGAAACTCCGACACCTCTCTGCCTGTGGACTAGCCAATACAACGTTGGTGAACCACGTAAATTTTGTGCTTGTTATATTCTTCTTCTTTCACGTTTATCGATATATTTTTTTATATCTTCGTTTTAAAATTGTTGATTGCCGTTTTCATAACAAAAAAAATATAAATATATTTTTTATTAAACCATATTTAGAACGGTGGATTTAAACTTGTAACCAACGAGAGAAAATTGGACTAATAGATGCTAGACCCGAGCTTGAATAAAATGACAAAAACCTCACATCAAACAAGAACAGTTGCTTAGTTGTATTAGTGTATAGGAGTAGGCGGTGCCGGTGCCAAGGATATAACATAGATCTTGTTCGAGTCGGGTAGCACCACCAATCTCTAAGAAATACCAAATACCAGCCCTAAGCCTAACAAAAGAACAGGCGACGCCACCGATGCATGAAGGGAAGAAGTTATGAGTATAGACATTCGACCACTACCTACAAAGAATAGTTTAGGAAACCTCGTGTTCGAAGTGAGAGAAGAATCCAAACTTAAACATAAGATAGTTGATTACATATATCAAGTATCGTAACGTTCAAACAAAGCGCAACAACAACGTTACACATTAAGGAAAATATTAATCTTCAAACAAACAATGGTTACGCACTTATAAACATGCATAAACACATAGGTGATACGTTTCAGAGAGGCTACATATACGCTGGTTGACAAAGGAGAAGGGTAAGTCATTTCGAGCATATATTTGCTAATATTTTTTCTCTTTTCACTCCTATCGAAGTATATCTAACTTGAGCGTTGATATTTAGACACCAACACCTTCTCTCTATTTACTTATTTTGTGGGTCTCTTAGCCCATTTGAAAATAAATTCACCGCTGATATCGAACCTTTGAAAATCGGTATCAACACTTGGCACCATCTATTGAAAAAATGACAATATTCTTCAAAAAAGAGGGGACAGATGGAAACCCTCTTAGAAATTGAGAAGAATCCGATCACATGCAAAGAAACCAAGTTAATCTACAAAGAGATTAAGAAGCTATGCAAGAATTAAAAGACGACAGAAAAAAAACATGTCGAAACAACAGGACAAATATATGCAAATTAAAGGACAGATGTTTTGGGTAGACAAAGCTAATTAAAGATCATTTTTAATTGAAAGAAATTAGGGATGATTGGATTTTGGGCTCGAGGGGTGGAAGGGTAAGAAGTTGAGATTTTCCAACCTTTGTTTGTTTTCAATACATCATAACCTTTTTACTCAACTCTTCTTCAATCCCTACTCTAACATTTCATCAAACTTTTGACCTAATTTATTAAATGTCATATCAAATCTTATCTAATTTTCAACAACATAATATAAAATATAAAATTTAAATTTATAAATTGATACGACTTTACAATGATTACAATTTATAAATCTTAGCCAAGGATTTCGTGACATGCTTCATTGAGAGATTATTGGTTCGAGTCCACTGGAAAGCGCTTAAATTAAAATACCCTTCGAAGTATCCCTTTGTCACAGTCTAAGGACCGGCCAGTGGTGCCCCAGGTATAGGGGAACGAAACTTCCATTTCCCGGTTTTCAAATAAAAATAAATAGATAAATAATAATAATAATAATAATAATAATAATAATAATAATAATAATAATAATAATAATAATAATAACAATAATAAATACTTTTGCAACATCTCCTTTCCCACTGAATAAGTTAGTGACGTACTGATTTAATTGTTTGATTGTAAACCAGTTCAACACCAATGTCACGAAGAATCGGTATTTATTTCCCTCTTCCAATATTGTACCTTAAAAACAATATCTCGTCTCCCAATCACTAATATCCAAACAAATATTTTATATCTCTAAATCACTTTACTTTTACTTCTATTTTCTCTTCTACTTCTTCTTCTCCTCTCCTCTTATCAACTCCAAAATCCAATCTAAAATATGTGAAGGTGGTGATGGTGATGTTTGATGTTTGTCATTCAAAGGCTCGGCTCAAACCTTAGTTAGCTTCTTCTCCAAGCTATTGTTTTCTCTCTCTTTTAATTTAAATATTAACTTTCTAAACTTTTCATAAATATTTATTATTTTTAATCAATTTTACTTTAATGTTTTTAATCCATTTAACTTAAAAATGAAGTGGAAGTTATATATTGTAAAAAAAAAAAAATAATAAAGTAAAAGGCATATATGAAAAAAAAAAATCCGATCTTGTCAGCCATGTTCATATAATTAAAGTCTAAATGGGTGTGAAAAAAAAACCTAATTTTCAATTTAAAATGTTTTAATTGTAATCTTTTTTCTTTTTTTTTGAGAAAATATTTTAATTGTAATCAGATATATGTTTTATCTAGCTAATATCAATTTTTTTTCTCTATGTATAATTAATCTATAGTGTAATGATAAGAAGATCATTGAGGGTACTAAAAAAAAAAGAGAGAAGATGATCATTGAGGTTATCTTTTTTTTTTTTTTTTTTTTTTTTTTTTTTTTATTGTTTAATTTCAATCGTTAAATAATGATTATGTTTTTAGAAAATTAAAGTGGATTGTTCAATTTTTCAAAATAATTGCAAATCTAGTTAAATTTTTTTAAAAAATTTGTATCCATAATCAAATATATTGTATAATTAATATTTATCACACGGTATATATTAATAGAATATTTTATATTATTAATACATTAATATGTATTATTAATATAATGTTATATGTTATTAGTATATATTAATGCAGTATTATGTATTAATTATACCGTACAATTGTATGACTATAATTGTTAATTTTTGTTTTCCTATTATAAATATTTTTTTAATTTGACCTATTTTTAAAAATATCCCTATTTTTTATACTTAAATTAATATTATATTGTGAAATTATATCTTAAATATTTAAAACAAATATCAAAAAAGAAAAAGAAACACACAAAATCAAAGCAAAGTCAGCAGATTTGAAACTTGTAATAAAAGTTGAGGATGTGGAAGACTTTCTCCTCAATAACATTTTCTAGAGAGATAAAAAGAGATATATGTTTCTTCTCGGAATTGCTCTTTTTTTTTTTCTTTTTCTTTTTTTGGTTTAAACAATTGCTCCTTTCATCTAATTATCTTATTCCGATCAAGTGGTAGGTTAAACTATTATGAAATCAAGGTGAGTAGAATCCAAAATAAGTTTATTACTAAAAATAGAATTATGAAATACATTTATTCAGTCCTACACACTAATAATTAGAATCCTACCGCCAATAGAGCAGTATCTCAAGCAACATCAATGTACACCTAATGAGAGGTCTTACGTCTTAGGTTTTTTTTTTCCTACAATTTTTATATATAAAAAAAGAAGAGTTGTATAGAGAATTTTTGGATGTATAATAAAAAAAAAGATTAAATATTTCTATCCATAACACAAAATTAAAATTAATTCATTTATAACAGCAAATTTAAATTGAATTCTATGATATGATTGACTTATTCTATTACTAGTTGAGTTCTATGACATAATTCAATTAATGGTTGATTCATTCTATTATTGGTTGAATTTTATCTATTACAAGTTAATTAATTAAACAATCCAAAAAACTCCTCCGACCCATACCTGCAAGTACAAAATATGAAAGTCATACAGATTGAATTTTTTATTTAACTTATTGTATTATAAAAAAATTGTATTAAATGTACCATTCCTATAAAATAATTACAAATATAAATAAATTTAAAAATATATACATTTATCTTTATTAATATTATATTATAAATATTTATTATTATAGTATTATAAGAAAATATTATTAATACAAATGATTGTTATATTTTACTATACAACAAGTTCTTTATCGTAAATAAGCTTGAAAAAAGGATTAAAAATATCGATTCTAGATATCGAACTTATAACCTTGGAGTAAGAATTGATTAACACAAAACTAAATAATCAATTATGCTACCAATCCATTCAATTTTATCATAAATAAGCTAGCCACTTTACATGTTTTGAGTTAAATAAGATAATTAATTAGATACTTTTAAAAAAAAAATAATTAATTAGATACTTTGAAGATAAATATGTTTTGTATATAAAAGTCAAAGTTAACGGCAATACCAAAATAAAAAAAGAGAAAAAAGAGAAAAAATTGGATGTTTTGCCGTTATCTTTAACGTTAGGGTATAGGGAGAACAAAGACTTGCTCAAAAGTCGTCTCCGTTCCAATTTCTTTTCCAAACCACGTCTCTCACTCGTTTTATTTGGAAAATTTTCTTCTAAACTTTTTTGTTCAATCTCTAAGGGGCTGTTTGTTTGACATATTTAAGTAGTTTTAGGTTAATGAGTTATATTGAGAAGTTATGTTGAGTAGTTAAAAATTGAGAATTGTGTTAAAAACTCGTTTGGATATAGTTTTTGTATAGAGGAGTTAAAAGTCAAAATCTTGTTTGGATGAAGATTTGAAAATGAGTAGTTATTTTTAGTAGTTAAAAATGAAATGATTAAAAATGAATGGTTAAAAATGAGTTATTTTGATTGATTTGAAATGAATTATTAAAAATAAGTGGTTAAAAATGATTGAGTAGTTATAAATGAATGATTAGAAGTTAATGGTTAGAAATGAGAGTTATTTTTAAAAGTAAAAATGAAGAGTAAGTAATAAAAACTCGTTTGGATGTAGGCTTTTTAGGAGGAATTAATAACTCCTCCTACTAACTCCTACCTAAATATGTCAAACAAACAGCCCCTAAAAAATTAAAATAAAATCTAATGCTCTTTAAATTCAAAAGATTATAGGGGCACACTCTTATAATTATAAAATCATGTGAATGGATTGCCCTCAAATAGTTGAAATAAATAAGTTTAACCGATTGAAAATATATAACTTCAATTGATTATTTAAGATAGATTAAAAAAAAAAGTAAGTTCAACTAATTAAAAACATAAAACTTCAAAAGAAGAACAATTTTAAAATATAAAAAATAAAATAAAATCTACTATAGATAAACTATTTTTTGTTTTGTTTTGAGACACTACTATAGATGAATATTTTAAAAGAAGTACTATAACTAAAATCGTTGAGTTAAAATAGTTGTCTATCTATATCAATTTTTTTTTAATAAAAATATACAATTCCTATCTATGAATTTTCTTATTGTGTACGTATATTTTAAAAAATCAAGCCATGTTCTAGAAACTAAAAAAAACTAGTTTTCGAAAGATAGTTTTTATTTTTAGATTTTGGCTAAAAATTTAAATATAATGATTGAATGGATATTTAAATTTATTTTTATTCAAATTCACTATTATCAATTTTCATCTCAAAAGTTTTTGAATTCAAATTAAAATCTAAAAAAAAAAAAAGTGGTTGAAAATTATTATTTGTTAGTTTGGTTTTTAAAAATATAAATCAAATATAGAAATAACAAATTTTTTGTTGGAGGATACGTGGAGATTTGAACTTATAATTTCAAAATTGGCATAAAAATTACGGGTGTTGGCATAAAAATAAAAGCTAATGTTATAAAAAAAGAGATTATCGAAGGTGTGAAAATGATTTATTTTGAAAGGGCAATGACGAAGAAGTTACTACTTCCACAAACATTACCCCATGAAGGTTCCTCGAACCTTCTTGATAAGTTAAAATTTCCTTATCATGAAGGGTATAAAAGGGTCCCTCTTCACCAAACCTCGAAACTCACTCGTATCTTCCTAACCAAAAGTCTTTTTTTTTTTTTTTTTTTTTTTTTTTTTCCTTGCAACTCAAAGAATTATAATTATGGTTTCCCCAAACAAAAAGAGAGACTTTTCCCATTACCTTCAAGATCAAGAACAACAACAACAACAACCCCTCAAAAGAAAAGCTTCCATTTTCTCTCTTTTAGCTTTGTACTTTTCTTTCTCTTCCAATTCTTTTAACCCTACCTCTAGCTTGATCTTCTTGTTCACTTGGGTTTTTGTGTGTGTCTTTTTTTCTCTTTCTCAGGCTTGGAGCTGACCTTTCGTCTCCTCGATTGCTGTCTTATATCGAAACTTCCCTATTTCGCCCGGTGGTATACTTTCGAACTCTTTACTTTATTAGAGAAACATGAAATATATTGATCACGAGAGAAGTAGTTCGTGTATTTTTTAAAAAAAGTGTTTTTTTGAGATTTTGAGATTCTCTCCCAATTTTTCTATGATTCTCATGGTGTAGCCTCTATGAATTCATGGAGCGAATCGCAATTTTGGGTTGTACGAGGTTTGTTACTACGTCAAAATCACCTTATAATAAGAAGAGTAATTCGTATATCTTATAAATATAATCGGATCCTCAATAAGTTCCCTCTTATCGATGTGTGTTTCTTTAGATTCATCATTTTTCAGAACGAATTTTAATTCTTTTTGACTCCTCACACATAAAGCTTCAGCCTTTCATCTCAAATCAATTAACGGTAATGATACAAGTAGTTCATGCATCTTACGAATGTTTTTTTCCCCATCTTTTCGATCCTCAATAGACTCTCATGTTCTAATTAAAATTTCGTGGATTTTTAGGTACGGGATGAGGTGGAGAGGCAGGTCAAGGCTCGCTTCGACCTCCCTCAATCATCCTCGAGCAGCAAGCAAGTTGGTGAAGAAGATGACGTTATCGGTGCGAGTTCTGGAACGACGAAGCTGAAGTTATGCTTGGTGAACAAGGTTCCATCTATCATTTTCACAGACGACCAGATAGAAGCTGAGAACGGTCAGGCACTAAAAGTAGTGCTCTGGGATATCACCACCAACCGCTCTTACAATCTTGAGGGAACAAATCCCTTGTCATCGGCGATGATCGAGTTCGTCGTCCTCGATGGAGAATTCGGGTCTGCCCTACGAGATCAAGACCCCGAAATTCATTGGAGTGTTGACAAGTTCAACAAAAGCATTGTAACTCCAACTGTGGGAGAAAGACCTTTACTTTTTGGTAACGATAAGATTACTCATTTGAAAAATGGAGTTGCTTTCGTCAACGATTTAATATTTACTGCGAATTCGAGCAGAAACAGAACTAAAATGATTCGATTGGGTGTAAGGGTCATAGATCCTGTGATTTTGAACAAGTACCCAAGAATTGGAGAGGCTATCTCTGATCCTTTCCGAGTCAAGGATCACCGAGGAAAAGGTAAGTTCGCTAGTTTAACCCCATTTGATAATCATTTAATCATTTATTTCATTTTTTCAAATTCAATCTATAAATAAAATTTCTACATCCAATTTCTTTGTTTTGTTCTATAATACTTTGAACATATAGTTTTAAGAACTCAACTCATATTTTGGAAACTTAAAAAAACATGTTTTTGATTTTGGAATTTGGAAAAAAGCTAAAAATGCTTCTTCAAGAAAGATGAATATCACTAAAGCAAATTTATGTGAAAAAAAGCATAAAATATAAATCAAATAGTTATGAAACGAGAACGTTAACTCTTTTGTTTGTTTGGAACATGATTAGCAATCAAGAAGAACTATCCTCCAAAGGGAGACGATGAAGTGTATCGATTAGAAGGGATAGGGAAAGATCGTTGCACGCGTTTAGCAAACGAAGGTATTCGAACTGTGGATGATTTTGTGAAGGCTCATCAAAGGGATCCTCATTTTCTAAGACAGGTATACATAACCAAATTAAAAAGATTCATAAATTAGGTAATCAACCGTGTTTGATAACTATTTGATTTTACGTTTTTAAAATTTAAACATGTATTTACTCAAATTATTTACGTATGATTTCATTTTCTCTTAATAAAGTATGCGAATCTCAACTAAGTTCTATAAATAATAATAATAAAAATTTAGAAACTAGTTTTTAGGTCCTGTTTGATAACCATTTGATTTTTTAAATTTAATCTATTTTTATTCAAATTTCCTACAATCTGTTCACCTTTCCTACAATAAATCTATCTTTTCTTAAGAAAATATGTAGATGCTACAAACTTTCACAAACAAAAACAAGCTTTTGAAATCTACTTTCTTTTGTTTCCAAATTTTAGGAAAAAATAAATCGTAAAGTAGTTATAAGTTTAAATTTCAAATGGTTAATTATCAAATAAGGGTTTAGTTTTTAAAATTTGATTTGATTTTTGAAAATATAAATAAAATAAACTATATGTTGGAGTAATAGTTGTAAGTTTAAATTTTAAAAATAAAAAAAACTAAAAGTTAAATAGTTATTAAAGGGGATCTTAGAATTTGAATTTGATTTGGTTGCATGCTTACAGTTGTTGGGCAAAGAGGGCAAAAGAGTTTCAGACAAGCAATGGAATGGAATAGTGAAACATGCTTCTGAATATGTTTCTTTGATCCCTACATTGGATTCAAACTCACAACTCAACAACCAAACCATCATGAATCCAACAACTTATAATGATAGTTATAATGAGTTTGGAGACACATTAATTGACCAATTTGGACTTCATCAAATATTTCAAGGTATATATTATTGCAACTAATTATTTGTGGTATCTATCTCTCTCTCTTTTCTTGATGCTTTAAAACATTAATTTCATCAATTTCTAGGTTATTACTCAACATTGTTCCCATCTGTTGGAGAAGCTTCAACCTCAAATACTCACCATTATGAAGTTGAAAATTCAAACCCATTAGACCAACACCTTCAAGAACCTTGGCCAAGAACATGAAACACTGTTTGAGTGACAACAGATTTTGTTAGTGCAAATTTATTTTCTGTAATTTTCATACAGTTTGTTGTATTAAATTCCTTTGTTTGTTTATGTACTTTTTTTTTTTTTTTTTTTTTTTTTTTTTTTTTTTTTTTTTATAATAAATGGCCTTTTAGAACAACGATTAGTTTTCACGTATCACCAATACATTAATAGTAATTTTATTTTTTGACAGTCTAGTCATGATAATTTAATTTAATCTCAAATCACTTTTTAATTTATGTGCCGAATATTATAATTTGGTAATCATTTAATATGAGTCAAAACGACAACGATGGAGGGAAAAAATACCACAAAGTACGTTATTCCAAAAGGTAGTTGGTCTTTTGTATGAAAACACACAGAATAATATTATTACTTTTTAGTCAACAGAATTTTGAATTTTGAATAATTAACTAAGAAAATTGTAGCCACCAAAAGTAATATATCTTAATGGTATAAAGTAATATATCTTAATGGTATTAGTGTATATCTAATGACCAATAAATATTGTATTAAAAAAAAAGTATTGGGTCTAGGTCCCCCAACACCTCAATTATTGTAATTAAAAAAAAAAGGAAAAAAAAAGAAAATTATTTGCATCTATAATTATTAATATTATATTATAAATACTTATTAATATAGTATTATGTATTATTAATACAGTATTATACAAAAATATTATTAACTTGCATGACTTAAAATTATTAAAAAAATGATCGTATTTATAATTATTTTTTACATTTGATTAATCTGACAAGTTTCATTAAAAAATAAGCTTAACTTTCAAACATCCTTGTACTGCAAAAATAGTAAATAATATTGGTTTTGATTTATAGTTCTCATTTTGTGGACTCACACTAAACCTCTTTCATTACTAAACTCAGAAGAGAAGACATTGACAGGTTAATAAACATATTTTTCAATAGTTTATAATTCTAGACACTGAAAATGACATAAACATATTGCAACAACAAGTTAAACAAGTGTTTTAAAAAATGGTTAAATAAGTTAAGTAGCTTTTAAGATCTTGAACCCTTTCTCTCTTCTCTATACATATTAATCGAGCATATTTAACATTTGTTAACAAAGGCTAAATATGCTCGAGTTAACGAATGTTAAATATTATATATGATCAATCATAAAATAGAAAGAAAAAAAGATCTAAAAAGTAAGCTCAAGTTAACAAATTTTAATCGAGCATATTTAACCTTTGTTAAAAGATATTATATATGATCGATTTAGCAAATATTAAATATGCTATGTAAAGGGCACGAAAAGGGTTCAAAATCTTGAAAGCTACTCTAACTTATTTAACCATGCTTTAAAACCCTTGTTTACTCTCTAAAGAGTTAACAAATATTATATTCGATCGAGTTAACAAATATAAAAAGGCAAAATATTATATGTTTCTCAAAAAAAAAAAGGCAAAATATTATATATGATCGAGCCTACTTTTTAGGTCTCATTTTCTTTCTATTTTACGATCATATATGATATTTTTTTTTCTTTGTAAATTCAGTCACAACTTTGCACCTTTTCTCTATTAATCAAATTTACCTTTGTACCTATTAGACTAGCCAATTATTTTATTATATTTTTTTTAGTATATATATTGAGAAAATGAGACGTCTAACAAATCCTATACAAAAGACACTATTATTCTCAAATAATATAGAAGTCAAACACCGAAATTCGGGCAAATCTAAAACTGTGGAATTGAGATGGATTAACACTAATCAAGATAAATAACTACGTCATCGATCCATTCAGCTATACTAGCCCATTATTGATTCCTCATCCCATTTCCTTTGAATATTCTTCTTCACCTTATTTGAAGGATGCATGCTAATTATCATATTTTAATTTATTTTTTAAAAACAAATATATTAATTAAAAAATTGGGTCAGTGGCACAATATTTTCATTGTTTGGTTGTAGACCAATGAATCGGTATTGTGCCCCTTTCCAATATGTATTAAAAAAATATATAATAATAAAAAATTGGGGAAACGAAAACGAACTTTTTTTTTACTGAGTCCAAAAACAAATGGACAAAAAATTAGAATCCAAAGATCAAGACTTTAAAAACAATGTATAGTGGTTCATGGTCTTTATGCTTTTATTGACTTGATTTAATGCTTGTGTGAAACATATGAAATTTGAGTCCTACATATCATATTACCTTTTGAATTTTTACCATTTATCTGTGTAACATCCCACGATTAGCGAATATAAAGTTTGTGTACTATTTTCATAAAATAATTATAAATGTAAATAAAGTTTAAAATATTTGTAATTATATTTTATAATCATTAATATAATAGGAAAATTGTCTTTTTATTTTTGAAAATTGGAGTTTAAGTGCGATGAGAGAAAAATCCATTGGCTCGTCCCTACGACATGGCACCGGAATACTTCAAAGGGTATTGTAGTTTAAGCGCTTTCCAACCACCTCGAACCCGAGATCTCTCAAGAAAGCATGCCTTGAAATCCTAAGCCTCGACCGTTAGGTTGCCTCTTGGAGACAGTAAAATTGTGTTCAATAAGTCATTTAGAGAAAATAATTGTATAGGTAGGAAAAAAATAATTAGCAAATGATTTTGTTTATTTTTTTATTTTTTTTAACAATGGTAACTACGCTCGTCCTTAGACAAGGTACCAGGAGACATCAAATCAAAAGAGTAATGTCACATGTAAGTTTCAAACTTAAGAGACTCTAGATTAATTTTTACCGAAATTCATATTTTTTATTTAATACCAACTTTGTTTATAATAATTCTACATAAAAGGTACTAGTACACGTGTAACCGTGAAATTGAAATGGATTAACAACAATTAAGATAATAAACTGCCACCGATCTATTTGATATTTATTTTGAAATTTTATATAATCGCATAAGATTCAGGTTTAATAAACGGCGTAATAGTCTTCCAATGTGTGACTAAGAATTGTGTGCAAATCACGACGATTAGAGCGACACCACAATCTTAAGTATTCTTTTGATTATAGAAAACATCAACACTGTATATATGATATGTCAAATCCTAAATTTAATTATTCCAGACACTTGATAGTCGTGAACAATGCAGAGTAGAATACAAAACTAAACTATAATGTGTATTTAAATGTATTAATGAATTTGATTAATACTACTAAATAATGAATACATTGAACAAAGATAATACATATGTTATATAGCAAAACATATCTGGTATTTCTATTGGATACAATTATAAAATAAATATAGTAAGTATACCGTATTTATTTATTTTGAGATAGTATACCACATTATTTGTTGAAAGCAAATAAATACGGTATATTGTAATAAAAATAATAATATCATAAATAAATATGTGGTAAATACAATTAAAAATAATATTGATGTAAATACAATGCAATTATAATAATATTTAATTATTAATCCGTAGAGTCCTGAAATCAATATTTGACTTTCATATTATTTGAGAATAATAATGTATTTTCTGTAGTGTTTGTTTATCTCCTCCTCTCATATATGTACTAAAAAACAAAAAAAAACAAATCTATTTTTTTAGAAATAATATGACCATTCTTACTTCAAAAATAAGACAAATATTTACGTCATGATATTTCATAATAAACAACCTTTATAAATAAAATAAAAAATAAACGAATCCACCATTATTCTTCCCCAATATTGTTGTATCAAAAAATCAAATGGTGGTTTATGGACACATATTGATTGATTATTTGAACCTTTCAACAAAAGTGAACCTCAATTTTATCTCAAAGAAAAGAGATGGAATGACTTGGAATTTTCCTTTTCTATTTAAAGCTTTGTTTAATGCATTGATATTTCTATTTTCCTTGTTTCTCATTGCCAAAACAAAGAGCTAACATGTTTGAAATTATATTATAAAGCAAGTGGGTTACTATGCCACGTGGCTGAAAATTATGAAAATATCACTATGCTATATTTTTGTTTTTTGTTTTCCTTTTTGAAAACATATTATCAGTAAATGTTAGTCAACACCAGATGTGAAATTATGAAAATAAATATCGATCATATTATGATTTGAAGTTTCCTTAATTTGAATAACTCAAAATTGTTTATAGTTACTATTATTCTGATTAAAATACTAATTTAATCTCAATTATTATAGATTAGATGGTAATTTAGTTCTGAGTTTGGGTAGGTTTGGCTCATTAATTTTTCCCAAAAAAGTTGATATGTCGAAGCAATTCACTGATTCGCAACCCATTTGCAATTTCCTGTTTAATTACCCAACAAATTCTCTGCGAATTCCAATATTGTTCGAGGAAATTTCTACAGAAAAATTGAATATTAAAATACTATATAGTATAATATAATATAATATTAAAGGTGAATTTGAAGATTTGAACTATAAACTTTGTGGTTACATACACAATAAAATATCGTTGAGATATTGTTCTTATTGATATATGAATAATCTCTTCACATCATAATGTCTAAATTGAATTAAAAATAGGTTAATGTTAATTAAAACTTTTCGGAAAAATATGCTTTACATAACAAATGTCTAATAGATTTAGAACTTTTAATTTTTCGCTCCTTTTTATTTGGTTAGTTAATGAAAGTTTATCTAATTAAAAAAAAAAAAAAGCTTTTAATTTTGGGTTTAATAAAAGGGGATTTTGCATGTATAACATGGCAAAATATTTCCATCTATATCACAAAATCCAAAATAATTTCATTTGTAGCAGAAAATCCAAATTGACTTCTATCATTTGTTGAGTTCTATTAGTGATAGAATTCAATCAAGTTTTCTATCAATGATAGAAATCTAAATTCAGTTCTATCACTAGGTGAGTGATAGAAATAAATATACTATAGATGAATTATTTTAAAAATTCTACTGCAAATATAATATAAGAGGTAGAATATGGCTGTTGATGGTAAATTCTCTTATTTATTTTTAATAAAAGACACTTCATTAATAAAAAATTAAACGAATTTTAACTAGAAATACTTGAGACGGTGACGTGTTAGCTGAATTAGCATCATAGATAATTTATAAGTTTGACATGTTGAGCCTTGAAAAAGTGACTTTGGTTGTTTTGAAAAGAAAAGAAAAAGAAGTATATTTATTTATTAATTACTTTTATATATATTTTTTTAATTTTAATCTCCACCATTTTTTTTTTGCATATCTAATTGTCCAAGTTAAAATTTATTTTTTTTACCCTACTTTCCTCTCTTTTTAAGTATCGAAAGTTGTTCTTTTTAAGTTCTCATTATTTTTATTTCCTTTTTATTTTTGAGTGAGATATTGTATTGTGAGAATTTAGTTGTGGTGGACAAATTTGTATATCCATTCTATTAAGAAAATTGTAATGTATTACTACTAGTATATTTTAAATCATATATGATGTTGCACCAATTATATTAAATAGAATTGGTTTTACACAATCAAAGAACTTTGCAAACTATTATACTCTAAATATAGTAAAAAATTGACATATTTTCTTGTAATATTTTTTTATAGGCTTAGCATACCATATCAATAGTCTTTTTTTTTTTTTTTTTCTTTCTAATATAATTCTTACACCTAAATATCTGCTCTACCAGCTTTAAACATGAAATCATAGTCTAGAAATTCATCCAAAACTGTTGGTGAGAACCCTTGGCTATTACTTGGATTAAACTTTGGGTTGCCAACTTCAGAATCCCCATTGAAAGCTTTGCCTCCCAGGCCTTCACTTTCCACTAAATTTTGCTGCTTTTCCTATAATATTATCTAGATGTTAGGATATACTAAATTTACGTAATTCAAAATGTGTTAGCTACGTTTACAGATAAAACAAAATACAAATAAGGATGGTAAAAAAGTTTATACATTGTACCAATCTTAATCTCAAGAATAAAGTCCAAAAGAAAAAAGAAAATTAACCATAAATTTTAAGAGAGTTTTTCATGAATAATAAAAAGAATGAAAGAAATTTTATGGAGATCAAAATTTCAGAAAAATTGAAGTATGGGAAAAGCTCATTCAAATATAGCAAAATCTAAAACAATTATTCCACTCATTTTGATGTTTCAATCCATAAAATGATAACTTCAATTAAGTGAAATTGATGATTTCAATAAAATTTAATGGATGAAGAATAATCATGAAATGCATTAAAGATTATAAAAGTTGAAGTAGTTTTTAAGAATTGTCAAAAGCTAAAATAAAGATGCTAAAAATTTGCTATCTTGATTTAAGGAATTTCAACACTAACTCAACATGTGTAGGTAGAAAGAGAAAAGAAAACATGAGAGGAGGAGAGACAAGACAAACCCCAAAGGTTGGAACAGATGTGGAAACACATTCCAAAGCATTATCAATCATTGCCTTCCAAGTCTTGTTTGAAACTCTATTGCCAAGCAACTAAAATATGAACACAAATTAAGTTAATTTTTTTTCTTCAATTAATTGCTCAAAATGATAAACTAATTAAGTATTATAATTTCTTGAAGATACCTTTCTTAGAGAGAGATGATCCCTTTTATAAGCCTTCAAAAAATCATCCACATTTTGGATACCTTTGGATGATAGGCGTTTGTGATATACTCCATCTTTGCCTATCCCTTCCAATCTCCATACTTCATCTTCTCCTCTTGGAGGGTGGTGCTTCTTGATCACTAGTAATTCAAAGCATAAAGAAAGAGGGGGAGGAAACCCATGAATTACTCACTCGAGAGATAGGTTCACTGTAAAATCTCTTATTGTTTCGTGCATGATTTTGTCCTAGAAATAGGCAGAGATATCCTGAGTATATATTAAAGTCAATTACTAAGTTAGATGACTATCTACAAGTGTGCAGTTCTAATTTATAAAAAATGATTTTTCTCGCGGATATCTATGTGTTGGGTTGGGTTGAATTAAATGGATAGTTTAGATCAACCTAAAGTTTTGAATTGATGAATTCACAAATCCGTACTACCTTAATGTGTTTGAGCAACCAACCCAACCTAATTCAATTATTTTCGGATTGAGTTGAGTTCAATTGAATTGGGTCATGAATTACTGTTTTTGCTAATTCGAATATATATAGTTGTTTTTATTTCAATTCGATTATATAGTAATCAACATAATAATTTCTACTAACAATTCAAATTCAATTTATATTATGATATATACATTTTTAAAAACTTAAAAATACTTTAAATAATTTTTTTAAAAAAATCCAACAATAAAAAAAAAAAAACTATACTATATAATTACCGTATAAAAGATATTTTGAAAATTAATAATAAACTTGGGTTAACGCGAATCTAACCCAAACTACATGAATGAGTCAGTGATACAATGATTTCATTGTTTTGTAGTAAACCAGTTAAACACCAACGTAACACGATTGAGCATGTGAATCTGTATTTGTTCCCCTCCCCTAGAATCAACCCAAACTAATTTAAAGACAATCCAAAAATCAACCCCAACTCAGAAAAAATTAATTTATTTAAAAATCTAATCCATAAGTTGATAACCCAACCCAACTCGTTAAATTGGGTTGAGTTGATCCTGTTGAATTTTTTGAACGACCCCTACATCTAATAGTGTATAACGGTTACTAAGAACTCGAGTTAGGGCTAAAATACCTTCTCCTCGTTGATCCATGACTCTAAATGGTTTAGATATAGCTTCTCCAATCCTCGGGTGTGCGGCTAAAACCTCGACATCGATGATCCTTACGCCCAATCGAAATTGCTTTGACCTCCTCCAGCTCGAGTTATCTGTGAAGCTCAAATGATCGATGGTTGCAACTCCATTTTTCAGATGAATAGTTCTATTCTCACCAACGATTAAAGGTCTTTTCCCCTCTCTTTCAGTTAAAACACTTCTCTCGAATTCACAAACACTCCAATGAATCTCTTCCTCTCGATGGCTCGAGCCAAATTCTCCACTAAGAACAACGAACTCGATCAAGGCTGACGACAAAGAACCATCCTCGACGATGTTGTTGCCGTTGGTTGCATCACATAGAGCAATTTGCAGTGGCTCGCCATTCGTGGCTTCGATCTCGTTGTGGGCGAAATTAGTCGAAGCAATTTGGTTAAGGAAACGTAGCCGGAGCTTCACTTCTTCTCCACCCTGTTTAGTAACTTTGCTGCATGAAATTCAACAATTATCATTCAGCAAAAAATCAACTTTTTTGCACGACAACATACTTGGGACACTTGCATCTATCTTCAAATCCGAACCGAGAGATAACAAGAGATTTTTATGATTAAATAAGCTCTAACAAATTTTGAACCTATTTTAGAAACCCTAAATCTCTACTAACCTTGAAGATGATTGTTGCAGTTGCAAGCAAGACTCAACCTTTTTTTCCACTTCTTCACGTATCTAAAAAAAAGAATTGAATTCTAAATTTTGATGTTGAAAATTTGTAAAAGTGCAAAAAGATTAAAAAGAGGAGCTTTGAAAATACCACAGAGCGAAAGAATGTTTCAAAAATATGAGAGAAAACTTCATCAGAAGAATCCTTAGGTTCAAGGACAGATTCAGCTCCAAACCTGAAAATAAACCAAAATCAAGATCATTAAAAACAAACCCAGAAAACAAAATTCAAAATTTTCAAAACCAAAATCAAAATCCAATCAAGAGAGAGAGACCCAGAAGAAAAAGATTGGCATCCTCTTTTGGGATGGTGTTGATAATCCTGATCAAAATTATGAATATAGGAAAAATCCCTCTTTTCCATTTTAAATTATATTTATCAAAGAATTTTGGTGTGGTTTAATTGGAAAAACAAGGTTCATATATATATATAATAAAGGATTTTGTGTCGTATTTCTAGGATATTACGAGGAAAATGCCTTCAATGTTTGAAATAATGACAAATCTAAATGCAAATAGTTTCCGACACATGAAGAGGCGACTATGAGTCAAATGACGAAAAAGAGTACATTTCATACTATGATTTGACATTAAAGATTCAATTCTAGTAGCCTTTCGCTTAATCCTAAATATTGTTGTGTTAATTAGATCCCTAGATTAGTGTGGTATGAGTATGTGTTCATAAATTGTTGTTGAATTAGAAAAAAAAAATCAGTTATTGGTCGAGTAATATTTAGTGTGTTAAGGATCCTATATGTAAAGAGTGAAAACTTCATAATAATATAAAAGACATATGAGTTACTCCATTCTTGAGGAAAAACGTCATATTTTCTATTATCGTATGAATTCATAAAGCCCAAATAGATATTCAGTCGAATAAAAATAAAAATTGAGATTCGATTCAAGATTAGTCAACTCAAAAGAGGCACCGTTTTAAAGGGGCATGTTAACGATCCTACATCGAAATAGTAAAGACTTTATAACAATATAAATGAAATATATGGCGTTAAAGTTTTCTTTATTTTTCTTTATTTATTTATTTATTAGTCACACCATATATTCATTCGTATTGAAGTCAACGGGTCACTAACTTTTGGTTATTTTATATTTTGTAAGCCGTGTTTTAAAAAATTAAGTCAAAATTCGGACACTAAAAAAATTAATTTGAAAATTTTGTTTTCCTAGTGAAATTTTGTAAAATTCAAATGTTTTGTAGAACTCGGAGAAATGATAAAAAAAAAATGTTAAAATACGATTTTAGTCCCAATTTTGATATTTGTTCTCTCTTGATTTCTGTATTTTTAAAGGTCCAAATTTTATCCCTCAAGAAAAAGCTTAAAATTAGTCTTTACTATACTAAAATTTTATCCCTCATGTTAAAAGTTGGTTAGGGTTCGGTTAAAATTAGATTAAATTTAAAAAAAATCTCTCTAAACTTCTGTCCATCGTCCTATAAATTCTTAAGAGAATTTTGCATGTATAACAAAAAATGGCAAAATATTTCCATCTATAGCATAAAATCCAAAATAATTTTATTTGTAACAGAAAATCCAAATTGACTTCTATCACTTGTTGAGTTTTATTAGTGATACAATTTAATCAATGATAGATTCATTCTATCACTGCTTAAATTTTTTATAAGTGATAGAAATCTAAATTAACTTCTATCACTTATTGAGTTCTATTAGTGATAAAATTCAATTAATGATAGATTCATTCTATCACTGCTTAAATTTTTTATAAGTGATAGAAATTTAAATTAAGCTTTATCACTAGGTGAGTGATAGAAATAAATATGCTATAAATGAATTATTTTAAAAATTCTGATGCAAATATAATACAAGAGATAATATGCTGTTGATGATAAATTCTCATTTCTTAATTAATTTCGTGGATATATTTTAAACTTAACGAAGAAGCGAACGAATTTTTCAAACAGAATTTGACTTTAACCCTAACGGCAACCACGAACCAGCTGAGAAACCAATTTCAAAACCAAATTCATTTTGTCGATCAATTCGAATTGGAAAAATTCAATGACAACAGAAAATTTAGAGATCTTGAAGCTGTGACAATGTTTAATTCATTTCACAATTGGTTAAATCTTGAACCTTGTATCTTTGAATGAACAATTTTCCTGGCTGAAATTATTTATAAAAAAAAATAATAATCAATCAATAAACAAAACCCATCAAATAAGTGAAGTAGGCATAATTTGGATTATAATTTGGATTTTTGAAAATTTAGAGACAAAAATGAAACAAACATCAAAATCAAAAGAACAAAATAATATTTTAACCTAAAAAAAACCACAACAATTTTGAAATAAAAGAATAAGAAAAATGTTTACAAAGGAAACCAAATTTTGAGAGAAATGATTTGAGGTTTACTTCAATTTTAACCCAAGTAATTATTAATCTGTTAAAGTGAGTAAAATACAATTAATATTAAGCTTCGTAACACTATTTATATATATATATATATTAAATTTGGTACCGTAACCTCTAGATATTAATTTCCCATTCCATACATTTGTCAAAAAGGATTTAACATGATTCGTCCAAAAGTGTATGTTACATCACATAATGGGAAATAATAAAATCGTTTTCAATATATTAGGAAAAGAATTGGATAAGCTCTAGTTTTATATATATATATAATTGTGATGAATCATTCTTTAATAATATTTTGATTTGATGTTTTTTTTGTTAACGAAAATTAAGTTTGTAAATATTACTTCTATATGAATTTTCTTATTTTATTACGTACTTTTTAACTTATGTTTTCAAAAATAAAATTGAATTTTGAAAATTAAACCAAAAAAAGAAAAGAAAAAGAAAAAGAAAGTGATGTCGATGTTTCAAATGCCATTTCTTAAAATTGCAAAAAGAAAGGAAAAAAAGGCATCTTCTTGGTATAGAAAAATCATTTTTTTTAAATGAAGTTTTCAAGGAAGAACTTTGTTGGATTTCAATAAATTGTTGTTTATCTTAAATATTTGTTAATTTTAATAAATAAGAGATCGATCATTTGAATTTCTCTAATGAGTTGTTGTAGTTTGAATTTTTTTTTAATATTTAATGAAGTATTTTTTTCAAAAAAATATTAAAAAAAAATAAAATAATAAATACTTTTTGATGGTAATGAATACTTCAAAACGCTTGATTATTATTATTTTTGTGAAATTTAGTTAAGAACTAAAATATTTTATGAAATAGATAAATGATAGGAAAACAATTAAATTTTTTGAAAATCAAATTATATTCAAATAACCTATTTTTTCATTTTGATAAATAAAATAGACAAATTATATTGTTATACTAAAGTTTTTTTTTTTTTTGAGATTACAATAATTAGGAGAAGAAATTCAAATTTATGATCTTTAAATCATTAAATATCTATCGATATCACTTGAGTTACTACGTTAGCTATTGCTACCCTAAAGTTGAACAATGGCTTATTAATACTTATTTTTCTTTTTATTTTTCTTTTTTTTTAAATAAAACGATCATTTTTATCTCAAAATTAGGACAAATATTTACTTCATGATATTTCATAAACAACCTTTAGAAATAAAACAAAAAATAAATGATGGTTTATGGACAAATATTTATTGATTACTTGAACCTTTAAACAAAAGTTTATGTCAAAGAAAAGATATGGAATGACTTGGACTTTTTCTTTTTCTACTTAAAGCTTTATTTAGTTTATTGGCTTTATTTAATTCATTAATATTGGCTTTATCTAATTTCTCTTTGAAATTATATTATAAAGCAAGTGGGTTACCAAGTGCACAATAGAACTATGCCACGTGGCTGGGACCCATGGCAAGTAAATTCCACGTGGCTCTGATCACAGCAGGTAAGTTCCACTCTGCTACATATATCATTATCATAATTGCGTAATACTTAGATAATATAGATTCTTAAAATTACATATTTTTATTTTTAAAAAAATCATAACTTTGATTAATAAAGAAAAAAAATTAAAATTGAGAAAAAAATATAAAAAATAAAAATATGTAATTGAATAAATATTTTCCTTAAATAAGTATGGCTCATCATAGTTTTGTTACTTTCTTTTATGAAATATATCAAACAAAGTGATTTCATAATCATATTGATTTGATGTTTCCTTAATTGATTAACTCAAAATCTTTGAGGGTATGTTTCCTTCAGGGTCCCGAGTTCGAGTCTTCTCTATAACCATACTTCTTCGATATCTGACCTAAAGACGGGTGTGATTACTTTGTTTCAAAAGAAAAATTAACACAAAATTGGCTCTTATTTTTTCTTCTTTTTAAAAAAGCAAAAACAAAGTTTTGAAATTTATATATTTTTTTAAAAAAACTAGCTTGACTTTAAAAATATAAGTAAAAGTAGAAAAAAAAATCAAATTGAAAATAATATTAACACCAGTTGCTTAAGTATTAACAAAGGAAATGCAAACTTAATTTTTAGGTCCGGTTTAATAATTATTTTATTTTTATTTTTACTTTTTTAAAAATAAGTTTATTTGATAATTAATTTTGGTTTTTATTTTTAAAATTAAAAATATTTTTAAATCATTAAAAGAATTTAAAAACTAAAAAAATAACAGTTTTTGTTTTTGTTTTAAAAAAAATGAAAATAAAAAGAATAAATAAAAAAAAATAAAAAAATAAAAACAAAATATGATATTTGAAAAAAAAAACAGTTATCTAACATGTTTTTTGGTTTTTAATTTTTGAAATCATAAAACTAAAATGAGTTATCAAATACATATGATTTTTGTTTTTTAAAACAAAAGGCTAAAAACTAAAAATGAAAAATTAGAAATAAAAAACGAAATAGTTATCGAACAAGGTCATAACATACCATGACACCATGAATTTAAGAAGTATTTTTATCAAGACCATTGATTAATTACCATTTTCATATAATCATAAGTCATATTACCAATTGAGGTAAGTTCTTGTTTGAGAAACTAACATTATTTATTCGTTGAATTAGCACATCAGGTCAATAATAAATGAATATTTTATGAAACAAAATTTGATTATAGTTTCTTAGAACCATAATTAGAAGTTACAGTTTAACTAAAAAAAATTAAGTAAAAAAAAAGAAGTTAATATTAATAGTAAAATTAAATTGAAAGAAAGAAAGGTTTCACTAATAAAATTAATTTTTTAGAATCATATATATATAGTAAGATGTTGGAATCTTAGAAAAAAAAAGGTAGCATGTTAGAATACATTCATGATGTTTTGGAAACGACAATCAACCGCCGATCGAAAAATAAAGAAATGCGAGAGAAAAAGAAAAAACACACATAATTACGCGATTCACTAACATTGTGTTAGTTTAGTTAGTCAACACGCAGAAAATGGACAGAGTTTTATTAAGAAGAAACGAACAATACAAAATTACAGAGTAAATGTTATAATACGATTAGGGTTAATTCGAGTTTATACATGTCATTAATCTATTATAGAATACGTAAGAATTAAACGGAATGCAGATACGCTAGCATTTGCAGAAGTGATAGCGCTGCAGCGAGACCCCCAACTACTAATCGTAGTGTATTATTGTGTTCAAGGTATATTTCTAACACCTGAGATCATAGTTTTAGAACATATTAATAAGACATATTTAAATTAAGAATTTTAAGCAACAACAAGGCTTTTTTCTTAAAAAAAGGGGATATTATTAACGTATTATGTACGGTACATACTAGTGTTTGAATATAGACGACTCTGTACGCCAAAAAGTAATATTGAGAGATAATATTATCTCATAAATAAGTGTTATATTGTAGTATGAATGATGATAAGCTGTCGTCACATAAATAATTTTTACATCTTATGATTATTAGTTATGTTTATTGAAAAATAATACAGGTTTAGGAATCGAATTTAACCATTTCTCAATGATTGTGATTGATGTTTAATTTTAGCAGTTTTTATTTTTATTATAAAAGAGAATGACAAGTTGTAAAGGAGTATTATGATTTGAATTATCTAAAAAAAATTTATTTTGACATATTGTATATTATATATTCAAAGCAGGTTGACTTAATAAAAAAAAGGTAAGCTTGCGTTAGAAACACGAATAACGGAATAATGAGAAAACCGAAAAAGAAAAGAAAAAACGTTTCCATAAATTTTATGTCTGTTTAAGAAAAAAAATTACAAATTTTACCCTAGTTGAAACTCATTTTAATTACTGTAAACTAAAATTCATTTTAATTTTACCTTACGAATTTTTTTTTAAAATTTTGATAAAAGTATAATGCTTATTTAAATAACTTTTAAGTTCAACAAAATAATATAGGAACTTGTAGAGATTTGATTTTTTTTTTTAAAGAATACATTGTTGACTAAATTAATTTTGGCCATGAAATTGGATAACTAATTTTTTTTTAATTTATGATTAAATAATTTAATAATTTTTAATTTAATAATATGTGGACAGGAGATTGAATCTATAATCTCAAAGTTTGAAGATTATAATTGAACTATGTCCATTTTAGCAATTAAGGACATGTGTTTGCTAGGGTGGGAAGGGATGGGAAAGGAAAGGAAAGGAAGTGAAGTGAGAGTAAATTAATATTTGGTGGGTTGAGAAAGGAAATGAAGTGATAATAAATTTGTGTTTGGTGGGAAAGGAAGGGAAGTACTTTTTTTAATGAAAAAAAAAAACATTTAATATAAAATCGTATAGTTTGTCTTTTATTAATCAAATATCGTTTTAAAATTTTGTTTAGTTCAATTTATTGTTTAAATGAAATTTTAAATTTAATAAATTTTTATTATTAAAATTATTAGATAAAAATATAATAATTCAAGTAATTAAATTTAATATTTAAAATAATAATAATTTTAAAAAAATTGATCAATTATAAATAAAATTAAGTTTTGAAAAATGAAGCAAAACAAAATAGAATAAAAAGTAAAAATGTAATTAATTTAATTAGAAACTAAAATTAGATGTATATAAAACTCAAATACAAAAAACAAAAAAATGTAATAGAAAAAATATATTTATTTAGAAACTAAAAGTATATATATAACTGAAAAAAAATAAAAAAAATAAAAAAGAGTTTAATTTGAAAAAAAAAAACCCTCCATAATTAAAATAGAAAAATGGAAAAAATAAATGGTAAGGAAAAAATAAAGAAAAATAAAAAGAAAGAAAGAACAGGAAGCTCGGACAAAAATTTTAAAAAAAATTAAAAAAAAAAAACTGCACACGCTGGGATATTTCTGGCACGTGGACCCCACGCATCAACTTAAAATTTGCCAAACACAAACTAAAATGCTAACCTCTTTCCTTTCCCTACTCAACACACCCTCCCAAACATGTCCTATGTTTCAAATTCAACTTTGCCTCGCTGTTTTTTTCTTTATCAATAACTTTATCTAATTTTAAATTGAAAAGATTATGTCAAAGGTTTCCAAAAAAGAAAAAATAAAATATCATGTCAAAAAAATATTAAATAAAAATAAAAAAGATTAATCTGGAATTAACGTGTTTTCTGCCATCATTATTCGTGTTTGGTTTTCGTAAAGTGGCGGAAAAATCGTTACATGTTTATTTGTCTCTTTATAGTCCGCCATGTTTTTTTTTAATGATTTTAGTTCAATGTCATGTCGGAGTGAAAGAAGATTTCAAACGTCTGCATGAAGATATAATATTTTAACCAACTATTCGTATATTGTTAGGGTCCCACAATAACTCCATACTTAAAAAAAAAAAAGCCAATATTATAAATATTTATAAGAGAGGTGAGTTACACATTTTATTATTAATTAATTTTGAGATGAAACCTCATATTATTTAATATTGTTATGAAATCGGCAATCATCAATCAAACAGAAAATAAAAAAACGCAAAACAAAAGAAAAATATACAGAATTTATGTGATTTACGAACGTTGTGTTAACTAATCCATGGACAAAGAGGGGACACGATTTTATTAAGAAGAGCGAAAATATAGAATAAACATCATGAAGCGGCTAGGGTTTAATTTAGGTTTATATAGACACTCTAATTAAACCCTATTATAGAAAATAGGTCCAAAATATATAAATGTGTTATGAATAATAGCTATCTTATTTTTAGATAATGTAACTACCCCACTCACCACTAATGGGTATTCTTTCCCTATTACCCACTACCTCTTAGTTTTAGCCATGATTGATTATCTAATAGCCAACTTAACATGTAACAGCCCAGTTTTCTAACCCAGTTTTCGAGGTGCCTTCGGGTCAAGATTCGGTCGTTTGGTTGGGTCTTAGAGCGGTTTTGACTCTTTGGGGTATTTTGGTCCTTTGGCTCTTCGGGCAGGATTTGTGGATTTTCAGGCTTCAAGGTAGCTCCTGCCTTTGTCGAGGCTTGTTTGTTGTTGGCTGCGAGTCCCGAGATGTTTGGGCTAGTCGTTTGGGAGTTCGGTTGTGATTTGGGTTTTGGGCCAAGTGTTGGTTGGTTGTGTGCTTCCTTTGGGATTCGAGCCCGGGCCCTTGGTGTTGCTTTGGGAGTTATGTTTTAGTGAGTTTTATTTATTGGAAAAGGTTGCTTCAGTCGGGTCTCGAAGGAGGAAGCCGGGAAATGGGATTTTTTTAAGGATAAAAGTGGATAAGGATGGATTTTGGATAAAATCCTTATTTTTCCTTTTATTTCCCATTTTTCCTTTTTCTTTTCCAAAATCATTTTTCTTTTCTTTTTATTTTTTTTCCTTTTCTCTCTCTCTCCCCCGACCTAGCCTCACCCCCAGCCCGAGCTGCCCCAGCCATCGCGCCGTCGCCGAGCTCGCCAGGGCGGTCGCCGTCGCGACGCCCAAAGACGGCCGAGCTCGCCGTCGCACTGTGGCTCGCCCGGCCCTCGCCGTTGAAAGCCGCCACCGCCAGCAGCTCGAGCCCGTTGTGCAGATCCGTACCCTCGCGCGCCCAGATCCGTCGCACCGCCGCCGTCGCGTCGTGTCGCCAGATCGCGCGCCGCCGCCTCGCCTTCGGTCTCGTCCGCGCGCCCTCGCGTCCAGGCCGAGCGCTCGCGTCGCCCGATGCCGAAGCTCGCCGTGTCCGCGCCGCAGACGCTCAGCGCCAGACGCCCCCAGGCCGTGCCCAAGACGTCCGCGTTCGTTCGATCGCGCAAATTTGAGCCCTGCGCCAATAGCGCCCAGCCACCCAGCGGCTCTCGCCCGTCTGCCGGCTCGTTCGTGTGTCCGTCGCGCCTCGTGAGTTGCTCCCGAGCTGATCCCTGTTTATTTTAGTGTATTTAGGGCTATTCTTTGATTATTGATGTGTTTTCTTGGTTCGTTATAGGTAGCTCGGGTTCAATCTCAGCTTAGGTTTCTTGTGTTTAGAGGTCTTCCGACCAGGTAAGGATTTCTTACCGGAGTTGTGTGGACCCTGCGATATTATATGTGATTGCTGATTGATTGCTTGTTTGTGTTTATTGACATGTATAACTAGGTACTCAATTCTGAATTCCCGATTAGCATGTTTTTCCTGACTAATTCTCATGTTAATCCATGCTAGGTTGTTCCTTTCTAGCATGCTCAGATCACATTCTCTTGCTTCGTAGTATCATGCTAGGCTCGTTGTATTCTTATTGAGCACGTCTTGGATTTTATGGAATTGTTTGCTGTTTGCTAGGGCAGGTTAGAATTGCAGGTAGATAGCATCATCTGGGCCTGATGCATAAAGTACCTTGCATCCATGGCAGGGACGTCGAGCAAGTCATTCCGTCCTTGGACCCCGTGAAGGATTAGCTAACCCAAGCGGTAGGCCCTGCAATCTTGGGAGAGGGTGGCAGTTGTTAATGCCCCAACGGTCGGGATGATGACTTGGCATTGCCTCGTCCCCGGCAGTCGGCACGTCCTCAGCGTGTTCGGCCGTAGCTCCTGATTGCCACCTGTTAAGGCAAGGACGGCTTCCTGGTGTAAGCCTACCATGACCGTTCCTTGGCCCCAGGTGCGGTGGTTCAGGCTGACATAGTTTACGTGTCCAGGTCTCACACCCCTATGTCAGTGACACCGATCTAAAGATTTAGTTAGGCGTGGTGACTGGACATGGGCAGCTTGCCTTTCGGACCGGCAACCCCCATGGTTCGGTAGAGCACGCGGTGCATGCTTACGCTCATTACAACGCCGACTGGAGAGCTCCTCGGGATTGTGAGCCAGTGTACCTTTCGTCGACAGTAGACAGGCTGAGGCCGGGACTTGTTTCTCGTATAGGGCGACTTGTGTGATGGATTGTGGATGTGGTGATTGTTTTCCGGACTAAGACCCTGAGTTGGCATCCGAGGCCCAAGTGTGGGCTAAGCTATGTGCTCTATTCTGTGTTTATATTCATAGCTTGCATATCTTTCTCGAGATGACCATGTGTATCGTATTGTACCCCGGTTGGGGATTCTTACTGAGTAATTCGTTACTCACTCTTATTATGTGGTTTTCCACAGGTAACCATGGTGAGAGACAGGATGGCTGGAGGAGGAGCTGTGATCATGGAAACCCGTTGTTCAACTCTGAGTCTTATGTTTATGTTTATAATTTAAATGTCCTCTGAATGCATGTAGTTGGGCACGGAGCCCTAGGGTGTTTTCTGAATGAATTTCCGGATTCTAGCATTGTTGTAAAGCTTGTATGTTTTAAATAAATCTCTGATCAGAGTAAGTTTTGGAAATGTATTTGCCTTGAAACAGGTGCTTGGAAACAGGGACAGGTTTCAGGAATTTATGTTGATTTTTAAGTGGATGTTTTCATGTTTTAGTTTTTACTTAGAATCCAAACACCACCTTGCAAATTTTCTGTAGATTTGTATGCATGCATTGAGGTAATGGCCTATTTAGAACCCCATTCCGGTCGGGTCGTTACATAACATCTTCACAACACTATAAATATAAGTGTTGAAATGCTTGTAGATGACGCCATTGAATAAGAATTCTCATAATTTTCTCTCTATATTCTCTTTTCTACTTATGATCTTTACTTACTTTCATATCAGTTTATAACACGTTATCAGCACGAAGTTCTAATCACTGAGATCTTCATTTCATAAGAGAAAGAGACATGACACATGATCAATTGGATGGAAAGGAAAAACATCCGTTGAAGATATATGGTATTTTATTCATTTGTTAAAAAATATATCAATTGTTTTGAAAAAATTTCTTCACAGTGATGTGCGACAATAGATCGACAATACTATGGAGGTTATTTTTTTACCTGTGGAGAACAACAGAGTTCAAGCTAAGGGGAAATTGGTCAGGTATATATCTTGTTTTAATTAATTGATGCCTCATAATTTCTTTTATTTCAGCTTTATACATGAACTGTACTAATAAAAGAAAAATTAAGTATGTATTATTGCATGAACATTTTATTTGGTTTAACTAATCAAATATTTCACTTTCTAATTCATAAAAAAAAAAATTATATATGTAGCTCTATTATTAATGCTTAGTCTTTAAATTTATTTTATGAAATTTAGTCATTGATTGAAGAGAATTTGACCAGCTTTAGAAATTAATATGTATCTATTTCTTTACCATAGCTATGAGCTAGTGCTTAGATTAATCCAATCTATGAAATATATTTTCAAGAGTCCTAGTATTACTATTTATATGATTTGAGTTATTATAAACATTATTGAATTATATACGTGTATCTATGATAATCCCAAAGATTTTTTTATTAGTTTCGATCTAGGATTTGAGGTTAAGTTTTGATCTAGGAGATCATTAATTACTTTTATTATTTCTCACAAAAGTAGATTCAATGAATGGTTTCTTCTTGTAATCATGTTTTTTTTGTGTACTATATATATTTTTCTAAAAGAAATTTAACATAACAAATAGATGAATATTATGTAGATCTTAATTATTTCCCTCCATATGATATCTTATGCTTGATGAGTCTTACATTGTTCAATAAACTTAAAAGTTTTTAGTTGTTTGAAGAATATATTTACTCATTTTCCTAAAAATTGAATTGTTTTTATTGAAAGCTTTTAGAAGAATACAATTTCGAAATGTTTTGAATAGAATTAGAAGACTAAATTATTGGTGTATGAGCACGATTACACGAAATTTTAGTATTTTCTAGCCTCATTTGAAATTCTACTTTACTTTTTCGTTCTCTTAAACGTGTGGCAGGAAGTTTGTTCCAATTTTTTAGGCTAAAACAATGTGTGGATTTTAAATTTTCTATTTTTGGGAAGGAGAATATTACAGTGTAAGTAGTTTCACTTTTTATTGCTTTTGTTACATTATGTAGTCATTGGATTTTCACACTTCACCCAATTTATTTGTAAAATCTGCATTATTTAGAGCTTGAGTTCTCAAATATGATTTTAGTTTTTAAAGGCACACAATATTTTTATTTTTGTGAGTATTATTTCCAAAATTTGAGGTGATTAGTTTACTATTTTAGAAGGTAAAAATAACATGATATATTTCAGTTTAATGATGGTTAGATTTGTATCAAATATTATGGTAATAGATATTTAAGATAAGTTGCATGATTTATACTAATATTGAATTTAAATTATATCATAAAATATGTTTCGTTATATGCATGAGTTAATCATTTCTTAAAATATGTTGAATTTTATGCATTAAATAATACACATAATTTAAGTAATGTTATACATCTTAAATGTTTTTAATAAAATTAAGTTAGTTAGTATTTAACTACTTAAAGGTTATAAAATGTTTAGAAATTGAAAATTTTTAATTTTTAATTATGAATTATTAGACTCTGAATATTTGGTAATTGATTTATATTTTGATAATATGTATTTCAATTATTTTCTTGAAGTCTAAAGCATGATATATACATATGTGTTTAAGTTATTTAATAACAAAGTTTGAATTAATATATGGTTAATTATTTCTTCCAAAGTTTTTTTTTACTTGATGCACTTGAAGTTGCATTTAAAGTGTTCATTTTATGTCAATGTACCTGAAGTTACATGATTTTAAATTAATACGTGGTTGTGATTTAATGCACTTGAAGTTGCAATTCTTCCATTGAGGAATATCCATAACTTTGATTAGATACACATGTAGTTCCATAATTATATATATATATATATATATATATATAAAGGATTTAAAGTGTATGAGAATTTATTAATATGTCAAATTTGCAAGAATCTCCTGAAGAGATGATCAGTGATTTTGACTCATTAAATATGATGTATTTGGTGCTTTTAACATAAAGTTTGATTGTTTTCAACTTTGTTTAAGATTGTTCTGTTTTAGGTTGAGGTATTTAAATTGATGAAATGGAAAACCTCTTCACGGGAACTAACCTGAAAGTTGATTTAATCGAAATGAAATATTATATTCATAAAGTCTAGTAGACTTGATTGAAACTTTTGAAAATACACATATTATTTTTCCTAGAAGAGCAAAGTTTACTATCGATATGATTTTCGAAATAAAAGTATATTAAGTTATAAAGAACTTGAAGTTCAAATATACTATTTTGCATAAAGAGTCATAATGTTAATGTGATTTAAATTAATCAATGAGAATACACATGATCAACATCTATGAACCCGAAGGTTCTTCAATTTATTAAATTGTGATGAGATACTTGCTCTCCTAAAATTAATTATTATTTCATCAGCTAAATTATGATTGAATTCTTTACATATTTTGTGAAGAAATTTAAAATGATGGACTTGATTGACGCATCCGGTAGATAGTCATTATTATCAAGTTGAAATCTTGCATTTGCAAGATTGATTGCTCAAATAATAAAGTTAATGAGCAAAATCTTATGATTTTTATAAAAGGAATTGCCTTGGTAATGCTGACCAATTTTCATCTCAAACAACGGGTAATTATATATTATATATAGTTGGAGATAAGTGTTGAACATTCTGTAGTTTATGTTTATTCACAAAATGGTTAAACATTACAATTTGTGAGCAACAAAGATTCTGATAAATATAAAAGTCATGTGACTTTGCATAGAGTGTTGTCTATATGCATGAACTAAGTACTCTGTTATAAGTATTCACCAATACAATTAGCTTATGGCCAGAAGCCAATTATTTTTACATCTCCAAGTTTTTAATGTGCAGTAAATGTTCAAATTGCTCCACCACAACATATTAAGATTAGTTTATAGATGAGACTAGAAATGTAAAGTTTCTTAATTATTAGATATCTTAAACCTCTAATGGGTAATATTTTTACTGCACAATTTGCTAATTGAGATTAATGAGATGAATTTTCCAACATTAGGGGGAGAATTGAAAGAAGTTGGAAAAATACTCATTTAGATCACACAGATCAATGTGAACCAGAAGTTCAAAGGCAAATAACAATTCATTTGCAAATCAAATGCTAGATGCATTTAGAGGTGATAAAGAAAGTGATTAAGATGCAAATGCATCATCAAGAATTGATATTATAACAAGTTGTCACAACTAATAATTTATCACATGCTTGATGAAGCATAGTAGAGTAATGAGTTCCAAAGGTAAAAATTCTCGCGAATACAGATTTTCAGAAGAAATCTTAAATTTGACTAGTCAAACGAATGTTGAAAATGCATATAAGGATAATAAAGAGATCTCAATAAGTTATGTCATGACATGAAAAAAAATGGAACCAAACTGATATAGTTGTTGACAAAATTTTGTGTATAATATTGTTTTTGATGTTATACATGAAAATAGAATTCTGAACATAGATTCATCAAAGAATGCGGACACAGATTGACTAAAGCAAAAAGAAGCAATCTAAGTAGAATTTCACACTTTCAAAACATAAAGTTTTGGACATGTAGTCCATGCACCTAAAGATATAAAACATGCTCAATGCAAATGAGCATTTGTTTGTAAAAGAAATGAAAAGAAAGGGTCATGAGATAAAACGAGACTTGGTACACAAATGATTCTCGTAAAGACCCGTTATTGATAATGATGAAATATATTCTCTCGTAGTGGATGCATTAATTAATATCAAGATATCTAACTATCCTGACATGTATAAAAAGATGATGCACATCTTATAGATATAAATTTAAAGAAATAAAAGTCAACATTTTTCATTATTTATGTATATATGTTGATGATATAAATATAATAGAAACTCTTGAAGAGCTTCTAAAGCAATAGAATATATTATGAAAGAATTTGAGTTGTAAGATCTCGAAAATAAAGTGTTGCATTGACTTTCAATTCGAATATTTAGCAGATGGGATATTTAATCATCAATTATTACATAAAATTTTTATATCGAGATTTTATATATACAAAAACATATCTATTGAACATTTCAATGATGTCTTGTGACTTGATATAAAGAATAATATCTTTTATGCTCGAGAAGATGTTGAATAAATACTCGGTCCTTGAAGTGTCGTATCTTATTGCAATAACTGCACTTATGTTTTCTAACAAATTGAACCTTGATTATCTAATTAGTTATGCAGATAAGAGAAATTTATTTGATCCTCAAAAAGCTAGATCTGAAGCTAATTATCTATTTACATGTGAAGGAATCGTTATATCATGAAGATTCGTAAAGCAATAGTATTTACAAAGACATTGATTACTGCAACATTCGAGAAATTGATTCTTAAAGATGGAATGCAAACTCAAAGTGATGCTTTTATGAGGGGGAGCAAAAGTATTGCACTCTTTTTCCCTTGACTAAGGTTTTTCCCAATGGGTTTTCCTAGCAAGGTTTTTAATGAGGCAATACTTGTTCAAGTACATAAACTTGTATACAATAGATAGCTAAGGGGGAGTGTTATGAATAATAGCTATCTTATTTTTAGATAATGTAACTACCCCACTCACCACTAATGGGCATTCTTTCCCTATTACCCACTACCCCTTAGTTTTAGCCATGATTGATTATCTAATAGCCAACTTAACATCTTCACAACACTATAAATATAAGTGTTGAAATGCTTGTAGATGACGCCATTGAATAAGAATTCTCATAATTTTCTCTCTATATTCTCTTTTCTACTTATGATCTTTACTTACTTTCATATCAGTTTATAACAAAATGTCTATTATTATATAAACAAAGTGTTTAGTGATCAGTTATTGTGACTTTGACTATGCTGGAGACTCTCGCTCACTGAGAGGACAGCGAAACCCCTGACCAACTAATCGTAGGTTATTCAGCCGTTCATGGCATATCTCAACAAATATAATATCAGAGTCCATAAAACTCTGACAGATATCAATCTAATAAAAATGAAATTGAGATTGGTGAATCCAAAAGCAGCCTTATATTAAAGGGACATAGACATCCGAATATTGTAGGGTCACATCTTTTTCGGTAATGAAATGGTGATTTTAAAGAATTTTCAAACATGGGAACCGATGGGCCAAAACATAGAGATATGTTAGTGGGTTTTGTAGTTGGGCCTATTCCAAGGCCAATTAAGACAACTAATCTTGTGGACATTTGGGAGTTGGGTCATATGCTACCAGAACAAATTGGAGCAGCTTCTAATCTAATTCCTCAACTGTTGGAGGGCAATGAGAGCTCACTCAATTTTTTTTTTTTCAATAAACAGATACAAATTGTTCCAAGAGGGTTGAAGAGAAAAAAATATTGGATCTAACACTTTTAAAGTAAAGAAAGCAAAGTACAACGAAGATACAGGTCGTCGTTTAGGTGAAGGTGAGAATGACGATTGTCATCTTTTGACGTACCTTGAAATTCAAAGACGTCAATTGCAATAAGTCACTTGGTTTAGAGTATCCCAGAGATAGGTCAAAGTGTATACACTTTTTGGTCTCGCTATATGCCTTTATTTTGGTTCAATAAAGTTGGTGGCAAGTGTTTGTTAGCCGTTATTGTTAGGTTTGGTTATGTTGATGTTTTTTTCTTTTTGAAGAAAAGTTGATTGATTTAAGTTATTTTACTATTGGATCAAACGTCTTTTAGTGTCATCATTTCTCTACGATCTTGGAACTCTTTTTCTCTTTTTTCTGGTGGTTACATGTACGTCAGTATGTCTTATATATGTTGGTTTAATTCCCAAAGTTCAAAAAAACTCAATCATTACTGTGTTGAAATTATTGAGTTAGTATTTTATGTTGAGTTCTTCCATTTCTAAATATAAAAAAGTCGTCTCGCAGGGTTATGCTGATCCTTATGAAATCTTATTCAAATTTAGTTTTTCTATGTTTTATCGATTTCGATTGGAACTCTGGACGAGAGTTAAATTAGTTATTTGAGATTTTTTTTTCCCTCGTGTTTGTATTTGGAGTGGTTTTATATGCCTTTTTTATTATTATTATTAATGCTAACCTCTTCCTTTAAAAAAAAAAACCAGGAAAAAACAGTTCTAATTTTTATGTTCATGTGTAACGAAATTTTGTTACTCTCGATTTGTATTTTAACTTAATTTATGTGTTTATCGAATTTGATATAATATAATAACACATAATTAAGCGACTTTTTTCTAATAAAAAAAAGATTTCCTTTTAGTTTGACGGAAACACTCCTTTTGAATCTTCATTTTAAAATTGTCCAATTCTTTTCAAATTTACGTTCTCTTTTTCTTGCCAACGATTTAAGTCTCATTTAATGGCATATTTTATTTTTTATTTTATGTTATGAAAATAAAAAATATACATGTTTGATAAGAAATTTTAGTTTTTTGTTTTCTAAAACAAAAGAATAGGTTCGGCAATTGTTTTTTTATATAAAAAAAAAAAAAAAAAAATCACAACAATTTATTATTTTTAATTTTTTTTTATTGTAAAAAAATAAAACTAAACTATTTTGCTAAAAAAAAATTTTAGTACAATAAAAAATTATTTAATTTACCACAATTATAGAAATTAAACTTGTCTCGTTTTTTTTTAATTCCATAATGTTAAAAGGATGTCAATATTTCTTATAAAATAACATTAATTTCTAATTCATATATATATATATATATATATATATATATATATATATCATACTACCTTCAAGTGTGGCTTAGGGAGAAAATCATTTTTGGACGATTTTACCCTTAAATCATACTCTAAATTACAAACATTTACAATATCATTTAGATTTTCATCCGTAGAAGATAAGATATTTTATCAAATCTGATAGATTTTATGACTAAGTTAGAAGATAAGAGATTTCAACAATAAAATGAAGATATTTACAATATCATTTAAATTTTAATCATCTTTATAACCTAGAAAATAAGATATTTTTACCAAATCTTATAGATTTTATTTGACATTTTATATTCTAATTAAAATAATAAATTGAATTTTCCAATCCTTTTCTACATTTTGTTTACAACAACGGTTTTTGTTTGCTTTGGATTTACTTTTCTTTGTTTTTTGTTTTATAATAAGTTATCTTATATTTGTTGGATTATTTACTTAACTTTCATCTAACTTTTCAATAATTTTTGTAGGGATCGCATAATTGTTGCCAATGATAAGATTATCATCTAAAGTTAAAGTACATGAATTTTTTCGTATCAAAAGTTTGGTAACAATAATTTTCTACTATATATATATAGTTCTTTATATTTTGTTTAAAACACATTTGAAACTTTCTCTTTGCTTGGGTTACCTTTCTTGGTTTCTTTTTTTTGTTTTATAATAAAAAATTTAGTTATCTTATTTTTGTTGGATTACTTACCTTAACTTTCATCTAACTTTTCTTTTCTTGCAATAATTTTTGTAGGAATATTTTGTTGCTTAATTGTTGACTTGGAGATTTGGAATTTTTTTTTGGAAGAATGATAAAATTATCATTTGAGGTTAAAAGTAACTTCATAGATGACTAATAAATATATTTAACTTATTTATATTTATAATTATAATTATGATATAACTCTTATAAATTTTATAATTCAAAAGTAATTGGTCTATTAATAGATAAATTGAGAAAAAACTAAAGAGCATCAATTTTTAAAAATCAGAAATAAAATTTAATTTTAATGCGATATATTTTATTAATTTTTTTAAAAAATAATAACATCTATTATTTTTTAAGCTCAAAATTAAATATTAACTGTTTTTAACATAAATGCGAATTTTAATAAATTTAACTCACGTGAAAAAATGGTTATAAAATTTAATATTAGATTGAAATTATTATTTGATAATTTAAATTTAGTGCAAAAATATAGGAAACAATTTATAATTATATATATATACTTACTATTTATTGTACTCAATTGACATATTTTATTAAATATATATATAATTTATTATTTAAAAAATTATCACGAGCAACGACGTGTTAAAATTCTAGTATATTAAATGTATTAATATTGTAAAAATAATAAAAATAAACCCATAGATTTAAAAATAAATAAATAAACGACCACATAAAAAGGTCATAACCTATTTCAACTTCAGGGTCAAGTTCGAGTTCGAAAATTGATATTTGGCTCTCATATTATTTGAGAGTTGTAATGACCTCTAGGTAGGATTTGTTAGCCCCGTCCCTCGCTATATATATTTAAAAAAAACTACAATATTTTCTTAAAAAAAAGTGACAACAAATATAACCGATAAAATGATCATGACAAAGAAATATAAAATTTGTACGATATTTAAGTTAACATAATTATTTAACAAATACGTTGATACATTAACATTTGTGATTTGATTTTTTTTTTTAAATTATGTTTGGTTGGCTTTGAGTTTAAAAAGTCAGTGACAAATTTAATGGAATTTATGAATAAAAATTCAAATATTTATACAAAAATAGTGTACTAGTTATCTAAAAAAAAATGGTGGAATTGGAAAAGGGCGGGTGAGGGAGTCAAAAAGAGATTTAGGAGGTGTTTGACTACAGGTGAGATGAGATGAGATGAGATGTTGATAGCAGAAAACCTTGTTTGGAGTGAGATGAGATGATAGAAAAACCTTGTTTGGAATGCAGGGAATTAAGATGAAATGAGAGAAAAACCTTGTTTGGGACGGAGAGGGAGGAGATGAGATGTTAAGATACGTTTTTTTTTTATTAAAAAAATATGTTCTTATATATTTTTTTTTAACAATAAAATTGTTCTTTTTTTCTTTTTTTTTTAAAAAATAATTATTTTCAAATATTTAACTATTAATATAATAAGTATGTAAAGATAACTACGATCATAAATAAAATGTTAGTAATATAAATTTAATATTAAGCCCTCTTAATCATATTAATGTTTTTATTAAAAAAACATAGTTTCAATGATATTATGTACGACATAATAACCATGAGGTTAAAAGTTTATAATCTTTCATACTTAAATATTGTTTAATTAAAAAAAAAATTATGAGAAATTTTTTTTTACACCACCAAAATAAAGTTTGACTAATATAAAATATTTGTACATCGTTAATAACTTTTTTAAAAAAAAATTTGTTAGACTTAAATAATAAAAAAAATTAAAAAAATACCAAGATTCTATTTATTAAAAAATAAAAATAAAACCATTTGGTTGTAGTCATTATAAAATCTTGATAGCAATTTTTATTTTATTTAAAATTTTTATTTTCTTATACCTTTTATACATTCATATTCATAGTTACCGAAGGTCAAAGAATTGTTAATAAAATACACTAATTAATAGGTAATAATAAATTAAATATATTTATCTTATTAGTCATTGATACTTCTAGGGAACCATAGACACTCCTAAAATTTTTTATTTATTATTTTTTTTGTAGTTAAAAGAGAACTCGGCCACATATTGATAATAATTATTACATGGAAGTAATAAAATATCGCTCAAATTTTGGAATTTATTATTTTTTTTATTATGTAGAATAGATCTCAATCCCTATGACTCACACAAGTCTTGAAATTTATAGTTGTTTTTTTGTTTATACAATCGATACTCTCAAAATTATTTAAATTAATTGATCTTTTAAAAAAAATATATTCACTCTTACTATTATTCAAAGTGAAACGTTGAATACAAGAGTATAAAATTTTAATCTCATTTTTTTAACAAATAAAATAAGTTTAATAGGTTTATGTTTATTGAAAATAAGTTCATACTTTTAAATCTATTGTAAATTACGAATAAAAATTCAATGTGTATAAATTATTTAAATTTAATTTTTATTTTAATAATAAATTGATATATTTATTGTTAATATTAAAAATAAACAGATAACTTTTAATTATTAATTTTTAAATATGATATTTATAGTTTATCTCTAAACAATTGAAATTCTATAACTTTTTTTTTGTTATTAAAGACGATTATTAAATGAATAAAAATATGAAAATTTAACGTCATATATTAAGAGATAATATATATCTATTTATTTTAATTTTTAAAATTCAAATATATTTAAATAAACATTTGATATAATAATAGTATAATTATTATAATTATATATTGATATATTAAAATAATATTATTATTATAAAAAAATATATCAAACATAAAATAAGTAAATAAGTAAATATATATATAAATAAAAAGATGAAAAAATTTTAAATTAAAAAAAAAAGAGGAGAGAGAAGATGAGATGAGATGAGGTGAAGAACACATTGGGCCAAACAAGGTGTTGGGCTTCCAACACCTCACCTCATCTCACCTCCTCTTAAAACAAACACCCCCTTAGTGGTTGAATCGTCAATATGGGTCTTTTTTATTTTTCTATTTTTAATTTAGTATTTTTCCAAACAAAAATAAAAGAGAAAAACTTGCATTACAATTTGCGTATGTGGCTTGCTTAGAGCCCTACACAAATAGAGTAAAACTCCCCTACACATGGATGTGCACGGGAGAGTAGGGGAGCCCTACAATTTGATGATGTGGCACCATTGGTGCCACAAAAATTCCTTTATATTTTGTTTTTTTTATTTATAAGATGATTTTTTGTGCCACCCAATGATACCACATACTCAAAATATAGGGCTCCCCTGCACATGATACCATATACTCAAATTGTATGGTTTGTGGGAGTTTTTCTCGAAACAAAAGCCTCATTTTGAAAGTTCTTTCTTTGCATTTTATAAATTTTAAAAACTTAAAACTTAATTCGTTATCAAAAAACTTATTTTTTAATAACTAAAAAAAAAAAAAAAAAAAAAAATTTATCAGCATAAACTATTGCAAGTGGTAGACAACAATATTATATTAGATGTGGACAATGATATCCAATCAACAACACCGAAGATTTTGAATATTAAGTTAGACAGTAGAAAAAAAAAAAAAAACTTTTTAAGCTTTATTTTGGTTTATCCCAAAAGAACAAAATGCTCGCATTTTCAACTATAAAAAAAGAATGCCAGATTCTTTACGAGACAATATTATTTTTAATGCTCCATTTCGGTGTAAAAAATTTCGATTATTTAAAGATTATCTTTAAATGGGAGAAATTTCCTTACTCCCTCTTTTGTAATTTCCTTAAAATAACTTTGTATAGTCCATTATAATAAAGTACCATTTTAAAAAATAATAATGATAAATAAAAAATGAAATAATTATCAAATTATAACTTAATAATGATATAAGGTTATAAGGTTATAAGTTCCAATTTTTTTTCTCCTAAATATTATAAACTAAAAAAACTATCTCCCCTCAATATTATTGAATAAAAAAAAATACTCATGAATTCTCCTGACTTTCCCATTTTACATTTTGGACCACAATCTTTTATGCAATTCTTTTGTTTCCGTTTTAATGGAACCTAACAAAAAGCGACAGAAATAATATGATAATATTTGCTTTTTTTCTCGAAACAAATATAATAATATTTGTAAAAAGATTAAAAAAGGAATTTGGAGCATAACTAAAATGGCCAACAGCACGTGTTAGAAGATAGGATGATTTAATATTATTGATGATCAATCAAAATATGAACATTTTTTTTATGAATATTTTGTTTTCAAACCATGAAATATAATCGTCAAAATAATATAATATATTATTTAAGATCTATTTTTCTTTAAACCAAAATGCCCATGGTTTCTCTCTCTCCCTGAAAAAAAAAATTGTATTCCCATGGTTTGATGGAATATGCCGATATCATTCAAAGAGGGCATATGTATTTTCATGTCATTTTATGAGTTTCTAATATCTTGGTTAAATTTTAATTTAATAAAAAAAAACTTAATAGAAAATAAAAGAGAAGTAGGGTAAGAAATGAAAATATTATGGAGATTTTTTTTTTTTGAGTACAAATTGGGAGAGGGAATTACAAATACCGTCAAAACCAACTAACGCGCCACCGTCTCATTCCATAATATTATGAAAATTTAAATTAACAGAAACTTGATTTAAAAGTTGTTTTTTTAATTCAACAATATTGTAAAATTATAACTACTAAGTTATACAAGATATCGAAAAAGTTGTTTACAAAATTTAGCTTTTTTTTTTTTAATTACTTTAAAAACTATTTTTTCTATTTTAACTTTAAACCATATTATGTAAACAAAAAATAAGTACTTTTTTTCAAAAAGGTGTTTTCTTTTTTTAAACTCTAAATAATAATTCACATTCTTCCTTCGAAAATTTGAAAACTATTATAAAACAAATTGAAAGAAAATATATCGAATTTTTAAAAACTTAAAAAAAAAAAAGAAAAAGCATAGAACTATCACTTAACACAAAAGACTACTAAGAACATAGAAACCATAAATTTTGGGTAACCAACAACCATAAAAGTCAGAAAAATGTTAATTGCATTAATTGGATAAAGATTGTATATAAAATAACAAAACAAATCCACCAATTGAAATGGACAGAAGAGAAGAGCTTTCCTGGAAAATGTAGAGGAGGAATTGGAAAGGAATTGTTTTGAAGGGCTTCGTGTGAAATCATTTTTTAAAGTGGCCATTTCTTTAATTTAATTGAATAACCTTTTTATTAAAAAATTCAATTATATTTAGTCGGATTTGAATTATAAATTTGAAATAAGTTGTTATTTATATTTATTTTTCTTTGGTCAAAGCAACGAATAAAATCCACCTTACTTTTTCTTTCTTTTTTTGAATTTTGTTTCCTTTTTTAATAATTAATCTAACAATCAGAAGTCGTTCGCTGATAGAAAAAAATTCGGGTGAGATGGTCGGCATTACAAGATGCTCGTCTAAATGTGATTTGGATGCCCTCTAATATCATGGATTTTTAGGATGCCCATGCAGAGGGTATCTTTAAAAGACACTTTTGTCTTTATAGTTTTTTTTATATAAAATTTTATATTTTTATCAATTTTTCACTATATTTTGTGTGTGGTTTGTAACTTAAAAATAATAATATATATATATTTTTAGTACAAAATTATTATGCATTAACAACTAAACCTACGTAATTAATTATATTTATATTTTACATTTTGTTTTAAATGCATTTGTTATAAAACGGAAATCAACAATCAATAACGAAGACAAAGAAATCGTAAAAGAAGAAAAGAAACAGAAAACACACAAGGATTTACGTGGTTCACCAACGTTGTGTTGGCTAGTCCACGGACAGAGAGGGAGAATGAGTTTTATTCAGAGAGGCGAATTACAAAGGTAAATGTCATGAGAAACGGCTAGGGTTTTAATTCGAGCTTATATATGCGCTCTAATTAAAACCTAATTACATAATGCTAATTTACGTTTTTTGCGAGACCCCCGACTACTAATCGTGGGCATTAGTGCGTTCAAGGCATAATGCAACAGCATTAAATTCAATAATATTTTGATTATTTTCAATAAAAATGTAGGTGCACTAACTTTTTGTTATATGTTTTAAATATAATTATCCTTACTTTCTATATTTAACAAATTTTTATTCAACTAATAAATGAATTTTAGTTTTTTTTTCTTGATAAATTTATTTTAAAATATAATATTCAAATTAATAAAAAAAAACAATGTATAGATTTTAATTATACAAATTTATTTGTCCAAAAAAAAATTTATACAAACTAAACGTGACAATCTAAGAATGTCGGACGTCTAAAATTTCAGACATCTGAAATTTTCGGCATCTAAAAATTCCAGTTATCATGATTACCACAAAAGTAAACAACCCCTCATTTCATTTTATTTTATATTTCTCATGGATATATGGTTTCATTATATGGTTTAGTATATTGATTTTGATATTTTATACCTAAAGGACTTGCATGTTATTAATAAAAACTGATATTTTTCTTTTATAGAGCATCTCATTCAACTATATGAAATATATACTACGAATATTTAATTTTAAATTGAAATTTATAAAGGTATATTATAGACGCCTTCCCTCAACATGGTGTCGTCAATGTATAATAAAAATTGGCCAATAAAAACATTAATTCAAGGGCATCGATGTATTTTAAACGACAAGAAAATTATAAAGTTGAATTTCTCCACCCAATTATTATAGAACCTAAACAATTTTATATAATATAAATTGAATTTATGTATAATTATCTCCGGTGAATTTAAGAGGTAATCTTACCGACACCATTAATTTACCCTTGCTATATTCAAAATTTGTTTGTTTAGATTCGACCATTTTGGTAGTGGGAAATTTAAATCCATCATTGAAGGAAATTTTGTTTAATAAATTGACAAAAGAATCATTGCCTTATCAATATATTTAATAGAATATTGGAATACATGCATGAGATCAAAGTTTTGAACATATAGATGAGGTATATCTATTGTAAGAATTTCATGTTAACATCAAAGTTGAAATTTACAATGGATAAAAATATAAAAAGAAAATGATTGATGTTGGGTTGGATCTCTCAATAAATTTCCAAACCTAAAATTTTTTTTTTTTTTTAAAAGATTGAAAATTGATAGTGATATTTCTTACCTAATCTCTAAATATGAATTTGAAGTTTGGTGAAGAAACTTCCTAGGCTAACTATGTTTTTTTTATGGGAGATAGTGATGGATTCTCTAGAGACTTTCTTTTAAAGTAATTTGAATCTTTAAATGTTGAATTTTTTTCTAATGACTTCAAAGATATTATATAGTTTCATGTGTTTATTTGGCTTGCTAATCAAACCTCATAACATTCAATCAGTGATTTAATCTAAAATAATTTCATCAAATACAGCCAATAGTTAGTATTTATTTAAACGTAAACCACTAAACCTAGTCATGGTTTTTATAAAACAAAGTTCAATTTTATATAATATATTATTTTCCCTTTATACCAAATTTTATGTAGTCTATATGTTCGGTTATGGAAATCAATTATGTTAAAAGTTCAACATTAGCCTAATGGAGTTTAGCTCACTTAGAATAAAAAGTCCATCATCTAGAACTTTCTTGGTAGATTGTAGAATTGTTTAGAATTTTAGATTTATGTGGACATTTAAAGAATGTCCTAGAAAGTGTTAAGTATTTGGTAGAATTTTAGAGTTATGTGGACATTTGAAGAATGTTCTAGAAAGTAGAATATATCTAGATATTTTTAGGATCACTCTAGACAAATGTGTGGTCTACATTGTCTAGCTCATATTATAAATACCCCACCACCCACCATATTTTGTATCCAAGAAAAAGCAAGTGTTGTAGTGTCCTACAAAGTGTCTTCAAAGAGTCCTTGTGTAAGTTTTGTGAGTGTCCTAAACACTTGTCTTGTAATCTCTTCTAAAGTGATCTTAATAAAAAGTGTCGGTGTTTCCCACGTAAGAGTTGTGTTCAACAATCTGATATCAGAGCCAAGTTGTGATAGGCTGTCGGATCTCTTGAAATTTTTAGTATGCTCTGTGGTTGCAGCTCTGACTGATCTTCCACATCAGAAACGATTTCTTGAGATTGTTAGTGAGTGGGTTTGTTCGTGTCGTGAGTATTCTGTGACTCTGCAAGTTTAGTGTGGAAAACTAGCTTGTTTGGTATTGATGAGGTACTGCCAACACGATGGGTGATCTCCAAGTTGTCGGAGGAATCAAGAAACTCAACAACAACAACTACAACACGTGGGCGACATGCATGATGTCCTACTTGCAGGGACAAGACCTATGGGAGGTCGTTGGCGGGAGCGAAACTACGCCACCAGAGGAGGATGCTAATGGCGCTTTGCGGAAATGGAAAATCAAAGCAGGCAAAGCAATGTTTGCCTTGAAGACCACTGTCGAAGAAGAGATGCTGGAGCACATTCGGGACAACAAAACACCTAAAGAAGCATGGGACACGTTTGCGATGCTCTTCTCAAAGAAGAATGATACGAGGCTACAACTTCTAGAGAGTGAGCTATTATCAATCTCACAACGCAACATGACGATCGCTCAGTACTTCCACAAGGTCAAGTCGATCTGTCGGGAGATTACTGAACTAGATCCAAAGTCTGCTATTGGAGAAGCTCGGATGAAGAGGATCATCATCCACGGATTGCGACCGGAGTATAGAAGCTTCATCATTGCTGTACAAGGATGGCCTACCCAACCATCACTTGTAGAGTTCGAAAATTTGCTAGCCAGTCAAGAAGCCATGGTTATGCAAATGAGAGGCATCACGTTAAAAAGTGAAGAAGAAGCACTCTACACAAGCAAAAGCCGGAGCAAATTTAAGCAACCATCCAATGGTGGAAATGCTGATAAAGGAAAAAGTCATCAAGGAACCGCACAACCTTGGAGAGCTCAAAAGAACGAAAATAAGAGTTCTCAAGGAAAGAGGTTCGAAGGAAATTGCTACAACTATGGCAAAAAAGGCCACATGTCCAAGGATTGTTGGTCGAAGAAAAAGCATGTTGAAAGCAATGCAGCAACTTCCAAAAATGAGATGGAAGATGAATGGGATGTTGAAATACTACATGCCTTTAAAGAAGATGAGCAAGCACTAATGGCAATGGTGGGAGAGCATGTAGATTACGATAATGACTGGATCATCAATTCGGGATGCTCAAACCACAAGAGCGACAATCAAAGGAAACTCCAGGACAAGAAAGACTACCACGAGAGTCATGTAGTACATACAACCCATAATACAACGATTGTGCCTGAAGATATGAAGGTCTATGAAGATGTGAAAATATTGGAAAATCCAACAAGTGGAACATGCTACACCTCGAGAGATGTAATGTTTGAAGAAGCATCTTTGTGGTGGTTTTCAGAGAAGAAGAAAGTCTTACCAGACCCAAGCAACATTGAAGAAATTCTACAAGAGGAGACGAGAGATCAAAATACACACATATGGTCAAGTGATGACGAGTCTGAAGAACCAAATGATGTTGATGTTGGTGAGCAAGAAGTAACTCAATTAAAAGAATTCAGAGAAAAGGAAATGCCACCTCCAAACCTTAGACAACCAGAAAGAATTCAAAAGCCAAATCCAAAGAATGCCAATGAAACTATTATAGAGGATAGTGTTAAAGAGTCGGAGACGTATGAAGAAGCATCAGAAAACTCAGCTTGGCAGAAGGCGATGAAGGAAGAACTGACAGGTTTGGAGCAAAGTAAAATTTGGGAACTAGTGTCAAGACCAAGGATGCCAAACTCAAATCTTGCAAAAAGATTTTACAAAATAGAGCATCGCTTTGATGGATCAAACAAAAGATCGAAGCCTCGCTTCGTAGGTCGAGGGTTCTTTCAACATGGTACGACGAATGGAGGCTAGTGCTGAGGGAGAGTGTTAAAAGTTCAACACTAGCCTAATGGAGTTTAGCTCACTTAGAATAAAAAGTCCATCATCTAGAACTTTCTTGGTAGATTGTAGAATTGTTTAGAATTTTAGATTTATGTGGACATTTAAAGAATGTCCTAGAAAGTGTTAAGTATTTGGTAGAATTTTAAAGTTATGTGGACATTCGAAGAATGTTCTAGAAAGTGTTAAGTATTTGGTAGAATTTTAAAGTTATGTGGACATTTGAAGAATGTTCTAGAAAGTAGAATATATCTAGATATTTTTAGGATCACTCTAGACAAATGTGGAGACAAATGTGTGGTCTACATTGTCTAGCTCATATTATAAATACCCCACCACCCACCATATTTTGTATCCAAGAAAAAACAAGTGTTGTAGTGTCTTACAAAGTGTCTTCAAAGAGTCCTTGTGTAAGTTTTGTGAGTGTCCTAAACACTTTTCTTGTAATCTCTTCTAAAGTGATCTTAATAAAAAGTGTCGGTGTTTCCCACGTAAGAGTTGTGTTCAACAAATTCAACATTAGAGGCATCACCGAAAGAAAGATGCTAAGTTTGTATTGTAAATGTATTTTAGTGAGTAAAACACTTCATATTGTATTTAAACATATAGTCTAAAATCAAATCGACTCTAAACAGATGAAGAACCACAGTAAAATTATAGCCTTTATTATCTCATATAAATCAAATGAATATACTAAATATTCTAAAAAAAACCAAATTAACATTTTCACATATCAACCAAATTACCACAAAACAAGGAAATCAACTTGTCATTGTCCTTTTCAATAAAATAAAGTTATTTTATAACATGGAAAGCCGAAGAAATTAGAATAAAGAAAACTTTGGTTTATTCAAATATGCTGATGTCTCTTGATGGAACAAATCCGAAAGATTTTATAATTCCAAATAAAGTAATGAAAAGATAAGTAAAAAGAAGACATATTTAAATCAATCCTGAAGCCGATCTTATTTCCTTAACTTAGAAAAGGACTGATATAAAAAATAATTAGAAATATTTATCCTTTTTTTTGTTTTTTTTTATTAAGGTTTTTTTTTTTTTTTTTTTTGAGATACAATTTAGAAATATTTGTCTGCATGTGTTATGACTCATACAATTATATTATAATATGAGTGATGATAAGCTATCGTGACATAAAATAATTTTTATATCATATAATTATTATTATTTTTATTAAAAAACAATAAAAATCTAAGAATCGAATTTAACCATTTCTGATTGATGTTTTGGTTTAGCCATTTTGTTTTTATTTATTTTATTATAAAAGAGAATGAGAAGCCGTAAAAAAAGATATTATTCTTTGTATTTAATATTGTTATTTTTATTATCTGAAATAAAGCATTGTCTTTTCAAAATATTATATATATATATATTGTTATTTTGATATATTGTTATTTAATCATATTATATTATACTATTTTAAATATAATTTTTTTAAAAAATTATTTTTAAACGATTTTACTCTTAATCCACATATTAAATTATAAGTATGCCATATATTAGCTACGCCACACGCATATATATATATATATATATATATATATATATTTATTTATTTATTTATTGATCATGGAACGTGGGAAACGGTTATGTTAACAAAGTAGAATAAAGGATTATAATAAATAATAAATTATGGCCCACCATTTTTATTATAAAAGTGAATTTTCATCCCCATTTTTTTTGCAATACTTTTTTGGGTCAATTAGGAAAATAGTTATTTTTATAGAAAATATCTATCAAATGTCTACACTTTAAGAGGATTTAAATTATTGTATAAAGTTTAAAATTTGAAATTAATTAATTAATTAATTATATTGTAATTAACCATTATACCCTTTTTAATTTATAAAATTTTATTATTTATTAATTCATTATATTCTAAATTCACTCTAACTAAAAAAAGAAATAAAATCTAACTAGAACAAGTCAAATCAAAACGATTTTTTAGTTTTAAAAAATTTAAGGAACAACAATTTTGCAAATATCATCATCAACCTTATATAAAAAATTAAACTATCCACATCTTCAAACTGTGACAGTTCGACTATCTACATCTTCAAACTGTGACAGTTCGACTATCTACATCTTCAAATTGTAACAGTTCGGCTGTCTGCATCTTCAAATTGTAATAGTTCGGCTGTCTGCATCTTCAAATTGTAACAGTTCGACTGTCTGCATCTTCAAATTGTGACAATTTGGCTGTCTGCATCTTCAAACTGTGACATTTTGGTTCTTTACATCTTCAAATTGTGACAGTTCGCCTCTCTACATCTTCTTTGACAGTTTGGCTCTCTACATCTTTAAACTTTGATAGTTCATCCCTCTACATCTTCAAACTTTGACTGTTCGGCTCTCTACATCTTCAAACTTTGACAGCTCTCTCTTCATTTTTGAATCTTTTTGTGCCACCTCTATTGGTAAATTTCACTCAAAATTCACTCTAAGCTAAAAAATCTCAATTTTCTCTTTTTTGGTAGAGTCATTAACAACCTCCTAACCAATGCTAAAAAAGACAACTCAAAAGCAACCTAAGGGAACTCTTTTTCCATATTTGCATAGAAGAGAAGCAGTTTTACCCAAATTTATTATCATCGAAATAAATTTTGGATCGGTAGCTTGTATGGTGAGGAGGTTGTTGAAAATTTTGATGGATGGAATCTTACCATGAATGTTGAATTGCAAAAGCATGATGAACGACCACTTGATTACAGTGGTGTGGGTAACGATGTTCTTGAGAATTATGATCGAGCCAATTGGGAATGGAAAATAATTTATAGATGGAATTGAGTGAATGATTTGGGAGTATGCGAGCTTGCAATTTAGTGCGTTTCTTGTTGAGAGAGGTCGGTGAATTTTCGTTCTGTACATAGTGTGGAGAAACACATGTTGATGATTTGACAATTTATTCGTAGAAAACGAAGGATATGTTGTGTTTAAATAAAAAATAATTTGATAAAGATATTACATAAATTCAATAAAATATTGAAAGATATTGAAAATAAATATAATAGTTAGTTATATGGAGATATAATCTCATAAATTTGAGTATGTCAATCTTGACTTAGATAAAAGGATAATTAATTAGGTTTTGTAATTAATAAATATATTTAAAAAAAGATATTAAATTAGGGGTATTATGGGAATGTTTTAATTATCTCTCTTCACTAATTTTTAATTTAGACACTCATTTAAAGTCTTATAAAGGATAATCATTTTCTTAATTATTTTTTTAAAAGTAGTCATTTACTACTATTTCTCCATTTTTTTTTCTATTATTCCTATCAGAGTCTACATCATTTCTTTAATTTTTATACTCCCTTTCTATCTACATCATTTCTTCAATTTTTTCATTCAATTTATTGCTTTTGAAAGACTCTTTAATCTTCAAATAATTCTAATAGGTTAGTGTCACATTCAAATGAACGAGATCCTTGAATTTAATCTATATTTTGAATCCGACTTACAATTTTACCACTTCATGTGCAATGTTTTTTTTTTTTTAATTTTATGTTTGTTTTACAAGTTATCGAACAAACTAATCTATTTTGAAGGGAAAATTATATGGTAAGATATTTATTCTTTTTGTTATTGTCTTAATAACAAAAAAATTGTTATTAGTTTTACAAGTTTTCAAGCAAACCAATCTATTTGAAGAAAAATTATATGGTAAGAGATTTATTCTTTTTATTATTATTTATTTTGTTATTGTATAATCTCAACAACAAAAAAATTGTTATTGTATTTCTGCCCTATTATTTTTTCTCTTTATAATTCTAAATATATGTCCTTACTTATCAAAGTTTTGTTTTTATTAAATTTATAAACGTTGAATTCATGCTTTGCATCTTTTTTATGTTTAATTTTATTAAAAATTTGTAGTACTTTATCAAAGAAAAGGTATATATCTCAACTTTATCAATTTTCTTTCCCTTCTCTTTATTTAAATTTTCAAATACATTGTTATATAATTGTAATTCTTTTGTAGGTTAAAGCTTCTACTCTTTCCTATGAGGTTTAATAACAAAGTCAAAGAAATAAATTACAAATAATTTCAATTATTTTATGCCAAATAGATTGTATCACTGTTAATATGCAAGTGCATATTTTAGTAAGTTAAAACTTTTCTTCAGATTTCTTTTTAAAAACACCCCATCACGTACACAATTCATTCTTTATTTATTAAATTTTTTTTATCAAGCAAATGCCATTTTTTTATAATAATGAATAGAGCCCTCTTGAGATTCTATATGCTTAGTTATTTATAGCTTCATTTTTATTTGATTTAAAATTATAATTAATTATATATTTTAATGTTTTGGAAATTCAAAAGTTTTGTAATTTTCAATTATAAAATAGAGTTGGTTATCATTTTTTATCATTAACTACTTTTTTTTCTTTGCATTTGAAAGTTAAGTCATATTGCTTTCAAGATGCTAGAAGAAAGATTGAATTCAGCTAGAAAAGAATTTTAAGCTTTTACAAGTTTTTTTTTTCTTTTCAAGTTTGCTTTTTTTTCTTTTTTTTTTTTTTGAAGAATTTCAAGTTTGCTTAACCTTCCATCACTTTCAACTATAAAATAAGTTTTTTTTAATCATTTTCTTCTTCTTTTTTTTTGAAATCTTTTTTAATCATTTTTGAGTAAATTTAAATTTACCATTATCAAGTCATCGGTAAAAATTTATTTTAAAAATGTGTATGGTAATACCTTTATTTTCTTTTTCATTGTTCTTAAGAAACATGAATTTATAGAAAGTATATAAATACAATAGTACATTTGAGTACAAATATCCAAAAATGAGCTTCAATTTTTTATGAAGTACAAATAGAAATAGTGATCAACCAAAGCTCAACCCACCTTTCTCTCTCTTATTGTACATGGAAAATGACATTAAATCAACTCTACAATTTGGTCAATAACAATATCTCTCTCTTATGTAATTGGAAAATGTCATTTTATGAAATTTCCTTCCATTTGTATGGAAATTAAAGATGAGGACAAACCCTATATGGTTTCTTTATTAGAACTTGTATAAATAAATCCTCCCACTAGACAGAACCATCCACACATCTTCCTTTTGTATTCTTTTCCATTATTTGCATTTTTCACTTATAAATATACATATTGATCAAATGGATAGATCAGAAAATGCAAAAAACAAGAGATCCATTCATTGTGATGATGTTGAAGAGTTTGAAGATGACTCTTTGCAATCTCAATCTAAAAGAACTTGCCCATCTTTTCTTAATGGGTTTTTTCTCTTTCTCCTTTACCCCTTTATTTTTTCATATTTTCTTCTTCTTCTTTTTTCATTTTGCTATTTTTTTCATATTCTCTTCTATGGGTTCATTCCTTCCTACTTTTTATTAAGGTGTGGATTTTGAATTTTTATTGCTGTAAATTGGAGTGGATTTAAGATGACTCTTTGAATTCACTTATAAATATACATATGTTGAAGAGATCCATTCTTGGCTTACTTCTGGCTTGCTCTATTTAATATTTTATCTTGTTGTCAAAAGTGGATTTAAATTTCTAACCTTCTTTCGAATTCGTGTTGAATTCGAAGAATTTGGATTTTTGGGGAGTAGGAAGACATGCCTTTTATCCCAAGTTAGGCTCATGTTAAAAAAAATTTAATTGTTCTTTCTTTATCTTTCTTTCTTTTTTGTTATTTATTTTGTTTATATACTGCCTGTTTTATAATTCTTTTTCTATCTTTTTTTTATTCTTTCTCTAGCTAGTCTTTCTCTTTTTTCTTTTTTCAGGCTTGTTTTTTTAGTGGTTTCTTTATCTTTTTTCCTTCTTCCTATGACCTGATTTTTTTTCTGTGGTTTTCAAGTACCGTCTTGTTTGGGTTTGTTTTATCTTATAAAAAAATATCTAGGTTATCCCTCTTTTATTTTTATTTATTTTTATTATTATTATTTTAATGATTTCCTTTCTCTCTCTGTTTCTCTCTTCTCATATGCTCCATTTTTCCTTTTTCAATTATATACTCTTTCTATTTCTGTTAATTTTATTTATGATTTCATTTCTCTCATCGAGGAATGTAGTTGGTTATTTTTTTTTTTGTTAATCTATTTCAATTTCAGGGTCACGAATTTGAATCTAGAAATTGATATTTGTCTCTCATATTATTTGAGAGTAGCTATGTCCTGTATGTAGGATTTGTTGGTCTCCCATTTTTATTAAAAAAATGATTTCCTCCCTCTCTCTTCCCATATGCTCCATTTTGCCTTTTTCAATTATATACTCTTTCTGTTTCTGTTAATTTTATTATTTATTATTATTTTTTTATTTTAATGAATTCTTGGCTGGAGAGCCATGGTTCTTGTTGACTTTTTTTTTTTTTTTTTTTTTTCTGGGGTTTTTAAGTATTAATCTCAATTTGAATATCCGGCACTGTTGGAATTTTTCAGATTGGAAAGCCTAGCTGAAGTTTTGTCTGCTGAACAATTGGGTGAACTCAAAAGTTTAATTCGCTCGCTGGTGATTTTCCATCTTAATTTCTTGTATTTTAATTCCAATGTTAAACTCAAAATAAAACTCTCCAATTAAATTCATCCATTTTTCTATAGGTGCACGAGGTGGTGGAAAATCAAATTCATACTTACACTCGCTCCATTCCATCAGAGTATGTATATCTTCAATCGAATTGATTTTTAATCATCATCACAAATCTTGAGATCTATATTTCTTGGACATATCTCACTTTCAAAATTCAAATTAATTGTAAAATTCTTATTAAAAGGAGAGAAATCCGTATAGATAGACCACTTTTATATAGCAATTTTACAATCGGTCAGCTTTGGGAGAAAATCACTTTGAATGCTCGAGAGTGGAGTTCTAAATCTAAACTTTTTATGAATTATTCTATTGCCACCATTGTTGCAAACTGGCAAAGATTTGTGTAATCTCGTCAGACTAAATTTTCTCTCCTCCCTTTTTCTCTCTTTTTAATATATCTTCGGTATCCCTTTTTCCAAAAAGAAAAAAAAATCTCTTATTTTTTTGCTCCACAATTGTCTTTTTTCATCTTACTTATTTTCAATCGGTTGAATTTATTGCTTTTTATCAACCGACTTGATTGTAAATGTAGACATTTGGATCATTTAATTTTACATGGACCCGTCCCCTTTTCCGTCATAAACGATTTTTTTTCCCTTCGAAATTCAACTATTTATGTAATTTCTTTGGTTGTTTTTGTCATACATGAAAAATTCCCTACAAGTTAAATGTCGATATCTACTCGGGGATGATTCATATTTACCTGTGATTGAAATGTTGTTAACTTTTTATTGATTAGAATCAATCAATTTCATGTTACAGAAATACCCAACTCAATAATCAGATTGGCAAAGAATCTGTTGTTGAATTAGAAACATCCAAATACAAGTTATTTTTCCTTAACCAGACACCCCCCACCATTTTCACCAACAATGAAATCGAGGCACACAATGGCAAACCACTGCTCGTTGCATTATGCGACACCACCAACTCCAACGCCATCATCAAGACGGGTCCTTTGTCGACAGGCTTGGTCGAGTTTGTCGTCCTCGATGGCGAATTCAGCTCCAAACAATGCAGAGGCGAATTCAACGAAAATATCGTTTCAAGAAGAGAAGGTAAAAGACCTTTGATCATAGGCAATGAAACGATGACGTTCCATCTCAAAAATGGGGTTGGATGCATCAAGGGTTTGAGCTTCAGTGACAACTTGAGCTGGACGAGATCTAAGAAGTTTAAGCTCGGAGTGAAAATTGTGGATATGAAAATCTTGGACGAGTATTCGAGAATCGGAGAAGCTGTATCCGAACCCTTTAGAGTGATGGATCACCGCGGAGAAAGTATCCTCCTCTCTTAGCTGTTTTTCTTTCTTTTTTATTTTCTATCTCGAAAAAATGTTAACTTCTATTCTATATAATTATGATATTAGTGTACAAGAAGAATCACCCTCCGAGTAGGGAAGATGAAGTATGGCGATTGGAAGGCATCGGCAAAGATGGCGTATATCACAGTCGTTTAACTTTCAATGGCATCAAAAGTGTGGATGATTTCTTGAAGGCTTATCACAAAAAGGGCCCTGACTACCTAAGAAAGGTATATATATATAAAAGAATATTTAGAATCGTGAATGGAATGTGTTGAATCAGTTATATGATGTTATGAAGAACCTAGGATCCCCAAAACTTAGGTTATATGAAGATTTTGATTTAATTTTTTTTTTTCGTTTGGAACGGTTGGATAAATTCTGTTTAGGGTTTAAGAGATGTGTGATATATATTTTTCTAAAGGGTGACACAGTGATTAAAAATTTAGGCTTTGAAGGTATGCGCTCTTCATAATTCTAGATTTGAGACTCACCTGTGATATTACTCTTTTGATGTCTTCTGGTGCCTGACCTAGAGATAGATGTGGTTACCCTTATTTCAAGAAAAACAAAAAGACGTGTGATATATACTTTTTTTTTGTTCAATCTTTTTTTTACGCTTCTTTATAGAGATAGATGTGGTTACCCTTATTTCAAGAAAAAAAAATACGTGTGATATATACTTTTTTTTTGTTCAATCTGTTTTTTACACTTCTTTATAATGGTCTTTTCTTGCTTGTGGATGAATCGTTGTACTAACACATTGTTGTACGAATTTTGCTACTTTCTCGTTTTAGTATTTAATCATTTGTTGATATTTGGTTTTGTCATTACAATTTTCAACTAAAAGAAGTTATTCTCTTGTGTGTAAGATACTTTCATTCAAGGGAAGTATGCGAGAATATACTAAAAGGCTTATAAAAACGCTCTCCAATTGTTAACTATAGAGGCGGAGTAGTTCTCAAAAAAATTATATTTCTTTAAAATATATATATATATTTCTTAATTACACCACCAATATGTATGCAGGTTCTTGGTGAGAAGGTCTCAAAAATTACATGGAAAAAGATGATTAATAATGCATTAGAATGTGATGCCCCATTAGCCTTGGCGAGGAATGAAGCCGTGGGAGCTTTCAATGAGAAATTGAAATTTGGTGACCACCAAAAGAATGTCAATGATGCAGGAAGGCTCTCACAGGAATCATTTTCGGATCGTGAATTCGAGGTATCGAATTAGCTTGATATGTTTTTTTTTAACTAATAATGGAAATCGAATCAAATCGATTTGGTTTGGTTCGATTCATCGTTTGGTTTGATTTCCTTACACCCCTACTTATGTTAATATTATATGGAAGCAGAAATTTTTTGATGGAAATTATGAAGCAATGGGAGGAGGAGGTTTTGAAAAGATGAAAGAACAAGGCTACAATTCAATTTTTGATGACAATGGTATTTCCCAATTGATCAATTTCATTCTCCTTTTTTGTTTTATGAAAATGTAATCATTTTTATTGGCAGATTATCCACCATTAATGTTGCTTAATGATGAGGCTTCAACTTCATGCAACCATGAATTAGAAGATGCAAGCACTTACAAAGGTTATTGTCAACAAAAAGCTTGGGATGTGTTGGAGCCCAAATCTAAGTAAGCTTTTTTTTCGAAAAAAATACGAATCTATTAAGGCATGTCGGTGGCACAAAAATCTCTATAATGGAAATGTTACAAAAACGCTCTCCAATTTAGCATACATATATAGAGCAAGAGCTATTTTAAGAACAAATTTCGGCTTTTTTTTTCTTCTTTCAATTGTTGAGTGATTAAATAATATTGGATCTTTGATTCCTTGTAATTGTTGTTTGTATGAATGTTCTCTCTTACAACAATAAATGTTGGGGTTTGTCAAAGAACAACATTGTCCTTCATGAAGATCAAATTCTCACAACTTCGTTTATGAGGTCAATTTTGCATATTTTCGTTCTAGCTTATCGAATGGGTTAATGACGCAATGATTTTATTGTTTAGTTATAAACCAGTTCATTATCAGCATCATAGGTTCGATATCGAGAATCGGTATTTGTCCTCCTCCCCTGATATGTACTAAAAAAGATAAAAATAAATAAAATGTTTAAAATTATAATAAATAACAAACGGAAAAAAAGAAAAAGAAAAAATCAAACATGTCTCTCAACTTATTAGGTTGTGTTGATTTGGACAATACATTTTTAATTTCATCAAATTGAGCAAACTTAAAAATTGTTAGAATTTTAGCTTTGAGTCAATATATTCTAATTTGTCCACTAATTTTAACAAAAATCTTCATAATCCCATTAAACTCAATAAATGCAAAAAAGTTTTGAATAGAATAATTTAATTAATGTTGTTGCTAATATATGCCAACAAAATCTCATATTAGTCTTGATATATAAAAGGATTTGTCAATTTATAGGAGACATTTTGGATGATGACCAATAAAAGTTTATGTCCAAAATAGACAATATTATATAAAAAAAAATATATGGATGTACATTGTCCTTAATAGATGCACAAATTAATCATTAAATAATAGTTTAAAAATTCAAAAACTTCGTTCAAAAGAATTATCAATTAATTTCATATCAAACATGGTTTTATAAGTTATTGAGGGCAGGACAGAAATTTTATAGGATTAATTAAAACTCGTATAAAAGGATTAATTAAAATTCCAACATTTGTTTTAAAGCTGTTTGAGGTTAAGATATATAGTATTTATCAAAGTTTGAAGTGTAATTTTAATGAAATTGAAATGTAGAAAAAGAAATTGATACAGCTTAATAATTTAACAATTTCTGGGTAAAATAGATTTTTTCTCAACTAACAAAACAGGTTTTTTTTTAAATATACTTTATTTAAAAAGAAAATTTTTCTACTTCTTGTATAAACAATTGTTTTTAATTAAACTAATTTTAGTTTAGGCCTGACACACAGTTATTTTCCTTTGATAAGTATTCTAATTAAAATAAATAACACTAGTTAAATTAATAATCTCTACCTAACCCCATTTACCTTGAAAAATGTGAAATGTTCCAATTGCAATTTTTTAAAACTCCAATTCTTTCCCCATTCACAGTTCTACAAAAATAAAAAGGAAATAGTTTTCTCCATTATCAAACAATTTATTTGAAACGAAAAAGAGAATAATTATTCCTGTTTCAAAAGTATCTTATAAAACTTAATAATCAGGAGATAATGATTTAAATCTTTTTTTTTTAAATTATGTTTACAAACCCAAAATATTATATTTGTTTGAAGAAAATAGTTTTTTTGTAGATCTAAAAAACATAGTTTTGCGTAATAGTAGATTTTTTTTTTCTTTTTGTTATATTAAACAAAAGTAAATCCTCTAAATTATCAACCAATTAATCAAAGCATTTCAATATAGTTCTTGTAAAGAAAAAGAAAGTTAACAAATAAAAAATACATCTCTTTTTTAGATTAATAGAAAACAGGCTTTGAACGAGATAGTCAATATATATCCAATGATCTATCTCAATACATGTAGAACTAAAAAAAAAAGGTCCAATATTATATTTTAAAATGTTATAAACATGAAGAATACTTTGATATATTTTTATAATTATGTGATATGTGTACAAGTTAAATTGGCATAAACATTGAATAAATGATAAGTAACAAGATTCTATGATGTAATGAAACATTCATATAACAAACAAAACAAAGGTAATAGAAGGCTACTTTAACCAAATCCTTACCATACATGTTTTACTTTGTCTCTATAACATAGGTACATGTATGTACTAAAACAAGGTACATATAAATATAAAGGGAAGAAAGTCTCTCACATTTTTTTATTGTATGACTAAGGATAATCGTATGAATCGCTTGAGTTTGAAGATACTAATTTGATCCAAAATCATTGATAACATTGGGTTTCCATGCTTGTGAGGCTACTTCAAATGAGGTTGAAGTTTCTTCGGATAAAAAATGTGTCGTATCTGTTAATGAAAATTATTACAGAAATTAAATTCTAACTTTCTCCCAATAAGACGTAAATTTTTTTTATAATTTAACAACATTTTCACATAAAGAAAGAATGAGAAATCCCCAATTGAAAATACCTTCATAATAAAACATCCCAAGGACTTCATCAAAGGATGGCCTTGAATTCTCAAAAACTTGAGGGCTCTCAGTGAAATCTTCAGCAAGTCCCATAACTTTATTTCCCAAACAATTGTTCTGCTTAATTTCACACAATATATCTACCAAGTTTAAAGCTCATTTCATAATAGAGAGAGAGAAAAAAGTGTCATAAAAAGTTCAAAGGTAATGAACCTTAGAATTTTGGTCATAAGTGGGAACAGTGACACACTCAAAAGCATTTTTAACCATCATCTTCCAAGTTTTCTCTGGGACTTTGATACCAAGCAACTACACACATGCTATGCAAATAAAAGTTTAAACCTTTTAATAGTTTGAAATAAGTTAGAACTTAAAAAAGAATTTGGATTTTAGTTTTGTATTTGTTTGGCTACCTTTCTCAATTTGGTAGACCCCATTCTATGATATGCCTTCAAGAAATCACCCATAAGGAGGGAATATCTCTAAGTGTTTAAAAAGTAGGTGGACTACTCCTCTCATCACCAATTGATTTTGAGATGGATGTCCACAATACTTTACATGGTATCAGAGCCCATTAAGCTCAAACGGGTATTCGGTTCAATAAAAATGAAATTGAGATTCGATTCAAGATTGGTGAGCCCAAAAGAGGCATCATCTTGAGGGGGCATGTTGAGAATCCCACATTGATAAGGAGGGGATATCTCTAAGTGTTTAAAAAGTAGGTGGACTACTCCTCTCATCACCAATTGGTTTTGAGATGGATGTCCACACTACTTCACACATTTGTGATGCCATGGAGAGATAAGTTTTTGTGATACGCGCCGTCTTTTCCAATTCCTTCCAATCGCCATACTTTGTCTTCCCTACTCGGAGGATGACGCTTCTTGTTTACTAATGTTATAAAACATGTTAAACTATCAATCAACACAAAAGTTTAAATGTATAGAAAAATGGAGAGATTACTTTTTCCTCGGTGATCCTTGACTCTGAAAGGGTTGGACACAACTACTCCAATCTTTGGAAACCTCAACAAAATTTTCTCATCTATAATTTTCACTCCAATTCGACACTTTTTCGACTTCATCCAGCTCGAATTATCCGTGATGCTCAAAACCTTAACCAAACCAACTCCATTTTCCATGGTGAGTTTCTGATCATTACCAACCAATAATGGCCTTTTCCCATCTCTTGGAGACAAAATATTTTTATCAAAATCATTCATACTGCAATGAGTAATTTCTTCTTGTTGGCTGGAGCTGAATCCTCCATCGAGGACGAAGAACTCGATCTGACTCGTGCGGATGATCGTGTTGGTGGTAGCATCACAAATTGCAACTTGCAAAGGCTCGCCATTTTCTCCAATTATATTATTATTAGTGAAAATGGAGGCAATTTCATTCACGAAAACGAGCTTGAACTTCCCAATTTCAGATTCTATAACTATTTCATCTCCCTTCTCTTTCTTTTCTCTATTACACATTAAAACCAATTAGCCCTATATATATGATGAAATCAAATGAATCATTATATAGTTGAACCAATTAAGTTTAAACTACTAACCTTAGTGATTCTAAAAGAGGATTAAGATGAGTTTGTAATGCATTTTTCACTTCCACTTGAACCTAAAAAAAATAATGGATGTAAGAGACATCAATTTCATTTAATTTCTTTTCTTTTCTTTTTTTGAAAACTGGAAAATCAGAGCTTTCCTCCCCTATATCCGGAGCACCACTGGCCCGTCCCTAGACTGTGGCACCGGGATACTTCGAAGGGTATTCTAGTTTAAGCGCACAGTCTCGAACCAGGATCTCTCAAGAAAGCATGTCTTGAAATCCTTAGCCTTAACGGCTGGGCTGCCCATTGGAGACAATTCTATTTTAATTTCAATTTTAGCAAAAAAAGAATGTTAATAAGAATGAAAAAGAAGTTAGGGATCATGAAATACCAAGTGGTTCAAGTAAGGCTTCAATTGAGACAACAATTGAGCAAACCCATCTGCTATAAATCCAGCTTCAAAACTATAAGAAATTGAACATGAAACCCCACAACTAGATCAAAAACCTTGGGAAAAAAATTGCCAAAAAAAGAAAGAAAACAGTAAAAAAAAAGGGAAAAAGTGAAGAGGAAAGAGAAAAAGATAGATCCCATATGAAACATACACACAGAAAACAAAAAATCACACGTGAACAGTAAATAACAAAAAATTAACCCTAGCTTTAGTCAAAAAGTTCCAATTTTTACAATCTCAAAAAAAAAAAAAAATCTTTACACTAAAAATAAAACAAACAAGTAACGAAAAAAAAATTGAACCCAGTTGAAGTGGAAGGTGAAACTCTCTTCGATCATAGGTTTGCTATAGAAAGCAAAACTCGGATCCAAACGTTCAAAAGTTCGAATTTCCACTCCAAATACATTTGAACTAAAAAAATAGATTATAAGGAAAGAAATCAAACCCAGTTGAAGTAGAGGAGATCAAAATTCTCTTGGACTTGGAATTGGCATCTTCATCCGAAGAGACGACTCGTCTCTTGTTCTTTTTGTCGACATTTTCGGGATCCATTTCGATCTTTCCGTCTCTCCAAAGTAGATCTCTCTTTCTTTTTTTTACATTGTTTTTTTTTATGTCGAGGACTATTTGAACTAACTTTTGCGCACCTCGACTAATGTCACGGGATATACTGTCTGACCATACAACATTTGGTTATGTTTTTGTACTGTTCAACTTATATAGAAGAAAGCTGTAACACTCAAGAATTAAATTAAATTTTACGATCCAAACGATAATAGTAAACTTTTGGATTTTTGACCCTTTCTTATAATAAATGCACAAATTCATGTAATTAACGTCAAAATAGTTCTATCACTATCCTTATATAATTAATCGAGTAATTATGAAGTTTTAAATTTAATAATTAAAAAAAACTTTAAGTTCAAATATTTTTCGAATGGGACTTTTATTAGGTGTACGGAAGGATCCTACATTATCATAAGGATTATAAAAGATCTACCAATTTAGAGCAATAGAAGAGGCATCATAGTCCTTCAACTTTTAAGTTCAAAAAAAAAAAAGATTGTTGTGAAAATTAGTTTCACCTTTTTTTTTGTTAGTACAATGTGGGGGTAGGGGGATCAACAAATCCTACGTAGAAACCACAACTACTCTCAAATAATATGAGAGTCAAATACCGATTTTCGGGCTCAAACTCGTGACCGTGGAGTTGAAATGGATTAACGCCAGACAAGATAACTAATGAGCAATGTCTAAATCAAGAGTGCAAACAATAAAAGAAGACCGACACAATATTTATAGTGGTTCGACCAATGTGGTCTACTCCACTTTGCAAGGCGAGATCAACTTTCTATTTGCTTCAATGTCAAGAACATATATACAAATACATAAACAAGAGAGAGAATGATGAATAAACTCAAACTTAGCCCAAATATACAATCTCAAAGGCTAAAGGGAGCAAACCGAAGAGAAGACAAACTTCTCTATATGTCCTCTTTACCACGAAATTCACGGCTTCGAAGAAGCACAAATATCCAACTAGAGAGACAAACTCTTCTCAATAATTTATGCTCTCTTTTGCTTTTTTTTCCCTTCTGTTTTGTCGAGAATGAAATACAAAATACAAAATACAAAATTTCCTCTTTTTTTTTCGAGGATTTTGAATGTATAACAAAAAAAGACAAAATATTTTCATCTATAGCATAAAATCAAAACTAATTCATTTGTAGCAAAATATTCAAACTGAATTCTATCACTAGCAGAATTCTATTAGCGATAGAATTTAATCAATGAAAAACTTCTTCTATCACTGCTTGAATTTTCTACTAGCGATAGAATTTTAAATTGAATTCTATCACTAGTTGAGTTTTATCATTGATAGAAATTAATATGACATAGATGAAATTATTTTAGAAATTGTGTTGTAAATATAATACAAAAAATAAAATGTGCTGCTGATGATAAATTATCTTTTTTTTCTCTATTTTTTGCTCACCGACACGGCAGCACCAATTTGCCAAAACTAAAAAAAAAAAAAAAAAATAGCATTTTTTTTTTTTCTTTTACTTGTGCCCATGTGCACACAACATCCAATCAGATAAGAGATGTGTTGATAAAATGCTTCCAACACATAGCTTAAAAACCCATAAAACCCAAGCATTAAAAATATGTGTATTTGATATATTGGGTCAAAGTCAACGAAGATAATAAATAATAAAATAGTAAAATAAATTTGTCTAATTGAACTCTTGGTAGGGAATATATTTATGACACAATCTGCTAATGCATATTAATGGGATAAAATTTTCCAATATTAAAGGGGGAGAATTGAGAAAAGTTAAAAAGGAAAAAAATAAATTACATTTTATCTCATTTAGATTTTCATATAAATCGATCTAGGAGAAGTTCAAAAAATAATTCATTTGACAAACAAATGGAGATGAATTTAGAGATAATTATGAAAATAATTAAGATACAAATGCATCATCAAAAATTTATATTAAAACAAAAATTATTGGGAATAAGAAATCTTAAAATTTAATTAGTCAAGCGAAATATTGAAAAGATATATAAGGATAATAAGAAGAAGAAATCCAAATAAGTTATGACATGAAGAAAAAAATTGAACCAAACGCATATAGTTGTTAACAACATTTTATGTTATAATATTGTTTTTATATGATTTATCTAAATGAGAATTCTAAACATAGACCTATCAAAGAATGTCGATGCAAAAATGATTGACTAAAATAGAAAGAAGTAATCTTAGTAGATTTACACACACTTTCATTAACTGTGTGTTAGTTATGTTAATACATAGAAGAGAGAACTGTTTTTATTAAAAGAGATAATATATACAAATGTTGATCAAATTGTGCTAACCAAGTAGCAAGACGATCCCGACTAAGTAATCGTGCGACAACATAGTTCAAATGCAGCTTAACCATAATAGTAGTTTTTTTTTAAGTACCATAACAATTGTTTCTAATTAAACTAATCTTATCCCTCGAACATTGTTGCTAATAAATGAGGGAGAACTCCTTTGTTTGTTTGATGTAGCTACTGTGCTATTATAAATTAGTTTTTATAACTTCACTTCAAATAATTACATCCAAATGAGCTTTTCAAACATTGCACATATGCATCTAATTTTAGTTTAGCCTGACACAGCTACTTTACCTTTCATAAGTATTCTAATTAAATTAAATCACTTTAATTAAGTTAATAATCTCTACCAAACCCCATTTATCTTGAGAAGAGTGGAACTTTCACTCTCACATGGTTGCCTACTCTTAATGATATTTTACTCTCTTTTTTTTTTCTAAATGGAGTTGATATATATATATATATATATATAAGAGTGAGATAATTTCTAGTATAACACTTTTAAAGAAGAATAGAGTTAAACTACAATGAATAGAAAACAAATTCAATGAAATATATTAAAATTTTCTACCATGTGATTTGTGAAGGAAAAAAATTGATATTTGTAAAAGTTAAATAAGCACAAACTAACCAGATTCAATAATGTAATGTAACATTCATATAACAAACAAAACAAAGCGAAGGTGTCCTTACTTTTCAAACCAAATCCTCAAACATACATGTTTTACTTTGTCTTTATAATATAGAGGTATATATGTATATACTAAAACAAGATTATAAAAGAAAGAAAGTCTCTTACTTTTCTCTATAGCGGGTATATATATATATGTATAACCGTATGAATCGCTTGAATCTGGCAATATTAATTTGATCCAAGATCCTTGAGAGTATTGGGTGTGAGTGCTTGAGAGGCTGCTGCAAATGAGGTTGAAGCTTCTCCGGCCAAAATTGGTGTCGGATCTGTCGATAAAAGTTATTACATGATTAAATTACAAGTTGTGGTGTACAAAAAGTTGATAATTAATACCATATACCATTTATGAAATTTTATCCAATTATAGAAACTAAATTCTAATACCTAGGGGTGTACAAAAAAAATGGTAACCTGAGCAACCCGGACTACCCAACCCAAACCGTAAGGGTTGGGTTGGGTTATGATTTTATAGTTTTTGTTGAGTTGGGTTGGTTCTTGGGTTGAGCTCGTTCAACCCAACCCAACCCAACCCGAACTAAGACTATATTATATATATATATATATATATATATATATATTATGGTAGATTTTTAGCATATTATACAAATATATTATGTGTGTATGTAAGATAAATTAATAAGTTAGATTTTTAGCATACTTGTAAGCCTTCTAAAATAAGATTATACACTAATAAGATTGGTAATAAGTTGAAGTATAGTATCATCAATCTTTTTTAACATATTTATGAACCTATGAACTAAACTTTAGAGAGAAAAATAAGAGTAACATAACCCGAGAATTCAACCCAACCCAACCCGAAAATTTTGAGTTGGGTTGCCCTTATGCATAGGGTTGAATGGGTTGGCGAGTTGGGTTGGTCCAAAAAATTCATTCAACTCTATCCAAACCGGACCATGTACACTCCTAAATACCAAATTTGCAATTTAACCATATTTTACATAGAAAAAGAAAGAGATTCCTTTATTGCAATACCTTCCAAATAAAACCAAAGGAATTCATCAAAGGACAGCCTTGGATTCTCAAACCCAAAACCTAAATTCTTTTGCTCAAAAAGTTGAGGGCTCTCAATGAAAGCATCATCAGCTCCCATGACTTTATTTCCCAAACAATTATCCTGCTTTCACACAACAACATCTACTCAGTTCAAAGCTCATTTCATAATAGAAAGAAGAAAAAAAAGCGATAATAAGTTTAAAAAGGTAACCTTAGAATTTTGCTCATGAATGGGAACAGTGACACACTCTAAAGCATTTTCAATCATTATATTCCAAGTTTTCTTTGGGACTTTAACACCAAGCAACTACACAATGTTATGCAAATAAAAGTTTAAACCTTTTAATAGGTTGAAATAAGTTAGAACTTAAAAAATAATAATTTGGATTTTAGTTTTGTATTTGTTTGGCTACCTTTCTCATTTTGGTTGACCCCATCTTATCATATGCCTCCAAGAAATCACCCACATTTTTTATGTTATGCAAAAATAAGTTTTTGTGATATACGCCATCTTTTCCGATCCCTTCCAATCGCCATACTTCATCTTCTCTTTTCGGAGGATGATGTTTCTTGTTTACTAATGTTATGAAAATATCAAATCGTCAATTAACTTAAAAGTTTAAGTTGATAGATAAAAAATAATAAGTACGAGAAAAGGTACCTTCTCCTCGATTATCCATAACTCTAAAAGGTCGAGACACAGCTACTCGAATTTTTGGAAACTCCAATAAGATTTTCTCATCTCTAATTCTTGCTCCCATTCTAAACTTCTTAGATTTGGTCCAACTTGAATTATCCGTGATGCACAAAACTTGAACCAAACCAACTCCATTTTCCAAGGTAAGTTTTTGGTCGACACCAACCAATAAAGGCCTTTTTCCATCTCTTGGAGACAAAATATTTTTATTGAAATCATTCGTACTGTGATGAGCTTCTTCTTGTTCGCTGGATTCGTAGTCTCCATCGAGGACGAAGAACTCGATCTGGGCCGATGAAAGAAGACCCGTGCAAATAATAGCGTTGGTGACGGCATCACAAATCGCAACTCGCAAAGGCTCGCCATTTTCTCCAATTATTTCATTATTAGTGAAAATGATGGGGGCAATTTCATTGCAAAATACCAGCTTGAACTTCACTATTTCAGATTCTATAACTACCTTTTCCTTCTCTTTCTTTTCTCTAGTACACAGATAAAAACTAATTAGCTCTCTCTCTCTCTATATATATATATGATGAAATCAAACAAATATTATATAGTTGAACCAATTAAGTTTAAACTGCTAACCTTAGTGATTCTAAAAGAGGGTGAAAATGAGTTTGAAATGCATTCATCACTTCCACTTGAACCTGAGAAGATCAAATGAATGTGAGAGATGATCAACTTCATAAGAGAAAAAGGCAATCATCATTGAGCATACAATATCTGCTTGAAACCTATGTGGTGTCACACATTTTTTTTTAAGGGAAACTATATAAATTAGTTCTCATGGTTGAGTATAATCCTCGTGGTTTTAAAAATTAGAGTTTAGTCATTACATTGTGGTTTGAAAAAAGTTAGAATTTAATCTCTATGGTTTAAAGAATGATAGAATTTAGTCATTATCGTTTGATAAAAACCTAAAAAATAATCATTTTTGTTTCTAATTGTTAACGAATTAAGTACTTGAAAGTTAGTTGTTCATGTGTCAATGATTACTTGTGAGTTAAGCGACTAATTTAACAAAAAATCATATCATTTATTCATGAATGGTAAGTTTCCACGTATTTAATTCGCCAACAATTACACATGACAAGAACTATAATTTAGGTTCTATAAAACTATAGAGATTAAATTCTAGTTTTTAAAACCACTAAATTTAATTTTCTTTAAACCATACGAACTAACTCTAATTTTTTAAATCATGAAAACTAAATTCTAATTTAATCATAAGAACTAAACTTATAATTTACATTCAGACAAGTTTTTTTCATTTCATAATTTTAGTTTCAATTTTTAGCTAAAAAAAAAAGTTAACAAGAATGAAAAAAAGTTTTGAGTCATGAAATACCATGCGGCTCAAGTGAGGCTGGATTTGACACAACAATCCAGCAAACCCATCTGCCATAGATCCAGCTTCCAAACTATAAATAAATAAATAAAACCCCAAATTTAGTAGATCTAAACCTTGGGAAAATTAAATGCCAAAAAAGAAAGAAGATATAAAAAAGGAAAAGTAAAAAATTAAGAGATCAAAGATAGATCCCATGTGAAACATATTAAACACACAAAAAAACAAGCACACATCAAACAAAATATCACAAATGAACAGTAAATAATAAAAAATCAAACTTAGCTCTATGGTATATATCATATCCAATCAAAAGTTCTAATCTTCACCCTCACATTAAAAAAAACAAATAAATTATCGAATCGAACGTTCAAAAGTTCGAATTCTCAACTTCAAATATAATCGAAGTAAAAAAATAGACATCAAAGGGAAATAAATTGTACCCCGTTGGAGTAGAAGTGAAGAGGCTGTTGGAGTACTTGGAGTCGCCATCTTCATGTGAAGCCACGAGTTTGATCTTCTTCCTTTTCTCGACGTTTTCGACATCCATTTCGACCTTTCCGAGTAGATCTCTCTCTCTCTCTTTTACGTGATCGCGGAAGTTTAAACAAAAAATGAATCGAAATCGATGCTTTGAAAGATCGAAAGAAAGGGAAAGATTGAGAATTTATAGAGCATGGAGTTGCGTTAATGAGATCTAAGAACGCAAGAATTTGCGCCATAAGAGCGAGCTTGTTTAGAGAGAGAAAGAGAAAGAAATTGTTGAGAAATTTTCAGACGACTTAAGCTAAAACGACGCTCATATTTTTGGTCCCACTAACCCAAATTAAAATAAATACGAATTATGTTAGATTTTATTTAAGGTAAAATATAAGTTTAATTTTTATGATTCGAACAAAGTTGGAATGTAATTCTCGAGTTTAGTTTTTATAATTTAAAAAAAAAATTAGAATTGAGTACACTTAAGGGGTGGGAGATTTGACCCCGTGACTTATTGATTACTAGGTGTACATTAATATTATCTAAGTTATTGTTCTTGTTAGCTTAATTATTGTACGTAATCGTTAGTATATTAAATACATAGAAACTCATTATTCATTCATAAATGATACGTTTTTTTTTGTTATATCAGTCACTTAATTCATAATCTCGTAATTGCCACATGAATAACCAATTTTTTATGTACTTAATTCGTAAAACACGACAATGACTATTTTTTAGGTTTTATCAAACCATAGAGATTAAATTCCTATTTTTAAAACTGTAGGTACTAAATTTTATATTTTTTCAAATCATGAAAACTAAATTTTAGTTTTTAAAATCATAAGAATTAAATTCTATTTTTCTTTAAAACTATAACGACTAGATTTATATTTTACATAATTTTTTATAATTTTTTTTTTAAGAAAATATTTCAACCGGTAATCAAACTTCACATAAATAAGTTTTCAAAAAACTACCTGACCGACTTGCCCTGGTCGAGGTGTTCGTCAAATACACACATAAAAGAATAATAATAATAATAATAATAACAATAAAAACAATAAAAGAATAATAATTATTATTATTATTAGAAAAGTTGTAACAGGACAAAACTAACTAGGAGTAGAACTTATCTCTCATTGAATTCTATCGTAATATAATTTCATTTAAATTTCTTACTACAAATTAATTAATTTTTATTTTATGTTATAATAAAAATACTTTACCTTTTGTTATACGTGCAAAATTTCTATTACTAATATAGTATTATATATTGTTAGAGTTTTTTTTTTTGAGAAAATTATTACAATATTATATATTATTGATATAGTATTATTCTTAATAATTATAATTGTCAAATTTTTTAAAAGTGACGATATTTGTTTTTTTATTTAATTTGACTAATATGATAAGTTTTTTTATAGAAAATAATGAGACAGAGAACAAATTTTGGGATGTCAAACGTGAAGTAAACAAAAGTGATTTAAATGAAAATATTTATCCATGCCTAGAATCACATGTTTTTACTTTTTTATATTTCTCTCAATTTTTTTTAAGTATGTGGTTTTAAAGTGTAAGTATTTTCAAAATAAAATTATATATATATATATATATATATCTTTAATTAAACTTAATAAGTTTGAAATATCTTGGTCGTACTGTTAAAAAAAGTAAAGTTTTATTGACATTTTGTGTGATATTATAACCAAGTATTTATAGGTTCAAAACGTTTATGAGAAAGAGAATTTGTAAGAATCTAATCATTATAGGGATTGTTTGTTTGTCATATTTAGCTAGGAGGTTTCAGGAGGAGGATTTACGAACTCCTCCTCGAAAGCATACATTCAAACGAGTTTTTATTAACTCTTCTTTCTTATACTTTTAAAAATAACTCCATTTCTAATTATTCATTTATAATTATTCAATCAATTCTAATCATTCATTTTTAGTTTCTCGTGTTTAATCATTACTTTTTTAACTACTCATTTTAAATTTACATCCAAACAAGATTTCAATTCAATTCTTCTATACAAAAAAATCACCTTTAAAAGAATTTTTTTTTTATAATTCTCAATTTTTAACTGCTCATAATAATTTTTCAACACCAATTTTTCAAGTATTTGTTGAATAAAAAAATATCATGAACCATTTTCTCTCTCTTTGGAAATTATAAAGTAATAGAAGTGGTCAACTTTTACGGAACCCAAGTTGGGACCACGCAAAAGAAAAATAAATATAAATATAAATAAATCAAGAAACTTATCAACCAAGTTTAAACATTCAAATGTCAGGTAAGCTTTCGCGTAAGTTTTTGACTTTTCAATATCATTTTTTTTTTAATATTTAAAATTAAGTTGGATAAGCCTATCATTAATAACTGACCAAGGGGCTGTTTGTTTGATATATTTAGGTAATTTTTTGGTTAAGGAGTTATATTGAGGAGTTATGTTGAGGAGTTAAAAATTAAAAGTTGTGTTAAAAACTTGTTTGGATATCATTTTTGTATAGAAGAGTTAGAGTCAAAACCTTGTTGGGACGTAGATTTAAAAATGAGTAGTTATTTTTAGTGGTTAAAAATGAATGGTTAAAAATAAGTTATTTTGATTTATTTGAAAGGAATGATTAAAAATAAGTTGATAGAAATTATTGAGTAGTTATAAATGAATGATTAAAAATGAATCGTTAGAAATTATAGTTATTTTTAAAAGTAAAAATGAGGAAGAGTTAATAAAAACTCGTTTGAATGTAAATTTTTAAAGAGGAGTTAATAAAACCTAATAGTAACTCCTATCTAAATACGACAAACAAACAGCCAAATGAATGATTTTCCAAGATATAAAATAATAAACTGACCTAAAAAAATTAAGGTGGTAACACATGACAACGACTTACAAAAATTAATATTCAGAATTCAATTTATCAACGACACAATTAATTTTAGGTAAAAAATTTTCAAATGAAGTCTCAAATTTATCAAATAATCAAAAAATTACAATAAAGGCTTTCTAAACTCTCACAATCTGCTAAACCCTAAAAAAGGCCTATATAGCACTTTTAAAACCTCAAATAGCCTAACCAAACTTTAACCCAAAGTAAAAATAAAAATAAAAATAAATAAAAAAAGTAATCCATGATTAATGATATGACAAGTAACAATTTTTTTTTAAAATCGAGAAATCAAAATTTTGCTCTCCTATACTCGAGATTTTAGTGGCCCGTTCCTACACTTTAACACCAGAATACTTCGAAAGGTATCTCTAAAAAAACATGTCGTGAAATCCTTAACCTCAACTTCTGAATTGTCCCTTAAACACAATATGACAAGTCACAATTACATTTAATGTTCAAGATCATCTTTTAATTACATTTATAAAAATAATTTTTGGCCCCGCAAAACTTCACACCTCGATCAACCGCTGCCATCAAATCTAAAATGGAAAACAAAAATAAAAAATAATTCATATTTTATAAAAAATATATGATTATTATTAGAGAAATATTAGGGTGAGTTTGGGGCACCGGTTTAATTATTATAGACGGAAGGTTATGATAAACGGTGGGTTATGATAAACGGTAGGTTATTATAAATGGTGTTTGAGGGGCAAGTTATTATAACAGGGATTATGATAAACGGTGTTTGGGGGCTGGTTATGTAACAAAAAGTAATATATGTAAGGTGTAGATAAACGGGCACGAAGGTTTAGATAAACTGGCAAGCAGGTTTAGGTAACCACAGTTTATAATAAACGGTGGGGCAAACACCGGTTGGGTTATTATAACCAACTCGGCCGTTTACATAAACGGAGGCCCAAACACACCCTATGTGGTTCAATATAGGTCTCATTCTATTTTTTTAATTTTATTTTTTATCTTTTAAATTTAAAATTAAATAGAATGCAACTTATAATGAACTACATAAGTGGGCTATCACCTAAATATTTTTTTAATTATTAAACAGAAAATGCTCCATAGATGCAAAATCATCAATAGCTTTCCTCAGGAGAACTTCAATTTCTTCAAATGTTGCCATAACGCTATCAAAAACTTGTTCCCAAGCAGAGGTCAAATCTGCCAATGAAAATTATATAATTAAAAAATATATATTAATGAGGTTTCATTAAACAATAAAAATTGAAATTTTATAATTTTATAATTTCATATTCTTACAAATAAAAAGAGTTTTCTCTAATGCAATAAATACCTCTATTCTCAAAGTTTGAGTTCTCATGCTCAAAAGGTTGAAGGCTTTCATTATTGAAAGCTTCATCTGTTTTCATTGCTTCATTTCCCATAACATTAACCTGTTTCATTTAAATCTACTCAGTTCAGAGCTCATTTTAAAAACAAGAAAAATAATAACAACAAAAAGTTAGAAAAATTACATTTTTTATCAATAAATTTGGGATCTAATTTCAATTTGATTCCTACATTCAAAATTAAATTCTTTAACTCCTTAAATTTCAACTCACTTTTAATTTTGTGGATTTTACAGGTATAATAAAAAAAAGACAAAATATTTTCATCTATAATACAAAATCAAAATCCAAAATGAATTCTATTACCGATAAAATTCAATAAGTGATAGAGTTCTATCATTAATTTGTTTTATTACTAACAGAGTTCAATCAATGATAACTTAGTCTGTCTCTGGTTGACTTCTATTACTTATAGAAATTGTGCTACAAATATAATAGAGGAAGTAGAATATATTGCTTTTTTTAGATTACAACAATTAAGAATGGAGGAACTCGAACCCAAAACCTCTAGTTATTGAGCATACATTAGTGTTACTGAACAATTGTTTATGTTGGCAATATATAAATCAAATTAAAACTAGATCGAATATAAAAACTAAAAATATATTTTGTCCTAAAAAGTTAAAGAGAGAGTGTAACCATTGAATTTGGGTTGCAAGAGGGAACATCGGTACACTCAAATGCGTTACTAACCATCATCGTCCAAGTCTTCTCTGGGACTTTAGTGCCAAGCAACTATACACATTCAATGAAAATAAAAGTTTAAACCTTCCAATCCTTTGAAATAAGTTAAAACTTTGGATAAAATAATATTTTAAATTTGAGATTTATTTTATTTTGGTTTTTGAACTTCTAAAAATCTAATTCTTGTTTATTCTAGATTCTATAACTTTTAGGCATCGTTTAATAATCATTTTGTTTTTTGTTTTTAATATTTTAAAAACCAGTTTGTTTGATAATCAATTTTGGTTTTTGTTTTAAAAATTTATTAAAAAAATTAAATAATAAATAAATTTTATACCTAAAAATAAAAGCTTTCAAAAACATATTTTTGTTTTGTTTTAAAAAAAAGGCATGAAACAATCAAGAATAAATAGTAAAAAACTAAAAAATATAAATAAAAAGAGAGGTTTTGAAACAAATATATATATATATATATATATATATTAATCATGTTTGTTGATTTTTTATCTTCAAAAATAAGAAATTAAAATGAGTTATCAAACATTTATGATTTTTATTTTTTAAAACAAAAAACCAAAATGAAAAACGAAATGATTATCAAACGGGATCTTAAATGTGTAATTTTAATTTCTAAATTTTGAGAGACCTTTTATTTTGGTCTCTCAATTTTAAAAAAACACTTAAAAACTGCTCTTATAAAGTAATAATAATAATAATAAATTGTGTATTTTTTTAGAAAAATATTATTATTTACTTTTAAAATTTTAGAAACATTTTTTCATAAAATTATCAATATTATTGGACCAATTTTAATGAATATTAACATCAAATACTGATTTTAAGCTTTTTTTTTTTTAATATACAATAACTAAAATTGGACTTTTGAAAATTTATAGACTAAAATGAAATAAATCTAAAAGCAATGGAACTAAAATTAGATACTTGAAAGTTTAGCAATAAAAATAAAACAAATTTCAAACAAAAACGTAAAAGCATCGTAAAGTTAGAACTAAAATTATTGTATTTTACCTTAAGAGGGTGTTTGAGATTTGGTGTTGAGAAGAGTAAGGGAAAATCTCAACTCCATATTTGTTTTGAGGACATCAATATCTCTTCAACCCTTCTCCAATATGAAATCAAATCTTTTATTTAGTCTTTTAAATGTCACATCAATTTTTTTTTTCAACTATATAATATAATATAAAATATCTTTTATATAATTTTATCAAATATTGCATCAAACTTTTTTTAATTTTTAAATACATAATATAAAATAAAATATGTTAATTAATTAATATAAATATGCAATGATTACATTAAAAAATAATATTAAATAAATATTTTTTACAATATCTCATCTCTAAAACACTAAAATTACTTCATATTTTTAAATCACTCAACTTCCTCTTTCTCTTAGTCTCCTCTTTTCAATTCCATATATATATATATATATATATATATATTTATTTATTGATGCATACCTTTTTCAAATAAAGAGGGTTCAAATAAGCATAGATGAAGAAGTCGCCCACAGTTCTAAGGCCTTGAGAAGTCAAGTTTGTGTGATAAACACCATCTTTTCTTATCCCTTCCAATCGCCATACTTCGTCTTCCCAACTCGGAGGATGATGCTTCTGGTTCACTATAATTTTTTAAAAAATGTACGTATAAATTATCTATCAACTCAAAAACTTAAACTCGTTCGTGAGAGAAAAAAAATATATACCTTTTCCTCGATGATCCATGACTCTAAAAGGTCGAGACATTGCTATTCCGATCTTTGGAAACTTGGCTAAGACTTTTTTATCTATAACTTTCACTCCCATTCGAAACTTTTTGGATTTTATCCAACTCGAATTATCCGTGATGTTCAAATCCGCAATCAAACCAATTCCATTTTTCATGGTGAGTTTCCTATCATTACCAACCATTAAAGGCCTTTTTCCATCTCTTGGAGACAAAATACTCTTATTGAAATCACTCATGTTGTTACAAGTTTCTTGTTCTTCTTGGTCGGAGACGTAATCTCCATTGAGGATGAAGAACTCGATTTGAACCGATGAAAGCGAACCCGTGCAAATAATGGTGTCGGTGGTAGCATCGCAAATCGCAACTCGCAAAGGCTCGCCATCTTCTCCTCTTATTCCATCATTGGTGTAAATGGTGGATACCATTTCATTGCAAAATAGCAACTTTAACTTTGGTTGAGAAGCTACTTTTTCTAATCCCTTCTCTTTCTTTTCTCTATTTACAAATACATTTAATCAGTGATACATAAGATGAAATCAATCAAATATCAAGTTAAAATGCTAACTTTAGTGATTCTAAAACTATAAGAAATAGAAGAAAACCCCACAAGTAATCAAAACCTTAAAAGAAAGAAGAAGAAGAAAAAAAAGCCATAGAAAAACAAAGAAAACAACCACCAAACGGGAAAAATGTAATGGAATTTGTCAATGCGCAATTTTAAGTAAATTTATTTCAACTTTGGCGTTAATCTTTTCTCTCTTTTTGTTGTTATTTTTAGAAATGTTGACATTATAAAGTTTTTTAATTTTTATTCTTGAAAAATCCACCAAAATTAAAGGAAGATAGATCTATACGAAAAAGAAAAATAAAGGCAAAAATATAAAATAGTAACTAAAAAAATCAAGTTTAAATAGAGACAAATAAGAACAATTAGAGATTCCCTTTCCCCAAATGCACCATTTTTTTTCGTGGGAGCGGGGCGAGGATTTTTTGTCGGGGAATTCGCGGGTATTGAGTTCATGTCGGGAATTTTTCCGTTCAATTACTCTTCTTTTTTTTTTCTTTTTTCTTTTTTTTTTTTAATTATAATCTTAAATAATAATAATTTTTCTTATAAAATATTTATAAGCTTGAATTACATTTTACCTATTAAAAAAAAAGTTCATTTGAATATATAATTTCACTAAAAAAAATATTTATTTGATCTAAAATAACTAAATGACATAAAAATAATTTTTAATAAAAAATTAAAAAAATCGTAAATGCAATGGAGATCGCGGAAACGGGAATGAAGAATATATTTTCCGACCCCGTTTCCTGCCCTATTAAAGGCAGGTCCCCGCACGTCCGGGACATCTCTAAGAACAATAGCTTAGTTCTCCACCCCAATTATTATTAAACTCAAACTCAGTACATAAAAACAAGCCTAGCTCTATTAGCCAGGCATAACGGAAATCGACTTAGCAATATACATGACTTCTACTCTAACAAGTAATAACATGTTAAACTACGATAAATTAAATCATCAATCAATCCAAAAATTTTATAGACGAAATAAAAAACAGCGAGATCGAAACAAAGCAAGAAGTTCAAAATGAAGTTAAAAAGAGAGTGAATAAGATATCAAACCCAGTTGAAATAGCTGAAGTAGAAGCTGGGCAAATTCTCTTGGACTTAGAGTTTTCATCGGAAGAGATCACTCTCTTATTCTTCATCCAAAATTGATCCATTTCGAAAAAAACCAAAATTCACTCTAATTTTCTCTCCAAATTTGAGTGTGATTTTGTTCCGAGAGATATGCAGAATTTATAGTGGTAGTAGTTAAAGAGATAGAAAGAGAAAGAGAGTTTCCAGAAATTGTTGAGAAATTTTCACACAATTTAACAATTATTTTCTGTCCAAAAGAGCTTTAATTTTTAGGAGTTTTTGCATATATATTAAAAACAAATTCACCACAATTTCCAAACTTATTTATTTGTGACACAAAAGTGATTGAAGTCTATCAGTTCGAATGATAGAAGTCTAAAGTCTATCAGTTGAACTTATAAAAATTTATCAATTGAACTGATAGAAGTCTAAAATCTATCAGTTGAATTGATAGAAGTCTAAATAGGAATTATGAGTAAAATGTACTATGAATGAAATTATTTTTAAAAAATGGGTTACAATTGTAATGAAGAGCAAAAAAATATGCTATGAAGAATAAATTTCCAAAATATTATTGTAAGGGAATTTTGCATGTATATTAAAAAAAAAATATCCATGTATAGCACAATTCTCAAACTTATTCATTTGTGGCATAAAAATGATTGAAGTCTATTAATTTACATTGTTCAATCACTCAAAATCGATTGAACTGATAGAAGTCTATTAGTTGAAGCGATAGAAGTCTATCAATTGAACTAATAGAAATCTAATGATGTTAGAATAGCAATTTTGGGCAAAATATGCTATGGATGAAATTATTTTTAAAAATATACTATAATTATAATGAAGAGCTAAAAATATGCCAATAAATTCCCTAATTTTTATGCGCTCAAATATATTTTCTACAAAAATTTCATTTCCCTCTCCCAACTTACGATTGCCGAATAATATCTACACAAATTATAGGTTAAATTATAAAGTTAGATCTTTATATATATAATTAGTTTCTTCAGTTTTAAAATTTAAAAGTTAATCTATATAATTTAATTTCTATGTTTTATAAAATTTTCGAAAAATAGCTTCGTGGATTACAGCTATGCGAATGGATTACTTGGCCTACTGGAAATTTTTTTTTTTGCTTTTGTGGATTTTGAAGTTTCAACGGCAACTCCACCGACTTTAAAGGTCTCGCCAAGGTATGAATTGAAATTTTGCAAAGTCAAATAATTAAAATTCGACATTTGAAAGTATAAGAAATAAAAATAAAAATCTAAGATCAAAATTAGACATTTCAAAGTCAATGGACCAAAGTGGAACAAACTATAAAATCAAGAGACCAAAATGATATTTTAACAATTTTTATTTTTTGAGATTACAACTCAATTGAAGTGGAAGATTCGAGCCCATAACTTCTTAATTATTGGATGTTCCTCAACAACTTTTCTTATTGGATTCGTCTTACGTTTCAAACTGTGGGTGTTAGGAATATATTTGGTAGGATTTAGGTTAATAAGTTATACTTAGTAATTAAAAATTGAGAGTAGTGTCAAAAACTCGTTTGGATGTAGTTTTTACGTAGAAGAGTTATGGTGAAACTATTGTTTAGACGTAGATTTAAAATGAGTAGTTATTCTTAGTAATTAAAAAAGAAATGGATAAAAATAAGTTATTTTGATTGATTTGAAATGAATAATTAAAAATGAATGATTACAAATGATTAAGCAGTTAGAAATGAGAGTTTTTTAAAAAAAAATAAAAATGAAGAGAAGTTAATAAAAACTTGTTTGGATGTAGATTTTCGAGGAGAAATTAATAAATATTAAAACTAAATCCTACATGAATATGTCAAACAAATAACCCCTTTGGGTGCATTTGGAGCATCGGTTTGGTTATTATAGACGAAAGGTTATGATAAACGGTGGGTTATAATAAATGATAGGTTATTATAAATGGTGTTTGAGGGGTAAGTTATTATAACATGGATTATGATAAACCGTGTTTGGGGGGCTGATTATGTAACAAAAAGTGGTATATTTAAGGTGTAGATAAACGAGCACGTAAGTTTAGATAAACTGGCACGCAGGTTTAGGTAACCACCGTTTATAATAAACGGTGGGGTAAACATCGGTTGGGTTATTATAACCAACTCGGTCGTTTACATAAACGGGGGCCCAAACACACCATTTGATTCTAGATTTTATGTGTTTAAATATTGAGGATAGTATCAACATTCTCTAGGATTTCTTTCTTTAATGTACTATATATATGTATATAAGTTATGAAATATAATGAAAGGGGAGGAGAATTCAACCAATCGTTTCCCTCAAAATTATCATGGTATCAGAGTCCCGTTGGAGCTTATGTAATTTTGATTTCCAAGTTTGGGATTTCAAAATGTCCATTCCAATTTCAAGCGCAAGGGTGCACGTGGGGATGCCAGTGGTTCCGCCGAAGTCAGGTTGAACATCTTGAATTTGAAGGCGGCGAAATAGAAAGAATAAAACAAAACACGGAAGTTTATGTTAGTATTACAGTTTTGCCGTAGATTTTTATTGGTTTGTCGTGTGATGTTGATTGATTGAACACAAAAATCAAAATAAATTAGAAAAAAAGAAAAAAAGAACTTCAAACACGCCGTAAATATTTGACTTTTATACGTCATATTCTTTTTATTTTTGAATTACTTTTTTATGTTTAAAATTAAATTGAGATCCGTAAGGGGGTGTTTGTTTGACATACTTAGGTAGTTTTTGAGTTGAAAATTGAAAATTGTGTCAAAAATTCGTTTGAATGTAGTTTTTAAGGAGAAGTTAGTAAATCTTATAACTAACTCCTCCCTAAATATGTCAAACAAACAACCCTTACAAATAGCCCCTAAGGGGCTGTTTGTTTGACATATTTAGGTAGGAGTTAGTAGGAGGAGTTAATAACTCTTCCTAAAAAACCTATATTCAAACGAATTTTTATTAACTCCTCCTCATTTTTACTTTTAAAAATAACTCTAATTTCTAACCATTCATTTTTAATCAATCATTTATAACTACTCAATCATTTCTAACCACTTATTTTTAATCAATCATTTATAACTACCCAATTATTTCTAACCACTTATTTTTAATCATTCCTTTCAAATCAATCAAAATAACTCATTTTTAATCATTTCTTTTTTAACTACTAAAAATAATTACTCATTTTGAAATTTTCATCCAAACAAGATTTTGACTTTTAACTCCTTTAAACAAAAACTACATCCAAACTAGTTTTTGACACAATTCTCAATTTTTAACTCATCAACATAACTTCTCAATATAACTCTTTAACCTAAAAACTACCTAAATATGTCAAACAAACACCTCCTAATAGTTCGATGACATGATTAATTATTTTATTTGATGTTAATTTATTTTCACTCCACCATTAGAGGTTGGATTGTTTGATTCTCTTAAAGTTGGTGGGCCTTGATTTTCAAAGATACATGAAATTTATGAGGATTGAGATGGAAATGGTCCATAAAAAAGAATATTAAGGTGGGCGATTCATTTTGTAAGGATTATATTCATTTTTAGTGCTTCAAATTTATGTATCTAATTGTTGTGAGGGGGGGTTTTGTAAGAATTTAATTTCATCTCTTTTATTGGCATTTGTAATAACAAGTACTGGGTGTGCTTAGGAATGACTAACTGTCACTAATTTAATCTTGAATTTGAAAAGAGATTATTTGTAAAAGTTTGATTTTGAATCCATTAAAATGGTCGATATAGTTTGAATCATAAATTTGAAAGAAAAAAAAAATTCTCCTCAATTTTGGAATATTCGTGGGAAATTTTTACATACAAAAATATGAAATAGAATCAATATGGTGTTTTGGAAGAGATCAACAACTTTGATGAGCAAATAATAATGGTACTTCAATGGCATCAACATACACTTTCATAACTAGAAAAAATTATGGGGTTCAAATTTATTAAAAATTTGGTAAAATATTAACAAAATTTGTCCTACAAAATATTGAAAAAATTATCAAATTTTTCCCAACAAAATCCTTTCTTATTAAAAAAAACAACTAAAATTTTAGGCCAGCCGTCCTTGAAAATCGGATTACAACCGCTTCTTCTAGAACATTTCTATTAAGTTAGGAACCTTAAACATTAAGGACCCGTTTACTTTCTGGTAATATGAATAATTCGAATTCTTGGATATCCAGAATGACAGATGTCCGACATTCTTACATAGTCATGTTTGTTTTGTAAAAATAATTTCATGGATATCTGAGAAACCGTTATGAAAATGTCTTAAATGCCCTCTTAACTTAATTTACACGTTAATTTATATAACATATATTTTTTATTAATTTAAATATTATATTTTAAAATAAATTTATTAAATAAAAAAAACTAAAATAAACTCATTAGTTAAATAATCGCTAAATATAAAAAAAGTAGACAATTATATTTGAAAAATATAAATAAAATTAATTATGTATGGTTAGTTGTTAATACATGCATAATAATCATATACTAAAAAAGAATATATTATTTTATTTTAAGCTACAAACTACTCACAAAATATGGAATTTTTTTTTATATGAATTGATAAAATATAATTTTAAAAAATAATAAGGGTAAAAATGTCACTCGGAATGTCCTATACATGAGAATCCTAAAAACTCAGTTGCAAAGGACATCCAAATGCTCTCAGATGGGCATCCTAGGATGACCAATATTACAAGATGCCCGGAATATTTATAATTACTGCTAAATAATCGTGGTAATTTAGATGTTCATCCCATGAGAATCGTGGATTACCACGAAGTGAACTGCCACGAAAGATAAATATTTTCTCTAAAATGAATATAATTTTTCAATATGCTTCAATTATTTAACTTCTACCGAATGGTCGGTTGCGAAATTTAGTTATCTGATTTAGTGTTAATCCATTTTTATTCCACGATCACAAGTTGCTCTCCAATAATATTGAGAGCCAAATACTAATTTTTGGGCTCGAACATGTTGAAATAAATTAAATCAACCCATCATTTCTCACATGCTTGTCTCATAACATGGAAGGATTGAATGAGAAAAGATATATATATATATATATATATATATTATATAATCTATATCACCAAAAAAATGTTGAATAAAATAAATTTAAAACTGAAATTGTGAAAAGATTTAAAAAAAATGAATTTATTGCTACTGAGCCACATGGCAAAGTGAGAGGCTCCATACCAACTAGGACACAAAATTGAAAAACGGAACAACAAAATTCAATCTAATGGATTAGATCGATTTTGTTTTATAAAATTGGATATATTAATTTGTAATTTGAAAAAATTGAAAAATTAGATCGATTCCATTTTTTATTTTAAAAAATTAATGAAAATCGAATCAACCCGAATATATATATATATATATATATATTGCCAATAAGTATATAAAGTCATTTTCATTCTAATTTTTAAAAGATTTCCTAAATTCTTGAAATATCAATTTCTTATAATAAATATTTTCTTAGTATATTTTTTTTAGTAACTTTCCCAAACTTTACTCTTTATTTTTATATATATATATATGAATTTTTATTATCTATTTGAAACTAATTTTACGACAGAAAATTATATGTAATAAACCACCGAAAGCAAGTTACTTTCGTATTGGAATAAATGATTTTTAAAGAATTGACAAAAAAAATTGAACATTGGATCGGTTCCAAAACCAAACCAAACCAATGATTTTATATTTTATTAGACATTGGATGATATCCATTTTTTGGATATTGGTTCAATTTTCGATTTGGTACATAACCGACAAAAACCAAACTAAAATCACCCTTAATACCAACTACAAATTTTACTATGTTTCAAGATTAAATGTTTTTACCCTACACATTTTAATAATGTTCACTTCTAATTACTTGAGTCAATAAAATCGATAATTACATGATATAATATTGACTAAAATGTAAGTTAAACTAATTTTAAATTTCAATATATCGATAAAATAATTATTTACTTTCATGTAAATTTAACTTTTAAAAGAAAATAAGTAAAAAAAAATTAAGTTTAAAAAACACATTATTATAATTAAAAGTAAGAATTATTATTAAAATGTTAAAAGTAAAAAAGTGTTCAGTTTAAAATATAAGAATCAAGCTGAAATTAGATCCTCAGACTTAGGGATTAAAAAGGTATATTTTTTTCACTTTTATATGTATTTTGTCAAACAGCTTCCATGATTAATTAGAAATCAAATTCAAAATTTTGTAGCACAAATTGGTTTACGAAGGGTGCTAATCAAGTTTTTATATACTAATGAGTGTAAGATTGACGCCTTCAAAACTGATTTTCATAACATTACGAACACGACAACTCAATTTTATTTCTTTAAAAAAAAAACTCAGTTTTATCTGTTAAAATCAAATAAAAATGGAAGCAAAAACTAAATTGATGCACCTTAATGATAAACTAAACACTAATTCATGTGCACACAAAACTAATAGCCCATCGCTATTAATGTATTTTCATAATTAAATGGTCATAACTTCGAATCTTCTTAAAAAAATATATATAAAAGATGTGTTTGGGCACTCGTTTATTTAAATGGTCGGGTTGGTTATAATAACCAAATCGATGTTTGCCTCACCGTTTATTATAAACGGTGGTTATCTAAACCTGCATACTCGTTTATCTAAATCTACACGTCTATTTATCTAAACCTTACATATATTATTTTTTGTTACATAACCAACCTCTCACACACTACTTATCATAATGTCTGTTATAATAACTTGTCCCTCAAATACTATTTATAATAATGCACCATTTAGAAAAAACTTCTCAAGAAGTATGAAGTGGAAGGAGAAAGAAAAGTGAAAATGGAAATGAATTGAAGATGTGAAATACCAGTTTGGAGATTAGTATTGGTAGATGAAGTGTAGAAAAATCTTGTTTGAGAACTTTATTTGAGAATTAGCCTTAGGTATGAGTTTATATTTTACATTTTTCCATTTATTTTATATTTTAATTTTCTTTAGTTAATTTTAGTTTTAGTTGGTTTTGTGTTTTTTGTTTTTAAAATTTTAAAAACAGATTTTTTTATAATCAATTTAATTTTTTTATTTTTAAAATTAAAAAAAATTAAAATATTAAAGAAATTCTAAAAATTAAAATAAAGTAACTTTAAACATAAATTTTTGTTTTGTTTTTCTTGAAAAATGATGAAAAGGTAATAAAAACACGTAACAATTAAAGATAGAACTCACAAATTTAAATTTTGTTAGATTAATAATATTCTAACATTATTTTATTGGTAGGAAAATTTACTAATTTCTTTTTGAAAATTTACGTCCTAACAAGTTTCAATAACTCTTCAAAAATAATTTATCCTTTTTATTATTAAATCATTCATTTATAATTATTTAATCAATTCTAACTATTTATTTTAATAATTATTTTTTTTAGCAATTCAAAATAATTACTCATTTTAAATTTACATTTAAATAAGTTTTTGATTTAACTCCTCTACAAAAAAAATAGTCATTGGCTATAACTTTCATTTTTTACCTGTTCAAAATAACTCATATTTTAATGAGTTTAATTTTTTTATCCTAATTTTTGTATAATATATAACTAAGGTCCCGTTTGTTAATCATTTCATTTTTTGTTTTTGTTTTTATTTTTACCTTTTTAAAAATAGATTTATTTGAAAACCAATTCTCATTTTTGCTTTTAAAATTTTAAAAATATTAAAGAAATTATAAAAACTAAAAACATGTAGCTTTTAAAAACAAGTTTTTGTTTTTATTTTTAAAAAAGTACGAAAGAACAAAAATTAATCATAAAAAATTTTAAAAAAATCCAAATTAAAAAAAGTATGAAAAGAGCAAGAATAAGTAAGTTATCAGAAATGCTTTTTTGTTTTTCAGTTTTAAAAATATAAAATTAAAATGAGTTATCAAATATATAAAGTTTTTACTTTTTAAACAAAAAACCAAATTCTAAAAATGAAAAACTACAAACAAAAAACAAAATGATTATCAAATAGAGTCTAAAAAACCCAAATAAATTTGCATGTATATGACTACTCTCTACTCTACCAAATGTTTGATTTCCCACCGCTAAATTTCACTAAACCGAACAAAAAAAAGAAATTGATACAATCAAAAGTTCGACATTATTTTATAGGCATTCTCTTGTGTGAAAGAACAAAAATTAATCATAAATTTTTTTTAAAAAAATCCAAATTAAAAAAAAAGTATGAAAAGAGCAAGAATAAGTAAGTTATCAGAAATGCTTTTTTGTTTTTCAGTTTTAAAAATATAAAATTAAAATGAGTTATCAAATATATAAAGTTTTTACTTTTTAAACAAAAAACCAAATTCTAAAAATGAAAAACTACAAACAAAAAACAAAATGATTATCAAATAGAGCCTAAAAAACCCAAATAAATTTGCATGTCTATGACTACTCTCTACTCTACCAAATGTTTGATTTCCCACCGCTAAATTTCACTAAACCAAACAAAAAAAAAAAAAGAAATTGATACAATCAAAAGTTCGGCATTATTTTATAGGCATTCTCTTCTGTGAAAGAACAAAAATTAATCATAAAAAATTTTAAAAAAATCCAAATTAAAAAAAAGTATGAAAAGAGCAAGAATAAGTAAGTTATCATAAATGCTTTTTTTGTTTTTCAGTTTTAAAAATATAAAATTAAAATGAGTTATCAAATATATAAAGTTTTTACTTTTTAAACAAAAAACCAGAATCTAAAAATGAAAAACTATAAACAAAAAACAAAATGATTATCAAATAGAACCTAAAAAACCCAAATAAATTTGCATGTCTATGACTACTCTCTACTCTACCAAATGTTTGATTTCCCACCGCTAAATTTCACTAAACCAAACAAAAAAAGGAAATTGATACAATCAAAAGTTCGACATTATTTTATAGGCATTCTCTTCTGATAGTGAAAATAAATTAACACCAAACGAAATAATTAATCGCATAACCGACTTATTCAATTCTAATATAACAGTTAAAATATGATTAATGTTTTAAAAAATAAATAAAAGGAACAACAAGTATAATTTATATTTTATGTAAATCAACTAATAAATATTTATCTAAACAAACATAAATAGTTTAGGGTAAAAAAGACGTTGAAAATTAAAAGCTTTTCAATCCATATTGATTCCCATATTTATAGTACAACAAATTAGAGGTGCAACAAAAAACCGAAAAACCGAACCGAACCAATTCAATTCAATGGATCGGATCGGTTTTTTAGCTCAAAATTGGACATATCGGTTTATAATTTAAAAAAATCGAAAATATTGGATCGGTTCCGGTTTTCATTTTAAAAAACCGATCGAAACTGAAATATATATATATATATATATATATATATATTGTCAATAATTCATATAAAGTAATCTTCTTCCCATTAATATTTATTTAATTCACTCCTATTTCAAGTAAAAAATATCCTTAAATAATTTTAAATAAGTTAAAAATACTTCTAACTTAAAAAAAAACCGTTGTTTATGAGAATGTTGTTTTTATATGAGAAATATTGTTTTTGATATATTAAAAAAAATTGGACATTGGATCGGATAGGATCCATTTTTGGACATTGAAAAACCGAACCAATGGTTCTATACTTTATTGGACATTGGATCGGATCCATTTTTTGAAAACCGAAGATATTGGTTCGGTTGTCGGTTTGGTACAAAATCGACAAAAACTGAACCGAAATCACCCCTACAACAAATAATAGTTGATTTTCAAAATCAGGTATCTGACCATAATGTTGAATTGGATTACTGCTAAATAATGAAACTATTATGTTACTGTGTCTTTTGGTGTAAATCAATATTATTTAACCAATATAAATTAATTTAAATAATTGTCTACTTTATATAGCTAAATCACAAAATTTATTGGAATTTTTCAAATACCGTTATAAATTGATCGGTTTAAATCCGTTTTGCTAATTCTCTTCCATCTATAACCCTAACTGAAAATTTCATCGACCTGAGTAATGTAAATAAAATAAATTCCTTAAAATTTTGGCATACTGGAATCTTTTTAAGAGAAATTATTAAAATTTGAACAAGTTCACTCAAAATTGATGTCCATGGTAAATTTTAATATTATTTTGATGTGTATCAGACTCTCTATATTTAGATTTTTATTTTTTTTTGAAGTCGATACTCTATATTTATGATAATTAATTGTTACCTTTTTTATATCAGACATTCACAACATTCTATTTAAACAATAAAAGATAAATAACAACAAAAAAAACAGTTATTACAAAAAAGTTCAGTTTATTTTTTAAAGGACAAAATTCAGTTTCTCTTAATTAAGAAATGGAAAACAAGAAAAAGAATGTTACACCTAAACAAACCATTTACGCCGTCTGATTAGAAACCAATGAGAATTAACGGTTAGATAATACACCATTTTTCACCCTATAAAATTAAAATTCAAAATTAAGGAGTTTGAGCCTCACGCGCCATCTCTGAGTATATATATAAATTCCATTTATTCTTCTTCAAACCCTCCCTTTCACCATGAGCATCTCTTCTCTTGCATTCGGGTCCACTCTCTTCCCCGCCGCCGCCAAATACCCGCCACCGGTCGGCAGGCGACTCCTCTGCGGCCGCCGTCCGGCACTCGTCGTTTGCTCCTCTCCTAACCCTGCCGCGGCGGCGGCGGCGGAGGTTACCTCGTCTGTGTCTGTGTCGAACTCGGCGAAACGAATTGGGGAACTGAGTCAAGTTTCCGGTGTGTTGGGATGTCAATGGGGCGATGAAGGTAAAGGTAAGCTCGTTGACATCTTGGCTCACCACTTCGATATCGTCGCTCGCTGTCAGGTACTCTCATCGCTTTTTGTCTCTATTTGTTGTAGCTTTCTGTTTTTTTTTTAATGTATTTTAATCGTTTATGAATTACCTTTTAATCTTGTTGTTGTTATGAAATGTCTCTGTATTTGCACATCAGATTTTGATTCTGTGTGAATGATGGTTTAGGTTTCTGAAAGTTCAAATTGATTTTCAGGGTGTGGCTAATGCTTTTGTCTCCATTGGTTGTTGATTTCTATTTTTTGTGTTTTAATCGTATAAGAATCACTTTGTAATCTTGTTTTGTTATGAACTGTTTTCTGTATTTGCACATCAGATTCTGTGAGAATGATAGTTTAGGTTTCTGAAAGTTCGAATTGATCTTTGGGGTGGGGCTAATGCTTTTGTCTCCATTTTTTTAACCCTTTTTTTGTGTTCAAATCGTGTAGGAAGCACTTTATAATCTTGTTGAACTGTCTCTGTATTTGCACATCAGATCTTGTGTGAATGATGGTTTAGGTTTCTGAAAGTTCAAATTCATTTTCAGGGTGGGGCTAATGCCGGGCACACAATATATAATTCAGAAGGGAAGAAGTTTGCACTTCATCTCATTCCCTCTGGAATCCTTAACGAAGATACTTTATGTGTTGTTGGAAATGGAGTTGTGGTGAATGTACCTGGTTTCTTTGAAGAAATTGACCGTCTAGAAGCGAGTGGAGTCTCGTGTAAGGGGAGGATCTTGGTTTCTGATCGAGCCCATCTGTTGTTTGATTTTCATAAGGAGGTGGATGGGCTAAGAGAAGCTGAGCTAGCTAAGTCTTTCATTGGAACAACCAAGAGAGGAATTGGACCTTGTTACTCTAGTAAAGTGATTAGGAATGGCATTAGAGTGGGTGATTTGAGGCACTTGGATACCCTTCCTCAAAAGCTTGACCTTCTACTCTCGGATGCGGCTTCGAGATTCAAGGATTTTAAGTATACCCCTGAAATTTTGAAGGAAGAAGTTGAGAAGTACAAAAGATATGCTGAGAGATTGGAACCATTTATCACGGATACCGTGTATTTTTTTAATGAAGCCATCTCTGCCAATAAGAAGATTTTGGTTGAAGGTGGCCAAGCAACTATGCTTGACATTGACTTTGGCACATATCCTTTTGTAACATCTTCCAGCCCTTCAGCTGGTGGAATTTGCACCGGTCTTGGGATTGCTCCAAAACTTGTGGGTGATCTTATTGGAGTGGTAAGTTTGTTTTTAGTTAAACTATTCATGACTTTTTATTAATCTGATGATAGAATTTCAAGTCATATTCACCTTACCTCTTTTCGTTTTAAGGATTTGTGTCTACTATCTTCCCTTTCCTTTCTTGTAAATCATGAAACATCAAGGCATATAACTCAATATTATTGCAGGGATAACTCACTATTCTTAGGCATTAATATTTTCTTGGCTCTCCTTGGATAAGTGTTTGCAAATATACTAATACATGCATTGTTTGTGCTTAGTTTTTTCTCTGCCTCAATGATATTGGAAAATAATTTTTATGATATCTAGAAAAACCTTTGAAAGTATCTAAATTATTTTTCAACCTTGGAGAGAAATTGAAATATCATTGATCTCATTCTCCTTGGAATAATGCGTGCTAATATACTACTTTATATATATCATATGTGCATACCTATATGGTTATCTGTCAATATGTGCAGGTGAAGGCGTACACTACTAGAGTTGGTTCTGGCCCTTTTCCTACAGAGAACTTGGGAAAAGGAGGTGACCTACTTCGGTTTGCTGGACAAGAATTTGGTACCACTACTGGTCGTCCTCGTCGCTGTGGTTGGCTTGATATAGTTGCACTGAAGTACTGCTGTCAAATCAATGGATTTTCATCTCTGAATCTTACGAAGCTTGATGTTCTTTCGGAACTTCCCGAGATTCAACTGGGGGTTTCTTATCGGACACCTGATGGAACACCAGTCAATTCCTTTCCTGCTGATCTTAGTCTTCTTGAACAAATAAAGGCAAGCATTAAGCATTATTTATTTCTCTTATTTGTTTTTCAGATTTCTCTTCTTGAGCAAATAATGTTGTGGGTCTAGCCAATGATATAAGAATTGAATAGAAAATTCTTCAGCTCTTCAGAAAGTTGTACAATAATAAGGGGGAAATTGTTTTTTCCTGGGATTTGGCCGTTAGGGTGGTCACCTATATCTGTAATTGATAAAGGTGGTTGGTGTGGCCTTTTTGAAGAATCTCAGATCCAAAAGGAGGAGAAGTTTTGATTGGGAGGTTTTATTTCAAGTAGTGGGAAAGAAAAGTTTTTTTGGCCATGAGTGTATCTAGGATACTTGCATAATCATTGCATGTTCTCTTTTAGTTAGAAACAGAGGATGTGTATGATCATACTGAGTGCACATATAGAACAGAATCTTCTGGTTTTCTCGATGTAAGATTTAGATGGTCATTTTGTGCTTAGGCAAGTTGATCATTTGCTCCATGCTTAGTTTGTTAGCTGGGGATGTCTTGAGTAGCCTTTAATGATAAAGAGGTTTTAAATGGTGACTTGGGGTCTTATTTATTTTGGATAGGAAACATGGAGTTTCATTGTTGAATGAAATTATACAATAGGTTTATAACATCAATTACAAAAAACTTCGCCAATGAGATAAAAGAGTAGAAAAGCTATAGTCTTTGAAAGGTATAACAGTAAGTGCCCAAGTTAAGGCAAGAATCACCAATGAGGTTGTACTATTGTTTCATATTTGGGGAACCTCTTTCTTATGTGTTTTTTCATTTTTCATCTTTCTTATGTGATTTTGGATCTTCTTGGGTGGTTGATGTCTCCATAAAGAGAAATATTACTAAATTGTTTATGATTGGGTGGTCGGCTTTAATAGATGACCCTTGCTTTATAGTTCCACGTCATTAGTTCCTGTGAGTTTTTCAACTTGCGCATATAGTCGTCTTGTGTTTCACCAAGGATAAATTCTGAAATGCATTTAGTTGTGTTTTGAATATGTTCTCATGTGTCATTGTGTCTTATCCAAAAAAAAGAATATGTTCTCATGTGATTTGCTTCCCTTTTAAAAAAAAAGGTATCATTGTTGCTTCAGTGTAAACTGTTGGGAAAGGTTGGGATATTATGCTCTACTAAGATTTGCAGGATAAGAAACTACCATCAATACTTTTGACGTTTATACTTCATATTGAACTAATGCCTGTTCTAGAAAGTACTTGAGAAAGCAATAATATTTCTTTAAAAAAAACTGGAATGTTGCAAGTTTGAGTCAAATCTAACTTTTTAGTATTCTATTGTCTAAACATGTCCTTAAGGAGTGGCACAGTGGTCGAAAATTTTGGCTTTGAAGGTGTGCTCTCCTCAAGGTCCTAAGTTTGAAATTCACTTGTGAGTTAATTTGTAGACACCTCCTATGTTTTCATTCCTTCGATGTTTCTCGTACCTAGCCTAGGGACGGACGTAGTTACCTTGGGTATTGTGGAGCGACACTCCAATTTCTCGGTTTTGTCTAAACATAGTTCTTAGTATTTTTTAGAATTGTACTGTAAATAGTTTCCAAACATTTTCATGATAAATAGCTTGTTTGTTTTTCTCTCACCAAAAAGACAAATACCCTGTTTGTTTTCAAGTCATGGACTAAATTAGGTATTCAAATTTTCTTAAATTTTAAAGGTCTTGAACCCCTGAATTCATAATCTTTAACTTTCCTGTGTGTAGGTGGAATATGAAACAATGCCTGGATGGATGTGTGACATCTCTTCAATGAGAGACTATTCTGACCTTCCTAAGGCTGCAAAAGAATATGTATCAAGGATTGAAGAACTTGTGGGCATACCCGTCCATTACATCGGCGTCGGTCCAGGCCGAGATGCGCTGCTATACAAGTGATTCGGGTTGTCGGTTGATCCTTTCTTATGCAGGTGATCCGACAATGTCATTGGAGTTAAGAAGCAAGGTTGCACTGGTAAAGGAATTTTATCCACATCATTATCATGAGATATATTTTCGGATCAATAATCTAGCATAAGCATTTGAATGTGATGCTTGTTGTTGAGGCTGTTGTAACATTTCCGATATGATTAGAGGAGAGCTTACTATAGGTGTGTTTCCGTAAGGCTCTATTAGCACATGAAATCGTATGGATAATAGATATTGATAATAATTACCATATGCAAAAAATAATGAGTTCATATGGTCACATATAATGGCAATCTTCTTTTCTGTCATTTCATCCTTTTTGGCCAAAATTTATGTTACATTGATCTATTAAGTTTGGCAAGTTGATTTTGAAATTGAAGACCACCATCCTTGACTAAACTAGTGGTCAAGAGGATTTTACAGAACAAAACGTTACCGATTCAATAGTTATCTATCAGATTTAGTTTAAGATATGTTGTAGGGTTAAACAATTTATTTCAATGTATGCATTAGTTAGTGAAAACATTTGTGGACCAAAACCAATAAGCCTAAGTTTGTGGTCAGCTTTGACCAAGGCTAAGTGATTTTGCCCAATCTTTTGTTCTTTTTTTGAATTCTAATATGTTGAGGAAGTCCTTGAGGGGCTGTTTGTTTCACATATTTAAGTAGTTTTTAGGTTAAGGAGTTATATTGAGAAGTTATGTTGATGAGTTAAAAATTGAGAATTGTGTCAAAAACTCGTTTGGATGTAGTTTTTGTATAGAGAAGTTAAAAATCAAAATCTTGTTTGGATGAAAATTTGAAAATGAGTAGTTATTTTTAGTAGTTAAAAAAGAAATGATTAAAAATGGGTTATTTTGATTGATTTGAAAGGAATGATTAAAAATAAGTGGTTAGAAATGATTAAGTAGTTATAAATGAATGATTAAAAATGAATTGTTAGAAATGAGAGTTATTTTTAAAAGTAAAAATGAGGAGGAGTTAATAAAAACTCGTTTGGATGTAGGTTTTTTAATGAGGAGTTAACAACTCCTCTTACTAACTCCTACCTAAATATGTCAAACAAACAGCCCCTGAGGGGTGGCATGATAGGTCAAAGATCTAGATTTTGAATGCGTGTTTTTTTCAAGGTCTTAGGTTCAAGACTCACTTGTGACATTAATAATAATTTGTAGATACTTCTTGTATCTCTATTCTATAATATATTGCGATGCTACAATCTAGGGATGAGTCAATGATTCTTGTGGAATTAGAAAGTATAACCTCCAAGATCTCAGGAAGAGGAAACTAACAAAAACCTATGGGGTATTTAATCTCACTTGATATCTGCACTCAATTCCCTAAATTCTCTATTCTCCATACTAACTTTAGTATAGAAATATGTGTGGCTTTCTTGTCTTGCAATCTTTCCTCATTACAAATTTTATCATTGTCGTTATGTGGAGTGGAAGTCAGGTGTGTCTTGTTGAGATATTTGGCAAAACATATATCACAAAAATCAAATTCTAAGTTTTTTTTTTTGTGCTAAAATTCAAATTCTAAGTTATGAAAATTTTAAAAAATAAAAACAATGAAAATTTATTATATAAAAAATAGTTCTAGTTTGATCTAAGGTGACAATGAAATTTACCTACTTTTTTTGTTAAAAAAATTATCTCCTTTTATTCCATATGTTTTTTGTTTTTTATTTATTATTTTTTAATTGGTTGTATATATTATTCACCAGAAATTATTTATAGGTAAATAATATTTAAAGTTTTAACAAAAACAAAAACTATGAATGCAAATAATTTGTAGAATTGATTTTAAGATATCAAATGATTGTTCGGTTCTTAATGATCAGAAATTCACATATTATTATTATTATTATTATTTTGTTGTAGGTATTATTCATTGGAAAAGATAAATATGTAAATAATATTTAGTCTCCAATATTTTAACCTTTACAAACACACCAAACAAGTTCACAAACAACTTCAAAAATTCAAAACACATGATTAAAGCAAGCTGAAACAAAACTCTTAGAAATAATCCATAATTTTACTAGAATAATTTTATTACAAGTAAGTATATATTTCATGATCCTTTACTTCATGAAAATATTATAATAAATGGAAAACTATTTATTTATTCCAAAAGGAACTTCAATCTTTGTTTAGGAATTACCCTTTAGTAGAGGGTATTTACAAGTGAAAGTTGTAAGCCATCTCTTGTTCTTTTTTTTTTGTTCACAACCAAAAGTAAAAGTGTTGACATGCAGAATATTTTTGTTCTCTCTTCCTAATTATGATTGAAGATAAATTAGTTTGTAATTAATAATGATATGTGTGTACTTATAAAAAAGAAACTTGTTTGGACTTTAGGGTGTTTGTTTGCCATATTTAAAAAGGATTTAGATGGATGATTTATTAACTTTTTATCGAAAATTTATATATGAACGTTTTTACTAACTTTCTTTTTTTACTTTTAAAAATAACTCCTCATTTTTAATCAGTTATTTATAATTATTCAATAATTTTTAACTATTCATTTTTAATCATTCATTTCAAATCAGTCAAAATAATTCATTTTTAACCACTTATTTTTAATAATTTATTTTTTAACTACTCAAAATAATTACTCATTTTAAATCTATATTCAAACGAAATTTTGACTTTTAACTCCTCTACACAAAAATCACATAACGAGTTTTTAATTACAGCTCTCAATTCTTAGCTACTCAAAATAAATTCTCAATATAATTCTTCAAGCTAAATCCACCTTAAATATGGTAAACAAATGCCCCCATACTTCAAAATATAGTTGTTTGGTTAATTATTTTATGGATATACTTTGATGAGTGGTTATATTGGAATTTGAAGAAATAATGTTATAAATATTATCTTTTGCAGTAGTTATACTTGTATGAAGATTTGATTAGATATTTAGATGAGTGGATCCAATATAAATTATATTGAACATGAATAAATAATGTTATAAATATTATCTTCTTGTAGTAGTTACACTTGTATGGAGATTTGATTTGATATTGATATTTTTTTTTTCCACGAGGCCAACAGGATGTAAAAGTAGTGATATTTGACTTTTTTTAATAGAGAATTTCTGTTTTATTATCGAGTTGGTTGACATATATAAAATGTTATTTTATGAGTCAAATGTGTTGGTTTGTTTTTGTAGATTTATTAATGTTTATTTTATCTTAAGCCAGATGGATCTTTCATGGTAAATGGTAATGATGATACTTTTTCTTTGTTGAGTTATTATTGGTGGAATTGTGCCTTTTTTATGATGAAGTTTTAGCATCTTTTTCCTTAAAATAAGGATTCAAATTGAAAATATTTTATGAGTTGTTATGATATTATATTATTTTTTTTTTTTTCCATATATTTCATCTTAAAAAGTTGTTATGAGTTGATTTTCATCATAGTTTAAACCGAACGAAAAACAATGTCATATTGACTATTGGGTTTTTATTCACATTAGTCCATCAAATAAGGTCCATTAAAGCTAAGTGTTTTAAAATGCATTTTGTCACTTTGGTAGAGAGAACACACGAGAAAAAGAAGAGCTGGAAATCAGGAGAGAGAGAAACAACTTAAAGAGAGAAAGTAAATAGAGAGGAAAAGAGGTTTCTGCCCAGCTTTGGTATTTTGGCGTTTCCGAGTGATTGCACCGTTGGATCGAGTTGAAATTTGGTCAGCGTGTTCTTGACACGAGGGTTTTAAATCTGAACGGTGGAGATCGGGTTTGGAGGTTTCTGCAGCTAGATTTCAGTGGTAATTCGGTTCCACAGTTTTGTGAGATCTTTCTATTTATCTTTCTGTGTTGTTTGTTGCCGAGATTAGTTTATCTTGAGTTTGTTATGTGTTGTATACCTCTAGTTACAACTAGAGAACTTGTTGTAGCCCATTATCGATTAGAGTGGAGATTCGACTTCGGTCCGTGGTTTTTTACTCCTCACTTTGAGGAGGTTTTTCCACGTTAAAATCGTTGTGTTGTGCTTGATAATTCTACCACATATTTATGCTTCATGTTTTTCATTAGGAACACACGAGGGGAATAATTGATGCATATTAGAATAGTGTTTATTCCCAACATTGACTTGTAGGCATACCTATATTTAATCTAAATCTTTTTTTTATTTTTTATTTTTATTTTTTTTATCTTAACTCATCCAACATTCAAAAGCATTGTAAATTTCGAAAGATAGTAGGTGTCTGACTAAAGACTTTAGATTTTTGGCAAAATATTAGAATATTGTTTCCCCTCGAAAATATACAAGATAATGGTGTATTCCAAGATTGATAAGAATGATAACCGTATTAATTTCATCCAAAAAAATCTCATACCAATAGAAATTGTTGTCATTACATATATCTCAATAAAAGATGATGAAAATGATTATAAGGAATCATTATTTTACTCATGTTCAAGTTAATGAAAATCATTCTTTCATAATCTCATTCTATGATAAACTAATTTTAATAAATAAGTCTCATAAATTTTGAAAAAGACTTATAAATCTCAAAGTATTCCATTAACTTTGTACATAAACGATCAAATCCCAATAAATTTGATATCTAACAAATCTTAAGAGAATATATAATAACACCTTAACATATATCGGACAATATCTTTATTTATTTCAAACACTTCCCTAAAATTTGCACACGACCAACTTGAAAAGCCATTCACCCAACACATTTGTATTGCTATATTTGTAGTCAATTTCATGGTTTGGTTGTAAACGAGTTCAACACCAGCGTTACAGTTCGATCTCTAGAATCGATAGTTGTCCCCCCTCTCCCAATATATACTAAAAAAAACATCATATTCTTTCTTTAGGGTGTGACCGGCTTTGATTATAATAATCCAACTGATGTTTGTCTCACCGTTAATTATAAACGGTGGTTACCTAAATCTTTATGCCCGTTTATCTAATCGTTACGTACATTACTTTTTGTTACATAACCAACCCCTCGAATACTATTTATTATAATCTCTATTATAATAACTTAGTATCTCAAACACCATTTATAATAATCCACCGTTTATTATAACCTATTCCGTTTACCATAACCAAATCGGTGTTCCAAACACACCCTTAATTCTCATCTTCCATATTTTCATTCACAAACATTTTTCTAATACATATTTTACACACTTTAAGTCAAGTCATCAAAAAAGAAAAAGAAATTATAATCTTAAACAAAAAGAAAAAAAAAGTTTATCACCTAATTATCTAATGATGTCCAACAAGCCAAACGCATCAAGTCACGTTCGGTAAAGCCCCCACCACTTTCAAAGCAAAAAAAAAAAACTGATTCTTTTTTTCATTCTCTGTATTCAATTCTCTCACAAAACCAAACCCACCATTTTTCTTCAAAACCCATGTCGTCGGAGCAACCCAGTTCAGACCATTCCGCCGCCGTGTCGGCCAGAAGCCTCGGCGACATGTCGGAACTGGGCACCGTTCGGATCGGCGTCGACGTTATTGCCGCCGTCCGGCGAAATCTCGGGTTTCTCAGAACCGTCGCCGACTCCCACTGGCTCCACTGCGACCCCACACTCAGTGAAGCCATCAGAAGGTCAAATCTCTACTGTTTTTGCTTTGGGGTTTTGCATTTAATGCTTGGAATTGAAAATGGGGTTGTGTTTATTTTTAGGTATGAGGAGCTTTGGATGCCGTTGATTTCTGATCTGACGGTTGCTGGGGCTTCTCCTTTGATGATTCTTCCTCCGTTGGATGTTGAGTGGGTTTGGTTCTGTCACACGTTGAATCCGGTTGGTCTTAACTTCTTCTTTAGCTTTGGTTTGTTGGGTGTAATCTGTATGTAATCAATTTGGTATCTTTTTATGTTTGGTTTTAGACCCTTTTTGAAAGTGCTTGCAAGAGATAATCCTTATCAAGTCTTAAGGGCTTATCTCTTGGGAAATTGGATTGGGTTGCATATTGCTTTGATGTTTGGTTTTAGAGTTTTAATACTGATTTTAAAGAGTTTCTGTTTTATTATATATTTTTTGGTATCATGACTATGTGGGTCGTGGACCTTGACTAATGACACGGGAACATCTTGTCTGACATTAGAACATTTGGATGTCAAGGAAATACATGGGAAATTAATTTTTAGGTGGGTGGTCATCTTGGATTGAACCATCATTTCTTAGTTCTCCAGGACCCTCTTTAACCTCTAGATCACTCCATCATGGTTGAAGAATTTCTGATCACTTGGGTTAAAGATGTATAGGTGTGTGTTTGAGGCTAGGAGATTGGGAATGATTATAGGTGGGTGAGAATTAAGAGGAGAATACGAGAAAGAATAATTATCGAGGATAATGATTGCATGTATTTAGAGGAAGGAGAATGATTATGGGGGACAATTATTAATTGTGATTGAGATGAAAAGACTAATGGGAGGGAATAAAATAGTGGGTATGAGAAGAATGAAACGTAGTTATAGGGAGAATGAAAAGTGGTTATTGGGAGGATAAAAAGTAGTTATGGCTTTGGCCTATAGGAGAATAAAAAGTGATTATGAGAGAATGAGATTACGATGGGAATGATTCTTGGTGATCCAACCATGGATAAAAGAATGATTCGCTCCATAATCATTCTAATCCTCTTTGCCCCCAAACACACCCTGGAAGAAGTGTCTCTGATGGGTGGCTTTTGAGTGCTCTTCTCTTGAGAAATTTGATTGGATTTTTTTTCTCCTCTTTTTGTACAAGCCAAACAAGTATCAAAGGTAATAGTATACTTTTTTTCAGGTTGGTTACAAACATTACTGTGAGACAAGATTCTCGAAGCTTATTGGAAAGCCTTTAATTTTTGATGAAGAGAATGAAGAATATGCTTATATGAGGTGCAAAGAGATATGGGTTAAGAGATACCCAACCCAATCCTTTGAAAATGAAGATAATTCAAATTTGAGAGATGTAATTACTGTTGAAAATCAGGAGCTTCTGGAGGAAGTGAAAAGGCAAAGGCACTTATATTCAAAGTTTTCGGAGCCGTATCGGTCTGAGATGCTCTACCTTATTGCAGCTAAACAAAGATACAAGGGGTTTCTGTATATGTTGCAGAGATTTTCTGATGAATGTTCTTCGTTTGTGCCTGCCTCAGATATTCTCCTCATGTGGTTTACCCATCAGGTTGATACACTTTTATTTTCCTTCATTTCTTAATTTCCTTAATTTTCATTAATTTCTTAGGGACGGTTTGCTAACTTTCTTGTTTCATGTCTACTTAGTTACAAGTGAAACAAAACACCAAAAGAAAAAATGAACAAGAAATGGGTGTTTTAATGAATGGACATTTAGCTTATGGTTTTGAATTTATTTTAGGGAAACTTGCGAGATTAGTCAAATCTTGAAAATAATTGCAAATATGGTCAATTTTAAAAAAATTAGCAAATATAGTCATTGGTTGGGTATTATTAAAAAGTAGTGTATTAATGAGTATTTATAATACCGTATCAAAGCGCATTAGTGAGATGCAAATATTTTGAAATTTGACTACATTTGTAATTATTTTGCGAAAGCAACCTATCCATAACACTTTACCTTAATTTTATGTTTGCATCTTGGATCACCGATCATAGGGTCAAAATTTCCTCCAATCATGATACTATCTTTTCCCTAAGCACAAGAGCTTTACTTTGAAGTTTTTTTTTTTTTTGAACAAGGGTAACCGCGTCCGTCTCTAGACCAGACACTAGAGACATCGAAGGAGTAATGTCACAAGTGAGTCTCGAACTTGGGACCTTGAGGGGAGCATACCCTCAAAGCCCAAGTCTTCAACCACTGCGCCAACCTTTACTTTGAATTTTGATTATATTAGCCGTGCTATGTCTAATGTATTGCCATGTATATATACATATTTTCCCTACACCACTCTTTTTCTTGTTTATTCAATGAGTCGGCTTATTAATGTATCTTGAAATGTACTAGTAATTTGTTGTGATATGATCATCTCAATATCATACCATTTAGGATAAAGGAAAAATGAAAAGGGATTTGTGAATGAACATGAACTTCTGTCTTAACGATTAGAGATGCAAATGGCAGGTGAAAGTGTTAATATGACATACTTTGTTGCCTGCGTTTACTTCACACGATTTGCGTCCCAAGCTTCATTTTTGTTTGTTATATGTAAACCAGAGTTATCCAACAGTTTATGCAGAAGATGTAAGGGAGATGCAGGGAGATTTGCTGAAGGTGGTGAGATTTGGGGAATCTGTGAAGCCTAAAGAACTGGTAGAAACGAAGCAACTGTGGCACAGAACTTTCGGGCAACCTTACGAGAAAGTCGGAGGAGAGATTATCATGGAATTAGGCAGAGTTGTTACTTCTAAACCTCTAGTTTACTGGGAAGCATCGTACTCGGATGTCAATACCAAGTACAAGGCCATGACTTCCAGGTTCATCCTTGAGGTTGATTAACTCATTCGATTCTCTGTACTTTTCATGTTGGAAATTAGTGGATTTTATGAAGGAAGCTGAATTCGGTAGCAAAATGCAATTCACTAAAATGAAGACGAGAATGATCCAAGAACTTTTTGAGTTTTGGAAGTTGAGAGGAGCAAGTCATTTAGATATTAGCAAGCCATCAAAATTTCATGTTCATTAACAATTTTTTCATCCTTGCTTCAAGTTCAGGTTTGTGTGTTCTTGCGGCTCAAAGCTCAAAAACAATCATTTCAACAAGTTGCTTCACGCGAATTTCTTCGCCTACGCACATTAAGATGCCATAGGGAGTTAAAGCTAAATCAACCAATCTCAAGCGTTGACGATGACTTGTGGCTCAAAGCTTGGCATATGTATTGTGAATTTGGAACCAAGGGTGTCGTTCTCGAGCTTCGGCATCCCAGTGGCCATTGTTTCAAAGCAAGTAGCATTAAGGAAACCACCACATTCAAGTGGAACGACTTGATAAGAGCACCCTCTCTTACTTTAGAAAGACAACTCGATCAGAATCTCAAGATAGTTACATCAATAACTCCACCAGTTCAAGCACCGTACTTGTTGAAATGTGTGCCAGACAAAGTGACAGATGATTCAGGGACAATGGTTTCTGATGTTGTTCTTAGAATGAACCAATACAGGCCTCAAGAAGGCCGGTGGCTATCGCGAACAGTACTCGACCATGGAGGGAGAGAATGTTTTGTTATTCGTATAAGGTAATAATTTAATTCATTGTCATTTGTCATTCGGTTATCGATTTGTCAAGAGGTTATTACTGTTTGGTACATCGAGATGTACAATAACAATGTAAATGTAAAATGCAGAGTTGGAGGGGGGTTTTGGAGGAGAGGGGGCGAAACTCCTGTGCCCGTGAAATGGGAGGATAGAATTATAGAGATTCGAGAAGGCTCGTGGTCCTATATTGCCGGCTCCATCGGCAGATCCCCGGGTATGGTGTGTTTGTACATGAACCACATCTCTTTAAGATTGAAGATTTTATCTCATTTTATATATTTCTTTTTCCTTTTCATTTATTTCAACGAAATGTTTGAATTTAGTATCTATTTAGTGTTTGAGTTTTCCAAACTATCACTTTTGATCCTTAATACTTGAATTTATTTTATATTTGTGTTGAGGTTTTAAAGGTGACTTGATTGGTAAAATGTTTTGAAATTCATTCTTGAAGCTTTTGAAAGTGATTTTTAACCAGTGAGAGGAGAGTTGTCAATCAGTTGACCTAATAGATTGAGGATGTAGACTCTAAGGGGCTGTTTGTTGGTAGAGGTTTGGGTCTTTAAGGTCTTTAAGGTCTAAGTTTGAAATCTACGAGTGAGTTGATATGATCAAGGATCTAGATTATATCAAAAGATAACAAATTACAAGATAAGCCAAGTTTTGATAGGAACTTGGAACCTCCCCTCTCAAGAGAATCTCTTGAGCCCTACAATAAATCACTCAATTAATCATTCAATATTTGGATGCCTAAACCTTAACCTAACCCATTCTATTTAGAACAAAATACTAACTTATTCTCCAAGTAATGGCTAAATAGAGCCCTAGGCCCAACCTTCAATACCCGCCCCTTTAAAGCACCTTGTCCTCAAGGTGGGCATACACAAAAATAGAAAAATAAAAAATGAAAACTTCTTTTTTTTTTTTTTTTTTTTTCTGCCGCAGCAGTGGCAATTGCGGCAGCGCGCGTCGGTGGTCGAGGTGGTGGCGAAGGTGGCAGCGGTGGTGGCGACGGAGGTGGCGGCGGCGATGTCAGAGGTGGTGGCGATGGCGGTAGCGGTGGTGGCGGCAGAGGTGGCAACGGCGATGTCGGAGGTGGTGGCGGCGATGGTGGTGGTGGAGGTGGTGACGGCGGCAGCGGTGGTGGCGGCGGAGGTGGCGGTGTCAAAACCCTAACCATCACTGTTTCTTCCACAACCTCCCTTCTTCCTCGAATCCTAGCTTCCATCTTTGAGTACCATTGTTCCCTTGCCTTGGACTGCTCCTCCCTTTCTAATCTTCTTTGTTCCTGCTCCCTTGCACTTTCCTCTCTTATCTCTCTAAAATAACTTTTCATGTCATTGTAAAAATTTTGCCACATCTCTTGAAATAAGCGAACATTTTCTTGATCCATCTCTACAACCAAGAATCGAAACGGCTCTGATACCAATTGATATGATTCAGGATCTAGATTATATCAAAAGATAACAAATTACAAGATAAGCCAAGTTTTGATAGGAACTTGGAACCTCCCCTCTCAAGAGAATCTCTTGAGCCCTACAATAAATCACTCAATTAATCATTCAATATTTGGATGCCTAAACCTTAACATAACCCACTCTATTTATAACAAAATACTAACTTATTCTCTAAGTAATGGCTAAATAGAGCCCTAGGCCCAACCTTATCATGAGTTTAATTGTAGAATTTCTTGTCACCTAAGTCCGAGTCTTGGAATAGACACGAGTGCCCCCAAGGAAAGATGGATACAATATGCTCTATCTTTCCTACAATGTATCCAAGACTCCGTCTCAAACTTAGGTGACAAGGAAAGATACATTAAAGGAAAGATGGAGCACATTGCAGGAAGTTTGAGGGCAAATAAGTTTAAATTTCAAAAACGAAAATAAAAGAAACCAAAGTGTTATCAAATGGAGCCTTAACTTTCAAATTTTTGTTTGGTTTTTAAAAACATGAGTAAAATGCAGATGTCAAAGTAACGAGAATCATATGGTAGAGTAGTAATTGTAAGCTTAAATTTCAAAAACCGAAAGCACAAAATCAAATGGTAGGTGGAACAGTTAGTCTCCTCAATAAAATGAGCAAGACAACAGGTTCCTAGTCTCTAATCTTTTAAATTGAAGCAGCTAACATTAGTTAAATTCTGACCATCCATTCATATATTGGCATCTAGAACAGAGAAAGTGGTAGGAACAGCAACACCAAAACAGCCACAAGAAGAATGGAAAGCTGCTTGGACTTTTTCAACTGGAGATGAACTGATGATCCAGTGGGATACTTCAACACCAAAACCAGCCCTTAGCTTTTCCTTAACAAATCCAACTTCAGAATCATCTGTAAGTCGTCATTTCGTATCGTATCTGGTTCAAGAGTCGTGTCGGTTTCAGGTTTCAATATCTTTTTACGTTTCAGGTACGGCTTCTAAAAGGTCGGCGAATGACATATCAATTACGGAGAAAGGTAAAAGATCAACAAAACAATGGCAGAGGAGAGGAAGAAGAAGAGGAAGGCGGAGATGGAGACGGGTTTGTAACGGTGATTCGCTATACTGATGAGGATCCAACTGGAATAGCAACTGCTCTCCTGAACTGGAAGTTGCAGGTGATCGAGTTGTTGCCTGAGGAGGATGCTGTGTTGGCTCTCCTTCTATGTGTCTCGATACTCAGAAGCGTATCGGAAATGAAGAAAGAAGACATTGGGAAGTTGTTGATCCGAAGGAGATTGAGGGAGACTAAAATTGGTTTGAGAGATTGGGGCTCGATAATGCTTCACCCTTCGTCAAAAAGTTCGACTACTTCGTCGCCTTATCTTCAACCTTGGTATCGGAATGCCGAGACCGTGATGGCATCCAACAGCATCGAGCTCCTCACGAGGCAGCCTGCTTCGAGTTACTTGCCTGTGGAGGGTGGAGATAAGTTGTACAAGCAAGGAATAATTTCATGAAAGATAGAAAGTTGAGGAAACAGAATATTGTGAAAGGCACACTCAGTTTGGTGATTTATTAAAAAGGTTTTTTACTCGCAGCAGCTTTTATTGGCTTTGTTTCATTTTTCCTTTTCTAAATTTAAAATGTGATGGAAGAGAAGAAACAAATGTGCTACTAATTGCTATATAAAATTAAGCAGATGCAAGGGGAGTTTGTATAGTAGTTATTTTATTTGTAAAGTAAATAAATAAAGAGTTTTTTTTAGAAATATGTCAAATTAGAAAAAAATTTAAGCAAAAAAATAAAATAAAAATAGCAATCACATGTATTAATAATTATACGCCTATATTAATACATAGAGTACTAATAATATATAATATTGTATTAATAATATAAAATATTATATTAATAATAAAAGAATACTATATAATGAATATTAATAGTATTCTATTTTTTACTATAAATACAAATATTTTTAAATTTCCTAAATTTACAATTATTTTATAAAATTATAGATTATCCAGTACAATTTCTCACAAATAAATGCAGTCAAAATTTATTTTATTTGGCTCTTGTTTTAACCACTAGTTGAATTTTTAATTATACGAAACTGAAAATTGATTATAAATATTAACGATAGATTAGATGAGAATTTATTAAAGGTAGCATCATCACATGGATAATAAATTAATTTTGGTGCATGATTAGCTCAAGTACATAATTGAATTCTTAATCAACCAAGACATATTAAACCATTAAAAAAACTTAACTAATTTGGTTTCTTTAAAAAAAGTTGACCTAATATACACATACCCTTTTAGATCATTAGAACAAATATATTTAATAAACAACTTTCTAAATAAAACCAACTCACCATTTTTCTAATAATAATAAATAAATAAAACACACTCCAAACAGGTGTGAAGAAACTATAATTATTGGTTTGCAAACTCCAAAATGAAATCTTAATAAAATATTTAAATAACATTGATGAGACATTTAGGATAAAAAATAAAAATAGTTTCTTTTTTATTATTATTATAATTATATAACTTATACTTATTTCTTTGGGAGTTTTTATTACATTATATTATATTTCTATTTTTTTTAAATAAATTACTAATAAAGGTATTTATGAATATAATTAAACATTTATAAAAATAATTTAGTAAAGTTATTTTTCCCCAATTTTTGAAAAGTTGTATTATAATGTTGCTTAATTAACCAGAATAAATTTATCTATTATTTGGAAATTATTATTTTTTCCTTTTTTAGTTAATTTTATATATAATTTATAGTTTTTTTTTTTTTGAGAATATATATAATTTATAGTTGCCTCGTTCAACTAAAGACATGGTAGAATTAAACTCATTGTATATTGAAACTTAATTGACAAATCGAACATCGTGACTAATTCACGTAGAAACTCGAAATAATAAACAATAAATCACCTTATTTTTCAACTAGTTATTAAAAAAAACCTTATAAATCATAAATGAAAATTTATATATATATATATATATATATATATATATATATATATATATATATATATATATATATATATATATATATATATATATATAAACCCGTTATCTAATGATGAACGATACCGTACAGTCATTGCCACGCAAGTGGGACCCACACATCCAAACATTTCCTAAAACTTTCGTAAAATTAAAATAATAACCCCACCATACGAAACCGTACCAAACTAATTCCACTAATAGACTTGACCCAATCATCTCTTGCCACGTAACCAAACGCAATAGCAGTTTCCGTAGTCTCGCCCGTACTGGATCCCTCCCTCCTTCGCCTTCCCCAATTTTCCCCTCTGCAAAAACCAAAACCCAATTTTCTCCCGAAGAAAGCAAAGAAAGAGGGGGAAGAAGAATCACAGAACAATCACAATGATGGATCGGGTCGGCAATTCCGGGTCGGGTCAGATCCAAACCCTCTCCAAATCCGCCCACCACCCGCTCCTCCGTCTCCGCCTCCTCTTCCTCTTCGTCCCGACTTAGAACCATCTCTCCTTTTTCGCTTTTGCTCTGTTTTTCTCTTCAAACAAATCCTGTAATGTCTCCGCCATTTCCGCCGATCCTCAACTTCCCCGACGAAATCCTCATCTGGGTCCGTCAATTTCTCACCGACGACTCCGACTCCAGATCCTGGCGGCTCGTCTGCAAGGATTTCCACCGCATCGATCTCATCTCCCGCAACACTCTCCGGGTCCGCCGAATCGAGTTTCTCTCCAGTCTAATCGCCAAGTTCGAAGCGATTTACGAGTTGGATCTCTCGGTTTGCCCTCGGGTTAACGATGGGTCGGTGTCGATTTTTCTGGGTGGGTTTGGGTTTTCGAGGCTGAGGGGTTTGATTCTCAGCCGCTCTTCGGGGTTGAGCTACGTGGGGTTGGAGAGGGTGATGAGGGTCTGTACTGGGTTGGAAATGGTCGACATGTCGTACAGTTGGGGGTTTGGGGATAGGGAAGCGGCGGCGGTTTCGAATTGTGAGGAGTTGAAGGAGGTGAAGCTGGATAAGTGTTTGGGGGTTACGGATGTGGGTTTGGCGAGGATTGTTGTTGGCTGTTGGAGATTGCAGAGGCTTAGTTTGAAATGGTGCTTGCAGGTTTCTGATCTTGGTGTTGAGCTTTTGTGTAAGAAGTGCTTTGATTTGAGGGTTCTTGATTTGTCTTATCTCAAGGTTTGCTTTCTCTTCTCTGTTTTTACCTTTTTTTTACTGGGTTATTGATTCTTTGATTTAGAAGTTGATGGGTTGGATATAGGTAACATTTTGGAATAAGAATGGGTTTGTGAAGTTGTTTGGCTGATCTGTTTATTATTTATTTTTTGATATCGTGAGCGTCCTGTCCAACTTACGCGATTGGATGTTAAGGAAACCGTAAAAGATTAATCGTTAGATAGGTGACCATCGTGAATTTTGACCAATGAAGGTTAATTTTGCATTAGGGTTGGCTTTTACTGAAATTAGTAAACTTTTAGAGATTTTTGTGTTATTTTTGTTTGAAATAGTGGGTGATTGTAGCAGAATTTGAACTTTGATTAAATTACAAGTTTAATAGAAAGTCTTCAAATGTTATGGAAATGACTGGAATTTATGGAGGACAAGAGAGCAGAAGCCATATAAAAACGTCAATGGGTATTGATCTTTTTGAGAAATTGACAGCACAAAATGTTTTTTATTTTGTTCTTTTTAAAGCAAAATATAGCAACTGCTAAAAACATTGTTCTTGAAAATTGTTTCTACTCAACAACTTGTTTGGGTAACTGTTTTTAACAGTTTTTAAGAATTATGATTAAAGTGAGTTCGAAAAATCAAGATTACTGTGTTTTTCATTGGATAACAAGTTGAATCTATTCTTGAAAAATAGGAAATTAGTACAAATGAACTAAAAAAATAAAAGAAAACCAAAGTTTAAAAAATAATTATTTTCTTTACTTTTTTTTTTTTTAATGAAAACTTTTCGTTGATAATCGGAACTAGTTACCAGATACATTTCCACACTAGAAAGATAGTGGTAAGGTCATTAGCTACAAAAAAAGAGTAAGTTGATGACTCCAAAAAAATGCAATATAAATAACACATTCAATCAAAGCATTGAGGGGGTGTTTGTTTGTTGAATGAATTTTTGGAGGATATAGTATTTATTAACTACTCTTCTAAAAACCACATCCAATGAGGTATTGTAACTACTCAAAACAAATCCTTATTTATAATTCTTTATTTCTAACCACTCATTTTTAATCATTCATTTCTAACTCCTCAAAACAACTCACTTTTAATTTTAACCACTCATTTCTATCATTCATTTTTAACTATCCAAAATAATTTCTCATTTCAAATCCACATCCAAACAAGCTATTCTCTTTAACTCCTTTACAAAAAAAAACCACATTCAATCTAGTTTTTGGCTGCAACTCCTCAATTTCTAACTACTCAAAATAACTCCTCATCTAAAACCTCATCCAAAAACCTCCTGAGGGTCAACTGAGTAAGTATCATTAAATATCTTTACTTATTCATTTTAAACTTTTGTTTTCTAACTTTTAAAAAACAGTTCCCAAACTTATTCTTTTGGCTCTTCAGCATTCTAGTAACAATTTGTCAACTGAAAACTTCATATTGGGTTAATAACAGGTGACAAATGAATCACTACGTTCAGTAGCTTCTTTGCCAAAACTTGAGGTTTTAATTATGGTTGGCTGTCTTTCAGTTGGTGATGTTGGTTTGCAGTATCTTGAACATGGGTGCCCTTCTCTAAAGGTACTTATGATTACTGCTGTATGATTCTTTTCCCTTAAATACGAGCGAACTGGCAAGTTGATCGGCTTTCTTATTAATATATTAGTATCACGGTCTAATTGTACGGTCTTGCACGTATTGGAATGGATTGTAGGAACTTGATATTTCAAGATGTGATGGCATTAGTCCGTATGGCCTTACATCTGTTATAAGAGGTCATGATGGTCTTGAGCAACTTGATGCAGGCTACTGCTTCTCTGTAAGATGATGCTGCATTTTTTTCAATTTCGATTTTGCCTTCTTTTTCTGTTATGAAGCTTCAATGTTTGACTTTTGCTTTTAGGAGCTTTCCACGGATTCTCTTTACTGGCTGAAGAACCTGAAGTGTATAAAAGCGATTAGGCTTGATGGCACTCAACTCTCAAGCGAGTTTTTCGATTCAATCAGCATCCACGGCAAGTATTTGGTGGAACTTGGATTGAGCAAATGCAATGGAGTAACCGATGCAAACATCATTCAGTTGATCTCTCGTTGTATTGGCTTGAAAGTTATCAATTTAACATGTTGCCACTCCATCACCGATTCGGCAATATCTTCAATGGCTAGCTCTTGCCAGAAACTCAGGTCGCTGAAGTTAGAATCATGCAACATGATCACTGAAAGAAGTCTCGATCAGCTCGGGTTGTACTGCCCCTTACTAGAGGAGCTTGATCTTACTGATTGTTGTGGTGTGAATGACAAGGGTACTGTGAACTAGTGGTTTGATGACTGCGTTATAATAATTAATAATAAACAACCATTTGAGTGAATCATTCTGCTAACTTGATTGTGTTCTCTCTTGCAGGCCTTGAATGCTTATCAAGATGTTCACAATTACTAAGCTTGAAACTAGGATTGTGCACAAACATAACAGACAAAGGGTTGATCAAGATTGCTCTCAACTGCAAAAGGATTTATGAACTCGATTTGTACCGGTAATGTGAGAATTCAGAAAATTATCTGATCTTTTTGAGTAACTACTAAAATCAGGAGATTGTCATCTTATGTACTCTTGAATTGCAGTTGTCTAGGTATTGGGGATGCTGGATTAGAAGCTCTATCAAGTGGTTGCAAGAAATTGATGAAATTGAACTTGTCATACTGTAATAAGGTTACGGATAGAGGAATCAAGTACGTCGGCCGCCTTGAGGAACTCTGCAACTTAGAAATACGCGGGCTTCAGAATGTCACAAGTGTAGGTTTGTCAGCAGTTGCAGTTGGTTGTACAAGATTAGTAGATTTGGATATGAAACAATGTCAAAATGTCGATGATTCTGGCTTTTGGGCACTAGGCTCTTATGCTCGAAATTTGCGACAGGTATATGGATTTATCACTTGTGTTGTTTGGGAATTTATTCTAACTGTACAAATGAAAATAATACTTGTGGCAAATGCTGGTAGTGCTCAATGGTTGAAGTATTATTCAAAGGAGCAATTTCACTATCATTTAAAGTTGATTTGCTTTGAGTTTTCTAATCTCTGCTTTTCAGAATGTTTCTTGTTTAGTATTGGGATTGTTTATTCAATATGCTAAAGAGTGTTTGATCATTTAAAAAGCATCTTCAATTTTTCCTAATGTTTAGATACATATTTTGGATTTGCTTAAAAAAAAAAAGCTTTAGAGCACTTTAGAGTGCTTTTTTGAAGTTCTTTTGAAGGAAACATTTAATTGGTTTTCCCCCCCCTACCGGACTCTTTAATGGAAAAGCAATTTGAAGCTAACATCTCTCAAGCACTCTCAAACGCTCCATTATGTTATGTTATTTCATATGCATTTTCTTCTTGGAATGGGCTCATAAAGCACCTGATTATTCTTTTTGATTGTGGCAGTTAAATGTGGGATCTTGTGCTGTATCGGATGTAGGATTATGCATGATGATGGGAAACCTTTCTTGTCTTCAGGATGCCAAGCTTGTAAACCTCAACAAAGTCTCGGTTCGAGGTTTCGAGCTTGCACTTAGGGCCTGCTGCCTCCGGGTCAAGAAAGTCAAGTTGCACGCATCTCTCAGGTTTATGCTCTCCTCGGAGATACTCGAAATTCTGAATGCTTGGGGTTGCAAGATTAGATGGGATTAGAGCCAGCTAAGAAGCAAGGGGGTTTCATGCTTGGGATTTCTCGATAATGAGTACTTGTTTGTCATGCTCAATATGTACAGATCAAATTCAATGGAAGAAATGTGCCTGTGCTGGTGCCTTGCTTGTTTATTAAGTATTGCTTTGTATTAGATGCATATAAATTCATATGTATTTAACTATCTGCCCTCAATGCTGTGGGATTGAAATAAAGCTAAGTTTGAAAGCATTTCGTTTTAAATCCGTACGTGCAGTTATTCGACATTCGAGAATCATTTATGCATAGATTCATTGCTTGGCGCCTTTTATATCGAATGTTTCAGTTTTTCTGTATGGTTCTGTTGCTAGAGTAAGAGTGGGGAATGTTTGATTCTTCACCATGTGTTTGGAAGTTGAGAATCATTGAGACCTTAGAGAATAATTCAATAGGAAGGAATAAAGAGAGTGATTGCCTCAAAAGAAAGCATAACTTGAACCATGTCAGGAGAAAAGGCATAGAGTTAGAAAGAAGTAAAAATTTGAACCGATCAAAGTTCTTTGCCCTTTACTTTATATTCAAACATTTCCCCCATGGTTTTCTTTATTTTTGGTTATATATGCAAAAGTTTCTCTGAGAGGAAAAAAAAAAGGAGCTGTTAAAACAATCTCCTTTCTTCTTTTTCCTTTTCAATCATGTCAAGAGTTTCTTTAGCCATTCATTTTTTTATGTTCATTTTTATTCCTGCATTATTACAAGTTTCTTCCATGGATGTTATCTATCCAAACGAGCAAAATAATGCTATACAGTCCATGATTTCCCAGATTTGTGCAGATATTGAAGATCGAAATTCCTGCATTTCAAACATACATCTTGAGTTGGGAAGAAGTGTGAACTCACATCCAAGTTCTGTCTTGAGTGCTGCAATTAGAGCAACTCTTAATGAAGCAAGACGAGCCATAGAGTCTATAACGAAGTTCAGCACATTCTCATTTAGCTACCGTGAGGAAATGGCAATCGAGGACTGCAAGGAGCTTCTTGATTTCTCTGTGTCAGAACTTGCCTGGTCGTTAGCCGAGATGAAAAAGATTCGTGCAGGTGAAAATGAAGCTCCGGATGAAGGGAACCTAAAAGCATGGCTGAGCGCTGCTCTTAGCAATCAAGACACATGCCTTGAAGGCTTCGAGGGCACAGACAGGCACATTGTAAGTTTCATTAGAGGGAGTTTGAAGCAAGTTACTTTGCTCATTAGTAATGTGTTGGCATTGTACACCCAATTACACAGCTCCCCATTGCAACCCCCACAAAATGAAACAATGGAGAAAACCAAAAGTGCAGAGTTTCCGGGTTGGATGACGGACAGCGACCACAAGCTTGTGAAATCTCATCCACACAGTGTCCATATTGATGCAATCGTGGCTTTGGATGGAAGTGGCGATTTTCGCTCGATCACAGAAGCTGTAAATGAAGCTCCAAATTATAGTAATAGAAGGTACCTCATATATGTGAAGAAGGGAGTATACAAAGAAAATATCGACATGAAGCGAAAGAAAACAAACATAATGTTTATTGGAGACGGTATCGGAGAAACGGTGGTGACAGGAAGTCGCAATTTTCTTCAAGGATGGACTACTTTCAGAACTGCAACTGTTGGTGAGTAATTTAATCTGCATTTACTCAGTTTTGTTTTAGGTATTCATGGACTCAGCTAGTGAATGACATGTTTTCTATATAACTGTTATTTTGGCTGTAGCTGTTTCCGGGAGGGGATTCATAGCAAGAGACATGACATTTCGTAACACGGCTGGACCGGAAAACCATCAGGCAGTGGCACTCAGAGTCGACTCCGATCAATCAGCCTTCTATCGGTGCAGCTTCGAAGGCTATCAAGACACGCTTTACGTCCACTCTCTTCGTCAATTTTACAGGGAATGCAACATATACGGCACGATAGACTACATCTTCGGCAATGGTGCAGCAGTGTTCCAAAAGTGTAACATCTACACCAGAGTTCCACTCCCTCTCCAGAAGGTCACAATCACGGCTCAAGGTCGAAAATCTCCACATCAGAGTACTGGTTTTTCGATCCAAGATAGCTTTATTTATGCAACTCAACCAACATATCTAGGAAGACCATGGAAGCTATATTCAAGGACTGTGTTCTTGAACACTTACATGAGTGGCTTGGTACAACCCAGAGGGTGGCTTGAGTGGTATGGCAATTTTGCTTTAAGCACATTGTGGTATGGAGAGTATAAGAACTATGGACCTGGTGCATCCCTTTCTGGTCGGGTCAAATGGCTCGGGTATCATGATATTCAAGATGCTGCCGTGGCTAGGTTCTTCACCTCTGAGCACTTCATCGGTGGTCGATCCTGGTTGCCGAGGACGGGTGTTAAGTTCGCACTTGGATTGAGTAATTAAGTATTGATATGTTATAGGTTTAGGAAGTTTGAATATTTGGACATGTTTTTCTTTCCTATGGTTGGAAATGACAACAATGTGTAACAGTATAAGAATATGATGAATTTATCAAAATAAGTTTTCTTTAAAAGATGTGATTTATGATTCTTGGCTTCTTGTTGTTGGAAGGTTGCAAGTTGAAATATTTAAACTTCCATTACTTTGAATTTGTTTCCTCAAATTGAAAGTTTAGAAACAATTCTTATTGTTAAAATTTTGTAGTAGCATTAGTTTAATTAGGTTCATTTGTTTTTATTTATGTTTTTTATTCTTTGTGTTATACGATTATTTGGATGGAGGAACTCGAATCCAAGACTTTTGTTCATCCCATTCACCAATTATTGTTCCCATTGGCAAAAAAACAAAGTTAATTAGTCTGGTAGCTTTTTAATTAGATGTTGAAAAGGGAAAGAAAGTACTGGCATTTCATTTTTGTTACTGAATTTTATATGCCAAAATAACTTGTATTTTTTAAATCTCACCTACGTTTAAAAATTTCACACTTATTTATTGGTATTTAATTTTTATTTCTTTGAACATATTGTTTTTTTTTTTTGTGAAATAAAAGACCATTCATTAATCATAATAATTGTAAGACAAATGCATACAAACCCACTCTCAACATAAGAGGAGCAAACACAAAAGAAAAATAAACTCTTGAACTAAAAAGACATCGTTCCACAGCTCGAATTGACGTCGACAACAAAAGAACGAGTTAGAAATAAAAAAGGATTCTAGACCAGGATCAATATATCCCAACAAGTAAATCATCTTATATTTGAGATTGGAAGATCCCAACATAAGCGATCGACTAAAAAATTTCAACACTCCAATGGTTGAGTTTTGATGAACTTTGGGGATTAAATCAACGGATAGAAAACATACTGACGAACAAGTAACCACCAAAAGAAAAGAAAGGAGCTCCAAGACCGTAGAGGAATGAAGACACCATCGAGGGTAATAATTGTACGATCCAATGGTAGAAAGACCTTTATCAAATAACTCATCTTAAAAAATGACATTATAACAAAATCTAACCGAAGCGACTTGCAAATATCTGACACCAACTTTGCTTATACTAAAGAAAAACATATAGGGGCTTGAAAGTGTATCCACTTCCTTAAGAAAATGGAGCACCCAAAATTGACCCCTCCAATGAACGCTCCCAGCTAAGAGATTTATTGCGATTGGCGTCCCTGAAATACAGGGTGCGCCAACTGAGGGTATAAACCACAAATGACACTAATATGCATTTCTTCAATGGAATTTGAGCACCAAAATCAGTCCCAATTGAATCATTTTGCATTGAACAAACTGCCTCACCACTAAACATGCAAACATGGGAGACGATACATTTGATTTGGGGCTTCCAACACTTTTGAGACATAAATTTGGATGAAACATGGCTGGACATCTCAATAAAATTAAAATTAGTGGTCACCTTTGCAATCAAACTTGCACCAATTACTTCCATGATATAAAATTGAAAAAATTGCATTTATTGAAGAAGGATCGACAGAATTCCCCAACAAAACATTCATTTCGGACCCTCTCCTCCATTCCCACTGTTGATTAGGACGATTGGTTCTATCTCCTCCCCCCCCTCCCTCTATCATCACATCCCATTTCTACCGAACAACAAAAAGAACAAAGAAATAATAAGATTTACTAACCGATTTCAATGTCTGAAAGCTATAAAAGTCGCGAACCACAATGCTTCACGCCGAATGAAAAATTATGACTCTCACAAGGAGAGAATGTTCCTCTCAGAACGAGAGAAGGTTATAACATTTTTGTCATTAAATCATACTGAATTTTGGTCATTAATCATACATATTTTGGTCTTTGAACACATTGTTACTCTAGTTTTTTCTCACCATTATACTTTTATCATTTTTAAGAACACATTGTTACTCTAGTTTTTTCTCACCATTATACTTTTATCATTTTTAACATTATCCCTCCAAAAATACTTTCCTAGAAAAGTTTGCATTTTAAATTGGGAAACTTACCACACTAAAAAATAATTGTAAATATGATCCCTTGATTGGTATTAATGAGTATTGTTATATACTTTTTTATAATATTGGTATTAATGAATATTTATGATACAATATTAAATAATATTAATATTTATGAATGCAAACAATTAATTACTTTATGATAATAGTTCATCCCGTACCATTTCCTTTTTAAATTTTCCTTTCAATTTTTTTTTTCTTTTTCCAACATATTTTTCTCTCTATTTTCCCAATTAACCTTTTAACTCTTTTTTAAGAAAATTTGTTGTAAATAGAAAATTATAAAATTATAGAAAATTTTTAAAAATATTTCATAGATAACAAAATAAAAAATATTTAATTTAATTAAAGCCTATCAAATTTCACTATCTTTGAATCTTTTTGAAAATTTTGACATCAATTAAATTTTATTTCTAATCAGTTATTTATTTTTTGGATTCGAACCCTAGTTGAAGGGATTCAATTTTTTTTATGAGATTTTGCATGTATAACAAAAAAAGGCAAAATATTTCTATCTATAGCACAAAATCTAAAATAATTTCATTTGTAGCAGAAAATTCAAATTGACTTCTATCACTTGTTGAGTTCTACTAGTGATAGAATTCAATCAATGATAGACTCATTCTATCACTCCTTAAGTTTTCTATCAGTGATAGAAATCTAAATTGAGTTCTATCACTAGGTGAGTGATAGACTATCACTAGGTGAGTGATAGAAATAAATATGCTATAGATGAATTATTTTAAAAATTATGCTACAAATATAATACAAGAGGTAGAATGTACTGCTGATGGTAAATTCTCTTTTTTTTAGGGAAAATCTCCCCCGTGTATTGTCTCTATTTTGTTGGAGGATTGTGGACTCTAATTTCTTTGCTGGTTCAATGATAGTGATCTTTTTCTCAAAAAAAAAAAAAAAAAAAACCAAAATATTATTTGGATTTGGATTTAGACCAAATCAATTTCTTTAAATCCATCCATGGTACATATAGCATATTTTTGTTAATAACAAAGTAGTATCACATAAATCTAATTAATATGTGTAGTTGTATATGTATCTAAATATGTAGATCGAGCTTTCTAATCCCATTTAACTTTATATTATGTTTCTTCTTAGGATAAGCTAATTAATCTCTTACTAGGTTTTGATTTATTTTTTTCCCTCAAGTATAAAAAGAAATTAGATAGCTAAATAAAAGGTCAGCCTTCACAAATTGGTTGGTTAATTAAGGTTCTAATTTTTTAGTAAACAAAAACAAACCAACCTTTTAGGATTCTCCTTTAAGCCACAAGTTTTAAAACTAACTTTTCAAAACCAAATCCATTTGCCTATAAAAGCTTCCCTCTTCTATCATTCTTTTCAAACCCACACTTTAGAGGGGACTCCTACGAGGAAATCCCCAACTAGCTTTTTAAAAAAAAAAACCCTCCTTTTTTTTCCCTTTTTTCCCTTCTTTTGTTTATTTTTCTCCCTAGAAAGGGAGAAATTGTATAAAGAAAAGAAGGGAAAGAACATTATTTTGGCCCTTTTAGGACACAATAATGGGTTATAAAGATGATGGTGATGCTCAAAACAAGAAAAGATACGCCATAATCGGCGTCTCGTCGATGTTGCTGGTGGCGATGGTGGTAGCAGTGATGGTCGGTGTCAACCTAAACCAAGATGGATCGAGTGATACGGCAGCTGAAAACAAGGCGAATGAAATATCTTCGTCTATGAAAGCGATTAAATCGATTTGCCAGCCTACTGATTACAAAAAAGAATGTGTTGCTAGCCTTAAATCTGCTGGTAACAACTCTTCAGATCCTAAGGAATTGGTTCAAGCTGGGTTTATGGCTGCTGTGAAATTGATCCAAGCCGCTGCTAATAAATCCGTCACCTTGCAACAACTTGAGAAAGATAATAGAACTTCCTTAGCCCTTGCTGGCTGTAAAGAGCTCATGGATTTCGCCGTTGGCGAGTTTAAGCACTCGATGGAAAAGCTTGGGGAGTTCGACATTAGTAAACTCGACGAGATGTTGATCGATATCAAGATCTGGATCAGCGCCACCATCTCTTATCAGGTAACTCAAAGTTGATAGGTTACGGTGAATTTAATTAAGTGCAAGTGCATGATCATTTGATATATTATTTTTTTACTATTCGCGTAGGAAACTTGTTTGGATGGGTTTGAGAACACAACAGGCAACGCGGCGGAAAAGATGAAGAAGGCATTGAAGACGTCGATGCGATTGAGTAGCAACGCATTGGCAATGGTGTCGCAGATCTCCTCCATGTTGACAGATTTGCAAATTCCCGATATGAGTCGAAAACTTCTTGAGATTCAAGTTATTGGGCACCACGATTACGATTACCTCGATTGGGCTAGGCCCAAGATGAGCAGCATCGATTGGGCAGAGTCCAAGATGCGCGGTCTCCTCGCAGCATCATCGACGAAGCCCGACATTGTGGTGGCCAAGGATGGAAGTGGGCAGTTCAAGACAATTCAAGAGGCTCTAAACAAAGTTCCATTTAGAAAGGACAACAAAACTTTTGTTATCCATATCAAGGAAGGAGTGTATCAAGAATACATTACCATACCCATAACCCTTACACATTTGACACTTATTGGTGATGGCCCTAAAAAAACCATCATTACTGGAAACAAAAACTTTGTTGATGGCATCCCCACCCTTCAAACTGCGACAGTTGGTAAGTTTCATCGTGTTTTAAAATTTTTGCATCTAATAATTATTAATACGTTACGTTTATTATTATTTTTTAGATTTGACTAGTCTTACCATATTTAATTACTCCATTATGTTTTTGCCGTGTTATGCAGCTGTAACACCCGAGCATTTCATTGCTCGAGGTATCGGGTTTGTGAACACGGCCGGAGCAGAGAAGCACCAAGCAGTGGCACTACGAGTCCAAGCAGACAAAGCAATATTCTACGACTGCGAGATGCATGGTTACCAAGACACCCTCTACGCGCACACCATGCGTCAATTCTACCGCGACTGCACCATTTCCGGCACGATCGACTTCGTGTTCGGCGACGCGGCGACCGTGTTCCAAAACTGCAACTTCTTGGTCCGCAAGCCGCTCCCGAACCAACAAAACATAGTAACAGCACACGGGCGGAAGGAGAGACGCCAGCCCTCGGCCTTGATCATCCAAGGGTCGACGATCAAGCCCGACACCGACTTGATGCCGGTTAAGGACCAGTTCGAGTCGTATCTAGGCCGGCCATGGAAAGAATATTCTAGAACCATCATTATGGAAACATACATTGATGACTTCATCCAACCACAAGGGTGGTTGCCATGGACAGGTGATTGGGGCTTGAAGACTTGCTTTTACACAGAGTACAACAATTATGGGCCTGGATCCGACAAGGCCCAACGGGCCCGATGGAGAGGAATTAAGACCATTACGCCGGCCCATGCTTTGGATTTCACGCCGGGTCGGTTTATTTCCGGCGATAGATGGATTAAGTCCACCGGAATTCCGTACGCCGCCGGCATGACCAAGGGCGGCGCCGGGACTGGCCATTGATTTTTATTTTTGTTCCTTCTTCATTTTTCTCTAATGTGGTTTATGTTGTGTCGTTTAAAAGAGTGTGGGTTTAATTCTATATATTGGAAGAAATTTATTTTTCCATTTTTTCCATCTTTTTCTCCCTCAATTATTCTTTCATTTATTTGCTTTTCTTCCATTTTAAGGACCAAAACTGTTTGTTTTATATTAATTTAAAAATTATAATTCAAGATCTCGTTTATAACTTTTTCTTTTTTGCTTTGTTACTGAAAGAAAATAAAATTCTTTTCTATTTTTGTAAAATTTCGCCAACCATGCTTGATGTTATAGTACAAATAAAATGATTGGAGCTACAAAAACGAAGAGTTCGAGACAAAAGAAAGATCAAGTAAGACCGATGGTTGTGACCAACTTTAGAAGGCTTGAACGAGTCTTAACAATCAATTCACTATTAAGATGTGTTTAGAACACCGATTTGATTATGACAGACGAAAAGTTATGATAAATAAGTTATTATAAATGGTGTTTGAGAAGCGAGATAAATGGTCATGACCACCATTTATAATAAAAAGTTGGCGAAATATTTATTGAGTTATTTTAACCAACCCAACCGTTTACATAAACCGGGTTCAAACATACTCTTACTATTTTGGACCACCATTCTCATTTTGATGGTTCGGCTTTCTTATCAGAATGTTGACCCCAAGCACGCCCCCTCCACTAAGCCCCCACTGTTTCATTGGTCCTATTCTCTTGTCTCTCCATTGAACTTATCCTATGTTTGAAGAGATATCAAACATCAACATATTAATTTGTTTTTTTGAAGAAGGAAATTAGATCTTTTTTTCCCACAAAAGTCCCATGCTTTTATTAGATTTCCATTTTTATCCTATCAATTTTCTGTTTACTTAGTGGCTTTTAAACTTATGACATGTTTGGATGAAGTTTTGGTTGACTAGTTACTTTTAAGAATTATTTTAAATTATTAGAAATTAAAAATTGTCGTAAAAATATTTGTTTGAATGTGGTTTTTTTTTATTTAAATGAGTTAAAGATAATAATTTATTTAGCTGTAGATTTAAAATTAGTGATTAAAAATGAATTATTTAGGGTGTGTTTGGGCTCCCGGGACAAACATCGGTTGAGTTATTATAACCAATACGCCCGTTTATCATAATTCATATTATAATAACTTGCTTCCCAAACACTATTTTTAATAACTCACCGTTTATCATAACTTACCATTTATTTAATTTTTCGTCTATCATAACCAAATTGGAGCTCCAAACATACCCTTAAAGAAAAAAAAAAGGAGTAATTTAGAAAAAATGGAATAATTATAAAGAAATTATTAGAAATAAAAAATTAATTTAAATAATAAAAATGAATAATTAAAAAAAAAACGTTTGGATTGCACGTAGTTTTTGAGAATGAATAAATCCTCGACCTAAATCATCTTTTAAATATTTTGCTAACAAACACCCCATTGAGCCCTTTCCAAAACCATATTCGCACTCTTTTTGCAATCGATGGCGGCCTCGTCTTCGTTGGCGACATCCTACTCTTCCGATTCATCATCTTCTTCTTCTCGTCTTCGCCGCCGCCGGAGAACTCGCCGTGAAAAAGATCGAAACGGCCTTAGGATTCGCAAGAAATCTCGCTCTCATTCTAAACGCCGTCGCAGACACCGCCGCTCCTCCTCCGATTCTCTATCTTCCTCCGACTCCGAATCCGACTACTCTCGGTAACATCAGTAGCTTCAATACCTTTTCCATTTTTGTTTCTGATCTTTTATTACTTTTTTCGATGTTTGGTTGCTGCTGATTAGAGTTCGAAACAGATTGGGGGATTTAGGTTTTCTGAATTTTTTTTTGCGATGTTTGAGCCTTTTTCTGATTTGTTCTCTTTTTTTCGATCTCTTTCGGATGTCATGATATTTATGTATTCTTTATTATGATTACTGATTAGGCTGTAAATGAAAATTGCATTTAAGAGAACTTGAGCTCCTGGTTTAGAATTTGAAATTATGGTTTTTTTGTCTGTTTAGGAAGCCAAGAATTCAGGGCTCATATTCTATTTCCTACTCTTTAGAAAAGGAAAACAAAAATGCGTTCACCTCTTGTTTCTATGTTGGACTTCAAGTTTTCAATATGTATATTATATATTTCGTAACAAAACATGAAAAAAAATAATGCTTTTACTTTGAAAAACTGAGAACCAAAACAAGAAAAAAAAATTGGATTTTTTTGTTTTCATTGTTTTAAAAGGCGCGCCTAGGCTCAAGTCCCACCTTTTGTGCCTCGTTTGTCTGTAATAAGGTGCGCGCCTTATGACGCCTTACGTGAAGCCTCGGGCGCCAAAAGGTGCGCCTTGTGGGATTTTTTAATTTCCTTTTCTTTTTTGTGTTTTAGATCCCTATACTAGGTCATTCGAAGGCATGAAGGTTGATAGTTGAATATTACGTATGTTTTATATATTACTCTTGGTTAAAACTTCATTTATGCCCATGAAAAGTGTTTTTATTGTGTATACACACGTATATATAATTTTTTTGTGTTTTTATATAGTGCACCTTAAGTAAAAAAGCCCTCACCTTCTTGTGTGCCTTGCGCCTCAGGCTCCAGAGGACCATTGTGCCTTAGTGTGCCTTGCGCTTTTTAAAACATTGGTTATTTTTATAATTTGTATAAAATGTTGAGAAGGTTTCTTGAAAATGAGAAACAAAGAAATAAAAAATAGTTACTGAACACATATTTCTCACTTATATTGCTCAATAGAAAAAAAAAGGAATACAAAACGAGCTATAGAAACTTATCCCGCGACCTCTTAATGCCCGGTTGAAGGAATCAAAGATCAACTGTTGGATGCCCTTCATATACATGCTGATTTCCCAGTCAATTATTTTTGCATAGTACATGTCATGTACCCAAGATAGTTCATACTTCATACTAGCCTTTGTATATATGTGTAGAAGTGATAGTTCTTCTGAAAGCGAGCCTGAAGTGTCAGGACGGTCAAAGCGGCATAAGAAGAATGAGAGAGTGAAGAAGGTAGCTGTTTTTATATACTAATTTGTCTCTTTGCCTTTGTGTGTTGACTTTGTAGTTGCACTTGGGGATTTTCACCTGGTTATTTTATTGTTGCTCTCTATGTGCATCTTAGGATAAGGAGAGGGAGCGAAGTAAGACTCATCACCATAAAAGGCGTAAGCATAAAGCTAAAGAGGTAGACTACTCGCCTGTTTGTGTACTTCTTTCCATTTGTTGCTGTTGATGCTGTACTTCAATGAACTGAGAAATGCCGTGGAAATAGTCTCTTTTGCATCATGGCTAATACCTGTTTCTACATTTTCTTGACATATTACTTGGAACTTAACATATAGTGACAAACTAGATGTAGCTTTTAACAATTGTATCCAATATTAGATTTTCATTAAGAAGAGGTGAGATGTAAGCGTAAGCTTCAAGGTGGTATGAGACATAAGCCTCGATTCAAATAAAAATATTAATGGACATATTATGATGAAGATTTTAAGAAGCCATTTAAGTTTCTACCTCAATGTATTTTTTGTTGTGGGTAGTAAAAGTAGTACAACCTAAATCATCACAACTCAACAGTCAATAGTGTAAAGATCAAGCATCAACTTAATATTATTCTCCTAATCATTACATGGGGTGTCAAGGCTCTATGTTAAAAAAAAAGGTGTTAAGGCTCCAAGCATCAGTGTCTTCAAATAGAGGGGCATGCCTTAATTAAAAAAAAAGGATCAAATATGCTAGGTTAGGCCTAACCATCTATAATCTAGAAAAGGCATAAGCTTTGAGGCTAAAAAATTCGGCCTCTCTAAGAAAGACAAGTATGCAATCTTTAGACTAAAGGTGTAAATTGTAATCTATTTGCCAAATGATCTTTTTTTTCCTATTTTTCAAAAAGTCATTCAATCTTTCGATTACGACTATGATTGGTTTTGTTTTTGGAGTGGTTTCTGAATTGGATATAATGCAAGGCATTTCTATGACTATTTACTGATTGATTCTTTGAACTTGGAGTTGGGGTCTGTGGCATGATGATTGGGCTGTTGATGGACATTCCTGAATGGTTTGTTGTGTGGATTTGTCTTGGCATTTGGAGTCGATATATAGAAACAGCCAGAAGAGAGAAGTAGTAGCCCTGTGCAGCTGTCTAAGGTTCCCTTCTCAGCATTATTTGTTTTCAATAATCTTCTTTCTTGTATGTCAACTTTACTGTTGCTTCATGTATTTAACAGTTTTTAGCGCGGGAGAAGGACGACGGTGCTCGACGGAGTGCTGTCTCTGGCAAAAAGGTGAAAGATCCACCTCTTTGTTTTTTGCAAATGTTTAGAAACACTTGTTGTGGTCAAAACTAAATAGTGCAACACTTAAGTTTGCCTTGTCCAAAATACACTACTGACTACTCTCTCATTCTCATCAGAATTGGAAATTTAAAAAGGGGATTTTGCATGTATAACAAAAAAAGACAAAATATTTCCATCTATAGCACAAAATCTAAAATAATTTCATTTGTAGCAGAAAATCCAAATTGACTTCTATCACTTGTTGAGTTCTATTAGTGATAGAATTCAATCAATGATAGACTCATTCTATCACTCCTTAAGTTTTCTATCAGTGATAGAAAGCTAAATTGAGTTCTATCACTAGGTGATTGATAGACTATCACTAGGTGAGTGATAGAAATAAATATGCTATAGATGAATTATTTTAAAAATTATGTTACAAATATAATACAAGAGGTAGAATGTGCTGCTGATGGTAAATTCTCATTTAAAAATGCTTTTGAAAAAAAAGTTAAAGACCAATTGTTAAAAGAATCTATGAGGACTTCTGCCAAAAAATGCATATAGTCAGGAAGTAATTGGAAAATGTTTTGCCAAAATTATTGTTAGATAAGTACAGTCAAGACTTTTGACCCTCTCAAACGTACGCACTTTACGAATGTTGCTGCCATTGATCATGCACGTATGTAACCTTTTTTTTTTGACATCCGTGTCTATTCGAGCAGCTTGAGCGCACATCAACTAATGTCACGAGGCATATCATCTGACCTTATAATATTTAAATGTCAAGATAACTTGTAAGAAATAATTCTTTGATAGGTGGTCGCCATAGATTGAAACTATCATTTCTTAGCTCCTTAAGTCCTTATTGACCACTAGGTCCATGATGGTTATGTATGATAACCAATTGTTTTGAAAATTAAGCCTATAAAAGCCACCTCTACTTAAAGATTTAATTATTTTGTTACCTATTTCTTGCGCCAAGATTGGAAACTCAAAGTTTTCAAAAACTCGTTTTTTATTTTGGAATTTGGCCTGTTATTCAAAATTTTGTTAAGAGAGATGGAAGATCATATTAGAGAAATTGGGAGAAAATAAGCTTAGTTTTAAGAAATAAAAAAACAAAATTCCAATAGAGTTATTGAACAGAGCTTTGATCTTAATGTAATTTTTTTTGTTGTTGCAGATATTGTTAAAACTTGATAAATCAAAGGAAGACAAAGCTGAGGAAAACAAAAGAAATGAATTGCTGAAATTCTTGAACTCTAGCTTTGACTAATGGCTGACTTTGAAATGAAGGAAAGAAGGAAATGATAGAATGGAATTGTTTGCTGCTGCATGAGACATGGTTGTGTTGATTAAGTTGTGCTTAATAACTTTCTTCCCTTAATGTTTTGATGCATATGGATTGAGATCTATTTTAATTCCTTATGAAAAGGAATTGAAATTTTACTGAAAAATAATTTAGCCTGTTTGATTTTCTCTAAATAACCATTTTGATTTATGTTATGGATTGAGATGGGATGAATGATTGATTGATTACCAGTTTTAATGATTATGGTACACTAACTTTTCTATTTGCATAAACTATTGTGTTTTTAAGAACTTATGTATGTAACACAATACTTTGCTCTATTACTCCTTTTTTTTATTTGTTCCATACGGTGTCGTCGGTTCATATAAAAAAATTCTCTTCCTTTTTGAGGTTTTCTTTAACTGGAATATTAATTATAAAATGGTTTTTTTTTTTTTTTTTTTTGGTTTTTTAAGTTTAACTACAATTGGAGAATAAGATTTTGACCCGTAACTTCTTTTGGCGAAATTAGATGTCAAAGGGAGATAAATAAATAAATTAAAAATTAAAGAAAAAAAGAAAAATTGTTTTCGAAAAAATCATTGAAACGTGGTGCCTAAAAACTACCTTTAAGAAGAATTGATATATGATAAGTCTTTTAGAAGAATTCCTTAATCAACTAAATCCAAACAATAAGCCTCTAAAGTAGAGTCAACAATAGAGAGAATTTCCCCTTCCAAAAATCAGCTCCTCCATAAAAGAGGAAAAGATATTTAACAAAAATAATTAAGAGTTTTTTTGTTTATCAAACACATCAATGGCCTATTATAAGAAATTAGCTATTTAATATCAATAACAATATTGTTGAATTCATAATAATGTGAATAATCATCAACAACAAACTTTTATAACCTATGAAACATCACATTGAATTAAAATTAAGAAAGCTATAAAAAAATTTATTCAAGAATATATTTGAGTTCTTCTCATTCTCTTCAAGAATAATCAATCAATTCGAACATTTAACCTCATGATTACTAGGTCGTACAAGATACCAGTAAAACTTTCCTATTGATCTTTAAATTACATAGACTTACTCCTCACCTCTCTCTATATATAGATTAAAGTTTTTTTTTTTTGAGATTACAACAAATAACAATATTGTTGAATTCATAATAATGTGAATAATTAAGAAAGCTATAAAAAAATTTATTCAATAATATATTTGAGTTCTTCTCATTCTCTTCAAGAATAATCAATCAATTCGAACATTTAACCTCATGATTACTAGGTCGTACAAGATACCAGTAAAACTTTCCTATTGATCTTTAAATTACATAGACTTACTCCTCACCTCTCTCTATATATAGATTAAAGTTTTTTTTTTTTGAGATTACAACAAATAACAATATTGTTGAATTCATAATAATGTGAATAATTAAGAAAGCTATAAAAAAATTTATTCAATAATATATTTGAGTTCTTCTCATTCTCTTCAAGAATAATCAATCCATTTCATGATTATTAGGTCGTACAAGATACTAGTAAAACTTTCCTATTGATCTTTAAATTACATAGACTTACTCCTCACCTCTCTCTATATATAGATTAAAGTTTTTTTTTTGAGATTGCAACAATTGGGGATGGAAAAGACTCGAACCTAAAACCTTAAGATCATTAAGTGTACAACAATGCCGTTTGAGCTAGTGCTTTATTGGCATATATGGATTAAAGTTAAACAAATACAAAAGAGAATCGAAATGTTGAATTGATTTAATTCCATAAAAATATTTTTTCATGTTTTACACATATGCCCCCGGCCCCTTCTATATAAAATGGGGTTTTGCCAATTAGGGTTTTGCGATAAGTGTTCTTCAAAAGTTCACACAAATTTTCGCTTAGCGCCGTTGCATTTCACTACATTAGCAATTACAATGTTTGTTTTTTTTCTTCAAATTTTGGGGTATAGTGGATCTTTTCCGCACTGTGATCATCTTGGAAATTTGTTTCTCATGAAAGTGGTTTCCAGGATTTTATTTGTGCGTACAGCAAAATCTTCCTTTCTGCTTGAGCCTTCTCTTTGTATCTTCAATGGAGATGTGCTCCAATGTAACTGGATTATATATCTATTTCCTAAACCCCATAGTACCCTTTTTCCTCTTTTGAATTCTCAATTCAATTTTTTTTGCAGATTCGTATACTAGTTCGTGAATGTTCTTCTGTTGAGTCGAATGTTTTGCAAATGATCAATTCTCTGATTATTTCTTTGTTTCTATCAAGTAATCAACCTTTGTTTTCTTGTGAATTAGGTTTTTTAATTGAAAATTAATGGAATTCGATGATATTGATGTTAATAGTAGTTTGGTTGTCCCCTGAGGTGTGGTGCGGTGGTTGACACCGACTGGCGTATGCTTGAAAACCGACTGACCGCCTTTTATTCGGTCAGTTTTGGTGGTCGAATTGATTTTCGGGAATGTATGAACACCCCTTGAAGGTTTTAAGTTTTGAAGGTGTGCTCCTCTCAAGGTTCTAGGATCGAGATTCAGCTATGATATTAATATGTAATGCCTCTTTTGTCTCTATTCTACCGACGTATCTCGGAGTCGTAGCCTAGGGATGAGCCTTTGGTGCCTTGAGTTTAGAACATAGTAAGCTCTAATTTCCCGGGTCATTAAGAAAATGGTAGTTTGGTCAGTTCATGGGTCGATTTGATTTACATAAGTTGATCAGTATATTGATAGTTCAATCTAACAGGATTATGATTTAATCTTGTGAAATTTATTGGTTTTTATATAGTAATCCACTCTACACATCAAGCTGCCTTGTGAATTATTGTATCAGAGAAAATAAATAGAAATTGAAAATCTGCTTATATGAATTGGTATATATATAACATCAATGACTGTGTTGCACCCTTTTGTAATTCATTGAATGATGATGTTGATCTGACCATTTACTTTTAAAGGAATTTAAAGGAATGAAACCTTTGTTTTACGTAAGGAGATATTATATGAAATGAGAAACTTGTTTTTTTTTTTGAAATTATGAAATATGAAACTGAACTTCTTAGCTGCTGACATTACCTTTCCCCTCGCTCAAGAGGTTGGTAATGGACAAGATAATTTGGCAGGTCTGATCAAGATTAGCACTCATTTCTGCAAATGGAGAAGGATGATTAGGCTTGTCTTTGAATCCCGAATCGCAGGTAGCTATATCACTCATCACAGCAGAAACCCATGTCTTGATATCCTTATAGGCTTTGAAATCCAATGCTGTGATTGAATCTTCAAATTGGTCAATAGCATCTTGATAGCTTTCCAAGCAATCTGTCAAACATTGGTCCATGAAACTGTCATCTTCTGTCGTGTCATTTTGTAATTGGTTTATCGTCGCGTAAATGCTGCTTGCTTTATCTGCTGCTATGTCCATTACTATTTCTGCTAGGCCATATAGATCTGCCCCTTTGCTTTTTGGTGATGATTCCAGGAGTTTCATGCATAGTTCCTTGTGTTGGGTGCTGCTGCAGGCTTTGGTGATGTTATCGTCGCCTCCGACGGTTGCGACTTGGGCGAGTGTTTGGATATTGATGAGTGAAAGAGCTAAAATGGCTAGAACAGCCATTGCTGGTGAAAGGGGCTTCATTTTTTTTACACTTTTGATTGAATGAGACGGGTTTTTTTGTTCTTGAATTGAGTTTTTTGAGATTTATGGGGTGTTTTTTTATAAGGATGTGGATTTGTTTTGTTATTGAGAGATGAGCGGTTGACCGGTATTCTTGGAGATTTTCTTGGTAAATTGTCTCATTTTGCCTGTTTTTGTGTTCTATTTTTATATGCCAATGGTTAGCTTCTCATTGTTTTTAGCATTTTGTTTTCTTTATGCAGTGATTTATTTAACTGTAATTCCTGAATTCATATACATTTGGTGGAGATTTTTAGGGCAATGGTTGGCTCTCAGTCGTTTGATTTAAACCTTAAAATAGTATATTGTCAGTCCTCTTCTCAAGAACTCTTTTCTTTCGTCATTTTTTAAATTAAGATTTGATGAAAAGTTATAATGAAATTTTTAATTCTTTTTTGTTACCGATTCCATAATTTGATTATTAGCAAGATAAACAATGGAGCCCAGTTAACCATGACATGTTTTTAGTGTGTTTGAGTTAAAAAAAAAAAAAAACAAATAGAGCTTATAAAATTTGAAAATATAGTATTTATCTTACGTAATTGCTAATGTATTATTTTGAACAAGGGTAACCATATTCATTCCTAGGCTAGGCTAGGTACTCTCAAATCCTAGAAAATTCAATCGAGGGATTCTATGAATATTTCTGGGACTTATTAGATACAAAATTAAAATTACAAGATTCTATTAAACACTAATTTTTAAAGTTTAGATAAATGAAAAATTGACAATTCAAGAGACCTACTAATAAAAATTGCTGACTAACTTACAACATTTAAAAAAAAAAAAAAAAAAAACTAAACTAATCATCATAGATGGATCTAGTGGAAACTAGTCTTACAATATAGAGCAAGATCAATTATAATTGACTTAAATAATTACCGAAACCGCAAACAACTAGCTTAAAATAAATTATATGGAGATTTATTTTTTTAAAAGTGATGAACAATGAGATCTCAACGTGTCTTGGACATTCTAAATAAAATATAGCTCAACCAAATTAAGCCTACTAAATTTGATCTCAACTGACATAAGCATGAAAAGCTTCAAATCCTTCCAACCCCATTAATTATCTTCCATCTCCACATTCTAATCGCTCTATTTGAGCAACACCCATTTCTCCGAAACTCAAACAAATTCGCCATGGACACGATCCAGCACAGAACAGTGAGCTTGAATGGCATAAACTTGCACGTAGCCGAGAAGGGCGAGGGCCCGATCGTGCTTTTCATCCATGGATTCCCAGAGCTCTGGTACACATGGCGGCATCAGATTTTGGCGCTGAGCTCACTTGGGTATCGAGCTGTGGCGCCGGACCTTCGTGGGTATGGCGATTCCGACGCTCCTGGCTCGATTTCTAGCTACTCTGTTATGCATGTTGTTGGGGATCTTGTTGGCCTCGTTGAGAGTTTTGGCGTTAAGGAGGTTTTTGTTGTGGCCCATGATTGGGGCGCAATGCTCGCATGGTATTTGTGTTTATTCCGACCTGAGATTGTGAAGGCTTTTGTGTGTCTTAGTGTCCCGTTTATGCGTAGGCATCCCAAGATTAAGCCGCTTCAGGGCATGAGGATGTCTTTTGGGGATGATTATTACATCTGCAGATTCCAGGTTTGCTTCTTTTTGTTTTTTGTGGAATTCTTGCTTGGTGTTTGTTGACAAATATTGGGATTTGATTGTTCTTTTGTTATAGTGATTAGAAGTTAGGGTGCGTTTGTTTTTGTTAGAAAAGAGTGAAATAGAGTAGAATGAAGTCATTACCCGTAGTTTGTATTAGTTAAGTACTTGTTTGGAGATGGATGTTAATAAGTGGAGTAAACAACTGCTTCTTTGGGGATTAGAGTTAATAGTGGTTCATTTAATTTTGGAATTGGTATTAGTACTGGTTAAGCGATAAATTTGATGTGAGGTTTGATGGGGTTGGATAATGGGTTTGATGAGAGGTTAAAGGGGGGGTTAAGAGGTGTTTGTTTACTATCAAATACAAATGAGTGGTGGTTTTCTAGTGGAGTGGTTAACGACTCCACTTCTCCAAAAAAACAAACATATGTACTTCACTATATATTAGAACATTCTTAAGAACATTAATAAAGAAGAGACATCAATAGCATAGTGAAAGGGATTGGTAAATTTATTCTTATAGTTAGTAAACGAAGAAGAAAGGATTTTATAAATTTAGAGTTGGTCAAATGTACTGTTTTCAATTAATTATTGGATGGTACTGCTTAGGTACTGTCTACTTGCTATCCACTTTTGGGTATAGGTACCCTTTTGTTAAATGTCATTTTGCTGGTCTGTTCTTGTTGTGGAAGAGTTGAATAAAGTGTAGATCGGTGTGTCATGCGGTATATCCCATGACATTAGTCGAGGGATATGTAAGTTGGTTTGGACAGTCACGGGTATAAAAATAAATAAATAATTAATATAGATGGCTGTGTGCCTAACTGAATTGATCATGGGTATGTCATGTGAGCTTCAAGATCTTGTACTGAGTACCTGTGATTTTGGAACTGAATCCAACATTTAACTGCGATCATCTTTAATCCATGTTTGGAAGTGATATTTGGGATGAGTCTGGGAAAACTTTTGAAACAAGAGTAAATGGTTTCACCAATGAGAATTTTTGAGTACATATTGAGAGAGGGGGGACAAATATCGATTATGGAGATCGAACCTGTGGCACTGGTGTTGAACTGGTTTACAACAAAACAATGAAACCATTACATTATTGACCCATAACAAATGAGAAATTGCTTTCTAACTTTTTGTGGTTATGGTTGAATAAGAGTAAATAGTTTCACCAATAAAAATTTGTTGTCCTAACATTTTTGTGGTTATGGTTGAGTAATCAATAGAGTTCTTTTTTGACATGTGGAAAATGATAAGTATACCTAGGAAGCACTTTTAAAGGTTTTTCCTGTTCAACTACTTACATAGTACTCCTCTCAAAATATCTTATTAATAGAAAATGCTCTAGTCTGGAAAGTCAAGAATGTTGTACCAATGTTCTTTGTGGGAAAGCACTTATCCCAAGTACTTGATAGAAAAACACTTGACACGAGTATGAACTTGATTCATAGGTCGTCAGAGTTTGTGAACGACTCTTGTGGATAGGCCAAACAGCAAGTAACTGGTGGTCAAGAAGGGTTTCAAGTAACTAAAAGCAACTCTTGTGGTTAGGCCAAATAGCAAGTAACCAGTGGTCACGAAGGGTTTTAAGTAACTAAAAGGTGATGAATTTAATCTACAATGGTCACTTGTCTATGTATATTTTCCTACAATTTTCTTTGATATCCAAATATTATAGGGTCAAGTGGTATGTCTCGGAAAAACAATCAAACTATGCGTAAACTAGTCTAAACACTCACAGGTATAAAAACAAACTAGTTGAATAGTGAAGTAGGTGGGAATTGTTGAGAAACTTTATTTGTTGAGATCATCTCTATTTTTGTGCTTATTGTTTGGGAAGGGAGATATTAATCCTAAGAAATTTTATTTGTTGCAGAATCCGGGAGAGATTGAAGAGGAAATGGCACAGGTGGGTGCCAAAGAAGTTCTAAGACGCATTTTGACAACAAGAAAAACAGGCCCTCCCATTTTCCCCAAAGGGCAAGCCTTCAAAGGCAGGTCTGGATCTTCAAGTCCCTTACCCTCTTGGCTTTCAGAAGAAGATCTTTCTTACTTTGCCTCCAAATATGAGCAGAAGGGCTTCACTGGACCACTGAACTATTACAGATCAATGGACCTGTAAGTCACCAACTACATAACTTCTGATTTAACAAAACAAAATCCCAAGTTTTGGGCTGATCTATGTGTGTTTACATTTCATTTTAGTCCTAACTTAATCTTCACTAGTTTTACATTTTCATTATTGTCCTTTATCTTCATAGTAAAGCTCACTCCCAGATATGTTATTAGTTTCACTCTAGAAAAAGATTAACCTTAACTGTCTTTTACTTTTCGACCAAAATAACGCCTTAAAATCTGACCTAAGTTCATGTTTTAGTTTCTATTTCTATAACACAACACGTTTCATCATGTAATTCATTGATTTGGTTGATTTTTTTTTTGTTTGATAAAAAACAATAATTGAAGTACCTTTTCTGGGATTCATTTTTATCCTAATTTAATGCTACAATATCTCATACATTGTGATAACTCATTCATTTTTATGACCCCAATTTAATGCTACAATATCTCATACATTGTGATAACTCATTCATTTTTATGACCCCACTTTTATCTAACAACAAAGACATGTTATAACCGTCATGGGTTGGCCTAATGGTAAAAAAACATTGAGGAATTAAGAAGTTATGAATCCAACCATGATGGCCTCTTTTCCTACGGGTTTCCTTAGCAACCAAATATTATACAGTCAGACGGTTTGTATTGTGACAATAGTCGAAGTGTGCATAAGTTTGACAGGACACCCATGGAAATATAAAAACATAGAGTTCTTATAATCTTTAATTAGGCAATGGGAATCAGCTCACATGTTAGAACTATAAAGACAGTAACCGTAATTTTTCAACCATCAATGAAAGTTACTGTTTCCGATCAAAAAAAAAAAAAAAAAGACTGCAACTGTGTGTTGATTTGTATTTGGATTTTGGTGGTAGAAACTGGGAGCTGACAGCCCCATGGGCAGGGGTGCAGCAAGTGAAAGTGCCAGTGAAGTTCATAGTTGGAGATATTGACATGGTGTATACAACACCAGGAATTAAGAAGTATGTGAATGGTGGAGGTTTCAAGAAAGATGTCCCTTTTTTGCAAGAAGTTGTGGTAATGGAAGGAGTTGGCCATTTCCTCAACCAGGAGAAGCCTGAAGAGATCACCACTCACATCTATGACTTCATCAAAAAGTTCTAGTTTCATTCAACAACTATTGTGTTTTTTCCATTTATGGTGTTTGTTTGCTTCTATGTGATTTGAATGTTTTAGAAAATAGGTTACTGTTTGGAAGCCTTTTTAATATGCCTGGTGGTTGTTGTATGAAACCTTACTTTGAACTCTATGGTGACCGATCACTTTCTGATGCATTTGATATTGCTTTAAAGAAGACAAATGTACTAAACAACTTGGAACATTTCAAACTTCACTATATAAGACAACATCATGAGTGGTTTTTCTAAAGTGTAAACTATTCATATTATTTGCACTCACACTTCACGTTTGCTCTCAAAAGAGAACTAGTGTATGGTAGGCACTTTTAGTAGTTTTGAGCTGACTGGCTGAGTTCTGTTCTTTTTTTGAAATGATCAACAAAGCATCGAATCTCATGATCGAATTCTATTTTTATTCTATCCTTATACGTTTTGAAAAGAATTCAATCCTATGTTTTCGTAATGAAAGGGGAAGTCCACTTATCTTATAAATGTTAAAAAATATCTTCATCTTATCAACGTGAGATTCTCAACTGATATAGTACCTCAGCCTGATATTAATAATGACATAGGTTTGGGAAAACGAGTATAAGAAACGACGAGAATAACCAAGGGTAGGAGATGCCTAAAAGTATGTGAAAAGAGAGATATGCACTATGTAAAGCCTCTTGAATTTAGCATACTATTTAGGCAGCAAAATCTATTAGAATTGAATCTTAGAATTATTTGCCTTGCAAGACTTTTCTTTTGACAGTTCTCTATTCCTTTGCAGCTGACCACATATTAATTATTTATACTAAATCTTGATACAGACACATTCATGCATATAGCTGGTTCTCTTGAATCCGGCCTTAAAGGTCTGGATACAAATATTTCATATTCCTTTGCAGACACATTCATGCATATTCTAAGGGCACAACTTGATCAAAGGTCCCATCCATAGGGATCCGAGCGTCAACAAACTTTGGTTAAAGGGATTCTTTCTTCGCAGCACTTCTTTGGTCGATTCCTACAGCATTTCCTTCTTTCTTCCCCAAGTGCAAAAACAGCTGACAGGGAAGGGAGAGCCAAAAAGTATCGAACGTACACATTCACTATTGTGTCAAGACCCCATTTGGATGTCAAAAAAATTATAGAAAATAAATTCTCAAGTGGCTACCATGAAATTGAGAATCATCAGGGTTTAGTGGTTTCGTGGTTACCTACTAGAAATGAATTTCAAACGAGTTTCTTTGTTGTTGGCAAAACTAGTACAATCACCCTCCTAAGAGAGAGAAAGTGGAGGCTTGTTGACCCAAGCTCATGAACAAGATCCTGAGAATCACAACAATGAAAAGACCATGTGTCTGACAAACATAACAACTTAATTTCAAGTAATCCCAGAGAAAAATAACCTAAGAAAAAAGTGTGGATAAAATACTCAATAAATTTCGACAAGTATTTCAATATTGTACGAAACAAATGACAAAAGCCTAAACCAAAGAAACAATGTACACCATAATCTCACTCAGGGAAACCAGATTGAAACCTTGGAGCCAGTTCCCTCAGACCATTTAAAGATAATATTAATCACAAAATGATCAGCATTAGCATGGTTAAGTTAATCATCACTGGGAACATTTTATTACTTCAAAACATACAAATAAAACCAAGCAATGTATACATGAGCCGAAAACAGGGAAATATTGCCGGGAATACAGTATTTTACAATAATCAAAATAATAACAGAAAAGGGAGTGAAGATAAGGAAAGAATTACATTTGTGTACTGACCTAAGAGTAAAACAAAAAATTAGATTAACACTGGAAAAATGATATCGATTTCAAAAGGAAAAAGCTGGACAAAGCTCAGATATTTAGGTAACTGACTAATCCTTGACCTACAAAAGGCCTCATAGAGCTGGGATTAGATTAAAATATCATCATGGCATAGAGACATTAATTCATTCAAGAATAAAATTATTAGGAAATAACAAACAGCCAGCCATTACAAACAAATTTGATGGGCTCAAAAGATGAGTACCAAAAAATGAAGAAGGTGAATCAAATAAGGGAAGTTTCTATTTTTTTTTCAAGAAACTCCAATACCAATTCATGTCTAAACTTCTATAAAAACCAATAATATTGAAGATGAATCAAATAATGAAAAAACCCCAACCCAAAAAGCTTCACTCCACTATACCGGGATAAACACACCCATCCCTAGGCTCTGCAGGGAGAAACCAATGGAATGGAGGCAATGGAGCCGCGATCCCGGGACACACACCCTCAATGTCCAAGCCTTTAACCTCGGCTACCCCTTGAGGACTGAAAAAAACTCAATTTCAAGACACCCAAAAAGCCAATCGACTGAAATTTGGACAAAAGTCTGGACTTAGAAGCTCAGATACTGTGATTTCAGACTATTCCTTGACCTACAAAAGGTCTCATAGAGCTGGGATTAGATTACGAATATCATCAACGCATAAATACCAGAAAGACCATAAATTCACAAACAGAGCGATTTCAAACAAAACAAGAACTTAGAGATATAGATATCATCAGATTTGAGAGCAGTTCTATTGGTTTTCTTGCTCTAATCACCATAACAAGATCAACGAAAAGATAAAAAGAGAAGATTCAGCCATGGAAGAAGAAACTTGAACACATAAGGAACTGAAACAGTAGAGATTTAGAAGCTCCCATTGAAGCCCTCCGAGTTTGCGAGCCGCCACTACAGATGTGAAAACATTAGGGTTTTGAACCAATTTATAGGGCTGAATCGCCCTTTGTAGTTGGGCTGGGCTGAATCGCCCCGGCCCAATATGATTCGGTCCAGTATCTTACCTCTATCATTCTAAGCCCATGATCCAGGAACAATAGGACTTTTTATAATTTGGTCTCTAGTAAATTTCGTTCAGTTTATTTATTTTTAAATATTGAAATCCTTAATTTTATTGTTAATACGTTAAAAAAATCTTAATTAGATTCTTGGTGTGAGCTTGTCGACTTTTTTTTTTTTTTTTTTTTTTTTTTTTTTTGAGGATACAATATTTGGGAATGGAATGATTCAAGATCATTAGGTGTACACTTGCTCGTGTTGGCTTGTCGACTTTTTTTTTTTTTTTTTTTTTTTTTTTTTTTTTTTTTTTAAATTTTACAACAATTCGAGAGATTTTGAATTCATAACCACTTAATTATTAGATAATGTAGCTTAATTACCGTTTTGTTGGGGGTATGAACCTGTCCGGGACCTATTAAACTATGTTTGTATTATCGGTCCAAATTAAATATTTGTATTATTTAATAAAGGATCAGCCATAAATTTAATTTTATTGACTGGAAAAAAAAAAGAGATTTTGACATAAAACAATTATATATATATAAAAAAAAAAGCATTGAAGGAAAGTAAAATGATTTTACCTCGATGATAAAGTGGGTATTGGATCCAACCCAAACACGTATATATTTTGTCTCATATTCAAATCCAACTTAAAATTGATGAATTAATAATAGCGCCATCCTTCATTATATTACAGTTTGTTAGCAAAAAGTTTACACTAAATTGTGGTTACATTAACATATTTGGTTGACAGTTGAATTTAATTTCTTGATACTTTTGAAAAGCAAGACTAAGAAATGTATTATTTTGAAAATTATAAACTAAATGGAAACCACACCCAGTTTAGGGACCAAAGAAAGTATTTTTCCTAACAAACTATGGATTGTATACCAAATTGTAAAAACAAAGAATAAAAATAAATAAAATTTACTGCTAAATTATCACTAGAGCTAGTTTCTAATAGGCCAAGCATTACTCTTACAATACATATTTAATCTCATTTCCCAATGGTAAGGATCTCTTGAGTCTTGACAATGAAAAAAAAAACCCATGAATATGGCTAAGAATCAATCATGTCAAAAGGTGCATAGATAGCACATTCACAAAAAACTGCCAAGGGATTTTAACTACAATTGTGACATTAGTTCCATAAATATTGAGACATAAAACATGCACTTTTTTAAACTTGGTTTCCCACTTTTGTTGATGTCTATGACTCTGTCCACACAACATAACAGTGAAACTCAAAAGGTGCAGGGAATGAAGCAATTGAACATAGGTGTTTCTCAAAGTTGCATCGCCCCCGCTCCCATGTTTCTTTCGAATATCCTCAATCGAGTCGTTCCATCTGCAATCAAATAAGAAGTAATAAGATATTACTTCGACATCAACGTCTACACTGGGACGATTTATACAAGTTTTCTTTTTCATTTTGAGGCATCGACACATTCAGCACGAAGAAAAGCAGGAGTGAACTATGTAACGTACCTTCCAAAGACCGTCGTTAAGGTAATGCATATTGTCCACTCCAATCCCTTTGTTTGTCGACCTTCTGTAAATTCATAGAGTAATTTTCTTAAGCTTAATCCAAGTCAATTTGTACGCACCTCGACTATTCTCACGAAACAACACATTTGGTTGTTAAAGAAATTCGTGAGAAATTAAGTCCTATGAGCCACCTAGATTCCATAACCTTTTGATTTCCCAAATCCGTGGTAACCCATATGTCAACCAAAGATTTGTTAAGTGATCAACACTTTATATTCTTGAAAATAATTGAAAATTCAAGTTTTGATAATTCCCTCAATTTAAAAGTTGAAAACTTAAACAAAGAAAACAGGCAAATAAATGTTAGAACTTAAAAGCTTAATTTTCAAAAGCAAAAGTAATTGGGATCTTAGTTACATGATAATTTTACTCACATTTCCTTTGCCGACAGCTTAGTGAAGCCAATAGCAAGAGCGTGTTGCTTCCCTTCTGCCATTATCGCCTGAGAATATTTGATTCTAAATAAGAATCTACAATGTATTCATAAAAAATACCTTAAAACCTACTACTGATAAATGCAACAAATAACCCAAGAAACACAAACTGAATCAACAATGGAGATTTTGAGTCAATCGATTCCAAAAAAAAGTTTACCACAGGTCTGTCCGCTTCGACTTCATCATCCAAGACACCCCCAGGAGATGTAAGACCAGGACACATTATGTTAGCACCGGCAAGGACAAACTTTATTGCACCTCTGTCTACTTGAAATTTCTTCATAATATTAGGATCTGCAAACCAAATGGATGATACAAGTCATATTCTGGAACTTACATTTCAAATTGACAGGATTCAGTGATGAAAACAGAATCACAAACAGCTTTGTTTTTGTTTTTCAAGAAACGAATTTTGATTGAAAAAATGAAAAGAGTGTGCAAGGGTATACGAAAAACAAGCTAAATAGAGTGCCTCAAACCAGTAAACCTACACATAGGTATGTGAACTCTAGTAAATAAAAATGAGATGATGAAAATTACAGAAGTTAATCGGTTAAATTAACTGACACATTTTTTTAAATTCAATATTATTTGGGGTGGGGATTTGAACTCATAACCCTTTGGTTATCAGGTCGTACATCATGCAAGAGACACTTTAAAGAAGAGTTGGACCTTACATCCTCCACACCTCCTCCAAAAATCTCTCCTATCCTTTTTATTATAGGAAATAACAAATTCTTTGATGTATGAAAAATACAAAAATCCTATCGAAAAACTACCCAGCTCTATCCCTCTAAAATTTCTACTATTCTTCTAGAATCAAACTCTCCATAAAATAGAAAAATAACAAGTCTGCCACAACACTCAGCCTATAGCATGAAAGGGAAAGTTCATAAAGATCACTTCAATCATAGAGCGACAGCCTTTATTACAGTCCAACAATCTGTAACAAACTAAAACATTGACTCCAAAGGAAATAAGTGAATACGTAGGCTGCAGAGGATGATCTAGATCATCCTCCTACCACTTGCGAAGAGCATCCTACCGTGGTCGCAACACAAAAGGCGAATGTTGCAATGTTCACTCTCCCATGTAAAACTTGCGAGGAAGAACATTTCTCTAAGGGATTTTAACATTCCAAAGAGGAGAAAAATGAGGCCCCTGATAGGGAAAGAAGTGCACAGAGTAGGGAAGAAAGACTGGCAAGAGAGAAAGCACTTGGATGAATTAAAATCCCAAACCCAAGAATCCCTTCACCTCGAGTGGACCATCTGATCAAAGATGAAAAAGAAGGTCAACCAGCTCTAAAGATTCGTGGTCAGCAAGGGGGCGGAAAAAGCCCAACAAGAGTGAGGCACATCAGAGGAAGACAAACTTGAGGCCATTTAATGTACCCTCTTACCAAACAAATGATAAAGCTAGAATAACAATACACAAAAGGGACATATCTCCCACTCAACAATCCTCTCAAAAGTAAGTAGTGAACTCATTCCTGACTAAACATTTTGGGATCAGTAAGAATAAAGGAAAACCCAAAGAAATAGTTGTTAGAGCTTTGTAATTAGAATATTAGATAAGAGTAGTGTTTTATAAGGTGTACCTGAGCTCCAGGCGCAAGTCTAGCGCCTTACCTTCGACGTGCAAGGCGCATGTCAAAAGACATGCTCTAGCCACGTACCTTGATGTTCGTATCTAAAGTGTGTCTCACAAAAAATCCGTTTTTTATAGCCTTGAGCTTGTAAAAGCACTACATAAAAGTAGGTTGGCTTGGACAACCCTTCAAAAGGTTGCTTTCTGGATGAAGTGTTTTAATGCCAAATGTTCGCTCAAGCAGTGAGTAATGAAACCACAGATGACTTTAAGAAACCAAAAGGTTATAGGTTCAATCCATGGTAGCCAATTTCGTACGGATTTTCTTGAAATCCAAATGTTGTAGGATCAGATGGTATATCAATAGTCAAGTATGTCTAAGTTGGCATAAATACTCACAAATATCAAGGAAAAAAATTCTTGTATAGTTCTCCAAGGAGTTTTTTTTTCTAAAACCAAAAGTCTTAGTTTTTAAGGTCACATAGCTATAATGTATTTTTTAATATTTAAATGGCGCTTTCTGCTGTACATCATAAAAATGACCTAACAAAAATGTTCCAATACCTTCAAAATGACATTATTAATACAGCCACTAATGAGTTTTCCATTTACCACATTTCCAAAATGAGAGTGTTTATTTCATGAGAGGTGGCCAGTTAGTTAACTACGAGACCTTCTAAGATTGTTGGACAAATATTCTCTCAAAGACTACAGAAGTTACACTTTGATCTTTGATTTCCCAACTGCATTTGTTGGCCAACAAAATTTACACCAGTTCAGTGGACCCGTGGTTGTCTTTTTCTTGCAGTGAGTGAGATTGACCCTTGGTCTTGTACTTGTTGAAGTACAAAGACAAAATTTCTGCTTTGCTAGTGATTAAAATTCGGTTACAAGTTGCACATGGATAAAACACCTTTTTTTATTTATTTATTTTTTCTCAAGGAGTAATGCTTGCTTTAGCACAAGCAATCCTTTCAAACATAACCTTTAATTCTCTTTCAGTCTCGAAATGTTTACTTCATAATTGGCGGTTCAATGTTGTCAAATTTTTTAGGAACTTATTTTGAGCAGAATACGGAAGGCGGTTGTCACTTGGTTAAATGGAGCAGTGAATCTTTAATGGTTAAAGTATAAACATACATTTGGTAGTATAAAAAGAGGAATGAGGTTGACGTTGTATGCGGATTTGATGATTCCCCCAGTAAAATGAATATGCTTCGACATACTGTAATACTTAGTATGGTTTGCAGGAAGATGATTCTCAGATAAGCATAGAAACTTATTCCTAAATGTCCTTGGTTTGGTATGTGACCATGAAACCTTTTTATTAATGAGAGAGAACATTCAAGCTGACTTTGGTGACAGATGACAGTTAAACAAGTGGACGAAAAAGAACACTCATATCTCTGTCCTCAACACTCTATTCCTTGTGCAATAGTATAGCCCAAAAGTTATCACTTATCATATTCTGCTGGTGCTGGGTCATAGCTTCTTGAATCTTGAATTTTAGAAGAAGCTTGGTAAAAAGAAACTGGAAAAATAGTAAGTTTTTGATACGAACCCGGGGTCATTGAAAGTTTACTCAAGGCGAACCAAGAAGTGACGGATCTCTTTTATTGCTTTATTAAATATAATTATGTTTTGTTATTTAAGTTGTATTGGGCTTTTGGGCCTTAATGGGGATTATTTACTAAATTAGGTTAAATACTAGGTTTACTATAAATAGGTCATGTTAGGCCTCTAGCAATTCATTCAAACAGTTGTTGTCTTTGTATTTGGCTCTTTGAGAGATCCTCTCGAGAGATTATCATAGTTTCTTAATAATAATAGTAGTAGATTCTATCATTTTGGTATCAGAGCCATTTGCCGATCCGGGAATGGTGAGTACTAAGATGGAGACCGAGGATGCAAGAGTGTGAGGAAAGCAGTACCGAGATGCTAAAAAAACAGCAAGAGTTCGAGGTTGGTTGGCGGCTATGGGGAGTCGGATGGATCAGGAATTTGGACAGTTGAATCTCAACATACAGAAGATTTTAGAACGCAAACCGGAACCGTCGAATCCCGAACCAGCTATCGCGGATAAAGGGAAAGGGGTTGCGGCAGAACCGGAAGGGGAGAGCGGTGCGCGGGCGTCGGCGGCGAGGAGCCGGAGCGGCGTGGTCGGGGCGGTGTGGCCGGGCGACCGAGGCCGGGGGCGCGGCGAGCGGGTGTGGCGCGAGAGGCGACGCGCGCGGGCTCGGCTGCGGCACGGAGGGCGAGCTGCGAGCGGCGTGGGCGGCGCGAAGGGGGGAACGGTCACGGGTGCGCCGAGCGGCTGGGCGGACCGAGCGCGAGCGAACGGGAATGGGCGTGAGGGCGCAGACGGTTCGGCGCGAGAGAGCGGGGTGGTCGGGGCTGTGGGCGAGTGGGCGCGAGCCCTAAGCGGGTGAGCGGGGTTGGTCGGGGATGCGGCGGGAGTACGGAGAGTGGGGCGCGGGCACAGCGCGCAGTGGGCTGAGTGGCGCGGGCCCGGCGGTGGTGTGAGCGGCAGAGAGGCGCGGTCAGGGCGAGCGGCGACCGTAGTGCCGGGCGGGCGGTCGGGTCGGGCCGGGTGGATTCGGCCGGTTCGGTCGGTAAGGGGTGGACCGGGAGAAAATTTTCGTGGCTTGACCAATGGGGACAATTATATGAGTTCTGAATTCGAGCGAAGGGAGATGGCTGGTTCGAGAGGCGGGGAATGTTTTTCGGAGGAGAGGAAGGTGCGCATAGGCTATGAAAGGCCGATTGCGCATGGCGGTTGGAACAGCGGGAGGATTGGAGGGACAGCAAGAACAGGGTGACCGAGGGGGACGGGGAGCGGCGGATGGGATGGACCAACCGCTGATAGACGATTACGAAATTGGAAATGTCGGTGTTTAAGGGTCTTACCGATGAGGATCCGGACGGGTGGCTCTGCCGAAAGTAGAAAGGTATTTTCGGGTAAATAGGTTGACGGGCCATGAAAGGGTTGATGCACCACATTTGTGTATGGAAGGAGGCATTGGAATGGCTACTGATGATGAAGAGGATCGAGCTCAGATTGCTTCGTGGGAGGAGTTTCGAGAATTGCTATTGCATCGTTTCCAACCAACGATCAATGACAATAAATATGCCAACTTGATGAGTCTGCAACAAGTGGGAACAGTCAAGGAATATCGCCGGTTGTTTGAGAAATATGCAAAGGGTATGCGCGATATCAGTGCGAGTGCCTTGGAAGGGAAATGGGAGAGTGGACTAAAGGCAGAAATACGAAGCGAAATGAGGAAACTGAGACCAGTCGGAATCCAGGATAAGAAATTCATGGCACAGGTAATCGAAGATGACTTGGCTTTTCGAAATCAAGTCAAAGGAGTTAGCACGACGTCAACAGTTAGACCAAGCCTGAGTTCAGGTACTATGAGTACCAGAGTAGCAGGGAGTACGAACCAAAAAACCATCACACCTGCCTCAGTCTATTCTAGCCGATCAACACCGTCGAACATCCCCACACCCGCCATCCCGTATAAACGTTTAACAGATAGTGAGATCCGCATTCGTAAAGACAAAGGGCTATGTTTTAGGTGCGATGAGAAGTTAAATCGGGGGCAGTGTAAGAAAAGGAAGGCGCAAGCTCAAGATTCTTGTTGTATGCGTGATGCAAAGAGAAACACGGGAAAATGAGGAAAATGATGATTCCCAAGAATGTACGTTCAAGAGGCTTTTGTTGAGGAAATGGTGGATACACGAATATGGCGCGACCCTTTCATTGCACTCCATGTTTGGACTAAGTTCTCCAAAAACTCTAAAGGTGACGAGCTCGATCACGGGGACATGAAGTAGTAGTATTAATCGATAGTGGGGCTACGATAACTTCATATCCGAGGACATGGTTGCTAAATTGAAATTACCGCAGTAGAACCATCGATGATTATGGCATTATGTTGGGGGACTCGGGGGATTACGGAGAGCTGCGGGCATTTGTAAGAATGTGGAACTTCAGTTGACCAAGATGAGAATAGTAAATGATTTCTTGCCCTTACCGTTGGGTAGTGCGGATGTGATTTTGGGCGTTGTGTGGCTGGCCACATTGGGAAAAATTGAATTTGACTATCGAGCGCTTAAAATGAAATTCAAGCTAGGGTCAAGGCGGTCGGTGCGTGGCGAGCCACGGTGGTCAAGGCCGGTGTTTCATTGAAATCTATGATGAAATCCTTACGTCCCGAGGAGCAGGGGCTTCTGGTCGAGCTGAATATGATTGAAACCCTGATACCGCCACGTGAACAGTCCGGGACCCTACCTGACTTGTCTCAGGTACCCACAGAACTCCACGACGTACTTTGTTTATACTCACCGGTTTTTGAATCATTGACAGGTCTACCTCCACAGCGTAATTGCGACCATGCTATTGCGCTATTGCCAGGCAAGGATTCCGTGAATGTACGTCCGTATCGGTACCCGCAGTACCAGAAGAACGAGATTGAAAAACTAGTGGGCGAAATGTTATTGGCGGGTATTATCCGTCCCAGCACGAGCCCGTTTTCAAGTCCAGTTCTGTTGGTTAAAAAGAAGGATGGGAGTTGGCGCTTCGTGCGACTATCGCTACTGAATCAGCATGCGATGCGATCGTAAGTATCCGATACATCACCTGGTGGATGAATTATTAGATGAGTTGCATGGGGCAACGGTATTTTCAAAAATTGATCTGAAGGCAGGGTACCATCAAATACGTGTTAAGCCGGCTGATGTTCACAAAACAACATTTAGAACTCACGAGGGCCACTACGAGTTTGTAGTCATGCCTTTCGGGTTACGCAACGCGCCTGCGACATTTCAATCAGTTATGAATGAGCTTTTGCGTCCGTTCCTACGCCGTTTTGTGCTAGTATTTTTTGATGACATCCTGATCTACAGTGTGACCATCGATGAGCATAAGGAGCATTTAGTCAGCGTGTTTGAAGTGTTACAGACACATGCCTTGGTGGCAAATGCCAAGAAATGTCGATTTGATTTGCTTGCAGATTGAGTATTTGGGGCATTTTATATCCAGCGAGGAGTGGTCGCGATCCAGGAGAAAATTGTGGCCATGGAACGTTGGCCAAGCCCTAAAAACATTAAAGACTTACGGGGATTCCTTGGGCTCACAGTTACTATAAATGCGTTTTTTGTGGCGAATTATGGGTCGATGGCTTTTCCATTGACTCAGCTGTTAAAAAAAGGAAGGTTTGAATGGGGCCCAACGGCGGAAGAATGCTTTCAGAGACTTAAGCATGCAATGAGTAGTGTGCCAGTATTGCGATTGCCGGACTTTGATCGCTTGTTTGTTGTGGAGACGGATGCTTACGGTATTGGCGTGGAGTGCGATCTTTCGATGCAACGAGGGATGTACCGTTGGCCTATTTCAGTAAGGCTCTTCCCCTTACACATCGCGTGAAGTCAGTTTATGAGCGCGAGCTAATGGCTATCGTGTTTGCAGTCCAGCGTTGGCGAGCTTACCTATTAGGACACCACTTTATTGTACGTACGGATCAAAAGAGCCTTAAATTCTCGCTCGAACAACTTTGTAGTTGATGGGGAGTACCAGCGATGGATGGCGAAACTCTTGAGTTATGATTTCCATATTGAATACAAGAAAGGATTAGAAAGCAGAGCGCGCAGATGCCCTTTCTCGTATGCCATCGACCGGGAGTTGAGCATGTTGAGTTGTGTGGTCGGAGTTAACACGGCGGTGTTCACTCAACAAGTGCTTGAGGAAGATGCAAAGTTGTTTGCTATTTATAGTCTTTGTAGTTGCGGGAGAGGAGGGTCCGCCAGGTTATTCCGTCATGGGTGATGTGCTATTATATCAGGGACGGTTGGTGCTACCTCCGGCTTCGCCTACGATTCCTCTGTTACTGAATGAGTTCCACGGGGGGGCCATCGGGGGACATTTTGGGGTCCTAAAGACGTACCAACGCCTCGCTAAAGAGGTCTATTGGCTGGAATGAAGGCTCGCGTTCAGCGCATTTGTGGCGAATGTTCGATCCGTGTTCGCGAAGCATCTATCGTTGTCCCCGGTGGTTTGTTGCAATCTATTACCGATTCCGAGCAGGATTTGGGAGGACATTTCGATGGATTTTGTTGAAGGACTTCCCGCGAAGGTTATGACACTATTTTTGTGGTGGTGGATCGGCTATCTAAGCACGCGCACTTTATACCCCTTAGGCACCCATTTACTTCTCTTTCAATTGTCACGCAGTCTTTATCAGTGGAAGTGGTCCGCTTGCATGGAGTGCCTAAGAGTATCGTGTCGGACCGTGACAAGATATTCACTAGCCTCCTGCGGGAAGAGATATTCAAGGCTTCGGGACTCGGCTACGTCGAAGTACTACCTACCACCCACAAACCGATGGCCAAACCGAGGTCGTCAATCGGCCCATTTAGAATCATACCTACGATGCTTTGTGTTGACACACCGAAGTCCAAATACATTGGGGTGGCTTGGGTGAGTTCGATTTCAATACGTCTTTTCACTCATCCATGGGGATGACTCCTTTTGAAATTGTTTACGAGGCGTTCTCACGACCATTTTGGGTTATGATTATGGGGCTAGTCCCAGAGCAACAAAGTGGATTCCTTAATGATGGAACAAGATCGAATGTTGGAGAAGCTTAAGGCAAATTTGTTGCGTTCACAGCAATTAATGACGGAGCGTGCTAACGCAAAGCGCCGGGATGTTCAGTATGATGTGGACGATTTGGTGTATGTTAAGCTCCGACCCTACCGCTGATCGTCCTTGGCGAAGTTTACACACCCCAAGTTAGCACCACGGTTCATCGGGCCATATCGCGTGTGTTAGCTCGGGTGGGGCACTGTGGCGTCATCGATTGGACTTACCACAGACGGTAAGATTCACCGGTTTTCATGTTTAAAAGTGCTACGCAAGGCGGTGGGTTCCTCTGGGCTTGTTTTCCGACACCGCTTTGGTAGGAGATGATCTAGGCGTGCTCGTTTGTCCCGAGGCTGTTTTGGGTCTACGAGTCCCTCGCAGGAGGAGGTTCGCGCCAAGTTTTGATCCAATGGGAAGGATCCACTCCGGACGACGCTACTTGGGAGTCTGCTGCAGATCTAGAGCTCCAATTTCCGGATTTTCACCTTGAGGACAAGGTGGCTCTTTGGGGGGGGAAGTATTGATACGAACACGGGGTCATTGAAAGTTTACTCAAGGCTAACCAAGAAGTGACGGATCTCTTTTATTGCTTTATTAAATATAATTATGTTTTGTTATTTAAGTTGTATTGGGCTTTTGGGCCTTAATGGGGATTATTTACTAAATTAGGTTAAATACTAGGTTTACTATAAATAGGTCATGTTAGGCCTCTAGCAATTCATTCAAACAGTTGTTGTCTTTGTATTTGGCTCTTTGAGAGATCCTCTCGAGAGATTATCATAGTTTCTTAATAATAATAGTAGTAGATTCTATCAGTTTTCTCGATGAAGATTTAAATATATATATCTTCTGCTTTGGATTCTAGAATATCGTGGGTGATTTTTTTATTTTTTTTTTTATTTATAAATATCTGAGAGTGTTCTAACCCGCTTATGCAACTTGACATGTTGATCCTTTGGATTTTCCGGCATGATATTTAGCCCATGTTCGAGTGCATGCGCCACCTCACAACGCTGGGAACAAATCCTGTAAACCTACAGGTTAGAGGAATGAGGGTACAAGTAGAACGAGTGGAGGAATGGATAGGCCGAACTGGGAAACAAACATGAACTCCCAGAATACTAATGCTAACCTCGACTATTCTCATGAAATAATGTCTGACCCTACAACATTTAAGGAGAGCTCAGGAAATTATTTCTTAGGTAGGCGGTCACCATAGATTGAACCCATAACCTTTTGAATTTCAAGTCACTCTTCAATCGTATGATTTCATGAACATTATCACTCTGCAATGCCCACTCATTTCACAAAAATCACTACAACTATATTAGGAAGATTATGTTGCCTAAACGAACAAAGATAAATTTCCCAGCAACCCAACTCTTACTTTCCAAACGACTTGAAGGGTCCGGACCTTGGGATAGGTGCAGGTGCCCATCGGGTGTTTAGTGGGGGCAAAACTCCAATTCCCATTTATCAAAAAAAAAAAAAATCAAAACGTCTTGATTGCATGTAGCCTCTAGGTGAAGGCATAAAATTATGAGAAAATGAGACAAAGCAGCCAAAAAACGTTCCAAAGGCTAAGCTTGTGAGCTAAATTTGAACACTAGTACCAACGGATGAACAGTCAAGACAGTCCAATATTTTCCAGCTAAAGCTTTGTAATAAAGGACATATATTTCTCCTTGGGGATTCTTTGAAGGTATTATTTTGCCAACATTACGACACTTATCTAACAATGACATTGCCAAGGCCCAACCATCTCAAAATTTTGAAGCCACTAAAATAAATTTCCTAAGGACAAGGCAACATCCTTCCTCCAAATCCATACTCACCCATGAAAAAGGAACCCTTACACAACACAATGTCCAATAACCAAGATTAACTTGATGAAGATTTCAAATAAAATAAGAAGACAGTAGATTGGACTTCCAGAACAAATTGCTTGAACAACATTCAAGTGTTGGTAGAAAACTTAAAAAAAAAAAAAAGGATACCACAAACAAAAAAATTCTTACCTCCAGGGGGAGGATCGAGGTATTGGTAAGGACAATATGCATGGGAAACAGAGATGAGAGACCAACTAATCAGCAACATTTTAGTTAGGAACAATAATACTAACCTACCAAAATACACGTATAACTTTTTCCATTATTGGAGTTTGGGGCTTAGGGGTTGGAGTCCTCGAATTTTCAACTTTCATTGTGATGTGCAACTTTTTCATTTCAAATGGCTGATTTTTTGGTTGCTTTGGCATGTTATCCTGTCGAGGTCTTTCACATTTTATTCTTCAATATTTTATAATCAGTCTCTTGTAATATTTGAAGTTTTGCTTTCGACTTTTCGAGTTTGTATCCTCAAAAGTGTTTCTATCTTTTCATATATCAATGAAAAGTTTGTTTCTCATTAAAACAACCTTGAAAATATAGGGCTGACAAAAAGAGTATTAAATAGATCTTATAAACGATATCAAATTTAGTTCTCAGAGAAAGAAAACATTACATTGATGAAGCAACCTTAGGGTAGGCATGTAGGGTCCATCGCGGATATTGAAAAAGAGTGGCACATTGTTGACAACAACCAGATTGAGATGGTTCTGACTATAAGAGTGGTTCAAAAAACATCCAACATGAGCCTCATATGTTCATTAACAAACCAAAACAAATAAATCTAATGTCAACTATTTGTGTAAGAATAGAAGCTAACAGATTACTAACCACTTAGTTACAATCAGAGGGACTTTTTTAGGAAGCAAATCATCCAAAACTGGCTCTAGTCCTGGATACTGCAACAAAAAGACATAACACAGAATACAGATAAAGACATCAATTGCTATCTTACTAATATGATACTGAGCTTCAAATCCATAATCTAATACTCACTTCTTCCGCTATACTTTGCCGAATTCTCCGTTGCACCGATGCCTTGACTTGATTCTGAGCAGACACTTCTTCAGTAGAGAACCTGAAATGAAACAGACACAAACAAAAAGGACAAAATTGAAGGATGTACACAAACAACACCTCGCGAAGAGATGGTAGGGGAACCCATTACACACACCCACCAATTACACAAGTAAACATCCTATTACTAAGGGGGTGTTTGTTTGAGGTAATTAACGAGCTATTACAAATGAGCTTTTACAACTCCTCCTCAACCAATCACATCAAAACGAACAATTGTAAACACTCAAAATAATCATTCATTTCTAATCACACAAAGTAATCACTCATTTCTAACCACATAAAGTAATAATTTATTTCTAACTAATAATTCATGTCTAATTATTCATTTCTAACAATTCATTTCTAAGCACATCCAAACATGCAACTTCTCTACAAATACCCACATCCAAAAGAACTATTACTATAAATCAAATTTCTAATCCCTCAAAATAACCCCTCATTTCAAATCATGAATGGCGTGTGAAATATTTCCAAAATGTTGAAAATTAGACACAGCAGTACATCCACAGCAGCCGAAAAACACAAACAAACAGGAATTAAACGGAACCCCACAAACGAACTCACCATTAAAACGAGAAAAAAAAAGACACCATTGGAGCAAAACCCAGAAACAGGTAACAAGAAAATACGACAACAAGCGAAGAAATCCAACAAATTGCTCATAGTTTCAACCCCGAATAAACAAAACCCAGAAATCAATTTCCACAATCATCAAACAACGTGAAATCATAGCTGAAAACGAGGTATAGAGATATGAAAGAGAGCTCACTTTTTGAACATGATGCCGAAAAGTTAATTGAACAGAATCTGTGTAAAATGCGAAACAATGTATCGGTGAGGAGATCGTAAGAGTGTGAGCCGGAAGCTGAGAACAGAGAACAATTAACCGACCGGCGGGCGGCGGTTGCGTGAGTTTAAAGCCGGTCGGAGAATTTGGGCCGGAACTTTGGGCTTTTTGTTTTGTATCATTGGATTGTTGTTCCCTTTTGGGCCATAGCCTCAGGGTCAAGGAGAGAAATTACTAAATTTAAGAAATTAATTAAGAAAATTGCTATGGATTTTTCATGTATAATAAAAAAGATTAATTTTTTTTTATGAATAACAACTTTTTGGACACAAAGTCATGCATAACATAAAATTTGGGCGAACCTAACAAAAAGACAAAAAAATCCATGCCATTGATGGTTTCAATCAATGCAAGAGATAATCTTTAATGAATGTACGTATAACCTTTAATCAATGTCACTGACAGTCTTCAATCAATATCACACGTAGTTTTCAATCAAAACCACAAATAGTTTGAATTAGTGTCGCAGATAATTTTTAATTAAGAGACATAAGAATAAATTATTTTTTTTATGGAATCGGTAAAAAAACGCCCAAAATATTTGGTAGAAAAGAATTAAGTGGAAGTTGATGAAGTGGTTAATAGTAGTTAGAAGTGGATAACAACTCGATTGAAGTTAATAATAGTAGAGTAATCAACTACTTATTTGAATATTGAAGTTAATAATGGTTGAATAATAAATTTGATGTAAAGTTTAGTAAAATTTAATGTCAAATTTAATAAAGGAGTTGAAGAGTAATTGTTTTCTACAAAAAAAAAAACAAACAAGGAGTTTTTGCTCCTCATGTTCAAAAAACAAACATACCCTAAGAGCAAGTTCACAAAATAATAACAGTTAGATATATAATTTTTTTTAAAAAATTAACTAAATTTACGAGAAGAGAACTATATTCACATGCGATTTTTCTGTCCATCCTCATTTTTCGATCAACTCGCAGTTTCAAAGTCTTACAATGATTTAAATTGTTATCGGAACGATTATTTACATATTTACTTCTATGTACTTTGTTGAACTTAGAAATTAAACTCCTATTAGTGTCATTGAGTTTGTAAGGTAGGTTAGTGTAAAATTCCACACTTTTTTTCATGTAAGACAAGGTGAAAATCACTAGTACGATGTCACATTAAAAACATCATCTTGAGTTAGATTCGAATTTGTTGACCAAAATACCCAAATATTTGCTTGGATTGGATCTTAAATATGCCGACCAAATATTCACTTTAAACTTTAATATCATATTAAATAATGTGGGGTTTCATCTAAAAATCATCATATTATACATCGTGAAGTTTTATTTCAAAATTAATTGATGATGAAATAAGTAGTTCACATACCATATGGATACATTCAAAATTCTTCACATTTTCGATATAGGATAAGGTGAGGATCTCTAACCATACTTGTGTGTGGATATATATTGTTGGGTTTTTATTCACATTGTGAAGGCCCATAAAATATAGCCCATTAGGGCTAAGTGTTTTAAAGTGCATTTTGTCACTTTGGTAGAGAGAATATACAAGAACACAACAAAGGGAGAGCTGAAAATCAAGAAGGAGAGAGAGAAACAACCTAGAGAGAGAAAGTAAATAGAGAGGAAAAGAGGTTTCTGTCCAGCTTCGGTATTTTGGCGTTTCCGATCGATTGCACCGTTGGATCGAGCTGAAATTTAGACAGCGTGTTCTTGACACGAGGGTCTTCAATCTGAACGGTGGAGATCGGATTTGGAGGTTTCTACAGCCAGATTCCAGTGGCGATTCGGTTCCACATTTTTGTGAGATCTTTCTATTTATCTCTCTTGATTTGTGTTGTTTGTTGCCAAGATTAGTTTATCTTGAGTTGTTATGTGTTGTATACCTCTAGTTGTAACTAGAGAGAACTTGTTGTAGCCCATTATCGATTATAGTGGAGATTCCACTTCGGTCCGTGGTTTTTTACTCCTCGCCTTGAGGAGGTTTTTCCACGTTAAAATCATTGTGTTGTGTTTGATATTTCTACCATGCTATATGCTTGCTGATTTTTCATTAGGAACATAAGAGAGAGAATAATTGATCCATATTAGAATAGTGTTTATTCCCAACATATATGTGGTGTCACTTTTTCGACTGTATTATCCTACACATACGTAATAGCAAACACAGCTTTGGGGTACATAATTCTTGACTGGCTATCATCTTCCACCGCCTGTCGTATATTTTCCTTTGATGCTCTGCACATGAAGAAGATAAGGAGTGAAAGACAAAAAAGAAAAATAAAGTTATTATGGGGGAAGATAAAGCTAGAAGTGAAGAGAGAGAAAAATAAATTAATATTTTTCAACTCCATTTCTTTTTCTTTTTTTAGTACATATTAGGCAGAAGAATAAATACCAATTCTTTCTTGGTATCGAATATGCTGGTGTTCATTAATTTACAATCAAACAATGAAACCACGGTGTCAGTAATCCATTTTTCAACTCCATTTTTTTAAAATAAAAAGTTCGTAAAAAAATCAACTAAATTTAATATACTAATAATATATAATATTGTATTAATACTCTAAATTATACTGTATGATGAATATAATTAATTATACCATATATTTGATTATGGATATAAATATTTCTAAAATTTGCCTAGATCTACGATTTATTTTACATAATTTCCCTTTTTTTAATTATATGTCGAGGTGGGGCAAAAATATGGCAAGGTTGAGAACGGGTGAGGATTTGGTCAACTAAGAACAAATTTTTCCCACTCACTCCCTCATTCGGCCAGAAATGAGAGATTCCCCCATTTAAGGCAAGTCCTCGGGACCATGTGTTTAGACATCTAGTTAGGTCTGATTCTTATTCTTTTACTAAAGAAACAAAGAACATGCCAAAAACATTTAATTTTTTTTACTCTCAAATGTTTATGAACTAAAACATATGGGGAGAAAGAGGCCATCAAACTCTACATAGAGAATAAAACCGTGCCAAGAAGTAATGCCATTATATTAAAAAAAAATTAGTACATATATGGGGGAGGAAGGTCAATAAAACTCTACATGAATGATATTATTGCTCTAAGATTAGAACCAAATATCAAATTTTGGGTTCAAACGTGTGACAATAGAATTGAAATAAATTAACACTAATAAAGATAACTAGCTGCGTCACTGACACTTCTGTCTAAAGTTAAAACTCTGTAACATTCTTTCTAACAAAATGTATGCGTCTCTCTCATCATGAATTCTAGACTTTATACTAATTTTTTAACAAGCAAAATTTAAATAATTCTTAAAAAGTATCAAGCACTTTCCACTATACTTCCAAACACAAATATTTGTTTGGCCTAGTAATGGGTGGAATTTCATTTTCACAAAGCCAAAATAATTTGGGGGTTGAAGATAACAAAATTGAATACACAAAAAGCAAATTAAAACGTGTCTCAATCATAGTGGAGGGCTTCATTTTTGGAGAATCTATAAAGCAAAACTAATTTGATTTTCTTTTTTTCGTACCTTTTCACTTCTTTTCATCATCAACACAGCCACACACATAAATCACTCATTCTCTCTCTTTTTTACTTCAATAATTTCATTCCTCCGTCGCCGTCGCCGTCTCCGCCGCGCCGGAAGCTCTGTCTTTTTCTCCGGCGAAGTCAGTAACAACATGGCTACTGGTTTGAGCTTTGCTATTGGTATCATTGGTCAGTTTTTTTTTTCTTTAATTTTCTCTCTAGCTTTAGATTTTTGTTTTTAAAGAATGTTTTTTTTATGGATATTTGTGGTGTGTTTGGATGCAGGGAATGTCATTTCCATTCTGGTTTTTGCATCACCCATGTGAGTATTCACGTTTTAATTTTTAGATTTTTTTCATTAAATTATTGTGATATTTTTAAGAGTAAGCCATATAAAAAAAAAAAAAGCAATCATAATCATATTATACATTATAATTAATATATAATTTTGTATTAATATATTATTAATAGCATATAATATAGTATTAATAAAATATAATAATGTATTAGTAATACAAAATATTGTATAAATTATATCCTACGACGAATATTAATTATATCATACATTTGACTATTGATATAAATATTTTCAAAATTTGTGCAATTATTTTGTAAAATTGGAATATTCATTGTAATTTCTCTAAATTATTTAGTTACGTTACTAAAGTGTTAATGAATACGGTATATTTTAGTTTTGGAGAAGTTGAATGAAAGTAAAAAAATTGAGTGGTTTGAATATATTATTTGAATGAGTGATCTACAAAAACTCTTGCTTAAATAATGTTTATTTGTATGAGTGGTTGAAGGTTCACTCCCTCAACTTTCCTCTCATTTATGCTCTTACTATTTTATTTATTTTTATTAAAAAACTAATTTATTTTTAAAAAAAATATTTATAATTACTCTTCTTACTTTTTTTCTGTTCAATATATTTAGGAAATTTGTTACGAATAACAAATTCTAGTGCCTTATTTTAATTTTGGTAATTTTTTAAAAATACATAATAAAATATTTTAATTTTTATTATCTTCTATCACTTTATTATTTTTAATTAATTCACGTAATTGATTTCAATCAATTTTACTTGATTAAAATTATCAATTTGTGGAATTGAAGGTGTCTGTGAAATGTTTGTTTTCAATTTTTGTTATATTTAAATCAATTTTACTATATTTAAATTTTGATATTCACAAAACTTCGTTTCGTTTTATTATTCATAAAAAATATAATATTATTTATCTAGGTTTTTAAAAAAATTGAAAAATATGGCTTAGTTCATTTAAGAAACTAAAAACCAAACGAGCTTAAACATTTTCAATATTTTAACTTTTGCCTAATAGCCAAAAACAGCAATAGTTGTTTCTCAAACATCACTAGTTTAAGTATGTGATTCAGATCACTTATCTCCCATTATTATTCAGCTAAAACAAATCACAACTTAATTGTATAAATTGTTTTATTCGTTCCATAATTTTTATGTAAGATTCTTAAGTTAATTTTTCTTTCTTTTTTTTTTTCGGTAAAAAAAAGTTACAGAAATTTATTTGATTAAAAATTCAAGAGTTATTATAATTATTTTTAGTAATTTAGAAACTTGTTCGACTTGTGTTGACTCAATTTTCTAATTTCTTCTCTTGTCTACTTTTCCATTCTTTTTTATCATTTCTTCTTTTTTAATTTTATATTTTTAAACACCATTAAAAAGAGTTTATTAATCTACACATAGAGTAAATTATTAAGAATAAATATAGATATATATACATGATAAAATAATGGATTTTTTAGGAATTGGACTAATTGAAAAATTATGTACAGTATTAGAAATTTTTTTTAGTAATCATAGTCAAATATGGTATAATTAATACTCATATATATATAGTATTATTAATAGATAATACTATATTAATACGCAATAGTGTACTAATAACATATAATATCATATTAATAATATATAATACTATATTAATAATACAAAATACTGTATTAATACCCTAACTTATATTAGTAGCAAATGTACCGTATTTTTTTTTACTTTAAATGCAAATATTTTTAAATTTAACTAAATCTATAATTATTTTGTGAATTTAAACTATACAACCCCATTTCCCTAAAATAATTATGAATTTCAATTGACTTAGATTGTACAATATGAAAAAAGAGTAAATTATGATATACGAAAAAAAACGTTTTAAATTTTTTTTTAATTCAACAATATTTGTGCTTTAAATTCATAACTAACTAATTATTATATTTCTTCAAAAAAAAAAAAAAACTAATTGTTATATGATATGTAATGTCACTAGAGTACATACTCTTTTGATTATACACGGATGAAAGTTCTTCATCTATTTAAACTAAAAAAAACAAAAAACAAAAAAGGGAGGGAGGTTGTTCATGAAATTGGCATGAAATAAATGATTTTATTTATTATTATTATTATTTATATTCATTGAAGAGGCTATTTTAGAATCATTCTAGTTTGTTTGGTAGGTAATCTGAATTCTATATTTAATTGCTTTTTTTAAAATTAAATCCAGCAAATATATGTTTGGTAGGTCGTTTGGATTTTGTTTTTGAACAGATTCTCAGGTTCGACTAATGCAAATTTTAAAACAATATTCAATGTTTTCCATATATCCAGATTTTGAATTCCAAATATTTAAATGCATAATAATAAAAAAAGATAAAACACTAACAAATATAATTTTGGGGGGTTTTAAAAAAAAATATTTTGTGGTATTTTTTAGGATTAGACCAAATTGAAAAAATATTTATAATATCAAAAAAAATATTTAACATAATACACAAATTTATACGGTATAATTCATACATAATGTTATACTAATAATATATAATATTGTATTATTTTTTTTTAGAAATATAATATTGTATTATTAATATATAATAATATATTAATAATACAAAATACTGTATTAATACCATCAATTATACCGTATGATTAATATTAATTATACCGTATATTTGACTATGGGAGCAAAAAAAAAATTCAAATTTACCTAGATGGGCAATTATTTTGTGAAATTGAACAATCCAACCCAATCTTTTTTATTTAATGTAAAAATAGACTTGACTTTTGTTAATAAATAATTATAACATATAAAACTAAAAATAAATTTGTTATGGAATAAAAGTTTAATGTATCTTTTTTATTTGGAAAGAAAAACATTTATAGGAATAGTGAAGAAGAAATCAACAGAGAATTACAAAGGGATACCATATGTGACAACTTTATTGAGCACAAGCTTGTGGACATTTTATGGGATTTTGAAGCCTGATGGGTTGCTTGTCTCTACTGTCAATGGTGCTGGTGTTGTCTTTCAGCTCACTTATGTTATTCTCTTTGTCACCTTTGCTCCCAAACACAAGAAGGTTATTTCTTTCTCTCATACTTTCATTTTCATCTATAATCTTTTAAGTCGTGTTTGGTGGTCGATTTATGTGATGAGAGTTGAGTTATTATAGTTCAATTCATGTTTAACCAATCAATTATAATGATTAGTAGATTGACTCAAATCTAAACCGATGGGTCGCATAATTTCCACCATGATTTCACATAATTTATATTTAATTTGAGATCATTTATATCCTCTTTTCTACTATAATAACAGATATTTCAAACATAATTTATTATAACACTTAGTTATAATAGATTATAATAATTCAATCTATTGTTCCATACACGATTGTAATATTGTTCACTGAGTACTATGTTTTAGTTCAGAATGTTGGAGTACTTTTTCATCTAAAATCTCATACTTTTAATCATTGTGCTGGTGCTTATATATTGTTATTTTTTACTATATGCCTTTTTTGATAAGTGATTTAGCCAAATTTTGGAGTGTTTGATGACCTTTGCTAACTTAAGAATCAAACCATGTATATTAATTATCATTATTTGTTTGAGGAAGAGTTGAAAATTTTAAATTTATAATCTTTTCGTACAGAAAAATTACCGTTTAGGATCTAAATTATAACATCATTCAAACTATCATAACTAAAATTAATAACTACAAATGCAATGCCAAGCCTACACTACAAGAAAAGTGGTCTAGGCCAACAAAGACTACGATGGTCGAAGAGAAATCTGTCGGTGAAAATAGTCTACACCGATGAAACAACCCTCCTCTACATCGACGAAACATAAAATTTTTTGCATTAGACCAACGAGAAAAAGAGAAAAATGGTGTTTAAGAAAAAAGAATAAGAATAAGAAAAAAAAATGGGCAAGCAAAGCCAATGGAAGATTTTCCATCGCCTTAGATGGTCTAAAGGGACAGAATAAAGTTTCCGTCAACGTAGCCACTGTTCAACAGACAATCCTACATCGAAAGTGGTTGAAATTTAAGTTGCGGTAGGTTTGTTATAAAAATGGAGGAAAGAGTTATAAAACTCATATTTGCGTTTTGGGCAAAGAAGCTTTTGGGCCTAAGTTTGGCCTCGGCCTTTGAGAGTTTCTAGAAGGACTCTCAGGGTAAAGCTCTACAAGCCCTACAATTCAAACCCCATCTTCGGTCTGGGTTTGAAAGACTAAGTGATGGAAGAATACATTTCATTAGCTTTAAAGGGCTAAGCAGACAGGAGTCTTCGTCGGCTTTGATGGTCTAAGGTGACAGAAGATTGCATGTCTTTAGACCATCAATGACAACATAGACACCTTCCATCAGCTTAGACAATCAATGCCCACAAAAGGCCTTTTTCTATTGGCTTAGGTTAAGTTGACAGAGCTGGCAATATAATATTTTCCGTCCCCTTTGGCTATGTAGCCTGAAACTTTTTTCTTGTAGTGCTAGGATTTGGAAAATTTTGGAATATGAATTCAATTTCTTTCGTTTCTAACATGTGACCAAACCTTGTTATCTATTTGTTTTGACTTCTTCTAAGAGTGAAGATTGTCCCTTTAAATTAACACAAGTCATTTCAGCATGTGTTGTCATCGCATTCATATGCTTTCCAAAAAGGTTTCAGTAGGTCACTGAACCTAGAAGTTCCTATGATTAAGTCATCAAATAAAAAGGTGCCTATAGGTAATAATTATCCATTTTTTAAAACTTTTTTAACCATGACTTACATATCCATGAGATCCCTCTCATTTGGATGCAATCAAAATTCATCATTTATTTCTCCTCAACTTGAGTGTTATATCCCTACCAACTTCTGCTTGGTTCGTTCTCAACCCATATCTTAATAGGAGAGGTTTCGTAACAGACTAGCACAAATCCTTTTAAGATGCTTCATTCTTCCTTACACGATATCTTGAAAAATTTTCAAAAGTCATCCAACCTAAGATTATTCCAAATTAAGTATATTTAATTTTGGAGTTTTTACTACTTAATCATCTAAAATGAATATGAATCATTGTTGGTATAAGTAGTAAGTATCAATTGTTTTAAACAACTCTTAATCATAATTGACATAATCTCCTTTTTTTTTTTTTAATCTTTTTGTAAACCTTTGGTTAGTCATGAATCATTCATAATACCTCTCTTTGTTTAGGCATATTATAAAAACACTGAGAATCTAATCTTGATGTATTGTTCAATATGATGCAAAATTTATATTTTTAATATACAATAATTTGACGTGTGATAGATTGAAATTCACGGTCTTAAGAATTCTAAGTTCTACAGAGTTCTTAAGAATTCTATTAATATTTAGAGAAATTTTAGTCGGCCACGTAACTGTAATATTCATTTCAAAATATGTCGGCATCTTTTATAATTTTACAAACATAAAACTATTTTTCTTTAGTGAGTTAAAAGATAATATTTCTTATAAAATATAATATAGTATTTCCATTATGTTATTTTTGTAATTCGTTTTATGTTCGATTATGTTATTTTCGTATCGAATGAGTTAGTAATAATTTTATTGTTTGATTGTAAATCAGTTCAATACTCATCGATTCGATCTCGTATTTATCTTCTTCCTTAAATATGTACTATTTTTTTTTAATTTTTGTAATTCATTTTATATATGATAAATCAACCGAATGAATAGTGTTAAGTTCATAATGACCATATACTTTTCATAATCTTTTTTTTTTTTAGAATCTTTTTAATTTTTTTTAGTTCAATCTTTTAAATCATATTAATTGATGTATTAAAGAGCAATAAATACGAATTATGTTTATAATTATCAATAAATCATTAAATGTTACATTGGTTGAAATTTTAATAATGTAATAAAAAAAAGAAAAGAAAATTTAATAATATAACTTTTAAATAGTTTTTAAACCTTGTTTATTTAGTCCAAAGAGCTTTATTTATTTATTATTTTTTAAACAGTAGTCCAAAGAGCTTAAATTACCAAACATACTTCCATTCTTGAATATTTTAGCCAAATTATCACTTGGGTAACAAATTATATATATGAATTTTTAATTTTCTTGGACATATATATTGATACATTTTATAATTTAGTGACTTATTGTGTTCATAAAATTTAAAAGTTAAAAAAAATTTAAGACACTTAAGTTTACGAACTAATTAAGATACAACTCAGAAAGTTTAAAGATTAAACTTATAATTTATCTAATGAAATTTCATAGATGTTCAAAAACTAATGAAAAGTACAACAGCTAAAATAAAATAAATACAATAGTTTTGGAAATTTGAACCTTGAGTTTATAATATTTTTTTTCCATTAAATATGATGTGAATTAAACTAGCCATATTAATGTAATGTAATATGAGTAATAACTGAAGCAGAATTTTATGAATAATTTCAGGTGACAACAATGAAGCTGGTTGGTTTGTTGAATGTTGTGTTCTATGGAAGTGTCATTGTTGTAACTCTTGTGGCCATGCATGGGAGTTTGAGGCTCACCTTTGTTGGAATTCTTTGTGCTGCTTTAACCATTGCCATGTATGCTTCACCTCTAGCTTCCATGGTAACAATCCTCAACCCTAACTACCTAACTTTAATTACTTTTCGAGTTGGTAAAACCGTCAAGATTAGTCCACCTTCTTAAAAAATGTTTGAACATGTAAAGTTAAGAGAATTTTTTAAAAAAAGTTCAAATAGAAAAGTGATTATGTGTTGATCTAGTGATCACACGAATTTTGGAGAATTAAAAGACGATAACTTTAATCCATAATGTGACTACTTATTTAAAAATTAATTTCGTATAAATTTCAATCACTCTTAGGATTAGATAGTATATTCTATATATATATATATATATATATATATATATATATATATATATATATATATATATATATATATATATATATATATATATATATATATATGTTAAACTAACCTAAATATACAAGATAAGAAAATATCAAATTTGTCATAACTTTATTTTAAATACTAAAGGTGGCAACTCAGCCAATTGACATGTATTTCAAGTAAAATTGAGAGTAATTTTAAAGAAAATATTTGAAGTATAATAACACAAAGTTAGGCGATTGAAATAGGTAACTTTTAAATTGATAATACATATTAATTATTTCTGGATTCAGTTCATTGGGTGAAAAATATGACAATTGAACACTTGTAATTGTTGAAAATGCATGTTTATTTATTTATTTTTTAATATATTTTGGCACTGGTTAAAACAGAGAAATGTGATAAAGACTAAGAGTGTTGAGTACATGCCATTTCTTCTGTCGTTCTTCCTCTTTCTAAATGCTGCTATTTGGTCTGCCTATGCTGTTCTCGTCAAAGACATCTACATTGCGGTAAGTTTACTTTTTATGTTTGAGTACATATTGGGGAAGGAGGACAAATATCGATTCTCGAGCCCTCGAACTTGTGACGCTGGTGTTGAACTGGTTTATAACCAAACACTGAAACTATTGTGACACAGACCCATTCGATATTGTTGTAAAGTTTACTTTCACTAAGTAATGATTTCTTTTTAATTAAAACATATGGTATAATCTATTTACTATTTAGGTCCTTACAATAGTATTCTTTAGGTGCCCAATGGAATAGGGTTTGTATTGGGCTTGGCCCAGTTGATTCTGTACGGAATCTACAAGAAGTCAAAGTCAACAAAACCAACGGAGAGGATGGAGGAAGAGGGATCATCACACTTGGTTGAGATGGGAATGAACGGTGGAGATGATGGTGAGAAGAACAGAGGCATCATCAAAGGGCTGAGCCTTCCAAAGCCAAACATAGATAGGCAGTACAATGTCCAAAATATTTTGAGATCACTTTCTTATGGCCCATATGACTTCCACCATATTGGAGCCCTAGATGAGAATGATGAGGTGGATAATAGGAAAATTTGATATATTTTTTTGGTAGTATGTTTATTGAGTAACAATCAAACTTTAAAGACAAGATATTATCATGATAACCTAGGACTCGTTTGATAACGTTCCCGTTTCCTGTTTTTCGTTCATGTTTCTTATTTATTGAGAAATAGTCTTGTTTGATAATTGTTCCCGTTTCTTTCTCAAAAATACAAGAAACGTTTTTCAAATTATGTGAAAAAATGAGAAACTCTCAAAGCTTGTTTCTCTTGTTCCGTTCTTTTTTTCTTTTTTTTTCTGAAACTCAGTACTGTTTTAGTTCTATATTATTCGTTCCAAAAGAACAATAATATTTGCCTGTGGTGTGATGGTTCTGTTGACAATCTCTTTTTCCAGAATTTGACTCAAGTCCATGGTTCAAATCCCAACTTTGTATTTTTTTTTTCAAAGAATTCAATTTATGGGTTGATTTGAAAATTTTGTATATGTATATTTATTTATTATTTAAATTAATAATACACTCGGAATCCATAAAAAATTTGGTATCATGAAAAATTTGTTCACTAAAATATACAAATGGCACTACCTTTTTTTTTAAACCTTAATATTTTACAATCACAACATTTTTTAAGCACATCATTTGTGACAAATGATTTATGTGAGAAATAGCATATTAAATTTATGGTTAGTTCTATATTAATTTTTTTTTTAATTATAAAAGGGTTTAATTATACTAGAAAATGTAAACTTTCGATTGTCAGATTTTAATGCATGTTATATTTTGTTAGAAGCCTAAAATATATATATATATACATACATATACATATATATATACATACATATATATATACATACACATACATGTATGTATATATATATACATATATATATATATAGTTTCTCTAATAAGGATGTCTTTGTAAAATTTAATAATTATAAAATTTAGATTTAAATCTATTTTTTAGATTAGATTTAAATCTTTCTTATTATATAAAAGTATACAAAAATTATTTTTAAATTGTAAAGTTATTATTTAAAAGTTACAAATTATCGATTGCATAATCATTGGACGAAAAACCAAATCGTCAAATGTCTCCCAATTAAAAAAAGTCGTCAAATATCTCAAATTTATATATTTATATACGGCCAAAGTTTTGGGTATTTTACCCTTTTTGTCTTTTTAAAATTGGTAGAATAGTCGGGAAAACAAATTTAAAAAATTGGGTTTGGGATTCAAATACCAGATCTGCACATAGATCTTTTCAAAAAAAAAAAAAAAAAAGATCTTCACATAGATGCTGCCGTATATTTTTATCTTAAATGTTAAAATCACATTTTATTTCAAATCTTACGAATTTATATAATCTTTTTAAAAAACTAATTATGATTTAGGCTATTATAAGATTAAAAAATAGTTTAAGATTTAGTATTTAAGCTAAGTGGTTAGTATTTTTCTTTTTTGATACAATAAATACTAAGGGAATGGGCATTTTAGAGATGTCACGGGACTAGAATGGCTTCTCGGTCCCCATCAAAATCAATCCTCATCCTTCCAACATTCCTTTTTTTGGATCAGGTTTCTGTAGAGAACTTTTCTCTCTAAAATGTTTTTTCTTTTATATATATATTTTTAAATAATAATCTCAAATAATTAAAAATTTCTTTAAAATATCCATCAACTTTCAATTAAGAAAAAAAAATTCATTTGAAAAAAAAAACTCACCAACAAATACTTTTTTAATCTAATAAAAATTAAAAAATATCGTGAAAGAATATATATATATATATTAAAAATTGTAAACTAGGCTTGAAAGATAAACATGAATGAAGAATACATCCCTTTTATATTCAAAGTGATTAGTGCCTTAAGTTTGGTTTTAGTGTTTTAGTTTTTTAAACAAACAAACTCAAACGGCCTAATTTTTAATTCATTTTATAAACGATGAAGCAACCGAATGAATAGGGTTAAAGAAGGTCATAAATTACCATACATTTGTCATCTTAATTTTGAAAAGAAACACGATCGAACATGTGACGATAGTATTAAATTGATTTACACCCAAATAATAAAATCATTGCGCCAATGACCTATGCGATAATTAAACATATATTCCAATAACTAAAACTATCAACAATCAAGATATTAGTGATTATTTCATTCTAAAAAACCCAAATAGTGATTTCTTTCCCTATTATATTGGAGTATTGGACAATAGCTCTTAGAATATAATTACTCAAATCCCATAAAATAAAAGGGAAAAAAACATCATTCAGAAAGTTCGAACTTTTTTATGAAAATGATTAATAATAATAGAAGATTCGGTATTAACAATAATATCATCCCAAATTTCTATAGGCAGATTTCTACCTTCAAAGTATCATAAGGGGATTGATAGCCAGCAGCTTCAATGATAGAAAGCAAGGAGCGAAAAAACAAGTGATAACTTCAAACTAAAATGAGATTGGGGCAACATTGGGTTTCACATCGAGTAAATCTAGCTTCGATGTTGCACCGATAAAGATGACAACTCTATTCAGATCTCTGCATTAATATGATTTGTCCACGTCTTAATAGTTGTCATCACTTATATATCCATGATAAGTGATGTATGACAACGTTGCACCAGAAACATGTAATTCTAATTAACAACCCTCGAAAATCTTTTCAAGAGAATCAAAATTAGGAAATTGAAATTGATAAATCCAAATTGATGTTTGATCTGGATTATCTTTCATGAATGTCACCTTTCCCGTTTTTGGATTAAACAAGAACAAATACAATTTATCCAACAAACACAAAATATGTCCATTTTCCCAAGGTTTAATGAGTTGAAGATTCTCCTTCCATGGAAGTCTAGAAGCTCTGAACCTCAAATCTTCTGAAATGCCAACAACAAATTCCTTACTCCATGAAGCTTTTGCTCCCAACCTCCACACTTCAAATTTATGACCTCTCATCCAATAAGTTATATAAACACCCCCATGATAAACTCCAATTCCTACAAAATAACCCATTTTTGTAAGATAAATTACTTCAAATTTTTCATCATCAATGTCAAAACAACATACCACTCTTTCCCTACTTTCGTTTGCTCCGATCCAATAAAGACCTCCATTGAAATAAACACCATCGTCCTCGAAAGTAAACGACAACGAATCAGCATAACTCCATTTGCTGCTCTTCCCCAAAGTAAAAGTCTCTACAATAATACAACCGAATTTTTGTTTGTCGTCGTATGAAACCATTGCTACTTTGTATTGCATTGTTTTCGGGCTAAACCCAAATCCAAAAACATAGAATTTATAATTATCGGATCTGTTTGAAGTTTCATATTTAGGAAGTGTGATGCACTCATTTGTCATCGGATTTAATATGCCACCAAATTGTTTATAATTCTCCTTGATAACGATACAAAGCAACCCGTTACAAGAATTTGAAATTCTAATAGACTCGAAAGCGGAGGAAAAGCTAAATGAGGTAACTACCTTCATCCCTTGTGAAAAAATTTCATCGAAGTCAATACAAAACGTTTTAAGAATGTAGTTCGACTCATCTTTGGATTGAATGCCCAAGAATGGTACTCTCTCGTTGAGTAACTTAAAGGCTAGAAAGTGATTATTTGGAATAGATTTAGAATGAAAACCATAATCTAAAATCAAATTATTCCAAGATTTACAAACAACCCTAAAAGTTGGCAAATTGAAGATGGAGAGTTTTGAGAATATTACCTCCATAATATCTTGTGGAATTACCTCCCAAATAGACATGCTGGTTTGTTTGAAAACCTCATCAAAGGGTAAAGATTTCACTTTAGAAAGATGAAGAACAATTTATAAGGATACTTAAAGTTATTCCCAAGTATCATTTTGTTTCTCTCTTTATATATATATATATATATATAATATTTTTTGAACCCTAAATATAAGAGATATCATACAAAGAGAAAAAGAAAAGAAGATACAAGCAAATTCTTTTTTTTTTTTTTTTTGAAATTAACAAATTCAAATGTTTCTAAACTAAAATAGTGGAACTGAAAACAAAAAGATAGATCATGAAGAAAGATTTAAGAAAAATGTTAAATGTCATTTGATCCCATTATCACTCTACAATTGCAAAAAAAATTGTTTATAAGAAAACTTTAAATTTTGTATATCAAATAAAAGTTAAGTTTAAATACATATATTTGATCATTTTAAAATAGCCGACCTCTTTAACCACTTAGATTTTAAAATAAAAGTTAAGTTTAAATACATTATATAGGGTTAAGGATCACAAAAATGGGTTTGTATAAACAAGAGCATATACTAGGGAATTTTTTATCTTTTAATTAGAAATGATTTGTCTTGTTAATGATTCTATATTGTTGTAGAAGCTCCTAAAAATGATTTTTTTTTTTTTTTTGAGATTACATAATTGGGGAGTAACCAGACTTGAACTTAAGATCTCTTGATGATTAGGGGTACAATAATACAGCTAGAAGATTATAGATTTAGGGATATCTAGTATAACTTACCTCTTTTTTGATATTATAACTAAATATAGATCACAAAAAATGTGAAAGTTGGAAGATTTTATCATTATTATTATTTTATTTTTATTTTTATCATAGTGTGGCTTGAGGGGAAAATTATTTTTGGACGATTTTGCCCTTAAGCCATATTATATATCTACAAATATGCCATTATTTTTTTTAAATTATTAAAATCATTAAAATCTTATAGTATCTTCAAGCTAAATAAGTATAAAATCAAATGAAGATTTTGATGATTTTTTTTTTCAAATTTAGAGAAAATCTTAGTTCCAGCTTATTCTATAAATACCACAAATTTATTATTAGTCCTTAAAATCGTATAGTATCTTCAAATTAAATAAGTATAAAATCAAATGAAAATCTTGAATTTTTTTTTTCAAATTTAAAGAAGATCTTGGTTCTAGCTTTTCTATAAATACCACAAACTTATAATTCTTCCTACTTTTTTTTTTCAATGTATGATGTGTTTTAATTCAAATTACTAATAATTCTTTTATCATTGATGTTGTAGAGATTTTGTTCGGGTTGGGATCGAGTGTTAGCATTGGTGCATGCGGGAGCCGTTGTCGTCAAAGGTAATTTTTCAATCAGTATTTAATTCGTTCTCTTCTTCTTACTGTATTTTTATTTTTATTATATTTTCTTTCTGTTATTTATTTTATGGTTCTACACTAATTTATAATTTTTTTAAAAATTTATGCAGTATTTAAAATTTTGAAGAAGTGTTTATGACATTCTTCAAATTAGTGAAAGATAATTTTTTATAATTATTATTTTTTGTTATTATAATCAATATGGCCTGAACATGTAATTTGTTGGTTATTATTTGATATGTGAAGTCTTCACATATGTACCTATTTAAAATTGATCAATTTTATGAATTAATTATTATTTTTTAAATTTTAAATATAAATCTATACACCATATCGTTTTCATAGAGAATAATAGATTTTAAAATAAAAATATAATATTATTATTTTATTTACTCAATTTGTGTTAAATTAATATTTAAAAAATTGATATTTCATCAAAATTCGTTCTATTAGCAAGGATGAGAATAGACCGATAATAGATTTTATCTTTTCTTTTTCAATGTTTTATTTATTTTTTATTACTTATATAATATAAGGTGAAATAATAAAACAAATAAGATTTTTGAAATTTTAGATTGTGTGTTTTTTTTAAAGGAAATTGTATTTTATTTTCCATACTTTCACGTCCAATGAAATGTTTGATAACAAATAAATATATATAAAATAATAAATTTGAGCTATTAAAATCGATTTTTTCAAATATTACAATTAATAGTAAAGAAACATGATATATTTCAATTCATTAATGGGTATTAGTATTTTAAAAGAGTTAGAAATTATAAATTTGAAAAGATGATTTACGTCTATGTAAATAAAAAGATCGAGATGATGATTAGATTAAATTAAAATGATAAACGAATGAAAAAAAAGTTGCGTACAAAGTAAAATTTTAGCATAAATATTATGATATATATTATTATTTATAATTATTTTAATAAATAAAAATATAATTTCACATACCACACTTTGAGAAAAAAATATCACGTGCAAAGCACGTTAAAAAATTCTAATTATTTTAAGTTCAACAACAATTAAGATAGAGGATTTTAACCTATTTCTTCTAAACCACAACTATATACCATACTGATTAAGTTAAACTATAATAGTTGTAATCTTCTTAGTTTTGAAAGTTCATAGATACATTCATAATTAGTTTTGAAATTGTATCTTTGCTAAAAAAAAAAAAAAAGATCCTTAATTCTCTTCTATCATAAGAGCTTTGTTTTTCTGGTTTCTATATTGTTTACGAAGATTGTGTTTTGTAGCAAGAATTAATGGATCTATTTTCATTGTCACCAAAGATCAGAAATCAAAATTATACCAATCAATCAATAGTTCTTTTCTTAAAAAATCTAACAAAATGATCATAAACAAACATAGATTTCAATAACTAAAAATATAATCATGATACACAATCTTTTCGAACCCCTAAAGTCAGTCCAACTCGATCATGCAACCAACTGCTAAATGTGAGATTATGTTCATCTTGAAGCCACTTTTTATTCTTAGACTTGGCATGATTCACTTTACACAACACTTCCATGTGCTGATCTACGTATGAGAGCACTTCATCAACGTTATGAAGTACATACATATGAGCTTCATCCATCTTATCTTTAGTTGGTGTTTTATAAATGGTGGCAGATAATGGTCGATCGATATTTGAATCCTTTATTTTGTTCGAAGATCGCAACCCCACAGATTCAACTCCTTGCAAAAATTCAGAACAAAACTCTATCGACTCTTCTAATATGTAATTTTCACATATGCATCCCACTTGACGATTTCTATTACGAACACAACCTTTCAAAACTTTCATATACCTTTCAAAAGATACATTTGAACCATGATTGTGAAAAAGGCTAGTGGAAAATACTTCTCTAATAGACATAAAGTGACAACTACATCATCCTGCAAGCCCTTCAACTTAGATGAATCAATCGACTTACTACATATAGCTCTGAAGAAGAAACACAGGCGAATGATCGCATATCTAACATGTTTAAGCAAAACACCACGAATGGCTACAGGTAGCAATTGTTGCATCAAAACGTGATGGTCATGCGATTTAAGCCCGTATAGTTTTAAATCAGTAAGTGACATTAATTTGCTTATGTTGGATGAATAACCTTCAAGCACTTTAACTTCAGATAAGCTCTTATACACACTCATCTTCTCTTTTCTCGATAGTGTGTAACATGCTGGAGGCAAGAATATCTTTTTGTCCCCCTTCTTAATTGGGGCTAACTCAGGTCTTAATTTAGCCAAGTTTTCACGAGTTTTTATTCCATCTTTTGTTTTGTCAAGAATGTCAAGTAGGGTTCCAATAATATTGGAACACACGTTCTTCTCAATGTGCATGACATCTAAACAATGACGCACGTGAAAATGTTTCCAATACTCCAATTCGAAAAACATCAATTTTTTCTTCCAATAAGAGTCTGTAGGGCACTGTTGTGATCCCTTGCCATATGTAAATTGAAGACTATTTAATTGTGTCAGAATTTCTTCACCACTTAGCGGTTTAGGGGCGACTCCAAATTCTTGTTCTCCATTGAATACTTTTTTTGTCTTCTAAATGTGTACCCCATTGGTAGATATTTTCGATGTCCAAGAAATACATTCTTCCCTCGCGGCTGGATATCGTATACACCCATCAACCTCGCGGTCCGTCGCATGCCACGTCAATAATTTCGAAGTTTCTTTAATTCGAAACATTCATTCAAATCTTGGAATAGGAGAGAAATACCACATGACTTTTGCTGGAATATTTTTCACTCCTTCTTTCATATTCTTCTTAACCTTCCATATAGATGTTCCACATGTAGGACACAGTTCTACATCGACAAGTTCTTTTCGATACAAACAACAGTCATTGATGCACGCATGGATCTTTTCATACTTCATTCCTAAGGTACCTAGGTATCATTTCGCATAATAGGTAGATATCGGAATTTCATTAGGACTAGGCAATAAAGCGGTCAAGAATTGTAACAGCTATGAGAAGCTTTTATCGCTCCATCTATGTTTTGCTTTCAAATTAAAAAGTTTAATCAACGATGATATCTTGGTAAAATCTTTACAATTAGGGTATAATGGTTTCTTGACATCCTCTAAAGCTTCCTCAAATATAGGGGAATTTTCGTTAAAGTAATTTTGTGCAGCCTCAAACATCTCTATTGGGTCATCTAGGTCATCCAAATTTTCATCATCTATTGGAACACTTTCCATGTTTCTTGTCTTCGATACTGATTCTCCATGCCAAATCCATGTATTATAACTTTGATCGATCCCATGAAAAAAATAAATGGTCTCTGGTGACATTCACACTTTGGTACTTGGCGTTCACACATTTCAAACATGGACAACAAACGACATTTAAACCTTTTGAATGTCGTATTGCATTGCTTATAAATATCTGAACTCCTAAACCGTATTCCGATGACATCCGATCCTTAAACATCCATGACTTATCCATAACCATGTTAGAAATCTAGTCAACTAGGAGAAACTTAACCTACAAATTTTTTTAAACAAAGTAGAATCAAGTCACATATATAACTCAACTTAAATTAGAAAAAAAAAAGATTCTAGCTAACTCTATAATCAAAGTATAGAATTCAAATCATGCATTGAATCAAGCTACAATACAAATTTGAGCTAATAGAAGGAAACTTTGAATCAAGCTACAATACAAATTGTGCATTTGTTGTTTTCATAGCCATTTTCATTACAAAAGTGAGCTTTCCAAGTGAAAATGGCTATCAAGACAACAAATGCACAATTCAATCAAATGATCAAATCAAACAAACAATGACTTTAAGAAATGCACAAATTTGAAAAGTTAACAACATGCATTTGTGAAGAAATAAGATTAAAAGAAACTAAAAAGAGTTAGGGAGTAATAAAATTACCAATTTGTGAAGAGACTTCCCAAGTTGAAAAATGTTGAAATTTGTGACCTAAGATGATGAAATTTGAAAGGTTACAACATGCATTTAAGAAAGAAATAAGATAAAAAAGAGTTTAAAAAGAGTTACTCAATTTGTGAAGATCAAATGCCTTAAGTTGAAGAAAATGTCAAAGTTGTTTACCTTCTGAGCTTCAAAGAGAAAGGAGGGTTAGTCGGCAGCAGTGGGTTAGTCAGCGCCGGCGTCGGTGAGAATAGAGAAAGAGGGTGAGGGTTTCGAAGGTTTCTGTTGAGAAAGAGGAAATGAAAAAAATTTGGAAGAGCTAGCCCGCGCGTTTTGATTATGTTTAATCAATGGCGGGCACAATTGATGGCGGGCAATGCCCGCCATCGATTGTATTCCACGACAGGCGTAAAAGACCGACATCGATGTGTTTTTACTGCACGCCATCAAAACCTTTCAATAGGAGTCATTTTTGCCCGCCATTGTTTCCTCCGTGTTTTAAAAAACCAAATTTTAAACCCGCTATCTATTCTACAAATTGTAGTAGTGTAAAGATATTAGTCATTCTAAAAAAAAAAAAGTGATTTCCTTCAATATTATTTGGAGAATTGCTTTTGGAATATAATTATTCAAATACCATAAGATAAAAGTTTAAAAAAATATATTACTTAGAAAATTCAAACTAATATTGAATAAATGTAAATCTATGTGCGGGTTGAACTATGGGTTGATATAAGAATGACAATTCAATCAAAATCTCAATATTAATTAATATAATTAATATGAGTGACTTTGGACATATATTACATGACTTTTTTTGTTTTAGACTTTATTCAAATCGTCTCATACCAATGAAGATATTTATTATAAATAATGTTGATAATCGATTTAGGACAACTTTACTTATTAACTCAAATTAACAATCCTTGAAAATCTTCTCAAAAGAATCAAAACTAGGAAACTTAATTTGATGAATTCTAAACGATGTTAGATCTGGATTATCTTTGATGAATGCCTTTACCTTTCCAGTATTTGGATTAAACAAGAACAGATTCAATTTATTTAACAAACACAAAATGTCTCCATTTCCCCAAGGTTTAAACAGTCAAACTCAATATATTAACTAGAAACCAAATTACTTTTCAAAAAAAAAAAAAAAAAAACTAGAACAATATCCAGCCATTAAGATGAAATGTGCTAGATAGTAGTTTTTTTTAAGGTAAGAATATGCTAGATAGTAATCGAAGGTAAGTGGCGCGGTTGGTTATCTTATGGTATTTGACTCTCATATTATTTGAGAGTAGTTGTGCTTAGGGTTTGTTGGTCCCCATGCTAGATAGTAGTGGATTGACATGTATCTTAAATTTACTGGTTCTAACATCTCGAAATAATTATTATTGTTTTAGTTTAGAGAAATATTTTTTAAAATATGTCTAAAAAAATATTGTATACCTTCCTCCATATGCGTACATCACAAGTAGAATATTAGTGCTCTCAAATAAATAAGAGTTAAATATCAATTCTCGAAATCGAATCGTGACCATAGTGTTGTACTGAATTACTATCAAACAATGAAATCATCAAGTTACCGACACTTTCGATATTTTTCACTTGGTGTATTTGAGCCACCTAGAATAAAGAGGAGAATAGAAATGGAATCATTCTCCCATAATCATGTTCCCTCCTTATTTATTCTCCTTCTAACTACTTTTTATTCTCTCTCCAACAATTTTTTATATATCATATCACTATTTTTCACTCTCATCAGTCTCATTATTTTATTTTTCTCATAATTATTTCCTTTCTTATTCTCATTCTCTCATATAAAATCATTATCATTCTCCTTCTTCTAAACACACTCAGGGGTGTATCCAATTCCTTTAGTTTGGGAGGGCGAGATATTTTTTTAAAAATATATGGATATACAAACTTTTTAATCTACAATATCTTATTGTGTAATCTACAATATCTTATTGTCAATGAACCTATATAAAAAAAAATTATTATAAAATAGGTGAGAACTAAATACCAATTTTCTTAATCGAACTTGTGATGGGAGGGTTGAACTGAATTATGAAAAAATAATAAACTAACACCCACCAAACATTTCGATTATAATACTATAATCTTTTTTAAAGAATCAAATATCAAAATTTATTTAATAATAAAAATTATTTTAATAACATTTAAATATTTTTTTAATTTATAAAATTTTATAGATATAATTTATTGTTTATAATAAACGAAACATATAAAAATATATTTATATAAAAACATATATGTGTAAACTAAATATATAATATTAAAAATAAGATAAAATAATAATAATAAAGAAAGAATGTGAGAGAAGAAAAATAAAATAATTAGAATATCTCATATATATATATATAGGGGGGGAGTAAAGAAAAACAAATACCAACGGTATTATGTATATAAAAAAGCAAAGGACAAAAGGAAAAAAGTACAAAAAGAAAGGAAAATGAAAAAACTATATTTAATAGCAAAATTGCAGCAATGGAGAGTCGAACTGGTGAACTAAGAAAAGCTCATATAATAATAACAAAAAAATGGCACTAGATGAGTCATTCTTGCGGTATATTAGGCCTCATTAGTTGGGCCCAATTTTTTTTTTTTTTTTGAAAACCAGGCCATGCATTAACCAACGGAATCAACATCACAATCGTCCACCAAAACCAAATCAAAGACAGGGGAGATTCCCCTCCAAAATAAAGACTCGTCATCACAAGCGAGACCAGGAGCCTTCCAACAAAAATCACCAACAAAAGTCGCCCTAGCTAAACAATCAACAGCCTTATTACAAAACCTATTACAATGAACAAATCGCTTGACACCAAAAGAAGCAACTAACTACTTAATATCAACAATGACATCGTTGAATTCATAAATATCAGAGGAGCCACGTTGGGCTCAATTTATTATGCTTGGATAAACTCTCACCCCATTATTGTAAAAGAGCTCAATTTGGGTGCAATCAGGGCTGCACCCCACCCATGAAATCAATATGTGTGGCACCACATCTCACCCACTTTTCTCCTTTTTTTTTTATGTGTGGAGTGCAGCACTGGCTGCACCCAACTTCTCCTCATTGTAATATTACTTACTATTGGTTATTCATTGAAAAAAAAATCATTGTTCATCTTTCTTTTATGTATCTATAATTATTTTTTAGATCTGACCAGTCTTATAAATTTTTATATTATTTTTTTTAGAAAAAACAAAAATAATTGTATTATAAAATTATATATTATATATTAGGTAAGTGTAGATTATTATTGCTAACTAAAACAAAGTTTATTACGCAAAAGTAGAACGAATTTATGCAACAAAGATTTGATTAAAAATATCAAAGAAAGCAAATGATAAAATTAACACACACATATAACTCATTTGTTTAAAGACCATATATTATTACTATATAAAAAAAGACCATATATTATATTACTATTTTCCCATTGGGGAAAAGAACCTTAGGTAAACTCTCAAATCTAAACAAAACAAACACAACAAACTTTGAAAATAAAAAAGTAAAAAAAGTAAAAAAGAAGTAATTGTGTGTTGAATTAGATGGGATTCCTTTTTCAGCATTTGACTTCCTTCAAACCATAGGCGATATAGATAAAGGTTGGATCAGTTGCCCCTTCTTTGTAGTATGCAAAAACCACAGTTCCATCATCATGCATTCCTTCCCCCACAAAGCTGCATAGAAAAGCAAACAATAACTCATTACTCGGTCAGTCAGATCAAGACATTTTTATAGGCCAGCTTATGCCTAACTCAACTATTCTCACATTACAAACTACCTGATCCTACAATAATTGGTTGTCAAGAAACTCATAAAAAAACTAATTGCTAATTAGGTGACTACTATGAACTGAATATAATCTTTTCAGACTCTCTTGAGTATTAAACCTTAACTATCCAATTCAAATAAGCCTAGAGTCCCATGGAGCCATACACCCGTAACGCCAATGAAATAGAAATCATAATTGGAGGTTCATAATGTGACCTAAAATCTCTGTAACACTTTCATCTTTAAGAATGAGGAGATTTTGTCGCTTATAAAAAGAAAGAAAAAAAAAACTTACAATTGGAGGTCTTTGATCATGGAAAGCAAGTACTTGGTTGCATCAGGAATGTGCTTCTTAAACAGCTCTTGTTTCTCTTCATCCAACTTGGGAGTTAGCAACTTGATGTATCTTTTTATGTATGTGATAAATTGCTTCTTGTCAAATGGAGGTTGTTCCTAATTAAAACATGAAAAATCTCTTATAGCAATTGAAAGGAAAATAAAAATAAAAACAGGAAGAACTAAAAATAGCCAAACAATTTCTTTACCTGAAGTCTAAAGGTGTCAACAATGTCCACAACCTTCACAGCTTGTTCATCCACACCTTCATCTTCATCGGCACCTTCCGCAGACGGGTTTGCCCCGATGTCTACGTCGACCGCTCCTTGAACAACCCACTGTCATCCAAATGCCAAAAACATGAGCCCAAATCAAGAGAAAAATAGAATTTGCAAGGAAAAAAAAAAACAGTTTCCTTGTCCTTACCTTTCCTTCCACTTCCCACAACATCCCATTCTCAATTTCCTTGTATGGAAAAGAGTCTGATAGAAGTTCATCACCTGCAATTCCATAAATGGAGACTATTATAATTTATATCAACCAAAAACAACAAACCAATCCACACCAAAGCTCTTATCTAATTCCAAATTTAAATCAACCTAAAAATTTAAGCTCATAAATCCGCTAAATTTAAAATCAACCTTTAATATTCGAGTAGAGTTTTAAAGAGATTATAAATTCGAATCTCCCCTTAATTGGAAATCACTATGACCCCTATTCTTATATCATATTAAATCATCAATAGTCAATATATAAATTTAAATTGATAAGTCTTTTTGATAACCGGTCAAAAAGAGGGCACTACCCAAGTAAGGGTACTATCTTCACCGGCCTACATTGACTTTAATGGACTCTGCTACATTTGGGATTTAATATCACGTTCAAAGGTACCACCTCAAGATACTAAGGTAATGTTTGGGCCTCCGTTATGCAAACGGCTGAGTTGTTTGCCCCACCGTTTTATTATAAACGGTGGTTACCTAAATCTGCGTGTCCGTTTATCTAAATTTTACATATATTACTTTTTTTTACTTAATCAGCCCCTCAAACACCGTTTATCATAATTTATGTTATAATAACTTGCTCCTCAAACACGGTCTATAATAAACTACCCTTCCTCATAACCTGTCGTATATAATATATAATATTCTGTCTATCATAATAAACAGGTACTCCAAACACACCAGAAAGGATAATTCTATTTTAAGTACTATCCAGCTATTTCAAATGTAGAAAGCATGCCTCAAACGTCTCATCGCACATTTGGGACAGTTTAAATTGATAAGTCCGAGATAAGTTTAATTAGATCCACACTCATAATAGTGAAGATCTCATGAGATTATGTTAAATCATTCATCAACCCAAAAATTAAAGTAAATAACTTACGTCTTCGAGAATACAAATCGAAGATTTGTGTTCGAGAAGCGAAAGTATTAAAAATACCTGTAAGTTGGTCCTGGTAGACAAGCATGGTTGGAAGAGCAAAATTGAAGATGAAGAAGAAACAGAGAGATGAAAGAAAAGTTGAACCAAAAACAGGGCGTAAGGAAAACGCTGAAGACTTCAGAATATTTATAGGAACAGACAACAAAGAAACCGAATAGGAAAAAGGAGATTCTGAATTTTTGAGATCAAAGTTTAATATTTTAATTTCAAATTATCAAAATACTTTCTATATCTGTTTTTTTAAAAATATATATATTTGACATTTGTTTTCTAATTTGATTTTGGTTCTTCTATTTTGACATTTGATTTTAACTTTTTCGTAGAAGATATAATTGGAATTGGAATTTTAACCAATCAAACTCGTAATTGTTTAAAAAAATTATAAATTGTCCTAAAATCAAATCAAATATAAAGTTTTTTTAACCAAAAATCAAATATAAAATCTAATTTATCCTGTCTTGCATCTATATTATCAATCAATATCTCTTTAATTAAATTTAGATCAACAATAATGGTATAATCTTCGATTAAAAATTTCTGGAGTCTTTTAAGTCTCTAATATTGTTAACTTTTTTTTTTTTTTTGAGAATTCTAATACTGTTAACTAAATTATAGAAAGTATATATGTATAAAAAAACATTTCAAAATTAATATATTCTTATTATTATTCTAACTTTGACATCCATACATTTGTTTTTTTTTTTTTTTTACAAAACTAAGTTTGTTTTATCCCTTCTAAAAATAGTTTAGTTTGTCCTAATTTTTGTTATAATGATTTTCACTCCTCTAAAAGAAGTATTTGTTGCATCTGTACGGATTGTAAAAATGATTTTTTTATTTTATTTTATTTTTTTTATAAAATAACTACTATTTTAGCTTTCAAAATGTAACTTGATTTTGTAAAACATATACAAAAGTTAGATAGTCAAACAATTGAAATCAGGTTTAATTTTCAAAAACAAAAAATAAATTAAACCTTAGTATTTTTTTTTCTTTTTAGTTTTTGGAAATTGTGTTTATTATCTTATCATTTTTCTTCGATCAATTTTAGTTTTCATAAGAAAACATTTTGGAATTATCAGCGGGAAAATTTTAAAAACAACATAGGATTTTGGTTAGTTTTTTTTTTTAACATGAGTAAAAAAGTAGATAAAAAAGTTATGAATTTCGAAGTCAACTAGTATTTATTGTCTTAATTAAAAATAAATAAATTAATTATGGGTTAATGATACAGTTGGTTATCTTGTTCGATTTAATTCACTTTACTTTTAGGATCGCGAGTTTGAGTTTGAAAATCGATACCAACATTTAGCATTTTTTTAAAATCACTCTGCTTAAACACTTATCAATATATTAAAAAACACACACATAAATATTGATTTTAAGGATAAAATTACTTTAACATGAGTCGTAATTCATTCGCATAAGTACAATAAAGAGGTCTTAGGTTCGAGTCTATACTTTTATATACGGTAATCATAAAGAAAATAAAAATAAAAAAATAGAACAACTTTAATTTTGACGATTATTAAAAAAAAATTAAAAAAAAGAAAGAAAATAAACTTTCTAACAACCAACTGAAAACCCTTTTTAACTTTATCGAAATTATATGGAATTAGATACGAAAGTGATATTATGACCGAGAGTAAATTAAAATATCATCAGTAATTTAATTATCCTTGCAATGAGGATAAGAATGAAAAAAATAAAGAAGATAAGATAGTATGTTTGCAAAATATAAATCGTAGATAGATTATATGAAATAATTATTATAATTATAATTAACAAAAAGAAATTTATCACCGGGACAAGTTGGGTGAAAATTTGAACTTTAAAAGTATATTCTCTCAAGACACCAAATTCGAGAATTACTAATAGCATTAATTTGTAGACATATCTTGTGTCTTTATTTCTTTGTTGAGTTGAGTTGAGTTGATGAAGGTTTTCAACCCAACCCAAATTTTGGAATTGTTCACTTTTCTAACTCAATTCAATCATATATTTTCGGATTGGGTTGGATTCGGTTATTGAATTCACCATTAAGTTACAGATATAATTAAATATGGTTTTATCAAATTAGTCATACTTATACATGAACAAAATACCATCTCTAACCATTAGAGTATCAAGTTAGTAAAATGAATATTAATATTAAATATGAAAAATATTCCATCAAAAGTCATTCTATATTAATCCTATCATCAGAGTTCATATATAAGATTTCAACTATATAACATAAAACAAATAAATCAATAAAACAACAAAAATAGATGATATAATTCGACTTCCTTAAAACGAATAAGATAATTAAAAACAATAAAAATAGATACATAACTTAATATATATATTTTATCATGTTATAAAAATTATAAAAACATAAAAATAAAAATAAAATTGAAAAATAAAAAATATAACAATAATAATTAAATGAAATAAATATGTATATAATCTAAATAATTAGATAACATAATATTATTATGTTATAAGTAAAAAAAAATTAAAATAAATAATAAATTCGGGTTGGTCCATTGATTTTAGGTAAATTCTTGACCCAACTTAATCCATAAAAAATTCATAAGTGTGATTATCCTTCTTTCAAAAAATAATAATAAAGAAAGAAAGAAAAAAAAAAGACGGGTCATCGAATTTTGGTGGCTGCCAACACCTGAATGTTCAATGTATATAGGCATTTCCTCTCTTTTGTTGAGAAAACAAAGGATAAAAAAAAGAATAAGAGTTTCATTGGTATTTTTTTTTATAGAAAAACAAATGAAAATGATTGATTTGTTGGCCACCAATGTTGACTGTCACTTGCTATACAAAAGCTTATAACATTGACATCTAATGGGGAAAAAACAAGCCTTTTTGTTTTATTTTTTACAAAAAACTTTTTTTTTTGTTAACACAGTTTTGTTTAATTCTTTATATTTAAAGAAATTTCCGAAATTAGTCAATTTTAATAAATAATTAAAAGTATGGTAAATTAGAAATTATAGTCATTAGAATTAATAATACACTAATACACAATTTATCTAATATTAATCAAGTCAGAAAGGTGCACTAGTTATAAGTATGATTTTAGACTAAAAAAAAAGTTATATGATTTGTACTAAATATCACAAATACAATATACTAACTATAAACTTTAAAAAAAAAACTATGTTAAGTACAATATAAACATTGCCAATTATTTCTTGAAAATTATGTTTGATTTGCATCATTTTTATAGATTTTTGAGAAATTAAACCATTGTTTTTTTCTTCTTCCAACTCTCGTACTCTACTATTAATAAGTTCAAATTAGAGAGGAAGAAAATATTATTGTTCTCAAATAAGATGGAAACTCAAATATCGATTAATTACAATGGTAGACGAACATCCTTATTTGTATCCTTATTTTTATTATTATTTTTTTTTTTTGCTTTACAAAAGTAATGATAGACGAACATATGAAAATTATTGCATAATTTTTAAAAACCTCGTATCACTTAAACAATACTTTATAACCATTGTCTACACTTTATAGTTAATTTTCACTTTTCAATCCTCCATGGTATACACTTGATAGTTTTACTCATGTGTTATCTGATTTAGTTTATGTATCAAAAAATATTTGGATTAGTTTATTTAGTTTACTCATGTCTATCGATTTTATTTATACGAAACAAATAGATTGATTCTAAAATATTTGGATATGAAGAGAAATCCATAGGAGAATAATCTCTAAATAGATGAACCGAATATGTGTACTTAAAAAAGAACATTCATCCCACTAAGAAATTCAATGGTTTTTTTTAATCTTTGTTAGTCCATCTAATTAAACATTTAGATTATCTTTGTGTTTGCACTAATGATATCTTTAGAGCTATTCAAAAAGGTTTTGACGTCCTTTCCATAAATTTTTAAGGTCGTGTTCATAATTTTTTGATTTTTTGTTTTTTATTTCAAAATTTAAGTTTGTTTTTATTCAAATTTTCTATAAATTTCGTTTTTTTAAAAAAAATTAAAATTCTAGCCAACTTCAAAAACAAAAATAAGTTTTTGGAAGTTATTATTCTTAATTTTTAATTTGGTTTGAATTAAAAAGCATAGTAAATTGCAGAGATCAAATTAAAGAAAATGTTAGAAGTAGTTGTTGCAAATTAAATTCCAAAAACTAAAAATAAATAAATATCAAATGCCGCCTAAAATTTTCACCTACAGAGAAATAGAATCACCCATTGACATTTTTTTCTTATAATAATATTTTCTTTATTTCTCAGTTTTTGTAATTAAATAATTTTGTACATATAAAAAAATAATATAAAATTAACCAAATTAATATGTTTCGTTTATGTAAGTGAGTTCGAACGCTTACAAAAATGAAACAAAAATAATAATTAATGGATTAAATTTAACTTTTCAAAGTTGAAGGATCAAAACGAAACAAACATAATAATTAAAAAGGACCAAAATAGTATTTTAACTATAAAATTTAATAAATTCCTTTTGAATTGTATAATATATTATAACTTCATTTGAGTTATACAAGATAAATTTTAGTTATTTAACTTTTCCAATCATAATCCTCCAATATTTTTTGTAAATAAATATATATCATAAATTTTGTATAATTGTCTATTATATTTTTATTTATTTTTTTGACATTACAATAATTAAAGGTGCATTCGAACCCATAACTTCGAACATTAATCCCGCTAAGTTAATGCTTACATTTTCTATTATATTTTTATAGTTATATTTTTCCCATATACACATAACATATATACATTATATATATATAAACTATATAATTGTAGAAATATCGTATGCAACCATCATTTATATTATAAATTTTTAGATGCATGATATGAACATTTATTTGCCCCGCTTCACAATCAATGCATTTTTCATCATATTTGTTGCCCAAATTAGAAATATCATACATGTATATACCATATATTATAAATATTCAAATTCCCAAGCATATTCTCACAACCTTTTTTGTTAATTTCTTTATTTTTCCAATATATTAACCCACATTAGAGATTTGGAATTTCGTGACTGATTGGAATTTTATGTGTGGGCGGACTATAATCTCGTGTGTCAAGTTCATCTCCATTTTGCCATGTCATGTCAGGTATATTAGTCAAGCTTTTTCTACCCATTTCTTCAACCAAAATTCTTTCACCTTCAGACCCTAAAATATCACGTACAAATAAAAGTTAATTAAAATAATATCCATATATAGTTTTTTTTTTTATTCCGTGACTGTTCGAGCCAAGCTCCGTCTGACCCTACAACATTTAGATATCAAGGAAACCTGTAGGAAATTAATTTCTAGGTAGGTGGCCGTCATGGGGATTGAACTCATTACCTTATGCACAAGACACTCTTTGACCAATCGAGCCACCCCATGATGTTTAAATAATATACATATATATAAATTTAAAAAAAAATAATAAATATAAGAGTTAAGTTTTTATTAAGAACCTATATCCTTACTTGTAGCCATGGCAATGAAAAAGAAAAGAAAGATAAAGGTTAATAGGCATTTGCAAGAAATTTCTGGTGCTTGAACCATCTTTGACAAATGTTGATTGTGAAGTTTTATTATGCTTGGAAGTTTGAACTATTTTTGTGCTTGGATGGAGATTGTGGGTTTTGGTCTCTCTCTATATATATATGAATTTTTTTGAGCCATTACTAAAACTACCAATGATTATGTATAGTAAGTTGTTATTGTTTAAATGGTTGCCATTCTATTATAAGGTATTTCCTCTATGTATAGGAAGTGCCATTTTCTAAGAATAAATTAACTATGTATTTCAGTTTTCTATCTTTTTAGATATTGTTACTTACTATATTTGTACATCAATGTTAGTGGTTGATTTTGAAACCATCTTAAAAGGAAATTACAATCTTGACTTGAACACCAAGCAAAGTAAACTAGATTTAAATTTCTGTTGGACATTCCTTTTTCTAAAAATATCTTTAGAAATCTAACCAATTGAATTTATGTGTCTATGATTAATTTAAACTCAATTAAATTGATGTTCTCAAGCTATATGGTTTGCTCTGTTTTAACTTATTTTTGTTTTGAGCCTCGATGTAAAGCGGCTTTTATTCAATATGTTATAATAAAATGTATCGTTCAACGTTCCTAACATCTTTTTGAATTTTTCACATAATATTGGACATACCAGTTCTTATTTGGAAAAAATTAGGAGTTATTGTTTCGATTTGTAAAAACCAAACCGAACAAATATTGATTTTTTTTTTCTTGTTACATGCTACTTGTAAATGACTACATATTTTTATATAATTTAAAATTTTGAGATTTTTTAGGGAAAAATATTTAAATAGGGGTTGAAAGTAAAATAGAAACTAAAATAATAAAAAAAGAATAAAACTATAGTAGAACTGAATCGAAGAAAATTGAGGGAGTAATTTAGTCATTTATTGAACATAGGTTTGGTTAGTATTTTTGTCAAATCAATTGAATCGGGCCATTCTCAATTTGGCTTCAGAACCGAAAAAAATCGAACCAATGATTTTGTCTTTTATTGAATATTGGTTTGATTCCTCTTTTTAACAAATTAATTTGATCAGTTTGATTTTTGATTTGGCCTGAAACCGAAAAAAACCAAACAAATATCCCCCTAAAGGCTATAATTTAAAATTTATGTCTCGCTAATTGATTTTTAAAATTTCAAGTTTTTATCTGAATATGTTCGTGAGTTGCTATTAAAACAAAGTTGAAGAGCTAGTTAACATTCTATTGCTCAAATTTAATGTCACATAAGTTTGTAAATCGAAAACTGATACGGTTGAAAAATCACCATAATAACATTTGATAAGGACAAAATTTGAGGTTTAATTTTGTAGGGATTATTTTTGAAACAATTATTCTTCTCGTTATGAAAACGACAATCAACAATCGATACGAAGATATGAAAACAAATTACGATAAACAAAAAAGAAAAGAAATAAGAATACACATGAATTTACGTGGTTCACTAACGAAGTGTTAATTAGTTAGGAGCAGAGAGGGAGAACAATTTTATTAAGGTGGGACGAATTACAGAGTTAGAGAATGAACGTCATAATCGGCTAGAGTTTAATTCGAATTTATATATGCACCCTCATTAAGCCATAATTACAAAAATGCGTAATTTCAAAATAGAATGTTGATGTATGTGGAGCGCATTGCAAGAATGCGAGATGCGCTAAACAAATGCAGACGCGTTCTCGCATGCAAGATGCGGAATGCGTTTTCACAATGGGGAGCGTTGTCCCCGCACCCACACTCATTAACCAGGCACCGAGACTCTTGACTAACTAATCACAGGGCATTGGTGCATTTAAGGCATATCTCAACACTTTTTAAATAAATTTCCATTTGGCTTTTCATTTAGATTATCTTTTGTTTTTTTTAATAAGAGATTATTTTTTGTTTTATTTATATATTTTTTTTAGTATATATTGGAGTTGGGGAACAAATACCAATTCTCTTGAACTACAACAAAAAAATGAAACTATTGCAGACTCAATGAGATTATCTACTATAAAACAAACAGATATTTGGAGATGTCCAAACATAAATAGGGTCTATATAGAAGTATACAAAAAGATTTCAACCTCCTTTCAATAAATTTATAAATTCATGATAATTATTTAAACTTATTTTCATTCAAATTATATATGAATAATTTCATTTTCTTTTAAAAAAACCAAACTCTTAATAGTTATTATTTTTTATTTGATTTAAAAAAAAACATAAACAAATTTTAGAGATCAAAGTAAAGAAAATGATAGATTGAATTATTATTATTTTTTTTATTTTTTTTAAAAAAAGAGATAGATTGAATTAGTTGTAGATTACATTTCAAAAATAAAAGTAAAAAAGTTATTAAATAAAGTCTAAAATTTTCACCTAAAGAATAACTTGATGGCATTATTTCCTTGTAGTAATATTTTCTTTGTTTCTCAAATTTTGAAGTTAAATATTTATTATATTTAAAGAAACTATATGAGATTAACCAAATTAATATTTTTTTAAGCTAATATATTTCATTTAGGTAAGCATCCATACTCACGAATATTAAACAAAAAAAACTATAAGCTCCATTGTTTTTTTACAGAATATAGACTTAATTTAAATTATATAATATATAATTTATTTATTTTCATCGCAAATTTTAGTTTATTTTACTTTTTCAATCATAAACATCCAATATTTTGTTAAAAAGAGTACATATCACAAATTTTAGAGTATTGAATATCATACTTTTTGGTTATAATCTTCACACACACACATATATATATATATATTACATTTTAATATATAGGGTTGAAATCATAAACCATGTAATTCCATTTTTTTTTTTTGAGTTTATAACCATTAGAATGGAGAATTCGAACTTTTTTTAGATATTCATTAATGTCACATTATTATATAAACATAATAAAACAATATAATTGTAGAAAACTTCATCTCGTTTATTAAACACTATGTAAGCAACCATCATTTACATTATAAATATTTATATTATTAATCTTTAGTTGTAGGATATGGACATTTTATGTGCCCCTCTAAAAAAATCAATACATTGTTCATCATATTTGCTATCCAAATTAGAAATATATATAATAGAATTTAATTTACGTATTCAAATTCCAAGCAGATTGTCACAATATTTTTTGTTAATTACATTATTTTTTTCAATATATTAATTAGAGATTTGGAATTTCATGACTTATTGGAATTTTATGTGTGGGCGGACTATAATCTCGTGTGTCAAGCTCATCGCAAATTTTGCTATGTCATGTCAGGTATGTCAGTCAAGCCTTTTCTACTCATATCTTCTACCAAACTTCTTCCACCTTCAGAACCTAAAATATCACATTAAAAAAAAAGTTAACTCAATATATATTAATAAATAGAAAAATAATAAGATTTAAGACTTAGTTTTTTATATGAGAACCTATTACTTATTATTATAGGTATATATATTTTTTTAGCACATTGTGAGAGGGGGACCAACAAACCCCTAGAGATAGTCCATTTTCTCGTGAGGTCGAGGCCCCGTAGGGACTCGCCCCGAATAGGACGGTGAATGGAGGAGTGAGTGGAGATGAAAAAATCTCTGCAACGTAAATGAGAACGGGAACGGGGAATGTATTCTCCATTCTTGTTTCCTCGATCCCCGCCCCGTTTACAATTTATTTTTATTTTTTTAAAAAATTTCTCTTCTTATAGCATTTTGTTAGTAGAAATATTTATTCAAATGCATATTTTTTACAATAATTAGTTGTCTACTTGAAATTAATGTATATTTTCTATGAAAAATTAACTATGTAAAAATATTATTAAAAAATGCTTATAAAAATTAAGATTATAAAAAGAAAATTTTTTTAAAAAAAAACTGTGAATTTTTCAGCATGGGGAATCTGATTGAGCCAATTCCTCACGATGAATCTTCGTCCCTATCTCACAAAAATAGGTAAATTTCGCGCGGATGAAGAATGATTTTGGTGGTGGGGATGGGAGTAGGGAGAGCATTCTCCGGCCTGCCCTATGAACATCTTTAAGTATTACTAGTCTCAAATAATATGAGAGCAAAATATCAATTTTTGAACTCGGAATTGTAACGTAGAGTTGAAATAGATTAACACCAATCAAGATAACAAAGTGCGTCACCTAACCGGCCTATTCGATTTTATATCATTTTAGTTTCAAATGAAGAGACTATTTTCTAATGATGGTTACTTGTACCTGTTGCAATGAGAAAGAAAGGAAAGATGAAAGTTGATAGGCCAATGAGGCATGCATTTGCAAGAAATTTTCGATGCTTAGAACCATCTTTGACAAATGTTGATTGTGAAGAAATTCCACTTGGAAATTTGAACTATTTTTGTTCCTTGTAACTTTACTTTTGATTTATTGGATGGAGACTGAATTTTGGTAGATATATAACTAATTTTTTTAAATAATATAAGAATTTTCTTGAGCCATTATTAAAACTATCAATTATTAAGTATAGTAAGTTGTTGTTTAAATGGTTGGAATTCTATTATAACATATTTCCTCTATGTATAGGATATTCTTAACTCAATTTTTAAAAATAATTTAATATGTGTTTACATAAACAACATGTTATTTTTTTCAAACAAAATTTTAAAGAAATAATCTAAACAATTCGACAAATTGTACCAAAAATGTTTCATGAATAAGTTAACGTTTAGTATTAAATAGGGGTTGTCTTCCCCCTCAATCAATTGGATCGAATGGTCAGTGACACAATAAATTTATTGTTTGGTTGTAAATCAGTTCAACGAAAGGGCTCGATATTTGTCTCCTTTCCCCATTATGTACTAAAAATTAAAAAAAAAATTGAATCTATCTTATAAATTTTTTTCGCACAGTGAATGCACGTAAATTTATTTATTTTTTGAGTACATGAATGCATGTAAATGAGATTGGAAAACAATAATTTAACAGGATTATTGTGTTTGATTTTTACTGGGGAATGTCATTAAAAAACACTGTTACAAATGGTATTTGTGTTTATTTGATGAGATTAATATGTAAATTTTATAATAATTTATGATACATAAAATAATGAATTAATATTTTTAAAAAATATATGATTTAATTAATAAAATGGGGTGATTATGGTAAAATAACCAAAATATCTATGTTTCAATCAATTTTTAATTGATAGATTTAATCAGTTCGATAACAAATTCAATCAATTCAATGATAAATTCAATCAGTTTGCTCGAAAAAACTATAATATGAGAATTTTAAAAATGAAATCATAAAATGCTTGAAAAAGAATATTATAATTATGGTTAAAATACTAATCTTTCAACTATCCATTTGTTTTCTAATTTGATTCTTTAATTTTAAAATGTATTAATTTTAAGCTTTTTGGATATTTAAAATATTAATTTTAGACATTTTAGGGGATGTTTGTTTGACATATTTAGGTAGAAGTTATTTTTAGGTTTTATTAACTTTTCGTCGGAAACCTACATCCAAACGAGTTGTTATTAACTCTTCATCATTTTTACTTTTAAAAATAACTCTCATTTCTAACAATTCATTTTTAATCATTCATTTATAACTACTCAATCATTTATAACCACTTATTTTTAATTATTCCTTTCAAATCAATCAAAATAACTCATTTTTAACCATTCACTTTTAATCATTTTTTTTAACTAAAATAACTACTCATTTTTAAATCTACATTCAAACAAGATTTTGACTCTAATTATTCAACAAAAAAAAATTACATCCAAACGAGTTTTTGACACAACTCTCAATTTTTAACTATTCAATATAACTTCTTAACTCAAACTACCTAAATATGTCAAACAAACAGTCTCTTAAAGTTGGAAGTATATATTTGAAGGACGAAAACAGAATTTTAACCATTATTATAAAACGTGATATAAAAGTTACTATAATAGCCGGCATGGATGTACACCTAATGACCTTGAGGTCTTAGGTTCGAGTTTCCTCCGCCCCAATTATCTCAAAAAAAAAAAGTTACTATAATAGCAATTTTGAAAAAAAAAAAAACTGCCTTACAGAAACCAATCTCTTTATCACCGTCCATCTAAATTTTAGACAACATATTACTCTCTTTACCCATAACCAATCAAACGGTCCAAATTTTAAATTAAAAAAAAAAAAAATACAGTGGCTTTATTTTTTTAATTTAATTTATATTTATTTTTCATCCCCAAATCTTGTCCCTTTTTTTATGTAACTTTGTCTGAACCAAAGAAAAAACCATCTTCTTCTTCTACTTCTTTTTCTTCTCTCTCTTGCAATCTTTGTTCTTCTTCACAAATTCTCCCCTCTTTGTTTTTCTTGCTTTTGATTTAACCTCCCTTTTCCACTAATTTTCCCCTTTGACCAGAACCTTCAATTTCTGTTTCTGGGCAACCATTTGTTCGGATTTGTTCTTCGATTTCTTGATTAGGGTTTTTTAGATTTGTGATTTTCTACATGGGGTTGGGCAACGACGACGATGCGGTGGCCGAAGATGGCGATTACGGCGACGCTGAATGCGGTGCCGGTGGTGGAAAGTCCTTTGGCTCTGTCCCGTGTTCGATCTGTCTCGATGTTGTTGTTGCCGATTCCGGGGAGAGATCTGTGGCTAAGCTTCAATGTGGCCATCAATTTCATCTTGGTCTGTTTTTTTATTCTAATTGGAGTTTCTAAACGAATCCCCTCTTTTGGTGCTGTGTTCTTTAATTTCTTGGATTTTGGGTCCTTGTGATTTTAGATCTGTTGTTTTTTTCTTTTACTGAAACTGCGACTTTTTTGTGTTGTGGTTTTGTTGTTTCCATCGGTATGTTATCTGCAGAGGAGATTGTGGTTGTTTGATGTAATTGAATTTACCCAAATGGATTGAGTTGATTGGTGATTTAACATAACTACATGTATCATTGAGTTCGAATCCCTATGGAGTCATTTCATCACCAATTAAAACTGAATTTCACTTGTAGGGCATTCTCAAATTTCGAACCCCACATGTCAAGGAGTGTATTGGTTGATATAATTAAATTTACCATAATCCAACCCATTAGCTTATTAAGCTTTTGGGTTGATTGATGATTTAGCGAAATGCAAGAGTTTTTTTATACAAGCATTTTTTTGGTTTGTTGATTGTATCTTTTGTTTTCTTAGATTGTATTGGTTCAGCATTCAACATAAAGGGGGCAATGCAGTGCCCCAATTGCCGGAAGATTGAAAAGGGTCAATGGCTTTATGCTAATGGCTGTAGGTCGTTTCCAGATTTTAGTATGGATGATTGGACTCATGAAGAGGATCTTTATGATCTAAGTTACTCGGAAATGGTAAGCAATCGTCTTTTTTTTATTGATTCATGTATGCATTAGGTGTCATGGTAATTTTCATTCATCCGGGCATCAAGTGAAGAAGTAAAATTAACTAGGAAGCGATAATTATGATGAAAATGTTTCCATTCACTTTGGATATTTTCTTCAACAGTTCTTTGATGTTAAATTGCATAGCCGAATGCGGTTTCTATTAGGGAGATGGCTAATACTTGAAATTAATTGAAGTCCTTGGTGTTTTAAAGGTATACTAGTTGTCTCTCCATCAGTACACAAGCTGCAAGCAAATTGAAGATTGATGTTAGGTTGCTTGCAATATTTTAAAGGACGTTGTTTGTCCCGAGTTCTTTTTTTGAGTTTAACAACTTGGTGGGAGATTCATGACCTCTTAGTTCATGAGCACACACTTATGTTGCTCTTGTTGGCTTCTAAATTCATTTACTACAGTTGATTATTTCAATCTGAACCAGTTTTTAGCACATTATCGGACAAAAGTGAAATATTTTTATTTTGAATTATTTTATGATTCTAAAATAGGTGATACTAAATTTTCAATTGAAAATTTTCTCCTTTTTTTTATTGGACTTTAACAACTTCACGAGTGCATTTATGAATTTGTAACACCAAATATGTGTAGCATTAAATTACACCAAGCATGTGATAAGACGGATGTATTGTGATATGATGACTGGGTCTACTTCTAACTTGTATCCTGACGCACTTTTCTCTGAATAGATAAAATATTTGATCACTTTCACCTTCGGTATATTTGTATCAGTAATCATGAATAGCAGTTGCGTACATGTACATTTACAACTACTAGAAAAACTTTATGGTTCTCTTTGGGAGGATTAGTGCTAATGATTTCATTCAGGTATCCTGTATCCTTAGCTGTCATGTTTGGTCCCTTTTCTTTTGTAAGAAAACATTAAAAAAGAAAAGGCGTGGATTGTTTGTTATGGTGGTGCTCAAATACTAGTTGCGTTTTGGGATTTCCTTGGCTTTAACTCTCGAGCATCAGGATTCAGGATGATTGGGGAAATTCTCATACATTCTCCTTTTGGTTGTTCATTCAAGATGATTATTCTGTTTTGTTTTTTTTAAAATTCATGGAGTATTTGGTTAGGAAGAAATGTGTCTATTGGGCACCATCTTGGGTGGTGGAATCGTGGATGTTTGGGAATTGTCCCACTCATAGCTTCTTTTGAGACCATACATTGAGTTCTGTTTATTATTACCAAAAATTGTGGTTATGGCTCCTTTTTTAATTACTAATTATTTATCTTTTATGGTCCGGCTTGTATTAGGTTAAACGATATTTTTTTATCTTCTCATATTGTTCATATGTCTTAACAACATCAAGTTTTATCATTTAAAATGGAAACCACCATTGTGTGAGAGTTAATTATTTCACATTTTTATCGATTTGAAATGTGCTCGAGGCTGATGCTCATAAACCACATGCTTAACTTCATGTGCTACCAATTCACGTTTAAACTCTTGGGCGTAATAAATCATGTTTCTATATTTATCTTGCAGGAGTTCATATTCTAGCCTGCTTGTTTATAGTATCAGGTTCTTTACCCCAAATTTTAGCTTGAATTTACTCTGTTGCAGGCCTTTGGAGTTCAATGGTGTCCTTTTGGGAGCTTAGCTCGACTTCCTTCTTCATTTGAGTAAGTTCTGATTTGCTTATTAAAGATCAAGGATAATTGACGCTCCAATTTTTATGTTGATGTTTTCTTCTTGGTTTTTTTCCTACTCTCTAAATTAGCCATGCAGTATGCCTCAATATTTATAATTAAGTGTTGGTTATTTTCTACTTTCAAAATTAAAAAGTGGCAGTTATTTTCTTAAATATCCAAGTATATTTTTATCTTTTAGGGGAATCTTCATATTTTATAATTCCATATTCTTTGGTAATTTCCTTTATTCAAGAAAAACCTCTTTCTAAAATATTGAAATAGAGGATAAACTATATTTTAAGAGGCTAAAGGTGGCCTGAAAGCTTTTTCTCTTGAAGAGGTGAGGTGCAAGCCTCACAGCAATATGGCTTTTAGCCCTTTAAAACATTGGGATCAGTGTTTTAAAAAGCGCAAGGCGCAATGACCCTCTGGAGCCTGAGGGCGAGGGCTTTTTTACCTAAGGCGCACTATATAAAAAAACACAAAATATATATATTTGTGTGTGTATACACAATAAAAGCATTTCCATAGATATAAATGAAGTTTTAACCAAGAATCATATATAAAACATACATTACATTTAACTAGTAACCTTCATTCATGAATAGAAATGAAGTTTAACAAAGAATCTATATAAAACATACATAAGATTCAACTATTAACCTTTCATTTTAAGCGAATGTTGTCTTTGTGCATTAAAAAATTAAGTTATTTAAGACATTGAAATGTCTTGAATCAGTTATGTTGCGCTTCGAATGACTAGTATGGGGGTCTCGCTTTTCCCAAGCGAGGAACTAAAGGCGCGCGCCTTTTGGTGCTCGGGGCTTCATGTAAGGCGCGCGCCTAATTAACGCGCCTTGCTTTTCCCAAGCGAGGCTCTAAAGGTGCGACTTGCGCCTAGGCGCGCCTTTTAAAACACTGATTGGGATAAAGTTGATTTGACATAAATTTTAACACAAGGCCTTGCGTAAGTCTCAGAGTAAAAGGCCTTGTGTTAAAATCTATGTCAAACTCAAATCTTTTCATTTCCAATTAATATTGATTTTCACACGTTGGAAGTTTTCAAATTTTCATGCCTACTTCAACTTATTTGCTTAAGCTATGGGTTTGGTTGGCGATTTAACATGGTACCTAACAAGATTGTGGTAAGGTCCAAAATTTATTGTAATGAAAATATAAGATTACAAGATAAACCGAAGTCTGTAGAGTAACTTGGGCCCTCCTTTGAGAATACTCAAGCTCGAAACCTTCATTGTAATATTGATAACCTTCTCCATTCATCCACTCTATTTATAACCAATAATTGTAACTAACTCCTAACTAATTAGTCGCGTACCCTTATACTACTCCCAGTAACCTTCTAAGGCTATTCCTATCAGAAAGTCCATACAAATACATTTTCCTTCTTCATGTGTTTTTGATACGATCAAGGATCTAGATTGATATCAAAGGAAAAGAACTACAAGATAAACCAAGATTTAATAGGTCTATGAGCCCATAAGAATTCACTCAATATTTGGATACCAAAACCCTACCTAACCCTCTCTATTTATAACAAAATACTCTAACTTACTCCCCAAGTAATTGCTAAAGCTTGGAGGATAAAGGGGTATGTTGGTCGATCGGATTGTTGTAGAATAATTAGGAAAAATGACTAAACTTGAAAACTTGGAAAGAGAGGGAATTGTAATTGTGATATGGGACAGAATAGTCATCTTTCATTATTTATTGAGACAGTGTCTTTATATAGAGAATACAAACCCAGTTACTAACGGGCCTATCACTAGAAATACACTAAATACAATATATACATAATAAGAAACATTTTAATAGGAATCACTTGCCGCGTCTTCCTCCTTTAGTAGCTCGGTATTGATAGGTGCCCATGTCAAACGGTATGTTTGTTTTTCATGCTATGCACCACTTCAAAGAATTTTTTCATTGAATAATGAAATTTGATTTGCCTACCTTACCCTTGCAACGTGTTAGGGAAGAATAGTCTTTCCCTTTCTCTGGTGATCTCATTCTCATCAATAACGATGATGTGATTCATGCCAAATTCTATAAATTTTCAGTTTCCATATATATATATATGGGCTGTTCTTTGTAGTTAGCTAGCGTTAAATTTACACAGATTTTTGTTGTTGCGACTAGAAAATTTCTTTCATGGCTTAACCTTTTGAATGATGGAAAGTCTCTCGACTCTTTTATTGTTGAGGAATTCAGAATCTTCATTTTCTTTGTCTTGAACTTTTTTCTTTTGAACTTTTTCAGGGACGGTGACTTTTCGTCAACTGCTTGTAAGATTTTCCTTCCCCCCACAACAATTAGCTTCAGTTTGAGAAAGCAACCAAATTTGACTGGGTTCATAAATGTTGTGATGCAGATCATGACCTTTTGGGACAACATGCAGTTTTCGCTGAACATACAGCGGTATCGTCTGCTACTCATCCTTGCCCGTATATTGCTTACATTGGACCTATTCATCCCTCTTCGTCAAGTTCTAGTGCTTCCGAAGCCTCTAATTTCAGCGGCCATTGGAATGGCCCATCAGTACCCAGTGAAATACCATCTTCTTATGCATTTCCTGCAGTGGATTTTCATTATCAAAATTGGGAGCATCATTCACCACCCTTTTCCACAACAAACAATCGTGTTGCTGGTCCTGATCAGCCGTCGGTTGCTCCTGTTGCCCAAAGATCGGCTACTAGAGTCGGTTCTGAACTATCAAGATCCGGGAGTGTAATGCACCCCTTCCTTTTTGGTCATAGGTATGTCTTAATATAATTGGATATGACTAATTGAAATTCTTAGGCTAACATTACAGAAACAAAATGCAGTATTGCCTGCCTTGTTGTGGAGGCTCTTTCCCTACCTTGAAATGAAAAAATGTTCTTTCCTTTTTGGTGGGTTGTGTGGGCAAAGGGCCTTTTGCTCTTTGCTCCTTTCTCAAACAGAGAGAAATCTTTCAATTCGAAATGATATAATTGGTGCATGTGAACAAGATTTGTTTATTCATGCAGTTCTGGTGCAAGGGTTGGGAGCCCAGTCGCTTCCTCGATGATTCCTCCCTATCCTGGCAGCAATGCGCGTGCTCGTGACCGAGTCCAAGCTCTCCAAGCATACTATCAACAACAGCCTAGCACTACAGGAGCCATTCGCACACCTGCAATTTCTGGTGCCAGAAGATCCAGTAGTCACAGGGTGCAGTCACAAGTACCCATGGCCTCATCGTCTGACCAACCCAGTGGCTTCTATTTCTACTCATCAGCATCGTCAGGTCGTAGTTTCCAACCAGATAACGCCATGCCAAATCGCTTCCACACATGGGAAAGAGATCACTTGCCTTCTTTCGGGTTGAACCAGATCGAAAGAGATCCAGGTTGGGGGGAGATTCATCAGGGCGCCAGTGTTTCTGATCCTAGCATCAGGTCCAGCAACTTTCGCCAAAGGCATGGTTCAGAGAGGACATCATCACATCAAAACTGGTCATAGACCAACCATCATTTACTTATCGTTTTCGGGTGAAGCAAAAACTATCACTATGATGACTTGAAACTGAAATTTATGTAATTATTCAGATATGTAATGGCTGTCTTTGATGCGCCGATATACTCTAAATACTGTGAGAGCAGCCAGTAAAAAAAAAACACATGCTCGCCTCGGGCTGCCGATATGTGATTAGTGTGATGATGGACTTGAGTTTGTCTGCACTGGAGGTTATAGAACAACATTATGAATTGGATGGGGAGACTGAGATTTGTAGGTAACATCCCTTTTCTATTCCATTCAATTCATAAGATGTTGGACTTATTTGGGGTTACCTCCAGAGGATCAGATTATTAAATTTGGTGAAGTGTATTCTTGCAGTGATAGTTGAAAATATTCAGTGTTTATTTGTAAACAATGAAATGTGATGGTTTCAAGTAATGTATGAGCAGGACCATCTTTTGGTTTTGGATTCTTCAGATTTATATACTATCAACCCTAGGAATTTCCCCTTGGCATTTTTAATCTTTTGTTTGTGGGTTCTTCACCTGAGGGTATGCAACAATTTTTTAAATCTATTATTTTGAAATGTATTTTATAAATATGCAATTAGATTTGACATGTCTTCAAATTATATCTATCACTTTTTGGAACCTATTAAATTTGAGAAATTTTTGCATCTGATAGAACGGATGAAATTACTTGTCTATGATTTTCCTAAATTCTCACCATCCGATCAGTAGCTTGACATCTTCATTGAGACTGCTATGACTATTGTATTTTTTAGATTACAACATTCGGAAGTGAGAGATTCAAATCTAAAATTTCCGAGTCATCTTCAAGTCGATGCTGCTGAGTTATATGACTGGTTTTTTTTTTTTTTTTAAATACAACAACCAATAAGAAGTCTTTTATGTTTAGGTCGATTATGACTTGCTCCAATTAGGCTTATGAGTTTGTCGACCTCCGATTCGGACGAGTCCATTATTCAATAGTGATTTGTGCAATTTTTTTCGAAGATCTAATATTCGTTCTAAAGCTGAAGTCATGTGTTATGATTATTAATGATAGGATTTAATATTTAATGAAATTAATAAATTCAGATGGTAGTCTTTTTCAATTAGATTCACACATACAAACTCTTGACATATATGTCAAATACTTTACAGTAAAAATTTAAAACTCATAACTTGCAAGTTAATCAGAGTCGACTTGCCCAATAATTTAAAAAAATTTGAAAGACAACTTCACAAATTTATAAATGAGGCTTGGTTCAAATTCACTATTTATTTTTTTAATTATAGTTTAATGCAAAAAGATAATCAATTTATCCAAAGGAAGTCAAGATTTCTTCCTTTAACTAAAAGTCAATTTTCAATATAACCTCGATCAAAGTTTATAAATCATTTAAATTTTGACTTAAGAAATGGCTTACAAACACAATTTGAAGATATAAGTAGCCGTACTAAAATAACCAAAAACAACTGCCAACATACAAATATATGCCCAACGCTAAGTTAGCCCCTATGCTTTTCTACTATCCCACCATTACAAGAGTGACAAGAACAATGTCCTATTGCGAACAACGGTCCCGGGAATCAACAGATTGACTTCGACTTCGACTTCGATTGGATCTCGCCTTTCAAGTTAAAAAAAACGGAGTTCTTACAGAGGCCAACTGAAGATTCGAAGATCATCAGAGAAAATGGATGAGAAAATGAGGGAAAATAATAAGAGTTAGAAGAGAGAAAAACATAGTTTACAACATGGATGGTTAACCAGACGAGTTTGTGCCCCAAATCAGAATTCCGACCCGTGTACACAAGACCCGAACTAGCTTGATAATTTCGTCCTAGAAGCCTTATTATAAGGAGGGAATCAAATCTGAGGACTTAATTGAGAGAAAAACATAGTTTACAACATGGATGGTTAACCGGTGCTTTCGAAATTATCGGGTAAAGTTGTTCGTATTTCATTATCGTTGTGTTTCTTATTCAGCTTGTTATCATCATTGTATAGCAGAGTTTAATCACTATTTCAGCAAGGGATCAATGGAAAACAAAACAAGTTATCAAACAAATAAAACAAAAAACAAAAAATTGGAAGTTGATGTTCTCTCTGACAGCTTTGTCCATGGAAATATCTTATTTTATGTCGAAGTTGGTTCCCTTGATTTGCTTATTTTGAGCTACTAACCCCAAGAAATTGGTCTACTAGTTTTGCTACCGAGCTCGCGAGATTATCTGCTGCTTCCTGTGTGGATGCCTCTGCATAAACACGAATAACGTCCTCGGTTCCTGATGGCCTTATGAAACAACGTCCTTGAGGATATTTTTCTGCAACACGAAATGAAACCGATGGTGCAAATTATTGTTTGAAGAAAAGATACGAGCTGATCAAGGGGATATAATTTACATGTGTATTAAACGAGAAATGTATTGGTTGATACAATTAAATTTACTCCAACTTATGCGGGTGTAGCTGAAAAACAAAGAAAAACACACCACAAGAAATATATCTTCCATCAACATAGTTATTTCAGCTGATTGTAATGATATGATTAAGTAAAAAAAAACATAAACACATCCACACACTCCAGCTATTCAAGAGAGCTGGGATCTCAACTTTATATACCTAATTGCCCACAAAACTATACACTTCAGTCCGCTACAACCCCCAAAACCCCTTCAGAAACCCCTTGCACACTGATCGTGCCGCAGAGGCATGATCCCAACAGGTCCCCACATCCATAATAATCGTTTATACTACTTTCCCTATTTACCCTCTCTTGCTTTCATACGTAAACAGATGTTAAATTATGTTAAACCATCAATCAATCCAAAAGGTTAAGCTGATAGATTGGGGTAAATTTAATTATATCAACCAATACTCCCTCCTCGCCCACAAGTGAGGAAACGACTTGGCAAGGATTCAAACTCATGACCTCCTGATCTGATACCATATTAAATTATGTTAAGCCATCGATCAATCCAAAGCCTAAGCTGATAGATTAAGGTAAATTTAATTATATCAACCAACAAAAATTAATATTGAAAAGGATGAAACATGAAAGAACTCTAAATGAGATGTCATATAAACAATCTAAATGATTTCAGTTTTGGGTAGGGTGGAACACTAGTGATATCTTGCAATTGAAGAGGCCACATTTTAACTTGAACTGCTGAAAAGGGCACCTAAAATAAGAAACTTTTCTTGGTTTATGCAAAACGAAGAAGTTTTCTTGGGGAAGCTTCAACAAATATTTTTACCTATTGTTGATCTAAGCCAGGCCAATCAGTTTTATAGTCTAAAAAGGAAACTAGAGTCAAAACCAGAGGTAGAGAAAATAATTATGTAGTGTCAGTTGAAACTTGTAACAACATTAACGAAGCAAATAAAGATTTCTGTATCGTCGTTACCTATTTCTGAATTGATTGCTTCTTGTATCCCAGGTGGCCTCACAACCTCAGTTTCTGCATTAGCTGTTACAACCGCCGTTCTATCAACGACTTTCACCTGTGAGTTAACGAAGAAAGAGTAGTGAATCTTTTTTTTTTATAGGAAACAAAAACCTTTCATTAACGTATGAAAAAGTTATAAAAGGGTAATCGCTTTCTATTAAGAAGCTATGCCATTGAGAAAACAATGTAGAGAGACTGTAATTACAAAATGGTATCGACCTATACGACCAAAATAAAGTATGGTAAGTAAAAGAGTATGGTAAGTAAAAGATTCAGTGAAGCTGTGAACCTTCATTAAATAGTTGTATACAAAAGCCATAAATGAGCATGCTCCCTCAAAATTTTGGTTTAGAACTGCCCATTAAAAAATTAACTCAGCCACCATTGGAATGAGAGCAAGGTGACTTCTGATGGTAACACAAAGGCTAAAATATATATCGAGTTATCCGAAGAGGTAAAAATGCTTAAGTTCACCACCAGCTACTTTTTTTTTTTTTTTTGTATTTTCATTCCTGACAAGCAAAAATCACCTACTTTAGAGACAGGATTATAAAGTCGCATTTTAATTGTATTGTTCCTTGACAAATGAAAGGGTTTCTTTAAAAAAAAAAAGGACCATAGATACTTGTATGAAGATTAATGGTGAATTATACACCAAAGAACCATCCTAAAGAAAGTTATAAATACAGAACACTAATAAAAAGCTAATCAACAGACATAAACTTTGCTTCTTTTCCCTCGATAAAACAATAAGAAACTTGCTTCATAGCGAGGAAAAAGACAATCAAACCTTCAGCTGTCTACTCGGTAGGTCCTGATAAAGCTCACTCCATTTATGTATCGACCAATTTTTGTGCTGTAGAATAGCCTCAACTAGGAGCAAGCCACTCAGAGCATCTCCCACAGCTTGATTGATCAAATTGCTGACTTCCCGTAATCTGAAGGCTGCCTTATGCGATTCCGAACCTGAAACGCACAATAAAGTAACTTTTACACTCAAATATAGTTGTTAGAATCCTGATTATAGGAAAACAAACTGAAATTATATAGTAATATCAAAGAGAAAACTGTAATGATATATAGCCTCACGAGAAGGCTATCTGTTCTCCACATAAAATCAATTCTCAATATGTTTTTATCTCCAACAAATTTCTAAACTTCCTCGCCATTTGTATAGCCACTCCACCCTAAGAAACTCCTGAAAAAATTACTAATATGCCACCCTTCAATGTTTCTAATATAACCTCCAATAGTGAACCAACCAGCATAGTAAAAGCCATGTCGAATATTACCGTCAGAAACACGGGAGAGCTCCACATAAATGGGATCTAACATGGCACTGAAGTAATCTGAGAACAAGACAGTCCCATGACCATTTGCTTCAAAATAGATCCCAATATCAAATTCAGCAGCTTTCTCATGCAAGTACTTCACTCCTGTTGGAGTGAATACTACTTCCATTCCCAACTCTTTAAGATACCGAGTTGATGCTCCATTTGCATATGCAGTTTGTATGACACCAAGGCGGGGCCGAAAATCAATTTCGGTAGCTTCACTCCTTGCTTCCAAAATTGTTAATTGTTCCTTGATGAAAATAGCAAATAATGATAATATCTTGTCCCCGTCAACAAGATTGATCTTATTGCTACTTTCTGATGGCACAGTAAAATATACAAGTCGATCAGCATCTCCATCAAAACTAGCACACCTGAAAAGCTAGAAGCATCCAAGCATTCAAAACTGCCTCCGATAAGCTATCGTTTCATTAAAAATAAAAACCTATCATCATTCTCAACCATAAAGATTTATCAATGAAAAATGGTTCCCTTAATTTAATAGATTGAACTTGCTACAACTAAAAACTGATCTCTATCCCAAAAGTCCATGATGATAATGATGGAATAAAGAGAAAAAGAAAGACTATTCTCTATGAACAACGGTAAAGTAAAGTACAAGTGAAAAGCTTTTTTTATAAGGAACCGAACTTTCATTGAGAAAAACAGAAAGAAAGAGAAAACTCAACTTTTATCAACTAACTATAACGAACTTTATAGTTACCACCCAATAGCAAGATGTCAATAATGTGTGTGTGAGCAACATTACATAACATGTAATCAACTATCTGTTCAGGAGGGAGAAAAGGGTACTGTAACACCTACTCCCCATATTGGCCAAACATTTGCTTACAAAACCTAATATACTTCTTTGTAGTTAAAGATTGAGATATTTCTTAAGTGATCACCATAATGTTGGCTGTAACCACAATAAACTCAGTTAATCAACAACATAGCAATGCCAAACCTGATCCCAACATCTTCCGAACCAAAGTTACGTGGAACTATTTTCTCTTTCTGAACAAAATCAGCACCTACTTCTTCATTGAGTACACCTTCTCCTTTTCCTGAATTACGAACCTCAATCGCCAAATCACTCAATTTTTCCTTCAAAAGTTCTAACTTCTGTCCACCGACACCATTAGCCCCATCAACAACCAACTTGTTATCCCAGCCATTCAGTGCACCGTTATTTGGGCTCAAATTCAACAAGCACCTATCAAACATAAAAGTGAAGTCCTTTCATACAGTATTCAAATTAGGAATTTATCCTTTCATGAAGTATTCCAAATGGGTCAATTTCTAAAATAATAAATAAATAAAATAAACAACCTGAACGACCCTGAAAGCTTAGAAAAGTAATCACGTTCGAGTGATTCTCCCAAGCCTTTATTTTGAATTTGAACCATCCAATGCAATTGTGGGGTCGTCAAAATTCCCATATCATGAGCAACAGCCCCAAGGATTGAACCAATTCCCTTCAATCAAGTTTGACAGTTCAAATGAACAAAAAGAACACTATTTGCTTATTTCAAACAAAAAAAAGTAACATTATTTTTTTTTTCTCAAAAAAAATTGAAGGGCAGGCAAATACATGTTTAGCAGCATCAAGTAGTAATTCTCCACTTGGCCTCGTATCTCTTGCCACCAGAATTTTAGCTGATTTTGATCCATCTAATACGATCTTTTCCTTCTCAGCAAATTCACAGATTAACTGTTCATCAATTTAATTATAGCACGTCTTAGGTTCCTTGTCCAGTTATACTCAGGCAAACATATAAGAAATAATAACAAACAAACTCACTCTCTAAATGAATTAACCATTCCAACATTTTCTATTTTATTTTACTTTTTCTTGCCCTTGCGCACACCTTGATTAATGTCACGAGACATAACGGCTGACCCTACAACATTTGGATGTCAAGAAAACCCGTAGGAAATTAATTCCTAGATAGGTAGGTGGCCACCATGGATTGAACCCATCACCTTAACCACCCCAAGACACTCTTTTCTCCAACATCAAAAAAGAAAAAGTCAATTTTCTAGTAAAACAACTCCTCCCCAACTCTCTTCCTCCATTTCCCAGTCTCCAATTTCATCCTCATGAATCACAACCCAAATAAAAAAGAAACTAACAAAACCAGCACTTTTTTTTTTTAAAACAAGGGTAACACAACCAGCACATTATAATTGATAGTCATACTCGAACGAGATCTTGTGAGGAAGACACATTGGCGAGGTCATCGGCAAAGGGCTCCCATTCTTGAGTGAGCATCCCACCACTTTGGTCAGCAATTTTCACCCCATTATCAGATACTTTATTGTGAGAGGCTGTGATCATCAACCCAATCACTGCCTCAGTTTTCAATGATCTCAAAGCTGCCAGAATTCCCACCCTATAAACCGTCGAAAGAAGCAGCGACGCATCCTCCCTAAAACCTGCCGTTCCATAGGACAACCTCACTCCTAACAAGCACAAAATACACAAAAAAAAACACACAAGTAAGAATCAGAAGCTATGAACAGTAGTAGCTACATAATAGAATATGGTAAAAATGGGGAAAAACAACCTTGTGGAGGAGGGAACCGATCAGCTGAACTAAGAAGCCGATCACGTTGTCCTTCATTCATAATCACTAATTTGTAATATTCCCTACAAAATTGGCTTGCTATCGTTGCTACTGTTTTATCGGATAAGAAACAATTTCATTAACACATGAAATTACAATATAGAGTACATAAGGCTTATACAAAAGATCTCCAACTCTTTAATAGAGAGTCAGAACTATAAGCATGAAATCGTGGGGATAGTTTACAGCCATTTTTTCTTTTTTGAAATTGGGAGAGTGGACAACAAACCCTAAATGGAGGGTACTACTACTCTGATGAGAGTCAAATATGGATTTTTATGAACCGTGGCCATAATCATCATGGTGTGGTCAATTGGTCAAAGAGGGTCTTGGGGTGTACAAGGTGATGGGTTCAATCCTCATGGTGGCCACTTACCTAGGAATTAATTTCTTATGGGTTTCCTTAGCATTCAAATGTTGTAGGATCAGACGGTATGCTCCGTGATAATAGTCGAGGTGCGCGCAAGCCATCCGGACAGTCACGGATATCAAAAAAAAAAAAAAACAGAACCGTGGCCGTGGAGTTGAATTGGATTATAACCAATCAAAATAACCAACGAGCAACCAACTGATTCGATAGTTTACACCAATTGATAACATTAAGGTCTTCGCTACTAGTCAAGGTTATCAAAAACGTGCGTTTTGCGATTCAAAACGTACGATTCGAATCGTGAAGAAATCGATTCACATCGTAATTTTGAATCGCATATCGCCCGAATCGGACGTTTTCAGAGTTAAAAAGAAACGATTCAAAAAAAAAATCATACCTTTTTTACTATCAAAGAGTCGTCGAAGATGAATAGCAGATGAAATAGGTTTCGAAGAACTTCATTCGTTCTTTGAATACAGAGATTTTGTAAATAAAAAAAAATGGCGGCTGTGTGAGAAGTTAGGGCTTTTTGTTTACCTTTTAGTAAAATTCAAAATGTCTATTCCTATTCAATTTACCAAAATTTAATTACAAATTTAATGAGTTGTATTTTCCATTCATGATAATAAACAAAATGATGTTAATTTTTATTTTAAAATAACAATATCAACGTTCATATATTGCTATTCATATTTTATGAAAATTTTAAATAGAATGTAGAATTAAACCTCATATCATACCATACTATCTAAATGTGGTTTAACCATACTATCTAAATGTGGTTTAAAGGGAAAATCATTTTTGGACGATTTTACCCTTTAAGTCACACTTAAAATTACAAACATATCATCTATTAAAATATTAAAAAAATTAAATTCAAATAACATCGTTGAAAATACGATATTTTTATCAAATCTCACAAATTTTATGAGATTTTATTTGACATTTTAAATTCTAATTAAAATAATAAATTGAATTTTTCAATCGTATAAATAGTTCTCTACATTTTGTTTACAATAACACATTCTGTTTGCTTGGATTTACTTTTTCCTTTTGCAATAATTTTTAATTTTTGTAAGAATCTTTTGTTGCTTAATAATAATTGTTGACTTGGAGATGTGAAATTTTTTTTTTTTTTTGAAGAATGATAAAATTATCATTTGAAGTTAAAAGTAAGTTTATAGATGTATACTAATAAATATATTTAGCTTATTTATATTTATAATTATAATAATGATATAACTCTTATAAATTTTATAATTGAAGAGTAATTTAGTCTATTAATAGATAAATTGAGAAAAAAGAGCATCGATTTTTAAAAATTAGAGATAAAATTTAATTTTAATACAATAAATTTTATTAAGTATTTTTTTAATAATAACGCCTATTATTTTTTAAGCTCAAAATAAAATATTAACTGATTTTTAATATAAACTAGAATTTTAACACTGCGTTGCACGTGATAATTTTTTAAATAATAAATTATATATATATATATAATAAAATATGTTAATTGAGGGCAATAAATAGTAAGTATACATATATAATTATAAAATGTTTCCTACATTTTTACACTAAATTTAAATCATCAAATAATAATTTCAATCTAATATTAAATTTTATAACCATTTTTTCATTAAATTTATTAAAATTCACATTTATGTTAAAAAAACAGTTAATATTTTATTTTGAGCTTAAAAAATAATAGGTGTTATTATTTTAAAAAAACTTAATAAAATTTATTGTATTTAAATTAAATTTTATCTTTGATTTTTAAAAATCGATACTCTTTAGTTTTTTTTTCAATGTATCGATTAATAGACCAATTACTCTTGAATTATAAAATTGATAAGAGTTATATCGTTATTATAATTATAAATATAAATAAGCTCAATATATTTATTAGTATACATCTTTGAACTTACCTTTAAGTTCAAATGATAATTTTTATTATGAAAAAAATAAAATAATGAGCATTAAAAATAATAAAAAGTAGTTACGAAAAAGACAAACTCTACACATTTTTTTACCATAAAGTCTACACATTTTTCACTCTGAATTAACTTCTTATTTACTTACCATTTTGACCACTAATTTACCTCATAATGTTTTTTTTTATGAGAATTAGTCTACCACATGATGTTAATTCAAATTTATTATTATACTTTATATATATATATATATATATATGTTTTTTTTACTTATTACAGAATGGCATGGTTATAGCTAAGAATTTAAATTAGAAATATTTGTTTACTAATTTTCTCTATATCTAAATATTACATAGTCTAATAAATGAAGAATAGTTCAACTGCATGTAAGTTTGATCTAAATACTTTATTTATTTTCTTGAAAATCAGAGCTTGGTTTTTTCTATATCTGAGACACCAATTGAAGTTTATTCGTGAGTAACAGTTGAAATTTATTAGTGTTTTTTTTTTTTAATTTCAAGTTTATTAGTGTCACCAATTGTCCAAACAAACTTATGAAAATGAAATATTCTGAGATGTAAAATATATATTAGCCATTCCAAAATAAAAAAGAAATTTTCATAAATTTTAATTCAATTGTTATTGTTATTGTTTTTTTTTTAACTTTAGACTTTATAAAAAAAAAAAAAGAAGTTTGAATCTTTGACTTAATCTATATACTACTAAATTGGATTGAATTTTGCAATATAGTTTTCTATAGTACAGACATGACATGAGCGTATAAATATTCAAGAATCAATTTTCTTTTTATAATAATTCATTTTGATTTTTTGATCCATGCATATTGTAGGGTGCATCTCAAAAGATATGAAGGATCTCCCTCCAAACGAATAGATCTTAGTACAACTCTTTCAACTATCTATATCGAATGATTTTCTTAAAAAAAAAAAAACTTTCAAATGTGATTAATGATGACTAAAATAATGGAATTTGCAGAAAAAAATCATTAATTTATTGTCAAAAAGATATAATTCACCTAAAATCCCTAAAATATTTTGATTGATGTTTTAATAGAGTTAGCCTTGATGGATTTTCATAGTGTTTCGATTTATATTATAATAGGTCGATACATAAACTCATATTCTCATTCCATTCTTAAGAAAGTGAAGAACATATATCTGACTTTGAAGATTTAATCAGTTGAAAATCCTTTTAATGACCTATTCATTTTGTTTTGTTTTTTTTAAGTACATATCAGGAGATGAGAGACAAATACTTAACCATAAATCTATTGTTGACTTTGGCTCACCGTTCAATTCTTTTAAAGTCAATTCAAGAATTTCCTCCCTTCTTCCAGTTCATTCTGAAGAGTGACCAAGACCAATTCAGTTACATTTTTGTTCATTTGGGATATGCATTCTTCTACGACATTTTTATTTACATATTTTTTCGTAAGTCAATATATAAATTTCACACCTTCAAAGAAAGCTATTTTGATAGTTGTTAGAGGCAAACTAGTTCTTATTTGATCTTTTTCAGTAGGATCATTAGACACCGATTATGAGAATTCAAAGCACAATACAAGAGAGAGAGATAAAGTCATCCATTTGCAACACGACTTAGGAAACATGTTTGTTTAGCTACTCTACAAGTGTACAAGAATGAATATATAAAAGACTATGAAGCGCTGAAAAATACTTCAAGCGGGTCACGATAGTTGACGACATTGGACTTAAGGAGAAAATTTTACTTTAAGGTGTGCCACAAAGATATCCAAATGTTCTAGGGTAAGGCAGTATGTTTTCTGACATTAATCGAGGTGCATGCAAGCTGATCCGGACAATTACAAAAAAAAAAAAGGTGTGCCACTTAACCTCGACACTGCTTTGTATATTCAGTTTTGTGGTCTAATCCTCAAGAGGTATTCTTAGGGTAAGGACAATGAACCTCCCTTTACCTTTTCCGACGTCACTTAACCACTCTAGCATTCCTACTTTTCGTCGTAAGATGTTAAGTAGGCGTAGGAGGAGCGAAACTGTGGAAAAACTAGTTCACTTTTCTCTTTTCCATCTTTCGATGTTTTCGTTTATAAAGTGGGTTCGGCCTAAGAAATTTTTCCTTCTGTTTCTATAAACATAAAACGTAAAACAGTACTAAAAAATATACATTGCTTTTGTTCATAAGAAAAAAAAAACCAGAAATACAAAAGACCAACCAGTTGAAATATAAAATGCAATAGGATAGATTAGAGATGATTAAATCCCACACATGTTCTTGTAACAAAAATAGTAGAATGTGTTGACCTTATATAGAACATATAAGATGTTTTTCAATTAATGAATGATATGGTTTAGCTAAACATGGCAAGTATTAGAAACCAATGGCTCCAAAAGAAATTCATCTTGTACTCTACAATCTGTTTTTTTAATAATCGAGGCCGGGCAGTTTTGTTTCATACAGTAACAGTAAATAGATATAGTTTGAGAATGACAGCAAGAGCTAACTGCAGCAAGAAGATACTGGCCACAATTAAAAACCACCTTTCACCAGCTGACTTTATGTGAGCTCGGAGATTGAGTGCCACAAATGATGCAGACATGAATCCTGCCACGCCCGCGATAACCCATCTGAAAATTTCCAAAGGGACAACAGAGAGGCACTGCAAATAAAACGCAACGCACATTTGAGCACACTTCAACTATTATCGCTGAACAACTGAAAAACCGTGTATGATATTTAATCCTGTAAGTAGCTATTATGATTTAAACTTACTCTATTCAACAATTTTGCTATAAGTAATATTTGGGTCCTTACCAATAAAGACTCAAACCCTCACCCATATTTATGGCCACAAATTTTTCTTTTTCTTTTTGGGTTTAGAAAAATGTGGATAAGGAGGATTAAATTTGTGGCCATAAATGAAGGTAAGGAAAGCTTGGGTCCTTACTGGTAAGGACCCAGGTATTGCTCTTGCTATTCACATTTTCCCTCATTGACCTGTCATGGTTATCCATGATGAGCAAGGTATTCTTTTTTTATAGGAAACAAAACTTTCTTTGATGTATGAAAAGTTACATAAAAGTCCTATCAAGAAGTGTTCCAAAAAACTTTTCCAATGAGAGATAACATTAAAAATGTACTGGTATGAGCCATGTCCTAGCTAGGAAAATGATAGATTCAATGAGACTCCTCTCTATAATAGGTTTGTTCTAGTTAGGTGTTGTGTTGATATATAGGCTACTACCCTTGCTACCATTGGTTTTGAGGTGAAATCTCATGATATCTAATTGGTCTCCCAAATTCCGATCTGATCCAAGTAGGTAAAACCTAAGCGAGTGATCTGGACTCCACCCAAGCAGGTATTTGATCCAAAAAATTTGGATCCTACCAAAGCGAGTAAGCTAAAGTGGGTATTTCGGTTCAAAAATTAGATCTAATCCAAGATGTTATCACAATATGGCACCATTTCGAGGGGCATGTTGATATATGGGCTAGGAAATGTTTCTAGCTGCTGTCTTTCATATTTTATCACAAACTGGAGATGTTTCTATAAAGCCTATCTCAGGCATTGGGATCTTTTCCCCATTTCATACCTTCAATGAAATTGTTTCGTTTCCAAAAAAAAAAAATCTAATACTAGAAAATGATGAGCATGCAATTCGTAATAAGTAATAGCATTGATAATGGACTAATTAGACTTACCAATGCTGGGATGAATATAAATAATGAGTAGCCATAGAGACAAAAGAGCTGAACAAGGCCAGAAGGCACCGAGAAGTACTTGAGGATTACATATAGTCCAAGAGGAACAATGGTGACATAGCCATAAAACAAACCAGCAGACCAGGTTACCACATTTATGTCGTAGTTCCAATCTTTATTCTGTATCTTGTGTGACACGTATGTTACAAAAGTTCCGATAGAAGCAGCCACAAAAATCAAGGTAGTACATATCCAAAATGGTCCGTATCTGGGGAGAAAATGAAATTAAAATCATAGAGCATACACAAATAATTGCAACCTCGTTAACATTATGAACATAGGCATGAAGTGAAATGGCCAACATTTACTAACCGTACGTCTAGGCTTCAGATAATAAACTTTAACAATTGAATCTGAACAAATATTTTAACCGAAGTTCTAGAAAGCATTACATATGGAGAAAAATCAGAAGCAGGAAAAACGAAAGTTTGTTTTAAGCAAACACGGCAATATTAAGTACGTTTGCAGAAGGATTGATTTTCTTTAACTTATATATTACTTAATACTTGTACATGTTAATATTATTTAAATTGCCATAATTTTGAAGTGTAAAAAGCTAAGTCTAGCCCTTTCCAATTATAACAACACTTGAATATCAAAAAAGTTGTAAAGGGGGAAGATTAGGGACGTGGGGTCGACCTTTACTTTGAAAGAGGGAAGACATACTCTCATCCAAACCACTCTTTCAAACATTCCTAAAAAATATGAATTCAACTTTTAATTTCACACTTCACACAATGAATGATAGTTGGTATGATTCCCTTTCCCAAATTCTTTACAGAACATTGGTCAAGTCAACATCTAGAGAAAACTTCCTCATGGAACTTGAGCCACCATTTATAGTTGAAGTAAAAAATCTATTATTTCTTTCGTTTGGGAATTTGCTCCAAAGTACATTGTCTATATACATATATCAAACCCCTATCTCCAAGGAAATTATTATTTCGAAGGTAAATATTTGAATAACATTCTTGAATAATGAGCAACAATCAATATTCAGTGAGATGACACATTAGTGAAGTTATAGAAAGAGAACTTACAGATCTGGAGTGTCAGCTGTCCTCTCATTAAAAGTTCCTCTAAATGGAAAAAGTGAATCTTTGATCCTCTCTAAAACATCTGAAGTGTCAACATCAAAATATTGTTTGTAGGAAGAAATTGAGAAGGCCCGAAGCCAGCCACTCTGTTGGGGGGGTTCATCAGAACCAGAGATAGGTTTTGAAAATGTATCTGCACCAGATAAACTTCTCCATTAGCTCAAACTACAAACGTATACATCATAAAAGATAAGGTAGTATTAACTGTTTCACGGGCTCAAGTAGAAAATAATGTGTTTTCCATAGAAATATATGTACGTACGTCTGTATGAACTAAAAATTGAAATCAAAATTCAATTCATGATCTTTCCATGACACTAATAAACCCATGTCTTTCACAGTAAAATGAAGCCCTATGACACCATAATGAACTTAACAATATAATAATCTGCTCATTAAATCTAATAAATGAGATGCATTGGCCAATTAAAGTAAGACGTATCTCAATGAGATCATATCATGGAATTCTGGACTAAGAAGTGATCACTATATGCTTAATGAAACATAAACTAACATCTTATAACAAAAAAAAAAAAACTTGTAACACTTGGCCCAAAATCTTAAAAAACTATCATAAGGTATACCAATGTTTGTCAAGCACGAAGTGTGAAAGTTTGCCCAAATTATGAGTGCTCAGACCACCAAGGACCCTGTTCACTAATTTATAAAACCATCTATTCATCTGTTCTCTAATAAAATTGGGCAAGTGATAAGATTTTAATGCATCTCAATCCAAGTCAACCCTAACTAGATGCCATCTATTATTTGTCTTGATAAGTGTAAAACATATGGAGATTTAACAGTAAAATTTCCTTCATATATCTAATCTGAATACGTTAAAACAATAGTTAACTTTAAAAAGTTGAAGAAATATCTTTAAATACCATCGGCATCACGAGGAGGATGGGAACCACCAGAGATCTTTCCTTGTGATCCAGAAGGAGGGAATGTTTGAAGTTTTGAGTCTACATAATAAATCAATCAGTTATTATCTTGCAACAAATAGCAAAAGGAAACAACAAGCTGGTGGATGTGGATCAAGATGGAATTCTAATGCTTAGATCTCAATCCTCATAATTCATAACTGATCTAAAATTTCACTCCAACATTTAAATCTATTCGGTTGATATAATTAAAATTTACCCCAATCCATATGCTTAGACTTTTGGATTGATTGGTGGTTTAACATAATTCAACATGGTATCAGAGCAGGAGGTCATGAGTTCGAATCCTTGCCAAGTCGTTTCCTCTCCAATTAAAATTAAATTCTACTTGTAGGGCATTTCTCAAATTTCAAAGCCCACAAGTGAGGAGGAGTGTGGGTTAATATAAAAATTAAATTTACCACAATCCATAAGCTTAGGCTTTTGGAATGATCGGTGGTTTAACATAATTCAACAAAATCATTCCTACAACACATAGTCAAAATTACATTCAGCAGTACTTCTGCCTCTGGTCCAGTAAAAATTAATATTGAATCCATTTCCATTTTACACACTAATTTCTCTATTGAAAAACCATTTAGATCTAGCACGAACTTAACATCAACCACAAGGTCTTCAAATTTCATACCAATTACAATGTTATCTCATTGTAAGAATGACTCACTTTCATAAAATCAATGAAAATATTTCATTTCCTATCAAAAAAAAAAAAAAAAAAAAAAATACAAACGTTGGATCCTAAAAAGAATAAACCTCCTCTAAAAAAAATCTTAGATTCCTTCATTTCTACCTACAATTGTCCAGCAAGCTAACGAACATGAAAAAATTAGCCCTAACCGATTTTCATGTGGCTTCTAATTCTAATCACTGGCGCGCACACAAAATTTAACACTCAATCTCAGACTCCATAAAACGGTATAATAAATAGGAAATTGCTCACCATTGAATTTAACGCTGATCTGTCCCTGATCTGGAACGGCCTGGAAATCAAAGAACACAGAAAACGGAGAAATCGATCGAAAAATGGATCAGAATTGATAACAGTGGAATGTTGTTGGAAAAGAAATACAGCAGATTCAAAATTGTTTCAGTTCAAAACGAAAAAGCTAAAGAGACGAGAATCTTACGGGCACAGATCCTGAAACATTTTGGTTGTCTATAGTCGTATAGCTACCACCGGACATCATCTTCTCCGTCTTCGTTCTTCGTTCTTCGTTCTTCGTTCTCCCTCTTCGGTTTTCTCAGAGATCTATCTCCATTGTTACAGACTAAATCGAGTTTTTTTTTTTTTTTTTTTTACTTTTGATGTTATTACATTTTTCTCCTCTATTTTCAGTTATTTACCATTATGACCCGCACTTTACTCAAATCGTTGAAAAAACTTCTTTTTTACGAAAAATGTCTGAGGCTGTTTGTTTGGCATATTAAGATTTAGTTTTAGGATTTATTATTAAATTTATTTTCAAATAAGTTTTTATCCTCCATAGGAATTTTATACATTTTTGGACAATTGATACGACTGATCCAATCAATCAAATTAGGGTTGATTGATCAGTTTTCAAGCTTATGTCGGTCGATGTCGGCTATAAAAATGGTTAACCGAAAATTTATTTTATAAAATATTGATATTTTCATATAATAAAATATATTCCTTATTAAATTATTGTAAAATTAACTTAAATTTAATTGTGTTTCCGAAAAATTATTTTATGCACTCATTTTTAAAAATTAATTTTCAAATTTTCATTATAAAATTTTATGATAAATATATTTTTAATAAAAAAATAAGAAAAAAATTAATATTAATTAGCTGAATTTAACCGACTTAACCGATCGGTCGATGTTGGTTTCATTTTTTAGGAAACTGATAGGTTGGTTCGGTGTCAATTTTCACCAAAAACTGACTCCAACCGTTTAATGAACACCCCTACTTCTCGTTTTAAAAATAACTCTCATTTTTATTAACTATTCATTTTTAATCACTCATTTATAACTACTCAATATTTCTATCCACTCATTTTTAATCATTCCTCTTAAATCAATTAAAATATCTCATTTTCAATCATTCATTTTTAATAATTCTTTTTTAACTACTAAAAATAACTAGTCATTTTAAATCTACATTCAATCGATTTTGACTTTATCTTTTCTACACAAAATCTACATCCTATGATACAACTCTCAAATTTTAACTACCTCGATATAACTTTTTAATATTACTCCTTAACCCAAATTTGACCTAAATATGTCATACAAGCATCCACTATTAGTTTTTTTTTTTTTTTTTTTGTCCGAATTCAAAATGTCAGGTTAGTTGGTTGGAACCAAGTGCGGGTGTTTGGTTTTTGATTTTGTGGATAACTACCGACAAACATTTACAATTTCTTCAAAAAATCACATTGGATAGTTTAAAATGATAACTCATTTCTAACTAATGAGAATAACTTTTTATTTCAAAACTAATTTTACAATAATTGGTTGTTACTTGTAGCTCCTGTATAAATTGTTACAGCTTGTAACTCCTTTACAATATCTATAAATAAAAGAAAAAACATTTACAAAAATCTACCTTCTAACAAATTATTATTACAACAATTTCTAATCGTTCAAAAATTTTCTTACTAATCATTTAAATAACTCCCCTATGTACAATTTTGAAGGAAAAAAACTTTTTTGTAAAATTTGTAATAACCTAAAATGATTTTTTTTTAAAAAAAATGAATGATAAGGTATTGAAAAGAGACCCTTAAATCAAAATTGAGGTAAAAACAATGTATTTTTTAGTAGAGATATTTGGGGACCAACAAACTCTAGGGCACCATTTGACAATGAAGAGAATAACTCATATCTCTTTTATATTGATGTTGGACTCCTCCACTTTTCAATGTAGGACATTTGTGATATCCTAACATTAAATATCGATTTCTAAGCTCGAACGAATTGAAATGGATGAACACTAAAATAAGATAACCAATGGGGCCAATGTATAGGGTTGAAGTGTTTAATTTATAATCTCAATTAAATTTTTCTCGTACATAAAAAAAAAGTATCCAAATATTATAGATAACCATTTTGGTCACAAGATATGTTCATTTTTTTTCTACGAGACGTATACTATTAATAACCACTTTAATGGGTTAGTGATCATCTTGCTAACTTCTTCGATAATGTATTCAAATAACCCTCCTTTTTCAATGCATGAAAAAGAAAATTATGGCAAAAACTTTGACGACAATGCAACAATTGTCGTTAGTTACTCGAAAATTGTCCTCAACAGCTCCCATCATCTATTGTCCCAAACACACTCTAAGATAGAAGTGCACAAGAATTGAATTAGGATTAAATAAAAAACAAAAATCTATCAAAATCAAACCGAACTGATTTAATGGACGGTTTCAGTTTGTTTTTTTATAATAATATTAGAGCAACCAATTCAATATTTAAAAAAACAAAATATATTAGTTTTGTTTGTTTTTTTTTTTTTAATGAATATAAAATCGAACCGAACTAAATATATAATTATTAAAAGAAAACTACCTAGCTAACTAGTATTGAGATTTAATTGGAAGAATTTATTTAGATGTGAAAATATAAAGTAAAAGCTTATTTATGAAAGTGTTGTCGTTGTCTCAAGGTATCATTGCAGTTTAGTGTAGTATGAGATAGATATCAGGTATCGATGTGGACTCTTAGAATACATAAATTTTCTCACCTATTAGTATCGAGGGTATGTGATAGTTTAGTGTTAGGACGAGGACCCTACCCGAATTTCCACATTTTTTTGTTTTTGGTTTCACCCAAAAGACCTAGAGTTGTTGTCACTTATATACTCAGGATTTTTCCCTAATCTAACCAATTTGAGATACATTGTTTACATCCCAGTATTTAGGTCTCAGTTCAATTACCATTCGGTTTTGTGTTTTTGAAAATAAAGGCTACAACCTAAGAAGTACGGACACGGACAGGTAGACACGCTATTATTTAAAAATGCATGACACGGATACGTCGAGGACATGCGATTTATTATTATTTTTTATAATATACTATTAAAAGATGAAATCCAAAATATTTTAGTTAGTTATAAGTTTACCCATAATAATCTCTAAATATTTTAGGGACCGATTCTCAAAAAATAAAAAATAAAAAATTTATGGACCACTTTCTTTGAGGTAATGGAGATGACTGAAATCTTTGTAATGTCGGTGATCTCAGATGCCCATAATCTCAGATGTCTGGCATCCATAGATGACTTTGTTTGTTTTGAAGGAATATTTTTTACGAATATTTGATGATAACCGTGTTTCTGGTAGGAATCGTACTTAACATGACGTAAATTTACTTAATATTTCAAAAATGTTTATACAATTCATATAATTTTGCATCTTTTTTTAAAAAAAATACATAATTATTTATATTAAAGTTTAATTCCATGCCTATAATGAATTATAATAAATTTTAAAAAGATAATTGTATAATTTTTTTTTATGAGACAAGATAATTGTATAGTTAATTATACTTTTTAATAACTTTTATTTATAGGTCATAATCAAAGTAAATAAAATTTTGAAAGAAATAGTATAAATTATTTTTATTATTATTATTATTTTTTGTAAATGTAACCATATTATAAAAAGTAAAATAAAAAAACACTTCAAATTTCAATTAAGATATATAATAATAATTTAAATAAAGTTAATATATATATGTATGTATGTATGTATATTTTAAAATGATAAATATATATTAAAAAATGAAGGGCAAAATCGTCAATAAACGATTCCCTCGTTCAATCAAAAGGGCATTCAAATCTTGTGGGATGTCCTTCGTACGGGAATCCTAGGATGCCCGAGAATGTCAAAATACCAACATTCTTCCATTATCACAAAAAGAACATGGTAATCCAGATGTCCATTTCATAGGAATCTTGGATTACCTTAAAGTGAATAGCCTCTTAGTTTTTATCTCAGTTTCCTTCCCTCTATTTTATTTTCTCTCTTTCTTTCCTTTTTTTCATTTTAGTTCATCTATCTTCGATAGACATCATCAACATCAACAACCTCCACCAACACTATCCATTGTCGTGTCATCCACCATTAGAAACAAATAAATCTTAATTCAGGTGTCCATGGCGTGTCTATGAAATGTCTTAAATTGAAAATAATAATAATAAAAGAAGACACAAAATTTTGAGTGTCAGATACGTATCCGGTGAGTGTCCAGAAATATCAATGTCGAACACAAATACGACACGAATACGTTATCAAAATAGAAGTGTTCGTGCTTCCAAAGCTACAACAAGTATTCCAACTTATGATTTTCTTTAGTTTATATCTACATTTTATTTGTTTTTAAAAACCAAAATAAAACTTAAAAACTTTTAAAAAAATTAGCTGAATTTGGTTAGAATTCAATTAGGAAAATTGGAGAGACTTTTAGGAAAAACAAGCTTAAATTTTAAAGACATAAAAACAAAAAAACGAAAGCAAATTGTTAGCAAATATGCCTTTTTAACATTTGAATTTGATTTTAGTTTTTTTTTTTTATTATTTCTCTACTAGTAGATACTTAATAAACAGGCAGTTGAGGCTTGCGAGAAGGAAAAGCCAATTCCAGACATTAGAACTGGTAACATTGTGGAAATTAAACTCGTACATGTCATTCTTAATCTTTATAATCTTCTAGTGAAAGTGTAAGGTGTTTATTAATAAAAATGTTATTGCTTGCTACTACACGAAGTTCCAAAAAGTAGGCGTCAGCTTTTTTGTACTATGACTCCGTTTGATAATCATTTATTTTTTATTTTTTTAGTTTTTGAAATTTAAGCCTCAACTGCTACTCCAATTCATAATTTTCATTACTTTAATATATACATTTTACTTATATTTTTAAAAACGAAATCAAAATTTGAAAACTAAATAAAGTAGCTTTCAAATATTTGTTTTGGTTATAAAATTTGATTAGGATTCATATACTTCTTCAAGAGAAGATGAATCATATGAACACAAGCCGGAGCTTTGACGGACAAGATGAAATTTGTTTAGGATTCATATTCGATGAAGTAATTAACTAACTAATATCAATAATTATATTGTTAAATTTTGAAATGATGTAAATGTTAAAATTGATACACCTACAAAGTTTGAAACTTCAATTTACAAAATAAAATGTTTAAGTTGTTGAGTGTAAGAATGAGGATTCATTTTTTATTTGTGACTATTTGAGTGAGTTTTCACGTATTTCGACTATTACGAGACATATGACATGACATAACAATATTAATATTAAATACTTGATTACTATAAATTGAATTCAATGTTTCAAGATTTAAAATTGATTTATTTATCGATAAAATAGCATCTTAAATGGTGCTCATAATCATTTAACACTATTTTAATTAACATAATCATTTAGCTTAAATAATAAAAAGCAACATCCAGCCTAACTAGTTCGGACGGGTGACCTGCCCCATTGCCATTTTCTTGCTCGACTGGCGTAAATATTTTATCCATAATAATTCTTTATTTTTTCATAATGATTTTTTTTTTTTTTTGAGAAATTTTTTTCATTCTCTTTCAATATTCACTATTTCGCTTTCATAACCATTCTTGATTTTTGGTAATAATTTTCTTTTAATTGTTCTTTCTTATCCTCATTTATTTATAATCATTTTTATTTTGTTTGTCCCAAATGCACCAAAATTACAAATAGAGTAAAAATATAAGTTTAGTTCTTATAGTTTGAAGAAAAAAAATTTAGTCTTCATAACTAGAATTTAGTCTCTATATTTTAGAGAAAGGTATAAATTATTTTCTATATTGTGAAAAAAAGTTAGAATTTAATTTTAAAAATTAAAATTTAGATTTTATAAAACTTAGAATATAGTTAATATCGTAAGTGCTCATATTAAATATATAAAAATTCATTATTTATATATAAATGATATGATTTTTCTTTGTTATATCTCACATATAACTTATAATTTTATGCCAACATGAGTGGTTGCTCGGCACTAATGTATGCGCTATAATCAGGGGTCTTGGATTCGAGTCTCCCCACCCTTAATTGTTGTAATTTTAAAAAAAATTATATTTAATTCACTATTAGAATGATAATGACTATTTTTAAAATTTTATTAAAATATAAAAATTAAAAACTTATATTTTACTCTTATAAATAAATAACAACAATAATAATACACTTGGGGACTTGGGGGTTGTTTGTGATATTTAGGTAAGACGTAGATTTAGAATTTGTTAATTCCTCCTAGAAAATTTACATTCAAATGAATTTTTACTAATTTTTTTTTTTTAAAAATAATTCTTATTTCTAACTTTTCGTTTATAACTACTCAATCATTTATAACCACTCATTTTAAATTATTATTTTTTAAATCAATAGAAAAAACACGTTCATTTTTAATTACTAAAAATATTTACTCATTTTAAATAAATATACAAACAAAGATTTGACTCTAATTCTTCTATATAAAAATTACATTCAAACGAATTTTTTACTACAAGTATCAATTTTTAACTACTTAACATAATTCTTCAAAATAACTTCTTAAGCTAAATCCAAACCCTTTTAGAGTACCAAATTGATTTATAAAGCAGTGTTAGAATTTCCCTTTTCTTTTGAATCCAATGCGTCACTCTCTTGACACGTGTTATAATTTCTCTCTCCTCTTTTTTCTCTCTCTAGTTTGAGTGAAGCTCTGCAACAAGGTTTCGCTAAACCGATCCTACTTCTTCGGCTTAATTTTCGAAACCCCTTTTTTGAGTTTCTTTCGTTTCGATTTGGACCGAGCAATCCGTACCCTTTCCTCTCCCTTCGCTTCACCGCAATTTCCCTCTTTCTATCTTAATTCATTTCGCCAAATCTCTCTCACTTTTGGGGTTTTTCTTCTTTCTAAATTTTTGTTTGTGGGTTGTCTTTTAATGGCTGGATTGTGGAGTAAAACTCTGTAACTGGGCGTGGGATTTTGTTCTTGGGCTTGTTTTCGATCTGGGTTTTCGCCGTCATGAGTGCTGCGACTGGGAATCGATTAATCTCCGTTCAACCCGTTGAGTTGAAGTTTCTGAGTATGTAATTTCGTTTCCATGTTTCTGATTTTTCGTTTTTTGTTTATGTGCATTGTCTTCAATCTGATCTTTGATTATTGGGTTGTTACCGGTTTGACTATGATAAACAGTGGGTTATTATAAGTGGTGTTTGAGGGCCAAGTTATTGTAACATGAATTATGATATATTTAAGGATTAGATAAACGGACACGTAGTTTTAGATAAATGGGCATGCAGGTTTAGGTAACCACCGATTATAATAAACGGTGGGGCAAACATTAGTTGAGTTATTATAAACCAATCCGGTCATTTACATTGTTGAGATCTCAATTGTCCCACACAGTGTTTTAAAAGGCGCGCCTAGGCTCAAGTCCCACCTTTTGCGCCTTAATTGTCCCAGGCCAGGCGCGTATAATAAGGCGCGCGCCTTATGGCGCCTTACGTGAAGCCCCAGGCGCCAAAAGGCGCGCGCCTCGTGGGCTTTTTAATTTTCCTTTGCGCTTTTTGTATTTTAGATCCCCGTACTAGGTCATTCGAAGCGCGTGAAGGTTGATAGTTGAATATTATGTATGTTTTTATATATTATTCTTGGTTAAAACTTCATTTATGTCCATGCAAAGTGTTTTTATTGTGTATACACACATATATATAAATTTTGTGTGTTTTTTTATATAGTGCGCCTTAAGTAAAAAAGCCCTCGCCTTTTGGTGCGCCTTGCGCCTCAGGCTCCAGAGGGCCATTGCGCCTTAGTGCGCCTTGCGCTTTTTAAAACATTGGTCCCACATTGGAAAAGTGGGGAGTCCAACATCAATATAAAAGAGATATGAGTTACTCTCCTCATTGTCAATTGATTTTGAGGTGGAACCTCAAATTCTCTAATATACATAAATGGGGCCCAAACACACCCTCAGAGATTGTTAATTTTGTTATGAGAGGATAAGTGAGAAGATGATTAGGTGAAGGTGTGAATAGGTATTTGAGGATTAGGGCATGGATTTATGTGGAACTGCCAATTCTATCTGTCAATATTTTGCTGGTCTTCTTGTTATTATCATAATGGTTGATGATGTCTGTCGATTTGTGGAATAGAATTATGAATTGTTACGATGATTCTTCTTAAATAGGACAGACCCTATTATCAAACAAGGAAAGATTTACCACATAGAAATAATACAATTAGGTAAATTTACAAATAAGGGAAGATAATTAATCAAATATAAATCAACAATTTCATACGAGGAATTTTTACTATTCAGTGTCACTTTTAATTTCCTAGCATTGAGTTTTAAGATTTCTTAATATTTGTACTTTTACTTTTTACCTGCTATAATTCTGTTATATTCTGTTTTTTTTTTAAAAAAAGAAAGTTCTGTTATATTCTTGCCAAAATGATTTCTTTCAGCCATTGTTCATCTTGCCACTTTTAGCCTCTCCTTTTTTCTCTTTTTTTTTCTTCTCTTTTTTCCTCATTACATGAGGCTCAAAGACTCCAGACTTCTAGGCGTTTTCATGGAGGTGTAAGACTACTTCTCTTTGAGAGTCATAAGTCTCTTGGGAATGAAAAGAAGGCCGGATTTTAAAAAAAAAAAAAACAAAAAAGATAAAAGAAAAAAAATAATAATAGAGAAAATGAATGAAAAGAAGGCCTAAGCTGTGATGCTAAAAATTTGTTTCTCTGTTCGACATGAGCGATGAGATGAAAGCATCAAAAGAAGTTTAATTGATTGTTAGGCAACATTATCATATTTGTGATGAAAATTTTGGAGCTGGTTGAGAAGTGGCCATTTTTTATTATATATATTATTATTAATTTTATACTTGTGAGTGTTATGGGATCCTCAACTATTTTTCGAAGATAACTACCCGAACCTACTACATTTTTTTGTCTAGAAAACTCATTAATTCTTAAATAGGCGACGACCACGTATTGAACTCATTCCCTCTTAGCAGTTTATGATTCTTAAGACTCTTATGTGTTCATTAGGCCATGCATGATGATTAGATGAGTGGATACGTTTGTCATGGCTCAATGTTTGTGTTTGTTCATTGAACTCAAATGATCCCTCTGTCAGTCTGTCGTATTACGTATACTATGTGTTTGGATATTAGGCTATTTCCTGGCATGAGATTTGATTATTTTGGTACTTGAAATTTTTACACTACAATACATTGCTTCTTTTCTTTTTAATCCCAAATGGCATTCGGTATGGTCCATGGCTTCCCCCAATCCTTGGAATCTAATATTCTCTATGTTTAGTAAAGAATTGAAGAACACTGTCATATCTATGTGTTTTACCGCCCAATGTATTTTTATCAAAGAAAAGATGGAAGGATGTTCATTTAGTGCTATTGTATTCTGTTATGACTGATTTCCTGGTGGACCTTTTTTGTATTTTGAACTTATGAACGTGAGCCCTATATCATCAGTTGAGTTGGACAAGCAGAGCTTTTGTGATCTTAAAGTTGCAAATAACACAGAACATCATGTTGTCTTTAAGGTAATTGTTTGATTATTTCAAAAATGCTTATATAATTGAATTCAATGTCTTTTTTGGAAAGCATTTTGAATGTTTTTCAAATGTATTTTGGTCATGCTAGGTCAAAACAACCTCACCAAAGAAATACTTTGTGCGTCCCAACACTGGAGTTGTACAGCCTTGGGATTCTTGCATCATAAGAGGTCTTAATTTTTGTATAAGTATTTTATTTTTATGAACTGCAATGATTCTTTGGATGCAATTGCAATAAAATCGCAAGGATTCTTTGTTCTCCCTCATTTATATATTTATGGGTTCAAGCTTGAAGGAAAAATAATTTTGGTTCATTTGAAATTGGAAAATCTTTTGTGGTTTTTTTTTCCACATCATGTAAACTAGCAGGTGGCTGACAAATAAATTTATCTCACTCGATTTCTCTCTTGATTCGTCAACGTTCATCTTTATCTGTAAAACTAACGTCGAAGTTGCGGCTGGATTCACAGTGACTCTCCAAGCACAGAAAGAGTATCCTGCAGATATGCATTGCAAAGATAAGTTTCTCTTACAAAGTACAATAGTCCCTCCAAACACTGATGTAGATGAGCTTCCGGCTGATGCTGTAAGAATTATTACTTGGGCTTTAGTTTTAATGGACATTCATTTCATTCTAATAAGCTTAATTGAAATTTTATTTTCTTGTTTTCAGTTCAGTAAGGAGAGTGGACGAACAATCGAGGAATGCAAGCTTAAGGTTATCTATATGTCTCCTAATTCAGCCTCGGGGAACCCAGAAGATGAAAAGAACTCATCTGTGAGTGCTGAAATTCTTCTTTTTTGTCCCCTGCACTTGTGTTAATTTTAAGATCCTTTCTTTTGTCCCACAATGTTAAGACATGGGTTGGCTAGTGGTCGACAAGGGCCGTGGAAATATTATAGAACGACATAGGTTCAAGTCATGGCGATGAGCTATCTATAATTTAATATCTTACAAGTTACCTTAACAATTCAATATAGTAGGATTGAACGATTGTTTATGAGAATAGTTGAACAAGTGTAATTGTGCCCTTGCAATAGATATAGATTGAGACAAATAATTTCTCTAAAACCAGATGAAATTAAGAAGGGAAAGTCCCAAGGGGTGGCGCAGTGGTTGAAGACTTGGGTCTTGAGGGTATGCTCCCCTTAAGGTCCTGGGTTCGAGACTCACATGTGACATTACTTTATCGATGTCTCTGGTGCCTGGCCTAGGGATGAGCGTGGTAAAATAATTACAAATATGCTCACTTTTAAAAAAATTAGCAACCAAAGTCATCGGTATTAATAGTAATACTGTATTAATAATACATAATCGTGTATTAATGAGATTTATAAAATAGTATTAATGACTATGGGATGCAAATATTTTAAAATCTGCCTACATTTGTAATTATTTTGTGAGAATTGTCTATCCACTACAAATTCCCAATTAAGAATTTGAAATATCCCTTCTATTCTATGTTTTCATCTTTTTATTAAATATTACAACATTTGCTACCAACGATGGAGCATTGATCCTTGCTTGTTTTCATCTTAGTTCTATTTTTTTCTTTTCAATACTTTTTGGAGTATTTTTGTATTCACTTTTAGGTGCTCAAATTTCTTTCCTTTTTCTTTTATCAATGAAATCTTTCTTTAAAAAAAAGACATTTGCTGCCATAGCCGTCTACAAATTCATAAGCTGATTGCCCAACTGATTATGTGTAGTTAAATGGAGAAACAATTAAGAAAAAAAGTTAATCTACTCTTAGATTGAATTCCTTATCTCATATACCATCTTGTGATAACACCAGCAGGCCTTGCAACGTCTGAAGGAAGAAAGAGATTCGGTTATAAGGCAAACTAATCAATTACAACAGGAACTGGTGAGTTACACACACCTGTTTTCTCTATTTTGCTTCCTTGCTTCTATCGGACCTTTTTCTTTTTATATATATCTATGAGTGTTGAGGCTAGTTTACGCGTATGTCAACTATTTTCACGGGACAACCCGCTTGACCTTATCACATTTGGATGTCTAAGAAATCTATAGGAAATTAATTCTTAGGTATGTAGTTACCATGAATTGATCTGATAACTTCTTACCCCTTTGGCCAACCTATGATGGTTAAAAATGAGCTTAACTTGATAGTTCATATTATCTTCTAGAAGACTTTTACATAACCAAAAGTTCCTGAACTATGATCAATGATAGTTTGTTGAATCCACTTACAATCATGATCATGAACACCAACTTTGCTACTGGAGAAGAACGGTTTGATGATCTATTTAGTTGTCTTATATGCATGTGGCATTTCATGTTATCTTGAGAACTGTTTTAATTCAATTTGACGTTACATTGCTGTGTTCGTTATTTATTTAATTTTTAGTTTCGTTGCGTATGCAATATGGGCCAGTACGAGTAGCTCAAGAAGCCTAAAGTATGTGCACATGACTAAGAGGTTATGGTTTCGAATTCCTACCTCAAAAAGAAGCCTATGAAATATGGCCCTTCTCACCAATCCTCCGAATGCCCATCTCAAATCGAGCTCTGAAATACAAAAAGATTTTTAAAAAGTTATATTTTTAGAATTGACCTCTTAGTAGCTTTTGTCTTTGGTTTCTTTATATATAAGCTATGTAGAATGTATATAACAACTTAGTACTTTGTACCGATTATCTCTCTCGTAGGACATGATGAGGAGACGAAAAATTCGAAAAGGAGATCCTGGCTTCTCGTTTATGTTCGCGATCTTTGTGGGAATCATTGGGATCATGGCAGGTTTCCTCTTGAATCTCACATTATCTTCACCATCTACAGAATGACTTTGGACCATGTTTCAGATCTTGAGCAGACAATTTTCTGGCCAATTTCATTGTATAATTTCTACTTCCCAATTTTTGTATATTAAGTAACGCTTCAAATTTTTGTGGTCTTGATACGTTAATTTTTTTAAAAAACAAAAAAGTTGATTTTTGTGCCTATAAGGCGCTCTCTCCTCCAAAACTGAGGTTAAGAGAAGCTAAGTTTTAGCTTTACTTTTATTTAACAAATTTCTGTGGTGTTTTTGGATGTAATTTGTGTATGCAATATGAACTTTTAATTTGTATACAAACTATTATTTGATGTTAATGAAAGTTATAGATTGATACAAAATTGTTCGAATTTATAAACAAGGTGGACACTTATCCTAAAATTTTGCATGGAAGCTTTTGAGGCAGTTGAATTATTGAGTGTTGGAATAACTTGTGGAAAAAAAAGTTATTTGAACAAAGTTGATTTTCCTATAAACCCTTTTTGAAAAATTAATTTAAGGTGGGTTTAGTATTATAGTTTATAGAGAGATTTTGGGTATCAAAGGTATTAGAAATTTTTTAATAGGCAATCCCTCACTCATGGTAAAACTATCATAATAATAAATAAATAAATAATAAAAAAATGTGTGGGATTATTTGTTAATTTTTATTATTATTAATTCAAATTAATTTAGAAACACAAGAGATGGATTACCAAAAAAGTGGTTGATAGAAAAATACTCAAATAAATTTATAAGACAAAATATTTTATTTAAAATATCTTGTTTTAAGTTAAGCAACATTGAAATGGGGATTTATTTATTTATTTTTAAAATTTGAAATTCGAATTAATAATATTTTTTATTATGCAGTAAACATTAATATCATTGAATTATTTTATCATTAAAATGAGAATTAAACAACACTTAAAACATTAAAATGAAGATTTGAAGATATTTATTGGTTGAATAGCTAACGAGAGTAGTTTATCTTTTGAATATTGTATCTTCAAATAAGTTCGAAACCACTATACATAAAAAAAATCATTATATTACTCTAGATAGTAACGTACATCGTGGGCATCTTAATTATTTTTTTGATTAAAACTATTCTTGCAATGATTGAAGATTATCTATTACATTAATTAAAAATTATATGTTCTATTGATTGAAGTCATTAAATGCACGAACTTTTTCTTCTATTTATTACGTCGGTCTCAATTTTGTGCTAAGTACAAATTTTTTCTAAATAATTGTTCATACAATTTTATGAAAAATCCAAAAAATTATATAATAATCGAGAACAACCACACCTAATAATCATGTTATTTTATACACCGTCAAGAATGAGATCTTCCCCAACAATTAAAAAATTAAGAAACTTCTTGGGTCTATTTTATTTTTAAAAAAGCTCTTGTACTTAATTAAATAATAATAATGTTGCCTAATGAATGAGTTAGACACATATCTTTCACTTTAATGCTTTATCTTACTTATTATTTAAGAAGATAACATATTTAAATTAAGTTATACTAACAAATATATCTAATTTTATTATAAAAAATTAACAAATATTTCTAATTATTTATGAATAATTCATTACAAAATTGTTTCTTTCTCTTAAACTATATTTAAGAATTATTCTATTAAACAAGTTTTCAATACAAAAAATACATACAATTGTATCTCTTCAAACATAAAATTATTATAAAGCATGACTTGTAAACAGATTGTTTTTCCTTTGAAAATTTTGTGAAAAGGACATATATTAGTAATCTTTTTTAAAACTTTAAACAAATTGAAAAAGAAGTCCTTAAAAAAATCCCAAAATGCGAATAGGTTAAAGCATATTGCTATTTTAATTAATAAAATTTGCAAGGTTAGTGGGTGAGGTGGGATGCATGCACTGCACCTATAACAAAAATTGGCAAAAAATAAATATTCTCAAAGGTTTGAACCGTTGAAATGTTAATTTTTTAAAAATCAATATTGATAATCTAATTTTAAAAATGCAAGGAAAATAAATGAATGGAACTAGCCATCTTGGATATATCGATTGAAGGACAACGTTTTCTTTGGAGTCAATTTTTTTTATTTATTTAATATTTATGATGGTTCGGGTCAGTTTATAGGCATTTTAACTAATGTTACTGGGCATAACATCTAACTCTACAATATTTAAATGTCAAAGAAACTCGTAGGAAATTAATTTTTAGGTTGGTAGTTATCATAAATTTAACTCATCATCTTAAGTACTTCAAAACTATGTATGACCATTTAAGCCACTTTATGATAGATTTTAAAGTTGATAGGAACATCTTAAACATAAATATATTTATCTCTTCTCATGTAGTAATCAAATGGAAATTTTGTACACTTGATGTTGAGTTTTCTTAATGCTTTTTTTTTTCCTTCCTTCTTTTGAAAATTAGCTTAGAGTGACATTTCCACTAACCTTTTGACTTAGGGATATTACATTATCACTTTCTTAATATCACTTGTTATCTCTTTTCTGTCTCTTTCATTAAAACTAAATTTTTGAAGATTAAATTTGTTGGGAAATTTAATGTGAAGGTCATGCATGTGTTAATAAATGAAAGAAAACGTTGCTAATAATGTAGAAATTGTGGTATAGAAAAAGTTGTAACGAAATTAATTGTGGTTTTGAAAAGTTTCAAAAAACGGTTATATAAAAAATTGTATTGTTCAAGTGGTTTCCTATTAAAACAAGAAATAATAATTTTATATAAATTTTCTTGACTACTAAATATTTTAGGGTTGATTGATCTTGTCTTGTAGTCGAAATTTGAATAAGCTAATCCAAAGACTCATAAATAAATAATAAAAAAGTTATAAACGACTAATGATTTATTTTCGGGTCAGCTACTAGTATGTGTCATGGTTCATGACCAGATTGTACAAAAAAATTGATAGCCCGAACAACCCAGACTATCCAATCTAAACTCGATTGGATTGGATTGGAATTTTCTTTAGGTGTGAATGAGTTATGCTTTTATAATTTTTTTTAATTTAGGTTGAGTTATAATTTTATAATTTTATTTGGGTTGAATGGATTTTTAGAATTTTCAATTTTTGACTTGGTTCAACCTAGCTTAATCCAACATGAAGAATAATATTATATATGCGTGAGATTAATTAATATTTTTTTTTTTTTACAAGACTAAGATATTTATACTAAAAAAAAGACATCTATAGAAAATAATTATAAATATATTCATATCAAGAAATATTAGCCAAAGTTTTTTTTTTAAAATTAAAAAGATTCTAATTAAAAGTTTTTTTTTGAAATATTAGCCAAAGTATTTCTAACTAAAAGTTAAAAAATTCATTTAAATAAAAAAAGACGAAAATATCATCATACGCTTTTTTAGCAAAAAAATATCATCACACGTTTATTAAACGTTAATATCATGAATATCGTACTACACTTAAAATAATCTCTCATAATTAATTATTATATTGTATCTATATGCAAGAATCGTTGTTCCATTAAAGTTTATTATTTATTTATAATAGTGATATTTATTAAATGGATGAAACTTATACCATGTATTTATTATAGTTTTAGTATTAATGAGTTTTGATACGTTTAATATAATATTTAGAGAATACTAACTCATTAATTGGTAACTTGTAAATATTATGTTAAACACATTTATAGTATTTTGTAAATATTGTATTAAGCATATGGAAACTCATTAATATTAGAATTAATACACACCAAAATTTATTAAAACTTATGGTATAAATTTCGTCTAATTAATAAATACTTGTTTATATCTTTTTTACTTGTATATATTACAATAAATATACATGTATAGAGTACCTTGCTTCATTATGGTTTGAATTTCGAACTTTGATTATGTTTTCACTTAAATGAATGACTTAATCAGCCATGCCTTGTTTATAATTGTTATAAGATTATGCATTTAGGATAAGGACCTAGGTTGAGACCCTAGTTTGAGTTGGGTCCTTACAATTAGGATGACTGAACTGATACTACTGAGTAGACATAGTTTGTGATTGCAAGCACAAACTATGTCTACTCAGTAGTATACAACTAGGTCCTTAAATAAATGTATGACAAGTGATCTGTAACTATTTGTGATTGCAAGCACGGGCTTATCTTTTTTTATATGTTTATCAACTAGATTATTTTCTAGCTTGTTAAAATAGAAATGATGTTTTGTAGAAGCAAAATTGTAGATCAATACCAAATCAAAGTGCACTGTTATGAATCGATTGAGCTTATTCGATCCACCATCATAATGTCATTACTAAGATTATACAAGGGCTCTCAAATTGGTGGCTAGGGTTTCTACTCTCACTCTCAAATGAAGAAAACCCCTGAATGAAGCTTATATACTAGCTTCTTACCCATCTCTCATGATTAGTTAAAACTAACCCTCTAATTAGCCCAAGTTACATTTAACTCATCTAGGCTAATTAAAATTAACCCTCTAATTAACCTAAGTTACATTTAACCCAAGTTACATTCACCTATCAACAAAATACCCTCTTGAAGTACATATCATAAACAAACATGGCTAACAGAATTCCAGACAAAACTGGATCAAAACTTGTTCGAACTGAACAATTATAACAGAATAGCCAGACTCACCTGGTTCAGAATGCTACCAAAGAAAAGCAGCTCAGAACAAAATGCCAAACTCTCTTGGCTTAGAATGCCAAATAATCTTGGCTCAGAATTTGCCCATGCAGAGTAAATCAAAATGGTCTTCAAGACCTCAGAATTCAGAATTTCAGCAGGACGGTGAACTCAATCCACCAATGGCAACCTGAACCTGTCTTTAAAGAACATCTTTGAAAACAGACATCATAAAACAAATGTTTCCAAGTAACATAGAATCAAAACAAATGGGACAATACCCTCTCAAACGACATAAGCAGCACAAATTAGAGTCAACAAAACTAGTATAAACTGACTCTTCATAAACAAATGCATTCAGAACCCAAATGACCCTTAAATAACAATAGCTCAAAACAAAAATCTAAATGCTCAGAATGCTGCACCAAAATATGTCAAATTCATGTAACTGCTGAACAAACTAACAAACTGTGCTTCAGAATGGCAAGAAACAGAAGCACAAATAAATACTCCAAACAAACAGAAACAAAACTCTTCCATATCAAACTCACAAACCAAGAAATCTTCATGCTGCAACAAGTCAAGAGATCTGTAAACTCCAAACAACAAAACAACCAGATTCAACAAAAAAAAATCATCTACAAATGGCCAAAATGCAGATGATGCACCTTGCACTAGAAGACTTGCTAAAAACATAATGAGCAAAACAAATCTCTTGCAAAGCCATAATCAAAACAGATTTCTTGCAAACGAGTAGACAATCATGAAAGAGACAAACTGCTCAAAATACTGCAGCCAAAACTGATCGATGCAATCAAAGTCCAACAGATAGGATACATACAAGAACAAAAATGGAGAAAGAACATCTATCCCCTCTTCATGTATGTAACCAAAAGCAAACGAATTTGCGTCAGAATGAGAGTATACAATACCCTATAGATCGGACTTAATCACAAACTAGCAAAAGCAGACAATGAGCAAACAAATTACAAGTTTTATCACAAACATCCTACATGAAAAATCCAACAAACGAGTCATCTCCCTATAGAACAACTGAACGTTGCACTCAAAACCAACAGGGACATCCTTGGGTTCAAGAGCAACTAAGATAAGATCTGAACGTGCAATGTCACTGACAAGCACTGAAGGCTCAACAAACGGATTTTCAGATGCATAAGCAGAATCAACAGACAAACGATCATCAGAATACTCAAAATCAGAACTGAACTGTTTAACAACAACACAATTTATTTCTAGTGAATGACCTTTCAAATTTTCAAATGGAGTCTTAAAAAATTTATAACCAGCAGCATCTAAAACACCAAACGAGATAAGGTTTCGCTGAAGACCTGGAACAAATTTCACATCTGTTAGAAACTTGACAGAAATGTCATTCATGCTAAACCGAATAGAACCTACTCCCTTAATCTCAAGCTGAAGGTTAAAAGCCAACAAAACTTTGCCATTTTTCAAAATTGTGCTCATAAAGGGACATGTGGAATGAACAACCATAGTCCATAATCCACAAATTATCAAAAGGGTCCAAATTTTCAGAATTTCCGACCAAGAGCACCTTAGCCGAATCAGAATCTTCGAGGAAGTTAGCTGAATCATCATCAACTACTATCCTAACAAGTAACTTACCTTTCCTCTTCAGAATGGGACAATCATACTTAGTATGACGATCTTCCCTGCAGTAATTGCAAGTAAATGTCTTCTGCTCTAATGGTTGTTTCCCCTTTGCTGAATTAGAGCTCGATTTACTTGACGAACTGCCTTGGCCTTTAGAAGACTTCATCTTCGCAAATAAGGTTAAGAATCCTTCTTTTCAATTTTCATCTCCAAATCCCTAGATCTCAAATAATCCAAACAATGCCTAGGGTCAAAGTTTCTCTACAGTACTAAATGACTTATTTAAGCTCTTTGAAATTTTTGGGTAACGAAACGAGGAGGATCATAACTTGGTTTTCACCATCTAATTTCCCCTCTTCAGAATTGGCCAGGTCACCACAAAATTTTGTTGAATTCGTTAATGTTTTCTCCAAATCCTTAGAATGATCATCTAAGGCAATTTGCAACCTTTTGTTGCACAAACTGGCTCACATTTTCTTATTCCACAAAGTAAAGTCCCCTGACCCATTAAATTTGTCTAACACAAATTTAACAGACATCTTATGAGGATATTAAAAAATAGAAGAAGAGTGAAACTCTGAAAATTCAACAAGCCACAAATCGAAAACAGTACAAACGACGAAGCTCAACCAATCAAATACCCAAACATATCACAAAGCAGCTATCACAATAATCAGTCTTAGAGTTTCAATTCAATTCTAAAAATTCTCACAACAATGACATGCTCATAACAAAATTCAGCTTGCGATTCAAAAGAAACAAGCCTAAACAAAATTCTAGCTACAATTTCAATTCCAATTTGTAGCATAATATCCAAATTTTAGCATGCCAAAACAATTTCCACCTCAAATTTCACAAATGCAGCAGCTCAAAATCAGCATTACAAACAAAATTTCCAGCTCAAAATATCAAATTGAAATATAAAATTTGGCTAACCTCAAATTTGAATGCATTTAGAATTGAAAACTCCATATTGAATCACATATTAATTTAGAAGCCCCAATCACAAATACCAAGCTGCTATCACAAATTGATTTTGAATCGATTTGCAAAACTCATAAAGCGCCAAACTGACACCAATTGATTTCACAATTCACAAAATGCCAAATTCAACTAAGAAATCACCACAAAGGGAGCAATTATTTAACAAATTGAAATTCAATTTCAATTTCTAACCCAAAGAATGCCACCGCTTAACTCCAAAATCTCAATTCAATTGCTGCAATCGTGTTTCACACCAACACAATCAAAATCACCGTATAATCAAAGAACACCTAACTGATCAGCAATTCAATTTCATGCTGGAATTCAAGCGAAAAGTGCCGAAGATTCAATCATCGGCCACCAACTCCAAGCGACTCACAAAATTTCATTATCGTGCTTAAAGTTTGCATAATTTTCAAAGCACACCGGATTTATAGTGGTTTGGGAACGTCCCTACTCCACTGTTATGGATCGATTGACCTTATTCGATCCACCATCATAATGCCATTGCTAAGATTGTACAAAGATTCTCACATTGGTGGCTAGGGTTTGTACTCTCACTCTCAAATGAAGAAAACCCCCAAGCGAAACTTATATACTAGCTTCTTACCCATTTCTCATGATTAGTTAAAACTAACCTTACATTACATTTAACTCATCTAGGCTAATTAATGATGTGTAATTCACCTATCAGACATGTTTTGGTTTTACCCTAAGTTGTATTGTATTTAATTATTTAAGATTTGAGGCATATATATATATAGTAAAAGTCGTATTTTAGACTTGTATAGAGTTAGGTTTTTACACGACGAGAGACGATTTTACCATTTAATTTGTAATTAACGGTTTGTTAAGGTGCGATTTTACCGAGGGTTAGTGGCGCAGTTGGTTATCTTGTTTGGTGTTAATCCATTTCAATTCCACGGTCACGAGTTCGAGCCTGAAAATCAGTATTTGACTCTCAAATTATTTGAGAGCAGTTATGCCCTCTATGCAGGGTTTTTTGTTCCCCCTCCCCCACTTTGTACTAAAAAAAAAAGGTGTGATTGAGTTTGTTTCTCATGTCGCTTGAGCCGTCTCTTCGTTCGTTCGCTCCTCTCTTTCATAGATGGGTTTAAAATCTAATGAGTTTAAAAGAATTGTATATATGTTTCTTACGTGTAATAGTAGTTCCTATTGTTTACTTTAACTTAGATTAAGCTTAAGTTTTAAGAGTAGAGCATCTTATGCAAAGTCAAACTTTGTGTAGTTTTCTTTCGTGATCTATTATGTTTATACGTTCTTTACAATTGAATCCAAGGTAAAGTTTTTAATTTTTTAAGTCATGAATTTCTATAAATTAACCCTTGGATTCATTTCTTACAAAATTTTATATTTAGTGCAATGCTCCACGTTTTATCAATATTATTCATGTATTTAAATTAATTTGTTTGCCTGAGTACTTTTCATTTATTTACTTAAATTTTAATTAAAATGAAGTATTTTGATCTCTAAGTCTATTGAAAGAGCCTTATAAATGCCCTAATTTTAAGTTTTGAGTGATAATTCAAACTAAGGCTCTATCACTCACTCCCCCTTCTCTCCACATATTCCACATCAAGCACTCGTTCCTCGTGCGACCTCGGCCCCATTTCTCTTTCTTGTCGTATACTGCGAGCGATCGTGCACTATCGTCCCTTTCTCTCGCATGCGTGCTTGCTCCTATGCACTTGATCTAAGCTATGATCGTGATGCGTTGTCGTCGTAACTACTCTTACGCCACCTATTACTGGTCCAAGGGCTACGACATGTCCCTATTCCTCTTTTGATAAATAAATGATAACTCTCAATTAGAGAGTTATTTAGTCCTCTTTTAGGGTGTATTTATTGAAGAAATCATGTATTATTATCACACTTTAATGCATAGAACCACCTTAAGATAGAGAATTATACTGAAAATACAATGGACGTATGATAAGAGGCAAGAATTAGAAAGTTAGGATAACTTAGAGTTTTTGTGCTGAAAAGTGAATGCTCGAAGCATTTTCTATAGCATTTCAAGATTCCTTGTTCTTGCTAAGTTGTTTTTATTACTTCAAGATCTAAAAATGCAGAAAGTTTTGGACTCATGTCTTAATCAGAAGAGTTGAATTGAAGAAAAGAAGAGCCATTTTGAAGCAAGCCAATGTCTGCAGCATTCGCCTGACCAGAAATAACAGTTTCCTGCAAAAAGCAGAATTACTACGCAGATGTCAGATGGAGCAGAGGTTGCAGACTCGTTTGTCCCCTCGGACACGTGTCAAAAGAACATATTTTGATGGGGAAACATGCACTTTTCATCTTTTAATCTTAGCCATTGATTATATTTGCCTTAGGCCTTCAAATAGGTGATGAAAAACATGAAACCCAAGCTCTCCTTGGAGCCTCCTTGGGAGCTTCATTTTTCAACTTTCTTTGGCCATCTCTTTTCTTTTCTCTTCTCTAGAATTCCAGCAACTTTCTTACCCATTTTCTTCTTGTTTTCTTTAATTTATTCTTAGAGTTAGCTAGTTTTATTGTAATAGAGTAGTGGGCTTTCACAAGGAGCTTGGAAGAGCACCATTGGAGACCATTTTGGCATTCTTTGGAGACTTTCCTAAGCTTTCTTCTCCCTTTTTCTCTTAATTTCAGTTGCAATAGCTTTAGTTTTGTAAGACTTGATTTCATTGCTTAATACATACTTTGTTGGTAGTTTTCTTTCATTGTTTATAACATTCTGTTTTGTCTGGTAATATGTTGTGAAATGTTTTCGGCATTATACCATGTTTATGTTCTTTCCATTATGAGCATGAGCTAAACACATATAGGTGAAGCTTGAGGGAAGAGTGTGTGATGCATGTATCTTGGGTGAGTAGGGGGATGTTAGACTAAGGCATAATAGACGTTTTAACTAAAAACATGTTTCGACCGATCATCCATTCATGTTTGCTTGTCTTTTCATCTCGAGAGAGAGAAGGATTAGAGATAAACTATTCATGTCCATTAGTTTCAATGTTAGGAACTCCTACATGTTAAAGAGGGAGGCGAGAGATAGTCACCTCGCTAGTGCGCATTTAATCGTTTATAGCTTCAAGTTTAGATGCGAGAGCTCAAGCTCGAAGAGAATGAATGCATCGTGAGAAAGGGCATTTGATTACATGTTGTGCGGAGTTCGCTTCTCACCATAGTCTCACCCTTGATACATGTTAATCACACTCAACCTACCCTTAACCCAAACCTATTCTCTTATTGAAGTATTTTCCCTGTTTTTCCTGTTTTCAACATTTCTATTTTAGTATCTTCATATCGAACATTTATAGCATTGTGACAGTTTTCTATCTGGTTCTGTGAAGTTGTAAGACACAACATGTGTTACTATTTATTTTCCAATGTTTACGACATTTGTTTCATTACTGTAGTTATATAGTTTTTAGTCAATTAGTTAGTATAATCACCCACCACATTTTCATTTACTTTCTGTATTTGACTTTTCGATTAACACTTATTTAGGGTTAAACCAGTTCCAGTGGAGATGACCTGTAACTTATCACTTTATTGCAAATGACTGAGTATAATTGCGTATTAATCTATTCAATGTTTGCAACATTATGTGTTATTGTGTAAAACGACCATATTATTACTTATTTATTAAAGCAACATCAACACGATCAATAAAGATGGATTCATGAAATGCATACTTATCATCAAGAATCGAACAAAGTGACTATCAATAACGAAAACACACTTTCAAGAATTGATGATATTTTTTACTAGTTACATGGAGCTACAATGTTCTATAAAATTGATCTATGATCTAGCTACCATCAATTGAGAATTAGGGATGTTGATATCCAAAAGACGACGTTCAAATAGTCAGAAGTGTTGTCTTTCAACTTGACAATTAAACATATTACTTTTATGAATTTGATGAATAAAGCGTCTAAATAGTTACCAACTATTTAATTTTCTCTATTTTTCGATTTTCAATAATTAAAAAATTCAAATATATTTTTAAGGGTCTATTTTAAATTGGGTCTAAAATTTTTGTGTTGCGTTTGGAAAATAAAGAATAGATGTGAAGTTTAGAAATTAATAGTCAACAGGGGTGACACAATAGTTGAAGACTTAAGTTTCAAGAATATGTTCTCCTCAAGGTTGTGCCTGGTCTAGAAACGGGGCGTAATTATCCTTATTCCAAAAAAAAAAAAAAAATCAATTGCTGTAGACATGTATCACCAATTCAGGATTCAATCTTCAACCTCAAATATTGTAATTAAACTAAAAAAAAGTCAACAACTACCTACATTACCAATGGTAGAAATTTTCTTTGACAGGGTACATTAAAAATAATTATCGATAACCATAAAAAGAATAATAATTGATAATAATAATATTCCTTACACCTCACTTACCAATTTGCCATCATAAGTTTTGCACTTTTTTTTTTAATTTTTAATTTTCTAGCTTGAGGTTATATATATATATATGGTGAAAAAGGAGAAAAAAAATGAAAAATAAAAAATGTTTAGAGTAACCAGGTATGTACAAAAAAAAAATTATCCACCCAAAATTGTAAGAGTGGGAGTGTGTTATAATTTTCTTTGGACGGACTTTATTATAATTTCCTTTGTCTCGAATTAATTTTTACTCATTCAATCAAACTAATAAATATAATATATGAATAAGATTAATTAAAAGATATATATTTTTTGAGTGTTAGTACTAAGTATTATGAACAAAAGAAGCAACTTATCATATAATTGTTTTTTCATTTTTTTTTATACGTCAACAAGTTATGAGTCGGACTGAGGGTCAGTTTGTTGGTTTCCCTCCTCCCTATCCAAAAAAAGAAAGAAGTTATGAGTCGGGCTAAAAAAAAAAAGTTAACCCAACAACTCAATTTTAACCAATTTTTTTTTTTATGATTTAGATTAGGTTATTCAATCAGATAGATTGACAAATGATCAACCTAAAATTTTTAGATTAATCTAAAAAATCATCATAACCCTGGACCGTTTAAAAGAAAAAAGAAAAAAAAAAGAGCCAAAGGAAAGTTGAACATTTACTTCATACACAATACAACAAGGAAGAGGTCACACATAGACACCCACACCTCTCCCACCATTTCACCTTCCCTTTGCCTTTTTTTTTATTTTTCTTCCTTTTTTTCTTCCACACCCAATTGTGGGATTCTCTTCCACTGGATTGTACAAATTTCCAAATAATAACCCTTCTTAATCTCTTCAATTCTGATTGATTGGCCTGCTTTTTTCCTTTTATTTTGCTTCTTCTTTGTTTTTCATTTCTCCTTTTTGGGTTTTTTTTTTTTTTTTTTTGACTTTTTGAGGCAAAACTCTTCTGGGTCTTTGAGCTTTTGCTTGTTTCTGCAATTTCCCTTTTCTGGGATTTTGTATAAACAGGGTCTTATGCCCAGCAAGAACAAACCAATCATATTTTCCTATTTTTGTGAATAAATTTGTTTTTTGCCCATTTTTTTGCTTTTGTCTCTAAAATTTTTGAAAAGGAAGAGAAGGACATGGGCAAGCAAGGTCCTTGCTATCACTGTGGAGTTACTAGTGAGTTCTTGTTTCTTCAGTTTGGCCTTCCTCTGTTTGCAAGGATGGATTCTAATGATATTGTTTATTCTATAATCCTTTCAAAAATGGTTTTTATCTTATATGTAATTTGGTTATGGAAAGAACACATTCATATGATTGAATCAGTAATGAATTTTCTGTACATATTGTGAAGATTTTTCAGTACAGATGTTTCTCATTTTGAGCAGCTCAAAATCTTAGGTACCCAGTGAGATTTGATGATTTCCCCTCTCCAAACAGTTTATATGATTGTTGTTTTTTGTTTCTTCCCTTCCTTTGATACACCTTTTCATGTTCTAACTTCTATCATAGCTGCAAGTTTTTCCCATTTCTGTTGAGGTGTTAATGAACCCAAAAATCAATTTTGACATTATGGAATGTTAAATGTTTGTATTAATTTCTCTGTGACATAAAAGATAAGTATCTTTTAGGGAAGCCCACATTGTATTTCCCTTGTAATCTGACATGTTTTGGTCTTGAATTACTGTCTCCATGAGAAGTTTTGTGCTTGAATTTGTTGTCAGCTGTCCCTGCTCTCCCATGGCCATGTTTGTCAGTGCAGCAATTTTAATTGGATATTTTTAAGCTATCCCTCTTGATGTTATGATTAAATGAAGTTTCAATTTGAAACAAGGATAAAACTTTAGCTTAGCCTTATTTGAAACATGAATTGTCATCTAAGCCTTTGTATGATAGGAAGCTGTGAGATATGCATCCCTATCCTGGATTGCAGCATATATTTTAGAATTTATAGCTCATTTGCACATTCCTTAAAGTGTAGTAATCGTTGTTGTAACTTATATTGATGAGAGATGAGAATGGTTGTTCTTTCAAAAAGTTTCAAATGTCTGAAAGCATTGAAATTGCTCATAAAGAAACTTGAAATTTGGTGAATGAGAGTTGAGGAGGTTTGTTCTTCCAATTTATGGTTTTTACTCGAGCCTGCTTGTCCTTTTGAGGTTAGAGAGTGAAATGGTGATAAGGAAGACAAAGTGGACTGATTACTCGAGTTGCTTCTTTAATCAAGTTGTTCTTCACTATAAAAAATACGTACATGAGAACATTTTTATTGGCTTGGAAACAAACGAGTTTCGCAAGAGGACATGAGCAACAAGTTCTGATTTTATCTATTCTACTTAGTTTCAGTTGAGAGCTGCATCATCTTCCTTAGAGTCGTTAACTTTTGGATTCTTCATCCCTTGTTTTATAACCTAGCCTAAGTATGCATCAAAGTTTAGTTTCAGCAACTCAATTGAGCTGCGTGATTTACTTGAGAGATTTGAATTATGTCATTGTAATGGTCACAAGCCATTTATATGTTTTAGCGCTGCTCTTAGAAAGTTCTCGCTGACATAGAACTTACGAGTGGTTGGCGTAAGGTTAACACTAACCCTAATCCTCAAAATATATTTACATTCCGATGCACATTTTCCTTCTATGTTGAATTGGCACAGTATTAAAAACACTTTATATCCATTAATTTTTATGCTGATTACAGTTTTATACCATGCATATAAATTGATTCTCATAAATTTTACAGATTTGCTCCATACCTGAAAGTGTCTCCTTGAGTGTAGTTTGCACAATTTGTTTGAAAATATCATCTCTGTTGCCTTTGTTGCATTAGTTGTTTCTTTGACAATAGATCCTAAAGGCAAGAATTGAAACAGGCACACCCCTCTGGCGTAATGGGCCTCCCGATAAGCCAGTGTTGTGCAATGCATGTGGATCTCGGTGGAGGACAAAGGGTAATCTTGCAAATTATGCCCCTCTTCATGCTCGGGCTGATCCTGATGAGTATGATGATAAAAGGATCTCTAGGTTCAAGAACTTGTCAATGTATAAGAACAAAGAAGTGAAAATGCTTAAAAGAAAGCAGTATCTAGATGATGGAGCTGTGGTTGGGGTTATCCCTGATAACGCTCAGAGCTTCCACAAGGCAGTGGATGAAGATACAAGTAATAGATCAAGTTCTGGATCGGCCATATCGAACTCCGAGAGCTGTGCACACTTTGGTGGCGCGGATGCAAGTGATTTGACAGGTTGATCAATTATACAGTTGACATATAATACAAAATAGAATCATTGAGACTTAAAAGTACCTGGATTGGTCAAATCAAATCATTAAGCAATGCTTTTGTTTGAAACTAAATTTGATGGAAGCTTTTGATTGGAAGATGAGATGAGAGATGTTTTAATTATTGTTCATTAACAGCTAGTTTGTGGGTAGGCAGAAGTTATGATAGAACAGCTAGAAGGATCAAATGGTAGACCTGTGTATTTGATGGCTGCGAATAAGGCCAGTTATCTCTCCATCACGAAAAATTCTTCATAAAATAGAAGTGTTTGCATCTTATGCTTGCTTGCCTTTCTTCTGAATTATGCAACTACTTCATCAACAAATTGTGATAGCATTGTCGTAACTCATACGTGTGGGGTGTCGCATATGTTAGTTTTAATTTAGTTCAACATTTGAACTTTAATTAGCAAGGAAACAACAAATGAATATAAATTTAAGGGTTTTATTCACACTTTTTTCCAATACATTTTTTACTATTTCTTTGTGCTATGACTTCTTTTTTCCATATAAAAGCTTCACTGCTGAGAATTATTCTGTTCATTACATTTTGAATCAGCTTATTTCTATATTTTATCCAGGCCCCTCACAGTCAACCGCTTGGGAGACAATGGTGCCTTCAAGAAAGAGGACTTGTTTTGGTCGTCCAAAGTCTACTGCAGTTGAGAAACTCACTAAAGATCTTTACACTATTTTGCGTGAACAGCAGTCATACTTTTCTGGATCTTCTGAGGAGGATTTGCTTTTCGAGAGAGAAACTCCAATGGTCTCTGTAGAGATAGGGCATGGAAGTGTTCTCATGAAGCATCCAAGTTCGATTGCTCGAGAAGAAGAGTCAGAGGCAAGTTCAATTTCAGTTGATAATAAACAGTTCTCTGTAAATGAGGCTTATTCAGAGTCATCCATCCTTCCTGTACATTATGAAACTGAGAACAAGGCTGTAAATTTTTCTACTTTTGGAATTGGGAGAAAGCACTCTAATGGTCAGGGGTTCTTGCTGGAGCAAATTAAAAGGTTAGCTTTGGAGTTCAATTATTTTCAAAGCTGGTTTATCACCTGAAAAATAGTTGAAATTGACTGTATTGCTTGGAATTTTGAACTCTAATTGATCCAGCATAAAGTTAATAGGAGTTTCTTATACATGTATATGTGCACGAGTGCACATGTTAGCATATTCTAAAAATGGAGGATTGCCCGTTTTTTATTCGTGAGTGTCTTGGGCTAACTTACACTCACTTTGACTATTCTCACGGAACATACGGCTGACCCTACAACATTTGGATGTTAAGAAAATCTGAAGGAAATTAATTCCTTGGTAGATGACCACTATGGATCAAACTCATAAACTTTTGATTTTTTGAGACCCTCTTAACCACTCGGTCAACCTACCATGGTTTTTGTTGTGCAATTTGTAGGAGCACAAAATTACCTGCTCTCGATCATGGTCTACATGGTAGTGGCAGCAAATTCCAATCACGTTAAACCTACTTTATGCATTATATGATATGAATTAAACATGAGGTTGTTGGCTTAGTTCAAAATTCAAGTAATTAATTTTTTAAAGAATCTACAAACTCCACTTTATAGAAATTTTAGGTAACCTATGAGCACAGAGAACTAATATCTTTCTTGCTTGTAATCCCAGGGACTGGCCTCAATCAGAAAAATTGCTAGCACTTGGAAATCATAGTTCGTCTCTCTGTAATATAGATCCAACTGTAAGTTTGCATTCTCATGGTTTTAGCACATTAGCTCAAAAGGAAGAGACCTACATATGTATTTTCAATGGGAAATTGTTGTTCTGAATTATGGTCAAAATGATCATCTTAACAAACCGTTGATTATGATGAAATATATGTCTGCATAAGGATCCTTGTATACATGCATCTGTTGAAATATAGACCGTTTTTATTATATATATATTTTTTTACCCATGTCATAACTCTGCCCCATGTTTGGTATAGGACATTCTAAACTTCAGAGAGTTTATGAAGCAATTGACTAGTGAAGATCAGCAAGAATTGGTGAAGTATCTGCCTTCTGTTGATACTGAAGAGCTACCAGACAGGTTAATTTTATGCATACTTTTACATCTTCTTCCTTGTCGATCAGGAAATATTGTACGAATGAACCATTGTGGGTTAACCTAGTGATCGAAAAAGACCTTGGGGATTCAAGTATTGATTGGTACAATTCATGGTGGCCATCTACTTAGGAAATAATTTTATGCGGGTTTCATTGACATCGTAGGGTAAGACTATATGTCTCGTGTGAATAGTCGAGGTGCAGGTAAGCTGACCCAGACGCTCACGGATATCAAAAAAGAAAAAGGAAAAAAAAAGGAAAGTGCATCCATGTGATCAGACATATTTTTAAGTAGTGTGTGCCACATCCTGTTGTCCTGTGGTTATATTCCATTTTTTTCACCTATCAGTGAGGTGATTCAAAAGACGAACTCGTCCAAAGCTTACCATTTATATTTGTCAATTTTAAGAATAGAATTAAGTTCTATTTCTTTGATTGATGAATACAAACATTACAACGGCCTTCCTTTAAAAAAAACATTACAATTGTCTTCTTTTTAAATAGGGGAATCCTATTCACAAAATAATGCATAATAGATAATATGGAAACATTTATAGTGGAGCAAAGATTTGATTCACCAAATATGTTTACAAGTGACATTAATTTGTAGACACCTCCATTGTCTCCACTCATTTGATGTCTCCTTGACCTAGCCTAGGGACACATGTAGTTACCTTGGGTATAGAGAAGCGAAGCTATGATTTCAAAAAAAAAAAAGAAGAAACATTTATATATATATATATATATATATTTACAAGTATGGAAGGAAATAATAATAATATAAATCATCACTCCTCAAGCTAGTGTAAAGATGTTTTTCATAGCCGTTTGTCAATTAGTCTGTCAAAGTGTAACTTTGAGAGCCCTTTAGTAAAAACATTAGCAATTTGCTCGGTTGTCGGCAAGTAGAGAATGCAAATTACTCAAATGTCAATTTTTTCCTTTATAAATTGCTTGTCAATCTCAATATGTTTTGTTCTATCGTGAAGAATTGGATATGAGCAATGAAGATAACCATCTTGTTGTTATAGTAAACTTGCATGGGCTTTACATGTATGATCTTCCGTTCTTCAGAAGCCTCTTTATTCAGATACCTTCACTAATACCTTGAGCTAATGTCTTAAATTCTGCTTCAACACTGCTTCTAGCTACGGCTACCACATTAAGTTTTTTATATCTTCAGGCAACCATTACCACAAATGAAGGAACAATAACCTGATGTAGATCTTCTATCTTTAGTGCTTTCTACCCAATTAGTTTCATGTAGACTCCAATATTGAAGTTTTCACATTTCTAAAATGTATGCCTTTTCTTAGAGTTTCCTTCAAGCATCTTAGGATTCTGTATACTGCCTCAAAATGATTTTCTCGAGAAGCATGTATAGACTGACTTTCCATACTCTCTGCGAAGACCGACTCCCATTAATGTTCTCAATGTCTCCAAGAACTTAGTTAATTTCAAAGATATTTCCATCATGAAATTTTAGTCAACTAATAATCTGTATAAATTTATGGGTTCCTTAAGCTCAAATCAGTTGTCGCTATAGCTTTCGCTTCAGTCAACGGAGCATTCTGATGCGATCCGGACCTTGGAGTTTTAGGAATATTAGTATTAATATTTATTATTTATTAGTTAATTGCTATTTTAATTGTATTGGGCTTGGGCCTATTATTAGTCTTTTATTTAATTAGGGTTTAGGGTTATAAATAGGGGAGGAGAGGTCTTTGTTAATCATCTATTGAATTGTCGTCTTTGTACTCTGGGCTCTTTGAGAGATTCTCTCGAGAGATTTATCGTAGTTTAATAAAATAGTGTGGTAGATTCTATCATTTTGGTATCAGAGCCATTTACCGATCCGGGAATGGTGAGTACTAAGATGGAAACGAGGATGCAAGAATGCGAAGAAGGATCGGCGGAATTGGCAAGAAGGCTGAAGGAGGTCGAAACAAGGATGGAATCATTTGAAGAACGTTTAGGGAAACAGATGGATCTGAAATTCAAGCGACAAGATGCGAAGTTCGAGATGATCAACCGAACCCTGCAGATGCTAATGGAATCGAAGCAAGGTGACAAGGGGAAGGGGCTGGCGATCGAGGCTGCGGGCGAGGGAGAAGGTGTGGTGGCCACGGGTGGGGCGTCGGTGAAGAGCAAGGCGCGAGCGAGGCGAGCGGGGTCGGCGTGGAGAGTCGGGCTGCGGGGTGGCGTCGGGTGGCGGCAGGCGTGGCGGCGCGAGCAGGTGGGCGAGGCGTCTGTCCAGGAGCGGCCGGTGGGTTCGGCGCGGCGCGCGATTGCCGGCCGGTGGTGTGGGGTTGGCGCGCCGGTAGAAACTTCGAAGGGTAGCGTCGAGCGGTGGCGTGAGCGTGGCGGTGGGGCCCAAGCTCGGGAGTGTCGGGTCGGCGAGGTGGGGCGTCGCGATGTCCGGGGCGTCTGCGGGGAAGCAGAGGCGCGCGCGCGCAGGCGCGAGGCGGGCACAGTGCGGTGGCGGGCTTGGTGCTGCGCGGCGTGGGCGAGCGCAGCGCGGAGTGGGGCGCAGGCTGGGGCGGTGAAGGCCGGGGCGTGTGGCACGGCGGCGGCCAGGGGAGACCGGGCTCAGGTTGCGGCTCGGGCGTAGGCGGCGCTGAGGCTCCAAGGTCCAAGGTCCGGATGGTTACTGGACCTTGGGGGGGGGATCGGAGATGGAACACCTTGAGGACAAGGTGGCTCTTGGGGGGGAAAGTATTGATGCGATCCGGACCTTGGAGTTTTAGGAATATTAGTATTAATATTTATTATTTATTAGTTAATTGCTATTTTAATTGTATTGGGCTTGGGCCTATTATTAGTCTTTTATTTAATTAGGGTTTAGGGTTATAAATAGGGGAGGAGAGGTCTTTGTTAATCATCTATTGAATTGTCGTCTTTGTACTCTGGGCTCTTTGAGAGATTCTCTCGAGAGATTTATCGTAGTTTAATAAAATAGTGTGGTAGATTCTATCACATTCGTCCTCCCTTTAGGCCCGTCTCTAAAATCTACCATACAATTCAGTAATTTGTAACAATCACCTCTGAACAGACGCTGTTGTTTAGTGTTCACAGAAGAACGTTTCAAACTGCAAACTTTTCTAACTGTTTTGATCAAGAAGTAAACAACTTCTATTATCTTTTACCCTCCATCTTTTGAATATCTGCACAAGCATACATTATTTGTTTTTGGAACTAATTTTAGAAACATCTTCATTTTCAGAAACAAGAACACTGCAATGAAAAGTCCGAAAAGGGTGATGCCGAAGACGAGCGTCGAAAGCAAGGAACTTGTTTATAGCGACAGTTCTTGCTTCAGTCCAAGAAGTTTATTTGCTTTGCCATCTGATGGAGGCTCCCTCACTCTGGAATCTCTGCATTTTGATGAAAATAGTTCAGACCAGGATCTCCTACTGGATGTGAGGTCAAACAGCTCCTTTCCACAAGCAGAGCTCCTTCATCCAGTCCGGGCAAGCAATTGTAGTAGCTCGGTAAATCTTTGACTTATGCATCAATGAGAATTTCGGATAACGACCACAGTTATATAACTTAAAAAAAATAGTATATTTTCCTTTCTTGCTTGATGAAACTGGAAATGGAAATAGTATCAATGTGGGTTATGTTTGATTTCTCTTCTTTACCCTTCAATCACTCACCCTTATTATAAACTTGCAGCTATAAGGGGGGATTTGGGTAGGGTCTTTTTCGTAAATGCTACATCTTGACTATAATAGATAGCTCCCATGCTAGAAGTTATAAGGTTTAGATTTATGTACATTGGTAGTACATTTCTTGCACAATAATGTTTTGTTTTTCTTTCTGGCTTTGAATTGCACAACTTTTTTTAGGACAATAATGATAGATCAAATATTGCTTTGTCAAAGTGTGGAAAAAGTTTGAAGTTCAATATATAATCTCAATCTTTTGAGACTTTTAATTATTGTATGTAGTGGCAAGAGTAGAAAATACTAAATACTAAGTTGAAGTCACACCATGCCATTTCTTCTTTACTTGATATCATTAAGCTCATATTTAGTAGTTTAATAGAAGTAAATTGATATTAAAACTTAAAGAAATATTTGTGAATTGCTTAAATTTCTCATTACCTGAGTTCTAGGATAGAAAAAGAAACATTTCATTTGTCCTTCTAAGCAATGCTACCACATCTATGTCTCAAAAGCATCTACTCAATAAGTTCCAAAGTTTTCAACTGAAAAAAAAAACATTTTTAAAGTATTGGTAAAGCATTTTATTCAAAATAAAGAGAAAAGAATGCAAGAGGAGGATAATCAAATACAATATCTCGTTTTCTATTGAAAAAGTTTGATTCTAGAGTATAGATTAAGATAATACTCTAAATAAAGAGATAATCAAATAGGTGACAAGATCTCATATTTTTTATTTTTTTATGGATTATATATAATCATCTATAAGGTATAATATCAAAAGAATATGTAAATGAAAGAAATGAATATTTGAAGAAAAGATTGAATCATTTGAAAATAATCTAAATATACATAAACAAAGGTATGCACATATAAAGAAAAAAGTGTGCAACTAATAATGTCATCTCAGTACCCAACAAAGTCACAAATAATGACAACACAGTAACACTACACCCATGTCTATCAACTTCTATTATTGTAAGTACCCTATGTGCATATAACTTCCTCTAGTGTTAGCTTTTTAGATGCACAATTTATTAGCCCAAACATCTAGTGTCAACATAGCCAAGGCTCACCTCTGCACCAATGGCTATTGCTATCATCTTTGTCTTCCAAGCTATCAGGGAGGGATAACATGAAAATGGCGGTGGACTCCACGCGGAATGATTCGGATTCCAATGAATCCAATCGCTGGACGTCCGCTCGATGGCAAACAGGCAGTTATAGAAGACATTCTCGGCAAGCCTGGATCGCTGCCATCATATCCATTCATTAAGAGACGAAAAAGTTAGTAAACTAGTGTAATTTAATTGTCATTAACAATGAGGTCATGAGTTTGACTATTTGATCAAGTTTCCCTTCTAAAGAAAATAGGCCAACTATGAGTTCAGAGATCTATTTTATGAATACTCTTATTAGTTGACCAACAATAGGTTTTTGTGTTAAGAGGGGTAGCTCAATATCGTAGTCTCATGATCAAGAGATCATGGGTTCGAATCTTCTTACTCCAATTGTAGTTTAACTCCTTAAAAATAAAAAGAAACCAACTGTGTTTGTCTGCCAACATGAACAAATCGCAAACATCAGTGTGGACTCATTGACAACGAAGGTCATGGGTTTGACTCTCCCACTCCCAATTGTTGTACAACGAAAACAAATTGTGGTTTTGTTTAAAAACTCATAAATAGATTAAGTTAATGCAAATTAAGTGAAGTGATTTAATCTACTAATAGTCAACAAAAGCTTTGTTAATTATTCAGTAATTGAAGTGTAGATCTAGAATCTTCTGTTCACAATTATTATTTTCCAAATGAAAATGTAGAACAAAATCGCTAGATGTAGAACAAAATCGCTAGAAGGAGGGCTTGAACCTCCGACCTTATGGTTAACAGCCACACGCTCTAACCAACTGAGCTATTCCAGCACTTTATATTTTTATCGATGGTTGAAGTTAACAATGCAAACGTTTAGGGAAATTTGCCAAAACTACCCCTAAATTATGATGTTTGTAACAAAATTCGATCCTTGAACCTTTAATTTGACCAATTACATTCCCTCAAGTTTGACAAGTGTTGTAATTAACCTTATACGTCTAATTTATGTAAGCCCGTCTAGCTCAGTTGGTAGAGCGCAAGGCTTTTAACCTTGTGGTCGTGGGTTCGAGCCCCACGGTGGGCGGTAAATTTTTCAATTCCAAAAATTTAAAGAAGGGAAATTGTATTTTGGATGGTGATCAAGTTTCCTTCTAAAGAAAATAGGCCGTTCAGAGATCTATTTTATGAATACTCTTATTAGTTGACCAACAATAGGTTTTTGTGTTAAGAGGGGTAGCTCAATATCGTAGTCTCATGATCAAGAGATCATGGGTTCGAATCTTCTTACTCCAATTGTAGTTTAACTCCTTAAAAATAAAAAGAAACCAAGCGTGTGTTTGTCCGCCAACATGAACAAATCGCAAACATTAGTGTGGACTCATTGACAACGAAGGTCATGGGTTTGACTCTCCCACTCCCAATTGTTGTACAACGAAAACAAATTGTGGTTTTGTTTAAAAACTCATAAATAGATTAAGTTAATGCAAATTAAGTGAAGTGATTTAATCTACTAATAGTCAACAAAAGCTTTGTTAATTATTCACTAATTGAAGTGTAGATCTAGAATCTTACATTTCACAATTATTATTTTCCAAATGAAAATGTAGAACAAAATCGCTAGAAGGAGGGTTGAACCTCCGACCTTGTGGTTAATGACCACACGCTCTAACCAACCGAGCTATTCCAAAGACTTTATATTTTTATCGATGGTTGAAGTTAACAATGCAAACGTTTAGGAAATTTGCCAAAACTACCCCTAAATTATGATGTTTGTAACAAAATTCGATCCTTGAACCTTTAATTTGACCAATTACATTCCCTCAAGTTTGACAAGTGTTGTAATTAACCTTATACGTCTAATTTATAAGCCCGTCTAGCTCGGTTGGTAGAGCGCAAGGCTCTTAACCTTGTGGTCGTGGGTTCGAGCCCCACTGCATGTGTAAATTTTTCAATTCAAAAATTTAAAGAAGGGAAATTGTATTTTGGATGAGCTGATCAAGTTTCCCTTCTAAAGAAAATAGGCCAACTATGAGTTCAGAGATCTATTTTATGAATACTCTTATTAGTTGACCAACAATAGGTTTTTGTGTTAAGAGGGGTAGCTCAATATCGTAGTCTCATGATCAAGAGATCATGGGTTCGAATCTTCTTACTCCAATTGTAGTTTAACTCCTTAAAAATAAAAAGAAACCAACAGTGTTTGTCTGCCAACATGAACAAATCGCAAACATTAGTGTGGACTCATTGACAACGAAGGTCATGGGTTTGACTCTCCCACTCCCAATTGTTGTACAACGAAAACAAATTGTGGTTTTGTTTAAAAACTCATAAATAGATTAAGTTAATGCAAATTAAGTGAAGTGATTTAATCTACTAATAGTCAACAAAAGCTTTGTTAATTATTCACTAATTGAAGTGTAGATCTAGAATCTTCTGTTCACAATTATTATTTTCCAAATGAAAATGTAGAACAAAATCGCTAGAAGGAGGGGTTGAACCTCCAACCTTGTGGTTAACAGCCACACGCTCTAACCAACTGAGCTATTCCAGCACTTTATATTTTTATCGATGGTTGAAGTTAACAATGCAAACGTTTAGGGAAATTTGCCAAAACTACCCCTAAATTATGATGTTTGTAACAAAATTCGATCCTTGAACCTTTAATTTGACCAATTACATTCCCTCAAGTTTGACAAGTGTTGTAATTAACCTTATACGTCTAATTTATGTAAGCCCGTCTAGCTCAGTTGGTAGAGCGCAAGGCTCTTAACCTTGTGGTCGTGGGTTCGAGCCCCACGGTGGGCGGTAAATTTTTCAATTCCAAAAATTTAAAGAAGGGAAATTGTATTTTGGATGAGCTGATCAAGTTTCCCTTCTAAAGAAAATAGGCCAACTATGAGTTCAGAGATCTATTTTATGAATACTCTTATTAGTTGACCAACAATAGGTTTTTTTGTGTTAAGAGGGTAGCTCAATATCGTAGTCTCATGATCAAGAGATCATGGGTTCGAATCTTCTTACTCCAATTGTAGTTTAACTCCTTAAAAATAAAAAGAAACCAACTGTGTTTGTCTGCCAACATGAACAAATCGCAAACATCAGTGTGGACTCATTGACAACGAAGGTCATGGGTTTGACTCTCCCACTCCCAATTGTTGTACAACGAAAACAAATTGTGGTTTTGTTTAAAAACTCATAAATAGATTAAGTTAATGCAAATTAAGCGAAGTGATTTAATCTACTAATAGTCAACAAAAGCTTTGTTAATTATTCAGTAATTGAAGTGTAGATCTAGAATCTTCTGTTCACAATTATTATTTTCCAAATGAAAATGTAGAACAAAATCGCTAGAAGGAGGGGTTGAACCTCCGACCTTGTGGTTAACAGCCACACGCTCTAACCAACTGAGCTATTCCAGCACTTTATATTTTTATCGATGGTTGAAGTTAACAATGCAAACGTTTAGGGAAATTTGCCAAAACTACCCCTAAATTATGATGTTTGTAACAAAATTCGATCCTTGAACCTTTAATTTGACCAACTACATTCCCTCAAGT